>OX411321.1:0-2949169 GCA_948150665.1 Conistra vaccinii
ACCTAACCTAACCTAACCTAACCTAACCTAACCTAACCTAACTAACCTAACCTAACCTAACCTAACCTAACCTAACCTAACCTAACCTAACCTAACCTAACCTAACCTAACCTAACCTAACCTAACCTAACCTAACCTAACCTAACCTAACCTAACCTAACCTAACCTAACCTAACCTAACCTAACCTAACCTAACCTAACCTAACCTAACCTAACCTAACCTAACCTAACCTAACCTAACCTAACCTAACCTAACCTAACCTAACCTAACCTAACCTAACCTAACCTAACCTAACCTAACCTAACCTAACCTAACCTAACCTAACCTAACCTAACCTAACCTAACCTAACCTAACCTAACCTAACCTAACCTAACCTAACCTAACCTAACCTAACCTAACCTAACCTAACCTAACCTAACCTAACCTAACCTAACCTAACCTAACCTAACCTAACCTAACCTAACCTAACCTAACCTAACCTAACCTAACCTAACCTAACCTAACCTAACCTAACCTAACCTAACCTAACCTAACCTAACCTAACCTAACCTAACCTAACCTAACCTAACCTAACCTAACCTAACCTAACCTAACCTAACCTAACCTAACCTAACCTAACCTAACCTAACCTAACCTAACCTAACCTAACCTAACCTAACCTAACCTAACCTAACCTAACCTAACCTAACCTAACCTAACCTAACCTAACCTAACCTAACCTAACCTAACCTAACCTAACCTAACCTAACCTAACCTAACCTAACCTAACCTAACCTAACCTAACCTAACCTAACCTAACCTAACCTAACCTAACCTAACCTAACCTAACCTAACCTAACCTAACCTAACCTAACCTAACCTAACCTAACCTAACCTAACCTAACCTAACCTAACCTAACCTAACCTAACCTAACCTAACCTAACCTAACCTAACCTAACCTAACCTAACCTAACCTAACCTAACCTAACCTAACCTAACCTAACCTAACCTAACCTAACCTAACCTAACCTAACCTAACCTAACCTAACCTAACCTAACCTAACCTAACCTAACCTAACCTAACCTAACCTAACCTAACCTAACCTAACCTAACCTAACCTAACCTAACCTAACCTAACCTAACCTAACCTAACCTAACCTAACCTAACCTAACCTAACCTAACCTAACCTAACCTAACCTAACCTAACCTAACCTAACCTAACCTAACCTAACCTAACCTAACCTAACCTAACCTAACCTAACCTAACCTAACCTAACCTAACCTAACCTAACCTAACCTAACCTAACCTAACCTAACCTAACCTAACCTAACCTAACCTAACCTAACCTAACCTAACCTAACCTAACCTAACCTAACCTAACCTAACCTAACCTAACCTAACCTAACCTAACCTAACCTAACCTAACCTAACCTAACCTAACCTAACCTAACCTAACCTAACCTAACCTAACCTAACCTAACCTAACCTAACCTAACCTAACCTAACCTAACCTAACCTAACCTAACCTAACCTAACCTAACCTAACCTAACCTAACCTAACCTAACCTAACCTAACCTAACCTAACCTAACCTAACCTAACCTAACCTAACCTAACCTAACCTAACCTAACCTAACCTAACCTAACCTAACCTAACCTAACCTAACCTAACCTAACCTAACCTAACCTAACCTAACCTAACCTAACCTAACCTAACCTAACCTAACCTAACCTAACCTAACCTAACCTAACCTAACCTAACCTAACCTAACCTAACCTAACCTAACCTAACCTAACCTAACCTAACCTAACCTAACCTAACCTAACCTAACCTAACCTAACCTAACCTAACCTAACCTAACCTAACCTAACCTAACCTAACCTAACCTAACCTAACCTAACCTAACCTAACCTAACCTAACCTAACCTAACCTAACCTAACCTAACCTAACCTAACCTAACCTAACCTAACCTAACCTAACCTAACCTAACCTAACCTAACCTAACCTAACCTAACCTAACCTAACCTAACCTAACCTAACCTAACCTAACCTAACCTAACCTAACCTAACCTAACCTAACCTAACCTAACCTAACCTAACCTAACCTAACCTAACCTAACCTAACCTAACCTAACCTAACCTAACCTAACCTAACCTAACCTAACCTAACCTAACCTAACCTAACCTAACCTAACCTAACCTAACCTAACCTAACCTAACCTAACCTAACCTAACCTAACCTAACCTAACCTAACCTAACCTAACCTAACCTAACCTAACCTAACCTAACCTAACCTAACCTAACCTAACCTAACCTAACCTAACCTAACCTAACCTAACCTAACCTAACCTAACCTAACCTAACCTAACCTAACCTAACCTAACCTAACCTAACCTAACCTAACCTAACCTAACCTAACCTAACCTAACCTAACCTAACCTAACCTAACCTAACCTAACCTAACCTAACCTAACCTAACCTAACCTAACCTAACCTAACCTAACCTAACCTAACCTAACCTAACCTAACCTAACCTAACCTAACCTAACCTAACCTAACCTAACCTAACCTAACCTAACCTAACCTAACCTAACCTAACCTAACCTAACCTAACCTAACCTAACCTAACCTAACCTAACCTAACCTAACCTAACCTAACCTAACCTAACCTAACCTAACCTAACCTAACCTAACCTAACCTAACCTAACCTAACCTAACCTAACCTAACCTAACCTAACCTAACCTAACCTAACCTAACCTAACCTAACCTAACCTAACCTAACCTAACCTAACCTAACCTAACCTAACCTAACCTAACCTAACCTAACCTAACCTAACCTAACCTAACCTAACCTAACCTAACCTAACCTAACCTAACCTAACCTAACCTAACCTAACCTAACCTAACCTAACCTAACCTAACCTAACCTAACCTAACCTAACCTAACCTAACCTAACCTAACCTAACCTAACCTAACCTAACCTAACCTAACCTAACCTAACCTAACCTAACCTAACCTAACCTAACCTAACCTAACCTAACCTAACCTAACCTAACCTAACCTAACCTAACCTAACCTAACCTAACCTAACCTAACCTAACCTAACCTAACCTAACCTAACCTAACCTAACCTAACCTAACCTAACCTAACCTAACCTAACCTAACCTAACCTAACCTAACCTAACCTAACCTAACCTAACCTAACCTAACCTAACCTAACCTAACCTAACCTAACCTAACCTAACCTAACCTAACCTAACCTAACCTAACCTAACCTAACCTAACCTAACCTAACCTAACCTAACCTAACCTAACCTAACCTAACCTAACCTAACCTAACCTAACCTAACCTAACCTAACCTAACCTAACCTAACCTAACCTAACCTAACCTAACCTAACCTAACCTAACCTAACCTAACCTAACCTAACCTAACCTAACCTAACCTAACCTAACCTAACCTAACCTAACCTAACCTAACCTAACCTAACCTAACCTAACCTAACCTAACCTAACCTAACCTAACCTAACCTAACCTAACCTAACCTAACCTAACCTAACCTAACCTAACCTAACCTAACCTAACCTAACCTAACCTAACCTAACCTAACCTAACCTAACCTAACCTAACCTAACCTAACCTAACCTAACCTAACCTAACCTAACCTAACCTAACCTAACCTAACCTAACCTAACCTAACCTAACCTAACCTAACCTAACCTAACCTAACCTAACCTAACCTAACCTAACCTAACCTAACCTAACCTAACCTAACCTAACCTAACCTAACCTAACCTAACCTAACCTAACCTAACCTAACCTAACCTAACCTAACCTAACCTAACCTAACCTAACCTAACCTAACCTAACCTAACCTAACCTAACCTAACCTAACCTAACCTAACCTAACCTAACCTAACCTAACCTAACCTAACCTAACCTAACCTAACCTAACCTAACCTAACCTAACCTAACCTAACCTAACCTAACCTAACCTAACCTAACCTAACCTAACCTAACCTAACCTAACCTAACCTAACCTAACCTAACCTAACCTAACCTAACCTAACCTAACCTAACCTAACCTAACCTAACCTAACCTAACCTAACCTAACCTAACCTAACCTAACCTAACCTAACCTAACCTAACCTAACCTAACCTAACCTAACCTAACCTAACCTAACCTAACCTAACCTAACCTAACCTAACCTAACCTAACCTAACCTAACCTAACCTAACCTAACCTAACCTAACCTAACCTAACCTAACCTAACCTAACCTAACCTAACCTAACCTAACCTAACCTAACCTAACCTAACCTAACCTAACCTAACCTAACCTAACCTAACCTAACCTAACCTAACCTAACCTAACCTAACCTAACCTAACCTAACCTAACCTAACCTAACCTAACCTAACCTAACCTAACCTAACCTAACCTAACCTAACCTAACCTAACCTAACCTAACCTAACCTAACCTAACCTAACCTAACCTAACCTAACCTAACCTAACCTAACCTAACCTAACCTAACCTAACCTAACCTAACCTAACCTAACCTAACCTAACCTAACCTAACCTAACCTAACCTAACCTAACCTAACCTAACCTAACCTAACCTAACCTAACCTAACCTAACCTAACCTAACCTAACCTAACCTAACCTAACCTAACCTAACCTAACCTAACCTAACCTAACCTAACCTAACCTAACCTAACCTAACCTAACCTAACCTAACCTAACCTAACCTAACCTAACCTAACCTAACCTAACCTAACCTAACCTAACCTAACCTAACCTAACCTAACCTAACCTAACCTAACCTAACCTAACCTAACCTAACCTAACCTAACCTAACCTAACCTAACCTAACCTAACCTAACCTAACCTAACCTAACCTAACCTAACCTAACCTAACCTAACCTAACCTAACCTAACCTAACCTAACCTAACCTAACCTAACCTAACCTAACCTAACCTAACCTAACCTAACCTAACCTAACCTAACCTAACCTAACCTAACCTAACCTAACCTAACCTAACCTAACCTAACCTAACCTAACCTAACCTAACCTAACCTAACCTAACCTAACCTAACCTAACCTAACCTAACCTAACCTAACCTAACCTAACCTAACCTAACCTAACCTAACCTAACCTAACCTAACCTAACCTAACCTAACCTAACCTAACCTAACCTAACCTAACCTAACCTAACCTAACCTAACCTAACCTAACCTAACCTAACCTAACCTAACCTAACCTAACCTAACCTAACCTAACCTAACCTAACCTAACCTAACCTAACCTAACCTAACCTAACCTAACCTAACCTAACCTAACCTAACCTAACCTAACCTAACCTAACCTAACCTAACCTAACCTAACCTAACCTAACCTAACCTAACCTAACCTAACCTAACCTAACCTAACCTAACCTAACCTAACCTAACCTAACCTAACCTAACCTAACCTAACCTAACCTAACCTAACCTAACCTAACCTAACCTAACCTAACCTAACCTAACCTAACTAACCTAACCTAACCTAACCTAACCTAACCTAACCTAACCTAACCTAACCTAACCTAACCTAACCTAACCTAACCTAACCTAACCTAACCTAACCTAACCTAACCTAACCTAACCTAACCTAACCTAACCTAACCTAACCTAACCTAACCTAACCTAACCTAACCTAACCTAACCTAACCTAACCTAACCTAACCTAACCTAACCTAACCTAACCTAACCTAACCTAACCTAACCTAACCTAACCTAACCTAACCTAACCTAACCTAACCTAACCTAACCTAACCTAACCTAACCTAACCTAACCTAACCTAACCTAACCTAACCTAACCTAACCTAACCTAACCTAACCTAACCTAACCTAACCTAACCTAACCTAACCTAACCTAACCTAACCTAACCTAACCTAACCTAACCTAACCTAACCTAACCTAACCTAACCTAACCTAACCTAACCTAACCTAACCTAACCTAACCTAACCTAACCTAACCTAACCTAACCTAACCTAACCTAACCTAACCTAACCTAACCTAACCTAACCTAACCTAACCTAACCTAACCTAACCTAACCTAACCTAACCTAACCTAACCTAACCTAACCTAACCTAACCTAACCTAACCTAACCTAACCTAACCTAACCTAACCTAACCTAACCTAACCTAACCTAACCTAACCTAACCTAACCTAACCTAACCTAACCTAACCTAACCTAACCTAACCTAACCTAACCTAACCTAACCTAACCTAACCTAACCTAACCTAACCTAACCTAACCTAACCTAACCTAACCTAACCTAACCTAACCTAACCTAACCTAACCTAACCTAACCTAACCTAACCTAACCTAACCTAACCTAACCTAACCTAACCTAACCTAACCTAACCTAACCTAACCTAACCTAACCTAACCTAACCTAACCTAACCTAACCTAACCTAACCTAACCTAACCTAACCTAACCTAACCTAACCTAACCTAACCTAACCTAACCTAACCTAACCTAACCTAACCTAACCTAACCTAACCTAACCTAACCTAACCTAACCTAACCTAACCTAACCTAACCTAACCTAACCTAACCTAACCTAACCTAACCTAACCTAACCTAACCTAACCTAACCTAACCTAACCTAACCTAACCTAACCTAACCTAACCTAACCTAACCTAACCTAACCTAACCTAACCTAACCTAACCTAACCTAACCTAACCTAACCTAACCTAACCTAACCTAACCTAACCTAACCTAACCTAACCTAACCTAACCTAACCTAACCTAACCTAACCTAACCTAACCTAACCTAACCTAACCTAACCTAACCTAACCTAACCTAACCTAACCTAACCTAACCTAACCTAACCTAACCTAACCTAACCTAACCTAACCTAACCTAACCTAACCTAACCTAACCTAACCTAACCTAACCTAACCTAACCTAACCTAACCTAACCTAACCTAACCTAACCTAACCTAACCTAACCTAACCTAACCTAACCTAACCTAACCTAACCTAACCTAACCTAACCTAACCTAACCTAACCTAACCTAACCTAACCTAACCTAACCTAACCTAACCTAACCTAACCTAACCTAACCTAACCTAACCTAACCTAACCTAACCTAACCTAACCTAACCTAACCTAACCTAACCTAACCTAACCTAACCTAACCTAACCTAACCTAACCTAACCTAACCTAACCTAACCTAACCTAACCTAACCTAACCTAACCTAACCTAACCTAACCTAACCTAACCTAACCTAACCTAACCTAACCTAACCTAACCTAACCTAACCTAACCTAACCTAACCTAACCTAACCTAACCTAACCTAACCTAACCTAACCTAACCTAACCTAACCTAACCTAACCTAACCTAACCTAACCTAACCTAACCTAACCTAACCTAACCTAACCTAACCTAACCTAACCTAACCTAACCTAACCTAACCTAACCTAACCTAACCTAACCTAACCTAACCTAACCTAACCTAACCTAACCTAACCTAACCTAACCTAACCTAACCTAACCTAACCTAACCTAACCTAACCTAACCTAACCTAACCTAACCTAACCTAACCTAACCTAACCTAACCTAACCTAACCTAACCTAACCTAACCTAACCTAACCTAACCTAACCTAACCTAACCTAACCTAACCTAACCTAACCTAACCTAACCTAACCTAACCTAACCTAACCTAACCTAACCTAACCTAACCTAACCTAACCTAACCTAACCTAACCTAACCTAACCTAACCTAACCTAACCTAACCTAACCTAACCTAACCTAACCTAACCTAACCTAACCTAACCTAACCTAACCTAACCTAACCTAACCTAACCTAACCTAACCTAACCTAACCTAACCTAACCTAACCTAACCTAACCTAACCTAACCTAACCTAACCTAACCTAACCTAACCTAACCTAACCTAACCTAACCTAACCTAACCTAACCTAACCTAACCTAACCTAACCTAACCTAACCTAACCTAACCTAACCTAACCTAACCTAACCTAACCTAACCTAACCTAACCTAACCTAACCTAACCTAACCTAACCTAACCTAACCTAACCTAACCTAACCTAACCTAACCTAACCTAACCTAACCTAACCTAACCTAACCTAACCTAACCTAACCTAACCTAACCTAACCTAACCTAACCTAACCTAACCTAACCTAACCTAACCTAACCTAACCTAACCTAACCTAACCTAACCTAACCTAACCTAACCTAACCTAACCTAACCTAACCTAACCTAACCTAACCTAACCTAACCTAACCTAACCTAACCTAACCTAACCTAACCTAACCTAACCTAACCTAACCTAACCTAACCTAACCTAACCTAACCTAACCTAACCTAACCTAACCTAACCTAACCTAACCTAACCTAACCTAACCTAACCTAACCTAACCTAACCTAACCTAACCTAACCTAACCTAACCTAACCTAACCTAACCTAACCTAACCTAACCTAACCTAACCTAACCTAACCTAACCTAACCTAACCTAACCTAACCTAACCTAACCTAACCTAACCTAACCTAACCTAACCTAACCTAACCTAACCTAACCTAACCTAACCTAACCTAACCTAACCTAACCTAACCTAACCTAACCTAACCTAACCTAACCTAACCTAACCTAACCTAACCTAACCTAACCTAACCTAACCTAACCTAACCTAACCTAACCACCGCACCCCAAAACACCTGGGGCCACCTGGGGCCAAAAACCAAAGCACTCTGTCATTGTGTCGTCTGATGTCACAATGGACACCAGTACAGAAGTGGTGGGAAGGGTCAAGGAGGCATTGGACGCGAAGAAGAGTGGCCTGCAGATCGAGAGAGTCCGAAAAGTCAAGGACAAGAGGGTTATCTTGAGCTTCAATAACAGGGAGGAGATGGCAAAGACAACAGCCCAACTCAAGAAGGATAAACACCTGAAAGTGGAAGAAGCAAAAAATAGGAACCCACTTGTGATAATCAAGGACCTCTTGTCCTACAATAGTGACGAGGACATACTGACTGCTTTGAAGGTCCAAAACGCCCGTTTGTTTGAGGACCTGACGGCTGAAGAGGCAACTGCCACAGTGAAATACCGGAGGAGGGCACGGAACTCGCTAGAGAGCCATGTCGTCCTACAGGTGACACCGAAGTTGTGGCAGAAACTTACCGCGGTTGGCAAAATCTTCATCGACCTGCAGTCCGTCAGAGTCCAAGATCAAACGCCCCTTATACAGTGCACAAAGTGCTTGGCGTATGGGCACGGCCGAAAGCTATGCACGGAGCCTGTGGATCTGTGCAACTATTGCGGGGGGCCACATCACAAAGCTGAATGTGCGGGGCTAGCAACAGGCGACAAGCCGACGTGCAAGAACTGCGCCAAAGAAAAATATGACGAAACAGGCCACACGGTCTACAATCTGGAATGCCCGGTACGAAAGAAATGGGATGCATTAGCACGAGCCGCAATAGCATATTGCTAAGGTGGTGCTAGGTGTTACACGGACGACAGCTACTCAGACGTTTATCACAGCGCAAGCTAACCTCCAACGAAAACAATTGGCGACCAACGAGCTTATGCTCGAGGCTCAAAAGCGCAAAATAGACATCGCGCTGGTCCAGGAACCGTATGTGGGAAGAATCAAGGCAATGAAGTCGTACGGGGGGGCTAGAGTCTACCAGGACTCGGATTGCAGCCGGGGTACTGTTAAGGCGGCAATAGTAGTGTTCAAACCTAACCTAACCTAACCTAACCTAACCTAACCTAACCTAACCTAACCTAACCTAACCTAACCTAACCTAACCTAACCTAACCTAACCTAACCTAACCTAACCTAACCTAACCTAACCTAACCTAACCTAACCTAACCTAACCTAACCTAACCTAACCTAACCTAACCTAACCTAACCTAACCTAACCTAACCTAACCTAACCTAACCTAACCTAACCTAACCTAACCTAACCTAACCTAACCTAACCTAACCTAACCTAACCTAACCTAACCTAACCTAACCTAACCTAACCTAACCTAACCTAACCTAACCTAACCTAACCTAACCTAACCTAACCTAACCTAACCTAACCTAACCTAACCTAACCTAACCTAACCTAACCTAACCTAACCTAACCTAACCTAACCTAACCTAACCTAACCTAACCTAACCTAACCTAACCTAACCTAACCTAACCTAACCTAACCTAACCTAACCTAACCTAACCTAACCTAACCTAACCTAACCTAACCTAACCTAACCTAACCTAACCTAACCTAACCTAACCTAACCTAACCTAACCTAACCTAACCTAACCTAACCTAACCTAACCTAACCTAACCTAACCTAACCTAACCTAACCTAACCTAACCTAACCTAACCTAACCTAACCTAACCTAACCTAACCTAACCTAACCTAACCTAACCTAACCTAACCTAACCTAACCTAACCTAACCTAACCTAACCTAACCTAACCTAACCTAACCTAACCTAACCAGTTCCCCCCCAGCCCTCGCGGTGGTCGGATCATTTTTAAAGCTGCTCCGCGCTTAAAAAATCATAAAAGTGGGTAAAAGTGAACGGATTTTAAAAAATTTTGTGTCTACGTGTGCAATTAATCTGCCCCCACAATATAGTGAAAAAATCGCAACTGGATTACAGTGTTGTGAGTGAAACAATTGAAAAAACCCTATTTTTATAGGTTAAGTTTTTAAAACATTACACTTTTCGTGATTTTGCCGCGGAGGTAAAGCGACAACCCCCTGTTTTTATCTGCAAAAATACAGGGGAATAACCTGCCCCTTGACTCGGGCTACTCAGCAGGCGCCTGTATCGTGAACTCACGAAGTTATTCACGAAATAAGAAAAAACACGTGGCCTGAAAAAACAGAACGCTTCGAGCTGGCTGCCTGAAAATTTGCAAGCTTCAAGAGGGTACTGCAAGGAACCTGACAAACTAAAAAGAAAATTTTTAAGTATTGTATTTTCTTTTTTATAACTAATTGAATTTCATAAATTTGGACACCTATATCTCAAGAGGAAATAGCAACTTCAAAATTCTTCAATTGCTATCTTTTGCGCGCTAATTAATATAGAAGATCCTGAAAAATATAGATTTTTAGCTTCGTTAGTTTTGTTATTATAATTAAAAACTGTAAATATTGTTAATACCTAATTTTCTTTAGGAAAAATATGTAATTATTAAATTTTTATTCTTGTCATGTGTAGCGTGTAATTAGTTGATAATTTTACAATTTTTTTCGAAATTTTTTGAATTTTATTAACAAAGTTATAAAATTTTTAGTTGTTTTTTGCGATTAATTCTAAATTAATAGAAATAATTCATTTTTTATGATAGAATAGTCTTCATAGGGTGTATAGTGAATAGTTTAAGTCCAAGGTTGCCCCCAATAACTCGCGAATTGACGGAGATAGCGTTTTCCGCCATTTTGGTTTTGCTGGTTGTCACTTTCAACTGCAAATATCTCTGGGGTTATTGGGAGTAGAAGTTCCGGAATTGCATGGTCCTAAGCGGGGCAATAGTGGGAACATTTTCTTTATGTTTTCAGGCGTTTTCAGGACCTGAAAATTTTCAGCCCTGAAAACACATAGGCGGGATAGCGAAAGTCAAGCCGAGTGTAGCAATCCAAACCGCATCTCTCTACGATCAACGGTTCTGGACTTATAGCCTGTCAAACATAGTGTTTGACAGCTCGGCGGCCATCTTGGCAATCTTTGAGCAGGCATAGCTCCGTGCTCCAGGGTCGTAGAGATTTGGAGTTTTCGAGGCGGTGCTCGGGGAGACAAGATCTACCCGTCCTATTCATTTTCAGGCCGTTTGGCGCTGAAAGTTTTCAGGATCCTGAAAGCACCTTTGCGCGAGGCACGGGGTTGAGCTGAGCCGGATAAGCCCAAACTCGGTGTTTCTGCGGCTACTGTAAGGGAAGTTCTCCCGGGTTGAAGTTTGACTTTGACAGTTCTCGAACTGTCAAACCAAATTTCATACTCGGATAGCTCTCGAACCAGAGGTCGTAGAGGGCTCGGGTTTTCTTTGGGGACGTGGGCGGCCTATTTCCTGCTTCGTTTTGTGGGTTTCAGGATTTTTCAGGACCTCCAAATTTTTCAGCCTGAAAGTCGTGTCATTGTGTGGGTCTCGTCGGGCGGGTAAAGACGAACCCAAGCACGGGGTGATTCGGTCTGGTGGTTGTGGAGTTATTGAGTTTGAACCATATTGTGGCCACCACTTTGGGTAGCAACCAGGAATTTCAAACACTGATAGCTCCGGAACCCCTGAGGCTAGGTGCCTTGAGTTTGGGGTCGTTGAGTCGGGCTCGGCGGGCTCTATTCAGTGATTTAATAAAAGTGACGGAAAGTTTTAAAAAGTTTTAAAAAGTTTTAAAAAAAAGTTTTAAAAGTAGTTTTTGGGACGAAATTTGACCAGGACTCAGTTACAGAGCCCCAAAAGCCTTTTAAAAATCCTGAAACCTTGTGTAGATAAGACGGAATTGCGACTTTTGTCGTAACGCCAGTTAAATTTTTAAGTTTTGTACGGTTGTTTTATTATATTGTCTTCTAAATCGAAACGTCATAGGACCATACTCTCACAGAGGTTGTATTTCTTGACTTCAAGTTG
Source organism: Conistra vaccinii (assembly GCA_948150665.1). Lineage (NCBI taxonomy): Eukaryota > Metazoa > Arthropoda > Insecta > Lepidoptera > Noctuidae > Conistra > Conistra vaccinii. The sequence goes on from OX411321.1 coordinate 12,669, forward strand.
ACAGGATTCTTACAATCCTATTTTGCGTAAATCGTTATTTATATTTATACATTTATATACTCCGGGGTACTCTTTACAATACCCCATTGACGTCGGACTTGTAAATCGTCATCCATACTAGAAAACATGTTGGGAATACGCACACCGCTAAAGAAGCCGGCGAACCTGGAGAACAAAAGCCCACAAACCGACACCAATGAGGCGGGACCCTCCACGCAAAGTGTCCGGAAAAGTGTGGATAAATGGGAGATTGGCAAGCCGGCCAGTAAATTGACCCCTTCAGCGAAGGAAGCTGCACCTAAGGTGACACAAGAATCGCCACGACGGGCATTCTGTGAGATAGTCGGTGGGAGCCCGCCGACTAAAAGAACCAGAGTCGTGGAGGCAAGAATTTGTCTCAACAAGATCAAAGCTCAAATGGCGCTCTCAAAGAACACAAAAAGGGAGATTGTAGAGGAAGTTAAGGCTCAGGCAGACCGACTTTATCTCCTCATAAAGGAGTCTGAAGAGGAAAAAGGCCGAGCTCCACCCCAAAAAACTGTAACTAAAACCAAACAGGTGCAAGCTGGAGCAGCGGAAGAAGAGGAAGAAGTCGCCACCAGATCGGAGGCGGAGATGGTCTCGCTCAAAAAAGCGCTGGAAGACCACAGCCGAAATCTGAAGGAGAACAGCGAAAAGCTCGATAGGTTGAAGGAGGCGCTGAAAACTAGCGAAGAGCATATGGAGAAGCTCTCCTATGCTGGTGTAGCGTCAATTCAACCTACCAGGCAACCACCAAAACAAACAGCTCTACACTCTATCGTGGTCACCTCCACAAATGAGACCGAAACAGGAGAGGAAATAATCGACCACATCAGGAAGGCGGTAAACGCGAAGGAAGGATGGGTCACGGTGGACAGGATGCGAAAAGCAAAAGATAGGAAAATCGTATTGGGATGTAAAACTGAAGAAGGAAGAGATAAGATTAAAAGGAGACTGGAAAGTGTGGGGAATTTGTTGAAGGTCGAGGACGTCAAGAACAAGGATCCCCTTGTAATCTTGAGAGACGTGATGACCTACAACACGGACGAGGACATTCTCCGGGCTCTGCGAAATCAGAACCGGGATGTCTTCGTAGAACTTACGAAGGAGGAAGACCGGGTGGAGGTACTTTTCAAAAAGAAGACCAGAAACCCCCACATGCACCATGTCGTCCTAAGGGTTTCCCCCAAGTTATGGAATAGGTTTCAGGACCGACAGACGGTGCACATTGACATACAGAGGATACGAGTGTCCGATCAGACTCCACTGGTTCAGTGTTCTCTATGTCTGGGATATGGGCACGGACGTCGGTTCTGCAACCAGCAAGTGGAGAAATGTAGCCACTGCGGTGGGCCTCACATGAGGACGAAATGCGCGGAATGGATGGCTGGAGCAGCTCCATCATGCTGTAACTGCGTGCACGCAAAGCTCGAGAACACTGAGCATAACGCCTTCAGCGATGAGTGCCCAGTCAGAAAGAGATGTGAGGTTCTGGCCAGGTCCAGGGTAGCGTATTGCTGAAGATGATACGGGCAACACAGGAAGATACGTAGTACTCCAGGCCAACCTTCAAAGGAAGCAGCTGGCGACCACTGAGCTCTTTTTGGAGGCCAGTCAAAGTAAAGTCGCATGGGCACTGATCCAGGAGCCCTATGTGGGGGGGGCTGAGAGTATGAAGAGCTACCGTGGCGCGAGAGTCTACCAGTACGAAGCTGAAGGAAGTGGGAGGGTAAAGGCGGCAATAGCCGTCTTTGATGATGACCTAGATGTCATCCCCTACCCGAAACTCACCACCAACAACATCGTTGTGGTGAAGATCCGGACTAAAGCCTGGGAAATCGTAGCAGTCTCTTTTTACTTTGAGCCGGACCGACCCGTAGGGCCTTACCTGGATCAGTTGACAAACATAAAGTTGGAGATGGGCACCGCGAAACTGTTAATGGGCGGAGATTCCAACGCCAAGAGTGCCTGGTGGGGCAGCACCACGGATGACCAGAGGGGCGAAGAGGTGTCCGGAACACTGGAAGAGTTGGAGCTTCAGGTACTCAACACTGGCGCCACACCGACCTTTTACACGGTGAGAGGCGGCGTGGTATACCAAAGCCACGTGGATGTCACGGCATGCTCGCTCGACTTATTTGACCTGGTGGACGGGTGGCGGATCGACACAGGGGCAACCAGCTCGGACCATAACACCATTATTTTTAATATAAACGTTAAAAGGGAAAAAGGGATTAGCATAAATAGGACAACCAGGAAGTACAATACCAGAAAAGCAAACTGGGAAACCTTTAAGAGTAAATTGGGGACATATAAAATGGATAATAACATAAATTTAGATACAGTAAATAGAATAGAAAACAAGCATGAATTGGAAGAAATTGTAAGAAAATATGAAATGGTAATCGGGAAGGCATGCGACGATGCTATCCCGAAAATAAGTAGCAAAGTTAAAATCAAAATTCCATGGTGGTCCGAGGAGCTCGCTGCCAAAAAAAAGGATGTCGCCACCAAGAAGAACCGTATCCGCAACGCCGCACCGGTCCGGAGAGCGATGGTCGTTGACGAGTACCTGATAGCAAAAGAGGAGTATGAGTGCCAGGCCCAGAAAGCCCTAACAGCTAGCTGGAAGGAGTTCTGTAAGAAACAGGATGGAGAAGGACTGTGGGAAGGAATATATAGAGTCATCAGAGGGACCACCAGGAGACAGGAAGACTTGACCCTGATGAACAACGGTGCATTCCTAAACCCGAAAGAATCGGCGGCCTTGTTAGCCAACACTTTCTTTCCGGAGGACACAGCCGAAGAGGACAACGCAAACCACAGGCTCACCAGGGAAGCAGCCAGACGGGTAAATGAGTGGCAGCATGATGAATATCATGATCCACCATTTACACCGCTGGAGCTGAAGACAGCAGTGGGACGCTTTAACCCGAAAAAAGCCCCCGGAGCGGATGGACTAACGGCAGATATCTGCAGTCGAGCGATCGACCAGGACTTGGACACCTTCCTTGCCCTGTACAACAAATGCCTTGAACAGGCGCATTTCCCGAACACCTGGAAGGAGGCAACGGTGGTTGTCCTGAAAAAACCGGGCAAGGAGGACTATCAGAACCCCAAGTCGTACAGACCGATAGGTCTTTTACCGGTCTTGGGGAAGGTCCTGGAGAGGATGGTAGTGGCAAGGATCAAGTGGCAGCTTGTCCCGCGGCTTAGTACTCGTCAGTTTGGTTTTATGCCCCAGAAGAGCACCGAGGACGCCCTCTGTACGCTAATGAAACACGTACAAGACAAGTTGAGGCTGAAGAAGCTAATTGTCTTGGTGTCTTTGGATATAGAGGGCGCCTTCGATAGCGCCTGGTGGCCGGCAATCAAGGTCAGGCTGGCTGAGGAAAAGTGCCCGGTGAACACTAGGAGGCTACTTGACAGCTACCTCGACTGCAGGAAAGTAAGGCTGAGGTATGCTGGGGAGGAATGCACGAGGGAGACTAACAAGGGCTGTGTCCAGGGGTCAATCGGTGGTCCCATCCTGTGGAACCTTTTACTGGACCCGTTATTGAAAGATCTGGAAACGAAGGGGTACTTCGCCCAAGCTTTCGCGGACGACATCGTATTGGTCGTGGATGACGACTCAGCAGCTGAAATCTCCAGAGCCACCAATGCAGCCCTCGCCCATGTTCAGAGTTGGGGCGTCAGAAATAAGCTTAGGTTTGCACCGCACAAAACCTGTGCGATGGTAATAACCAATAGACTTAAGTACGACACTCCAATTCTGAGCATGGCCGGGGTCGACATTGTCATGGTCAGGAGCATGAAGTTGCTTGGGCTGACCATCGATGATAGATTGACGTTCAGCGAACACACCAAGAATGTCTGCAAAAAAGTAGTTGAAATCTACAAACAACTGGCGCGGGCAGCAAAAGTCAGCTGGGGTTTGAACAGGGATGTGATACACATTATTTACACAGCCACAATTGAACCTATAGTAACGTACGCGGCTGCAACCTGGGCTCCCGCTACGAAAAAGCTGGGAATACGGAGGAAGCTAGGCTCTATCCAACGAGGATTCGTCCAGAAGCTCTGTAAATCTTACCGTACAGTCTCATTGAACTCGGCACTGGTGCTTGCTGGGATATTGCCTCTGGATCTGCGCATTCAAGAGGCAGCCGCCCTGTATGACGCAAGGAAAGGGTCGTCCCAGTGTGTGCCAGGAGACAGGGAGATTGAGAGTATGGTAAGATTTGCAGAGACGTCTCACCCTGCTAAACAAATGGCTCTGGAATTCATATGCCTGGCAGACCAACAGCTTGTAGACAGCTACAATGTGCAGACAGTGCGAATATTCACTGACGGCAGCAAGATTGAGGGGAAGGTCGGAGCCGCATTATCTTTATGGGATAATGAAGGTGAAATCCGGAACCTCAAGCTCAGCCTCGCCGCGTACTGCACTGTCTACCAAGCAGAATTACTGGCCATTTGCAAGGCAACGGACGTTATCCTCCAACGCCAAGAGATGAGCTACGGTTTGTACAGCGACTCAATGTCAGCATTGCAGACGCTGGCAAACCATGGCTCTCTCCACCCTCTGGCGGTTCGCGCACGAGCCAATTTGGCTCTGGCAGTTGACCAAAACAAGGATGTTTCTTTGTTTTGGATCAAAGCCCACGCGGACTTGCCGGGGAATGAGCGCGCGGACGAGCTGGCGAAGGAGGCAGCGTTGTCGTCACGGAGGAAGCCGGACTATGACCAATGTCCGGTTTCATTCATCAAGCGTCAAATCCGTTTGGGTTCGCTTGAGGAATGGAATCGGAGATATGTGTCTGGCGAGACGGCCTCGGTGACGAAAATGTTCTTTCCGGATGCCATAGCAGCCCACCGTATTGTAAAACAGGTGAGGCCGACGGGGGTGCTAACGCAAGTCTTAACGGGGCACGGTGGGTTCTCTGAATACTTGAACCGCTTCAAGTGTAAGGAGAGCCCATCGTGCACCTGCGATCCTGATATAGCGCAAACAGTCCCACATCTCATTTTGGATTGTCCAATTTTCAGTAGAGATCGCTATAATTTGGAACAGGAATTGGGGCTGAGACTGCAGAAAGAAAGTATAGGGGATATTATGAGTGGAAAAACCAGACATAAATTTATAGCCTACTGTGAGAGTATTGCCAAAAAAGTTATAGATGGAAACAAGACAAGATAAAACAACTATGTTACCTATTATATTGTATATATAGTATAAGTAAACATAGGACAAATTGTAATTAATTGTAAGTTAGATAAGCAGTAGGCAAAGAGCTATACAAATATTTGAGTAGATGTGTAAAAAGATAAGTTATGTTTTAAAAAATTAAGTTTAAGTAATGTGTAAAGCATAGATAAACAGCGAAGAAAAGGTTGTAATAAATTTAGTAAATAATCTGTGCTATATAAATAGGCTAAGTGTTAAATACTAGTAAGCATATACTGTGTAAACAAGTATCCAGACTAAGATTGTAGAAAATGATATACTGATGATGAAAATTTAGTTTAAATATGTGTAAAACCTGTTAGTAAAATTATTTTCCCTAATGATAAAGAAATAAATAAAGAAGTAGAAGAATAGATAGAAAATTAAAACGTGGGAGTCCCACCCACAGAATAAATGGAATGGAATAAAAGAAAGATATAGTATGAAGTATGGAAGTACGAGAGGCATGATAGCGAGAACTAGTATGGAAAAGGAGGATAGATATAGAATAGGCGCCAATTACGTTGGCGGAACAAGTCCGTAAAAAAAAAAAAAAAAAAAAAAAAAAAAAAAAAAAAAAAAAAAAAAAAAAAAAAAACCTAACCTAACCTAACCTAACCTAACCTAACCTAACCTAACCTAACCTAACCTAACCTAACCTAACCTAACCTAACCTAACCTAACCTAACCTAACCTAACCTAACCTAACCTAACCTAACCTAACCTAACCTAACCTAACCTAACCTAACCTAACCTAACCTAACCTAACCTAACCTAACCTAACCTAACCTAACCTAACCTAACCTAACCTAACCTAACCTAACCTAACCTAACCTAACCTAACCTAACCTAACCTAACCTAACCTAACCTAACCTAACCTAACCTTTTTTTTTTTTTTTTTTCTCGGGGTGGAAATCCTCATGGATGTCCTCCGCCCTGGGGTGGGCGAAGGGGTCTGTCAGACTCTTACTGACTAAAACCACCCCGGTGTTCCCTCGCACACTTGCGTCGGGGGGCTGCGGGAGCAAATTGCGACTTCCGCTGCCCCGGACTGGTGACGGCCCGCACTCTGCGGGCCCCGTCCCGTAGGGGGAGTGAGGTGTGCAAACTCCCCCCGTTACGTCTTAGAGTGGCGCGCGTGGAACACTACGCGCCGCCATCTCGGGTCCTGTGTGATGGGGGGCGACGGATGTCCCCGAATCCTTCGCCCCTGGACCCATTTAGGGGGGCTGGAAGAGGGCGTTATCCGCCCTCCGCCGACGCCCGGTGCGCCTGCTGCGGGCCGGGTGAGTGGACGAGATCTCCCTCTCCCTTTCCGCAGCCTCCTTCTGCGAGATGACTGTCTCGCAGAAGGAAACCACCGCGTCCCACGACTCGGCACTCCCGACCATCGAACGAACGACGGCCGGCAGTGACAAGTCGGCTCCAACTTCTGAAACGAGGGCACGGCGCGGCTCCTCCCACGCGGCACACTCTGCCAATGTATGCCGCGCCGTGTCCTCCCGACAATGGACGCAGTGGTGACACCGAGCGTCCGGCTCCCTGTTTATGCGACACAGGTACTTCCCGAAGCAGCCATGCCCCGAGAGCACCTGCGTCACCCGAAACGACAGGGAGCCGTGCCTCCTCCCGAGCCAGTCGTCGAGCACCGGCCGGACCGCCTCGATGGTGACGAGGCCGGCGGTGGGGCGTGAAAGCCTTTCCCGCCATTCCGCCACCAGGACCTCGCGAAGCTGAGACCGACGCAGCTCCATGTGTCGCTGCATCGGTCGCTCGCCCCGCGCTGTGGCTTCCTCGCGCCACCGATGAAGTGACGCGAGCACCTTCGCCTCCAGGTCCCAGGGCGGGGATCCGGCCAGTGCACAAGCCGCCTCGTAGGAGATCGTGCGATACCCCCTGATGACTCTGACGGCCATCGCTCTCTGCGGCTTACGCAATACAGCGATGCTACCGGCCGTCAGGTCAGCCGCCCAGATAGGGGCCCCGTAAAGGGCCATCGACCGCACGATCCCCACGTAGAGCCGCCTACAAGCGGCGCTCGGGCCCCCCAGATTGGGAAGCAGCGTTGACAGCGCCCCAGCAGCACCCAGCAACTTGGGCGCCAACCGTCGGAAGTGGGGCCCGAAGTCCCACCGGCTGTCGAGCACCAATCCTAGGTACTTCATGGTAGACTCGACAGCGATCCGAGTCCCCCCGACCACGATATGTGAGCCGGGTGGCGGCGCCCGCCGGGGGCCATGAAACACCATAGCCTCCGACTTACTAAGGGCCACCTCCAGGCCTAGGCGACGTATGCGGCTCACCACCTGTGAGACCGCAGCCGTTGCGCGCAACGCTGCCTCCCTGTGCGAGCTCCCCCGGGCAGTGACCAGCGTGTCATCCGCATAACACGTCAGGTCAACCCCCGGGCCGAGCTCGCCCCTCAGCACCCAGTCGTACCCGATGTTCCACAGGAGCGGGCCTACAACCGAACCCTGCGGAACACCGCACGACATGCGGCGCTGGTTTCCACCATCACGTCCCATGTAGGTGACACACCTCTCTGACAAATAAGCCCCAACGATGTGGCGGAGGTAGGGAGGCACCCCATGATACCGCAGTGCCTCCCGAATACAACTCCAGGGCAGGGTGTTGAAGGCGTTGGAGATGTCCAAGGACACCGCCAACATCACTCCGCCCCGGGACACCGCTTCCTCCGCCAGGACTCTAACCCGCGACACAGCGTGGATCGTAGAGCGCCCATGCCGAAACCCGAACTGGCTGTCGTCCAGGTCCGGCCCCTCTCTGCACAAGTGGCCGACGAGGCGGGCTGCGATTATCCGCTCGAACAGCTTGCCCACCTCGTCAAGCAGCACTATGGGCCGGTACGCGGATGGTGAGTCCGCAGGGCGCCCCGCCTTCCTGAGCAGGACCAGACGACCAGACTTCCACAGAGTGGGAAACTGGCCCCGCTCGAGGCACGCCGTGTAGAGTCCTCTCAGTTGGGGCTCAAGCTCCTTCAGAGCGAGGGCTAACACGCAGCCGTGGATCCCGTCGGGCCCCGGAGCCACGTTCTTGGCCCGGAGCCGCATCACGGCTGCCCTCATCTCTGCCTGTGTCACCTCTGGGACGCTGATGGCGTTCTCCTCCTCTGTAGGCTCTGCGGCTGTGGGCAAAACCATCGGCGGCGGAGTATGCTCCGCTGTTGCCGGGAAGAGGGCTGCGACCACCTCCTCCAGCAGCTCGGGTTGGAGACTCTCAGTAAGTGGGGGTGCCGCGGCTCGAAGTTTCCCTCGCACCGCGCGATAAGGGCGCCCCCACGGATCCCCATCTAGAGTCTCCAACATCTCCTCCCTGGCTCGCGTCCTCGACTCGCCGATGGCCAGCCACAGAGCCTCCTTAGCCGCGCGGTACACCTCATACAGCGCGGCTTCTTCGTCAGGATCCCGGCGACGTCTCCTCCGGTATCGGGTGTACGGGCGTCTAACCGCCACGCACGCGACGCGCAGCTGCGCGATCTCGGCGGTCCACCAGTACACCTGGCGCCTAGCGGACTGTGCGTGGACCCGGGGCATAGACGCGTCGGAAATTTGCGTCATCGCCCCGCGGAACCACAGCGCCTCCTGCTCGACGTCGACGGGTCCGTTTATTGCCGACTCCCGGACCCAGGCCTGGACAATGGCGGCCTCCTCGAGAAGCTCCCTGTCGATGCGCTTACGCGCCCAGCGCGGACCGTCCGTTCGCGGGGCCGGTGGACCGCGGCCGCCGGCGGTCTGGGCGGAGACGTCGAAGCGGATGTATCGGTGATCCGACAACGTCTCCACCTCCACGGCGACACGCCAGTCGCGGACACGGCTCGCGACAGCGGGGCTAGCGAACGAGACGTCCACTATAGACCCGCCCCGCTGCCGCACGCACGTGTGAACCGAGCCCCGGTTTAGAACGGTCAAGCCAGTCGTGACCGCCCACTCCTCCAGCACCTCGCCCCTAGCATCGGTCACAGGGGATCCCCACGCCACAGACTTGGCGTTGAGATCCCCCAGCAACAGCACCGGGTGAGGGTGTAGTCGGCCCACGACGGCACCCAACTCGACAAGGAACCTCTCGAAGTCGGCGAGACTCTTGTTGGGCGAAAAGTACGCCCCAACCGTGCCAATGCCGTCCGCGAGGGCGGCTACCCAGCCATGACCTCGGGACGGGTTGACAAGAGCCCCACCAATGATGGCCACCAAACCGTCCAAGTCTCCCACCCAGTTATCCCTGGGGGGGACAAAATACGGTTCGGCGACCACAGCCACGTGAATCGACCACTCCGCCATGCTCTGGAGCAAGAGATCCTGAGCTCTAGCAGAGTGGTTGATATTGCCCTGGAGGAAATGGTAGAGCGCCATTATACGCAATCCATTTCCTCCGCACCATTCCTAGGCTGGGAGTCGGCCGAAGGGCAGCCAGGCTGCAGGGGGGGTAAAGAGCCCCCGGCAGCCTTGGCAGCCCCTCTCTTCCTCTTCTTCTTCTTCTTCGTGGCGGGTGCGCCACAGGCCTTTCCACCCGCTCTGTGCTCGGCGGACCTCCCTGCAGCTGCACAGAGGCTGCAGTTTGGTGCTGCGGAGCACTGGGCCGCCTTGTGGCCGGCCTGACCACAGCGATAGCACTGGTCGCTGCGGTCTGTTTCGGCGGTGCACCGTGCCCTGACATGCCCAATGTCGTGGCAACGGTAGCACCGCAAGGCCATGGGTTGCAGCCGCTTCACCCTCGCTGCCACCCACCCCACCAATAGACGCCTAGCGTCGGCTACTTTATTCGCCGCTGCCGCCGGGCACCGCACCCAGATCGTGCCGAGCCCGGAAGCATCGACGCGTATCTCACCCGTCCGGACGTCTTCGGGCGGACATCCACCGGAACGGGCAATGGCCGCCACGACCTCAGCCGGAGCCGTCGAGTCGTCCAGCCCGTTGATTCGCAGTTCAGCGGTCTTCATCGGCCTGGACACCCGAACGTCCTCCGGGTTGAGGACCTCCCTCAGCTTGGTGGCCAGGACGTCCGCCCTTTCGCCGCTAGAGGCACCCGGCACCTCAAGCAGCCGCGCCCCCGTAACCGCATTCCTCAATCTGAGGCCGGACGGTATACCAAGGTCGGAGAACGGGACTTTGGCTTTTGCCTCCGCAAGGACCGCCTTATAGGAGACACCCCTTTCGACGGCTCCGGGCTGCAGCGTAATTACTACAGCCGCGGAGCGTGGGGCTCTGATCCTAGGCGGCCCCTGAGCCTTCTTGGGTGCTGGCGCCGGTGCTCCAGTGGGTACCGGTGGTGTTGGCGCCGTCTTCTTCTTACGGCGGCCCTTCTTGACGACCGTCGTCCAGGCCTCTGTGGTGGACCCGGGTGCGGTCACCGAGGGTGTGTTCACCGAGGGTGCGGCTGCCAGGGGCGCGGCCGTCCGGGAAGTGGTCGCGGGCGCGCTCCCCGCGGGCTTTTTGCCGGCAATGGTTGGTGTACCCGACATAGCGAGCTCCTCCTTCCTCCTCCTATCCGCAGCGAGTGGCGGCCGTAGAGTCTCTGCTGGGAGGAGCCTCGACTCCAAGCCCTGCAGACGGGCATTCAGCATACCCCCACACTGCAGCATGCAGATGCGAACGATCTTCTCGATCTCCGCATCCGCAGGTGCGGGGGTAGGGACCGACGACGGGGCCGACGACGCGGCCGGCGGTGTCTGGGCAGTGACGGAAGCGGAACCGGTGGCCGCAGGACGCACCTGTTGCCATTCCGCCCTCTGCGCGGCAAGCTCCCGCTTGAGGTCCTCGAGCTCAGATCTGAGACGGCTATTCTCCTCCCACAACTTCGCCGTCTCGTCTGAGTTTGTGCGACTAAGGAGGACCCCAACTGCCTCCTTAATGCCGTCAGCCGCCTCCTTCAGAGCGCGCGTGAACGTGCCCTTCAGGCTGCCAGATTTTGTGGCAACCTTCAGAACGACGTCTACGCCGTCCAGAACTTGGCGACTGAGCGCCACCGCCGACAGGCTCTCTCCGGCAGTCGCCTGAGCAGAGCGTCGCTCTCGGGCCAGTCGGGCCATCTCGCTGACCTCGTCAGCCGCCACCGCCTTCCACTGCGCCCGCTTTGCGGCGTTCGCCTCCGCTCTATTGGCTTCCAGTAGAGAGATAGTGGAGCCATCCCCAAGTTCTGCCACCGTGGGCTCGAGGACCACCTCCTTGGACCCCGAGTCACTCCCTCCGCTGGGTACTGGCGTGTCAGGGCGCTTAAGAAAGCGCCCCCGAAAGTCACGCGAAGTCGCAGACCTTCCAGCAGCTGCACGACCTCGCCCTCTCTTGCTCTTCGGCACTTTAGGCGCCGGAAGATTCTCCTCGCTAGAAGAGGACTCCGCGTGCTCCTCATCCTCTTTGCGTGCGTGCGTTCTCCAAAATTTGGAAGCACGCTCAACTCCCTCCCCTTTCGTCCGCGAGCGCTTTGAGCTTACGCTCGCCACGCTCGCCACACTAATCCTATCAGATGTGGTGTCAGAGTCTGGCACCACACCCACACCCATCTGCTCGACCAACACGATCGGCAATTTATTTTGTTTGTTATTTTCATTATCCATTTTATATCCCACGAGTAGATATAGGTACTATACGTCCACCGGGCAGAGCCTAGATACCCGGTAAGCCTACATACTACAGAGTGCGGCAGGTGCTCTGTAGGGGAAGCGCTCGCAACTGGACTCCCTCCAGCCATTCATCCTCTCACCGCGCTTCAAAACTTAGGATTGGGTGGTTTTTTATCTTAGAGGTAGCCTTCCTCTGGGCCAGGCGATTAAGCCAAGCCCCCGGCGGCGGCATTAGACATGCCTCCGTTCGCTGTCCGGCCAACCCGACTCAGCGAACCCGCCGAAAGTTCTCTCGTTGAAGACCTCTCCTCAACGAGAGAAACACGCACCGCTTTGGTGCGCCTGCACCGCAGCGGCATGGTCACGTCATATGTCGATCGACGATCGTCGATCGATCAAGAGCGACCCCATCCCGGTATCTCTCTAAGTCTGGTCTCTCACTTGGGCCTTTCCGGCATGAGTAACTCTACCGGCAGAGCCCCAAGATCATTGAGACGCGCAAGCCCCACCACGACGACAACGTGGAGACACATTCGGTGGGGAACCTAACCTAACCTAACCTAACCTAACCTAACCTAACCTAACCTAACCTAACCTAACCTAACCTAACCTAACCTAACCTAACCTAACCTAACCTAACCTAACCTAACCTAACCTAACCTAACCTAACCTAACCTAACCAGTCGCGCGGCACCCCTCGCCGCGAGTAGATCAGTTTTAAGTGGCTCCACGCTCGAAAAATCCTTAAAATAAGTGAAAGTGCGAATTTTAACCCAAAATTAATACCAAAGTGAGTGTCTTAGTGCCTTCTTTGAGAATTGTTCAGTGTCACGGTGAAAACCTTGTTGGCTTTCCCTGGAAATCCCGAAAACCATATTTTTGGAGGTTACCTTTCAAAACATCACGTTTTGAAAACTGTTTTCTGCGTGCGGCGCTGGATTTATCGCGGTACCCCCCTGTTTTTATACTGCTGTTTTGAGGGGAATACTTTGCTTCACATCTTGGCAAAGTTTTGGATTTTTCCCGCCTCACCCCTCCGAGCTACGGGGAAAAAGCTGAAAACCTCGTGCAGCGCGACTTCAGAACCAGCGTTCTCAGGATCACAGTCACCATCACATCTGAGAGAGGACTTTGTAAGCATCTCATAATAGTTTTTTGCAAGTTGATAAGTGCCCTGGGAGCGAAGATAAAAATTTTTTCAAGATTTTTCAAGACACACCATTTTTGTGACAGCCCTAGCTTGAAGAAACGATCTTTTACCCCTATTTTTTAATTAATTTTTAGACTGTTTACCTTGTTGACAATACATGTGCAAATTTTCAGAATTTTAGCTCTTATATTTGCTGAGTTGTTTGAATTCCCAAAATACCTACTGAAATACCTAACTTTTACCTAACTTATACCTAAATTTACATACTGATTTTCCAGAAAGGGGGCAAGCACCTTTCGAATCATTATTATTCCCTTATCCCTAATTAAAATTTTTATTGTCATGGTTTTATATTTTCAGTCATAAATTTCAGAATAACCACGTTTTGCGGTTGTTGGTATCGGTGGTTGGGTTTTCAAATAGCTATTGGCCAAAATTGTTGTATGTACCTTTAAATAAATTTAGCATAGATCAATAGTACGGTTCATCATCTTCTTTAATTAATTTTTTTCAAAATTTTTTGGCGAGTCGTTACAAAGTTGTGATTTTTTAACCTGAATGTGGGCTGTCCTGAAAACCGCACGATAACTGTGTTTTCAGTTTACAGGAAAACCAAGCGTCCTAGACGAAATCTGACAATTTTTACCGGGTCCCCCCCCCCTGACCCCCCCCACGGTTTGTACAGAAGACAAACCCCTTGATACCCCTCCGATCATTTTGACCAAGTTTCATCCCCCTACCCCTATTTTTGCATTTCGACTTAGTCTCTGGGGATGAAATTGCCTTGTTAGACAATTTTGACCATAACTTCGAGACCTGTGGTCTGAATCATTTGGGATTTTCAGTCTGGGATAGGGCAAACCTTAGGCTCTCTATAAGGAGGGAGCGTCTCTAGGTAGAGTCTCTAGGGGGGTGACAGAGTAAAATTATTTTAATTTTGACCTGGTTTTTTCTCTGCAGAGCCGGACTATCTCGATTGGTAGTATCTGAGGGTCGACTCTAGGTAGAGATTTCTTTAATTGACTTGTTTTGAATTTTACTCGTATATATTTAAGTAACAACATTTAGCATATTTGATAACAAAATTGTAAAGTTGAGACTGACTCTAGGTAGAGTTAACAATTATATTTCTGATTGGTATTTTGTTAGTATTTACACGGATATTTGACAAATAATTACAATTTATAACGTCGAAATAACGGACTCTTTGTAGAGCATATTATTTTTATTTTTAAATTTTTATTCAATTCTATTTACACGTTTGTCATTTGACAAAAAACAATTTTACGGACTTACTGACGCATCCCCGTGGCCAAACAAAATGGTCGGATTCAGAACTCCGACCAAGAAAATGACGATCACTCGCGGGCCTCCCTGTGATGACGAGAGGGCTGGTCCCTCGACGGCACCGACGCAATCCTCAAATGTGAGGAGAAGCATAGGCGAATGGGAGGCTTCAAAAACTACGCAGAAATCCCCAAACTCACCGCAGAAAACAATACCGCCAGCACCAACTAAGCCAAAGATGAATGTGGTTGCAATCGAGGACAAACCACAAGGACGTCGAGTGTCCGCAGAAGTGTCAATCAGCTCTCCGAAACAAAAGAAGGACTACCCGGATAGAATTTCGGAAGCCCGCGTCTGTATCAGGAAGGCTAAAACTGCTCTGGGAGAATCCCGGAATTTACGAGCCGACATAAAAACTGATGTCACACAGGCGGTGGAGCGACTGTTTCAACTAGTGAAGGAGTCCGAGGCTGCGAAATCGTCTTCAAAAACCGCTGACAACAGCAAAGAAGTAGACAGGACACAGACAGAACAGGCAGTACAGGAAAACAACGGTGAAAAAAACCAAGGCCATCTCTCTCAATTAATAGAGCAACACGTTAAGCTCATTCAAGAAAGCAACATGAAAATGGAGGAATTAAAGAAAGAGCTAGAGACTAGTAGACAAATCGTCGAAAATAGAGCCACGTACGCAAATGTTGTAGCCACTGTTTCTAGAAATATAGCGCCAGAGCACACAGCTCTCCACTCGGTAGTGGTAGCCTCGACCGACAAGTTAGAAACTGGAGACGAGGTAATTGAAAAAATCCGGAAAGCGGTGAACGCAAAAGACGGCTTTATAACAGTGGACAGAGTGAGAAAGGCCAAAGACCGTAAGGTAATAGTGGGGTGCAGAACAAGGGAAGACAGGCAAAAGGTGAAGGAAAGGCTACGTGTGGGAGGGGACCTCCTAGTGGAGGAAGTGAAAAACAAAGACCCGCTGATAGCTCTAAAGAATGTATTTAATTATAACACCGATGAAGACGTCTTGAGAGCTTTTAAAAACCAGAACACAGACCTCTTCAAAGATTTGAAGAGTGAGGATAACAGGGTCGAAATAGCCTACAGGAGGAAGAACAGAAACCCCCACACGAACCATGTAATTATGAGAGTGTCGCCGCAGCTATGGAATAGAACACTGTACAAAGGGGCCATACACATTGACATCCAGCGCATTAAAGTAGAAGACCAGTCTCCACTGGTCCAATGCACATGTTGCTTAGCGTATGGCCACAGCAAGCGTTTCTGTACTGAAACCGTAGATAAATGCAGCCACTGCGGCGGCCCTCACACCAAAACGAAGTGCCCTGACTGGCTCGCCGGAGCAGCTCCATCATGCGTGAATTGCTTGCAAGCAAAACACGCCAGTACTGAACACAGTGCATTCAGTAATGAATGTACCGTGCGCGGAAGGTGGGAAGCAATGGCGAGAGCGAGGGTAGCATACTGCTAACGCAGAGGGCAGCCATAATCAAAATAGGGCAGGCAACCTCACCGGAGGATACGCAGTGGCCCAGGCCAACCTCCAAAGAAAAGAGCTGGCGACAACAGAACTCATGGCAGAAGCCACAGACAGGAAAATCGCCTTCGCCTTGGTTCAGGAACCGTATGTTGGCGGGATTCGAAGAATGAAGAGCTACCGAGGCGTGCGGGTGTACCAGTGCGAGGACGATGGAAGAGGGACTGTTAAAGCGGCCGTGATCGTTTTCGATCATGACTTAGACGTCATTCAGTGCCCAGAACTCACTACGAGCAACATCGCAGTAGTGAGGATCCGGTCCAAAGCCTGGGAAATCGCTGTAGTCTCTTTTTACTTCGAACCGGACCAGCCCATAGAACCATACGTGAACCAAATACGAAGGACGATAGAGAAAACTGGGCCAAGAAAACTGCTCATTGGAGGCGATGCCAATGCTAAGAATACCTGGTGGGGCAGCATTGTAAATGACATCAGGGGCATAGAAATATCCGGGACCCTGGAAGAGTTGGAAATGCAGGTACTCAATAGAGGGGATATACCCACTTTCGACACAGTAAGGGGCAACACGAGATACAGCAGTTTTGTCGATTTTACAGCTTGCTCGACAGACATGCTGAGTCTCGTGGAAGACTGGAGAGTTGACCAAGGAGTGACGAGCTCGGACCATAACACGATCCTGTTCCGGCTGCGCTTGCAGAGGGAAAAAGGGATCAACATCCAAAGGACCACTCGACTCTACAATACCAAGAAGGCAAATTGGGACATTTTCTTTGAGAAAATAGAACAATTTCAAGCGGAACATAACATCAACGTAAATGTAATAGGTAGAGTCGAGCTCAAGCAGCAGCTGGAAGACATGGTACAGACAATAACTAAAGGCATAACTCTAGCCTGTAAAGACAGCATGCCACTTAAGTCGCAGAACACTAAATTCTCTTTGCCATGGAGGACAGAGGAGCTCGCACTCTTAAAAAATGAGGTCATCACTAAAAAGCGGAGGATTCGCAATGCAGCAAAGGACCGCAAAGAGAAAGTCTTCAAAGAGTACCTGCAAGCAAAAGAGAATTACGAATGCCAAGCCAAGAAAGCCCAAATAGCAAGCTGGAAGACCTTTTGCCAAAAACAAGACAAAGAAGGAGTATGGGAAGGTATATACAGAGTGATCGGTAAGACCGCCAAACGTCAAGAGGATCTGACCCTTAAAAAGGACGATGTGTTCCTAAACCCAAGAGAATCGGCAACCCTATTAGCCGAAACATTCTACCCAGAGGACTCCGAAGAGAAGGATAACTCACATCATCGCCAAATCAGAGAGCTTGCGAAGCAAGTAAACGCCCCGTGTCATAATGAACAACATGATCCGCCGTTTACGGTAGAAGAGCTAAAGACCGCGAGTATGAGTTTTAACCCGAAGAAGGCACCTGGAGCGGATGGCTTCACGGCGGACATATGCAGTCGAGCAATCTCCGGGAGTCTGGACGTGTTCCTTGCCCTATATAATAAGTGCCTAGAGATAGGTCACTTCCCGGATATATGGAAGGAGGCCACAGTGGTGGTATTGAGAAAACCGGGCAAGGACGACTATCAGAATCCCAAGGCCTATAGGCCTATCGGCCTGCTACCAGTCTTGGGCAAGATTCTGGAGAAGATGGTAGTAGCAAGGATCAGGTGGCACCTAGTACCGCGGATTAGTACTCGCCAGTATGGCTTTATGCCACAGAGAAGCACCGAAGACGCCCTCTATAACCTAGTGAACCATATTAAAGGGAACATAGAGCAGAAAAAGCTCGTAACCCTAGTCTCACTGGATATAGAGGGGGCCTTCGATAGCGCCTGGTGGCCAGCCATCAAAGTCAGACTGGCTGAGGAAAAGTGTCCGGTCAACATAAGGAGGCTACTGGATAGCTATCTCGACTGCAGAAAGATCAGGTTGAGGTATGCCGGGGAGGAACACACTAGAAACACCCAGAAAGGTTGCGTCCAGGGATCCATTGGCGGCCCGATACTTTGGAACGTACTCCTGGACCCCCTATTACACGGTCTGGAAAAAGAGGGTGTATACTGTCAGGCGTACGCGGATGACGTGGTGATGGTCTTCAGCGGGAATACTGGCCTGGAGGTCTCGAGGCAGGCCAATGCCGCTCTCGCCTATGTTCGGGAGTGGGGAGACCGGAACAAGCTGAAGTTTGCGCCGCACAAAACCTGTGCAATGGTGCTGACGCGTAAGCTCAAGTACGACACCCCGCTCCTGAGGATGGGGGGGACTGACATTGGAATTTCAAAGGAGATAAGGATTCTGGGACTGACTCTTGACGACAAAATGACTTTCAACACCCACGTTGCAAGAGTGTGTAAAAAAGCAGCAGACCTGTACAAACAGCTCTCTAGAGCCGCAAAAGTTAGTTGGGGACTACACCCTGACGTCATCAGAACGATTTACACGGCAGTGGTGGAACCGGTCATCTTGTACGCCGCAAGCGCATGGGCACCAGCTGCTAAGAAAATTGGAACGCAGAAAGCGTTGAATGCAGTGCAGAGGGGTTTTGCACAGAAACTGTGCAAGTCCTACCGCACGGTATCTCTGAACTCGGCACTGTTACTGGCCGGGATACTGCCTCTGGATCTTCGAATACAGGAGGCAGCCGCCCTGTACAAAGCAAGGAGAGGGTCATCCCGGCTCGTGCTGGGAGACAGGGAGACCGAACGTGTGGTGGGATTTGCAGAGATTCCACATCCGGCTCTGCACGTAGAGATGACCTTCGGCACCTTGACCACTCAAGAACAGGTCGACAACAGCAACGAGCAGGCGGTGAAAATCTACACCGACGGCAGCAAGCTTGAGGGTAAGGTCGGAGCTGCGCTATCCTTGTGGGATGGTGAGACAGAGATAAAGGCCATCAAGCTTAGCTTAGCCGCGTACTGCACCGTTTATCAAGCGGAGATCCTCGCTATATGCAGAGCCACGAAGGAGGCCTTGAAGCGCACAGAGAGGGAATTTTGCATTTATAGCGACTCGAGGTCTGCCCTGGAGACCGTCACCAACTACAATGCCCTCCATCCATTGGCGGTAGAAACGCGCGAAAACCTGAAGAAGGCTTTCAACCAGGGGAAAGGTGTGTATCTCTACTGGGTGAAAGCGCATGCAGGTCTCATAGGAAATGAACGCGCTGATCAGCTGGCAAAAGAGGCAGCACTCTCGAGCCGGAGGAGCCCCGACTATGACCAGGTTCCGGTCTCATTTGTCAAGCGGATAATCCGAAAGGATTCCCTTGACGAGTGGAACGGGAGATACAAGTCGGGCGACACAGCCTCCGTAACGCGAGTGTTCCTCCCGGATGCCGTAGACGCCTACAGAGTAATTAAGATCATGAGGCCAGCGGGCTTGCTGACGCAGGTACTCACGGGACATGGGGGACTCTCCCAATACTTGCATCGGTTCAAGTGTAAGGAGAGTCCCGCATGTGCCTGTGACCCTGACACCACAGAAACGATTTTTCATATACTACTGGAATGCCCGATACATGGTGTGGACAGGTACGACTTACAGCAGAGAATTGACTTTCAAATAAAAAAGGAAAACCTAGAGACTCTACTTAGCGACAAACGTACTCGTCAAACTTTTGTAGAATTTTGTATAAAAGTCATAAGCACGGTAATTAATAGAAATAAGGTATAATAAGTATTTACTACAGTATGTATTGTGAAAATATATTAATGTAGTAAAGATAAGACAGAATAGTAAAAAATAATTTTAAGGATATATGTATGTATAGAGTTTTCGAAATTAGCAGTATTATGTTAGAAATAGTAATAATAGATAGAAAATAAGTAAAGATATGAAGATTAAGAACCAATATAGATTACGAAAGTAGGCACAACCGAGGTTGTACAGAAAATGGAAATCGTGTGTATGTAGAGATAGGCACAAGGACTGTATGAATTGTGTAGAGATACACCTTGTAAAGAAAATGTGGATAAAGAAAAGCGTATAGGCACAAGCGGTTCTAGAATGCTTATAAAAAGAACCGCCTGTAAAGAAAATGTAGAATGTAGAGACGGTAGAGTCGGAAATAATGAGTAGGACCCTATTAGGGTAATTCTTGAATTATATAAAGCGTAGTTATAACTTTAGAGAGCTAAGATCTGTGAAATCTGATAAAGTCACAGGGACAAGCATAAAAAAAAAAAAAAAAAAAAAAAAAAAAAAAAAAAAAAAAAAAAAAAAAAAAAAAAAAAAAAAAACCTAACCTAACCTAACCTCATAACTTTGCATCCTGGTGACGCATTTCGAAGCTGTTTTCAGCCATTTTGATCTTTAATAGGCTCCGTCCTACTTCCTGACTAATTAAATTGACAATAGCGCGAAAATAATTTTTCGTTCTTGGACCTTGAAAAATTTTCAATATTTTTTCTTTACGAAAAACCTAAAATAATTTTTTACTCAAAATTCTCTGCATAAACATTTTTGATTATAATTTTAATAGATAATTGCCTGCCTTACCTGTATTCTGGAGCGCGTTCCGCGAGCTCCAGTCCCGTCTGGTAGTCGCAATTCCAGGTTTTAACATACTTTTCAGTCGAAAAACACGTTTTTCGACCAAAAGTCAAAATTTTTGTTCTGCCAAAATTCCAAAAACTCCATAGCTCGCTAGCCCGCGCGGAGACGCGTCTTTTGACACCTCGCACGTGCGCCTAGCTAACATAAAACTGCAAAAAATTGCCCTCCCACCCACCCTGTTCTCACTGGCCAGGTAAACTTTTCAGTTTTGCTTTTCACCTTGCAGGCATTTTAATCATTGACTCATATTTTGACCTGACCAAGTCCTAGATAAAGGCCTTGTTTTGACTAATTTTAATACTTTCTGATCCCCCCTTTACAGGGATTCAGTGTAAGTGTCCTCCGACAACAGTTTTGCACCACAGTCCAAAATCTTAAATTCTTATTATTATTTATATAAATATTTAAATTCTTATTATGTTAGGAATAAGGACCCCGGTAAAGAAACCTAAAGCCTCGGAGGGTATTTCAGAAATGGAGATGCCCCAACTGGCACAGGCCGGTCCGTCGGTTAGGCGCAGTGTGGGGGAGTGGGAGGCTGACAGATCAAAGTCTGTGCAGCCTCTTAAAACTCCAACTCCACCAAAAAAGACTCCACTGACTACTCCCCCAAAACCTAAGCCCAAAGGAACTCTCTCAATCAAGTTGGGTGGACCGAAGCAGCCGAAGGGAATGGAGGAGAGCTCGCCGCGGGAAGTGCAACCCGTGAGGTACGTAAATAGGACCACGGAGGCAAAAGCGTGTCTCTCGAAGGCCAAGATCCAGCTTTTGAGTTCCAAGAACCTTAAAAAGGAAATCAAGGATGAATTGACCAAAGCGGTCGAAAGGCTGTACCAACTAGTAAAGGAGGCGGAGATTGAGAGAGGAAAAGGAGTCGAGGGAGTAGTCGAACCCGAAAAGCCCGTAGAAGATTTGAGACCGACCCCGGATGAACCGACAGAGCTCATGAAGCAGCTGATGGCAAACCTACAACAGCATAACCAGGCGTTGGAGGAATGCAAGCAGCATACACGGGCTCTGTCGGAGCGTCTGCAAGAGGCCCCTCGCTACGTTGCAGGCCAGGGTCCAACCTTCGCGGAAATGGCCGCCGGCTCGAAGCAGTACATCCAAGAGCCTCTTCACTCGGTAGTCGTATCATCTGTGAACGATCAGGACACCGGTGAAGAGGTAATTGAGAAGCTAAGGACGGCGGTCGATGCCCGAAATGAAGGCACTCGGGTGGAACGGCTGCGCAAAGCGAGGGACCAAAAGGTGGTGGTTGGGTTCAAGACTCGGGAGGAGATGGCAAGGGTAACAGAACGCATTAGGAAGACGGGCAATCTTGTGGTAGAAGAGGTTAAAAACAAAGATCCGTTAATCATCATTATGGACGTCCTCTCCTGCCACACGGATGTGGAGATTACCGAAGCCCTGCAACGCCAAAATACCCACCTAATTGGGGACATTCCTGCAGGGGACATTAGGTTAGGGGTGAAGTACCGTCGTAGGACGCGGAACCCCCATATGTGCCATGTCATCCTGCAGGTGTCCCCGATTGTGTGGCAGCGGCTGACAATGGCGGGTCGCGCGCACATTGACTTACAGCGAGTGCGAGTGCAGGACCAGTCGCCACTGGTGCAGTGTACTCGCTGTCTGCGCTTTGGCCACAGCCGAAGACTGTGCGCGCAGCCCGCCGACCTCTGCATACACTGCGGCGATCCCCACATGCGGGCTGACTGCCCGTCACGGCTGGCAATGGAAACACCAAAATGCCATAATTGCCTTTTGGCAAAAATGGAGAAGACCGACCACAACGCCTTCGATAGTGGGTGCCCAATACGCGTAAAGTGGGACGCACTGGCACGCCTATCGGTGGCGTATTGCTAAGGTGCAACCAGCCGTTTCCAGAAGCAGTAACCCATGTCCGGCCCAGACCCGAACTCCTAATGTCCGTCCAAGCTACCTAGCGATCCAAGCGAATCTGCAGAGGAAGAATCTGGCGACCCAAGAGCTCATGATAGTGGCTAGCGAGCGGAAGGTCGCATTCGCACTGCTCCAGGAGCCATATGTGGGTGGGGTTAAAAGGATGCGAGACTACCGGGGAGCGAGAGTCTACCAGTGCGCGGAACAAGGAAGTGGAACTGTGAAGGCAGCAATAGTTGTCTTCGATCATGACCTTGACGTCACACAGTGTCCAAAACTCACCACCAATAACATCACGGTGGTGAGGATCCGAACCAGCGCCTGGGAAATCGCAGTAGTCTCGTTCTACTTTGAACCGGACCAACCCATACAGCCATACCTGGAGCAACTTATGCAGATTCGTGAGGAAATGGGCACCACAAAAATTATAATGGGAGGCGACGCAAATGCCAAGAATACCTGGTGGGGTAGTTTGGTTTTGGACGGCAGGGGTGAAGAAATGGCGGGAACACTCGACGAAATGTGCTTGCAGGTACTCAACGTCGGAAATACGCCAACTTTCGACACCATCAGGGGTGGCAGGTCATACACCAGCTTCGTTGACGTAACAGCGTGTTCAACGGACTTGCTAGGCCTGGTGGACGACTGGAGGGTTGAGGAAGGCATCATAAGCTCGGACCACAACGGTATTTTATTCAAAATTAACCTACAAAAAGCAAAAGGGACCAATATCAAAAGAACAACCAGAATATATAACACTAGAAAAGCAAATTGGAGCCAATTTCATGAGAAATTGGCCCAATTAAAGACAGATATTAACTTAAACACCACGGAAATTAATAAAATCAGTAATAAAATAGATTTAGAAAATAACATTAACACTTATATAAACACCATTACCGAAACCAGTGAAAAAACTTTAGGTAAAATTAAAAATAATGATACACTTACAATACCGTGGTGGTCCAAAGAGCTCACCGATATGATGAACGACGTAAACACCAGGAGACGCCGAATTCGAAGCGCTGCACCAGTCCGGAGAGCGAAGGTCGTCGACGAGTACCTGCAAGCAAAAGAAAATTATGAGTTGCAAGCCAAAAGGGCACAAATCACAAGTTGGAAGGGGTTCTGTGAGAAACAGGATAAGGAAGGAGTTTGGGAGGGCATTTACAGAGTTTTGGCACGGACCACTAAGCGACACGAGGACTTGCCATTGGTGAAGGATGGGGTGCCACTCGATGGTACGGATTCGGCTATTCTGCTAGCGGAGACCTTCTACCCCGAAGACCTAGAAGAGGAAGATAATGATGACCACCGTCGGACGAGAGTAGCGGCCAGTCGTGTAAACGAGTGGACGCATGATGAACAACATGACCCACCGTTTACACTTCAGGAGCTAAAAACCGCGGTGGAAAGTTTCAACCCAAAGAAGGCACCGGGGGCGGATGGTCTCACAGCCGATATCTGTGCCCAAGCCATATCCCGGGACCCGGGGATGTTCCTTGCACTGGCCAACAAGTGCCTTGAGCAGGGTCACTTCCCCGGAGCCTGGAAAGTGGCCACAGTGGTGATACTTCGGAAGCCAGGGAAGGATTCGTATACCACCCCAAAGTCCTACAGACCGATCGGCCTCCTACCAGTCCTGGGCAAAATGCTCGAGAAAATGTTGGTAGCAAGATTGAAGTGGCATCTGATCCCGCGGTTAAGTACTCGTCAGTTTGGCTTCATGCCCCAGAAGAGCACCGAGGACTCCCTCTACACCATGATACAACACATCAAAACAAAACTGAATCAAAAGAAGCTGATCACTGTTGTATCGCTTGACATAGAGGGAGCCTTCGACAGCGCATGGTGGCCGGCAATCAGAACCAGACTGGCTGAGGAAAGGTGTCCGGTGAATCTCAGACGAATGTTGGACAGCTACCTGACTGGTAGGAGTGTCCGAGTTAGGTACGCCGGAACAGAGTGCCTAAGGAACACCAGTAAAGGGTGCGTTCAGGGGTCGATTGGCGGTCCGATCCTCTGGAATCTGTTGCTGGACCCTTTGCTGAAGGGGCTGGAAGAGCGGGGACATCACTGCCAGGCCTTCGCCGATGATGTCATTATGATCTTCGACGGTGACACAGCATTGGAAGTTCAAAGACATGCCAATGCCGCCCTCGAGTATGTTCGGAAGTGGGGCATCGGAAATAAGCTAAAGTTTGCACCACACAAAACCTGTGCAATGGTAGTAACCAGAAAGCTGAAATACGATGTCCCGCTCCTGAGCATGGGCGGGGTAGACATTGGCATGTCCAAGGAAATAAAAATACTGGGGCTCACCGTCGACCACCAGCTCACTTTCAACACCCACGCCGCAAACGTGTGTAGAAAAGCTGCCAATATCTACAAGCAGCTATCCAGAGCGGCTAAAGTGAGCTGGGGCCTGCATCCGGAGGTCATAAGGAGCATCTACACGGCAGCAGTGGAGCCGGTAGTGATGTACGCGGCAAGCGCCTGGGCGCCGGCAACAAAGAAGATAGGAGTGCAGAAGATGCTGAACACGGTCCAAAGAGGATTCGCCCAAAAGCTCTGCAAGTCCTACCGCACCGTTTCGCTGAATGCGTCCCTGGTGCTGGCTGGGATACTCCCCCTCGACCTCCGAATACAAGAAGCAGCTGCACTGTATGAGGCAAAGAGGGGGGTGCCCCAGCCAGACCTTGCGGGCAGGGAGGTGGAACGTGTGGTGGCATTTGCAGAGACCCCACATCCAGCGAAACATATGGCCTTGGAGTTCGTGAGTCTGGAGGACCAGTCTCGTGTGGACACCCACAACAACCAGGCGGTCCGGTTTTTCACCGACGGCAGCAGGATTGCGGGCAAGGTCGGAGCAGCACTGTCACTGTGGGACGGTGAAGCCGAGATCAAGTCCGTAAAGCTTAGCTTGCCGTCGTGCTGCACGGTCTACCAGGCGGAACTCCTGGCCATATGCGTAGCCACGAGGGAAATCCTCAAGCGCAGGGAGGGAACCTTTGGAATCTATAGTGACTCAAAGGCAGCACTTCAAACAGTCACGAACCAGGGTTCCCTCCACGCCTTGGCGGTGGAGGCCAGAGCAAACGTGGGCGCAGCCTTATCCCAGAGCAAAGATGTTTCCTTGTTCTGGGTTAAGGCTCATGCCGGACTAGAGGGCAACGAACGCGCAGACCACCTAGCGAAAGAGGCTGCACTCAAATCCAAAAAGAAGCCGGACTATGACCTTTGCCCGGTGTCATTCGTCAAGCGGCAAATCCGAGTGGGGTCGCTCGACGAATGGAACCGGAGATACCAAAAAGGCGAAACAGCCTCCGTCACAAAAATGTTCCTCCCAGATGCGATAGATGCCTTCAAAATTGTCAGCAAAGTTAAGCCAACCGGAGTGGTAACACAGATCTTGACGGGGCACGGTGGGTTCTCTGAATACCTGCACCGCTTTAAGTGTAAGGGGAGCCCATCGTGCATCTGTGAGCCTGATGCCCTAGAATCTGTCCCTCATATTTTAACGGAATGCCCTGCGTACGGAGTGGAAAGATTAAATACGGAAATAGAATTGGAGACAGAAATAAATATGGACAATATAGGAAAATTGATGAAAAACAATAAGCTAAGAAAAATATTATTGGAATACTGCGTAAGAATAGCCTCAAAAGTAATAAAAAGAAATAAAGAAACATAAAGCTATGCTTTTTATATATAAGTTTATATACTGACAAAGCATAGAATAAATTAATAGATACTCAAAATGAAATAAAATATAAAATTAAGATAATAAATAAAAAATTAGATAAACATTAATACTAGTAAAAACTTCATTTATAATTCAGTAAAATCCAAAATTTAAAAAATTGCAATTTACATAAAAATTACTAAATAAGGTCTCTGACTATGTCAGGGGGACACTTAGAAAGGCAGGAGTGGGTTTTAGCCGGTATGAGTCCGGCACTGCCCAGACTGGCTCACTAGTGGGGCAGTCTGGGCGTCCATGAGGATTTCCCACTCCTGCCAAAACAAAAAAAAAAAAAAAAAAAAAAACCTAACCTAACCTAACCTAACCTAACCTAACCTAACCTAACCTAACCTAACCTAACCTAACCTAACCTAACCTAACCTAACCTAACCTAACCTAACCTAACCTAACCTAACCTAACCCAGTAACCGATATAACATCGCACGAACAACATCAGCTCCGCGCAAAAAATTCGCTAAAATTAGACGCGTTGAGCTACAAGCGTAAAAAAGTTATCAGTGGAATTGTGCAGTGACAAGTCACCAGGAAACGTGTGGGCAAGTGTCTATCTCCCCGGATTGTGGAGCAGGAGCCCCGGGACTTCAGCGGTGAATAACTTTGTCAAGGTTTGTGGAGTCATTCTACCCACACGAATCGTGAGAGTCGCGGCAAAGACCTATCCAGAGACACCAGAATCAGGAAATTTGGAGCAGGGGTTTGGGAGTTATTAAGGTGCAAAAATCGCCAAAACACGTGGTTTTATAGTAGAAAAATAACCTCACTTTTGCTCCACGTGTTTTTACCACACGAGGCGTGACGTACGGACAGCACCCCAGCCCTTACTGGAGACTCCGAAGCCGGCCGAGGAATCTGCCTGCAGACCACGTACCAGCGTGACGACTCCACACCTTATCACCAGGTTAGCCCCGAGGGAACTCCTCAACCCTTAGTCTCACCCCCCCCGAGTTTGGGCTCATCCGACTCGGGACCTCAGGACCTTGCAAGAGCCACCAAGAGTTCCTCCCTCCCCCACCCCCCCACTTTACCCCCTCCCACCACCTTACCCCCCCCACAATCCATTTTCTCCCACCACCTTACACTATACCCCCTTCCATAGACTTGAGTAAGGGTATCCTCCCAAACTTCTTCCCCCCCAATCGTCACCCCACGAAACCCCCCCCCCAACCCCCTTCCCTCACCCCCCCGCAAAGGTTTCCCCACGAAACACCCCCCCCCGCCCCTCACCCCCTCAGGGCTACCTCACCCCCCCTCGGACTAACTTCGCACCCGTTGGAGCTACAAAGCCGAGATTGGGCTCATTTGAAAGGGCAAAAACCGCTCTTAAATTTGGCCCCGACAGAAATCCGAATTTCGGCACCCCACACACACAGCCATCCAGCTATCCTGCAAAATTCCACTGAGGACCACCACCAACGCGCACACGGCTCAGAACATCGAGCTCTAGCAGTAATCGGGCTCCTCACCGGACAGCAGACGCAGACCACCAGCTCAGCATCCGTGAGTCCATCAAAAATTAAAAAAAAAAAAAAAAAAAAAAAAAAAAAAAAAAAAAAAAAAAAAACACACACTTCATCACACTACCATTACTTAATCTATAATCTATATTTATATTTACAACTAATTGTAATAACTTGTAATAACCTCCCCTCCTTTAACTTTAACTCCAGCCTCTTCAAAGTAAACAAGTAAAACCCCATAATCCCCCAGAAACATGTCTTCCAAACAGTCCACCACCTCCCGTAAAACAAACATGGACGCCGCAAAAGCCCCTAAATCGCTTAGGGAAAAAGTACTGAAAAATACGGCAAAGTCAACGGTCTCAGAAAAGTTGGCGCATCCATCGCAGAAGCCACAGGTGCCAAAGGCAGCGTCGGAGTCGGACGTGACGAGCAGGACACCGCCACTGCAACCGGCGACCGAAACACACACTCCGGAGGATCGTGCCAGGATCTCAGAGATCGTTATAAACTGGGAGCAATGTGGTATCTCCCCCCCCCGCCAGATCATCTCGGACGAGGAAAGTTCGGTGGCCTCCACAGCGAGCCAGGCCGACCGTCCCCAGAGCGGACGGCCGAGCCTCCTCTACAGTACTCCGAGAAGGGGCACAGGGGTGGAAATGGACCTAGCCACCCGAGAGGCAAACGATCTTCTCCAAAAAGGGAAGGATGCCCTGGAAGCAGCGGGGAATATGAAGAGGGAGTGTAAGATCACAGCCCATGAGTGCCTTCAGGGCCTATATGAGACAGCTCTGTCATTGGCAGACTCAAGAGCACGCCACAAATACAACCTCGAGAAGGAGCGCTCTCGACACGCACAAGAGCTTGTGCGGGTCGAGAGAGCTCACACTCGGGAACTTATGTCCATGAAGGTGGAGCTCTCACTCATGCGGACTGACGTCTCCGACACAAAAAAAGAGGCGAAAGGGATCCGGGAATGGCTCGGCCATGAAACCCTTGAAGCTTTAAATGGCATCAAGGAGTTAAAAGGCGAGGTCACATCGGCGGGCATCCGGAACGTGAAAGAGCACGAGAAGACGAGGCAGGAGAGCGCGAGAGCCCCGGGGGATCCCAAGTGGGATTCGATGGGGGCCGGCCTGGCACGCCTCGACACTAACGTTTCCAGCATCTCCAACCAGCTGGACGTGCTCCGAAAGGCAATGGAGAGGCTCAAAGATGAACTCGACCGGCCAAGGAACATGGATACGGACCTGAGTAGCCGGGAGACACCCGAGGATCTTCTCACGACCACCCAATTCAAAGAGGAGATAAGGAGCTTGCAGCTTCAATTACAGGCCATCGCCAACAGGCCTGTAGCCTCGCCCCCACCACCACAGCCACAGATTAATATTAGGCAACATTTGCAACCGATCTCGGAAAGGCTGGAGATCGTCTCAGCAGACCTCCGCGTACTGCGCGACAAAGAGCCGCAAATCCAGGCGCCCCCGGCGCTGAATCTGGAAGCGGAACTTGCAGTCGGGGAGGTGAAAAAGACCCTCCAAAACATAGAAAAGGGGGTAGCGGACCTGGGCAAAGCGGATAGACCGCTTCAACAACAGCAGGGTCCCATAACCTTTGCACAGGTCGCCAGTAAACCCAAGCCCCCCAAACCGCCCACACAACCCAACCACACTCTGATCGTCTCGTCGACGAACCCCCAGCACACTGGGGACAACGTGATCGAGAGGATCAGGACCGCCCTGGATCTCAAAACGAGTGGAGCCCGCGTCGACACAGTCAGGAAAGCGCGGAACCAAAAGGTCGTGCTGAGATGCGCAACCAAGATGGACCTGACTATGATCAGGGACCAAGTCCGGTCGAACGCAGGGCTCAAGGTCCAGGAGCCAAAACCCCAAAATCCCCTAGTCTGCATCAAAGGAGTGCTGTCCAGCTACAGCGACGGTGAGATAGTCGATCTCCTAAAAGCGCAGAATAAACATCTTCTGCAGAACGTCGCTGTCGATGGACAGACCCTAAAGGTGCGCTATAGGAAGCGCGCAAGAAACCCCCATGAGTGCCACCCTGTTCTGGAGCTCTCCCCGGAGCTCTGGAAATGCTACACGATGATGCAGAAGGTCCATGTGGGCATCAAGAGATGCTCGATTGAGGACCAGTCCCCTCTAGTCCAGTGCTCAAAGTGCCTTGGATATGGACATAATAGGTCCATATGTAAGGCCGGTAAGGAAGTCTGCAGCTACTGCAGTGGAGCACATAACGTCAGGGACTGCCTCACTCGAGCTGATGGCAAACAGCCCACTTGTATAAACTGCAAGGTGGCACACAGGACGGGCAGCGACCTGGCACACTCAGCGTTCAGCGAAGACTGCCAGGAACGCCAAAAATGGGATGGTATAGCAAGATCTCGCGTTTGCTATTGCTAAGGGCGACCAAGAGAACACACAAACCAGCCAACCAGTCACCCTTCAAAACACAACAAGACCGACGGCAAGATTGCGGTTTATTCAAGTGAATCTTCAGCGCTCAAAGTTGGCCACAGAAGAACTCCACATGGCGGCTCAGGCAAAGGGAGTTTCCGTAGCACTTGTTCAAGAGCCCTATGTAGGTAGAACAGGTGTAATGAAACAATGTCCCGGCACACAAGTCATCCAGTGCAGCCTGAATCGCCAAAAGCCAGTAAAGGCGGCGATCGTCGTCTTCGGGAACAACCTGGAGGTCATTCATGACCCCCAGATTGTGACCGAGAACGTCGCCGCCGTCTTGCTGAAGGTGGGCCAGCTCAGCTTTGGGGTGCTATCGGTCTATTTTGAGGGTGACCAGGATATCGAACCCTACCTTTCCGAAACGCAAAACACTATACAAAAACTTCACACAAGCAACATCCTGGTGGGAGGAGACATAAACGCCTGGAGCCAGTGGTGGGGAAGTGTTTCCGAAAACCATCGCGGGGCAGCGTACAGTACATTCCTCAATGAGCGGGATCTCCACATCCTAAACATGGGCCAAACACCGACGTTCGAGACCTACAGAGGTGACAGGTGGTGCACAAGCATCGTCGATGTGACGGCATGCAGCCTGCCCCTTTTAGGTAAGGTCGAGGAGTGGCGTGTAGAACGTGGTCTAACAACATCAGACCACAATGCAATAACCTTCTCGATGCGCTTAGAAAAGGCCTTGGAACCCTTAAGGCCGATCTCGACGCGCATCTACAACACTAAGAAGGCAAAGTGGTCCGACTTCAGCACGCACTTCAAGATCAGCCTGGCCGACAATGACATTACACCAGTCAAAGTCTCGGACGTCTCTAACCCAGGGGATCTGGAGACAATCATCAGCACATACACCCGGAACATTCACCGCTCATGTGAGAAAGCGATCCCAAAACTGGGGTCGCCTAAACACGACGCCAAGCCCCCATGGTGGACCCCTTCTCTAGACCGTCTCAAAAAAGACGCCATGACGAAGAAGAGAAGGATCCGGAACGCAGCCGCAAGCCGGAGACAATTCACCATCCAAGAGTACGTCCTGGCAAAAACTGTATACACCTCAGCAGCGACGGAAGCAGCCACAGCGAACTGGAAGGAGTTCTGCTCGAAGCAGGACCGAGAGAGCATGTGGGACGGCATCTACAGGGTACTAAGGAAGACAGCCAGAAGACAGGACGATGCGCTCCTGAGGAACACCGCTGGTGAGACGCTCAGTCCACAGCAATCCGCGGATCTTCTGGCAAAAACCTTCTACCCCGACGACTCAACGGATGCCGAACAATCATACCACACAGTTCTGAGGAGGTTAGCGGAGGAGAGGAACCCCCAAGGTCTGTCTGCCGATGATCCACCTTTCACGACCGCAGAGCTGGAAATGGTCCTTCAGAACCAAAATCCGAAAAAAGCCCCCGGTCCCGATGGATTAACGGCAGACATCTGCGCAGCGGCAATAAACTGCGATAGGGAAGTGTTCTTAGCGATAGCCAATAGGTGCTTGTCGCTGTCACACTTCCCGAAACAGTGGAAGGTCGCCCACGTGTGCATTCTCCGCAAGCCTGGAAAGGACGACTATACCAGCCCAAAGTCGTACAGGCCAATAGGTCTGCTCTCGGTCCTAGGAAAAATCTTCGAGAAACTCCTAGTAGGCAGACTGCAACACCACTTCCTCCCGACACTACATACAAGCCAGTACGGTTTCATGCCGCAGCGTGGCACCGAGGACGCCCTTTATGCCCTAGTGGGACACTTACGAGCCGAAATCAAAGCCAAAAAAATCGTGCTTTTGATATCGCTGGACATAGAGGGGGCCTTCGATAACGCATGGTGGCCAGCACTTAAAAGACAAATGATAGCCAAGAACTGTCCCAAAAACATTTACGCTCTCGTCACCTCATACCTGGAAGACCGGAACATCAGGGTCAACTACGCCAGAGCGACAAGCGAGAAGGGTACCACGAAAGGATGCGTCCAGGGCTCAATTGCCGGACCGACGTTTTGGAACCTTATTCTAGACTCGCTCCTACACAAGATGGCTAGAATGGGGGTATACTGCCAAGCCTTTGCGGATGATGTTGTCCTGGTTTTTTCGGACTTTACAGCCGGTCCCCTGCAGCAATCAGCCAACGACACGCTAGACATAGTATCGGAATGGGGCGTCCAAAACAAGCTACGTTTCGCCGCGCATAAGACCAACGCGATGGTGTTAACGAGGAAGCTTAAGTACGACGTTCCGGTACTTCACATGTCGGGCACGCGGCTGAACTTGGTCGAAGAGGTCAAGCTGCTAG
Organism: Conistra vaccinii; assembly: GCA_948150665.1. NCBI lineage: Eukaryota > Metazoa > Arthropoda > Insecta > Lepidoptera > Noctuidae > Conistra > Conistra vaccinii. The sequence goes on from OX411321.1 coordinate 44,905, forward strand.
GTCTCACAATAGACTCCAAACTCACCTTCAATGCGCACGTGTCTGCGACCTGTAAAAAGGCTGCAGACATCTATAAGCAGTTGGCATGCGCGGCAAAGGTGACTTGGGGTCTCAACAGAGAGATAATTAGGACAATTTACGTGTCGGTGATAGAGCCTATCGTGATGTATGCTGCGAGTGCGTGGGCCCCCGCAGCTGAGAAACTGATGACAAGGAATCAGTTTGACTCACTGCAGAGAGGTTTCGCGCAGAAGATCTGCAAAGCATACCGCACGGTGTCTCTGACATCGGCACTTATCCTATCAGGCCAACTCCCCCTAGATCTCCGGGTAATCGAGGCCGCAACCCTTTTTAAGGTCAAAAAGGGACATTCCCGAGAGTTCCTACCGCCGGACCGCGAGCTGGAGTGCAACTTGCACCACTCCCAAACTCCCCACCCAGCGCAACTCACAATAACTGAGTACGCATGCCTTGAGGACTTGACTCCCGAAACTCTGGAAACCCATCAAGTAATCGGTCCCCAAATATACACCGACGGCAGCAAGATAGAGGGGAAAGTGGGAGCTGCCCTAACTTGGTGGGAAAACGGAAAGGAGTCGAAGTTCAGCACCTTTGGCCTGGAGCCTCATAACACCGTCTTCCAATCGGAAATGTACGCGCTCTCTAGAGCTGTCAGGATGGCAAGAGAATCCAGGGCAACCTCCGTAAGCATCTTAAGCGACTCAAGATCGTCACTTGACCTGCTGAGGAGACCGTCTGTCACTCACCACCTGGCACTCCAAATCAAGAGGTGTGTACGAGAGATCAGAGAGGAGGGCAGAGAAGTGAGGCTCTTTTGGCTCAAGGCCCACGTGGGAACCGCCGGGAATGAGAGAGCAGACGAGCTGGCTAAGGAGGCAGCTCTAACAAAAGCGACAGCAGACTACAACAAGGTCCCCGTATCGTTCGTGAGGAGGAAGATACGGGAGGGGACTATAAAGAAGTGGCAAGCGCGATACGAGTCCTCGAGTACAGGAGCGGTCACAAAAGTGTTCTTCCCAGACGTCCTAGCGGCGAAAAGAACACTCAGAGACGCAGTTCTCACACCAGTCCATGTACAAGTCCTAACGGGACACGGAGGATTCTCAGCGTATCTCCACCGTTTCCATCTCAAAGATAGTCCCTCGTGCGTCTGTGATCCAAGTTGCGAAGAATCAGTCTGGCACCTGCTCTTCGAGTGCCCAAGGTTTAGTTACGATAGAATGGAGCTGGAAGTAAAGATTGAAACCCAGCTAAGCCAGTCCACACTCCACACCATCATGGGGAGACCGGCTACGAGAAATCTATTCTTGGCATTCGCGAGTAAAGTTGCCATAGTCGCAGCAGAAGGGAACAAAACGGACGCAACCCTGCGAAGTCGAAACCGACTGCCACCCAGAACCACATCAACGACCACAACGATCACCGCACCACCAACAACAACAACAACACAAAACACAACACGTAGACCACTCACCATAACACAAGTCTCACACACCAATCTACAACCAATACCAGTGGCACCACCACCGGTAGCAGCAGTAACAGCAGCAGAAGCCAGTATACAACCAGCCCCTAGCGATATGCCTATCACCCAATTCCTGGCATGCGGAGGAGACGGAGTTCCGGGCGTCAGACTGCGAGGCGTCGCCCTCTTCATGAACAGGGAAGAAGAAAAGTTAGGCATGAGCTTCTGCATAGGCTGGAGCCGACCTGCAGCCCGTATTCCAATATCACCAGGCCTTGCCGCCTTGATCAACGGAAGCACCACCAAAACGAGCATGAAAGGCAGCAAGTTTGCTGCACTGCCTCAAATAGAAGTAGCCTCTCACCGATGCCGCTTATTGCGATCCAAAGGAAAGACGATCGCACTATTCGAGTGGGGAGAGGCGACTCCATTTGCTCAGGTAAGCTCACTGCTTCAAAAGATCAGGGAGGCAGGAGAACATACCGCAGTCACAGCACGCACCATAAGCGTTGACGCGATGATGGTCGGAGGGGAGAGAGGAGACGTCGCAGACCGCTTCGGCTGTTTAAAAGCCTCTGAACATCACGAGGTAGTTGTCTATGAGGACAGAGGGGAAACTCTGAGTTTCCTCAAAGCCCCCAGACAACCAACAGCCAGCGCGACGAGCCCCGCAGTAAGCCCGGCCACCCAAAGCGGTTCAGAGAGGGCCCAGCAGAAGGCAGCCGCCGAAAAAGCTGCAAAGGAGCAGTGCAAGACCACTAGCCCGGAGGACCGGGCCCGGTCGAGGAGTCGCCTGAAAGCCTTCGGCACTTTCCTCAGCGCACTGCTTCCAAGCACCAGCCGCGAATCACCATCCCACAAGCAGGAAACAGCAGTGGAAAGGTTCTTCAAAAAGAAACCCAAAGAACCGAAAATGCAGAAGCCCACGCCAACAAGAGCTGACAAAGGGCAAGTCAGCCCGCCGACCCTCGCAGTTAATTTGGGCACCACGGACCACGTGAAGAGCGCTTTCCTCGAGTACGTCGCAATCGTGAGAGCGACCAGAGAGGTCAATCTCATGACATGCAAGAAGATCCTGCAGACCTTCCAAAGAGACACAGAAGGACTGCTAAGGGTACTACTCGAGGAATCAGAGGCAGCAGTGTACGACAACGTCAGATCTCAAGTCATCAAAGGGGAAATGACGGGGTCGTACATGGCAGCCTACAGCGCGAAGAGCGGTTTTGTGGCCCTGGACGAGGAGGAAACGGAGCGCTCAGGCAAAATCAAATTTAGAACACCAAATGACGACCCGATAGTGGTTACCGCCAAGTGTACCAAAATCATGCTGGACGATAAGATCCTCGAAATGGCACAGTCCATTTTGGGGACTTCCGATACCCCAGCATCGCAGGAAAACTGGGCGGTACCCAATATCAGGTGGGTAAACGGGGTCCCGGGTTGCGGCAAGACAACCTGGGTGGTGAAGCATTTCGATGAGGAGAAGGACGTTGTTGCCACCACGACGACCGAAGCTGCCAAAGATCTCAGGGAGAAGCTTGCGCACCGCTTAGGAGACCGAGTAAAGACAAAGGTGCGCACTATGGCCTCAATTTTAGTCAACGGGTTCAAGAAGCAAGAGAAATGCTACCGTCTCACGGTAGACGAGGCTCTTATGAACCACTTTGGGGCCATAGTTATGGCAGTTAAGTTGTCTGGAGCAAGCGAGATTGTCCTCATCGGAGACGTAAACCAGCTTCCATTTTTGGACAGAGAGAACCTATTCGAGTTAAGGTATACCCGTCCAAACATGGTGGCTGGCATCACCCAGGAGCTGCTTTGCACACACCGCAACCCGATGGATGTGGCGTTTGCACTGAGCGAGATATACTCCGGTATATACTCCTCCAAGTCATCGCTGTCGCGGGTCCACTCCTTGAGGGTGGAGCGTTACACTGGAGCGCAAATACCGACCACTGCCCAAAACACCCTATTCCTGGTTCATACGCAAGAGGAGAAAGCCTCTCTTATTAGCCAGGGATATGGGTCCGGCGAAGGGTCGCGCACGTTGACCATACACGAGGCTCAGGGGTTGACCTACGACAGCGTAATCATCATCAACACCAAGTCCAGGAGGCTCCAAATCCACGACAGCATCTCCCACGCGGTAGTGGCGGTGTCGAGACATACGGTCAGCTGCGTCTATTACTCCGACGACGCCGACGACGCCACGGGCCGCTTTGCAAAGAGGGCGATGGATGCGCCAACTAAAATGGTCGTCGATTACAACCTGAAGACGGCCATGCAGCATCGAGACGAAATAGTCGTAGAAAAGTTGCTCAGGCTAGCGAAGTCCCTGGTCAGCAGACCCAATCTTCACACCTAAATACCACCTAACAAGTCCCATTCAAACTCCAACCCAAATCATGTCAACCTAACCCGAACCATCACCCAATCACCGTCTGTAACCCCTGTAGAATAAGCGAGAACAAAATCATGTAAAACTGCATGGCAGAGCGAGTCTGTCATACTCACGCAAATGCCCTGCCGATGGTGGCGCTGCACGGCCGGCCGTTAAGTTCCCTAAGATATGGTTGAGCTAAACGGTGCGGACGTGTTCGTCAAGTCCGTGAACGGGCGCCATCGGTCGGGGCTGGTCGGCTCGCACTGCCATGGAGTTCTGTATACTTCAAACAACACAATAACCTATATAAGAATAATAAATATGCATGTAAACAGAAAAAAAAAAAAAAAAAAAAAAAAAAAAAAAAAAAAAAAAAAAGGATGTACTCACGTAGATTTAAGTTAGTTTATAAGCTAAGAATATGTGTCCGATGTAGGAGCACAATTACTGTAGAATGTAAGAAAACATGTTAAAAAAAAAATGTATCAAGTAACCAAAAGCACGGACCTCCATGTCTGTGGATTAATTGTAAGGAAGGAGTGTGGTTTTAGCCGGTAAGAGTCCGGCACTGCCCAGACTGGCTCATCTGTGAGGCAGCCTGGGCGTCCATGAGGATTTCCCACTCCTGCCAAAAAAAAAAAAAAAAAAAAAAAAAAAAAACCTAACCTAACCTAACCTAACCTAACCTAACCTAACCTTTTTTTTTTTTTTTTTTTTTTTCTCGGGGTGGAAATCCTCATGGATGTCCTCCGCCCTGGGGTGGGCGAAGGGGTCTGTCAGACTCTTACTGACTAAAACCACCCCGGTGTTCCCTCGCACACTTGCGTCGGGGGGCTGCGGGAGCAAATTGCGACTTCCGCTGCCCCGGACTGGTGACGGCCCGCACTCTGCGGGCCCCGTCCCGTAGGGGGAGTGAGGTGTGCAAACTCCCCCCGTTACGTCTTAGAGTGGCGCGCGTGGAACACTACGCGCCGCCATCTCGGGTCCCGTGTGATGGGGGGCGACGGATGTCCCCGAATCCGTCGCCCCTGGACCCATTTAGGGGGGCTGGAAGAGGGCGTTATCCACCCTCCGCTGACGCCCGGTGCGCCTGCTGCGGGCCGGGTGAGTGGACGAGATCTCCCTCTCCCTTTCCGCAGCCTCCTTCTGCGAGATGACTGTCTCGCAGAAGGAAACCACCGCGTCCCACGACTCGGCACTCCCGACCATCGAACGAACGACGGCCGGCAGTGACAAGTCGGCAACCTAACCTTTTTTTTTTTTTTTTTTGACGCTGGGAAAAATGCATTACGCATGCCCACCCATCGGGGGATGGGAGGGGTATGTGGGACTCCCTGGAAAATCCGGTATACCCACTAAACGACCCAGCGGCGCTCCTACCTCGTCTGCAAGGAGGAGGACTGGGAATCCGGCAGAGCCATAACATCCAGTCCCCCGCTGACGACCGCCCGCCTTGCAGGCGGGCCCGACACGCCCCCCCCATCGGGGAGGGGCCCAGGAATGACCGCGAGCGCTCTGTCATTCCCGCCCGACATGGATGGTGAACTGTGCAATGCAGGAGAAGGCGCCCCCGCACCCGTCTCCCGCTGTTCACCACCAGGGGGCATAAGACGACGATCGTACAATCGCCTTCTCATGCCCCGTCTTCGCCTGCGGAGCGGCGCTGCGAGAGGGTCTTCCTCCCGCACGCGCTCCGCATCCTCCTTCTGCGACATTACGTCCTCGCAGAAGGAGGCGACCGCTGTCCAAGCCCCCTCGCTTTCCAGCATCGAGTTGACGACGCCGGGAAGCGAGAGGTCCTGCCCGACCGCTGCGCTCAGACCGCGGCGCAGCTCGGACCAGGCTGGGCACACCTCAAGGGTGTGCTGAGCCGTGTCCTCCGCCGCGCCACAGTCGTGGCACGACGGGGTCTCCTCCCTTTGGATCCGGTGCAGGTACGATCCGAAACACCCATGGCCGGACAACACCTGCACCAGACGGAAAGAGAGGAAACCATGTCGGCAACCTAACCTAACCTAACCTAACCTTTTTTTTTTTTTTTTTCTCGGGGTGGAAATCCTCATGGATGTCCTCCGCCCTGGGGTGGGCGAAGGGGTCTGTCAGACTCTTACTGACTAAAACCACCCCGGTGTTCCCTCGCACACTTGCGTCGGGGGGCTGCGGGAGCAAATTGCGACTTCCGCTGCCCCGGACTGGTGACGGCCCGCACTTTGCGGGCCCCGTCCCGTAGGGGGAGTGAGGTGTGCAAACTCCCCCCGTTACGTCTTAGAGTGGCGCGCGTGGAACACTACGCGCCGCCATCTCGGGTCCTGTGTGATGGGGGGCGACGGATGTCCCCGAATCCGTCGCCCCTGGACCCATTTAGGGGGGCTGGAAGAGGGCGTTATCCGCCCTCCGCCGACGCCCGGTGCGCCTGCTGCGGGCCGGGTGAGTGGACGAGATCTCCCTCTCCCTTTCCGCAGCCTCCTTCTGCGAGATGACTGTCTCGCAGAAGGAAACCACCGCGTCCCACGACTCGGCACTCCCGACCATCGAACGAACGACGGCCGGCAGTGACAAGTCGGCTCCAACTTCTGAAACGAGGGCACGGCGCGGCTCCTCCCACGCGGCACACTCTGCCAATGTATGCCGCGCCGTGTCCTCCCGACAATGGACGCAGTGGTGACACCGAGCGTCCGGCTCCCTGTTTATGCGACACAGGTACTTCCCGAAGCAGCCATGCCCCGAGAGCACCTGCGTCACCCGAAACGACAGGGAGCCGTGCCTCCTCCCGAGCCAGTCGTCGAGCACCGGCCGGACCGCCTCGATGGTGACGAGGCCGGCGGTGGGGCGTGAAAGCCTTTCCCGCCATTCCGCCACCAGGACCTCGCGAAGCTGAGACCGACGCAGCTCCATGTGTCGCTGCATCGGTCGCTCGCCCCGCGCTGTGGCTTCCTCGCGCCACCGATGAAGTGACGCGAGCACCTTCGCCTCCAGGTCCCAGGGCGGGGATCCGGCCAGTGCACAAGCCGCCTCGTAGGAGATCGTGCGATACCCCCTGATGACTCTGACGGCCATCGCTCTCTGCGGCTTACGCAATACAGCGATGCTACCGGCCGTCAGGTCAGCCGCCCAGATAGGGGCCCCGTAAAGGGCCATCGACCGCACGATCCCCACGTAGAGCCGCCTACAAGCGGCGCTCGGGCCCCCCAGATTGGGAAGCAGCGTTGACAGCGCCCCAGCAGCACCCAGCAACTTGGGCGCCAACCGTCGGAAGTGGGGCCCGAAGTCCCACCGGCTGTCGAGCACCAATCCTAGGTACTTCATGGTAGACTCGACAGCGATCCGAGTCCCCCCGACCACGATATGTAAGCCGGGTGGCGGCGCCCGCCGGGGGCCATGAAACACCATAGCCTCCGACTTACTAAGGGCCACCTCCAGGCCCAGGCGACGTATGCGGCTCACCACCTGTGAGACCGCAGCCGTCGCGCGCAACGCTGCCTCCCTGTGCGAGCTCCCCCGGGCAGTGACCAGCGTGTCATCCGCATAACACGTCAGGTCTACCCCCGGGCCGAGCTCGCCCCTCAGCACCCAGTCGTACCCGATGTTCCACAGGAGCGGGCCTACAACCGAACCCTGCGGAACACCGCACGACATGCGGCGCTGGTTTCCACCATCACGTCCCATGTAGGTGACACACCTCTCTGACAAATAAGCCCCAACGATGTGGCGGAGGTAGGGAGGCACCCCATGATACCGCAGTGCCTCCCGAATACAACTCCAGGGCAGGGTGTTGAAGGCGTTGGAGATGTCCAAGGACACCGCCAACATCACCCCGCCCCGGGACACCGCTTCCTCCGCCAGGACTCTAACCCGCGACACAGCGTGGATCGTAGAGCGCCCATGCCGAAACCCGAACTGGCTGTCGTCCAGGTCCGGCCCCTCTCTGCACAAGTGGCCGACGAGGCGGGCTGCGATTATCCGCTCGAACAGCTTGCCCACCTCGTCAAGCAGCACTATGGGCCGGTACGCGGATGGTGAGTCCGCAGGGCGCCCCGCCTTCCTGAGCAGGACCAGACGACCAGACTTCCACAGAGTGGGAAACTGGCCCTGCTCGAGGCACGCCGTGTAGAGTCCTCTCAGTTGGGGCTCAAGCTCCTTCAGAGCGAGGGCTAACACGCAGCCGTGGATCCCGTCGGGCCCCGGAGCCACGTTCTTGGCCCGGAGCCGCATCACGGCTGCCCTCATCTCTGCCTGTGTCACCTCTGGGACGCTGATGGCGTTCTCCTCCTCTGTAGGCTCTGCGGCTGTGGGCAAAACCATCGGCGGCGGAGTATGCTCCGCTGTTGCCGGGAAGAGGGCTGCGACCACCTCCTCCAGCAGCTCGGGTTGGAGACTCTCAGTAAGTGGGGGTGCCGCGGCTCGAAGTTTCCCTCGCACCGCGCGATAAGGGCGCCCCCACGGATCCCCATCTAGAGTCTCCAACATCTCCTCCCTGGCTCGCGTCCTCGACTCGCCGATGGCCAGCCACAGAGCCTCCTTAGCCGCGCGGTACACCTCATACAGCGCGGCTTCTTCGTCAGGATCCCGGCGACGTCTCCTCCGGTATCGGGTGTACGGGCGTCTAGCCGCCACGCACGCGACGCGCAGCTGCGCAATCTCGGCGGTCCACCAGTACACCTGGCGCCTAGCGGACTGTGCGTGGACCCGGGGCATAGACGCGTCGGAAATTTGCGTCATCGCCCCGCGGAACCACAGCGCCTCCTGCTCGACGTCGACGGGTCCGTTCATTGCCGACTCCCGGACCCAGGCCTGGACAATGGCGGCCTCCTCGAGAAGCTAACCTAACCTAACCTAACCTAACCTAACCATTGGAGGAGACACAAATGCAAAAAGTACTTGGTGGGGTAGCAGCAATGAGGACCTGAGGGGGGAGCAGATGTGTGGAACATTAGGGGAAATGGGGCTGCAGATCCTCAATACAGGGGACATCCCGACTTTTGATACCGTGAGAGGTGGGGTAAGGTACAGCAGCCACGTGGACGTGACGGCCTGTTCGGTGGACATGCTCGACCTGGTGGACGGCTGGCGGATCGAAGAGGGTCTCACGAGTTCCGACCACAACGGCATAACCTTCAACATTCACCTACAAAAATCAAAAGGATTTGCAATAGAACGGACCACTAGGGTATACAACACCAGAAAAGCTAACTGGAGGCAGTTTCATGAGAAACTGTCTCAAATTATGCTGGACAAAAAGTTAACCCTAGTGGATTTGTCAGACGTACACACAACAGATCAGTTAGACTTAAAGATAAACACTTACACACTAGCTATTACCGATACATGTAAAGACACAATACCACACAAAAAGAACACAGAAACACTCACCATGCCGTGGTGGTCCGAGGAACTCGCGGAGATGAAGAAACTGGTTGCCACCAAGAAAGTAAGAGTCAGGAGCGCAGCGCCGGTCCGAAGAGCGATGGTTGTTAGCTTGTACCTGAAAGCAAAAGAGGAGTATGAGACAGCGGTGATGAAGGCTCAAACGGAAAGCTGGAAGGAGTTTTGCGGGAAACAGGACAGAGAGGGGGTCTGGGAAGGGATTTATAGGGTTATGGGGAGAATTGCGAAGAGAGAGGAAGATCTGCCGCTGCAGACGAAAGGAAAGACACTGGACGCTAAGGGCTCAGTGAGGCTGTTGGCCGAGACGTTCTATCCCGAGGACCTAGAGGAAGACGACAACATGGATCATCGCCAAACCCGGCAACTGGCGGAGATGGTAAACGCATGGAGTCATGATGAACGACATGACCCACCGTTTACCCAAAGCGAGCTTAACAGGTCCATGATGTCGTTCAACCCTAAAAAGGCCCCGGGAGCCGACGGCTTCACAGCCGACATCTGCTCTCGGGCAATAAATTGTGACCCAGACTACTTCCTGGCACTGCTAAATAAATGCCTGGCGCACCACCACTTCCCAAAGATCTGGAAGGAAGCTACGGTGGTTGTGCTCAGAAAGCCGGGCAAAGACTCGTACACCGTACCAAAGTCGTACAGGCCGATTGGGCTTTTGCCTGTCCTTGGGAAAGTGTACGAAAAGATGCTGGTTGCTCGTCTGAAATTCTATTTGCTACCTGGAATTAGTACTCGCCAATACGGCTTTATGCCCCAAAAAAGCACGGAAGACTCCCTCTATACCCTCGTGCAGCACATCCGCACAAAGTTGGCACAGAAGAAGATAGTTACACTTGTGTCGCTGGATATCGAGGGAGCTTTCGATAGTGCGTGGTGGCCCGCTATTAAGGTACGATTGGCTGAGGAAAAGTGTCCAGTAAATTTGAGACGGGTAGTCAGCAGCTACCTCAGTGACAGGGTGGTCACCGTGAGGTACGCCGGGGAGGAGAGCAGGAGACAGACCAGCAAAGGGTGCGTCCAGGGGTCCATAGGGGGCCCTATTTTTTGGAATTTGCTGCTTGACCCGCTCTTGAAACAGCTGGAGAGTCGGGGCGACTACTGCCAGGCGTTTGCCGACGATGTGGTGTTGGTGTTTTGCGGCGATACAGCACACGAAATCGAGGGACAAGCCAATGCCGCTCTCGAACATGTTCGGGCGTGGGGTGTCAAAAATCGGCTGAAATTCGCACCGCAAAAAACTTGTGCGATGGTGTTAACGCGGAGGCTGAAATATGACACGCCGCGCCTGAGCATGGGGGGGATTGACATTGGAATGTCCCAAGATGTTAAAATACTGGGGCTCGTAATAGATGCCAAACTCACCTTCAACAAACACATAGCTGTCGTCTGTAAGAAGGCGATAGCTATGTACAAGCAGCTGGCCAGGGCAGCCCGGGTCAGTTGGGGTCTGCACCCAGAGGTGATAAGGGCTATATATACCGCAGCAGTGGAGCCGACGGTGCTGTACGCCGCAAGCGCATGGGCGCCAGCTGCCAACAAGTTGGGGGTCAGGAAGCAGCTTAATACCATCCAAAGAGGGTTTGCCCAGAAGCTGTGCAGAGCCTACCGCACAGTCTCTCTGAACTCTGCACTGGTCCTGGCTGGGATACTCCCACTCGACCTCCGTATCCGGGAAGCGGCTGCACTCTACGGAGCCAAGAGGGGAGTGCCCCAGCCCATACTGGGAGACAGGGAGATTGAGCGGATGGCCCCAGCGATAGAGGCCCCACACCCCGCGGAGCAAATCAGTCTGGAGTTTGGAAGCCTGGTAGACGAAGAACAATACCAGAACCACAGCAATCTCGCTGTGAGGATCTTTACAGACGGCAGCAAGATTGAGGGCAAAGTTGGAGCGGCCCTATCCTTGTGGAATGGCACCGGCGAAACAAAGGCCCTCAAGCTTGCCTTGCCGTCCTACTGCACCGTCTATCAGGCTGAACTCCTGGCTATACAAAGAGCGGTAAGCGAAGTGCTCAAGCGCAGAGAAACCACGTTCGGCATCTTCAGCGACTCTATGGCGGCTCTTCAGTCGGTGATCAATGTAAGTTCCCCCCACCCCTTGGCCGTGGAAACCAGAGACACCATAAGACGCTGTAAGCTCCAGAACAAGAGTGTCTCTTTGTTCTGGATCAAAGCCCACGCAGGGTTGGAGGGGAACGAGAGAGCCGACCAGCTCGCGAAGGAAGCCGCCCTGGGGTCAAAGAAGAAGCCGGACTACGATCTGTGTCCCGTATCATTCGTCAAGCGAATAATCCGGTCGGAGACGCTTGACGAATGGAACGGGAGATATAAGTCGGGTGACACGGCTTCGGGCACCAAACTTTTCTTCCCTGACGCGGTGGTAGCGTACGGTGTGGTGCGGAAGGTTGTCCCCACGAGCATAACAACGCAAATTCTGACAGGACACGGTGGGTTCTCTGCATACCTGAAACGCTTCAAGTGTAAAGAGAATCCATCGTGCGCCTGTGAGCCTGGCGTGGAGGAGACGGTTTCGCACATATTGCTCGAGTGCCCGATCACCGCAAAAATTAGATTCGAGTTCGAGCAGGAACTCGCGGTCGAATTGATCGCCAAAAATTTACCCGGCTTGATGAAAGGAAAGAAAAGAAGAAAGTTTTTAGATTATTGCTCTGAAGTAGCATTATTAGTAATTAAAAGAAATAAAACAGTATAAGTAAAATATGATACAAAATATATAATAACTATATAGTTAAAGTATCATAAAAATTAAACGAAGGTAAATAAGAAAATATTAAAATAAGTATTAATAGCATAGATAATAGATGTGTAGTTCGTTTGTTATGTCGCTACTTGCGGAACCCTAAATTCTTATGACTAATACCTACCGCATTGACAATGACCACCCGCATTGCGCTCTGCACCGTGAGATTCGCCTTCTCAGCAATCCGAAGGCGTGGGATCGAAGATTGTGCAATACGAGTGATTAATATTAATTTTAGTGTATTGGTGGATCACTCTTGTTTCTCATATCGAACAATTGTCGCGCATCTTACTTTTACCGATTTAATTGTAATTTATTATTTTAATTAAAACCTTTTAAGTAAATTATATCGGTTTTCTTTGCATCCTCGCCTGCAGCCGAACATAATTGGCGCAGCCGGTAGGATACTCGCGGTCGGTTTCGCGTAAGGAAGATTTCCGTATTCGCAAAAGCCGCCCGTGCGGCTATCCAGTCGCTCCAGAGTATCCAGAATCTACACGTCGTGCTGTATCGAGGAATCCAGACATTGATTACGCAAAGGGGCTGATATAATGTTCATGTAAGTACATTAGATTATTTCTAGTGACCGCTTTCTCCTAGCCTGTACTAATATAACTTTCCAAAATTTTCTTTCCACGAAAATCCGGGAATACTAGGATAGTTAGAAGTAGTAGAGAATTAGTGATAGATTCTAGACGAGATATTAATTTAGATATATTATACGAGGACACAGAATCGTTTTCTGAGAAAATGTCTTTGGATTTAGATACCGTTTTTAAAGCATTACGTTTGGTACCCGAATTTGACGGGAACCCGAATGTGCTGACAAGGTTTATTCAATTGTGTGATCATTTAGTTAAAGAATATTATAATGTTCAAGGTGGTTCCGAATTAATTAACTCTGCACTTATTAATGGTATATTAAATAAAATTGTAGGGTCTGCTGCTCGCTTAATCAACTCGAACGGTATAGCAAGTGATTGGGATGGCATCCGTAAGGCATTAATAAATAATTTTGCTGACCAAAGGGACGAGACCGCTCTTTATAGCGATTTATCTCTTTTAACACAGGGCTCTAACACTCCGCAAGAGTTCAATGAGAGTTGTCAGAATCTTTTTAGTACAATCATGACGTACGTTTCCTTACATGACGCATTAAAAACTACCATCGATGCTAAAAGGGATCTATACAAAAAGTTTGCAGCTCGATATACACATGATACAGTATTAGCGGATTTCCCTATTCATATCTATACCAAAAAGAAAAGAAAGGGGGCACTGTGCCTAAATCACGCCTAAAACGGGTACCTAATAGTGCTCGTTTGTTACAGGACACTGAAAATACTACTAGTCCTGACCCTGGCCCTGGCCCGAGCAGACGAGATAACGCTAGACAGTCTTAACGATGGACCAGGTATTCTGCCCTTCAACCTAGGATCCACAAGGATCATCTCACATTTCCATTCCTTTCTCCAAATTATAAACCTTGATGATATGCGCAATAGTTTCGAGACAGTTAACGGTTAATTGCGAAATCTTACGCCACAATTGAGTAATATGTCGCGATCTCTCTATGAACCCCACGTTAAATATCTAAGTACTAAATTAGAAGAAATATCAGAACAGTTAGAAAAACTTGAGGTAAAGCGTGTTAAAAGAGGTCTCATAGATGGTCTTGGTTCAGTAATAAAGAGCATTTCAGGTAATTTAGATTACACTGATGCATTAAAATACGATAATGCCATTGCAATCTTAAAACAGAATGAAAATAATTTAGTTGTTGAAATGAATCATCAAATAAGTTTAAGCAAGCAGTGGGTTTCACGTAGCTCAAACGTTACAGATAAAATTGTAGAAAACCAAGATAAAATCGAGAAAATTATCAATTCTATTTTAGCTAGCAATGGTAGATATGAAACAGATACCATTAAATATGCTCATTTAGCACAATTACTAATGATATTAGTAGACAATATAGATAATTTGTCTAAAGAACTTGACAAATTGCAAAATTTATTGGCATTTATTAGGGCTAGAAGTATTCATAATTCTATATTGAATTATGCTATGTTTAAGGATATGATGAATAGGTTAGGTATGTTATATAATAAGGATCAATTTTTAGATATCAGTTTTAGAGAATATTTTGAAATAATTAGACTAGGATATTATTACAATGGGAATAAAATAGTGATAGTTATGAAATTTCCGATACTTTATCCTACTAACTTTATCCTATATAAATTATCCCTGGCTCCTAATAGTGACAATAAGGTCCTGATTCCAACTTATCCTTTCTTAGCGGTTCACGAAAAAGATCTATTGTACATGGAGACAGAATGTCCGAAGTATAGCCACGGTCACCTTTGCGAAGATAATTTAAGTCACCACCATGGCAAACAATCGGACTGTATCCAGCAGCTTATACTACACCAGAAGATTAATGAATCCTGTCAATTTACATCAGTCATCCTGTCTTCTGAAGCTATGGAACAGCTAGACGACCAACACTTCATTGTCAGCTTTCCTAAACCTACGAAAGTTCGTTTAACTTGTTCTGAAGATAACTATAGAATGCTGAAAGGAAGCTACTTATCTATCATACCTAAAGGCTGCATGCTAAGAACCACAGCATTTACTGCAAGCAATCGTCATGATCAAACTAAGGGAAAGATATTGAAAATTATGGACTTACCAATTATAAAGGAAAATTTGTATAATGTACCAATGAAAACTATAAAACTAGATACCATTGACCTTGGCAGTTTGCATTCAAGTAACTCTGAAATCGCTCTACAAGAACCTGTAATACTACAGTCGTCGAACACTGAAGCCATATACCACACTACTATACCGGTATATATTCTACTATCCGGTGCATGTGTACTCATTATCATCATTATACTTCGTCGTCGAAGACTGAACCAACTACAGAAAGCCACTGATGGAATCGATATTAAGGCTAAGGATAAGGAGGTCTGCAACACCGAGATTGACCCAGCTTCGCCATCGACACTATTTTCGACTAGAGTTTTCAAATAGTTGCCGATCTCGTGGAGGGAGATGTTATGTCGCTACTTGCGGAACCCTAAATTCTTATGACTAATACCTACCGCATTGACAATGACCACCCGCATTGCGCTCTGCACCGTGAGATTCGCCTTCTCAGCAATCCGAAGGCGTGGGATCGAAGATTGTGCAATACGAGTGATTAATATTAATTTTAGTGTATTGGTGGATCACTCTTGTTTCTCATATCGAACAATTGTCGCGCATCTTACTTTTACCGATTTAATTGTAATTTATTATTTTAATTAAAACCTTTTAAGTAAATTATATCGGTTTTCTTTGCATCCTCGCCTGCAGCCGAACATAATTCGTTGAGTTTCGGGATTTGTTTTTATTTATTAGTGGTTATGCCACAGGAAACGTAGATCTCCGCGAATGTTAATTTTAAGAAGAAGCATAAAATAATTAAATAAAACTTAAAAATTATATATGGAAGGAGGCCACAGAGGTGGTATTGAGAAAACCGGGCAAGGACGACTATCAGAATCCCAAGGCCTATAGGCCTATCGGCCTGCTACCAGTCTTGGGCAAGATTCTGGAGAAGATGGTAGTAGCAAGGATCAGGTGGCACCTAGTACCGCGGATTAGTACTCGCCAGTATGGCTTTATGCCACAGAGAAGCACCGAGGACGCCCTCTATAACCTAGTGAACCATATTAAGGGGAACATAGAGCAGAAAAAGCTCGTAACCCTAGTCTCACTGGATATAGAGGGGGCCTTCGATAGCGCCTGGTGGCCAGCCATCAAAGTCAGACTGGCTGAGGAAAAGTGTCCGGTCAACATAAGGAGGCTACTGGATAGCTATCTCGACTGCAGAAAGATCAGGTTGAGGTATGCCGGGGAGGAACACACTAGAAACACCCAGAAAGGTTGCGTCCAGGGATCCATTGGCGGCCCGATACTTTGGAACGTACTCCTGGACCCCCTATTACACGGTCTGGAAAAAGAGGGTGTATACTGTCAGGCGTACGCGGATGACGTGGTGATGGTCTTCAGCGGGAATACTGGCCTGGAGGTCTCGAGGCAGGCCAATGCCGCTCTCGCCTATGTTCGGGAGTGGGGAGACCGGAACAAGCTGAAGTTTGCGCCGCACAAAACCTGTGCAATGGTGCTGACGCGTAAGCTCAAGTACGACGCCCCGCTCCTGAGGATGGGGGGGACTGACATTGGAATTTCAAAGGAGATAAGGATTCTGGGACTGACTCTAGACGACAAGATGACTTTCAACACCCACGTTGCAAGAGTGTGTAAAAAGGCCGCAGACCTGTACAAACAGCTCTCTAGAGCCGCAAAAGTTAGTTGGGGACTACACCCTGACGTCATCAGAACGATTTACACGGCAGTGGTGGAACCGGTCATCTTGTACGCCGCAAGCGCATGGGCACCAGCTGCTAAGAAAATTGGAACGCAGAAAGCGTTGAATGCAGTGCAGAGGGGTTTTGCACAGAAACTGTGCAAGTCCTACCGCACGGTATCTCTGAACTCGGCACTGTTACTGGCCGGGATACTGCCTCTGGATCTTCGAATACAGGAGGCAGCCACCCTGTACAAAGCAAGGAGAGGGTCGTCCCGGCTCGTGCTGGGAGACAGGGAGACCGAACGTGTGGTGGGATTTGCAGAGATTCCACATCCGGCTCTGCACGTAGAGTTGACCTTCGGCACCTTGACCACTCAAGAACAGGTCGACAACAGCAACGAGCAGGCGGTGAAAATCTACACCGACGGCAGCAAGCTTGAGGGTAAGGTCGGAGCTGCGCTATCCTTATAGGATGGTGAGACAGAGATAAAGGCCATCAAGCTTAGCTTAGCCGCGTACTGCACCGTTTATCAAGCGGAGATCCTCGCTATATGCAGAGCCACGAAGGAGGCCTTGAAGCGCACAGAGAGGGAATTTTGCATTTATAGCGACTCGAGGTCTGCCCTGGAGACCGTCACCAACTACAATGCCCTCCATCCATTGGCGGTAGAAACGCGCGAAAACCTGAAGAAGGCTTTCAACCAGGGGAAAGGTGTGTATTTCTACTGGGTGAAAGCGCATGCAGGTCTCATAGGAAACGAACGCGCTGATCAGCTGGCAAAAGAGGCAGCACTCTCGAGCCGGAGGAGCCCCGACTACGCCCAGGTTCCGGTCTCATTTGTCAAGCGGATAATCCGAAAGGATTCCCTTGACGAATGGAACGGGAGATACAAGTCGGGCGACACAGCCTCCGTAACGCGAGTGTTCCTCCCGGATGCCGTAGACGCCTACAGAGTAATCAAGATCATGAGGCCGGCGGGCTTGCTGACGCAGGTACTCACGGGACATGGGGGGCTCTCCCAATACTTGCATCGGTTCAAGTGTAAGGAGAGTCCCGCATGTGCCTGTGACCCTGATACCACAGAAACGATTTTTCATATATTACTGGAATGCCCGATACATGGTGTGGACAGGTACGACTTACAGCAGAGAATTGACTTTCAAATAAAAAAGGAAAACCTAGAGACTCTACTTAGCGACAAACGTACTCGTCAAACTTTTGTAGAATTTTGTATAAAAGTCATAAGCACGGTAATTAATAGAAATAAGGTATAATAAGTATTTACTACAGTATGTATTGTGAAAATATATTAATGTAGTAAAGATAAGACAGAATAGTAAAAAATAATTTTAAGGATATGTATGTATAGAGTCTTCGAAATTAGCAGTATTATGTTAGAAATAGTAATAATAGATAGAAAATAAGTAAAGATACTAAAATTAAGAACCAATATAGATTACGAAAGTAGGCACAACCGAGGTTGTACAGAAAATGGAAATCGTGTGTATGTAGAGATAGGCACAAGGACTGTATGAATTGTGTAGAGATACACCTTGTAAAGAAAATGTTGATAAAGAAAAGCGTATAGGCACAAGCGGTTCTAGAATGCTTATAAAAAGAACCGCCTGTAAAGAAAATGTAGAATGTAGAGACGGTAGAGTCGAAAATAATGAGTAGGACCCTATTAGGGTAATTCTTGAATTATATAAAGCGTAGTTATAACTTTAGAGAGCTAAGATCTGTGAAATCTGATAAAGTAACAGGGACAAGAAAAAAAAAAAAAAAAAAAAAAAAAAAAAAAAAAAAAAAAAAAAAAACCTAACCTAACCTAACCACCCAGCAGCTCGGGTTGGAGACTCTCAGTAAGTGACCCGGGGCATAGACGCGTCGGAAATTTGCGTCATCGCCCCGCGGAACCACAGCGCCTCCTGCTCGACGTCGACGAGTCCGTTCATTGCAATTACGTAATTACGTAATGGAAGCCCTAAACGAGACGTCCACTATAGACCCGCCCCACTGCCGCACGCACGTGTGAACCGAGCCCCGGTTTAGAACGGTCAAGCCAGTCGTGACCGCCCACTCCTCCAGCACCTCGCCCCTAGCATCGGTCACAGGGGATCCCCACGCCACAGACTTGGCGTTGAGATCCCCCAGCAACAGCACCGGGCGAGGGTGTAGTCGGCCCACGACGGCACCCAACTCGACAAGGAACCTCTCGAAGTCGGCGAGACTCTTGTTGGGCGAAAAGTACGCCCCAACCGTGCCAATGCCGTCCGCGAGGGCGGCTACCCAGCCATGACCTCGGGACGGGTTGACAAGAGCCCCGCCAATGATGGCCACCAAACCGTCCAAGTCTCCCACCCAGTTATCCCTGGGGGGGACAAAATACGGTTCGGCGACCACAGCCATGTGAATCGACCACTCTGCCATGCTCTGGAGCAAGAGATCCTGAGCTCTAGCAGAGTGGTTGATATTTGCCTGGAGGAAATGGAATTGTGCCATCACTAGCTTTCCATTTCCTCGGCATCACCTCCTTCCCTGGGTCGGGAGTCGACCGGCTGGGCGTTAGTCTGTACGGGGGGTGCAGTTCCCCCGACAGCCTTAGTCCACCTACGGAACCTAACCTAACCTTTTTTTTTTTTTTTTTTTTTTTTTGACGCTGGGAAAAATGCATTACGCATGCCCACCCATCGGGGGATGGGAGGGGTATGTGGGACTCCCCGGAAAATCCGGTATACCCACTAAACGACCCAGCGGCGCTCCTACCTCGTCTGCAAAGAGGAGGACTGGGAATCCGGCAGAGCCATAACATCCAGTCCCCCGCTGACGACCGCCCGCCTTGCAGGCGAGCCCGACACGCCCCCCCTATCGGGGAGGGGCCCAGGAATGACCGCGAGCGCTCTGTCATTCCCGCCCGACATGGATGGTGAACTGTGCAATGCAGAAGAAGGCGCCCCCGCACCCGTCTCCCGCTGTTCACCACCAGGGGGCATAAGACGACGATCGTACAATCGCCTTCTCATGCCCCGTCTTCGCCTGCGGAGCGGCGCTGCGAGAGGGTCTTCCTCCCGCACGCGCTCCGCATCCTCCTTCTGCGACATTACGTCCTCGCAGAAGGAGGCGACCGCTGTCCAAGCCCCCTCGCTTTCCAGCATCGAGTTGACGACGCCGGGAAGCGAGAGGTCCTGCCCGACCGCTGCGCTCAGACCGCGGCGCAGCTCGGACCAGGCTGGGCACACCTCAAGGGTGTGCTGAGCCGTGTCCTCCGCCGCGCCACAGTCGTGGCACGACGGGGTCTCCTCCCTTTGGATCCGGTGCAGGTACGATCCGAAACACCCATGGCCGGACAACACCTGCACCAGACGGAAAGAGAGGAAACCATGTCGGCAACCTAACCTAACCTAACCTTTTTTTTTTTTTTTTTTTTTTTTTTTTTTTTTTTTTTTTCTCGGGGTGGAAATCCTCATGGATGTCCTCCGCCCTGGGGTGGGCGAAGGGGTCTGTCAGACTCTTACTGACTAAAACCACCCCGGTGTTCCCTCGCACACTTGCGTCGGGGGGCTGCGGGAGCAAATTGCGACTTCCGCTGCCCCGGACTGGTGACGGCCCGCACTTTGCGGGCCCCGTCCCGTAGGGGGAGTGAGGTGTGCAAACTCCCCCCGTTACGTCTTAGAGTGGTAACCTAACCTAACCTAACCTAACCTAACCTAACCATTGGAGGAGACACATATGCAAAAAGTACTTGGTGGGGTAGCAGCAATGAGGACCTGAGGGGGGAGCAGATGTGTGGAACATTAGGGGAAATGGGGCTGCAGATCCTCAATACAGGGGACATCCCGACTTTTGATACCGTGAGAGGTGGGGTAAGGTACAGCAGCCACGTGGACGTGACGGCCTGTTCGGTGGACATGCTCGACCTGGTGGACGGCTGGCGGATCGAAGAGGGTCTCACGAGTTCCGACCACAACGGCATAACCTTCAACATTCACCTACAAAAATCAAAAGGATTTGCAATAGAACGGACCACTAGGGTATACAACACCAGAAAAGCTAACTGGAGGCAGTTTCATGAGAAACTGTCTCAAATTATGCTGGACAAAAAGTTAACCCTAGTGGATTTGTCAGACGTACACACAACAGATCAGTTAGACTTAAAGATAAACACTTACACACTAGCTATTACCGATACATGTAAAGACACAATACCACACAAAAAGAACACAGAAACACTCACCATGCCGTGGTGGTCCGAGGAACTCGCGGAGATGAAGAAACTGGTTGCCACCAAGAAAGTAAGAGTCAGGAGCGCAGCGCCGGTCCGAAGAGCGATGGTTGTTAGCTTGTACCTGAAAGCAAAAGAGGAGTATGAGACAGCGGTGATGAAGGCTCAAACGGAAAGCTGGAAGGAGTTTTGCGGGAAACAGGACAGAGAGGGGGTCTGGGAAGGGATTTATAGGGTTATGGGGAGAATTGCGAAGAGAGAGGAAGATCTGCCGCTGCAGACGAAAGGAAAGACACTGGACGCTAAGGGCTCAGTGAGGCTGTTGGCCGAGACGTTCTATCCCGAGGACCTAGAGGAAGACGACAACATGGATCATCGCCAAACCCGGCAACTGGCGGAGATGGTAAACGCATGGAGTCATGATGAACGACATGACCCACCGTTTACCCAAAGCGAGCTTAACAGGTCCATGATGTCGTTCAACCCTAAAAAGGCCCCGGGAGCCGACGGCTTCACAGCCGACATCTGCTCTCGGGCAATAAATTGTGACCCAGACTACTTCCTGGCACTGCTAAATAAATGCCTGGCGCACCACCACTTCCCAAAGATCTGGAAGGAAGCTACGGTGGTTGTGCTCAGAAAGCCGGGCAAAGACTCGTACACCGTACCAAAGTCGTACAGGCCGATTGGGCTTTTGCCTGTCCTTGGGAAAGTGTACGAAAAGATGCTGGTTGCTCGTCTGAAATTCTATTTGCTACCTGGAATTAGTACTCGCCAATACGGCTTTATGCCCCAAAAAAGCACGGAAGACTCCCTCTATACCCTCGTGCAGCACATCCGCACAAAGTTGGCACAGAAGAAGATAGTTACACTTGTGTCGCTGGATATCGAGGGAGCTTTCGATAGTGCGTGGTGGCCCGCTATTAAGGTACGATTGGCTGAGGAAAAGTGTCCAGTAAATTTGAGACGGGTAGTCAGCAGCTACCTCAGTGACAGGGTGGTCACCGTGAGGTACGCCGGGGAGGAGAGCAGGAGACAGACCAGCAAAGGGTGCGTCCAGGGGTCCATAGGGGGCCCTATTTTTTGGAATTTGCTGCTTGACCCGCTCTTGAAACAGCTGGAGAGTCGGGGCGACTACTGCCAGGCGTTTGCCGACGATGTGGTGTTGGTGTTTTGCGGCGATACAGCACACGAAATCGAGGGACAAGCCAATGCCGCTCTCGAACATGTTCGGGCGTGGGGTGTCAAAAATCGGCTGAAATTCGCACCGCAAAAAACTTGTGCGATGGTGTTAACGCGGAGGCTGAAATATGACACGCCGCGCCTGAGCATGGGGGGGATTGACATTGGAATGTCCCAAGATGTTAAAATACTGGGGCTCGTAATAGATGCCAAACTCACCTTCAACAAACACATAGCTGTCGTCTGTAAGAAGGCGATAGCTATGTACAAGCAGCTGGCCAGGGCAGCCCGGGTCAGTTGGGGTCTGCACCCAGAGGTGATAAGGGCTATATATACCGCAGCAGTGGAGCCGACGGTGCTGTACGCCGCAAGCGCATGGGCGCCAGCTGCCAACAAGTTGGGGGTCAGGAAGCAGCTTAATACCATCCAAAGAGGGTTTGCCCAGAAGCTGTGCAGAGCCTACCGCACAGTCTCTCTGAACTCTGCACTGGTCCTGGCTGGGATACTCCCACTCGACCTCCGTATCCGGGAAGCGGCTGCACTCTACGGAGCCAAGAGGGGAGTGCCCCAGCCCATACTGGGAGACAGGGAGATTGAGCGGATGGCCCCAGCGATAGAGGCCCCACACCCCGCGGAGCAAATCAGTCTGGAGTTTGGAAGCCTGGTAGACGAAGAACAATACCAGAACCACAGCAATCTCGCTGTGAGGATCTTTACAGACGGCAGCAAGATTGAGGGCAAAGTTGGAGCGGCCCTATCCTTGTGGAATGGCACCGGCGAAACAAAGGCCCTCAAGCTTGCCTTGCCGTCCTACTGCACCGTCTATCAGGCTGAACTCCTGGCTATACAAAGAGCGGTAAGCGAAGTGCTCAAGCGCAGAGAAACCACGTTCGGCATCTTCAGCGACTCTATGGCGGCTCTTCAGTCGGTGATCAATGTAAGTTCCCCCCACCCCTTGGCCGTGGAAACCAGAGACACCATAAGACGCTGTAAGCTCCAGAACAAGAGTGTCTCTTTGTTCTGGATCAAAGCCCACGCAGGGTTGGAGGGGAACGAGAGAGCCGACCAGCTCGCGAAGGAAGCCGCCCTGGGGTCAAAGAAGAAGCCGGACTACGATCTGTGTCCCGTATCATTCGTCAAGCGAATAATCCGGTCGGAGACGCTTGACGAATGGAACGGGAGATATAAGTCGGGTGACACGGCTTCGGGCACCAAACTTTTCTTCCCTGACGCGGTGGTAGCGTACGGTGTGGTGCGGAAGGTTGTCCCCACGAGCATAACAACGCAAATTCTGACAGGACACGGTGGGTTCTCTGCATACCTGAAACGCTTCAAGTGTAAAGAGAATCCATCGTGCGCCTGTGAGCCTGGCGTGGAGGAGACGGTTTCGCACATATTGCTCGAGTGCCCGATCACCGCAAAAATTAGATTCGAGTTCGAGCAGGAACTCGCGGTCGAATTGATCGCCAAAAATTTACCCGGCTTGATGAAAGGAAAGAAAAGAAGAAAGTTTTTAGATTATTGCTCTGAAGTAGCATTATTAGTAATTAAAAGAAATAAAACAGTATAAGTAAAATATGATACAAAATATATAATAACTATATAGTTAAAGTATCATAAAAATTAAACGAAGGTAAATAAGAAAATATTAAAATAAGTATTAATAGCATAGATAATAGATGTGTAGTTCGTTGAGTTTCGGGATTTGTTTTTATTTATTAGTGGTTATGCCACAGGAAACGTAGATCTCCGCGAATGTTAATTTTAAGAAGAAGCATAAAATAATTAAATAAAACTTAAAAATTATATATGGAAGGAGGCCACAGAGGTGGTATTGAGAAAACCGGGCAAGGACGACTATCAGAATCCCAAGGCCTATAGGCCTATCGGCCTGCTACCAGTCTTGGGCAAGATTCTGGAGAAGATGGTAGTAGCAAGGATCAGGTGGCACCTAGTACCGCGGATTAGTACTCGCCAGTATGGCTTTATGCCACAGAGAAGCACCGAGGACGCCCTCTATAACCTAGTGAACCATATTAAGGGGAACATAGAGCAGAAAAAGCTCGTAACCCTAGTCTCACTGGATATAGAGGGGGCCTTCGATAGCGCCTGGTGGCCAGCCATCAAAGTCAGACTGGCTGAGGAAAAGTGTCCGGTCAACATAAGGAGGCTACTGGATAGCTATCTCGACTGCAGAAAGATCAGGTTGAGGTATGCCGGGGAGGAACACACTAGAAACACCCAGAAAGGTTGCGTCCAGGGATCCATTGGCGGCCCGATACTTTGGAACGTACTCCTGGACCCCCTATTACACGGTCTGGAAAAAGAGGGTGTATACTGTCAGGCGTACGCGGATGACGTGGTGATGGTCTTCAGCGGGAATACTGGCCTGGAGGTCTCGAGGCAGGCCAATGCCGCTCTCGCCTATGTTCGGGAGTGGGGAGACCGGAACAAGCTGAAGTTTGCGCCGCACAAAACCTGTGCAATGGTGCTGACGCGTAAGCTCAAGTACGACGCCCCGCTCCTGAGGATGGGGGGGACTGACATTGGAATTTCAAAGGAGATAAGGATTCTGGGACTGACTCTAGACGACAAGATGACTTTCAACACCCACGTTGCAAGAGTGTGTAAAAAGGCCGCAGACCTGTACAAACAGCTCTCTAAAGCCGCAAAAGTTAGTTGGGGACTACACCCTGACGTCATCAGAACGATTTACACGGCAGTGGTGGAACCGGTCATCTTGTACGCCGCAAGCGCATGGGCACCAGCTGCTAAGAAAATTGGAACGCAGAAAGCGTTGAATGCAGTGCAGAGGGGTTTTGCACAGAAACTGTGCAAGTCCTACCGCACGGTATCTCTGAACTCGGCACTGTTACTGGCCGGGATACTGCCTCTGGATCTTCGAATACAGGAGGCAGCCACCCTGTACAAAGCAAGGAGAGGGTCGTCCCGGCTCGTGCTGGGAGACAGGGAGACCGAACGTGTGGTGGGATTTGCAGAGATTCCACATCCGGCTCTGCACGTAGAGTTGACCTTCGGCACCTTGACCACTCAAGAACAGGTCGACAACAGCAACGAGCAGGCGGTGAAAATCTACACCGACGGCAGCAAGCTTGAGGGTAAGGTCGGAGCTGCGCTATCCTTATGGGATGGTGAGACAGAGATAAAGGCCATCAAGCTTAGCTTAGCCGCGTACTGCACCGTTTATCAAGCGGAGATCCTCGCTATATGCAGAGCCACGAAGGAGGCCTTGAAGCGCACAGAGAGGGAATTTTGCATTTATAGCGACTCGAGGTCTGCCCTGGAGACCGTCACCAACTACAATGCCCTCCATCCATTGGCGGTAGAAACGCGCGAAAACCTGAAGAAGGCTTTCAACCAGGGGAAAGGTGTGTATTTCTACTGGGTGAAAGCGCATGCAGGTCTCATAGGAAACGAACGCGCTGATCAGCTGGCAAAAGAGGCAGCACTCTCGAGCCGGAGGAGCCCCGACTACGCCCAGGTTCCGGTCTCATTTGTCAAGCGGATAATCCGAAAGGATTCCCTTGACGAATGGAACGGGAGATACAAGTCGGGCGACACAGCCTCCGTAACGCGAGTGTTCCTCCCGGATGCCGTAGACGCCTACAGAGTAATCAAGATCATGAGGCCGGCGGGCTTGCTGACGCAGGTACTCACGGGACATGGGGCGCTCTCCCAATACTTGCATCGGTTCAAGTGTAAGGAGAGTCCCGCATGTGCCTGTGACCCTGATACCACAGAAACGATTTTTCATATATTACTGGAATGCCCGATACATGGTGTGGACAGGTACGACTTACAGCAGAGAATTGACTTTCAAATAAAAAAGGAAAACCTAGAGACTCTACTTAGCGACAAACGTACTCGTCAAACTTTTGTAGAATTTTGTATAAAAGTCATAAGCACGGTAATTAATAGAAATAAGGTATAATAAGTATTTACTACAGTATGTATTGTGAAAATATATTAATGTAGTAAAGATAAGACAGAATAGTAAAAAATAATTTTAAGGATATCGTCGTCTAAGAGTGCTAAACTGGTAACTCCATAGTAGTGAATTTGTAAGGGGACAAACAAAACGGAATTATTGTCTTATTAATAATAGGATGAAAAAAATGAAGATCCCGTTGGTAGATATTACAGAAAGCTATTTTTATTTATACAAACAAATATTTTACAATTATCTGTTTTAAAATAATATGAGAAAAAAGGAGTTAGCAAATTTTATTTTGAAAAACGCAGATTTATTTTATGTAATATGCGGGAGTTAGCAGATAATCATTTTAAATAACAGTCTTAAAAGGAAGAATGGTACTTAATAAATAAAAAAAATTAAGCAATTATTACAAAAGATTATCATAAAACTTTCTGAAATCCGACGGGAGCGTTTGCTTGATAATCTGTTTCATACTTGCGAGTTCACTTTTCAAAAAAATTGCGCGAAATGTGCGAGTTAGCAAGTTTGACGCGGGAAATTTGACAACCGTGGAGTTGGCAGATATGATTGAGGTGCGAAAAGAGGTTTGTCGTGTGTCAGACGCAGTTAGCAAGTTTTACGATTTTGTAGAATTTTGCTTGCTCTTTCCATTGATACCAAAAACTTATTTACGGTAAAAATGGAGTTAGCAGATTAGCACTTTTAGACGACGATATGTATGTATAGAGTCTTCGAAATTAGCAGTATTATGTTAGAAATAGTAATAATAGATAGAAAATAAGTAAAGATACTAAAATTAAGAACCAATATAGATTACGAAAGTAGGCACAACCGAGGTTGTACAGAAAATGGAAATCGTGTGTATGTAGAGATAGGCACAAGGACTGTATGAATTGTGTAGAGATACACCTTGTAAAGAAAATGTTGATAAAGAAAAGCGTATAGGCACAAGCGGTTCTAGAATGCTTATAAAAAGAACCGCCTGTAAAGAAAATGTAGAATGTAGAGACGGTAGAGTCGAAAATAATGAGTAGGACCCTATTAGGGTAATTCTTGAATTATATAAAGCGTAGTTATAACTTTAGAGAGCTAAGATCTGTGAAATCTGATAAAGTAACAGGGACAAGAAAAAAAAAAAAAAAAAAAAAAAAAAAAAAAAAAAAAAAAAAAAAAACCTAACCTAACCTAACCACCCAGCAGCTCGGGTTGGAGACTCTCAGTAAGTGACCCGGGGCATAGACGCGTCGGAAATTTGCGTCATCGCCCCGCGGAACCACAGCGCCTCCTGCTCGACGTCGACGAGTCCGTTCATTGCAATTACGTAATTACGTAATGGAAGCCCTAAACGAGACGTCCACTATAGACCCGCCCCACTGCCGCACGCACGTGTGAACCGAGCCCCGGTTTAGAACGGTCAAGCCAGTCGTGACCGCCCACTCCTCCAGCACCTCGCCCCTAGCATCGGTCACAGGGGATCCCCACGCCACAGACTTGGCGTTGAGATCCCCCAGCAACAGCACCGGGCGAGGGTGTAGTCGGCCCACGACGGCACCCAACTCGACAAGGAACCTCTCGAAGTCGGCGAGACTCTTGTTGGGCGAAAAGTACGCCCCAACCGTGCCAATGCCGTCCGCGAGGGCAGCTACCCAGCCATGACCTCGGGACGGGTTGACAAGAGCCCCGCCAATGATGGCCACCAAACCGTCCAAGTCTCCCACCCAGTTATCCCTGGGGGGGACAAAATACGGTTCGGCGACCACAGCCATGTGAATCGACCACTCTGCCATGCTCTGGAGCAAGAGATCCTGAGCTCTAGCAGAGTGGTTGATATTTGCCTGGAGGAAATGGAATTGTGCCATCACTAGCTTTCCATTTCCTCGGCATCACCTCCTTCCCTGGGTCGGGAGTCGACCGGCTGGGCGTTAGTCTGTACGGGGGGTGCAGTTCCCCCGACAGCCTTAGTCCACCTACGGAACCTAACCTAACCTTTTTTTTTTTTTTTTTTTTTTTTGACGCTGGGAAAAATGCATTACGCATGCCCACCCATCGGGGGATGGGAGGGGTATGTGGGACTCCCCGGAAAATCCGGTATACCCACTAAACGACCCAGCGGCGCTCCTACCTCGTCTGCAAAGAGGAGGACTGGGAATCCGGCAGAGCCATAACATCCAGTCCCCCGCTGACGACCGCCCGCCTTGCAGGCGAGCCCGACACGCCCCCCCTATCGGGGAGGGGCCCAGGAATGACCGCGAGCGCTCTGTCATTCCCGCCCGACATGGATGGTGAACTGTGCAATGCAGAAGAAGGCGCCCCCGCACCCGTCTCCCGCTGTTCACCACCAGGGGGCATAAGACGACGATCGTACAATCGCCTTCTCATGCCCCGTCTTCGCCTGCGGAGCGGCGCTGCGAGAGGGTCGTCCTCCCGCGCGCGCTCCGCGTCCTCCTTCTGCGACATTACGTCCTCGCAGAAGGAGGCGACCGCTGTCCAGGCCCCTTCGCTTTCCAGCATCGAGTTGACGACGCCGGGAAGCGAGAGGTCCTGCCCGACCGCTGCGCTCAGACCGCGGCGCAGCTCGGACCAGGCTGGGCACACCTCAAGGGTGTGCTGAGCCGTGTCCTCCGCCGCGCCACAGTCGTGGCACGACGGGGTCTCCTCCCTTTGGATCCGGTGCAGGTACGTTCCGAAACACCCATGGCCGGACAACACCTGCACCAGACGGAAAGAGAGGAAACCGTGGGACCGCTCGAGCCAATCCTTCAGGACTGGTCCGAGCGCGTCCAGAGTTTGGCGGCCGAAAACGGCATTGGCGAGGTCCTCCGTCCAGTGATGGACGATTGCGTCCCTCACCTCTTGCCGCACGGCCTCCCGCTCTTCTGCGGCGGGGGGCTCCCCGAGCGCCTTACACCGCGCCGTCCATTCGTACACTCTGGTCAGCACCCACGCCTCGAGCTCCCAAGGAGGGGTGCCGGCCAGGGCGCACGCCGCCGAGAAGCCCACCGACCGGTAGGCCCTCGCCACCCGCAGTGCAATGGCCCTTTGGGGCCTACGGATAGTAGTGGCGTTCTCCCTCCTGTGGAGGGAGTCCGCCCAAATCGGGGCCCCGTAAAGGGCCATGCTCCTGAGGATGCCGGCATACAAAAGCCGGCATCGCGCCTTCGGACCTCCCAGGTTCGGGAGGAGCCAGGAAAGGGCATTCGCAGCCTTCAGCAGGCGCGTCGACAGCCCGCTGAAGTGTGGGCCGAAGCGCCACCTGCTGTCGAGTACAAGGCCCAAGTACTTCATCTGGGCCTTGACCCCGATCCTGAACCTAACCTAACCTAACCTAACATAACCTAACCTCACCTCACCGACGTGAGGTTGGGGGTGAAGTACCGTCGAAGGACGCGGAACCCCCATATGTGCCACGTCATCCTGCAGGTGTCCCCGATTGTGTGGCAGCGGCTGACAATGGCGGGTCGCGTGCACATTGACTTACAGCGAGTGCGAGTGCAGGACCAGTCGCCACTGGTGCAGTGTACTCGCTGTCTGCGCTTTGGCCACAGCCGAAGACTGTGCACGCAGCCCGCCGACCTCTGCATACACTGCGGCGACCCCCACATGCGGGCTGACTGCCCGTCACGGCTGGCAATGGAAACACCAAAATGCCATAATTGCCTTTTGGCAAAAATGGAAAAGACCGACCACAACGCCTTCGATAGTGGGTGCCCGATACGCGTAAAGTGGGACGCATTGGCACGCCTATCGGTGGCGTATTGCTAAGGTGCAACCAGCCGTTTCCAGAAGCAGTAACCCATGTCCGGTCCAGACCCGAACTCCTAATGTCCGTCCAAACTACCTAGCGATCCAAGCGAATCTGCAGAGGAAGAATCTGGCAACCCAAGAGCTCATGATAGTGGCTAGCGAGCGGAAGGTCGCATTCGCACTGCTCCAGGAGCCATATGTGGGTGGGGTTAAAAGGATGCGAGACTACCGGGGAGCGAGAGTCTACCAGTGCGCGGAACAAGGAAGTGGAACTGTGAAGGCGGCAATAGTCGTCTTCGATCATGACCTTGACGTCACACAGTGTCCAAAACTCACCACCAATAACATCACGGTGGTGAGGATCCGAACCAGCGCCTGGGAAATCGCAGTAGTCTCGTTCTACTTCGAACCGGACCAACCCATACAGCCATACTTGGAGCAACTTATGCAGATTCGTGAGGAAATGGGCACCACAAAAATTATAAAGGGAGGCGACGCAAATGCCAAGAACACCTGGTGGGGTAGTTTGGTATTGGACGGCAGGGGTGAAGAAATGGCGGGAACACTCGACGAAATGTGCTTGCAGGTACTCAACGTCGGAAATACGCCAACTTTCGACACCATCAGGGGTGGCAGGTCATACACCAGCTTCGTTGACGTAACAGCGTGTTCAACGGACTTGCTAGACCTGGTGGACGACTGGAGAGTTGAGGAAGGCATCATAAGCTCGGACCACAACGGTATTTTATTCAAAATTAACCTAGAAAAGCAAATTGGAGCCAATTTCATGAGAAATTGGCCCAATTAAAGGCAGATATTAACTTAAATACCACGGAAATTAATAAAATCAGTAATAAAATAGATTTAGAAAATAACATTAACAATTATATAAACACCATTACCGAAACCAGTGAAAAAACTTTAGATAAAATTAAAAATAATGATACACTTACAATACCGTGGTGGTCCAAAGAGCTCACCGATATGATGAATGACGTAAACACCAGGAGACCTTTTACCCCGAAGACCTAGAAGAGGAAGATAATGATGACCACCGTCGGACGAGAGTAGCGGCCAGTCGTGTAAACGAGTGGACGCATGATGAACAACATGACCCACCGTTTACACTTCAGGAGCTTAAATCCGCGGTGGAAAGTTTCAACCCAAAGAAGGCACCCGGGGCGGATGGTCTCACAGCTGATATCTGTGCCCAAGCCATTTTCCGGGACCCGGACATGTTTCTTGCGCTGGCCAACAAGTGCCTCGAGCAGGGACACTTCCCCGGGGCCTGGAAAGTGGCCACAGTGGTAATACTGCGAAAACCAGGAAAGGACTGTTACACCACCCCAAAATCCTACAGGCCGATCGGCCTCCTACCAGTCCTGGGCAAAATGCTCGAAAAAATGTTAGTAGCAAGACTGAAGTGGCATCTGATCCCGCGGTTGAGTACTCGTCAGTTTGGTTTCATGCCCCAGAAGAGCACCGAGGACTCCCTCTACACCATGATACAACATATCAAAACGAAGCTGAATCAAAAGAAGCTGATCACTGTTGTATCGCTTGACATAGAGGGAGCCTTCGACAGCGCATGGTGGCCGGCAATCAGGACCAGACTGGCTGAGGAAAGGTGCCCGGTGAATCTCAGACGGATGCTGGACAGCTACCTGGCTGGTAGGAGTGTCCGAGTTAGGTACGCCGGAGCAGAGTACCGTAGGAACACCAGCAAAGGGTGCGTTCAGGGGTCGATTGGTGGTCCGATCCTCTGGAACTTGCTGCTGGACCCTTTGCTTAAGGGGCTGGAAGAGCTGGGACATCACTGTCAGGCCTTTGCCGATGATGTCATTATGATCTTCGACGGTGATACAGCATTGGAAGTTCAAAGACATGCCAATGCCGCCCTCGAGTACGTTCGGAAGTGGGGCATCGGAAATAAGCTGAAGTTTGCACCACACAAAACCTGTGCTATGGTTGTTACCAGAAAGCTAAAGTACGATGTCCCACTCTTGAGCATGGGCGGGGTCGACATTGGTATGTCTAAGGAAATAAAAATACTGGGGCTCACCGTCGACCACCAGCTCACTTTCAACACCCACGCCGCAAACGTGTGTAGAAAAGCTGCAAATATCTACAAGCAGCTATCCAGAGCGGCTAAAGTGAGCTGGGGCCTGCATCTGGAGGTCATAAGGAGCATCTACACGGCAGCGGTAGAGCCGGTGGTGATGTACGCGGCAAGCGTCTGGGCGCCGGCAACTTTAAAGATAGGATTGCAGAAGCTGCTGAACACAGTCCAACGAGAATTCGCCCAAAAGCTCTGCAAGTCCTACCGCACCGTTTCGCTGAACGCGTCCCTGGTGTTGGCTGGGATACTCCCCCTCGACCTCCGAATACAAGAAGCAGCTGCTCTGTATGAGGCAAAGAGGGGGGTGCCCCGGCCAGCTCTTGCGGGCAGGGAGGTGGAGCGTGTGGTGGCATTTGCAGAGACCCCACATCCAGCGAAACATATGGCCTTGGAGTTCGTGAGTCTGGAGGACCAGTCTCGTGTGGACACCCACAACAACCAGGCGGTCCGGTTCTTCACGGACGGCAGCAAGATCGAGGGCAAGGTCGGAGCAGCACTGTCCTTGTGGGACGGTGAGGCCGAGATCAAGTCCGTAAAGCTTAGCTTGCCGTCGTGCTGCACGGTCTACCAGGCGGAACTGCTAGCCATATGCGTAGCCACGAGGGAAATCCTCAAGCGCAGGGAGGGAACCTTTGGAATCTATAGTGACTAAAAGGCGGCACTACAAACAGTCACGAACCAGGGTTCCCTCCATGCCTTGGCGGTGGAAGCGAGAGCAAACGTGGGCGCAGCCTTATCCCAGAGCAAAGATGTTTCCTTGTTCTGGGTTAAGGCCCATGCCGGACTAGAGGGCAACGAACGCGCAGACCACCTAGCGAAAGAGGCTGCACTGAAATCGAAAAAGAAGCCGGACTATGACCTTTGCCCGGTTTCATTCGTCAAGCGGCAGATCCGATTGGGGTCGCTCGACGAATGGAACCGGAGATACCAAAATGGTGAAACAGCCTCCGTAACAAAAATATTCCTCCCAGATGCCATAGATGCCTTTAAGATAATCTCAAAGATAAAGCCAACCGGGGTACTCACGCAGATTTTGACGGGGCACGGTGGGTTCTCCGAATACCTGCACCGCTTTAAGTGTAAGGGGAGCCCATCGTGCATCTGTGAGCCGGATGCGCTGGAGTCGGTCCCACATATTTTGACAGAATGTCCTGCGTTCGGAGCAGAGAGATTGGATACGGAGTTGGAATTGGAGACAGAAATAAATATGTATAATATAGAAAAATTAATGACAAACAAAAAGCTGCGAAAAATTTTATTAGAATACTGCGTAAGAATAGCAACAAAAGTGATTAAAAGAAACAAGGAAACATAAAGCTATGCTTTTATTATATAAGATTATATACAGACAAAGCATAGAATAAATTAATAGATGCTCAAAACGAAATCAAAGATAAAATCAAGATAATAAATAAAAACTTAGATAAAAATCAATAGGTACTAGAAAAACCTCATTTAAAATTCAGAAAAACAATAGAATGAAAGTGCAATTTACATAAAAAATCATTTTAAAAGGTCTCTGACTATGTCAGGGGGACACTTTGAAAGGCAGGAGTGGGTTTTAGCCGGTAAAAGTCCGGCACTGCCCAGTCTATCTCACCAGTGAGATAGTCTGGGCGTCCATGAGGATTTCCCACTCCTGCCAAACCAAAAAAAAAAAAAAAACCTAACCTAACAGTGATAAACTGATCTTGAATTTTGAAGGTCACATGGCACTCCTGAATGATGAACAGCATTTGTGTATTATATATAGAAAAAGTATCTAACCTACAACACGCTTCGAATGACACTGGTTTCATACTTGTTGGAGGGTGGCGACGTCCAGTAACAGTGATAAAAAGAAAGAAAAACATTTTATTTGGGACACGCACAGTATACACAACAATAAAAAAAAGAATAATGAAACGAACGAAATCATGAAAACAATAATATATTAGAAAAAAAGAATAATAAAACTAACAAAATAGTGAAAACAAAAAATAAGAAATTCATCTTGGATTTTGATCGTAACATGGAACTCCTCAATGATGAACAGCATTTGCGTATTTGGGTAATTGTACAAATGATTAAAAGAAAACAGCTACTTAGGTTAGGCTAACCTAACCTTTTTTTTTTTTTTTTTTCTCGGGGTGGAAATCCTCATGGATGTCCTCCGCCCTGGGGTGGGCGAAGGGGTCTGTCAGACTCTTACTGACTAAAACCACCCCGGTGTTCCCTCGCACACTTGCGTCGGGGGGCTGCGGGAGCAAATTGCGACTTCCGCTGCCCCGGACTGGTGACGGCCCGCACTCTGCGGGCCCCGTCCCGTAGGGGGAGTGAGGTGTGCAAACTCCCCCCGTTACGTCTTAGAGTGGCGCGCGTGGAACACTACGCGCCGCCATCTCGGGTCCTGTGTGATGGGGGGCGACGGATGTCCCCGAATCCGTCGCCCCTGGACCCATTTAGGGGGGCTGGAAGAGGGCGTTATCCGCCCTCCGCCGACGCCCGGTGCGCCTGCTGCGGGCCGGGTGAGTGGACGAGATCTCCCTCTCCCTTTCCGCAGCCTCCTTCTGCGAGATGACTGTCTCGCAGAAGGAAACCACCGCGTCCCACGACTCGGCACTCCAGACCATCGAACGAACGACGGCCGGTAGTGACAAGTCGGAGGCTAACCTAACCTTTTTTTTTTTTTTTTTCTCGGGGTGGAAATCCTCATGGATGTCCTCCGCCCTGGGGTGGGCGAAGGGGTCTGTCAGACTCTTACTGACTAAAACCACCCCGGTGTTCCCTCGCACACCTGCGTCGGGGGGCTGCGGGAGCAAATTGCGACTTCCGCTGCCCCGGACTGGTGACGGCCCGCACTCTGCGGGCCCCGTCCCGTAGGGGGAGTGAGGTGTGCAAACTCCCCCCGTTACGTCTTAGAGTGGCGCGCGTGGAACACTACGCGCCGCCATCTCGGGTCCTGTGTGATGGGGGGCGACGGATGTCCCGAATCCGTCGCCCCTGGACCCATTTAGGGGGGCTGGAAGAGGGCGTTATCCGCCCTCCGCCGACGCCCGGTGCGCCTGCTGCGGGCCGGGTGAGTGGACGAGATCTCCCTCTCCCTTTCCGCAGCCTCCTTCTGCGAGATGACTGTCTCGCAGAAGGAAACCACCGCGTCCCACGACTCGACACTCCCGACCATCGAACGAACGACGGCCGACAGTGACAAGTCGGCTCCAACTTCTGAAACGAGGGCACGGCGCGGCTCCTCCCACGCGGCACACTCTGCCAATGTATGCCGCGCCGTGTCCTCCCGACAATGGACGCAGTGGTGACACCGAGCGTCCGGCTCCCTGTTTATGCGACACAGGTACTTCCCGAAGCAGCCATGCCCCGAGAGCACCTGCGTCACCCGAAACGACAGGGAGCCGTGCCTCCTCCCGAGCCAGTCGCCGAGCACCGGCCGGACCGCCTCGATGGTGACGAGGCCGGCGGTGGGGCGTGAAAGCCTTTCCCGCCATTCCGCCACCAGGACCTCGCGAAGCTGAGACCGACGCAGCTCCATGTGTCGCTGCATCGGTCGCTCGCCCCGCGCTGTGGCTTCCTCGCGCCACCGAAGGCTAACCTAACCTAACCTAACCAAACTTAACAGTGTCATTCTAGAATGAATACGGCAATCTATTGCACGTTTACGCATATATGAAAAATATTACTTACTAATACTGACGGAGTTTTTAGATTTTAGATGGAACGTATGTGTATATTGATAAATCACCAACTTTTTATTTCAACGTCAATCATAGAGCCATCACAAGTTTTGGAACCTATTAAAACCGTTTTTTATTGTAAGCAGTGAAGGCTATATTATTAGACGAAGTGGGTCCTTTCCATGATGCGACAATTGTGCAATCATTGATGAATGAAGAAAATTCATTGCATTTGTTATTGAATAGTGGGGATGTTTTCATAGTTGATGCTTTAAAGATAGCATTAATGATATCGAATCGTATAGCTAAGAAGCCTACATTCCACCTACAAATGATCGGAACGCTAGTCAGCTTACACCAGAATAGGCAAATAAATCCCAATTGATCCCGATTTGTACACACTTGTAGAGACGGTGAACGGAAAGTTAAAAAATAGGTTTAGGCTGTAATGTTGCGACAAACATATTTCAATCGAGCACTACATCACATATTTTGTGATTTTAGAATCGCAGCAGCCATAATAAACGCCTTTTATTGTGTTGCTGTTGACAACACAGCAACACAATAAAAGATTACAACTATAATTCAGATTGTAACCATAATTCGTTCTTGATTTGTAGCCATGGAAGGAAATCTTCCTCAATTCAAAGACTTTCCACGTTTGACTGAAGAGGACGTATTTCTGTTTTCGCTAAGGAGCTAGCGTATTAAGCTCGCCGAACATATTCGCACCAGCCTTTACAATATCAAACCATATCGAGATCATGAGTATGATTGACCGTTATGTGCAACTTATTGATGTGTAACATCTTTCCTCTCGCTTTCTTGCAAATCTTTCGTCTCACTTTCTTACAATCTGTGGGAGTGATTACGTGAAAAGCGCCTTCCTATTACACATTTTTGATGTGTAACAGAAGCGCCCGCTACCTATTTGGTTTGACCAATGAGAGCTCGCGGTGATAGAGTTGGGCGACCCACCACCTGTGAGACTGCAACTGTCGCCAGCAGCGCTGCCTCCCTGTGTGAGCTCCCCCGGGCCGTGACAAGCATGTCATCTGCGTAACATGTCAGGTCCACTCCCGGTTGGAGCTCGCCCCTCAGCACCCAGTCGTAATCGATGTTCCACAGAAGTGGGCCCAGGACCGAGCACTGTGGAATACCGCACGACATAATATATCGTGCCAACTCCCGCCGTCACGTCCCCTGCAGGTGACACACCTTTTCGCCAAAACCTAACCTAAGCTAAGCTAACCTAACCCCTTTTTTTTCTTTTTTTTTTTTTTCTCGGTGTGGAAATCCTCATGGATGTCCTCCGCCCTGGGGTGGGCGAAGGGGTCTGTCAGACTCTTACTGACTAAAACCACCCCGGTGTTCCCTCGCACACTTGCGTCGGGGGGCTGCGGGAGCAAATTGCGACTTCCGCTGCTCCGGACTGGTGACGGCCCGCACTCTGCGGGCCCCGTCCCGTAGGGGGAGTGAGGTGTGCAAACTCCCCCCGTTACGTCTTAGAGTGGCGCGCGTGGAACACTACGCGCCGCCATCTCGGGTCCTGTGTGATGGGGGGCGACGGATTCGGTCGCCCCTGGACCCATTTAGGGGGGCTAGAAGACGCCCGGTGCGCCTGCTGCGGGCCGGGTGAGTGGACGATATAAGCTAACCTAACCTAGGTTAGGTTAGGTTAGTGACAGTACAGTACAGTGATTAACTTACTGATCTTGGATTTTCAAGGTAGCTACATGGAACTGCTCAAAGATGAACAGCATCACCGTATCCTTGTGATTGCGTAATTGTACAAAATATCGAAAGAAAACAGCAGGTTAGGTTAGGCTAACCTAACCTAACCTAACCTAACAATTGACGAGAATATCCGTCAGGCCATAGAGTGAAACAGCTCACAGACGATACTAGCCATTATTTAGCAGTAAAAATTGTGATGAAAAATTTAAGATATGGTTTATAACATGTTATTTTGTGCCAAAAATAATAACATTAAAACATGATTTTTCTGGGATTTCCCATATTTTTGAGAGATGTCGTCATAGTAAAAATTTATCACCTTACCAAGATGGTTTGACTGAGAGACATTTTAAATCTGTTGGTCGGTGTAAGGTTTGGGGGGACGTTTTGACGCATCGTCCTTTGGAGGAGAAATGCTTAGCAAAAAGGTTGCAGACCTCATCACCAGTAGATGCTGTTTCATTACCTAGACACATTTCTGAGGGAATATCGTTAGACTTGGACTTTTTCGCTTTAACGAAGGATTAAAATAGTTTCGGATTATGTCTAATACTCTTTTCAGTGAAGCTGATATAGTTTTTGTGACAGCTGTTCATCATGCTTTTAGATCTCTCCTCCAATAGTCTATATATCACG
Source organism: Conistra vaccinii (assembly GCA_948150665.1). Taxonomy (NCBI): domain Eukaryota; kingdom Metazoa; phylum Arthropoda; class Insecta; order Lepidoptera; family Noctuidae; genus Conistra; species Conistra vaccinii. Next base: position 82,565 of record OX411321.1, read on the forward strand.
TCGTCACGTATATCACGTCGGTAGACAGCTAACCGAACGCGCGCGCTCACTGTTTTTGTCGCTCGTTAACGAACACGAACTACGTTTGTTAAAAATTTTATTCAAGTTACTCACGATGTTTACGTGTAAGGGTTGTGAGGTTGTAGCTAGGGATGGTGTGACATGCTCCCTATGTGGGGGGCAGTTTGACTTCCCCTGTGCAGGTATAACTGAAGTCGGATGGCGTAAGCTCGGGGACCGGAAAGGGACGTGGAAATGTGCTAGCTGCAAATCATCAGCGGCAGCCAGTCCCCGCATCGGTTCTCTCAAGGCTTCAAGTACTGACTCGGAGACTATCTTAGCTGAGCTGAAACGGCTATCAACCCAAATGGAGGTATTGCCAGCGTTGGTTGAAAGTGTTAAAGCAATCCAATCAGAGCTTATGGAAATAAAAGCCATCAAATCAGCACTGTCTGAAGTAAAATCATCCATGGATACTGTCAATGATGAAATGCTGGCCTTGACATGCAAGGTATCGACACTACAGCAAGAAATTGAGGTCATAAAGAAGACTAAGGAAGATGTTCTTCTTCTGCAGAGCCGTGTGGAGAAGCTTGAGAATCAACAAAGTGAGAGTGAGCAGAGATCGCGGCTAAATAACATTGAGATCAAGGGAGTACCGTTGTACAGCGATGAAAACCTTTTTTTATTAATAGCCAAGATCGGGGATGTTATTGGCTGTCATATTCCAAAAGAACAGATTAATTATGTGGCGAGGGTGCCGATGCGCAACGACAAGCAAAATAAAAACATAATTTGTTCGGTGCACAACAGCTACCTGAAAAACGATTTTGTAGCTGCTGCGAGAAAGCATAAGACCCTAAATGCTGGCGACCTGGGACTACGTGGTGAAAATAGGGTCTACGTTAATGACCACCTAACATTCGAAAACAAAATGCTTCTGAATAAGACCAAAGCCCGAGCCAAAGAACGTGGTTTCGAGCATGTTTGGGTCAGGGGATGCAAAATTATGCTACGCAAAAACACAGCTTCTCCAAAACTCCACATCAAGTCTGAACATGATCTAAGGAAGTTTTTATATTAACGCTATCTATTCATCACTCTGGCAGGTTGTATATCTATCGCATCGGCTCATTAAGATTAAGTATTACATGCATTGGTTTTTTCTACGCATTCCATTCTCGCCGGCCTATTGTTTGCTTATCGCTCGGTGTCAACCGTTCCGCATTATTTTTCCATTACGATTTTAATTGCTATTATCCTACACCTAAGGATCTATTTAGCTTCTTATTATATGAGTACCGTGTATTTTGTGACCATATTATTTTTTACGGCACCTTTTGTTGCAGTATGCTAATTGTACCTTATGTATATGTCGTTAAAGTTTTATCTTCCTTACTCATAGAAATTAACCTTGATATTAGAATTAATATCAGTTTCCGCGAGTTGAATGTACCTTACACTTTTAATATTCATGCTGTTTTTACGTTTTATTTTATTTTTGATGGCGTCCCTTAGCATATACACACATCAAAAGTGTCTAGGGATCAACATATATTTTTGCAATAACTTTTCTCCTGATTGATATTAATTAAAATTTTCTGTAAGGATTCATCAAATAAAGTGTTTTCGTTTGTCACAGTAACGATAAACCAAGTCACCTTTGCATTAATAAAGAAATTTGCCATTTTCCTAATAAAGGGATTTTTGACATTTGAACCACTAACATTAAAGTTCGAAAAAAAGACTGAAATAACAGTTTTCTTTAAAATTTTATTGGGTAACTTAAACAATTAATAATCCGTGTTTCTACCGCGAACACTAACAACACAAGAACATCGGTTTGGCATACTCAAAATGAGTTCATCCAAATCACGCTGTGGAATGGCCGCCCATGTTCGTTGCAACAACAAAAAAAGGTCTTCTTGCGACTGGATACCCTCCATATTCGGCAGAGCTCTTCTCTGTAGCATATCCCATGCATGCTCAATCGGGTTCAAGTCTGGCGACTGAGCAGGCCAGGGCAGGACATTGATGTTAGCTGCGGCGAGAGTCTGTCTTACAACTCTTGCGGTGTGCGGTCGTGCATTATCATGCATTAACTGAAATAAGGGACCGATTTGCACTTATAGAGGAACGATGACGTCTGATACAATCGTCTCAGCATAAATTTGAGCGTTGAGGTTGCCTCTAATCCAAATCAACTCAGTTCTTCCGCCGATCCAAATACCCGCCCATACCATGATGGTTCCACCACTATAAGGATGGACTTCCTGGCAGGATTTTAATCGCTGTTGGCGTCCAGGGGTTCTCCAGTGTCGTATACGTCTTGTATCCGGTCTCATACCAAAACGAGACTCATCAGAAAAGCACACGAAACGCCATTGTTCTTCTGCCCAATTTCTGTGTTCAAGAGCCCATTGATATCGAATCCTACGATTGTGCATTGCTATAGGTGGTACCCGTAGCGGTCTTCGGGAATGAAGGTTCACTTCATGCAAGCGGTTTCTGACTGTTTGGTCGCTAATTAAGTTCCCTGAAGAGTGATGAAGCCTCACGGCTAACATCATGGCGGTTATTGTTGGAGCTCTTCGAGCTAAGATTTGAATGTATCGGTCTTGTCTCCGTGTGGTGCAGCGATACCGTCCTCCATGGCGCTCAGCCACGGTACCAGTGCTTCGGTAACGTGTCCAAAGTCGACTGATAACACTCTGACTTGTATTCAGAGCTAAAGCCACAGTACGTTGCCGGGAACCAGCTTCTATCATTCCCACGGCTCTGAGCATTTCTTCCCTGCTTAAATGACGTCGCTGCTCCATAATAACGTTGGTTTTAATCAGTAGTAGGGAAACAGTAGCACTAATAATGTCTTCAATGCGTTGTATGTTTTTATAGGGAAAATATTGACAGCTGATTTTCATCTTTTACTCGAATTTGATTCACAGTTCCTGATTCAAATTATGAAATGCACCAAAAAGGATCCATATAAATTTATAAAATCATAAATTTATTACAAAGCCACATCTCAATCTCAAGAAATCCGCATAAAAATGCTTGATCCCTAGACACTTTTGATGTGTGTATTATCAAAATGTGAGGGGACTACGAACCAAAACAGGAGTTTTCTTTAGAAATGTATGTATCAATAGCTATGATGTTATCTGTTTGACGGAGTCGTGGTTATTTGACGGGATATCTAATTCTGAAGTGTTTGATGACCGATATCTCGTATGGAGGCGGGACCGGGACTATGCTAACACTAAGCAAGTTATGGGAGGAGGTGTCTTAATCGCGGTTAGGCGTGAACTTGTAGCGGATGCTCGCAGTGAGTGGTGCTCGAGTGCCGAGGACTTGTGGGTTACACTGACACTATTGCGAAAGAAACCAAGAATATCTTATAAAATGCACGTTTGCGTAACTTACATTTGTAGCCAGAACCTAAGCAATTCTTTAGCGGTTCAGCTGGGTAATTTCTCGAACAACCTATCGGATATTGTCCTTCAGCATGCTGCTGATAGGTTTGTTATTCTGGGTGATTTTAATCACCCGAACATAGACTGGCAGCCGACTGCCGACGGGTACACTTTACGCCCGTCTAACCTGCGGGGCCTTGTCCAAACAAACCTAATTGATAACTTCAATACCTGTAACCTATCGCAGTACAACTGTCATACAAATGACAATGATAGGATTCTGGACCTAGTATTATCTAATGACCAAGTTGCTGTCACGTGGTGTGGTGATCCACTTGTACCTGAGGACTCGCATCACAAAGCATTATGTGTTACTGCGGACTTTGCTCAATTGCATAGTCTTCCTGTTCGACCCTACGTAAAATTTTTGTATCATTTGGGTGACTACAATGCAATATGTGACGAACTGAATCTGGTGGATTGGCAGAGCGACTTAAACTGTCGGCCGTTAGAAGACGCCCTCGCATACTTTTACACTGTTCTTGACGGGCTACGTAATACCTATATACCAACAAAGACAGTAGTTTCCCAGTCGAAGTATCCGCCCTGGTACAGAAGCCCGCTAATCAAAATCATTAAAGAAAAGGCTAAGTATCATACTAAAAGACATTGACCAAACCTGGTATCGCTATTTACTCTGTTGTGACTTAAGTTTATAATGTTGATAAATCTTGTTTTTAATTATAATAATTTTATCTGGTAATGCGAATCCTTAAATTCTCCAGATAAAAAAACACCATAAAAGTATTAGTTTTTATTTCGATTTCCTATTTTACCCATACATAGTTTTTTTTTCACGTAAGTAATGTCACATGTCATTGGCTTCAAAGAGTATGTAAACAATAAAACCTTCTTGACTTACGCAAAATAATCTATTTACGCATCGAACTATTGAAATTATAGTTCAATAATTAGTAACAAAAGATATTAATAACAACTAATTATTGTTATGACATTGTAATAATAATCTGTAGGTGTTAAAAGTACCTTATGGTTATGACAAAGGCAGAATGTATTGAGAGACCTTTGCCTGTTTCATTCATCAATAGAAACTCTTTCAAAATAGAACAAACGCGCGCCATAAGATTCTATGCGCGCGCATCCTGAGCAAAACATGCTGGCGTCCGGCGAGTTTTCTCTTTCTAGAAGTGAAGACTGAATTGTCCCAACACTTACGGCAAATAAATGTAGGTACCTATATACCTATATATAAAAATCAAAAAAAGAAAGTGAATAAGAATATTCTGATTCACTTTAACTTTTTGCTTGTCTCGATAGACAAGTAAATATTGTAAACCCAATTAACCACTTAAAGAAATAACTAACGTGAACACATTTTGCATAAAGATAAGGTCTGGTCTGGATTATAGTATATTTACATAAGCGTAAACAAGTACCCATATCAATTAAAATAAAATGGGTGCGGGTGAATCTGCGGGCAGAAACCAATATGTGATAGAAAAACATCCATTGCGCTTTTTATGCGACTGTACGTGCGCCAATTATTGGCGCCAATTTTTGAATGCGCAGGTTCTACTCTGTGACTTCTTGTATTCTTTCCACCGATTGTGCTTTTGTTTGTTTTTGTGAATATTTGAATTTTTTTATTAATTTCATTTTCTTGAGCAATAAATAATCATTATAATTGCGTTACATTTGAAAGTTGCTCACGATGGGAGACTCAGTTCGTCGGTGTATTAACTGTTCGATTCTTCTGCGGTATTTACGTTGCCGCGTTGGCAGTCATTGAGAGAAGTTAGTGAAAATGTCTACAATACTCTGGCTTTTTGGATTTCTCCAACACCGGTAAGTCGACAATTCTCAAGTTTTTACTTACTTCTAAAGCCCCTAAATCAACCTTTATCTGTCGGAATTGACGATCATTCAAAATACTAAAACGTCATTTTGTCAAATTCGTATTTTGAATTTACCAGCATACAATGACCAAAAGTCAGTAAGAGATTCGATACTAAACCTAGATTTTGAGACCTAATTACCGTGTAATGCCAAGATTTTATGATAAAATGGTAAATTACATTTGAAAGCCCTCAGATCATTCTCTAAATTAAACCATAAATCTTTGAGTCACAGCATGTTTCGTAGCGATACTAGGTTCCTTAGTCGCTTGGTCAATCTCTTTTAAAAAATACGGGAATTTAGCAGATTTCGATAGTTTTGCTTTATTGAGAGAGCGGGTCAAAGTCCTAGAAAAGGTTATGTTTGACGACTATATAACAAGAATAGAATCTGACATAATTCATAATCCTCGGGCTTTTTGGGGTTATGTTAAGGCGAGGAGACAATCAAACTCGTATCCCTCGGTTCTACACTTTGGGCAACTGTCTTCTAGCGACGGTAACGTAATCTGCAACATGTTTGGTGACTATTTTCACTCCAATTTTCTCTTAGGCGCTAGTGCAAGTCCTGGTGAGGGTCCTATTTCATATGTGGACCATACTCGTAGCAGTGCGACACAGTGCACAGCTGATATTGGCTCTGTTGAGATTGGTTTGGATGAGGTTCTCAGGCTACTAAAACAAATTGACCTAAATAAGTCTGCGGGCCCGGACAACATTCCGCCGGTTTTCATCGCGAACTGTGCTAACAGTCTTGCTGTCCCGCTCGTGATACTATTCAAAAAATCACTTGCTACGGGTGTGGTACCCACGATCTGGGAGTCGGCATATATAACACCGATACACAAAAAGGGGCCCAAGACTTCCGTCGAGAATTATAGACCGATCTCTAAATTGTGTGTGTTTGCAAAAATTCTGGAAAAAATCGTTTATGCACAAGTTTATTCGGCTATCAAACACAGTCTCACCGATCATCAGCACGGTTTCTTAAGAGGTCGGTCTACTACGTCCAACCTAGTTATTTGTAGTGATTTTCTGTCCGAGTCCATGTCCCTTCGGTCCCAGGTCGACGTTATATATACCGATTACAGCAAATGTTTCGATCGAATTGACCATGTAATCTTAATGCGTAAACTTTTATCCATGGGTATTAGGGGTAACCTATTCAGGTGGTTCGCGTCGTATGTGGAGGGCAGATGTCAGACTGTGGTGCTGAACGGCTACTCGTCTAGGTCTATGCGTATTCCCTCGGGAGTTCCTCAGGGGTCGTTACTAGGGCCTCTGTTATTCAATATTTTTATTAATGACGTGATTTTCTGTTTCCGGCATTCTAAATTACTGCTTTACGCTGATGACATGAAGATCATGAAACAGGTTGACACCCCTGGAGATGCTCTCTTACTGCAGGAGGATCTCGACACCTTTCAATCCTACTGCAATATTAATAAGTTGGACCTAAACGTTTCCAAATGCTATGTGTGCTCTTTCACTCGCAAACCTCACCCTCTCCACTTTCCTTACAAACTCTTAGATACCCCAATTACTAGGGTCAATGCTATCAAAGACCTCGGGATTACTTTTGACTCAAAGCTTATTTTTGACACCCACATTAATAATATTGTCAACAAAGCGTCGAAAGCGCTAGGCTTTATTTGCAGGGTCTCGTCTGAGTTTAGAAACATAAAGACTCTTAAAATATTATATTGCTCCTTGGTTCGTAGTCACCTTGAGTATGCCTCTCAAGTCTGGAACCCCAACTATAATATTTATATCGATCGTTTAGAGGGCATACAAAGAAAATTCCTAAGGTACATTCAATTTCGTTCTAAAACTTACCTATCTAATTACAACTTGCGGTGTAAAAAATTTCATGTTCTTCCACTTTATCAAAGAAGAAATATTTCGGATTTAGCATTTTTATTCAAAATTGCAAACGGATCCAATGACATCCCTGAGCTGCTGAGCAAAATTGGGCTTCGGGTGTGTTCTTCATTTTTGCGTAAGCCTCGTTTGTTGCACGTACCAATAACAAGAATAATCTATAGACAAAATTCCTACATGATTAGGGCGAGCCGCATGTATAATGAAGCCTGCCAGGAAGTTGACATTGATCTTTTTACTACCAGTGTGCTTAAATTAAAGAAGACTCTTTGCAATCACTTCTTCGACAAAATTACATAATCCTTGCATTATTATTATATGTATATGAATATACAGAACGCGAAAGTAACACTGTCTGCTACCTAGTACGTTAATTGTTAGTCTAAGTGTGAAAACTTGTAATTGGCCATCTTCATGTTAAAACTTTCTAACCATTGTGTCTGATTAGCTGTAAGTTTTCCAAAAATAATAAAATAAAATAAATAAAATAAAATATTCAAAGTGGTCCCTTGGGTTTTTAACGTATTCTAAGTTTTTCTTTTTCATTTAGGAGTCAAGAGAGGTTTAGAGAACCAAGGGGGTTAGTTATCGCTCGGTTTTTTTTATTTTGGAACATGTTTGTCAACTACATCATTAAGGGACGTAGGTGTATAGGTCTGTCACCATAGCATCGACATCGTGCACGTCTGAGAAAATATCGCTCCAGTCAATATCACAAATCTTGGCATTTATTAACGTATAATTGCCTTTTTTGAAGTTGTCTATAACAGGAAAATAAACTTAGACATTTAAAAAAACTTATACTTTTATTTCGATATTTTTGTTTCGATACTTTTATGAGTACGATACTTTTTTTTCGATACTACTCATGAGTACAGTATCGATACTTTCTTTTCGATACCGTGTCCCTAACTGTAGTCTATTTCAGAATGGAAAATCGTGACAATCGAAACAGTGTGTGTGTATTATTGGGTGTTCTCGCCTTCGGATCTTGAAATCCTGTTCATGGTCCTTCGAGCCGGATTCGAACTGTAATACATATACGCCAGAAATTTCGTTCAGCAGAAGTAAATCACGAAATGTTTCAAAGAAAAATCTGCAGACATCTTTGACAACGTAATAACTTGTGAGGTCGAGTGCGCATCATTTGTTGTTAATCGCGTCCCGTTTCACCCGCTAGGACCATGGGACTGTCACCAATGAAATAGTCTGCCTAACTTAATGTAGGATAAGTTTATTCATTTTTGTTTAAATTTCCGATTGAAATTAGCGCCTTGTTATATTTGCATGCCAATTTATGTTGAACTAACTATGTATTAATATACTTACGATCTTTTGAACCGCATTTATTGCAAATAATTGACTCTCGATAGCCCAAAAAAAGAGGCACTAATGGTCGAATAAAAGGAAACCACCAATATTTTATAAACATTACATTATAATTTACTATGAAAGCACATAATATTCTGACATGCTTTATATAAACTAGCAAAATAATTTAAGATTTCATAATATCAATATTTCTGCTTAGAGGTAGTACATTTTCTTATTACTAACAACCTCGTTCAATATATAAATTTCATAGACATCACGATTGGGGCTTTTTATTATTAGAATAAAATTGTGTTACATGAATTATCACAAATAGGTTCATTGAATTAACGTTTCATAAAAACTCTAAAAATATAACAGAATAATAGTCGCATTAAACGCGCAGGACATAATTATTATTCGCGAAATTGCAATCGGCACAGAGCGCGAACTTATTATAGACGCTTACAACTAACATTATGGCACTCAAATAAAAATAGCATCCTCGTCTCGCGATCTACGGCAGGCTCAGGAAGTAGAACGCGAGGAACGAGAGCGCATAGAACACGCCGCTGAACGCGAGCATCGCGCGGATCGTAGCGCGCAGGCGCCGAGACCCGCGCGACCCGGACCCGCGCGACCCGCCGGACCCACGCGACCCGGGCCCGCGCCGGTACAGCACCGCCTGCGCGCCGTTGTTGAAGCGCTCCGTGTTCAGGACCTTGCGCGCCAGCGCCATCGCCTTGTCGCCCTCCGCCTCCGACGGCGACAGGTTGCAGGACGCGTACGGCGACGCCGAGCGCGCCGAGCGCAGCGAGCGCACCGAGCGCAGCGACACCGCGTCCAGCGCGAACTGCGGCCGCGGCGCTGGCGTCTCCCCCGCCGACTCGCGCGGCGGCGACGCGGCGCGGCGCGCGCGCCCCGGTGGCGGCTCGCGCGGCGCCACGCCGGCCGCGCTCTGCCGGTAGTCCAGCGCGCGCCGCCGCGGGGCCGCGCAGGGCGCCGGGTGAGCCTCCTCGAAGCGCGCCTCCTCCAGCACGCGCAGCAGGCGCGGCGGCGCCTGGCGCGCCCGGCGCGGCGGCGGGTAGCGCGCGCCCGGCGCCGGCTCGCGCGCGCCCGCGCCCTGCAGCAGGCCGGCGCGCGGCGCGGGGCGGGCGCGCGCGCCGCACAGCGGCATGACGTGCGCGCGCGGCGGGCCGGGCGCGCGCCGCGAGGTGAGCGCGGCGCCGCCCAGCTCGTCGCCCACGAGGCGCCGCAGCGGCGCGGGGCGCGCCGCCAGCGGCAGGCCGTAGCGGAAGTAGCGGTCGCTGTACACGACGGTGGCCAGCTCGCCGGCGCGGCGGCCCAGCAGGTTGTACACGGAGGCGGGGCGCGCGCGGCGCAGCAGGCGGCGCAGGGCGGCCAGCGGGCGGCGCGGGGCGCGCGGGGCGCGGGGCGCGCGGGGCTCGCGGGGCTCGTAGGGCACGCTGTAGAGGCGGCGCGGCTCGGGCCCGCGGCGCGCGTGGCGCAGGCGGCGCGCGCGTCAGTCGGGCGGCAGCGGGCGCGCGCGCCGCGCCTGCTCCAGGTCGTACAGCGCCTCCAGCACCACGGCGGAGCTCCAGGCCTGCGAGCGGCAGGAGTCGGCGCAGTGCGCGCCGCCCGCGTTGCTGAGCTCGGGCAGGCCGCGCCACACGCCGGTGCGGACCTCGGCCAGCAGCGGCGCCAGCGTGGCGTAGGCCGCGGCCACGGTGCGCGCGTGGCGCCCGAGGTCGTGCGCGAAGGCCAGGCGCGCGCGCAGGTAGAAGCCGAGCGGCCACAGCCACTCGGGCCCCTGGTGGTAGTTGAAGCCGTGCGCCACGCTGGGGTCGTCGCCGTTGTTGGAGTTGTCGTAGTCGCCGCGGTAGGCCCAGTCGGCCGGGTCCAGCGTCTTGACGCCGAGCGGGCCCAGCAGGTGGCGCTCCACCGCGTCCAGCGCCAGCCAGGCGTGCTTGGGCTCGAACAGCTCGGGCGCCACGGCCATGGCCACGGGGAAGTTGCAGCGCAGCTGGTAGTCGGCCCAGGGCCGCGAGGCGCCGTGGCTGTCCTTGTAGATGGCGCGGCGGTGCACCAGGTCGGGCCGCAGGTCCTGCGCCGAGGGCGCGGCCGGCACCCAGAAGTAGCGCTCGAAGTTCTGCTTGATGCGCTCGGCCCACTGCGCGTAGCTCCACGACGTCAGGCTGCCGTCGCGGTGGCGCCGCACCACGCCCGGGTACGGGTAGCGGCCCGCGCGGTGCTGGGCCGCCAGCCAGGCCACGGCGCTGAAGGCCAGGCCCACCAGCTCCACGGCGCTGCCGTCGCGCGGCGTGGCCGGCTTGCCGCGGTTGCCGGCCGGCTCGGACGAGCCCATCTTGTCCATCCAGGTGCCGCAGTTGGCGTCGTTGCCGCCGAACGGGAAGCCGGTCTCGGGGTCGACGCCGATCTGCACGTTGAAGCCCTTGTCGGACATGTGCGCGTCGATGGCGCGCCCGGCGTTGCGCTCGCGGAACACCAGCCCCTGCGGACGGCGAGCGAGGGTAGGGCGTGACGTCACGACTCACCTGGGAGTGCCCGGCCGGCGCCTCCCGCGTGACGTCACGACTCACCTGGAAGTGCACGTCCAGCGCCTCCTGCATGACGTCGTGCAGCGGCTGGTCGGCGGAGCCGGGCGGCGCGGGCTCACCGTCGTCCTTCGGGAACAGACGCGCCACCGGCTCCGACAGCAGGCCCGTGCCCTGGGGCGCCTCGCTGCAGTACTGCAGTCAAAGAAGGGTTTCATAATAATGATACCTACACCGCGAGACCCGAGAGTGGCGTCACCAGGAGAGGTTATTTACCTGCTTTATACTCTGAAGCCACCACCAGACGGCGTCGCGACAGTTGAACCGAGCGTTACGCCCGCCGTCCAGCAGGTTGGGGATGAGGCCGTGGCGCAGGCACGCCGCGAAGCCGAGGATGTGGAAGCGCGCGTCCTGCAACCGAACACGAGCGTCACGAGCCGACCGCGCGCGAGGCGCCCCGAGCGGGCCCGAAGCTCACCTGGTAGCGCCCCGTCAGCAGCAGCAGGCCGCGCAGCGCCACGAACGTGTCGCGGCCCCAGCAGCGCATGTAGCCCACGGCGAAGTGCGGCAACCCCGCCGACATGCTGAGCGCGCGCGCCGGCGGCGGCAGCGCGGGCGAGAAGGGCGGCAACGGCGCCGACGCCAGCGCGCCCATCAGCTGCACGCTCGTCAGCGCCAGCGCGCGCGGGAACGAGGCGCCGCGCACCCACGCCGACAGGCGCGCCAGCGCCGCGCGCGCCACGCCGCGGTACAGGCCCAGCGCCAGCGCCTCGTAGTAGGCCGGCACCAGGAAGCGCGGCAGCGCCGTCAGCGGCTGCAGCGCCTCGCGGTAGCGCGCCGCCACGCCCGCCAGGCGCGGCTCGCGCTCCAGGCGGCGCCACGCGTACTCCACCAGCCAGTCGCCGGCGCGCAGGTTGTCGCACAGCGGGTGGCCCAGGTCGTCGGCCGGCGCCAGCTCGGCCAGCAGCGAGGCCGCGCCCTGCAGGCCGGCGTAGGCCAGCGGGCCGCAGCCCGGCACGTCGTACACGCCGCCGCCGCCCGCCTCGCGCTCCTCGGCGTCGCAGCGGAACAGCAGCGCGTTGAAGTCGGCCAGGTCCAGCTCGGCCAGCGCGGGCGCCAGGCCCAGCGCGTCGGCGCGCGGCGCGGCGTGCAGCGCGTCCACGTGGCGCTGCAGCGCGGCCAGCGCGGCGCGGTGCGGCGCGCGCGGCGACACGCGCACGGCCACGACGGAGCCGGGCAGCAGCGCGCGGAAGTCCAGCACGGTGTGCGCGCCGTCGGAGCGCTGCTGCGCGAACACTGCGGACTGCGCCAGCGGCACGGCGCGGCGCAGGCCGCACTCGTAGTCGTCGAGCCCGTTGATGAGGCGCGCGTGGCGCGTGAAGGCGCCGGGCGGCCGCAGCGCGCGCCCGTCCGTGCTGCGGACGCGCCGCGGACATATGACAGAACCTTATAATTTTGTCTTCTAAGCGATAACTACGAACCGTCACAAAATTAAATGTAAAGTTGATTTTTAATTTTAAGGTGGCAGCCATTTTAATAATTAAATCAAAAAACCAAAGGACCATGCGTCATTTTGGTACCAACGCTCAACAGTGATGAAACTCATGCCATGTGAAAGCTTTTGGGGTATTATTTAATTCATTCTATGGCAGCTAAGTCGAAATCGAGGGCAAACATAGTGTTTTGGAACATTAAAAAAGGTTAGGTTATGTTTGGTTAGGATAAGTTAGGTTAGGTTGATCTCATGATTCCCGGTCTAAGTGTGGGAAGGGAACAATGGGGTGGTTTTTAGTCAGTAGGATTCTGACAGATCCCTTCGCCCGCCCCAGGGCGGAGGACTTTCATGAGGATTTTCCAACCCGGAAAAAAAAAACTTAGGTTAGGTTAGGGTATGTAGGTAGATAGGGTAGGTAGGTATGAAAGTAGGTAGGGTTGGTTGGTATGTAGGTAGGTAAGGTAGGAAGGTACCCTTTTTGGTTAGGTTAGGTTAGGTTCACCGTGCCCTACGGACAGCTAAGTCGAAATCGAGCGCGAACATGGTGTTTTGGAACATTTTCAATACTGAGAAAATAAAATTCATAGTAAAGTTTTTCTTATTATTTTTTTTGTGTACTTGCGCGTGAGCTGTGCGCGTGCACAGCTCACGGTTCAACTCCAACAGGAATGTTTTTAGCCGCAGGTTCTTGGACGACATGTATTTCTAAGATGCTACGTTCCTCTTCGACGTTTTGTGCAACAGCAGAATCGATCCTTTGCCAGCAACGATGACAAATACTTTGTGTGTTATCAAACACAACCTGCAAAGACCTTGAAATAATTACCTAGGGCCGCTCAGTAGATAAACCTTCCGCGTCCAGGCATAACTCCGCGCACTGAGAGTGTTGCGTACTGATATACACTGAGACTTCGAAGCGCGTCGCTTCGACCATTTTCTATGATGACCTTAATACTGTTATTGATTTTTTTGTGGTATGAAGAATAGGGTGTAAAGTTCACTCATCCTCATTTGAAAAGGTCGAGGATCCTCCGGCCAGACGGGTGTGGTGTCTGGCGGGCAAATGCCCGTAAGTTGATTTCGGATACTCTTATACAACGTTGATACGACAGAGGGGCTTTCCTTTGAACTGCCTATACTAGGTACCATTTTCATGCTCTGTACCAAAAATCAATTAAATAGGAGCAGTAGTTTAGTCGCAAATGATTTTTTAAGTTTTTACCCCGTTTGAACACGATGTATCTTTCCTAACAGCTGATTATGTCTATACGCTTAGGTCATGCACCTTAAAACGATAAATCTGAGTACAACCTACATGCGTTGTTGCCGCTCTGTGACGCAAATCATATATAGTCCTCTTCACCGTATCCGGCGACAGCGACCCAGACTAATTTTCTTTTCTTTCATGAGCTCTCTGATGACTAGCAAAACCAAATTTGGTCTTGAAAACCCGGTCACACCGTGTACAGAAGAGCTGATCAGCATCGTTGTATGTGTATGTATAGGAAGGCTTTGGGCGACTTTTGCGTATTTGGCGCTTCTTGTCTAGGTCTTCAGAGTGACAATCATAGCAAAACATCCCGCGCGTAAAAGAAATAGAAATAGGTCAGTGTGTTGCTAATGTTGCTTGCATCCTAGATCGTTGCGATCGGTAAGGGGGTGGGTCCTCTAAAAAACGTGTTTCGTCAGTGCGCCGAGGCAATCCTTTTGGAACGTACTTATGTTACGTAACACGGAAGCTCCGCGAACTAGCGCGCTGATAATATTGTGATAGGATAGGACACTAAATACCTACGTTTAACCGCTAAGGCCCCACCGTTACCACATTAGACAGTATTTCTTTTTTTTATTGTGACAGGACACGTAACATGGGATTATTATTATTTAGTGTTAGTTTTTTTTTTGATTGACTGCTTTTATTGTGATACGACACGTAATTAAACTTTGGTTGTGTGTGTGTGTGTAATTAAAGTGTGCCTCAGAGTTAAATACAATTGTTGAACTAAAAACTAGGATTATTTTAGCATTTCACAAATTAAAGTGCTTAGCGACAGACAGTGATTTAATTAGAAAAATAAATAACAATATTCTCCGTCGGTATAATCTGTTCATTAATGTGAATGGAGGACACAATATTATGTCATCGAGAATTTAAAAATTTAGTGTTTTTGCTGTGATCGTTGTAACTTTGTAAGTACTTCAAAGCCGCCGCCCGCGCCACCGCCGGCCGGGCGGCCGCCCGCTTTGAACATACGCCGCGCTCCGGCGCGCGCGACGTTGCCGCTTTGTTACCTAGGTATCTAAGGTCAGTTAAATTTATTTACAAAGGGTGGTTGCGTTTTACTCTGATTTGTAAGCTATTTAGTTTGTTTGAAAAAAAGAAAAACTCATTTTTGGTGCTTTTTATTTTTATACCGTATCGAATTAATACTAAACACGTATAGTACACGTAGTGTAATTTAATGCCCCTCTGTCATATCAACCCTGTATAAGTCGTTCGCGCGGTAAACTCTAATAGCGCGATGCAAGATTTGTGTCTTTGATGAGTAGTTAGTATGTGACGGCGTAACCGCTACAATTTACTTAATTATACTGTTACGCAAGTAGCTATCTACCTTATCGCCTTTCCCTGCCCCTTCTCCTCCGGCTTCTAACATTACCATTAAAAACAAAGATACTTTTGTTACCTTAAATGTTATTAGGTATTTTCTAATGTTACGCAAAAATAATTAATTACTTAATTAAGCGTTCAGAGATGTTATTATTATTTTCAAAATTTTATAATGCTTACTGTTTTATTTGTCCTTCATTTTATACTTTTTTTATGTTCAAAAACACCATGTTCGCACTCGATTTCGACTAAGCTGCCATAGTATAAATTAATAGATACCCCAAAAGCTTTCACATGGCATGAGTTTCATCCCTAACCTAACCTAACCTTTTTTGAATGTTCAAAAACACTCAGCTGCCATAGTATAAATTAAATGATACCCCAAAATCTTTCACATTGCATGAGTTTCATCCCTAACCTAACCTAACTTTTTTTGAATGTTCAAAATCATCATGTTCGCGCTCGATTTCGACTTAGCTGCCATAGAATGAATTAAATAATACCCCAAAAGCTTTCACATGGCATGAGTCTCATCACTGTTGAGCGTTGGTACCGGACTCCATACAAAGTTGCCCATGGTCCTTTCCTTCGTTTGAAACGAAACTAATCAGGTGTTTCATATCTCATGTTATATCGTATGTTTCGTACCGGTGGTCCTTGTGGCGCAGACAGGCCTCCAGCAGGATCTCGTCCAGCTGCCCCTCGAAGCGCAGCGGCTTGACGTGGCGGCCCGCGCCGGCTGCGTCGGGCGCGCTGAAGGCCGTGAAGGCCACCAGGATCACCGACTGACACACACCACGTCATGAGCACACCACGTCACGAGACACACCACGTCACGAGACACACCACGTCAGGAGACACACCACGTCACAAGACACACCACGTCAGGAGACACACCACGTCACGAGACACACCACGTCACGAGACACACCACGTCACGATGTCTCGTGGTCGTGGTGTGTCCACCACGTCACGAGACACACCATGTCACGAGACACACCACGTCACGAGACACACCAAGGCCGGCAGGGTCACCGACTGACACTTCACCGCCGTCGCCGCGTCGACATCGACATTCAAATAATTTTATTTAGTGGTGCACAGAATACTATGTATAACATTGGTCTACAAAATTGAAACTTATTTTGTCACACGGAACTTATACACGGTGAAAGGACAGTGGGCAAAATACACCCAGCTCCGCCACAGTTAAAACCACTGTAAATAAATAAATAAATAATAGTATATTATGCAACTAATGAATAAAGGACGGATTTAAAGCGAGGGCCATAGATGAATCACGATCAAGTGAGAATCCTGAGCGACGCGAGTGATTCATGGCCCTTGATATAAATCCGTTTTATTCAAGAGTTGCATACTATACTTTATACCATGACTACGAGAAAAAGAAAGATTTAAGCGAAAATAGACATTTAATAAAAGGTTAACACGTTCAGTGTCGGGAGCCCTCCTGGAGGGCTCATTTTAAATGTAGACATTCAGTGTCGGGAGCCCTCCTGGAGGGTTCACCTACTTGGATATAGGATGTCGGGGGCCCTCGCGGTGGGCTCATTTTAAATGTAGACATTCAGGGTCGGGAGCCCTCCTGGAGGGTTCACCTACTTGGATATGGGATGTCGGGAGCCCTCGCAGAGGGCTCATTTTAAATGTAGACATTCAGTGTCAGGAGCCCTCGCAGAGGGCTCATTTTAAATGTAGACATTCAGTGTCGGGAGCCCTCCTGGAGGGTTCACCTACTGGGATATGGGATGTCGGGAGCCCTCGCGGAGGGCTCATTTTAAATGTAGACATTCAGAGTCGGGAGTCCTCCTGGAGGGTTCACCTACTTGGATATGGGATGTCGGGAGCCCTCGCGGAGGGCTCATTATAAATGTAGACGTTCAGTGTCGGGAGCCCTCCTGGAGGGTTCAACTATTTGGATATGGAATGCCGGGAGCCCTCGTGGAGGGCTCATTTTAAATGTAGACGTTCAGTGTCGGGAGCCCTCCTGGAGGGTTCATCTACTTGGGTATGGGATGCCGGGAGTCCTCGCGGACTTCCAACTACGAATAATAAAAGTCATTGACTTTTATGGTGGAATGAAGAGTTATGAGTTCTATGAAAATGCGTGGAGTCGAAAGTGTTAAGGAGGTTGTATAGCATTGAGATAGAGGTCGAATACATTGGTGTGTTCTAATTCTAAATTCAAACACCAAAACAGTGATTAAAAGAGCTTTTTATTCACTGTTTTCAGTGAATAAAATAAGTTTTTTAGAGGGGGAATGGTATAAAATTCATTTATTTGCAAACCAAGTATCACTGTTACATAAAAGCTCTGCTTCCCGAACTAGGTATATCATCTGTATCTCAGGAGACAGTTCCCTTCCTTAATACATAATTCAGTTTGTTTACATGCTAGGTACAATGCTAATCTATATTTTTATTATTATTTTTACGTCTTTGAAATTTCTTGGGACCCTAGGGTCCCGGACCTTTGGAAGGCGTACGAGGGGCCGAAGCCAACTCGCAGAGGCCCGTTAGACGTGTTAAATGAAACGAGGCACCAACCGACGATTATCCCTGTATGCACTATGCTAGTGCACCTAAGGACAACCCCCGGTTGGTGCAGAACTATTGCAAGATATGGAAACAAAAAATATAGGGCTATGGGTTTGGGTGGCTATAGTGGATTGGTTACCTAGAACTATGGAAGGTCTATGGCCCCTGCCTGATCAATGTTTTATAATGTACACAGATAAAATGGCAGGGGGTGACTTGCACACTCAATAATGGGCCCCCGAAAACGGTCGCTAGCACAAAGTGTCGTAGTGACAAGGAGGCAACATGTCCTGAGGTGCTTATGAGGAGTGGAGCGGTATTTCACGGCTATCAGGACAATCCCGGAAGTACGGTCAAGATCCCTACCAGCATCTTACTGGAATACTTCCTTCCTCCGAGCACGTTTGCTCTTGCGAATCTTCACTCAAGCCGGCCAATTAAGGCAAGAATGAGGTGGGAGCTCTGTTCCTCGTCAGTGTTCACTCCAGCCGGCCAATAAAGGCAAGCCAGAGGTAAGGAACAAGATTTCTCCCGGGAGATAGGGTCCGTGGGGTCGCTACTGCCCAGAAGCTCGCCACATGCTGCCCTGCCCTTATTATTATTTATTATTATGTAAAAGGAGAAACTGACTCACTGACTGACATATCAACGCAGAGCCGAACCTACTGAGACTAGGAACTTGAAATTTTGCACACAGCTTCCTTTAATACTGTAGAGGAGCGCTAAGAAGGGGTTTTTGAAAATTCGACCTCTAAGGGGGTGAAAAGGGGGATTTCGATCGTATAAAAATCTTGTACTTATTGAGTTAATAGACTTGAAACTTGGCACGAATACGTATCTAAGTAAATCATAAAGTTTCTCATTTATTGTTTTTTTAAGCTACCCCTAAACAGGGATTGGGCGGTGTCAAAGTTTGTATGAAAAAAAAATTATGCGAGGTCTAATCACTAAGTAAAAACGAATAACTCGAAACTCAGTATTTATACTTAAAAAACTGAAAATAAAGAATAACGCGTATCAAGTTTTTTCGGAAACAACCCCTAACGGGGTGAAAAGGGTTAAAATATTTTAAGGACGATGAAAATTATCTCATTTTTCGTCAGGGGTGTCGTTTTTGTAGTTATCGATAGTGCTAAAGCCGATAGTGAGGTCAAAATAAAAATCCAAGATGGCGGTTGGGAAATTTTTCTCATTTTTCGTCATGGGTATCGTTTTCGTAATTTTCAGTGGTGCTAAAGCCGATAATGAGGTCAAATGTAAATCCAAGATGGCGGCTGTGAAAATATTCTCATTTTTCGTCATGGTTGTCGTTTTCGTGGGTGTTAAAACTGATAATGAGGTCAAAATGACGGCCGCCGGATTTTTATTTTTTTATTTTTCGTATTGGTGTCGTTCCCATAGTTTTCTAAGGTGCTAAAGCCGAAAGAGAGGTCTAAATGTAAATCCAAGATGGCGGCTGCGACAAAGGACATCATTCATTTTGGGCTAAACGTGAAAGTGCCGGCCAAACAAAAAAAAAGTTATATTCCGTTAGAACATGTTATTCTCTTCACTTTTCACTATCGGACCAAATCTGTAGGGCCATTCCCTGCGCTGTTATACGTCTTTGTAAAATACTGTTTTCAATAAGTTTTAGTTAAAGAGAATAACAGTAATCTAATTATAATAATAGCTTTTTATGGCAGTAATCATTACAGGCATCTTTTATTGTGAAACTAAGGTTCTAGGGTTATTCTCCACATAACTACAGTATGCAAAATAAAGTTTTTTTTTTATAGTACTAGTCTAAGCTGATTGAAATAGGTACTTGTCACTAGTATTAACTGGTTTTATGTCCATAAAACGCCCCAGGCATGGAACAGAGGTGTGGTGGTACTCTTCTTTAAAAAGGGCGACAATACCCTGCTTAAGAACTATAGGCCCATCACACTTCTGATCCATATCTACAAGCTGTTTTCAAGAGTCATCGCGAACCGTCTCATGCCCAGGTTTGACGACTTCCAGCCTCCCGAACAAGCCGGATTCTGTAAAGGCTGTAGCACCGTGGACCACATACATACGCTGCAGCAGGTTATACAGAAGACCAAAGAGTATAACCTGCCTCTCTGCTTAGCGTTTGTGGATTACGAGAAAGCCTTCGATTCGATCGAGACATGGGCTGTACTGCAGTCTCTTCAACGGTGCCAGATCGACTATCTGTACATCGAGGTGTTTAAGTGCCTATACGAAAACGCCACTATGTCAGTCCGACTCCACGACCAGACCTCGAAACCTATCCTTCTGCAGCGAGAGACAAGGAGACGTTATCTATCCGAAACTGTTCACCGCTGCACTGGAGGATGTCTTCAAGGTTCTGGACTGGAAAGAACTAGGCATCAATATCAATGGCGAGTATATCACTAACCTTCGGTTTGCCGACGATATAGTTATCATGGCTGAGACCATGGAGGACCTCAGTATACTGCTCGATGACCTCAGTAGAGCCTCCAAAAGAGTGGGTCTTAAAATGATCATGTACAAGACAAAGGTCATGTCAAATGCCCATGTAACACCCACTCTCATAAAGATCGGAGACGCTACGCTCGAAGTTGTAGACGAGTATGTTTACCTAGGACAAACTGTCCGGCTAGGTAGGTCCAACTTCGAGAAAAAGGTCAAGCCTCGAATCCGACTCGGCTGGACAGCGTTCGGGAAGCTACGCAACATCTTCTCGTCCCAGATACCACAGTGTCTCAAGACGAAAGTCTTTGACCAGTGCGTGTTGCCAGTGATGACTTATGGCACTGAAACGTTGTCGCTCACAATTTGACCTTATCAGAAGGCTAAATGTCACCCAAAGAGCAATGGAGAGGGCTATGCTTGGAGTTTCCCTACGTGATCTAATCAGAAATGAAGAGATCTGCAGGAGAACCAAGGTAACCGACATAGCCCGAAGAATTGCTAAACTTAAGTGGCAATGGGCAGTACACATTGCTCGCAGACCAGATGGCCGATGGGGCTGAAAGATTCTGGAGTGGCGACCGCGTACCGGGAGACGTACCTAGCGTTGGAAGGCCTCCCACAAGATGAACCGATGACCTAGTAAAGGCCGCAGGAATCCGCTGGATGCGGGAAGCACAGAATCGATCGAAGTGGCGGGGCTTGGGGGAGGCCTATGTCCAGCAGTGGACCTCTTTTGGCTGATAATTATGATGAAATAGACCTAAAACCAGTTAATACTAGTGATAACTATTTCAATCAGCTAATAATAGTACTGTCGAAAAAAAAACTTTATTTCTCATACTGTAGGTATGTGGAGAATAACCCTAGAACCATAGTTTCACAATAAAAGATGATGCCTGTAATGATTACTGCCATAAAAAAACTATTATTATAATTAGATTACTGTTATTCTCTGAACTAAAACATACTGAAAACAGTATTTTACAAAGTCGTATAACAGCGCAGGGAATGGCCCTACAGATTTGGTCCCATAGTGAAAAGTGAAGAGAATAACATGTTCTAACGGAATATAACTTTTTTTTTGTTTGGCCGGCACTTTCACATTTAGCCCAAAAATGTATGGGCCGTGAATGTTCTCCTTTCTCATTTTTCGTCATAGGTGTCGTTTTCGTAGTTTTTGAGGGTGCTAAAGCCGATAGAGAGTACTTCGCACGAATACTTATCTAAATAAATCATAAAGTTTGTCATTTTAGTTTTTCTAAACTACCCCCTAAACGGGGATTGGTAGTGTCAAAGTTTGTATGAAAGATTTTTTTATGCGAGGTCTGATTAACTCGAAACTCAGTATTTATAATTAAAACCGAAAATAAAGAATAACGTGTATCAAGATTTTTCGGAAACCATCCCCACCAGGGTGTAAAGGGTTAAAATATTTTATTTGCATCGGAATGACCTATCAAGCAAGATACACGCAACAACATAATTTTTTTGGAATCTCAAAATTCAAAATTCAAAATATTTTATTTCACATAAACCTACATGGGCACTTATGAAACGTCAGAAGCTACGCACGGTTCCAATTGGTCGTTTCCTATGGAGAAGAGCCGGCAAGAAACTCCACGGTTACTCTTTTAAAAATAATTGGGTTTTACAATATTTACAACAAAAAAAATATAAAAAATACAGTATTATTAGGTATGCGAGGACAGTGTAGGTCTTTCAACAAGTACCAAGTATGTACTTAACAAAATAGAAGATGGTCAACAAGTGTACAGTCCACTAAGCCTACAGCGTTCTCACATTCACAAAATAGAAAAGAATCTATATAAAAGATAAATAAATTAATAAAAATAAAAACTATTTTAAACGAAATGACATGATTGCTATTACAACTGTAACAAATCTGAATAATTAACATGTCCACAAAAGTCACTAATAAAGAGTTGAAAATTAAATAGTAGGTATATAATGTCAAATAAAATTATGATTATGTCAAGGAAGAATGTAAATAAAACAAAAATATAAACATGGTAATTTGAGAGCAGTTAATAGAATCTTACATATTTTGCCGTTAATGAGGTACCAGGGAAGCCACATGTGCAGAGGGAATTATTGCCAAACTTCTTTGTCTTCAACGTAGTCTTTAATTTTATAATATGCTTTCCTGATAAGGACACGTTTGATGTGGGTTTTGAACTTCCCATCGCTAAGTTCTGTAACCGACTTTGGCAACTTGTTATAAAATCGGATGCTGTTTATAAGAAATGACTTCACACTATGACACACACAATCTACTATTCACAATTGGGCCCGATAGATGGCGCTGCAATCGAAGTTTAAGTCGGTATTCTGTTCATGACACGTGCACAATTTCTGAGCAGTATCTAACTGTTAGGGTAGTGAGTAGCTAGCTATAGATATAGTACGCGACCTGCGTGTCGTGCTCGTACGCCTCTAAGCTCAGTGCAAATAAATAGCTTGTTACCGAAGGCCGTGTCTTATTTAACACTAACCTAACCTAACAAAAAGTACTAGGCTTGCATGAATTCACGATATAGTATTTCAATTATTAGACAAACAAACAGCCTAGCCTTTTCCCAATTATTATCTTAGAGTCGGCTTCTAGTGTAACAGGATGCAGCTGAAAGAATACCAGTAATTTACATGGAGTGACTGCCTATCTAACCTCCACAACCGAGTTACTGCCCTTGGTAAGACTGGTTGTCAGACTTTCGGGCTTCTGACGACGACTTTCGGGCTTCTATTTTGCTAAGTATCTGGTACTTTTTGATAGGCCTACACTGTCCTCTCATACCTATTATCACTGTAATTTTAAAAAATCCTTTGTTTAAACCATTTATTTTTAAAAGAGTAACCGTGGAGTTTCTTGCCGGCTCTTCTCCATAGGAAACGACCATTTGGAACCGTGCATCTAGCTTCTGACGTTTCATAAGTGCCCTTGTTGGTTTATGTGAAATAAAATATTTAGAATTTGAAGTTGAATTAGACGCGTAACAACTGCCAAAGATACATGCATGGCAGCCGGGACCAACGGCTTAACGTGCTTTCCGAGGCACGGAGGAGTCTAGGTATGTAAAGATGGTCACCCATCCACAGACCAACACCGGAAACCGTAGCTTAACCTGATGGGTCGACCCAAGGGCGGATCTAGCCTTCGAGGCAGGGGGGGTCAAAATGAGGCCCCCCGGTCTTCTCAGTTTATGTAGGTATTACTAGTAAAATTTTGCAAAAAAAATCTAATGATCCATAATCCACCTACACCATGGACCTCGCAACCTACAGGATTTTTTTTTTAGTGAGTTGCATTTTCGTCTCCTCAAAAGGCTATTACGAAAAGAAGAATGTAGGGGAGCGAGCAACGCGTGCTCGTAATTTTTTTGCACCTCGTCTCTGAATTCTCGGTTATGGCTGCTACACACAGTGCCGGCGGCATGGCCGCGCACTGCCTGCCGGCCTTACCGCCGGCCATGCTGCACAAAGCCGCAGAAAGAAACGCAAAGAAAATGAGGGCGCAAAAGCCGGAGGTACGTGTCGCGCGGCAAAAGCCGGCGGCTATGCCGCCGGCACTGTGTGTAGGAGCCATTAGCTTTCTATTGAACATCCTTAAGGAAATAGAAGTTGCTTTGTCGACTTATGCAGAAAAGTTTGAGAGTTAGAAGAATGTAAAATTCAAGAGCGAGCGAAGCGAGCTCGCAAATTTTAGCACACTGCCTTGTGTAGAAAAGATTCTTTTTTTATCAGTAGGAATTCTTTTATCGACTTAAGAGGGCCCTCCCCGGTCCGTCTATCGACAACGCGAGCATGATCGAAAAGCTTGCTGTTTCATAGACCGCAAATGAGAACTGCTAACGAGCAAGTGAGAACGCGATAACATTGTACGAAAAATAGTGTGTACAAATTTGTTTCAGGACATACGTGTTTAAGAGTAAGCCTTACAAGTTTGTGGAATAAATTTTTGTCATTTAACCTAACAAAAAGTACTAGGCTTTCATGAATTCACGATAGCATTCAATCATAGATACGTTTATAACCTGGACAAAGGATACTTTTTATCCCGGTAGTACGTTTCCTTGGTAAATTTCCGACTTCCACGCGAGCAAAGCCGCGGGAAAAAGCTAGTTGTTACATAAATAATTAAAAAATAAAACAATATGATAATCTATGAAGCAAAAGTAAAAAAAAAAACTAAATTAGATACAAATATTATTGCCCAAGTGGTGTGGTGTGTTGCGCATGGTGGTGTGTTTTTGTATGTAAAGTCGGGCGGGACAATTTCGACTATGGGGTAATTTCAACTAATGCCAATAACTCTTATTCTACTGTATTTGTACCAAAACGCCATCTATATCCAGGTAGCTAAACAGATAATTTCCACAAAATTTCACAGATGGTGCTGCTACAAATACAGTAGAATGAGAGTTATTGGCATTAGTTGAAATTACGCCATAGTCGAAATTGCCCCGCCCGACTTAATCGTAAGAATTACGATGTGTGTGTGTATGTGTGTGTTGGTAAAGCAGTCCTTTTATTTTACTGTAGTTTTTAAGACATTGCTTCTCCCTTTATTCAAACCAACCAACTGGTTTGACCATGGTCTACTAACATTCTATAGCATCCATTATGTTATTAAGACAAACTAAACTAGGCGTTCTCAAATAAGTTTTATGTTGCTCAAACGTGTTCAAACATTAACCGTAACATCAAAAATCAAATCAAAGTACTCATCGCGGTAGCGATATGGCATTCAAAAGAGTTATGAGGAGTCCACGTGGACTACAAGGATGTCCGGCCGATGCGGGCTGAAATGCAAATAAATCATTAGCCAATGCCCATTTCTTTTGTTGAATGCCGCGTGCCACCTGCACCGCTCGGGCGGTAGCCAGTCTACCGAAATCTTTCGAGTGTGTGGATGAAGTGCGTAAAGTAAACGCAGATGCATAGATGTGACCAACCATTATCGGTTATTGTCGCGATAGTTCGGGCTGCGTAGCATTTATTGGTCGGAGTGGCGGTACATAATAAACGTGGCAAAGCCGCTGATGTGCGAAACATATGAAGCTTCAGCACGCATTACTTTGTCACGAAAGACGCAGATGCGGCCGCAGCATTACAGGTAGGTACAAAACAATGTATACAATTTATTTTACCAAAATAAAGTTAACATTTTATCTCAAAGCATAGTACCCTTTGACTAAAACACGGTAATCTACATAAGTTTTACAAATATGTATAATATGTCGTGGCCAGATCTTGACCATTTCATGAAATGGTTAGCTAACATTATTTGGCCATATCGTTTAAACGTCAACGTTTAATGATTAGTCAGTCCACGTTTGGCCATATCATTAATGTAGGGCTTGTAGGGTATCCATGGAGTAAGGTGTAGTAAAAATAGCCAACTAACTGCGGCCAAAATTCGCGGCCCTTCGAGAAAAATTCAAAGAAATAGGCATTCTGACTGTAGCTTCTCAATATACAATGTCACCCATGCGCATGTGACCGCCCGTAATTTTTTGAATATTCATGAAAAAATATCGAAAATAAACTTCAAAAGGTAAACTCGTAATTTTCTGAATATTCATGAAAAAATATCGAAAATAAACTTCAAAAGGGGGGGTCTATCTATAACATTTTTCATGTTATTCAATTTTGAATTTTTTAAAGATTTGCTTTCTGTTTTTTGACACATCTCCGAAGTTTATGGGTCGATTTGGATTTTGTTTATTATTTCCAAAAGCTTATGAGTTATTTTAACAGGTTAATTAAAATTTTTACAAAAAAATATCGACTACGAAAAAAAAAAACGGAATCGAAGTAATTTTTTCGGTAAATATTGTGTATTTATTTAAAAAAAACTAGTGAAAAATGTTATAGATAGACCCCCCCTTTTGAAGTTTATTTTCGATATTTTTTCATGAATATTCAGAAAATTACGGGCGGTCACATGCGCATGGGCGACATTGTATATTAGAAAACCTATTGTATGTACAGAAAAATATATCAAATTTTAAGAAAATGTCCGATATTCATAGTTTAAATACCAGGAATAAACACAACCTTGCTGTACATCACACTCGTCTCCACAGAGTAAGCAACTCGTTCATGGGTCAATGTATACGCTTTTACAACAAACTTCCCATTGACATCGAAACTTACCCATTAAACGATTTAAAAACTGCATTAAAACCAAACTTTGTAAAAAAAGGGTATTATAGAATTTCCGATTATTTAGAAGATAAAAAAGCATGGGATTGAGCTGCTCGCTCTACTAAACCTTGTAATAAAACCTTGAAACTTGACATTATAATTATTCAGTAAAATTATCAAATTATACCAGTTTTATATAAACATTGACATTGTTGAATATTACATACAAAATGACATGATTACTTTGTAAAGTATTATATTATTTTAATTATTGTGAATGTGACTATTTGGATTTTTTTTTTTCTTCTCAATTTTTTTTTCTTTCATTATTTTCTTTTTTCTTTCACAGTTAGTTTTGATGATGGTCTGGCAGTTTGAGTAGTTTATGCGGCCTACCCAAATGTCCTTTCTTTGGTACTGTTCGTCGAGTTGAGCTCCTTAAGTTCAGAGTTGAGCTCCGCGATTACTGACAAATGCTTGCACTGACTGGACAGGTCCACTCAAATGTATGGTTCTTTCCTCAAAAGACCATTACATACACTAGTCTACATGGTCCTCATATGGCTTGATCAAGATTATGTCTGGACTTTAAAAGAGACTGTGACCTCTGAGTTTGTTTCGGCCTTTCTTCTCAGAGTAGTCAGAAAGGAAACGCCGAACTCATCTAGCTAATTTTTAACATAAATTTTAATATAACGTGTAAAAGTGATTCCAATATCCTATTTACAGAATAAACAATTTCATTTCATTTCATTTCATTTCAACTTGAAAGTAGCGCTCGCCGGCCGCTACCACGGCACCGCTCGCTTCACTCGCTCACACTTCTAAGCTACCTAAGCGGGTTGGTCACACTTCTAAGCTAACCTAACCCATTTGGTCGAGGTGCCACGTAAGCGGCGTAAATTTTTAATGTTTTTAAACTAATTTGTAAAAAACTAAGTGCTATGTTGCAATTCACGCCGCGGCAGCGGCCGGCGAGCGCTACTTCCATGTTTCCGTATGTGAGAACATGTTTGTCAACTACAAAGTTAAGTTTGTTCTTTTGATAAATTCATCCCAATTACGGAATCATTGTGCGTGGTGCGACAAGCACTTGGCCGGTTTTTTTATAAATGATTTTGCGGTGTGAACCATCTGTACTAGTCGGTGACTCTGCTAAGCCTTATGATAAAACTGTACATTTGAATTATTATGCTAAATCATCATTATTTCCCATTTTATTAAACGACTTCAAAAAAGGAGGAGGTTCTCAGTTCGTCGGAATATATTCGATTTTTTTGTATGTTCCCTGATTACTCGAAGACGGCTGGACCGATTTCGAAAATAAAATAAAATAAATAAGGCACGCCTATAGCGAATTAGGTATTTTTTATAGTAACTCGTGAATTGGCTCTCGGAAAGCACCATTTAGTGAAGTGGAACTGATGATGAAGACCACAGATGGCCACCGGAACTACTTAATAATTGCTTAATAATATGTATTTCACGGGTTGCGATTCGATTACTTTAATATGGTTGTCTGTCTGTGACGTCTTGTTTATACAGTCTTAGTTGACTTTTTTGCCGTAGTCGGGTTTTAGTTTTTATAATGACTCGGCTACATCTTGGGATATAGACCGAGTTCTTTTTATAGTTATTTAGCAGGTTAAGACATATTTAAATGGGGATCCCCCCGTTTTGCCTAAAGGATTTTGACAAATTTTCATTATCCAAACAAATTTTAGCAACCTTTTTTTATACCAATGCAATATTTGGAATGATTTTAGTACGCACATTTTCATTTGGTCAAATTTTTACTTGGCAGACTATTACCAAGGATAATGTCATTAAGGCATTTGGTGTTTAATCAAATGATTTATTACAGCAAACTATCTTTAGACAATAAACATTTAGTCAATTGATTTGTTATGACAAAAAATATAAAGATAAAATTAAGATTTTTTGGTAATTATATAATTAAAAAATGCGCTTTCGTTTTAATATAATCATTTATATGCGATGTTATTTGCGTACTTCTTTGTAAGTTTATGTAAGGCTAAAAGCGTCTTGGTAATTTTTGTCTCCGACCAACTGTTTGTCGTAAAACAAATACACAGAAACGAATCGCTGCAAAACCGACTCCACGTAGTCTTGTCTGCCCCACCCCTAGAGTGTAATTTAAACCCGCGTAGGCTCGGAGGGGTGAGGCGGCCCGCGAGCTGAGGAGCAGGTGGTTTGAAGGCCCGCCGCCGCGGCTGAGGCTGGCCGGTGATGAGCGTTAAAACCATCTGCGACGATAAGCTCGCGTGGAGCCGCCCAAACCCCGCAGCGCCGGAGCCGTGACAGAAACAATGCTTGCTGCATGTTGCATGCCTGCTTGCATGTTGCATGCCTGCTTGCATGCTGCATGCCTGCTTGCACGCTGCATGCCTGCTTGCATGTTGCATGCTTGAAGCAAGCAAATCATGATATTGACCTGTTACCGCTCCTGAGAATCGCGGTCTTTCAGAATTTTGACCTTGACATCTAGGTCAATAACATCAAGGTCAAGGACAATGCCCTTAAGGTGTCCCATGGTGTTTCCCCACCCTACTATACCCACATCGTATCGATTTTTTTTCGTAAATTGAAAACTAGCGAAATTAAGTATTTGGCTTATTTTATTTTGCGTAAAATATGTTACTGAAATATTTGACTAAATTAAAATTGGTAAAAGTAGTAGTTGGTAAGCAAGTTATTGTTTAAACGTTCACTTGCCAAACATTAGGTTTGCGTTACAATTATTTGTGAACAGTTTATTTGCTAAGTAATAATTTGGCAAATGAAATTATGCAGAAAATTGTTTGGGAAGTGATAATTTGTCAATTTCTTTTAGATGAAACAAGGGAGACCCATTTAAATGACTTATTAGCTAACAGGCTAGATCGCACTGACCTGGCGCGTGCGCGGCTCGTGGCGCGTCACGGCCACGACGTCGGCGTCCATCTGGTCCACGAACACCTCGCCGTAGCCGCCCGCCGCCAGCTCGGCGTGCAGCTCGTTGAGCGCGCGCCGCGCCGCCAGCACGCCGCTGGCCAGCGACACGGGCTCGCCCCAGGCCGCGTACTGCCGCGCCTCGTCCACCACGTGCACGGCGTGCGGCACGAGCTCGTCCAGGCCGCGCGTGGAGCCCGTGGCGCAGCACGCCATGGCCACGAGCGCGGCCGACGGCAGCACGTCGAACACGCTGCGCTTGTCCAGCGGCGACGGGTTGTCGTGCGTCTGGTCCAGCAGCATGGCGTGCGCCACGCGGGGCCGCGCGGCCCGGCGCGGGGCCCGCAGGAAGGCGCCCACGGCGCGGCCCCCGAAGCGGTGCACCAGGCGGCCCAGCTCGTGCGAGTCCCACGCGCTCAGCGCCTCTGCGGACGACGCAGAAGTGAATAGTGTAGCCTATCTACAAAACTTATATAATCGGTAGCGGGCCTTTCAATTAATCTTTGAATAGAGACTGGTGTTCTTCCTGATGCACTCAAAATATCAACTGTTAAACCATTATTTATCGGATCAAGGTCGTCAATTCGAATCCAATCTTTTTACACAGCTGACCAAACTACTTGGAATAGAAAATATTAGGACAACAGCATACAATCCAAAAGCAAATGGACACGTCGAAAGGATGCACCGAACGCTAAAAACTGCCATCATGACACGTTGCGATAGTAGCAGTCAATGGGCACAACAATTACCTATCGTGTTGTTAGGAATGCGCAATACAATTAAAGTAGACTCAGGATACAGTCCCGCTCAGATGACATTATGGTAAATCTTTCGGCGCTACATATCCCTTTCTTCCATACTTTTCTATTAGTCGTCATCTTGGTAGTCAGAATCACCCCCTTTCTAGCCATATCATCGGTAGAACATACCTACCCAGCGCACGTCGAGTAGATCATTCCATCTCCATTTCCTATGAGACAAAATATCGTAAGCTATCCAGTTCATCCCATGGGATGCTCTAACGCTATCCTTCGAGTAGTGCGGCGCGAGCCGAGCCATCCGCACTTGAACTCAAGGGTCGGACCGCGCTCGCAACAGGTGTTGCAAACTACGAGTACGTTTAAAACATTTAATTTTTTTTAAATTATTCAAATGTTCATATAATTATATTATCTTTTTTTTATGAATGTGTAGTAGTCATTGGATAAATAAAGTGGGCTGTTTTTGTAAGATGATTAAAATGCCACGGATTTACCGAGTGAGACAGCAGGGATAAACTATAAAAAAAAATATATACAGCGCCGTTAACGGCCCATTATCCACCGCGGATAAAGTGCCTTAATGCGGCATACTAGTAGCGCTGCCCCGGCCCGGGTAGAGTGCCGTAAGCATTGTATTGTCAATGTCATTGTCACTGTCATTTGTTATTTTGTTTGATTGTTGAGGTTAGTCCACGTTTGCTATAAACTTCAGTGACCATAATGTTCAAAAATTCGAAATTATGTTTTAAGTACTTATTTATCTTTACTTCTAAAACTATTCTGTCGTAATATCGAGTACATACTATAATAAATAAATAAATAAAAAATAAAATAAATAAATAATTGAATCTCCTAATTTTGAATGAAATAAAGTCATATGTCCTAAGTATTGTTTTATATAATGTGTATTAGTCCGAATGTTCATTTATAATTAAATCGTTAGTCCTAAAACATTTGCTAAAAAATTAAATTTAAAATTTAAAAACACAAAAAAATCCTTTTAAAAGCTAAAAAAAAAAATATACTGGCCCTTTAAGTTTAATATAATTTGTAGTAAATATTTTGTCGTCGCGTCGGGGGACGCGGCATGCTATTGTAGAAAATATATTTTCAATTTTTCATTCGCCGTCCCCCGACGCGAATTTTAAACTTTATATACGTATTACTAGTACTTACGATACGATCGACACGTGCCTCGTTTAAATCTACGCAGCTGTACGTATTTTTCCCACAGTAAAGTTAGTTACTAATTTATCCGGTTTTTTTTTTGCTTCTCTATCATCAGACCCTGATAATAATTTTATCTATAACCTATTCATTGAGACCATTCCAATGAGCCCAAACATGCACGATACCATTGCTGTTGTTTATGTGCTTAAGGTTCACTTTCTTCTTGTTAATGGAACAGTGTTTTGGAAAATAACAAACGTCTTTACTGAGTGATGATTTATTTGCGACTGCTTATACATCTCAATGCATGCATTAATATAGGAAGGAACTGGACATACCGCCCACCAAAACATTAGTTTTTAATCAATACTTAATTTTATACTAATACATGTCATGCAAATCGAACAATGGACTGTAAATATTTTAAACTTTATTTATGCTATACATTTTATATTTTTAACATTTCTCTTTAGCAATACTTCACCAATCAACAATTAAACCGCCCACCATAGCTCACTGACTTATTGGTTCTTTGGGAAGCGGTATCAATTTATATAGGGGCCTTTTTAACTCCTTGTTCCCCATCGTCTGGACTGTTACCACTCGTACAAGATTGTCCTTTCCAGGATGTATTAGTTTCACCCGTCCTAGTAACCATTTCGTAGGGGGCAGATTATCTTCCTTAATAATAACAACATCTCCAATAGCAGGCTCTGAAACCTTCACTTGCCATTTGTATCTTTGTTGGAGTGTGTTAAGATACTCTGTACGCCATCTATGCCAGAAGTCTTGAGTCATTTTCTGAATAATCTGCCACCTAGTTAAAAGACTGACTGGCTGGTACTCGTAGCATGTATCAGGAACCGAAATCAAGGGCTCGCCAACTAAAAAATGTCCTGGAGTAAGCGGCATCATAGTATTGTCCATTTCATAAAGGGGGCGAGAGTTGAGACACGCCTCGATTTGTGCTAAGAGCGTAGACATCTCTTCGTAGGTCAGTTTCGTGTCCTTATTTATTCTGTAGAGGTGTCTTTTAGCAGACTGAACTCCAGCCTCCCACAGGCCTCCACATGTAGGCATCCTTGGTGGTATGAAGTGCCATATTGTGCTATCGTTAGCTAGAAGTTCAGCTGCTTCCTTCGCGATATTATTCTTTCCCTTCTGGAACATGTGCTTCAATTCTTTGGCAGCGCCAACAAAATTGGTGCCATTGTCACTCCATAAGTTCGAACAATGGCCTCGGCGGGCCACAAACCTCCGAAATGCGGCTATAAAAGCTTGTGTTGTTAGGTCTGTGACCGCTTCAAGATGAACCGCGCGAGTGGCCATGCATATAAATAAACAGATATAGCCCTTTGTTGCATGGTGTCCGCGGCCTTTAGATGTCCTTATGAATACCGGTCCAGCGTAATCAACCCCACTATTCATAAATGGCCGATGTTGATTGACTCGAACGGCAGGCAACTGACCCATGAACTGGGTTTTTACCTTCGCTTTATCCAAAATGCAGGTCTTACAGTTGTGAATACATTTTCTTACTGCAGACTTCAAAGCTATCACCCAGTATCTTGTTCTCACAAAAGCTATCATCGCTTGTATCCCACCATGTAGCGTTCTAAGATGAGCTTCTTGAACTAATAACTTAGTTATATGCTGATTACATGGTATTACAATCGGGTGCTTTGTAATTTCAGCTATGGAGGCATTTTCTAACCTTCCTCCCACTCTTATTATCCCATTTTTATCTAAAAAGGGGGCGAGTGTGATAAGGGAACTTCTTTTCTTAACGCTTCCATCCTTCAGTAAATCTTCAATATCCTTCTGATAAACTAAGTCTTGATAATATTTTATGCATAATTCTAATACTTTGTCTAGCTCATTAACTGTTAAATATATTTCCTTTGTTTCCCTTTCTCTTTTTATAAATCTTCTGCAGTAAGCTAATATTCTTTTCATTCTTGAAATTGAAGAAAAATGTTCCCAGATTGGTTTGTCTTCTAAATTTGTGTGAAATGATGAACCCTTCAATTCTAATTCAGTTTGAGGAATTTCATATGTTTCTAGATCAAGATTTTTATGTCTTAACCATACAGGCCCAGTCCACCATAAGTCTAAACAAGCGAGGTCGCTTGCTTTTACGCCTCTTGTAGCGATATCGGCTGGGTTATCGGTAGACTGAACGTGTCTCCATCGGTCATTATCTAGTATCCGTGTTATGTCTGCCACTCGGTTCGCAACAAATGTACGCCAACGACTTGGTTGAGATTGCAGCCATGACATCACAACCATTGAATCAGTCCACGCAAAGATTTTGTTTTTAGGTATCTTCAACAGGTCTACCAGATCATTGATTAAGTCTGTTAGTAACGCTGCGGCACATAATTCCAATTTAGGAACTGAAATTTGCTTCAATGGTGCAACCTTGGTTCGAGATGCGATTATTGTGATATGTACTGTGTCCTCTTCAATAATCTTAAGGTAAGTAACAGCAGCATATGCGTGCGTAGATGCATCTGCAAAACCATGCAATTCAATGTTTGTATAATTAATTGGTGTAGTTTTCAACCAGCGTGGTATTGTAATGTTTTGCAGGTGTATCAATTCTTCCCTGTATCTCATCCATTCATCTACCAACTCTGACGGCAGCTCGTCATCCCATCCCATGTTGCATAGCCACAGTTTTTGTATTAAAACTTTAGCGTTGATGATCACCGGTGACAGCCATCCAAATGGGTCAAACAACCTTGCTACATCAGACAGAATAGATCTCTTCGTTACGGGACATCGTACTTCAGGTAAGTTAATTGTGAATTTAAATGTATCATCTTTCCTATCCCATGTCAATCCCAGAATTTTTATAACTTTATCTAGCTTTATCTCTATTCCATCCTTCGTACTGTTTATACCATCTCCCTCTTGCAAATGCTTTAATACTTCTTCCGAATTACTAGACCACTTTTGCATTTTAAAATTTCCTTTACTTAGTATCAGCCTTAATTCCTCACACATTTTCTTTGTTTTTTCTTCATTTTCACTTCCCGACATCAAATCATCCATATAAAATGAATCTTTAATTACAGGTGCTGTATTAGGATACTCAAGTGCTTCATCATCGGCGAGTTGTTGTAACGTTCGTACAGCTAAATAGGGTGCTGCAGCTGTACCAAAGGTTACAGTCATCAAGTTGAAGCTTTCTAGTTTTTCTTCAGGGTTATCGCGCCAGACTATGCGTTGTAAATTCGTGTGCTCTGGTGTCATATTAATCATTCTATACATCTTAATTATGTCTCCTACTACACATATTCTATGTGTTCGCCATGTGATAATTAAGCTTCGTAAATCAGGTTGCAATACAGGTCCAATCATCATGGTGTCGTTCAAAGAATGACCGTTAGAACCCTTTGCAGATGCGTCGTAAACTACTCGAATCTTCGTTGTATCCTTGTCTTCGCGTATTACAGCGTGGTGAGGAAGATATACTGATTTGTTATCATCGTTTGGGTCAGATTTTTTCAAATGACCCATTTCGATGTACTCATGAACTACTTTAGAATAATCTGACTTTAAACTTTGAGAATTTTGTAATTTCTTCTCCAATTGTTTGAATCTATAAACAGCTTGTTGTTTCGTATCTCCACATAATTTCAGTGTCTCTTCTATTCCTTGTCGCAAAGGTAAGTGCACTGTGTATTTTCCGTTCTCTCTTTTAGTTGTATTTTTGTAAATCTCTTCACACATCTCTTCTTCTTTTGTAAGTATTTTTCTTTTCTTGTATAAATTTGTTTCGATTTCCCAGAATTTTCTTAATAAATCATTGTCTTCTGATACCATACTTGTCACATGTAGTGTTGTTATTTTGTGTTCGTCGCTACTTTGTTTGTCTTCCCTTTGACCTGAAAGTATCCAACCCAAACGTGTTTTCTGAGCCACTATGCCATCAGAACATCTTACTAAACCAACTTCAATAATTTTAGAAAAGATGTCTGCACCGAGTAATATATCAATTCTGCCCGGTGTGTTATATGTAGGGTCAGCCAATAATAATTTTTGGAGTTCTGGCCAGTTCATCGCAATGTGTTTTGAAGGTAATCTAGCAGACAGTGATTTCAAATTCAAAACATAAGCCTTCACTTGAATAACTTCCTTTCTATTATATTGCGATGTAACTGACAGGTCAACTACATGTTTTATAGGAACCAGGTTTCCTTCTCCCACTCCTGAGACTACACCGTTGATGCTTGTCCTCTTCAATCTCAAGAGTTCGACTACTCTTGAAGATACAAATGAAGCCTCTGAGCCTTGGTCAATCAATGCACGGAGCACATGTGTTTCGCCGTCACTTGAGGTAACATGTACTTGTGCTGTTGCCAATAACACTTGACGACCAGGTTGTTCTTTTGAGAAATGTGCGCTTGTGACCTTCTGTTCTGGTTGTTCTTCTTGTTTGCTATTCTCTTGTGTATCACTCTCTTGTGTTGTTTCTTTTGCTTCATGTAAAAGAGAATGATGTTTTCTTCCGCAGACTCGGCATTTCCTCTTTTGTTTACATTTGTAGACTATGTGATTCGGTACTAGGCAGTTGAAGCAGAGGTTTTTGTTCTTCACAAATTCACGTCGTTGTTGCACAGTTTGTTTTGCAAATTCTTTACAACTAAAGATGTAATGGTCACCCTTGCAATATACACAAGAAGGTGATGAACTGCTTTTGATGTGCGCAGAGTCACTTTTATCGTTCTCAGCATCCTTTGTTACGACATGATATGCCTTGTGACCTTGTGTCTTCTCTTTAGTAACTGTAGTAGTGATGGGAGCGATTAGCTCGAGCGTACGAAACTTAGACTCGAGGAACTTTTTCAACTCCTCCCACTTAGACAACTCATCGCTATTCTCCTTGTAAGCTTCCTCTTCCCAACACTTTAACGTCTCTGAATCTAATTTCTGCGCCACTAGAAATACTAGGATAGGATCCCAAGTGGCGGTGTTTATGTTCATGTTATTCAGACTGTTAATGCATTCTACAGTATTATCGAGCAAAGCTTTAATTTGTGTAGCTGACGGGTTGCTTATCTTTTTCTGACAACAAAATTTCTTTAAAACTGAAGACACAATCATCTTTTTGCTACCGAAACGTCCTTGAAGTAGTTCCCATGCTGTTGCATAATTACTTTCCGTAATTTGAATATGTCGTAATAACATCTCTGCTTCTCCGGCAACACTAGTCTTTAAATAATGCAACTTACGCACATCGCTAATAGAAGTGTTATGGACGAGTGCTGTAAATATCTTTATACGTAGGCCATTCTTCATATCTGCCCGAAAAGGTAGGTAACTGTATTCTCGGTAGCTTAGCAAACGGTAGTTGGCCATCGTGTGATGAAGTAGACATGTTGGACGCTTCTAACAATCTCTGTTGTGACTCCAAGTTTGTTAGAAGATCGGTCAAATCCGCTTGTAAACACAGATACATTTCTTCGTACGTATAATATTCTTCATTAAGAAAGTAAGGCAACACGCCCCGCTGTTCTCGTGGTGTACACTTCGTAAGGCTGCTGTGCGTTTGTTTGAACGAATCCCAATATTCCTCAATGGTTTTTATTCTCGCTTTAACATAACCTGCTGTTAATCGCTGTTTCGGACACTTCTTTATGTTAACTTGCTCTTTCTGTATCATACTAGCCACATCCTCTAACGTAGATAAATATTTAGACTGTTCTGGAGTTGGTGACGTCATTTTTCAGAATTAAAATATATAGTCCACGTAGTATTATTCGCACAAACACGTTCAATACAGTTGCAATGTCATAAGCCACTTTTTATATAAGTTTTTTATAATAGTATTCAGTCTTCACATACACTAATTACTTGTAAACAACTTCGATCCTTATCTAAGGAATGCGGTCCCCTATTGTATTCGCGCACCGAGTCAGGGATATATCTGTGACCGAGTCCG
The DNA here is from genome assembly GCA_948150665.1 of Conistra vaccinii. Lineage (NCBI taxonomy): Eukaryota > Metazoa > Arthropoda > Insecta > Lepidoptera > Noctuidae > Conistra > Conistra vaccinii. The sequence goes on from OX411321.1 coordinate 119,752, forward strand.
CAAGCCGTTCCATTCACTAATTAATCCGGTTCGATTTCGACCATATGTTTATGTGCTTAAGGTTCACTTTCTTCTTGTTAATGGAACAGTGTTTTGGAAAATAACAAACGTCTTTACTGAGTGATGATTTATTTGCGACTGCTTATACATCTCAATGCATGCATTAATATAGGAAGGAACTGGACAGCTGTAAATTGTTGAAGAGTTGGGTATCCTGCAAATACCAGGTAATGCTGCAGCATCAGTTCAAGGTTACTATGTTATTCTAATACCATTGAAGTAACAGATTACCAAATTTAAATTCAATCAGACCTGTGGAAGATGCTAAAATCCATTCATCAATAAGAAAAGACCTGATAATCTTCAAACGGCTGAAAAGATTTTTTTTTATCATAGCTAAGAACACTCCCGATTAAGTCACCTTTCAAACAAAACAAAAAAAATCTAAATCGGTTCAACCGTTTGGGAGCTACGATGCCACAGACAGATACACAGATACACAGACACACAGATACACACGTTAAACTTATAACACCCCTTCGGTTTCCGTCGGGGGTTAAAAATTTGGTTTTAGTGACAGAAACGAATCGCTGTAAATCCGACTTCACGCAGTCTTCTCTGCCCTACCCCTAGAGTGTAATTTAGAATCGCTTGGCGCGGAGGGGCGAGGCGGCCCGCGAGTTGAGGAGCAGGTGGTTGTAACGCGCGCCGCTGCGACTGAGGCTGCAGCCACACGAAGCTGCGGCGGTGAGCGTTACACCATCTGTAACGCGCGCCGCCGCGACTGAGGCTGCAGCCACACGAAGCTGCGGCGGTGAGCGTTACACCATCTGTAACGCGCGCCGCCGCGACTGATGCTGCAGCCACACGAAGCTGCGGCGGTGAGCGTTACACCATCTGTAACGCGCGCCGCCGCGACTGAGGCTGCAGCCACACGAAGCTGCGGCGGTGAGCGTTACACCATCTGTAACGCGCGCCGCCGCGACTGATGCTGCAGCCACACGAAGCTGCGGCGGTGAGCGTTACAGCATCTGCGACGGTAAGCTCGCGTGGGGCCGCCGGAGCCCCGCAGCGCCGGAGCCGTGACAGAAACCATGCCTGCTGCATGTTGCATGCTCGCTTGCATGCTGCATGCTTGCTTACATGCTATAATATGTTGCATGCTTTGCTTACATCCTACATATTGCATGCTTGCTTGCATGCTGCATGCAAGTTGCATGCATGGTGTGGTTTTAAACATGTGTTTTGTGGTGGTTCCCTGTCGTACCGTACTATATAACCCGTTGCGTTTTTTTTTAAATAATACCTACCTCATCTCATTTGTGTTTCGTTACTCGTTGAGATTAGTCGCGTCGATCGCGTGCTCTACTTAAATGCAAAGTGCAGACGCAGCAAACCAACCGCGCCGGCCGGACCGCGCTCGCCGCGATGACACACACAATTACGTAAGAATTGACCTACATTTCAATTATAATTATTAAGTGATATTTATTAACTCGCCAATAACATGGCTGAGACCACCAAAATTAAGGTGAAAACCGAAAATGAACAACTGCTGTACAAATACTACAGTGCAGAAAGAGCAGATAATGAACAGCTGCGTAATGTTATCTCTGATATGGAAAAACAAATAGAAAGCCTCCAACAGCAAGTGAGGTATTTACAGCATAAAGCACAACAAAATACAGCTACAACTAGTAAGCCAGCTGAGCCAACAAAGAGTCCAACACAGTGTCCTGAATACTGCACGGACGAGGAGGAGCTAGCCAGGGAAACTCAGTGGATCAGGCAAAAGAGCAGGAAAAAACGAAAATTAAACACATCGCCCACTCACACTGCCACCATTGAACACCTAGAGACTGTTCAAACAGAGAAAGCGAAAACCAAAAAGATCTCGCCACCTCCGCCAGTAGTAGTAGATGGCGTCGAAAACTACCAGGCATTGTTTGACTTATTGTCGAAGTCTGAGCCTGGTGATAATTTCACTACTAAAATGTTGAATGGGAAGTGCGTTAAAATAAATGCAGTTAACGAAGACATATATAAATCTATAACAAAGTTATTAACTGACAATAACTTTCTCTGGCACTCCTACGAAAACAAGCAGGAAAGGCCAATTAGAGTCATGGTGAAAAACCTTCATTTCACATGCAAGCCTGACAGAATAATTGCGGACCTACAGAGTAAAGGTTTCCAAATTGAAGATGCAGCAAACAAATTGAGGTGGAAAAATAAAGAGCCTCTGAACATGTTTATGCCTTTGTTTATGACTTTCAGAAATGAGGAAGACATAAATAAAATCTATAGCATTAAGTCAATATTAGGATGTAAAGTAGAAGTACATCCTCTCCATACTTCGAGGCTAGTACCTCAATGCAAGAGATGCCAGGCGTACGGACATACGCACAAATACTGTTCTAAGGAACCTAGATGTGTCAAATGTACAGGCAAACATCTGACTGCTGACTGCAAAAAACCGGCAGACGAGAAGCCAAAATGCATCCACTGTGGGGAACAGCATCCAGCTAATTATAGAGGATGTATAGTAGCCCGGGAAATGCAAGGCATAAAAAATAAAACTATGAAGAAATCGGCAATAAAAAGCCAGCGCAAAATCAGCGAAATAGTGCAAACTAGCTCACAAACGCAAAATCATTACGTGACACAAAACCCTCTGTTCGGCACTCGACAACAGCCCGAGGAATTTATTTAAATAAAACAAATCGTTCCAAGCGAGTACAAAAAATTTAATTTGTTCAATTACGTACCTATATGATATTCATAGATAATCTTAACAGCGCGATTCAGAAAAATACCCAAATGGTACAACGCCATCTATCGAGCGTCATGGAAACTCGCGATCGAACACCCTCACAAGAAAACATACGCGCATATTGCAGCTAAAACTGTCAACCTTGCGAATATTCGTGAGAATGCTAATGCCGATAAAGGTATGGAAGGAAAGTTGGACGAAATTCTTAAATTGATGTCCTCGTTTAACGCTCGTTTGGAAAGGCTAGAAAATAGCGCTACGAATGCTATTCCCAGACCGAAAAAATGAATCCATTAAAAATAATGGCATGGAACTCAAACGGGCTACTTAAACATCAACAAGAATTAGAAGCAGTCCTGATCACAGAAAACATCGATGTTTGCCTTATATCTGAAACTCACTTTACTAAGCAATCATACATTAAGTTCCGAGGATATAAAGTGTACCATGCACTGCACCCTGACAATTCTGCCCGAGGTGGTAGCGCGGTTGTAGTCAAAGAGAATCTCTGTCATCATGAAGAAATTATGTATGAATGCCATGAAATTCAAGCTGTGGCAATTTGTATACAATCTCAACTGTATCCAGTCACCGTAGCGGCCATCTACTCGCCTCCGAGATATAACATAAAAAAAGACCATTATGTAAGGTTCTTACAGAAACTTGGACAAAGATTTATCTTAGGTGGCGACTTCAACGCAAAAAATACACATTGGGGTTCAAGACTAACCACCACTAAAGGAAAGGAACTCATGAGTGCCATGAAAGAACTAAAGTGTGAAGCTATATCTACCGGAAAACCAACTTATTGGCCAAGCGATCCACGCAAAGTACCAGACCTAATAGACTTTTTTATTACTAAAAATATATCTAGTAATTATTTAAGCATAGATGAATGCTTTGACATGAATTCGGACCATTCTCCCATAATTTTATCACTATGGCATCAGATCCTACGCGTAGAGAGCAATCCTACACTTGTAAATACATATACCGACTGGGAAAGTTTCAGAATAGACTTGGATAATACAATAGAATTAAGAGTTCCATTAAAAACTCCGGAACAGCTGGATTTGGAACTAAGTCTATTTACAACTAGTATACAGCAAGCTGCCTGGAAAAACACACCGGAAAAAACACACCGGGTCAAAGCAACCGCCTACCCTGCAGGAATTAGGTGTCTTATAACTGAAAAGCGGAAACAAAGAAATAGGTGGCATCAGACCAGATGTCCACAAGATAAAAGACTGCTGAACGAGCTTACTAAGCGTCTTACAAAAGAAATTCAGCTCCACAACGACACCTTAACAAACAACTACCTAAGCCAATTGACGAGTGATACCCAAACAGGCTACTCGCTATGGAAGGCTACGAAGTACATGAAACGCCCGATCATACAAATTCCTCCTATTAAGGAAGAAAATGGAAAATGGGCAGTGACGGACCAACAAAAGGCCTTAAGATTCGCTGAGCATTTAGAACAAATATTCAAACCAAACGAAGCCCAGACTCACAATGCGAGGGTAATCCAGAGTGTACAAATTAGTTCAGATATTAAGTTGGTTACCCCAAAAGAAGTATCAAGAGAAATTAAGAGTAATTTTAATCGGAGAAAATCCCCTGGTTATGACTTAATTACATGGGAAGTTTTGCAAAATCTCCCACGCAAAGCCATAGTCAAGCTTACCACGCCCATTAATGCTGCATTTCGATTAAAGCACGTTCCTGACCTATGGAAAGTAGCTGAAGTTATAATGATAGCTAAGCCTGGGAAGCCACCTCATGAAACAACATCTTACAGACCTATCTCACTTTTGCCCGTGTTGTCAAAGCTATTTGAGAAATTGTTTCTAAAGAGATTGAAGCCTCTAATCGAAAGTGAAAATCTAATCCCCGATTACCAGTTTGGATTTAGAGAACAACACTCCACGCTCGACCAAGTACACAGAATTACCAATATCATTGAAAGAACACTAGAGGAGAAGAAAGTGTACTCCACGGTTTTCCTTGATGTAGCCCAGGCTTTTGATAAAGTATGGCATGAAGGCCTCATATATAAACTAAGAACGATGCTGCCTCAACAATTTTCAGACATCCTAGAGTCGTATATAACAAACAGATTGTTTAGGATAAGACAAAGAAACGCCTATTCAGACCTTAGGCAGATAAAAGCTGGAGTACCACAAGGAAGTGTACTCGGTCCGGTCCTGTACCTACTATACACCTGCGATATTCCTGAGCTAGAAAATAATTTCATTGCAACCTTTGCTGACGACACAGCTATCATGGCTGTTGGAAATAGTCACGAGGAAGCTGTAGAAAAAGTTCAAAATTCCATCAATCGTATCTATGAGTGGACTACAACATGGCGTATCAAACTGAATGAAAGCAAGTCTATCCATATTGACTTCACGAATAAAAAGCCAAAATACTTCCCAGTATTCATCAATAACCAACAAATACCATACGCGAATACTGCTAAGTATCTCGGCATTACCCTAGATGCAAAACTGCGCTGGAAAGAGCATGTCAAAAAGAAAAGAGCAGAATTAGATATTCGGTACAAAAAAATGTATTGGCTACTTGGTAGACAGTCGTCATTGTCAATACCTAACAAACTGTTGTTATATAAACAAGTTTTAAAGCCTGTATGGACCTATGGTATTCAGCTATGGGGCTGCACCAGCCCAAGCAATCGTCAAAACATACAACGTTTTCAAAACAAAGTACTAAGGGATATAGTCAACGCGCCCTGGTACATTAGAAACAGTGACCTCCACCGGGACCTCAAAATGGATGTCGTAAACACAGTTATACAAAAACATGCAGAAGCTCATGAACACAGACTTCATCATCACGTGAATGTTGAGGCGATCCAACTCCTTGACACCACTGAATTAGTGCGAAGACTAAAAAGGGTAAAACCTTTTGAGTTAGTTTAGTGCAGTGTAAGTGAACTTAACCTGTAGTGCAAGTGCTGACTTTTTATAGAACACATGAATCAAGTGTCTTCCCCTTAACTTATAGTGAATAAGACGTTATTGGACGATTTCTTAATTTTATAGTTACTTAGCAGTTTAAGTTATATTTAAATTACTTATTAGCTAATAGGCTAGATTGTAATGTGAATAAAGTATCACCAATTGTGAAACTTTATAATGGAAAAAAAAATAAAAATAATACCTACCTAATTTTTATAACCTTATTTTTAAAACATTCAGTTCATGACACTAGTATGTCGTAAACTGACGGCACTTAATAAAATGCTGAGATAGAGTGAGGTTAAAGGCACTTAATAAACTGCGGAGACAGAGTGCCGTTAACGGCCCTCTATACACTGCCAAAAAAATATAAATTGTTCCTACCGCGAATGAGCGACGTGATGCCGAGGCGGTTAACGAAGATGTTGTCGACGTGGTCCGAGTTAGTGAAGAGCTCGGCCACCACGTACAGATCGGGCTTGACGTTGCGCGCGCAGTCCAGCATGTACTCGGCCACCTGCACACGAGCGCACACTGAGCACACGGACACGGACACGGACGCGGACACGGACACACGGCGACACTCACGTGCAGCGGCGTGGAGTGGCAGTTGTCCAGGCGCACGCCGTCGAACACCTCGGCCGTCAGCTCCACGTACTCGCGCATGTGCGCCCACAGGAACGGGCTGTCCTCGGGCCGCTCGCCGTACCTGCGTCAGCCACACGTCAGACTCGTCCTCGCAGTCGCCCTCGCGCGCGCGCGGCACTCACCGCAGCTTGACGCTGTCGCCCCACGCGATGAGCTCGCGGCGCAGGTACACGCGCGCGTCGGCCGCCCTGGCCGCGAAGTCCACGAGCGGGTCGGCGTCCATGACCCAGCCGTTGTGCGCCATGCAGTGCCGGCCCGCGTCCGCGTACAGCGCCGCCTCCAGCTCGCCCAGCGAGCTGCTCTCCACGGCGCAGGCCCACGTGAAGTACCTGCACAGTCACGCGTCAGTGGCCGCCCGACCGGCTCCGAGCCTGGCCGAGCCTGGCCGAGCGTGGCCGCGTGGCGCTCACCTGGGCACGAGCGGGTGCGCAGCGCTCACCTCCTCGATCTTCGGCCCGTCGGACTGAAGCCGATAATATCTGAAAATGAGTCTGCACTGAGTTTTTGTGTTCGTATACGAATTATTATATAGTACGGCATGAAGGGTCGGGCTCACCTCATGCCGGCCACGACGTTGTCGACGGCGGCGCGCAGGTTGTCGCGCAGCGTGTCCGCCGCGGCCTCGTTGAGCTGCTCCAGTTTCCTTTTCATTTCCTCGCAACATTTCTTCAGTCGCGACTCCTCGTCGTAGCACTCCGCCCTACAATAAACAACAATGACAAAAGTGTCGCCACGTGTATACTCCCGCGGCGCATGGCGACGGCCTCACCGGTACACGTTGTAGAGCTGCAGCGCGCGCTCCATGTCCACGGCGGCGCGCAGGCGGCGGCGCTGCGCGTCGGGCAGCAGGCGCAGCGGGGGCCCGTCGGCCGGCGCGGGGCCCGGCGCCGGCACCCTGCGACACACGAGCGTTAGGGGCCGCCTTACCGAGCGCGGCGGCCGCGCACCACACTCACTTGTTGCGCGCCATGTAGTAGAACTCCTGCACCAGCTCGACGGCGTTGCACATGAACATCTCGTGCAGGCGCGCCTCCGGCAGCAGCTGCGTCAGCAGGAGGTGCTTGATGGCCTGCGGGCAGAGGGCGCGTGAGGCCTGCGGGCAGAGGGCGCGGGAGGCCTGCGGGCAGAGGGCGCGGGAGGCCTGCGGGCAGAGGACGCGGGAGACGGGCGGCGCGCTTGCTCACCTCGAGGTGCTCGTGCGCGGTGACGCGGCTGGGCACGCCGCGCGCCGCGTAGTCGCCGCGCGCCACGTCGGCCGTGAGGCGCGCCAGCAGCGCGTCCAGCAGCGCGGCGGGCCGCAGGTGCGGGCAGTTGCTGCAGTTGTACGTCGCCTCCGGGTGCTCGGCCAGCCACGGCGTCTCGTTCGCCGTGTGGTTCAGCACGATGTCGCAGATAGACAGCATCTGTGCACGCGCGCGCGACGGAACGTGAGTTTCGAGAGAGCTCTTTCATGAATATAATGTGGCGCGGCTCGCATCTGTGTCACCTTCCAGTCGGCGCGCATCTTCGAGACGACGTTCTCGACGTCGGCGAAGGTGGGCTCGCGGCCGGGCTCGGCGCTGAACTGCGGGTTGAGGCGCAACTGGTTGGCGATGCTGTAGCCGGAGCGCGAGGCGCCGAGCTCCTGCACGGGCGTGAAGTGGATCATGTTGTAGCCTGCCTCGCGCGCCACGCGCAGCACGCTCTCCCAGCGCGGCAGCGGCCCGAGGCACTTGGCCAGCACGGTCTGGCACATGAGCCCGTCCAGCGGCAGCACGTCGCGCCCGCCCGGGCCCGCGCGCAGCGTCGGCGCCACGTGGAACCAGCCCGAGCCTTGCGGGCCCACCGACGACTCCCTGCAACACACGCCCCCTGAGCACGCGGCCGCACGCGGCCCCCCGGCCGCACGGCGGGGGCCCCGGCCGGATACTCACGCGCTGTCGTACACGAAGTAGTAGTGGAAGGAGCCGGCGCGCGCGAGGCGCAGCTGGCAGTAGATGTCGCTGTCGGTGACGAGCAGGCCGGTGCCGAGCGCGGCCGCGGGCTCGTCCTCGGCCTCGCGGTGCCACTCCAGCCCGTAGTACTGGTTGCGGATGAACTCCGCTTGCTCGCCGCACTTATCATCTTCTGGTATCAAATCAACACTCACTTAAAAAAAAAATTAATTAAATTCGAGTTAATAAAAAGCTTCCTTGAATAGCGGAAATTTTAATGTGCTTTCGGCGCACCCAGGATAGTCGCCAATGCTTTGATGTCACGATTAGAGAGAAACGAATAGAATATTTTTTGAAAAACATCGCCAGAAACTGATACTATCTCACCGGCCGCGGATTTCAAAACATTTTTTTTCCCTAGCAGGTATATATCTACATACATAAACTCACGCCTTCTTCCCATGGGGGTAGGCAGAAACTACAGAACGCCACCTGCTACGATCCTTATATACTCATTTTGCCTCGTTTACGTTCATACATCTGTGTGGCTACCATGAGTTTCATTTAACCTTCTCGATCAAACGCATCGAGCGCGTTCGGCGTTTCGATTGGCCCTTCACCGGTGAAGGCTGGCCGGCTGCCAATCGGAGTGCCAAACGCGGTCGATGCGTTTGATCGAGATGGTAAAATGAAACTCATGGTAGCCACACTGGTCTCACACACGCACGCCGGTTGCGTGGTATTACGCAGCTGACCTTTCTGAAGAACATCACCAATAAGGTCAGTATATGTCCTCCTAGGGCGTCTCCTCCCGGCGTTTCCACTCACATCTCCCTTGTAAATAGATTTTGTTAGTTGCCTCCTCTCAACATGACCAAACCATGTAAACCCCTACATCTTTTTTTAAATCACACCGTTGTCTTATCACATCATTCCTCAGCCTATCATTCATAGTCACACCACACGTGCTTCGCAAGGAACGCATTTCCACAGCATTTATTCTACTTTTATGCTTCTTTTGATCCCATCATGCACTTCCTTGTACAAGCGTGGGCACACCATTGTGAACAGCCAGTCGAGGCTTTTTCGACATGAACTGGTTAGTCACAATCGCATGTATAGCACCATTCACTTTATTTCCCGCATTTACTCTCCTTCTTCCTTCATTTACCTGTACTTTATTTAATATCTTACCCATAGTAAATATAAAATCATAACAGAAAAATGTTTTTTGTCATTCACTTTTTTTACTTTCCAAGGGACCCCCAAATTCTTTTTTGCCCAGGGGCCCCGGCTTGCCCTAAGACGGGCTTGCCCATCCCTTGTAAACAAACTCCCCAAATATACAAACTCCGCACTCATCCTCTTTCAAATCTGTCCGACAACTATTCATGTACAAGTTGAAGAGCCACGGTGACGGTGACGCTACATAATTCCCTGTCTAACACCCCTCGAGATGCATAACTAGTTCGCGTATGCCCCATTTATCCTAACACAAGCATTGGAATCCTTGTATAAAGATTTCAGTGCCCGTACCAAGCGCCAGTCAACAACGTACCTACATGGTGTTATAGTGTCGACCAAAGTTCTTCACTCCACACCCTGTCATAGGCCTTCTCCAAATCAACGAAAGCACAGTAGACTTTCTTGTGCTTTGCTAGATGTTTTTCGGCTATGCACCTTAGGTAGATCTGATCCATACAGCCCATTCCCTCTAAATCCTGCCTGCACATCCCATATTTTCTCATCAGTCACGCTATATATGTACCTACTTACATATTTTATCATTATTAAAAATAAAGTCATACCTATAGGTAGATAGATCCAAAAAAATTACCTATAAGTATATGACTTTCTATGATTTATTAATTATTATCCTTCCTGACAGTCAGGTAATGAAAAATTGCGATACTTACGATTATCTGACATCACATAATTGGTATAGAGAAATACTTTTCGGCCGAGTAAAGAGGGCCCGGGGCAGAATTGTAAATAGCAGCCTTTTTCAAATCTGAAAAAAATACAACAGAGCATTCAAAAATCATGCCAAGGTGTTGGAACAACGACAGGTACCTACGTGGATCGTAATGAGTTACCGATAGAGCGTGGAGTCGTGATGCTCGCCGTGCTCGAGCGTGAGCACGCGCGTGTGCGTGGCGGCGGGCGGCGGGCTGGAGGGGCCCGCCGCACCGGCCGCGGCCGGGCTGGCGGGCCGCTCGGTGGCCGCGGCGGCCGCGGAGCGCTCGATCGCCATCTGCCTCTGCGCGCAACAGACAGAACACGTGAGCCGCGGCCGCACACGCCCCTGCTGCGCCCAGAGAGCGGTCGGGGCTACTCCTTTATATTCTACTCTGAAATAGCTTTATACCGCGTTTGAGTAAATGCAACCGATGATCTTTTCCACAAAAAATTCGACAATCGTGGACGTCGCCTCCATCTCTCTACCGAAGAAAGCGAAATAGATTATGGTGATGATGACCTTTTCAATGACAGCTTTCTCCTGCACTTTCCTGCCGTAGTCGCTCTTCTCGCGGGTCACCATCTTGGGCATGTCGAGTAGTCACCGTGTATGAGTACCCATAAAACAGCACATTCGGTTTGAGCGCAGGCGCTGTCTGTGGCTCGCTTATATAAACGCGAGGCGCGAGGAGCGTGACGCGTGACACCTCTTTCTCTACATCGCAACGGAAACTCGCATAGCACGCTGTATTCGGTTTCACTCCTTTGTCTTTTTCAGAACCACTATTTACATAATAGACAGTAGAAATCTACCCTACACACAACTATTTAGGCCTCTGTGTACTAAGTAACGTAAAGGAGTAGGTAGGTACCTGAGAACTAGTAGGTACTTACTAGTTCTCACAGTAGGTATGGTAAGGGTACCATCTACAGATCTGTCGTCGCGAGACTTTATCGGTTAAAGATTAAAGTGTGAGGGAACATTTGCTCCGAATTAAAGCAGTGACGTTACTATTATTTGTTCTGTGGTATAATAAGACGCGCGACACTTAGCTGCTTGCAATGGGAGCTTCGTACCGCCATCATCGGTCTTATTGAGCGCTTGTACTCACATTAAGCGATCCGACCATCTGATCCTGTACCTAGAGGTACTCTATGCACCATCCAGTTCGACAACTAGGTACCTATTATACTTCACAAAAGCAGACCTCCAGGTATTTTTAACCCAAAGGTTGTGACTGGTAGATAAAGCCTCGTGTGGCATCATGGCATGGCATACAGTCCGCTTTAAGCTCAAAGCAGCAAAGTTAAGATATCCATTATCGGCGAGACGCACCTAAGCGTGGCCGTGACGCCCCTTGGTAAGCTGGTGACAGCAGTTTACTCTCGAGGGTTTCTATGTGTGCTTTGAGTTTTAGGGTGCAACGACCAGACCGCGGTCGACAGCTACCTAGATACAAAAGAAAGATCCCCCCGTATGCTGGAGATGGTTTAACAAATTATCCAACATTGTTTACGAAGTGTATAGAGAGCCGCGAGTTTTTTGTGGCACTCTAGTGTCACTGTCTCGGCCCGGCTAGGGTGCCGTGAGCGTTGCATTGTCAATTTGTCACTGTCACTTGTTATTTAGGTTAGGTTAGGTTAGAACCACAGATATAGGTCTATCTATATCTGTGGTTAGAACTGTGACCACACAACGCACGAGCCGAGCGAGCGTAGCGAGCGGTGCCGCGGTAGCGGCCGGCGAAGTGCCAGGGTCCGTTTAGGCACAAGAGAATGTAATGTTTTGGGAATGTGGTGTTTTACAGCGATTTAACCTCGACAATCAAACAAAATACCAAGTGACGTGACTTAGTGACAGTGACAATGACAATCCAATGCTTGCGGCACTTTGGCCGGGCCGAGGCGGTGTTACTAGGGTGCCTGTAATGGCACTTTACCCGATAGGGATAGAGTGCCACCAGTGGCACTCTATACACTGCCCATTGTTTAATCTTATCAATGAGGTTATAACCTCATTGAATCTTATGGTGTATCAAAGCTCGAGTGGAAAAGTTAAAAAACAACCGACAACCAAAAATAAAACACTACAAATTAAGAAATATCTTTAATTTCGGAAGTTAGTGTCTTTCGTTTTGAATTTTCGTTTTTTGCCACCGACTTCCGAAATTAAAGATATTTTTTAATATCCGACACCGGTTATTGTTATACTGTGAAGTTTTGTATTGTTCTTGTCGCGTCGCGCGACAAATCGCACTGGTCTGAAAACAGCTATAAGTATGCAAATAGCAGTGATAGGAAGTTATCATCATAATTATCGTCCATATAAACGAAGTGGGAATAATACGTATTCTTGAAACTAACTCAAAAAATATCCAAGCAAACTTAATAAAAATATACATGGGACCACCTCGGGAGCATACCGTTACAAACCAAAAAGCAATTTTCAAAATCGGTCCACAATTGACGGAGAAATCGGTGGACATAGGTGGTACATTAAAAAAAAAAAACATACGCGCCGAACATAATTATAACCTCCTCCTTTTTGGAAGTCGGTTAAAAACAACGCGGGAGAAGTTGCGGGCAAAATCAAGCTTCCTGCAGAAGTACAAGGATGTCAATAAAATATTGCATCTAGGTATCTACCTACTTACTAAAAGTACTTTTTTCTTGGAATCACTTTTTCTTGGAATCACTATTGACGGTAAATTGCAATGGGGCCCACACATAGAAAAATTGTCAGGAAGGCTAAGTTCGGCCGCATAAGCTGTTAAAAAAATTAGACAGATAACGGACGTAGATACAGCCAGAATTGTTTATTTTAGTTATTTTCATAGTCTTATGTCATATGGGATTCTTTTCTGGGGAACCTGTTCGGACATTAATACTATCTTTGTTCTACAGAAAAGGGCTGTTCGAGCCATTTACAACCTAGGTCCGAGAGATTCCCTTCGAGAAAAATTCAAAGAAATAGGCATTCTGACTGTAGCTTCTCAATGTATATTAGAAAACCTATTGTATGTACAGAAAAATATATCAAATTTTAAGAAAATGTCCGTTATTCATAGTTATACCAGGAATAAACAAACCTTGCTGTACATCACACTCGTCTCCACAGAGTAAGCAACTCGTTCATGAGTCAATGTATACGCTTTTGCAACAAACTTCCCATTGACATTCGAAACTTATTAAACGATTTAAAAACTGCATTAAAACCAAACTTTGTAAAAAAGGGTAATATAGAATTTCCGAGTATTTAGAAGATAAAAAAGCATGGGATTGAGCTGCTCGCTCTGCTAAACCTTGTAATAAAACCTTGAAACTTGACATTATAATTTATTCAGTAAAATCATCAAATTATACCAGTTTTATATAAACATTCACATTGTTGAATATTACATACAGAATGACATGATTACTTTGTAAAGTATTATATTATTTTAATTACCTATTGTGAATGTGAGGACTATGTGGATATTTTTTTTTTTCTTCTCTATATTCTTTTCTTTCACAGTTAGTTTTAATGATGGTCTGGCAGTTTGAGTACTTAGTTTATGCGGCCTACCCAAATGTCCTTTCTTTGGTACTGTTCGTCGAGTCGAGCTCATTAAGTTCAGAGTTGAGCTCCGCGATTACTGACAAATGCTTGCACTGACTGGACAGGTCCACTCAAAGCTGTATGGTTCTTTCCTCAAAAGACCATTTCAGACACTAGTCTACATGGTCCTCATATGGCCTGACCAAGATTATGTCTGGACTTTAAAAGAGACTGTGACCTCTGAGTTTGTTTCGGCCTTTCTTCTCAGAGTAGTCAGATAGGAAACGCCGAACTCATCTAGCTAATTTTTAACATAAATTTTAATATGACGTGTAAAAGTGATTCCAATATCCTATTTACAGAATAAACAATTTCATTTCATTTCATTTCACTAAGGTATAAAAAAAAACGACTTCCAAAAAAACACTACAAAGTGAAAAATAACTTTAATTATTTACCTCTCTCTGCCGAAAAGTTAATCTTGACAAACAACAAAACATTCTGAGTACCAATTCACATGCTGTTACTAACATCGACGTTGTAACAATAGGAATGCTGAACAAAGAGCGCTTGCTAGTAATAATGTGCTAATCTAGATTCCCATTAAAATAGTAACGCTCCAAAGGAAATACAATCGAATAGAGAGTAATGAAACCGCATTACTGTGACAACAGGTAGTAGGTAGTAGGGAAGCGCCGGCGAGTAGCGACGAACTCTACCAACTGTATACCTACAAAACACAAACATCACGAGTTGAGGACTTCACAAGTAGATCTGTAAGTACCTACGTACACAGTGAATCAGTCAGTGTCATGACACCTAGCTTGCTCTTGGAATGATTTTAACCCTAGAGGACACATGTGCCTAGCCCTAGAGTAGGTACCAATCAAAGTATTTTTAACCGACTTCTAAAAAGGAAGAGGTTCTACGTTCGTCTGTATGGTTTTTAAAAGAACACTAATGGATTAGCGTAGTGCTGGGCTATAGAATGTTAAATTGAAGTTTTGTGAAATTTTGCTCGTAGGTAGCCCGTCTTGGTTCGTAGTTTCGCGGGAAGTGCAACCCCTTCGCTCTTACGTAACAAAGGATAGGCACCCATGCTCACCTCCGCAGCTTCGGCTAGCTGGTCGACCAGCCTCAGCCGCTACGGCTCGCGCCGGTGCCTATGCTTTGTTACAGCGGGCGGGGGTTGCTCTCCGTCCGCGCCTCCGGTTTTTATATACACTCTAGGGGTAGAAGCCAAAAAACTAGGTACGTAGACTAGTCGGGGTTCCCCAATTCGGTTTGCAAAAATTCTAAAACGTACACTAATAGTACTAAAAACCATTAAAACCCGCTGTCACTTTGTCTGAACCCAAAACGGAACAACCTAGGAGTGTTCGTACATTATCTATGGTAAAATATCAATTTTATTTAGTAATAATGTTGAATTTTGTGAAACTAAGATTTTTTTTCTCAAAAATATGTGTTTGTGTTTGCGCAGTTAAGTGTAATATTTTGCAAAAGTGTTTTACATGACGATGTCTATAGGTATTTAGGGGTATGAGGAACAGGGTGTAAAGTTCACTCATCCACCATAGAAAAGGGAGGATCCTCCAACCAGACGGGTTGTTATGTCTGGCGGGCAACTGCCCCCATATGTTGATTTCGGATAGTCTTATCTATGTTTTTCGCTTGGTAAACTCTAACTGCGAGATGTAGGAATTGTGTGACGTCATGTCTTTTTGCTTCGTACTTTCGTAGTTTGTATGTGGCGGTCTAACCGCTACATCACTCCCCTCCGGAGACCGAAGGTCGATAGTGGGCTGAGTCTTGGATCTTGCGATGCTTCACAGTGCCAGCTGTGGTTCCAGTGAGTCGGAACCGGGTGCCGCTCAGTTCACAGTGGGTCGGAACTGTCTGCAGTGATTGCGGCGATGGTGATTGTGGTTCCAGTGAGTCGGAACCGGGTGCCGCACAGTTCACGGTGGGTCGGAACTGTTTGCGGTGATTGAGGTGATTGCGGTGATTGCGGTGATTCCCCAGTGAGTCGGGGTGAATCACCGCAGACAGTTCCGACTCACCGTGAACTATGCGGCCGACTCACTGGAACCACAGCTGGCACTGTGAAGCATCGCAAGATCCAAGACAGCCCACTATCGACCTCCGGTCTCCGGAGGGGAGTGATGTAGCGGTTAGACCGCCACATACAAAAACTACGAAACAAAAAGACATGACGTCACACAATTCCTACATCTCGCAGTTAGAGTTTACTGAGCGAATAACATCGATAAGACTATCCGAAATCAACATATGGGCAGTTGCCCGCCAGACATAACAACCCGTCTGGTTGGAGGATCCTCCCTTTTCTATGGTGGATGAGTGAACTTTACACCCTGTTCCTCATACCCCTAAATTGGTGACCCCGAGTATGAACGTCAACGCAGCCTTCGTGCAACTACTTCACCGTGACGTCATCATCATCACTCCCGCAAGCTTTCGTGAGGCGAGTCACACAGCCAGCCAGCACCCACGGCTTCAACGGGTATCCTGACCACCAGCATGCAGCGAACGCGCATTCCTGGTCATCACCCTCAGCCTCATCAGCAACCTTGGCACAGCACCTACACTTCCGGCCGGTCTCACAAGCAGAGCCTATTCTACCCTCTCCTGGTCGACAAGCAGTCAGCCAAAAACCCGGCGCTGTACCACATCCGACTCACTGGATGACGACGCAGCGCCTCCCCGACTCACTGGGGAATCACCGCAGACAGTTCCGACTCACCGTGAACTATGCGAGGTGAGTGATGTAGCGGTTAGACCGCCACATACAAAAACTACGAAACAAAAAGACATGACGTCACACAATTCCTACATCTCGCAGTTAGAGTTTACTGAGCGAATAACATAGATAAGACTATCCGAAATCAACATATGGGGGCAGTTGCCCGCCAGACATAACAACCCGTCTGGTTGGAGGATCCTCCCTTTTCTATGGTGGATGAGTGAACTTTACACCCTGTTCCTCATACCCCTAAATACCTATAGACATCGTCATGTAAAACACTTTTGCAAAATATTACACTTAACTGCGCAAACACAAACACATATTTTTGAGAAAAAAAATCTTAGTTTCACAAAATTCAACATTATTACTAAATAAAATTGATATTTTACCATAGATAATGTACGAACACTCCTAGGTTGTTCCGTTTTGGGTTCAGACAAAGTGACAGCGGGTTTTAATGGTTTTTAGTGGGTCTATGGTGGATGAGTGAACTTTACACCCTGTTCCTCATACCCCCAAATTTTGTGGGTATGAGGTACACTATAAAATTGTGAAGCTTCGCACGCGCGGGTTATAATCCGAAGTGGAGCCAACAAAGTCACTTCCCGCTGTCTGTCCCTATGTATGCTTAGATCTTTAAAACTA
The DNA here is from genome assembly GCA_948150665.1 of Conistra vaccinii. NCBI lineage: Eukaryota > Metazoa > Arthropoda > Insecta > Lepidoptera > Noctuidae > Conistra > Conistra vaccinii. The sequence continues at coordinate 136,976 of OX411321.1, forward strand.
CACAACGGATTTTGATGCAGTTTTTTTTTAATAGATCGAGTGATTCAAGAAGAAGGTTTATACATTTAATACTTACATGCATAATATAGTACCTAAGCTATAATTTATAAATTTATCACACGAGCGAAGCCGCTGGCAGAAGCTAGTTCATTTATATAAAGGATTTGCCAAGATGATGCGTTATTCTACAATAAATATTTAAAACTCATAATAGAAAAAATATGGCAATATAATTTATTAGTTAATGGTCCAGAGATACCAATCACCTTGAATATTAAGACTAAACCAAACTTAGAGCAGTAAGTAGGTACCTATCTCACCATTCAATCAATCTTCCTAGCCTTTTTCCCAACTATCTTGGGGTCGGCTTCCAGTCTAACCGGATGCAGCTGAATACCAGTATTTTACATGGAGCGACTGCCTATCTGACCTCCACAACCCAGTAACTGGGTAATACGATACTCCTTGGTATGACTGGTGTCAGACTTTCGGGCTTCTGACGACTCGTAACGACTGTCAAAGATCCAGAAATGACACCCGGGACCAACGGCTTAACGTGCTTTCCGAGGCACGGAGGAGTCTCGGTATGTAAAGATGGTCACCCATCCACTGACCAACCCCGGCAAGCGTAGCTTAACCTAATGGATCGACCAGTGCGGCTTGTTATTACTTAGCCACGAGCTCCTCAATCTACCATCTCATCACCTATCTCACCATTACTGTTCGATATAATTATTGTACCTTACCTAATCGATAGATCTTTATTAAGGTTAAGTATACAAGACATCAATCGAAAATGTTTGTGCAGGGATAATAAAATACAACAATAGAAAAAAAAACATCCTTACCTAAGTGATTACTTTCAAGCTGTAGTATTTAATTGTAAAGAGGTTATTTCATGCTGCAAATTTCAGATTATTTGTAAGAATTTAAACTGGTGTTCCTACTGAATAATGAATAATAATTAGAATGATTAGAATGCTCAAGAACACAGCTCAAGATTCCAAATCTTATCGGGATTGTTTTGACAGTTGTCTCCTCAAAACGACCTTCAAAACATGTGTTCATAAAAATGTAAGTGATGTATTTGTGATGTCGTCTGTCTCTGCCAATAATAATAGACTAACAGAACGAAAAGTCGACTAAACTTGTATTATTAATACACTAGAGAGAATAGGTTCTAATAACCATTGATATATTATAAGTGTTCAATTAAGAGGCGAGCTTCCATTTAATATTTATTGTCACAGAGCACTATATAATTGTTTATTGTGAACTGAAACCACAGAACACATATACTCCTAACGGACTGAAACTGACTGACAGCTGACTCTATGGCAGTGTTACCAGGTACACGGTAATTACCGTAGAACCACGGTATTTTTGACCAATACACGGTCTACGGTAATGATTCATTACCGTGTAATTTTCTACGGTAATTTTCAATATTAAGGCGAAATGGTATCGTGGAAGCGTAGGTTTTGAGGGGGTGAAGCAGACGCGGCGGGCGAGCGGCGCGCGGGGCGCCCCCCTCACGCCACTCACGCGCTCTGTCGCCCGGCTTACTGCTAGCGGGCAAATATTCATACGGTCTACATAATATCACAATTTTTTTTTTGTAAAAAAAAAAATACATTTTCGCATATGTATTTTTTATAGAATGTACCTACTTACTAAGTACATAATATAATGGTAAAATAAATAAATAAACTGTATCTAAAGGTATGCATGTGGTTTATTTTTGCGTTTTATTGTAATTATTGTATTATTAGGAGATCACTATCACATATCTAAATAATATATTTATTCAAAAGCTGCCTGGACGTTGTCGCTTTTAGGGATAAGACTGCTAAATATTATACTGGTTTTTAAATCTTTTTAACAATGTGAGTGTGTGTGTAATATGATGTGTATTATGCAAAAAAAATCCTTTTTATTTATATCTATCTACTACTTATGAGTAACCTACTAATAAAACTACATAACAATATAATACAGTCAGTACAAAACATAGGTAGTACGTATTCTACTACTAGAAGGAAATTATGGAATCCAAACCAGGTTTTTTAAAACCGGTTTTACTGTTACCCGGTTTCTTTAAAAATGTCCGTTTTTTATATTTATGTAAAATCACAAATACGGGATCATATTATTGTTAGCTGCGTTGTGTGCCCTTTATGGGGCATCGGTGTGGGCGCGTTCCTTGAGGTTGCGGCCAGCCCGCGTCCGTTGAACGCGTCCCAAAGGGTCATGGCCATCCTGATGGTCCGGGGTTACCGTACAGTCTCTGGTGACGCGGCGAGCCCAATGCTGCCATGGGATTGGAAGGCGAAAGTCCTCGACCACATTTGGGAGTGGCGCGAGGAGGTAAAACGCCGGGGTGTAACTCCGCTGCCGCGAGAAATCACGATACAGCGGACGAGGCTCCGGTGGGTCTCAAGGCGACCTGGAGAGTGCGATTGTCATAACCCAGAGCTGGACACGCCATAATTGCGGCGATAGGTCGTCTCTTTGAGGAGTGGCTAGAGAGGCGCCACGGCGTCCTCATCTTCCACCTGACGCAGGTCCACACCGGACACGGTTGTTTCGGGACGTTCCTGTTTCGCATAAGGCGGGAGGAAACGCCCGGGTGTCACCACTGTGTGGATCTCCCGGGGGACACGGTGGAGCATACGGTGGGGATCTGCCCCGCTTGGGCGGAGCACCGCCGTGTCCACGTGGCATTAATCGGCGGGGGTGACCGCTCGCGTCCGGCCCTGGTCCAGGCCATGGTACGGAGCGAGAGGGCATGGTAAGCCGTCACCTCCTTCTGCGAAGCAGTAATGCTCGCGAAGGAGGAGGCGGAGCGCGTGAGGGAGAGCCAAATTTCGCGCCCTCACGCCCATAGCCCTAGCCGCCGCAAGAGATGCCCTGGGCCGGGAATTGGTAGGCGATTTCCGGCCAACGCAGGTGCTGGCTTGCGGACGGAGAGCAATGGGTAGCTCGCCGTCCGATAAGGACCAGGCCCGGGTCGACGGCGCGTTGTGCGTTGTATTTGTTCTGACGCAAGTTTAAAATTTCTTACCCATCCGAAAAAAGTCCACAACACCGCTAAAGAAGTTTTCACTTCAAAAAGCTGCGTTTCGTAAAGTGTCCACCATCGACCTGAAACTATTTTTCAGATCCTCTCAAAGATATATCCCGGTTTCGGCGGGAATCTACCAACTCAGGAAGAACTTGTATTTGATTAAAGTTTACCTGGTAAAAGTTAATAAGTTTCGACTCCATTTTATTTTTCCAAAATTCGTCATCTTTTTGGATATATATGACTTCCATTTTTTCATCTTCTCCACCACATATCCTGAAAATGTATCTCTGCTTGCCAATCACTCGTAGTTGCCCTTGGGCCTGATAGTACCAGGTACTATTTTTTGTGTAGTGTGACTTCTTCATTGAAAACCAGTTGAAAACCAGCGTCAGGCACTAGTTGTCTGGCATTTTTGCTGAACTGGGCCTATTTGGCGTAGCCGCGAGGCACACATTCCTGTTAAATTATTATTTTACACTTTTTATTTGTTTCCTTTTTATTTTCTCTTTTTTTTACTTGTGTTATAATTATGTTGTGCTGTGTGCCTTTTTGTCTGTGCTAAATAAATGTATTTTCTTTCTTTCATTCTTTTTATTATATTGTAGAATTTGGATCTTGTTTTGCTTGACAGCATTTTCCATGACGTTTCTAAAAGCAGCTACAGGGCATTTAACCTCGACGACTGTATTTTCTGCAACGACTCCACCAGGTGTGGCACCGATAAAAGGAAATTGTCGTGAATCTGTTCCTGTTGTTCCGTCAGTATCAAGTATTTTTTCAAGGGTGCTGAAAAAACCAAAATATTCTTTGTTTTCTGGAAACTAGCATCTCCAAGAGGAGAGTGAATAGGTAACTATTAGGCAAACGCGGCTAGCGTTTTATAGAAATCGCACTTATGTAAAAAAGTACGACGTGAGTGCCATCGGTAGCAATCGTGCTATAGCCCGTTTTTTTCAAATCTTGAACCGCTTCTTTTTTATCTTGAACCGGTTTTGAATTCTTAGGTCCGGCAAATAAAAACCGGTTTCTGATAAAACCGGTTTGTCAACTCTATTCATGACCTCTAAATATAAATTATATTTTCAAAGGCCTTCTGTATGCAGTTGCCAGAAAGGATTTGCAATAAAGTACATTGACTACCATTTCATACCTACGAAGACGCGAACTACGAAGCGGGTTGGATGTATTTGTAGGTTCACGTACGCTTTTTTTTTCGAAGCGCTCATCGTTGGTGTCATAGAAAAGAAGGTGATTAGATAAATGCACCCATAATGGCCACCACAGACAAAATACTTGTCATGCGCTAAAATCAATTTAGCAAATTTTTTTGCGTAAAATAATGAATAAAAATCCATAACAACCCATCTTCGCAGGTTTTTTGTTTTCACGTACAAAAAATCCGTCGTCTATGGTGGCCCTACTAAAGCAGAATATAAAATGAATTGGTATGATAAATAAACTTATCTATTCAGGTTCAATAATTTCAGCTTCTTTAATTTATAACGATTTTTTTTTTGGTTTATAACGTTTATTCGCCATTTTTGTCACTTTGACCTTAGGAAGAATATTGTAGAATATTTTCGGAGGCGCCGACAACGCGCGCAAAAAAGTTGTACACGGGTGCTCTCTACGACGCGTTGCGGACGACTGACGGGAGCCGCGAGCGGCGGTATGACCCGGCCCGCGCGCAATTCTATTGCATTATGTTTGCAAATATTTAATTTAATTTTTTATTTGTGTTGGTATAGAAAAATAAGTCCATAATCCCTTAAAGTACTTAATAGTGAACACATAGACAAAATTTAATTACAATTGCTTTGATAACAATCGAATGAAATGGGTTTTTCTCAACACGGTTGTAACAAAAAATGCAGATTTTAAGGAAACTTTGTGATTTTTTTGTATCGAGGAAAGTTGTGTCAATCGTGTTTCGGGCATCATACTTCACTAAGGACACTCTTCAATTTTCATAATCATAAAAAAAAATACGCAAATTCGGTGTTTTTTTAAGAGAAAAAATGATTTTGCGTGAAGTCGAAACGCGTCAAAACATCTACTTTGGAACCCATTTCGCCTTAACTACCGTGTAATTTACATAACTGTAATTTAATAAAATAATGAAATCCAATACATAAAACGAAACCCCGCGTGGAGGAATTCCCAAAAATACGGATTATCGACGATTACGACTAAATGCAAATGTGTTTCTGTTAGTAGTTTGTCCGCTTGTCTAACCATAATCAAAACTGGTTGAATCCATAAATCGCAGAACCGTCGCGCCTTTGGTTGCGCGGTTGCGCCAGTAAATTTCAGTCAGTACATTCAATCTGTGTTACAGTGTTTGGTTATTTGAGTTACGACAGCAACGGATATTTATACAAAATGGACAACGACACTGATAGTTGTGATATTGATAAGGAAGCGTCATCTTCCAAGAATAAATGATTTTTTAAAAGAAAGTGGTTAGTTATAATTTTGACTACAAATATTGAAATTCATGGTCCTTTCTTTTACTTTTTACACGGTAATTTACACGGTATTTTTGATCCAATGACACGGTAGTTATTTTTTTCATCTGGTAACACTGCTCTATGGAGTCTATGATACTACCTCTACCTACTTTATGGTTGCCATATACAACAAACAACAAATAGCCTAATACCTAATAAACAAAATAAAACTTTTTTTTAATTAATGCAAAGTTGGCATAAAATTTGGCGTAAATTCCCCGGACTATTAGTGGTCTAATTGGACTTAAATGAAAAAAAAGTTGAGTAATTTCTTAAAAAATGTTTTTTAATTAAGTATAGTAGTCACAATATTAAGTATAGTACTTACAACAAGAAAAAAGACAAAACAAAAAAAAAATACTTTTCGATTTGTAGTACGCACGGCACATCAAGCTATATGTATAGGTATACATTTCCAGTTTATGGTGATCTCGCATTGTAAACGATTTCTGTACAATGCGAGGTCAGCTTTAAACTGGAAATGTATAGATTGATGTGTAGCCGTGTGTACATTATGTTTTTTTTGTCGATAGGTAATAATTGCTAATTATGACCATTTTTTTCAGCCCGTTAGCTTCTAGTTTTAGGTAGCTCTAGCTAGAGTAAAGTGTCTCAGGTCTAATATATTCCAGGCAAGGTCATTGTCAAGGCGCAACGGACTACGGAATGCAAACTAGACCTGTTTATGGCAATCCCGAAAATCCCGGGATTAGCCAAGTACAGTCCCGGGATTTTCGGGGTCAGGAAACGGCCGGGATCCCGGGTTTGTATTCTCTAGGTATCACACAAGCATGCATGTCTCACACATGCCGATTTCCGAAAATAAGAAAAAAATACTTACTTATTTTATTATTGATTCGTGTTATTTTATTATTGATTGTTCGAGAATCATTAGCATAGTTGCCTCCTTGAATTTGACGAGGATGCAAAACGACACCTTGTATAGCTGGTTTACCATCGCGATTTCTTTAGGTGATGTTGGTCTAATAGGTAAACACACACAAACAAGTGTTATAATTAAATCAAGACAAAGTATAATTTTCTAAACCTTGTTTTGACATTATAATTATTCAGTAAAATCATCAAATTATACCAGTTTTATATAAACATTGACATTGTTGAATATTTCATACAAAATGACGTGATTACTTTGTAAAGTATTATATTATTTTAATTATTGTGAATGTGAGGACTATGTGGATATTTTTTTTTTCTCTTCTCTTTTTTCTTTTCTTTCTCAGTTAGTTTTAATGATGGTCTGGCAGTTTGAGTAGTTTATGCGGCCTACCCAAATGTCCTTTCTTTGGTACTGTTCGTCGAGTTGAGCTCCTTAAGTTCAGAGTTGAGCTCCGCGATTACTGACAAATGCTTGCACTGACTGGACAGGTCCACTCAAAGCTGTATGGTTCTTTCCTCAAAAGACCATTTCAGACACTAGTCTACATGGTCCTCATATGGCCTGACCAGGATTATGTCTGGACTTTAAAAGAGACTGTGACCTCTGAGTTTGTTTCGGCCTTTCTTCTCAGAGTAGTCAGATAGGAAACGCCGAACTCATCTAGCTAATTTTTAACATAAATTTTAATATGACGTGTAAAAGTGATTCCAATATCCTATTTACAGAATAAACAATTTCATTTCATTTCACAATTGAAAGTCCTGATTCAGTATATTATCTTCAACATCTTAAAAAATTGGGAAAGTTAATAACTTTTATTATTATGTTCATTCCACATTTCAATTTCATTTTATTGTACAAGCTGGGCCATTCCAAGCATTCTCCTTTGACGCTTGCGGGCTACCTTGACGAAGGGGACGGTACCCGCGCATCCGCCTTTAGGAGGAACCGTCAAGGCAGCCTGCATAATTCTAAATTTCTAATGGGACGTTTTTTACCAACTGGCCTTAGAACATCATCATCATCAGCCTATTAATGTTCCCACTGCTGGGACACAGGCCTCCTCTCTGTGAGAGGGAGTGGGCCGTAATCTACAGCCGTCAGTCAGTGCGGGTTGATAGACGTCACATGTCTTCGAATTTTTGGTTCTAAGACATACCGGTTTCCTCACGGTGTTTTCCTTCACCGTTTTGAGAGCAGTGGTGATGAAATTATTTACACAAAGTAAAGCGCCTGCTTGGTTTCGAACCCACGACCTACAACTCCTAAGTCGAGGCCGTTACCACTGCGCCACCACTACTCATAAAGGCCTTACGGCCTAGCCACGACCTTGCCGCTATCAGCGGTAGCGGTGAGCGGGGCGGCGAGCGGTAAATACAAATGCATAGAAATGTATGAAGCATGCCACGGCGGGCGCGCCGCTCACAGCGGCAGCGGGAGCGGTATTTGCCAAGCGTTTCGCGGCAGCGGCGAGCGGCGCGGTCGCGCCTGCGCGGCTTGAACAAATGTATGGGCGAGTGAATGAGATGCCACTACTCAGAGCGGTACGGACGGCGGCAGTGCAGGGGCGGACTGAGCGGCGCGGCTGGACGAATAAAATAGTTTGGAAAATCCAAAAGTGCACGCCTCATAACACTCATTCATTCAAGAAATTCAAAACATAGTTTCTAACAAAAATGAACAATTTATCACTTTTCATGAAGTATGTTTTGACTGCTTTTTTACCCATCAAAATTTCTATCCTCGCAATCCTTACCTACGTAATGTTAAATTCCGAACCTAACCCGCGACCGGGTTAGGTTTTCCGGGTCAGGTTCGGAATAATCCGAGTGTTATAATGTTGCACCTCCAATAGCTATGTATAATACATCGTTAGATAGCTCTTTTTAAACTGAATAAAAGTTACTATGGCGCCTAACACCAAATCCTTGTCCGTTCAGAGTTATACTGTACCAAACATGTCAGTTTTAGCAATACCGAAATAATATTTTTTTTATTTTATTTTTACCAAACATGTCAGTTTTAGCAATACCGAAATAAGGTTCTTAAAAAAGAACCTTATTTGGGTATTGCTAAAACTGATGATACTTCATAATTCACTTCCCCTTTGGGCATCTATATGGAGGCGTCGACATCACATGCGAGTCATGCGACCCAGTCATCATGAGGTCATGTCATGATCATGGGTTCACTTCTCCCCCTCCCTTCCTTCTAACGGTTAATCTTGGGTTTCTATCGGTACGCGCTGTCGTCAAATAAACCTTACCGCATTTCAGCTTGGCACCGAATCGGCATCACCATGAAACTTTATTACTTATAAGAGTCATAAGTAAGTCCTGCCTGGTTTCCGGTATATCGATGAGGTAAGGTGGTGCGGATCTGATGCTGGGCTTAAAATAATGTGTGTGAAGACTTTACCGGCCGCAAAATAACGGATGTCCTGAAAATCTTAATTTACACCAATGTTAAGTTACAAATCAGTCGATCTTTTGTATCGTGTGTGACTGCATTCCGTTTCGACTGACTGGAAGATAAAAATATATAGATATATTATATAGAAAATATCATCTAAAGTTTCTATACTCATTCTTCTGTACTCATAAAATGTTCTCGGATATTTTCTGTATTCTTTGTATAAGTAGATCACGGAATTCACCATATTTATACCGGTCTTTATTAACTGCGTGCACTCCTTCCCGCATATTCAAAATATCTTGTTTAAAATAATAACTGCTTTCGAGGCAAAGAAGAGCCACTTTGGATAAAGCCATGTCAATAAAATAAAAATTAAAAGTACGTCCACCGCGGTTGCTGCCGCTAACGCTACTGTCAAGTACGTGGACAACGCCCCGCCTGCCGCTCGCCGCCACGCTTGCCGCCCCCGCTCAAAGTCGTGGCCAGGCTCTTAGAACACAATCTCAAGGGGACAAGATGGCTTTAGATGACAGAAGGTCTGTTGGCATTAATAAATTAAACAAATGTAATATAACATGCACACATAAGCTGATTTATCAAAAGTTAAAAAGATTTTCTTCTATTGTTTGCTCAGACTCCCACGCTTCTGCAGATTCTGGATCATGTTTGATCCGCTTCACTTTCTTTGGCGCAGAACCTTCATCATCTATCATTTTGCGTTTCTTTATTTTCTTTTCAATTATTTCTACAGAGAGTTCTGGCTCTATCTTCATCGTAATATCACTTTGTACTTGTGGGTCAACTTGCTCTGATGTGTTTCTTTCCTTCTTGTTTTTCTTTTTCTTTCTCTTTGCAGTCCTTATCACAGTATCTTCAGTGTCCTGCACATTTAATCGTTCTGCTATTGCTGCAGGTATTTTTAAGACCTTCTTATAATTTGAGCCAAAAAGAGGATGGCGACATTTTGTCTCGGGTAGTGGTATAAAATTAGTCTGATTGTTCACCATAATATTGTCATCACGGAAATGCGCTTTAGGGATTCTCTTACGTAAATTAATGACCCCACTTAGTGATACATTCCTGATTTTATATTTGTTTTGCTCCATTATAAGCACAGATATAGTGTCCGATTGTTCTTCTGCAACACTACCTTCATAAGTTTGCCCACCAACTTTTATCTTGCATTTTCCATGGATATTTAAGGTTGTATTATCAAAATCTTTAATGTTAATCTCTTTTGGACACTTCAGAATCCATATTTCGTCATCTCTGGTGAGATTTGTATTGTTGTTAAATGTTTGGGGAAGCTGCTTCAAGTTAGGATTCGTTTTAAGGAAATAGTTTAATTTTATTGGTTTTTTATTATTTTCAGAATGACTTTCATGTTCTACATGGCTAGACTCTGTGTTTGAATCATCGTCATCATCCTCAAAGCGAATTCTATCTGATATTCGCTGTTTTCGATGCTCTGTTGCTTCTAACTTTTTATTGAAATCTTGCTCTGGTACACTGAGACCTAGCTTAGTAATCATGTTTAAATTGTCATTGCAATTTACTTTTGTTTTTTCTGCATCAATACTCTTGTTGATGAATGAAATAGTATGAGGAGAATGACTATCGTCACTTTTTATTGCAGATATTTCATCACAATCACTTTCTTCTTGTAATGTGGTATTTTCTGTTGCAAAGCTGTTTGTATGATTACCTTTGCTTTTTTTGTTCACTACTGTTTCTTTAATGTCCATTTTTTCTTCAATATCTAGATACAGATTGTCACTATCATAATGTTTTTTAGACTTCTTCTTCTTCTTTTTCTTAGGTTTACTCATTTCTGGATAGTTATCAGTTTCTTCTTTGAGAGTAACATTATCATCATTTATTTTAATGCTTGAATTGTTTTCATGATTATTCAATGCACTTTTTGTTGAATCTATACTTAAAGTGCGTTTGCGTTTTTTCTTTTTATGTTTTGTAAAAGAAGAAGCTAATGATTCTTCTTGTTTTACTTTCAAGTTAAGGTAAGTCTCATCATAGGACATAGAGTCTTGTGAATCATTTTGGTCTCCATTAGTTACCAAGGTTTTAATTTTCTTTTTCTTCTTGCGTGTATCATTATCACTGTCTGGTTCTATTTTAATTTCTTTTTTCTTTAAACTACTGTTACTTTTAATTTCAATATATGCTTTTTCTTCCTTAATAACTACATTAGGTTCTGAACTAACTGACTCATCATTGTGTTTTTTTCTAGATTTCTTGCCTTTTGTTTTCTTTTCATCATTAGCAATATTATTTTTGTTAGAATTATCATTGATGTCATCTGCAGCCCTGAAAAATTAAGTTTGAGATATAGTTCTGCATTTATATCAAACTTACAGGTGCAAAAAACCGGCCAAGTGTGAGTTGGAATCGCAGACTAAAAGTTCCACATCACTAAAACTAGGGTCCGTAACTTTACTTCGAGAGTCATATGTTCGATTAACGCAAACTCGACTGAACGTTTGTTCGAATGGAATTTATTGCGAAACAACCTTTTATCGCCAAACGTTACTTCGACTGAACGTTTCATCGAATATTCATTAATCGATGGACTGCTCTTTCGAATGAGTTTTAGATAATATCTAAAACTCATTCGAAAGAGCAGTCATCAGCCATCGAGAAGATTTCAATTCTTGATTGAAATCTTCTTTACATCTCATCTTCTTATTCTATCTTCTTCTAATATATAGGGTTAACATTAGTAAACCATAATGTGTATTAAATTAGTCCGAATGTTCATTTATTATTATTATTTATTTATTCTACAGACAACGAGATCCAAATAATTAAATTGTTAAATCATCATTTATAATTAAATTGTTAGTCCTAAAACATTTGCTAAAAATGAGGTTTTAGTGACAGAAACGAATCGCTGTAAATCCAACTCCACGCAGTCTTGTCTGCCCTACCCCTAGCTAGAGTGTAATTTAGAATCGCGTAGGCGTGGAGGGGCGAGGCGGCCCGCGAGTTGAGGAGCAGGTGGTTGTAATGCTCGCCGCCGCGGCTGAGCCGCTGGCCGGCCACGCCGGCCAGCAAGACGAAGCTGCGGCGGTGGGCGTTAAACCATTTGTTTGTTAAGCAATTTATAGCTAAGAAAATGCGACATTGTCGTATTTCACGTAAGCGGCAAGGGTGTTTTACATAAATAAAAGTGACTGTCGAATGAAAAACGTAAACGTAAAAATAAACGAGTTGGACTCGCCCATGAAGGGTTCCGTAGCAGCAAGTAACATAATATAAAAGTTCTTGTAGTTTGTTAAAGGTAAATTGCGGTTTACGATTTATGACGTATTAAAAAAAAACTACTTACTAGATCTCGTTCAAACCAAGTTTCGATGGAAGTTTACATGGTAATGTACATGATATTTTTTTTTAGTTTTATCATTCTCTTATTTTAGAAGTTACAGGGGGGGACACACATTTTACCACTTTGGAAGTGTCTCTCGCGCAAACTATTCAGTTTAGAGAAAAATGATATTAGAAACCTCAATATCATTTTTGAACACCTATCCATAGATACCTATCCACACGTATGGATTTGAAGAAAAAATTTTTTTGAGTTTCAGTTCGAAGTATGGGGAACCACCAAAATGTATTGTTTTTTTTTCTATTTTTGTGTAAAAATCTTAATGCGGTTCACAGAATACATCTACTTACCAAGTTTCAACAGTATATAGTTCTTATAGTTTCGGAAAAAAGTGGCTATGACATACGGACGGACAGACAGACAGACATGACGAATCTATAAAGGTTCCGTTTTTTACCATTTGGCTACGGAACCCTAAAAACAAATAAAAACATTATTTATAGCCAGTTGGACATATTATGCAAACTAGAAGCAACCCACAAAACTGGTGAAATTGAGTTATTGGTAACCAACAGAATGAAATGAAATTGTTTATTCTGTAAATAGGATCACTTTAAATATGTTTTTAAATTAGCTAGATGAGTTCGTTGTACTATATCTGTCAGGAAAGTACTGCTATCGTGTGAAGTTGGCAACAAGCGCGATCCTATTCTTAGTTGGCTCGCATAGTACATACAATAGGTTTTCTAATATATATTGTGAAGCTATGAATTAACTTTCGTATACTCAAAAAAGATCCAAGCTGCTGGGACTGCAAGCTGCTAAACCCTAGAAATTTTTAAAAGCTAAACGGAACCATGTCATGTAGTACCTGAAACTCCTGATTCCTCAGTTCCAGGATTTTCATTATGCAAAATAGAACCAAGCCACATGGTTCTCGTTAAACATAAGTATTTTAAAGTAACGGTATTTAAATTACCTACGTAAGTAGGTTCGTAAAACCTAAACATATTGCATTAGCTCAAAAGTTCCTTTTTATGGGTTGGTTCTAGTTTGCATAACTATGTCCAGTTGATTCTTTGACATGGTCTCATTAATACCCTTTATTTATGGGATATCAACCGCCCCTAAGGCCACAGAGCATGCCTAAGGCGACCCACCGACCTACTCCATGAAATACAATTCACGCAGATTAGTACTCACATTGAGGTGCTATTGATGCTATCACTTGAAGTATCTGTCCAAGCAAAACTATTTTCAGAAGAAGATTCCATTAAATGTAAACGCACTTCTCTATGTACATTTTATTTTACCTCACTCTTATTATCTTTTAATGTTTTGATAAAACATAACCTGAAATAATAACCTCAATTATAACCTCAATCAATGTCTGTGACATAGACATATAAGTATAAGTCACACCACAGAGCACTATAATTATAATAGTGGTAGTCACACAGAGCATGTAACTTTAAAGTTTAAGTCAGTCAGACAACTGTGCGTTTGCACCGGCGAAACATCACGACAAAACACTACAAAACATGTTGAAATCTCTAGTTCCTGTCAAACATTGTATGGAAACTTGACAGAAAATAGAGATTCGAACATGTTTTGTCGTGAATATTTCGCCAGTGCAAACGCACAGTAAGTCATTGGTCTGTGATCCTCTATAATAATCTGTGTCTGTGATCGATAATCGATATCATATCAATGATGTGATGATGTCCACAGAGTAGATTATACAGTATGTTAACTAACAGAGGGCGTTCCCGTTTCCCGTATAGCGTCCATGCTAGAAAAAATAAGTGAAAAAAAAAAAAAAAATTAAAGGGGATGCGCCAAGATTGCCCGTTAAATTCAAATTTTCTTACGTTTTTTGCAATTTACAGCTCAGTGTCAGGTTGTATGTTGATTAAAATATGATTCGCGACCGTAACAAATATAGCTTTACGGAATTATAATCATTAGAATTAGCAATACAACTTCTTATTATGTTAGCAAAGGTGTGAATTAGTCATTCAATACAGTTACTTAGAGAGTTGTGTATTGATGACTTTTATGATTATAATTCTATAAATAAACATTTGATACGTCCGCGAATCATATTTAGAACAACATACAACCTGAAACTGACCTGCAAATTGCAAAAAACGTAAGAAAATTTCAATTTCGCGGGATACCTTGGCGCATCCCCCTTAATAAAATTTTCTCAATTTTTTTTTAATTGTTACGTAAATGTAACACTCGGTACACGCTCACTTGTCTTTCAATGTGGAAAGACAAGTGCGCGTGTACAGTGTTTGTTTTACGTACGAAATAAATATTTTTTGTGAATATTTTATGATAAAAATGTCGATTTTAATATTTTTTTCTAGCATGTATGGACGCTATACTATTGCGGGTTAGCGGAAACGTCCTCTGTTAGTTAACATACTGTATACAGCCGCGTTTACACATTCGCGCGAGAAACGAGTCGAACGGCGAGTCGAGGCACGAAGTCACGAACACGAATGTGTAAACCACAGACATATAATGAGTAGACTACTCTTTATATGTCTGTGGTGTAAACGGTAGATCGTCATTCGCCTCGCCACTTGTCCTTTGAGTCAAAGCAAGCAAAGGGAAACGAGTGGTGGCTAGGCGAACTAATGTTTACACGTTCGTTCTCTAGTTCATTTCATAACAAACGGAATATCAAGCAACATCAAAATGGACTGGACTAATAATAAAGTTATGTTTTTTTTTTTATTGATAACTTGCTTTTGGTTATCCTTTCATAGCGTGGGTGGAAGTAAAGCACCATTTACTATTCTTCAAATCAGTCATTTATTTTCTTTTACACATTACATGACGCCATTACTCTTCGCCTCTTGCGAATACGGTAGTGGTAGTGTTGCCACTTTATCTAGCACAGACTCAAATTCTAATACCCCGGCTCAAGTTCAAGTTTATTATTTTCTTTAAATTATACAAAACTACTAAATTACTAAACTTGGACCTGTTACCATCAAACAAAACTTTTACAATACTGGCAGCACTAAAATTGACACTTGACATAACAATTTGAGTTTGACATTTTGTTGTTTGACATATTTCACAAAATGTCACAAACTTTTAAACATAATTAATGTAAACATTGAACATTTCCTGAGATTAAAACTTAAATTACTATCATAGTTATTACACTTATTACTATGTAAGAGAACTAAAATTGACATACTATTACTTAACACAATACACCGAGAGAATTACAAAAATAATTGTGTTTATCTTTGGACAGTGACTTGGTAAGTATATCAGCTTTGTTTTCATTAGTTGGCACATATTTTAACATGATTAAACCTTTGCTTACAATATCTTTAATATAATGTACCTTTATATCTATATGTTTAGATCTCTTGCTATTTTCGTAACTTTCAATCATCTTTATAGTACTTTGATTATCAATAAACAACGTAGAATTTATATTTTTACAAAACTTTAAGTCCTCTAATACTCCTAATATAAAAATTATTTCACTTCCAGCTAATGCAGCAGCAACATATTCGGCTTCAGCTGTAGACAACGCGACGGAAGTCTGTTTCTTCGAAGTCCAACTAATCAAGTTGCCCTGATGGAATATTGCAACTCCACTCACACTTTTTCTATCAATATTCTCACTTGCCCAGTCAGCGTCTGAAAATGCCTGTAAACAATTTTGATTTGTTTCTTCTTTACTATATAATAATCCTTTTTCTTTTGTTTGTTTCAGATATCTCAAGATTCTCTTTCCAGCTTTCCAAAGTGTCAGTGTTGGCCGATTCATGTATCTGCTCAAGAATCCTGTTGGATATGCTATGTCAGGTCTGCTAATTGTAGCGAGATACATCAGTGAGCCTACAAGTTCTTTATAAGGAATATTGGTTAATATTTCTTCTTCTGGATCTATGTGTAAACCGATTTCCATTGGAGTATTTATGCCTTTGCTATCTTGCATATTAAACTTTAATAAAATTTTATCTATGATTTGTGTCTGTTTTATTTCTAATCCTTTGTCAAATTTCTTAATTTCCATTCCTAGGAATTTACTGATGTTGCCCATATCTTTAGCTTTAAATTCTTCTTTTAAATGTTCTATTATATTTTGTCCTTCTCCGATAATTAAAATGTCATCGACAAATATGAGAATGTAGACATTATTTCCAATATATAGACAGAAATCTCTTTGTGAACGACTGAACCCTTTCTTTATGAGAAAGTTGTTAAGTTTGTCATTCCAACATCTTGGGGCTTCCTTGAGTCCATATAATGCTTTTCTTAGTTTCAAAACTTTTCCTTTTTCTTTTTCTAGCCCTTCTGGATATTTTATGTATACATCAGATTTTAATTCACCATTTAAAAATGCTGTTGGTATGTCCATTTGTTTTATAGATAGATCTTCTTGTACAGCTTTGTTCAGAAATAGTCTTACAGTTGTCATTCTAGCAACTGGTGCATAGATATTTTGTGTGGTTTCTTCTTGAAATCCTTTTGCTACTATTCGGGCTTTCTTTGTATTATCTGCCTTTGTACGGAATATCCATTTGGTGTCTATGGCCTTCTTTTTTATTTATTTATTTATAGCCTTTATTCAGAGTTACAGTGTATTTTAATAACATTTTGTCTTAATTAGTTCTAAGTCTCTGTGTGCCCTTTGGCAAAGGCCTCCTCCATCCCCTTCCAATTCTCCCTGTTTCTTGCCTGTCTAGTCCATGTTTTCCCCGCCGTCCTCACCAAGTCATCCTGCCATCTTTTGAAGGGTTTCCCTTTCTTCCTCTTCCCATCCCTAGGGTACCATAGGGTCACTTTCTTGTTCCACTTCTCTTCTCCCCTGACAGTGTGGCCGGCCCATCTCCATTTGAGTCTTCTCAGTTTAAGTACTACGTCCTGTGTTTTTGTTGCCTTCCTGATTAGACAGTGATTAGTTCTTTCTATCTTTCTTTTTCCCATCATACTCCTTTCCATACTACGTTGACATGTTTTAAGTTTTGTCTGTTGGGCTTTGGTCAAGGCCCATGTTTGGCATCCATAAGTCAGTATAGGCAGAATACTGGTGTTGAAAAGTTTTCCTTTGATAGAGATGTTTAGTTTCTTGTCTTTCATTATTTCTTTATAGGACCAGTATTTCTTCCATGCATGCCCTATTCGTGTTTCTATCTCTTTGCTGGATATGTTACTTGTTGTGATTATTTGTCCTAAATATGTATAATCTTCAACGTAATCTATTGTTATGTTATTTACTGTGATTGTTTCCTTCGCTCTGTTAGTCATTGCTTTAGTTTTTGATGTGTTCTTATTTAAGCCTACAGTTTTACTGTGTGTGTCTAAATCAGTTAACATTTCTTGCAGTTCTTGAGACGACTTTGCAAATAAGATGATGTCATCGGCAAATCTCAGGTTGGTTAGGTATTCACCATCAATTTTTAAACCATGGTCTTTCCACTCAAACTGCCTGAAAACATCTTCAAGCACTGTTGTGAAGAGTTTTGGTGAGAGAGGGTCCCCTTGTCGTACGCCCTTTTCTATGTTGATGCTCTCTCCCTCTTTTTCCAATTTTACTGTTGCAGTACTGCCTGTGTATATGTTTTTTATTATTCTAATGTATTTTTCTTCGACTCCTTGCTTTTTCAAGGCGATCCAGATTCTGTTGTGTTCTAAGGAGTCGAAGGCTTTACAGTAGTCTACAAAACAACAATAAAGTGGTAGATCGTATTCTTTATATTTTTCGAAAACTTGCTTCACCACATGGACGTGGTCAACTACCGAGTACTTGCTTCTAAAGCCCGCCTGTTCTCTGGGTTGATTCTCGTCTAATACTTTAGTAATGCGACTCAAAATAATTTTAGCAAATACTTTGTAGACATTTGACATAAGGCTTATTGGACGATAGTTGCCCACATCGCTTCTATCTCCCTTTTTGTGGATAAGAATAATAGTGGACGTAGTCCACTGCGAAGGTATGACTTCTGTTGCTAATACGTCATTGAAAATAGACACCAGAGGCGATGTAATGGCGTTTTGTGTTGCTATCAAGAGTTCGTTGGTTATGCCGTCTGAACCTGGGGCTTTATCCCTTTTCTGTGATTTCAGAGCCTGCTCAACTTCCTCTCTTAGTATGGGTGGTACGCCAGTTGGGTCTTCTAGTGTAACATCGTCTGTAGTTATTGACTTTGAGTACAGTTCTCTATAAAAGTTTGTCGCTGTTTCGATTATATCCGGTCGCTTTGTCTTCACTTCGCCTCTTTTATTTTTAATGTTTGGTATCCAGTCTTTCTTCTCTATTAAGCATTTTATTGCCTTCTTTACTCCCCCTGTTCGGATGATGTGTTCTTCGAACGTTTTTAGTCTATGAGACTGTCTGTCTTTCCTCATCATGGTACGTATTTCTTTTGAAATTTTTGTTATTTTCTGCCTTACTTCTTTAGATTTGTTTTTAATGCCAATAAGTGTTGCCCTTTCATCCTGTAATCTAAGTGCTTCTTCTGTTATTTTGTTTGTTGCCACGGCTCTTGTTTTGGGTATTTTCTGGCAAAGCATGTTTTCTAAGTAATTATACTTCCTTTGGAGCTCTAATTGGTAAGTAGATGTTGCAAAGTTTTTAAGTTGTTCTTGTAATTTTGTTGATAGTAGCTGCATTTCATCGTTTGTTAATTTCGAAGAGGTTTTTATGTTGTGTCTGGATTTTTTTCCTGGGTTCATTTTTAGTTTCGCTCTTACCATTCGGTGGTTAGTGTTAAAGTTTAGATTTCGTATTATTCCACAGTCGTCAAATGAATTCCTTCTATTGGAAAGAATGAAATCTATTTGGTTTTTATATCTGCCATCAGGGGACGTCCAGGTCCATAAATCATTTCTATTCTTCTTGTACATACTGTTCAAAACTGTAAGGTTGTGTTCGTGGCAAAGATTTATTAGTTTGTTGCCATTCCTGTTCCGTTTCCCTATGGTGTGAGGACCAATAATGTTATTCTCACTTTGGTATGCACTTCCAATTTGGGCGTTGAAATCCCCCATTATGATTAAATTCTTATGAGCATAATTGTGTATAGTTGAGTTTATGTCCTCATAGAATCTTTTTATTTCTGCTTTACTAGATGTTTCGG
Organism: Conistra vaccinii; assembly: GCA_948150665.1. Classification (NCBI taxonomy): domain Eukaryota; kingdom Metazoa; phylum Arthropoda; class Insecta; order Lepidoptera; family Noctuidae; genus Conistra; species Conistra vaccinii. The sequence continues at coordinate 156,330 of OX411321.1, forward strand.
TTGGTGAATATATCTGAATAATGGTCCATTTCTCCTTGTAGCAGGGTAGATTTAAGTTTAACACTGTTATCCTTTCTGAGATTGCTATTATTTCATCTATGGAGTTCTTAAGATGTTTTTTAATTATGAAGCCGACACCGTGTCTGCCTTTTGTCTCTCCTTTATAGTGTAGAATGAAATCATCAAATTCTTCTATTCCTTCTCCCATTCTTCTTACCTCGCTTAGGCCTAGTATGTCCCAATTCACCTGTTTTAGGGCTAACAATAATTCTTGCAAACTTTCGTCTGATTTCAACGTAAGTGCATTTAATGTGTTGATGTAGATATATTCCGACTCTGTGGTATGTTTAGGGTTATTTGATGGAGGGTTGCGGTCATAATTCCCCACGGTGACCGTTGACCGGCTTGGGGAAATTTGTTTTCTGTTTTTGGTTGTTTTAGTTTTTATTTTTCTATTGTTTGTCTTCCGGGGACTGGTGTGTGCTAGTTGCTATTGTTTGGTTGTTCCGAGTTGTGAGTTTGATCTAGGACGGTTCATGTATTCAAAAGCATTTGTTTTATTTACTTTACTTGGGGCCCTTATTCCAGCCCCCTCCTTGTCTTCATTAGCTGGTTGAGTTGGAGTTTTTGATGGTGAGCGCTTCCTTTTATCCTTGCTCTTATCTTGGCTAGTTCTCCCTTTTACAATGAGTTTGTCGTAGCGGATGATCGCCTGATTCCCTTTTTTGGCTTCTTCTAGTTTCTTGATTTTCAATTCTTTCCTGATTTCTAAAATGTCTTTGGGAAAGTCCTCTGTTGCATAGATGTTGGTAGGGAAGTTTTTGTTATTTCTCAGAGTCTCAATTTTTCTCCAAGCAAGTGTGAATTTTACGAGAATGGGCCTTTTCTTCCCCTCCGATTTTTTTCCAAGCCTGTATGCATCGCTTATTTCCCATTTGTCAAAGTTTTCTAGCCCACCTACTTTTCCTGCGTTGTTTAGAGTCTCTAGCACTATATCCATGAGCTCGGGGTTGCTCTTCTCGTCTTCTCCAACTCCATGAAGCAAAATGTTGTTCTTCCTCACCTCCCGCTCTAGACCATAGACCTTGTTCTTCAATGTCTTTATTTCTTTGTTTAGGTTTAGGTTTTCCTGCATTAAGGGTTTTAATTTTTCGTCCATGGTGACAGCTATGGATTTGCTAAAGTTTTCAGCGAGGGCATTCGTTTGCTTATAAAAGTCCTCTTTTAGTTCATTTAGCTTGATGGTCATTTGCTCGTTCATTTTCGTGATTAATTTTTCTAGTTGATTCTCCATGTCTCGATAAATTCCAATTTCTACTTTTTGGGTGATTATTATTTTTGTTGGCAACACAGACCTTAGGCTGGTATCCCAAAAAAGTTATGGTATGGTTCTCCTTGACTTTTCCCCCCTGGCAACACCGAATCGCTTGTCAGGTTGACAGCTTGTCGCTGTCAGATGTCAAGTACCGAAGATCGTTAATTTGCACGCTGCTGTATTATACGTGTATCTATATATAGTTTAGCACCGCTTTTCAACACTTTTCTACTTGTTCCGATACTTTGTTTACTGCCAGTATTTAGCAATTCACTTTTTGCACACCGTGATAAATGTCTAGAGATCGAATTCACAAGGGAATGTTAGGTTTTAACCACGATTTTCAATTTTAAACACTGCGCACGCACAGAACACTACTCTCTTGACAGCTGTCAAACCGGAAGCCTATGGCCTTCTTATCCTTTGGTAATTCACATATTTGCCATGTTCCATGTTTTTCATGAGCATCTAGTTCTTTTTCTATTGCTACCTTCCATTCTTCTCCACTCTTTATTGCCTCATCATAATTCTGTGGATCACCCATGCATAAACAGTATACGATGTTAGTTTCGAATTCTGTTTCATAGTCTTTCAGATGATTCGGTGGCTTCACTTTTCTTCCAGATTTTGTTGTTATTTCTTCTTTATCTGACTCTTGTTTTTTATCTTGTTCTTGTATTTGTTCTTCCTTGTCATCTGATTCTCTGATACTTTCTTGCATTTCTTTATCACAATTTTCTTCATAATAACTTCTCTCAACCTTTTCTTCTCTTCTTTTATAGCGGATATCATTTTCATCAAATCTAACATCTCTTGATATCATTATTTTATTATTGACAGGATCCCATAGCCTGTATCCATTCTTTGCATAACCAACCATTCTTACTTCTTTGGCTCTGTTACTAAGCTTGTCTTGTTTTGGTATGTTTACCATCCATCCTCTTGCTCCAAATATTTTTAATTTTGTAAGGTCTGTCTTCCCATATCTTATATCTGTAGGTATCTTGTTCCTTATAGCTGCCGATGGACATCTATTCAATTGATATGCAGCGCACCTTATTGCCTCTCCCCAAAGTTGCTTTGGTAAAGTACTTTCATTTATGATAGTCCTTGCCTTGTTGTATAAAGTCCGATTCATCCTCTCACTTACTCCATTCTGTTGTGGTGTGTGCGGTATTGTTGTCTCTTGCTGTATTCCTTTGTCTCGACAAAAATCTTTCATTCTCTTACATGTATATTCTCCACCATTGTCCGATCTTATCCTTTTAACTTTCTTCCCTGTTTCTGTCTCTATCTTCTTTATGTAAGAGATTAAATTCTCTGTTGCTTCACTTTTATTTTTCAACAGATAGACTTCACAGAAATGGGAGTAGTCATCTATCACTGTTTGATAGTATATCTCTTCTTCATCAGTAGCGGGTCTTACTGGACCTGCTATGTCACTATGTAGAAGTTCTGCTACATCTCTTGACCTTGGACCTTCAACTGACTTGAATGGTAGTCTTGTTGACTTCGCTTCCATGCACTCTGGACATATCTTTTTGCCAACTGGTAACTTCATGATCTGTAAACCCTTGCGATTGAGATGCCCTAACCTTTTATGCCACAAATCTTCACTAACAATATTGCATTGCTCACCATCAGTCAAGTCATTACATACTTTACCCTTAATGTAGTATAGTTTATCATTTAATTTTCCTACCACCTGAGTTTTATTGTTAAATATCTTAACTACAGAGTTTTCAAAGTTTACTTTATGTCCTGTCTCTACTATTTTCTTTACTGATAGTAAATTATATGTTAAATTTTTTACAATCAAAGCCTCAAATCTTATTACTACACCGTTGACATTAAGTTTAATCTTACCCTTCTTACTTGTATGGATACACTGTCCATTTGCTACATAAATCCTAGTGGGAGTGTCCATGATCACGATATCTGTCATAAAACCTTCAAATTCTTCTTTCACTAGATGTTCGGTACACGCTGAATCTACAACTAAATGCATTTCGCTATTTACTGATGCATGCACCTCAACACAACTTATGAATGCCAGTCCATCACTTTTATCTTCACTCACTCTTGCCGCAGCACTGTCCTCTGAAGTACGGTCACGTCCACGACCTCTGAATCCTCTTCTTGTTCTGCCACGTCCTCGACCGGTTCTGCACTCGAATGATTTATGACCTGGTTTTCCACAGCGATAACATTTGATTATATTTGCACTGAACGCTTCATTATCTGCTTCGTTGTTTCGTCCTAGTTTTTCTTTTAGTTTTATCTCAGCATCAAGCAGTCGCACTTTTACAAAGTCGATTGAAATTTCTTTTTCAGTATTCATAGTTTCTATAGAGGTTATAACTTGTTCATACTCCTCAGGTAATGATGACAGCAAATAACAGATTTTATCAAGGCTTTCTAATTTTGAGCCTGAAGCTTCTAGCTCCGTCACTAACTTTTCAAAAACTAAAAAGTGGTCTTCCAGACTCGTTGAGCATTTCAGGTTAATCAATTTTCTACGTAAATGAAGTTTGTTTAGCACGCTTTTTCGCTCAAAATGTTCTTCAAGTAATTTGAACATACCTGCAGCCGTTTTGCCGCCTTTTATTATTTCTAAATATCTGTCCGGTAGACATTGCACGATTATATTTCTCGCCGTAGCGTCATTTTTCTTCCAATCTTTAATATTGGTGTCTTGCTCGTCTTCGATGGCTTCCAGCACGCCATTTCTTTCCAGTAGCGTTTTTACTCTGAACTTCCAGTTGTTAAATTCACCCGGAGTTTGTAATTGCGGAAATTGGCCTTGTTGAGACGCCATTGTGCTTGCAAAATTTGTTGAAATTTTTCACTTTCTTTTAGAATAGAATAGAATAGAATAGCATTTATTTGCAAATATGGGTTATACATAAGTAGGTAGTAGTAGGTTTTCATAGAGTTCTGTTCTGTTCTGTTCTGCCATCTGAGTTCTGTTCTGTTCTGTTGTTTTCCGCTCGTTTTCGCCCATTCGCTGGTTCCCATAACCTTTTATTGATAACTTGCTTTTGGTTATCCTTTCATAGCGTGGGTGGAAGTAAAGCACCATTTACTATTCTTCAAATCAGTCATTTATTTTCTTTTACACATTACATGACGCCATTACTCTTCGCCTCTTGCAAGCTAATTAGTCTGTGCCTCTTGCGAATAATGCGAATACGGTAGTGGTAGTGTTGCCACTTTATCTAGCACAGACTCAAATTCTAATATTTTTAGCTTTACCAAAGTCAGCCAATCATTAGAAATCCAAACTTAGAGCATTTAACCTAAATGCTCTAAGATGTGAAGTAATGGGAGTACCAGTGAACTGAATAAAAATTCTTTGATTGCTACTATTCGTACAAATCGATGCAAGCTGGCATAAATAAAATCTGGAGCAGGAGATGACTATCATCGCTTGCGGCGACGTTTTCTTTTAATTATTTGTAAACAAATAAAAAATAAGCCTATTACAAAATAAATAAAGTTCTTAATAATGTACTTAATTAACTAATAAAGGACCCCTTGACGGGTATAGGCCTCCTCCAATAATTTCTTTATTGATGTAGGTAGCACCTCTAAATAATTATATTGACTTTGCAAATGCAATGCAAAAGTCGCTAGAATGACGACGTCATCCATTACGTGAATCTGAAGTAGAAATGAATAGACGCGAATGTGTAAACTAGTGTAGCCTAAAGCCACACGAATGTCTCGTCGAACTATTCGTCGAAAGGCGACGCGAATCACCATCACGAGCACGAATGTGTAAATGCGGTGCGCACGAATGTGTAAATCCTATGAATATTCAAGACCAAATTTAAATTTACTTTTTGGTTTTCATTTCCAAACTGCCAACCACTATAGTGTTTTGAGATTTTTGCGTTTCACTTGCCGGCGCGCGGCGGCGGATTTAATCTTTTTTTTTTTAAGCTACTAGAGCCGGGTCCGCACTAGGGTACCGGGGCTCCGTAAAAGGGATGATAGATGTGCCAGCAAGTACGCGGTCTTATGGCACGGCTACCTTACTCGCTCGTATGTCACATTAAGTATGCGCACTTTAAAACCGCCGAGTAAGTTCGCCGGCGATCCAACAGGTTAGAAATTTGAAAATGCACAAATATGTCCTTATATTTTAGGAGATTTTAAGTTAAGAGAAATTGATATTAGAGGATATGGTGGCATCTACATCGCCACATGTGAATTACGCATCACACTGACGTCACGCAAAATCCTGCATCGCGCATACAGAGTTTATCGCGATAATAGCATACATACAACGTCTCGACATCTATCGTCGGGCAGTTCCCCACCGGCCACCAGACACCGGGAATTGGGGATTTCGTTTGCATGAAAAATCTTATTCCTTGAGTTAACAAAACAATAGGTAATTCTAAATGAACTAAACAAACTGTCGACGCGCGCCATGTACCATCGTTTTCTACATTTACAATCAAACTCAAACTCAAAACCATTTATTTCAATTAAACCATATACAGGCACTTTTGAATTGTCAAGGAGTCAGTCAGTCAGAAAAAATTAAGCTAGTGGCCCATTCCAAAACGTAGTAGGTACCTATGGAGAAGAACGGGCAAGAAACTCCACGGACACTCTTTTAAATAAAAAATTGTTACATAAAATTGGTTACATCATTCATGTTGAAATTATACATGTGAGAACAATGTAAAAATACGTGCACGTTCAAAGCGTCCGTAATAAACAATTCAAAGATTAAAATAAATTAAAATAAGCCATGGCAGCTAAGAGATGACCAGTCCCTACTGACGGCGCCCGTTCACGAACATGGCGCATGTATTAGCACCATTCAGCTCAACCATTTTGAAGGGAGTTAAATGATCCAACACACACGCCACCATCAGCGAGACATCTGAGTGAGCATGACATACTCTCAGCCGCCAGGGCACATTCAAGTCAATGAAAGACATATTACCCGGTAAATGGTAGCTCTGTAGTACATATCTAGTACTCAAACCTGTGCTATGCAATTATACAATACAAAGGAGATTGAGTTTATACAATGCAAAGATGATGTCTTACAATCTTCAGCAGCTCCAACAGTATTTTTAAATGTTAATCAATTTGTTGTGGTTGTGGAGCAGGACCAGCATTGAGCCAAGCATTTTTATCAGCGATGTAATCGGCCAACTTATCATATGCCTGCCTGCCTGCATAGTGTGCGTTTTATACAAGATTTGAATTTCGTCTCATTCAGTTGAAGTATGTGGAGAGGAATTTTATTGTAACATTTTAAACAGTACCGCATGAAAGATGAGTCTACTTTAGCCAGTCTGAAACCTGGTTGAACTAATAGGTCCCTATTTCTTGTAAGTTGTACTATAATTATGTCTATCACCTCGTTTGCTAAAAAGATGTAAATTTTTTCTTGTACATGTACATGATGTTTTCATAGATATATTGACAAGGTACCGTCATGATGTTAATAGCCTTAAACCGTTCCCTTAGAGAATCGTGCCTGCGCAGATAATATATGGCTCTGATCGCTCTTTTCTGCAAAATAAAAATAGACTCGATGTCTGCAGCCCGTCCCCACAGTAAAATACCGTAAGACATGATACTATGAAAATAGCTAAAATAGACTAGCCTCGCGGTATCTACATCAGTATATTGACGGATTTTTCTAACAGCGTATACTGCTGAACTTAGCCGTCCTGCAGGAGATGTTAAATGAGGACCCCATTGTAGCCTTGAGTCGAGCGTGATCCCCAGGAAAACAGTTTTATCGACGAATTCTAGTTTCTCTTGATTCAATACTATCTCACAATCTCTACTTTTGACATTTGGTAAAGAAAATCATCTTTTTAACTAAGAGACTAGAAACACAAACATTAGTAAACCACTCCAACGCCACGGCTCTTTAGCCGACTAGCAATCGCATTGCTCTCACACATCCAGCGCATGGATCAAAACTATGATCTTTTCAGACCTCAACCTGCTCCAGAAAAACACGCCCATCGCGGACCCACGGACTACTTGAGTTGTCTCAAGAGATACCGATTTCTACGGCTACGACTACGTAATAACTACGGTCGACACTATAGGGCCGATAATCAACCCTACTCGCGTGGTTCCCATATCTTGCAGTTCGCATCATATAACTTTGCCGCTCTGAAGTAGGCAGTGATGACTGCGCAGTAGTCAATCTGCCTTATAAAACAATTTTTTTTTTGATCACACACTAGCGCCACCTTGTTAGATGTGTAGAGCACTTCCATACATACAATAGTTATGGCAGCTCAGCTCTAAAGTACATTCGTCTCGAGTTATTCGCCCTTATCTGTAACGCGTATTTAATTAGGAAAACTGAAAATATGAGTTACTTTTAATGGTTCTATACTATTTATTTCATAGTACAAACTCTAATGGACTAAAAGTACTTCATGTTTTCAGTTTTCCTAATCAAATACGCGTTACAGATTAGGGCGAATAAATCGAGACGGATGTACTTTAGAGCTGTGTGGCTACCATGAGTTTCGCATCGACCGCGTTTGGCACTCCAATTGGCAGCCGGCCAGCCTTCACCGGTGAAGGGCCAATCGGAACGCCGAACGCGCTCGATGCGTTTGATCGAGATGGTAAAATGAAACTCATGGTAGCCACACTGAGCTGCCATAGTAACTATTGTTTGTAAGAAAGTGCTCTACACATCTAACAAGGTGGCGTTAGTGTGCGATAAAAAAAAGGTACCAAAATTGGGCATGGCCCTTTATGTTTTACGAAATGTTTACGAACATAAATGTTACGAATTACCGTGGCGTAATTCTTACGGTGGTGGCGTAAACATACTTGCATCGTGAGAAGGGTGCGCGACAGGGGATGCGTACACTGTAATTGTACCAAGTGACGGGTGCGGCGTGAGGGGTGCAGGGTGACTGGGGTGAGGGATGCGCACACGCACCACGCCGCGCCGCCATTTTGTTGATAGTCATCCTACCTGTGTCAGTTTCAGATACCGCACACATAATTCTATTTTATTCGAGCTTTTCAGTTACCCAATTTATGTAAATATTAGTTTAAAAAATCTGTGCTAATTTACCACTATCTACTTGTAAGTGTTCGTGTACACGGCACCGCCACCGTGCCGCCGCCGGGCCGCCGCCGCGCCGCCACCACACCACTAGCATTGTTTAATGGGGATGCGCCAAGGTAGCCCGCAAAATTCTAAATTTCTTACGTCTTTTCCAATTTGCAGGTCAGTGTCAGGTTGTATCTTGTGTAAGAAAGGATAAGCTGTGCTGGCGATACTGTTCGTGATACTTGCGGCCAGCCTCACTACGCTTTAGGGACTCGGTGCGGATCGGACGTGCGTGAACTAATAGGACTGTAAAACTGTAAAATATTCTAAGTGCCAATAAACGGTGTTACTTTGTTGTCTTTTGTTGGTTTCACTCACTTCTGATCTATTCTCCTTAAACTTGATTAAAGGAGGATGCTTAAAAAAAAAACCAGCTCCGGGGGAAAAGCGATGTATCTCAAATCATCAATAACAATAAGTACTAAAATAATAACCGGTCATAATCGTGATCCTTACTGGCATACATAAAAAATTGCCAGTTTTATTATGCAGTCGTCTATATAAAAACTGATAATTAGTTTTAATTGACGAAGATGATGATTAGTTTTGTTTTGTAACGCATATTTTCCCCCAATTTGTTATTTATCTTTTTTTTTTTTTTCTTTCCTTCACTTTTTTCTTTCGCAAATAAACATATTTTCTTTCTTTTCTTTCTAATTACTTTATTCAAAAATATTATGTTAAAATGCGAGCTTGGCTCATTTTATATTTTTTTACAATGCTTAATGTCGTTGAAAGTACTATGGATATATTTATTGTAACAGAAACTTCGAGAATTGGACATCAAAATAGTCAGGATTTAACAGCATCGTCACGTGAAACGCCTCGAAGGCATCCTGCCTTCGAGGTTCTGGACTGGAAAGAACTAGGCATCAAAATCAATAGCGAGTTTATCACTAACCTTCGATTTGCCGACGATATAGTATATCATGACTGAGACTATGGAGGACCTCAGTTTACTGCTCGAAGACCTCAGTAGAACCAAAAGAGTGGATCTTAAAATGAACATGGACAAGACAAAGGTGATGTCAAATGCCCATGTAACACCCGCTCTCATAAAGATCGGAGACGCTACGCTCGAAATTGTAGACGAGTACGAGTATGTTTACCTAGGACAAACTGTCTAGCTAGGTAGGTCCAACTTCGAGAAAGAGGTCAAACGGCAAATCCGACTCGGCTGGGCAGCGTTCGGGAAGCTACGCAATATCTTGTCGTCCCAGATACCACAGTGTCTCAAGACGAAAATCTTTGACCAGTGCGTATTGCCAGTGATAACTTATGGCACAATCGTGGTCGCTCACAATGGACCTTATCAGAAGGCTAGTCACCCAAAGAGCAATGGAGAGGGCTATGGTTGGAGTTTCCCTACGTGATCGAATCAGAAATGAAGAGATCCGCAGGAGAACCAAGGTAACTGACATAGCCCGAAGAATTGCTAAAAAAGTTAATACACTATTTCAATCAGCTGATAATAGTACTGTCGAAAAAAAAAACTTTATTTCTCATACTGTAGGTATGGAGAATAACCCTAGAACCTTAGTTTCACAATAAAAGTGTAATGATTACTGCCATAAAAAGCTATTATTATAATTAGATTACTACTGTTTTCAGTATGTTTTCGTTAAGAGAATAACAGTATTCTCTTAACTAAAACATACTGAAAACAGTATTTTACAAAGACGACGCAGGGAATGGCTCTACAGATTTGGTCCCATAGTGAAAAGTGAAGAGAATAATTGAGTCATATAAAAGCAAAGGCAGCAACATCCCACTTTTTCATTTTGGCAACCTTTAATGCAGTATGGTAGTATTCCGGCAAGTTTACTTGACCGAATATTGGTCGCTGTGATTAACTCAAGACAATGTTTATGTTCTTTCTCCAGAATTAGCTTACCTACTGACAGGTTATATGAGTTTATAGAATGTTTAATTTATTTGATTTTATTATACAATTTATTTTATTTTTATTTATTGTTGACATGATCTACTCATTACAATGTTTTCGTATGAGTTGTATTGCAATATGTGATTAGCTAGCGACCTCGACAGTAGATTAATATTATTCTTGCCTAACTGTTGATCTATTTTTGATTTATTTTTACTTCAATGGTCCTAGTTTATCATATCTAATTATGTGACTTCGAGTTACAGCTTTATTAGCTATATGTAAGCGGGCACGCCCTTTATGCCTGGAGGCTTTATAATTCGGGTATTAAGTTCTGTTTACGTTTTTTTTTTTTTAGTTTTTATTTTTGCTTGAGTTTAGATTTCGATATTTTTTTTTTTTTTTTGTTGGTACATTGGCACGTGCTAGCTGACATTATGGCATATATTTTATTGAATGTTTTGTGTTGAGTAATGTAAATTATTTGCATACTATTGTATAGAATCAAGTTTTTTTTTCTAACTGAACAGACAGCTGTGCTGCTGGGGAGTTTGTTGCGCCACTTCTTCTCTCCAGCAAAAGCACTAGGAAGTGGTGAAGGGCGGGCGTTTTTGGGGGACTGTCTTATGTAATTTTGACGTTCGAAAAGTGCTGATTCTCAGCCTAATTTGAATAAATGACTTTTGAATTTTGAATTAAAATCATTTCAAAACCATCATCATCCTTGACCGGTACAAGAGCTCCGCGACACCAATTTCAACCCCATATTTTTATACCCTGCAATTGGGCAGCTATAAAATGCCCATCCAAGGTTTTTTCCTTTCCTGCCGGTCAAAAACACATTTCCCATCTTTAGCCCCGTCTAAACTAAATGGATTTTTGTGCCAATAGCCCTTGTTCCATGTTTACCAATTTTCTTTGCATTGTGTTTGACGGACAGATATTTTGACGTTTCTTTCTTGTTAAAATTTTGTGTTCAACATGGTGAGTTCGTGGTGTAAATTTGTTAAAATCCGAAGAAATCGTGAAAGTGCTAAATATTTTAGCAAATGTAATACTGCACATCATGAGCGGAGTGTTAAATAATACTTGGTCATTCAATATTTTTCAGTTATACAGTTTATTTTGTTGGATGCCGATGTTTGAAAGTGAATTTCTATTGAGGATGTAATTCTAATAATTTATTGATACTATCAGTTAAGCCCATATTTAAATGATACATCTGTTAGCCGTATAACGTTACGTACCTATTGAGAAATTCTTCGATTGAGTTAGTGTCAGGCACAGGTTAAGTTTTCATCGAGTTGATGCGAGATGAAATAATTTATTTGATGTGGTGTTTAGGCACGCGGACCTAAAAAGCATTTGAAGCGCTTAGCCGCTCCCAAAGCATGGATGTTGGACAAGTTGGGCGGCGTGTACGCGCCGAGGCCCTCGACCGGGCCCCACAAGCTGCGAGAGTGCCTGCCGCTCGTGATCTTCCTGCGCAACCGACTGAAGTACGCTCTCACCGGCAACGAGGTGCTCAAGATCGTGAAGCAACGCCTCATCAAGGTGGACGGCAAAGTGAGGACTGACCCCACCTACCCCGCCGGCTTCATGGGTGAGTAGCACACTTGCTTTTATAGTCGATCACGACAGTGTTGAAGTTACTGCAGTACTTTTTAATTGATGTTGTAAGGCAGAACTAGAGTTTACATCATCATGTTAATATGTATGCATAGTCATGCCACAGGGCTTTTAGATGGAGTGTGGTTGAATTGGTATTGTTTATGAAACAAATATGGGAGAGTAATAAGCCTCATTCATTTAAGGATGTTTCCAGGCTGCTGTGATCATTGTAATATTGTGGCCCATATCAATATTGCTGTTGTATTTGTTGCAGATGTTGTTTCTATTGAGAAGACTAATGAGCTGTTCCGCCTTATCTATGATGTGAAAGGACGTTTCACAGTTCACCGCATTACTCCTGAAGAAGCCAAGGTTAGCTAGTCCTTTATTTTATTGTAAATGTAAACCTTACAAGGTATAAAAGGGTCTAGGTAGGTACTTATTGTTAGATGACTGAACAAAGAAAAAAAAAAGTTGTAGGTTCTATGTACTAGCAGGAGTGTAACAATTTAAAACAGTTGCAGAAATAAGGCAAAACAAATTTTTCAATCACAGAGCACTCTAATACTTCGCATTATGAGTCGTGTAATTTATGATGCTAGCTTAGTCTCTATAATTTAGTTTAAAGCATCTTTTGTTATTGGTTATGTTATGGTCACTAATGGCTGTCAAATGTCAAGTAGGGATGGGCCAACTATGACTTTGCCCGCCTAGCCGACTAGTCTGCTGCGAAATGGTCGACTAGTCGACCAAGCTGATCTTGAGCTTTCGGTCGATTTCAGGTGACATCGGCAATGCTTGTGACAACTCTTTCAGCTCGTAGGCCGGCGCGAGGCGCCCGGGGACCAGGCGAACTTGTTGAAACATGTTTTTTTTTCAGTGCGAGCCGGCGGTTCTTGGTGTTTTAATTTAAAACAAAGTTGAATTACGTAGCTAACACAGTGTATATTATTTTATTTGTGGTGGAACTAAGTAACTTATTGAAATGTTTGCGTCATGTCGAAGAAGAAATCACGCACCTTAAATGGACTTATTAATATGAGTAAAAATGGGCCGACTAGTCGCCGATTACAAATATGGCCCACTAGTCTGCTTTCCCGACTAGTCGGCTTTCCCGACTAGTCGGTACATCACTAAGGGCTTGTGCACACCACGTTTTTTAAATGCGCCGTCGACGGCGCGCTTTTATCCTACAGAGCAGTTTGTAAGGTCTACAGGCTGCGTCTGACTTGCGTGCGTATCGCGTTTGTATCGCTACAAACGCGCCGTTAAAAAACGTGGTGTGCATAGGCCCTTAAGCATTGCTGTTATTTCTTTGAAGAACTGATTGATGAGCTCATGGTCTCAAAATTGCCTCAAATTATTATTTAGATTTCTGTGCAGTTATTGTGTGATGTAGTTTAGCAGTCAGTACAGTGTGTGTTTGTGTTGCAGTATAAGCTGTGCAAGGTGAAGCGCGTGTCCACGGGGCCCAAGAACGTGCCGTTCCTGGTGACGCACGATGGACGCACCATCCGCTATCCAGACCCACTAATCAAGGTCAATGATTCAGTACAGGTTGACATTGCATCATCCAAGATCATGGATTTTATTAAGTTTGAGTCAGGTATGTCCTAAAATTAAACACACTCATAATCAGTGATCGGATATTCAGATGCATATTTACCTAAAGTTGAGGTGTTGGCTATTATGGAAAGCTTTTTTGTATCCAAAGAAATCCCAGGATTCCGGGATCGACAAATTTTGAGTTCTGAATATAGAATCGAATGTATATTTACTTAGGTGCAGGTGTTGACTAATATAGAATGCTTTTTTGTATCGATCGCTAAAATCTCGCGATTCCGGAATCGATTTGTTTCGTACTTTTTGATTATAGAAATGCTAGCTAATGTTGTAAAGTAGTTTTCCAAATTGGCATAGCACATAGCCACAAACAATTCGGAGCCTTGAATTTCGTTAAAAAATGTTACAGTAGGTAAATAAATTTTTATGTTAACACCGCAAAAGTAACCTTCCTATGAGGAGGGCTGATAAGTCGTTTCCATACTATGTATCTGATCCCGGAATTTAATCAAATCCGGGATTATACAAAGAAAAAAAATATATATTTAAAGCCATTTCCATAATTTCTTAGCCAAAACGTAACTTTAGGTAAATATGCATCCAAATATCCGATCACTACTCATAATTTATGCTGCTTGTATTTTTACCCCCAGAAACAGAGGGGTGTTATAAGTTTAACGTGTGTATAGATAGTGCCACCTACGAAAACGCGACCCACTCTGCTTTGCTCCGTACTAAAGTACAGCTTACAGTACAGTAATCGCGGAGTGGGGCACGTCTTCTTGGATGGCATTTTCTGTATGTGTGTGTCTGTCTGTGACATAGTAGCTCCCGAACGGTTGAACCGTTTTTTTTCGCTTCCACTATTCGTCCGTCTGTCTGCCAGTGGGCTGTAACTCATGAGCCGTAATAGATATGCAAATCCATACCTACATATTATAAAACAAAGTCTCTCGCCGCGTCTGTCTGTCTGTCTGAACGCGATAAACTCAAAAACTACCGAACGGAGTTTCAAACGGTTTTTACTAGGGATGCATCGATACGCCTTTTTGCCGATACGATACCGATACTCTTATAAAAATATCGGCGATACCGATACGCTTATTGAAATAAAAAATGAAGGTAAAATAAATAAAACACAAGTGGTTATTTTTTTAATTAATATAAAAAGAACAAATAACAGGACAAACTAAATAAAACCGTAGACAGGTTGAGTTTAGACGTACGACAACTCAGTCAACCTAGCGAAATGGGATAGTTAAGCGAGGGCGAGGCTAAAGTGGGCGGGCGAAACAAGACACTATAAAAAAGCACGGGGTTTCCCCGAGCATAGTTAGTTTGTGCCTCGTTTGCAACGAAATAGACGAGACAACACGCGCGTTTACATTACATTTTTAAAGCGCGAATTTGAAAAGTATCGTTGTATCGGCCATAAAAATATCGCCGATGCCGATATATCGGCAAACTTCGAGTATCGCCGATATATCGGTATCGGTATCGGATGCATCCCTAGTTTTTACCAATAGGCGGAGTGATTCATGCAGATGGTTTTAGCATATTCGTTAAGGCGTTGTGTAAATTGGTTGAAATATGACGATTATTGTCGAAGATGTCGGAAAAAAGCATGCCGACTGGGAGCTTCTGGCATGTGCCGCTTAAGCCGTAAGAGATACATTATATTTATGTTCTACAGAATTGAAGATCTTAAAAAGTTCAACAAAAAAGTCCGCGATAGCATAATGCCTATCTTCTAAGGATGACCCACAGTAACCATTTTTATCTTTCAGAATTTGATAATAATTTCATTGTTATTTCCGACTAGCTTCCGCCAGCGGCTTCGCTCGCGTGATAAATTTATATATTATAGCTAACTATATTATGCATGTATTATAACTTCCTCTTGAATCGTATCTATTAAAAAAAACCGCATCAAAATCCGTTGCGTAGTTTTAAAGATCTAAGCATACATAGGGACAGACAGCGGGAAGCGACTTTGTTTTATAATATGTAGTGATAGTGAAGCTATTTTGACTGGTGTTATATTTATCCTTATCCAATAAAATATGTTATTTAATTTGGTCATTTAATTTAGATTAAAATATGCCTTGACATCATATCATTCAAATGAATACTTTAAAAGATATCGCAGATTCAAAATTACGCGTCACAAAATAATGATAAGACTTGTAACAAAAAAGCTGCTGTCAATCTACTCTCTAAGGGCCTTCGCTCACGGCGACTTTTTGTAGCGATGCTGTCGCGCGTTTTGTAAACGCGCTTCTGCATCGCTACTATCGCGCAGGATTATTCATAAATAATTATAGCATCGCGGCTGTATCGATACACATGCGCGACAGCATCGCTACAAAAACTCGCCGTGGGCGAGGAGCCTAAATAAAACTCATTTGGAAATTCAACAAGACAAATATTATATATATATATATATATATATAATTATATATTTATTTTATTTATAACCTTTATTCAGAGTTACAGTGTATTTTAATAACAATTTGTCTTAATTAGTTCTATGTCTCTGTGTGCCCTTTGGCAAAGGCCTCCTCCATCCCCTTCCAATTCTCCCTGTTCCTTGCCTGTCTAGTCCATGTCTTTCCCGCCGTCCTCACCAAGTCATCCTGCCATCTTTTGAAGGGTTTCCCTTTCTTTCTCTTCCCATCCCTAGGGTACCATAGGGTATATTATATATATGATATTGTTAATATAAAAAAATACAAATGTCTTCCTCTCCCCTTCATCCATCATCATTTTTATCTCAGCTTTTAATTTTTTTTCTCTGTTAGAAAAACTATTTCGAAATTTTTCAGACATTTGAAAACCTTAGCCTTAAGATGATGATTTAAAATGTATTTAGAGATGAAGAAGCGGTCTAATGCCCGTTTTCACCTTCACTAAGTGACCCTTAAATGAATCCCTAAATAAAAGTGCACTGTTGGATTTTAAACACTAGGCTCAGCGCTGAGTTGAAAATCTAACAGTGCACTTTTATTCAGGGATTCATTTAATCAATCAATCAATCATTATCTTTATTGTGGATCATAGGTAGGTACATAATACAGGTCTAGAATAATTAAATAGTGAACAGCTATGTCCCGCCCTTAGGGCATACAATAGTTACACAGAAATAAAATGTACATTATTAATTACAAAATTATGGTTAAAATTACACACAGAATTCAAAACAATAAAAAAATAGGTAGGTAAACAACAGTGGGACACTGAACTCATCATGACTGAGGGTGCCTGTATTGAAGAAGTGATTTGTCTAATAAGTCTTTTATAGAGTAGTAGCACTTGATTACTAACAGATCATGGAGATACTTTTTAAATTATTTAATTTCCGTAATTATTCTAATAGGCCCCGGAATATTATTAAAGATGCGTGAAGCTGTACAAAAGATACTTTCATGCATTAAATGAGTCTTGCTAGCTACTGTGCGCAATTTGTCCTTACGCCGTATACGCGTGTAGTAATTAAACATGTCAATATTATTTTTGACAAATACTGCGGCCTCAAATATATACAGCGTGGCGCTTTAATGGCGACATTAATTTAGCACACTTATACGGAATAGCGTTTTCTTTTTAAGAAAATATTTTAATTTCATTAAACGTTTTAATTTATTGATTTATTTAAAAATTTCTAAAATAGGATCTTGAAGCAACCTGTACTTAACAACTGTAGCGCATAGGTCATTTACCGGGGTCACGGATCATTATATTGCATCAATGAAAATAAAACAAATAACATGCAAAGAGAAGGCGAATTGAAGGAATGGGAGAGCCCTATGTCGGCGAGCGTTTGAAAATTTTAATTTTTCTTTTAACGATTTTTTTTTTCTTATTACATTTTTATGATTACTGGCCACTAGCGGCACCCGTGTGTTAAATTAATGTCGCCATTGTAGCGGCACGTTGTAGATACATGGCAGTGTTAACACATTCATCTTTTAAAAAAATGTTTTACAGGAGTCAGTTTCACATAAGTTAAATATAGCCCTGATGCAACGTTTTTGAGAAATGAAAGCACGCTCCTTGTCTGTACTGTTGCCCCAGAATATTATACCGTATCTGAGGATAGAGCTAACGTAACCGTGGTAAGCTGTTAGTAAAGTAGTCTGATTCGCTATTTTCCCCAATCTGTGAAGTGCATATGAAAACTGTCCCAGCTTTTTGCATACATGGTCAATATGTAGTTTCCAATTTAGTTTGTTGTCAATATGCAACCCTAGAAATTTTGTTACTTCAGTTTCTTCAATGTCGCTATCAATTTAAGTGTCACTTAGTTGTCAGTGAAAACGGGCATGTCTTGTAAACATAATGTGTAAAGTATAAATGTGTTTAATTCTTAAGTTGCAAAGGTTTGCCGTGTATTGTTGATAAATCTTATGTATTTTGCTTTCGCAGGTAACCTGTGCATGATCACGGGAGGCAGGAACTTGGGGAGAGTGGGCACCATCGTGTCGCGCGAGAGGCATCCCGGCTCCTTCGACATCGTGCACATCAAGGACACCACGGGCCACACTTTCGCTACTAGGTAATCGTCTAGTTATCACAGCCACTTTTTTCTATGTACTAAATCTTATGAATATACATTTTTGTACAGAAGACTTATTTATATGTACAATATGCTAATCCTTATCAACTAATGGAGCTGAGCTTCAGATCTACACAAGAAGATTAACCATGAATCATGACTTCTGTTATAGGTTAAACAACGTGTTCATCATCGGAAAGGGCACGAAGGCGTACATCTCGCTGCCGCGCGGCAAGGGCGTGCGCCTCACCATCGCCGAGGAGCGCGACAAGCGCATCGCCGCCAAGGTGGCCGGCCAGTAGGCGCTAACTTTAATCAATAAAATACATTAAATCTAAACTCTCGTTTCATTGCTCTGCCGTCTGTGTGTGTGTGTGCGTGCGCACGTGTCGCTCCAGGTCGCGGCGCCGCGCCAGCGCGCGCCCGCACAGCGGACACGCGTAGCGCGCGGGGCCCGCGCCGGGGCCCGCGCCGGGGCCGGGCCCGCCGCCGGGGCCCGGCCGGGCCGCGTGCAGGCGCTCGTGCTTGTTGAGGTTGCTGGGGTCGCCGAACGCGCGCAGGCAGTGCCGGCAGCGCAGCGGCCGGTAGCCCGTGTGCGTGCGCAGGTGGATCTTGAGCCCGTAGCGCCGCGAGTACAGCTTGCCGCAGTACACGCACACGTGGCCCCCGCGCCCGCGGCCCCACTCGGTGGCCAGCGCCTCCAACTGCGCGGGCGCCAGGGCCCCGGCGGGGCCCGCGGCCCTGCCCGGGGCCCGGGCCAGGCGCGCCGCCGCCTCGCGCCAGAAGCGCGCCGGCTCGTAGGGCGCGCACGACAGGAACAGGTGCACCTTCAGCGGGTTGGGGTCGGGAAATGTTCGCGCGCACACGTGGCACACGTAGTCGCGGCCGCGCACGTTGCGCGGCGTGAGGAAGGGCATGTCTAGCGCGGCCAGCGCGTCCTGCGCGAACCACAGCAGCAGCTCGGCGTGTGGCGCCAGGTCGGCGACGGCGCGCAGGCGCAGGCCGGCCGGTGCCCGCGCCAGCTCGGCGCCGGCACAGGGCGCGCCGGGCGCCAGCACGAGCTCGGCGCCGGCACAGGGCGCCAGCACGAGCTCGGCGCCGGCACAGGGGGCCAGCACGAGCTCGGCGCCGGCACAGAGCGCGTCGGGCGCGAGCGCGGCGCGCACGCACAGGCGCGCGGCCCCGCGTCCGCCCGCCGCGCTCACCCAGCCGCCACTGTCCAGCTCTACGTACACCTAGAGTGACATATTACTAGTAGATCATTCAAGACAAAAAAAGTAAATTATTTAATATAATAACTCTGATCAGCCATAATTTCTGCTGCAGCAACGCGAATACGCCGAGCAGCTCTTCTCTGGTGTTGACTGGCTCAAAGTGAAGTTTTTGCTTCATCCATCCCCAAAGACCACCCCCACCCCAAAGCGCCACTGGACTATCTTTGCGGTTGGATTAAGCAAAAAGTTTATTTTGAGCAAGGTCAGGACCAGAGAAGAGCTGCTGGGCGGTTTCGCGTTGCTGCAGCATATATAAAATTATGGCTGATCCGAGCTACTGCGTGCCTTCAAAATGGTGGAGGGGGGGGCAAATTTTTTACTTTTGTAAATATGTCTCGTTCTTTGTTTATCATTGATCATCACTGTAAATGTCTACAGAAAAACCAAATCGTTATGAACTCACTACCTATGCAAGCCTATGTTCCAACACCAATATCTCTTAAAACCAATTGTCATAGAATCAAGTTTTTAGTATCATTATTTAGGTAAACTAAGCACCTGTTAGACGAGTAGAAAAAAAAAGATATTTCCCGGGGGTGAATTTTGTAATAACCTTGATAAACTAAAAAAACAATGTTAATTTTAACGTGATATTGATCTTTTCGTATTTATTTCAATATATATGATGCAGCATTTATTGTCAGTATTAAAGTTAATTAACCTATTGTTAACACTTTTTACTTATTAAAAGTTTTTTACGATAATTGGACATCAAATTCCAAAGTTACAGTACTTTTAGTATGCACCCTTCATAAAATGCGATCACAATACAAAAATGGCTGCCATTCAGGGGTTGGGTTCCTATTCCGACCCCCCATGTAGAATAATTTTATTGATAAAATAGAGCAAACTGCCTTCCCTTAAAGTTTGTACAGTACGAGACCAAACACATTGTATAAGAAATGAATCCCTATTTCCTTGGTCACGATCACGACATCACGCGTGAACGACTGTGCCGATTTTTTAGAAATTCTTTTTTTGTTGTTTGTTATGCGGGCGCCAGACATAGCTTCAAAGATTTTCACATATCTTTGACGACTTTGCAAAGCATTTGAACACATATTGACGTAACCTGCCCTACTTGCTTCGCAAACATATTTCTCCACACTGTGGAGTCCACAGTATGCTGGTAGGCAACAAACAAGATGGACGACGATTTCGTAGACTCAGTGTGCCTGTATTATTTGTGTGCATGTAATTATTTTTTACATGTGCAAGAAAACAATAATTACGAGAAACCGAGAAGAAGTTCACACACAACCACACAACCAATCCGCTCAACAACGCTCGAGCAACTGAACACTGAACAAGTGTGGCAAGCTACGCAAACATTTGAACACATTCAACTTTGAACGCTTTGATGTGTCGAAAAAGACCGACACCGCATGGCAAAGTGCAAATCTTTGTTCAAACTTTGAACACATACCCAAAGTCCCGTGCCACACTTAGCAATCAAACATGTGAAGCTAAGTCTGGCGCCGGCTTTATAGTAAGGATAGGAAGGTGAAGGTAGGTAGGTAGTAGGTAGATATGCAAGTAGGTAGGTATGTATGTTGACAAAGTGGGTATCTAGGTAGGTAGGTAGGTATGTAAGTAGGTAGGGTAGGTAGGTATGTAAGTAGGTAGGGTAGGTAGGTAGGTTAGTAGGTAGGTAAGTAGGTAGGGTAGGTAGCTAGGTATGTATGTAGGTAGATGTAGGTAAGTAGGTAGGTATGTATGTATGTAGGTAAGTTGGTAGGTATGTATGTAGGTAGATGTAGGTAACAGACAAGACAAGAACACACAAGACAAGACAAGTGACAGAATGTGACAAGCCTTTTGAATTCACAATTATTACTGCTAAAGACATAGATAATAGAATCTTTTAAAAATCTTGATGTAAAAATTACTGCTGACCTTTGGGGATTATCAGTACATACCATGTCTTCAAATTGATGTTATTTCACCCTTTTTAGCAATCGTTTTTAACTCTTGTATTGCATCTGGTGTATTTCCTGATCTGATGAAACTTAGCAAAGTGATTCCACTGTTCAAATCTGGCAGCACAACTGATCCCACAAAGGAGGATGTTTAAAAAAAACCCAGCTCCGGGGGAAAAGCGATGTACCTATCTCAAATCATCAATAATAATAAGTACTAAAATAATAACCGGTCATGATCGTGATCCTTACTGGCAAACATATAAAAATTGCCAGTTTTATTATGCAGATTATGCAGTCGTCTAGGTATATAAAAAATTGATAATTAGTTTTAATTACTTCATTCAAAAATATTATGTTAAAATGCGAGCTTGGCTCATTTTATATTTTTTACAATGCTTAAAGTCGTTGAAGGTAGTATTGATATATTTATTGTAACAGAAACTTCGAGAGTTCGACATCAAAATAGTCAGGATTTAACAGCATCGTCACGTGAAAATACTATTGTTAACAGCGATACTATGATATTGATTCGATAGTTTGGAGTCCTATATTATCGCCATTAGCGCCATCTATACTATCAATAATTATATAATCACGTGAGGACACTTGGAAGTTTTGGGAGTACAGGTGAAATCAAACCAGAGTGTATTATAACATTTTTATTTACAGTTTTAGAGGTATGAGGAACAGGGTGTAAAGTTCACTCATCCTGTATAGAAAAGGAAGGATCCTCCGACCAGACGGGTGTCCTGTATGACGGGCAACTGCCCAACGATAGATGTCAGGATCTTGTATACTATACGTTGAACTTTGCTTGCGCGATGTTGAATTTTGATCCGTAGTTTGCATGTGGCTTCACAGTGCCAGTTGAGGTACCAGGGAGTCGGAACCGGGTGCCGCATAGTTCGTGGTGAGTCGGAATTGGGTGGCGCTGCGTTATAATCCAGTGAGTCGAATGTGGAAACCCGGCGCTGTACCGGGTTGTGGCTGACTACTGCTAATGGACACAATAATGTAGACTAAAATGTTATATTTATACACGATACTACGATAATATAGGACTCCAAACTATCGAATCAATATCATAGTATCGCTGTTAACAATAGTATATTCACGTGACGATGCTATTAAATCCTGACTATTTTGATATGGAACTCTCGAAGTTTCTGTTACAATAAATATATCAATACTACTTTCAACGACTTTAAGCATTGTAAAAAATATAAAATGAGCCAAGCTCGCATTTTAACATAATATTTTTGAATGAAGTAATTAAAACTAATTATCAATTTTTTATATACCTAGACGACTGCATAATCTGCATAATAAAACTGGCAATTTTTATATGTTTGCCAGTAAGGATCACGATCATGACCGGTTATTATTTTAGTACATACTATTATTGATGATTTGAGATACATCGCTTTTCCCCCGGAGCTGGGTTTTTTTCTATGGAGCTTGAGCATTCTCCTTTTCGGCCTATTTCGATATTACCTACTTTGAGCAAAATTTATGAAACATTAATTTTAAAACAAATGTTAGGACATTTCAATGCACATAATTTACTTCATCTGAAACAGTTTGGCTTTACAAAGGGTCGTTCCACTGTAGACGCGGGCGTGGAATTACTGAAGAGCATATTCGAGGCCTGGGAGGAGTCGCAAGATGCTCTTGGCATTTTCTGTGACTTGTCCAAGGCCTTCGATTGCGTACATCATGATACACTCATCAGGAAACTGCACCACTCTGGTATGAGGGACAAGGCTCTTGACCTTCTGACTTCTTATCTGAACAACAGAATTCAGAGGGTCGATGTTAATGGCAAGAGATCTGCAGGATCTGCGGTCACCATGGGCGTTCCGCAGGGTTCAATTCTAGGTCCTTTCTTATTTCTAATTTATATTAATGACTTACCTTACTACATAAAGGGATAATCACAAGATCGTATTATTCGCAGATGATACATCCCTCATTTTTAAAATCAAACGTCAGTTAGTCAACTTTGAACAAGTTAACGATGCACTCTCTAAAGTTGTGCATTGGTTTAATGTAAATATTCTTCTCTTGAACGAAAAAAAGACTAAACTCATTAAATTTTCAACGCCAAATGTCAGGCAGCTAACTACCAATGTTCAAGTTAATGGAATAGAGTTGGACCACATATTACGTTGGACCCCGTTGAGTCAACAGTTTTTCTTGGAATTACTATTGACGGTAGATTACAATGGGGCCCACACATAGAAAAATTGTCAGGAAGGCTTAGTTCAGCAGCATTATGCTGTTAAAAAATTAGACAGATAACTGACGTAGATACAGCCAGAATTGTTTATTTTAGTTATTTTCATAGTCTGATGTCTTATGGGATTCTTTCCTCAAAAGACCATTTCAGACACTAATCTACATGGTTCTCATATGGCTTGACCAAGATTATGTCTGGACTTTAAAAGAGACCGTGACCTCTGAGTTTGTTTCGGCCTTTCTTCTCAGAGTAGTCAGTTATGAAACGCCGACCTCATCTAGCTTAATTTAAACTTTTTTTTTTAATATGACGTGTAAAAGTGATTCCGATATCCTATTTACAGAATAAACAATTTCATTTCATTTCATAAGTAGGTATGTATGTATGTAGGTAAGTTGGTAGGTATGTATGTATGTATGTAGGTAGGTAGTGGGTAGGTAGGTGCGCCGTAGATAAGTATTACCCGTGCCAAGCCGGGGCGGGCAGCTAGTCTTTAAATATAAAAATGAATCCCTATTTCCTTGGTCACGGACTCACGGCATCACGCGTAAACGGCTAAGCCAATTTCGCTAATTCGGTGAAGGTTAGGTAGGTATGCAAGTATGTTGGTAAAGTGGGTATGTAGGTAGGGTAGGTAGGTAGGTATGTATGTATGTAGGTAAGTAGGTAGGTAGGGTAGGTAGGTAGGTATGTATGTATGTATGTATGTATGTAGGTAAGTAGGTAGGTAGGGTAGGTAGGTAATTAGGTAGGGTAGGGTTGGTATGCAGGGCAGATAGGTAGGGTAGGCAGGTAGGTAGGTATGTATGTATGTAAGTAGGTAGGTAGTTGGGGTAGGTAGGTGCGCCGTAGATAAGTGCTTACCCGTGCCAAGCCGGGGCGGGCAGCTAGTAATCTATAGAATTTTGGTTTCGCAGACGGGGAGCAGGGAGGGACAAACAAAAGTTAGGTACTCCATATTTTCGGTTATTATAGTTTGTCCCCGCCTGCGAAACCAAAATTCTATAGAAAACCGTCCTTCTGGGGCACTTTGGTAATAATAGGTAGGTTAGACCAGCACCCTAATTACGTAACGCATTTTCAATTTTAAATTGAAACCAATTGAAAAAGATTACCAGTCCATTGCTTCATAAGTTCGACAAAAAAAATCTGCTCAATTTTTTTTGTCGAACTTATGAAGCAATGGACTGGCAATCTTTTTCAATTGGTTTCAATTTAAAATTGATCGTGCATTGCGTAATTGGGGGGCTGTTACCGGTTTTCAGCAGTGTTTGAAAAGGTAATGCTTAATCGAATGCTCAATCATTTTAACACGAATAAAATGTTCACGATCAACAATTTATGGTTACGCGCGTCGGTCGAGCAACGTAAAGGACGTTGCTCGACCGACGCGACGCCGCACAGTGGGTCGAATCGAAACTATGATTTTAGTGACTAAGGCTGCCTGTCCACTGGAGCGGAGAGGAGAAAAGAGCAGCGGAGATGTGTCGATATTAACCAATAGAATCTTGACTCCGCCCCTGAGTTTAGATCAGTGATCCTGAGTCAAGATTCTATTGGTTAATATTGGCACATCTCCGCTCCCCTTTTCTCCTTTCCGCTCCAGTGGACAGGCAGCCTTAGGGCCCAACTTTGTTTTTTTACTTTTTTCTTTATGCGGATCGATAGAGCTCATTATCTTCAATAATAATTGCCCTGATGTCTTTTTTCCTAAACTTAATACTTTGGGTAGAAAAAAGTGGTTTTTTTTTTGTATGGAGCCGATCGAATTAAATTAAATTCCTGCTAAGTAGCGTGAGATCCCGTTTTGAAACTTTATTTTTCCTATACCTTGTCTAGTCTACTATCATTTGATGCTATAAACATGTGCATAAAACTGCAACATTACGTACTTTTACTTTTTACTTACCTACTATTCCATATTTCCATAACAAAAACATAAAAGAACATACGAAAATAAAAAATGAAGCATTTTATTCTATGTATTTTTTCATTTTTTTCGATCCATTTATTTGGCAGAGTTGCAACTTTATGCACATGTTTATAGCATCAAATGATAGTAGACTAGACAAGGTATAAGAAACATAAAGTTTCAAAGCGGGATCTCACGCTACTTAGCAGGAATTTAATTTAATTTGATCCGCTCCATTCAAAAAAAATTAAAAACACATTTTTCTACCCAAAGTATTAAGTTTAGGAAAAAAGACATCAGGACAATTATTATTGAGGTTAATGAGCTCTATCGACCTGCATTAAGAAAAAAGTAAAAAAACAAAGTTGGGCCCTAAGTCACTAAAATCATAGTTTCGACCCACTGTGCGCCGCACACGGAATGCAGAACCGGTTCTGTGTTTAAGAACCGGGATTTTTGGGACATTCTGGCTAAAGAACCGAAAATCCCGGTACTTTTGATACTTTAAGTAAGCCTTTATAAGATAGTCGAGTTAAAAGTGTTGAAACTGAAAAAGATCCAAGTCACAGGGCCGTAGCCAGGAATTCATTTCGGGGGGGGTTTGGTTTGAGATTTTTATTTAGGAGAAATAAAGTATTTCAAGAGGGTAAATAAAGAGTATAGATTTATAAAAAATTGTATTATCGGGGGCCCAGCAATCCAAATGGGGGCCCGGGGCCCACGTAAGCAGAAAACTTAAAGAACTAGTGAGCGAAGCGAGCTCGAAAATTTTGCACCCTACATTTATATTTAGAATACATAAGGCAGTGGCGTATTTTAAGATTCAGCGCCCTGGGCCTGTACCTAAGGTTTGCCGCCCCCTAAATTAACGAAAAAAGCAAAAGTTTTAATATTCTATTATAAAACCCCAGTTTGAATGAGTTTTTCATGAAATCATGACATTTGAGAACAAATATAACTTAGAGAGATAAAATGATTTTAATTCTGTAAATACATATTTGTTAGGAAGCGTATAGCTGGCTTCATTCTAGCAACATTCTTCACTATCGGATAAAGTGCCACAGCAGTGGTGCTACCTAGACCCGTTTATGGTGCCGTAACTTTGCATTGTACGAGGTGAGCAAGCTCTTTGAAAGAGTCATTGCAGACCGCCTCGTCGGGCGGCTGGTCCGGGAGGAGCCGTATTTGGCGAAGAACCAGTTTGGTTTCCGCAGTGAGAGGTCTACGGTCATACTACGGTGTACGCCACGGCGGATGGGGAATGCTGTGGCCCGAGGTGTCTCTAGAAATCACCAATGCCTTCAGTACCCTGCCCTGAGTTGCATCAGGGAGGCACTCCGGTATCAACAGATGCCATTGTCGACCTACCTCGTGGGCGTCGTGTGAATCGTGTGATCGAGGCCTATTTGACGGACAGGGCCGTCATCTACCACAGTCACGAGAGAGAATGGAATCGGTGAGAGATGTCTTGCGATGTCCCACAGGGATCGGTCCTGGGGCCGCATCTGTGGGATATCGGACACGACTGGGTGCTGCGCGCCGACCTGCTAGCGGCGTCAGCGTGGTTTGCTACGACTGCGCTGACGACACGTTGGTCCTGGCGCAGGGGAGGTCGCACCAGGCGGCGGCCGAACTAGTGACACGCGGGGTTGCGACAATCGTCGATAGGATCCGGCAATTGGGACTCGAGGTGGCCCTGCACAAGTCCGAGCCCATGTGTTTTTATGGTCCTCGGAACACGCCACCGTCGAGTTCCCAAATAACGGTAGGAGGGGTTCACATTGGCGTCGAGTTGACGATGAAGTACTTGGGACTCGTCCTCGACAGCCGGTGGAACTTCGTGGAGCATTTCCGAAGTTTGACTCCCAGACTGGAGCGGGCTGGGGCTACCTTGAAGCGGCTCCTGCCCAATGGGGTAAAAGTCCTCGCGCACATAAGGGAGTGGTGCGACGAGGAGAAACGCCGGGGCGTAACTCCGCTGCCGCGAGAAATCACGGTACAGCAGGAGATAGCTCCGGCGGCATCTCATGGCGACATGGAGAGTGCAATTGTCGCAACCTAGTGCTCGGCATGCCACAATTGCGGCGATAAGGCCTTCTTTGAGAAGTGGCTAGAGAGGCGCCATGGCGTCCTCACCTTCCGCCTGACGCAGGTCCTCACCGGACACGGTTGCTTCGAGAGGTTCCTGTTCCAGACAAGGCGGGAGGAAACGCCCAGGTGTGACCATTATATGGATCGCCCGGAGGACACGGTGGAGGTCTGCTCGGCTTGGGCGGAGCACCGCCGTGTCCTCGTGGAGGCCATGATGCGGAAAGAGAGGGCATAAGAAGTCGTCACTTCCTTCTGCTAAGCAGTAATGCTCGTGAAAGAGGAGCCGGGGCGCGTGAGGGAAAGGCAAATTAGGCGCCCTTACGCTTCTAGTCGCCGTTGGAGACACCCTGGGTGTCGGGAATCCATAGCCGACTTCCGGCCACCGTAGGTGCAGGCTTGCGGACGGTGAGCAATGCTCGCTGCCGATAAGGACCGGGGTCGACGGCGCGTTTTGTTCCACGCGCGCCTCAAAGAAATATCAGCACAACTGACGGGGTCTGCTAGGGCCAATGCCTGGGTCGCGGTCGCGGGAAAGTCCGAAAGGGATACCGTACGACGTGGACCCTGGTGGACACGGGTGGGTTTTAGTCAGTAAGAGTCTGACACGCCCTCCCGCTCCGCCCAAAGCAGGAGAAGTTATTCCATAATTTCCCACGTAAAAAAAAAGCATTGCATTGTCATTTGGTATTTTGGTTGAGTGTTGAGGTTAGCGCAATAAAACATTTTGTGTATGGACAAAAGGCAATGTTACTACTGTTACTAGGAACACTTTGGATGCAAGAACGAGCAAATCGAGCTTGGGACTTTAGGCACCCTAACTTGGACGTCAGGCTGCTCCGCCCCTCGCAGCCTACCGCCCCGGGCCATGGCCCTTTTGGCCCTAGGGTAAATACGCCACTGACATAAGGGGCCCCTGCGCCTCTGGGAACAGAGTGCCTGGCCTCTGGGAACAGAGTTCCGTGCGGAATAGCAGGACCAACCCCGACAATGACCCAGAACAGCACAGACTTACAGGGACGGGGAAAGATGACGGACCTGGCAGCTCCAACACTCTTCCGGTTACCAACGAAGAAGTACGCCCGCTGACAAAGCGCGGAAAATTCCTGGCCCGGAAGAAGAGAGCAAGCGACCGAAAGCGTAAACTTCGCGAAGGCACTAGCCAGCGCGAAGCGCAATCGGACGCTGAAGGGGTGGTGCGCGACCGGCCCCAAGTCCGCGTAGGGGAAACCCAATGCGAAAAAGGGCCGGAAGCACGCGACAGGCCGCAAGAGCGTGAAGGGGAAACCCAGCGCGCAAAGCGGCCGGACGCGGAGCCACGCGTGCGGGGGCAGTCTTGCGAAGGGGAAACCCAGCGCGAGAAGCCTACGCACGTGACAGAGTCTGCCGGGACCGACAGCCGACCCCAAGACACAGACACGGACAGACCCCACGACCGACCTCGTCCTAAGCACAGTAGGGGCAGGCGGGGTGGTTCCAAACACCCGGCAGGCACCTCTAAGCCGCAGCTTGGACCAAGCGGTACAGGGCCGGCAAAGAGGGGGCGCCCTGACGATACGGCTTCACCAAGCATGTTCCAGGGGAACGCCAAACGTGTGAGGACCCACTCCGCGCAAGGGGAGCAGAGGACCTATGCGCGAGCCACGAAGGACATCCCAGCGCGGCTAGACGGAACTCGAGAACCTGGTCATGGACGCAGACTCGACAGCGCCACTCCCTGCCTTCCGCGGATACCCACGGGTAGCGGAAGGCACCGTGCAGATGTGGTGCGAGGACGACTATGCCCTGACCTGGCTAACCCAAAATTTACCCAACATCAGACTACCGACTACTGACTCGACACTCACGGTATTGAGACAGACTGACGTGC
Source organism: Conistra vaccinii (assembly GCA_948150665.1). Taxonomy (NCBI): domain Eukaryota; kingdom Metazoa; phylum Arthropoda; class Insecta; order Lepidoptera; family Noctuidae; genus Conistra; species Conistra vaccinii. The sequence continues at coordinate 185,690 of OX411321.1, forward strand.
CCACCCGTGTCCGAGTCTCGCTGTTTGTCCCTCGTTACAGAGGTGACGTAGCCAGACTCCAAGGTGTTCTGATTCGTCAGAATACCTGGTACGACATCGCCAGGTGGACACTGTACAGGGCGACTACCGTCGGTGGCGACAACTATGGGACTTATTTGACCCTGGGTGTGCCACCGGAGGAAGCCGTAAAGGTCCGGGCCCGGGAGCGGCGTATATCATACCTACTTGGGTCGATATACGTTCGCTTTTGGCCCACGGCCCAACCCTCTGACGTCCAGACCGACAGCACAGACGGCAAAAGCCTACCACCGACGACGCTGACACAGACGACGCTGACACAGACGACCGACTCCGACATTGACCAACTGGAGGAGGTCATGGCTCGAGCCGTAATGGCTGACGCCGAGGACAGCATACCGCCCGAATCACCTGGCTGGAGCGAGCGTCTACTCGCCTCGTCGTCGGGTGAACGCCAACACGACGACTACAGAGAGGTGGCGGAGATGCTGTCCGATGGATCCATCAGCGACTAACCCCTCCCAACCACCTCCATCCCCCCTAAACATCATCCAGACCAACCTCCAGCATAGCCAGACTGCCACGGCCAGCTTACGCAGGGCACTGGAGGTAAAGCCTCGAACCATCGCACTGATCCAGGAGCCGTGGATCAGGAACAACAGAGTATGTGGCCTCGGTAACATCGGAGGTAAGCTAATTCTCGACACACACAGCTTAGATAGGCCAAGAACCTGTATCTATATACCCAAAGAAATTCCTATCACACCACTCACTCAATTCTGTTCCAGAGACCTGACAGCTGTCAGGCTCCAGACCGATGGTAGTGTTCCAGATGTTGTACTGGCCTCGGCATACATGCCAGGCGAGGACCCGGACTGCCCGCCAAAAGAGCTAGCCGACCTGGTGCAGCACTGTGAGCGCACCAAACTAGACCTGATCATTTGCACTGACTCGAATGCCCACCACCCGCTCTGGGGCAGCGACGCACCGAACCCCAGAGGAGAGGTACTATCCACCCATTTATTTTCTACTAACCTTAACATCGTGAACCGCGGCTCCGAACCCACTTGGGTTACAGTCCGAGGACAAACGATTATAGATCTAACACTTGCTACAGAAAACGCGACTAACCTTATCATAAACTGGCACGTATCGGATGAGCCTTCTTGCTCCAACCATAGAAGGATCCGCTTTTCACTAACTACAAACACTAAAGAACCACCACGGAGACGTAACCCGAGGCGCACCAATGTTCCCGAGTACAAACGCCTCCTGGCCTGCTTGTTAGCTAGACACTTAACACTAGTAACCCTAAGGGACCAAGCACAATTGGAATACACCGTCACAAAACTATCAGAATACCTTACCCAGGCATACCACGCATGCTGTAAACTAAGAGCGCCACAAGGGAAGAATGAGAGGAACCCCTGGTGGAACGCTGAACTTAGTAAACTCAGGGATGCGCTACGTAAGCAATTTAACAGAGCAAAAAACACGAGACTCCCGGACGACTGGGAGGAGATATACAAAGAAACACAGTATATGTACAAAAAGCAGATCAGGACCGCCAGGAGGACTGCCTGGCGCAAATTCTGCGAATCCATCGAGACAAACAATGAGGCCGCAAGGGTAAGGAAGATCCTATCAACTGATCAGGACCGAACCCTTGGCGCGCTGAAAAAACCCGATAACTCATACACTTTGACTGACTATGAAACCAGTAAGGTCCTTCTCGAGACTCACTTCCCAGACTGTAAAATCCTGGAGGACGGGACGTGGGAGGCTGAATCAGAATGGACCCCAACGGAACTCGACTGGTCAAGAGCCCGCAACATAGTAACAGAAGACCGAATAAAGTGGGCTATCAACACCTTTCAGCCATACAAGTCGGCAGGGCTGGATGGCATCTTCCCAGCCCTGCTGCAGTGGGGAGTAGATCATCTGACACCATGGCTGGTGGAGATCTACCGAGCCTGCATAGCACTCAGACACATACCTCTCGTATGGCGCGAGGTGAAAGTCATCTTTATACCCAAACCCGGCAAAACTGATTATACACAACCCAAGGCTTATAGACCTATAAGCCTCACATCCTTCTTATTAAGAACACTCGAGAGACTCTGTGATAGGTACATCCGAGATGGACCTCTCCGGGTAAAACCACTGCACAAACAACAGCATGCGTACTCCACAGGCAAATCAACGGAATCCGCGCTGCACAGCGTGGTATCTAAGATTGAATGCGCAGTGGACCACAAATGCTCAGCACTGGCCGCCTTCATTGACATCGAGGGCGCCTTTGACAAAACCATGTTCAACAGTATAAACATAGCCCTCGACAGACACAGCATAAACTCAACCCTGAGTGGCTGGATCACCAACATGCTCAAACTGAGAGCTGTACAAGTTACAGTAAATGACACTACAAGGGCCATCGTTGCGAAAGGCTGCCCGCATGGGGGCGTACTCTCGCCGCTCCTATGGAACCTGGTAGTAGACAGCCTCATCAAAACACTCAACGACAAAGGTTACTTCACCGTAGGCTACGCCGATGACTTAAGAACCGACAAGTCGCGGGCTCGAACTCACTGGTGGGCGCGGCCAAAAAGCACGCTATCTCATCTGGCATCTGTGCGACAGAGATAGTATCAGTGATGAGCAGTTAGACGCTAGTCTAGCCGCACGTCTAGTTAGCGCGCACACAAACACCGTTCCGAACTGAAACGATGTTATACGAAGCACACAATAGTGCACCGCCCCGCCGCGCGCCGCCACAGAGTACTTTATAAGATACCGCCGCCGCTGTGTCGCTCGCCGCCGGCGCCGCGCCGACGAGAATTATCACAGATATAGATAGACATAGATAACGCAAGAGCAACTACTTCGCGTGCCCAGCTTACGTACAATAATCGTAAGCTGCCACTTTCGCGCTCAGTCTGCATCGTTGTGCCACGCTAGACGGACGTCAGTAAAATAATTTAAAATGGTTAATTGCTCAGTTATACATTGTAAAAACTTTACAAATGTGAGGAGAAAAAATAAAGGAAACGATTCCTTCCATCGATAAGTCATTTTGTGATTAATATTATGCGTATTTAATATTAAAATCAATTATATTTAATCTAATACTCTCTGTAATACCAAATTTGAGAAAAACATAGGTCATCAAACGTAAACTGAATATTCGTATTACATTGCGGCTTTTACTTGAAGCGGTTGATGCGACGTTTTGTTTTAACAAGTGATGAATATCAAAGCAAGTGATACTATCGTTTAACGCATCGGTTTCGTAGTACAGGAGCTTTTATCATTTTTCTGTCAATTTTAGCGATTAGTGCTGTTCATCGTATGCAACACAAATCGATTCTCAAGAATCGATTTCGGAAACAGAGGAATGATTTTGTATTTTATAGGTAGTAATTATGTAGGCAATTTTAATAAATTATCGTAACGTTTAGTGATTTTTTTAGTTTCCCACATGAACCCAATTTAAAAGAAAAATGGATTGAGGCGACGGGAAATAAAGATTGGTTCCCAACAAAGCATAGCACTATTTGTTAAATACATTTTGAGGAAGCATGCTTTGTTGAAGGGAAAAAGTAACGAATATTAACAAAAGCAGCATATCCGACTATTGATGTACTAAAGATCACAACTTTCTTTATCTTTTTGCTGTTGTAGCTCAAGTAATTTTGCATCCATTTTAATTTTATTATATCGTATTTTACTGGGTTTTCGTTTACCTTCTAAAATTTCTTCTCTGGTTTTTTTTTTTGTTTCTGAAAGATAATCTACAACAATTACAAGGAATAAGTAGGGAAATACTGACAATTTGAAGAAATTATAAATCCCTAACTGCCTACTAAGCAGATCAGAAATTTTTATTTTCCTCTGGTTATCGCATTCCTCTGTCTATCTCATTCCTCTGTCTATCTCATTCCTCTGTATATCTCATTCCTCTGTCTATCTCATTCTTCTGTCTATATCATTACTATGTCACAAAATCGATTAATTAATCTATTTAAGCGATTCTCAATAATTCTTTACTGTACACGATTACTCAATAAATAGAGAAATGGTATAATAAAAAGGCGATCTTTATTCAAAATTGAGATGAAAAAGGGTAGAATCTCGTTGCTTTTGTAAACATTAGAACTAAATTGAATATAAGGTATTTCAATCGAATATTCACGTATTTATAATGGTAAACTTACTTGAAATTTTAGAAAAGGTATCCAAAAACGACGTGTGAACGTCGACGGAACGCGCACGAGCACACAACCTCTCAATGCGAAGACTTTTAGTTAGCGTACTGCTGGCTGGGTGAGCGCTGGCGCTAGGTGGGGGGGGGCTAGCGCCAGCGCTCACCCAGCCAGCAGTACGCTCGATCGACGTATCGATTTCAAAGATAATAAAATCGATTCAAAGACGCTGCCGCGTGCGGCGGATTTTATTTTCCCATCACTAAATAATGCTTGTGACGTCATAGTAGGTAGTCAAAAAATGGCACGCTTGGTTTTCATACAGATCGTGATACTTGCGTTATCTATGTCTATCTATATCTGTGAGAATTATAGATATGTACCTATGTGTACCTAATTGTTATAGTTGACTACGGTCTATAAATTGTTTACAAAATTACTACTATCTTCTTATTTCTAGGTAAGTAGGTACAGGACCTACTTACTTAGTTACCTATTCATGGACGTACGCATAAGGTAGGTAGGTACCTACTTACCTACATTTTAGTGTTCACGACTGTTTGTGATATTTTTGCTTGTATACCTAACCTTCATACAAGCAAAATTATCACAAACAGTCGAGGTAATTATTTCATTAGGTACCTACTAAGCAGAATGCAAATGTGACGAAACTGTTTTGTTTTTGATAAGATTTAAAAAAAAAAACCAAAGAGATTAAAAAAAACGACGGATAGATTATAGACTAACCAGGTGCGAACTTAGACCCTCTGATTTCGCAAGTGCCACATTACACCGCTCGATCACGGAAGCTATGTGGACAATGATTAAAACAGCAAACCTATTCGCAATTTTTTTGCGCGTATCAGATTTTCGACGCTCTGCTTAGCGCCGAGAGTTGAATATCCAACAGAGCGCATTCAGCGCGTATCCCAGTGCGTCAAGAAAATACACTGTTGGATATTCAACTCTCGACGCTAAGCAGAGTGTCGAAAATCCAATGGCGAACGTCGCGTCGGCTTACGAAGACGCTATCACGCAGCTCGAACGAAAGCGCGAGGCGAAGATCATGCGACGCGACGCGGCGTAGGTATTTTCCTAACTCATAATCAGCTGCTGCCAATTTGTTGATTTAGTAATCTATAGATAGGTACTATACTAGGTTTATCTAAAAATACTAATATTATAAAGCTGTACAGTTTATTAGTTTGATGTTTGAATGCGCTAATCTCACAAACTAGGTAGGTACCTACCAGTTTAATCATTTTTTTGTAGCCTTTGGTTATGTTTTAGGCTATAAAACATCACACTGCTGCTCATGGGAGCCGAGCAGTAGGATAGGTTCCTACGGGAACGCGGGTAAAAGCGTGGGGAACAGTTGGTATAAGTATGTACATACCTAAATACGTTATCAATAGAATAAAGTTTTACCCGACTGCCAGAGGAAGCTTACCTATATATATATTTTTTTTCATATCGTTGTAATATTGATTTACGATAAATGTTATAAGTACCTACATAAACCTTTATAATACATATACAGTAGCTTCTGCCCGCGACTTCGTCCGTGTGAAATTTCGGCCCCCGACCCACCGCATCGCATCCTATCGCCCCGCCCGCGCTTTTACTTCGTTTTCGCTTAGCGTTCTTTCTGACTTTTTTCTTTTTGCTCGGCTCCTAAGGGTTGTAGCGTGATGTTAGCGTGTTGTTGCGTGGTGGCCTACAGTCTTTCTCAAGAATGGAGCTAACCAATGCAAAAATATTTTTGAGATAGGTACCTACTAAATACCTACTACTCGAGCACTCCCCCCCATTTCCACGACCACAAAATAAGAGCCATAGCGCGCCCGCGTCGTCGGCGTCGGTAAAGAGTGTGAATGCAAAGAGCGTACGTCTTCTCTTGCCTACATAGGGTACCTACCAACGTACCTACACAACGCGGCAACGCCGCGCCACGGTAGACGGTAGAATAACTAAGCCATATCTTAGAAATAAATGCCTACAGCCGCGCGGTACGTACCATGCGATAGGGCTGCCCGCCTCCAGTATTTTAATTACATTTGCCTACTTTGTGTTTCCATTTAGTTTTGTGATTGTAAATATACTTTTTTTATCTACACAAATAAATAAAATACTTTGTGAATTGAATAACAAAACAAAACACAAATGCTCGAGGTTTTAAAACAAGCGTACCTACCGTATTAATTCATGAACCTCCTATAACTACCTATTTCACTCGTGTTATCACTTTCCTTTACTCTATTCACTTTATTTATTAATCCAGACATCTTTTTTTCGGGAGATAAAAGGAAATACTTATCCATTAAAAATACACACAATATGTACCTACCTACCAGTAAGTAAAATTATTTTATAGTAAGACTATAAAATAATTTTGTTGTTGTTGTTTGTTAATAATAATACCTTTCAAAGTTTCCAGGTAATCTAAAAAAGTTATCTCTGGATGCGTTATTGCCAAATTCATGCAACCAAAAACAGCAACAATATATCCTACTCGTCATATTAAATATGTACTTGAATTTATTTTTAGTGTAAAAATCGCGCGTTGATTGTTAAAAAAACAACACACCGTTCGTTCGTCACTGCGGCACAGACGCGACTGTCTGCGTACCTCGCGCATACCTCGATCGAGGCGCGTAGGTATAGCTCGCGCTTCGTCCGTTTCTATGAAGTTGGCCTACCGTCTACCGTGGCCGCGCCGCGCCGGTCGCTAAAACGCCTGCTACACGGTCGCCTACCGCGACCCGACAGAGGTGACCTTGGTGGCTTACAACCGTGAAGATGATGTTTATACGACCAAACGTTGAAACAACTTTGCGGGTCGCTAACCAAGGTCACCTCTGTCAGGGACGTGGTTGGCAACCGTGTAGCAGGCACTTTAGCCTCAAGCAAGTCGTGGCCGAGCAGTAAGGTAGAAAATGTAGGAAAAATATGAAATAGGAAACATCGTTTCAGTTCGGAACGTACCTAAGTAGGTATTGGCCAAAAGAAGATATAATTATATTATAATTTATAACAGAAAATATGCTCGAGGAGGTAGGTAGGTACCTACGAAAATAGATTACGTATAATAAATTGTACAGACGCCCCAGCACATCAAGTTACTACAATCTGTCAAATTTCTTTAATAGATTTTCAACTTTATGGCTAAAGAATAAGGTTCAATGTTGATTGAGAAAATTTGACAGATTGGAGTAGGTTGGTGTGCTGGCGTCTGTTACACAACACATTTTTGTAAACGATTCCGACTAATCAGTTTCATTTTGACCGTTCAATAATATTCATTGCGTTATTTACGTTGTTGAGCAGATCTTTTTCCGAACATAGGAAGCAATGCATTAGTAATATGTTTCAAAACGATTCAAATTTTGATTAATCGTGTATTACGTAATTACGGTACTGTTCTTCAATCTTCTGAGGAGCTCGTGGCTAAGTAATAACAAGCCGCACGGGTCCATCCATCAGGTTAAGCTACGCTTGCCGGGGTTAGTCAGTGGATGGGTGACCATCTTTACATACCGAGACTCCGTGCCTCGGAAAGCACGTAAGCCGTTGGTCCCGGGCTCCCGGCTGTCATTTGTGGATCTTTGACGACAGTCGTTACGAGTCGTCAGAAGCCCGAAAGTCTGACATCAGTCTTACCAAGGGGTATCGGTACCGAGGTCAAATAGGCAGTCGCTCCATGTAAAATACTGGTATTCAGCTGCATCCGGTTAGACTGGAAGCCGACCCCAAGATAGTTGGGAAAAGGCTAGGAAGATTGATTGGTAGGTAGGTACTGTTCTTCAATCAACCAACACAAATTCACTGACACAGCAGCGTCCACTCAAACCAACAATTTTATTCTAATTTCAAACGATACCTACGATAATTTTCTCAGGGCGAAGTCCACAGATATAGATAGACATAGATAACGCAAGTATCACGATCTGTATGAAAACCAAGCGTGCCATTTTTTGACTACCTACTATGACGTCACAAGCATTATTTAGTGATGGGAAAATAAAATCCGCCGCACGCGGCAGCGTCTTTGAATCGATTTTATTATCTTTGAAATCGATACGTCGATCGAGCGTACTGCTGGCTGGGTGAGCGCTGGCGCTAGCCCCCCCCCACCTAGCGCCAGCGCTCACCCAGCCAGCAGTACGCTAACTAAAAGTCTTCGCATTGAGAGGTTGTGTGCTCGTGCGCGTTCCGTCGACGTTCACACGTCGTTTTTGGATACCTTTTCTAAAATTTCAAGTAAGTTTACCATTATAAATACGTGAATATTCGATTGAAATACCTTATATTCAATTTAGTTCTAATGTTTACAAAAGCAACGAGATTCTACCCTTTTTCATCTCAATTTTGAATAAAGATCGCCTTTTTATTATACCATTTCTCTATTTATTGAGTAATCGTGTACAGTAAAGAATTATTGAGAATCGCTTAAATAGATTAATTAATCGATTTTGTGACATAGTAATGATATAGACAGAAGAATGAGATAGACAGAGGAATGAGATATACAGAGGAATGAGATAGACAGAGGAATGAGATAGACAGAGGAATGCGATAACCAGAGGAAAATAAAAATTTCTGATCTGCTTAGTAGGCAGTTAGGGATTTATAATTTCTTCAAATTGTCAGTATTTCCCTACTTATTCCTTGTAATTGTTGTAGATTATCTTTCAGAAACAAAAAAAAAAACCAGAGAAGAAATTTTAGAAGGTAAACGAAAACCCAGTAAAATACGATATAATAAAATTAAAATGGATGCAAAATTACTTGAGCTACAACAGCAAAAAGATAAAGAAAGTTGTGATCTTTAGTACATCAATAGTCGGATATGCTGCTTTTGTTAATATTCGTTACTTTTTCCCTTCAACAAAGCATGCTTCCTCAAAATGTATTTAACAAATAGTGCTATGCTTTGTTGGGAACCAATCTTTATTTCCCGTCGCCTCAATCCATTTTTCTTTTAAATTGGGTTCATGTGGGAAACTAAAAAAATCACTAAACGTTACGATAATTTATTAAAATTGCCTACATAATTACTACCTATAAAATACAAAATCATTCCTCTGTTTCCGAAATCGATTCTTGAGAATCGATTTGTGTTGCATACGATGAACAGCACTAATCGCTAAAATTGACAGAAAAATGATAAAAGCTCCTGTACTACGAAACCGATGCGTTAAACGATAGTATCACTTGCTTTGATATTCATCACTTGTTAAAACAAAACGTCGCATCAACCGCTTCAAGTAAAAGCCGCAATGTAATACGAATATTCAGTTTACGTTTGATGACCTATGTTTTTCTCAAATTTGGTATTACAGAGAGTATTAGATTAAATATAATTGATTTTAATATTAAATACGCATAATATTAATCACAAAATGACTTATCGATGGAAGGAATCGTTTCCTTTATTTTTTCTCCTCACATTTGTAAAGTTTTTACAATGTATAACTGAGCAATTAACCATTTTAAATTATTTTACTGACGTCCGTCTAGCGTGGCACAACGATGCAGACTGAGCGCGAAAGTGGCAGCTTACGATTATTGTACGTAAGCTGGGCACGCGAAGTAGTTGCTCTTGCGTTATCTATGTCTATCTATATCTGTGGCGAAGTCAAACAGATAAAGTAGGTAAAAGTGGAAACACTGCAACACGCACGTGTGTGCCTGAATCAAACGAAAGAGCTTCAGGCGTGTGACATTTCGTGCATGTGTGCGCGAGCGTCACCCTCCGCACCGCGCCACCCGCGCCGGGGGAACATTATTGAGTGAAACGCACAATAGTTTATAGTAAAACGAGCGCGTCAAAAATTACGAAAAGGCCTTTGGTAAAAAGGTTTTTCTGAAAAAACCACTGCATAAATCAATTACAAATAAAATTTATTGAAATCTTCGATAATTTTGCTGTGTCGGTACGGATTTCGTTTTCGAGATTTCACACTTCTTGTATTACTTATTTACGCCCAAAGTTGCGTTAAAATTAGCAAGAAAAACGAATCTTTGTTGGCTCATAACTTTTTAATGGCTTTTTATTTTACTATTCTGCTTCCGTACAGACAATTTTAATAATGAGACCTAACTATATCATGTTAAACTTTGAATGTACGATGTCAAACAGTGGAGTAAAAACCCTCCGAAGTTTGTATGGAAAAAATATCAAAGTGTTTCACCTTAACCATAATAATCAACGGAACCCACGAAAACACACTATGCAACCTCATGCGTCAAGCCCTGAGGATTGTAGAGGAATGGTGCAACAAGCACCAACTCTCAGTGAACCCCACAAAAACCGAACTGATTCTCTTCACAAATATCGAGTAAAAGAGCATTACCTTTCCTCTCAACTGTGAGTATTTATACAGGGTGGCAGGGACATCGACGCGAAGCCGGTTACCATGGATTCAGTACTTGATTCTGAACCCCCCTACGTTGAGATTTTTCGTCGGTAATTTTTTTTTAAATCTGCTATTTCATAGAAAAGTGCAATACCTACGCGGTCAAAATGTATGGAACAGCAGATTTTTTTTTAAATAACCGACGAAAAATTTCAACGTAGGGGGGTTCAGAATCATGTACTGAATCCATGTTAACCGGCTTCGCATCGATGTCCCTGCCACCCTGTATATATATTTATATATTTAAGCTTTATACGTGTAGGTATATTTAATATTTTAGTATTAGGAAATCGTTTATTCATATTTTCTTTTCTTGTTCTCCACTATTGTCTACATTTCTTTTTCATTTCTCCTTTCGCAGGTCTGCTGGAAGAAATTTCTTAAGAAATAAGCAGTACCTTTGTACTTAAATTATAACTATGTGGTATCTTTATGTATTTTACTGTGTGTACATAAATAAATAAAAAAGAGAAAAGTGACGACACTACAACTACCACGATTCTTTGGAACAACCCTAAGCCTATCAACTGAAACCAAATACCTGGGCATTTATTTGGACAAAAGACTGAACTGGGCAAAACACACGAGCTACATCACTACGAAAGCCAGCATATCCCTGTGGCAGTGCAAGCGGCTGCTTGGCAGGAATTGGGGGATCAGCCCCAAGGTCACACACTGGTTATACACAACGGTCATCCGACCAATTATTACATACGGCTCACTGGTCTGGTGGCCCAGGACGGACCTGAGCACAGCCCAAAGAGATCTTGCTTTGCTTTTACGTGTGTTCCACCGTAGCGCCTAAACTACTGAACCGATTTTGATGAATGAGGTATCAATAGATTCGTAATAATGGTCCGGGTGACATAGGCTATATAAATTCTCCATAAATTCAATATAGTGGAATTTACACATAAATTTCTAACCTCGAAAAAAATTAAATTGAGATAATTATGACATGTGTGGTATCAAAAGAAAGGCCTTGACGAGGACATTATAAATATGTATATATATCATATTTACAAAGCAAATAAATATGTTTAAATAGCTGAAAACTAGCAAAAGTGATACTGCGCTATATACGGCGCGAGATGATACCAACGCGCAACGCGGAGTCAATCAAATTTTAACGGGGGCTTATCCGAAGTTGCCTGTTTTAGAATCAATTTTGAGCTCAGAATAAATATTTCGTAATTATATTATAGTTTTAATTCATAATATTGGTTTCAAAAGTGTGATTATTTCTATGCGTTATGATGACGTTTAATTGTCATCTTACAATAGTGTTTGACACATTAAAAATTATTATCGATAAAATTATAGTCGTATACAACTTTTTATCGTCATTAATGAAGAAGTTATAATAAAACACACGTTTCTAAGATTTTAATCAGATTCATCCATGTTACTAACCGTCTTTGCTACTATCATATCCTACATTAGCAAACACAATAAACAATGTGTCCGGTATCGGTTGTATACTAATATAAAGATAAACAAATTTCACTCTGGCAACAATAATGAACATTAGAAAAAAATTGCTGTTTCAAACAAAAGTGCTATAATAAAACGATCAATTGTAGTAGCGGAGCCAGCAACGCAAGATTTTTTTTCTCGAATCCGTGATTTTATCGTATTGGCTCTGTGTGAACAACTTTCAGTTTTGAATACAAAAAGTCACTGTCACGACTTCACGAGTACTACTGTATACGATAAAATGTTCGAAAATGTCGATGGCCTAAAATAATAGATTCGATGAATATAGCTGTAGCAGTAGGTACGTCACTTGACAATAAATAAAGTACGGCAATTGTTTCTTCATATGCAGCTGTCAATATTTACGGATCTTCATGAGCGGTGAGAAATATCCAAAACAAAAGAATATGGTCATAGTGTAAGCGAATCAGTAAGACCATTTTTAGCCCATTCTACTTACAGAGATATACAAAGTTGTAAAAAAAGGCAGCAGAATATACTTCAAAGAAAAATTTTAATCAATCGCACTAATAAATAAAAAATAGTGTGCCTCAGGGTAACATTGTCGACCCTTTACTTTTTTTGTTTTATACAAGAAAAAAGCCGACCGACCGACTGACCGTTATAAACGGTCTTCCGGATGCCACTTTGCAGAAATGTATTCTTTTTGTAGATGATACTACAATTAATAGAAAATGTCAGCATATAAAATTAATCGAATTTAACTCCTACACTATTAATCAAATTTAACAAAACAATCAACTTTAGATATGATTTTTAAAGATAAAAAACAGAACAAGTATATGATTTAAAATTTCTAGGACTGAATGTACAGACACCAGCACATCAACGTACTACAATCTGTCAAGTTTTTCCAATCAGCATTGAACCTTATTTTTAGCGATAAGGTGAAAATCTATTAAAGAAATTTGACAGGTATTTTGATGTGCTGGCGTCGGTACCTAGCACCTAACCATAGATGTTTATTTTTATTAAAACCACAGATGACAGAAGTAGCCTAAAATTCACGATCTTCTGTGTACCTTCTACGAACTATCCCATAACACTATAGCGAAATGTTATCATTTTGTTTCTTTCATTACGAAAATGAATTGATTGTTACAACACAGCACGTTAGCTGATAACGACCCCGACCCGACATCGACACGATGTCGGCGGTCAGATAATCGGATACGTTTAGTGCCTACCAAACGCTTTTACATTGTGTTGTTATTGTCACCTATATCGTCGCAGATAGCGACCGACACCGATATCGGCACGACACCTACCGGTGAAGACACAGTGCGGTAACAGAAGCGGCATTCTTACACTTGAACAAACTTTTTCGCACTGCGGACTTTTGACGATGACGATTCTTAGTACTGTGGTTGTTTGGTGCGTCCGTGTCGCGATGGTCATCGATATTCACCAATATCCTTGGGGTGATAATAATATTATAGCGGTATCGAATCGATGTCGGTATAACTGCCGACATATCGGTATCGGGTTGGTGTCTGATTATGAGGAAACGCCCAATAACTACACAGGACATTTTAAGTAACCATTTTAGTTCACTACACCGTAGGTCCCATAAAATATAAACCTAAGAAAAAAAAAACGGAAGTGAAAACTAAGTAACGCATCTCACGAAAATGTCAGGAATGTATGTGGCTTGCTGTCAGTACAAGAACGAAAGCTTTAGCTCCAATAAAAAAAATCCATAAAAATAAAACAGAGTGCGCTGTCAACAAAAACTTGAACATTAACGTTGTGCATTTCTACTCTCCTTCCGTCTTATGAATTTTCGATCAGGTCACGTATTTGACATTTTTTACCCATCCCAAAAAAGCACAACGCCGCTAAACAAGTTTTCACTTAAAAAAACCGAACCTAAGTTTTCTTAGGTTCGGTTGATTAGCTTTGTTAGGTCAGTTGATCAACTGCAAATATTTTATGCTGTGGCATGGATTTTCCACGAAATCGTAGGCAGTGTATCGTAAATAAACACGTCGCTCTGCATTTGGGGGAGGCAGAGGTAGCCTTTCAAAGGCCTACAGGCCCGGAAAACATAGCCTTAATGATTTGTAATGCCACAGAAGAAAAACAAGTACAACAAAATATTTATATTTTTTTCTTCGAAGATCGATAAATAGTAATGGCGTCGAAGCAAATCGGGCAATGGTTTCGTTCAAGGCACTATGCACTGCTATTTGAATTTAAAATAGTTTAATTACTGACCTATTGGATCACTCTTATTTACATTGTCGTACCGTTTATCAAGTGTTAAAAAGGAAAAGTATAAAATAAACGAAGTGTAGGTATAGAGTGCCGCGAGTTTCTTGTGGCACTCTAGTGTCACTGCCTCGGCCCGGCTAGAGTGCCGTGAGCGTTGCATTGTCACTGTCACTTGTTATTTAGGTTAGGTTAGGTTAGAACTGTGACCACACAACGCACGAGCCGAGCGAGCGTAGCGAGCGGTGCCGCGGTAGCGGCCGGCGAAGTGCCAGGGTCCGTTTAGGCACAAGAGAATGTAATGTTTTGGGAATGTGGTGTTTTACAGCGATCTAACCTCGACAATCAAACAAAATACCAAGTGACGTGACTTAGTGACAGTGACAATGACAATCCAATGCTTGCGGCACTTGAGCCGGGCCGAGGCGGTGTTACTAGGGTGCCTGTAGTGGCACTTTATCCGATAGGGATAGAGTGCCAATGGTGGCACTCTATACACTGCCTAAAATAAAAAGTTAAGTTTCAAAAACTGTAACCCGACTACGGGAAAATAAAAGTGATCTAAAAAGTACGAAACAAGAAAATTTTTCAGACAGAAATCAAGACATAGGTACAAAAATGGTCAAGGTAAAGCCGTGGTCGCATGCCTGTACGAGTATACCATGTGGGTGCCAGGAACACCAACAAAATTATAATGGCATGCGACAACGGCTTTGTCTTGACCATTTGTGTACCTATGTCTTGATTTCTGTCTGAAAAATTTTCTTGATTCGTACTTTTTAGATCACTTTTATTTTCCCGTAGTCGGGTTACAGTTTTTGAAACTTAATTTTTTATTTTCTTGGATATGGAGAAAATACAAAAGGATACCGAATATACCTACCTGAAAGAAACGAAGTGGAGAATGGAGATCAAGCGAGACACAGTATTTATAAAGCGTCTGAAGAAAACAAAGAGAGAGACAGAAAAAAGGAACAGGAATATCATGCAGGTTCAGACATTCAGGTAGACACAGAACAAGTTTCAGAAGAAGAGGACAGTCATTATGAAGATACTGTGAACCCTGACATAGCAGAAAGTGAAGATGAACAGGACTCTATTCATTCTTTTCATGAGAAATCAATATTAGAAGAAGAGGTAGAAGAAGACAATGAACAGGAAGCTTCAGGACAGACAGAAGAGGTAACGGAAAGACCAAGAAGAGCCAGAAAAAAGCCAAGCTGGTTCAAGGACTATGAACGAACAGTTTGTTGATCATAATTGCTTGGCTGACGGACACGCAGCGTTATTTTATAGCTTAAAAACTGAAAAATTAATGTCAAATGGCGAACAAGAGTTTTTAAATATAGAGACTAGGCAGTTTAGTGACAGAAATTCAAATAGTTTTAGACAACGTATAATGAATATCAGTTGGATGGAAGAAGGAATAAATGGCTTTTTAAAGAAAATTGGAGAAATATTCCGCAGCAGCTTTAAAAAAAAGAAACGTAAAGTTTATTTTAAAAGATTACTTAAATCATCCTGGATTACAAAAGGAATAAAGGTATCTAGTAAAATGAAGCGATTCATTCTTCAAAACATAAATAAGGTGACTTGCAGTGATAAAATTAGGACGTATACAAAAACATATATTAGAATATATAGACTAGTCTTAAAAAAAGCCAGACGCATATCGGTAAGGAAAGAACTTGAAAAAGCAAATGAATCTTCAAAAGCAATATGGCAGGTTATAAATAGGCATAGGGACATAAAATCAAAACGTGAAAGTAATAAGGACATACTTCTTAAAATTAATAATAAAATTATATCAAATCCCCAGGAGATAGTTGACATTTTTTCGAATACGTTTGACAAAGCCGAGATAGTTCGCGATTTTAATACTTTTGAACAGACCATACAAAGTTTGCAAGATAGTGTAAATAGAGTGGATGTAGAAATGTCCTGCGAACGAGTAACTGCTTGTGAAATTAATAAAATTGTCAATGCAATGGCTAACAAGAAATCTTCTGGTCATGATGATATACCAATACGGATAATTAAAGATCATATTGACTTATTGGCAGAACCTCTGGCGCATCTCATAAATACGTGCATAAACATGAGTATGTTTCCCGAACAACTTAAGATAGCAAGAGTCTTACCAATATATAAAAAAGGGTGCAAATCAGATCCCAATAATTATAAGCCGATTTCCTTATTACCTATAATTTCTAAAATTTTTGAGAAAATACTTAAAATAAGGCTTCTAAGACATTTAAATCGTAACAAAATTCTTAATTGTAGACAATTCGGTTATCAGAAAAATGTGGGAACAAATGACGCAATTAATAAGTTAATGGAGGAGGTAGTTAACGGAATTAATGAGAAATTAAAAGTCGTAGGGTTATTCCTGGATCTAAGCTCTGCTTTTGACACAGTTAATCAAAAGCTACTATTAGCAAAAATGGAGCATTATGGTGTTAGAGGACCGGTTTTAAGTCTTTTTGAATCATACTTAGAAAATCGAAAGCAATATCTAGAAATTAAAGTGGAAGAAGAAAAATGTGAAAAAGTGTACAAATCGGGTCTAAAATTAATTAGACAAGGAGTTCCACAAGGTTCAATATTAGGACCAATCTTCTTCATCTTGTTTATTAATGATCTAATTAAGTATATGCTAACACATGTTGATACAGAACTTGTTCTTTTTGCTGATGATACGAATGCTATTATAGCCGCAGAAGATATAGAAACTCTAAGAAGTAAGGTTAATAAGGCTCTGGCTCTCTTTCATTCTTGGTTTACCATCAACAATCTCAACTTAAATACAAATAAAACGAATGCCATGTTATTTAGAACTACAGCGAGAAACAAAGATTCAATTGACATAACTTTGAATAATAATAAAATAATATTAGTAGATAGCGTGAAATTTTTAGGTATTTATATCGACGAAAGCCTAAACTGGAAAAAGGAACTGACAGCCATAGAAAGTTCAATTAGTTCAGCTTGCTATGCCCTTCGAAGCCTTCGAGATGAGATTTCTATTAAACAATTAAAAATAGTATATTACTCGCTTGTTGAGTCAAAGCTGAGATACAGTATCGCTCTTTGGGGAGGTAGCTACGCGTACAATTTGAATACTGCTTTTGTTATCCAAAAAAGGGCCATAACAACCATGGTTAGAATTCCACAGTGGGAATCGTGTAAGGAGTACTTTAAAGAACTGCAAATATTAACGGTGCCTTGCTTGTATATTTTAGTTCTACTCACAGACCTCATGAAAAAGCTACACAATTTCGAAACACTTGAGGAAAGAAATAAACGGGAAGCTACAAGGCGTAAAGATTTACAATATAAAATACAACCGCATTTGAAAGTTGTTAGTCATGCTGCAAGCTATCAGTCAATTAAACTGTATAATAAACTACCAGTAGAATTAAAATCCATATATAATATAAATCAGTTTAAAAACCAGTTAAAGTCATTTCTGCTGGAAAAGTGCTATTATACACTTAATGAGTTTCTCAGTGATGTGTAGGGACTAGGGACTGTGTCTGGGGAACTGTCATGATTGTTAACCTTTTTTTCTTAAATTTGATTTTTTTTGACATAATATGTAATTTTTTGACATTTGTATCGGTGTTTCAATTTTTTTCTTCCTCTTTTCTTGACATTTTTGGTGTAAATTTTAAATTTAATGTTTCTATCTTTTTTTAAATCCGCTGAATTCTAATATAAAATTTTGAATAATTTAAATTATGTATTTTTGTTCATTTTATTTTGTAAATTTTAATTTTATTTGTATGTCTTTATCTTGTGTTATTTTGTGTTTGTATATTGTGTTAGTTTATAATTAATACTTTTCGACACAATGTAAAAATTGTTAATGAAATAAATAAATATCAAAATATCAAATACAAGGAGAAGAGTCAGAAGAAGATACTTTCCTGAGTTACTGCTGTGATGAACCTATTTCCTACCAAGAGGCTATGAAAAGACCTGATAAAAGTAAATGGGAAGAAGCCTTAAATAAAGAGCTGAAAACATTAAAGGAAAACAATACTTGGGAGGAGGTTGCAGAAGTTCCAGATAGAGAAAATATAGTAAGTAGCAAGTGGGTATTTAAAGTCAAGGAAACAGAAGGAAAAAATATCTATAAGGCTCGCCTAGTAGCCCGAGGATTCGAGCAGAAGAACTGTGATGGTACGACTTTACATTGTCATCCATCGATTTAAGGGGGGGAGGGGGAGGGGAGGGTGGGGGGGAGGTGTAGAACCCCCCCTGTGAAGGAAAAATCTAGGAGCCCCCCCCTTTTTGAGATATAATTTTTTTAATATTCTAACCTAACTTTCGAATTTTCGGTAAGACTTTTATATATGGTTACTTGTATTATATGAATATTTGTGGAGGGGGGGGGGGGGTAGGAGACCCCCCCTCATGGGGGAAGTTAAGGAAATGCATAGTTTTTTTTTAATACACTTTTTATGTTTTGTTGGGCGTAGTCGACGGAGCCCCGCTTCGCGGGGCTCCTATTTCTGGGTGGTTTAAAAAAAAATAACCACGAAGGGGATGGCGGGGTCTAAAGACCCCGCCATCCCCTTCTAACCTAACCTGTCCGTGTCGGGGTGCCCTAAGTCCCGAGCTCGCTTCGCTCGCTCATGCATCCTAACTTGTCTTCTAACCTAACCATGTCGGATCCGCCCTAAAATTATAATAATAATGGATAGTATATTTCAAATAAAACTTTAATTGAATTTAAATAAATAAACACAACACAAAATGGCGTCGTTACACGTTTGGTTTCACGTATCGGCAATAGTCGGTAAATTATAATAAGTGTTAATTTAATATCGCTAATTTAAATCCACGAAATAAGTGTATGTCATATAATGTAATATGCATGAAAAGTATCTAAATCACCAAATATATATGTTTTTTTCATAATTATTATGAAGTAAAACATAGTAAATATTTTAGTGCATTGACCTTACGTAAAACTAAACGTGTAATGTTATGACAAAATGTCAAAAGTGACGAAATATTGAAAAATTCCTACGATTTTGTTTATTTTTTTTCTCGTAAACTATTTATCTCCTAGTCTTAAAACTTTGCGTGGAGGCTTCTAATATCATAATCTTTCTATAAAAAAAAAGTGGACTCTCAAATCGCTGAATGACAATGTAAAACTTACCCACTGTGATGACCAGAGTCTGTAGCTCTACCATGAGTTGCCATCGAAAATTTACTCGCTAGCGTTAAACTCGCTAGCGTATTAACGTTAATCAAATACATTTCGATAATGTCAAAACTTGCTAGCGTCCCCGTAAATGATTTATATGAAAAGATATTGTACAGCGCCCCTAGCGGTCACAGAAAGAATTAAAATTTGTTCCAAGAGCACTATAGTTTTCGATAGGTAAGAAACCTAACGTAATCTATTCGATAGTCGCTAACGTTTTTCAGCTGTCACCATACAAAACGGCACCATGAGTCACTAAATCGACAGACGCTATCGAAAAATACGCTTGCGATAGTAGTTACGTTGCTCACTACCATTTTGACGTGTGAAACATGTTTACATTCAAATTATATACGTTTTTGAGTCTATTAAAGGCAAAATAATGTCTGGAAGAGATTATTTAGCATGGAATATGTTAGTGGCCCCAAAATTTGGAGGCCAACGACTGGAAGAACGTAAATTTCAAGAAACTATCTTATTTAGTTCTCTTACAAAATATTCTATTTGCCGGCGACGCCGACGGGATCCGTGCACTTGGTGTTTGTTCTAAAAGTTTTAACTACATACCTAAGTTAATTAATTGTATAGTGTTTTATATGAATAATCTACAAAGATTGTAAGAAATTCTAATAAGAAATAAATAAATGCACAATTCCAAGAATTCGGCTTGCACCACAATATCCTAACGGATTTATCTACTATAAAAGGCGTACCATTTTGTGGGCAATTCAGTCGCAGTTCAGCCATAGATAATACACTTAAATACGGAGCTCAGCCACCAAAGCAGAAACATACCAAGAAAAGCCGAATTCTCCGGAATAATTCAAGATAGTAAATCAGTGTTTTATTTCGCTGCCTCAAGATAGTCCTCATCGTGGTCACTGTGGGTTATGGTACCCAACCTAGGTACGTATTCAGGGGTCCGTGGTGGTTGTGCAGCCAGCGGATTCACCTAGGGTCAGTTAGCAGGGAGCGCACATCAAATATCAGTGGGAGATCGTCCCAGGTTGCCTGCGGTACTGTAGGTACCTCTGCCGTCCGCATCACTATTATTGTAAACATAGGTAGTTCATTTTAAATTTAAATAAATAACGCCGCGAATCACACATTGTCAACAAAATTACAAATTGAATAGAGGTAAATAATTATTACCTATAAGGAATAAAAATTCAACAACCCCTAAATACCATAAAAAGGTTCACTAACCGCCAACCTTTCTATTTAGTCGGATTGTTTCATGATACATTATTGACTGTCATAACATTGTTACCATAGCGATACCTTATGTGTAGTGATGGGAAATTCTCGAGAATATTATTCTCCTTGCGAGAACTTTGCTGTTAAATTCTCGAGAACATTCTTTTGGTAGGGAACTTATGAGAATAAAAAAATTGGATGATTGTATTGAATCGGTATTTTTTTAGACTAATAGTTTTTTGTGCATTTGAACGTTTTACGAAGTTTGAGTTAAAAATAAACTACACCACAACTTAAATTCTCAGTAAATTCTCCTGAGCGAGAACATTCCCGAGAATATTTTCGAGAAAATTCTCATAAATTCTCTTAAATTGTTAAAGTATGATTTCTGTATTAAAACGAACTTTATGAGTTTAAAATAATCAGCATTAATAAAATGAATAAGAAAACAACATTATAAGAAAGGTTTATGGTGCAAATAATTAAAAACAAAATAACAATAAAAAATAATTTTGACGCAACTAAAATCGAATTTGATAATCGCGACTCCATGTGGTACTTGTTTGCCCTACCTTGGGAATTTTAATTGGGAGTGCTTAAAATTAGTTGGCATGAACTAAAATTCACACCAACACTTCGACTTCAGTGCGAAAACAGTACCTACCTACAACAAGTACCTAACAACACATAAGGTTGTCTGTAAAAGAACGCTTTTAGCGATAAGACCGCTCATTGTGTCACCCTACGTAAAATTTCTACATTTATACCTGTAATTTTTATGGTGTACATAATAAAGAATATTCTATCTATCTACTGTATTTTTTTCTTCTTTTGCTTATATCTCGAAAATGGTGCGTCCTATCGCAAAAATAATGAAATTTTCGACCCATATATAATATATCCCAACAAGTTGATAATAATTTTTCATATTTTCCATACAAAATGTGAAAAATTCCATATAAAACTCGTCTAGGATGCACCCCCCGCTCTAAAATCATTCACAGGGTAGAGTAAACTAGTGCCATGTGGAGTCGTCACGCGATTGTCAAATTCGATTTTAGATGTGTCAAAATATTTTTTTAATTTACAGATTTTTGGTTTTGTCAGAATAGCTTTAAGATTCTCATAGCCAAAAGTAAGGAATTTTAGTGATACTTTAGTTTGTTTAGTTCGGTGTACAAGAGAATCGGCGCCATTTCCAGTCCGAAACATAATACAGTAACGTTTTTTCGAGAAAGTATTAAATAACAACAATAGAAATCATCATTACGTATATAGTTCCTTGATCTTGTTCCAAGTTTATAACTTTATATATATATTATCTATGTATATTTATATAGATAAGTTTATGCTTTATGTATGTATGTATTTATTGTATATGTAAATGGTACACCACTGACTACCTGCAGTATTGTCTTTCCTTCTTACTTTAATCCATCCAAAGGTTGTCTGTAAAAGATCGCTTTTAGCGATAAGACCGCCCATTGTGTCACCCTATGTAAAATGTCTAAACCTATGTCTGTAATTTTTATGGTGTACATAATAAAGAGTATTCTATTCTATTCTATAGAAGTTTACTTTAGACCTTGAAATCGAAACTTATTGTATTGGAATTTAGCAATTTTACTTCCATTTTTAAATTCTCGTATATTCTCCGTCGAAAAGAATATTGCAGAACATTCTCGATCCGAGAATATTCTCCCATCACTACTTATGTGACGTTTTGATCTTATGAGCCGTTCCCTCTTCTTATTACTGAGAAAGATAGAAACAAAACATAAGAGTGAAGTTAGCTAGACGACCAGTGTGGCAGATTTCTACCATTTTGGCAGATTTCGGTCCAAAATTTTGTCTGTGGCAGATCCTGCTGACGATTTACAAAAGTGGCAGATTTTGGCAGATTTAAAAGACTTCAAGGAAATTCACATAACCTTATTAGAATTTTCCTTTTTTTATTATTATTAGGTATAATAATGCATAAGAAAATTGTTAAATATTTTTGTTGATTAATGATATTTCATTGAATTTGTGTGTATTTTTTCCGTTTCCATGAAGGCATATTTTTGGCATTTTTGGCGCCAAGTATGGCAGATTTTGGCAGTTTTTTTGCCCAGTCTGTGGCAGATTCGCCATTTATGAAATGGTCACACTGTAGGTGACACGATCTATCGAGCTTACCTTAGCGCCTGCATGAGTGTGCATGAGACTCCGTAAAACTCATGGTGCGAGCATTATCGAAATCAGTTTGATCTACGTCAACACTTCCAACTCCACCCGCTTTTCATAGAGCTCATACGTCATGCCGCCATACATATTGGAAGTAAACCCTCCGGGAGGGTCACCGGCATTTCGTTTGCGCTAAAGTTAACCATCGCTGACGGTCTACGGCATTAGGTTTAAAACCGTATTATAAACCACTGTAAAACGAAGTTAATTTGTGTGAATATTTGTAACAGTGAGTAATTTTTTTATTGATACGAGTAATTAAATTATAAATTATAATATCAGATTTTACTATCACAGTTTATAATGCCAGCTGTATTCGCTAAGAAAAAACAACATTTAAAATGAGCCCACCGCGAGGGCTCCCGGTATTCCATATGCGACTAGGTGAACCCTCCAGATCCTCCCGGCACTGAACGGGTTAATACGCTAGCGCTAGCGAGTAAATTTCGATGGCAACTCATGGTAGAGGTACTGGTCATCACAGTGGGTAAGTTTTACATTGTCCAATATGGTGAGTAAGTCTGGTCACCAGACTTACTCACCTGTTGCCAAGCTAACAACCTTCAAAACCATGATGGCCGTCGCTACCCAGAAGAGACAACCAGTGTACCAGATGGATGTCACTGGGGCATTTCTCTATGGAGACATCAATGAAACGGTTTTTATGAGATTACCAGGTAATAATATTTGTAAATTAAAGAAGTCAATCTATGGTCTAAAAAAATCTCCTAAATATTGGAATGCTAAGTTCAATAGTTTCATGACAAATGGAAATTTTGTAAGATCAAAGAATGACCCATGTTTATACTTCAAACATATTGATAATGATTACATTTATGTGCTATTATTTGTAGATGACTTGTTATATTTTGGAAGTAATAAGAAACAAATAAATGATTTCAAAAATGTAATTTGTGAAAACTTTAAAATGAAGGATTTGGGTCTAGCCAGTAACTATTTGGGAATAATTAATATCAAACAGGATCTTAAAAATTGTGTAACTGTAATTAATCAGAAAAGATATTTGTTAAAATTGTTAGATTCATATCAAATGTCAAATTGTAAAACTGTATGTACTCCAATAGAACAGAACTTTAATTTTGAACAGTTACAAAGAGATAAAAGTGAAAGTGAAGAAATTGAAAAAACTTGTAGAAGTTTAATTGGCAGTCTATTGTATGCTACTAATTGTAGGTACTAGACCAGCACCCTAATTACGTAATGTAATGCACGATAAATTTTAAATTGAAACCAATTGAAAAAGATTGCCAGTCCATTGCTTCATAAGTTCGACAAAAACAATCTGCTCAGTTTTTTTTTTCGAACTTATGAAGCAATGGACTGGCAATCTTTTTCAATTGGTTTCAATTTAAAATTGATCGTGCATTACGTAATTGGGGGGCAGATTTATCTGTTGCAGTAGGTTTTCTTAGCAGATACGTACATTGTGCTAGTGTAGCTTTATTTAAATGTCTTAAAAGAACATTAAGATACATAAAAGGTTCTATTGATTTGTCTCTCACATAATTATAAATATAACAGTGAAAGCCAAAATGTGTGTAAATTACAAGGTTACAGTGATGCAGACTGGGCCGGTGATTGCAGACCGCAAGTCAACATCTGGTCAGATATTTTATATTTTTAATTGTCCAGTCTCTTGGTGCAGTAAGAAACAGTCTTGTGTATCATTGTCATCTTGTGAAGCTGAATATGTGGCTCTTAGTATGACTATAATGCAAGGTTCTTTTAAAAAAAAGTTGCTGATAGATTTTGGTTACAATAATATTGATTATGAGATACTAGATGACAATCAAAGTGCAAAAAATATAGCAAAGAATAATGACAGCAACAAAAGATTAAAACATATAGATATCAAGTATCAGTATATTATGGAAAACATATCAGAGGGTTTAGTAAAATTAAAATTGGTAAATAGCAATAACAACTTAGAATAGCTGATTTGTTTACAAAACCTTTAGGAAAAATACTCTTTGGTAAACTTAGGGATAAGATTTTGTTTTAAATATAAGTTTGTTAAAATAAGTACATGCATAGGATAGTGTTGAGTTATTATAAATATCTTGTGTACTTATGTATGTGTAGTTTAGTGTGTCTATGTTTAGGGCTTTGCCTATTTATTCAAAGGTTATGTTTAATGTTATTAAGGGGGTGCATTACAGAAGTTATGTTAAGGGGATACCATCGTAAGATATAATGTCAAAGGGTTGTTTATACATTAAAATATCATGTTGAGGGGGTGTATTGAATTATGTAATGGCAACATAGTATATTTTAATAATACTACGTATGGCAACACTTCATGGGTCCCGTTCTGTTGTTCCGGTTAACCTAAAAATGTATCTCCATCTTGGGCAAGTAAAATAAAACAGGCAACAATATATTCCTTCCTTTTATTTCGCTCCAATCCACTGCACAAATTAACCTGAAAAAGGACAGGTCAACTTGGCATTTTAACCTGACAGGTTTTCTATTTGTACCATGAGCATTTCAGTCTGACCTGCAATGTATCAACTTCAGACCCTACGCTACCGTCGACTGGCGTCCGTATCCTGGTTGCGATTCGGTGATCCCTTTGGTGAAACCGTACTGTTGTTCGTGAAAGATGGAATTTTTATGACGTAACATTTGATAGAGCATCAACTTTTCAAACACTTTAATGAGAACAGGCAGGATTGACACAGGCCTATAATTGTTGGGTTCTTTACTATCACCGGATTTGAATAATGGGACTACTTTACTGTGTTTCATGAGATCCGGAAAGACTCCTTGGTCTACACTAGTATTAAATATGAAAGCTAAATAGGGCGCAATGGTCTCGATGATAGATCTACAGACTTTTACAGACATTCCCCATAGATCTTCTGTTGGTTTAATTTTAAGATCTTTAAAAGCTTTCGTAACAGCCTGGGGGTTTATATGCTGAAAGTTAAACTCTAAAGGGCACGACTTTACAATATTTCTAAGTAAGGCAGCAGAAAGCGCGAGTGAGGAATTTAAAGCTTTAGTCGTTTTAGGGTGAATATTAGCAAAAAAGTTATCAAATTCTTGAGCTATTTGTACATCTGAGTTTATGGGGCCATGTGCAGTCTCTAAGTCTAATTTAGTATTACGCTGTTTTTTCCTACCTGTTTCATTATTTATTATTTGCCAGGTAGTTTTTATTTTATCATCAGCTGATTTTATTTTATTACTAATGTAAAGAGCTTTAGTTAATTTGCACACTATTTTAAAAGTTTTGGAATATTTTGCAATACTGATGAAAGCTTATATTATTCATAAGCTGCTTTAAGCCATAAAGTTCAAAAAGTTTTTCCCTGCTTTTACGAATACCTGGAGTCGCCCAATCACTAAATAAAAACTTTTAAAACTTTGTTTAAATAGTTTTAGTGTGTTGGAAAAGTGTCTATAAATTGTTTGTTTAATAGTGAAAAGAACTCGGCGTAGAACTCATTAGGGTCACATATATTATTAAAACTCTGAACACATAATTTTTTTGCCAAAGAATTATTTAATTTCTCTAAATTTTTACATGTAAACCTAAACCTTATTTGAATTTTTTGTAAAGGCATGTAGGTAGGAGCAAAATGTTATTGTCTGTCCACTGTGATCTGATGGCACAATTTGTTTATGTAAATAATTACAATTACAAAAAATATTATCTAGTACAAGTGGCAGAAGAAGCTGTCACTCGAGTTGGTTCCATAAAAACATTTGACAAATCAAATGACCTAAAAAGACTTAATAATCTGACAGTGTTCGAGTTATTTTCTAATAAATTATTATTAAAATCACCACATATGATTATTGATTTATCACTAGCACTGAGTTTCTTTAGCACATCTTCCATTATAGAATCAAACATAGATAGATTCTGGTAACTGGGAGGTCTATATACGCATACTATAACATGCTTATCAAGCTCAACACAGGACAATTCAATGGTGTGTTGCGGAGCGGAGTTGCGGACTGTGCGGAGTACTTTGAGCGGGCAGATAAGGCTGCCTGTCACTGTCAGTGACATATGACAGTGACAAAAAGGATAACATGACATAAAGAATAAAGAAATAAATGTAGGGGAGACCGGGAACACAAGTAACGGCGGGTCGGAAGTAACAAACGCTCTGCAGTTTATCAAATCGTCGAAAAGCCGCGCAGCCCGCGCCGTCGGCGCTGCCCCTCTACCGCCAGGAGATAACCGGCGACGCTCCACCCGCTTGCATTTAATCGCCGCGCACCTTCTGCACCGTGAGTTGGTGCTAGAAGACGCCACATGAATTTACGAACCAAAAGTACGTTTTTTGACATTTAGAGGTTACGTAGTATTCAAATAAAATAACGATATCAATGTGTCCATTTGCATAGTATTTCTTGATTAGATTGTTTACACAATTCAATTCAATAAAAAATTCAAAACTCATTTATTCAAACTTTCGAAAAATGCTGATTCTCAGCCTGAGAATCAGCATTTTTCGAACGTTTAAATTACATAAGACAAAAACCCAAAAACGCCCACCCTGCACACAGTGTTCTTAGTGCCCGTTTGCGAAGATGCGGGGCGTTGCGCGTAGCGTTGGGCGACGCGGGCCGCACTAAATTCAAACATATGGGTGTTGTATGAGAGCGTTTACGGAGAAGCGTTATTACACGCTTTTGCTTGAAATCCAAGCGGAGCCTGCGGATGGCATCGCCGCGTCCCACGCGACGCTAAACGCGGCGGCGCGGGCGCACGCAGCGCTGCGGCTAGCTATTCTTGCAATTCTCCGTTCACGGTAAAAACGCAGCTACAGCGGCAGCGGCAGTGGGGCACGCAAAATCGAACTTGCTATTTAAAAATCAATAAGGAAGTGCTCGTTTACGGAGAGCGAGCGGCGTGGCGTTCTGCGGTGCGTCTGACGTTTTTTGAGCTTACAGACAGGTGGCGTATGCACCGGCCCGCGTCATCACACGTGCAAACGCAAACATAATTATGGCAATTTACGATGTTTTGATTATAATGAAAACTGTCCATACGGTCAGAGACCGACGGGTCTTGAAGTACAAATCGAAACAAGAAGCTCTCTGATGCTACTTTACAGCTCAGGGAGGAGAGGCGCGAGATGATTTTGCAGCTTTCAGACGATGCGCTCAAATACCAGTGGCTCAATAGACGGATCTCTAAGTTCTTGAAAAGAGACCTTCGCTACTATAATACAGACCGTATAAAGGACGCGATAGAGCGAAACAACGACTCAAAGGCTTTTGCAAGAGATCTGTCTATTGGTATTGCATTTCATATAATGAGCAAATAATGAGGTCAATTTAGATACAAAGTAGAACATAATCGAAGTTTATATGTGGCTATATTCATATAATCAAAAATATATGATAACTAACTAGAAACCAATGTCAAAGTATTAGTTTTGTACCCGGTCTCCCGTAAATCGAAACAAAGAGGCCACATATATAATTATATACGATCTCCCGCCCGGGGCACGCACTGGTCAAAAATTATTAATTATTAACAATGAAACGGGTAAGTCGGTTAAACAAGATAAAGAACTTGAGGTTATAGTCGACAGTAAATTAGTTACTAAAGCAGCTGACGTAGCTGAGGCGTTTAATGAGTTTTTTGCCAACATACCTTTAACTACGACTCGCTCCTTAACTTCGTCCCCGTCTAAAGCTGAAAACCTTTTGCTTAGTAGTGTGTCTAAAAGTAGTCGTTTATTTAGCTTCGAACATGTAACACCTCGTGATGTAGTTAATGTTTTTAACACACTCAAATCCAAAAACACTGGTGATTACTGGGGCATCTCCATTAAACTTTTAAGTAATATAATAGACATCGTAGCCCCCTATCTAGCTGTTACTTTTAATAAATGTGTTGACTCAGGAACTTTTCCTGACCTCATGAAGAGTAGTAAAGTCATTCCATTATTTAAATCAGGTAATAAAAATGACGTTGGCAATTTCAGGCCTATTTCTATCTTACCTGCATTTAGTAAAATATTTGAAAAGTTAATACTCAAGCAGTTACTAAGACATTTTAATTTAAATAGCCTCCTTCATAATGAACAATATGGCTTTACAAAAGGTCGTTCGACTACAGATGCGGGTGTTGCTCTGCTGAAACACATATTTAGCGCATGGGAGAACTCGCAAAATGCAATTGGGGTTTTCTGTGATCTCTCCAAAGCCTTTGATTGCGTGCACCATGACACGCTATTGCGTAAACTGCGTCATTACGGTGTGCAAAACGAAGCTCTCGATGTTATAAATTCTTATTTAAGTAATAGGTCCCAATGTGTAGATATTAATGGTGTGAAATCTTCCGGGTTACCAGTTCAGTTAGGTGTACCTCAAGGCTCAATACTGGGTCCATTCTTGTTCTTAGTGTATATCAATGACTTACCATTCTTTTTAAAGGGTATCTGTGAAGTTGTACTGTTTGCAGATGATACCTCTCTTATTTTTAAAGTAGACAGGAACAGACAAGATTTTGACGATGTAAACAGTGCACTCTCAATGGTTACGGATTGGTTTACAACAAATAACTTAGTTCTCAACTCCAAGAAAACGAAATGTATAAAGTTCGCTTTACCGAATGTTAGAAATCTAGGACCCAACATCGTCTTAGATAAAGAAGTGCTTGAAACTGTGGGCTCGGCAGTTTTTCTGGGCATAACAGTAGATGCCAAACTTCAGTGGGGCCCACATATTTCAAGTCTAGCGGGAAGGCTCAGCTCGGCCGCCTACGCTGTCAGGAAAGTAAGACAATACACTGACGTTGATACAGCTCGATTAGTCTATTTTAGTTATTTCCATAGCGTTATGTCCTATGGTATTCTGCTGTGGGGCAAAGCCGCTGACATTCAAAATATATTTGTTCTTCAAAAACGAGCTGTCCGAGCAATTTACCAACTAGGTACCAGAGTCTCTCTGAGAGATTTTTTTAAAGATATTGGTATTCTTACAGTGGCATCACAATTCATCTTCGCCAATATCTTATATATTAGGCAAAATATACACGTATACACTAAAAACAGTGATATCCACAATATTAACACCAGAAATAAAGACAAATTACGAGCTCCTTTTCACCGGCTTCATAAGGTTCATAACTCATTTGTTGGGCTTGGTATAACCTTTTATAACAAGCTACCCACTTCTCTGCTAGATTTGCCTTTTAATGCGTTTAAAGCTAAAGTAAAATCCAACCTTTGTTCAAAGGCATACTATTCTATCAATGACTACTTAAGCGATAAAAATAGTTGGTCGCTGTGATTAACTCAAGACAATGTTTATGTTCTTTCTCCAGAATTAGCTTACCTACTGACAGGTTATATGAGTTTATAGAATGTTTAATTTATTTGACTTTATTATACAATTTATTTTATTTTTATTTATTGTTGACATGATCTACTCATTACAATGTTTTCGTATGAGTTGTATTGCAATATGTGATTAGCTAGCGACCTCGACAGTAGATTATATATTATTCTTGCCTAACTGTTGATCTATATTTTTTTTTTTTTTTTTTTTTTTTTTTACTTCAATGGTCCTAGTTTATCATATCTAATTATGTGACTTCGAGTTACAGCTTTATTAGCTATATGTAAGCGGGCACGCCCTTTATGCCTGGAGGCTTTTTAATTCGGGTATTAAGTTCTGTTTACCATTTGAGTTTAGATTTCGATTTTTTTTTTTTTTTTTGTTGGTACATTGGCGCGTGCTAGCTGTCATTATGGCATATATTTTTTTGAATGTTTTGTGTTGAGTAATGTAAATTATTTGCATACTATTGTATAAAATCAAGTTTTTTTTTCTAACTGAACAGACAGCTGTGCTGCTGGGGAGTTTGTTGCGCCACTTCTTCTCTCCAGCAAAAGCACTAGGAAGTGGTGAAGGGCGGGCGTTTTTGGGGGACTGTCTTATGTAATTTTGACGTTCGAAAAGTGCTGATTCTCAGCCTAATTTGAATAAATGACTTTTGAATTTTGAATTTTGAATTTTGAATCGGTGGCACACTACTCCCCCTCCCCCTGGCCCCGCGGCTGCAATTCTCCGCGGCTGGTTTTTTTCCACATCCCATCTCCGTTTCCCTGCTCCGCTTCTCCGCTCCGCTTCCCTGCTCCGCTTCCCTACTCGGCTTCTCCGCTCCGCTTCCCCGCTCCGCTTCCCGGTTTTGTATGAATTTTTAAACTAGTTCGCAAATCCCTGTCCACTGAAGCGGAGCGGAGATTTCATGCAATTCCATTGGTTAATTTTGGCACGTCTCCGCTCCTCTCCTCTCCTCTCCGCTTCAGTGGACAGGCAGCCTTACAATGAATATAATTTTTTACTAATATTAATGACCCGCCATGTATCATACGTTTTCGGCTGAAATGGCTAACTACACAATAATTTTCATAATTAATTGATATTACTTGATGGTCTTTTAACCAACATCAAACTTGGTATTTTCTAAAAACAATTCAATTTCCAGTAATTTAGAGGAGCAACCTTGGATATTCTGATGGAATAATTTTTGCACCCCCTTTGGTTTTTAGGGTTCCGTAGCCAAATGGCAAAAAACGGAACCCTTATAGTTTCGTCATGTCTGTCTGTCTGTCCATCCGTATGTCACAGCCACTTATTTCCGAAACTATTAGAACTATACTGTTGAAACTTGGTATCTATGGATAGGTGTTTAAAAATGATATTGAGGTTTCTAAAATAATTTTTCTCTAAACTGAATAGTTTGCGCGAGAGACACTTCCAAAGTGGTAAAATGTGTGTCCCCCCCCCTGTAACTTCTAAACTAAGATAATGATAAAACTAAAAATATTATAATAATATGATTTCTGACTCTCGTTTCGCGAGCATATAACCAGAATCTGCAAAAAGGCATTTAGAAACTTGGGTTTTGTTCTGAGGCAGACGCGAGACTTTACCAGCATCACAGCTATCAGAGTCCTGTATGACGCATTAGTCAGGAGTCATCTGGAACATAGTGCTGTCATATGGGCTCCACATGAGGCTAAGTACTCAGTGATGTTAGAGCGAGTCCAGAACAAGTTCACGCGCCACCTGTACAAGAAACTTTATGGGGTATACCCATTTTACCCTTTGATGTACCCCACTCTATTCGTTCTGGGTATGGTGGGGTACAATCAACTCGGGGTGCGACGGGAATTTGCACTGGTGTCGTACATAGTGAAACTGCTCCGAGGCATAGAGCACAACCCGGGAGTGCTGCAGCGGTTGCACTTGTACGTACCGGACCGTTATGTGTGGAGGCGACGGCCCCCGCCACTGCTGGTCGTACCACCAGCCAGGACCAACTTGCTGGCAAAAACCCCTCTGACTCGAGCAATTCGCACCATCAATTGTATTCAAGCCAAAATTGATACATTTACATGTCACTGGGGTGAATTCGCAAAAGTACTTTTGTTTACATTGTGCTATATCAATGATTAATTAGCTTTATAATCATAAGATTTTGCTGTGTGACTTGGCTATCGCATTAGGCTAAGACCTGTAATGGTAGTTTTAAGGCATTTAAATAAATAAATAAATAAATAAATAAATGATGTACATTACCATGTAAACTTCCATCGAAAATTGGTTTGAACGAGATCTAGTAAGTAGTTTTTTTTTAATACGTCATAAATCGTAAACCGCAATTTACCTTTAACGAACTACAAGAACTTTTATATTATGTTACTTGCTGCTACGGAACCCTTCATGGGCGAGTCCGACTCGCACTTGGAGGTTTTTTTTTAAATTATTATTATGTGTAATATTGCCAGAAGCTACCTTTTTAGGGTTCCGTACCCGAAGGGTGACAAACGGAACCCTATTCATAAGCCTCCGCTGTCCGTCTGTCTGTCAGCGAGCTCTATCTCATGAACCGTAATAGGTAGGCAGTTGAAAATTTCACAGATTGTGCATTTCTATTGCCGCAAGAGCAACAAATAATAAAATTAAAAATTAAATATATACCATACAATAAAATTAAATTTCGAAAAAAAAATTATCTAACACTGGCATCGAGTAGAGAATAAATATAATTTTTATTTGTTTTTATCTTCAAAAATGATGAATTAGGGGGCCGTAGAAGTTGTCTGTTTTAGACCATTTTTGTACGAGCTCTATCTCAACAACTAAACAAGTTAGGTATTTGAAACTTGTGTATATTATGTACCATAAACTGTTTATAATCAACAAATACTAAAAACGCCGATTCATAACGTATTTTATAAAATATGGGCGATTTTCTGCAACTTACTATAATTAAATTGTATTTCATTTATGTAATATTATTAATAATATGCGATATAATTCCACAGATAACTATTTACTAGTCGGGAGTAATGACATGGAATTAGTTAGTACTATCATCGCAGCAATGAACTATCCTATATATAGGGAATCCAATCCCGTATCAAAATCCCAATCCCGCAGGTCTGCGGGATCGAGGTCATCAATCCCGTGGATTCGCGGGATTTGTGGGATTGCAAAAAAAAAAAAACTTTTTGTTCTAAGTAGTTATGTTCATGAATTTACGGGGGGATTGTATTCCCTAATCCTATACTATTAAATGAGCATTCTTTAATAGAAAAAGCGCACATCTCCGACTATGTACTAGTTTGTATTTATTATATTTTTTAAGGCTGTTTTGCTGTTTTCCAGTGCCTTTATATACATAACCAAAAACACAAAACCAGCGCGCCATTTTCGAGCCATTTTTTTTATCTCATCAAAGAGACTTCATGTCTTTTTATGGCTAGGTACTGCGTAAATAAATAAAATATGATAAATTAACATAATATTTCATCAAATTATATATTTTACACTACATATTTTACCAACCGGTCGTCGGTTGGTGACAATATTTTGAAAAGTTTTTAAAATAAGGACTGGTGGCAACAAAAGTCAATTGAACTTTTTAAATCTGTATGTATCATCCTCTAAAATTACGTTATTGTAGCTTATCGTCCGTGAACTTCTGATACCTCCTAACTAACATTTTTGCGCAAAACTTTATTTTAATGCCATCTTTTGGCAAAAGTCGGAATCTATAGAATGCATTACTCTCCTAAATGAAAAAACCTTCTTATTTGGTTATAATCCGTCCGTAGAAATACCTTCTAAATTATACCGCCCTATTTTTGGCGGAAATTTCTCGTAACTGACAGTTTGCTCGAAGGGCGCGTACCCGGCGGCTGAGTATTTTGGCGTTCGGCATTAAAAGTAAGTTTAAAGTGGTTTGATATTGCTAATTTGCTATTTATTATTCTAAGTTGCTATGATTCTTTTTTCGGTTTACGTAACTTTGTCAGATAGGAGTAATTTCTTTCAACACTTTTTACTTCTATTTGGTACGTAATGTTGTCATTCTATGCAGTTAGAAGAAATTTCTTAGAAGTATAATACACTTAATTCTATCTAAATACCTATTTACGATAAATTGGTGATGCATGAATGCTCATTAATTTGAGGAAAGGCCCGTGCCTTGCTGTGGGATGTTTTATGCTGGTGTTAATAATAATAATCTACGATAATAAATAAATAATATTAATCGTTCCGTCTGAAGAGTATAACCGATTTTTTTTGGTATTTTGTTTATTTAAGTGATTTCTTTTTTATTTCAGATTTCGTGATAATGGCATCAAAAAACAGGGCAAATGCACTAGTTAACATAATTTTCAATTCAACTGAAGAAGAGAATGTTTCATCCACGTCTCGTACGCCTTTATCTCTGGTACAGAATGTCCTAACAGAACCACGTTCTGTTGGAAGGATTGAATCTCAGTTAGGGGAAAGTTCGTACGTAAGCTCCCTAATTGCAGGCAATGACCTAGACCTCATTCAATTAGAAGACCTGGTGGCACTTGACGCACCTTCACTATTAGAAACACCGTCTCCGAGGCCAACACCACTGCCACTAAGACGAGATTCTTCAACTACATTTTGTGAGGACTTTTCGCCCGATGACGACAGCGATTACGAACCATTCAATAATCGTGATGCTTTAAGTTCAGATTCAGAAAATGTTCCACCAAATGAAGAGGTAACGAATGAAGAGACACTGGAAGACACTTTATTCGAACTTTGTGTCTTGGCACATTTTCAGTTCAAAATTGGGCAAAAAAAGGAATAAGTGGCATGCATCCATCAGAAGAAAACATGAATCGTAACCGTCGTCCCAGAGTTCCACTTTCTCAGAGACGTGATGTTCTTGATAACTTTCTTGATGAATTACCTAAAATGCCGTCGCACTATAACCGTCTTAACACTAACAAAGTGTACTTGGAGCCAGTTTATCGTAATGCCACTCACTTATACAATACGTATAAACAAGTCTTAAAATCACTTTATATGTCTTATTAAGACATATAAAGTGATTTTAAAAATATGATTCAAGATGCTGAATAAAAGATACTGATTATTGCTAAAAAATAGATTATATTTTAAGAATTTTATATATTTAAAAAAATAACCGTTTGAAGACTGGTTAAGATTAAGTTTGTTTCTCATTTAATTATTTCTCGAATCCATCGATGTCGATCCCGCTAACGACGTAAGCATATCTTTCAAATCACCTTGTAATGAGCTGTATAATTCTTCATAAATAAAGAATTCTTCGTTCAAAAAGTACGGCAAAATTCCTTTTTGTTCTTTGGGTGTTATCTTTACTAACCCGTCGTGTGAACTCGTGTGCGTTCTTGAATGACATCCAATACTCATCAATAATTTTCACACGTGCTTCTATATAACCTTCAAAGTAAATTAGCACCATCTTCCAAAACAGCGAGATATTGCTGTTGTTCTTTCGTAGTACTCATTATTGTTTCACTTGATTTCACTTTAAGCAAATGGTCAATCTAATTGTTCGTAAAACTTGATAATCTTCCGTAGTAAGCGCTAATTACTTAGTTGCAAAAAATATTCATAACTATCCATTAGAACGAGGTGTTTTTTCTATAAATCCTTATCGCTGTGGAATGCGGTTCTTTTGTTCAAGCGTCCAGATGTTTACCGCTCCGTAGTTGCAATGTTCGGCTCGAATACGACCATATGTTGATTGTAATAAGGTTCACTTTACTGTGTATAGGATTTTAGAAATAAAAGACGTGTGTCTAACTACAAGTGTATTGAGCGACTAGTTTCGTTTGAAGATATGCCTATTAAATATATTTAAATGACATATTCATTAACATAGCTATTACTAAGTACGTATGACCGTTGAACGCAATACGTCGCAACAAAACCATTAATAAATAATTAATTGTGATTTCGAAGCATTTTTTTCTTTTACCTACAGAAATATACTTGTAGATTTTGTATTTGTATAGGTATATTTCTGTATTTTGTTGTTATCTCCTAATTATGATTTATTCTGATAAATCCTGTCTTTCAAAGATTACATTAAATGCACAGTTTGGAGGCTGATTCCTCCTAAGTAACTAATGGAAATATCTCCTATCTGAACTTTGTCTTTAATTCTAAAACTTAAAACTCCTAATTACGATTAAAATAATATACAACATAATACTAACTGCATTCGTTTATTATTTCATAAAAAGACGTAAAACTAATCAACAACTTTTTTATTTCACCAAAATTCTCCACGGAAAATTTATAAATTAGCTGTGTAGGTAGATAGAAGATCTCAGAAGTTCACGGACGTTATGTTCTTAGTGTATACAAACACAGTAGGAGCGGCGCGGGTGGCGAAATCCCCAATTTTCGCCACCCACGCCGCTCCTACTGTGTAAACCCATAAGTTCTTTTGTCTATGAACAAAGTGCCACCGGAACGGGCTGCGCCGGTGGCGCGGCGGGGCGGTAGGACCCAAACCAGCTATCTAATTACGCAACACATTTTCGTAAACGATTCCGACTAATCTGTTTCATTTTGACAGTTCAACAATATTCATTGCGTTATTTACTTTGGTGAGCATTTTTTTTTTCGAACTTATGAAGCAATGTACTAGCAATCTGTTTCAAAACGATTCAAATTCTCATTGATCGTGTATTACGTAATTAGGGTACAGTTTGCTTTTTCCGCTCAGGAGTTATAGTCACTGGGATTATTATCTAGTTGAGGTTTTCAATAATTCTCCTCGTATATTTTCCAATATGTAGACGAAAGTACATACTCAATGGACATTCGCGTGTACTCAATATTTTTTTTGTAATTTAAGTATCTTTATTTAAGTCATGGCGACTGCTTTTAGAAAAAAAAAGACTTTAAAAAAACTCAGACATGAGAATGCTAAGTACTAGGCGTTTATCTACGCTGAGACGCCTCGCGCGAAGTACTGTGTTCATGAGTTGGAATATGCGTTTTTCGCCCATTGTGTTTCTACACTAAAACGCCTGCTACACGGTGGCCAACCAGGCCAACCGCGTCCCCGACAGAGTTGACCATGGTTGGCGACCGGCAAAGTTGTTCAACGTTTGGTCGTAAACCATCATCTACACGGTTTTATTTTTAAACGTTGAGTGTCACTGGGTGAACAATTTAAAAAAAAAAACGAATTCAACTTATTGGCATAAAAATAAGTAAAAAATTAATATGAATTCGATTTTTTATCTGGCAAGATTGTTTAAAAGTGAAAATAAGGGAAGTCAGTCGGGAAGTCGGTGTTTTTTAAAAATATTGAATTTCTTGTCCCATGATAAAACTGCATAATATTTCATGATTAAGAGGGTGCATCCTAAAAGTTGGCAACGTCGTAAATAGCTGTCAAATATACACCTGTTTTGATTAATTTGGAAATAATACTGTATGGAAATAAGAAATGCGGCTAACTAACTAACTAGAATATTAATAATGAATTGCAATTATAACATTGAATTTGATGTTGTACCCGTTTTAGGTGTAAAAAAGACATTTGGAAAGTTTCCAAATACTTTTTTTACATCTAAAACTAACTATTTGGTGTTACGATATTAATAGTTGCATTTCATAATCAATATTCTAGTTCGCTGGTTAGCCACATTTTTTATTTCCATACAAATGCAGAAATATTATCAAATTAATCAAAACAGCGAAATATTTGACAGCTATTTACGTTGCCAACTTTCAGAATAAACCCTCTTAACTACAAAAAAAAAAGTGAAACAAATATTGATAAATATTTCATTTGTGTAGCGTTAGGCCCAGATTCGCCAGGCGAAGGTCCTCGCCCACATTTGGGAGTGTCGCGAGTAGACATGCGCAAAACAGTACGTTGAAAAGTAATGCAACATCACATCATTTCTTCTGAAATGTACCATCACACTGAGATATCACATCACTCGAAACATTACCCGATCAATGCCGAATGAACGTGGTCGCCGTGATGTTGCATGCCCGTGCGGGACGGCGACGGAGCGCGCTTGCGAGCGAAAACATTACATATTACATTACGCGTAATATCAGCATCGCAATAGACTGACCGTAATCATTGCATCATTGGTGGATATATGACTTTTGATTTTGATTAAAGTTAGATTCAAATATGTAGTTACATTTTTACTTATACATACTTTAATTTAAATAGGTAATGCATATTTAGTTTACTAAAGGTACTTACTTTAGTGTAAATTCATAAATTGATTTTCCTTCACTGGGTAAAAGTTGAAATTACTTGAAATAACCATGTTCAGAGTCGAATTTAATGCAAAATATTGCTTGACTAAAGTATACCTTTACTGCTCTAACTTCATCAATGTGTAGGGAAAAGAACAGGAAAGGCATATAACCTAGTGAGAGCGAGACAACCATTACGCGACGCGCCTGGGACGCCTGAGTCGCGAGTGATGTTTAGTGTGATGTGTGATGCTTATTTCTTCCGCGTGATGTGTAATATGGCATCACGCGGTTGAGTGATATTACGTTTGTGATATTAGGAGCATTACTTACACATGTCTAGTCGCGAGGAGATGAAGCGCCGGGGTGTAACTCCGCTGCCGCGAGAAATCACGGTACAGTGGACAGAGCTCCGGCGGGATCACATGGCGGCTTGGAGTGTGCAATTGTCGCAACCCAGATTTGGGCACGCCACAATTGCGGCAGTAAGTCCCCTCTTTGAGGAGTGGCTAGAGAGGCGCCACGGCGTCCTCACCTTCCGCCTGACGCAGTTCCTCACCGGACACGGTTGTTTCGGGAAGTTCCTGTTTCGCATAAGGCGGGAGGAAACGCCCGGGTGCCACTACTGTGTGGATTGTCCGGAGGACACGGTGGAGCATACGGTGGAGGTCTACCCGGGTTGGAAGGAGCACCGCCGTGTCCTCGTGGAGGCGATCGGCGGCAGTGACCTCTCGCGTCCGGCCCTGGTCCAGGCCATGGTGCGGAGCGAGAGGGCATGGCAAGCCGTCACCTCCTTCTGCGAAGCAGAAGCTTGGTAGCTTGGCTCGCAATGCTCGCGAAGGAGGAGGCGGAGCGCGCTAGGGAGTGGCAAAGGCCGCGCCATAGCAGCCCTAGTCGCCGCCGCCGTAGGAGACGCCCCGGGCGTCGGGAATAGGTAGCTGATTTCCGTCCACCGTAGGCGCGGGCCTGCGGACGGAGAGCAGCGGGCAGCTCGCCGTCCGGTAAGGACCAGGCCGGGGGTCGACGGCGCGTCGTGTTCCACGCACGCCTCAATGAGATGTCAGCAAAACTGACGGGGTGCGCTAGGACCGATGCCTACCGGGGTTGCGGGTAGTCCCAAGGGGAAACCGTGGCCCCTGGCAAGGCAAGGGAAGGAACACGGATGGGTTTTAGTCAGTAAGAGTCTGACACGCCCTTCCGCTCCGCCCAGAGTGGGAGTAGTCATTAGATGATTTCCGAACCAGAAAAAAAATAAGGGCCCAGATTCGCCCGTGCTGTTGTTACTTTTACCATTTTTTTTTTTTTTGGGGTACCAATTCGAACAAATTATAATTAGTCTTGAAAAAAGATCCTAGA
The DNA here is from genome assembly GCA_948150665.1 of Conistra vaccinii. Lineage (NCBI taxonomy): Eukaryota > Metazoa > Arthropoda > Insecta > Lepidoptera > Noctuidae > Conistra > Conistra vaccinii. The sequence goes on from OX411321.1 coordinate 225,601, forward strand.
TGGCAGCATAGGTAACAATTATGAAATTAACAGATAAGATAAGATAAGATAAGATAATCATTTATTTGCTTAAACATGAGTACAATACACACAACACAAATTGTCAGCATGCAAGAGATGTTAAATAGTAAATACATACACAGATCATCACGTTTGCCTTAAACAATGGCATGCAAATATTTATAAAATAGGGTATCACATTACTCCAAGTCTAAATAATTAAAAAAAAAAAAAAAAATGTCATGATAATATAGATTTAAAAAAATAATAAATTAGTGAAACATGTCAAAATTTCTCATCTAAAATAGTAGATTGTTTACTAAGGGAGCAAACAACTATTTTTAAGGCGAGAGTGTTTCTTTGAATCCAAAGAGGAGCGAAGGATTCTAGAGTAGAATCCCGAGCCTAGCGAGGGATTCTAAAGTAGAATCCTGAGCGCAGCGAGGGATTCAAAGTACATCACTCGAGCTTAAAATAGTGTTGCTCCCGAGGTGAACACTCTACTTTTTATCACCCTCTATGAGAAAACAAACGTGTGCGGTCCGACTCCCATCAGGAACGAATTTCCTACTCACTGATTTACACAAAATAAAAAAAATATGAAAATAAAAAAAAATCGCTGTCGCCATGTTGGATTCACATTTTGACCTCACTGTCGGGCTTACCACCCTCGAAAACTATGAAAACGATACCCATGACGATTTTTTTTTAAATTTTTGCGTCCACCATCTTGGATTTAAATTTTGACCTCACTATCGGCTTTACCACCGTCAAAAACTACGAAAACGATACCCATGACGAAAAATTTGAAAATTTTCGCATCCGCCATCTTGGATTTAAATTTTGACCTCACTAGCGGCTTTATCACCCTCGAAAACCATGAAAACGATACCCATGACGAAAAATTTGAAAACTTTCGCGTCCGCCATCTTGGATTTACATATTGACCTCACTATCGGCTTTACCACCGTAAAAAACTACGAAAACGATACCCATGACGAAAAATTTGAAAATTTTCGCATCCGCCATCTTGGATTTAAATTTTGACCTCACTATCGACTTTACCACAGTCGAAAACGATGAAAAAAAAAAAAACTAATCCGCCATCTTGGATTTTAATTTTGATCAAATTCACACTATCTCTCTCTCTTGCCAGCCTGTTACTTATTCATACAATGTTCGTGATCGATCTCTTTGGTGAATAGAACTTTTACTAACAATTTCCACATTCCAAATTCAAATCACTTTTAGTCCCTAGGGATTAAAACGCTATTTTGGTCCCTGTTTACGAGGATTAAACTACGTCTTTTTGAATAGATGTGATAAAAACTCATTTATATTATAATAAGCTTTATCTGCTAGAAAATTTTTAACTTTCTTTTTAAATGCTACGTCATTTAACTGCTTCCAGCTTTTGGGCAGTTTATTATAAATTTTTGGAACCATGCAAAAGACACTTTTCCGCATAAGTGCCGTTCTATACTGATGTAGGCAAATTTGACTATTGTCACGTCTATTACGAGGAAATCGGTCTGCCATGCGAGAAAAGAGGTGAGGGTTGGACCTTAAGAACATTACATTTTCTAATAAATACAGTGAAGGTAACGTCAAGATTTTGTATTTTTTTAAATAAGGCTTGCAAGTCTGAGTGGTTACGAGTTTAAACATTGACCTGAGGCAACGCTTTTGAGTTTTAAATATAAGTTCTCGGTCAGTCGAGTTACCCCAAAAGATAACACCGTATCTTAAAATACACTCCACCAAACCGTAGTATGCGGTAAGCAAAGCATCTACACTAATTACAGCTGCCAGTTTGTACAGAGCGTATGCTGAGGTACTTATTTTCTTACTTATAGTCTCTATATGTGCCTTCCAATTTAATTTATTGTCAATAGTAAGTCCTAAAAATTTTGTTGTATCAACTTCGTCAATGTTATTATTATTATAGTTTATGTCTAGATTTTTATTTAATGTCAAGGAGCGTTGACTGAAGTGCATGATTTTAGTCTTATTTAAATTTATTTTCAAATTGTTATTATTTAACCATTCTATAATTGCAATTAGTGAGTTATTAATGTCAGATTTATATGTGTCGCGATTTTCACACGCAATTGTCACTACACTGTCATCGGCAAAGAGGCTCATAGGTTGTTCTGTCGACTTAGGCAAGTCATTAATATATAATGTAAATAGGGGAGGTCCCAAAACACTGCCCTGTGGGACACCATACATAACTTCACGTTCTTGCGACCGCTGTGATTCTTCTCGTTTTGTACCTATGTTTATCCTACTGATTTCTGTTATTTGCTTTCTGTGCTGAAGATATGACTCAAATAGTTTAAGTACATTACCTCTAATGCCATATGCTTCGAGTTTCTTAAGTAGAATATTGTGTTGAACATAGTCAAATGCCTGAGTCATATCACAGAATATACTGCACACCGGTTTATTAAGATCCATATTCGTCATCACTGTGTGTAAAAAATCATAAATTGCCATGTTAATAGTTTTTTTTTCTCTGAAACCTTTTTGTTCATTGCAGAGAATCTTGTTGTGTTCTAAATATGAGTTTAGTTGTTTATAAATATATTTTTCAAAGATTTTGGAAATTATAGGGATGAGCGATATTGGTCTATAATTCACCATCAATTCTTTATTGTCTTTCTTAAACAGTGGCTTTACGATAGATGTCTTTAGTGCAGATGGGAATATGCCAGCACTGATACTCAAATTAATTATGTAGCTTAAAGGAGAACTTATGACGCCAGCTACAGCTTTGAGTATTTTTGTAGAAATTCCATCGTAGCCTACACTGTTTGTATTTTTGAGTGTTGATATGATTTTAAGTACGTCATATTATGGTGTACTAGGTGCCATAAACATAGAATCTCTTTTATTTATAATGTGTTGCGTTACTGTAGTTCCTGCATTTACAATGGGTTGAATTTTGTCGATAAAATAGTTGTTAAAGAGATCTGCTATCTGTTTTTGCTCTGTGATGGATTCATTATTAATTTTAATTTTATTTATAGAGGGTTTTGGTATATTTAATTTGCTATGTTTAATTATTTGCCAAGTCGTTTTGGATTTATTAGTTGAAGTTTTAATTTTGTAATTATTTTGTGCGCACCGTGTTAGCTTTATAATTTTTTATACAGCTTGGTGTAATTTTTAAGACGAATTTTATTTGTCTGATTAGGCTTTAACCTATAATGCCACAGCAGTTGTCGTTTCTTTTTGCTACAGCTCTTAATACCACGAGATATCCAATTCAGTTTTCGTTTTATATTTACAGTTATCCCGATATGAGGAAAGCACAGATCATAAAACAATGTAAACAAATCTAGAAAAGCCTTATATGCAATATTAGGGTCGTTAGCATCAAATACCTCTGTAAATGTCAAGCTGCCTAAATGATTTTTAAACTTGCATAAGTTTTCGTCACTATAATCCCGTCTTTTTATACGCCACTTGTTTATTGCGCACGTTTTGCTTACGGGGAATTTCAAAAGTTGCGCTGTATGGTCAGACAATGCGAATTCTAATACTATAGTTCTGCAAGGCTTATTGAAATTATGAGCAAAATTGTCGATGCATGTTTGACTTTTTAATCGTGTAGGTTCGTTTAGTGCTAGTTTTAAGTTAAAATTTAATAGCAGATTTTCAAATTCAATTGCATTATTGTTTCTTTTTAATATGCCAATGTTAAAATCTCCCGCTATAACAATGTTTTGAGATTTCTTAGAATAAGTTTGTAACAGTGTTAACAATTTAACGAAAAAACAGTCACTAAAAAGCGATAAACGGAAGATTTTGGCTGAAGTAAGATTAGTAAAAATCAAAACTTCCTTGTTTAATGCTGATTTATCTATTTTAACTCATAAATCTCGTATTTTCAACAAAAAAATATGAAACCTTTTTGTTTAGGGCTCTTTGCAATAGATGGCGTTTTACACAATTTGTCATAACTGTAGTACATTTAGCCAGTCAATAGCCCGACTAGGGAGGTCTCATTTCTTTGTATGGGATTGGGTATCTGTACGTAGTATTATATTATCTGTGCTTTTACGAAAGTATTTAAAAAACATTGTACGATATGGTACGGAACCCTTCATGTGCGAGTCCGACTCGCACTTGACCGATTTATTATTATTCTGTATTAATAATTGGTTGTTTGAAGGGGTAACTTCTGTTGTCTTACTACCTAGTTTAAAGAGGTATCCGGAGAGGTATCCGTTGTCAACCCCAACCCTCCACGAAATGAATTCCTGGCTGCGGCCCTGCAATTCGGGCTGCAATGGCTTATTCCACCCTGTATTTCTAAGTTAAGAAGATTTATCTGTCGTAATCGGCACAATGATCGCGATCAAAGTCTAGTGTTTATGTTCTTTCTCCAGTATTAGCTTACCTACTGACAGGTTATATGAGTTTATACAATGTCGCCCATGCGCATGTGACCGCCCGTAATTTTCTGAATATTCATGAAAAAATATAGAAAATAAACTTCAAAAGGGGGGGTCTACATTTTTCACTACTTTTTTTAAAAATAAATACACAATTTTTTACCGAAAAAATGACTTAGATTCCGTTTTTTTTTTCGTAGTCGATAATTTTTTGTAAACATTTTAATTAACCTGTTAAAATAACTCATAAGCTTTTGGAAATAATAATCAGAATCCAAATCGACCCATAAACTTCGGAGATGTGTCAAAAAACAGAAAGCAAATCTTTAAAAAATTAAAAATTGAATAACATGAAAAATGTTATAGATACCCCCTTTTGAACGAGAACGAGAGAACCCCTTTTGAAGTTTATTTTCGATATTTTTTCATGAATATTCGCATGGGCGACATTGTATAATGTTTATGTTATTTGACTTTATTAGTCAATTTATTTTATTTTTATTTATTGTTGACATAATCTAGTCATTACAATGTTTTCGTATGAGTTGTATTGCAATATGTGGTTAGCTAGCGACCTCGACAATTGATCATATTATTCTTTGCCTGAGCAACCAGCAGCAAGTTCGTCATGCTTAGATGTCACTGCTTGCGGTAGCGTCGGGGGTCGGGTCGCCTCCTTCCCTCTAATATGGCGAGGGGGGTGGTGGCTGATCTTTGCGTTATACTCGTGAACGGGTGCTGCTTGTGGTGATTGGTCGTCTTGCTGATCATGGTTAAATATCTAGATAATAATAATTTAAATATAAGTAAGACTATGATAATGCACTAAACACTTTAGACAACGTATGCCTCGTGTACCTAACCTTAACATACACTACAAAAATAACGACATTGATGAAGTAACTGATACCAAATTTTTTGGATTACAAATAGAATGCAGTTTAAACTGGAAAGCACATATTGACAGGTTGTGTAAAAAATTGAGTTCGTCTGCATTTGCTTTACATAGACTATCCTCCATAGTGGATACAAAAACACTTCTTGCGGCGTACTACGGTATTGCTGAATCTTATTTACGCTATGGTGTCATTTTCTGGGCGAACTCCACCGACAAAGAGACAGCATTTAAGGCTCAAAAAAGATGTCTCCGGTCAATGTTTAAACTAAAAACCACCGACAGTTGCAAGCCATATTTTAAGCAGTACAACATATTGACCCTTCCGTGTATCTATATTCTTGAAGTGGCTGTGTTTGTGAAGAACAATCCAAACCGTTTTGAACGTTTGGCCGATGTATACTCAAGAAACAGACGTGACAATTCAAAATTAAATAATGTACCGTGTCAAACCACTATGATGCGCAAAAGTATTTATTGCATGGCCCCAGTTGTTTATAATAAATTGCCAAGTGCATGGAAAGACTTGAAAACGTTGCTATTCAAAAGTACACTTCGTAAATTGTTAATAGAAAAAGCATATTACAGTGTAACTGAGTTTTTTAACCGACGAAAAAAAAAGGAGGAGGTTCTCAATTCGACACGTATATATATATTTTTTTTTATGTATGACCACGCATAACTTTTTACTGAGTGGTCCGATTTGAACGATTCTTTTTTTATTGGGAAGGGTATACCTCGAAGTTGGTCCCATAAAAAAATAAAAATAGAAACCCACCCCTAAGTGTAAAAAAATTGGGGTTGATTGATGTTTCACGTACTGAATTTTCAACTGTGAACCGATTCTGTTGTAATTTCGCACACATATGTAGTTCTGATGACACAACTACACAATAAAGACCTGGAGTTGATCTGATGATGGAGTCAGAAGACAGTCGCGAGAGCTCCTCACCAGTTTACAGCAGCTACATCGTGTTTGGGCTTATTTCATTCCCCCTGATGAGAACTTTACACCTAGCTGGGGCAGACTGTCATCGACGGTCAGAGATTGAGGCAAACATTAAAACCGCCTGGCCACGGTGCGTCTTGCGGGGCGAAATTCTATACATTTGTTTTAGTCGCAAGACGCTTCGCCGTTCGCACCGCGCGAATTTTCGCTGTAGCGAATGTCCCGTGGCCAGGCGGTTAATGGTAACTCAAAAGCTAAAAATAAAAAACTTTTTTGCAAAAAATTAAACCGACGTAAAAAAACTGAAAAGCGAAAAATAAAAACATTTTTGCAAAAAAAGCGAAAAATAAAAAAATACTATCTATTTAGTGACAAATTGATGACCTTCAAATAACAAATTTTGAGGCGGCGCCAAACAAACATAATATAATTACATAAAGCGTAAAATGTTAACTTGATAGATCTTCGTTGAATGTGTTTTAGGCGCCGCCGCCTCAAAATTTGTTATTTGAAGGTCATCAATTTGTCACTAAATACATAGTTATTTTTTATTTTTCGCTTTTTTTTCAAAAAAGTTTTTATTTTTCGCTTTTCAGTTTTTTTTCGTCGGTTTAATTTTTTGCAAAAAAGTTTTTAACGGACAATTTTTATCAGACTACCTCGAATTTTTAATTAATTAATTATTGTTTTGCTTATGGAATATTTATGGTGTGTTGTCTATGACCTGGAATTTTGATGTTTGTTTGTTTATTTATCTTCGGACCACGATTTGTATTTCTTGTATACCTACTGTTACTGACAATTTAATAGTATTTTTTTAATGAATAATTAACAATTTTATATAATGAAAATGTTTGCATGCCGAATGGTAAAATATGGCAGAACTCTGATGAAAACCTACTACTACCTACTTAATGTAAAACCCATATTTGCAAATAAATGCTATTCTATTCTATTCTATTCTATGGTTTTGTTATTGTTATTAGTAATTAACTGTTTATTTATTTTATACTTCGATTTTATTTAGATATTGTTTACGTTTAGTTTTTATTTTTTTATTTCTGCCTGAGAGTTCTCGATGTTTTTGGTTGGTATATTGGCGTGTGCTAGCTGACTTATGGCTTTTCATTTAAATAATGTTTGTGTTGCGTAGTCATTATTTTGCATACTATTATATAAAATCATTTTTTTTTTTCTAACTGTACAGACAGCTGTGCTGCTGGGGAGTCTGTTGCGCCACTTCTTCCCAGCTATAGCACTAGGAAGTGGTAAAGGGCGGGCGTTTTTGGGGGACTGTCTTATATAATTTTGCCGTTCGAGAAGTGCTGATTATCAATCAGCCTAGTTTGAATAAATGACTTTTGAATTTTGAACATAACTGAGTAGGTATGTTACCGACCTGAGTACGAGTATTTCTCAGTTTGCATAGGTTTTATGTCGATCTAGTCCCAAGTATTTTATAAGACTAAGGACCTATTTCACCACCTACGATTAAGTTATTTGGCAGATAATTTCATACGAATTATGTTCCATTTTTGAATTTATTCAGTTGTAGTGGCTATTCGGACATCGTGAAGTAGGCCGTTAGGGCCTATTTCACGATGTTGCCAAGTAAGTTAATACGAACTTAACCGTAGGTGGTGAAACAGGCCCCTAATCTAATAAATCGTGTTATTCGTGCAATAATAATTGAATTCACAAACGGGTGTCTTTGGAACCAACTTTTGTTTTTGTCACTATTTAGTTTATTAGGTTATGATAGGACTAGGAATTCAGTTCGAGTGAAGTTCTCTCTTACATCGTCGCATCTCATAAGCCTCAAAATCATTTTGTAGGAATCTGATAACGGTCATAGGCTGTGATAGCCTACTGAAGCGGGACCTGTCGGGGAAGAAAGTAAGTACAGCATGGCAGCAGTACCAATCACAAGAATCAGAATATTCGTTCGTAGATATATACCTGCGCATCATAGAGTATCGTCGGTCGGTACTTACATGTTCAGAGTCCTTTCCTTTCAGAGCGTCGAGCAGGTGGGCGGCGGTGAACAAGCGCGAGAGGGCGCCGCGCGCCACCCCGCGCCGGCACAGCACTCGCGACATCACCGCGTCCTTTCTGTAACGGGTCACAGACACTAGCACTGCTGCACCAGCGAGGTGCGCGGGCGCAGGTTGCACACGACTGTCGCGCGCCGCGAGGGTAGTGCTCGATATATACGGCACTCCCTGGCGCCGCAGGGCGGAGGGTTGCTCCACTCCCTGCCTCCGAAAATATCCGGAACGCCCTCCGCAAATCGCTCCGTGATTAAACTATTGTTACTGTGGTTACGTTTATCACCACATCGTATCGTTCGCGTGGTATCGTTTACCACAGCTGTGGGGATCTGGATGGAAGGCATATACAGGGCGTCCCACGGATATGCCACATGGAGGGAAAGTACCGTGAATATTGTAGATGGAACATTTTACTTATCATACCGATCGAAAAGCTTCATCATAAGGATTATTTTTTGCTAAATAACATAGTGTCACAAATAAAAGGAAGACCGTGAATTTTAATCAAAAGAGTGCGACTTTGTATTCAACAGGAAGGGCATTTTGAGCATTTGATAATTTTCTTTTAAAAATGTTAAAATTCATGGTCTTCCTTTTATTTTTGACACTAAGTATGTTATTTAGCAAAAAATAATCCTTATGATGAAGCCTTTCGATCGGTATGATAAAGCTACAGGGTGATTATTTTTCTCGTGTAACGGGTTCGATTTCCGGTTCAACCATGTAATTATTTCAATATCTATGAATACAGTTTAAATTGTTTTTAAAATTCAAATAATGTCTTCTTTCAGTAAAATGTTCCATCTACAATATTCAAGGTACTTTCCCTCCATGTGGCATATCCGTGGGACGCCCTGTATACCTACAAGATAAATGCACTGCAATGCACACTGAGATAGATTACGTTATAACTAAGAATAGTGTCAATTTGCACTTTTACACAATTTCGTAGCACTTTCTTAGGGTCTGATAATTCATGATAACACTTTGTTCATGTGTTAGATGTATAGCACAGCATTGTTACTATTATTTATTCACTATTTATACACTACACTAACTCAAATGGTTTGGTTCTCTTTAGCCGACGCACTATGTCCGTATTGTCTAACAGCTGAATTGCCTCGACATTCACATGTCGGTGAAGTCTGTGTTCGTGGGCTTCAGCAAATTTTTGGATGATGGTAGTGACAAGATCCATTTTAAGATCTCGGTGGAGGTTGTCATTGCTAATATACCATGGTGCATTTACAGCATCCCTGAGTACTTTATTTTGGAATTGTTGTATTATTTTAACGTTGCTTCGTTTAGTACAGCCCCAAAGTTGGATTCCGTACGTCCAAATTGGCATAAGAATATGCTTGTATAATATCATTTTATTATGTATTGTTAAACAGGATTTCCTTCCGAGTAACCAATACATACTTTTGTAACGTATGTCGAGTTCCTGTCTTTTCTTTTTGACGTGAGCTTTCCATCGCAGCTTGGCGTCAAGAGTTATGCCAAGGTATTTGGCTGTATTAGCATAAGGCACTTGCATGCCGTTTATATAGATTGGGTGGTAATCGCTGTGTTTAGGTACTACTCATGTTATTTAATATCAATAAGTATTTTAAAAGTTTTATTATTTCATACTTTCCGTATATTCAAAATGAAAATTAGAGTGTTTAACACGGGTGAAAGACATCAATTCCTACTCGGACTATAGCCGCCCTCGCTGCGCTCGGGCGTCTAAATACCTCATACGGGAATTGATTCCTTTCGACCCTTGTATAACAATCTACTATTGTGTTACAAGGGGACAAAGTAATATTTTGTTCTTCCAGGGCGTTATTTTGAATTCAGAGCTAAGCAAAGGATTCAATATAGAATTCAATATACGCCGCCCGAGAACAAAATATTTTGTCCCCGAGTGATACACACTATTTTTCATCACTACCTATGAGAAAAATAAAAAGCTACTTACTCGACTTTTTTTTACATTAAATCTTCACGCGAACCCCTCCAATCTAACAACGCAAATCAGTAAGCTATCAAAAGCACGGAGTGGACCAATCAGAAGAGAGAAACCTCAAACTCCCTAGGGAGCAAAGTTGAATTTTGCTCCCGCTATCCTCTATAGGCAATTGTCGTTTTTCGAATAGGTGTGATGAAAAATATTTGAAAGTTAACACTCAAGCAGTTGCTGAAACATTTTAACTTAAACAGACTCCTTCATGATGAACAATATGGCTAGGGTCGTTTCACCACTAATGCGGGTGTTGCTCTGCTGAAACACACATTTTACGCATGGGAAAACTCGCAAAATGCTATTGGAGTTTTCTGTGATCTCTCCAAAGGGTTCTCTGCCTTTTCGCCGAAAATTGTTTGGCAGATTATTACTTACCAATCAACGTTTCGCAGAATTTTATTTCGCCGAATTAAGTATCATTTGCCAACTTACCATATAATTTTGTTTTATTTCCCAACCTCACAGTTACCAACTGTACGTTTGGTCTGCTTTTCATAATGACACTTTTTAAAATGCCAACTTTCAAGTAGCAGAATGTTTTAGTCTGCGTAATATATTTACAAGGATGCAATTTTCATTTGGGACTAATAGTAATTATACTAGGTAATTGTTATTCAATTATTTTTTTTACTTTATCTTTAATGTGACCTACCTAACCTAACTTAACTGTTTCCTTTTACAAAAGCGATTCGCTTCTGGGACATCGCCGGCCGCTGCCGCGGCACGCTCGCTTCGCTCGCTCGGCTCGTGCGTTGTTTGTTATACTCTAACCTAACCTAACCTACCGAAACCCTGGTCATGGACTTGCCTAAAACAAATAAGTATAGCAAAAGTTTTTTTTTAAATAAGTATAGCAACAAATCCTAGCTGCCAATTTAAAGGTTTGTTATTTTTGAGATTCTTAAATAAAAATGTATGTAAAAATTTGTATTTTTTTTATCATTATATCAATGTATGAAAAGGGAACTGTTACACTTGCAAAACGTCATTCGTCTAATAGTTGTGTGGCCTAGTAAAATGTTTGACAAATGATAAATGTCCCAAACGTTTTGTGTCATTATAATAATGAGCTTATAATAATTCTACCAAATGAAACGTTGTCATACAAAAATTTGATGTGCGTGTGGTGTGAGGGCCCACTTTGTTAAAGCTCTTTGAAAATCGATTTATCTTCGAAAATCTTTGCTAATCGTTAAGCGCAGGCCGCACCGCCAGCTAAGCGGGCGGAGCGGGCGAAGCGAACGAAGGAAACTATACAAACTACGCGAAATATTTAGCTCGCGGTGTGAACCGAAGTATGTAAAGAGGTGAAACGATGTTCGCCCGCCCACCCGTTAGCTGGCGGTGTGGCCTGCGCTTTAATTGTCAAAGTGAAACATCGGCGAAACGACTTCGTATCAAAGTTGCGACAAACAAATGCGCGACAAATGCTGGAGCGACAGTACGATAGGTCGACCATCAGCGGTGCGACAGCACATCAGCTCGACGAACGTTAGCGCGACAGATTGTTTTCACGACAAACGATGGCACGAGCACGACGAAATTTTTGATCGACGAACGTTAGTGCGACCGATTGTTTTCACGACCATCGATGGGACGACGAAACTTTTGATCGACGAACGATAGCGCGACACAATTTTCACTCGACAAACTAAAGCGCGACAAACATTTCTATAATATTTTGTTGCTAATAGCAGATAAGATTTTTTTTTTTAAGTTTTAAGTTCCATATTACATGGTTTTCGCTTACCTTTAACATTGACAATAAAGAATATTGCCAATAAAAACATTAAAAACGAAAGTACTTAGTAAGTACTTCACATTTTTTTGTTATCTGTACACAGTCTGTAGCCCGGAAGAATTCACACCATTAACATCTACACATTGAAACCTATTGTTTAAATAAGAATTTATTAGGTACTTTGAGAGCTTCGTTTGGACACCGTAATGATGTAGGAAGTTTATATTAAAAAAAAAAAAAAAAAAAAAAAAAATTAATTATAAGAAAATAATTTTGTGTGCTTTTCCGTACTTTGAGCACTTGTCAAACAGGCAAAACAACTACATTCACATGTTAAATAATTACATGCATTTCTTAGTTAGTCACCATAGTGACAAGTTTATATTTTTTGATACCAACATTTTTGTTGATAAGCTAATGTCGACTAGGGATACTGTGTATCTGCCTATTAGTTTTAGACGTCAAATAGCTAGGCTATTAGCTTTTAATATTAACCCAGACATAATTAGTATGTCGAAGTCATCTGTTATTAGCACCACAATTTGTAATAGTACTAATGTTAAGGTGGTTAGCTCAAATAGTTTAAACTAGTTTGTAAGACAACAGAAGGTACCACTAACAGTATAGTTACACATAATAACAAAAAGGTATTTTCTAGCCCTAAAATAGTTATACAAAAGGGGCTAGGCAGAAATCCTTGAAATTATTTCATAAAAATATTCAAGGTTTTTCTTCCAAACAATTGGAGATTGAACTGTTTCTAGAAAAAACAAAGTTTGACATTATTAATTTGTTTAACTGAGCATTGGTTAAAAGATTATGAAATGTTAATTAACTATGAGAATTATATTGTGGCTAGTTGTTTTAACCGAAAATCAATGCTACGTGGTGGTTCATTAATCTTAATTAAAAGTTGTATTAAATCAAAAACCCGTAATGACATAGTTGAACTATCGGTTGAACATAGCATTGAACTGTCTTGTGTTGAGCTAGATAAGCATGTTATAGTGTGCGTTTACAGACCCCCAAATTATCAAAACTACTCTATATTTGAGTCAGTAATGGAAGATGTTTTGGAAAAACTTGCAACTTGTAATAAATCAGTAATTATCTGTGGTGACTTTAACATTAATATTTTAGAAAATAATTCAAATACCAGTAGATTTTTAAATTTGTTCAAATCATTCAATTTATCAAATGTGTTTTTAGAACCAACCCGAATAACTACGACTACTGGTACATGTATTGATAATGTGTTTTGTTGCTGCGACTATTTAGATAAAGCCATCGTTAATTATCTCCCTTCTGATCACAGTGGTCAAACCGTAACTTTTGAGTCCAACATACCAATACAAAAAGTGCAAATACAATTCAGACCAGTAACAGCTGTTAATTTAAATAAATTTAATAGCACTTTAGTTTGTAAATTAAGTAATCAGCACCTTACATTAAATAATGTTAATATTTTGTATAATGAATTCTTTTCGGTAGTTCAAACCGAGTTCAATAATCATTTTAAGAAGAGTACTAAAATTATCAGCCCTAAGTTTTTATTTAGTGACTGGGCAACTAAAGGACTCAGGAAAAGTAGGGAAAGACTTTTCGAGCTGTATGGCCTTAAGCCTTATATTAACACGGAAACTTTTAATAAGTATGTTGCTACTTACTCTAGAACTTTTAAAAACACTTGTAAGGCAGCTAAAGCCCTATATATTAGCAACAAAGTTAAATCAGCAGACAATAAAATAAAAACGGTTTGGAAAATTATCAATAATGAAACGAACAGAAACAAAAAGCATAATTCTGATTACACACTGAAGACCTCATGTGGTGGTCTTATTTGCGATAGCAAAAAAGTTGCTCAAGAATTTGTAGATTTCTTTACCAGTATCCCACTTAAAACTACTGAAACCTTAAATTCCTCGCCCTCGTTCTCTTTTGATTACGTAAGGGCGAACGTTTCAGCCTGCCCGATTGAATTTAACTTTAAGCATATTAACCCCATAACAGTAATAAAAGCTTTTAAACAAATCAAGATCAAATTGACCGAAGATCTTTGGGGAATGTCCATTAAAGTTTGTACTTCCATAATTGAGACCATAGCGCCTTACTTAGCCTTAATATTTAATTTTTGTGTGGATCAAGGAGTCTTCCCGGATTTAATTAAATACAGTAAGGTAATACCACTTTTCAAATCCGGGGACAGTAGACAGTAATAATTATAGACCCGTATCCGTGCTGCCGGTTTTCAGCAAGGTGTTTGAAAAGGTAATGCTTAATCAAATGCTCAATTATTTTAACACAAATAAAATCCTTCACGATCAACAGTATGGTTTCACCAAAGGACGTTGTACAACCGACGCCGGTGTAACCTTATTAAGACACATTTTTAACGCATGGGAAGAGGCCCAAGACGCCATAGGGATCTTTTGTGACCTCTCTAAGGCATTTGATTGCGTTGATCACGAAACCTTGCTGTTGAAACTTGAGCATTACGGACTTGGAAAACTTGCGCTCAATTTAGTAAAATCTTATTTAAATGATAGACAACAGCAAGTCCAAATAAACGGTATCAATTCACTAGGTTTAACAGTAAAAATGGGTGTACCACAAGGCTCGATATTAGGTCCATTCCTCTTTTTAGTGTATATTAATGATCTACTCCATTTATTAAAAAATCAACCACAAATGGTGTTATTTGCTGACGATACTTCCTTAATTTTTAAGGTAGATAGACGTGCAAAAAATTTTGACGACGTAAATAACGCCCTACTGCAGGTCCAAAATTGGTTCACTGCTAATAATTTAGTATTAAATGGAAAAAAAACCAAGTGCATTAAATTTTCTTTACCAAATGTCAAAAGTAGAGATTGTGAGATAATATTGAATCAAGAGAAACTAGAATTCGTCGATAAAACTGTTTTCCTGGGGATCACGCTCGACTCAAGGCTACAATGGGGTCCTGATTTAACATCTCTTGCAGGACGGTTAAGTTCAGCAGCATATGCTGTCAGAAAAATCCGTCAATTTACTGATGTAGATACCGCGAGGCTAGTCTATTTTAGCTATTTTCATAGTATCATGTCTTACGGAATTTTACTGTGGGGACGGGCTGCAGACATCGAGTCTATTTTTATTCTGCAGAAAAGAGCGATCAGAGCCATATATCATCTACGCAGGCGTGATTCTCTAAGGGAACGGTTTAAGGATATTAACATCATGACGGTACCTTGTCAATATATCTATGAAAACATCATGTACGTAAGAAAAAATTTACATCTTTTCAGCAAAAGAGGTGATAGACATAATTATAGTACAAGAAATAGGGACCTATTAGTTCAACCAGGTTTCAGACTG
This sequence comes from Conistra vaccinii, assembly GCA_948150665.1. Lineage (NCBI taxonomy): Eukaryota > Metazoa > Arthropoda > Insecta > Lepidoptera > Noctuidae > Conistra > Conistra vaccinii. The sequence goes on from OX411321.1 coordinate 241,005, forward strand.
GCTAAAGTAGACTCATCTTTCATGGGATACTGTTTAAAATGTTACAATAAAATTCCTCTCCACATACTTCAACTGAATGAGACGAAATTCAAATCTTGTATAAAACGCACACTGCAGGCAGGCATATTATAAGTTGGCTGATTACATCGCTGATAAAAATGCTTGGCTCAATGCTGGTCCTGCTCCACAACCACAACTTAACATTTGAAAATACTGTTGGCGCTGCTGAAGATTGTAAAACCATCTTTGCATTGTATAAACTCAATCTCCTTTGTATTGTATAATTGCATAGTACATGTGTGAGTACTATGTACAACAGAGCTACCATTTACCGGGTAATATGTCTTTCATTGACTTGAATGTGCCCTGGCGGCTGAGTGTATGTCATGCTCACTCAGATGTCTCGCTGATGGTGGCGTGTGTGTTGGATCATTTAGCTCCCTTCAAAATGGTTGAGCTGAATGGTGCTAATACATGCGTCATGTTCGTGAACGGGCGCCGTCAGTTGGGACTGGTCACCTCTTGGCTGCCGTGGCTTATTTTAATTTATTTTAATCCTTGAATTGTTTTATTTTTAATTTTTTATCTTTTTATTACGGACGCTTTTAACGTGCGCATCTTTTTTACATTGTTCTCACATGTATAATTTTTAAAACATGAATTATGTAACCACTATTTTGTAACAATTATTTCTTTAAAAGAGTGTCCGTGGAGTTTCTTGCCCGTTCTTCTCCATAGGTACCTACTACGCTTTGGAATGGGCAACTAGCTTCATATTTCTGACTGACTGACTCCTTGACAATTCAAAAGTGCCTGTATATGGTTTAATTGAAATAAATGATTTGAGTTTGAGTTTAGTTTTTCTGTCCTGTACACAGTTAGATCAAGGCTCAATTCTGGGTCCATTTTTATTCTTAGTGTATATTTTTGACTTACCATTTTATTTTAAAGGATGTTTGTGAAGTTGTACTGCTTGCAGATACCTCTCTTATTTTTAAAGTAGACAGAAATAGATAAGTTTTTGATAACGTAAACAGTGCTCTCTCAATGGATACGGCTAGTTAACAACAAATTAAGTTAGTTCTCAATGCTAAGTAAACGAAATGTATAAAGATCGCCTTACCGTATGTTAGAAATCTAGAACCCAACATCGTCTTAGATAAAGAGATGCTTGAAACTGTAGACTCGGCAGTTTGGTTCGGCGGCTGTGGGCATATCAGCAGATGCCAAACTTCAGTGGGGCCCACGCCACATAGCCTAGCGGGGCCGCCTACGCTGTCAGGAAAGTAAGACAATACACTGACGTTGATACAGCTCGATTAGACTATTTTAGTTATTTTCATAGCGTTATGTACGGTATTCTGCTGTGGAGCAACACCGCTGATATTAAAAATATATTTGTTCTTCAAAAACGAGCTATTCGAGCAATTTACCAGCTAGGTGCCAGAGTTTCTCTTAAAAATTCAAAAATTCAAAATTCAAAAGTCATTTATTCAAATTAGGCTGAGAATCAGCACTTTTCGAACGTCAAAATTACATAAGACAGTCCCCCAAAAACGCCCGCCCTTCACCACTTCCTAGTGCCTTTGCTGGAGAGAAGAAGTGGCGCAACAAACTCCCCAGCAGCACAGCTGTCTGTTCAGTTAGAAAAAAAATAACTTGATTCTATACAATAGTATGCAAATAATTTACATTACTCAACACAAAACATTCAATAAAATATATGCCATAATGACAGCTAGCACGCGCCAATGTACCAACAAAAAAAAAAAATATCGAAATCTAAACTCAAGCAAAAATAAAAACTAAAAACGTAAACAGAACTTAATACCCGAATTATAAAGCCTCCAGGCATAAAGGGCGTGCCCGCTTACATATAGCTAATAAAGCTGTAACTCGAAGTCACATAATTAGATATGATAAACTAGGACCATTGAAGTAAAAATAAATCAACAAAAATAGATCAACAGTTAGGCAAGAATAATATATAATCTACTGTCGAGGTCGCTAGCTAATCACATATTGCAATACAACTCATACGAAAACATTGTAATGAGTAGATCATGTCAACAATAAATAAAAATAAAAAAAATTGTATAATAAAGTCAAATAAATTAAACATTCTATAAACATATAACCTGTCAGTAGGTAAGCTAAAACTGGAGAAAGAACATAAACATTGTCTTGAGTTAATCACAGCGACCAACTATTTTTATCGCTTAAGTAGTCATTGATAGAATAGTATGCCTTTGAACAAAGGTTGGATTTTACTTTAGCTTTAAACGCATTAAAAGGCAAATCTAGCAGAGAAGTGGGTAGCTTGTTATAAAAGGTTATACCAAGCCCAACAAATGAGTTATGAACCTTATGAAGCCGGTGAAAAGGAGCTCGTAATTTGTCTTTATTTCTGGTGTTGATATTGTGGATATCACTGTTTTTAGTGTATACGTGTATATTTTGCCTAATATATAAGATATTGGCGAAGATGAATTGTGATGCCACTGTAAGAATACCAATATCTTTAAAAAAATCTCTCAGAGAGACTCTGGTACCTAGTTGGTAAATTGCTCGGACAGCTCGTTTTTGAAGAACAAATATATTTTGAATGTCAGCGGCTTTGCCCCACAGCAGAATACCATAGGACATAACGCTATGGAAATAACTAAAATAGACTAATCGAGCTGTATCAACGTCAGTGTATTGTCTTACTTTCCTGACAGCGTAGGCGGCCGAGCTGAGCCTTCCCGCTAGACTTGAAATATGTGGGCCCCACTGAAGTTTGGCATCTACTGTTATGCCCAGAAAAACTGCCGAGCCCACAGTTTCAAGCACTTCTTTATCTAAGACGATGTTGGGTCCTAGATTTCTAACATTCGGTAAAGCGAACTTTATACATTTCGTTTTCTTGGAGTTGAGAACTAAGTTATTTGTTGTAAACCAATCCGTAACCATTGAGAGTGCACTGTTTACATCGTCAAAATCTTGTCTGTTCCTGTCTACTTTAAAAATAAGAGAGGTATCATCTGCAAACAGTACAACTTCACAGATACCCTTTAAAAAGAATGGTAAGTCATTGATATACACTAAGAACAAGAATGGACCCAGTATTGAGCCTTGAGGTACACCTAACTGAACTGGTAACCCGGAAGATTTCACACCATTAATATCTACACATTGGGACCTATTACTTAAATAAGAATTTATAACATCGAGAGCTTCGTTTTGTACACCGTAATGACGCAGTTTACGCAATAGCGTGTCATGGTGCACGCAATCAAAGGCTTTGGAGAGATCACAGAAAACCCCAATAGCATTTTGCGAGTTCTCCCATGCGCTAAATATGTGTTTCAGCAGAGCAACACCCGCATCTGTAGTCGAACGACCTTTTGTAAAGCCATATTGTTCATTATGAAGGAGGCTATTTAAATTAAAATGTCTTAGTAACTGCTTGAGTATTAACTTTTCAAATATTTTACTAAATGCAGGTAAGATAGAAATAGGCCTGAAATTGCCAACGTCATTTTTATTACCTGATTTAAATAATGGAATGACTTTACTACTCTTCATGAGGTCAGGAAAAGTTCCTGAGTCAACACATTTATTAAAAGTAACAGCTAGATAGGGGGCTACGATGTCTATTATATTACTTAAAAGTTTAATGGAGATGCCCCAGTAATCACCAGTGTTTTTGGATTTGAGTGTGTTAAAAACATTAACTACATCACGAGGTGTTACATGTTCGAAGCTAAATAAACGACTACTTTTAGACACACTACTAAGCAAAAGGTTTTCAGCTTTAGACGGGGACGAAGTTAAGGAGCGAGTCGTAGTTAAAGGTATGTTGGCAAAAAACTCATTAAACGCCTCAGCTACGTCAGCTGCTTTAGTAACTAATTTACTGTCGACTATAATCTCAAGTTCTTTATCTTGTTTAACCGACTTACCTGTTTCATTGTTAATAATTTTCCAAGTGGTTTTTACTCTATTATTGGAATTTTTAATTGTATCGCTCAAAAATTTCGATTTAGCATAAACACTAACCTTTTTAAATAATTTTGAATAATTTTTAACATACTCTAGGAAAGGAGTATCAAACCTGTATTTTTTCAAACCATATAACTCGTATAGTCTCGCTCTACTTTTATAAATACCTGGAGTGGCCCATTGGTTAAAGCCAGCGCTGGTGCCATTAATTTTAATAGTTTTGGTCTTGAATGTAGATTGGTACTCTTTTTGCACGACATCAAAAAGGGCTCCATAGATTTCATTAGGGCTCTCGAGTTCTACTATAGATGGTGTAATTCTATGAGCTATATTATTTTTAAACTTATTGCAACGACTAGCTGTATAGGGCCTGCATTCTATTTTACGCGGCTTTTTATGTAATGGCATGGGGAAGCTAGCTAATAAACCACAGTGGTCAGAAGTTAAGTCACTTAACACACATTTATTTTTGGCATCACAATCACTAAATATATTATCAAGACAAGTTGACGAAGATGCCGTGATCCTAGTAGGTTCAAAAAACAAGTTAATTAAATTATAAGACCTAAACAGATTAAGAAGTCTAATACTTAATGGAGTAACATCTAAAATATTAATATTAAAATCTCCACATAAAATTATACTTTTATTACTTGATTTTAACCTATTGAGTGAATCCTCCATTACCGATTCAAAACTAATAAAATCACCAGAAGGGGGTCGATAAACGCAAATTATAACGTACCGCTCGAGTTCAACACAAGACAACTCAATAGTGCGCTCGATAGAAAGATTAACTAAATCTAAACGTTGTTTACATTTCAACTTGTTTGAAACAAGAACTAAAGATCCACCGCGAATGGCGTTTTTTCTTACAAATGCACTTTGTATAGTAAAATTATCATCATTGATAAACACTACTTCATGTTCTTTCAACCAGTGTTCAGTCAAACATAACACCTGAACATCATAGTTCTCCATAAATAAACTTAACTCTAGCTCTTTGCCGGACAGACCCTGCATATTTTGATGAACAACATTCAATATATGGGGCTCACCCGTTGTCGCACCGAATAGTTTAAACTACTAGGCGTATCAAAAGTAGTGTTAGTATCACTACTAACAGTAATCGATGGTACACTACAATTACCAGTGTCACTGTGTATACTGTATGCTAAAAGATTAGCAATTTGTCTCCTACAACTAGGTGGCAAATACATTGTATATTCTGTCAGTTTGTAATCAGTGATAAATTGATTACAATCAAAATATAAAATAGCATCGCTGTGACGACATGTCCTATTATAAATTAACATATTTAGATTATAAATATGCCTATTTTGCTCATCAGACAAATAATGAGAATAAGGCAAGGCACAGAAAATAAATTTACAACTATTGGTCGCATTGAGATGTAACATCAAATGGACACATTCAATTATTTCTTTTTTTCTTACAGATAAACTATCCCCATATAATAATATAACAGTTGAACCGGGGTTTATTTTTGTCAATTTAATATTACAAATTAATTGGCTAACACTGGCACCGGGTAAACAATTATTTATAACATACTGTTGTGAACACTGATTAAATATTCTACCAAAACCTTGACCAAATTTGTCAGAAAATACATATGTTGGGTTAACCAAATTATTCATACTATTATTAACTTCATTAATACAGCTACCTACTGGCTGAGCCACTGAGGGTGTGGGTGTAACAAGTTGAGGCTGAGTTGCCAGGGAACAGGCACAGCTAAAAGAGAGGTTATTTGTCAGAGACTCATACCTCTCCGCATTGTGCTTGACTAAGTCTGCCAACTCATTGGCCTCCTGCATGCGCTTACTTAGATCTTGTTGACAAGCCTCATATTTACTAAATATGTCCTTTAGAGCATATTCCCTAACAAACAATTCATCCTGTAGATGCTGAGTGTCAGTGTCATACATAGTATTACATAGTTGTAATTCATTAGTACACTGAATTACAACTATGTAATACTATGTATTTTATAAAGATATTAGAGATTTTTATAAAGATATTGATATTTTCACGGAGGCATCACAATTCATGTTCGCCGACATCTTATACAGTATGTTAACTAACAGAGGGCGTTACCGTTAACCCGCAAAAGTGTCCACTGTCCATACATGCTAAAAAAATATTTACGTAAAAAAAAACCCTTTATTCGCCTTTAATGCGTTTAGCTAAAGTAAAATCCAACCTTTGTTCAAAGGCATACTATTCTATCATTAACGACTACTTAAATGCTAACAATAGTTTATCGTTGTGATTAACAAGACAATGGTGCCGATTCTCTTGTCACAAATGCCTCTAAACTAGACTAAAAATAACCAAAATTTAATTTAGTCCTGTCAAACGAGGATTTCCCATTCTGAAATAGACTAAAGTGACACAACTTAACTATATTTTAATTTGCAAGCACTAAAAGGTATCTGCACACAGCGGGCGGGGCGGGGCGGGGCGGGGCGCGGCGTGGCGTGGCGGCGACGGGGCGCTGGCGTGCCGGGAGCGGTCACACTGCGGGCGCGATCACGTCCCGTCCCGCCGCGAATTGAGAGAGAAAGAATATAAATAAAGTAAAGAATTATAAGTTCAAAGTAACTAAGTTAGTTAAAGTAACTTATAATTTATTAGTTACAAACTATAAGTTAAAGTTTTAAGCTTTAATACAATCTCTCAATTCTGAATGTCGCCCGCTGTGTGCAGAGACCTTAAAGGTCTCTGCACACAGCGGGCGGGGCGGGGCGTGACGGTTACATTGGGACGTGATCGCGCCCGCAGTGTGACCGCTCCCGTCACGCCAGCACCCCGTCTCCGCCACGCCACGCCGCGTACCGCCCGCTGTGTGCAGATACCTTTAGATAGCACTGAGTTATTAGTTTAGTGAAAATAGCAATTTTGCTATTCTGAATTTGACGTTTTTCACCAAAAAATTTGGTGTTTCCAACTAAATCGTGACTATTTTTAAACGCGCGCGATTAAAAACGTGTGGAATAAAATTAATTGGCATGAACTAAAATTCACACCAACACTTCAACTTCAGTGCAAAAACAGTGCTAAAATTTATTTTTTCTTTTGCTTATAATCTCGAAAATGGTGCGTCCTGTCGCAAACATAATGAAATTTTCGACCCCCTTTAGGAAACCCTCAGGCTGCATGTCTCCGGAGGAGAGGAGAGGAGCGGAGATGTGTCAATATGAACCAATAGAATCAAAACTCCGTTCCAGAGGTGCGATTCTATTGGTTAATTTTGGCACATCTCCGCTCCTCTGTTCTCCTCTCCGCTCCAGTGGACAGGCAGCCTTAAACCCCTATATCCCAACATGTTGGTATTTTTTTTTTTTTACCATACAAAAAGTGAAAAATTCCATATAAAACACGTCGAGGCTGCCCCCCCTGCGCGCCTCCGGCTCTGTAGAAATTCACGGGTTAGAGTGCTTTAGTTATTACTCTGAGGGTTAGAGCAAACAAGTATCACGTGGAGTCGTCACGCGATTGGCGAAAAAATGGCTCATTTCACATAGCTATTATTCAATAGGTGAATTTCTAAAAAATACTTCTTGTCGGTCCTATCATTACAGGAATGCATTGTAGACTAGACTTAGAATAAATTAAAATCTGTGATTGTAGATACATATAATTTCGTTCTGTAAATTTTGTTGTATTAGTTGTGTACTAGATTGATTTACTATAAATAATTCTATGTTTAGTAAATATTTTCAACTTTAGTTATAGATAATTGGTTGTTATAAATACCTTACTATTAACTAATATTTGCATGCCAAAATATGGCGAAATGTGTCATCGCACAAGAAATATAAAATAACACCTTTGTAACCGCATTTAGAGCAAATAAATGACTTTGACTTTGACTTTGACTTTGATTGTCAAATTCGATTTTAGATATATATGTCAAAAAAATATTTTTGTTTACCGACGTATTAGAGATTTTTTTTCTCAGAATAGCTTTAAGAGCGTTTACGCTGAAAGTTGGCAACGTCGCAAATAGCTGTCAAATATTTACCTGTTTTGATTAATTTGACAATATTACTGTATCGAAATAAGAAATGTGGCTAACTAAGTATCTAGAATATTGATTAATAATGCAATAATTAATATCTTAATACCGAATATTTAGTTTTAGATGTAAAAAATGTGTTTGGAAACTTTCCAAATGCCTTTTTTACACCTAAAACGGCTACAACATCAAATTCAGTGTTATAATTGCAATTCATTATTGATATTCTAGATACTGTTAGCCACATTTCTTATTTCCATTCAGTAACATTACGAAATTAATCAAAACAGCGAAATATTTGACATCTATTTGCGACGTTGCCAACTTTCAGAATAAACGCTCTTAAGATTCTCATAGCCAAAAGTAAGTAATTTTATTATTTTAGTGATAGTTTAGTTAGTTTAGTTCGGTGTACCAGAGAATCGGCACCAATGCTTGTGTTCTTTAGTGATAGTTTAGTTAGTTTAGTTCGGTGTACCAGAGAATCGGCACCAATGCTTGTGTTCTTTCTCCAGAATAAGCTTACCTACTGACGGGTTTTAAGAGTTCATATTATTTGACTGAATATTACCGTGGTATTTTAATTTTATTTTCATTTACTATTGACATAATTTACTCATTATCTTTTTTATACGTCGATGCTCATTATAATGTTTTTTGATGAGTTGTATTGCAATTTATGTGGTTAGCTAGCGACCTCGACAACTGATCATATTATATTATTGTTGCCTGAGGAACCGGCAGCAAGTTCGTTACAGATGTCACTGCTTGCGGTAGCGTCGGCCGACGGGTTGCCTCCTTCCCTCTAAAGCCGCCCTCCCACGGTGCGCCATATCGCGGACGCACGCGCACGACGCACCGTGGGAAACCTAGCGTGCGTGGTAGCGCAGACGCGCGTTGAACGCGTGCGTGGCGGTGCGTCCTCGTGCGGGCTGGTGTGCGTCCGCGATATGGCGCACCGTGGGAGTTGGCTATAATATGGCGAGGGGGGTAATGGCTAATCTATGCGTGATGCTCGTGAACGGATGCTGCTTGTGAAGACTGGTCGCCTTGCTGACCAAGACCATGGCTTTGTTATTGATATTAGTAATTAACTGTTTATTTATTTTTACTTCGATGGTCCCAGTTTATAATTTATGACTTCGCGTTACAGCTTTAATAGCTATATTATGTAAGTGGGTACGCCCTTAAGGCTGCCTGTCCACTGGAGCGGAGAGGACCGGAGATGTGCCAATATTAACCAATAGAATTGCACATCTGGAGCGGAGTTTAGATTCTATTGGTTAATATTGGCACATCTCCGCTCCTCTCCTCTCCTCTCCGCTCCAGTAGACAGGCAGCCATATGCCTGTCCACTGGAGGCATTTATTCGGGTATTAAGTTCTGTTCACGTTTTTAGTTTTTATTTTCGCTTGAGTATAGATTTCTATGTTTTTGTTGGCTAGTGAGAGAGGGCTAGAAAGGGGGTGACTACCGAGATGACGACTAATAGAGAAGTTTGGAAGCAAGGGACATGTTGCTGATGTTGCGCCGACCCCAAATAATATGGTATGATGGGAGGAGAATGATGATTGGCGCGTGCTTGCTGACATAGCAAATAATTAAATTTAATGTTTTATGTTGCATAAAGTATCCGGCACTTCAATAGCGCCGCGCCGCGCCGCCGCGCCGTCGTCGTCTATTTCTTCTTATTTATTATGAATTTTTCTATACAATCCAGTAATCCGAATATTCCAATAATTCGGCACCCTCTGGTTTTTAATAGTGCCGGATTAGTGAGATTGTTCTGTATTGTATAGAATCAAGTTTTTCTAAGTGAACAGACAGCTGGACAGTTTGTTGCGCCACTCTTCTTCCCAGCTAAAGCACTAGGAAGTGGTGAAAGGGGGTGGGCGTTATGAGAATAATTATTTTTTTCCCCCATTATACTTATGGTTCCTACACACAGTGCCGGCCGCCGGGCGCGCCCGGCACTGCCGCACAAAGCTGCACAAACAAACGCAAAGGAAATGAAGGCGCAAAAGCCGGAGGCATGTGTGTAGTAGCCACACATAGTATTAAGTCACTGTCACATAGTATATTACCCCGAACCAGTTCGGGTTTATACCAGGTCGAGGAACAATGGACGCCACTTTTACACTCCGCCAATTGTGCGAGAAGTACAGACGTGCACACAAGAATTTGGACATGGTGGTCATTGATATGGAGAAAGTGTATGATAGGGTACCTCGGTATGAGTTGTAGTAGGCCTTGAAAGAGAAAGGTTTGCCCGGTAAGTATGTAGAGGTACCTAATTCCTGATATGTACAGTCAATTTCATACCTATGCCCGGTTGGCTGCTGGCAACACGGACGAGTTCTTATGTTTTATACCTAGTTAAGATGGCTATGCGAGTTGGGGAAGACCGACGACATAATGGATGGACCTTTTATCTGTTCTGTGGGATGGTCTGTGTGAAAGATGATATGGCTAGAAGGGGAGTGCCTATAGAGAAGTATGGAAGAAAAATTCATGTTGCGCCGATCTCAAATAAATTGGGATAAGGGCAGGAGAACGATGATAACATAGAAAACACTCATGATGTAGGTAAGTAGGTCTAGGTATTTATTTAGGTATAAGTTCAGGGAGCCAGAAAGGGACCAGAAAATGAAAAACATATAAAAATAGGTAGTTCACAATTTTTACTCTAAAACCTCTAAATAAGTAGTAACTAAATACCTCCAGTAAATATTATCTAATAGACACTAAACAAAACAAAGTCGCCAAAAAATAAGTAACAATGTTCAAAACCGCCCGAGTGATGCTCGCGGGACTCCGTGGATAGAATACGGCTGTATTTATTATGCGCGTTTCATAATAAACAATACACACCTATGTACTTACATCGTTACATGGAATATTGTTCAACTAGTAAGATACCTACTGAGGTGAAAGGTACATATTGCTCAGACGCATACCTACGGATGAGCGTCGACCCTGGGCGTACGTTTGATCCGTGCCAGTTGGACTGGTTTCGTATCTAGAGTCTATACTACGGTGCTGTTGGCGAAAACAATTCTCGACAACGATCATATTTGTACTTATCAGGAACATTGTATCGCCGTAGAATACTAAAACAGTTTTCTTTATTCTATGCCTTCGCTCATCTTAAGTCACGTCTGAAACGATAAGGGAGCTCGCGAACTACGCGGTCGCGACCACAAAGGGTTGTGGTCATGGCCGCAATCTTGGCCCAAAAGGTCCAATCAAGATGCGGTTCATACTAGATAGGTACACAAAGTTTGGCCGCAACTGGGCGGTGCGGCCGCGGTCCGCGTGGTGCGCACGGGCCCTAAACGATTGATTTCGATACAGTTTCCGCGAATTGCTATATTATATAATATTTCAATGCTTTATGTACAGTTTACGTTAACAGGTAAATAATATGTATGTAGATAAATATCTAAAACTCGGCGTGGATGTCTGTGACCCTGAGCTGCTTGCCGCTCCAGGTATCGATGTCTGCTGTTGCTGTGTCTGACATCAGTCCAGCACACGCCGCACGAGGCCGCGCGGCGGCCGCTCGCTACGGTCGCAGACGTGCAGCTCGATTAGTGTAGGTATGGCGCTTTAGTGTACATACAATTTAGTGTCGTAACTCTTCAGTTCATAGTTCACAAATGACTAGTAGTACCAATGAGCACAAAGTGTCCACACAACGGGCACGTCTCGATACGTCACTTCTCTCTCACACACCACATCACGTCACGACAGGTGCGCGGCGTCGCACTTCTCGCCTTGCGTTATTCGTCAACTGAAAAAAAAAAAAACACTTTTTTAGCAGACAATCGCCTCTCACAATCTTTTTTTTACTCACAGGTTATTGAATCACTAATGTATCTTCTCGTACGCTCCAAATAGTGTATTGATAAAATAATAATGATATTGGTTGTCTGCACGTGTCGACTGATATGTAGTAGTACCTACCTACGCGATTAATTCTTATATTATGGAGTGTATAATCACACACAACAATAAGTTGCAAGTGCATCGCGTTCAATTGAACACTGTGTGGCGGACTGTTTATCTAAACGATACACAGATTAGCGGCGCGAGGGAGGCTATGAACAGTTTAATGTTGAAAGGGGACCACATAAACTGCTGCTGCTCCGATTTGCTATTTATTATTAATTGATACTTTAATCGTTATCAAAATATGAATATTCCTATTTTATGGGCAAAATATTTTTAGTTTTAAAAGCAGCCCAACCCTAACCACTTCTGTGTACCAGTGTACTTTACTACTACGTATTGCTGGAGTTGTCGATTCGTCCACAAATAAACTGAATTCGTACATCGAATCGCCTCAACCTTTTAAGAAAATGTCCGATATTCATAGTTTAAATACCAGAAGGCCAATTCTCGTACGCTAGAACGTTCACATTCTAGTCGCAATCTGTCAAACTTGTCAAAAATGTTGGTAAATTGATTGTATTTTTGACAGATTGCGAATGAGTTTAGAATGTGAACGTTCATAAAAGTTACGGGAATTGCACCTCTGGACTAAACACAATCTTGCTGTACATCGCACACGTCTCCACAGAGTAGGCAACTCGTTCATGGGTCAATGTATACGCTTTTACAACAAACTTCCCATTGACATTCGAAACTTACCTATTAAACGATTTAAAAGCTGTATTAAAACCAAACTTTGTAAAAAAGGGTACTATAAAATTTCAGATTATTTAGAAGATAAAAAAGCTTGGGATTGAGCTGCTCGCTCTGCTATACCTTGTGATAAAACCATAAAACTTGAAATTTTAATTATTACTTATAAACATCAAAATAAACCAGATTTATATTCACATTGACATTATTTAAAATTATATACAAAATGACATGATTACTTTGTAAAGTATTAAATTATTTTAATTATTGTGAATCTGAGGACTATGTGGGTTTTTTTCCTCTTTAAATTTTATTTCTCAGGTAGTTTTAATGATGGTCTGGCAGTTTGAGTACCTAGTTGATGCGGCCTACCCAAATGTCCTTTCTTTGGTATTGTTCGTCGATTTGAGCTCCTTAAGTTCTGAGTTGAGCTCCACGATTACTGACAAATGCTTGCACTGACTGGACAGGTCCACTCAAATCTGTGTGGTTCTTTCCTCAAAAGACCATTTCAGACACTAATCTACATGGTTCTCATATGGCTTGACCAAGATTATGTCTGGACTTTAAAAGAGACTGTGACATCTGAGTTTGTTTCGGCCTTTCTTCTCAGAGTAGTCAGTTAGGAAACGCCGACCTCATCTAGCTTATTTTAATCATTTTTTTAATATGACGTGTAAAAGTGATTCCGATATCCTATTTACAGAATAAACAATTTCATTTCATTTCAAGAAAAACTAATATTATTTATTAAAATGGTCGATTCGGCCGGATTCGTACGAGTTAATTCGGGCGAGTCACCAATAAGCCAATTAATAAGTTTATTATGTTTATGTTTAATATACTACTGTTTGTTTTCCCTTATCAAATAAAATAAAATAAAATAAAATAAAATAAAATAAAATAAAATAAAATAAAATAAAATAAAATAAAATAAAATAAAATAAAATAAAATAAAATAAAATAAAATAAAATAAAATAAAATAAAATAAAATAAAATAAAATAAAATAAAATAAAATAAAATAAAATAAAATAAAATAAAAATAATATTCTAGTGCTATAATTACATTAAGTATGTAAGATTAGGAATACCCAGCGCAAACCCTACTACTAAACCGTGTGTAGCAATTGCTTAGGATAAATATCATTGTTCAATACGAATCATATTCTACCCTTGATCCAGCCTGTCCCTCTTGCTGTACTCCCCCAGCAAACGCCCTAAGCTGAAATTCGTACCCCACAGGGGTGCCCTTAGCGAGCGTTCGCCTAGTTTTAATTTAGAATAGTTTATGCCCCTGGCTGGCGGCTTTGAGTTCTTTTAGGAGCAACCACAGGAAAATACGGTTAAGCAGCGAAGACCGAGATGCCCTAGTCAAAAAATAAAAACGAATGATATTTATACAGTATGGACCTTGGGACAGGCAGACCTTGTGGTGTAGTCGTTTACTTCTTTGAGGATTGTCTCTCCAAAGAAGAAACCGACTACAAGTGAGAAAAAGACAATAAACATAATATATGCACATTGAATGTTAAATCGTTAAGCATATCTTTTTAAACTACTAGAATTGAAGACGGCTCTTTGTAGCATAAACCACGATATAGTAGGACTGTGCAAGTTGCACAGTGCAACAGAGCCGTAGCCAGGCATTCATTTCGGGGGGGGGGGGGTTTGCTTGACAACTTCTTTTAGAAGAAATAAACTGTTTCTTATTTCCAGAGGGTAAATAAAGAGTGTAGTTTTATAAAAAATTGTATTATCGGAGGCCCGGCAATCTAAATGGGGGCCCGGAGCCCAGGTATGGCGAAAACTTAAAGAACTAGAAGATTAGAATATAAGAACGAGCGGAGCGAGCTCGAAAATGTTTGCACCCTATATTTATATTTAGAATACAATACCCCCCTTAGTCCGCCAGTGGGGCCACTACGGAGGATATAGGTCGAAATTTTATAAATTGTGGCTCGAATACGAGCGGGATGCAAAAAATTTCGAGGTCACTGGTTAGGTTTTCTTTGTCTTTGACCGTTCGTACAGAAATAGAAGTATGTTTGTCGCCTTAAACAGAAAAGTTAGAGAATATAGATACAGGATGCAAATGAGCGAGCGTAGCGAGCTCGAAAATTTTGCGCCCTACCTTGGATAGGTTAGACTCTCTCAGAGATTGCTGAAGTTGCAGGAATTCAAAGTCAGACTCGATAAAAATACAGACATAGGTACTCTGCCCTCATAAGCCAAAAAGCGCGGTATCTCAAAAATATACAAATTTCTGATTTTTGTTGCATCTGATAGCTTAACAAATTCCCTACAGGTTACAGTACGTAAGTTACATGGCGCTATCTCAACCAGAAACCACCTAAAACCTACTAAGAAAATATTGCAAATCTCAAATTTATACGATATTACTAAGGAGCTGAGAGGTATATCATTATTTTTAAACACAATGGCTGTATATTTCCAAAAAAATGGACCGCAATGACTTTTATGAATGGCAAGACTATACAACGCACACATACATTTGATTTTTTTTTCACATACATTTTGCGTTCGTCACACCTATCTTCCAGCGGATTTAGTAGAAAGTGTGGTAGTACCTGTGATTAAAAATAAAACCGGTGATGTCTCCGACAAAAACAATTACAGGCCTATCTCCTTAGCTACGGTGGTAGGGATGGTACTTGATGGTCTGTTTGAGCGTCAGCTTAATAGCCACTTAACTTTTAATGATGCGCAGTTTGGCTTCAGAAGCAAACTATCGACGGAGAGTGCTATCCTGGCGCTCAAGCAGACTGTAAGGTATTATACCGACAGACAGACGCCAGTTTATGCTGCCTTTCTTGACCTTTCCAAGGCTTTTGACCTTGTTTCCTATGAGAAGTTATGGTCTAAGCTCCACAGTTTAAATTTGCCAATATAGCTAGTTAACTTGTTGAAGTTCTGGTACAGCTCGTAAACAAATCGCGTTAGGTGGAATAATGTGTCTTCCGAGCCGTATTTGTTGGAGTGTGGTGTTAGACAGGGTGGGTTTTGACAGCCGGTGGAACTTCGTGGAGCAATTCCGACGTTTGGCTCTCAAACTGGAGCGGGCCGGGGCTGCCTTGAAGCGGCTTCTGCCCAATCTAGGGGGTCCAAACGCCTCCTGCCGGAGGCTCTACGCCGGGGTCGTGCGGTCCATGGCCCTTTACGGGGCACCGGGTGTGGGCGCGAACCTTAAGGTTGCGGCCAGCCCGCCGGTTGCATGCAGCCCAAAGGGTCATGGCCATCCGGATGGTTCGGGGATACCGTACGGTCTCCGGCGAGGCGGCAAGCCTCCTTGCCGGAACGCCGCCATGGGATCTGGAGGCGAAGGTCCTCGCCCACATTTGGGAGTGGCGCGAGGAGATGAAGCGCCGGGGTGTAACTCCGCTGCCGCGAGAAATCACGGTACAGCGGACAGAGCTCCGGCGAGATCTCTTGGCGGCTTGGAGTGTGCGATTGTCGCAACCCAGATTTGGGCACGCCACAATTACGGCGATAAGTCCCCTCTTTGAGGAGTGGCTAGAGAGGCGCCACAGCGTCCTCACCTTCCGCCTGACGCAGGTCCTCACCGGACACAGTTGTTTCGGGAGGTACCTGTTTCGCATAAGGCGGGAGGAAACGCCCGGGTGTCACCATTCTGTGGATCGTCCGGAGGACACGGTGGAGCATACGGTGGAGGTTTGCCCGGCTTGGGTGGACCACCACCGTGTCCTCGTGGAGGCGATCGGTGGCAGTGACCTCTCGCGTCCGGCCCTGGTCCAGGCCATGGTGCGAAGTGAGAGGGCATGGCAAGCCGTTACCTCCTTCTGCGAAGCAGTAATGCTCGCGAAGGAGGAGGCGCGAGGGAGTGGCAAGGGCCGCGCCCTACCAGCCCTAGCCGCCGCCGCCGTAGGAGACGTCCCGGGCATCGGGAATTGATAGCCGATTTCCGGCCACCGTAGGCGCGGGCCTGCGGACGGAGAGCAGAGGGCAGCTCGCCGTCCGATAAGGACCAGGCCCGGGTCGACGGCGCGTCGTGTTCCACGCGCGCCTCAAAGAGATGTCAGTAAAACTGACGGGGTCCGCTAGGGCCGATGCCTGCCGGGGTTGCGGGTAGTCCCAAGGGGAAACCGTGGCCCCTGGCAAGGCAAGGGAAGGAACACGGGTGAGTTTTAGTCAGTAAAAGTCTGACACGCCCTTTCGCTCCGCCCAGAGCGGGAGAAGTCATTGAATGATTTCCCACCCAAAAAAAAAAGGACAGGGTGGGTTGACATCGCCTGCTCTGTTTAACCTGTATGTGAATGACCTGATTGATAAGCTCAGCAGAGCCAATGTCGGCTGTTCAATAGATGGTGTAATGATTAATAATCTAAGCTATGCAGATGATATGGTGCTGCTGAGCCCATCAATCAGTGCACTCCGGAAATTGATTGGTGTGTGCGAGTCCTATGCGGCGACGCATGGGTTCGCATACAACGTCAAAAAGTCGCAGATGGTGATTTTTAAGTGCAAAAATGTATCGTTAGGTAACGTTCCTCCAGTAATAATGAGCGGAACACAGTTGCAGCGTGTTGCTCAGGTTAAGTACCTAGGACATCTGGTTACGGAGGACTTATCTGATGATGCAGATTTGGACAGGGAGCGTAGGGCGTTGGCGGTTCGGTGCAATATGTTAGCCCGCAGGTTTGCACGTTGTAGTAGGGATGTGAAGGTGTGTCTTTTTAAGGCCTACTGCCAAACCTTCTACACGTGCAGTTTGTGGGTGAAATAGACGCAGAAGGCTTACAACGTCCTACGCGTTCAGTATAATAATGGATTTAGGTTGTTGATGGGGCTTCCGCGCTTCTGCAGCGCTTCACAGATGTTCGCGGAAGCCCGTGTCGACGATTTTCATGCCATAATGAGAAAGCGGGCAGCGTCGATAATGGGCAGGCTGCGCGGAAGCCCCAACAGCATCTTAAAAACATAAGGTAGACAGCCCCTTTATTAGGCACTGGATGCATAGGCACGTGCCAACATGTGTAGAGCCACGTAGGTATTAAGTGTAGTTATGTTAGTTTGTAAGTTTTACTAACATAGTTTCTAAGTCTTTGTTACTAATAATATATGGATTGTATGTCATTCTTATGTGCGATCTGAAATAAATCAAATAATAATAAAAATATATTGTGAAGGACGGCACGATTGACATCTGTCGGGCATGCCACCGTCCGGGGGAATCAATCCGACACATTATTTCCGGCTGTTCTCGTCTGGCTAACAGAGACTACTTGCATAGGCACAACCTTGTAGCCAGGATTATCCACCAGCAACTTGCTCTGAAATACAGTCTTGTGGAATCGGAGGTACCGTACTATAGGTATGTGCCCGACCCAGTTCTCGAAAATGGCCATATCACGTTGTATTGGGATCAACCTATCATCACTGACAGGACTATTGTTGCCAATAAGCCAGATATAGTGGTGATATATCGATTAGAGCGTCGCACAATGATTATAATTTTTGATATTACGGTCCCGCATGACGAGAACCTCGTGAAAGCTGAAAAAGATAAGCAGATTAAGTATCTTGATCTGGCTCACGAGGTTGTCGACATGTGGGATGTGGATACAGCAGTCATTGTGCCGATAGTCGTGACAGCCAATGGCATAATAGCCAAGAGCCTCGATCAACACCTGAGGAGGCTTTCGTTAGGCAGCTGGATCAAGGGCTTGATCCAGAAAGCGGTACTTCTGGACACGGCGCGTATCGTTAGATGTATGGTTCTGTAAAACGTTCACTTATTTTTTCCACATGCTGTGTCGTTTATCATCACTGGAAAACTTGACCTTACATTCATCTCTAAAGAGTACAGCCCTCCAGTTATCAATTGACCAGTTCAAATGCTCGCAAGCGTATCTTTAGCGCGCTGCTCGAGGGCTCTTGACAGTTTGAGTCGAACAACAAACTCAAACTCAAAGCATTTATTTCAAATAAACCAATTACAGACACTTTTGAATTGTCAAGGGGTCGGTCAGTTTCATACCCATTCCAAAGCGTAGTAGGTTCCTATGGAGAAGAACGGGCAAGAAACTCCACGGACACTCTTTTAAATTAAAATGTTGTTACAAAATATTGGTTACATCATTCATGTTGAAATTAAACATGTGAGAACAATGTAAAAAGACGTGCACGTTAAAGCGTCCGAAATATAAAAAAAAGACGTGTGGCACTCGGGGACTGCCCCGGCGAAGCTATTGCATAGCATTTTTTTATCAACTTACGCAATTGTAAAATATTAACCCGAATACAAGAAATACATATACAATGATGACATTGACAGGAACTGTTATTCACATTTATAGTTTTTAAAACTTGACACAACGTAATGGCCGGGAACATCAAACTAATAAAAAGGTTTTAATTTAACTATTAATAGTCAAGGATCATTCGTCTAAGTAAATTTGAACTTTATTGTCAAACAGTTAAACATAATTTTCAATACAACACTCTCGTATCATTCGTCTAAGTAAATTTGAACTTTGTTGTCAAACAGTTAAACATAATTTTCAATACAACACTCTCGTATCATTCGTTTAAGTAAATTTGAACTTTGTTATCAAGCAGTTAAACATAATTTTCAATACAACACTCTCGTATCATTCGTTTAAGTAAATTTGAACTTTGTTGTCAAGCAGTTAAACATAATTTTTAATACAAAACACTCTTTTCTTAGGTAGTATTTTCGTTACGAAATTTCTGGATTAGGTCTCCACGCTCAAGGCCCGCGATAGAAGCTATGCAATAGCTTAAAAGCTGTGACAGAAAGTGACGAATAACTTCGACGCTTAAAATCGGACTGAGAACGTAAGTCACAGAATTTGTACAACAAATGTTTTTTCGAGGACTTCACATTCACACTTTTTCTGTCTATTCATTTGAATTCAACGTAAAAATTGACACTCGAAACATTGATAACGACCCATAAACATGTCAAGAATAAAGTTTAGGGTAAAACCAGGAGAGATGGACCAGCGGGTGAGACGGACCATCAAACTACTAAATTTATTTAGACTGACAACACTTACAGCTGACAGCTCTTGTCAACCTGTTTGCTCCGTGTAGAAAGCGAGACTATTTGATTTTCGTTTGTAAAATTAGTAAAAAAACGTATTAAAAGGTTTCGGATGCGTGTTTTTTTTTTTGTGTGGGTGTTTAAAAACGAAGGTATGTATAAGATATTGTATTTTTAGAATAAGAATTGACGTTACTGTGTTAGTATGTTCATGAATTGATAAAATAACCTGAAAATTTTCGTTTGTTTATTTTGCTTTTAATATGAGAAAGTGGTCCGTCTCTCCACTCAATTTAGGAGAGATAGACCATGTTATGTATGGGTGAGATGGACCAATAGTCAACGGTTTTTTTTGCATATTTCAAGTGGTTTTTAATTATTATTGCTACTTATTTTTTAATCCATACATTTTAATGTGTTAATCTCTTCTTTTGTAGATAAGCCTTTAACATATAAGAGGAAAAGTGGAGTATGTAGAGGAGAATGGACAGAAAGAGCATTTATTGATGCTTTTCAAGCTGTTTCTAATGGAATGGGTATCAATGAAGCAGCAAAAACATTTGGGATACCAAAAACTACATTTAAACGAAGACTTGCAAGTGAGATTAGGAAGAGAGAAGATTTGGAAGTGTTAATGATTATTTTTGTTAGGACCATCTCTCCTTACTGGGTGGTCCGACTCACCCGTATAGTATGGGAGAGATGGACCGAGGGTACTTTTGTTAATATTTCAATTATTGCCATAAAGATGCTCTGATCGTGCCATATTAAAATAAAAATATGTTGACTATTAATAGTTAGTTTATCACTAAATTGTTTAATAGTTATTAAGCAATAAAAAAGATATTAAGTTGAACAAAATGTGGTCCATCTCTCCTGGTTTTACCCTAGTGCTTAACTTCACAAATACCTACCTAATGATTGATTCTTAGACCAAATTCTAAATCAACTTAGGGTGGGCCCTATTTTGTTTTCAGTAGTTTATATAATAGGTAATTACCGCCCGATAAGCCTTATGTCCTGCTTTTAAGTTATTTTCATAGTGCCTCCTCGACAGAATATCTTCGGAATTAGACAAATTGCAACCTATGGAACAGGCAGGTTTGAGAAAGGGATTGAGCACTAGAGACCATGTACATGTTATACAGATCAAGTCATCGAGAAATATCTGGAATACCGTAAAACGCTCTAAATAGCTTTTATCGACCATATATGAAAAAGCTTTTGATTCTATCTCGCATAATAGTTTATGGGAGGCACTAAATATGCAATCTGTGAAATATAAATAAATAAAAAGTTTTATTGATTCATAAACAATTCTAAAAATATATTAATCATCATCTCCCTGCCCTTGTCCCATGTTACGTGCGTCGGCGCAACACGCTTTCTTTTCCCACTCTGTCATGCTATCAATCATGTCAACCGTCATGCTAGCAATCACTCCCTTTACTTTGGCCTTCCTTTCCCGCTCCATCCATCGACATTTATATTTATCACTCTTATAGTCACATCCGTTTCCTCTCACCTCATCACATGCCCATACCAAGTCAATCGATTTCCTTTCAACTTTTCTGTCACTTTTAAACTTCCCCTTATGTACTCATTTCTTACTTTATAAATTTTCGTCACACCACACATCTATCTCAACATTCACATCTCCGCTACATGCAATCTTTTTTCATCCGTCTTCTTCACGGCCCAACATTCCGATCCATACAGTACGACCGGCCTTATCATGGACTTGTAGATTTTCCCCTTTAACTTGAGGGGCATCCGTGGTCACAAGTCGTTCCTGTGACCTGTCGCCATTTCATCCATCCTGAGTTGGTCGCCGTTACGTTTCGGTCTACTCCACAATCTGTTTGGACAAGCGACCCGAGGTACCGAAAGTCGGAGCAGATCGGTAAGGGCGTTCCGGCGAGAGATGTGGCTACAGGGGCGGCAGTGTCGATAGCGATCGTTATCCAACCGAATTCGGTCACAAAGTCCTAAAGCGTCCCTAGACGCATGCGACGTGCTTGACAAGAACGAAAAAATCACGCGCTTGACAAGCACGTCGCACGCGTCTAGGGACGCATGTCTCACTTGTGGTTGTCAGACTTGGATATTATGCTAACAAGGCGAGAAACAAGATTCAAACTACACAGAGATCTATGGAGAGAAACTGCAAGTGAGGAACTTATACATTTGCAACAGAACTAAAGCCACAGATGCTCTCAATTTTTCGCAAAGCCTGAAACGAAGGTGGGCAGGCCACGTTGCAAGGTATTCTGATGATCGTTGGATAGTCAGGACAACTAAATGGGAAGTTCCATGAGGTACCAGAATCAGAGGCCGGCCGTGCGCCCGATTGCAGGACGAGATTATCGCGAACGCTGAGCGAGACTATAATAGTCACCGCATCGGATAAAGAAAAGTAGCATTCTTTGGAGGAGGCTTTTAATTTAATTTTAATTTAATTTATTTATTTACCTCAGAATCCTCAGACACAGCGATCCATATTTATGTTAGAATACCTACTTAAAAATTATATTAGTAATCTAAGATTAAAATACATGCCACAACAATATTATTATAAGTACCTAACTAAAATAAATAACTGAAATAAGTGTATAAAATCAAATTGTAAAATAAATTAATAAGTCAATCGCAACTTTACATTAACCCGAGGGGGAATTATTTAAATCGAAATTAATCAATTTATTTATTTTAATTATAATCAATCAATTTATATTAAATAATTGTAAGAAATATGAAATTGAATAATAATATTAATAATGTAAAATTTTATTTGTTTTTAATGTGATTTAATGTTATTCATAATTTTAATTGTGTGGAATAAATTAAAGCTTTTTTTATCATTTAGGTATGGACTTGACGTAAGAAAAGAATGAAAATAGATAACCCTTGAACATTGAACAAGTGTCAAGTTTTTGTAGGAAGAGCGAAGACCCTAGAGTCCCAAAAGTATCCGATACGAAACACAATCAACACAGGCAGAATTTCAAATTACACTTTCGTAGCACCGTGTGTAGCACGCCTACGCTGTGCCACGCCATGTCGTAGTCTCGTAGTACCGGCGCTACGACGTCTACGGGCTACGCGCGTGTAGAGAGTTAAGTGAATCACTCTATCTAATAGTATATAATGTACTACAGTATTGTACACCTTAAAAAGTTTAATAAAATAGTCCGCGATGGCATATGTCATTTTTATCTTTCAGAATTTGATAATAATTTCATTATTATTTCCGAAGCTATTTTGACCGGTATTATATTTATCCTTATTCAATAAAATATTTAATTGGGCATTTAATTTAGATTAAAATATGCTTTGACATAATATCATTCAAATGAATAATTTAAATTAAAAGATATCGCAGATTCAAAATTACGCATCACCAAATAATTATGGTTGACGACAACGCGGGCGCAGCGGTAGGAGTCAATGACCTTTTCCTCGGCTATTAGATATGTGATCTCGGTAGTACGTTCCCGTGGGATATTTTCCGACACCCACGCGGGCGAAGCCGCGGGTAAAAGCTAGTATAATATATATTAGGTATGTGCAGCAATGGTAGCCCAGTGGTATCGGCCCCGACTTACGAGTTGTAGGTCGTGGGTTCAAACCCAAGCAGGCGTTTTACTTTGTGTAAATAATTTCATCACCACTGCTCTCAAAACGGTGAAGGAAAACATCGTGAGGAAACCGGCATGTCCTAGAACCTAAAATTCGAAGACAGGTGACATCTACCAACCCGCACTGGGCCTGCGTGGTAGATTACGGCCCACTCCCTCTCTCAGGCCTGTGTCCCAGCAGTGGGAAAATTAATAGATACAACACTATACACTATACACACGAATACACTCACATACATACGTATGTGAGTGTATTAGTACTTTGTAAATACTAATATACACACATACATACGAGTATTGAGTGTATGCACTGTGCAGTCCAAAAGGTGCTGGTCACAACAACAACAACAACGCAGTGCTGGTCGGTAGTCATTTTCGTTCGTTGCAGGAAGTTAATTTGAAATCAGCATTCCTAATAAGTTTGAGTAGACCTAGTTGTAATGAAATATTGTGTAGTTTATTTTATTTATTTAGACTTCTCGCACACATTGAGGTACAAAGGCGGACTTAATGCCTTAGGCATTCTCTACCAGTCAGCCAAGGGTGGTGAAGAGATAGGATGGCAGGTGCTCTGTATTTTATATTATTAAATTATTATTATTTACTCTTCTAACCTATACTAATGTATAGAAGTAATTTTTGAAATGATTGTAGCTGACATGACTAATATATATGACTGCCTTATTTATTATAGAGGACAACTGCTTAAATTCACATAAATACGTACATATACATTATGTGCCCACACGTAGGTATCGTCCTTTCATTAAGTGCTCTAAACTATTACATTTTAATCTCTTTATATTATTTTTGTATTGTACGGACTCGATGTAAAAAAAATATCCGCAACGTTTAAACGGGAAGACACGCAGCTGCATAAACACCGACCGAGTTCATTGCGAAAGGAGCCGTATGTAGCGGACAGAGAGTTCAGTATAGAGAGCTTGCCGCAGCGTTTGTGATAGTCCGCGCACACTATGCTGCGGCTGCGCGGTCTGTGCGGAGGGCCGGGACCAGGACACGTGCCGCTCGCTCGCTGTTCAGAGGCGCACTAATGTGTTGTGCACGCGACGAGACAATATTGACTCGGCGCACTGCCCGCGCCCGCTCCCGCACGGTGAACTCCGCACCGCGCGCCTCAAGCTGTCAGGTGATTCGACCTATGTACTTACATTACCATACCTACCTAATTTGAGAATTTCAAACGGAACAGAATAACAAATGCAACAAGCGGATGTTAGTTAAAACTGCAAGACCCACCGGAGGGCGCAGGGCTGGGGTGTCGGCGAGAGGCGCAGGACAGCGAGGGGCGCAGGACGCGGGCGCCTTATCGCGACTAATTCTATTAGCATCAAACTGCGAGCCCACTGACTTATCGCGCACTCGATCAAAACACGTGCGGTTTGCAACACAGCGATATATTTGGACGATTGCAAAGTTGCAGTAAACAACATTAACGTGCCCCTATCTAAAGTAACATCTCGCCCGTAATCAATGGTGCGGTGGACAGGACTCCCAGCACGTGCTCACTTGTACTTGTGTTGTACTGATACTTACCCAAAGTATCGCAGTACAGTACACCATGAGGTCTGTGAGCTACTTCGTTCAATCTCTCTCATTTCGTCTAAGCACATAGGTCGTCATAAACGTCTAAATAACTACATTCACACAATTTTATCGTTTCAAGAGGTTGCTCTTGAAACGATAAAACTGTGTGTATATATGTAAAATTTGTGGAATTCTACAAAATCTAGGTATCTATACGAGTACCTACTTAATGAAATTGAAAATTATTATAAGTAGGTAATATCCAGTGAGGCGAGCTCACATCAACATACTCATGACATCTCAATTACTAGTGAATTGCGTAATAGTTGGGCATTTAAACAAAATTGTTAAAAATAAGCTCAATATGGTCCCGTCAAGTAAGATTATCACGACAAGTAGGTAGTGCATGACGGTTGTTATTGTAGCCGGCCCTCGGCCCTCGGCAGTGACAGCGCCGCACGTGCGCCCGGCCGGCCTCACTTGTAGCAAATACAATAACTAATGCTCTTAACTAACTCATACAAGCGCGCCCCGCATCAAAACGATATTATAATGTCATCACACCGTATCAATCTTAATTGTTCGCGACCGCGACGCCAGACGCATTATTTACATCCCCTTCACCGTTCGCAACACGCTGCACGGGTGACGGGACACATGGTACCCTGCGCCGTTTACTATAGCTTCTATAACGTACGCAATAAAGTCTTTAATTCAACCGACAAACTGTTCGAGGGTAACTCGAGAGAGTAAACTTTGAAGAGGTGTCGTTAGGGTTGGAAATCGCGTGGCGCACGGGATAATAGACATGGCATAGTGTTGTAATAGCGCTGGACACCGTGTCGGATGGAGAGCACGTGCGAGGTGGCGCGAATGTGACGCGCCGGGTGCGCCGCACACCACGCGCGGACAGGTTGCACATGGCTAGGGCTGCCACGCCTAAAAATAGATAAGACGGACACAGATTTATATTTAGCCGGACTTTTTGCCCTGAAATCCTGCGTACCGAGCATGGCCTACTGTGAGATAGCTTAAGTCACACATTTTATCACAATTTGGGCGATAAAACAGTTTTGTCACAAATGCTAGCACAGCGGCGTGAGATAATCTCTTGACTTGTGACATAAGTTCTTACGTTTATTTGGGATTCTATGTCTTATTTGTTACTATGGGCGCACCAATTTTGTCACAAATGCCACATAATGACTGTCGTCCGTACGTCAAAAGTGAATTAGTTCACAACAAAATTAAAAAGTTGTAAAACTGTATGAACCTGCACTATAAAAACGTATTATTTTATTTGGTCGCATATTCACTGATCATAGACATTTTAATTTTTTAAATTTACTGTGTCACTCTATGAAGTTAGCAACAAGAAAGGCATGTCGCGCCTCAGATTTTATCACATGGTTGAACCGTGCTAGCACTTAAGACAAATTGTAAGACATGATAAAATTTATCATGTCTTGTCACAAACGTCTTGTTAGCCCCGCCGTGTTAGCCCCGCTGACAGACTGGTTTTTAAAATGAAAATGTATTTTACTTTTAATAGTGTATTTATTACTGTCATTCATTTGAGACTCTTACTTACTACTCTCTCTACTCTTAATTATGAATCACAAATTTTGTTCTTACTAAAGTAATATTTGTAACTTCTTTACATTGAAAGTATAATTAAAACAATCAATAATCAGGCATCTTTTGGCGGGGCGGGGTTGACCAAAAGCCTAACAAAAGCCGGCGGTTGTGCACTACACGGAATTTTACCGTCCGGCAGTCCGATTCCGACCAAACTAGTATAAACATTTATATAGCACCGTACAAAATCGGACTGCAGTATATAGATTGTAGTGCACAAAAGCCCTATATTTGGCTTGACCTGATTGTAAAAACCCGGACACTTGGCAACCCTACAGATGGCGCAAGTGCACACTGGCGCGACACGGCGGGCGTGTAGGTAATTTTTACCCGACTTCGGCGAAGCAAAAAGGAGGTTTAAGATTTTGACCGCTATGTATGTATGTATGTTCATCTGTAACCTCATACCTTCTAAACTACTGATCATAATTTGACAAATGAGGTATCGTTGGAAGCGTCCTGATCGTCCGCTATTATAGGCTATGTGACGTTACATTAAATTCAATATGACGCCCTCTAGAGTATACGGGGTGGCAGGGACATCGACGCGAAGCCGATTACCATGGATTTCATAGAAAAGTGAAATACCTACGCGGTCAAAATGTATGGAACAGCAGATTTTTTTTTTTAATAACCGACGAAAAATTTCAACGCAGTGGGGTTCAGAATCATTTACTGAATCCATGGTAATCGGCTTCGCGTCGATGTCCCTGCCACCCTGTATAAAGTGACGAACGAAAAATTTATTTTATTTTATTATACCATGTTGGGTATCAATTGAAAGGGCTTAACGAGCACATTACAAATATGTATATATATAATTATATCATACTAGCTTTTACCCGCGGCTTCGCCCGCGTGGAGGTCGCAAAATATCCCACGGGAACGTTCTACCGGGAATACATACCTAATAGCCAAGGAAAAGGTCATTGACTAACTTTCAGCGGACGCAGTGGTAGCCTACTGCGCCGGGTTGCCGTCAACCATAATTATTTTTTTACGCGTAATTTTGAAACTGAGATATCTCTTAAACTATTCATTTAAATGATATGATGTAAAGGCATATTTTAATCGAAATTTAATGCCCAATTTAAATAACATATTTTATTGGATAAGGATTAATATGATACCGGTCAAAATAGCTCCGGAAATAACAATGACAATTTTATAAAATTTTGAAAGATAAAAATGCTTACTGTGGGTCATCCTTAGAAGATAGACATATGCCATCGCGGACTTTTTTGTTGAATTTGTTAAGATATACAATACTCTAGAACATAAATTTGATTTATCTCTAACGGCTTACGCGGCGCACGCCATGCCAGTAAAGCTCCCAGTCGGCATGATTTTTTCCGACATCTTCAACAATAATCGTCATATTTCAGCCAATTTTCTCAAAACCTTTAATGAATTATACACTAAAACCTTCCGCATGAATCACTACGTCCATTGGTGAAAACCGTTTGAAAATCTTATCGCGTTCAGACAGACAGACAGACAGACGTGGTGGGGGACTTTGTTTTATAATATGTAAGGATGTAACAGTCTAAGCAATACTTTTGTCCTATTTTCGGGAAATGAGGGCTGATTGTCCTTAATACAGGCTACTAAGTAACCTAGCTAGGACATCAGATCGTGAAATTGTATTGTTACCCACACATCTCAGATGTAAACTATTCCTAAGTTGTCATCCTACTTTGTAACAGACTGTACCTGTTTAAAAAAAAAAAAAACCTCTTATAAATAAATAATAATTTTTTTATGAAATAAAATTGAAATTGAATTGAATTGGTATGAAACATGTTGCCGCTCGGCTAGTCGCAAAAGACCTGTATTTTCTCCGAAAACTCATCGCATAAGAGTCGCTGAAGACATGCTAGCACGAGTCAATTCCGAGTAACGTTCATGAAACGCATTGTTACGGATGACGAGACGTGGGTTTACATGTAAACTAGTCAACCAGCTTCGGAGTGGCGCCTTCCAACTGAAACGAAACTGAAAAAAGAACATAATTCGCGACGAGAACTAAACTCAATTCCGGAATAAACATTGGCTTATTCGCTAGCGTTCGAGTAAGTGTATCGTTTCTGAAGGAGCATACTTTGAAGGTGATAAAATTAATTTGGATTAATAACTAGCATTTTGTGTAGAATTGATATTTTCCCGGTACTACCGACGCACACCATCTGTCGTCCTACGAGGGCCGTCCGGACTACTACTGCTGGAGCCTGTGCTGACAGGCCCCCACGTCTACCACGTGCTGCCAAGGACGGTACCCTTCCTCTATCTATAGGTGCGAGTGCTCAGACCCAGTGTACAGGACCTTACCCGCGACCTAGCCGTGTTATCTACTACCTTGCTACAATATATGTATTAACCTATCCCTTGTTTCTATTATTACTTCTACCTCTACCTACCTATCTATTAACAGCCTGCGCAGCCTACCCTGCGCAGCGCTAGCTGTTACAGTGCCAACATCAATATGGGTAAAATTTCTTACCTCGCAATCTTTACGTAATCTCAAAGACTATTTACTTTGTCGGTTGCTAGGCAACGGATCTCACGGTCACGTCCTGACGCGAGTTTAAATTTTTTTACCCATCCCAAAAAAAGTGCACAACGCCGCTAAAGAATACCGTCACTGGCACACGCTTCGTGACTTGTATATTACAGTTGTAGCTACAATTATACAAGAACTCTCGCTCTCAATCCAACACAAGTTAGTTATGTTTTACAAACTTATACGATTTATAGACTAGTATTTTTCTTAACCTACAAGTCGTACAATTATATAGGGAGTCGCCGTCGTGACATAGGCCCCATGCTTCGTTTCATTTCATTCATTTCATTTATTTGCATACCATAATATGTATATCAGATGTTACATAAGGCTTAAAGCTAAAGGACAGTTATGGACCCTGTTAGGGCACAGCAACATAAGTATTAACTTACAAATTACAATTACAATTTAAATAAAAAATAACATTTAGAAAAATAACAATTCTTATAAATTTATGTGAACTTATAAATTACGTATTAATAGCTGTTGTAGTAAATTAAATCTAAATTAACTAAAAATAATAGAGAATATAAAGTTAAAATGGTAAAAGCTAGGTCATAATATTCATCATTAATATTAAAATCAAGATCAGTCAAATAAATAACTGCAAAGAAAAAAAAAAGAAAAAAAAAATAGTAATAATAGTAAATTGTCACAATTACAATAATAATTAATCGGGATTATCATGTCTAGTTACTTTAAGTAAGGATTTTATTCAAAGATCATCATTTAAGTATTCATTCATATCATAGTAGGTTTTGCTTAAATAAATATAATAATAATAGTTTTAATTTATTAATAAAACAATTATTATTATTTATGTTCCTAATTTTATTTGTTCCGGTATTGACATTACATAAGTACTTGAGGAATGCATTTTTAGTCGTGATGTTGGAATGTTTAGTCTGGTTTTGTGTCTTAGTATAATTTTAGTTTGTATGTCTTCTCTTTTTGTATAGAATTCCAGATAATAATATCTCCGTACAAATTTACAAGATTCAAAAATATAGAGGCAGGGTAAGGTTAAAATTTTTTAGTTCTTGGAAGTGGGGTTTACAACTATCAGTAACATCTATGTTAACTAAAGTCCTGTTATGTTTTTTCTGTAGGGTAAATAATAAGGGCGTGTCTGTACTATTACCCCATAAGATGATACCATATTTGAGCCATGCATAAGCATAGATACGCGTAAAACGTGACTAGCGCAGTTTTTAGGTCAGTTGTTTTTTTGATTTCGCGGAGGGCGTACGAAAATTTTGACAGCTTTGCTCTTAATTTTTGGATGTGCGACTTCCAATTAACGTGCAAGTCTATGTCTAGGCCCAATAAAGTGAACTTACGAACTACTTCTAGTTTAGAGTCTTTGAAGCTAAAATTTATATCGATTGGTGCTTTTTGGCGGGGGTGAAATGTCATTATTTTAGTCTTAGTAAAATTTATTTCACGATTATGTTCTGTCATCCAATTTGTTGTAGCGTTAAGCACGGAGTTCAATTTATCATTTACATTAAGGCTAGAATCACATGAGGTAATTATTGATACATCATCCGCAAACAAGACACAAGGTTCATCAATATGGTTAGGAAGGTCGTTTATGTACACAAGGAATAGAAAACAGCCTATTACGCTTCCTTGTGGAGTTGTGGGATTGAAGCTTTGATTGAAGCTTTGATTGAAGCTTTGATTGAAGCTTTGATTGAAGCTTTGATTGTTGCGTTGTCGGACCTGAAAAGTTCTATTTCTTTTTTTTGTGGTTAAAATACTCTATTTTTACTAGTTGTTCCCTTTGTTGTAGATACGACGCAAACCATTCGTGACATTTACCCCGGATTCCTATGTTGTGAAGTTTATTAAGTAATATGTCAAATAAGCTTTTGTCATATCAAGCAGTAACCCTATGGCGTATTATTTAGTGTTGATAATATCAAGAGCTTTTTGTATGTATTTATACAAAAGTTTTTAACCGACTTCCAAAAAGGAGGAGGTTATACGCTTGTATAAATATGAAAGATTAATCGTAAAATGTTAATTGTTAATACTAAACTTAATACTTACATATTGTTAATACTTACATATTGCTAATTTTTGTGTTACGATATTTTTTTACTACAATTTAACAATTTAGTAGTATGGTACACTTGTCAAGTGTTGGGGTATAGGGCCCTGGTGTGTGTCCGTTGAGTCACGCTCGTCCTCGTGCTCCTCTGAGGCGAGCGAGGCGGGCGTGACGAACTCGTCGGGCTCGCCCCACTTGGCGTCGTGTTCGCCCATCGCACGGTACAGCTCCGCACGCGCCTCCACCACGTCGCGTGTGTACTACGTGTTGGTGTGTGTGTGTGTGTGTGTTGACTCACGCTCCTCCTCGTGCTCCTTCTCGGAGGCGAGCGAGGCGGGCGTGATGGACTCGTCGGGCTCGCCCCACTTGGCGTCGTGTTCGCCCATCGCACGGTACAGCTCCGCACGCGCCTCCACCACGTCGCGTGTGTACTACGTGTTGGTGTGTGTGTGTGTGTGTTGACTCACGCTCCTCCTCGTGCTCCTCCTCGGAGGCGAGCGAGGCGGGCGTGATGGACTCGTCGGGCTCGATCCGTTCGGCGTCGCGCTCGCCCGCCGCACGGTACAGCTCTGCGCGCGCCTCCACCACGTCGCGAACGATTTCTGCAGGACAAGCCCAGGTTAGCATTTGGCTTCCGCTGATAGCTCTCATGCCGACTCCATACTGCTAGCAACGTGTCAACAACAGAGCACAGCTGTTGCGGATGCTGGTTGTTGGTAGGTCTTGAGGTTTTGGTATTAAGATAAGATAAATATTTTTACTTGATTACCTATAATGACGTCTCGGCTCGTGATGATAGATTCGATTTCTTTCGACACCTCATCTACAAGCCACGGCATGAATTCCTCGTCGATACCTGAAAACATTTATAACGTCGTCATTGCAAAATAAGAGATCGAATTGACACATTTTAATTTCAATATTTTTTTCACTGACAATTCGGACACCATCAAATGATTGAAGCTGTTTAGTACCTACGTAGTCAGATAAAAAAGTTTAAAAATATACTATGTTACCGCTAGGGCATACAATACCGGTTTACCGGTTTACCGTTTTACCGGTAAACCGCCTATTTTGGCGGTTTGAAAATTACCGGTAAAAATAAATGAAACCGGTAATTTACCGGTGTTTAATTTTGTCCATAAATATTTTTATGGACAAAATTTTCATGTAAATGGTTCACAGTTTTGACGTTTACGTTGACGTTTGTGACGTATGACGAGATTTCTTTATTTTGTCTTTGTTTTTTGCTTGTGTTCAACGGTGTCGGGTGTTTTATTTGTTACAATCTACGAAGCAACGGTTAGTTTCATTTATTAATTTAAATAAAAAGCTTATTATTACAAAGACTTTTTGATACTAGTCATCGATTTATTGTGTTAGACATGATTATTCATTTGAATAAACTTGTTTAAAAATGTCTGATCATTTTATGGCATAGTTAAGTGTTGATTGCTAATTACTATTTGATCTCAATAACTCTTAATGTTGCATAAGCTATAAATATATAAGAAGATTATTAAAAATATAAAAAAAGGCTAATTATTATTTTCTAATAACATATTTTGAATCTGAAGCTTTATCTTAATTACTTATTATTTGATTGTTGATTGAACTTGAGATTTATTATTCAAAAAAGTTGTACTAATTATTTTCATTAAGTATAAAAATATTTTATATTATTGTTTGCTTGTCTTTTATGGCATGAATCGCAACTGTATTTTATTTAAAAAATAAATATATAATTGCGATTATATCCAAGTTTATTTATTTATTTTCTCATTATAGGCTTCCGAAATAGTTTATTTACAAAAAAAAATATTATCAAAGAATTTTTTTTAAATACATCCTTTACCGATTTACCGGTTTACCGGTAAAAACCGGTAAAAAATATTGACGGTTTTTGTACCGCCCGCCACATCTTTCGGTAATAAATTGCTTTGTGGACGTGTAAGTCACCAGTTCACCACATGATAAATGACAAAAGATTTTATTTCTGTAAGTAGGTCTGTACAAACACTATTACACGTCAATCATATTTTTTAAACTACATGAGTGAATCCGGCCGAATCGACCATTTTAATAAATAATATTAGTTTTTCTTGAAATGAAATGAAATTGTTTATTCTGTAAATAGGATATCGGAATCACTTTTACACGTCATATTAAAAAAATGATTAAAATAAGCTAGATGAGGTCGGCGTTTCCTAACTGACTACTCTGAGAAGAAAGGCCGAAACAAACTCAGAGGTCACAGTCTCTTTTAAAGTCCAGACATAATCTTGGTCAGATCATGTGAAGACCATGTAGATTTATATATATAAAAGTTATATATAATTAATGTTTGGCCGAATGTTTTCATGTCCGAATTTACAATGGCATACTTTTAAGATGGCAGAATTTTATTTGGCATAATTACCTTTGGCAAAGTTAAAATTCCGCATAATTTCGTTTAGCATAACGTTTATTTATTTAGAAGAGCGACAATTATTTGGTACAATTTTATTAGGCATACTATGAAGATGGCAGAATTTCATTTGGAATAATTTCATTATAATAGGCATATTGCTATTTCTTTTAAATAGCATTTTTAACGGTGTGCCCTTGTTTCGCAGACAGAAATTTCATAGAATTTCGTTTCGCAACAAATGTTTCATATAATATTTAGTACTTATATTTTTATTTCAAATATTATTGTTTCAACGACTATTTACTTGAATGAAACATTATTTCATAGAACCACAATTCAATGAATTTTTAATCACATTTTTTAATTTAACAAAGTTATCAAATAGTAGAATTAGTTTTTAACGAATATTGTTTGTTCGGTGTATTTTACCCATGGTATTTTATTTCAACGAAAATGTAAAAATAGACGTTATGCTATAAACAACAATAGTGAGTGTGTGTGTGTGTGTAGTGTAGTATAGTGTCTAGTAATATAACTATTAGGGCACTCCGATCATATAGGTTAGGTTAGAACTTTGACCAAATAATCTACATCGAAATTGGTCGCAGTATCAAAATTAGGGCACTCCAATAGATGAACCGCTTTCATATAACTATACTACGGTATACACAGGGTGGACCAAAAATACACGTCATAACAAAAAAATAGATTCCTCATGTCTAGCGCTATGTTCCGCGATTTTTTGTAGTTTTCGAGTAATTATTTTTTTTGTATTTTTTTCGAGTTTTCTTGTCGGTGGAGCTTCAAAAATTCATATATTTTTTTGTGAGTATTTTCCAGTTTTTCTTTTTGTGACAGTATCGTCTTGAATGTTACTTTTATACATAAAATTATAAACTTGCTAACATTCCTACAAGTTACTAAAAAAAGTATCGATAGCAGGAATTTAAGTTTTTAGTGGTAAGACTGAAATTTTCAACTACAATTTAAAAATACAAAACTGAGGTTCCATATTCTAGCTGACTTTAAAAACTTTGCAGGTTCCTAAGCTACGCAAAAAATTAAAAAAAGTTTGTACTTAACCTTCTAATAATTCACTCTAATCGGCCTTCGAATGTTAGGCTAAAAATCCTTTTAAGCTTTACAATAGGTGATCCAAATAGTGAGAACTAAAAAAAAAACTGGAAAATACTCACTACAAAAAAGACATGAATTTTTGAGGCTTCACTGGCAAGAAAACTAAAATAAAATTACAAAAAAAATAATAACTCGAAAACTACAAAAAATCGCGGAACATACATGGGGTATTTTCGAATACCCCTAGACATGAGGAATCTATATTTTTTTTGATGACGTGTATTTTTGGTCCACCCTGTATAATGTTATCAATCATAAAATAGTCGTAGTAAAATTATATTTAAAGGCGTGCAAAAGTGTTTTAATAGTGTGTGTGAGTGTAGTGTAGGAGGAGCTCGTGGCTAAGTAATAACAAGCCGCACTGGTCGATCCATCAGGTTAAGCTACGCTTGCCGGGGTTGGTCAGTAGATGGGTGACCATCTTTACATACCGAGACTCCTCCGTGCCTCGGAAAGCACGATAAGCCGTTGGTCCCGGCTGTCATTCGTGGATCCTTGACAGTCGTTACGAGTCGTCAGAAGCCCGAAAGTCTGACACCAGTCTTACCAAGGGGTATCGTATTACTCAGATATTGGGTTGTGGAGGTCAGATAGGCAGTCGCTCCATGTAAAATACTGGTATTCAGCTGCATCCGGTTAGACTGGAAGCCGACCCCAAGATAGTTGGGAAAAGGCTAGGCAGATTGATTGTGTGAGTGTAGTGTAGTGTCTAGTAATATAACTATTAGGGCACTCCGATCCGATATAGGTTAGGTTAGGTTAGAACTGTGACCAACAACGCGCGAACCGAGCGAGTGAAGCGAGCGGCGCCGGCAGCGGGAGCGGCCGGCGAGCCCTACATCAAATTTGGTCGTAGTATCAAAATTATGGCACTCCGACAGATGCTCCGTTTTCATATAGGTACTACAGTATATTTATAATGTTATAATTGTTTTAATAGTGTATGTGTGTGTGTGTGTGTAGTGTAGTGTCTAGTAATATGTATAACTATTAGGGCAATCCGTCCATAAAGGTTAGCTTAGGTTAGAACTGTGACCAACTACATCAAAATTAGTCCCAGTATCAAAATTAAACCACACCGCTACAATACCGCTAAATAAATCTCTCTATTTGCCAGTTGGAACTTCCTAGCTACCGGGCATTGGGGATTTTGTTGGTAACAAGTTTTATATTCAAGTTTTTTCAAACTAAGTATTCTGCGTATTGATTATTCTATGAAATGATAATATATGATTTTTTTTATGTGAAACGAAATTCTATTAAATTATTCTCTATAAAACAACGTACAACCATTTTTAACCTATGAAAAAATATTGTCTTATAAAGTCAATATGTTGTGCTATAAAAGTTAGTGACAGAAACGAATCGCTGTAAATCCGACTCCACGCAGTCTAGGACTAATACACATTATATAAAACAATACTTAGGACTTTATTTCATTCAAAATAAGGAGATTCAATTATTATAGTACTCGATATTACGACAGAATAGTTTTAGAAGTAAAGATAAAACTGAATACTGAATAAATAAGTACGAATTTTTGATCATTATGGTTACTGAAGTTTATAGCAAACGTGGACTAACCTCAACAATCAAACAAAATAACAAATGACAGTGACAATATATAATAATGCTTACGGCACTCTAGCCGGGCCGAGGCAGCACTACTAGTATGCCGCATTAAAGGCACTCTATACACTTCGTATGTATTTATACAACTGTAATACATAGCTAGCTCTGTTTTTTTTTGTTATATTGTGGCGAGAGAACAAACGATTTTTTGAATTTTTTATTAATATAAGTTTCAAATAGTCAACCCGCCTTGTAACGATCGTGCCTTCTCTGTATGAGAAGAGGCCTGTGCCATGCAGTGGGATAGCAACAGGCTGGTATTATTATTATTTATGTTCAGTTCGGCGAGATAATGGGAATCGAGTGTGGGGTACTGACCGCGTTCGATCCTCTCCATGAGGTACCCCTGGTCGCGCAGCCCCGCCAGCACGGACGGCAGCAGCTCGGCCACGTAGCCCTGCACCAGCACGGCGGCCGCCGCGCGCTCGCGCGCCTCCAGCGCCGCCACCTGCGCCACGCGCGCCTCCGCCACGCGCCGCTCCTGCAGCACACGCACCGTCAGCACGCGCCGGGCCTAGCCGCGAGCGCGCGCGACACGTACCTTCTCCTGGTGCAGGCGCAGGTCGTGCGCGGCGAGGCGCTGGCGCTCGGCGAGCTCGGCGTCGCGCAGCTCGCAATAGCGCCGCTGCTGCTCGCGCAGAGTAGCCAGCTCCTCCTCCTGCGCCACCTCCGCCAACGCCTGCTCCGTCGTCTTGCCCACCAGCACCTCCAGGATGGGCTGCACCTCCAGGTCGAAGTCGAATAACTACACGTACAACGGAATAATTAACAACGTTCTATTTATATACCACCAAGTGTACAACAAAGTGTCAACAACACTACTTACGTCTCCGGGGTAGATCTGCGTGAAGGCGTCGGCGCCGGTCTTAGCGGGCACGTACACGGGCGTGGCAGGCCGGTCTACGAACAGGTCCGTCTGCACGCCCACGTCCATCTCCACACCCTTGTCGAACAGCTGGAATCATAATACGCACATGTTCAACTAGTTCAACTACCGCGGACGACTTCTGATAGAAAAGAGCCTCGTCAACATTGAATCGAAAGTATAAGGTAATAAAGGTATATAAAGGAAAGGTAAGAAAGAATAAGGTTCAGTTTACCTCTTCGAGGTAATACTCGGTCTGTATGGGGTGATGGCGGCGGCCGGGCGCGGGCGGCGGCGTGCCGGGGCGCAGGCGCGCGGCTGCCGCCCGACGCGCCAGCGCGCGCCGCCGCGTGCGCGCAGCCCGCGCTGCCATGCTCTCGATGCCATCTCCCTGGAAACACACTCATTACTACTCTTTGTTTACTTACATACATTATCGTCAATAATATACACGGATGCACTCCTTACTGCTTACTACGGTAAGTATAGTAAAATCCCACCTACGATATGGAATAATATTTTGGGGTAACTCAATCGAAAAAGAAACAGCTTTTCAAGCTCAAAAAAGGGGTCTCCCTTGTTTCATCTAAAAGAAATTGACAAATTATCACTTCCCAAACAATTTTCCGCATAATTTCATTTGCCAAATTATTACTTAGCAAATAAACTCTTCACAAATAATTGTAACGCAAACCTAATGTTTGGCAAGTGAACGTTTAAACAATAACTTGCTTACCAACTAGTACTTTTACCAATTTTAATTTAGTCAAATATTTCAGTTGGTATAACATATTTTACGCAAAATAAAATAAGCCAAATACCTATTTAGTTTCGCCAGTTTTCAATTTACGAAAAAAATACGTTACGATGTGGGTGTAGTAGGGTGGGAATACATCATGGGACACCTTAAGGGCATTGTCCTTGACCTTGATGTTATTGACCTAGAGGTCAAAGTCAAAATTCTGAAAGTCAAGATCCGCGATTCTCAGGAGCAGTAACAGGTCAATATTTATTTATTAAAACTTTATGCATAAGTAAAAAATACTGTACAAAGGCGGACTTAATGCCTGAGGCATTTTCTACCAGTCAACCTTAGTGTTCAATATCATGGTTTGTTACCTTGAGGTCAAGGACAAGTGACTATGAGGTCAAGGTCAACTGATTCTGCAGATCATGATACTTTGGAGGTTAAGGTCGAGTGCCTTTGGAGGTCATGGTCAACTGGCCTAAGAGGTCAAGGTCGAGTGACATAAGAGGTCAAGATCGAGTGACCTTGGAGGTCATGATCAAGGGAACTTGGCATGTCTTTGTAATTCCATTGCCCTGACACTACCAACCCCTTGACTTCCGAGTGCAAAGCAGTTTTTTTTTTTTTCTATGATAATTAAAAAATAGAATCATCATATCGCAGAAAGTTCATACAAACATGCAAACAAGCATACAAGCAAGCATGCAAGTGACCATGCAACATACAGCAGGCATGGTTTCCATCACGGCTCTGGTGCTGCGGGGCTCCGGTGGTCCCACGCGGGCTTATCGTCGCAGATGGTTATAACGCTCACCACTGCAAAACAGTTGATTATGAACAAAAGTAGTGCCAGTAAGAAGCATGCCAACAAGAATTCTTGCTTCAAGCATGCAGCATGCAAGCAGGCATACAGCGTGCAAGCAGGCATTCAGCATGTAAGCAGGCAAGCAGCATGCAAACAAGCATGCTCTTCTGTCCTTTCTTTGGTATTGTTCGTCGATTTGAGCTCCTTAAGTTCTGAGTTCAGCTCCACGATTACTGACAAATGCTTGCACTGACTGGACAGGTCCACTCAAATCTGTGTGGTTCTTTCCTCAAAAGACCATTTCAGACACTAATCTACATGGTTCTCATATGGCTTGACCAAGATTATGTCTGGACTTTAAAAGAGACTGTGACCTCTGAGTTTGTTTCGGCCTTTCTTCTCAGAGTAGTCAGTTAGGAAACGCCGACCTCATCTAGCTTATTTTAATTTATTTTTTTAATATGACGTGTAAAAGTGATTCCGATATCCTATTTACAGAATAAACAATTTCATTTCATTTCGTTTCATTTCATTTCATTTCATTTCAACATGCAAGCAGGCATGCAACATGCAAGCAGGCATGCAACATGCAGCAAGCATTGTTTCTGTCACGGCTCCGGCGCTGTGGGGTTTGGGCGGCTCCACGCGATCTTATCGTCGCAGATGGTTTTAACGCTCACCACCGCAGCTTCGGCTTGCTGACCAGCTTCGCCGGCCAGCCTCAGCCGCAGCGGCGGGCCTTCAAACCACCTGCTCCTCAGCTCGCCGCGCCTACGCGGGTTTAAATTACACTCTAGGGGTAGGGCAGACAAGACTACGTGGAGTCGGTTTTCCAGCGATTCGTTTCTGTGAATTTGTTTTACGACAAACAGTTGGTCGGAGACAAAAATTACCAAGACGCTTTTAGCCTTATATTTAGGTGTTTTAAACGATTGAATTGAGAAAATAAACGATTTGGGAAAATATCATTTTTTTGCTAAAATTTTTGTCTTTTGTCTTTTTTCCTCAGTGCCCCGTTACGTATTTCAAAAGATATAGGATTCTAACCTAACCTACAGTTCTGGTAGCAGTTCATTTTTCGTTCGTCGTTCGGAACCATTTTGACTTGTTTCAGACAGGCACATAAACTTACAAAGAAGTACGCAAATAACATCGCATATAAATGATTATATTAAAATAAAAGTGCATTTTTTTATTATATGATTATCAAAAAATCTTAATTTTCTCTTTATATTTTTTGTCGTAACAAATCAATTGACTAAATGTTCATAGTCTAAAGATAGTTTGCTGTAATAAATCATTTGATTAAAGACTAATACGAAGTGTATAGAGGACCGTTAGGGGCACTCTATCCGCCGCGGATAAAGTGCCTTTAATGCGGCATACTAGTAGCGCTGCCTCGGCCCGTTCGCTGGGCAGCAGCGTTCTCGTGGCGAATATGGCTACCCCCCCCAAAACGAAGAATCCCGGAAGAGATCCAGCTACCACAATCACCGGAAACTGGACCTGGCAACATACAACTCGCGTACACTCCGGACCGACGAGAAGATCATCGAACTCGAGGAAGAATTGAGCAGGTTACGATGGGGTATAGTAGGGATATCTGAAGTCCGAAGAGAGGGGAAGGACTCGATAATCCTCAAATCCGGAAACCTGCTCTATTTCCGGGAGGGCGACCAGCAGTCCCAGGGTAGTGTTGGGTTTATCGTCCATAAATCCCTTGTGAGCAACGTGGTGAAGATCGAGAGTGTGTCGACCAGTGTGGCGTACCTTATACTCAGAATATCCGCAAGATATTTGCTGAAGGTCGTACAGGTTTACGCCCCGAACTCGTCACACCCCGACGATGAGGTGGAGACCATGTATGAGGATATTTCTAGAGCCATGCATGGCTCTAAAACTTACTTCACCGTTGTCATGGGGGACTTCAACGCGAAACTGGGCAAACGAAGCGATGATGAGCTGCGAGTGGGGCAATTTGGAGTTGGACGTCGGAACCACCGGGGTCACCTACTGAGTTTTATGGAGAAGGAAGGCCTCTTTATGATGAACTCTTTCTTAAGAAAACGTGAGCACAGAAAGTGGACCTGGCAGAGCCCTGATGGTGCAACAAAAAATGAGATTGACTTCATTATGTCGACGAAGAAGGAAGTATTCAAGGATGTCTCTGTGATCAACGCGGTGAAAACCGGAAGTGATCACCGCATGGTAAGAGGCACATTGAACTTAAATATCAAGCTGAAAAGATCTCGACTGATGAAATCTACGCTCCGCCCAGCACCGATCCAAGTCCAAAATCCCGAGAGCTTTCAGCTCGAACTTCGGAATCGTTTCGAGTGCCTAGGGAGCTCCGTGGACGACTATAAAGATGGGTTCGTGGAAACTGTTTATACGGTCGGGTCCAAGAAGAAACAAGAAGCTCTCAGATGCTACTCTACAGCTCATGGAGGAGAGGTGCGAGATGATCCTGTAGTCTTCAGACGATGCATTCAAATACCGGCGGCTCAATAGACAGATCTCTAAGTCCTTGAAAAGCGACCTTCGCTATTACAATACGAACCGTATTCAGGACGCAATAAATACAAATACAAATATTTATTCGATCAAAAACATGTGACAATTTTTGTGTTCGTTAATACTGCGTTAGTTTAGTAACTGTGTCGCAGACTCGCAGTTATTAGCGCCCACCCCAGGAGCGAAAGACAACTGAGTTCCTTAACAATATTGGTTATACTATGTAGAAACTAGGCATAAACATTTAATAACAACAAAACTAGAACTAGACATTTATAAATAATAGTTGTAGAAGTTTATGTGAGTGAGTGTGTATGTGAGTGAGTGTGTGTGTAAGGGAAAGGTGTGGAGGTGCATACGTCTGTGTGGGTGTATGGGAAGGGTGCGTGTATGTATATGCGAGGGATGCGATATTGATATAATTTGAATTTGTAATTTTAGTTTGTATGAGGGTCTCTATTTCCAAATAGCTCAGGTTTTGGAGCCATTTTTCAATTTTCAGTTTACACTCTCGTAACGAGAGCGGATAGATGTTTAATTTCTCATTTATTTTGTTATAGATAACAGGACTCAAAAAGTTATAGTGTCTTCTCGCAATTACTAGATTAACGCTTTCTGTCTGACATATTCTCTGAACTCTACGTTTTAGAGTATTGAGATTAGGGTCATATTGAATATCAGTATGCTTACGTAATAATGTGCTTATCAGAAATGCTTGTCTTACAGTAGGAACTTTGCAAAGACTATACAAGCCGTGCGTGGGGAAACGAATCGGTTTATGTACACACACAATACACCCTCACACAAACACATACCTACACCCTTACACTAACAAACATACTTTCGCGCAATAGGTAGTACCTAGTACCATGTTATGTTATTTATATATTTTTATTTTATTGTTTGGTTATTTTCATTTAAATTCAATATTTATTTTAAATTTTTATGTTACTCTCTTTTTATTAGTTTTATTACTATAAAACAAAAATTGTGTATTTTTTTTACGGGAGGACACTGGCTCCTGCAACACAGTTATTACTAGCGCAGGAGTCAGGGAATTCTTATATTGCCTGGAAAATTGTTTTATGTCAGTAAATATTTTTTCATTTTTTTTTCATTCATTTATGTGCCATGACTTTTAGAACGGCTCTTTGTGCGCTTTCCAGACGAAGTAGAAGGCATTTACCAGAGCATCCCCACACTGTAATGCAGTAGGTTATCACAGAATGTGCTAGTGCAAAATATACAGTTTTTAACGTGTTAAAATCTGCCGAGGTTCTAAGATTTTTAAACACAAATATTAATTTTCTGATACGTGACACCAATAACTCAATCTGCCCATTCCAAGTCATAGTGCTATCTATAATGACTCCTAGATATTTAATTTCATTAGTACGCGTAATTGTAGCACAGTTACAGGTTGCATTTGTATTCGAAGGGCATTTGTGAGCAGTTAGTGTGAATGAGGAATCTGGTTGTGATGTAAGCCGAGGTGCAAACGTTATGAATTTTGTTTTGTCTAAATTCAGGGCGAGCAAGTTGTTATTTAACCAATTCATAATATCCCGTAAGGCAGACTCTGCATGAGAGCGCACATCAGCCCAATCACTTCCATGAACTAGCAACACTGTGTCATCAGCGTAAGTTATGATTTTGCAATTTGGTAGGGACAGTCTACAGAGTCTGTTTATGTAAATAAGGAAGAGGATGGGCCCCAGGACACTGCCCTGGGGAACTCCGTAGGTGAGAAACAGTTCTGCCCTTGTGTGGTTACCGATTTTTACAACCTGAGAGCGGTTACTAAGGTAACTTTAAAAAATATCCAGGCATAACCCCCTCACCCCAACTTGAGACAACCTCGTGAGCAAAAGTGGGACAGAGACAGTGTCAAAAGCCTTCGAGAGGTCTAGAAAAACAGCTACTGTTTTAAGCTTATGATTCAAATTCTTTGCAATAGCTCCAGTTAATTCAAGTACAGCATCTTCTGTGCTTTTATCAGACCGAAATCCGTATTGATATGAATAGAGCGGAACAAGGGCTCAAAGGTTTTTGCAAGAGATCTGTATATTGGGCAGAGCCAGCTTGCAAAACTGAAGACCGATGATGGCAGAATCATATCCGCCAAACCTGAGTCATTGAGAGAGATCAAGAGTTTCTATGGATAGTTAAACACGTCAACCAGTAACCTCGTTACGAATCTGGCAAACGATCCAAGAGCTAGATTGACCCGACACTATACCGAAGACATCCGGGACGACAGCTTGTACGAGATTAAGATGGCCTTGAAGCAGCTTAAAAACAACAAGGTGATGATGGAATTACGGCCGAACGCTTGAAGGCCGGTGGAAAATCCATTCTTAAGGCCCTCCAGAAACTGTTCGGTTCCGTCATACTAGAGGGTAAAACGCCACAGGCATGGAACAGAGGTGTGGTGGTACTCTTCTTTAAAAAGGGCGACAATACTTAAGAATTATAGGCCCATCACACTTCTGAGTCATGTCTACAAGCTGTTTTCAAGAGTCATCACGAACCGTCTCGCGCGCAGTTTTGACGATTTTCTGCCTTCCGAACAAGCCGGATTCCGTAAAGGCTTTAGCACCGTAGACCACATACATACACTGCGGCAAGTTATACAAAAGACCGAAGAGTACAACCAGCATCTCTGCTTAGCGTTTCTGGGCTACGAGAAAGCCTTCGATTCGATCAAGACATGGGCTGTACTGCAGTGTTTTAAAAGGTGCCCGATCGGGGGGAACCCCGTTTTGCCTAAAGGATTTTGATAAAATTTCATTATCCAAACAAATTTTAGCAACCTTTTTTATACCAATGCAATATTTGGAATGATTTTAGTACGCACATTTTCATTTGGTCAAAATTTTACTTGGCAGAATATTACCAAGGTTAATATCATTAGGGCATTTGGTCTTTAATCAAATGATTTATTACGGCAAACTATCTTCAGACATAAACATTTGGTCAATTGATTTGTTAAGACAAAAAATATACGGACAATTTTTTTTTTTTTGGTAATTATATAATTAAAATGCACTTTTAATTTTATATAATCATTTATATGCGATGTTATTTGCGTAGTTCTTTGTAAATTTATGTGCTTGAATTTGTCTGAAACAAGTCAAAATAAAATCTGTCAAGTGCGAGTGTCTGACTCGCACTTGACAGATTTTATTTTGACTCGCACACGAAGGGTTCCATGCCATGTCGTACAAGATTTAACACTATGAATTTTTGTAATACTTTCGTAAAGGTAACAACAGAGGCGCTATAAAAATACAAAGATTTTTAAAGAAATTGTCTTATTTTAATGAAAAAATGTTGTTGTGTTATAATATAGGTGTAGGAGTTTATTTTAAGAGAAAAATATTAAGTTAACTTTATCCAGTAACATGCATTAACTAAAGTCAAAGTTATTTATTTGCTACTAACA
The DNA here is from genome assembly GCA_948150665.1 of Conistra vaccinii. Taxonomy (NCBI): domain Eukaryota; kingdom Metazoa; phylum Arthropoda; class Insecta; order Lepidoptera; family Noctuidae; genus Conistra; species Conistra vaccinii. The sequence continues at coordinate 285,724 of OX411321.1, forward strand.
TAGTATTAGTAGGTATAAATAGGTATATTTGGCAGGTAAGCAGGTAGATATGTAGGGTAGGTTAGGTACCTACCTACCCTGGTAAGTAGGGTAGGGTAGGTAGGTAGAAATAGGTAATTAGGAAAGGTAGGTGCGCCGTAGATAAGTACTTAGTGCTAATCGTGCGAAGCCGGGCCCGGTAAAGCTAGTTACTTATAAATAAAAGGATTTCTCTTGCTACATCACACTATATTGTACAAAATAGAATGTAAGTAGTACGCCAAATTTAAATTATAACTTTGCGTTTGCACTGGCGAAACATTCACAACAAAACATGTTGGAATCTCTATTTTCTGTCAATTTTTCATACAATGTTTGACAGGAACTAGAGATTTCAACATGTTTTGTCGTGATGTTTCGCCAGTGCAAACGCACGGGTCAATACAGGTATTTATTTACGTTATTTTTGATAGTCATACAGAAATCTATTATTTCTTATATAGAGAGTGAGGGAAGAGAGAGTGCACTCGTGTCTGCGCACACACTTGTGCACTATAATATCTCCCGCGCCGAAGGCCAGTCTCCGTTGAGATCGGCCGCCGTGGCCAAATATTTTTACACCAATAATTTTTCTCAATATGAAATTGTATCCACAACGGTTTAAGCTAGGTAACTGAATAGTACACTGTATGTGCCAGCATTCATTTCAATGTTACTGAATATATTGTCTATACTCTATTGAAGTGTATTTTTAACATGAGGTAGGTACACACATCAACACCGTATAGGGATACTTTGAAAAAAGTCGATAAAGTTCTTAAACTCAAAAAATACTGGCCGGTTTTAAAATCTTGTGAAGAAAGTTTATTTTGTAGACCTTTTTGGATGATCTGAAATGATCGAAATAGTATATGCTGCCATGATAGTAGGTACTTACTAATTCCATGTCATTACTCCGACTATTAAATAGTTATCTGTGGAATTTATATCGCATAATATTAGCATGAAATAAAAAAATATTTTTTTAAGTTGCAGAAAATCGCACATATTATATAAAGTACGTTATGAATCGGCGTTTTTAGTATTTGTTGATTATAAACAGTATATGTTACATGATACACACAAGTTTCAAATTCCTAATTTGTTTAGTTGTTGAGATAGAGCTCGTACAAAAATGGTCTAAAACAGACAACTTCTACGGCCCCCTAATTCATCATTTTTGAAGATAAAAACAAATAAAAATTATATTTATTCTCTACTCAATGAGCTCTAGAAAATGATACCCCACATTCCAGGGTCAGATTTTTTTTTTTTCAAAATTTAATTTTATTGTATGGCGACCTCCCTTTATTTTTTAATTTTATTATTTGTTGCTCTTGCGGCAATAGAAATGCTCAATCTGTGAAATTTTCAACTGCCTACCTATTACGGTTCATGAGATAGAGCTCGCTGACAGACAGACGGACAGCGGAGGCTTATGAATAGGGTTCCGTTTGTCACCCTTCGGGTACGGAACCCTAAAAATGAACTGCTACCAGGACTGTAGGTTAGGTTAGAATCCTATGTCTTTTTAAATACGTAACGGGGCACTGAGGAAAAAAGACAGAAAATTTAGCAAAAAAATAATATTTTCCCGAATCGTTTATTTTCTCGATTCAATCGGTCAAAACACCTAAATATAAGGCTAAAAGCATCTTGGTAATTTTTGTCTCCGACCAACAGTTTGTCGTAAAACAAATACACAGAAACGAATCGCTGCAAAACCGACTCCACGTAGTCTTGTCTGCATGCCTGCTTGTATGCTGCATGCTTGAAGCAAGCATCCTTGTTGGCTTGCTTCTTACTGGCATCATTTAAAACCACTTTTGTTCTTAATTAACTGTTTGCGGAACACTTATAACCAAAATTAGTATAAGTAGTATTAGTGTAAATAGTTAGAATTTTGACCTTGACCTCTAGGTCAGTAACATCAAGGTCAAGGACAATGCCCTTAAGGTGTCCCATGGTGTTTTCCCACCCTACTACACCCACGTCGTAATGTATTTTTTCGTAAATTGAAAATTAAATATTTGACTTATTTTATTTTGCGTAAAATATGTTATACCAACTGAAATATTTGACTAAATTAAAATTGGTAAAAGTACTAGTTGGCAAGCAAGTTATTGTTTAAACGTTCACTTGCCAAACATTAGGTTTGCGTTACAATTATTTGTGAAGAGTTTATTTGCTAAGTAATAATTTGGCAAATGAAATTATGCGGAAAATTGTTTGGGAAGTGATAATTTGTCAATTTCTTTTAGATGAAAGAAGGGAGACCCGCCAGATCGACTATCGGTACATCGAGGTGCTAAAGTGTCTGTTCAAAAACGCCACTATGTCTGTCCGACGACATGAGGAGACCTCGAAATCTATGTTTCTGCAGCGAGGTGTGAGACAGGGACACGTTATCTCTCCAAAACTGTTCACCGCTGCACTGGAGGATGTGTTCAAAGCTCTGGACTGGAAAGGGCTAGGCATCAACATTAATGGCGAGTATATCACTAACCTTCGGTTTGCCGACTACATAGTTATAATGGCTGAGACCATGGAGGACCTCAGTACAATGATCGATGACTTTAGTAGAGCCTACTAAAGAGTGGGTCTTAAAATGAACATGGACTAGACAAAGGTCATGTCAAATGCCCATGTAATACCCACTCTCATGAAGATCGGAGACGCTACGCTCGAAGTTGTAGACGAGTATGTTTACCTGGGGCAAACTGTCCAGCTAGGTAGGTCCAACTTTGAGAAAGAGGTCAATTGACGAATCTGACTCGGCTGGGCAGCGTTCGGGAAGCTACGCAATATCTTCTCGTCCTACATATTACCGCAGTGTCTCATGACGAAAGTCTTTGACCAGTGCGTGTTGCCAGTGATGACTTATGGCACTGAAACGTGGTCGCTCACAATGAGCCTTATCAGAAGGCTAAAAGTCACCCAACGGGCAATGGAGAGGGCTATGCTTGGAGTTTCCCTACGTAATCGACTCGGAAATGAAGAGATCCGTAGCGTAGGAGATTCGAACTAAGGTAACCGACATAGCTCGAAGAATTGCCAAACTTAAGTGGCAATGTGCGGGGCACATTGCTTGTAGAACAGATGGCCGATGGGGCCGAAAGGTTCTGGAGTGGCGACCGCGTACCGGAAGACGAAGCGTTGGAAGGCCTCCCAAAAGATGAACCGATGACCTTGTGAAGGCCGCAGGAATCTGCTGGATGCGGGAAGCACAGAATCGGTAGAAGTGGCAGCGCTTGGGGGAGGCCTATGTTCAGCAGTGGATGTTTTATGGCTGAAATGATGATGATGATGAGACGTTGTCCTGCCCTGAAATAACATTTAGTCTATATTATTTTAATCTGTCAAAAGATATTACAAGTTAAAGTCATAAACTAACCTTTCTAATATGTACCTAGTGCAGCGTTACACTGCCAACCTACCTCTTTTTTTGGGATAAATAGGTTAGAACAGTTATCTTTTTCTTCTTAAAATGTTATTTTGGAATGACACCGGTTTGAAAAATTTAAATTTGATAGAAGCCGTATGACAAAAGATTCTTACTTGTTCATTTTATTTGTCAGTCATTCTTGGAGAGTGACGTTTCGGAACATTATTTCTAGATTCATTGAAAATTCTGATACTATTCTCGAGAAAATACATCTAAATCGTTCAGCGTCCAAGAACTGAATTTTGACTATCGAGTTTTTGTCCCGTTTCGTTTCGTTGTACGGAGTTCGCTGTTCCGACAGCAGAATTGTGGTTAGTGCTCGCGTCGCTGTAAAATCATAACAAAGGCCGAAATTTCGGCCCCCGGTTTCCGGTCAGTCCGCTACCCAACCTCTCTGGGGCTCCCGGTGCGAGACAAGTGGTCAACGTGGAGCGGCTTCATCCCTTGGGCATACGAGCTGTCGTACGCGGTCGCCGTCGCTCTTCTGAGCCGGCCGCGTCTCCCACAGCGGAGGCGTCCACCAGCAGACGCCAGTCGGTCGCTGTCATCGTCGCGGCGCAGCATCGACGAGGATTCAGGCTATCAGATTTACGCTCAATTAACGCCATACGTTTGGTAATTCATCCGTCGGGACTATAATTTTTTTTATTTTAGGCCGCTTACTTTTCCTGTTACAACCTTAGGTTCATTACGTGCCATAACTATTTCACCGAAGTTATACACATCCGGGATTTACCAGTAAAGGTCATTACTCGTTTTTTATCCCGTCGCGTTACAATTTTAAATCGAATTTACTATCACGTAATCCTCCTAATAGACCAACAACTAACTCTAAACTCGACTGACAAAAGACATGACCAGTGGGGCGATGGGCGCCTGCAGCTTAGGTGTAAAAATCAATGTGCAGCAAAAATTGTTTTATTTTTGCAATTCTTGTATTCTACAGTTTACAGATAAAAAACTTTCACGACTAAAAGATCAGGAAACTGAGAAAAATAAAGATAAGTTTTCACTAAATAGCTCTGCTTTTCGTTAAGAGATGGCGCTAGGCGTTGTGGTAATCGGGTTAAAGAATGATTTTCTACTATTCGACACGCCATCCATTGGCACTAGGTTTTTTTTTATACCATCAAGGGCGCAAACTAGCATGATGTTAATAAGCAATAACCGTCGCCTATAGAAGTCTACAACACCAGGGTTACTGCCGATGCGCTGCCACCCTTTTCCCACCCCAAACCCTGGGCTTCCGATTCTCTCATTCACTATTCGAAGCGCAGCAACATAATGTTGGTACTTTACGTTGGTATTCTTTAAGAGTGTGGTACCTCCCCGGCCAAGCCAACCCAATTAAGAGTTACAGTCAGCTATTGACTACAACTAGGCTCTACGTGGCTCGGGAAACAAAAATAAGGCTATTATTATTATTGTTTGTGAAGGCATGAGGATTAAAATTAATAATAAAACTATTATTTGAACGAATGAATTATTTTAATATTATAAAATATCTAGGAAAGACGGACTGTGCCGGACGGGCGTGATCGCTGGACGCGTAGATTATGCAGGTTGTAAGGCTATCCCAGTCCAAGCAGCGCTGACGTCCTGCACCTAGGGATCTGGTTATCTTGAATACTAACAGAGCGGCTGTCCTAGATTCTTGAGGGAAAACGGGTTTTGACGGGAAAATAACAACACCATTTCCCTGATAAGTATTCAAGAAGCGATTTCCGGAACTCTTCAGGACTACTGACCGCGACCTTTTACCTTACTGAAAGCCATGAATCGCTTTTTGATTAACAATCTTTATTGATTTTTATTACAAGTTTTATATTAGCTTGCTCTGTTCGTATGTATTTCTGGTTACTCCAATTGACATCCATTTTTCAAGCACTTCCTGGCATCCGATTGCAAACTTGCCATACTTATACAGTATGTTAATTAACAAAGGGCGTTCCCGTTAACTCGCAATAGTATAGCGTCCATACATGCTAGAAAAAATATTAAAATCGAAAAAAAAAAAACTTTTTTTATTTTTTTATCATAAAATATTCACAAAAAATATTAATTTCATACGTAAAACAAACACTCTGTACACGCGCACTTGTCTTCCCACGTTGAAAGACAAGTGCCCGTGTACAGAGTGATACAACTACGTATCAATTAAAAAAAAAAAAAAAAAATAATTATATTTTTTTTTTATTTTTTATTTTACTATTTTTTCTGGCATGTATGGACGCTATACTATTGCGGGTTAACGGGAACGCCCTCTATTAGTTAACATACTGTATATTACCGAGACATTTTGAAAAAATTATACCATGGAGCTGGTTTGATGATGGAGCCATCAAGCATCTAAGGGCAGCTGAAAAATTAAAAATAAAAGTCATTTTATTTTGTATACTTTACTGTTAAAATACCATGTCATATGTAATTCTATGGAAGAACACAAGTGTGTTCTTCCCATTGAGGTATTTAGTAAAATAATACCTCAATGGGAAGAACACACTTGTGTGTGCATACTCTTGAATAATAGTCACTATCGTATTAAATAAACGCTGGTTTATCAAGTTTTGCTGGCTCACATGTAACCGAACCGCTGTGTCAGACTTTATAGCCGCTGTTGCAAAATAGTATTATTTCAATATATAGGTACATACCTGATTGTTCATCCATCGGGCAAGTCTCGCTTGCAGGGGTAAGGTTAGCGTTGACATATTATTATGCCTTTAAACCCGCCTTACAGATATGCCACAGTTCAGGCACCTCATCATTATATCCGTTTATCCGAATCGTAGAGCAAAACAGATGGATCCTTTATGAATAACAATGGTAATCGGGTTTTGAAGATGTCAGTCCGTAAAGAATAGCAATGGTCGTGGTCAGTGGGTCGTCTTAGGGGCGTAGAAATAGAACACAATAATCGCACAGTACACAACGAACGCGTAAACACAACGTGGGTCGGGAACTGCAATGAAAACCTGACGAGAAGCCGAGATTGGATGTGCAAGTAGGGATGGTGAATGGCGATCTGAAATCGATAAAGTGTCAATTGCTTTTTTCTCGAACCTAACACATAAAAATCGAAATCATTTGACTGCCTCGTTGGTCTAGTGGTGGCAAGCGCTACAGCTGAGCATGAGGTCCTGGGTGCGATTCCCGGGTCGGGCAAAGTGTTGTTGGGTTTTTCCATCTAGAATTTCTCAATAGCAGCCCGGAATCCGGATCTGTGCCCGGTTAATAGCAAAAGGCTCGCCCCGTATTACACGGGACTGGCGAAATAAAGGTATACTGTACACCTCTGCCTGACCCTTCGGGGATTACAGGTGTGATGTTGTGTTATGTTAAAACTTTTTGCAAAAAATTAAACCGACGAAAAAAAACGGAAAAGCGAAAAATAAAAAATAACTATGTATTTAGTGACAAATTGATGACCTTCAAATAACAAATAAATTTTGAGGCGGCGCCTAAAACACATTCAACGAAGATCTATCAAGTTAACATTTTACGCTTTATGTAATAAGGCGCCGCCTCAAAATTTATTATTTGAAGGTCATCAATTTGTCACTAAATACATAGTTATTTTTTATTTTTCGCTTTTCCGTTTTTTTTCGTCGGTTTAATTTTTTGCAAAAAAGATTTTTATTTTTAGCTTTTGAGTTACCATTAACCGCCTGGCCACGAACATTCGCTACAGCGAAAATTCGCGCGGTGCGAATGGCGAAGCGTCTTGCGACTAAAACAAATGTATAGAATTTCGCCCCGCAAGACGCACCGCCGCCGCCGCGCCGTTCGCGCCGCCCGTTCCGTGGCCAGGCGGTTTTAATGTTTGCCTCAACCTCTGACCGTCGATGACAGTCATACCCCAGCTAGGTGTAAAGTTCTCATCAGGGGGAATGAAATAAGCCCAAACACGATGTAGCTGCTGTAAACTGGTGAGGAGCTCTTGCGACTGTCTTCTGACTCCATCATCAGATCAACTCCAGGTCTTTATTGTGTAGTTGTGTCATCAGAACTACATATGTGTGCGAAATTACAACAGAATCGGTTCACAGTTGAAAGTTCAGTACGTGAAACATCAATCAACCCCAATTTTTTTACACTTAGGGGTGGGTTTCAATTTTTATTTTTTTATGGGACCAACTTCGAGGTATACCCTTCCCAATAAAAAAAGAATCGTTCAAATCGGACTACTCAGTAAAAAGTTATGCGTGGTCATAACAAAAAAAAAAAAAATATACGTGTCGAATTGAGAACCTCCTCCTTTTTTTTTCGTCGGTTAAAAATTAGTTTTTAGTGACAGAAACGAATCGCTGTAAATCCGACTCCACGCAGTCTTGTCTAGATGAAGCTGAGGCAGTGAGCAACGAGCGTTAAGAACGCGGCGACCTTTGAATAGTCCATACAAACGTAATACCTAAATCATTTCCAATTCGAGCATATTTCCACCAAATAAATTTGATATTCGGATTGAGACAATAATTATCTAGGCTTCCAATTCTTTTTTTTTTCAAAAACCTACCTCTACATGAAGTATTAGCGAATTGCATTTCGTACATTTTTACAGCATAAATGACTTGTTTTCATATTGTTTTTTCTTTATTATAAACAACAATATTTGTAATATTGTTTCATCACAAGCATAGCTTATATTATCAAGTTACAAATTATAGAAAAAAAATTGGAAAAACATTAAGTTTTCATTCATCATTTTTGGTATTACGGAACACATCCAAATTTCTCATAATTTCAGATAGCTAGTAGTGCTATCGCGTCAAGCAATAATTGTCAATGTGTGTGTGCTCCCTGTAGGTGTTTATCGCTCCGACAGGCACAAGGCACACTAACGCAACGTGCTTGGTTGGAGTTCGTTCATAGTATTTTTTGTCAACTTTAGACGATTAGGTACTTTACAGTGTGCTGTACCTGTACGCGCGTACTTATTTGTTTGCTAAATTGTATTGTATTTGTATGTAATATTTCTGACACTCCTCTTGACTTGACCTATTTTTAACCGACTTCAAAAAAAGGAGGAGGTTCTCAGTTCGTCCGATTTTTTTTTTAATGTCTGTTCCCGGAATACTCGAAGACGGCCGGACCGATTTAGAAAATTATTTTTTTGTCAGAAAGGGTATACTTCACAGGTGGTCCCATTGTCATCAAGTCAAGATTGGATGATGGAATCCTGGAGAAGTCGAGGGAACTCTTGAAATATTACAGGCGCACCTATAGCGATTTAGGTATTTTTTATAGTTACTCTTGAATTTGATCTCGGAAAGCACCATTTAGTGAAGTGGAAGTGATGATGAAGACCACAGATGGCCACCGGAACTTATCAATAATACGTATTTCACGGGTTGCGATTAGAGAAGATTACTTTAATATGGTTGCCAAGCAATTTATGCCCGTCACAATACATAGGGTGAAGTGGAGCTAATGGTGAAGTACCAGGAGAACTCCTCAACAATGAACGTCCCTGCATCGGGAAAAGCAATATTTTGTAAAAGGTGATAAGCAGTTGACATTAGGCTATTGTATCTTAGATAAATTACAAACCGACCCACTAAAAAGGAAGAAATAAAAATTTTTTCACTCTTCTTGCTCAAAAAATCCGTCATTGTAGTGTACCAAAGCGGAGATAAAATAGCATATCATCCTCTAGGGGAAAAAGTTTTTTTTAAATTTTTGTCTGTTTCCAACGAGCCTACCACCCATAAACGAAAAAGTCTTTGTTTGATCTATATAATTATATTATATAAAAAAGAATCCCTATTTCCTTGATCACGGCATCACGCGTGAACGGCTGGACCAATTTCACTAATTCTTTTTACCCGACTGCCCCAGAAGGAGGGTAATGTTTTTCGAGAGTATGTATGTATGTATGTATGTCTATTTCTTTGGCACGCGGCTTTAAACGGCTTGATGGATTTTGACATATGAGGTGTCGTTAGATTCGTCTTAATTGTAGAAGTGTCATAGGCTATATAATATTTATATATTGCATCTGCAAATACAAAAAAAAGGGACGGGAAGGTTTAAAAAAAAAAATTATAACAATATTGGTATCAAATAAAAGCTAGTAACGAGTCAATGCCAAATTTTGATTTTTATTAATAAAACTAAAAAGCTTGAAATAAAGAAAATTATTCAAAAAACAAAAAACCCGACTGCAAAAACACATAACTGAAAAGAGAAAAAAACAAGCATTATAATCTATAGAATTTTGGTATCGCAGGCGGGGCAAACAAAACTTACACCATACGTATATCCGGTTATTAGTTTGTCCCCGCCTGCGATACCAAAATTCTATAGATTATAATGCTTGTTTTTCTCTTTTCAGTTATGTGTTTTTGCAGTCGGGTTTTTTGTTTTTTGAATAATTTTCTTTATTTTGTTGTGTTTGTTATCTAGTAAGGAGATGGTTCTTAGGATAGGTTGGTGAAGGTAGGGTAGGTAGGTAGGTAGGTATGCAAGTAGGTAGGTATGTATCTTGGTAAAGTGGGTATGTAGGTAAGGTAGGTAGGTATGTATGTATGTATGTAGGTAAGTAGGTACCTACCTACTTACCTACATACATACATACCTACCTACCTTCCTACTTAGGAAGGTAAGTAAGTAGGTAGGTAGGTAGGTAGGTAAGTAGGTAGGTAGGTAGGTAGGTATGTATGTAGGTAGGTGTAATTAGGGTAGGTAGGCGAACCGTAGATGAGTGCATACCCGTGCGAAGCCAGGGCGGGCAGCTAGTTACTAATATTATTCGATAGGTACCTACATATGTGTCTAAAGAGCCTCAGCTATGGCCTCAGCGAATATTTTGTAGTTTGTAAGTTACACAATTGACATAAAGTTCATTATGTTTTGACCCAATTTCGTGCCAAAAACTCGCTTCCATTCCGTTCCTTCTGCGCCAATGTAATATGAGCCGTAGCGTGGTGAGTATTGGCCGAGACGGTATAAGCTAGTTGCTCTCCGTACGCGACGAAGCCATAGCCACCACCAAGTTGTAGTATTGTAAGTACCTACCTATCATAACGCGGTTGTACGAAGTTTTGTCATGTCATGTCACTGTTCCTTTTCTTTACTTATGTGACCGAGCGGGCGTAATTATTGTCTCAAGGACACTATTGAGAACACTGCTCGCTCTAAATTGAGTTCGCAATGTATTTGCCAAACATGTAAACAAACACGAGTTTTCCACTTAGGCAAATATGAACTTTATGTTAGTGTAAATAAAGTTGATTTTAGACTGACTAGTAATGTTGAAAAAGTCATAAAAAAAATATGAAGTTGTAGCGCAAACTGAACCTTATGTGTAGTCCATAACAGTTATTTTTCCAAAAACTCGTGTTTGTTTAGATGTTTGGCAAATGAACTGCGAACGCAGATTTTTATTTGTCGGTGCAGCAGCGGTGCGAGTGACATCAGTATGTCTATGTTAGGATGATGAAAATATACCGCCACGACGTGTCGCTTGCACTTACGCACATGTCGGTAAAAAATTATGCAGAGCTGCTTGTGCCGTCGCAAAATAATGTCGAGTTCGCCCAGGTTCGCACCGCACGGGCTGTTATTTTCCGCGGGATTTTTTTTTCGCACACTGGATTTTCAACGCGTGTTTTTTCAACGCGCTAGGACGAGAGTGTCCCAGCGCGTTGGATTCTCAACGCTCGGCTCAACACGGAGAGTTTAAAATCCAGTGCGAGACCACCAATAAGAAGTGGAGACCACTCTAAAGGAAATAAATAAACACAAACAGACTTAAAATAAATAATGACAATAATAATAGATACTTATCCCTATAATTTATATTTACGCGACGTGCGTATGACTACTCTAGCGTCGTCCGTCGGTCCGCCGATCTACCGTGCCACAAGTCCATGCTCGATAACGAAGTATAGGTACCTACACTTCGCGTCAAATAACTTTGCCGCTCTGAAGTTAGGTTGCGCATGCGTACCTACTGGCATGCGCGCAGTCATATAGAGTCTACTTCAGAGCGGCAAAGTTACCTCTTCTTTCTACCTACCTACCTACCTTATTTGTATGACGTATCTACTAGCTAGGTTTTCTCTACAAGGCCTTCTATCTTGAGATTAGTCGAGATATCCTAAAATATTGAGACATCGGCATGGTAAAGAAATTTCCAAAAAACGCATTACTAGTCTGTACATTCACTAGCGATTCCCCAAATTAGTCAACAAAAATAAAGCAAATAATGAACATACCTAATGAGTAATAACTCATAATAAAATAATATTTATGATGTCGACTTGCTATGAATGAATGGCATACAGTACCTACATCTAGTATTATCCGCTCACACACACTGCGAAGCGCGCCCGTAATCTGTGGCCCCGCCTTCTTTTGTCGAACAGAGATAGCAATATTCCAAACGCATTTTGCTCACGTCTCGAGTTTGCATTTCGTGCCGTAGTACGTCGGCCTCTTTACACTTAAGAACGCGGCGACCTTTGAATTGTCCATACAAACGTAATACCTAAATCATTTCCAATTCGAGCATATTTCCACCAAATAAATTTGATATTCGGATTGAGACAATAATTATCTAGGCTTCCAATTCTTTTTTTTTTCAAAAACCTACCTCTACATGAAGTATTAGCGAATTGCATTTCGTACATTTTTACAGCATAAATGACTTGTTTTCATATTGTTTTTTCTTTATTATAAACAACAATATTTGTAATATTGTTTCATCACAAGCATAGCTTATATTATCAAGTTACAAATTATAGAAAAAAAATTGGAAAAACATTAAGTTTTCATTCATCATTTTTGGTATTACGGAACACATCCAAATTTCTCATAATTTCAGATAGCTAGTAGTGCTATCGCGTCAAGCAATAATTGTCAATGTGTGTGTGCTCCCTGTAGGTGTTTATCGCTCCGACAGGCACAAGGCACACTAACGCAACGTGCTTGGTTGGAGTTCGTTCATAGTATTTTTTGTCAACTTTAGACGATTAGGTACTTTACAGTGTGCTGTACCTGTACGCGCGTACTTATTTGTTTGCTAAATTGTATTGTATTTGTATGTAATATTTCTGACACTCCTCTTGACTTGACCTATTTTTAACCGACTTCAAAAAAAGGAGGAGGTTCTCAGTTCGTCCGATTTTTTTTTTAATGTCTGTTCCCGGAATACTCGAAGACGGCCGGACCGATTTAGAAAATTATTTTTTTGTCAGAAAGGGTATACTTCACAGGTGGTCCCATTGTCATCAAGTCAAGATTGGATGATGGAATCCTGGAGAAGTCGAGGGAACTCTTGAAATATTACAGGCGCACCTATAGCGATTTAGGTATTTTTTATAGTTACTCTTGAATTTGATCTCGGAAAGCACCATTTAGTGAAGTGGAAGTGATGATGAAGACCACAGATGGCCACCGGAACTTATCAATAATACGTATTTCACGGGTTGCGATTAGAGAAGATTACTTTAATATGGTTGCCAAGCAATTTATGCCCGTCACAATACATAGGGTGAAGTGGAGCTAATGGTGAAGTACCAGGAGAACTCCTCAACAATGAACGTCCCTGCATCGGGAAAAGCAATATTTTGTAAAAGGTGATAAGCAGTTGACATTAGGCTATTGTATCTTAGATAAATTACAAACCGACCCACTAAAAAGGAAGAAATAAAAATTTTTTCACTCTTCTTGCTCAAAAAATCCGTCATTGTAGTGTACCAAAGCGGAGATAAAATAGCATATCATCCTCTAGGGGAAAAAGTTTTTTTTTAATTTTTGTCTGTTTCCAACGAGCCTACCACCCATAAACGAAAAAGTCTTTGTTTGATCTATATAATTATATTATATAAAAAAGAATCCCTATTTCCTTGATCACGGCATCACGCGTGAACGGCTGGACCAATTTCACTAATTCTTTTTACCCGACTGCCCCAGAAGGAGGGTAATGTTTTTCGAGAGTATGTATGTATGTATGTATGTCTATTTCTTTGGCACGCGGCTTTAAACGGCTTGATGGATTTTGACATATGAGGTGTCGTTAGATTCGTCTTAATTGTAGAAGTGTCATAGGCTATATAATATTTATATATTGCATCTGCAAATACAAAAAAAAGGGACGGGAAGGTTTAAAAAAAAAAATTATAACAATATTGGTATCAAATAAAAGCTAGTAACGAGTCAATGCCAAATTTTGATTTTTATTAATAAAACTAAAAAGCTTGAAATAAAGAAAATTATTCAAAAAACAAAAAACCCGACTGCAAAAACACATAACTGAAAAGAGAAAAAAACAAGCATTATAATCTATAGAATTTTGGTATCGCAGGCGGGGCAAACAAAACTTACACCATACGTATATCCGGTTATTAGTTTGTCCCCGCCTGCGATACCAAAATTCTATAGATTATAATGCTTGTTTTTCTCTTTTCAGTTATGTGTTTTTGCAGTCGGGTTTTTTGTTTTTTGAATAATTTTCTTTATTTTGTTGTGTTTGTTATCTAGTAAGGAGATGGTTCTTAGGATAGGTTGGTGAAGGTAGGGTAGGTAGGTAGGTAGGTATGCAAGTAGGTAGGTATGTATCTTGGTAAAGTGGGTATGTAGGTAAGGTAGGTAGGTATGTATGTATGTATGTAGGTAAGTAGGTACCTACCTACTTACCTACATACATACATACCTACCTACCTTCCTACTTAGGAAGGTAAGTAAGTAGGTAGGTAGGTAGGTAGGTAAGTAGGTAGGTAGGTAGGTAGGTATGTATGTAGGTAGGTGTAATTAGGGTAGGTAGGCGAACCGTAGATGAGTGCATACCCGTGCGAAGCCAGGGCGGGCAGCTAGTTACTAATATTATTCGATAGGTACCTACATATGTGTCTAAAGAGCCTCAGCTATGGCCTCAGCGAATATTTTGTAGTTTGTAAGTTACACAATTGACATAAAGTTCATTATGTTTTGACCCAATTTCGTGCCAAAAACTCGCTTCCATTCCGTTCCTTCTGCGCCAATGTAATATGAGCCGTAGCGTGGTGAGTATTGGCCGAGACGGTATAAGCTAGTTGCTCTCCGTACGCGACGAAGCCATAGCCACCACCAAGTTGTAGTATTGTAAGTACCTACCTATCATAACGCGGTTGTACGAAGTTTTGTCATGTCATGTCACTGTTCCTTTTCTTTACTTATGTGACCGAGCGGGCGTAATTATTGTCTCAAGGACACTATTGAGAACACTGCTCGCTCTAAATTGAGTTCGCAATGTATTTGCCAAACATGTAAACAAACACGAGTTTTCCACTTAGGCAAATATGAACTTTATGTTAGTGTAAATAAAGTTGATTTTAGACTGACTAGTAATGTTGAAAAAGTCATAAAAAAAATATGAAGTTGTAGCGCAAACTGAACCTTATGTGTAGTCCATAACAGTTATTTTTCCAAAAACTCGTGTTTGTTTAGATGTTTGGCAAATGAACTGCGAACGCAGATTTTTATTTGTCGGTGCAGCAGCGGTGCGAGTGACATCAGTATGTCTATGTTAGGATGATGAAAATATACCGCCACGACGTGTCGCTTGCACTTACGCACATGTCGGTAAAAAATTATGCAGAGCTGCTTGTGCCGTCGCAAAATAATGTCGAGTTCGCCCAGGTTCGCACCGCACGGGCTGTTATTTTCCGCGGGATTTTTTTTTCGCACACTGGATTTTCAACGCGTGTTTTTTCAACGCGCTAGGACGAGAGTGTCCCAGCGCGTTGGATTCTCAACGCTCGGCTCAACACGGAGAGTTTAAAATCCAGTGCGAGACCACCAATAAGAAGTGGAGACCACTCTTAAGGAAATAAATAAACACAAACAGACTTAAAATAAATAATGACAATAATAATAGATACTTATCCCTATAATTTATATTTACGCGACGTGCGTATGACTACTCTAGCGTCGTCCGTCGGTCCGCCGATCTACCGTGCCACAAGTCCATGCTCGATAACGAAGTATAGGTACCTACACTTCGCGTCAAATAACTTTGCCGCTCTGAAGTTAGGTTGCGCATGCGTACCTACTGGCATGCGCGCAGTCATATAGAGTCTACTTCAGAGCGGCAAAGTTACCTCTTCTTTCTACCTACCTACCTACCTTATTTGTATGACGTATCTACTAGCTAGGTTTTCTCTACAAGGCCTTCTATCTTGAGATTAGTCGAGATATCCTAAAATATTGAGACATCGGCATGGTAAAGAAATTTCCAAAAAACGCATTACTAGTCTGTACATTCACTAGCGATTCCCCAAATTAGTCAACAAAAATAAAGCAAATAATGAACATACCTAATGAGTAATAACTCATAATAAAATAATATTTATGATGTCGACTTGCTATGAATGAATGGCATACAGTACCTACATCTAGTATTATCCGCTCACACACACTGCGAAGCGCGCCCGTAATCTGTGGCCCCGCCTTCTTTTGTCGAACAGAGATAGCAATATTCCAAACGCATTTTGCTCACGTCTCGAGTTTGCATTTCGTGCCGTAGTACGTCGGCCTCTTTACACTTAAGAACGCGGCGACCTTTGAATTGTCCATACAAACGTAATACCTAAATCATTTCCAATTCGAGCATATTTCCACCAAATAAATTTGATATTCGGATTGAGACAATAATTATCTAGGCTTCCAATTCTTTTTTTTTTCAAAAACCTACCTCTACATGAAGTATTAGCGAATTGCATTTCGTACATTTTTACAGCATAAATGACTTGTTTTCATATTGTTTTTTCTTTATTATAAACAACAATATTTGTAATATTGTTTCATCACAAGCATAGCTTATATTATCAAGTTACAAATTATAGAAAAAAAATTGGAAAAACATTAAGTTTTCATTCATCATTTTTGGTATTACGGAACACATCCAAATTTCTCATAATTTCAGATAGCTAGTAGTGCTATCGCGTCAAGCAATAATTGTCAATGTGTGTGTGCTCCCTGTAGGTGTTTATCGCTCCGACAGGCACAAGGCACACTAACGCAACGTGCTTGGTTGGAGTTCGTTCATAGTATTTTTTGTCAACTTTAGACGATTAGGTACTTTACAGTGTGCTGTACCTGTACGCGCGTACTTATTTGTTTGCTAAATTGTATTGTATTTGTATGTAATATTTCTGACACTCCTCTTGACTTGACCTATTTTTAACCGACTTCAAAAAAAGGAGGAGGTTCTCAGTTCGTCCGATTTTTTTTTTAATGTCTGTTCCCGGAATACTCGAAGACGGCCGGACCGATTTAGAAAATTATTTTTTTGTCAGAAAGGGTATACTTCACAGGTGGTCCCATTGTCATCAAGTCAAGATTGGATGATGGAATCCTGGAGAAGTCGAGGGAACTCTTGAAATATTACAGGCGCACCTATAGCGATTTAGGTATTTTTTATAGTTACTCTTGAATTTGATCTCGGAAAGCACCATTTAGTGAAGTGGAAGTGATGATGAAGACCACAGATGGCCACCGGAACTTATCAATAATACGTATTTCACGGGTTGCGATTAGAGAAGATTACTTTAATATGGTTGCCAAGCAATTTATGCCCGTCACAATACATAGGGTGAAGTGGAGCTAATGGTGAAGTACCAGGAGAACTCCTCAACAATGAACGTCCCTGCATCGGGAAAAGCAATATTTTGTAAAAGGTGATAAGCAGTTGACATTAGGCTATTGTATCTTAGATAAATTACAAACCGACCCACTAAAAAGGAAGAAATAAAAATTTTTTCACTCTTCTTGCTCAAAAAATCCGTCATTGTAGTGTACCAAAGCGGAGATAAAATAGCATATCATCCTCTAGGGGAAAAAGTTTTTTTTAAATTTTTGTCTGTTTCCAACGAGCCTACCACCCATAAACGAAAAAGTCTTTGTTTGATCTATATAATTATATTATATAAAAAAGAATCCCTATTTCCTTGATCACGGCATCACGCGTGAACGGCTGGACCAATTTCACTAATTCTTTTTACCCGACTGCCCCAGAAGGAGGGTAATGTTTTTCGAGAGTATGTATGTATGTATGTATGTCTATTTCTTTGGCACGCGGCTTTAAACGGCTTGATGGATTTTGACATATGAGGTGTCGTTAGATTCGTCTTAATTGTAGAAGTGTCATAGGCTATATAATATTTATATATTGCATCTGCAAATACAAAAAAAAGGGACGGGAAGGTTTAAAAAAAAAAATTATAACAATATTGGTATCAAATAAAAGCTAGTAACGAGTCAATGCCAAATTTTGATTTTTATTAATAAAACTAAAAAGCTTGAAATAAAGAAAATTATTCAAAAAACAAAAAACCCGACTGCAAAAACACATAACTGAAAAGAGAAAAAAACAAGCATTATAATCTATAGAATTTTGGTATCGCAGGCGGGGCAAACAAAACTTACACCATACGTATATCCGGTTATTAGTTTGTCCCCGCCTGCGATACCAAAATTCTATAGATTATAATGCTTGTTTTTCTCTTTTCAGTTATGTGTTTTTGCAGTCGGGTTTTTTGTTTTTTGAATAATTTTCTTTATTTTGTTGTGTTTGTTATCTAGTAAGGAGATGGTTCTTAGGATAGGTTGGTGAAGGTAGGGTAGGTAGGTAGGTAGGTATGCAAGTAGGTAGGTATGTATCTTGGTAAAGTGGGTATGTAGGTAAGGTAGGTAGGTATGTATGTATGTATGTAGGTAAGTAGGTACCTACCTACTTACCTACATACATACATACCTACCTACCTTCCTACTTAGGAAGGTAAGTAAGTAGGTAGGTAGGTAGGTAGGTAAGTAGGTAGGTAGGTAGGTAGGTATGTATGTAGGTAGGTGTAATTAGGGTAGGTAGGCGAACCGTAGATGAGTGCATACCCGTGCGAAGCCAGGGCGGGCAGCTAGTTACTAATATTATTCGATAGGTACCTACATATGTGTCTAAAGAGCCTCAGCTATGGCCTCAGCGAATATTTTGTAGTTTGTAAGTTACACAATTGACATAAAGTTCATTATGTTTTGACCCAATTTCGTGCCAAAAACTCGCTTCCATTCCGTTCCTTCTGCGCCAATGTAATATGAGCCGTAGCGTGGTGAGTATTGGCCGAGACGGTATAAGCTAGTTGCTCTCCGTACGCGACGAAGCCATAGCCACCACCAAGTTGTAGTATTGTAAGTACCTACCTATCATAACGCGGTTGTACGAAGTTTTGTCATGTCATGTCACTGTTCCTTTTCTTTACTTATGTGACCGAGCGGGCGTAATTATTGTCTCAAGGACACTATTGAGAACACTGCTCGCTCTAAATTGAGTTCGCAATGTATTTGCCAAACATGTAAACAAACACGAGTTTTCCACTTAGGCAAATATGAACTTTATGTTAGTGTAAATAAAGTTGATTTTAGACTGACTAGTAATGTTGAAAAAGTCATAAAAAAAATATGAAGTTGTAGCGCAAACTGAACCTTATGTGTAGTCCATAACAGTTATTTTTCCAAAAACTCGTGTTTGTTTAGATGTTTGGCAAATGAACTGCGAACGCAGATTTTTATTTGTCGGTGCAGCAGCGGTGCGAGTGACATCAGTATGTCTATGTTAGGATGATGAAAATATACCGCCACGACGTGTCGCTTGCACTTACGCACATGTCGGTAAAAAATTATGCAGAGCTGCTTGTGCCGTCGCAAAATAATGTCGAGTTCGCCCAGGTTCGCACCGCACGGGCTGTTATTTTCCGCGGGATTTTTTTTTCGCACACTGGATTTTCAACGCGTGTTTTTTCAACGCGCTAGGACGAGAGTGTCCCAGCGCGTTGGATTCTCAACGCTCGGCTCAACACGGAGAGTTTAAAATCCAGTGCGAGACCACCAATAAGAAGTGGAGACCACTCTAAAGGAAATAAATAAACACAAACAGACTTAAAATAAATAATGACAATAATAATAGATACTTATCCCTATAATTTATATTTACGCGACGTGCGTATGACTACTCTAGCGTCGTCCGTCGGTCCGCCGATCTACCGTGCCACAAGTCCATGCTCGATAACGAAGTATAGGTACCTACACTTCGCGTCAAATAACTTTGCCGCTCTGAAGTTAGGTTGCGCATGCGTACCTACTGGCATGCGCGCAGTCATATAGAGTCTACTTCAGAGCGGCAAAGTTACCTCTTCTTTCTACCTACCTACCTACCTTATTTGTATGACGTATCTACTAGCTAGGTTTTCTCTACAAGGCCTTCTATCTTGAGATTAGTCGAGATATCCTAAAATATTGAGACATCGGCATGGTAAAGAAATTTCCAAAAAACGCATTACTAGTCTGTACATTCACTAGCGATTCCCCAAATTAGTCAACAAAAATAAAGCAAATAATGAACATACCTAATGAGTAATAACTCATAATAAAATAATATTTATGATGTCGACTTGCTATGAATGAATGGCATACAGTACCTACATCTAGTATTATCCGCTCACACACACTGCGAAGCGCGCCCGTAATCTGTGGCCCCGCCTTCTTTTGTCGAACAGAGATAGCAATATTCCAAACGCATTTTGCTCACGTCTCGAGTTTGCATTTCGTGCCGTAGTACGTCGGCCTCTTAACATCTCCGAACGCGAGTCCCCCCGACGGCCGGCCGGCCGCCGGAACCCGCAGCGCCGCCGCGCCGCCCGGAGCCGTGACAGAAACCGTGCCTGCTGCATGTTGCACGCTCGCTTGCATGCTGCTTGCTGCATGCTTGCTTACATGCTATAATATGTTGCATGCTTTGCTTACATCCTACATGTTGCTTGCCTGCTTGTATGTATGTATGGTGTGGTTTTAAACATGTGTTTTGTGGTGGTTACCTGTCGTACCATACTATATTACCCGTTGAGTTTTTTAAATAATGTACCTTATTTAAAAAAAAAAAAACATTCAGTTCACGTTTACAAACTGACGGCACTTATTAATACACTGCTTAGATAGAGTGACGTTAACGGCACTTAAGAAACTGCGGAGACTGAGGGCCGTTAACGGCCCTCTATACGCTGCCTTTTTTATATGACGTCGTTTTTTGGACCACCTATTTTAAAGCTTAAAAGGGTTTATAGTCTATCCACCTTCGAAGGCCGATTATAGCGAATAATAAAAGGTTAAGTACTAACTTTTTTTAATTTTTTGTTTAGCTTAGGAACCTGCATAGTTTTTAAAGTCAGCTAGAATGGAACCTCATTTTTGTATTTTTAAATTGAAGTAGATTTCAGTTTTACCACTAAAAACTTTAATTCTTGCCATCGATACTTTTTTGAGTAATGTTAGCACGTTGCGTTGCATGTTGCAGGAATGTTAGCACGTAATATGCACGTATGTGTAATTTACAATGCATTTGCTCGAAAAGGGCGTTTTCTAGGCAGCCAATTTGTGCGGAAAGTGTCACTTTTTTCACTAGGGCTTTTTACTTTTCTGTTTTTTTTTTAATTTTTGACGTCATCAGACCGACGCATTTTTTTTTTACAAACTAGACTGATTGATGATGATGATGACGATGACGATGGCGAAATTCGATCCGATGGTCAAACTCAAGTCGAAGTCGAAGTTGAAATCGAAGTTAAAGTCGAAAGTCGAAGTCGAAGTCAAAGTCAAAGTCAAAGTCAAAGTCAAAGTCAAAGTCAAAGTCAAAGTCAAAGTCAAAGTCAAAAAGTCAAAAGGTTCATGAATGTTGTTTATATCATTTATTTGGTTTACTAATGTTTGCCATAATTTAAAATGCCATAATTTTATTTGCCATTATTTCATTAGTAATAACGCTTCAGTTGCCATAATCGTGAAATGACATAAAATCATTTTCACTAATTTCATTGGTCATAATCGATCAAGTGTCATAATAATTTTAATCCATAAATTAATTTGCTATATTTTTCATTTTCAATAATGTCGTTTTCCATAACATTTATTCACAATAATATTCATTTGCCCATACTAGCACAATACTAGTTCAGTACAAGCATGCAGCATGCAAGCAAGCATGCAACATGTAAGCAAGCATGCAACATGTAAGCAAGCATGCAACATGTAAGCAAGCATGCAAGCAACCATAAGCCATACATGCAGCATGCAAGAAAACATGCAGCATGCATGGTTTCTGTCACGGCTTCGGCGCTGCGGGGCTCCGGCGGTCTCACGCGAGCTTATCATCGCAGATGGTTTAACGCTCACCGCCGCAGCTTCGTCTCCGTCTCCGTCGCCGTCTCCGCCAGGATGAACGGCTTAACGTGCTTTCCGAGGCACGGAGGAGTCTCGGTATGTAATGGATGGTCACCCATCCACGAACGACTCCACGTCGTGGTCGGTAGATTTAGTTGGATAATAATGCTATTTTCACTAAACTAATAACTCTGTGCCATCTTAGTCTAGAGGCGAAAGTCCTCGCCCACATCTGGGAGTAGCGCGAGGAGGTAAAACGACGGGGTGTAACTCCGCTGCTGCGAGAAATCACGGTACAGTGGACAGAGCTCCGGCGGGACCTCATGGCGGCCTGGAGAGTGCGATTGTCGCAACCCAGAGCTGGGTACGCCACAATTGCGGTGGTCCCCTCTTTGAGGAGTGGCTAAAGAGGCGCCACGGCGTCCTCACCTTTAGCCTGGCGCAGGTCCTCACCGGACACGGTTGTTTCGGGAGGTTCCTGTTTCGCATAAGGCGGGAGGAAACGCCCGGGTGTCACCACTGTGTGGATCGCCCGGAGGAGACGGTGGAGCATACGGTGGAGGTCTGCCCGGCTTGGGCGGAGCACCGCCGTGTCCTCGTGGAGGCGATCGGCGGCGGTGACTTCTTGCGTCCGGCCCTGGTCCGGGCCATGGTGCGGAGCGAGAGGGCATGGCAAGAAGTCACCTTCTTGTGCGAAGCAGAAATACTCGCGAAGGAGGAGGCGGAGCGCGTGAGGGAGAGACAAATGTCGTGCCCTCACGCCCCTAGCCGTCGCAGGAGACGCCCTCGGCGTCGGGAATTGGCCGATTTCCGGCCACCGTAGGCGCGGGCTTGCGGACGGGTACCTCGCCAGGCCCAGGTCAACGGCGCGTTGTGTTCCACGCACGCCTCAAAGAGATGTCAGCACAATTGACGGGGTCCGCTAGGGCCGATGCCTGCCGGGGTTGCGGGAAGTCCTAAGGGGAGATCGTGGCCCCTGGCAAATTACAGGCAAGTGAAGGAACACGGGTGGGTTTTAGTCATTAAGAGTCTGACACGCCCTTCCGCTCGGCCTAAAGCGGGAGAAGTCATTTGATGATTTCCCAAACAAAAAAAAAAGTGTCCTCTTAGTGCTGTCAAATTAAAATATAGTTAAAATGTGTCACTGAAGTTGTAGCGGTTACACCGCCACATACAAACTACGCAGCAAAGACATGACGTCACCGAAGCCTGCATCGCGCAGTTAGAGTTTACCGCGCCAATAACATAGATAATGGCTACTACACACAGTGCCGGCTGCATGGCCGCCGGCACTGCCGCACAAAGGAAATGAAGGCGCAAAAGCCGGAGACCGCCGGCATGTGTGTAGTAGCCATAAGACTATCCGAAATCATCCTTCGGGCAGTTGCCCGCCAGACATAACACCCGTCTGGTTGGAGGATCCTCCCTTTTCTATGGTGGATGAGTGAACTTTACACCCTTTTCCTCATAAGTACCCCTAAAAAGTCTATTTCAGAATGGGAAATCGTCGTTTGTGCAGGAATAAACAAAATTTTGGTGATTTTTAGTCTTGTTTAGAGACATTTGTGACAAAAGAATCGGCACCATTGTGTGTGATTGAATTGTTACGATATTCTCGAAATCACAGTGACAAGAAAGGTTGGAATCCGGGATTTTACTTTCTCGAATACGTGACTTTCAGTTTTTAGAGTCGCTGTCACTATACTGTGTAGGCAAGATAAAAATGTCGTACCCTATGTACGTGAACAATTACGCCGTGTGTGATTCACGTGATTGTCATGGATCGTAACACAAGGGTCGGGAGTGCGGCCGGCTGCACCGAGCACCGTGTTCACAAGCTTTAACATGGACATGACATTGACACAATCCTCCCAATACCAATCTCTTTAACATGGACATGACATTGACACAATCCTCCCAATACCAATCTCTTTAACATGGACATGACATTGACACAATCCTCCCAATACCAATCCTCAAACGCAATATATCAAATATATTAGGTTGCAATGCTGTCGTTGAAGGTCATGTACATTTGATTAAAACTTTAACATAAACGCGGTGAAGGTGAATCGCCAAGACAACACACGCGGGAATAGTAATAGTAATAGTAATAATTTATTTGCCAAAATGTAGGTGTACAGAGTAGTATGATCTTATTATAAAAAAAATGTGGCCCATTTACATTCTACCATAACAAGTGGTGTGCAAATATTTCCAGAATACATTAAATTATTAAAAATGTCATAATATTCCATCAGTTATCATTAAAAACGTTACAAAGCGTCTGATTAAATAAATTAATTGCAAATATTTAATGTCACAGCATAATTTAAAAATGTCTTAACATTACCTACATCAGTTACCAATAAGATTGCTATAAAATGTCAGATTTGATGTATTAATTGAAATGTTATGTCCATGAATATTGTTAAATGTTAAATGTCAAAATAAAAATAAAAATTGTAAGTAAAAATGTCAAATTAGAAAATAAATGAAATTATAAACCTTTATTGACATTACTTTCTTGCTTCGACATGTGACATATATTCACTAACAGTGTAAAAGCATTTTTCTTTAAGCCACTGAATCAGTTTTCTTTTAAACATAGGCAAAGGTAGTTCTTTAAAGGCGTTTGGTAATTTATTGTATACCTTAATAGCCATTATAAACGAATTTCTTTTATATAAATCGAGCTTGCATTGCGGCAAGCAGAGCCTATGTTTATCTCTAGAGGCAACATTCCTTTTGGTTACATCTCTATGCTTAGTAAAATTTTCAGAATGTTGTCGTACTAATAGGCACAATTCTTTAATATACATGCATGCTAACGGTAAAATGTTATACTTTTTAAACAGTGGCTTACAGCTATCCATGTACCCAGCTCCACAGATTGCACGCACACATCCACAACAAAGGGAACAAGATGGTATTATTTGATGAGCTTGCATAAACTACCAATTTGTTGTCTACTGTGGTCTGTTTAAATAAAAATGCTCACACTTTGTGTCTGACTTTTAACGAACAATAAAATAATGTTTAAGGTGTGGTACGGTACTGATTAGTTTTTTTGTATTTAAAATACCTAAACTAATAATAGTATATTATGCAATTAGTGAATAAAGGACGGATTTAAAGCGAGGGCCAAAGATGAATCACGAGCAAGTGAAGGATTCTAACGACTGAATCCCGACCATAGGGAGTGATTCAAGTGTTAGAATCTTGAGCGACGCGAGTGATTCATGGCCCTCGATATAAATCCGTTTTATTCATGAGTTGCATACTATACTTTATACCATGACTACGAGAAAAAGAAAGATTGAAGCGAAAATAGACATTTAATGAAGAAAAAAGGAAGGTTAACACGTTCAGTGGTGGGAGCCCTCCTGGAGGGTTCACTTAGTCGCATATGGGATGCCGGGAGCCCTCGCCGAGGGCTCATTTTAAATGTAGTTTATTTTTTGCGAATACAGATTATATACCGTGAAAATAAATTCTGATGTATATTTTAACAAAACGTAATGCCGGCAACCCTCCCGGAGGTTTCACTTCCAACTACAAATAATAAAAGTCGTAGACTTCCAATATGTATGGCGGCATGGCGTATGAGTTCTATGAAAATGGGTGGAGTCGAAAGAGTTAAGGTGGTTGTATAGCATTGAAATAGCGGTCGAATATATTGACGTGTTCTAAATGCAAACACCAAAATAGTGATTAAAAGAGCTTTTTATTCACTGTTTTCAGTGAATAAAATAAGCTTTTTAGAGGGGGAATGCTGTAATAGTATATTATGCAACTAATGAATAAAGGACGGATTTAAAGCGAGGGCCATAGATGAATCACGATCAAGTGAAGGATTCTAACGACTGAATCACGACCGTAGGGAGTGATTCAAGTGTTAGAATCCTGAGCGACGCGAGTGATTCATGGCCCTCGATATAAATCCGTTTTATTCATGAGTTGCATACTATACTTTATACCATGACTACGAGAAAAGCGAAAATAGACATTTAATAAAAGGTTAACACGTTCAGTGTCGGGATTCCTCCTGGAGGATTCATCTACTTGGATATGGGATGCCGGGAGCCCTCGCGGAGGGCTCATTTTAAATGTAGACGTTCAGTGTCGGGAGCCCTCCTGGAGGGTTCACCTAATTGCATATGGGATGCCGGGAGCCCTCGCGGATTGCTCATTTTAAATGTAGACGTTCAGTGTCGGGAACCCTCCTGGAGGGTTCACCTATTTGGATATCGGATGCCGGGAGCCCTCTCGGAGGGCTCATTTTAAATGTAGACGTTCAGTGTCGGGAGCCCTCCTGGAGGGTTCACCTACTTGGATATGGGATGCCGGGAGCCCTCGCGGAGGGCTCATTTTAAATGTAGACGTTCAGTGTCGGGATCCCTCCTGGAGGGTTCACCTACTTGGATATGGGATGCCGGGAGCCCTCGCGGAGGGCTCATTTTAAATATAGACGTTCAGTGGTGGGAGCCCTCCTGGAGGGTTCACCTAGTCGCATATGGAATGCCGGGAGCCCTCGCTGAAGGCTCATTTTAAAATTTAAAATGAGCCTTCAGGGAGGAGGAGAAAAACCTTCATTTAAAAGGAGAAAGCCATTTTTGGGCCCAACCGTTCCATGAATCAGATATGTACCAAAAAAATCATCTATTTTTCTAAATTAATCCATTTTAATTTTAGCCTCATTAGCAATGGCCAAGTGTAGAAAATAAGTAGATTTCTATTTTATTGTTTTAAACAACCTTTGTAAACCGTTACAACCACAGATATAGATAGACATAGATAACGCAAGAGCAACTACTTCGCGTGCCCAGCTTACGTACAATAATCGTAAGCTGCCACTTTCGCGCTCAGTCTGCATCGTTGTGCCACGCTAGACGGACGTCAGTAAAATAATTTAAAATGGTTAATTGCTCAGTTATACATTGTAAAAACTTTACAAATGTGAGGAGAAAAAATAAAGGAAACGATTCCTTCCATCGATAAGTCATTTTGTGATTAATATTATGCGTATTTAATATTAAAATCAATTATTTTTAATCTAATACTCTCTGTAATACCAAATTAGAGAAAAACATAGGTCATCAAACGTAAACTGAATATTCGTATTACATTGCGGCTTTTACTTGAAGCGGTTGATGCGACGTTTTGTTTTAACAAGTGATGAATATCGAAGCAAGTGATACTATCGTATATCGCATCGGTTTCGTAGTACAGGAGCTTTTATCATTTTTCTGTCAATTTTAGCGATTAGTGCTGTTCATCGTATGCAACACAAATCGATTCTCAAGAATCGATTTCGGAAACAGAGGAATGATTTTGTATTTTATAGGTAGTAATTATGTAGACAATTTTAATAAATTATCGTAACGTTTAGTGATTTTTTTAGTTTCCCACATGAACCCAATTTAAAAGAAAAATGGATTGAGGCGACGGGAAATAAAGATTGGTTCCCAACAAAGCATAGCATTATAATATTTGTTAAATACATTTTGAGGAAGCATGCTTTGTTGAAGGGAAAAAGTAACGAATATTAACAAAAGCAGCATATCCGACTATTGATGTACTGAAGATCACAACTTTCTTTATCTTTTTGCTGTTGTAGCTCAAGTAATTTTGCATCCATTTTAATTTTATTATATCGTATTTTACTGGGTTTTCGTTTACCTTCTAAAATTTCTTCTCTGGTTTTTTTTTTGTTTCTGAAAGATAATCTACAACAATTACAAGGAATAAGTAGGGAAATACTAACAATTTAAAGAAATTATAAATCCCTTACTGCCTACTAAGCAGATCAGAAATTTTTATTTTCCTCTGTTTATCTCATTCCTCTGTCTATCTCATTCCTCTGTATATCTCATTCCTCTGTCTATCTCATTCTTCTGTCTATATCATTACTATGTCACAAAATCGATTAATTAATCTATTTAAGCGATTCTCAATAATTCTTTACTGTACACGATTACTCAATAAATAGAGAAATGGTATAATAAAAAGGCGATCTTTATTCAAAATTGAGATGAAAAAGGGTAGAATCTCGTTGCTTTTGTAAACATTAGAACTAAATTGAATGTAAGGTATTTCAATCGAATATTCACGTATTTATAATGGTAAACTTACCTACTTGAAATTTTGGAAAAGGTATCCAAAAACGACGTGTGAACGTCGCGTCGACGGAACGCGCACGAGCACACAGCCTCAGAATGCGAAGACTTTTAGTTAGCGTACTGCTGGCTGGGTGAGCGAGCAGTATCGATTCAAAGATAATAAAATCGATTCAAAGACGCTGCCGCGTGCGGCGGATTTTATTTTCCCATCACTAAATAATGCTTGTGACGTCATAGTAGGTAGTCAAAAAATGGCACGCTTGGTTTTCATACAGATCGTGATACTTGCGTTATCTATGTCTATCTATATCTGTGGTTACAACACTTATTTCTCAGAGTAATAACTAAAGCATAGAGGGAGTCTATAGATTAGAAAAATGGACGCACCGAAATTGTCAAAACGGTCACAGTTGATCTCTTTTTACACGACCAATTTAAAAAGCACAATAGTTGCCTAGTAAACGGTTAACCGTACAAGTATTTGATCTAGCCGTATATTACGTCGTGAATGTCAGTACGTGTGCTGGTTGAGGTGCTGGTCATTTTTTATTAAAAACCAATAGATTTTTGAATATTTTTGTAAAAACGAAAGGTGCAAAGGACTTATCAATAGTCTGTTAACATGGCTTGTTTTGTGATAACGTGTAAATCACATTCGTCACGGAAAAAAAAACAATGAATTTGTAAGCTTTCATCGGTAAGTGTTTTTTTACATTTTTCGTATAAAATCACCCGAAATATTTGGATGTGATCACTGATAACATACATATTAGATTGATAATGATACCTTCAAACTATCTTTATTACAAATTATGTTGTGATCGCGAATTTATTTTCAAAAAATAAATTCGTTAAATTGTGAGGTTATGTTAAGCTAGTAATGTAGGTAATGTAGATACTTTTTATCGATACGATAATTACATGCTAATAAATTGGAGAAGATATCGTTTTCTTTTCGAGCCATTGCAAATTATACGAATTGATCACAATTCTCCTACAACAAATCATGCTGAAAGTCAAGTACGGTATCTTTACAAGCTGTCCATTTAACATTGTGTCAACTTCAAACTGTAGCTGAAAATCAGAGAGTAGGTTCTAAAATATATTATTTGTATTGCACTATCGGAGAAAAAATCAAAAGTATATACTTTTTCAGGGTTCTTCAGATGCTATGGAAATAGATGAAAATTAAATGCCAATTTCGATGTCATTCATGAAGAATGAAGAATCGCTGTTGGAAACAAATGAACATGAGTACATTTATAATCCATGTGCTCTTTCAGAATACGCCAGAGATATTATAAATTATATAGCAGGGAGTGTTGTGCGATTTTCAATTTATTTTATTTTTTATCCACAATCTGTATAATACAAATAAATAAAATTGTAGTGTCTAAATAACAGCTTTTTACTAAATGCATATGAAAGTATATGATCCATACAACAAAAATACATTTATACATACATACAAATAAATAAAATTGAAGTGTCTGTTTATAATGTCAAAATAACAGCTTTTTACTAAATGCTTAAGAAAGTATATAGTTACGATCCATTACAAAAAAAAACACTTTTTTTTTGTCTATCTGTCTGTCTGTCTGTTTGTCCGGAACAAACAGACAGACAGATAGACAAAAAAAAAGTGTTTTTGTTGTAATGGATCGTGAAAGTATAGATGATCCATACTACGAAATTCAATTTTTCGTCCCTCGGGGTCTGTCTGTCTGTTTGTTCCGGCTAATCTCAGAAACGGCTGTACCGATTTTGACGGGACTTCTACTGGAAGATAGCTTATGACATAAGGAGTAAAATAGGCTACATTTGTTTTAGAAACAAACTTAGGGTTTCGCGCAAAAAACGAATACCCATGAAATCTTTTGATAAACCTCGTACTGTTCCCTAAATTGAGAATACATAATCCAATAAAAAAAATAAAAAAATAATCTCGATCCGATTACGAGTTTCGGAGAAATGTGTGGACAAAGGAGGATGGCGATGGCGGTCGGCGGTTGGTCGACAGCTCGACGCGGCCACGCGGGTTATGTACACGGCCTCCCTATCCAGCATGTGACGGTGTGTCGAGCCGGCGCGCACAGATTGACGGCCGGGCTTGCCAGGACGGTGACGGGGGAGAGGGAACAGATAATCGCTAACCCAAATGGGTTCTTTTGCGACCCAAGGTCACGCATTGCGTTGAGTAGGAGCATTGGCAATTTGCTTTTATTAATTAAAGTAACGTTTGTTTAATAAAACCAAATTGCCAATGCTTAAAAGAAGCCTAGAATTAAAGCTCTAACAAATATTTAATGCATTCCACTATATACCTTACAAAACGGCACGTTACAACGTTACATCATCCATGGAATATACGACATGTACATCCAATACATTATATAAATTATCTGTCAAAAATAAATTAATATCGATACCTCTGCACCTCTCTGCACATCACTACCGAGACCAAAAAAGTGGACAGTGGTGGTCCTTATAACTATATACCTGTCCTTTTTTTTCACACGGAATGTGTCATATGTATAAAGAGTATGACTAGACTGAGAAATTTCACCCTCCCTCTATGCTTTAGTTATTACTCTGAGACTTATTTCATTAAACGTCATTAACTTCACAAACGCTGGCATTATATCAATAGAGCGTACCCTAAGAATATGATCGAGTTCGTAGAAATCGATACTGTTACAAATAATTAAATAATACTACATTGTTTTGATATAATTGTTTTTAGGTATTAAAATCAATGTAAAATAAAAAAATCTGAAATCTAATTGATTTTTAATGTAACCACCATTACGAAATCATTAAAAGAAGTAAATAATCGATAAAATTAATTGCACCACGGATTGCACTAGTAAACGGCAAATGTCAATGTCAACGTCTGTCAATTGTAATGATTGTACTGTCATGTCATGTTATTGTTGTCATTCGCCACGCTAATGATTTTCCTTATTTCTCGGGATTTATTATTTCTGACTTCTGCTCGAATACTGGCCTCCGAAATTGATTGCCATAGACTGCCCTCGGTTGAACATTGGGCACCGTATCCTGCCACTCCTGCTGACCTTTGCTGGAAAACTGGATCTGTATAATGCTCTTTTGACTGGATGACTGGATACAACGACATCAAGAGCCTGTGCATTATTTGCGGAATAGCAACGGACCGCTGCATTACAATGCGAAGGCGAAGACTGAAAGATGAAATGATTCTTTCAATTGTACAGGAATGGGTCGCGCATCAAACGGTTAGTATCCGATATATCTATATCGCAACATTTTTGTACTTACTATGAAATTATTTCATGTAATCAAACTAAATAGTGTTATCGCTTATTGTTCAATTGTCTGTTGATAGATGTATTTTATAAAATGATACCAGCGCATACAACAAATTCATATTCAATCTAGACATGTGATATCTCCAATCTGGACTGAACCTGCATTGTTAAATTACAGATTATTCCCTCTCTCAGAGAGGAGGCCTGTGTCCCTGCAGTGGGAATGTAATAAAGCCGGTACCCAAATGTGCCAATCAGATGTTTATTGCTAAATGCTTGTGCTAGACCTAATGACACATGATTGTTTGCTTCAGGTACTTAAATGAAAATGACTATCTGCCAAGCTTGCTGAAATCATACCAATGCAAATAGTATCTCTTGATGGAAATGGACTAGAACAGACTGAACAGACACCGATAAATAGAACTGTGTAGAGAGGTGAACGGTGACCTACAGCAAGGGCTGTCAACATCAGACTCAACCTGGATGTTGAGAGGAAGAATAAAATCCAGCCTAATATATCCTATTACTAATAGGATATATTTTGTTTATACGATTATATTAGTCGACACTTCGACAGCTCTCTAAGTGGGAGGGATGCTATAGTCCAATATAATTGCACCTGTATCGTTGGCAAAAGAACGGTTGGTTGCTGTGCCCACACCATGAGCATAATTATGGTATTTTAGTTGGGCTTAGTTGGCACGACACCTACCCTGGTGTCGTGCCAACTAAGCCTCTCTCTCCAACCAACTAAGACTCAATTGCCTCCTGCACAGTTTCTGGATAGTGTATTATATAATGATAGTCCTAATGAAGAAGGTGATTAATAAAACGATTCATCACAATATGTGTGTTTTACTTTAATATATTATTGCAATCTCAGATTACTGTAATCTGTGATTGCATCAAATCCCCTAGTAGATCATACAATATTAGCAAATGCAAGCCAGTAGTGTTCTAAGTGGGCCTTGTCTAATAAATATAGTTTTCAGCTGAGGTTTTCAGTAAGATCAAACAGATAAATCACCCGCTAAGCGCTTTTTATGTGGGTACCTACCAGGAGGTTTTAACCGCATCGTGATAGGCTGCAGGTGCTGCAGCACAGCGCATGTGGTTTCCCAATTAACGTAGGAAACAAACAAAGCCTCAAAAATATAATTTTTTACTTGAATACCTCAAATAATAAAAATAACCTAAAATGTAAACATTGTCTGATTTTACCAATTTGGCCATTGCTGGGAGACGTGAAAATTGGCGACGTGAATCCTTCCTAAATGTTCTAATTTATGGCCAAATTCCAGCCCTGGAACGCTGGGCCCAAGTTTCTATGGAGTTTGGTTTTCTCCTTTAAATGAAGGTTTTTCTTAGCGAATACAGATTATAAACCGTGAAAATAAAATCTGATGTATATTTTAACAAAACGTAATGCCGGCAACCCTCCCGGAGGTTTCACTTCCAACTACGAATAATAAAAGTCGTAGACTTCCAATATGTATGGCGGCATGGCGTATGAGTTCTATGAAAATGGGTGGAGTAGAAAGTGTTTAAGGAGGTTGTATAGCATTGAGATGGCGGTCGAATATATTGACGTGTTCTAAATTCAAACACCAAAATAGTGATTAAAAGAGCTTTTTATTCACTGTTTTCAGTGAATCAGAGTGTTTCTTTGAATCCAAAGCGGAGCGAAGGATTCTAGAGTAGAATCCCGAGCATAGCGAGGGATTCTAAAGTAGAATCCTGAGCGCAGCGAGGGATTCAAAGTACATCACTCGAGCTTAAAATAGTGTTGCTCCCGAGGTGAACACTCTACTTTTTATCACCCTCTATGAGAAAACAAACGTGTGCGGTCCGACCCCCATCAGGAACGAATTTCCTACTCACTGATTTACACAAAATAAAAAAAAAATTAAAATAAAAAAAAATCGCAGTCACCATGTTGGATTCACATATTGACCTCACTATCGGGTTTACCACCCTCGAAAACTACGAAAACGCTACCCATGCAGATTTTTTTTAAATTTTCGCATCCACCATCTTGGATTTAAATTTTGACCTCACTATCGGCTTTACCACCGTCAAAAACTACGAAAACGATACCCATGACGAAAAATTGGAAAATTTTCGCATCCGCCATCTTGGATTTAAATTTTGACCTCACTAGCGGCTTTATCACCCTCGATAACCATGAAAACGATACCCATGACGAAAAATTTGATAACTTTCGCGTCCGCCATCTTGGATTTACATATTGACCTCACTATAGGCTTTACCACCGTCAAAAACTACGAAAACGATACCCATGACGAAAAATTTGAAAATTTTCGCATCCTCCATCTTGGATTTAAATTTTGACCTCACTATCGACTTTACCACAGTCGAAAACGATGAAAAAAAAAAAACGAATCCGCCATCTTGGATTTTAATTTTGATCATATTCACACTAAGTATATCTCTCTCTTGCCAGCCTGTTACTTATTCATACAATGTTCGTGATCGATCTCTTTGGTAAATAGAACTTTTACTAACAATTTCCACATTCCAATTCACTTTTAGTCCCTAGGGATTAAAACGCTATTTTGGTCCCTGTTTACGAGGATTAAACTACGTCTTTTTGAATAGATGTGATAAAAATAATATTATTAACTATGTATGGCTGAGTAACTATGTGACCTGCAGCCTTAGACCTTCATCTTATACTTTTTCGCTTGTTTTGAACCTAGGTAAAGTAAGTAACATCGAAGGTTGCATGTTTTGATATCCTAATTATTATGATTCATCCGAATTCATGTTTTAATAACCAATATTTGTTTTATATTAAATAATGTTATTCAACACTGGTAAGTAAAATTTGCGAATATGCTTGTAATTACACTGGTAAATACTGTAATTGCGTTGAGTTACCTTGTTAATAGTTTCAATTCATAGCACACTATTTATTACAAGTGGCATATTATATGCCTAGTAAGTAAGAACCTTGTTGTTTGGTGGGGGTCTATTATGTGGAATATATTTACATTCCTTAAGGTCGATTAATTAAGGCGAACGACCGTCTGCTGAGGGGACTGTGACTGTGACGTCAACTGCTGCTCACCGAATACTAATAGCACGCGAATAGTAGCTAACAGAGTGACAACGTAAGAAACAGTCGCCTAACGAGAGCTCTACGGTGAATCATGCCCGAGGAGAGCAGGTTGGTACTCCCTTGCTTCTCCTAAAATTTTTTGTCCGAAAATCATTATCCATAGCACGTTTGCTATAAATTTCAGTAACCATAATGTTCAAAAATTCGAAATTTTGTTTTACATAGATAAAATAATTATCTTTACTTCTAAAACTATTCTGTCATACTATTGAGATCTATAATAATTGAATCTCCTAATTTTGCATGGAATTAAGTCATATGTCCTAAGTATTGTATTATATAATGTGTATTATTCCGAATGTTCATTTATAATTAGTAATAAAATGGTTAGTCCTAAAACATTTGCTAAAATTTTGGTTTTAGTGAAATAGTGACAGAAACGAATCGCTGTAAATCCAACTCCACGCAGTCTTGTCTGCCATACCCCTAGAGTGTAATTTAGAATTGCGTAGGCGCGGAGGCGCAAGGCGGCCCGCGAGTTGAGGAGCAGGTGGTTGTAACTTCGTAGCTTCGTCTTGCTGGCCGGCTTTGCCGGCTTTGCCGGCCAGCCTCAGTCGCGGCGGCGAGCGTTAAACCATCTGCGACGATTAGCTCGCGTGGGACCGCCGGAACCCCGCAGCGCCGCGAGCAGTGCCAGAAACCATGCCTGCTGCATGTTTGCTTGCATGATGCATGACATGTTGCATGCTCGTTCGCATGCTGTATGCTTGCTTGCATGCTTGCTTGCTTGCTGGCTTGCATGTTGGATGCTTGCTTGCATGCTTATGCTTGCATGTATAATGTATGCTAGTTTGTATGCTTCTTACTATACTAGGAAATAAAAACCACATGTTCACAATCAATTAATTTAAATAAACTATAAATAATTTGCATTAATTGAAAACAGTTTTATGTCTTTAGTATATTATTGATTGTAATATTTATGACAAACAAATTTAGGGCATATTGTATTTAGTGATTTCAATTTTATGTCATGTTATATTATGTGACATTAAGTTCGGACAAGTTATCATTCGGAAAAATGATGACTAACAAAAAAAAAAATAGCACTTTAGATTATGGATAAAAACGTTAGGTAATACAATAGAGAACCGACCAGGGGTCTCCCTTGTTTCATCTAAAAGAAATTGACAAATTATCACCTCCCAAACAATTTTCTGCATAATTTCATTTGCCAAATTATTACTTAGCAAATAAACTCTTCACAAATAATTGTCACGCAAACCTAATGTTTGGCAAGTGAACGTTTAAACAATAACTTGCTTACCAACTAGTACTTTTACCAATTTTAATTTAGTCAAATATTTCAGTTGGTATAACATATTTTACGCAAAATAAAATAAGCCAAATACTTAATTTCGCTAGTTTTCAATTTACGAAAAAAAATCGATACGATGTGGGTGTAGTAGGGTGGGGAAACACCATGGGACCTTAAGGGCATTGTCCTTGACCTTGATGTTATTGACCTAGATGTCAAGGTCAAAATTGTGAAAGTCAAGATCCGCGATTCTCAGGAGCAGTAACAGGTCAATATCATGATTTGCTTGCTTCAAGCATGCAGCAAGCAGGCATGCAGCATGCAAGCAGGCATGTAGCGTGCAAGCAAGCATGCAGCAGGCAAGCAGCATGCAAATAAACATGCAAGCAGGCATGCAACATGCAAGCAGACATGCAACATGCAGCAAGCATTGTTTCTGTCACGGCTCCGGCGCTGCGGGGTTTGGGCGGCTCCACGCGAGCTTATCGTCGCAGATGGTTTTAACGCTCACCACCGCAGCTTCGGCTTGCTGACCGGCTTCGCCGGCCAGCCTCAGCCGCGGCGGCGGGCCTTCAAACCACCTGCTCCTCAGCTCGCGGGCCGCCTCGCCCCTCCGCGCCTACGCGGGTTTAAATTACTCTCTAGGGGTGGGGCAGACAAGACTACGTGGAGTCGGTTTTGCAGCGATTCGTTTCTGTGTATTTGTTTTACGAGAAACAGTTGGTCGGAGACAAAAATTACCAAGACGCTTTTAGCCTTACATAAACTTACAAAGAAGTACGCAAATAACATTGCATATAAATGATTATATTAAAATAAAAGCGCATTTTTTAATTATATAATTACAAAAAAATCTTAATTTTGTCTTTATATTTTTTGTCATAACAGATCAATTGACTAAATGTTTATTGTCTAAAGATAGTTTGCTGTAATAAATCATTTGATTAAAGACCAAATGCCTTAATGACATTATCCTTGGTAATATTCTGCCAAGTAAAAATTTAACCAAATGAAAATGTGCGTACTAAAATCATTCCAAATATTGCATTGGTATAAAAAAAGGTTGCTAAAATTTGTTACGATAATGAAAATTTGTCAAAATCCTTTAGGCAAAACGGGGGGATCCCACCGAGCAGGCTACTCCAGTACAGCTACTTGGTATAGAAGTGAATACAAGTGAGACAGACATGTTCGCAGGGAGTGTGTTGAACTGTTGAGTATACACGATACACACGACAGTATGTTTGTGTTACGAGTGGCATAGTGACATCAACGTGTGTCGAAGAGAGTAGCTTGAGTGTCACTCTGGTGTCATGGTGTGTGTCAGGATGTGTGTCAGGATGTGTGTCAGGATGTGTGTCAGGGTGTGTGTGGTACGTACCGCGGCGTGCGGGTGCGCCGTGACGGTGCTGCCGCGCACCACGCGCTTCTCGTGCATCACGTTGGCATACTGCGCCGTGCTCAGGCTGCCGCTGTAACAAGCGACACGCACGTCACTAACGGGATATACAAGTAGGTATCACATAAGCCCTGCGTAAGAAGTGTCATATCGCGGAACAGTGGCTATGGCGAGTCTGGTATCGAGTTCGTGCAAATAACTGTTGCCAAGACAAAAAAGCTTGGGATTGAGTTGTTATACCTTGTGAGAAAACCCTATAACTTGCAACCGTAAAACAGCAGTCAAAACATACTTCATGAAAGTGATAAATTGTAAATTTTTGTTAGAAATGTAATATGTTTTGAATTTCTTTTTCGTTTATGAATGTGTGTTATGAGGCGTGCACTTTTGGAATTTCCAAACTATATGTTTATTTATTACTTTGACATTTATTATATAAGATGTAATGTACTTGAATTCTGATTTGAAAGTTATTATTTTTATTGACTTTTCTAAATGTATTTAATGAATTTTATTTTAATTGCAATTGTATAAGTTATTTATTAATTTTTCAACACAATGTACCTATATTGTTATGAAATAAATTACTTATGACTTATTAACCGACATCGACTTTTAATACCTCATAACTCCGTCATTTACGAACCGATTTGGAAATTTTTTTTTAATTTGAAAGGATGTACTTCCCGATTGGTTGCATTGTTATCAAAATTCAGTTCTGATGATGGAATCCATGAGGAATTGAGGGAACTCCTCAAATATTTATAGGCAAACATTTGCAATTTTGGTATTTTCAGCAACAAGTTAAGCATTTGAATTATTCCAGAAATCCCCACCGACAAATCCCCACCAGTGGGGGATAATATTTTTCTTCCAGAAATCCCCACTAGTTGTTTCCTCAAAAGACAATTTCAGACACTAATTTCATGTTCTTCTTTACCAAAACTATGTCTAGACTTTAAAAGAGACTGCGACCTCTGAGGTTGTTTCGGCCTTTTTCTTCTGAGAGTAGTCAGATAAGGAACGCCGTAAAAAAATACAATAGACGACGTATATTTAGTAACCTAATCCGCTTAACTGTTCTTAGGCTGCCTGTCCACCACACACACATCTCCGCTCCTCTCCTCTCCTCTCTGCTCCAGTGGACAGGCAGCCTTAGAGTCATAAAGAACCCTGTAAGAAATTGACACGTGTTTCACTTTTCAACGAGGCATCCTCAGGATGACGATTGACTTGTTACGAACCCGGACACGACGGCTACGTGTTGCCACAAGAACCGAACGCAGAGTGAGCTACGTGCAGATTAGGTTACTAAATATACGGGGTTGCATTGTATTTTATAATGGATTTCCGCAAAGTCACGCCTGAGTCAATTAATTACAACACAATCAATCACGATCTGTTTCATTTTGACAGTTTAACTTAACAACATTCATTGCGTTATTTACGTTGTTGAGCAGACAAATTTTTCGAACATGTGAAGCAATGGATTGCCAATATCCTTTGAAATGATTCAGATGATTAATGTGTGGGGATTGATCGTGTGTTATGCAACTAGGGTGTTCATCTAGCTTATTGTTAATATTTTCATAATATATGTGTACATACATAAACTCACGCCTTCTTCCCATGGGGGTAGGCAGAAACTACAGAACGCCACCTGCTACGATCCTTACATACTCCTTTTGCCTCGTTTACGTATATTTTTATATAATTATGAAGTGTAAAAGTGATTCCGACATCCCATTTACAAATTAATAAACAGTTTTATTTCAAGTCATCCCGATTTCTGCCTGCTACTATTAAAGCCGCAGGCAGGAAACATGAGTAAGTTTTTGAGAGACGTTACTTACGTATAAAATGCCAAAAATGAAATAAAGCTTAAATATTAGCTAGCTTTACGTATTATGTTGCGTGGCGTGAATGCACAGGTATGCTGAAGTCCCAGATCGCGATACTTACACGTCCGAACACATACCTACTTGAATCGAATGTATTACGTATGTACGTGTACAGTGTACAAGACAATACAATAATCAAGATTCTTAGCTGCCAACAGCAACTGTCTATTTGATTTTACAAACCAAAATATTAAATATTATTTTTTAATGAGTCGAGGATATTTCAAACAAATCGAATTCAAGATAAGATAAGCGAGTATAGTGTGGCGGAAGCTAAGCGGGTGTTGTTGACCTCGTCGGCGAGCTCGCGCCGCCGGAAAGTGGGCCAGCGGACTGCCGCCCCTCGTCCGCCACCGACAGCCGAACAGTGCGGTCGGGAGAAGTCCATTTGCATTCACAGTTGTTCGAATTTACGAGTGTTGTTGCAAGGGATGCCAGTAGGTACACAACGCCACAATGGTCGTGCCCACAAACACTCGAAGACACTCTTGTGATAAGGGGTTGCCCTATCAGTTGGCGTGACTTACTCGCTGGTGGCTGTGCGCGGCGCGTCCAGCAGGCGCTGCATGCCCACGACGCCGGCCACGAGTGCGCGCACGCCGCCGAACAGCTGGCCGGCGCGCGTCTCCAGCACGCCACCGTTCATTACCATATTCTCCTTCTTCTCCTGAATGGATCGCTTCGACCGCGGAGCCACCGCTTTCGGTTTGCTTGCGTACGAGTATACTATCTTGTCTCTCTCCTTGGCCGGGTACAGGGTCTCAAGTCCGAGTATCCGCGCCACCTCCGGCGGCGGCAGCAGAAACTGTCCGCTCCTCACCGTCGTCACGAACCGCGGTTTGTCCCCGTCATTAGACGCCGCGTTGCGGGAACGGGTCTTGCGTCCTGGTGATGGTGACTTCTCCATTTTGGGTGATATCTTTTTCTCGCTCTCCGGCTCTATGATGTTGATGCGCGGATGCGATTGACTCAGAAATTTTGGCAGCGCCTGTTCGCTCGAGCTGACATTTGGATTAGAAGCTGCGAGGATGCCGTTCTTCGAGCGGTATCGCGTCGGTCGACGGAGATTTGCTTGCAGAATTTCTTTCTCTTTAAGTCTTCGGAGTTTAAAGTCCAGCGCGCGGGAGAACTTGGGGTCGAAGATGGTGTGCGTGACGGGCGCACCCATGGCGGCGGGGGGCGCCGGGGGAGCGGGGGGCGCGGGGGCCCGCTGCAGCGGCTTCACCACGTGCACGCGCGGCGGCGCCGCCGGCTCGGCAGCGGGCTGCAGCTTGTCCACTGCGCTCTGCTCATGGTTGATCACCGTGAAGGCGCTCGTCTGGTCAGTGGGAGCGGGCGCAGGTGGCATGGCGGTGTGTTACATGTTGTGTGGGCCGCCGACAGTCGCGTGGTGGAGGGCGCGTGGCAAGCGGGCGGCGGCGCGGCGGCGCGGCCGTTCTGCTCGGCGCCTAACGATCACTGAGCGCGTGCTGTCGGCCGCTGGTCAGCGCTCGGCGGCCACAGGTCGTAAGGGCCGCGCCCCACTGCCCACCTGCGTCGTTTTGTCTACACACACTACTAATGCGGACATGATCGCGCAAGCGCCACGGTCCCGACGAAGAGGGTAAACAGTGGTCTGCCTTCGAAGAAACTTTTCTAGAGTGCGACTCATATCAAGTCGTTGTTCGGTTTGAATGCCGAGTCATGACGCGCTGATTATACTTAATGGGTCACCTGAAGTCACCTCTGTCAATCGATAGTCGTATAATGTTTTTACACATGCTTATAATCAATTATCAAAATTATAACAGATGAAAGGTAGTAAGTGGTTAGTCAACACAACCATCTTTCTATTTCCTAACAAACATTGTTTCAGTATGACATTTTACAATCACCCGGCCCCTCCGCCCCTCCGCCCCTCCATCCCTCGTACCATCATCGGTTTATTAAGCGTCCTCTTTTCAATGGAAACAGTCAATAACATTGACACATTATTGCTAAGTAAACGAGGTGAACCTTGGAACTACTAATTGAGAAATATCAAGAACGAAGGAGAGCTTTCTATATCGCTTTCATAGATTACAAAAAGGCATTTGACACAGTATCACACTCAAGCATCTGGGAAACATTGAAAGAAGTAATTAACAACATATATTTGAACAATAAAGCTAGAGTGAAACTGGAAAAAATTTAAACCGAGCTTTCCCATTGACAGAGGGGTAAGACAGGGTGACCCCCTGTCCCCGCAATTATTTATTGCTATCCTAGAATCGATAATGAGAAAACTGACTGGAAAAAATATGGACTAAAGGTCGACGGCAATTACCTTAGTCACCTCTGCTTTGCCAATGATCTGGTTCTGCTGGCAGAAAGCGACACACAACTACAAATAATGATAAATTCACTGAACGATGCCAGCAAACAAGTCGGTTTGGAAATGAACTGGTCAAAAACAATGCTCATGACGAACAGTACAAAATCAAGAATATCAGTCGACAACGATATACTTACATACAAAACTACATTTATCTCGGAAAACAAATATGTTTTGACAGGAAAAACAATGAGCTAGAAGTAGAACGAAGAATACAAAGATCTTGGAATAAATACTGGAGC
This sequence comes from Conistra vaccinii, assembly GCA_948150665.1. NCBI lineage: Eukaryota > Metazoa > Arthropoda > Insecta > Lepidoptera > Noctuidae > Conistra > Conistra vaccinii. The sequence continues at coordinate 327,083 of OX411321.1, forward strand.
CTAAAGGAAATATTTAAAGGCGATATGACAGTAAAGATAAAAAGTAGAGTGATGAACACATGTCTCCTACCATGCTTAACCTATGCCTGCCAGACCTGGAGATACTTTAGCAAAGTAAAGAACAAAATCACCAGCTGCCAACGCGCTATGGAACGCAGTATGCTAAATATAAAAAAAAAAACAAAAAATAAGACACAAAAATAAGAAATATTTCAAATGATATGTTGATTGCTTTTAGAGGTCCTATTATTTTTGTATCGAATGAACTTGATGAAAGTATGGATGATGCACTAAACAATCGTTTATTGTTTGTTAGTGCGTCGGATCCGTTTTGGGAGACAGACGCTTTAACCTATGCTCAAAAACTTAAATGGAAATGGGCGGGGCATGTAGCGCGACTACAAGATGAGAGATGGACGAAACAAATTACCTCCTCATGGAGCGGCCCAAAAGGGAGACTCTATAGGGGACGCCCCCACGCGAGATGGTAAGACGACATCACAAAGACAGCGGGCCCAAAGTGGTTACAAATAGCCAAAGACAGAGATCAGTGGGATTTGGAGGAGGCCTTTACCCGAGGAGGGGTTCTTGCAAACCAAATTAATTAATATCCTAGCTTTAGAATATTATTTAAGTTACAAAATTACAAATACATAATACATACTAATATAAACGCTACGTATCTCGGCTTAATATACAAACATTATTTAATATGTATTATATAAAAATAAAATACAAAAAATATATAATAAAAAGGACCCCGCACAAAATGTTTGGAAAAAGCCGTTCGGCCAATTTGGCTGAAATTTTGGTACAATATAGCCTGTAATATGTTGAGTAAAAGTCTATATGGGCGCAAAAAAAAATAATGGCCAGTTTTAGAGATATAGCCATTTTTATGTTGAAGTCAGGAAGATTTTTATGTTATAGTTGCTGCTAAAGAATAAACAAAAAGCCATCACATCAATCACAAGATGTTCCAATTCATATTAACTCTTTGTCTGTATACCCTGAAGGGGTAGGTAGAGGTGTAATACACACATTTCGCATAGTAGACAAGTCGTTCGGCCGATTTTACTGAAACTTTGGGATCTCGATCTTTTATTGAAAGTCTTTTTTATTTCCATGGAGTATTTTTATTTGGAGATTTTACAATAAATATACAATATAAAAAAACAAAGTCGCTTTTCGTGTCTGTCTGTTGTAACTGTGGCCGCAATGGATTTTACCCTCATTTTATAGAATATCAATATATTTTTCATCCCACCATCTCGGAAAGAGTATTTTTAATCTTCAATATCTGAGTGGAAAAGCCGTTTTTATTGTCTAGAGGATAAAGTAAATTGAATTTAGAACATCGTGTGCACTAAGTTTGTGAATTAAAAAAAACATTAAACCTATTTACTGCTACCTCTATGGTGCCGAATATATCATACAACTTTTTTTTAATTTTTTTAAAAACTCAGACTCGGAACCTTCTTGGTGTTCTTTTTTCAATTTGCTTTGTACGCGGTTCTTTACGCGGCATTTTTTCACGTCATTGTTAAACCTTTTATTAAAAACAAGAAACTTGAAAACAAGTGAAAAAACTAAAATGAGTGATTCTAGCGACGAGGAAGTTTGCTTGATGCCAACAGAATTGACTGCAACTGTTAATAATGCGCAAATGAGCTTTCTCCCTCAACAATCACGCGAGAAGTATTTAAAACAGTACGATATGTTCAACACGTGGCGACTAGCAAAAGGAGCCAAAACTTTCTCAGAAAACGTTTTGCTGGCATATTTTATAGAATTATCCGAGAACAAGAAAGCAAGCACTCTATGGAGTACGTATTCGATGCTAAAAGCAACAATAAAGATGAAAAAAGACAAACATATCGATACCTATCCTAAATTAGTGGCATTTTTAAAAAGAGCCTCATCTGGTCATCAACCAAAAAAATCGAAGGTTTTCACAGTATCTGATATTGAAAAGTTTCTTAACGAAGCACCCGATTCCGTATATTTGGCGGCAAAAGTAAGTCAGTTGCACATTCAGTATCTACTTAAGTATATTAATCTCAATTAAATAGTATACTTAGTAGATGTTGATAGGCATAATTATGCGTTCATATCAATTTTATTCATTTATCTACTACAATACTCTTTACGTTACAGGTTGTTCTTATTATTGGAATAAACGGAGCATGTCGAACTAATGAACTAACACAACTTAATGTCAAAAACATTGAGAAACATTCAGATGACTTACTATTAATTAATTTACCTAATACAAAGACAAAAAGAGACCGCAACTTCGTCATTCGCAAGGAATACGTAACGATTGTTGAGAAATATCAAGCCTTACGCCCGCCTAACACTCCAATCAATCGATTTTTTCTACAGTATCGCAATGGAAAGTGTGTTAGACAGCCTATGGGTACTAATAAAATTGGCAGTATCCCACGAGAAATAGCAACATTTCTTGAACTTCCAGAACCCCTGTTGTACACGGGTCATTGTTTCCGACGAACTTCAGCCACACTTTTGGCTGATTCCGGAGCTGATCTCCTGTCCCTTAAGCGCCACGGAGGCTGGAAGTCCAATGCAGTTGTAGAGGGATACATAGAGGATTCCATCCAAAATAAGTCTAAAATATGTGAAGGCATCGTAGGAGCCATTACACTGAAAGAGCCTCAATCGGATCCTTGGACTGGCCCTTCTACATCAAAAATAAGCCGTTATGAAACACCTAACCATCTCCCTCTCTCTCCAACATTCACGCCAAGGGAATCCGATGAATCGGTACAACTATTAAGTATGACAGATAGTTTACCGAAAAACAGTACACAAGTGACTAACACCAATATTACAGTACCAAACAAAAATATTACACTCAATTTAAATAACTGTAGCAACGTTACTTTAAAATTTTCTTAATTATACCTTAGTATTATTTTGTTATAATTTAAAGATTATTCTGTAATACTTACCTGTTATAATGTAGTAATTAATACCTAAACTGAAATAAAAGTGTACCTATCTTGTGATTGTAAACGTTTTTTTTTTTGCATTTAGTCATTTCCTCGCTGAGGTGGAATGAAAAGTTACGTGTTGCACTCGAGTGCAAAGATTTTTCACCTCGTGCTCTTTTGATTCCCTCGCTAACGCTCAGGCTTCTAATTTTGAATCACTCGCTGCGCTCGTGATTCAATTTTAGAATCCTTCGCTTGCTCGGTCATCAAAATTGAACACGCGGTTAAAAAGCAACTTTGCACTCTTGTATAACAAATAACTATTATACCATTCCCCCTCTAAAAAGCTTATTTTATTCACTGAAAACAGTGAATAAAAAGCTCTTTTAATCACTATTTTGGTGTTTGAATTTAGAACACACCAATGTATTCGACCTCTATCTCAATGCTATACAACCTCCTTAACACTTTCGACTCCACCCATTTTTATAGAACTCATAACTCATCATTCCGCCATAAAAGTCTATTGACTTTTATTATTCGTAGTTGGAAGTGAAACCTCCGGGAGGTTTCACTTCCAACGTCCACGAGGGCTCCCGGCATCCCATATCCAAGTAGGTGAACCCTCCAGGAGGGCTCCCGACACTGAATGTCTACATTTAAAATGAGCCCTCCGCGAGGGCTCCCGACATCCCATATCCAAGTGGGTGAACCCTCTAGGAGGGCTCCCGACCCTGAATGTCTACATTTAAAATGAGCCCTCCGCGAGGGCTCCCGACGTCCCATATCCAAGTAGGTGAAGCCTCCAGGAGGGCTCCCGACACTGAATGTCTACATTTAAAATGAGCCCTCCGCGAGGGCTCCCGACATCCCATATCCAAGTGGGTGAACCCTCCAGGAGGGCTCCTGACACTGAACGTGTTAACCTTTTATTAAATGTCTTTTTTGCGCTTAAATCTTTCTTTTTCTCGTAGTCATGGTATAAAGTATAGTATGCAACTCTTGAATAAAACGGATTTATATCGAGGGCCATGAATCACTCGCGTCGCTCAGGATTCTAACACTTGAATCACTCGCTGCGCTCGTGATTCAATCATCATGAATCACTCCCTACGGTCGTGATTCAGTCGTTAGAATCCTTCACTTGATCGTGATTCATCTATGGCCCTCGCTTTAAATCCGTCCTTTATTCATTAGTTGCATAATATACTATATGAGGGAGTTCTATGTGTTCCTAGGTAGGTACCTATAATACATTAATATTTAACTTAGGTGTAAAATGACCCATCACATAGCCGTTATCTCTACATCATCATTCTGTACATCAAACTAAGTAACATTAAGCAAAAATTATTACTGGGAAACGACTTTTGGTGTGAAACATAGCTGTTTACGGCAGCACGCAATGTAATTGCTATGCTATTGGGTAACGCCACGAAGTATAAGTTAGAACATTGAAAACTTGGTTTTTGACCTTTGGCCTTCAATATCTCCGTAACCAGAAGGTTCCCAGGTACGGTCTAGAACAAAAAAATGTTCACAAGTGTGGGGAGTACAATTGACTGTCGGCTTCGTTTAGCGTCTTTCTTTTCACACCCGTTATAGCACAGAGCACAGGTATCTCGATGTTTTGACATGTTGCCACATCAGCATATTGCACCTGAACGAAGCAGGGGCGGGTTGCTAGTCTGATGTAAAACTAAAATAATAATAATATAATAATATCCCCACCGTCGTATCTCTCCGTTGCGTTGACGTCGTGGTGGGGCGCGTTCCAAAGTCTAGGTCTGTGCCGGTACAGTTTACTTTGCCGGAGCGGGTCTAAAATGAGGAGCCAGACCAAGAGAGATACAGAAGCCAGCAGGGCAGCATGTGGCGAGCTGTTTTGCAGTAGCGACCACACGAACCCTATCTCCTGGGAGAAATCTTGTTCCTCATCTCTGGCTTGCCTTTATTGACCGGCTGGAGTGAACACTGATGAGGAACAGAGCTTCCACCTCATTCTTGACTTAATAATTTTTGCCTCATTCTTGGCTTGAGTGGAGATTCGAAAGAGCAAACGTGCTCGGAGGAAGGAAGTATTCCAGTAAGTGCTCGTAGGGATCTTGACCATCTTCCGGGCTCTGGGATTGTTCTGAAAGCCGTGGAATACCTCTCCACTGAGGAGTGGAGAGGTATTCCACGGCTTTCAGCGACAAGGGGGCAACATATCCTGAGGTGCTTGAGGAAGCACTTCAGGATATGTTGCCCCCTTGTCGCTACGTCACTAAGTATGTGTTAGCGATAGTTTTCGGGGGCTCCCCCCAGCCATTTTATCCGTGTACATATAAAACATTGATCAGGCAGGGGCCATAGTCCTTCCATAGTTCCAGGTCACCAGTAATCTTTGTTTCCTTATCGTGCAATAGTCCCGCATCAACCTGGGGTTGTCCTTGGGTGCACTTGCATAGTACATACATACAGGGATAATAGTCGGTTGGGGCCTCATTTAATTAAAAACGTCTAACAGGCCACGCGCGACTTGGCTTCGGCCCCTCCTACGCCTTCCAAAGGTCCGGGACCACAGGGTATCGAGAAATGTAAAAGACCCTAAATAATAATATTAATAATACCAGCCTATTATTGTCCCACTGCAGACCAAAGGCCTCTTCTCATACAGAGAAGGCACGAGCATTGATCACCACGCTTGCTCAAGACGGGTTGGCGATTTCAGACTTATATAGCTATAAGTCCAGATTTCCTCACGATGTTTTACCTTCACCGATATCAGTAATTAGTACTAATGTTCTGTCAGTCCCCATTTTGAGTTCTATTATTATTGAAACTAAGACTGCAAAATTCAGTGCTACCAATGCAATCGCGTCAAGGGACAAGTTATAATGAACGCACTATAGTGCATCATCATCAGCCTATTAATGTTTCCACTGCTGGGACACAGGCCTCCTCTCTGTGAGAGGGAGTGGGCCGTAATCTACCACGCGGGCCCAGTGCGGGTTGGTAGATGTCACATATCTTCGAATTTTTTGGTTCTAAGACATGCCGGTTTCCTCACGATGTTTTCCTTCACCGTTTTGAGAGCAGTGGTGATGAAATTATTTACACAAAGTAAAGCGCCTGCTTGGGTTCGAACCCACGACCTACAACTCGTAAGTCGGGGCCGTTACCACTGGGCCACCACTGCTCTATACACTATAGTATACTGCACTATAGTGCATCGATACCCTTCAATATATATGTCAACACGTCATTCAAGTTTCTTTCACGTAATAATTATTTAAAAAGAAAAAACATGATTGTATAACTGGGCAGTATGGTATCTATAAAAGGAGATCATCTATGTAACTGCAACATCTATACATATAATAAAATTGCAGCGATGTCCAAAATGTACATTTATTAAATAAATATACAATTGTTTTAAATTATATGTAATAAACAATTTTACAGAAAACTGGTCATAATTTAACCTGGTGTTCAAATAAACTTTCAGTACAAGGTTAGAGACTATAATTATTTTCCTAAAGTTGAAACTTTGCACGGCCCGACAACTTGTCTACTATGTGAAATGTGTGTATTACACCTCTGCCTACCCCTTCAGGGTATACAGACAAAGAGTTAATATGAATTGGAACATCTTGTGATTGATGTGATTGCTTTTTGTTTATTCTTTAGCAGCAACTATAACATAAAAATCATCTTCCTGACTTCAACATAAAAATGGCTATATCTCTAAAACTGGCCATTATTTTTTTTTGCGCCCATATAGACTTTTACTCAACATATATTACTATATTGTACCAAAATTTCAGCCAAATTGGCCGAACGGCTTTTTCCAAACATTTTGTGCGGGGTCCTTTATAAGCTACAAAGAAAAAAAAATTGATAGGTAAGCATAGATAGATACATACATAGAATAGATACAATCAATCTTCCTAGCCTTTTCCCAACTATCTTGGGGTCGGCTTAATAGGTATGAGCCTGATTATTATAAACATATATAGAATCCCTGATCAGAGAAAAGCGCAAACAGGTGTATTTCTCCATAAACTTGATCATTTATTAAATTATTTGACGGACCAACACAAGAAAAAAAAATTATAGTTTGTGGTGATTGGAATATCGATATTTTGAAACACAACTCCGCAACAAAGGAACTTTTAAGTATACTAAGTAACTACAATTTTGAAGTACATATAAAATCACCCACTCGGGCGAACGCTTGCATTGACCAAATTGCCAGTAACATTAAGTGTGTTCACCCAGAAATTCATCACTTGGGTCTGTCTGATCACGAAACAGCACAATCAGTTACTGTAAAAACGAATATACACAAAAGAATAACTTGTTGGTCAGAATTAAAACGTGACTCATCATCAGCCTATTAATGTTCCCACTGCTGGGACACAGGCCTCCTCTCTGTGAGAGGGAGTGGGCCGTAATCTACCACGCGGGCCCAGTGCGGGTTGGTAGATGTCGCATGTCTTCGAATTTTTGGTTCTAAGACATGCCGGTTTCCTCACGATGTTTGCCTTCACCGTTTTGAGAGCAGTGGTGATGAAATTATTCACACAAAGTAAAGCGCCTGCCTGGGTTCGAACCCACGACCTACAACTCGTAAGTCGGGGCAGTTACCACTGGGCCACCACTGCTCTCGTGACTATTGTGTAGAAAACCTTGATAAATTTCGCGACTGTATGTCTGCTCTTTCATTTTCGGAAACACTTAACTCAGACACTCTAACTGAAGCCTTTAATAATTTTTATGAAACGTTTACATTATTCTACGATCTGTGTTTTCCGGTTATTAAGGTTAAGGTATAATAAACCAGTTACTCAAAACTGGAAAACGAAAGGCATTAAAAAATCTAGCATAGCAAAACAAAACGTCAACTTTATTTAAAATTAAAAACAAGTAAAATGAATAAAAAGCAAAATGAGAAATCCTACAAACTTTATAATCATATGTTTAGGCGATGTGCACAGCGAGCGCAAAAACTTATAAATACAAGACGTATACAAAGGCATAAAAATAAATGTAAAGATACATGGAATGCGATCTCCTCAACAATAAATGCGAATGATTTGTATAAAAATGACATTGACGAAAAAAATTTTTAATAATGTAACATATAATAATCCATCTGACATTTGCAATATATTTAATAACTACTTTATTAACTTGACATCCAATCGGCCTTTAAATTCTAATAATTCTAATAATTCCAATAACTCCAATAATTCCAACAATTCTAACCCTAACCAAAAAAACAAAAATCTACATACAAATCTAATTCTTGAATCCTGTAGATCCAATGGAAGTGTATCAAATAATTATGTCCCTCAACAGTAGCAAAACTGGTATGACGGCATCGCCACAAAGGTCTTGAAAGCTTGTAGTGGTTGGATATGTCATCCACTAGCACATGTTATAAACTTATCTTTTTTGGAAGGTATATTTCCTGACCAGCTTAAGATGTCTGTTGTCAAACCACTATTTAAAAATGGAAATAAGTCAGATCCAAATAATTATCGGCCTATCACGATAGTACCCATTTTATAGAAAATCTTTGAGAGGGCAATGCTTATTCGGTTAAATAATCTTTGAGAGGGCAATGCTTATTCGGTTAAATAATTTTCTCTGTACACATGATATACTATGCGAGTAAGGCCTTTGATTTTGTTGACCATGACAAGCTGCTGAAAAAATTAGACTTCTATGGTATTAGAGGAAAAGCTTATGAACCATATAATCTAGTTATCTAGGAAACAGGTATCTGTGTACTGTAGAGGTCGAAATATTGTGAATGTAGTTTCCGTTTCGGAATAATTAATTATGATATTCGAAGCTAATACGTGTTTGATTTAGCTTAATCCCGGTACAAGTGAGCCGTAGCGCTTACAAATGGTGGAGGCGCCGGGTAGAAGATGCCACCCATTTTTTTTTTTCAGACGAAATGCGTTTGATGGAAAAGGGCGATTCCCCATATAAGTATTAAAAAGAAGCATATCAAATCAAATCAAATCAAAAATATTTATTTGCTAAAATATGGTACAATAGATATTACAGTCATTTCGCATATCGCATGGAAGTGTTGTTTTAGGCGAATAAACGACGCCTAAAGAATTGAAAGCTAAGTGGTCTTTATTATTTTTTATAAGAATGGAATATTTCTCAGGCTTCAACGGCGTGTGCCTGGAAAGCTTTCTAAATGATTTTAAGCTTACAGCCACCTTCAGCGAATGGGAGGAAAATGATTGAGCACTGATTTTACGCGCATTTCTTGTGGGTCCAGCTATGATTTTCTACAGTTACACGTACCATGAGGGTATGAATTTTGAATCGTTGTGTGACAAGTTATGGGCCGAGTTCTCATGCAAATGTCACAACGGAAAATGTAGGGTGCAAGAGAAGAAGATTGCACAGGTTAGAGAAAGCGAACAGGAAGAGATCGCGACGGTAAATATTGCATTAATCATGTGGGGTAACTCGACTGATGCCGACAGAATTTTTAAGCTCCAAAAACGCTGCATCCGGGTATTAAGAGGCCGACGTACTACGGCACGAAATGCAAACTCGAGACGTGAGCAAAATGCGTTTGGAATATTGCTATCTCTGTTCGACAAAAGAAGGCGGGGCCACAGATTACGGGCGCGCTTCGCAGTGTGTGTGAGCGGATAATACTAGATGTAGGTACTGTATGCCATTCATTCATAGCGAGTCGACAGCATAGATATTATTTTATTATGAGTAATAATTAGGTATGTTCATTATTTGCTTTATTTTTGTTGACTAATTTGGGGAATCGCTAGTGAATGTACAGACTAGTAATGCGTTTTTTGGAAATTTCTTTACCATGCCGATGTCTCAATATTTTAGGATATCTCGACTAATCTCAAGATAGAAGGCCTTGTAGAGAAAACCTAGCTAGTAGATACGTCATACAAATAAGGTAGGTACCAACAGTTCGCGTCAAATAACTTTGCCGCTCTGAAGTAGACTCTATATGACTGCGCGCATGCCAGTAGGTACGCATGCGCAACCTAACTTCAGAGCGGCAAAGTTATTTGACGCAAAGTGTAGGTACCTATACTTCGTTATCGAGCATGGACTTGTGGCACGGTAGATCGGCGGACCGACGGACGACGCTAGAGTAGTCATACGCACGTCGCGTAAATATAAATTATTGGGATATCTATTATTATTGTCATTATTTATTTTAAGTCTGTTTGTGTTTATTTATTTCCTTTAGAGTGGTCTCCACTTCATATTGGTGGTCTCGCACTGGATTTTAAACTCTCGGTGTTGAGCCGAGCGTTGAGAATCCAACGCGCTGGAACACTCTCGTCCTAGCGCGTTGAAAAAACGCGTTGAAAATCCAGTGTGCGAAAAAAAAATCCCGCGGAAAATAACAGCCCGTGCGGTGCGAACCTGGGCGAACTCGACATTATTTTGCGACGGGCGGCACAAGCAGCTCTGCATAATTTTTTACCGACATGTGCGTAAGTGCAAGCGACACGTGGTGGCGGTATATTTTCATCATCCGAACATACTGATGTCGCACCGCTGCTGCACCGACAAATAAAAATCTGCGTTCGCAGTTCATTTGCCAAACAACTAAACAAACACGAGTTTTTGGAAAAATAACTGTTATGGACTACACATAAGGTTCAGTTTGCGCTACAACTTCATTTTTTTTTATGACTTTTTCAACATTACAAGTCAGTCTAAAATCAACTTTATTTACACTAGCATAAAGTTCATATTTGTCTAAGTGGAAAACTCGTGTTTGTTTACATGTTTGGCAAATACATTGCGAACTCAATTTAGAGCGAGCAGTGTTCTCAATAGTGTCCTTGAGACAATAATTACGCCCGCTCGGTCACATAAGTAAAGAAAAAGAACAGTGACATGACATGACAAAACTTCGTACAACCGCGTTATGATAGGTAGGTACTTACAATACTACAACTTGGTGGTGGCTATGGCTTCGTCGCGTACGGAGAGCAACTAGCTTATACCGTCTCGGCCAATACTCACCACGCTACGGCTCATATTACATTGGCGCAGAACGGAATGGAAGCGAGTTTTTGGCACGAAATTGGGTCAAAGCATAATGAACTTTATGTCAATTGTGTAACTTACAAACTACAAAATACTCGCTGAGGCCATAGCTGAGGCTCTTTAGACACATAAGTAGGTACCTATCGAATAATATTAGTAACTATTAGCTGCCCGCCCTGGCTTCGCACGGGTATGCACTCATCTACGGTTCGCCTACCTACCCTAATTACACCTACCTACATACATACCTACCTACCTACCTACCTACCTACTTACCTACCTACCTACCTACTTACTTACCTTCCTAAGTAGGAAGGTAGGTAGGTATGTATGTATGTAGGTAAGTAGGTAGGTACCTACTTACCTACATACATACATACATACCTACCTACCTTACCTACATACCCACTTTACCAAGATACATACCTACCTACTTGCATACCTACCTACCTACCTACCCTACCTTCACCAACCTATCCTAAGAACCATCTCCTTACTAGATAACAAACACAACAAAATAAAGAAAATTATTCAAAAAACAAAAAACCCGACTGCAAAAACACATAACTGAAAAGAGAAAAAAACAAGCATTATAATCTATAGAATTTTGGTATCGCAGGCGGGGACAAACTAATAACCGGATATACGTATGGTGTAAGTTTTGTTTGCCCCGCCTGCGATACCAAAATTCTATAGATTATAATGCTTGTTTTTTTCTCTTTTCAGTTATGTGTTTTTGCAGTCGGGTTTTTTGTTTTTTGAATAATTTTCTTTATTTCAAGCTTTTTAGTTTTATTAATAAAAATCAAAATTTGGAATTGACTCGTTACTAGCTTTTATTTGATACCTTATTGTTATAATTTTTTTTTTTAAACCTTCCCGTCCCTTTTTTTTGTATTTGCAGGTGCAATATATAAATATTATATAGTCTATGACACTTCTACAATTAAGACGAATCTAACGACACCTCATATGTCAAAATCCATCAAGCCGTTTAGGCTACAGAGCGTGCCAAAGAAATAGACATACATACATACATACTCTCGAAAAACATTACCCTCCTTCAGGTCCAGCCGTTCACGCGTGATGCCGTGATCAAGGAAATAGGGATTCTTTTTTATATAATATATAAATATATAGATCAAACAAAGACTTTTTCGTTTATGGGTGGTAGGCTCGTTGGAAACAGACAAAAATTAAAAAAAAACTTTTTCCCCTAGAGGATGATATGCTATTTTATCTCCGCTTTGGTACGCTACAATGACGGATTTTTTTAAAAAGAAGAGTGAAAAAGTTTTTATTTCTTCCTTTTTAGTGGGTCGGTTTGTAATTTATCTAAGATACAAAAGCCTAATGTCAACTGCTTATCACCTTTTACAAAATATTGCTTTTCCCGATGCAGGGACGTTCATTGTTGAGGAGTTCTCCTGGTACTTCACCATTAGCTCCACTTCCTTCGAAGTCGGTTAAAAATAGGTCAAGTCAAGAGGAGTGTCAGAAATATTACATACAATACAATTTAGCAAACAAATAAGTACGCGCGTACAGGTACAGCACACTGTAAAGTACCTAATCGTCTAAAGTTGACAAAATTGAAAAAATACTATGAACGAACTCCAACCAAGCACGCTGCGTTAGTGTGCCTTGTGCCTGTCGGAGCGATAAACACCTACAGGGAGCACACACACATTGACAATTATTGCTTGACGCGATAGCACTACTAGCTATCTGAAATTATGAGAAATTTGGATGTGTTCCGTAATACCAAAAATGATGAATGAAAACTTAATGTTTTTCCAATTTTTTTTCTATAATTTGTAACTTGATAATATAAGCTATGCTTGTGATGAAACAATATTACAAATATTGTTGTTTATAATAAAGAAAAAACAATATGAAAACAAGTCATTTACGCTGTAAAAATGTACGAAATGCAATTCGCTAATACTTCATGTAGAGGTAGGTTTTTGAAAAAAAAAAGAATTGGAAGCCTAGATAATTATTGTCTCAATCCGAATATCAAATTTATTTGGTGGAAATATGCTCGAATTGGAAATGATTTAGGTATTACGTTTGTATGGACAATTCAAAGGTCGCCGCGTTCTTAAACAGAGCATGGTTCTTAGATAGCTGTGAACTCCTCTTTAAAAAAATGAAAAGTCTTCCACTTCCCTGTATGTATAATAGAGGGGAACACCCAAATACTCCGAAATATTTTATTCCGAATTTCGTTTTTCCGATTTTCAAAAGTCCGAATATCATAATCCCTAAGAATTATAATGTCTATTATTAAAAATCACGAAACTTATTTTACCGAAAGTCATAAATGCGATTTGTTTGTTTTCCGATTTTCATACGTTCGAAGAATCAAATGCTCGATGGGTTTTCGGTCCGAAAAACGACATTCCGATTTTCAATACTTCGAATAAACTTACTAAAATTAGGATTCTGATTCAATTAGTATAATATTTAGTTAGGCATATAAATTCAAAATCTGAGTTTTTAATTTAAAAACGTCTACTTTGGTCCCCTCTATTGTTGGTTAATCATTTAGGTTAGGTTAGATCAGTGACCCTAACGCGCGAAGGCGAGCGATCGCAGGGAGCGTGCCGCGGCAGCGGCCGCCGAGTGCCAGATTCCCTCTATTGTTGGTGGATCATTTGGGTTAGGTTAGGTTAGATTAGTGACCCTAACGCGCGAAGGCGAGCGACCGCAGGGAGCGTGCCGCGGCAGCGGCCGCCGAGTGCCAATTCCCCTCTATTGTTGGTGGATCATTTGGGTTAGGTTAGATAAGTGACCATTAATGCGCGAAGGCGAGTGACCTTAGGGAGCGTGACGCGGCAGCGGTCGCCGAGCGCCAGAACCCCTCTATTGTTGGTGAATCATTTAGGTTAGGTAAGGTTAGATTAGTGACCCTCACGCGCGAAGGCGAGCGACCGCAGGAAGCATGCCGCGGCAGCGGCCGCCGAGTGCCAGATCCCCTCTATTGTTGGTGGATCATTTGGGTTAGGTTAGGTTAGATCAGTAACCATTAACGCGTGAAAGCGAGCGACCGTAGGGAGCGTGCCGTGGGAGCAGTCGCCGAGCGCCAGATCCCTTCTATTGTTGGTGAATCATTTGGGTTAGGTTAGATTAGTGACATAACGCGCGAAGGCGAGCGACCGCAGGGAGCGTGCCGCGGTATCGGCCCCCGAGTGCCGGATTCCCTCTATTGTTGGTGAATCATTTGGGTTAGGTTAGTGTCCCTAACGCGCGAAGGCGAGCGACCGTAGGGAGCGTGCCGCGGTAGCGGCCGCCGAGTGCCAGATCCCCTCTATTGTTGGTGAATCATTTCGGTTAGGTTGGAACTGTGACCAGTGTTTTGTTGTCTTGCTTTTCAGTTTTACAAGGCCTTTTTATTTCGGAATTCTAATTAATCGATACTTTAATAATCGGAATTCGTATTTTTGATGTTTCGAATTATCATTAAGTCGGACTTTTTGTTATTCGATCTATTGAAACTCGGTATTTTGAGAATAGTAATTATAAACGTTAGGAATATTGAAATTTTGGAATTATAAAAATAGGATGAATGATACATCGGAGTTGTTATATTAGGGATTTTGAACCATTCGGAATTCTGATAATCGGTATTTTGAAATTCGTATTTGTGACTTTCGGAATAAAGTTTTTCGTATTTATGTAGTGTACCCATATTAGAGATATCTGTATTTTTACTAAGACTCACATGCATTATTTTAAGCAACATACCGAGGTTATACCAAGACAGAATAGGGCAAAATTTCGCAACCTCTTATATTATCCAGCTGGTCGTAAAGATATTTATAAGAAAAATGTGTTCAATATGTGTAAGTATATTAATTTATAATACTTTACCAAATGAGTTTAAACTGTTGCAGGGTAATGTTTTTAAAACAAAATTGTCAGACTGGTTACAAAAAAAGTGTTTCTACAGCATAAAATAATTTTTAGAACATAAAATTATGTGTTAGAGTATTAACCTGTGTGTTTATTAAATTATGTGTTGTTAACCTGTACATCAATGGGCCGATCGAGGCGCTCAGCGAGCAATATATAGGTTGTCACATAGATGGCGTCTGTTTTAATAACATTAGCTACGCGGACGATATGGTGCTGCTGAGCGCCTCGGTCTGCGGACTCAGAAGGGTGATGAGTATCTGTGAGGGTTATGCAGCTAGTCATGGACTGCTGTATAATGTAAAAAAGAGTCAGTGTATGGTTTTCCAGGGTGGACCTAGAAAAGTAATAGAAATGCCACCAATTAAACTGAATGGATCACCGTTAGAAAGGATTAATTACTGAATTTATTGTAAATTAGTTAAGGTTTTTTGTGTGTAATAATAATGCGATAATAATGTGATAATAATGTGATAATAATGTGATAATAATGTGATAATAATGTGATAATAATGTGATAATAATGTGATAATAATGTGATAATAATGTGATAATAATAATATAATAAAACCGCAGGGCAGCATGTGGAACCGCAGGGCAGCATGTGGCGAGCTGTTGGGCAGTAGCGACCCCACGGACCCTATCTCCCGGGAGAAATCTTGTTCCTCATCTCTGGCTTGCCTTTATTGGCCGGCTGGAGTGAATACTGACGAGGAACAGAGCTCCCGCCTCATTCTTGCCTTAATTGGCTGGCTTGAATGGAGATTCGCAAGAGCAAACGTGCTCGGAGGAAGGAAGTATTCCAGTAAGATGCTGGTAGGGATCTTGACCGTACTTCCGGGATTGTCCTGATAGCCGTGGAATACCGCTCCACTCCTCATAAGCACCTCAGGACATGTTGCCCCCTTGTCGCTACGACACTTTGTGCTAGCGACCGTTTTCGGGGGCCCATTATTGAGTGTGCAAGTCACCCCCTGCCATTTTATCCGTGCATACCATAACATTGATCAGGCAGGGGACATAGACCTTCCATAGTTCCAAGTAACCAATCCACTATAGCCACTCAAACCCATAGCCCCATATTTTTTTGTTTTCATTTTTTGCAATAGTCCTGCACCAACCGGGGATTATCCTTGGGTGCACTTGCATAGTGCATACAGTGATAATCGTCGGTTGGTGCCTCATTCCATTTAAAATTGTCTAAGGGGCCTCTGCGAGTTGGCTTCGGCTCCTCGTACGCCTTCCAAAGGACCGGGACCCCATGGTCCCGAGATATGTAAACATAGAAACTAAATATAATAATAATGTGATATGATAATAATGTAATTATAATGTAATAATAATGTACTAATAATAGAACCCACATATAATTTTTGACATTTAAACATGAATAATTTGCACGCTTGCTTGCAGGCAGAATACTATGACTTTAAGGCTGTAAGATATTCCCTTGTAAACCTTGTATTTTCTTGCAAATAAACAATTTGATTATTTTTTTTGAATTTTTTCCTGTCTAGCCGGATGCAGCTGAATACCAGTATTTTACATGGAGCGACTGCCTATCTGACCTCCACAATCCAGTAACTGGGTAATACGATATCCCTTGGTAAGACTGGTGTCAGACAGGTTTCGGGCTACTTGTAACGACTGTCAAAGACCCACGAATGACAGCCGCCGGGACCAACGGCTTAACGTGATTTTCGAGGCACGGAGGAGTCTCGGTATGTGAAGATGGTTACCCGTCCACTGACCAACCCCGGCAAGCGTAGCTTAACCTGATGGATCGACCCGTGCGGCTTGTTATTACTTAGCCACGAGCTCCTCTATAGAATAGATACAATCATAGTTAGATAAACATATAGAATAAATAGATTAAACATTAGATACTAGTCAAATAACTGTTATTTACTTCTAGTTTGTAAGAAATAAAAGGCTTATTATTTAATTTTTAATTTTTAGAATTATTTAATTTTTATTTTAATATTTATTTATAAACGAGGTGACAAGCTGCTCACTGGTAACCGCGTCCGTGGAGCGCGCACGTGTCACGTGACAGTTCAGTGGTTGCGCCTCCCCGCGGCCGCTCGGACAGTGATAGCTATGTCAGAGTCCAGGCTCACGAATCCAACTCGTCGGGTCTACCAAACAAGACTTACCTTATCTCGAACGTTAGCGCAAAAGTGTCTCAAATTCGGACTCTAAGTAGGTGTAATTATCAAATAAAATTAGAAGACAGCAAAAACATTTATGAAATTGATACACAGCGCTTACAGTCCGACATACAGGTACTTGAGAGCAGACTTAGTTCCCTTTTCATTAAATATGTGGGTTCTCAGAACCAAATTAAAGAACACATTCTTGCTGCTAATGAGTTAGTTAGGTGTCAGTGTACTTGTCAGGTTTCAAACCCTGATGCTGTCCAGCCTGAGGCAACGGAGGACCCGTCCCAGACTGAGAGTGTGTCTCAAGACTGTATCCTCAATCAAGATAAACCTGATATTGTGCAAGAATTATCTCAAATGGTACAGTCAGTAGCTAGTAGTATTTCCTCTTGTAGTAGTCAAGTTTGCTATCAGTCAGTTATGTTTTCTGATAGTATAGGAAGAGGGTTAGGGAAATTAGTTAGTAACAACTTGAGTTTTTCTACTCAAAACTATTGTTTACCTGGGATATCCTTCAAAGAAATAATGACATCAATTACAAGGACTCAATATGATTCTAATACCAACATAACTGTATTTGTAGGAAATAGTTCCCAGGTCAAAAAGGAAGATATCACTGACAGTGTTACTGAGATTTTAAAGTTAAATTGTAATAAAATTATTTTGTGTGCTTTTCCCTATTTTGAGAGGTTATCAAATAGAAAAAACAATTATATACATATGCTTAACAAGCATATTCAGTTCTTAGTAAGTCACTACAGTGACAAACTTATATTTTTTGACACCAACAATTTTGTTGATAAGTTGAAATCGACAAGGAATACAGTGTATCTGCCCATTAGGTTTAGACTTCAAATAGCGAGGCTATTAGCTTATATAAACTCAGACATAAGTAGTATGTCGACGTGCAGTACTATAATTAACACCGCAATTATTAGTAATAATTCTAATGTACAGGTGGCCACCAGTAACTGTAGCACTAATGCTATAAACTTTTACAATTATTGTACGAAGGAGGATCCATGTGTCACTATGGCAAATTCTTGTCATAATGTGGGGTCCACAAGTAGTAGGATCTCATTGCCTGGTGATGGCATGGGAGTCTTGGGGCTCACTCTGGATGTTAATTTAAACTAGATAGTAAGACAACAGAAGATACCAGTAACACTGTAGTTATACCTACCAAGAACAAGGTGTCTTCTGGCTCTAAAATAGTTAATTGTAAAAAAGAGTCTAAGCAGAATACCTTGAAATTATTCCATCAAAATATTCAAGGTTTTTCTTCCAAACAATTAGTAATTGAATTATTTTTAGAAAAAACTATGTTCGAAATTATTTGTTTAACTGAACATTGGTTGAAAGATTCTGAGATGTTAATTAATTATAAAAATTATAGCGTGGTCAGTTGTTTTAACCGCAAATCAATGCTGCGTGGGGGTTCACTAATCTTAGTTAAAAAGTCTATTAAATCTAAGACTCGTAAAGATATAGTTGATTTGTCGGTTGAACATAACATTGAGTTGTCCTGTGTTGAGCTAGATAAGTATGTCATAGTGTGCGTTTACAGACCCCCCAATTATCAAAACTACTCCATATTTGAGGCAGTAATGGAAGATGTTCTAGCAAAACTTGCAACGGGGAAAAAATCAATAATTATCTGTGGTGACTTCAATATTAATATCTTAGAAAATAGTTCAAATAGCAGTCGATTATTAAGTCTCTTTAAATCATTCAATCTGTCAAATGTGTTTTCAGAACCAACCCGCATAACTACAAATAGTGCTACTTGTATTGATAATGTTTTTTGTTGCTGCGACTACTTAGATAAAGCTATTGTTAATTATCTGCCTTCGGATCACAGTGGTCAAACTGTTGCTTTCAAGTGCAACACACCATTACAAAGATTTCAGATACAATCTAGACAAGTAACAACCAGCAATCTAAGTAAATTTAATAATAACTTAATTAGTAAGTTAAGTATACCGGGTCATATTATAAACAATGTAAATGAATTATATGAGGAATTCTTTTCGGTAGTGCGCACCGAGTTCGATAATACTTTAAAAAAGAAAACTAAAACGATTTGCCCAAATTTTCTGTTCAGTGACTGGGCAACTAAGGGTATTAGGAAAAGTAGGGAAACATTGTTTGAGCTGTATGGCCTTAAGCCTTTTATTAACTCTGACACTTTTAATAAATACGTTGCTACTTACTCTAAAACTTTTAAAAATACCTGCAAGGTAGCTAAAGCCTTGTACCTTAGCAACAAGATCAAATCAGCCGATAATAAAATAAAGACGGTTTGGAAAATTATCAATGACGAAACAAATAGGAATAAAAGACATAACAGTGATTTCACACTAGAAACTTCACGTGGTGTCATAAGCACTAACAAAGAAGTTGCTCAAGAATTTGTAAATTTCTTTACCAGTATCCCACTTAAAACTACTGAAACCTTAAATTCCTCGCCCTCGCGTTCAATTGATTTATTAAGAGCCAACGTTTCATCCTGCCCGATTGAATTTAAATTCAAGCATATAGACCCCATAACAGTATTAAAAGCTTTCAAGCAAATTAAGATCAAATTAACCGAAGATCTATGGGGAATGTCAATCAAAGTTTGTACCTCCATCATTGAGACTATAGCGCCGTACTTAGCCTTAATATTTAATTTGTGTGTGGATCAAGGAGTCTTCCCTGATCTAATGAAATATAGTAAGGTAATACCACTTTTCAAATCCGGGGACAGTAAAGATACCAATAATTATAGACCCGTGTCCGTGTTGCCAGTATTAAGCAAGGTGTTTGAAAAGGTTATGCTTAATCAAATGCTCAATCATTTTAATACCAATAAAATCTTACATGATCAACAGTATGGCTTCACCAAGGGACGTTGTACGACTGACGCCGGTGTCACCTTATTAAAACACATATTTACGGCGTGGGAAGAGGCCCAAGACGCCATAGGAATTTTCTGTGACCTCTCCAAGGCTTTTGACTGCGTCGACCATGAAACCTTAATCTTGAAACTTGAGCATTACGGACTTGGAAAACTTGCGCTCAGTTTAGTTAAATCTTATTTAAATGATAGACAACAGCAAGTTCAAATAAATGGTGTCAATTCACTCGGTTTAAAAGTAAAAATGGGTGTACCACAAGGATCAATATTGGGTCCTTTTCTCTTTTTAGTATATATTAATGATCTACCCCATTTGTTAAAAACTCAACCACAAATGGTGTTATTTGCTGATGATACTTCATTAATTTTTAAAATGAATAGACGTGCATCAAATCTTGACGACGTAAATAACGCCCTGCAGCAGGTCCAAAATTGGTTCACTGCTAATAATTTAGTATTAAATGAGAAAAAAACTAAGTGCATAAGATTTTCTTTACCAAATGTCAAAAGTAGTAATTGTGAGATAGTATTAAATCAAGAGAAACTAGAATTCGTCGATCAAACTGTTTTCCTGGGGATCACGCTCGACTCTAGGCTTCAATGGGGTCCTCATTTAACATCCCTTTCAGGACGACTAAGTTCGGCAGCATATGCTGTGAGAAAAATCCGTCAATTTACGGATGTAGATACCGCGAGGCTAGTCTATTTTAGTTACTTTCATAGTATTATGTCGTACGGTATTCTACTATGGGGACGGGCTGCAGACATCGAGTCTATTTTTATTCTGCAGAAAAGAGCCATCAGAGCGATATATGGCCTCCGCAGGCGCGACTCTCTAAGGGAACTGTTTAAAGATATTAACATCATGACGGTACCTTGTCAATATATCTATGAAAACATTATGTACGTAAGGAAAAATCTACATCTTTTTAGTAAAAGAGGTTCAAGACACAATTATATCACTAGGAATAGGGACCAATTAGTTCAACCGGGTTTCAGGCTGGCTAAAGTAGACTCATCATTCATGGGGTACTGTTTAAAATGCTACAATAAAATACCTCCCCACATACTTCAGCTGAATGAAACGAAATTTAAATCTTATATTAAACGCACACTATGCAGTCAGGCATATTATAAGTTGGGGGATTACATCGCTGATAAAAATGCTTGGCTCAACGCTGGTCCTGCTCCACAAGGGCACATAATCTAATTGTATAGCAACTGAAAATACTGTTGGAGCTGCGGAAGATTTTAAAAACTATCTTTGCATTGTATAAATTCAATCTCTTAGCATTGTATAATTGCATAGCACATGTGTGAGTACTATGTACAGACTATAAAGCTACCATTTAGGTACTGGGTATGTCTTTCATTGACTTGAATGTGCCCTGGCGGCTGAGAGTATGTCATGCTCACTCTAATGTCACGCTGACGGTGGCGTGTGTGTTGGATCATTTAGCTCCCTTCAAAATGGTTGAGCTGAATGGTGCTAATCCATGCGTCATGTTCGTGAACGGGCGCCGTCAGTTGTGACTGGTCATCTCATAGCTGCCATGGCTTATTTTAATTTGATTTAATTTTTTAATTGTTTTATTTTTGTTTTTATCTTTTATTACGGACGCTTTTAACGTTTTGCATCGTTCTCACATGTATAAGTTCAACATGAATGATGTAACCAATATTTTGTAACCAAATTTTTATTTAAAAGAGTGTCCGTGGAGTTTCTTGCCCGTTCTTCTCCATAGGTACCTACTACGCTTTGGAATGGGCATCTAGCTTCATCTTTTCTGACTGACCGACCCCTTGACAATTCAAAAGTGCCTGTAATTGGTTTATTTGAAATAAATGCTTTGAGTTTGAGTTTGAGTTTGAGTTTGTAATGGACTAAGATATCGGGACTAAAAGTATGAACCCAAGTGAGCGCGGATTGCATTACACGTGGTCGACTGGGACTGGTAGATAATACCTTACGGCATTTAACGCGCCTTATGGTACCACAATTGCATGTAATATTGAGGATGCAAACTCCGCAGAACATTAAACGTCCTCGTCGCGACGTCATTCAGAACCACGCATTATTACCTGCAGTCAGGTACTGTCTTAAAAGTTTGTGTAAAGGGTAATCTTACAAGGCAATCCACTCGGATATATTATAATTCGTTTTAAATACAAAATATTTACTGAGCAGCGGAGGCCCTTCAGCGACTTGACCTTGAGCTAACAGATTGTTAGCAGTCGTTGTTCTCAGGACGTGCGTCACGAAATGGCCAACATAATAACAGTCGTAGACGCTCGTCGTAGCACGCGAGCCGCTACGCAGAAGTGCTACGCGTGTGTCGCTACGAAGGATATTCCAGTATTTTTTTTATTTATTAAATACAAGACATTCGGTATTGTTTCATAATAATATGTTACTTATTATAGAAAAAAAAAATAGTTTAAAAAACTGTAACCCAGCTACGAGTAAATAAAAGTGATCTAAAAAGTACGAAACAAGAAAATATTTCAGACAGAAATCAAGACATAGGTACAAAAATGGTCAGGGTAAAGCCATCGTCGCATTTTGGAGATTAAATAAGCAGAGCGTGGTTTATCCAAAGAAATACGTATAATCACAAATACACAAGAACAATCCTTTACAATAAAAAAACTTTATAAAACACCATGCGTTTCTTTTCTTTATTACCCGACTACGGCAACGCCAAAGGAAGGGTTATGATTTTAGCAGTCTATGTATGTATGTATATATGTATGTATGTATATATGTATGTTTGCTTTAGTTTAGTTTAGTTTATTTTATTCATAAACAATTTACATTGTGTTGAATTTCATACAAATACAAGATACAAAAAATAGAACTATGAATATACAAATTATGAATTAGTATCCAGCTTTTTTACAGTTTCAAATATAATGTCAAACAGTTTTAAATATAATGTCAAACAGTTTTAAATATAATGTCAAACAGATTTAAATATAATGTCAAACAGTTTTAAATATAATGTCAAACAGTTTTAAATATAATGTCAGACAATTTTAAACATTATGATTAAAGCTATATTTAATGTCGGCAAATTATTTGAAAATTATATAATGTCAAATGATTAAAAACAAACACAAAAAAAAAAAAAAATTCAATATAATTCATCTATTATTGTGTGACACTAACTCCGATATATTATACAGACATTTCTCCAATAAAAAGACCTTTAATTTTGCTTTAAACAAGTGGGTGTTATAAATCAAGATCTTTAGATCAGAAGGCAGCTTATTGAAAATCTCTACAGCTTGATACTTCGAGCAATGTTCTACTATGTTAAATTTTGGTGCTATTGGTTGTTTAAAAAATTTTCTTCGTGTGCTCTCTCTAATCTCACGTTCCTCTTGCGACTCAAACTCATGTAGATACTTGGCAAAATAACTTAAGAGGACCAATATGTATAGACTAGGAACTGTTAATATTGCTAATTTTTTAAAGTAATCTCGGCATGAGACACGTTGTGAAATTCTGACTATTGTTCTTATGGCTCGTTTCTGTAAGACGAATGCTCTCTGCCAGTTATAACTGTAACTATTTCCCCAGAGCAGGATGCTATACCTAATCCTAGACTCGACCAGCGCATAATATATAGCCTTTAATTGTTCTATATTCAATTCATCCCTAAGACTTCTAAGTGCGTAACATGCTGACGATATGGATGATTCAATAACAGCAAGCTCTGGTTTCCAATTTAAATGCGAATCTATGTTAACCCCTAGGAATTTAACCTTGTCCACTAATTCAATATTGTCTCCATTTATTTTTATATCTAAGTTGTCATTATTACGAGTCGTAGTCCTAAATAACATGAGGTTAGTTTTACTTGTATTTAGTAATAAGTTATTGGCTGTAAACCATTCGCAAACTTTATCTATAATTATTTTTGTATTTAATGTCAATTTTTCTATGTCCTTTTCCCCAATTATTACGTTTGTGTCATCTGCGAAAACAACAAGTTTCTCATTCGGCTGGGTTTTATTCATGAAATTAAGAAAGTCATTTGTAAAAATAATATAGAGTATAGGTCCTAAAATTGACCCTTGGGGCACACCTCGTTTCACATATGTCATTTTTGACTTGTATGTCACTTCGTGATTATTTTCGTCTATATGTTTGATTTCTACATACATTCGTCTATTTTGTAAGTACGATTTCATAAGTTGTAATGTCTTGCCTCTAATACCATAATGTTCGAGTTTAGTAAGTAGTAGTTCATGATCTATCGTGTCAAAAGCAGAACTGAGGTCGACAAATAGTCCAACTACTTTCATTTTTTCATTTAATTGACTAACTATGTCATTTATTAAAGTATTCATAGCCTCCGAGGTACCAACACCTTTCTGATATCCAAACGGTCTCAGATTGATAATTTTGTTCATACCTAAATGTAGCATAAGTCTAGTTTTAATAATTTTTTCAAAGAGTTTTGATAAAGTTGGTAATAAGGATATGGGCCGGTAATTTTTCGGATCGGTCTTAGTGCCCTTTTTGTGTATCGGAATCACTTTGGCCAATTTCAACTGGTCAGGAAAAATTGACTCTTCGATGCATAAATTGAAAAAATCAGATAGAGGAAAAGCTAATACGTCTATATTCTCCTTTATAATCGATATTGGTACGTCGTCAAACCCGCAAGAATGTTTATTAGCCATTTTACTAACCAACTTTATTATTTCATTTGGTGTTGTTGGCTTGATATTTATATCAGTTTCAACTCTCTTCGTCGTGTCCATCAGAAAAGTTGCTGCTTTATCTTTATCTTCATTTGATATTGATGACTTGAATACAAAACTTTCTATAAATATATTTGCAACATCCTGAGGATCAGTAATTATTTTATTATCTACATTTAATATAAGATTTCTACGTTGTTTGTTTTTCTTCTTCTTAGTATGTTCGTTTACTATTTTCCATGTTTCTCGCGCTATATTTTTTGCGCTATTTAGATACCTTGATATAGCTTGCTTTTTGGCTTGTGTAATAACTTTCCTATGGATTCGAACGTAATTGGTTTTATAATTTCTGACGCTGACTTTTACGTGTGTTCCACCGTAGCGCCTAAACTACTGAACCGATTTTGATGAATGAGGTATCAATAGATTCGTAATAATGGTCCGGGTGACATAGGATATATAAATTTTCCCTAAATTCAATATGGTGGTCTTTACACATAAATTTCTAACCCTGAAAAAAATTAGATTGAGATAATTATGACATGTTTGGTATCAAAAGAAAGGCCTTGACAAGGACATTATAAATATGTATATATATCATATTTACAAAGCAAATAAATATGTTTAAGTAGTTGAAAACTAGCAAAAGTGATACTGCGCTATATGAAGCGCGAGATGATACCAACGCGTAGATAATCAAACTTTAACGGGGGCTTATCCGAATTTGCCTGTTTTAGAATCAATTTTGAGCTCAGAAAAAATATCTCGTTATTATATACGTATTATAGTTTTAATTCATAATATTGATTTCGAAAGTGTGATTATTTCTATGCGATATGTTGACGTTTAATTGTCATCTTACAATAGTGTTTGACACATTAAAAATTATTATCGATAAAATTATAGTCGTATTGAATTTTTTATAGTAATTAATGAAGAAGTTTTAATAAAACACAAGTTTCTAAGATTTTAATCAGATTCATCCATGTTACTACATTTATATTCACTCCCCATCGTACTGTCTTTGCTACTATCATAGCCTACATTAGCAAACACAATAAACAATGTGTCCGGTATCGGTTGTATACTAATATAAAGATAAACAACTTTCACTCTGGCAACAATAATGAACATTAGAAAAAAAATGCTGTTTCAAACAAAAGTGCTATAATAAAACGATCAATTGTACTAGCGGAGCTAGCAACACAAGATTTTTTTCTCGAATCCGTGATTTTATCGTATTGGCTCTGTGTGAACAACTTTCAGTTTTGAATACAAAAAGTCACTACGCATGAGTACTACATAAAAATACTGTACTGTATGTAATACTGTACTGTACTGTATACGATAAAAATATGTCGTTCTAAAATGTCGATGGCCTAAAATAATATATTCGATAAATTAATAATAGCTGTTACAGTAGGTACGTCACTTGACAATAAAGTACAGCAATTGTTTCTTCATATGTAGCTGTCAATATTTACGGATCTTCATGAGCGGTGAGAAATATCCAAAACAAAAGAATATAGTCACAGTGTAAGCGAATCAGTAAGACTATTTTTAGCCCATTTTACTTACAGAGATATCCAAAGTTGTAAAAAAAGGCAGCAGATGTACTACAAAGAAAATTTTTAATCAATCGCACTAATAAATAAAAAATAGTGTGCCTCAGGGTAAAGGCTTTTGCAGACCGCGACAACACAGAACATTAGCTGATAACGACACCGACCCGACATCGAAACGATGTCTGCGGTCAGATAATCGGATACGTTTAGTGCCTACCAAACGCTTTTACATTGTGTTGTTATTGTCACTTAAATCGTCGCAGACAGCGACCAACACGACACCAATATCGGCATGATACCTACCGGTGAAGACACAGTGCGGTGAAAAGTAAAATAGGCCCAATAACTATACGTTACGTTGTTCAGACCATGGTCTACAACCAACATGGTCTACAACAAAGATATTATACTATTAAGGACTATTTAGAAGACAGATCAATAGAATCTATAAATTATAATTTAGATTGAGTGACGTCGCTAATTGTGATATATTTGCACGCCAGGTTGTGGCAGGATATGCTGAAACAAACTACTGTAACACCTTAATATGTACCATATTCTTGCAAATAAATATTTTTGATTTGATTTGATTGATTGATTTGATAGCGGCCGGCGAGCGCTACTTCCAAGTTGAAATAGGTTAGGTTAGAACTGGAACTATGCCCAACCGTGCGCTAGCGGTCGGCGAGCGCTACTTCCAAGTTGCACGCAGAAATGTTTTCACCATTTTCTAATTATCCGTTTTTTCGCAAAATCCCTAGGGTTTTCTCGAAAATTCGAATTATCAAATCATCAGAGTGGCAGGTATGTAGGTGTAAGTGATGCATGATATTTTATTATAAGTACATTTTAATATTTCTTAGAAGTAACTATGGAATCACTTAGAAATGTATTTTTATAATATCAAAATAGTTTAACAAGCGCCACAGTTTATAAAATGTGTAAGGTTAATTCTAAATTTATAATAGGTGAGTTACAATTAAAATGCCTAACTAGTTTTCGGTAAAACACAATTTAAGCTGGTGGAAAATTATTGCGTCAGCAATAAATGCTGTATTCATCATCATCATCATCATTTCAGCCAAAAGACATCCACTGCTGAACATAGGCCTCCCTCAAGCACCGCCACTTCGACCAATTCTGTGCTTCCCGCATCCAGCGGATTCTGTATAAATTTTTCGGAATTTTCAGTATTTTGTTCGGTCGTTTCTTTGTTTGTATTCGCATATAAGTTATCGGAAAATCAGTAGGTATATAGAGCAGTAAATCAGTAGGTATATATAGCAGTAAATCAGTAGGTATATAGAGCAGTAAATCGGTAGGTATATAGAGCAGTAAATCAGTAGGTATATAGAGCAGTAAATCAGTAGGTATATAGAACAGTAAATCAGTAGGTATATAGAGCAGTAAATCAGTAGGTATATAGAGCAGTAAATCAGTAGGTATATAGAGCAGTAAATCAGTAGGTATATAGAGCAGTAAATTTCATATTTTGTATGTATGTTCATATTTTTTAATTGAAAACTTCTTTAGCGGCGTTGTGCACTTTTTTTGGGATGGATAAAAAATGTTAAACTCGCGTCAGGACGTGACCGTAAGATCCGTTGCCTAGCAACCGATAAAGAAAATATCAAATATGATCGAGTATGATATGAATATGATATTAGGAAACAGTTCCAATACTTTTTTGCATCATTAATACGCACTTTCCTCAAGCTGCAAGTATATGAAGTTAAGTAGGTTACTGAAAAAACTTTATTGCTAGACTTTTTTGAAGTGAAATTTCTTTAGGTGCGTTGAGCATTCTTTGGGTGAACAAAAATCATGGAACTCGCGTCATCGTCACCGAAAGTCATTGTCACCGCACGCTTCCTATGATAAATTTCGTGTTGACAGGGCACTCTGTTTTTTTCGCTCTTGTACTGACAGCAAGCCACATAAATTGCTGACATTTTCGTAACATGGCGTTACGTTGTTAGAGGCATAACAAATATTGTACCAAAGTATATATATGTACATTATTTACTTAGTTTTCACTTCTATTGGCAATCCCCAAAGACTGCCCCGCATGTTTTTTATTTTTCGCTTTTGAGTTACCGTTTATTGTTTGTTCAACCTCATGCACATGTGTCATGCACTCATACCCCAGCTAGGTGTAAAGTTCTCATCAAGGTGAATGAAATAACCCCAAACACGATGTAGCTGCTGTAAAGTGCCGAGGAGATTTTAAATTTTACATGGGACCAAAATCAAGATATAAATTCCTCAATAAAAAAAATCGTTCAATTCGGACTACTTAGTAAAAAGTTATGCGTAAACAAAAAAATACATATATATATTCGTGCCGACTTGACAACCTCCTCCTTTTTCATCGTCGGTTAAAAAGCAAAAAATCCATGCGTTCACAAGACCGCATATCTGCAGCAGTCTTGGACAACGTCTTCACACGTTGCGGTGAAATCTTACTAACATAATATCCTTCTGGAGTAAATGTAGTTCCGTCTTGAAGATTCCATATTCATTATAATCCTTCAATTACACGCAAATAAACAGAAATACCAATTTCAGGCAATTCGAAAGAAACGGAAAAAATAAAATGAATGAAGTGTTGTTCATTGTTGTCACTTGACACTTGTTTTTCTGACAGTGTTGGATAGTGATGTGACTCGTTTTTATTTAATTCGGTACTCGAGTATTAAATAAAGGCTTGACTTGCCACACTAGTTAACTGACATGCTTAATTCTATAATTTAATACGTAGGTAGGTAATAAACCAGGAAATAGATATTTATATTTATTGTACAGGGTGTTTGGTGCAACGTGTGCCAAATTGAAATGGTCGACTGAAAGGGTCTTCTGCTATCCTTTCAGACCACTTAACATGTCTCATGCCCAGTGGAATTTTTTTTATCGACTTTTTATGGTTTTATTAAAAAAATACCCAAATTTTACATTCAAATCCAATATTTTTTTTAAACTATAAGTCGCAGACTCTGAATTTAAATTTTATTTAGATATCTATTGTTTTAGAGTACTTTTAAACAAAAATTAGTGACATTAGTCATCTAGTTTTTTTTTTTAATTTACTCGCAAAGGTAAAACTTAAATTGAAGCTGTACATGTTACAGCTGTTTATATGGCTACAAAAAAAAAACCAAAAGCGACCAGGATCTTCCAACTCCCTCAAAAATTCTCTAGTCAATCCTCTTGCTAATGATGTGCCCCATGCCATAAAAATCTCTTTACAACTTTGTGAATTCGCTAGAATTGTGAATCGAGTCAAATAAGACTAAATTCCAAATTCTAATGAAAAAAATCTTTTTGCGTAACTGTTACTTGAGATAAAGGTAAAATTAGTTTTTTCACTCTTGCGAAGTAAAATCTATCTATATGCGTTAACCGGTTCGAAACAAATCTCGAACTGCCACCGACCCCGTATTTTTTTTTGTCGAGACTAGCTATTAGTAATCTGTGGTCGAGACATCACTGCCTCTGCTACGAGGCATGCCTTTTAAGTTTTGTCGTTACAAGAAAAGAAAAAAACAACTAGAACCTAATAATTCTATTTTTTATTGTTTTTTAATAGTTACCACGTAGTTTAATATACTTTTCCATTCACTCGAACCAGATAATAAAACATTTATACCACTCCAAAGTGGGGGTGATCAAAATGGCAGATTTGAAAGCATCGACTGCTTCTTCACCGGACTGGAACCTTTGACTACGAAGAGTTTTCTTGATTTTGGGAAATGTAAAGAAATCGTTAGGGCTTAGGTCAGGACCGTATGGAGGATCGTCAAGAATTTCTAAGTTTTTCTGTTTCAAATACTCAATCGTTTGACGAGCGCTGTGTGAGCTTGCGTTGTCATGGTGGATGATGCGTCGCTTTGGGTTAGATTTCCGAAGTTCGGCGATGTCTTGTGGTAAACAAACTGTGGTACACCACTCTGCATCAACCGTTCTATTGAAACGACTTTCAATACCAATACGACTTCGTACAAAAACTGTTGAAATACGAAACAGATGTCGGGCCTGCATTCGCAACAGAGGCCAACAATTTGAGCAGGATTAGCAAAAATTTTGAAATAAATGTTAAAAATTCATTTTTTTTTTCAAGTAAAACCCGCGAAAAGCTAGAGATACAAGACAGATTTTACCTTATAAGAGTGAGATAACAGATTTAATAGGTTTGTCAGATATCATTTAAGCAAAAATATATTTTTAAATCATAATTTTGAATATTAGCCTTATGTGACTCGATTCACAATTCTAGCGAATTTACAAAGTTGTTTAGATATTTTTATGGCATGTGGCACATCATTAGCAAGAAGATAGAATAGAGAATTTTTGAGGGAGTTGGAAGATCTCGGTCGCTTTCAGTTTTTTTTTTGTAGCCATGTAAACAGCTGTAACATGTACAGCTTTAATTTGAGTTTTACCAGTGATAAACTACTACCTGCTGTCGCTGGCGGTGGCCGACCTGCTGATCGGCGTGCTGGTGGTGCCGCTGTCGGTGTACCCGGCCATCACGGGTAAGAGTAAATTAAAAAAAAAACTAGATGACTAATGTCACAATTTTTTTATTTAAAAGTACTCGAAAACAATAGACATCTAAATAAAATTAAAATTCAGAGCCTGTGACTTATACTTAAAAAAAAAATTGGATTTGAATGTAAGGGACTTTTTTTAATAAAACCATAAAAAGTCGATAAAAAAAATTCCACTGGGCATGAGAGATGATGTTAAGAGGTCTGAAAGGATAGCAGATGAACCCTTCAGTCGACCATTTCAATTTGGCACACGTTGCACCAAACACCCTGTATATTTCATGTAATAAGCCGTAAAATACTGTGATAGACACACAGCCACAAATACATACCTATTTATTTATAAAAACTTAATGCACAAGTACAAAAAAAAAATACCGTACAAAAGCGGACTTAATGCCTGAGGCATTTTCTACCAGTCAACCTTAGGGTGATGCAGAGACAAAACATGGCAGGTGCAACATAAGAAATTGATAACACAAAAATAACTATAAAATACAGGAATAAATTACAAACTGACAAATTATACCATGTACTTGCCACCTAGTTGTAGGAGACAAATTGCTAATCTTTTAGCATACAATATACACAGTGACACTGGTACTTGTAGTGTACCATCGATTACTGTTAGTAGTGGTACTAACACTACTATTGATACGCCTTGTAGTTTAAACTATTAGGTGTGACAACGGATAAGCCGCATATGTTCAATGTTGTACATCAAAATATGCAGGGTCTGTCCGGCAAAGAGCTAGAGTTAAGTTTATTTATGGAGCACTATGATGTTCAGGTGTTATGTTTGACTGAACACTGGTTGAAAGAACATGAAGTAGTGTTTATCAATGATGATAATTTTACAGTACAAAGTGCGTTTGTGAGAAAAAACGCCATTCGCGGTGGATCTTTAGTTCTTGTTTCAAACAAGTTGAAATGTAAACAACGTTTAGATTTAGTTAATCTTTCCATCGAGCGCACTATTGAGTTGTCTTGTGTTGAACTCGAGCGATACGTTATAATTTGCGTTTATCGACCCCCCTCTGGTGATTTTACTAGTTTTGAATCGGTAATGGAGGATTCACTCAATAGGTTAAAATCAAGTAATAAGAGTATAATTTTATGTGGAGATTTTAATATTAATGTTTTAGATGTTACTCCATTAAGTATTAGACTTCTTAATCTGTTTAAGTCTTATAATTTAATTAACTTGTTTTTTGAACCTACTAGGATCACGGCATCTTCGTCAACTTGTCTTGATAATATATTTAGTGATTGTGATGCCAAAAATAAATGTGTGTTAAGTGACTTAACTTCAGACCACTGTGGTTTATTAGCTAGCTTCCCCATGCCATTACATAAAAAGCCGCGTAAAATAGAATGCAGGCCCTATACAGTTAGTCGTTGCAATAAGTTTAAAAATAATATAGCTCATAGAATTACACCATCTATAGTAGAACACGAGTGTCCTAATGAAATCTATGGAGCCCTTTTTGATGTCGTGCAAAAAGAGTACCAATCTACTTTCAAGACCAAAACTCTTGAAATTAATGGCACCACCGTTGACTTTAACCAATGGGCCACTCCAGGTATTTATAAAAGTAGAGCGAGACTATACGAGTTATATGGTTTGAAAAAATACAGGTTTGATACTCCTTTCCTAGAGTATGTCAAAAATTATTCAAAATTATTTAAAAAGGTTAGTGTTTATGCTAAATCAAAATTTTTAAGCGATAAAATTAAAAATTCCAATAATAAAGTAAAAACCACTTGGAAAATTATTAACAATGAAACGGGTAAGTCGGTTAAACAAGATAAAGAACTTGAGATTATGGTCGACAATAAATTAGTTACTAAAGCAGCTGACGTAGCTGAGGCGTTTAATGAGTTTTTTGCCAACATACCTATAACTACGACTCGCTCCTTAAATTCGTCCCCGTCTAAAGCTGAAAACCTATTGCTTAGTAGTGTGTCTAAAAGTAGTCGTTTATTTAGCTTCGAACATGTAACGCCTCGTGATGTAATTAATGTTTTTAATACACTCAAATCCAAAAACACTGGTGATTACTGGGGCATCTCCATTAAACTTTTAAGTAATATAATAGACATCGTAGCCCCCTATCTAGCTGTTACTTTTAATAAATGTGTTGACTTAGGAACTTTTCCTGACCTCATGAAGAGTAGTAAAGTCATACCATTATTTAAATCCGGTAATAAAAATGATGTTGGTAATTTCAGGCCTATTTCTATCTTACCTGCATTTAGTAAAATATTTGAAAAGTTAATACTCAAGCAGTTGCTAAGACATTTTAATTCAAATAACCTCCTTCATAATGAACAATATGGCTTTACAAAAGGTCGTTCGACTACAGATGCGGGTGTTGCTCTGCTGAAACACATATTTAACGCATGGGAGAACTCGCAAAATGCTATTGGGGTTTTCTGTGATCTCTCCAAAGCTTTTGATTGCGTGCACCATGACACGCTTTTGCGAAAACTGCGTCATTACGGTGTGCAAAACGAAGCTCTCGATGTTCTTAATTCTTATTTACACAATAGGTCCCAATGTGTAGATGTTAATGGTGTGAAATCTTCCGGGTTACCAGTTCAGTTAGGTGTACCTCAAGGCTCAATACTGGGTCCATTCTTGTTCTTAGTGTATATCAATGACTTACCATTCTTTTTAAAGGGTATCTGTGAAGTTGTACTGTTTGCAGATGATACCTCTCTTATTTTTAAAGTAGACAGGAATAGACATGATTTTGACGATGTAAACAGTGCACTCTCAATGGTTACGGATTGGTTTACAACAAATAACTTAGTTCTCAATTCCAAGAAAACGAAATGTATAAAATTCGCTTTACCCAATGTTAGAAATCTAGGACCCAACATCGTCTTAGATAAAGAGGTGCTTGAAACTGTGGGCTCGGCAGTTTTTCTGGGCATAACAGTAGATGCTAAACTTCAGTGGGGCCCACATATTTCAAGTCTAGCGGGAAGGCTTAGCTCGGCCGCCTACGCTGTCAGGAAAGTAAGACAATACACTGACGTTGATACTGCTAGATTAGTCTATTTTAGTTATTTCCATAGCATTATGTCCTATGGCATTCTGCTGTGGGGCAAAGCCGCTGACATTCAAAATATATTTGTTCTTCAAAAACGAGCTGTTCGAGCAATTTACCAGCTAGGTGCCAGAGTTTCTCTAAGAGATTTTTTTAAGGATATTGGTATTCTCACAGTGGCATCACAATTCATCTTCGCCAATATCCTATATATTAGGCAAAATATACACTTATATACTAAGAACAGTGATATTCACAATATTAACACCAGAAATAAGGACAAATTACGAGCTCCTTTTCACCGGCTTCATAAGGTTCATAATTCATTTGTTGGGCTTGGTATAACCTTTTATAACAAGCTACCCACTTCTCTGCTAGATTTGCCTTTTAATGCGTTTAAAGCTAAAGTAAAATCCAACCTTTGTTCAAAGGCATACTACTCTATCAACGACTACTTAAACGATAAAAATAGTTGGTCGCTGTGATTAACTCAAGACAATATTTATGTTCTTTCTCCAGAATTAGCTTACCTACTGACAGGTCATATGAGTTATATAATTGTTATTTTGTTTGACTGTATAAGTAAATTTATTTTCATTTATTATTGACATAATCGACTCATTACAATGTTTTTGTTTAATTAGTTGTATTGCAATATGTGGTTAGCTAGCGACCTCGACAGAAGATCATTATATTATTCTTGCCTAACTGTTGATTTATTTTTCTTCGATGGTCCTAGTTTATCATAATTATGTGACTTCGAGTTACAGTTTTATTAGCTATATGTAAGCGGGCACGCCCTTTATACCTGGAGGCTTTATAATTCGGGTATTAAGTTTTGTTTACGTTTTTAGTTTTTTTAGTATTCATTTTCGCTTGAGTTTAGCTTTCGATATTTTTTTTTTTTTTCTTTGGTACATTGGCGTGTGCTAGCTGTCATTATGGCAAATATATTTTTTTATTTAATGATTTGTGTTGAGTAATGTAAATGATTTGCATACTATTGTATAGAATCAAGTTTTTTTCTAACTGAACAGACAGCTGTGCTGCTGGGGAGTTTGTTGCGCCACTTCTTCTCTCCAGCAAAAGCACTAGGAAGTGGTGAAGGGCGGGCGTTTTTGGGGGACTGTCTTATGTAATTTTGACGTTCGAAAAGTGCTGATTCTCAGCCTAGTTTGAATAAATGACTTTTGAATTTGAATTTGAATTTGAAATAAATTAAATAGTCGTTTCGAGGGTTGTTCTCAGAGGTCCACTAACTAGGCTGAGAATCAGCACTTTTCGAACGTCAAAATACATAAACATATACATACATACAGAATAAACTTTGTCAAGAGAAATAACGATCGGTAGAGGAGAAATAACGATCAGTAGAGGAGAAAATGAATCCAGCAAATCACCGCTGGGATGTTTCAGCCAACTTCTTACGTATATATGCTCACGTGCCTTCACTTTAAAAGACCACCGCCTGGACAAAGAAAGAAGAGCGAATGAAACCAGAGCGGTGAGAAGGACATCGTAGAAGACGATTGTTGGTGGAACGAAGATTTTTACTATGGGCAGAGCATAAGTATTGAATATGGGAAGTCAGGTAAGAAGGAGAAGTGGGTTTGTCGAGAATAGAGAACAACATAGATAGAGCCCTCACCTCTCTGCACACACACATCTCAGTGCTCGATCACGTTAACTCGCGGGCGCGGTGGCGGGTGCGGTCACGTAATATGAAACAGATAGAATAATATGCAAGTGTTAACGTACAAAACGCAGGTGCGTTGAAAGAGCCACGCTCGCGCCCGCACCCGCCGCCGCGCCCGCGCGTTCCTACGTGAACAAGCACTCACATATTCTGTGGGTTTAATTTTTTCATTGAAATAGTCATCGTATTTTCATTTATCTGATTAACAGTGGAATATGCGAACGAGAAACCGCTCTTTATAAAGTCGAACAAACCCGATCTTAGCCGAATCTCACTGACTTAAATCCCACTGGCTATATTTTGGATCTTGCTATGATTCTTTTCTTTAAGTTTTTTTTTGTATGCGTTTCAAATGTACGAAACTACTGGAAACTTCCCTCTAGCACCTATCTTAGATTCAACTTGAATTGAGTTTTTTAATTAAAATCGGGACAGTCGAGTACCTGTGCGTTAATGACTGGGTAACAGTACTAGAGTCAAACTGACAAACAACCAATAACTACAATCTGTTTCACGTTGATTTGTAAACCACTTTACGCGAGAGTAAACAAACTTGAAAATATGACCTGCTGCAGCATCAATGGTACTTTTTTTTACTTAATAAAAACAGATTTGTTTACTACATAATAATATATCGAACTGTAACGGTATATAATTTGTTTTATATTTCAATTTAAAAATAAAAATAAAAACGTTTCATTAAATGCATATATGGCATTGACGACCATAACTGGAATTGAATCAATTGAGTGTATTATCAAACGAATGAATACGAAAACGA
Source organism: Conistra vaccinii (assembly GCA_948150665.1). Classification (NCBI taxonomy): domain Eukaryota; kingdom Metazoa; phylum Arthropoda; class Insecta; order Lepidoptera; family Noctuidae; genus Conistra; species Conistra vaccinii. Next base: position 363,435 of record OX411321.1, read on the forward strand.
AGGAATGATTACGAAACGTTTGCTCAGTGTGTAGGGCTACAGTTAAAGGGAAGATTTTAGTAGCACAGGAACAATATCGCCAACGTATACAAAGCTAAACGTCAAATGACCATAAATCTTTTGGGCTTACGTTAATTCTAAAAGAGGTAACAGTACTCGTAGTAGCCAAAAGATTTTAAAGGACGGAGAGGCCTTGCCAGATGAACAAGTGGTACAAGAAGTGTGTGACCATAAGTTTCTCCCGCGCAAGCACGCGTGTTAGACATATTATAGGTACGGTGGATGGGGTATCGATGGCTAGGATCACTGAAGTGGATGACTTGGTTGTCCGTTCCACCACTGGACTCACGTTTCGTGATCATATAGATAAGGTATGCAAACAAAGCATATAGAAACCTAGGATTTGTCCTGAGAATGTTTGAAGGGTTCATAAATATGAAAGCTATAACGGCATTGTATAATGCTAGTAAGGATCTAATAACAATGTAATGCAGTATCAGGGCTCCCCATGAAACTAAATATAGTCTCATGTTTGGAGCGCGTACGAAATTTATTTTATATTATATTATTATTTACTAGGTATGGTCGGATATAATGAACTGAGAGTCAGGAGGCGCTCCTCACTCTCAACCTCATTGCTGATGACGTCGACATATTCTGTTGCGTTCTGGGTGAATTTGAAAGAATAGCTACATAGAATTTGTTATGGTACAAGCAGTGGAACTGTTTAATTTTTAAGTGTACTACAATATCGCATTGGGTCTAGCCTGTAAGGATATTTGTATGTTTGGAGTGAATAAATAAATAACTAAATAAAAAAAACATAACAAATAAATAATAATAAATATTTTGGCTGCTGAGACCAAAACTACAAACGTAGTACTATAGAGGAAACGCACTGCAGTCTGCACTACTCGCACGTCGCACACGATCACTGCTCCATAAAGTAGTAGGCTGTACTGCAGTCTGCACTACTCGCACGTCGCACACGAGCACTGCACCATAAAGTAGTAGGCTGTACTGCAGTCTGCACTACTCGCACGTCGCACACGAGCACTGCACCATAAAGTAGTAGGCTGTACTGAAGTCTGCACTACTCGCACGTCGCACACGAGCACTGCACCATAAAGTAGTAGGCTGTACTGCAGTCTGCACTACTCGCACGTCGCACACGAGCACTGCACTATAAAGTAGTAGGCTGTACTGCAGTCTGCACTACTCGCACGTCGCACTCGAGCACTGCACCATAAAGTAGTAGGCTGTACTGCAGTCTGCACTACTCGCACGTCGCACACGAGCACTGCACCATAAAGTAGTAGGCTGTACTGCAGTCTGCACTACTCGCACGTCGCACACGAGAACTGCACCATAAAGTAGTAGGCTGTACTGCAGTCTGCACTACTCGCACGTCGCACACGAGCACTGCACCATAAAATAGTAGGCTGTACTGCAGTCTGCACTACTCGCACGTCGCACACGAGCACTGCACCATAAAGTAGTAGGCTGTACTGCAGTCTGCACTACTCGCACGTCGCACACGAGAACTGCACCATAAAGTAGTAGGCTGTACTGCAGTCTGCACTACTCGCACGTCGCACACGAGCACTGCACCATAAAGTAGTAGGCTGTACTGCAGTCTGCACTACTCGCACGTCGCACACGAGCACTGCACCATAAAGTAGTAGGCTGTACTGCAGTCTGCACTACTCGCACGTCGCACACGAGCACTGCACCATAAAGTAGTAGGCTGTACTGCAGTCTGCACTACTCGCACGTCGCACACGAGCACTGCACCATAAAGTCAAATGTTTAATCGAACCCCAAATAATTCCCATTTTGGTTTCTTAAAAGTGGACCCGCTACGAGTATAAACGTCTCTTATTGTGAGCTTCAAATAATTGCCATTTTAGTATCCTCAAAGTACTAAATAAGTAGCCCAGTGACCAACTTTGTGAAAAGGCTAGAAAGTTAAAAAAAGAGGCTTGGTGTGTTTAAAAAGGGCGGTGGACGTCATTAGAAGCCGAAAAAGTTTTTAGAGGCTCCTTTAAATATTTCAACACCATAATATTAACTAATGGTAATATCTTAACTACGTAGGTCCTGTTGCCTGCCGGTAGACCACTAAGCCCCCACAAGGTGGACCAACGATGATCCGGTGAAGGGGAAGGATTTCCGCATCCAGCGGGGATGCGGAAATCGTAAGCCTAGCACCACACCTGCCGAACGTTCCGCGGCGGAACGCTCCGTCGCGTCATATTTCTATGGACGTAACGTTCGGCTGATGTGTCATAGGTAACTTGAAAAACATTAGGAGCGTAGTCAACCGAACGTTCCGCCGCGGAACGTTCGGCAGGTGTGGCCCGACCCTAAGACCGGTCGAGTGGCGGTGCGCGCGCGCTGCTGGTCAGGATCCAGCAGGGGTCGAGTGGGGGATGATGATGATGCATTATGGACCGTATTTTACTATTCACCGTACGTATTAAGAATCAGAAATAATTATGTTATAATAGTTCTGCACCCATGAGGAATTGATGAAAGTCGTCCATGTGGCGGAACACTGGCCTGACAAAATACGTGCCATCGGCGCCATGCAACAACATGGTATAATATTAAACGACAAATACATTAAATAGGTAGGTACAGGTACTGTTTAACAGTGAGGCGTTAGGTAAGTCGTAATTTTCGTGACAAAGTGGTAATATTACGTAAAGCTACAGTAAGTAAGCGTGCTTAGGACTAAGGGTTCTCGTTTAGATCGACCTCGTGCGTGTTCCGCTTGTCCTTGGCTTTATCTAGATCTACCGAAAACGCGCTAACTGAGGCGTTTGCACTTCGCCAACGCACGAAACCTACTAAACTTGTTATGAGGATTTTGTGATCTAAGATATTCACTAGAATACTTTTATATTGACAAGTCTGTTGATTGATTGAGTGACAATATATTGGTCATTTGGTCACTTAAGTGGCACTAGCAACCCGCCCCTGCTTCGCACGAAGCAAGGAAGCGATGAAGGGCGGGCGTTTTGTGTATTATAGGTATGTCTTATGTAATTATGACTTTTGATTTGATTTGATTTGCACGAGTGCAATGGCGATATGTTAAATTATCGAGGTGCTATACAGTGGTGGTGGTGGCCCAGTGGTAACGGCTGCAGCTTACAAGGTAAGGTCGTAGGTTCAAACCCTGACAGGCGATTTACTTAGTCCAAATTATTTGATCCCTCTCTTTATTCCATCCACTGCTCTCAACACGGTGAAGGCAAACGTCTTGAGGAAACGGGCAAGTCCGAGAACCAAAAACTTCGAAAACATGTTGACATTTAGTAACCCACACTGGGCCCTCATGGTGGATTACGGCTCACTCCCTTTCACTGAGAGCAGGCCTGTATCCCAGCTTTGGGGACATTAGAGGCTGTTTATTATATTATAAAATGTGTTTGGTCTCGGACTGTACAAACTTAAAGGGAAGGTAGTTTGCTCTATTTTATCAATAAAATTGTTCTACATGGGGGGTCGGAGCCCAACCCCCCTGAATGGCAGCCATTTTTGTATTTTGATCGCATTTTATGATGATGTTTAGTTTACCTAAATAATGAAGATTAAACGAACTTACCAAGTGAAGTTCGATCCCAATTATGCGAGCAGCTTCATTCGACGCGATTTACGTTTAACATGGTGTAGTAGCGCCATCTACCGTAGGCCATGCACGATGGTTTAAAGTTTATGATTTTTTGACATTTCACCCTACCACTGCGCACCGCTGTCGTAGCGGACCGTTCCGACAGTAGTCCTCATTTTGTTTAAAGGTAAGTACTAAAGAATATTTATTTTAGAATCGTTAGAACAAATCGGGATGGGGTTAATTATTGAATTGATAATTATAATTAATATAAAAGTAGGGTGGGAGTTGGTAAATCGCGTCGAATGAAGCTGCTCGCATAATTGGGATCGAACTTCACTTGGTAAGTTCGTTTAATCTTCAATTATGCTTCGCAGCTTCATTCTTAGCGATTTACGTTTAACATGGTGTAGATGTTTAGAGCAACGGTTTTAAAATAAATACAAAAAACAATGTTTAATACTTGTAGGTTTGAACATTGCTTTTACCCCAAATATATAAATACCTAGGTAAGTATTTGTATTAAAGTAAAATAAAAAGAAAGTATATACTTATACAATCATAAAAAAACAATTCTTGTTTTATTTATTAACCAAAGTGTACATTTGTATAATAATTATGCACCTGTATATAACTAGTTTTTAATACTTAAAACATTATATTTGAGAAGAATCCAGCAATGATTCAGCGAACTGATTATGATTAACAATTTCTTTATTGTAGAAGCGAGCAAAAGCTGATGACGAATCAGTCCATCCAGCAGTCTTTTTAATCACATCTATGCTAACTCCTAATTTATTTGCCTTTGATGTGGCTGCATGTCGTGTACTGTGCGCACAAAATATTGAAGTGTCTACGCCACTTTCTAGCAGCGTATCCTTTAGCCAATGACTAATAGTTTGAGAAGTAATGGTTGAATGTGGTTTTTTGAAACTTAGAAATAAACTATTATTGTTATTCTTACGTAATATCTTAGTTTTATTCAGATATGCTTGTAAGCATCTAGCTGGGCAGATTTCTGGACGTGTATTATAAAATGGAAGTCTTAAGATTGGTTGAAATGAATTTAATTTTGTTGTCTTTACTGTATCGGGAATTTTAATAATGATTTCATTAGGATTTGTTATTATATTGCTAATTTTAATTAGAGATAAGGTTTGTACACGATGTGCGGTCACAAGAGCAATTAATGAAACAGTTTTCCTGGAAAGTGTTTTCAAATCAAGGTTTTCATTAGGCCATTTTTGGGCTAAGAAGTTTAAGACAATGTCAGGATCCCAAGTAATATTGTATTTTGGGTTTGTTGGCCTTAATTTGAAAACACCTTTCATGAAACGTTTAACTCTTTCATCATCTAAATGATGACCTAATAATAAAGATAAAGCGGATTTGTACGAGTTGTTTGCCCTATACTTCGCACCCTTGTCGAATACCTCTGTTAAAAAATGAATGACTACCGGTATTGAAGCACAAGTGTGATCATATTTATGTTTTTGACAGTAAATAATCCAGGCTTTTATGCAGCCGTCGTATTGTTTATATGTGTTATTTGACAAGGATGCTAACATTATTTCCACTGATCTAGGTGACAGAAATTTGTTTAATAGAGTCTGCCGGATAATTTCGCGGCAGCCAATGTTAATGTTCGGTGCAGACTGTGGGTTGATCTGTAAGGAGATTTTAGCAAATTACAATCAGGTGGAAAGTAAATAATTTTAGATTGACATATTTTATTAAATAACGGAAACCAAGCTTGAGTTGGCCAGTATGGGATAACAACTATACCCTCCGCTTTATCGGATATGATTTTTTGGATGGTTTTTAGTACCATTGAAAAAGGTGGAAAGGCATAAAAGTTTAAATCTTTCCACGAAATGGTGAACGCATCAATAGCCCACGCATCAGGATCATTCTTCCAGGTAACATATGTATTACATTTAGAGTTACAACGGCTGGCAAATAAATCTATATTTGGTGATTCTAACTTGTGTTTTATTTCCTCGTATGCATAATTTCCTAATTCCCATTCAGTATCCTGAAACTTTTTTCGAGACAACATATCAGCTTCTTGATTATCTTTAGTGTTAATGTATGATGCAAAAATTAAAATACGTCGCTTTTCACACCATTTCCAAATATTACGAGTTTCATCGTTGAGATGTGGGTATTGTACACTGCCCATCCTGTTAATACATGAAATGGCTGTAACATTATCGATTCTTAATAATAACTCGCAATCACAACAATCACTGGCAAAGACTTTTAACCCAAAAAAGGCGGCTTTCAGCTCTAACTGGTTAATGTGTAATTTCAATTCATTTTCTTTCCAATAACCGTACGATTCATCACCACCACAATATGCACCCCACCCGGTGGATGAGGCATCGCTGAAAATTTCTTTTATATATTTATTGGTTTTAATATTAGAATAACCAAAAGCCACATTATTTAACCACCACTTAAGATCTTCCCTTATAAAGTTAGGCAATAAGACTGTTTGATTGTAACTATCATTTTTTAGCAAAGCATTAAATTTGAATTGCTCAAATAATTTAGTACGCATCCAAGAATATTGTATCGCAGGACAGGCAGATACCAAAAGACCAATTGTTCTAGCAAAATCGCGTAATTTACATTTATGAATGTCTAAATATAGATGAATATTACTTTTTATTTTGTCTTTTTTATCCGAGGGCAATTCCATGACCATTTTTTGGGAGTCGAAAACAAAACCTAAGAACTTGCACTTAGTACTTGGTATTAAACAACTTTTATCTTTGTTTATAATAAACCCCAATTTTTCTAAAAACGCACAAGTATGTTTCACATTAATAGTACAGTCTTTAAAGTCATTTCCTATACAAAATAAATCGTCTAAATAAATAACTGAAATCATATTTCTAGACCGCAAATACTCCATTACAGGCTTCAAAATTTTTGTGAAAACATATGGAGCGGTGCATAACCCAAAAGGTAAGCAATTAAATTCAAAAAGAGTTCCATTATAATTAAAACGCAAGTATTTTCTGTGACATTTAGCGACATTAATAAAAAAATATGCGTCCTTTAGGTCAACCGAAGCCATGTAACATTTTCTAGTTATTAATTTAATGGCTGTCCTGTAATCCTCCATTTTAAAATGATTAGTTTTTATAAATTTATTTAAAAGTTTTAAATTTAGGATAAAGCGTTTATCACCATTTGGTTTAGGTACAAGAAAGACAGTTGATATGAATTCGCCCTCCTCGTGGGAACATTGTGAAATTGCATTGACATCAATTAACTTTTTAATTGTTTTAACATAATCGTAATGCTCCTGTTCTGATTTAGGCATAGAACATGGACTGTCAAATCGGATTGGAGTGGATGTAAATGGGATTTTATATCCTTTTATCCATGACCGTAAGGTTGGGTCATCTGTAATTTGAGACCATTGTAAATAGAAATATCGCAAACGTCCAGCGTATTGCATTACCTGAGTATTTATCTGCGGTAATTCCTCCTGGTCGGAGATGTCTTCGGCGGAGGTGGCGGCTGACGTGAATAATTGAAGCCGCGCGACTGACGTGCCGGCTGTCGTCCTCTCGATGACTCGCTTGGTTTGTTCGGTGGTTTCCTTGGTATTGGGCCCCTGAAGTTTAAATTCCGGTTCCTTGGCATGCCCCTGAAGTTCGAACTACTTTTGCTAGTAGACGCAATAGGATTGGTTTTTTGCAGAGATTCTCCTGTTTTTTGCACAAACTTTGCGGCTCTAAGTTTCTCGGATAAATCTTCTCCAAATAAGTACTTGTCACGATTCGTGTTAGCAAGAGCATCGCGTAAACTGGTATTAATAGAACTCATAATTATACTACGTCTGGTTCTACTTTCAATACAGTGACTGTCGCATAGAATGCGGCAAGCATCACTAAGAGGCTGCAGAAGTGTTTGCTTAGAAGTCTCATTTCGTAAAATCATTTCAGTGAGCTGAGATAATGCGGCTAATGCGACGCCAATTTGATTTTGCTTTTGTAACAAACTGGCGTCTCTCCTGACTAGAATTTCTGGGGTAGCTGCTTTAGCTTCCGGATTTAATAACGGGGCTACAAGAAAGTTACAGTTAGCCGGTACAAGATATTTTTTGAGAAGCGGTTCTTTTAGTTCTCTAGGTAAGCCTTTAATCAAGATATCTTGCCAACGGGATGCGATATCATTATGAATATTTTTACCCAGCGCAATGTCTGGCTGTGGAGGTTCTCCTAAAATCTGAAGTATATCTTCTTCTAGCTGGGTATCCTCCTCCTGAATGTTTACGGAACATGGATCGGGAGCAGAGGATGGTCCTGGCTCCGGAATGCCAGCTTCTGCATTGGTATGTTCCAAACTAGTACATTCATACGTTGATGTTTGTGGAATAGGAGAAATCAAACCAGGCAAGGATTCATTCCTGTGGTTGAGTGGCGAAGCTCCAAGATCGATCGGTGATGGTCTTGGTGACATCATAGGCAAAACTTGCTCTTCGATTTCAGAATCTGTGTGACAAACCAAAAATTCCGTTATTTTAAAACTTGATATGCATATAACCGTCAACGACGTTAATTAATTGAAGCTTCAACCGCCAACGACGGTAATTAGTCCAAGCATTAACCGCCAACGGCGGTAATTAATTCAAGCAATAACCGCCAACGACGGTATTTAATTCAAGCATTAACCGCCAACGACGGTAATTGATTCAAGCATTAACCGCCAACGACGGTATAGTTATACTTTATAAAATTAACCGCCAACGACGGTAAATAAATTATTATGGTAAAATAACCGCCAACGACGGTAATTATTTATGCAAATAGGTAATAATTCGGTTATTCGCCAAAGACGATTTAAAATCAGTAGTAATATTAACACGTCAACGACGATTTTAATAACATTGTTCGTACTTACTGCTATCATCAGATGAAATTACGCGTCTTCGGCGCTGTAACTTCCGTTCCAATTTTTTAATTTTGTTTGTGATCCTAGATTCCTCCTCTTCTCGATGTTTCCTTTTGTTTCCCATATTAAAACTATAATATTATTTTCACTACAAAAAGAATCTAAAAATAAAAAGTAAAAGTACGCAGTGGCAAAAGAATACGTGCGAAGGCTACAGCACGATAACACAGAATGAGGACTACTGTCGGAACGGTCCGCTACGACAGCGGTGCGCAGTGGTAGGGTGAAATGTCAAAAAATCATAAACTTTAAACCATCGTGCATGGCCTACGGTAGATGGCGCTACTACACCATGTTAAACGTAAATCGCTAAGAATGAAGCTGCGAAGCATAATGATACCAAAAACTCGATTCTATGACAATTGGTTTAAGAGATATTGGTGTTGGAACATAGGCTTGCGTAGGTAGTGAGTTCATAACGATTTGGTTTTTCTGTAGACATTTACAGTGATAATAATCAATGATAAGCAAAGAACAACAAGTATGAACTATTATTGCACGACTCGTAATGCGAAGCATTAGAGTGTGCTCTACGATCCAAAAATTATTTAATATTTACAAAAGTAGAAAATTTGCTCCCCCCTCCACCATTTTGAAGGCACGCAGTAGCTCGGATCAGTCATAATTTCTGCTGCAGCAACGCGAAAATTTACACTACATACTTGCTGCATTATCCAAGCCGAAGCTAAAAAATACGACGAAACACTTCGACAAAAGGTAAGTAGTCATGCTCCCGCTGCTTTTTGTTTTTGCCTCGTCTTGGCCGGCCTACCGTGCCCCCAGATATGTTTGTGCTCGTGACTGTACTTTAGTACTTACAAATAAATTGTTATAAAAAATGCGACTAAATTACGTGGTCTTAAATGGTCTATCTACATATTATTATATCAAAAGAAATGTGATTGCTCGTTGGTACCTACAGTATTATTAGTGAGGTACGGAAGTTGAGGCGTCGGTTGCCCGGCAACCGGCCGGCGGGTGCCCGGCGCCGCCGACAGTTACACAAGGACAGAAGGTCCGCTATAGTATATTTGCGCCACAAAAGGTGAAAATTTGATTTGTCCTACATTTATTTATAGATTCTAGTATAAAAACCAAACAAATTGTCCGATGATATTGGAGATATTTCACAAATAAATCGTTCGGATTCCTACAGACAGATATTGAGGGAAGGGGCGATGACTGCTATTGCCAGCTGATGTGGCACCAAAAATAACAACATCGAACACAGTACAATCACTATTGCACCGAGCGAGCCCAGTCTGGGACCGACTGGTCTTAGCGTGAAAATTATGCTTTCTTGAATTTGGCTCGTGTACGTATTTCTCCGCGTCTTGTGTATAGTGGTACTTGTGCGCATCAGCGAACCACGCCCGCCATGGCTGGCGGTAACCGCGGCGCTCACTCAAGGTTAAGTTCGTTGCCCCAGGGTGATCGCAACGCCGTTCCCCCAACGAGTGGCTATGGTGGCTAGGGTGGCTAAGGTAGCTAATGGGCAGTACCTCCTCGCTGTTTGTACTCTCTTCTAATAGGACGGCCCTGTGATAATAGCTTTCTATGGGTATGTGGTGCACAAACCTTGCTGTTCTAACCTAATCCGTTGTTTTATGTTCCGTTGAGTTGGACAACAATCTGTTGACTACATCTCTGACAGCCGCGCTCGGCGATGGCTGCCGCTGTCGGGCGCGTCTGCGGGTATGTCCACGCTACTGCTTGTGGCAGCAGGGAGGACCCTAGCGCTTTTAGTTTAGCGCCAGACTGAGGGTGTATATAAAAGAGAATTTCTTCTGACTAAACGGTATCTTTAGATTGTTGGTGTAGTAGTGACCAGCGCGACTGCAGAGCGTGGGATGTCTACTGAATTCAATCTCGGGGTCGAGCAGCTTATAAAAAAATATATTATTCATATATTATAATTTTTTATTTATTGTTTTATTCTATTAAAAATATATTGTCTGGAGATGTAACCGATTGGTCAAACAATATTTTTTTCCCGCAAACTTATTGCCATACGGCAATAGATTAGCCAAATAAAACTTATTAATAACTGGCAAAATGTCGGTGGCTGTTCCTACTGGATCTCTTCGAGACCTTCGAGAAATGAAGGCGTGATGTTATGTTGTGTGTTAATAAATAGTTAGAGCTCTTATGAACGTGATGGTTGTGTTGAGTATTAATAGCGTGGAGGTCGCGGGCTCGCGGCGCAGGTCAGCACAGGTTAAACAATATTAAGTGTTCGGTGGTTACAGTACTACTACTAGCTCGAAGCCGACCTATCGAGTTTAACTAGCCCTATAACAGATTACAGTACACGATTTAGAAAACATTTGTAAAAAATAATGCCTTCATTATGAACTGACATCATGTTATAGCGTGGGGTTTACTGCGATTGAATCATTCGCCAAGTGCTGGGATATAGTGGTGGTATTATATATAATGTAGGTATTTATTATAGTGAATATGTACATATGTGTATTAGAAGTTTATAATCCATTTATGTACTTGTGTACCTATTTTATTTACAATTCATTAAGTTATGTTTTTATTACTTTATTAATATTATCTACTTAATACGTAGTCAATCAGAGCACCTGCCATCCTATCTCTTCACCACCCTTGTTAGAGAAAAGGCATTAAGTCCGCCTTTGTACCTTATTGTGCGAGAGGTTTAAATAAATAAATAAGGCAGGTCGAGGGGGCGCGCGGGTCGCGTCATGTCAGATAACGCTGGTCGAGGGGGTGCGCGGGTCGCGGGTCGCGGCACGTCAGATAACGCTCTGGTCAAGGGGGCGCGCGGCTCGCGGGTTGCGGCACGTCAGATACCGGTGTCGAAGGGGTGCGCGGGTCGCGGGTCGCGTCACGTCAGATAACACTGGTCGAGGGGGTGCGCGGGTCGCGGGTCGCGTCGCGGCAGATAACTCTGGTCGAGGGGGTGTGCGGGTCGTGGGTGGCGGCACGTCAGCGCGCGCAGTGCCGCTGCACTCGGCGATGCTTATCACACAACATAACGTTGAATAGTCTCGATCTGATAACTCACCCCATGAAACATACTTTTCAAGGGCTCTGAATACAAACACTCATTTTAAAACTGTTCAGTTTTATTGTAGCCGGTAATTGACGAGGTCATTGGTACAACATCTTGAGGTTGTTAGTAGTAATGTTAGTAGTATACTGATGGGTAATAGCCGTAGCGTCCGTAGCCCCCATTCCCGTAGCCGCCATACACGCCATCGCCATAGCCACCGTAGCCTCCATTCCCATAGCCACCGTAGCCGCCGCCACCGTATCCACCGTAGCCACCATAGCGGCCGCCGAGGCCGACCCCCAAGCCGACCCCGAGGTAGGGCTTGGCTTGCGCGCTCCACAGTGCGCCTACCACCAGCAGCAATACCAACCTCGTCTGCAAACAACCACTCGCTACAATATTATGCTCTGCTCAATTAGTAGCAGCAGTCCGAAGGTAGATGTAGACCAAAAGGCACTTGAATAAAAATGAATTTACACTGTAAAACGAATGATAACATTATGATAACCAACTAAACTAGTATTTTTTTAAATAATATTAATATTGAAGTATCATGTTGTTATTTTAAGTTGTATAAGGTAATATGTGAGAGTAACTTACAAGTTTAAACATTATCCAGTCCGCTCAGCTAGTGATTGCCGGAATCGCATGCGCTTACTTTTTATATGCCGTTAATGGACTAGTCGTTGAGAATTATCTATTGCCTAATTTATTTTATTTAATTAATAAATCGTTAGCGATGACGAAAAACCAACCGCACTGTTATCATATTGATAATAAAATCGATGCACGACGCGACTCTTGTCATCTCGCATTCCGAACATTTCGAATAGTAGGAACAAATAAATTGATCTTTATCTTCAGGTAGGTACCTATATCTCGGGACCATGGGGCCCGAACTTTGGATGACGCAACTTAGGCCTTTCGCCCACACGGCGACATTTTGTAGCAATGCTGTCGCGCGTTTTGTAAATGTGCTTCTGCATCGCTACTATCGCGCGTTAGTCGCGTTTGCAACGTGCGACAGAAACGATGCAAACGCGCGACTGTTTCTGACGAGAGGGTGGAGAACGAAGGGGCACAGCGTTTGCACCGCGACTGAAGCGCGACAGCATCGCGATAGTAGCGATACAGAATCTGGGCAAAGGTACACAGCCAGCGACAGCATCGCGGCTGTATCGATACACATGCGCGACAGCATCGCTACTGCATCGCTACAAAAACTTTACTCAAAATTAAATGGCACACCAACCGATAATTAATTATTATAATTGGTCACCTAGTCATCTTTCTTTGAGCCTTTTATTAGTAGGTACATTGTGTACCTATGTGTTGCGGGAGGAGGCCAGTGTGTGCAGGTGAGACGAAGTAGCTCTGCTGCCGGACAGGGCTGTACATCTCTCAACGTAGGCATCGTGTCGTGAAGTCGTGTTGGTTGGCCTACAGTCTATCCCCACGCCCTGTAGTCTACAGTCTTAGAGCCCTGCTTCATAAATTCGATGTGAAATCATAAGATTGTTTTTGGCTACTTTATCATTCTCTCTACATTCTCATTCTCTTTTAATTCTTGTATCAACAATGTATTGTTGGATGTCGGCAACATGCTCAGACGTCAGCAAGGAAACTTCATATAAATGATGAGGTTCGTTTAACTTCGTTTGTACAAATGAAGTGCGGAGTAACGAAACAATCAAAAACACCGAAAACAGTTGTAATTTATAAAAGTAAACGAATACAATTCGTTAAAGGGGTAGTTCCGTAACTATAAAAGTAAACGAATACAATTCGTTAAAGGGGTAGTTCCGTAACTACCCCTTTAACGAATTGTATTCGTTTACTTCGGTATCGGTCGATACAAGATTTTTTGTGTACTTATCGAAAAATACTGCCGCTCAGTGCTGAATGAATATTACTTATTTTAGTAAGTCTTTTTGTAAATATTATGGTATCCCGATTTAGTATAAAAAATAATAATTATACTATTTACGCTATTCTTTTAATAGTTTGCTTACTTATGAATCAAACCAAGACTATGTTAACAAACAGAGAAATGAATGAGTTTTGCGGATTTGATACTAACGTGACTAATGAAGGCGATGTGTTGCACAGCTGTTATCAAAACACTCAGCAGATCATCAGCACCGGATCGTCATAGAACAGCATCTAGCACGTTCTTACATAAACTTTTTGCTACATAGAACATCTTTCTCTTTATAAAATACTAATGCCGTTTGCACCATCATTCCCTCAAACACTTCCTTACTAAGGATCTCTTACCCTAAGAGACTCCTTAAATGACCGTACCTAAGTTTTTTTTCACCAGATTAAGGGATACCTACTTGGGGGCCACTTACCTAAGTGACAGTTTTTTTTAAATCAGAGTGTCCGAAAATCCTACTTATACGAATAAATTACCGATTTTGTATTCCATCGATAAATCATGTAGATTAATGTAACATAATATGACAAAATAGTTTGGAAAATCCAAAAGTGCACGCCTCATACTTATCACTCATTCATAAACGAAAAAGAAATTCAAAACATAGTTTAATAAAATCTGTCAAGTGCGAGTCGGACTCGCACACGAAGGGTTCCATACCATGTCGTAGGTACAAGATTTAACACTATGAATTTTTGTAATAGGTACTTTCGTAAAGGTAACAACAGAGGCGCTATAAAAAAACAAAGATTTGTAAAGAAATTGTCTAATTTTAATGAAAAAATGTTGTTGTGTTAAAATATATGTGTAGGAGTATATTTCATTTATTTTAAGAGAAAAATATTAAGTTAACTTTATCCAGTAACATGCATTAACTAAAGTCAAAGTTATTTATTTGCTACTAACATAGTATTAGTAGGTATAAATAGGTATACATATATGATATGTAAGCAGGTAGATATGTAGGTTAGGTAGGGTAGGTTAGGTACCTACCTACCCTGGTAAGAAGGGTAGGGTAGGTAGGTAGGTTAGGTAATTAGGTAGAAATAGGTAATTAGGAAAGGCAGATGCGCCGTAGATAAGAACTTAGTGCTAACCGTGCGAAGCCAGGCCGGGTAAAGCTAGTTACTTATAAATAAAAGGATTTCTCTTGCTACATCAGACTATATTGTACAAAATAGAATGTAAGTAGTACGCCAAATTTTAATTATAACTGTGCGTTTGCACTGGCGAAACATTCACAACAAAACATGTTGGAATCTCTATTTTCTGTCAATTTTTCATACAATGTTTGACAGGAACTAGAGATTTCAACATGTATTGTCCTGATGTTTCGCCAGTGCAAACGCACGGGTCAATACAGGTATTTATTTACGTTATTTTTGATAGTCATACAGAAATCTATTATTTCTTACTTATTATTTTTACACATCCCATCGGACTATGAGAGTGAGGGAAGACAGAGTGCACTCGTGTCTGCGCACACACTTGTGCACTATAATATCTCCCGCGCCGAAGGCCAGTCTCCGTTGAGATTGGCCGCCGTGACCGAATATTTTTACACCAATAATTTTTCTCAATATGAAATTGTATCCACAATACAAGCTCGAGGAGCTCGTTGCTAAGTAATAACAAGCCGCACGGGTCAATCCATCAGGTTAAGCTACGCTTGCCGGGGTTGGTCAGTGGATGGGTGACCATCTTTACATACCGAGACTCCTCCGTGCCTCGGAAAGCACGTTAAGCCGTTGGTCCCGGCTGTCATTTGTGGATCTTTGACAGTCGTTACGAGTCGTCAGAAGCCCGAAAGTCTGACACCAGTCTTACCAAGGGGTACCGTATTACCCAGTTACTGGGTTGTGGAGGTCAGATAGGCAGTCGCTCCATGTAAAATACTGGTATTCAGCTGCATCCGGTTAGACTGGAAGCCGACCCCAAGATAGTTGGGAAAAAGGCTAGGAAGATTGATTGATTGATGAAATTGTATCCACAACGGTTTAAGGTAACTGAATAGTACACTGTATGTGCCAGCATTCATTTCAGTGTTACTGAATATATTGTCTATTGGAGTGTAGTTTTAACATGAGGTACACACATATCAACACCGTCTAGGGATACTTTGAAAAAAGTCGATAAAGTTCTTAAACTCAAAAAATACTGGCCGGTTTTAAAATCTTGTGAAGAAAGTTTATTTTGTAGACCTTTTTGGATGATCGAAATTTAAATGATCGAAATAGTATATGCTGCCATGATAGTAGGTACTTACTAATTCCATGTCATTACTTCGACTATTAAATAGTTATCTGTGGAATTTATATCGCATAATATTAGCATGAAATACAAAATTATTACTTTAAGTTGCAGAAAATCGCCCATATTATATAAAATACATTATGAATCGGCGTTTTTAGTATTTGTTGATTATAAACAGTATATGTTACATGATACACACAAGTTTCAAATTCCTAATTTGTTTAGTTGTTGAGATAGAGCTCGTACAAAAATGGTCTAAAACAGACAACTTCTACGGCTCCCTTATTCATCATTTTTGAAGATAAAAACAAATAAAAATTATATTTATTCTCTACTCGATGAGCTCTAGAAAATGATACCCCACATGCCAGGGTCAGATTATTTTTTATTCAAAATTTAATTTTATTGTATGGCGACCCCCCTTTAATTTTTAATATTATTATTTGTTGCTCTTGCGGCAATAGAAATGCTCAATCTGTGAAATTTTCAACTGCCTACTTATTACGGTTCATGAGATAGAGCTCGCTGACAGACAGACGGACAGCGGAGGCTTATGAATAGGGTTCCGTTTGTCACCCTTCGGGTACGGAACCCTAAAAATGAACAATTTATCACTTTTCATGAAGTCGTAATGTCAACGACTGACAAAGATATTTACTTGGCGGTTGCTAGGCAACTTGCGGACATCGAATCAAAGGTTGGACATATTTACTTAAAGATATTATATTTTAGTTAGTATTTTATTAATTATAATTAAACTACTTTGAATAAAAGAGCCATTTTCAATAGGGTTCCTTCTACGGCTGAAACAAATGTATAAAAAAAAAATTGACTCAATTAATTGATTTTATCGCAAGCTACAATGTTTTCATGGTTCATAAATTGACGGACAGGAATTTTTTTTCAACTATTTTTATGCTTTTTCCATTTCTGCTGCATTAAATCAATCGTTAAAAAGTACAGTATTAATCTCCATTTAATCATCTATACAATGGTATATAAATTAAGTAGGTTCTGTGTACTAGCTGGAGTGTAACAATAAAAACAGTTACAGAAATGGGGCAAAAATTATTTTTCGATCGTAGAGCACACTATGTTTCGCATTACGAGTCGTGCAATAGAAAGAAAACATAAAATAACATGATTTGACATTTAAAAATAGATAAAATATCATCCAAAATTCTTTATTAAAAAAAAGAAAAAATATAAGAAGAATGTATTAGAAGTGTATTAAAATAGTGACATCTTGACAGATGACCTTCCATTTCGCAGCAAATATTCACCTTCAACAACAAATGAACTGTCGCTTATCGCTAAGATGCCGAATATCGGGCCCCTATATTTAAAGGATCCCTTAGCAGAAACCAACGCTTAAAATGTCTTAAGAGCCTCCCTAAAGGAGGATGCTTAAAAAAAACCCAGGTTCGGGGGAAAAGCGATGTATCTCAAATCATCAATAATAATAAGTACTTAAATAATAACTGGTCATGATCGTGATCCTTACTGGCAAACATATAAAAATTGCCAGTTTTATTCTGCAGTCGTCTATATAAAAAATTGATAATTAGTTTTAATAACTTTATTCAAAAATATTATGTTAAAATGCGAGCTAGGCTCATTTTAAATTTTTTTACAATGCTTAAAGTCGTTGAAAGTACTTTGGATATATTTAATGTAACAGAAACTTCGAGAGTTCGACATCAAAATAGTCAGGATTTAACAGCATCGTCACGTGAACATACTATTGTTAATACTATGATATTGATTTGATAGTTTGGAGTCCTATATTATCGCCATCAGCGCCATCTATACTATCAATAATTATATAATCACGTGAGGACACTTGAAGTTTTGGGAGTAGAGGTGAAATCAAACCAGAGTATTTATAACATTTTTTATTTACTATTTTAGAGGTATGAGGAACAGGGTGTTAAGTTAACTCATCAATCAATCTTCCTAGCCTTTTCCCAACTATCTTGGGGTCGGCTTCCAGTCTAACTGGATGCAGCTGAATACCAGTATGTTACATGGAGCGACTGCCTATCTGACCTCCACAACCCAGTAACTGGGTAATACGATACCCCTTGGTAAGACTGGTGTCAGACTTTCGGGCTTCTGACGACTCGTGACGACTGTCAAAGATCCACAAATAACAGCCGGGACCAACGGATTAACGTGCTTTCCGAGGCACGGAGGAGTCTCGGTATGTAAAGATGGTCACCCATGCACTGACCAACCCCGGCAAGCGTAGCTTAACCTGATGGATCGACCCGTGCGGCTTGTTATTACTTAGCCACGAGCTCCTCTGTTAAGTTAACTCATCCTCTATAGAAAAAGGAGGATCCTCCGATCAGACAGGTGTCGTGTATGACGGGCAACTGCCCAACGATAGATGTCAGGATCTTGTATATATGTTGAACTTTGCTTGCGCGATGCAGCATTTTGATGCGTAGTTTGCATGTAGCTTTACAGTGCCAGTTGAGGTCCTAGTGAGTCGGAACCGGGTGCCGCATTGTTCGTGGTGAGTCGGAACTGGGTGGCGGCTGCGTTATAATCCAGTGAGTCGAATGTGGTACAGCGCCACCCAGTTCCGACTCACCACAAACTATGCGGAACCCGGTTCCAACTCACTGGAGCCTCAACTGGCACTGTGAACTCACATTCAAACTACGCATCAAAATCCTGAATCGCGCAAACAAGCAACATATGTACAAGATCCTGACATCTATCGTTGGGCAGTTGCCCGTCATATATGACACCCATCTGGTCGGAGGATCCTCCCTTTTCTATAGAGGATGCGTGAACTTTACACCCTGTTCCTCATACCTCTAAAACAGTCAATAAAAAATGTTATAAATACACTCTGGTTTGAATTCACCTCTACTCCCAAAACTTCAAGTGTCCTCACATGATTATAATTATTTATAGTATAGATGGCGCTGATGGCGATAATATAGGACTCCAAACTATAAAATCAATATCATAGTATTAACAATAGTATTTTCACGTGACGATGCTGTTAAATCCTGACTATTTTGATGTCGAACTCTCGAAGTTTCTGTTACAATAAATATATACTTTCAACGACTTTAAGCATTGTAAAAAAATATAAAAAAATGAGCCTAGCTCGCATTTTAACATAATATTTTTGAATAAAGTTATTAAAACTAATTATCAATTTTTTATATAGGCGACTGCATAATCTGCAGAATAAAACTGGCAATTTTTATATGTTTGCCAGTAAGGATCACGATCATGACCGGTATTATTATTGATGTTTTGAGATACATCGCTTTTCCCCCGTAGCTGAGTTTTTTTTCTATGGAGCTTGAGCATTCTCCTTTAAGGAATGATGGTGAAAACATTGAGGTATTATGTACGTACAATAAAAAAAAGGGGGGGGTCTGGATTTATGCTTTCGCGGTTGCACAACGACATGCTTTGCTTTGCTTTGCTTGGTAGTATAGATGCAGGCCTACTCTGCCGCCTCCTTCAGAGGCGGTAGGGTGGCGGGGTCTTGAGGGAGAGCGCTACAGTCGTGTAGATCCTCAAGGCAAGTCTGGCGGATGCACCTTCCCGAGGTTGCCACCCCGTTTTTGGTCTAATTCCTTAAGAAATAGACGTAACTAAAACCACCAGGCGCCATCGCATCCCGTCCCAAATTCCCTTAACCTTTCTTTCCCGTCTTTTGCCCTCCTGCCCCAAATCTCAAGAACCCTTCCCACTCCATCCAACCCATATCCTCACTCCTCCCAACTCCACCTTTCCAACTTCCTCTTCTAACCGTGACCCCCTGTGACTGGGTGGTGGCGGGCTCGACTGTCACTAAAATCAGCTGATAGCGAGTAGGAGAAAGCAGTCGCCTGCGCTAGGACCTGCGCAGTTGAGCGCCGTGAGCGGGGATGATGGAGTCCTGGGGGGTTGAGCCGAGCGGCTCTGGCTGTAATGTGCCCGTAAGGCAACACGCCCCCTTTGGTCCGGATTTCAAGCGAAACGGTGGCCCTACCCAATAGCCAGGGGTAGGGAAATGGCCATAGTGTCCCGTCAGAGGGCCACAGGCGAGGTGCGTGAGGTCCGCTGAGGCCGTCCTTGGGCGGCCGAAGCGGTAGGTAAAGGTCATGCTGACGGTGTAAGTGAGGGCTGATCAGTTCGTTGGGGGTGGGCCTTTCGACCCCCTACGCCAGCCCGATCAAGCACCCGATGTCGCACTGTAAACCAGCCTTGCGCCCCTATATCTCTCTGGTAGTCCTAACGTTCTTGCTTCTTTTAATAGCAAGACGTTCCCAGTTGCGGGCTCCATGGAGGGTGGGAGCCAGAGAGATGAATTTTAATAACACTATATCATGGATTCTTTAAGGCCTGATAAAAAAATAAAACCTGGAGTGGAGGCGAAAGCCAATGAGACTCCCAAGGGAGGTGCTTGCACTTCCCTTGCCCCTGGTGGCCATGCAGTTAACGCTGCCGGCACCAGCGCGGGCACCGGTCTGGCTGTGGCGAAAACCGCAGCTAAGACCAAACATAAAAAGTCCCAAAATAAACAAAGGACGTCGGCGCTGATTGGGACCAGTACCGACCCTTCTAATACAAAGGTAAAGACCCAGGCGACGATTAATACCACTGCCGGTCTGACCCTCTCCATACAGTCCCCGGTGCCGGGTAACACTGGCTCCGGGCTCCCAACCAAACACCCTCCTCCTCCTGCGGCTCCTCTAGCCTCCCCACATCAGACGGTCGTAACCGGTCAAGCGGGAACGACCAACTGCATCGAGGACGTTTTTTCACGTGCCTGGCAAGTCGTGCCGAAACGCAAGGGCAAGGGTAAAAAACGCACTCAACAAGCCCTTCGCCCTCGCACCGACCCTTCAGGTCCAACAGTTGTCCCGGAACAGGGCAAAAAGAGGGACAGATTGACGAGGAAGGAGCGCCGTCAAGCATTGAAGAAGTCTTCAACAAGCAAACAGGCCACCGCCGCCAGTTCGGTAAAACCAACGGGCGGCCAGCTAAGCTTCTCCGCAGGTAAGCGGTCACAGGCAGAGGCCGGCACTAGCCGACCTGCGTCCAGTCAACCGCCAACCACCACTCCGGAGAGATCGGCTGGTGGTAACAACACACAGCGACCCGACTGGAAGGATCAGGCCGCGGCCAAGCGAGCTCTCAACGAGACCTTGACACCTCGGGGAGAGCATAAGCGGCCGCGACTTGATCATTCCAGTAGGGTCGACCACAGAAGCTACGCCCAAGCTGCAAACGCTACCCTGGACGTCGCGATCACTTGCGACCGCACGGGGATACTTAGCAAGGACGTATCGGACCAGGTACTCGCTGCCATCCAGAGGCAGATCATCCTCGAGGCCTGCTCCCCCAAGCAAGACAACCCGGGCCCGACCTTCAATGCCAAGCCGTTGTTCGCCGGGGGGGTTCTTAAACTGTGGTGCGGCAACGACCACACCTTAGCCTGGCTAAGGAAGACAGTCTCCGGTCTCACTCTCTCAACTAGCACCCCGCTAGTCGTGCTGAGCCAGTCGGAGATCCAGAAGCGTGCACGGTGCGGCATCGTGATCCCGGACGAGCAGGGGGTCTATGGTGAGTCGACCTTCATTGGGCGCACCCTCAGCTATCAGAACCCTTGGGTGGATATAAAGAGGTGGGTACTGCTGCACGCGGACAAGCAAGCAGAGGCATGGTTCGTGGTGGTTGGTGTCCCTGTGGACCAAATCCCGACCCTGATGGAGGCCGGACGCCGCCTCTCAATTGGTTTAGGGGCGGTGTACGTGAAGTTCCAGGGTCGGAACGGAAGGTTCACCGACGTTCCTCAGGGATGGGACCCCGCCACGGGAACCGTCTGCGAGGCGCTGGAACCACTGCCTCTGCCACCAACAGGGGAGTCCACTCCCCCTGTACACAACCCGGAAGCTTCCGCGGCTGATCCTGCTGCTGCAGAGTCGGCCGCCCCTGTTGCCGCCATCGTGGACGCCGTCCCCTCATCGGGCGGGGAGCTGGATGACATGATCCTGTCCCCAGCTTCAGATTCGGGAGAGGATGGTTTCGACGAGGGCGACCTGTTTGCCGGGCTCAAACTTGGGGGGGACGATGAGGGTTCGACCAGCGATGGCGTCCCTTTCGTCGGCCTGTAGAGTCCTCCAGGCGAACCTCCACCACAGCCAGACCGCGACGGCTCAGCTTCGTAAGTGGCTGGAGGTACAACACACGGCCATAGCCTTAATCCAGGAGCCGTGGATTAGGGCAGGCCGCATACAAGGACTCTCCAATCTTGGCGGTAAGCTCCTAGTCACCTCAGATCACGATCACCCCAGATCGTGCATCTATGTCACAGGTAACCTTAAAACACAGCTCTTAACTGACTTCTGTTGCAGAGATGTCTCTGCAGCTAAGCTGACTATACAGCGCGACGACGCCAAGGAGGTGGTGGTCGTTTTTGTCTCGGCCTACATGCCCGAGGCGGAGGCGCCGCCTCCCCATGACCTCGCCCGTCTCGTGAGCCATTGCGAGAGGTGTGGTGTCGAGGTCGTCATCGGGGCCGACGCAAATGCTCACCACCAACTGTGGGGTATGGACACGCAAAACGAGAGGGGTAAGGCCTTGGTTGACTACCTATTCTCAACTAACCTAACCCTACTAAACACTGGCTCTGAACCGACGTTCGTAACCAGGCGAAGCCGCACAATCATCGATCTCTCTCTGGCAACGGAGGGCGCGGCGGAAATCATCACCGGGTGGCAGGTTTCTAAGGAGGCCTCCTGCTCTGATCACAGGTGGATCCGCTTCGACATCCAGGTCTGTGTGTTACCGACACCTCCGCGGCGTAACCCACGTAACACGGATCGAGCCGCATACATTCGCAACCTTGATTGTAGGCTCGCGACTTCAAGCAACCCGCCGGCATTTGCGGACACGACACAGATTGAGGTACAAGTAAGCCACCTTACTAAGTCAATCATAGACAGCTACCAGGCTGCATGCCCAGAGACCACGCCGCGCAACACACCGGGTAAACAACCCTGGTGGGGTGCTGATCTGGAGCGCAAACGCAGCAAGGTAAGAACTGCTCTGAATAGAGCCATGAACACATGTGCGGATGAGGACTGGGACAACTACTACGCGGCCAAATCCAGCTACAAAAAATGCATCAGATTCAGGAGCACCTCGGGTTGGCGTAAATTCTGTGGTAGCATTGAATCTTGTCAACAAGCAAACAGGGTAAGGAAAGTACTGGCGCAGCAGAACACTCCTGGGCCCGTCACCCTCCGAAAACCTGACAACACACTCACGTCGTCACCTGAAGAAACAAGACGCGTCCTAATTGAAACTCACTTCCCTGGATGCGTCTTCGCGCAGGTAATTGACTGGCAAGACGAAAACCAAACACCGTCAGACAATGATTGGCGGTACGCACGCAGGGTGATCACGTTGGAGAAACTCCAATGGGCCATCCAGAGCTTCCATCCTTTTAAGGCAGCTGGTCCTGATGGAGTATTCCCCGCCTTACTACAGTGGGGGGGTGCTCTGGTCGCAATAAGGCTGGTGCCTTTAATGAGAGCGTGCCTGGCCTTCAGATACGTTCCCAAAGGATGGAGGGAAGTGAAAGTGATATTCATCCCCAAGCCAGGTAAGGGTGACTACACTAACGCCAAATCCCACCGACCAATCAGCCTGACCTCCTTTCTCCTAAAAACTATGGAAAGGTTATGTGATAGGGAGCTGAGGGACGGCGCGTTAAAAACTATACCGTTACATGGTAATCAACACGCATACAGCTCAGGTAAGTCGACCGAATCTGCTCTTCATCTAGTGGTCAGCCAGATAGAGGACGCGATTCATCAAAAAGGCACCTGTCTGGGCACTTTCATAGACATCGAGGGAGCCTTCGACAAAACCAACTTCTCCAGTATCAGCGGCGCCCTCTCCAGACATGGAGTAGAACAGGTACTAACGGACTGGATTACAAACATGTTAAGCAAACGAGTAGTTCGCCTTGAGGATGAGCGGCAGTTGGCTATGATAGCCAGAGGCTGCCCCCAGGGAGGGGTTTTGTCCCCCCTGCTATGGAACCTGGTAATCAATGATCTCATCACAAAACTCAACGCCAACCGCTATTACACAATAGGGTATGCAGATGATCTCGCAATTCTTGTATCGGGGAAGGTGACGGGAACGATCTGTAACCTCACTCAGCAAGCACTACGCATCGTAGAAAGTTGGTGCAGGGAATTTGAACTATCAGTGAACCCCACTAAAACTGAACTAGTCATGTTTACCCAAAAACGCGCATTAGGCCCTTTCCGCCTACCTAAACTGTTCGATACAGAACTTCAGTTGGCCAACGAGGTCAAGTACCTCGGGGTCATTCTAGACAGTAAGTTAAACTGGAGTAGTCATGTGGACAACAAGCTAAACAGGGCCTGCATCACCTTCTGGCAGTGCAGGAAAATGATAGGTAAGAAGTGGGGCCTATCCCCCAAAATTATACTGTGGCTGTACACAGCAGTGATCCGCCCCATGATCGCTTACGGGGCCGTGGTCTGGTGGCCCCGCACTCAGCTGGTCACAACCTCCAACAAACTACAACGCATGCAAAGGCTAGCCTGCGTGGCGACCACGGGCTGCATGAGGACTACTCCGACTGCAGCAATCGAAGCCATGCTGGGGCTGCCCCCTCTCCACCTGTTTATACAGCAGGAAGCGACAATGGCGGCGGTGCGCCTTAATGCAATTAATCTCTGGGGTAAGAGAGACACACAACACACCGCGCTGCTTGAGGGGTTCAACAAGGAGTTCCCTATCACGAAAGCCGCTAACGACCGGGTACCCAAACAATTTATCTTTGATAAAAAATACAGGATCCAACTTCACGAGGATAGCCGATGCGAGGGCTTGCGCCCCGCAGAGCTGCGGATCTTCACCGACGGATCCAAAACAGGTAGTGGCACAGGTGCTGGAATCTTCTCCGAGGACTTCAACATACACATAGCCACGCCATTGGGAGTCCATAACACAGTTTTCCAGGCCGAATGCATGGGTATTTCTCTTGCCACCTCAGCCATTATGGCTAGGGAAGTTAAGGACCACTCGATACGCATACTCTCGGACAGCATGGCTGTTCTGCAAGCGCTAAACAGTCACACTGTTGACTCCGGGCTGATATACGAGTGCCACCAGCGCCTTAACCAGGTGGGTAGCCTCAATAATATAACCATTCAATGGATCAAAGGACACAGCGGTTCGCGGGGCAACGATGCAGCTGACGAACTTGCCAGAAGGGGTTCGAGCATGGCACCAGTGGGGCCTGAACCCATTGTGCCACTCCCCTTCGGGTACCTACGCACTCTGGTAAGGAAACGAACCAGGGACCAACACCACAAACTATGGTCTGACCACACTGAGTGTAGGCAAGCCAAGGAGGCACTTCCTACAATCGATGGCCGCCTCACGAATAAGGTTCTCAGACTAACGAAACAACAGCTGCGCATAGTCACAGCAGCCGTAACTGGCCATGGGTCATTTAATAAACACCTCTTTGTCATAGGAGTCACAGACAGTCCGCTGTGCAGAGCCTGCATGGAGGACGACGAGACAGCAGCTCATGTGCTGTTAAACTGCCCGGTGGTCGCCGCTTACAGGGCAAAGTACTTCGGTAACCCAGGTACCCTACGGGAGATTGTCAGTGACACCAAGTCGTTGCTGGCCTTCTTCGAGGAGCTGGGGTGGATCGAATAACCAATATTCCCACCCGTACGCAAAATACGCGCTTTGACGTGGAGTTGCGGATACCAGCCCGTATTACCTATTACCTATTACCTATTACGTACAATAATACCTCAATGGGTGAAAACGGGCATCCTATAATACAAATAAATAGGTATACCGCGACTAAACTAAGAGTTGCTTGCATGGTCGATGAAAATAACATGACGATGCATAACACAACAATTTCATAGAATTAACAAACACGGAACTTAATGTGACCTGATTACTTTTAAAACGTCACATGTTTTTGTATCGAGCACATAATAATGTTTGCTAAATCCGTAGACTATTTAATGTCTATTTACAAGTCAATGTTTTGGTTAATATTTTAAAACTAAATAGCGCCGGCGTTTCCCAGATGAGTGATCCCTGAGAAGAGAGGTCGAAAACTTAGAGGACATGTGTCTTTTGAACTCTAAACAAGATACTAGCTTCTGCCCGCGACTTCATTCGAGAGGAAGTCGTAAGAAATCACATTATACTAAAATAATAGCCACATTTTTATAGAAAATATAAGTAAGTATAAGTACGACGTTTGTAGTTTTGATCTCAGCAGTTAGGCTGCACAGGGAGTCGAGGACTAGTGATGCCGGAGCAAGCGACGGCGAAGTACAGTAATCTGTTGTCGGTGTGAGAAGCAGCAGGTCGACACCCGCAGCCTTCAGTTGCAATTTCCTATTGCTTGCGAAGTTTTTCGTTTCTAGTGAATTAATGAACGCCTGTGTTGTCATGAACTACCTAATGGAACAACACTGATACTGACTAACGCGTTTTTACAGATTATTCCTGACGAACGGCATCAGTAAAATAATATAACAGTAGATTGTAAACACACAAGATTTCTCATGAACCACCGTCAGTCACCTAGTCATAGATATTTATTTTTATAATAATAATAATCATTTAGTGTGGGGGTCGAGGTTTCTTAAATGCTAAAACCCTCCACAACCGCGAGATTTACAGTTCCCGCTCTCCTTGGCAAAAGAGAACTGGCGCAAACGTGTAGTACTTGATACTAACGATCGTAAGGAAGTATGGCAAGGCAAAGAGCTTCACGGACGCTTTTTCCGGGTCCTCCTTGGGTCTGACGTAGACTTTCTGGTGTCTATATCCTGGCTGCCCTTCGGCAACCTCTTCGGGGAAACCGAAGGTTTTGCCTGTGGGATTATGGATGAAGTTATCATCTTTTTTTTTTTTCGTACTTTTTTTTTTTCGTTTTCTCTTTTCATTCAAATTAATTCGACAAAGTCACGATTAATATGTAAAATAATTTGTAAAAATAAACTGAATCAATCCGAAAACTCAGTAACATGCATTAACATTATTAGTTTAAAAGAAAACATAATTTTTTTTTGTAGAAAGTTAAATACATTTTAAATCAATGTGATTTTTGAGCTTGTATCTGCACAAGTTCGGTAATTTTAGGACCAATATTATTCGTATTGCTCAAAGCTGCACGCAAATCATCACTTATTTTCAATCGATTCCTGGCCTTGTTTTTATTTACCAAAAAAGCACAAACCCTCTTTTTTCACATTAATAAGTTGTTGAGGAAATCATAAGATAGCGCAAGGCGATTTCTCGAATTTTGGTGTAAGAAATTGCTTTTTTACGTCATAACTTCTTAAGTGAATTATACTCGATTGCGTCCTTACAGTTTTTATCATTTTGAAATTCAATGAGTTCTTCCCGGATTTCTTCTGTAACTTCACCAGCATCCGTGCTGGTGAAGTTACAGAAGACATCGTGCAAAGTTGATCAAAAACTGAATCACGACCTTTTTCGTGATTCAGTTTTTGATCAACTTTGCACGATGTCTTCTGTAACTTCACCAGCACGGATGCTGGTGAAGTTACAGAAGAAGTGCTTCTCACACCGACAACAGATTACTGTACTTCGCCGTCGCTTGCTCCGGCATCACTAGTCCTCGACTCCCTGTGCAGCCTAACTGCTGAGACCAAAACTACAAACGTCGTACCTATACTTACTTATATTTTCTATAAAAATGTGGCTATTATTTTAGTATAATGTGATTTCTTACGACTTCCTCTCGAATGAAGTCGCGGGCAGAAGCTAGTATCGTCATAACTTCTTAAGTGAATTATACTCGATTGCGT
This sequence comes from Conistra vaccinii, assembly GCA_948150665.1. NCBI lineage: Eukaryota > Metazoa > Arthropoda > Insecta > Lepidoptera > Noctuidae > Conistra > Conistra vaccinii. The sequence continues at coordinate 391,124 of OX411321.1, forward strand.
CCTTACAGTTTTTATCATTTTGAAATTCAATGAGTTCTTCCCGGATTTCTTCTGTAACTTCACCATCATCCGTGCTGGTGAAGTTACAGAAGACATCGTGCAAAGTTGATCAAAAACTGAATCACGACCTTTTTCGTGATTCAGTTTTTGATCAACTTTAGCTTCTTCTTCATAATATTCTGGGAAGTAACGATTAAATTCATCAATCACCACTTGATCATTGCGCACGCTTACAACTGACCGGCTCATGCGAGCGACAATAGGTACAATGATTATGGATACCCCTATTACCCCTCCTTCGGGCCCCGCGATTCCCGCGGTCTCGCCATTCACAATAATCGTCGCGAGGCGATGCATCGCCCGCAAAATTTGTAATCGTTTGCGGACCATATTTTGACTCCTGCGGACCACTGGTTAGGAACCACTGGTTTACATAAACCAAGAAAATGCCGATCGGCAGCCATACCGCGGCCAAGCCGCGTCGGTATTACCTACTTGGTCACGAAAACTAAAAAAACAATGCGTGGAATTTATACTCATTACTACCTAGTTTGTATTTGATACGTTACCAATATTGTTTTAATTTATTTTAAAACTATCATCCCCCGTTTTTATGCATTTTGCAGATACAATAATTATATCGAGCCCTAACCGCCGATTTATCTCCCACAATTAAGACGAATCTAACGACACCTCATATATTAAAATCCATCAAGCCGTTTAGGCTACAGAGCGTGTCAAAGAAATAGACCCTACTGAAGTAGGGTCTATTTCTTTGGCACGCTCTTCTTCTTGACTGCCCCAGGGCAGTCGAGTAAAAAGTAGTAGCGCCATCGGTATCGAGCACCGTATTATCTAGAAGCCATATTTGTTCAACGTACATTGCTTGTCTAAGTAACGACCTGTCGCACAAGCGACCTGTCGAACAAACGACTTGTCGACCTTATGACATGTCGCACACCTGTTGATCGAACTAATGACATACACTCCTGACATATAGCTGTAACTGGATGTTATAAATGATAAACTAGGACCATCGAAGTATTTTATAAGTAAACAGTTAATTACTAATAACAATAACAAAATCATGATCAGCAAGACGACCAATCACCACAAGCAGCACCCGTTCACGAGTATAACGCAAAGATCAGCCATCACCCCCCTCGCCATATTAGAGCGTTAAATAAGAAAAACCACAAAAGATCTCAATAATTGGGGACCAAACTTACAACCACAGCCAGGTTTGCGAAGCAGTCATCGAATCGCTAAGGTAATTAAATTGTCTAAAATAGCCGTTCTTATTTATTATGTCATGAGTGACTTCTTAGCTCCTTATAGCGTATACCGCATAGATATAAGAAAGAGTATACCGTGATGAAAATCATTTGAAAGACTGAATATATTAGGTATATCTTCTTCTAACTATCTCCAATATTCTAACCTTTTGGCTCGGCTTTTTACAACTTGCGGTAAACTGTAGAAGAATACGAACTTGTAATATTACTTATCCCCATAGCACGCTATAGCGTGACAATTTATAGCCTACAGATTGACCAGACTTGTAGGGAATACCAAAATTTTAACAGAATCTATCCGATAGTATTTACGTGATGCTGGAACATAAATTCAGACAAACATAAAAATTCTAAAACTATACATATTTTCAGCATTAGAAGCATTCCCAAAACTCGTCGCATTTAATTTTTTTCAACAATTCAATGTACATTTTTGACTTCGCTACAATTTCATTATAATGTATGTTTATAGATAAATTATGCGAGTCTAACAACCTGGAAAGGCCTTAAAAAAAAAGAGAGCATCTATGGTAGCTTTGAGTTGACCTGTCGCGACTGACGGCACGCATGCATCGGTCATCATACCAATACAACAAATGCTAAAGTCTGTGAGTTGACCTGTCGCGACAGACGGCACGCATGCATCGGTCATCATACCAATACAACAGTTAATGCTAAAGTCTGTGAGTTGACCTGTCGCGACAGACGGCACGCATGTATCGGTCATTGTACTAATAATATAACAGATGCTAAAGTCTGTGAGTTGACCTGTCGCGACAGACGGCACGCATGCATCGGTCATCATACTAATATAACAAATGCTAAACTCTTTGAGTTGACCTGTCCCGGCCGACGGCACGCGGTCATCATACTCATATAACAAATGCTAAAGTATTTGAGTTGACCTGTCGCGACAGACGGCACGCATGCATCGGTCATCATACTAATATAACAAATGCTATAGTATTTGAGTTGACCTGTCCCGGCCGACGGCACGCGGTCATCATACTTATAATAAATGCGAAAGCCTTTTATTGATTTGTCCTTTTTTCAGTAGATCGACTTGAGTTTATGGGCTGAAGTGACATAGGCTTTTTGTTTCTAAAAAGAGCGATAGATACGGGAGCGAAGCCACGGGTAAAAGCTAGCAAGATATAAGATAAGAAGATAAGCGAGAGAAAGAGAGTTGGAAGATATAAATGGACAGCCATGAGGAAACTCATTACAAAAAACCAAAGTTAGGTAGGTGGGAGTGACACGTATGGAAAGAGAACGAACATTGGTTTTAAAATAAATTCCTAGGTATTGATTTTTCAAGCCTCATAGCCTTATATTGGCTCTCACCGCTTAGAATAACCACCTTAAATATATCAACAGTTAGCAACCAATCCCTTCCAGAAAAAATCAAAGAAATAAGCATTGTGACTGTAGCTTCACAATATACAGAAAAAAAACTTTTTTGCAAAAAATTAAACCGACGAAAAAAACTGAAAAGTGAAAAATAAAAAATAACTATTTTGTGACAAATTGATGACCTTCAAATAACAAATTTTGAGGCGGCGCCAAACAAACATATTTTATTAGAATGACATAAAGCGTAAAATGTTAGCTTGATAGATCTTCGTTGAATGTGTGTTAGGCACCGCCTCAAAATTTGTTATTTGAAGGTCATCAATTTGTCACTAAATAGTTATTTTTTATTTTTCACTTTTCAGTTTTTTTCGTCGGTTTAATTTTTTGCAAAAAAGTTTTTTATTTTTCGCTTTTAAGTTACCATAAAATTTTATGTTTGTCTCAACCTCTGACCGTCGATGACAGTCATACCCCAGCTAGGTGTAAAGTTCTCATCAGGGGGAAAGAAATAAGCCCAAACACGATGTAGCTGCTGTAAATTGGTGAGGAGCTCTCGCGACTGTCTTCTGACTCCATCATCAGATCAACTCCAGGTCTTTATTGTGTAGTTGTGTCATCAGAACTACATATGTGTGCGAAATTACAACAGAATCGGTTCACAGTTGAAAATTCAGTACGTGAAACATCAATCAACCCAATTTTTTTTATACTTAGGGGTGGGTTTCAATTATATATTTATGGGACCAACTTCGAGGTTTACCCTTCCCAATAAAAAAAGAATCGTTCAAATCGGACCACTCAGTAAAAAGTTAGGCGTGGTCATACATAAAAATAAAAAAAAATAAAAAAAAAAAAAAATCGTGTCGAATTGAGAACCTCCTCCTTTTTTTTTCGTCGGTAAAAAATTTGAAAATATACAATATTAGAAAACCTATTGTATGTACAGAAGAATATATCAAATTTTAAGAAAATATCCGATATTCATAGTTTAAATACCAGGAATAAACACAACCTTGCCACACACTTCCCATTGAAATTCGAAACTTACCCATTAAACTATTTAAAAACTGCATTAAAACCAAACTTTGTAAAAAAGGGTACCTACTATAAAATTTCCGATTATTTAGAAGATAAAAAGCATGGGATTTGAGCTGATCGCTCTGCTAAGCCTTGTAATAAAACCATGAAACTTGACATTATAATTATTATTCAGTAAAGTCATCAAATTATACCAGTTTTTTAAGAAAAAAATTACATGATTACTTTGTAAAGTATTATATTATTTTAATTATTGTGAACGTGAGGACGTTCTTACATTATTTTTTTTTTCTTTCATAGTTAGTTTTAATGATGGTCTCCACAGTTGGAGTAGTTTATGAGGCCTAACCAAATGTCCTTTCTTTGGTACTGTTCGTCGAGTTGAGCTCCTTTAGTTCAGAGTTGAGCTCCGCGATTACTGACAAATGCTTGCACTGACTGGACAGGTCCACTCAAATCTGTATGGTTCTTTCAGACTACATGGTCCTCATATGGCCTGACCTAGATTATGTCTGGACTTTAAAAGAGACCTCTGAGTTTGTTTCGGCCTTTCTTCTCAGAGTAGTCAGATAGGAAACGACGACTTCATCTAGCTTATTTTTAACATATTTTTTTATATGTATTTAATTTAATGATGAATTTTATTTATTTATATATAATATATTTTAATTTAATGTCTATGTGCGACCTATTACTGGACCAATGAGTTGTTTTTTGAATAAATGAATTGAATTGATGAAAATTGATTGTGTGTAAAAGTGATTCCAATATCCTATTTACAGAATAAACAATTTCATTTCATTTCAATGACGGCCATCCGCAGGACAGGACATCGGGAGCAGGGTCCCTGCGTGTACGTAGCTGGGAAGAGTGCCGTACTTGCTGAACGATCCCGTTACGTTCTCCCCTATTAGAGTTCCAAACCTTCTCCGATAGTATCTATACATACGAGTAGTATAAAACAAAGTCGCTTTTCGTGTCTGTCAGCATAGTTCTTCTAAACTACACGATGGATTTTGATGTGGTTTTCACAATCATTTAGAACATTTATTCCGGAAGGTTTATGTGCATAATACATTAATGTTAAACTTAGATAGGCACAGCCATTTCAATGTTTTAACATATCGCCAGACACACACATCAGAGAACATTGCACCCGTGAGAAGCATGGACGCGATGGGTGTCGCTAGTTTAGAACAAAGTTAAGTTTTTCAACAATCTAGCTGATATAGTATCTATTATAGAAATAGATAGATAGGTAGGTAAGTACTTTAACTGCTGACTCGCCTCATAAACTACTGAATTGGAGAGAAGATAGTTATTTAGGAAAATTCACAACATTCTTTGTTTATACTCTTTATAGTAGTCAAGACCATGTCAAGACTGGTCAAGACCATCATGACATTCATCTATGCATTCTATGCAAATGACATTGTATCGAGACGTCAAAAATGTTAAATGAATAATGTAATGTTTAAAAAAATAGAAGGTGTACGTACCAGGAAGGGTTCGTCTTGAGCTTGATATTGTTGTAGAGAGCTTTAGGTGTGTTAGCATATGTAAATGGGCCCTTGCTTTTTGCCGCCTGAGGGCCTTCCACTAAGACCGAGTGCACCGATACGCTCATGGCGCGGGGCGTAGTGGGCCAGCGCGCTCAGCAGTAGAAAGTATAGCTCCTCGCAGGCCGCCAGCAGCATGCAACACATACGGCCCGCCTGCGCACCGAGCCGCCGCGATAAGCACGCATTTGAATATGGAACTGTCGCACGTCACACTGTCCCTCTGCTGTCCACACCATAGATAATACACTTCACCCTCGCCACACGCTGCTGTGAGCACCACGGCCACTTATAACACACGACGCAGGTCACAGCCCGAGCGCGGCGCGCCGGTCGAGGCCGCTGTCCTGTTCCATCACAACTGTTTTTATTTTTACTCCAACGCTATTATAACAAGTACTCGTAGCCATGGCGACGCCTAAACATACGTTTCCGGTCATAAGCGTTGACAAGTCGTTGTCCTGTTACTCCGTTGCCATGGAAACTGACCTTGACAGATCATGAAAACATCGGGATGGACGAGTGACGTGGACTGGCGCCTCGATGACGTAATCCAGTCACAAAAAGTCACTTTTCGTAGAATTCGCATTATAACCGGTAACATGGTCAGATCGCGTGATCAACTAAAACAACAAAATTAAGGAAAGTAGTCTGTCCTAATTGTTTAACCGTAAATACCAATCCCGTGCATAATATGCACATGATAGGATAGGATAGCGCATAGCACCGAGGCCTCGCAGCCTTTCCAATAGCATGTTGGTACGGTCAGCAACGAAAGTGGATTAATTAACACTGTTATTTTACATATTAAGTACCAGCTAAATAGCAAATTACTCCAAAAACTACATAATGTTTCAACTTTCTTATAAGTGTAATCCCGATTAGGAACATATTCTATCTTTATCTTCTACTAGCTTTTTCCCGCGGCTTCGCTCCGGTAAGAGGCGGTGTTCGGGCACGACAAAATCTGCCAGGTTCGCTAGTATTATATATAGGTATATATTCTAAATTAGACTTACTAAATAACAAGGCATGTTTCTGATTATATTTCCCATCAGCAAAACTGACGAATTTCCAAACACACTTTCATCCCCTTTAGGGCATGAATTTTCAAAAATCCTTTCTCAATGCTCACTTTCGTTAAAGGAACCCTTGAGCGACCTTTCTTGTTTCTAGACCCAGCGATTTAAGCGCTATCCACACATTTCCGGGTACCCGGCCCTGCCGTGTTCCGTGAGGGACGGGGAAAAAATCGGTTACGTACAATTTGTACGAACTTGTTCACATAGCTCCGTGTCAGGCGCATCCGGATCGTCAGTGTCCAGGAGCACGCTCAGACGCACGGACGCTCTGACAGTGCTATCCGATTTTTATCTAGGTACGTTGACGACAACATGAACACAGAAAGGTTGATAGAACTTGTACGACAGAATAATAAATATACTTTACGATATTTCTAATTCACATTATTTGAATTCTAAGAAGAAAAACAGATTACATTTACACTGATACCGATTTCCCTGATATGTGTGAACACGGGTGACGGATGGCACGTCCCTGCCGGGAAAACTGAAACGACCAACTCGGAACACGGATATAGCCCTGACCCGGAAATGTGTGGATAGCCCTTTATGCTTTGAGTCGTCTGTCAGTGCATGACTAAAGGTCATCGCTCATTATAGCAGCACGCCTCCGACACGGCAAAGCACTTGTCAATCAAGTTAGAACTTTAAGTCAAATTTATTAAAGTATATTTTACGATGGCTAAACAAAATAGTGGATGGCTCGCCGGCAGCGAGCGGCTCGCGAGCCGTCACCCGTCTTGCCGACAGCGCGCTTCAAGCGAGGAGCCCGCTCGCCGGCGCCTCACCGTCCGCGGGGTGACACCTCGCCGGCCGTACGGTGACGCCTTGCTTGTGAATAAACAATAAACTGTTACCTCGCCGGTGGCGTGCCGGCGGCTAGCGGTCGCCTTGCTTACGGCGCGTTGACGACTAGCCGTCACCTTTCTTCCGGTGCGTTGGCGACAAGCCGTAGCCTTGCTTACGCGTTGACGACTAGATTTTTCGAGGCGGTACCGGGGCGCTGCCGTGCTGGAGCGGTGCTGTTATAATGGGCGATGACCTTAAGATTTTGTGAAAATATGTTCCCGTTAAAATAACTAAAGGGCTATCCACACATTTCCGGGTCAGGGCTATCCGTGTTCCGAGTTGTTCGTTTCAGTGTTCCCGTCAGGGACGTGCCATCCGTCATCCGTGTCATACATATCAGGGAAATCGGTATCAGTGTAATCTGTTTTTCTTCTTAGAATTCAAATAATGTGGATTAGAAAGATCGTAAAGTATATTATTCTGTCGTACAAGTTCTATCAACCTTTCTGTGTTCATGTTGTCGTCAAACAAAGAGATTTATGATAATCTTAAATATCTTTGTCGTCAACGTACCTAGATAAAAATCGGATAGCACTGTCAGAGCGTCCGTGCGTCTGAGCGTGCTCCTGGACACTGCAGACGATCCGGATGCGCCTGACACGGAGCTATGTGACAAGTTCGTACAAATTGTACGTAACCGATTTTTTTCCCGTCCCTGACGGAACACGGCAGAGCCGGGTACCCGGAATTGTGTGGATAGCGCTATCGTGAATCAACTGTGGTGTTGCCCGTACATTACATGAACCTCCTATTATGATCATGAGATCTCAGACCAACAAAAAAAGATGAGATGACTGAAAGGAGTGATAAATATAAAAGGAATGTTTATATGCCTACATAATATTTATTTAAATCTTCACACCGAATTATTTTTTTAACAGAAACCACATTGCTAAGCCAGAACATCATTATTAATTACTTAAGAAATCAGTGGACCATCAGAAATTAAAGGTCTCGGATCTCTTCTGTGTCTGTATTGAGGAATCGGGCAAGCTATCCACCTATAAGGATAATAAAAAAAACGGCTCTTTGCTATTAGAAAATACATTCTGGTTCATGTTATGAAGACCGCACGTCTTCAATAAAGGCAGCACTGCAGAGCCACCTATACTAACCAGCACGAACGATTGTGCGTGCGCTGTAGCTGCAGCTACGATCCGCGCTACGCCATCGTGTCGGCTACCGCTACGAACTTAGTTCCCGCTTATACCGATAGATGGCAATTTAACAACTACGAAAAGGTGATGCTCCATGCGCTAGGTTCTGTAGGGTTTTGAATAGTTGCAGCGATCTAATCGATGTCCACTTTGATTCTCTGACTAAGCAGAAATCTATAATCTTTAGTTATTTATCTGATGTGTTGTAAGGTACTTAATTTGTTCGTATTTAATTTTTAATTTTTAGCAATCACATTATTAATTACAAAACTGAATCTTTAGTTATACATGGGCTTAGATGGGCTTCTTTTTTTCTCTCCTTTGTTTTAAGTTGGCTGTAAACTGTATATGTACACAGGCTTACAATTAACATAATTTAATTTCAGTCTTAGACCACAGGCTGCCTGTCCACTGGAGCGGAGGGAGAGGTAGATCTGTCAGCTCAACTCTATCTCAGCAACTAAACAAGTTAGGAATTTGAAACTTCTGTATATCATATTTATATACCATAAACTGTATATAATCAAATATTAAAAACGCCAATTCATAAGGTATTTTATTTAAATATGGTTGCTATTCTGCAACTACTAAAAATGACTTGGTAATTCAAAGTATCATTATGAAATACAAATTTTTGTGTATTTCATCGGTGAAAAATAATATATTCTTCATTTATTTGCTAAATAAATATTGTACGGTGGTACGGAACCCTTCGTGTACGATTCCGACTCGCACTGGCCGGTTTTATTTTCAAAACATTTTACTAAACAAATGCACAAATTAATGTTTACCAACAGCGCCCCCCTGTCATACTTCTAAACAGGCTGGACTGGATGTTTGAGATGGGGCAGAAGGGCAGCTACCATAATTTATTATAAGCTTCAGGAAAACAGTCTTAGCAGACTGCTCTTCACTTTTTGAGACATTTTGATATGCATTTATAGAAAAAAAAAAACAACGTGTTGCACTCCGGGAGTGCCGGCAGAAGTGAAAAATTGACTGCTTTTTTTACCCATCAATATGGGTAAAATTTCTCACCTCGCAATCTTTACGTAATGTCAAAGACTATTTATTTTGATATTTACTTAGTCGGTTGTTAGGCAACGGATCTTACGGTCACGTTCTGACGCGAGTTTAACATTTTTTACCCATCCCAAAAAAGTGCACAACGCCGCTAAAGAAGTTTTCACTTCAAAAATATCCATCAGGCAGTAACAGAATTTTGAAGTAGTTTAACAATTATTTATAGTTAAAAATAAACACACTTAAGTAAATATGCAGTAATATTTTTAGGGTTCCGTACCTCAAAGGAAAAACGGAACCAACAAATCAAGTGAGTCAACGCAATAAAAAAAAGATGGCCATTTATTAAATGTCACATATTTTGCTTACTCGCAAGTAAACCAAAACGTACAGGGTACTTCCCGATGACCAAGAATAATGAAAGGCAAGAAGTAAGATCTTATCAGAACATCGTTAATTTGTAGTTATACCATCGTTTCAGCAGAAAGACGTCTACTGATGGACCTATGTCCATCAGTAGACGTCTTTCTGCTGAAACGCTGCCTAACCCAAGCGTCGCCACATCGACCGGCTCTGTGTTCCTTGCTATAATCCATCGTGTAGATATATCATATTATTATAAAAATATATTTATTCGATTACAATTTTAGACGTGCCGTTGTTGGCGGGGTGAACGTGGCGCGTACCTATGACGTTGTATGGGAGAATATTATTTCTGTTTATTCTTCAATTCGGAGTTGGCGTACCTATAAGCTATAGGCCGTTCACATTAGTGAAGCCGCGGGCAACCTGGCACAGCTTGAGACGGCACCCTCAGGGTGCGAGTCCTACTTGCTCTTGTCCGGTTTTTTTTATTAATAACATTATTTAAAAATAAAAATATAAATGTTTTTGGTACCAATAGGCTCGCCGCCCCATATAAATGGGACTTAAACGTAACTGGCGAAATGTGGGTGTACTATGGGTACACCTCTGCCCAACCCTTCGGAATATAGGTTAACATTTCATTTGTAAATTTTTTAAGGTTTGCGTATGTATATTTTCCAACAACTCTCACTTCTGGTAAAATTTTTGCGCCTGAACCGTCAATGTTGATTTTTTTTTATCTTTATAATTAGAATTACAATTTGTTTAATTTATTTATTATTTTTGTCCTGTTAATATTTTTGCTTGAAGTACCTACTGAGTCAAATTATAAGATTCAAACAAAAACGATACTTAGTTGCGCGTAGATGAGCGAAAAGACAGAAAGAAAGAAAAAGTATTTAATAATGAGACAAGCACAGGAGATCTCAAAATAAATTAAAACAGACTCATTAAAACATTAATAAAAAAAATATGAAAGAACAATCAAACAAAATATAAAAGCAGAAAGTCCTGTGCGAGGTTAAAAGGCTCCTAGCACGATGCTCATAAATGTCGCAGCACTGGTATTCTGATAGGGCCCGCAGTGATGTCACGGATAGATTGATACAAAAAAAAAACTAAATAAAATAAAATAATAAATACAATAGATGTATGGATGTATGAATAACATTAAAAAATAAAATATACGTACCTAGTCCGCGTGTCTTTGTAACATCAATTACTTGTCTATGCCTTTAGTGTCTGTGGTGTGGTACTCTATGACATCGTTGTGAAACCGGCAAAAATTGTTTTTATTGCTACAATAATAAAGTGAATAGTAGGAAGAAAAGTGTTTTGTGAGATAATTAATGATTAAACGAACTTACCTGTACGTGAAGTTCTATCACACACACAGCGATACTATACATTATTAATACATCCTTTCTTGCCTTATACTTTATTAATTACCCACTGTTTTATTTAAATCAATACCTGTAGTTGTAGAGTAGTAATATTCTTTGATCCATTGTATATACTTAACAATACAATTTTCTCTGAAATCCCAAAAATTACTTCCCTGACTATTTGACAGCCGAATGCTAACAGATTCGCATTGCGCCCGCGTCCCTTCGCTTGTCACCACAGATAATTAAGTCTTTATCATGGACAAGTGATGTTGGAACGTCGTCGGGCGTAAGTAGATTTATATATAATTATTTTCTATCTGTATGGAATAGATTTAATTTTGTTTATTATTATCTATTTTACTGTTTTATTTATTTATTTTGTTACCCCCTAGTGGGATCTATCTAAGTCCGTAGGTGTGTCCGTGACATCACAGTGGGCCCTATCAGAATACCAACGCTGCGGTATTTATTATTTCTTTAAATACCGCAGCATTATGCTGAGATAGGGGCCTTTTTGGCCTCGCACAGGTGATTATATTTTGTAAATTTCACAAATACTCCGTTTTGTTTATATTTTCTTGTTTATAATGTTTTTACAATTGCTGTTTGTATTTCCTGTGCGTGTCCCAAATAAAATATTTTTCTTTCTTTCTTTCTTTCTTTCTTTCTTTCTATCATAATTATACCAGCGCCGAGTCCGAAGAGATTAGTAATTTACACATGTAGTTACGCGTAGTTCTCACCAATCATGCACTAAGTTGAGAAAAAATATTATATCCTATTTTTCTTTATGGCAATTTTATTTGACATAACTTTTTATTTTTTTTATTTTTTGTGGGTACTTTGTCCAGTTCCGCTCTCAGACGATTGTCGCCAGTCATTTGGTTTAGAGTAAAATATCCTGTGGTTCATTGATGTATTTCCGAGACACCATAGACAATTTGGGGTGTGTAGGTACAGCACTGGGAGGGTGGGATTACTAATCTCTTCGGACTCGGTGCTGGTATAATTATGATAGAACTTCACGTACAGGTAAGTTCGTTTAATCATTAATTATACCAGCGCCTCGTCCTCGAGATTAGTAATTTACACATGTAGACTTTGAGAGTATTGCGGAAATATTATCAATGATAAGTGATGTTTGTAAATATCAAAATAATTGTATTATTATTTCTTTTGTTACAATCAATAATAAGAAAGATCAACTTTGTACTTCTAGGATTGACAATAATTAAGCGTTTCCTTTGAATACTCAAAGGGTAATATGAAACAAATGAATTCTAATTAAGGAATAATTTTTCTTATAGATAATAGCTATCACAGTTATCTGTAGACAATTATGTATAAATACTATAAAATAATATATAGTACTATAAAAACGTGTTTTGTACGAGATGTCTGTGTCTCGCGCTGTGTGCACTCAACACGCTCGGGTCAACCCCAAACTAATTGTGTGTATGCTTTATTACCTCACCTCGGCTCTTTAACCTTTACATTAATCAGCTGATTGTTGAACTCAGCAGCACCCGTATAGGCTGTCACATTGACGGAGTTTGCGTTAACAATATAAGTTACGCTGACGACATGGTGCTGCTGAGTCCATCAATAAGCGCACTCAGGCGTCTTGTTAAGATGTGTGAAGACTACGCGGTCACTCAGGGACTCAGGTACAATGCAAAAAAATGTGAATTATTGGTATTCAAGGCGGGCACCAAATGTTACGCTAACGTGCCAGATGTGACAATAAATAATACTCCGTTATCTAGAGTAACAAAATTTAAGTACCTGGGTCACTGGGTCACTCATGACCTGAATGATGACCTAGACATAGAAAGGGAACGCAGGGCGATGGCTGTCCGAGGTAATATGCTGATCCGCAGATTTGCACGTTGTACGACGCAAGTCAAAATAACCCTTTTCAGAGCATACTGCCAGTCTTTTTACACGTGCAGTCTGTGGGTCAGGTATACGCTGAGGGCATACAACGCCCTGCGTGTCCAGTATAACAATGTATTCAGGATGCTGTTGGGTCTACCACGCTTTTGTAGCGCTTCCGGGATGTTCACCGAGGCCAGGGTTGATGGTTTTCATGCCATTATACGGAAACGGTGCGCTTCTATTCTTGGTAGAATACGTGCTAGCTCCCACAGCATCCTGAGTGTATTGTGTGATAAGTGGGACAGCCCCATGCTGGCTCACTGGATACGGCTGCACACGTAGGTGTCAGTCGTTTTAATTTTGTACATAGGATGTGGCTTTTTACTAACATTAGGTTAAGACCTTTACTAACAACTTATGGATCCTGTACCTAATTAGATCTGAAATAAATATATTATTATTATTATTATTTATCCAGCGGTCAAGGGTTTGCGTTCCTACTAGTTTATGATTACGAGGTATCGTAATTCCAACAAATAAATCTTCAATGTTCCTAAGGTTGCGTTCTCTATAACACAGTAATTTAGTGGTGGATATGGCTGTTTTTAGATAAAAAGGTAAATTAATAAAAGGTTGTTGAAATCCCGGTCTAGAAGTCAGAAATATAAATAATAACAGAGTAATTGTGATACACTAAGAAAGGTTTTGAACATTGCTTACTTTTATCTCAGAGAGAGTTTGAACTCTGTGTGCAGTCGACAGAGACAGTAAAGTAATGGTTTTATTTGTAAGCTTATGTAATTCCTCATAAGGATGCCAAGAAGTCAATTATCAGATACTAAGTTGGTATCCCCAGGTAACGTCATATTTAGTTCTTGGTGGTTTTAGTGTAAAAACCCCTTTGTGGAATCTTTTTACTCCGTCACTAACTACTTAGTGGGTACTGGGCTCGGCACCAGGGAAGGAACAGATCCGAATGAATTGAGGCTACCATAATTAACAACCGTCCTACAAGAGTTGGGTTAAAAAGGTAATTACTGTGGGTACAGAACTATAGAGGCGTCATAAACATTTAACGAATTAATTTCACAGAATTTTCACCATTTCGTCAAGTGAATGTCATATTGTTTCATGCAGGTAGGCGCTAAGGATGCTAGCATTATATTAATATATCTCAACAATGATTTAATCTAAACACGGGGTTCCATGGATGTCTTGGCCAGAAGGGTGCGACCATGATACCCCGTGCCTTGTCTATTATTATTTTCACCATCAAATTCGGAAAATAATACTGTATGACTCAAAATGTCGGGAATGCGTGGAAATCCTAATTTGACCATAAAACTGTAAACGAGTCCATCGCGGATGCATCTGGGTCTCGGTAATGTGGCACATTTGTTATTTATGCGACTTGCTAAATAGAACAATTTTTGGATGATCGAATGTGTGAGACTGCCAAAGGCTCAATCGGACAGCTCCTGTTTTATGTCTGGTAGGTTCTTTGTGATACGTAATCTGCAATTACAATGATCACTAGATTTTATGTACCAGGCAAAGATGAAAGGCTTTTTGCTTTACCTAATTATATATTACCTTCACCGGTTAACATATTTCACGAGTTATTTTTGTGAGATGAGGGTATTCTATACCCCTATTTTATTTATGTATGCTACTGCTGTTGAATTGTCAACGCTTTTTGTCAATTAAAGAACTTTAACAAAAACTTTTAGGGCAATAAATGCGGCAAGAAGTTCTAAATAATTTGTGTGGTTCTTGTTCAGTATTCGACCACTGCCCGCTCGAAGACCTTCCTTCACAGGCGTCCCCCCACCCCGTCGTTGAGGCGTCAGGAAATATATTTCAACTTGGTAAACACCAATTTTTATTCGATGTTCAGAACGTTCTATTTTATCTAGCTACCAGTCAAAAAAATGATGAATGATTGAAATGATTCACGTAGATTCATAGAATTAATATAAATAGACCTTTCGAGTTGACATATTTATTTCTTTCCATTTCTTGATTGTGCGGCCATCCGTATTCGATCGCTGGACAACAGGAAACTAATAATCCTAATATCTTTAAACAAAAGTTACAACGTTTCGTTTTGAAAATATTACAAGTTCCGCTTTCGTTCGTATAATCTTTTAACTGTTGTTAAACTAATCTGAAACTCGATGTGAATCTATTATCATACCTGAATCTGCATTTAGTCGAAGGAAATTGCGCAAAGTGCTTTCTTCTTTATTAAAATGAAATCAAGTTAAATTAATAATCTTTAGTTAGATCTATATGTTACTTACACATTCCAGGCGGTAATATTCAAGCAACAGCTAATCGTATAAACAACAAATAGTGGAAAGCTACCTAGGTTTACATATAACGTGAAAAGCGTATGGGACTGTACTTAACACAAATGGCAAAAAACGTTAAATTAGAATAATTTACCCTCGAAGCAGAATCTTAGATATTTTCGAGATTCTTTGTGCATCTTAAAGATAATTAACGAGCCTTTGAGGTCAATTGATGCCATTTCACAATAAAATGATAGAATACGTTACAATTCTAATGCAGTTCTTAAATCCTCTAATTTAAAATGGTACGTTTTAACCAATTTATTAGGATTTTATTTAAATCAATATAAATAAAAAATTTAATGCTGTGCGTTGGTAAGCGCATCACTTGAGAATGTCTTGAATGATTGTCTATTTTTTGTTTGTAAGGAATAGTCCGAATAAAGTTTTTATGGAAAGAAAAATTAGACCCTAAAATTTTCAAATTCAGGAAAATCTAAACTTCTCTCCTATGGGATTTTTGAACGACGATGGTTGAAATTTCAACAGAACATACGTCTGTCGGGTCAACTAGTTTATAACAAAACGCATCTTGCCATTTGTTTTTGGTACCAAGAAAATACTTGAAACAAATAGATTTTCTCATGCAGGAATGAATTCTGTACCTATTTTGAGTTGATTATTATTCAGTTTTAAATAATTCGGTCCTCATTACCCGAGGAAATTGTTCTACAACGGGTGACGTAAATGGTATTTCAAATGTTGATAGATAAACGGCCTGCGTACTTAGCTGGATCTCTCCGCGTACCCATCTGGAGGGGCTCGTGGCTAACTTACAACAGCCGCACGGGTTGATCGAAGGATCACACTTGCCGCGGTAGGTTCGTGGATGGGTGACCGTGGTCCCGGCCCTCATTCGCAGATCTCTGACACCTGTTACGGGCATTCAGTAACTGGGTTGTGGAGGCCAGACAGGCAATCGCTCCATGCAAAATCCGGTGTGTTCCGGTTAGACTGGAAACCGACCCAAACATAGTTGGGAAAAGGCTAATAGCACAGTCTGTGCTAATAAGCAGATTGAATTCTAGCTGGCTTCAATGTTTCTACGAAATTTTCACTGAACAGAAAGGTATATTAGGTACGAGTACTTGGTGTTTAAATACGATGTTCAATCATGTCATTTTTTAAATCATATTAAATTAAATTCTGCTTGTATTCATGAATTTTTGCAACACTATAATAATAATGTTGGTCAAACAAGTTATTTGTTACTTTTTATTTGCCTTTATCGCTTTAACTGCGGTATCAGCATACCATCCTAATTTCAAGATTTATTTTATGGGCATCTAGGACTCAATTTTTAAGTAATAGATATTTTGAGGTCAAATTTTTGGAACGCCTTGAAAATATGTAAAACGGTTTGCAAGTTTGTTGCATATTTCAGACCCGTATTGGTCTGTGTTAGTAGAAACATTGCCTAAAGTTTCTATAATTCCGGGATCAGGAATATTGCCGAAATGAGTAAAGACTCTTCGGGGGTACATCCGTGGAAGTACTAGGGCCTGGGTGAAGTTAATCACATTTTTAATTCGAAACTGAACAGTTTCATCTTCAGGTGGCTATTCTAATAACCAATATTTGGTCGCAGTGCCAGTGCGCAGTGTGTATGAAGATTATCATAGATATGATAATTTGAATTCGTAAGTTAAATAACTTACTTAAAGATGATTTAAAAGTGAACTTGAATAAGTGATTCATCTTGGTGGCTATTCTAATAACCAATATTTGGTCGCAGTGCCAGTGCGCAGTGTGTCTGAAATTTATCATAGATATGATAATTTCTGTTAAATAACTTACTTAAAGACAATTTAAAATTGAACTCGAATAAGTCCATGACTATTTTTTATTAATTTCATAAGCTTTTATCTTTATACAAAGAATATAAAAAGCTACATAATTATTGAATTATTTTGTTAATATTGTTCGTAGTCATAGTCATAATACTTTTTAGGTTAGGTTACAATCCCCAGCGGAAGGAACGCCAACCGTATTCTAATGCGTTGAAACAGCCCCAGTTCAGGGTGCATTTAAATACCTTCAATACGTAGTTACGTAAGCAGGGCGATATTAACATAGTTTTCACTGTACAATAAATAAGTAGGAAGGTAAATACCTGGTCCAATATCCTCATCGTGTAGAAAAACAGCTTCCTCCAAGTCTGATTCACTTTCAGAAGCACTAATTTGTTTTTTTTACGATTTTGAGTTCTAACTATTTAATTTTATAATGTCTAAATGTCTACTTCACTAGACCGAGAATTCTTACGTTTCGGTATTTTTTTATAACAAACGGTGCGAAGACGCTAAATAGATGTTGAGTGGTTGAGCACTAAAATGTGAATGACTGGCGACAATCGTCTGAGAGCGGAACTGGACAAAGTACCCACAAAAAATAAAAAAAATAAAAAGTTATGTCAAATAAAATTGCCATAAAGAAAAATAGGATATAATATTTTTTCTCAACTTAGTGCATGAGTGGTGAGAACTACGCGTAACTACATGTGTAAATTACTAATCTCGAGGACGAGGCGCTGGTATAATGATGTTTCTAGGTCACTTTGCTATTAAAGTCAATAGTTTTTGAGATATTTTCGGTTACAACCACGGTAAATATCTTAGATTTTCATGTTTTTTCCAAACTTTTATATACGAACTTATTTTAGCGGTCTATGGAATCAATACAATATTCATCCCAACTAGGGGAACTTATACCTGTGCGTGGTTCGACACGCAATTGAACAGTTTATTCAGAGTAAATAAAACTGCATGCCTCAAAGATTAAAAAAACTACATAAATAGTGCGTTACATCAAATAGTTCCTTTCCCGTAATGTTGGCTTCACTGTTAAACTTTAACAGAGACCAAAAACATCTAATATATACCTTTCTATACCTTTGTAAATTATTTCTAAGATTTAATGTTAATATTTTATCAATTTGAATACTGAATAAATATTCCTTTATTTCATATACGAGTATACCTACATATTATTATAATTTACATTTTTAAATATTTTTATAATAACTAACTTTTTATTATAAGCCTGTGTTGTCCCACTGCAGGGCAAAGGCCTCCCTTCCCTCTTTCCACTTTTCCCGGTCTACTGCGATTGTGGGCCAATCCTTTAAGAAGGAGTCCAGCTCATCCCGCCATCTCTTTCTGGGCCTGCCGCGTAATCATTTCCTGTTATTTGGGATCCACTAGTGGTGATTTTTGCGTATTGCTGCTCTGTGGGAAGAATGCACATGTCTATGAGCTTTCGTTTTAGTGAAAGCGGGAGTGGTCGTTTCATGAGATGTTTCATCGACCAATAGTTCTTCCAGGCGTTTTCTGTGCGTCGGCGACTTCTTTGTCCTGTTTTGACAGAAAGGATACTATTTAGCCGAGATAAATATACTCATGGACATACTCAACCTCTACCCCTAATTTCTACGTTGCGTTCGGTGCTGTTCGTAATCAGCTTTGTTTTGACATGTTCGTTCTCGTTCTTTATATGTAGGTACGATAATGGGCCCCCGGAAACTTTCGCTAGCACCAAGTGACGTAGCGACACGGGGGTAACATGTCCTGAGGTGCTTGAGGAGGAATGCGTATTCCACGGCTTTCAGAACAATCCCAGAGCCCGGAAGATAGTCGAACTCTGTTCCCCGTAAGTGTTCACTCCAGCCGGCCAATAAAGGCAAGCCAGAGGTGAGGATCAAGAGTTCTCCCGGGAGATAGGGACCGTGGGGTCGCTACTGCCCAACAGCTCGCCACATGCTGCCCTGCGGGTTTCTATATCTCTCTTGGTCTGGCTCCTCATCTTAGACCTGTTCCGACAAAGTAAACTCTACCGGCACAGACCTAGTTTAGAGCGCGCAAGCCCCACCACGATGTCAACGTAGAGATACGGCGGATGGGGTTATTATTATTATTAATAAGGTAGCGCTGCCAATGCTGTACGGAAGAACGATCAGGAATATGATACAGCGCCATTGAGGTATTATTGTACTATGTACAACGCTACCTAATTGGTCTGTTGTTAAAGTTTAACAGTGCAGTGCAGTTTAACGGCATGGGAACCATTTGATGAAACGCATTCTATTCTATATGCTGTCAGTCTTTGGACACGCCGAATGACAGTGGTGCGTACGATTACTTCGAAGTTAGTGTTATTTTGATAATAATTATGGTTACCTATCGATAGTAAATTCAAAATCCCGCTTTATTTTAGTTGAGGTTGGTTAAATGTCATTAGGGGTAAAATAATTTTATCTGGCAACGTTCCTATCGCTTTCAATTTCAATGTCACTTGATGTCACTCACACACAGAGTATTAAATATATATTAGCTCACACATTTTCACCGCCCTGCGCCCTGCTTCAATGAAAGTTCAGCGACGCTTTTTCTAAATTTTATGCTTAGTCCAACCTTTATCTAAGCTCACAACTCAATCTATTTTCCTTTAAAAATTAAGTTAAAAAAAAAAATTGTATTTAAGCAAATGTTAGAAATTATTTTAGTATAAATACTACGTCAAAATGATGTAGAACTTCGGAGATAATATTCAGACTAATTGTTTCCAAACCTTTTCAGTATAAAATTTAAATAGGTCCAGTAGTTTTTTCTTTATATAAAAGGCACATAATAAAAATGTATTCTATTATTATAAAAGTATAGGATATTTGTAATATGAGAAAAATAGTTTTAATGGATTATATTCAACAGAATCCGCAAATTAGAGCTCTCAAATGAGCTCTCCATGAGTTTTTGTCTAAACATGCATCAGGAGAATGATTATTGCTAAATAAATAAATAAATAATAAAAAAATATTGTAGAAGAGAAAATGATTTTTTACCAAGTAATTGTTATTTATACTAACAAACAAACGAATAGTATTCAATTTTAACGAGGAAATCATGCATTTACGCGCATTTTTGTAAGAGGGCTCTTAGAAGTCAGTAAGAGTAAATACGCCACCTCTAGGCAGGCATACCTACTAGATACAATACCTAACGTATTTACTTTATGATATTAGTTCAAAATGCTTTAGCTCGTGAACATTAATTTATAGCATTAGTACCCACACGACAGAACAAACAATAACGGCGTTCTGCCCTCTTTGCAACTACTCTACTATGAATTCACAAGCTCGGGGCTGATGGTGCGCGCGCCGTGACCAATGCGGCCCTCGATGAAGACGTCATAAAATAATGACAATATAACTTTTCACGAGATAATTCTCTCGGCCGACAACCCTCCGCGAATGTGTCCTCACGACGCGGCGACGCCCATCACGACAGCGAAGAAGCGACTTTAAAGCTATGGTGCTTGTGGTCGCGATTAGTTCGCGAGGCGAGCCACGGGGGAGTCGGTCTAATGCCGCTGCCGCCGGACAGGGTTGTCAAAGCGTACAGTAATAAATATAGTCGCGCTTTCACTTAGGAGAGGAGAATGGAGTTTAATGATCTGTGCGTAATGCCCTTGAAACATAACTTCCGCAATGTTTTGCTGTCGTAAAAAAGTCGCCGGATCATCCGTCGGTCGCGTGACTCGGATTGCTGTTTTCCGTTCGGGGACCTCTTAATGTTTGTATTATGTGAGCTTTTTTATCATAATGTTACGAGGGTCGCTGCGGAATCGCATTTGCTGAATACAGTCGAAAGTTTGTCGAGTTTTTGAGCTCTAAAACCTACTCAAGTACCAACTCAATAAAACAATATTCGGTATAAAGGCTTGTGCAGACTGGCGCGATGCCGCCGGGGCGGCGGCGCGACGCGACACCGGTAATTGTTCTACCGTGAAGTTTTCTTAGAAATTGTTTTGTTCGAGTCGAATAAGGATGAAAATATGTACCTATAAATACCACAACCAGATTGGACAATTAATACAAATAATATAATAAAGAATGACAATATAATGTAATAATATATCTATGATACCTGGTAATAATAATGCTAACGAATATATGCTGCTAACTGCATATCGAATGCATCAAAGTCAAAGTCAAAGTCAAATCATTTATTTCAAATAGGCCCTTGAAGGCACTTTTTTACGTCAAAATTGACAAAATATAGTATTGATTCTACCGCTCCTTCCAAAAGGTAGTTTTCGTATGGAGAAGAATGGGCAAGAAACTCCACCGTTACTCTTTTAAAATGTTTTACAATATTTTGTATGGGTACATTATTTATATAATTATATGAGAAGACGATGCACCTAGAATAAAATTACTGTATAAAGTAAAAAGAATTTAAAATGGAGCAAACGACAGATAAATTTGTTATGTGGTAGATACATGGTGTTCACATAGGTATTCACAAACATTGCAAAAATAGACGAATCTACTAAAAATTTACAATTAATAAGGCAGTCAGTGTGTGAGGAAGTAATCACAGGATGTAAAATCAATGTCATTTATTAAAAAATAAATACAATTAATTAAGCAACCAGTTTGATTTTGTCTAGACTCTAAATTGTCCTATGGAGCAGGACCAGCATGTTTCCAAGCATTCTTATCTTGGATATAATCCTCTAATCTGTAATATGCTTGTTTACAAAGTGTACTTTTTACATGACTTTTAAATTTTCTTTCATTTAATTGTAATCATCACCCACAGTCATCGGTAATGAGACTGTATATTCCGCGAAAGTGTGGAGGTCGAGACTTTTTAAACGCTAAGACCCTCCACAATCGCGAGATATGCAGTCTCAGGGAATATTTCCTAGAAGCCAACGTGGGGATGCATCGAGATGTGGTCGCGGTGGACGAAGGCTTCACTTCACCCACCTCACTTGGCTAAAGAGAACTGGCGCAAGCCTGTAGTGCTTCACACTAATGGTCGCAGGGAGGGATGGCAGAGTAGGGAGCTTCACGGACGCTATTTCCGGGCCCTACATGGACCCGATGTAGATTTCCTAGTGTCTGTAGCCCGGCGGCTGAGTTTTGGTGACCTCATTGAGGAAACCGAAGGTTTTGTCTGTGCAATGATGGACGAAGTTATCATGACGAAAAATTAATCCGACACATTGTTTCCGGGTGTTCTCGTCTAGCTAACGAAGAGTACTTGCAATCTTGTAGCCAGGATTATCCACCAGCAACTTGCTCTGAAATACAGCCTTGTGGAATCGGAAGTGCCGTACTACAAGTATATGCCCGACTCAGTACTCGAAAATGGCAATATCACGTTCACGTTGTATTGGGATCGATCTATCATCACTGACAGGACTATTGTTGCCAATAAGCCAGACATAGTGGTGATAGATCGATCAGAGCGTCGCACAATGATTATTGATATAGCGGTCCCGCATGACGAGACCTCGTGAAAGCAGAAAAAGATAAACAGATCAAGTACCTTGATCTGGCTCGCGAGGTTGTCGACATGTGGGACGTGGATACAGCAGTCATTGTGCCGATAGTCGTGACGGCCAATGGCATAATAGCCAAGAGCCTCGATCAACATCTGAGGAGGCTCTCGTTAGGTAGCTGGATCAAGGGCTTGATCCAGAAAGCGGTACTTCTGGACACGGCGCGTATCGTTAGGAGATTCCTCTCTCAGGAGCCCTGATCACCGGTAGCTTGGACCCTGTTCCCGATACCGGTTGGCTACTATTTTTTACATTTTTAAATGTTTGTTTTATTTTGTTTTTATAAAAATATTTAAAAATGTAAATTATATGTATATATATGAAATAAAATATAAACAATTTAAATTAATGGTCACATTATTTTGTTTAGCAAGACCTTTGTGCCAGTATTCAGCACCTTCCATTTTCTTCACCTTGATGTCTCTCGAGGAGTTTGTAATAGACTCTTATGGTCTACCGGTAAAATTAATCGCTACAGTAAATCTTTTGTAAATTCCGTTTCCATGTCTACAAAATAACTAGCCCTCAAGCTGCTGTCCGTCAGAATTTTCATTGCAATTTCCATTTAAAAAAATATTGATGAAGGTGCAAAATCATAGTTTACAGAACCCTCTGCAACTGTAAATAACCAAACTCATAAACCGTATAATAAATAAATGCGGAGGATTTACATCCGTCCGTAGCGATAGGTAGGCCTTACGAGTCTTCAATATCCAGTTATTTTCTGTATAATAATCTATGATTCATATTTGTTAACGCTATAAGCTGTATATGATGGTAATAGTGCGCTTGAAGTGCTTTAAGTTAGTTGATAGAGCTTATTCATTGTCAATTATGCAGTCTACTGTTTTAAAAAAACGAAAAAATCTTCAAATATTCTGTTACTGAATAACTTGACTAGTATTGAAGTGCAATACAGCTTGACAGTGACGAAAGCACCATATAACACGGTTTCTACCGGCTTCCTTTCGGAGGTTCGCATCAGCAACTCTACCGCTATTGAAAAATGGCACAATATAGTTTCACTACGGTTATTTAATTCACCATAATATTCTAACAAAAAAAATACCGATTTTTAGCTTTGAATTACAGCAATCATACTGCCCAGCCTATTCCCAACTATGATGAGGTCGGCTTCCAGCCTAACCGGATGCAGCTGAATACCAGTATTTTTCATGGACCGACTGCCTATCTGACCTCACCAACCCAGGAACTCGGGAACAAAAAATTGATACAATAGCGATCCCGTCATGAGGTCACTTTAGGTCACGTGGCACCGCTTGATATGGACGAGAGCAAGCTGCTGTACAACAAGTTACAATAGCGATCCCGTCATGAGGTCACTTTAGGTCACGTGGCATCGCTTGATATGGACGAGAGCAAGCTGCTGTACAACAAGTTACAATAGCGATCCCGTCATGAGGTCACTTTAGGTCACGTGGCATCGCTTGATATGGACGAGAGCAAGCTGCTGTACAACAAGTTACAATAGCGATCCCGTCGGGAGGTCACTTCAGGTCACGTGGCACCGCTTGATATGGACGAGAGCAAGCTGCTGTACAACAAGTTACGATAGCGATCCCGTCATGAGGTCACTTTAGGTCACGTGGCACCGCTTGATATGGACGAGAGCAAGCTGCTGTACAACAAGTTACAATAGCGATCCCGTCATGAGGTCACTTCAGGTCACGTGGCACCGCTTGATATGGACGAGAGCAAGCTGCTGTACAACAAGTTACAATAGCGATCCCGTCATGAGGTCACTTTAGGTCACGTGGCATCTCTTGATATGGACGAGAGCAAGCTGCTGTACAACAAGTTACAATAGCGATCCCGTCATGAGGTCACTTTAGGTCACGTGGCATCGCTTGATATGGACGAGAGCAAGCTGGTGTACAACAAGTTACGATAGCGATCCCGTCATGAGGTCACTTTAGGTCACGTGGCACCGCTTGATATGGACGAGAGCATGCTGCTGTACAACAAGTTACAATAGCGATCCCGTCATGAGGTCACTTCAGGTCACGTGGCACCGCTTGATATGGACGAGAGCAAGCTGCTGTACAACAAGTTACAATAGCGATCCCGTCATGAGGTCACTTCAGGTCACGTGGCACCGCTTGATATGGACGAGAGCAAGCTGCTGTACAATAAGTTACAATAGCGATCCCGTCATGAGCTCACTTTAGGTCACGTGGCACCGCTTAATATGGACGAGAGCAAGCTGCTGTACAACAAGTTACGATAGCGATCCCGTCATGAGGTCACTTTAGGTCACGTGGCACCGCTTGATATGGACGAGAGCAAGCTGCTGTACAACAAGTTACGATAAAGACAGATATAGAAAAAATGCGTCAGCGAGAACGAGATGGAAGAATATTGCACATTTAATTTAATTTTCACAATGTTCAACTGTATTGTATTCGATTCTTTACATTCTTATAATAATTTTAGTATGATAGTATCCAAAATTTAGTTCAGTTTACTTCTGTAAAACATTGAAACTTTTGTCTGTGCGTCTTTTTGGTTCTGCAGTTCTGCAACTTGACGGTGTTCAAGTCAGTAAAATAAAGAATTATTATCAAGTTAATAAATTAATTTTTCCTTTATTGACAAATAAGTCTATGTTAAAATGGCTTCGCTTCAAATTCAAATTCATTTATTAATTTTGTGAACATAGGGTAAAAAAATATATACAGATAATGATAATGATAATGATAATGTTTATTTCCAGTAAAAATGATTACATATGTTACAAGTACAGTAGTATGGTACAACATAAAGTGCATTGGGTATTATCTCCTGGCTCCCAAACTAGGTTAATAGCCTGTGACTTGGGGACCAGTGATTCCATAAGGGTATACATAGGTGATCAAAATGTTTTAAAAAAAGAGCTGTTTTCACCAGTAACATAATGAACATAACAGTACAATAATTTTTTATGAGTATTGAAACAATAAAAGGTGAAAATAATTAGTAATAAAACTGATATATAATTGAGTGAGAGTGAGTTAGTCGTGGTAGGTGTAGTTGGTGAGTTGTGTATGGGTGAGTAATGTGAAAGTGCAGAGTGTGATTGGTGTGAACGTGTCTAGATAGGTGTAGTAATGGTAGGTGTGTGAAAATGGGGGGTGTGTGTAAGCGTTTGTGTGTAAAAATACTTGAATAGGAGGAGATCTGACTTATGCATGTGGGAAGAGAAGTTTTTCGGTCACTTCATATGATTTCTCAATTAGCCATTTTTTAACTATGTTTTTGCATTTGTGAAAATTTAAACTGTGGATATGGAGAAATTTATTGATTTTATTATATAGAATATGGCTGCGGTAGGTGAATTGGTGCTGTGCAAAGGTGGTTTTATGTCTAACTGGTGGAAGGGCAATGTCTGCGCGACGTTTAGTACTTTCAGTGAACGGCAGCCGATGTTTCCTTAATACACACTGTAACACATACAATCCTCTCACTGTCAAAACCCTAGCTTCCCTAAAAAGTTCCAAAGTGGGGTATCTATAGGGCTTGCAGAACATAACTTTGAGAACTGCTCTCTGAGCTCTCTCTAATTTCAGAAAGTGTGTTTTGCAGGCGCCACCCCAAGCCGGCAAACAATATAGGAGAAGAGACTGACAGAGAGAATAATAGACCATCATCAGTGTTTCCGAGTCAGCTGAACAACGGAGTTTCATAAAGATAGAAATGAGTTTACGCGTTCGGATGACGAGACTATCTATATGACTATACCAGTTCAGGTGTTTATCAATTTGCACGCCCAAGTATTTTATACAAGATGTAGTTGCAAGAGTGGGACAGGTACAGCTGGAGTTTGGAGAACAACCATGTACTTTAACAATAGGTGATATGCGTGGCTGAGTCCTATTAGTTATAGAAAAAGAAATAAGCTTCGTTTTTTCTGCATTCAAGGTTAGTAAATTATTGTCAAACCAGTTCATGACAATGTCCAACACCATCTGAGCATATTTTTCTGTTTCACTCCAATCATTCCCATGTACAATTAGGGCTGTATCATCAGCGTAGGTAAATATGAAGCAGTTAGGTAAGGGAATTGAACACAGATCGTTGATGTAGATGAGGAACAAGGTTGGACCTAGAATGCTGCCTTGCGGCACGCCGTATTCTATTCTAGCTTTGTCGCTTGTTACCTCATCCAATTTAACATGTTGGAAACGATTTTCCAGGTAACTTGAGAAAATATCAAGTGCAGGACCACGAATTCCCATGCGTTCGAGTTTCGACAGAAGTATGGGCGCAGAGACAGTGTCAAAAGCTTTCGAGATATCTAGAAATAAACCGATACACCGCTGCTTCTTATCCATGAGCTGAGTCACTTTTTCAGAGAGTGCAATAACTGCATCCTCTGTTGAAATTCCGGCTCTGAAGCCATATTGGTTTTCGGAGAGAAGATTATGAGCATTAATATAATTAAGCAAACGATTGTTCAGAATCTTCTCCAGAATCTTCGAAAGGGTTGGTAGAATAGATATAGGTCTATAATTCTTGACACTGCCTCTGTCCCCTCCCTTATGAATAGGGTGGACTAGCGCTATTTTGAAACAGTCAGGGAAAGCACCAGTAGTCATCGCGAGATTGCAGATATGTGTTATGTATGGGATTAAAATTGTTGTTTAAAATTGATGTTTTACAAATAAATATCGGTCCATGCTACGTCCCGCCAGAAGGCATACAAAATTGGTTAACATGTAATATAATCAAATGTCACACTAACAAGATGAAAACAAAAATATTAAGTCAAATTAATTGCATGTCACAATTCAATGCCAAACATCAGTTAATAATAATAATAAAATGTCAATAAATTAAGACGGCACATAAATAAATAGGTATTTAGACATAATCTCGTATATGACAGTAAATTAAAAAAAATTAAAATAAAATAAAATAAAGAACAAATAGGGAAATACCTTATATGAGAGCAACATTTCAGCAAAAAATTTTTTCTGATAAAAACTCAGTCACACTGTAGTACGTCCTATCCTTTATAAAATTACTTAGTCTACTCTTAAACAGCACTGTTGTTAAGTCTTTCCAACTACTTGGTAATTTATTGTAAATAATTGGGGCCATAGAGTAGACACTTTTGCGCACCAAAGTAGTTTGACACGGTAATTGACATAATTCGCTCTCCTACAAAAATTGTCACCTCACCGCTGCAGCTTGAAGTGAACAGAAAATAGGTTATTCAGCATCAAGCAGTATATTGAAAATTGATACCAAAGTTATAAAGATAAATGCTATCTCATCAGCTAATGCAGCTTCCAGCGGTCTCGGATGCCTTATATTGAATAGCGTATCTTTAATAGTTCTGTTCATGACCAAAATTAAGGTATCAGGCATCTAGTATAATTTTTAACAAGGCTAAAAATCTTTCTATACTAGATGGCTCTAAATTATAAAACAAAAAGTGTCGTTACAACTTTTGGTCTTAATTTTTTCCGTCTAGCCCCCTTTCCCAACGCGCGAAAGGGAACTTCGTTCCAAAAACAATTAGGACAGTTGAATTTAAAACGCCTATCGATATCATTATTACGAATCGTTCATGCTCATCTCTATGTTTCATGGTTGGTGCGTTTTAGGGAATACTTTTGGTGTGCTTCATTTGGTGCGTTTCAAAGTTGGTGCGCTTCGAGGAATACGCCATATGAACTACGCAGCAAAGACATGACGTCACACAAATCCTGAATCGCGCAATTAGAGTTTACCGCACGAATGATTATAAGACTATCCGACATCAACTTTCGGGCAGTTGCCCGCCAGACACAACACCGGTCTGGTCGGAGGATCCTCCCGTTTCTAATGAGGATGAGTGAACTTTACACCCTATTCCTCATACCACTATTTGACCAAAAAAAAAGGTAATTATTAGACGCCCTCGCTGCGCTCGGGCGGCTACAGTCCAACACTTCGAATATAAGGGAAGTAAAAAATAGTATTTCTAAAATATTTATTGACATTAATAATATGAGTAGTTGAGAGGAGCTCGTGGCTAAGTAATAATAAGCCGCACTGGTCGATCCATCAGGTTAAGCTACGCTTGCCGGGGTTGGTCAGTGGGTGACCATCTTTACATACCGAGACTCCTCCGTGCCTCGGAAAGCACGTTAAGCCGTTGGTCCCGGCTGTCATTTGTGGATCTTTGACAGTCGTTACGAGTCGTCAGAAGCCCGAAAGTTTGACACCAGTCTTACCAAGGGGTATCGTATTAACCAGTTACTGGGTTGTGGAGGTCAGGTAGGCAGTCGCTCCATGTAAAATACTGGTATTCAGCTTTATCCGGTTAGACTGGAAGCCGAGCCCAAGATAGTTGGGAAAAAGGCTAGGAAGATTCTATGATCTGAGGCCGGTCATACGTTTGTATGTTCGTAAAAATATTCTTAGTGTCGGTAATTTATGTAAGTGGTTGGTGCGTGAGGCACATGCTGACAGGCTGCATGAAGAACTGACTGGACATTGCCAGGAGATAATACGCGGCGACCAGTGCGGCGCAACCCGGCGCAACTCGCGGTCGCCGCGGACGAGACGACACGCTAAAAACTTGGCTCCGACCAATTTATTAGAGCGGCCCATACATATGTATGTATTGTTATGTTGACCCGGCGACGCTGAAAAACTCCAACAAATGTAATCGATTGAATTATACATTAGAGTAGGGACCATTTTGGGAATTACTCGGAGCCCCGACGCGACAAAAACCTTCCGCGCGACGGTCTCCAAGATTCCAATTTTCTGATTGCCGCCGAAATGAGCTGAATTTGTTGTTCTTACCAACACGTTACCACTAGATCCTAGTTACTAATAACTAGGATCTAGTGCACATATGTCTAAACATATGAAGATTAAAAACTATGTTATCCCTGATCTACTACCAATCAGTCATTTGTAAGTCTATGAGACGGCGCGTGTTGTAGGACTCGAAGGTAACTGTCGCGTTTCTTCCGTCCGGTCCGTACCGACTACTTTTTGTGTCGTTTATTTATTGCATGTGAACCTATAAATAAAGATATTGGAACAGTTTTTCTTTCACAGCTTGTGACTGTTTCATTGTTTCTGGAACATCGACAAACATGTAGCAGCATGCACCACGAGAGTACCTCGTTACGAAGACGTCACTGGTTGTTTATGTGTCCGAGCTCCGAGGTAGGTACCCTACAAATAGGGCACGTAGCGGGTGTTTGAAGGACTCAGCTCATGCGTATGGAACACTATGGATTATTCTGGAAAATCTCCGGCCGCTGTCACTCAATTCAAATGCATGGTAATGTGTCACGTTGGCACACGTGACACAAACATGCGTAATTTTTTATTGAAACCCGCCCCACCGCGCACCGGTGACATGAACCCACGTGCCTACATCCGCTAAGACCACATGAAGAAACGAACTTCAGTAAAGTAGGCACGAGCATGTGTGTATGTACACTGTACATCATCGTTAACATTATCACAGTACATAATAGGTACCGATCAGTGTGCAGTAGTTATAAGGCTCGGCACTTGGCTGGCAGCTTTCAATACCCTGCATCAAATCAACGAGGAAGTCCTGAATGCTTGGTTGTTTCAAGTTCCACCACAGTTATTAAACCCTGTATTCTCTGTTTACTATGTTTGAAATAGTACTTAGTTTGAACCAAAAACATTCCAAAAGTAGCTAAGTACCTACCTACCTAGTTTGAAAATATTTCAGTAAGCTTGTTAGCAGTCGACGTCGCTACACAGACACGGGTCCCTAGCACCGATACGAATATTTGAGTACAGCAGATTGGTGAGGTGGTTACTACTTAGGTTTCTTCTTATCTCGTAAGCACTACTTCTATGACAGTCAAAACTCAATCTTTTTTAGACATTATGTGTAAATAGGTACCTATATTTCAAGTACCGATATTTTACTTACTTTCAGATGCCGAGCCTAATAAAAAGTACTACAAATAAGTTCGCGAACAAAAGCTAGTGAGAATATCGTGTGCGCTACGATGAACAACAATTGTTGTATTTGTGCGGGCCGCCATCGCGCCAGGGCTGGCTCACGGTTTGGAACTATGTTGTGTAGGTACTCCATGCAAATGTGGATCCAGGATTTATTTCTGGGAGGCTGCCGGCAGTAAGAAGTGTCCCGCATAGTATTTCACTATGCTTTTTTTGGGATTTTTACAATTGATACCTACAAATATTTTTTTTTTTTTTTTTTTTAAGACATTTGATAACCTACAAATAATAATAAAATTTATTTTAGCACTCCGCCTCGGATAGGATACATTTTGCTTTTGACCATTATACAAAATAGGAGGAGTTACTTTGTTGATTTAGACACTAGGCAGCAAGAACAAGTTGCATGATTTTTTACTGCAATGAAGATCACGAAACAAGTACCTAGTGTTAATGATTTGGAAAAAGTATATATTTAACTAGCTTTTCCCCGCGGCTTCGCTCGCGTGAATGTCGGAAAACCAAGGAAACGTACTACCGGGATTAAAATTATTCTTTGTCCAGGTTATAAACTATCTGTCTCCTAAATCCAAATCGCCAAATCCTATTAGTAGCGTAACGTACCTAATGATTGTACTTTTTGCTAGGTTACTGTTCAGAAATAGTGCACGATGTCTAATGATAGAAATTGATGAATTGATAGAAATTGAGAGAAGAATTGTAGAGGAGCTGGAAACTAAGTAATAACAGCCGCACGAGTCGACCCATCAGGTTAAGCTACGGTTGCCGTGGATGGTCTGTGGATGGGTGACCATCTTGACATACCGAGACTCCTCCATGCCTCGGAAAGCATGTTAAGCCGTTGGTCCCGGCTGCCATTCATGGATCTTTGACAGTTGTTACGGGTCGTCAGAAGCATGAAAGTCTGACGACCAGTCTTACCAAGGGGTATCGTATTACCCAGTAACTCGGTTGTGGAGGTCAGATAGGCAGTCGCTCCATGTAAAATAATGGTATTCAGCTGCATCCGGTTACACGAGAAGCCGACCCTAACATAATTGGGAAAAGGCTAGGCAGATTGATTGTTTAATAATTGAAATACTATATCGTGAATTCATGAAACCCTAGTACTTTTTGTTAGGTTAGTTTAGGTACTGCTCAGAAATTGTGTACGTGTCATGAACAGAATACCGTCTTGAACTTCGATTGCAGCGTCACCTATCGGGCCCAATTGTAATTGCAAATTCCAAAAAATAGATGTCGTTGCGTGTATCTTGATATAGGTCAGTGCGATGTAAAAAAAATATTTCAACCCTTTTCATCCCGGTTGTTTCCGAAAAATATTGAAACACGTTATTCTTTGTTTTCGGTTTTAAGTATAAATACTGAGTTTCGAGTAAATCAGACCTCGCATACAAAATCTTTCATACAAACTTTGACACCCCTTATCCCCATTTATTACTAAGATACGTATTCGTACAAAGTACTCTCTATCGGCTTTAGCACCCTCAAAAACTACGAAAGCGACACCCATAACGAAAAATGACAAATTTGTCGCAGCCGCCATCTTGGATTTACATTTAGACCTCCCTTTCGGCTTAAGCACATTAGAAATCTATGGAAACGACACCCATGTCGATTTTTTTTTTAAATATTCACATCCGCCATCTTGGATTAACTTTTTGACGTCACTATCGGCTTTAGTACCCTTGAAAACTTCGAAAACGACACCAATGACGAAAAATAAAAAAGAATTCGCAGCCGCCAACTTGGATTTACATTTTGACCTCATTATCGGCTTTAGCACCATCGAAAACTACGAAAATGACTCCCATGACGAAAAATAAGAAAACTTTCGCAGCCGCCATCTTGGATTTACATTTTGACCTCACTATCGGCTTTAGCACTATAGAAAACTACGAAAACGACACCCATGATGAAAAATGAGTAAATCGCAGCCGTCATTAAAATATTTTAACCCTTTTCACCCCGTTAGGGGTTGTTTCCGAAAAACCTTGATACGCATTATTCTTTATTTTCGATTTTAAGTATAAATACTGAGTTTCGAGTTATTCGGACCTTGCGTAAAAATGTTTTCATACAAACTCTGACACCCTCCAATCCCCGTTTAGGCGGTAGCTTAGAAAAACTAAAAATGACAAACTTTATGATTTAATTAGGTAAGCATTCGTGCAAAGTTTCAAGTCTATTAACTCAAGGAATAAGATTTTGCATACAATCGAAATCCCCCCTTTTCACCCCCTTAAAAGACGAATTTTCAAAAACCCCTTCTTAGTGCTCCCCTACAATATTAAAGGAAGCTGTGTGGAAAATTTCACGTTCCTAGTCCCAGTAGTTTCGGCTGTGCGTTGATATGTCAGTCAGTGAATCAGTCAGTTTCTCCTTTTATATAAGTAAATATAGATTAAGAAACATTTTTTTAATAATTTAATATTTATATGATTATTTTAAGTTATATTACATAGATTGAAATTAATTTGTTATGTTATGCCTAACGCGGATAAAAACTGAGAATCACACAAAATCTATCAACCGTATTTTTTAGAACATTCATCATCTGTATTATACTCCATGCTTAGTCCTCGATAATGATTAACTATGTAGTCTCACTATTTCCATATCGTGTTCCACGCGTATTCAGAGAATAAAATTCTGCAAAAAATAGTTTTACACTGGCAACTCTATCCCGTCATTCACTTTTTTCGCATCGTGAAGCGCACGTCATTTTAAGAAAATTATAGAATTTTCTTATAAAAACTTATTATTTTTTAATATTATCAACAATAAACAGTCAAACAATTCCACTAAAGAAAATGTGGAAGAAAATTGGAAAGAAATCGCGTAGGCGAGCTCTTGGACGAGTTCGGCTAAAGCTCTCTTTGGAATCAGTAATAAAGGCTGATCAGTACATATAGGACTTAACAGTGTTATAAACAAAGAAGAAAACACAGGTATGTATGTGTGATTTTGTTGAAAGTTTTCAGTGGATTACGATTGATTGATTTGGATTGCAAAGTATGTAGCAAGAGGCTTATTATTACCCGCCATAATGCCGGTATTTGGTCTATCTGTTCTTGTAAAATGAAGTTCGCGTTACGACAGGACCTCGGGGGCTCGAGGCTTGATGTCGAACCTCAGGTTGAGGAAAAACGCACAAAATATAGTGTACTGTAGAGGCTTTATTCCATTCGGTTTGAGATGCAACCTTTGTGTGCGCGTATTGATGGCAGTTAGAGGAAACAAACATTAGGTTCATAATTAGAATAGGAGAAAATAATAGATTGTCGGCTGACGGCTGTCAGGCCGTTGGATGTAAAATGTATTGTAATAATTTGTAGTTCCAATTCTAGAAATAATTATGTTATGCGATGCCAATATGCGTTTAATTTAGTATCATCCCGGTCCGAGTAAGCCTTAGAGCTTACAAGTGGTGGAGGTGCCCAAACCCGGGCTGTAGGGCGTAAGGCGTGTGCAGAGCCAACTAATACTGCACTAGCGAAGTATATAAAGAAGTATAGAGAAGCTGCCACCCATTTTTTTTCAGACGAAATTCATTTGATGGAAAAGGGCGATTCCCCATAAAAGTATTATAGCGAAGCATATCGCATGGAAGTGTTGTTTTAGGCGAATAAACGACGCCTAAAGAATCGAAAGCTAAGTGGTCTTTATTAATTTTTATAAAAATGGAATATTTCTCGGGCTACAACGGCGTGTGCCTGCAAAGCTTTCTAAATAATTTTAAGCTCACAGCCACCTTCAACGAATGGGAGGAAAATAACTGGGCACTGATTCTACGCGCATTTCTTGTGGGTCCAGCTATGATTTTCCACGGTTACACGTACCATGACGGTATGAATTTTGAAACGTTGTGTGACAAACTATGGGCCGAGTTCTCGTGCAAATGTCACAAAGGAGAATGTAGGGTGCAAGAGAAGATTGTACAAGTTAGAGAAAGCGAACAGGAAGAGATCGCGACGGTAGATATTGATGCAAATTTATTTTCTAGCGGAAAACAAGACGAACCGCTAGTTACTGAGCAAAGCTGTAAAGATGACGATGATGTTGATGACGAGCTCAGCTGCCAAGGATGCAGCATCGCCACGGACGAGGAGGAGTCGATCGAAGTGTTCGAGAATGAACACAAAGAGGAAATTGTCGAATCGGGTCAGTCCAGTCCATTTATTAATTCTGTTAGTAATGTTTCAGAACAACAGAGCATATGCCTATCTATGGAGAGTGATGATCACGATGATGAAATTCTTAAATATAACATCATCGCTGATCAGAATTATGAAGATGATAATGTTGAACAATCTTCTGAAACAAAGGAGGTTGACCAAATCACCTTGTCTACCAAAATAAAGGAGAATGAGCAGTTATCATTGGTACCAGACAAAATTATTGAAGTTAAGGCTGATTTGGAGGTAATTGTAAACAACAGTCATATTGTCGAGGATGACGTCGAGTCTTATATAGTCGAGTTTGACGTAGAATCACGGTCAGTCGGAGTTATTAGTAATGACTTTCCAGTGAAAATTTATAATAACAAACATAAATATAATGTGCCATCGCAAGGTTGCTTTGCCATAAACTTGTCATTCATTTGGAAAACAAAGTTCATAATATTATTATTATATTATATTATTACATTATTGCAACAACAACGTGCTACAAACAATGTAAGAAAAACACCAATAAAGTTAAAGGGCTCATATGTTGGGAGTACTCAAATTAAAAACTTCGTACCAAAACTAAATGAATTAAAAAGGTTGAAACCTAATGAAACTTCTTTAAAAAAATGTACTATTTTTAAATATATTTTTTTTAGAAATATTTTAAAGAGGTTTAAAGATATTTTTATTAACATAAATAGTTGGAAACTTCTTCTTTTAACCCCTCATTCCCCATTGCGTCGCAAAACACGCAAAATTTGCCATATCCGTCAAGCCCCACTGCGTCGCATGCGACGCAGTCGGCGCACGCTGATTCAAGGTCTATTTGTACTATGGATAGGGGCTAATATGGTCTGTGGTTAATTTTATTCTATGGATTTGGTAATATACTTGTCAAATAAATCGACTAAAACGTCAAAATATGCAGAAACAATTCTAGAAAAAAGTAAAAATTGAACATTTTGGCACGGCAAAATGGCGTCCACGCATGCGTTCAGCGCGCTGCACTCCGCGTTCTATTTATTTGTTTTCTATTGTTTTTTAAGTGTAAATCGACGGGAAATGTTGTTTTTTAAATAATTAAGTAGTGTCGTCATCGTATTTAGTTAATATTTGCACTAAATAACATCGTAATTACCTATTACGGACCCATCAAAAAATGTAAACAAACTCGGTAATGAAAAAACGTATTGTTGTGAAATTTTGAGTTTTGTGTGTGTTTTGTGTATGTAATCGCTGATAAGTCATTTATTTTATATTCTTTATTAGATAATGCATAATAAAAATGCCATTTTTCAGAAAAAAATAAGAGTTCAATATTTTTTATCAACTAAGTAATGTTACGTAATGATACGGATACCTATTATTGAACTTTTTTAATTATTGGTGTTTTTATTTATTGTGTTTGTTCGTAAATAATGGTTTTGACCGATAGTATGTGTATTCATAATGTATCCTGCGAAATTTCATGTGAATCGAACCAGTAGTTTTATTATAAATCATCAAAACAATGCACAAAGGAATTTCTTATAAGAATCTGATAAGAATGTTTATTTATCAATACTAGCGTTCGCTTACAAAGATTCTAAGTATTATAAAAAATCCTTTGTCTAATCAGGGACCCAAAACCATTAATGATAAGACTATTTACGTAACAAGAAGCTCTCAGTTTTTGTTTATGTTAGCGCGCTCTTATCTCCGACGCGCCGCCGGCGGTCTCCGGTACGTAACGGGAGTCAAGGTATATTTGCGTCATCGCGGCGGGGGGGCGTAAGGGTTAAGGATTTTGTAATTTTTCAAGCTCATCATTTTCATTTTATCATGTCGCTGCATTATTTTTGTAAGATCAGCAGGGCATGTAGGATTAATCACTTTATTTTGTTTCATATTCTGATGTTATGGCGAACGGAGGAAGAGAAAAAGATGTCCACTACAACGGCATCATAGTATTTTTTTTTTAACTTAGGAGGAACGCACTCCAAGGTCATTGATTAATGTCGATTAATGTTTTGATGGGATAATAATGTATTTTGAGAACTGTGATCCTTCTCGAAGGGGGGGTGATACTTGGTCTAGGCTGAGACCAACTTTGCTAATGGGGCATAGCCTCGCAAAGTGTGTCGATTTGACACAATTGGTTTCTGCTGATGATTGAGGATCGACAGTTCAGACAATATGGACTTATAAGAAGATTTGGGGTTTAGTATTGTCGACGTGATGATTTTTCTAGAGGTTTACCTTTGGAGTGAGTTCGTGAGTTAGGAGCGTTCGATCTTTTGCAGTTCTGACTTTCTCTTCCTCTGACTTTATAAGGTTGAATGAAGTTTAAGCCATTATTGTTTGAGGTTTCAGTATGATTAACCCTCTCTGGGCAGATATGAATGTTGTCATATCATTTTATTTGTTTTTAGGAGGATGTGTTATACGTTTTTCGCCAGTTTTGGTGTAACGAGATTTATGCAGGATGTAACGATAGTTTGTGTGAGTGCACATTGGCACCTATTAATATTTAAATTAAGTGGTTGACACTTGTCGTGGTGTCATATTATCGCGATTAGTTCATCCTGACGTAAGTCTTCTCCTGCAAGAGACATACCTCATATTGTTAATTTTATTTCTGGCGTTAGGTAAATATTATTTTAGATATAGGTAGGTTAATTTAATGTTTGTTTCATATGGATAAAATTGGACACTACGTTAGCCCTATTTTATCCAGTAGGGGCGTAGCTGATGTAGAGGCTTTATTCCATTCGGTTTGAGATGCAACCTTTGTGTGCGCGTATTGATGGCAGTTAGAGGAAACAAACATTAGGTTCATAATTAGAATAGGAGAAAATAATAGATTGTCGGCTGACGGCTGTCAGGCCGTTGGATGTAAAATGTATTGTAATAATTTGTAGTTCCAATTCTAGAAATAATTATGTTATGCGATGCCAATATGCGTTTAATTTAGTATCATCCCGGTCCGAGTAAGCCTTAGAGCTTACAGTACCTATACCTAGAAGTTCTAGGTTATGCACCGCCTATGCAAGACATGTTGCTTTCTCTGTTGGGAAACCACTATGGCCTTCGAGACTTGATCTCGAAACCTCAAGTTGAGGTAAAAAGCACAAAATATAATGTATATATAGAAGTTCTATGTTATGCATTTATTGTTTTCTCTCGTGAGAAACTATTGAGTAAGTATTACAATATTGATAAAGAATTATCAGTGCTTTACACTTGTGTCATCAGACTAAGTTAGTCCAATGATGATAATGTGCTTTGTAAGTACCCAAGAACTAAAGGATAATGGTTTTATGGAATTGCATGAAGAAATCATAATGGCCTTGGGAATCCTGTACAGCTCCAAACCTAAATGTTTTACTTAAAAAGTATTTAATGTAATATAAAGTATTGAAAGAAGAATGACCTATGTATAATATATTTGATACCATTACTGTTGTATTTACTACTACTGGATGCTTCAAAATTGATCATAGAATTAGAATGTCTGATGAGTAACCCAATCAAGGAAAGGGACCAAGAGTGGAGGACCACTATAGCAATTGGGAATTGCTTTACCGGAACGTTAACAGGATTGGTAATTTGATAAAAACAATCAAAACACAAAGAATATAAATATGTAAAGAAATTCTCACAGATATCTCAAGACCAATTAAGCTAGATAGAAACATTATTAGAACAACAGTTACACTGAAATGGAAAAGTTTTCTGTTTAGTGAAAAGTTTAATGAATTTGTTAATTAAAAAGGCAGCCCCTTGAGAGAGAGAAATCTCAAATGACCCCTTCACGTTCGAGTCGAACCAAACAGGGAAGAGGGGGGGGGCAGGTAGCAGCCTAGTAGGACCACGGGGTGGAACCTACAGCAGAGGATTTCATCAGACAAGATGTACCAGCACAAAGCTGTGCGTCAAACAAAGAGGTAAAGACATTTGTATGTCGTTTTAAATATTTTTACTCCCGCTTGACTGTCACTAATGAGACACAATTAAATTTTAATTGTTACCCAACTGCAGCCGTCTGTTGTACGGTTGAGCTCTTATTGGCAAAAGCTCACACTAGATAAAGTTATCTGGTCATGGTTGAAGGGATATAAAATTCCATTTATGGAAATTCCTGCACAAGATAATTCCTATATCACCTTAAAATTGTGCCTTTTCAGAGTCTGAAAATATACTTATACCATAAGAAATAAATAGGTTCTTGGATTTGAGTGTTATTAATAGGCGTACAGTGTGCGTCTATCAGTGGACAGTTTTTTGTTTAATCAAACATATTTACTGTACACAAACGAATTGGATATACCAGTGTTATATGTTAAATCTAAAATGTCGGATTAATTGTATCCATACAAAACAGTTTCTAATGAAAGAGATACGGACTTCATGAAAACTCATTTTATAAAAATGATTACATGCGCACAATTGATTTAAAATATGTATATTTTTTTATATCAGTGAACACTGAACGTAGATGTTCAGCTGATGACAAAAGATATTTGAGGGTTTATTGTAAAAACAATGTTCATTAATTCAGTAGTTTTTGCTTTGTTTTATGTACTGCCCCTACACAGGCCCACAGTAGTAACATCTTATCTTGTAGTGGGGGATAAAAATCTGTGATTTATCTTGAGGATTTTATGTTTGGAATATTATTGTTTTTTGTAAAACTATCAAAATTTTGCAGTCTTGGTTGTTACATAAAAGGATAAAAGTAATCTCAAATCCAATCGAGTTGCTGAGTACTTAGATTTGTGATTGATACAAAGAGTATGACCTTGTCAGTAAAAGATGAAAGAGATGTTCTATTCATCTATTATTTACACCGTAACCTAGCAACTTGTTGTCCATGTATGCGTTATGGTTTACTAATAAGTATACTAACATTTTGGAAAACAAAGATGTACAGAGTTAGTTTACCACAGTTATTACTTTGATTTAATTATGAACAATATCAAGTGTAAGTAAAGAAGATCTACAGTGGTGGCATAAATGTATGAAAACCCTGTAAAAATTGTCAATTTGAGATTGAAATTTACTCAGATGCATCTCACAGTTGTTGCGGGATATTTGTTTTGATGGTCAGATAGCAAATGGGGTTTAGACAGAAGGCAAATCATATTTAAAGCTGCTTTTCTTGGTGTTTTCAATGTTTTACTGAGGACTTAAAATTATGCCAAATTTTATTATGTAGAAACAATACTACTAACATAGATTATATCTTTAAAGGGGTGGAAACCAATTTAATCATCTTAGTTTCCTGGCTATAATATGTGGCACTCCGAAAAATAGGGATTTTTATATGATCCAAAGACAGCATAAAAGCTGATCTTGAGTCTAGAAATAAAAACATTGATTGTGACTGGGAACTGGCTCCAGCAGCATTTCAGGACATAGTGAGATCTTTTCGAGATCATTCCATTGATCTATTTGCTAATAGAGCTAATAATATGTGACAGATATCCATCTTGGCGTAGAGATCCATTTGCAGAAAATATAAGACTTACATTAATTTTGGTAAATTACCCAGTATTTTATGCATTTCCACCATCTGCATTGATTAATAAACTATTCAGACAATTTAAGATGATCAGATTTTTTGGTATCTTAGTTTTTTTACTATGTGACCACAACCTTGGTACCCATTTATCATGGTCATTTCACAGATTAAAGTACCTACTTATTGGATTTTAACAATCAAACCAATTATTGTCGTAACCTTCCGGAATAGTGCATCTTCTGCACAGCAGCCCTTTTTTCCCTAGGGGCCTGCATATTGTCAGGGAAGGGTTTCAGAAGCAAATGATGCCAGATGACAAATGATGATGATGAATGGTCGGGATATCTTC
This sequence comes from Conistra vaccinii, assembly GCA_948150665.1. Taxonomy (NCBI): domain Eukaryota; kingdom Metazoa; phylum Arthropoda; class Insecta; order Lepidoptera; family Noctuidae; genus Conistra; species Conistra vaccinii. The sequence goes on from OX411321.1 coordinate 431,811, forward strand.
TGTATTAGATAACACTGTCAAACAGTATTATTAGCACTACATAAGTGGTGGATATGTGGTAATGATCATGTTTTTTCAATCACTATAATATTAGAGTGCTCGTACACAACAAGTGGCAAGCCAACAAGGGCCAATGACATTTCATATACATCACTCAACAGTGCAGTGTTATTGATCATAAATTCTGTTGTAGGGACAGATCCTCAAAGTAAGAGGTTATTTAATGGTATCTTTAAATTACGACCAAGTCATCCTGAATACCGATGATATATGGGATCCATCAATGGTACCTACTGAATTTTATAGGAAGATGGTACTCAATACAACAATAAATTATCACTTGACAAAGTACCCAAAAAGTAGGTAATTCTTTTAGCCCTTACTAGCGGTCAAAGAAACCTTATCTGTAATTAGACTTAATAACATCCAATTTATTGATTCAGATATTAACTCAAAAATCACTGATTTGTTAAAAACATGATCTAAGACAGGAAAACAGCAAACAAATATTATTTTTGTTGAAACCAGTCATTTGTCCTGTGATTACAATACAATATTACATACACACAAATTGTGACAATCATAATGCCGTTGGATTACACATACAATGATGGACAGTGGCGTAGACATCAAGAAATTTACTTCTCATTCAACACGTCATGCTCCAATGGGAGTAGAGGTGTGTCAGTAGATATTAAGTATCTTTAAAACAGTTGGTTGGTACACAGGATCAAAGGGTTTTACAAACCATTATAATAATAGACCTTTGATTAGAGAAGATAATAAATATCTCTTTGGCAAGACTATTGGTAACGTTGAGACTGATGTGTTATTTGTCATAAATTAATGAAAAGCCAAAGAAGTATACCTACTGAATACATATTTGATAATTAGAATTGGACGAGAATTAAGTTTAAATGTTGAAAAGTTTTCAGTTACATCATAAACTTGATTTTATGATATTTGAATGTTTTATTATTTAATAGTGTCAAACATATTTGTAATTTCCAACTTCATCTCTAAACATCTACATAGTTAATCATTATCGAGGACTAAGCATGGAGTATAATTACTAAATTAAACGAACTTACCTAAGTGAAGTTCTATTGTAATTATACGTAGTGCTTAGTCCTCGATACTATGTTCCCTCCCAAGCCCTAAACAAGACCATAGTTTGTTTTTTGACCCTGGGATTGAAGTTGGGGAATTACTGTGTATTAATTTTAATTCTCTCTTGCAGATAGATACTCTAAATAGAATGACGGGATAGAGTTGCCAGTGTAAAACTATTTTTTGCAGAATTTTATTCTCTGAATACGCGTGGAACACGATATGGAAATAGTGAGACTACATAGTTAATCATTATCGAGGACTAAGCACTACGTATAATTACAATAGAACTTCACTTAGGTAAGTTCGTTTAATTTAGTAATTATATAAAAATGAATCCCAAGGAAATTTTGGTCACAGCGCATCACGCGTGAAGGGCTGGACCAATTTCGCTAATTCTTTTTTTGTTGTGTTTGTTATAGTTAGGAGAAGGTTCTTAGGATAGGTAGGTGAAGGTAGGATAGGTAGGTAGGTAGGTAGGTAGGTATGCAAGTAGGTAGGTATGTATGTAGGTAAAGTAGGTATGTAGGTAGGGTAGGTAGGTAGGTATGTATGTAGGTAGTTGTAGATAAGTAGGTAGGTATGTATGTAGGTAGGTAGGTGCGCCGTAGATAAGTACTTAGTGCTACCCGTGCGAAGCCGGGGCGGGCAGCTAGTTTTAAAGATATTTATTGATCTTTTAGTATAAGTACGTGTTTTATTACAATTCCAGATTTTCATGACATTACTTGAATGTAATGTCATTATTACTGATAGTGTCTGGTTCACGCATCTACACATAATCCTCCTTACTAATAAACGCTGTGTAGCGTTTTGACTTCTTTGAATTTGAATTGAATGAATTGAATGACTGACGACTGTAAGGGAGAAATCGGTGTGTAACTATGCACCTGATATAATACCTACGTTTATTAGTAAGGCAGAATGATTATAAATTACAACAGTTGATCGTGTGTGTCTGTGTGGCCGTGTTGTTCTTCTGTACTACGCGACGGATTTTGATGCGGTTTTCACCATCCTTTGGAGAGTTTATTCCGGGAGGTTCATATGTATTACACACTTTTACATTTAACTTCATTAAAGTTCCTTTCAAAACTAGCCGTCCACTCTCTTCCGCTGGAAGAGGTATCATCTGACGCACAACATCTAGCAAGATTAGTCCAGCAATCTTTGAAGAGCTGAGAATCATAGGGTCGTCGCTTTGTCTCCTCTGCCCTCACGTCAATATTAGACAAGTAAGGACTGAATTCAGCTCTCGTGGGCGCCAAGGTGGAGCTCACTGACACATTGAACTCAATTCCCGCGATACCGGTTTTTAAATTCGATATGAATTGATTAGCAACCTGCGTAAAGCGAACCCAAACGTGACGCGATTTGTTTCACATTCAAAATTAATTGAATTCACATTGTTACGTTTATAAATAATCTTGAAATTGGAACACGGGTCATTCCCTCTGTGATGGAACCCGCAGCTACTGCCAGGTGAAGTGCGCAGCAGCCCTGCGGCGCGGCCGGCGCGGGAGTCGATGCGCGATATGCAAATGGCCGCTACCGTATTGACCGCGCTATTGTTCCGCCGCTTCTCTTTTATTTCCTGTAACGATGCGCGCCGTGGCGGCCGCTCATACGCATGTAACTTATGGCTCCCAAACCACCAACACACAATGAACGCCGACCGTTTTGTTCATATAACTCATGTTTTTGTTTTAAATCCAAGGTATTGTCGATTGTTCACTCATACCTTACGAGGGATATTTTAACTTCCACGCTGCTATCGACGACGACATCCCTTTTGTGGCGGAGAGTTACCTATAGGGACAACCATATTGTTATCTTCAAGGTGAGCTTCCTGGTCGTAATGTAGAGTGTTGCAGTGTCTGCAGTGCGTGCGGAGCGTTATCTTAATTGGTGACCTTGTAATTTATAGTTAGTTAGGCAGTAACACCTCCCCCCCAACCCCGCGCGCCGCTCCCACGCCGGATGACAGATGTGGCGCGGCTAACTGCCGCTAACGGGGAACTAGCCAGAGATGATGACACCGATAATCTTGAGCTGGGAAACTGAGACAACACTTGGAAATTGGTAGACTTAAAGAAAAACCAGATTAATTAATTATAACTGAAACAGTTTATAATAGCTCTATGTAAAACATGGCTGCGTTGCCGACACTCAAGTCCTTATTTATTGTGGTAGTTAGTTTGCTTTAGTACCATCCAATAATCTGCCGAACAAGTACAAAACTTTTCGAAGTGGTCAACATCCGCAAGCTGCCTGCAGCCGCCGGCCGTGAAGCGACATCAGGCGCTCTATGAATGTGCTCAGCTAATGTAATCACAGATCGAGATGAGCAATACGTAAGACAACATTGATTTACTGGATCCCGCTTAATCATAACACGCTATATAATGTGCATGTATGTACCTACGTACATACATGCCTACTTCACAGACGTACGGGGCGCCGGCGGCGGCACCGCGCGCCGTTGACTACGTCTGATCATTGTGTGGTACAAGTTATTGCCGAATGATGACGCTGTAAACCTGCCAACCATAATTATTATTATCTGCGCGACACGCGAGATATCTGACAGAATAGGTAACAAGTATACTAGAAATATCCGATACGGCCTGGATTCAAATTCAAATTCAAATTCAAAAGTCATTTATTCAAACTAGGCTGAGAATCAGCACTTTTCGAACGTCAAAATTACATAAGACAGTCCCCCAAAAACGCCCGGCCTTCACCACTTCCTAGTGCTTTAGCTGGGAAGAAGAAGTGGCGCAACAAAGGAACTCCCCAGCAGCACAGCTGTCTGTTCAGTTAGAAAAAAATAAATGATTTTATATAATAGTATGCAAAATAATGACTACGCAACACAAACATTATTTAAATTAATTATAGCCATAAGAGGGAGCATGACGAACATGCTGCTGGTTGCTCAGGCAAAGAATAATATGATCAATTGTCGAGGTCGCTAGCTAATCACATATTGCAATACAACTCATACGAAAACATTGTAGTAGATTATGTCAACAATAAATAAAAATAAATTAATAATAAATTGACTAATAAAGTCAAATAAATTAAACATTATATAAACTCATATAACCTGTCGGCAGGTTACTCAATTCTGGAGAAAGAACATAAACATTGTCTTGAGTTAATCACAGCGACCAACTATTCTTATCATTTAAGAGTAGTCGTTGATAGAATAGTATGCCTTTGAACAAAGGTTGGATTTTACTTTACTTTTTAACGCATTAAAAGGCAAATCTAGCAAAGAAGAGGGTAGCTTGTTATAAAAGGTTATACCAAGCCCAAGAAATGAGTTATGAACCTTATGAAGCCAGTGAAAGGGAGCTCGAAGTTTGTCCTTGTTTCTAGTGTTAACACTGTGAATATCACTGTTTTTAGTGTATAAGTGTATATTTTGCCTAATATATAAGATGTCGGCAAAGATGAATTGCGATGCCACTGTGAGGATACCTGTGAGGATATATAAAAGTAGACAGAGAGCTAAAAAGCAAGCTTTTCTTTCAGTCACGGACATGTTCTATGTTATCGAGCGAGGTACCGAGTACCAGACGCAGAGACCTGAGACTTGAGGGCAGTGTCCGCTATTGAGCCACTGCTTCAGTTCCACGGTATCAAGTGTGCGGTAGTGTGCACTGCATAAATCACAGCGGAGACACTGCCCGCCATACATATATCACGCTGCGATCCTTTTATATGGAGAACTTAAAAAAATTGCTCCTGTCACATATTTCCAACAGATCTTTTTCTTAAAACGTAATTTGTTGATTTTTTAAGGTAGCGTGAGACGAGGTCGGGTCAGCCATTGTGCGGAGTGCTTTCTATTGTGCGTCAGCCGCGGGTGCGGGCAGGCTGCTCGACGTAGAGTATTCACATTTTTGAGCAAAAAAACTGAACGATAGACTGGCGATTACAAATGAACCGACGACACACCATCAGTTCAGTTTGTTACCATAATTTAAACATGCGCGGACTCACAGTCCCGGATGGTCTCCCCAGATCCTTCACGCTACGTGCACTAAAACTGTCCAGCTGTAGAAGATACCTACATTCGATGTAAAACATATCAGGTGTAGTGGCGGCGATGAATCTGGCAGCAGTGGCAGGTACCCGCAGTGCTGTGGCAGGTATCGCACTCGGGAGTTGTGACAGGTAGCACCGGGACCCTGGTTCGCGTTTTTTAGTCGATCACCTGAAGGTCGCCGTTTCCCCGAATCGGCGCACCCTCCGTGTGTCGATGACATAACCATTAGTTTCTGTAATAACAGTAATCTCTCAACGTTGTAAACAATGTCATTCTTGGAACGAATCTTCATAGTTTATGGCGTGTGATTCTGCAAAATATTGACACATTAATTGTGAGTGGAATGCAAGTGAGCATTGTGGATTGATAGAAATAAATCTCTTTGAATTGGTTTGTCGTGAAACGTGACTGATACGAACGGTCTTGAGATCATCATTCTCAAGCCTTTCAATGCAATACAGCAAGTTACGGGTAGTGCCGGACTGCCGGGCCGCCTCGCCGTCCACAGTGTGGAGGACAGCCAGTCCCCAAGTCCCACCCACGCGTCTCACGGTCACCACAGTGTGGAGGACCGCCAGTCCCACCCACGCGTCTCACGGTCACCACAGTGTGGAGGACCGCCAGTCCCCCAGTCCCATCCACGCGTCTGACGGTCACCACAGTGTGGAGGACCGCCAGTCCCCCAGTCCCACCCACGCGTCTCACGGTCACCACAGTGTGGAGGACCGCCAGTCCCCCCAGTCCCACGCACGCGTCTCACGGTCACCACAGTGCAGATTAGATATTATTGAAGACAAGCTTCTGCTTCCGATGTATCGTTGCTTATGTACAGTCACGGACTTTAATTGATAAGCCACTTTCAAACTTTACAATTTTGCAGTTATATACATTTACGATATTACACGATTAAACACGAACACAAAGCGCATGCTCGTCAACAAGATGACAAATTACTAATAATCGAAAATAGTCTAAAATAGTCTTATCCATAAAGGTTGAACGTTGACTAAAAAGTTGTTAATGATAAATCAAAACAATGTTGCATAGTGTTTATCCAATCTGTTTGATACTAACCACCTTTGAATTAGAGCTCATTAAAAACTTCTTAACCACTGATCATAATTTGACAAATGAGGTATCGTTGGAAGCGTCCTAACTGTCCGCTGGTTAAAGGCTATGTGACGTTACATTTAATTCAATATGGCGCCCTCTAGAGGACATAAAGTAACGAACGAAAAAAAAATTCTTTTTTAATCATATCATGTTTGGTATCAAATGAAAGGGCTTGACGAGCACTTTACAAATATGTATATAAATCATATTTTCAAAGTAAATAAACATGTTAAAATTGTTAAAAACATGCAAAAGTGAGACTGTGCTACGTACGGCGCGGCTGTAAAATTAATACCTATTATACAATGCCTTTACAACAAAAAAATAAAGCGGCTCTGCAAATACTTTATTGCGAAATTATTACCCCAAAACAAATTAAATAAAAAGCAAGTAAAAATTAAAACCCGACTACTGAAAAATCACGCTCTAAAATGTATGAAACAAGAAAATATTTCGGACAGAAATCAAGACATAGACAAAGTAAAGCCGTAGTCGCATGCCTGTCGGCTATAAAAAAAATGGCATGTTACCATGGATTCAGAACATGATTCTGAATCATCTGTTCCATACATTTTGACCGAGTAGATTGCACTTTTCTATGAAACAGCAGATTTTTTTAAATAACCGACGAAACATTTCAACTCAGGACGGTTCAGAATCATGTACTGAATCCATGGTAACGGGCTTAGCGTCGATGTCCCTGCCACCCTGTATATCGTTGGCGTAGGTGAAGAACTAAATAACTCTTTTCTTGCTTGGAGAAATTAGGCGAAAATATGCGGCTTGATTGCATGGGTGTTACGAAAATGGTGAAAACTCAATTTGACCTAAATCGCAGTTATTTAATTCTCCACCTACGCCGACGATATTTAAGTAGGAGGATAGGATAGTAGGATAGATTCTTAGACACACACCTGCACTTTGTATGTTGGTGATCGTGCAAGCTCACCACTCTGCATAATTAATATCTTCTAAGTATTCTCTAATAAGTGGGTTAACAAGGCGCCAGTGCTTACAATGTTTGTTTACAGTCGTGTTTCTGTTCCAGGATGAACTCAGATCCATTCTCAATACAAATCGAGTTGAATCAGTCGTGCCGGTCCTACAGATTGATGTTTCTTGTAGCTAATTAATACCATGAACTTATTTCCAACACCTTTCTAACATGGTCCCACATAAATCATAGAAACAATATTCGGAGCCGGAGCAGCCGTGGCGTGTGGTGTCCGTGGAGAATCGAGCAAAGGGTTCCTGCGACGCGATATGATTTAGGAGGACAGACAAAGACACAGGTGCACGTCTCTTTGAGCCGCGACCGTTTCTATAGAACTGATAACATCGGCGGAGTGGTTGCTGTTCGATGTCTATTGACACGTGTGAGTCAGGTGCCGCATGCCGGGAGCTGGGACTGGGACGCAGTGTGCGGTGCCGGGACGGCTGCGCGTCGGTGTGAGTGGAGGATCTGCGCAGATTTATTGCATACGTGCGTACTGCGACACTCACGGATTACAAACTATTTGTTGATTTACTAGAAGTGACGATACCGATCTCTACAGTTTACATACCTAATAGCCGACGAAAAGGTCATTGACGCCTACCGCTGCGCCAGCGTTGCCTCAACGATAATTATGTTGTTAGGTACGCGTAATATTGAATCTGTGATATCTTTTAAACTATTCATTTTCATTTAAATGATAATAATATGATGTCAAGACATATTTTAACCTAAATTAAATGCCCAATTTCAATAACATATTTTAATGGATACGGATTAATATGGGTCAATATGAACAAAGCAGTGGCGAAGGGTGCCGTAATAATAAAGGTAAGCCGGAGCCAAAACAAAAGGAAAAAAAAAAAAAAAAAATTAAAAAAAAAAAAAAAAAAAAAAAAAAGACCAGGGGCTGCAGCCGTGCGTGAAGTCCAGTTACTTACAATTTGTGGCTAGCTTTCTGGCTCTTCAGTCTTGTACAGGCAGATGTTACTATTTACTATATGATAAGATGATACTATTTACGTGTCCAAAAAACGTTTTCATTTCCTGAATATTTTCAAGGGAACGGCTCAGTACTAAATTTAATATATGAGCGTAACATGGGACAAACATTGCCATATGGACATGCATCACGAATTTTCGCTTGTACCTACTCCACCGTGGCTCGCCAGACATAACTGCCGCGCCGTCGTAAGATTGACCAACTAACTTATTTCTACAACGATACTGGTCAAGTATTTCTAACAACTGTTTGGATAAAACTTCAGCAGTTCGACTTTCGCTAACATCGTAAAAACCCAGGAATCGTTCTTCAATTCCAGTTTCTGATAAATATCGAAAAATTACAGTTAATTGCTCCCTATGACTGACATCTGGAGTTTCGTCAATCATTACAGACAGAAATTGAGCTTTATCTATCTCTAATCTAATGTGGTCTCGTAAAACGGATGCAATACAATGTATTAAATCATTTTGAATATCACTAGAGAGACCAGAAAACACGGGGTTCTGAACTGAAGATCATAGTTCTAAATGCGAGTTCATTACGGATCATATTTCCTCAGATATAACAAAGTTTTGATATAGTTACCGCGGTTATTGGAATTCAGACCTTCATCGTGGCCGCGAAAAGCTACTTCTTGTGTATCTAACAAAATAATGGTGTCAATAAACCGTTTCTTAAATTCCTATTTCGATTTACTTTTCTAATAGGAGCTTCATACGAATTAGCGAAAAATAATCAAGTTGTTCTGTGATTCGTTTAACGACATCTGTCGGCGAGTAGAAATACTATTTTGAGATTTGTGAAGCTAGTTTGGCGTTTCAACACAAGATGACAGCACATCTGATTTTACTCTAAGAGTGAAATCAAATGTAATTATAATACAAAAAGTATTTTTAATTAAGGAATTTGTTTCATAATGTAGGTATTAATAAAGAATTCAGTATTAATTATGTGTTTCTTATTTTCAAACCTTGAAAAGCATGTTTCCTCACAAAGTAAATAATTCGTCAAGCAACAATCAAAACTATTTGCCGCCATCCTAATCCTACTGATAGTACTAATCATTTTTCAAATCTACTCTAATGATGTAAGTTCAACTTATTAAACTTTCTACTTACCCCAAATACCTAATTACAACGTAGTTCAATCAACGTACGTTTCTTTCACTAAACTCATAACACAAACACTATCTTAATCACTTTTCTATACCTGAAAACAAATATTACTCGTACTAGTAATGATAAACTAATGAATACAATGAATACAAAATGCAAATTAACTACTGTAAACAAATTATATGGTTGCGATTACGACAAAAACCAACACATTGTCAATCGAATGATGAAATAATGTTTTGATGTCCGAACACCGAGCCGAACGCATTACGATACTCAACGACAACAACCGAATATCAAATGCGAGAACGAGTGAGTAATAGCAATACATAGTTCTTTCTCGTTCACACGAGCGCGTTTTCGCCTACTGTCCCTATAGTAACTCGTTGCAAACCGGCTTACTCGGCTGCTAAGAAAGGGCGGTGTCACGTGACCGAGTGACGTCAAGACGGACTATATTTTCTATAGAAATTAAATTCACGATAACCCGTACGCGCCTACGAGTTATTTTAGAGCGAAATGTTTTGTTGTTGGGATATAAAGACAAAAAAATTTATGTAGGCGTTTTGTAATGTTTTAATTGTATTCAAATACTTATAGTGTGATTATTCAATGACGATAGAGTGGTTGTGTTCCGAATTACCGAAGGGTAGCCGATAGGAATCGGCTTGTACGGAGTCTACGCCCCTGGACCAAAGTGCATTTCTTTCCAATTTCGGTGACGAAATGTTTTCTTCAGCTTTCGTGAAAAATAAGGACTTGGTATAAGAATAGAAAGTCCAAGCTAAAAGGATCTGCAAGAGGTCTGAGAATATGTCGATAACTTTTTGAGATATTTTGGTTCAAACTCTAATATGGCCACCAAAATTGAAAATCAGTGACACCAAAATTTGGTTTCTCTGTCACAAACCTATTTCTCGGGAATTATCAATAACTTTCATCGGTTAATAAAACTCTCTATTGTTAAATAAATAAATAAATATTTAGTTAACTTTACGAACTTCTACAATATTTAATCTTACATAGAGGCCTCCTTTTAAGTAAAAAAATACCTGTGCTAGGAGACCCCGCTCTTCTAAAACTAGAAACAATAATAGTGTAGGAGTGTACAAAAAAAATTATTCAACATATATAGGAAGGAGTGTGTTTGAGTGTATGTGTGTGTATGGGTGTGCGTGTGTGTGTGTGTGTGTGTTTGAATGAATGTGTGTGTATGTGTGTGTATGAATTGGAGTCACTTATTGGAAAATTATCGCATGGTGCTTTGTAAAAGAGTTTCAATGTCGTCATAGCTCTTGCGTTTTAGCCAGTCAATTAATGAGTTTTTACATTCTCGGTAAGTCATTGGATAAATATTTAAAAGTTTATTTAATTTGTTGTAGATGGAAGCGGATTGTCTGATGACGTGTCTTTTTGCATATGAGGTTTTAACCGAGACTTCTGGTGCAACAAGATATTTTCATCTTTTCTTGTTAAGGCTAGAATCATAGGGAAGGGTTTTATGTAGTTTCAAAACAGCATGGAGTACGTATAGTTTCCTGACCGTGAGATGGCCACCTAATGAGTAAAGGTTTTCAGTAGGGAATCTATACGGTTTAAAATACATGACTTTCAAGAGAGACCTTTGCGCTCTTTCCAGTTCTAGGAATTTGATTTTAGTGGCTCCGCCCCATACAGGTATAATGCAATACACTAGAACTGCCAGCTGTTCTACCTGTTTTTGATATCGACCTGTACAATCATGTTTAGTGTTTAACCTTATGTGTTTCTCTGTGTACAATAAATTATTTTTTATTTATTTTTTATTTTAACTGACTGGGCCAGTGATACGTATATTTGGTTTAATAGAGTCTTAGAGATAACATGTCTTAAAGTTCTGAAAATCCAAATGAGTTTTCTGGTTCGAGACATGATCATATCCGTGTGTAAATGCCAAGATAATCGCTGGTCTACCATGATTCCTAAATATTTTATATCAGTCACTTTTTCTATTTGATTGCAAGAACAATTTGTGCCAGCAGGATTATCACAGCTATGGATTCTAAGGCTAAGATTAGGTCCAGGTTGACTGTTGTTGTACTTTGTGAATGTTATATATTTCGTTTTTGAGGTGTTTAGAGTTAGTAAATAAGAATTTAACCATTCAGCAACCCTTATGAGTCCCTTTTCAGCATATCCATATGCAGATTCCCAGGTATCTCCAGTGAAAACAATGGCTGTGTCATCTGCATAGGAAAAAACACGCCCATGTTCAAGCTTCATTTTGCAGAGGCTATTTATATACACTAAGAAAAGCGTCGGCCCCAGAACACTGCCCTGTGGGACACCGAAGCTTACGTTAGACTCATCGCTAACGTAGTTACCTATTTTTACACGTTGCTTTCTATGCTGGAGATAATCTGATAGCAGAGCCAAAGGGTGTTAAAAATATTTATTATTATTTATCTGATAAACTCCTATAGGTAATTATGAATTAATGGCACGAAAAAACAAAAACATTAATCTTTTTATTGTTAACAAAATTACTTGATAACAACTAACTACAAAAGTGTTGATATAAATTTTATTTCTTTTTTGTAAAGCTCGACGCTCGCGTTATGTTATGTTATGCCACCCTTATAATAACTTATTAATAGGTCTTGCTTACTGCCAAGTACAGACGCCAACACATCAAGTTACTACAATCTGTAAAATTTCGATTGAGTGTTGATTGAGAAAATTTGACAGATTGGTACTCCAATCTGTCAAATCTTTAAAAATAGGGGTTTTAAGTTACAATTAAATTAATATCAGTGATTAATGTGTAATCCAAATCACTATCTATAACGTGTAGCTTACTATTAAAACACTTTAAAATCAACAGCAAATCGATCCACCAAAAATTGAACAATTCTTGTCCCCCGTGCCACCCAAGATGATACTTACGTTTTTTGCGGGAACTCACAGCATTAATTACACACCTGTTACGGGCAAGTGGCCGGCCCACTACTGAGAGATGCGAAATAATAAAACGCGATTGAACGCACACGCACGAAACTTCATGTTATAGTAAGTTGAAAAAGTGCCACCAAAATTTAGATTTTTGGTTGGACAAACTTTGATCAAGTATCCTGTGCTTTTAAATTAGATTTTCTAATATGGTTTAATTGTTTTTAGATAATGTGTCTTATGCTTATATTATCAAAATTGTTTATTTTTTATTGTACCTTAAATTGTTACTTTGGTGAACGCAATTATATCAAAAAATGGAGCTGGGACAAGCCACCCAACTTGAATTTTAAGGCTATTTTTTTATTTATTTTTAGTTACGTACAGTTATATTTAAAAAAAAAACCAAGTTACCAAGTTCACTATAAAAAAAAATAAGGAACATCCTATCATTTAACACCTCGATTCTCAACGTGGACACGTAAAATTTGCCGCTGAGATATTCACCCATGTAATACCGGTCATATTAGCTTCGGAAATAACAATAAAAAAAAAAATAAAAAAAAAAACTTTTATTTTGGACCCATAAATATAGTCCATTTGGTTAGTATACATACAATGTTTACAAATTGTGAAAGATAAAAATGGTTACTGTGGGCCATCCTAAGAAGATAGACGTATGCCATCGCTTACTTTTTTGTTGAACTTTTTAAGATGAGCCATTATGTATAACATAATTTTTATAAGCTGTGTAAAGCTCCCAGTCGGCATGATTATTTCCTACATCTTTAACAATAATCGTCATATTTCTGCCAATTTACACAAAATCATAATGAATTATATACCTACTAAAACCTTCCGCATGAATCACTCCATCCATTAGTGAAAACCGTTCGGTAGTTTTTGAGTTTATCGCGTTCAGACAGACAGACAGACGCGGTGGGACTTTGTTTTATAATAAACTAGCTTCTGCCCGCGACTTCGTCCCCGTGGAATAGTTACTTTGGGCTAACGCTTACTTTAACCCGCGACTGAATTACCCTAAAATACTACAAAATCAAAAACAATACCCTAAAGAAAATTAAATACTACAAAATCAAATATTGTATCTATTTAGATAAGGAAATTAACAAAAATAACTAAACTAAAACAAAACTTATTCATCTAAAAAGTATTGGAAAAACTATAAAAAGTAATTCGCTGAGCACAACCGTTCCGTAAGGAGCCGATTCAGCCGACCACGCGTCTGAGCCGCGCGGCATGATATCTCGCAGAGCTAACTGCGGCCACCGCCCTTCCCCCTCATGACTGCCTTGCACATCATAAATGCGCGCGCGGTGTGTGTGACGCAGTACTTGATTATTATTTTGCTGCGATGTTATTTTAAAACTGCGATATCTTCTAAGATATTCATTGAAATCGAATGATTTAAAGGGCAATTTTGTTTTAAATTAAATACTTGTGATAAATAACGTATTTAAACCGGACCAGAAGTTCCTGAGATTAGCGCGTTCAAGCAAACAAACAAACTCTTCAGCTTTATTATTAGTACTAGCTCATGCCCGCGACTTCGTCCGCGTGGAATAGTTACTTTGGGCTAACGCTAACTTTAACCCGCGACTGAATTACCCTAAAATTACAAAATCAAAAACAATACCCTAAAGAAAATTAAATACTACAAAATCAAATAATGTATCTGACGGCGCGTCTAAAGGTTTTGCGACGCTGCTGGACTTAAGGAGTTGGTTTCAGAACGATTGTAACAGCGTCAACTTGACGTAACCCCCAGTACTGAGAAGGCGGCCTCCTATCAGAAAAACGCGGGATCGCGATTATGGATCGAAGCCGGCATTGATTAATTTTATGAGTGAGATATTGATGATCATTGGAAATACCCTTGCAGGGCAGTGAGTTGGTTCATGTGCTCTCGCGACTCACGTACTGGGGGGAACGTCTTTTACTTCGTCAGTTCATTCCCTAATGTGATCAGTGATTTGTGATTATTCAGAATATTATTGTTTCATTACATCTCCTCGCCCGCAAACCCACGCATGAGAGACAATAAGACCTCTTCTGATAAAGACCACCTATTGCCTTTATCAGAAGTGGGATTAAAGAGGGCAAGGTAATGAGGAGTCCAGTGAAACTAAACCTATAATAACCAGTGATCAGTGAAGTGACCAATAACGAACGTAACGGGAACTTCCTCGGCAATGGAAATTCTTATAACGCCTAATCTTTGTAAGCAGGTAACACAAGCAGTCCACGTAAGTTACCTTTCAATTATACTTGGTTTGATTATGAAATCCATAGCACACATTGGTTAGTTGAAATTATTGTTGATACTAGTAAATTGGTGTGGCCTTGATATAGTAGGAGGTACCTACTATATCAAGGCCACACCAACATAACTGGCCCCATTTAATCTTCTGAAGGAACAAGTTCTTTGATAACCAAACTTTAAGAATCAGCATTAATATGACCCAAAATTAAGGAAATTGTATGGACACCCCATGCAGATTCAGAATTATTTTAATGAATGTTATGGTTTTGGTTTAAGGAATAGACAATCAACATGTGGAGCTGTCATGTGACCCCATGGAGTAAATAATCAATCTAGATTTTTATTTTGGAACTAGGTACTTTAGGTTTCACCATGCTGGCCCATTCACAATGGTAAAGTTTTATATCAAGAATTAAATTTTGAGCTCAACTCTAGTTTCCTTGAAGAGACTCAGACAGTATTCAGACATTTCTGAAACAAAACCAGAAAATCTAACAATAAGCCTAAACTTAATGACACATTGGTAGCGGTGGTATCAATCTTGAAGAGTGCCACAAGCGAAGCAATTCTGAAAATTTATGCAGCTCGTTAGGAAGATCAGATTTGCAAACAGCTGATGATAAGTCACTCTGGGAACTAGTTTAGAGGACATTAAACAGCAGGTTCAAATTGGTTTTAATTTTTTTTAATGCTAATCATAATTTGTAACATTTAATTTAAGTGAAATTTAATTTCTGCTGTGTAACTATTGTATGCCCTAAGGGAGGGACATAGTTGATTACAATTTAATTATCTTAGACCTGTATTATGTACCTACCTATTCACAATAAAGATCAGGATTGATTGATGATTGATGAAATTCCAGATTTTTTTAGTACAAGCCCGGAGGCCGGATTTGTGCCACGTTGATGGTGGTTGGATCTACCACTATTGCATGGGCCCTACACATTAGACATAGCTGGTTAGGTGAGGGTCAGAGAGTGTGGCTTGCCTATCACTTCGAGGAGGGTGGGCATGTCAAAGTATGTTTGAATTTCTATTTACATAAAGATACTCGGGCATACCAAATAGTTAGGTAATACGGGCTGGTATCCGCAACTCCACGTCAAAGCGCGCAATTTGCGTATGGGTGGGAAAATCGGTTATTCAATCCACCCCAGCTCCTCAAAGAAGGCCAGCAACGCATAGGTGTCACTGACAATCACATGTAGGGTACTTGGGTTACCGAAGTAATTTGCCCTGTATGCGGCGACCACTGGGCAGTTTAACAGTACATGAGCTGTAATGTAGTGCGTATGTAGTCCAACCATAGTTTGTAATGTTGGTCCCTGGTTCGTTTCTTTATCAGAGTGCGTAGATATCCGAAGGGGAGTGGCGTGATGGGTTTAGGCCCCACTGGTGCCATGCTCAACCCTTCTGGCAAGTTCGTCCATGATCCATAGTCCATAGTAGCCATGCAGGCTCTTTGCATGCGTTGTAGTTTGTTGGAAGTTGTAACCAGCTGAGTGCGGGGCCACCAGAGTACGGCCCCGTAAGCGATCATGGGGCGGATCGCTGCTGTGTACAACCACAGTATGATTTTGGGGGATAGGCCCACTTCTTACCTATCATTTTCCTGCACTGCCCAAGGTGATGCAGGCCCTGTTTAGCTCGTTGTCTACATGACTACTCCTGTTTAGCTTGTTGTCTACATGACTACTCCAGTTTAACTTACTGTCTAGAATTACCCCGAGGTACTTGACCTCGTTGGTCAACTGAAGTTCTGTATCGAATAGTTTGAGTAGGCGGAAAGGGCCTGATGCTCGTTTTTGAGTAAATATAGGGTTCAGTTTTAGTGGGGTTCACTGATAGTTCAAATTCCCTGCACCAACTTTCTACGATACTTAGTGCTTGCTGAGTGAGGTTACAGATCGCTCCCGTCACCTTCCCCGATACAAAGATTGCGTGGTCATCTGCATGCCCTATTATGGAATAGCGGTTGGCGTTGAGTTTAGTGATGAGGTCATTAATTACTAGATTCCATAGAAGGGGGACAGAACCCCTCCCTGGGGGCAGCCTCTGGCTATCATAGCCAACTGCCGCTCATCCTCAAGGCGAACCACTCGTTTGCTTAACATGTTTGTAAACCAGTCCGTTAGTACCAGTTCAACTCGCATGTCGGGAGAGGGCGCTGCTGATGCTGGAAAAGTTGGTTTTATCGAAGGCTCCTTCGATGTGTATTTAAGTTCCCAGGTATGTGCCTTTTTGATGAATCGTGTCCTCTATCTGGTTAATCACTAGATGAAGAGTAAATTCGGTCGACTTACCTGAGCTGTATGCGTGAAAAGGCGTGCCAAACATGACTATATCAATACCAACCTTGAAGGCAATGGTCGCGATACGTTAGTGGCAGTATTATTCGATATTCACACATTTTTTAAATATTTCATCAATTTGAAAATTCGGCCTTTGCCAGCATTATCGACTGTTTCATCGGGACCTCTAAAAATTTTTTTACTTGTGTACCTCGTTAGACAGCTGATTAAATGAAGGCGCTTCCTCCGTATTTTGTAATCTTAAGAGCGTGCATTCTGAAAGTTGGCAACGTCGTAAATGGCTGTCAAATATTTACCTGTTTTAATTAATTTGGAAATAATACTGAAATGAAATGAAATTGTTTATTCTGTAAATAGGATATAGGAATCACTTTTACACGTCATATTAAAAAATATGTTTAAAATTATTCGGCGTTTCCTATCTGACTACTCTGAGAATAAAGGCCGAAACAAACTCAGAGGTCACAGTCTCTTTTAAAGTCCAGACATAATCTTGGTCAGGCCATATAAGGACCATGTAGATTAGTGTCTGAAATGGTCTTTTGAGGAAAGAACCACACAGATTTGAGTGGACCTGTCCAGTCAGTGCAAGCATTTGTCAGTAATCGCGGAGCTCAACTCTGAACTTAAGGAGCTCAACTCGGCGAACAGTACCAAAGAAAGGACATTGGTGTAGGCCGCATAAACGGGTGTTTTCTCGTAGACCTACTTTTTTGTCCTACCAGTAGGTCCACGAGGGTATGTTGTTTCTGTTGGTCCTACTAAACTGTTGAAACCAACATGAACCTCCTGTTTAAAGAAATTAGACTAGGTGTGGTTTCAGTTGTCCTACTGCTTTCATTGAAAATAATACAAAAAAAAATTACAATATTTCTTTATTATAATATAAAAGAACAAACTTAACATTTCATTATTATTTGAACTTATTAATATTTTGTCTTATGTAGATAAAACTTAAGTTAATATTTTATTACTTAGTCAAAAAGAAGTAAACGGCTGTAAATGTTATATCAGCATCATTGATATTCTTTTAAGGAGGTATGTACTAAAAGGGAGGTCTACGCAATATGAAAGCAGTATGATGACTGAAGGTTTCATCACTCATAACAGCACTGCTTCGACACAGCAAATAACTTGTCATTTGTCTTGAGCAGACCGTTCTCCGAAGAAACGCCTGCAAGCTACCTAGTCACACCTAGTGACTCCTAAAATTCTTTATACAGGAGGTTCATGTTGGTTTCAACAGTTCAGTAGGACCAACAGAAATAACATACCCTCGTGGACCTACTGGTAGGACAAAAAAGTAGGTCCACGAGAAAACACCCGCATAAACTACTCAAAACTGCCAGACCATCATTAAAATTAAATATGAAAGAAAAAAATATAAGTACTTAATGAAAGAAAAGAAAATAGAGAGAGAAAAAAATATCTACATAGTCCTCGAGTTCACAATAATCAAAATAATATAATACTTTACTTAACTTTACAAAGTAATCAAGTCATTTTTAACCGACTTCCAAAAAGAAGGAGGATCTATGTTCGACTTTGCGTTTTTTAATTTTTTTTTTATGTATGTTCACCGATTTCTCCGTCAATTGTGTACCGATTTTCAAAATTTATTATTGTTTGAAAGGGTAAGCTCCCGACGTGGTCCCATATAAATTTTATTAACTTTTATTTATTTATTTGCTAACATGTAAAACACTGGTTAGTAGGCATGCATTAGAATTTCATGACACAGTATTAAGACATGCACCCTGTAAGGGCACTGCAAATGTTTCATATCAAATGATTACATTACATAATAATTATAATATTGATTCTAATATCACAATTCATTACATTTTAATAAACATTACTTATTTAATTATTACATTTTATTTCAAATAGATCATTATTATTAATTCGTTCATTCATTTAGTCATTACAGTACAGGTAAGCATAATATAGTAACGTCATTTATTAATTCACATTTAAGTACGTCAAGCATAATAATAATAATACAAGGTCAATCGATTCACAATTTGTCAGCTTTAAATTCCTCTACGGTATAGTAGCCTTTCTTTATTAACAGAGATTTCAACTGTTTTGAGAAAATTTAGTCATTTGGTAGGGATTTTAAACTTTCCGGTAGCTTATTAAATATATTAGCTAGTCTTGAATATGGGCTTTTCCCGATAGCTTTTAAATTTGTGATGGGTAGTATTAGTCTATTCTTGTTCCGTCGGTTATAGTTTTCATTCAGCTCGATATTAGACTTGAAGAGGTGCCTATTTTTCCTAACGAATAGGTATACAACTTTGCAGTATACCTATATATTGCTGGTAGAGTGAGAATTTGTTGTTTATTAAAGTGTGGCCTAAAACTCTCTCGTTGGCCTATGTTCATCAATATTCTGATACATTTCTTTTGTTGGATGAAAAGGTCCAAAAAGTTGGTACTGTCTCCCCACAGAATAATGCCATAATTACGCATAATAGGCAGATAAGGCGGTTTTGTAGTCTGTGTTGCATTTCAATAAGTAAAGTGCATAAATAAATTGGGACAATTTTCCTCTTGTATTTTCTATTTCTTCCAATTTAGATTTGAGTCTAATGTTAGGCCTAAAAGTGTAAATTCGTTTATTTCTTCTAATTTCATTTGTTGTGTTAATGTATTTAGGTTTAGTGGGGTTCTTTGGTAAGTTCTGAATTGGCATATTTTAGTTTTAGTTAAGTTTATTTCTAAATTATGTTCGTTTAACCATTGCTCAGTTTCTGTGAAAGTTTTTTTAATAGTTAGATGGTCAACATTCGCGAGCGTTTTAAATAATAAAGAAACATCGTCAGCAAACAAAATACACGACGAACTTATCTTTTTAGCAAGTCGTTTACGTATAATATAAATAAGGTACATCCTAAAACACTTCCTTGGGGTATTGCAGTATAAATGGTAGCCATGTCTGATCCTATGCTGTACATTTCCTGGTGAACGCTATCGAAATACTCTATTTCTACGAATTGTACTCTGTCTTGTAAATATGATTTAAACCAATTAAAAGCTTGTCCTCTAATACCCGAACCGTAAAGTTTTTGTAATAGTATTTTGTGTGAGACCTTGTCATACGCCTTCGTCATGTCTAGGAATAGTCCAATAGCGTACTTTCGTTCGTTAATGCAACTGTAAATTTCCTGTACGTAGTTGTATATCGCTAAAGTAGTTGAGCATTTTTTCCTAAAACCGAATTGGTTTTTATCTAAAATACCTATCATATTTCTCTAAAAAATTATTGACACGGTTCGCCATTACTTTTTCGAAGATTTTTGAGATAGTAGGTAACAGTGCAATAGGTCTATAATTACTAGGATTTTCTGAATTTCCTCCCTTTTTCGCAATTGGGCGTACTTTCGCAATTTTAAGTTTTTCTGGGAATCGTCCCTCGTCGAAAGAAATATTTACTAGTTTAGTGAGAGACGATGTTAGCTCCTTTACGCATTTTTTAATTAATAGCGGCGGGATATTGTCCACTCCAAAGCTCCGTTTATTTTGCATCCCGCTAATAATTTTAAAAACCTCTCGCTCGGTTACCGCTTTGCTTGGATAGTTTTTGAGTTACCTTCAATATACATATTTTTCGCACTTAGTTTATATGGATGATATGATGATAACTTCCTGTCACTGTTATTGCATAGCTGGTAGTGGTATTCGAATTTATGTGGGGTAGGTACCACAACTAAAAAGTGATATATTAAAACTTTTAACAAAAAAAAATTTTAATACTTAACTTTAATTTCGGAAGTCGGTGGCAAAAAACGAAAATTCAAAACTAAAGACACCGACTTCCGAAATTAAAGTTATTTTTCACTTTGTAGGTAGTATTTTTTTTGGAAGTCGGTTTTAATTTTTTTGTTAAAAGTTTTTATGTAAGTATGTAATGTTCAACAATGTCAATGTTTGTATAAAACGGTATAATTTGATGATTTTATACTGTATGGAAATAAGAAATATGGCTAAATGACTAGAATATTAATAATGAATTGCAATTATAAATTTGAATTTGATGTTGTACCCGTTTGTGTAAAAAGGCATTTGAAACGTTTCCAAATACTGTTTTTACATCTAAAAGTAAATATTCGGTGTTACGATATTAATTATTGCAATTCATTATTAATATTCTAGTTAGTTAGCCACATTTCTTATTTCCATACAGTATAATTTCCAAATTAATCAAAACAGGTAAATATTTGACAGCTATTTACGACGTTGCCAACTTTCAGAATGCACGCTCTTAGTAAAATTTTGAGATGACTGGTGTCAAAGTTCATGTAAGTAGATGATTTTTGAAAATTATTAACAACATTTCTCCTTTAACTTTTAACTGTACCTAACCTACCTATTATGTTTTTGAATTTTCGTTAGGTACATCGAAAGGTTTGTTAAAATATTAGGTATCCAATGGAATAGCAATGAAGGCCAGTCAATTTGAGAGTTTGGAGAAAAATGGTTATTTTTGTGACGAACACTGGGAAATTTTCAAAAATAAATTACAATTGGGTTTTCTCGAATCCCATCAATTTTCACCTTGGCGTTAGGCTGCCTGCCCACTGGAGCGGAGAGGAGTGGAGAGGAGCGGAGTTTAGATTCTATTTGTTAATGTTGGCACATCTCCGCTCGTCCCCTCTCCTCTCCGCTCCAGTGGACAGGCAGCCTTATTGGGTGCTTATTTGTTGCAAATGGGTCACACTACCACGCCCTGAAAGGAATATGTCAAATTACAAGTCATCTGTATATTAAGCACAAAGAATAAAAAAGAAAAATACAATATTAGATAAAGGACCATGGGCAACTTTGTTTGGAGTCTGGTACCAACGCTCAACAGTGATGAGACTCATGCCATGTGAAAGCTTTTAGGGTATTATTTAATTCATTCTATGGCAGCCAAGTCGAAATCGAGCGCGAACATGGTGTTTTTGAACATTCAAAAAAAGTTAGGTTAGGTTAGATTAGGTATAAAACTCATGCCATGTGAAAGCTTTTGGGGTATCATTTAATTTATACTATGGCAGCTAAGTCGAAATCGAGCGCGAACATGGTGATTTTGAACATTCAAAAAAAGTTAGGTTAGGTTAGGTTAGGGATACGGCGCGGCATACATTGGCAGAGTGTGCCGCGTGGGAGGAGCCGCGCCGTGCCCTCGTTTCAGAAGTTGGAGCCGACTTGTCACTGCCGGCCGTCGTTCGTTCGATGGTCGGGAGTGCCGAGTCGTGGGACGCGGTGGTTTCCTTCTGCGAGACAGTCATCTCGCAGAAGGAGGCTGCGGAAAGGGAGAGGGAGATCTCGTCCACTCACCCGGCCCGCAGCAGGCGCACCGGGCGTCGGCGGAGGGCGGATAACGCCCTCTTCCAGCCCCCCTAAATGGGTCCAGGGGCGACGGATTCGGGGACATCCGTCGCCCCCCATCACACAGGACCTGAGATGGCGGCGCGTAGTGTTCCACGCGCGCCACTCTAAGACGTAACGGGGGGAGTTTGCACACCTCACTCCCCCTACGGGACGGGGCCCGCAGAGTGCGGGCCGTCACCAGTCCGGGGCAGCGGAAGTCGCAATTTGCTCCCGCAGCCCCCCGACGCAAGTGTGCGAGGGAACACCGGGGTGGTTTTAGTCAGTAAGAGTCTGACAGACCCCTTCGCCCACCCCAGGGCGGAGGACATCCATGAGGATTTCCACCCCGAGAAAAAAAAAAGAAAAAAAAAAAAAAAAAAAGGTTAGGTTAGGGATAAAACTCATGCCATGTGAAAGCTTTTGGGGTATTATTTAATTTATACTATGGCAGCTAAGTCGAAATCGAGCGCGAACATGGTGATTTTGAACATTAAAAAAAAGTTAGGTTAGATTAGGGATGAAACTCATGCCATGTGAAAGCTTTTAGGGTATCATTTAATTTATACTATGGCAGCTAAGTCGAAATCGAGCGCGAACATGGTGTTTTAGAACATTTAAAAAAAGTTAGGTTAGGTTAGGGATAAAAACTCATGCCATGTGAAAGCTTTTGGGGTATCATTTAATTTATACTATGGCAGCTAGGTCGAAATCGAGCGCGAACATGGTGATTTTGAACATTAAAAAAAAGTTAGGTTAGGTTAGGGATGAAACTCATGCAATATGAAAGCTTTTGGGGTATCATTTAATTTATACTATGGCAGCTGAGTGTTTTTGAACATTCAAAAAAGGTTAGGTTAGGTTAGGGATGAAACTCATGCCATGTGAAAGCTTTTGGGGTATCATTTAATTTATACTACGGCAGCTGAGTGTTTATGAACATTCAAAAAAGGTTAGGTTACGTTAGGTGGGATGAGAGGGTGGAGCGCATTCATGAGAGCGCGGAGGACATCCACGGGTGGGCGGAGGACATCCATGAGGATGTTCAAGGTCGCAACAAAAAAGCATATGATGAAACTCATGCCATGTGAAAGCTTTTGAGGTATCAATTAATTTATACTATGGCAGCTTAGTTGAAATCGAGTGCGAACATGGTGTTTTTGAACATAAAAAAAAGTATAAAATGAAGGAGAAATAAAACAGTAAGCATTGTATAATTATGAAAATAATAATAACATCTCTGAACACTTAATTAAGTACCTAATTAATTATTTTTGCTTAACATTAGAAAATACCTTTAATAACATCTAAGGTAACAAAAGTATCTTTGTTTTTAATGGTAATGTTAGAAGCCGGAGGAGAAGGGGCAGGGAAAGGCGATAAGGTAGATAGCTACTTGCGTAACAGTATAATTAAGTAAATTGTAGCGGTTACGCCGCCACATACTAACTACTCATCAAAGACATGACGTCACACAAATCCTGCATCGCGCTATTAGAGTTTACCGCGCGAACGACTTATATAAGAGTATCCGAAATCAACTTACGGGCATTTGCCCGCCAGACACCACACCCGTCTGGCCGGAGGATCCTCGACCTTTTCAAATGAGGATGAGTGAACTTTACACCCTGTTCTTCATACCACAAAAAAATTTATAACAGTATTAAGGTCATCATAGAAAGTGGTCGAAGCGACGCGCTTCGAAGTCTCAGTGTAGATCAGTACGCAACAGTCTCAGTGCGTGGAGTTATGCCTGGACGCGGAAGGTTTATCTACTGAGCGGCCGTAGGTAATTATTTCAAGATCTTTGCAGGTTGTGTAACACACAAAGTATTTGTCATCGTTGCTGGCAAAGATCGATGCTGCTGCTGCACAGAACGTCGAAGAGTACGTACGAACGTAGCATCTTAGAAATACACGACGTCCAAGATCCTGCGGCTAAAAACATTCCTGTTGGAGTTGAACCACATTTTTTTTTAAACGTCGGAGTGTTTCCATGCTACCTTGGTAATTATTTCAAGGTCACTGCCGAAACTTATTATTATTACTTTATTATACTGTGCCTGTGTGCACAGCGCACGCCCATGAAAACAAGAAAAACTTTACTATTTACTATGAATTTTATTTTCTAGTTTCTCAGTATTAAAAATGTTCCAAAACACCATGTTCGTGCTTGATTTCGACTTAGCTGTCATAGTATGAAAGAAATAATACCCCAAAAGTGTTCACTTGGCATAAGTATCATCACTGTTGAATGAAAGTGGCGTCCAAAATGACGCATGGGTATTGAATGCATTGGAGATGTCCAACGACACCGCCGACATCACCCTGCCCCGGGATTTCGCTTGCTCCGCACGGGCGCACGGCACGGTGAATCTAACCTAACCTAACCAAAAAGGGTACCTTCCTACCTTACTTACCTACCTACATACCTACCTACCCTACCTACCTACATACCTACCTACCCTATCTACCTACATACCCTAACCTAACCTAAGTTTTTTTTTTTCCGGGTGGGAAAATCCTCATGGAAGTCCTCCGCCCTGGGGCGGGTGAAGAGATCTGTCAGAATCCTACTGACTAAAAACCAACCCATTGTTCCCTTCCCACACTTAGACCGGGAATCATGAGATCAACCTAATATAACCTATCCTAACCAAACATAACCTAACCTTTTTTAATGTTCCAAAACACCATGTTCGCGCTCGATTTCGACTTAGCTGCCATGGAATGAATTAAATAATACCCCAAAAGCTTTCACATGGCATGAGTTTCATCACTGTTGAGCGTTGGTACCAAAATGACGCATGGTCCTTTAAGTATTTTTTTTTTTTTTTTTAATTATAGTAATAACACACTAGCATGACTTTTATGTTTTTTGTACCTTACTTAACTAACCTATGGATCATTGCTGAATTTAATTTAAAGCGCAATAAATCGTAATAAATATAATAAAGTAGGAGGGTTTAACCTAGGTAAGTACTTAAATTAAATGTTTGATTAGTAAAATAGAGAGAGAAAATTGTATGCTGCGAGGCGTTCATAACGAGTGGTAAGTGCGGTGCGTGTGTGTGTGTGACGTGAAGGGCGCACTCTCGCGCCTCGCCGCGTTTTAATTACACCACCGCACCGCGTCGCGCCGCGGCCCGGCCATTGTCGCGCGTCAAGGGTTATCTCTCAATTATCTGCAATCACGTCTGCGTAGACATCACACAGAACGTTTTTATAAACTTCCGATGTTTCCCCGATGTGAAAGAGCGGACAGATTTAATATGCAAATAAATTAGAAGTCGTTGCGAGAACCCTATTTAAAGTAAGAAAGTAATTATGTTCGCATAATGTTATGTATGACGTTCGAATTGAGTTGTATTTGAAATTCGATAATCAGGCTACTATTAAATATATTTTATTATTATTTAAGATGTCAGCACTTCACAACTGGAAAAAGTCAGTTCAGAGATTCAATTTACAACTTAAAGAACTTTTCATAGGTACCTACCTACTTACACAAAAAATTCAGGGGAATGAGAGAGGGTTTCGAAATATAGGTCATACTGTTTATAGGTAATTTACAATCGAAAACGCAAATCCATAAGCCTTGATTTCGTAATAAAAATGTTAGGGGCAACATGTGAGACAGGCTGGAAGTAATAAATGTCTAATTGAGTAGGAGGCGCATGTCCGAACGGGCTCGGTTAATGTATTCGCGAAATAGTTTAATTTAGCGGCGACATCTATCGGGCTTGTTTGTCGGGCGACAGTTTTCATTAGAGCGGTTGATACGGGCTTATTGCCGGCCGGGATTACTCCGACCCGCACCCCGCCGCACAGCTCCCCGCGCGCCTGCCCGCTGCGAACAAATTAAAAACTGAGACGTATTGGCCGTGTCAGCCCTACGTTATTAAGTGGCGTAAGTACTGATTTGTATAATTTGCTTTTCAATGGTATTTTTTTAGGAGTCGCTATCCCTCGGCTATCCAATTATTAACAACCTACTACTACTACTACCGAATTTTGTACTTATAACTCATATATTAAAGTGGACTATAAATCATATATTATCAATTTAAGTCTTCATTATAAAAGCATACCTACTGTAATAAGCAGAAATCATGGCTATTGCCCTGCCCGTAATCAGAGGGCAGGAATTGGACATGTCCTTTCACTCCCGTATAAGATATTAAAGCCCCTTTTCCCGAAGCTAGTAGCGACTAGTCCAAAGTGAGTTGTGATTAGCCCGAAGATAGATGAAACTTCAAAACTAGTCTAAAGTTAGTCGTGACTTAAGTCCGAAGCTCATCGTGACTAATGTAGAGCTAGTAGTTAATTTATTACTAGTCCGATGCTAGTCATGAACTCATGACTAGTTCGAAGCTAGTCGAAACAAGTCCGATGCTTTTCTTTATTATGTCTTTCCTTTGTTGTATGCCCGGCAGGTGCTGAATGAAATATTTCGTCATATTCTGCCACCAAAAACAGGTCGTTTACAAACTTTTGATATCAATAGTAAGTACCTATACCGTTTGTCGGGGTAATTGTAATTTGAGAATCAAAGCAGAAGGGAGGTTTACAAACAAATCCACACATCAATACACCCCGCGCCAATCAATGCGCTCTTTATGAATATTGACGTATAACGGATCATTAGGGCATCGGTTTAATGGCATTAGTTCTGCCCTTTGATCGCGGCGGCGGCGCTCGCGCCTCCCGCAGAGACATTGTGCGGGCAGTCTCCGTCACACGACACGGCGCGATATCACACTTCACAATAGAAAATATTATGCCAGCAGAACTACAACATGTTAGTGCAAAACAACAACGAGCTGCATTTTTGCTGTAGCTCTTCTTTCATGTAGGTATGTGTCTTCTGTTTCTGTCTACATAACAAGTATCACACGTACTACATCAGACGGGAAAGTATCTGCCGCCTGCGACAGCAGTGAGCTCATGCTTACATACAGGGTGATGTACTGTTATTGCAATTTTATTTTTTAAATTTAAATTCCAATCCCACGTTTTATTACTTAGTTCGTTGTGGGCCTTCTGCTCCTTGTGCGTAGCGTGGGGTTTGTTTACTCTGTGCAATATTGTGGACAAACAATCGCTGCGCCGGCGGCCGCCACGCGACTGTGCGCAACTAGCGCGCGACTCCCCTCCTGTGCACGCACCGACCATTCAATACTGTTTATTGGAAATATTTCACTAAAACTCTTTATTAAGGTCGCGCTAAATTCGTAGCGGTGTGTCGTAGAACTCGTAGCGGTGTGTCGTAGAACTCGTAGAGCTTGTCGATTGTTTATTGGTCTTTGTCTCAAGAAATTTATTGTTCAGCCCTTATGTTGTAATGTCTGTATTGTACTGGGTAGGTACCATATCGACGGTTACCGGTAGACATCAAGATTATTATAATATTTGTTTTCTTAGTAGTTGCATACTGTGCTCTACTGCGGCGTAGCAAGTGCTACGAACAGTCTACGCCGATGGTTTCCGAAATAAAAATACCGAGTTCACTATAATTACTTATAATCCATAGTTTTTAGGGTTCCATACCAAAATATTAAAAAGTAAACCTTATGGTGCGACTCAGTCTGTCTGTCCGTCTGTCTGTTGCAGCTGGATATCTGAAGAACTACTAATGCTATCAACTTGCAATTCGGAACAGTTTTAGATGACGTTTCCCCAACTAATTTGCAAATAAGAAAGAAATATTATTGCAACAGGGACTGAACGGTGTCTTAAAAATTCGAAGTGGGCCTATTAGGGCATGTGAGGTATCATGTGAAAGAACGCTATTTGCACATTCTCAAACATTTTTCTTTATTTTTTAGACCGCATAGTTTTCGACTTTTGATGTAAAATGTAAACTTTTACTGACTATAACCCATCCGTGATCGTTCTTTGTCTTAACACAACACGCCGTCGACCCGGGACTGGTCCTTATCGGACGGCGAGCTACCCATTGTTCTCCGTCCGCAAGCCCGCGCGTACAGTGACCGGATATTGCCCCGCGATTCCCGCCGCCCCAGGGTGTCACCTGCGGCAGCTAGGGGCGGCTAGGGCGCGAAATTTTTCTCTCCCTCACGCGCTCCGCTTCCTTCTTCGCGAGCTTGACGCAAATCCTCGGGTCACGACGGCCTCAGCATTGAACACCTGCAACAAGCTGGTCCGCATATCTCTAGAGTTTTAGCGATGTTCTTATCACTGTGCGTGAGTCACTCTTACCTGCCGGTGGATCTTATGAAGACTGTGGTGGTGCCTGTTGTGAAAAATAAGATTGGTGACCTTGCCGATAAAACCAACTACAGGCCTATTTCCCTATCCACCATCATAGCCAAAGTGTTTGACGGTTTGCTTAACACACAGTTGAATGTATATGTAAGCCTGCACGATAACCAGTTTGGTTTTAGACCTCAACTGTCTACAGAAAGTGCCATACTGTGCCTTAAGCATACCGTCAGATACTACACGGATCGTAAGACTCCTGTATACGCGTGTTTCCTCGACTTGTCCAGGGCCTTCGACCAAGGCCGTCTTAGAGCAAGCCGGGGCCGCTGGACAAACAAGAATTTGGGGCCCCCTAGGCAAATAAAAAAAAGAAAATGACAAAAACATTTTTCTGTTATGATTTTATATTTACTATGGGTAAGATATTTAGGTAGGTACGTTATTAAATAAAATGCTGCAGGTATGTTTGTTTGCAGTTGGATTTGAATTAACGATAATGGTTTCTTTCGGGATTTCTGTTCTGCAAAATCTTCTATTATTTTTTTAACGGTATCACGTTCTATGGACATAATTGACAAATTAGTTAGTCGAATCGTTCTTGTAAAAATGTCGTTCGTAATTAATTTTTTATTCCCTTTTTTGTGAAAATAAGCGCTCTCCACTACAATTGGTAATCATCAAGTAAAGGAATATTCCGCGCTTCCGGGGCCCTCGTGTGGTGCGAAACCTTGGCACGGGCCCCCTGTATGGTAAAGACGGTACTGCCTTCGACCTGGTTGCGTATGGCATTCTTTGGGATAAACTGAACAGTATTAACCGGCCGCCTGAACTTGTGACTATCTTCAAGTATTGGTATACGCATCAGGTCAAAAGCGTCAGATGGGCGGGGGCAATGTTGGAACCGTATCAGCTCGAGTGTGGAGTGAGGCAGAGTGGATTGACCTCGCCAACCCTTTTCAACCTCTACATGGATGCGCTGGTCGTCGCGCTCAGCAGTCGTCATGTCGGGTGCCACGGTGATGGTGTCTGCGTCAATAATCTTAGTTATGCTGACGACATGGTGCTGCTGAGCGCGTCGATCTGTGGCCTAAGGAAGCTGGTGCAGGTCTGTGAGGAGTACGCGTGTGGGCATGGGCTCAAATATAATGTTGTCAAGAGCCAATGCATGGTCTTTGGAGCCGGCGGTACTAAATGGCTGGAAGATGTACCACCAGTCTTTCTCAATGGTGTTCCCCTAGACAGAGTGGACCATTTTAAGTACTTAGGGCATTATAGTGACGGCTGACTTCAAGGACCATGCTGACATCGAACGGGAGCGGAGGGCCCTGTCGAAAAGAGCAAATATGATAGCTCGCAGGTTTGCACGTTGCTCTGATCAAGTTAAGATCACCCTTTTCAAGGCATATTGCACCTCAATGTTCACGTGCAGCCTGTGGGCCCGCTACACACAAGCTTGCTACAGAGCGTCCTCCGCGTCCAGTATAACAACGCGTTCAGCAGTGCGCGTGCGCAGTGTTGAGGCTCCCCCGCTTCTGCAGCGCCCCGGGCATGTTTGCGGAAGCGCGCACCGACTGTTTTCACGCCACCATGCGCAAGCGGTGCGCGTCCTTAGTGCGCAGGGTGCGGGCCAGCTCCAATACTGTCCTGAAAATGATCGCTAAGCGATTAGACTGCCCCTACATACGACAATGCCGTAACAGACATGTATAGCCAGGACATTTAATCTCATTGACACTGACCTACATGTATTCTATGATGACTTGTTTGATGAAATTATTATTTTTATTTAATTTTAATTCTGTGACTCTTATAATAATATGACATATAATTTTAATTTTGATTCTGTGACCCTTATAATTTGTACAACTCATTCTTTTATTTTGATTTCTTTTGAAATTTAATTTTAATTTTAATCCTGTGACCTATGTAATTTGTACTTATTTAAAAAAAAATCTGCTGTTCCATACATTTTGACCGCGTAGGTATTGCACTTTTCTATGAAACAGCTGATTTATTTTTTAATAACCGACGAAAAATTTCAACGCAGGGGGCTTCAGAATCATGTGCTGAATCTATGGTGTCAGTTTTCGAGTCGATGTCCCTGCCACCCCGTACGAGTATATTGTGATGGTACCGAACCCTCGGTGCGCGAGTCCGACTCGCTCTTGGCCGGTGTTTTTTTGTTTCGTTAGGATCTGACAATCTTGTTATAGCATTTGGTAAGTACATAAATAGATCAGTATCTGTGATGCTCTGTGTCTAAAGGTGTGCCGAAAACTTCAACAGGTACAGCTACGTTCAGAGTTAATTAGCAATTGAAACTTGAAATGACAAAAGGATTTGATTTGGTTGTCTAACAATTAATGCTTCCATAATAATGTGCGTGTGTCGTGTTGAAGTGCGTCTTGTCGCTGTAAGAGTTGATCTGAGCGCGGCCTGGCGCTGGCGGGGCACTGGCGGGGCGCTGGCGGGGCGCTGGAGGGGCACTGACGGGGCGCTGGCGGGACCGGGGCATTTGCATCACAAACACACCACTAGTATTAATAGACAACTGAACACGAGCCCAAGTACTTACATCACTTGCTTTAGTTGCAGTTTCCCAAAAAAGTTTGCGAAAAGTGGTACCTACCTATGGTTCATGTTAATGTTTGTTGGTTTGGAAAAACATGTTTGTTGGTCTGTGGAGTGTTTAATTTTCATATTTTCTGCTTCAAAGTCAAATGACCTGTAAGAAGACAAAAAGTCAATAATACCTACCTTGCTTGGAACGTTTGTTACTCAGCGTGCCTGTACCTACGTGTGGGCACGCGTACCTACGTAAAGCATTATGAAAATCTTTTCGATACCTTTCAATCACACGTCAAACTTAACGTCACGTCAACGAAACAAAGATTCATATCATTAATTTATGTCATTAAGTGGTGAGTGGGTCTGTGCCGGTGGGCGGGCTCGGCGCGCGTCGGGCGGAGTGCCGAGTGCTGCCGACGAGACAATTACACGTACAGGTGTCGAGTGGCTCGCACCCGACTGCGGAGCTTGTGCTCGGATAATGAGCGCCCCCCTGACCTGTGCTCGCGGGAGGGGGGTAGGCATTTCTTTGAGGGCTGACGTGCTGAGGACTCTCGGCCGATATTAAGTTTGTTTTGTTTCGCGAGGGGTGACGCTGATTTAAATGCGAAAGACCCGTGTTGAAAGCTTTACTTTTGAACTTATGTAGGAGTCGAAGTAAAGGGACACAGTTTGCAAGTTTGCATTACGTCACAATAGTCTTGCCTCATGTGGACATGTATTGGCCCGTCCTGAAGCCGCAAATTCCTAAACGGCATAATGATGTAAGTAAATATTTTTTCCACGTGTACCTACTGAAATTCAAAATTCAATATATTTTATTTCACATAAACCTACATGGGCACTGATGAAACGTCAGAAGCTACGCACGGTTCCAATTGGTCGTTTCCTATGGAGAAGAGCCGGCAAGAAACTCCACGGTTACTCTTTTAATCCTATCAAATCCTATCAATGTTTTTTAATATCGATATGGTTAGCCACTAGGACCCTACGGGCATTCACAAGAGGCGAATTATTTTAATCATGGATTATGGTAAAACTTATGTCTTTAAGGAACTTAGGCACTCTGTTGATCCCGATCTAGCTTTGATAGTTTACCAGAGCCTTTGCCAGTCAATCATCTTATACTGTATCCCGATTTGGGGCGGCACCTACAAAACCTCCTTACTTAAAGTCGAAAGAGCTCAAAGGGCGATCTTGAAAGTCATGCACTTTAAGCGTAGAGACTTCGACCAACCAACTTTATTCAGAAGCCGAAGTATTGACTGTCAGACAGCTTTTCGTGCTCCGCGCTGTGTTGCGGAAACACTCAACGTTACATCTGGATCAAGATAAGCTAAAAAAACGCAAAGGCACTCCCGTGTGCGATTTGGTCCAATGCCGTTCCAAGTTTGCTAGTCGACAGTATGCAGCAACTAGCTCTCGACTGTATAATAGAATACATAAACTTATACACATATACTCCCTGACTAAACACGAAGTTAAAATCAAAATTTAAAATTGGTTGCAGAAGTTAACGTATGACGAAACCGAAAATCTTATTGCAATCGTCTCTTAATATAACTGATTACTGTATTTAATTTAAGGCATGTTTGTTTATTTAATTTATTCTATAAGTACTTGCATGACACTCAGTACCTGTTGTATGCCATTATACCTAGAGGAACCTGGCTCCTAAAACACAGGCTTTTGGCCTAGTTTAGGACACATCAGTTCGCCTTTTAATGTGACTCTTGTGTACAATATTGCTAAAATCCTTTGTGTACTTATGTATGTTTATTGAAAGTGTACAAATAAATATTTTATTATTTATTATTATTATTATTTTATTATATACAGTCTTAGCTATTTTGCCCGATCGTTAACAAAATTGGTAAAACTGTAGTAAAGTAAACGTGATCGTTTAAAACTGAAAATGGGACATTAATCCAGATTCAGGCTCAGTTGTTACAAGCAGCATGAGGGTCGGTCACAAGCGCGAGGTGGTCGCCACCCACGCCACCCACGCCACGTGCCACCCCTGGCTGCCAAAATTGTTTATTTCAAATAAGCACATAGGTATATAGTAGGTACTTATGAACGTCAAAAATTAACAAGAATAAACTTTTTACAATAAAAACAACCGACAAAGTAAAAATAAAATTAATTTCTTTGTTTTTGGTTTCGAACTTACTTTTTTTGCTACCGACTTCCGAAATTAAAGTTATTTTTCACTGTGTAGTGTTTTTTTTTTTTAAGAATGTTTAAAATTGGTCCACAATTGACGAAAACATCGATGCATACGATCATAGAACCTCCTCTTTTTTGTAAGTTGGGTAGTTTCGTATTTAGAAGAATGGGCAAGAAACTCCACCGTTACATTTTTTAAATATTTTACAATACTTTGTATACAATGATTATTATATATTTGAAGACGATGCACCTAGAGGGGAATAAGCCAATAAAATTACTAATTTATCACAATAGGTAAAAAAGAAAAGAAATATGAAGCAATGACAGATAAATTAATAATAATTATGTGATAATACATGGTCCTTATTTAATTACAAACATT
The DNA here is from genome assembly GCA_948150665.1 of Conistra vaccinii. Taxonomy (NCBI): domain Eukaryota; kingdom Metazoa; phylum Arthropoda; class Insecta; order Lepidoptera; family Noctuidae; genus Conistra; species Conistra vaccinii. The sequence goes on from OX411321.1 coordinate 465,438, forward strand.
GTAAAAGTAGACGATTTTCCTAAAATTTCTACTCAAGGCAAGGTACCTTGCCTTGAGTAGAAATTTTAGGAAAATCATTTCTACTCAAGGCAAGGTACCTATGCTTGTTTACAAAGTGTAGGTACTTTTAATATACTTAAGTTTTAAATTTTCATTTATTTAATTGCAGTAGGTAGGTATATCACAAGGTATTTTATTGTGACATTTGACACACTTCAAATAATCTGAATAATCATTGACTTATTTTATTTATCTTTATTTCTAGTATTTTAATTATGTCTATCCATTTTTTTTTAAGATGTAGAGTTTAGACAACAATATGCCCAGAACCATATTAATCGTAATATGGATGAAAAATACGAATGCACAACGGTCATGAGAAGATGGTTTTTGGTACATTTACATAGGTAGGTACTACAATTATTGTTATCTAAATATCAGTTCACGAAGCTTGGTTCCTAACCTAACAGACGAAGCTAGTAACTCTGCACCTAAGTACCTACCTACCAGCGCGTCTATGGCCTACTCTACAGGCGCCGCCGTGGTCTGGGAACCTCTGTGCTGTCCGTCGTGCGCCGGCGCATCACGACATCCTCACTGGTCCCGCCTGTGACTACTGCTTATCTTTCCGACTGATCGTATCGCACGAGACGTTTCCTGCCGCAGCTACGTGTGGTCTGCACGTCACATAGACGTAGACGTAGCAGTCCGAGACCTTCACTGACACACTGTAACTATTTGCTAGCATCTATTCCAGAAAGAACACTTCGTTTGTGCTAGGTCTTCGACGATATTATAAGACCCTGAACTAGGTAGTTAGGTAAGTACTTCTACGTAGATAGCGTCCCGCGTCAGAATGGTGGCAGTTTTTCTGGCCTGCGGCTATGTATCTTCTAATGGGTTGTTCTCAGAGGTCCACGAGTCTATTGTTCTCGAAAAATGAAAATTCATACTTTACTTCCCAACGGGTCCACGACATTTTAAAATATAGAATATTTTCTTTCCCTACGGGTCCATGAGAATGTTTGGTACAGTCAGCAATAGTAGCTTGGCTAAGGGATAAATGTTTATTATTTCTATGAAATAAAACAATTAATATTGATAACTAAGAACTCTCTGTATCACATGAATGGACATAATCACAGTTTTAGTCACAGTAAATAATTATAAGCTTAGACTAAAATAGACTTAAGTATGTATTTAAAAAATCCGTTTCAGAATAATCACAATAAATCATCTTAATCTTACAATAAAATAGACTTCTTTAACATTATAAAAAATCACAGCTTCCGAATAATTACAGGAAATTATTTTAATCTTACACTAAAATAGACTTATAAAAAAAAAACTCAGTTTCAGGATAAACACAGTAAATCATTTCAATCTTAAACTAAAATAGACGCATTATAAAGAATCACAGTTTCAGAATAATCACATTACATCATCTCAATCGTAGACTAAAATGGACTTAAGAAATATAAAAAAATCGCAGTTTCAGAAGAATTACAGCTAATCGTCTCAATCTTAAAATAAAATGGACATTTATTTTTTAAATGTGATTTTTTTAATGTCTCAATCTTAAAATAAAATAGACATTTATTTTTTAAATGGGATTTTTTTAAAGCTTATATAAAAAAAAACACATTAAAAAAATAATCGTAGTTAACACGTTCAGTGCCGGGAGCCCTCCTGGAGGGATCACCTAATGGTATATGGGATACCGGTAGCTCTCGCGGAGGGCTCATTTTAAATGTAGGTTTTTCTTAGCGAATACAGCATTATTATAAACCGTGAAAATAAAATCTGATGTTTTTTTTTTCCGCATCTGTGGTCTAGTGGTTAAACCACCTATCTCAGACCCAGAGATCCCGGGTTCGATTCCCAGAGGGAGCAAAATTTTCTGCTCGGTTTGGTTGGTGGTAGACCTTGTTTTAAGTCCGCCTGGCCACCATCTTATCTAAATCTGTCGCCATAACAACAATGTTAACAGCATTGTTGTGTTTCGGCAGTTAGAGATAAGATTAGCCAGTTCCTCTGTGGTTGAGGATTCCGGGTGAAGCTTGCTTGAACCTTCGGCCTGATCATCACTTAACATCAGGTGAGATGCAGGCCAAAAGATTCCCCACGGTGGGTAAAAAAATATATACACTCATGGACAAATTTAGAGGAACGCAAAAAAAAAGTTAAATTATTCCTGTTGTAATGAACGTGCGTACTATATTGCGTTCTTTCATACTGCGAAGAAAATTGCAAATTTTTGAATTTGAGTTTAAATTCAGGTTATGTTAAAAAATTGCCTTGACTGCTTTGTTTATCGTGATAAGCGTTAATTGTTACTGCAAATTAACTAAGAATACAAGATCTAAACACCACTCAAGTTACTAGGGCTGTTGCTTTAAATGAAACAGGGCCCAGACTACAAACATGTGGCCCAAACATTACGAGTATCAAAATCTGTGGTACACCAAGTTGTCATGAGGTATCGGCAGGACGGGCATTATACAAGACTTGCAGGACAGGGACGTAAACGGAAAACTGTGGCCAGAGATGACAGGTTCATTGTTACTAGCGTGCTTAAAAACTGGACCTTAATTTCTTCTGATGTAAGAACGAAGCTCCAATAAGTTCGAGGGGTTACAGTAAGCACAAAAACTGTGAGAAGAAGACTGAAATCAGCCGGAATAAATTCACACTTGCCTGCCAGAGCCCCCCTTCTTGCCACATCCCATCGAGTACCTCGAGTTAATTTTGGCCGCATTCACGTAAATTGGAATGACGAAGCTTGGAGTCAAGTTCTATTCACAGATGAGTCCAAATTTTGCCTGAAGCCAGATGATGGAAGGATTAAAGTATGGAGATACCCAGGAGAGAGGTACGCTCAGTGCAACATCATTGAAAAAGAGGCGTATGGTGGAAAGTCAGTTATGGTATGGGGAGGTATTTGTATGGGGGCACGTATGGAACTCCGCGTCATTGAGAATGGGTCACCAACAGCGGCAGCGGCAGCGGCGGAAGAAATTGCAGCGCCATTTGCCCCTTCTATAGGAGTGGCGCCGTGGGTGGATTCGAAAATGTTAATAACTATATAAACAATTTAAAAAAAAAATTCTGCTTACTGCATGCTTATTGATTAGATATTCAATAGATGTTCAATTAATAAAGATTTAAAAATTAAAATCATTTGTGAAAAATTAAAATTCATCATCGATGCTCCCATTTATAACGACCGATCGATATAAAGATAAAAAAAAATACTTAAAACCTTGGCAAAAAAAATTGTTTAGTATTAACTACGATTATTTTGAAAATGTGTTTTTTTTTTGGGTAAGTAATATATGGTATAATTACAAAATGACTAATATTTACAAGATATAACAACTGAACCTATAATTTTATTTGATATAATCATCAGTTAATATAATAAACGATTGATATAATTTTAAAATAACTAATTTTTATAATCATAACATACATTTAATATAAAATCGTTTGATATACCACTCAAAAGACATAAAACATATTTAGTCTAATATGTAATTTCTATCACAGTTAGTATCCTGAGTAGATATACCTAACTGATTACCACCTGCCAAGATGGTCACTCGCTACGCTCGCTCGCCTTCACGCGTTAATGTTCACTGTTCTAACCTAACCTAAACCAAATGGTTCACCAACAAGAGAGGGGATCTGGCACTCGGCGGCCGCTGCCGCGGCACGCTCCCTACGGTCGCTCGCCTTCGCGCGTTAATGGTCACTGTTCTAACCTAACCTAACCCAAATGGTTCACCAACAACAGAGGAGATCTGGCACTCGGCGGCCGCTGCCGCGGCACGCTCCCTACGGTCGCTCGCCTTCGCGCGTTAATGGTCACTGTTCTAACCTAACCAAACCCAAATGGTTCACCAACAAGAGAGCCATCTGGCACTCGGCGGCCGCTGCCGCGGTACGCTCCCTACGGTGGCTCGTCTTCACGCGTTAATGGTCACTGTTCTAACCTAACCTAACCCAAATGGTTCACCAACAAGAGAGGGGATCTGGCACTCGGCGGCCGCTGCCGCGGCACGCTCCCTACGGTCGCTCGCCTTCGCGCGTTAATGGTCACTGTTCTAACCTAACCTAACCCAAATGGTTCACCAACAAGAGAGGGGATCTGGCACTCGGCGGCCGCTGCCGCGGCCTGCTCCCTACGGTAACCGAAATGATTCACCAACAATAGAGGGGATCGGGCTCACGCCTTAGCCTTCTAACCTAACATATCCGAGTCGGATTGCTTTAAATCGGGGTGTTAACCATAATGAATAGAATAGAATAGAATAGAATAGGTCTTTATTTGCTTAGAATGTAGGTACATAAAAATAAGTTGTTAAATTATATAATAGCATCCGAGTACATCCTGCCTTAATATAGCATGCAAATGTAATACAAATTAAGGATATTACAAACAATTATCATTTAAGAAATCCTGCACAGAATAATAGCATTTATCCACAAGAAAATCTGTGAAACGTTTTTTAAATTTATGCAACGGTAAGTTTTTCATTTGGTCAGGTATTTTATTAAATATTAAAGGAGCCATACATATAACATTTCTTTTTAATAAACTAGTTTTAAATGCGCCCGTGTGTAACAGATTCTGGTATTGAGATCTCATAGCTGTACTTCGTTTTCTAGTTTCTACTAAAGTTGCAAATAGACATCGATTTTTTATAACAAATATTGCTAATTCAAGGATATATAGACATGGGAAGGTTAATAATTTATGAGACTTAAATATAGGTACGCAACTGTCTGTTAATGATGGTATCAATATATATTTTAAACGATAGACCTAATGATTTTCGATTAAATAAACGTTATATCCAATAACGTTATACGAAATAAGTTTTAGAGTATATAAATGTTATATGTAAAGAAATTATATCAATAGTTGGTATATCTCACGTTTATTATATCTTGTGAACGTTATTGAAATGAAAATATACCAAATAACTTTATATGATATGAGACGCACCCTTTTTTTTTATATAACTGTGATTTTTTATTCTTTCTTACAAGAAATTGTTGCTAATACTGACTGTACTTTGGATAATTCTCGTGGACCCGTTGGGAATTCATGTAGGAACATTTAAAACTTTATTATAATTTGTCATGGACCCGTTGGGAAAAGAAGAACAATAGAATCGTGGACCTCTGGGAACAACCCCTTCTAATCTATATTGCGTCAGAGGCTATTTGAATATCTTTATCAAATCTTGACGTGTAGGTAAGTACTACACCTTGCTCTCCTTTGCCTCGCCTACTGCGTTTGTCCACCGCGCAGCCGTTACCGGGACGTCACCGAGCCGAGAACTGGATGACAGCGCGCAGCGCCGAAGTAGCAATACTTAATATATTTACTATGGCCGCGTGTAGGTACAACGCACCGCACGTAGGTATGTAGGTATGTTTTTTACTTTACAACTGCTCTTGGCTACAGTTTTTACATTTCTTCTTTATCTCCTTCTTCCTAGCCTTTTCCCAACTATGTTGGGGTCGGCTTCCAGTCTAACCGGATGCAGCTGAATACCAGTATTTTACATGGAGCGACTATCTATCTGACCTCCACAACCCAGTAACTGGGTAATACGATACCCCTTGGTAAAACTGATGTCAGACTTTCGGGCTTCTGACTACTCGTAACGACTGTCAAAGATCCACAAATGACAGTCCGTACCAACGGCTTAACGTGCTTTCCGAGGCACGGAGGTGTATCCTAATTACGTAATACACGATTTAGAATCTGAATCGTTTTAAAACAGATTGCTAATCCATTGCTTCATAAGTTCGAAAAAAAATCGGCTCAACAACGTAAACAACGCAATGAATGTTGTTGAAATGTCAAAATAAAACAGATTAATCATATTATAATTGTTTACGAAAATGTGTTGCGTAATTAGACAGCGACTACCGGTATATAAAGATGGTCACCCATCCACGGACCAACCCCGGCAAGGGTAGCTTAACCTGATGGATCGATCCGTGCGGCTGTTATTAGGTAGGTACTTTAACCACGAGCTTCTCATACAAACATACATACATACATTTACATTTCTACTTTATCTATAATATTTTTATTATAATTATAAAAATGAATCCCTATTTCCCTTGGCCACGCACGGCATCGTGCGTGAACGGCTGGACCAATTTCGCTAATTCTTTTTTTGTTGTGCTTGTTATTGTAAGCAGAAGGTTCTTAGAATAGGTCCTGTAGGTTGTAGGTAGGGAAGGTAGGCATGTAAGTAGGTAGGTATGTAGGTAGGATAGGTAGTTAGGGTAAGTAGATCGGTATAGGTAGGATAGGTATGTATGTATGTAGATAAGTAGGTAGATAAGTTACCAGGGTAGGTTGTTGGTAGGTAGGTAGGTATGTGTGTAGATGGGTGTAGGTAGGTAGGTAGTTAGGGTAGGTAGGTAGGTAGATAGGTAGGTGCGCCGTAGAGAAGTACTTGGTGCTACCCGTGCAAAGCCGGGGCGGGCAGCTAGTATAAAGAGGAAAGATTTTTTGTTTGTTTTTTTGTTAGTAGGTAAGTACCGAATAAGCTCCGATAGGTACTACTGGACCGATTTAAAAAAAAAAAACACCAATAAAAAGCTATATTATCAGGAAGTAACATAGCTATAATTTATACTAAAGAAAAGTAGGGGGTAGGTAGGCAGGTCGTGTTTAAAAAAAATTGGCACTTATGATATCCCGGTATTGCCTTAAATCCTAACAAAAAGTACTAGGCGTGCATGAATTCACGACAGTATTGGAAAATCCATTGGAAAAGTAGATTTATCAAGACCGTTCTGAGCAGTAACCTAACAAAAAAGTATCTATCTACTAGGCTTGCATGAATTATTCACGATACTTATGTAAGTGGGTATGTAGGTAGGTAGTGTAGGTAGATAGGTAAGGGTAGGTAGGTGGGGTAGATAGGTAGGTAGGTGCGCGGTAGACTGCATGCGAAGCTAGGGCGGGCAGCTAGTATGATAATAAAACCGAATACCTACAGAATAATTATCTAGTTACCGGGAAGGAAAACAACTTACTGATAAAGCAGACAATCGCAAATAATACTCAGCTAACTATTCGTAAATAATACTTACTACCTTATACTTTAGTAAAGCACCTATTCAATTTACACGTTTAAACTGAAAGTAAGCTACGTACTTATACCTTTCATCAAAGTAAAGTTGAAGTTTTATCAAGTTATTTAGCTATCTTGTCAAAGCATCAAAGTTAGTTTTGTGGGCGAATGTCTAGTACAAGCTCAGGTTCATAGATGAGGGTAGTGCAAACAGCAAAGCCATCAGATTTTTGAAAACTGGACGCATTTTAAAAACAAACAAAAGAACGTCGCGAGCATATCGCGAAAAGGCGCGAAGAATTGGCGAGCGCGTCCCGCCCACGCGCTCTCCGCCAATGAGCACGCCGCGCGCCCGCTATTGGACGACGTTTGCCGCCGAAACGCGAGGAAAAAACGCGGCACATGAAAAACAATGGCACTCACTTGCACAGGCAGCACTCGAGCCCGCTCATTGTACCCGCTGTAACATGAACCTGGCGCGTACTGCGCCGCTCCCCGCTTGGGCCCGGCTCCGACGGCGTGCGGGGGGCGGGTGAGGTCTGCGGCCCTGGCCGGCAGGCAGTCGATCTTGTTCAATGTACGTATACATTGAAAGTTAAGTGATGTCACAGAATGATACGCTAGTGTGGGGCGGACAGATTGATGCGCGTGCGGCTGTGTGCGTGATGTTTTGTCATGTTCACAATAGGTGGCGGGCCCGACGCGGCCTGTCGGGCCCTTGGGCTATCCGTCTACTCCAGCCACCCAGGTATTAAGTATAAGAACTATTAGATATATTAGCCATATAAGTAAAAATACATTTAAGACATGTTTCATCATTACTCACCGTTACAGTCATAGCCTTAGCCGTTTACTTATATAATAATAGCCTGTCACTATAGTATTATGCAGTATGTTTTCTTATAAATAACTGACTTTAAAATTAATGTTTCCTGATCGCTGGGAGAAACAATGAGACGTTCCTACAACGCGCTTCTAATGAAAATCAAGTTAAGCTAATGTAGAGTTAAAGTATGTAATCTGTCTGATCTTCTCTAGCGTGTATATTGTCGGTAGAGACAAGTTCGTCAATCTCTCAATCTTCGTCTTGGTCTGCCGCGATGTCGCTTAGCGTTAAGTAAATGCTAAATGTAAAGCAATTGGACAGAAACACAAAATGCAAGGACCTGACAAGTAGGTACACGTCAAAGTTAACGTTTAGACATTAACTTTGAGATATACAATCCAATAAAATCCCATTGAGATACATTTATGATTAGTCATAATGTATATTTCAATTAAGAGCAGTGATGGCCGAGTGGTAATGGCTCGATATTATCTAGATGACTTACGAGTTCTAGGTCGTGAGTTCACCACTGCTCTCAAAACGGTGAAGGAAAACATCGTGAGGAAACCGGCATGTCTTGGAACCAAAAATTCGAAGACTTGTGACATCTGATCTACCAACTCGCACTGGGCCCGCGTGGTGGGTTACAGCCCACTCCCTCTCACAGAGAGGAGGCCTGTGTCCCAGCAGTGGGAACATTAATGGGCTTATTATGTTATGTTATGTATAAATATGTCGCAGGCAGATTGAATGAATCGTCATTTTACAAACGGGCGGCGCCTGCCGTTTACAAACGCTCGCTGGCGGTATTGCAAAATGCCTAAGGATCGCGCCACACCTGCCGAACGTTCGGCGCGGAAGGTTCGGTTGAATACGCTCCTAATGTTTTTCAAGTTACCTATCTCTTAACTTTTTAGATTTAACTATTTCAAGAATAAATAATAAACACGATTTTCAGATTTATAGAAAACCAACATATACAGATGTTACGATTCCTGCGTCATCTTGTCATCCGATTCAACATAAATTAGCAGCTTATCGTAGTTTCACTCATAGATTAATGTCAGTACCACTTTCTCAAGATAATTATAACAGAGAACTTAACATTATTTATCATATAGCTGAGAGTAACGGATACAAAAAGAAAATGGTCGATGATTTGATTCAAACGAAACGTCGTAAAATAGTTCGTTCTCTTTTGTACCCATTGCCTCCAGAAAGACCACATGAATACATAGGTAGTTTGACATACTTAGGGTCAATAAGTGATAGGGTTTCAAAAACATTGTTTCGAAATGGAGTTAGGGTAGCCTTTAAAACAAATAATTCATTAAGGCAGATTTGCAATGGAAAAGATCAATTAGAAAACCATAAAAAATCAGGTGTTTACAAGTTACATTGCGATGATTGTAATGGTATTTACATAGGTCAAACTGGTCGTAATTTTCAAACTAGATATAAAGAACATATTGCAGCGTACAGGAATAATTGTCCAGAAAGATCCCATTTTGCTCAACACTTAATAGATTCTGGTCATTCGTTAAATAACAATAACACTTTCAAAATTTTACACACATGTGATAAAGGTTTCAAAATGTCAGTTTTAGAGAGTTTAGAAATTGCAAAAAATAATACAGGAAACGTTACACTGTTGAACGAATTAAATACGAATATTCCGAGGTCACCATTGTTGCGATTGTTCGCTTATCGCACTGATAACGATCCCGGCCGAGGTGGGCCGATAAGCGATCCTATATAAGTGGGGGTGACGGGCGGTTGAAGCTCACTTTGCGTTCGGCTCGCGTTGATAACACTTCGTGTCCGAGTTCGCAACAGGTCAATCGTCGTCCTGAGGATGCCTCGTTGAGAGGCGAAACACGTGTCGATTTCTTACAGGGTTCTCTAACTCTTTAAGAACGGTTAAGCGGATTAAGTTACTAGATATACATCGTCTATTGTGTTTTATGATGGATTTCCGCAAGGTCACGCCTGAGTCAATTAACTAAGTTACCTATGACACATCAGCCGAACGTTACGTCGGTTCATGAGCAAGCGTCACATGACGCGACGGAACGTTCCGACGTTCCGGAGGTGTGCCGCTACACTAAGGCAAAATGTTGCCTAGTCACATTATAATATGCCACAACATTTGGTGGACAATTCAAACGCCGTTTACAAAATGCCGCGGCAAATTGAAGTTTTCAGTTATCCAGCACGTGAAAAACGTAAGGTGTCCATGGCTTTTGGTGCTCGGAGGACTCCTGCTGAATATTATTGGTACAAAAATGTCAAAAATTTTAGCCTGCCTAGCTGCTAGCAACTTAGAAGTAGCGCTCGCCGGCCGCTTCCGCGGCACCGTTCGCTTCGCTCGCGCGCGATTGGTCACAGTTCTAACCTAACCCAAGCAATTTCACCTAGCTGTCAATTGTTTGATTGTTTATAATCTAACTGAAATAATACCGATAAATTATAAACTAATGGTTCTCACAATTTTACTGTAACATAAGGGTCGCGCCACATCTGCCGAACGTTCCGCGGCGGAAGGTTCGGTTGAATACGCCCCTAATGTTTTTCCAGTTACCTATGACACATCAGCCGAACGTTACGTCCATAGAAATGCAAGCAAACATGACGCGACGGAACGTTCCGCCGCGGAACGTTCGGCAGGTGTGGCGCGACCCTAATAGGTACTTACGTGATTGTTCGAATAAAGTATGATTTGTCCAACCTGTGTTTTATCATAGTCACCCTACAATAACAAGCAATGTCGAATTATAAAAATTGAACGAATTGCCTTAGGTATTTTGCAAAACCACCAGCGTTTGTAAAATGACGAATCATACTATTTGCCTGCGACATGAATATATTTCAATTGAATTATCTTTACAAATTAAAAATATTGTGGTGAAGGCAAATCTTATGGAAGCCTGAATCTCACCAGGTCATCGCGCATCGGTTCATTTTGTGGGACTGTATGTCGTAAGGTGATTATTTAGTACCTGCATTCCAAATCTAGTTAATAGGTCATTAACTATGTGTTCTTCAGATTTAATGTTAGCTTCTCTAATTCTTTGACAAAGTTTGTGATTGGTTTCATTAAGTAGTAAGCAACTATTTCGGCAAAAACGCTTAATTTAGGGTCCTTGTCGGTCCGCATCGTGTTTGTATAGTTTGTACATAGTTATACGTACCTACATATCAAAAGTTTCTCAAATAAACTTTAAACAGTTAAAAGAATAAATGGAATGCGACAATAATCGCCTAATTAATATGCCACGTAGGAGCAGCTCGTGTGCCATCAGGGATAACACCTACCCCTGATCCCTGAGACAAAGAGAGAGAGATCGTGTACCATCGGGGAAAATACCAAGACCTGGGCCCTAAGACAGAGAGAGAGAGAGAGAAAGCTCGTGTGCCATCAGGGATAATACCAAACCCTTGGCCCTGAGACCGAGAGAGAGAGAGAAACTGCCATCAGGGATAATACCAATACCTGGGCCCTGAGACAGAGAGAGAGAGCTCGTGTGCCATCAAGGATAATATCAAGGACTGGTCCTCGAGACAGAGAGAGAGAGATCGTGTGCCATCAGGGAAAATATCAACCTCTGGGCCCTGAGACAGAGAGAGAGAGAGAGAGAGAGACTGCCATCAGGGATAATACCAAGCCCCGGGCCCTGAGACAGAGAGAGAGAGCTCGTGTGCCATCAGGGATCGTATCAATTATGACGACGTCACAGATGATCGTTCTCTGCTGCCGATGCCGGTAGTTGTAACTGGTCGCTGTAAGGGCAGCAACACCAATTAGCTCAAAAGCGTGCGGTGCCGCGGTGCGCGACCAGCGGCTGCGCGAGTCTTCGCCGGCGCCGGCGGCGCACCGCGATCATATCCATCTCACACTACTTACTTTTTAAAGCATTATATTCTTTTAATTATTGTGAATGTGAAGACTATGTGGGTCATTCCTTTTATTTATAGGTATTTTTTTTTCCCAGTTACTTTTTATCATGGTCTGGTAGCTTGAGTAATATAGCTTACAGAAATAAAATCATTTATCATTTACATAATTTATGTCAGATAATCTGTTGTTATCTTGAATAACACCTTGCTTAAGAAGGTGCATCCTAAAAGTTGGCAACGTCGTAAATAACTGTCAAATATTTACCTGTTTTGATTAATTTGGAAATAATACTGTATGGAAATAAGAAATGTGGCTAACTAACTAACTAGAATATTAATAATGAATTGCAATTATAACATTGAATTTGATGTTGTACCCGTTTTAGGTGTAAAAAAGGCATTTGTAAAGTTTCCAAATACTTTTTTTACATCAGATCTAAAACTAACTATTCGGTGTTACGATATTAATTGTTGCATTTCATAATCAACATTCTAGTTTGCTAGTTAGCCACATTTTTTATTTCCTTATAGAAATATTATCAAATTAATTAAAACAGCGAAATATTTGACATCTATTTGCGACGTTGCCAACTTTCAGAATAAACCCTCTTAAGGTGGAACTAGTCGCGGGTTCGATGGTGGGCATGGCCAAAAACCACGCTGTCTCGCCTGGCATCGTGTCCGACAGAGATTGTATCAGTGATGAGCAGTTAGAAGCTGGTCTACATGGACAATGTATAGTTCGCACGCACAGAAACACCGTACCGACCAATTTTATTAAAACGAGCGCGTCAAAAATTACGAAAAGGCCTTCGGAAAAAAGGTTTTTCTGAAAAAACCACTGCATAAATCAATTACAAATAAAATTTATTGAAATCTTCGATAATTTTTCTGTGTCGGTACGGATTTTGTTTTCGAGATTTCACACTTCTTGTATTACTTATTTACGCCCAAAGTTGCGTTAAAATAAGCAAGAAAAACGAATCTTTGTTGGCTTATAACTTTTTAATGGCTTTTTATTTTACTATTCTGCTTCCGTACAGACAAAATTAATAATGAGACCTAACGATATCATGTTAAACTTTGAATGTACGATGTCAAACAGTGGAGTAAAACCCCTCCGAAGTTTGTATGGAAAAAATATCAAATTGTTTCACCGGTAAGTATCTAAACTTGCATCATGTTTGCGCATCTTTCCTGTTTGTTCGAAATATCCCAGGGTACCCATACCTGAGTAGGTACTTACTTCTTTTTAGCCCACTACGGCGAAGCAAAAAGGAGGGTTATGATTTAGACCAGTATGTACCTATGTATGAATGTTTTGTTTCTTCATAACTTCTACTGGTTATAAACGTGCCTTCACATTAAATTGAAAATGGCCAAAAATAAATCATGTTGGGTATCAAATGAAAGGGCTTAAATATCCATATTATAACCCCAAAACTATATAAATAAAAACAAAAGTTATAAAACTAAAACTCAACTACGACAAACAAGGTCATCTAAAAAGGTATAAACAAGACATCAAAATACATACATACATAAACTGCTAAAATCATAACCCTTCTTTTTGGCTTTGCCGTAGTCGGGTGAAAACAGACAAATTAATAATCGGGAGTCACACGTAATCTGTTCGATTTATCCCTGTGTGAGTCCGGATTTTTAATTAGTCTGTCTGTTTATTATAACAAAATATACTTATTATGTACCCACCATGTGGGCACGTGGGCATGTGTAATATACGAGTACTACGCGTTTGCCTCACACCGAGCGTAAATTTTATGAAATCGATTCAGAAGTTGCTGCTGCGTGATTGCGGCAATGTCGTACAGCTCTTTGAGAAGGAGCTCGTCCGGAGAAGTGAATCAGTCAATAACTAGGTTCATATTCAAAACTGCAAAGTGGTGTCCCAGTTCGAAGGTGCGCCAGTGCAAGAGTAATTACAGACATATGAAACATAAAAGCTTGGTCTCTGGCAGACTTGCTATGTGTGTCTGGTATCCCAGAGGACACCCTGCCGACCAGTGATGTCTCGTGAATTGCAGATGTCCATAGACAGTGAACACTCACCATCAGGTGCGCTTACCGCAGCAACTAAGGAATGCCACCTGTTTCGATCCTTACATACATATTTTGCTTCATTTACGTTCTGGTCACCACAAAAAAAGAGTTTTCTTTTTTAAAATAAATGTTTTCCATTTCGGTTGGCAGTGTGCGTCGGTACACCGTACTGCCCCCGATTTCATAATTACAGTAAGTCAAAAAAATTCAATGTTGGGAAATCGCACTTTTATTTTGAGATGTCTAAATTGGTGTATTTTGAAGATTATAGCAGATAGCTTAAATATTTAAACGGATAACAAAAGATACATTTGTGTAGATTAATCCTGAATATAATTTATTTGTTAAATATTGATGGTTTTTTTATATTTAAATAATTGTATCTATTACCACTTCTATCAGCCCAACTAACACTTTCTTAAACATACAGTACAGTAAGTCGGTAAGATACTGTAATTATATTTAACGAAATATCCTGTCGATGTAAGTTACTGTAACTATGTTTACTACATGCCAGAACATAGACGAGCATTTTGGTTGAATATACCAACTTCTAATGCTTCTGATCTTGAAGATTAAAAAAAGATTGTTTCAATTTTATTTTTATTATATTATTATGAGGTTTTTTCTCATTTTTAATATAACATATTATTTGAAAGACTTTAGACTTTGTCTATTAAATGTGATTATGCTTTTAAGACATACATAGTTTGTTATAATTAGGTATTAGAGAGATTCGACTCACTTACTTGATGTATGCTTACGGATTGGTCTTATTTTTTGTGAATTACTTACACAAGTTATAAATAGAGTACTAACTATACTTACCGGGGCATTAGTTACTGTAAATATGATAGTGAAAATATGAAATAAAACATAATTTTAATACAGTAAGTCTACTTACTGTCATTATTTTAACGAACGATTGAATCTTCTCAACATTTACTGTGATTGTGCTTATCGTAACTTTGTTAATAATTTAGATATAAAAAAAAAAAAAACCATATAGGACTTGATTTAAGGATCACAGTACTGTAAAAAAAGTTATAACTACAGTAACACGACTTACTGTAATTATGTTATGCGTAGGTACTGTAATAATAAAATTAAATAAGTATAAATTAAATAAAAGCACTTTATCACTCATAGACCTGATAAAGCATGAAGCTGAAAGAAATTCAAGTTGGTAAGTCGAGTGTGTGGTAGACGTAGAGGTAGAACGGAGAGATGCTTGCTTGCGCAGGGGTTAACGGCGAAACCTAGCTCATACACATGTGATGGGGAAAAGAATGTGCCAACATACGATAAGTAAGTATTATAATATTTAGAAGATCTTGCGTGGCTGGCTCACGGAGTCACGGGTACAAACGGAGCGCTCAACCTGAGTGAGCCGCGCCCGTGTGAGACAACGACGCAGCTCTAACAACACGCCTGACTGACATAAATATTGTATAGACGAGTTGAGAATTACTAATGACATGCATTTTCTTGTCGCTGGAGCGCACCTCAAACTTTCCGGGCAACTTTACGTGGGCGTCGTAAAATATAAAAAATGTATGACAAGAGGCGCGCAGACTATAACATGTATTTTTTTCTCAATAAACAAATATGTTTAAAAACATCCATGGGGTTAGTTGTAACGAATTTCGGGGCACATTGTAACTTGTTACAACTTGCCTCTTTATGATTTTATGTGACTGCCAATGCTTGTCGTGTATACACAATAGGTTTTTTAATAGCATGTCCCACTACCTACTTGTCAAAGGCCTTACCTATTGCAGACTTAACAGATTTCTCAAAGAATGATGGGCAATTTTCTATGAAGGCTGGCCTGATGACCAATACAGTTCTAATGCATGTCATCTTATTGTTTATAGCCGGCAATTATGTACTGTAACGAAATATTTTAACTCAAAAAGCAACGGGGTTTGTACAGTCGAGAACAAAAATCGTTACAATTTTTATGACGATTTCTTTGTGAAAATTAAATCTATAGGTAATAGGTTTATGCTGGGTCTATGTGCTACCTTTTTCGACCAAAAATTATCATTTTGATAAGTACCCTAAACACAATTTTGACATGGACTGTATCAAACTAAAACTTATAAAATTAAACATTTATTATGGTTATAACTGGTCACCATATTAATTTAAGATGATAAAAGTAATTATCGCAAACAATAACAACAGCCATATGAAGCTGTACAGGCGCAGGAACAGAGAATTATACAAGTGCCAGAGTTTAAACGAGCCTCGAACAGAGCAGATCGCTGTTTTTTTTATAACTGCGTGAATGGACCAAGGCGGAGGATTCCTAAATCGCTTAAAATACACATGCTTTGTGAGTATTATGTGCCCGAAGTAGCCAGAGTGTGACAGCAGCATTTGGAAAGCAACGACTGGAATGAATGAATTAATAAAATTCAAACGTATCACGATTTTAACTGTGCTCAGTTTACAGACATAATTATGTAATATTTTTAAAGAGGATATTTTTTCACTGACGACGATGATTAATATTTTTCGATGATTATTATTAAACTGCTCATGATTAAGACCCACCCGGTCTTAATCATGAGCAGTTTAATATTATATTAAATCAGACAACTATAGCAGAAAGTAATCGCCCGAAGACAGTCCTTGGTGTACATTTAGCAAAACTTCGTACTGGTGAAAGTAATAAACGCACAAATACGCCACGGGCCACAGTCTCCCCTTAAGTCTTCCCGCAACCCCGGCAGGCATCGGCCCTAGCGGACCCCGTCAATTGTAATGTCATCTCTTTGAGGCGCGCGTGGGACACGACGCGCCGTCGACCCGGGACTGGTCCTTATCGGACGGCGAGCTACCCATTGCTTTCGTAACCCGCGCCTACGGTGGCCGGAAATCGGGTCATAATTTTAATACTAGAAATAAAGATAAACTAGATCAACCATTTTTCAGATTATCTAAAGTACATACATCTTTTATGGGGTACTGTGTTAAATGTTACAACAAAATACCTTGTGATATATTACAATTAAATGAAAGAAAATTTAAAACTCATGTATAAAGTACACTTTGTAAACAAGCATATTACAGATTAGAGGATTATATCCAAGATAAGAATGCTTGGAAACATGCTGGTCCTGCTCCATAGGACAATTTTATTTAGAGTCTAGACAAAATCAAACTGGTTGCTTACTTAATTGTATTTATTTTTTATTATATGACATTGATTTTACGAGTACATCCTGTGATTACTTCCTCACACACTGTCTTATTAATTGTATTTTTTTAGTAGATTCGTCTATTTTTACAATGTTTGTGAATATGTGAACACCATGTATCTACCACATAATTAATTTATCTGTCGTTTGCTCCACTTTAAATTCTTTTTACTTTATACAGTAATTTTATTCTAGGTGCATCGTCTTCACATATAATTATATAAATAATGTACTATACAAAATATTGTAAAACATTTTAAAAGAGTAACGGTGGAGTTTCTTGCCCATTCTTCTCCATACGAAAACTACCTTTTGGAAGGGGCGGTAGAATCAATACTTTATTTTGTAAATTTTGACGTTCAAAAGTGCCTTCAAGGGCCTATTTGAAATAAATGATTTGACTTTGACTTTGACTTTGGTCGCGATTCCCGACGCCCAGGGCATCTCCTACGGCGGCGGCTAGGGGTGCGAGGGCGCAACATTTGCCTCTCCCTCGCATGCTCCGCCTCGTCCTTCGCGAGCTGCGAGGGAAAGGAAATGACGGCTTGCCATGCCCTCTCGCTCCATATCATGGCCTGAACCAGGGCCGGACGCGAGAGGTCACTGCCGCCGATCGCCTCCACGAGGACACGGCGGTGCACCGCCCAAGCCGGGCAGACCTCCACCGTATGTTCCACCGTGTCCTCCGGGCGATCCACACACGGTAACGCCCGGGTGGTGACACCCGGGCGTTACCTCCCGCCTTATGCGAAACAGGAACCTCCCGAAACAACCGTGTCCAGTGACGACCTGCGTCATGCGGAAGGTGAGGACGCTGTGGCGCCTCTCTAGCCTCTCCTCAAAAAGGGGACTTATCGCCGCAATTGTGGCGTGCTCAGCTAGCTTTTTCACTTCTGACAATTATTAGACCCTCAGAAATGAAAAAGCTAGATTACCAGTGCTTAGCAGTGTGCTGTAGATATTGGCCTCCGTCTTGGCACAAAAATGGTAAGGGTGGATCAGGCCTTTTAAAAAAAATCATAGGAATTATTCCAAGGCTATCACACTAAAAGCCGGAGGCACTTGCCGCGCGGCAAAAGCCGGAGGCCATGCCGCCAGCACTGTGTGTAGGAGCCATAAGGAAAGCTGTACGTTTGACATGTTAGCTATGTTCTACTGCATGCATTGTCTATATCCTGCTGCTCCAAACAACTGTAACTGGATAAAATATCGTAAACATAAATGGACCTAATTAATTAGTCGTGATAAAATCTTAAAGGGCAATACGTTAGTCGTTGAGATCTCGACAACATTTCGAACAAAAGAAATTGATAAAGAAATCAACATTTCAGATTCACTCGGAGCGCGATTGTTATCTAAGCAAATCCATGTCCAAAACTCGTACAAAGACCGTCAACATTCACAATAGATGGCTGAGCTGCGAACGGAACTGGACTCTAAGACTCTTGACTTCAAAGTCCTAAGTTGACGTAGTTCTCGTGGGATCTCGTTTTGAATGACAGTTTTTTCCTGAGTTCGCGTTAGTTTTGGAAAGTGTGTGCGTCAGTCAGTCCTGGGGTTGCCGTGGTGTGCGTGTGGCGTCGCGATGCGAGCGACGTGTGACAGGCGTCCCGCGAATGGCGGCAGCGCATTCCACTGCGCTGGCGCACCTTGTTGGTATTCCGCGGCCGCGTCGCGCGCGCAAAGCGAACGTGCAAAAAAGACAATGACTTCGTATTTTATACGTCCCTAAAAGTTCCATCAGCGTATTGATACGATTCGTCTGTCCTGTCCTTAAATGATGAGCCCGGACGGCTTTTGTTTTTGAAGGATTTCGTCGTTCCCGATGTAGCGGACATTTTTTAAGGAGCTGCGTTCTCTAAATTAAATGCGTCTTTAAAAGATAATATCGTCCCTCATACACCCAATTTATAAACACAGCTCGCTGTTTGTTTTCTGAAAACTTGGAAATTAACGAGATGTACGTATTGGTTCCTAAAACCGTCAAACATTTCGTCGTGTGCCCTCGAGTCTGTAGTGTAGGAAACAGACAAACAAGCACGATGTTGGTATGTGCTGTATGCTACCAACTGCGGTGCGGTGCGGTGCGGTGCGGTGACGGTATCGGGTGCTGGTACCAGGAACCGCGTGTTTGTTCGCCTCGTGTTCTAATATGAAGAGCTTTGTTTGGGTGATGTTTGTCGTGGTCAAAGCAGCCGCGAGTCAACACCGCGTGCGCCCACGCCGCGCTACTTGCTAACAAAGCGCAGCAGCCGTGCGGCTAAGCACACGGAAATGTTTGTCGCGCGGCAGCTGGTCGCCGGTTGGGACTCGAGACGAGATTATGCGCCGTTGCTACAAGCCATCCTTGTTCTTATCAAGAGATATTGTAAATAGTGTTGTACAACTGTACCTACCTACAACCTAGCTCCCTTCCTCAGAGCTAGACAATGATGATGCTATGATTATAAATAGCTCCAGGCGCACTTACCACTAAAAACCGCGGCAGAAGATTCGCTCAATTTATTTCTCGAAAGTAAACTGTGTGCTATCCTGACAAAATAAAACCTATAGCGACTGTGGCTTGAGAAGAGACCAAGTACTGAAAAAAATACGGTTTGTCACTTTGTAGTTCGTGTAGGTATTTGGCGTGCAACTGAGTGAACCTTCTCTTACCCTCCTGCTGCGGCCACGTGTCATGAGGCTCGCTCGTGACGCTAGAGGTCGCCTCTCCGTTACTTTTATGGCCACTGTCGGCAATTTTGGCGCCACTCTATTAGATGATGTTACTCTGAATACGTATCAACTGTGTAGTTGTTCCGGCTTGTTTGCAACTGCTGTTTTTGTAGATTACATCAGTTTCTTATTTGAAACTTATATAAAACACAGTTAGGGACAGTTCCTATTGTACAGTCAGGGAAATTAATAACTTATCAAATAGACACGTTACGTTTAAAGCCACATATTTTTCCATACTTTCTTTGACTGACCCCATTATAACGACCACTTATTGATAATCTGCTCATTCGGAATTACGTGTTGAAAATTAATACTAATAAATGAGTGAGCTACTGCAGCCTTATGTGTTCAAAAGATAGGTTTCCACTTTAAAGGTTCTCTAAGCACGCCTCAGAAGCACTTAGAACTATAATAATAAGTAGATATATTGAATCTGTGTTCGAGACCGTCTCCTGTATGTTTGCACATGTCCTATTCTTTTAACAACAGTGTTTTGTAGCTATAATAACTCTTTCTATAAAACAACGTGACTAGGTTTCAAAACAGAATTCTCCGAGCAAATGTCGTTACGTACGTTTAGTAAGGTCTCAATTAGAGAAGATATTTCACTTCAGTTATCAGTGCTCGCAAACTCGCAAGACTTCGCAAATATGTCGTTACCTTTCATCAGTTAACCAATAGGTATATAACCTTACCACCTTTTAGGCACCTGATGCTAAACTTTTTGTATTTATATTCAAAAAGTTTACTTAGGTAGGCTTTTTTGATTTTTTTTGGTTGGGAAATCATCAACTGACTAAAACCCACACGTGTTCCTTCCCTTGCCTTGCCAGGGGCCACGTTTTCCCTACCCGCAACCCCGGTAAGCATCGGCCCTAACGGACCCCGTCAGTTTTGCTGACATGTCTTTGAGGCGCGCGTGGAACACGACGCGCCGTCGACCCGGGCCTGGTCCTTATCGGACGGCGAGCTGCCCGTTGCTCTCCATCCGCAAGCCCGCGCCTACGGTGGCCGGAAATCTGCTATCAATTCCCGACGCCCGGGGCGTCTCCTACGGCGGCGGCGGCTAGGGCTGCTAGGACGAGGCATTTGCCTCTCCCTCTCGCGCTCCGCCTCCTCCTTCGCGAGCATTACTGCTTCGCAGAAGGAGGTGACGGCTTGCCATGCCCTCTCGCTCCGCACCCTAGCGTGGACCAGGGCCGGACGCGAGAGGTCACTGCCGCCGATTGCCCCCACGAGGACACGGCGGTGCTCCGCCCAAGCCGGGCAGACCTCCACCGTATGCTGCACACAGTGCTGACACCCGGGCGTTTCCTCCCGCCTTATGCGAAACCAGCAAAGAGGCATTAAATGCTTAAAAGAGGGATAAATGTTTCCGCATGAAATACTTCTTTTTTCTCATCTGACTACTTAACTATGTAAAAAGCAGAATTGAAACAAAACAGGTATCGAAGGAGAAGACTGTCATCTTTTTTAGACTTTCTAGTGTGTGCAACATTGGCTTTTCTCCTCGAGTACATACTACGAGGAAAGTGATTTGAAAGCGAGTTCATCATTATTCAGCGGAGACTAGACAAGGCTTTCCCTAATCAGCGTGGTCCGGCATGCTCCTCGCGTGACGTCACACACTACTCCACTCTCCGGCATCGAGCTGATAGCTTTCCAAACATAACCTTCATGATCCACTTCCGATTACATCACCGATAAGCTTGTACAGCATCTCATGGACTTGTGCCATATCGCAATGCACCACTCTTCTGGTTTCATAATTGAACTTGTTGTATGATATTATTATGATGAGATCGAATCAATTATCCTCATCACTTTATTATCACACGCACACATAAGTTTTCTAATCTGCATCACAGCGACGGATCAGACGAACCACGCCAGACAAGAAGCGCTGTAGATGTCGCACAAAAGAATATTAATTAGTTCCAGTTTATCGCCACCAGGTGTGAATAGAATCTGAAGTGGTTCACATTCTTATTCAGCTTAGAACATCGCTCTCAAATTACAACCGCGCTGCAAACACGTAGACACAGTGTAGAAGTGACGATGGACATATAAATATTTCAGAAGCAGTACCTAATTCAACCGTTCTCCTAACACCGTTTATAATATTGTTTGGAATGTTAATGGGATTTCAGTTTATATACTGATTTCGATGCAGGAATCGTGTAGGAGCTCTTCCAGCTTCCAGGAATCCTTCCAGCTTGATAACTGTGACAAATAGTCTGAGAGAGAACTCTATACTACGCTCAACTGAGCCTAAAGCACACTGTTGAGTATTACACGAGTAGGAAAATATAATGTCACAAAAAGTGAGCTCATGGTATTTAAAGCAGGTACCAAATCACCAGATAAGGTTCCTCCCGTGACTTTGAACGGAACACCCATGAAAGTGGAGCGTAGGACGCTGTTTATCAGAGCGAACCTGATAGGCCACAGGTTTAAACACGTGGTAATGCTCAAGTGATCAAAAACTTCGTTATCCTTGTTAAAAAACTTGCGTTTTATATTTTTCGCCTCGCCTCGCCGACTGTCTTCCAACTCCATCATCAGATCAACTCCAGGTCTTCAGGTGTCAGGACTCCAGGTGTCATCAGAACTATGTGTGCGAAATTACAACAGAATCGGTTCACAGTTGAAAATACAGTACTTAGGCTAAGAACTCACGGCGCGGTTTTCACCCGCACCCGCCGCGGTCGTGGATCTGCGGTTTTATTTCAAAACTCACGAGACCGGTGATTTGTGCGGGCAGGCTAAGGTTAATTTTCAGCCGCGCCCGCTGCGGTCATAACCCGCGTCGTGAAAATTAATATCTAAATTTCCATGTACTACGTGTTCGTACGAGCATTTGCGGTGCCGCCACCGCGGCGGGTGCGGGTGAAAATCGCTCCGTGAGTTCTTAGCCTGAACGCAGCCGTCACGGTTGAGAGACCCGCAAACTTGGCGGGCGATAATCGCAAGACGGGTGCAAAAAGGCGTCGAATTTCTGTACCCCCCGCCCCGTCGGCTACTGCGGTCGCCCGCCAGAAGAGGCTGGTGACCGCCGCCCGCACAATTCTACCAGTTGCCCGCCCGCCGGTGCCGCGGGACCCGCAAACAACCGCGCGCGCCGCGGGTGAAAAACGCGTCGTGAAATGTGCTCTTACTTTTTGCATATAAATCTACATCCTACAGAAGCTACGGGCCCGCATACGCGGCGGGCGCGGGTGAAAACCGCTCCGTGACTTCTTTGTTTTGATTCTACAAGTTGCCCGCCGGTGCCGCGGGACCCGCAATCAACCGCGCGCGCCGCGGGTGAAAAACGCGTCGTGAAATGTGCTCTTACTTTTTGCATATAAATCTACATCCTACAGAAGCTACGGGCCCGCATACGCGGCGGGCGCGGGTGAAAACCGCTCCGTGACTTCTTAGTTTTGATTCTACAAGTTGCCCGCCGGTGCCGCGGGACCCGCAATCAACCGCGCGCGCTGCGGGTGTAAAACGCGTCGTGAAATGTGCTCTTACTTTTTGCATATAAATCTACATCCTACAGAAGCTGCGGGCCCGCAACCGCGGCGGGCGCGGGTGAAAACCGCTCCGTGAGGTCCTAGCCTTAGGTGAAACATCAATCAACCCCAATTTTTTTGCCCTTAGGGTTGTTTCAAGCTTTGAAAAACGGCGTGCATTCAGGTTCAATCACTGACTAAAGCCGCATAAGAAATATTATGAAAAAGACGGTAAAAGCCTCGTACAACCAAAGATGAAAGCAAATGCTTCAGAGGCATTCATAGACAGGCCTTGATTACGAAGATGTGGCGGCATTTACATCGCCACATGCGAGCTACGCAGCACACTGACGTAATGCAAAACCCTGCAATGCGCAAGCCGGGTTTACCGCACGATCAGCATAAATATGACTTCCTGACATCAATCGTCGCTGGGCAGTTGCCCTCCAGACACGATACCCGTCTGGTCGGACGGTCCTCCCTTTTCGATGGAGGATGAGTGAACTTTACACCCTGTTTCTTATACCTCTATGAAGGTTTACCTGCTGGTGCAGTTACGCGTCGATTCCCAGCCGCGCGTGCAGTATCACGTCGCATCGCGTCCGCGTCGCGCCGCTGCTTCGCCGACCATCGATGATGATGCTATCTAGGACCCGAAGGACGTATCGATAGTTATCGAAACAAGTAACCGCTGTTCATCACCGATATACATCTAGATTTAGGAACTCATATTCGTACGTACCCGGATGGCACCCGTCGAAGGGATTGCAATACTATGACTTTTGTGGCGATTCGGGATGGCGAGATTATTTTGAAAACCAGTCAAATACCTAATTGTAGGTTATTTCTTGTCGGTGTTGATTGGTCATTAATCAAGCAGATGACTAAACTAGAATCCTTACAAAAGGCCATCAAGCGCGAATATGCCAAGCTATGTAGGTAGATCTACTAGGTTGGTGGCAGTTAGTATTTGCGTAGTATTCGCGGCGCTGCGTCGTGTGGTAGCGTCGCTTGCAATTCTGTCACGCGGCGGCGACACGGCCCGAATGTTGCGTGCGCACATTAGCGCGGGTGTTCTCACGTCGTCGGCGGCGGGCGGTTAGCGCGAACCGCACCGTTAATCAATCGCCGACCGTGGGAGCAGCGCGCCACGTGCGACAGCCGCACCCCTTCCGCGCGCGCCTTGCTGATTTCACTTTATCATACCTCGTACTCACATCAGAAGATGGTGGACCAACCACCTCCCAGACCCGACCGCTGCTTATACAGGGACCACTTTATAGAGCCTCCACCACGGTTGAGTGACGTCGCACCGTGAAAAACGATGCGAGTCGGGGCGCAAGCGCAGCATTCTGTGCGCAGGCGCGAAATACGAAACAATAGCGGTTTAAAATACAATGAGTGCGACCTGAAATACATAACATCAGCGACATTCCCGTCACGACCGCGCGCTTACCTTTTTCGACTATTTTGTTCGTGTCCGTGGCTGCGCGGTGCGCGGCGGCGTAGTAGCCGCTCACGAGCCCCGACCTCTCTCCTTATTAATAACGTGGCTTGAATTGGAGATTCAGAAAATATCGCATTATGAGCGGCGTCTGCTGCGCCTAATCCGTCGCCCCCGTGTATGCGGCTGTGTGTGGTTTGAGTGCTGGGTGTTGTGCCAGTCCAACAGTCCCACAGCCCCTCGTCTCATCCCGTTCCTCGACGCTTAACATTCGCGCGGTGCGTCGCGTCGTCTGCGCGCGCACATTATGTATGCGCTCGTGATTAAATAAACACGTCGCCGATGCAGCGATGGGCCACTAATTGCTGATCGCAATTCAGCGTGACGATGTGGAGACACGACCGCGACCGTGGCCCGCACATCCTAGCCTAATTGTCGCGGTCACACCCGATTAGCATACATTACAATAGGAATCAGCTATTCCGCCGATGTCTTGGATGCCACTGTCAAGAGCGCGGCAGATCCTTGCGATTATCTGCTCTAAGATAGACGCGATTGAAGTCTGTTCGGGGTAGCGCGCTGAGCGGTAGTTAGGACGTCGCTTGAGGCTAGCGTCTGGAAGTGGATACGCAAATTGTCTAATTAACGTGTTGGTCAGGGAGCGCAGGGTGAGGTTTCAATAAGAATGTAATGCTAATGCCCGTGTTGCTCCGCTCACCGCCCCCGCTCTGCTCACCGCTCCCGCTCCGCTCACCGCTCCTGGAGTCACGTTATGAGCCCATATGTATGTCTCGTTCGTACTCTTGATCGATGGAAGACTGCTTTATGGCGTTTACGAGTGGCGACATACATTTTTTGTGCTATTTTTCGCAGGTGCTATATTTATTGGCCCGAACACGAACTCTGAATACGATTAACTGTACGACGCGACGTCTAGAGTCTAAAAATGTTTGTATAATGAGATATGTGAGCAAGTTTTATGTACTGAGTGAGTGATTTAGCTTCATATATAGCCAAATCACCTCCAATTACGTTGGATGGACTTTATTTAGCAGTGTGTCAGAACTCACAAGAAGCGACACTAAAGGTACATGTACTGTGGTGCTTAAGTCTCAAATTTTTTAAATAGCTGCTGTGCTCTTTTTTTTATTTTTTTTTCTCTCACTTTTCACTTGCAGAGACAAGTGGTTACTTTAATAGTTTTAACTACTTAATAAATATTATAGTTAATATTAATATTATGTTACTGCTTGAATGTTCACAACACAAATTCTATCATAAGTTTAAACGCGAAGACTTGTAATTGGCTTTCTGTCGACTATTGTTTCCTTTTTTTACTGTTATTTTTAGCTGTAAGTCTTCCATGCTATAATAAATAAATAAATAAATAAATGTAGTGTGCGGTGTAACTGAATGTAGATCGTGTAGTTGGCACATATTACATTACAATTAAGTATCTTAATGATAGTTCCCGCTGGGTCGCTACTACTACTTGTGCCAGTCGACGCTCACTAATCAGCCGGACGTCTATTACTTATGCTGAGACAACTTCATACAACACAGTAATTATTGTGTGACAAGATTATTATTGAAACAATTAATTTTGCAATTAGTCAATGGTACCTACTATTGATCGTGCCTAGCATAGAGTATTAAAAAATATCTGATATAACCCTGATCGCCAGTCATACATCACGTACATAGCAAAAAGCTCCATAAGCACCATTGTAAGCATAATTTGTACATAGACATATTTATATAGATTATCATGTTGGACAGAAAGTTGGAAAATGAGGAATTCAAACCATTTTGAGTAGGCACACACGGCTTCACATCAAGCTATACATTTCCAGTTTTTGCTGATCTCGCACTGTATAGGATTTCCATAAAATGCGAAGTCAGCTTATACTGGAAATGTATCGCTTGATGATTGTGTAGCCGTGTGTACAAGTGGATTCTTGATAATCTAACCTTAACAACTCTACAGAGAGAATAATGAAGCCGGTTCCAGGCAAGGTCTAGGCTTTAGCTAGGTCACCTGCCTGGGTCACCTGGCTCACCTCTCAATTTCTCTGTTTCTGGTCTTTGTTCTTCCAGAAGCCCTATATTTAATGGAACTGTGCTGTGTCGTGCGGTACGTGCGGAGGCAGCGAGGGGGGGGGGGGGGACGACGCAACCCTTATCGCCGCGTCACGCTCACGTCACCGGAAATCATATTTTTAAGTGTTCGTCGGCGGGACAACGAGACGTGCGCCACGCAACCACGGCTTTTAGTTCCTCCGCGAGGCTGGGTTCTGGGAAACTAACACCATATTAACGCTTTAAAGAAAACATACAATACAATTAAATTTAACCGTTCTTTGCATGTTTTTTCAGAGGTTGCGGTGTCTTTTAATGGTCATCAGATACTTACTGTGAACGAACGTAGGCCTGCTTACAAGTACACCAACTGAAAACTATTTTTTAAATGCGTTCACTATGTTTAATAAAATTGTGTTATATGTATTTGAAACTGCACTGCTGACTAATAAAATGACTGAAAGAAAATAATATGAATTCTAAAGACCGCAAGGTGAGGAGAAGATGGCGACAATTATTACAACAATTCCTTTTCCTGCTCGTTGGTTTGAACACTTTTGACCAACAACAGTGAGTAGGACGCGTTGTCTCCGCAGCTCGGTTCCTTCCTGCACGTCTGCGGCAATGCGCACGGTGGCGCACGTACGACACTCGACGTGGCTTCCTGCGCCCGCGCGACCACGGCCTGTAGGGTGTGCAGCGATGGAGGGTTCACAGGACACTTTACAAGAAAGTTTAACAGCAATGTATTTAAAAGGCTTGAATGGAAGGTTTGACATTGATTTTTTGTTTACAACTTCAGACTTCCACAATCAAACAGAAACTGAATTCGACCCTGGTCACCTGTGTCCTGCACTAATCCATTTTTCATCATTTCATTAGGATCGATCATTTAAAAGTAAGAAAGTAAAGTAGAATGTCCTTTAGGAAGTAAAAGATATAGCTTGTAGACTTGAACATTGCAGACGGCGGTTATGTGGCCACAGTAGTGATACACGCTGTTATTACCGCGTCTCCACCTGATGTATGAAAAGGAAACATAAAGAGGAGTTTTTGTAACAAAACGATGCTCCCACGGGCAGCCGAGTCGGAAATACAGAATCCGTGGTGCATATCAATGGGGTACTTAATGTTACGAGACCCTGCGTATGAGGAACTACTTCTCAAGTTACAAACAACAACAAAAAATGGGTGAACGAGTCATTTAAAAGAGATAATGAATGTCCACAACCCAGTTACTGGGTGATACCTCTTGGTAAGACTGGTTGTAAGATCATCAGGCATCTGACAACCCGGAGATAACAACTGTCAAAGATCTATATGATGCATACTGACTAGACTGTTAGAGATCTACATGACTTTACAGAATTATAATCATTAGAATCATTACTTAATACATTTGTTCGATTGAATGACTTTTTCATGAAATCATGACATTTGATAACAAATCTAACTTAGAGAGATGTATGAATGGTTCTTATGATGACATAGTTCTGTAGATACACAATATTTGTTATATTTTGATCAAGATACAACCAGACATCGAAGTGCCAAAAAGATTCGCGGGCTACCTTTGCGGATCCACCATAACGCGCTTTTCGAGGCACAGAAGGGTCTCGATGTGTAATGGTTGGATACGGACGCGTGCAGCTGTTATATGTAGCCAAGAGACGCTCCGGTGTAAGCACGGACCATCGCATCGGGTCAAAATTCAAAATATTTTATTTACATAAACACAAGGGCACTTATGAAACGTCAGAAGCTAGGTGTACGGTTCCAATTGGTCGTTTCCTATGGAGAAGAGCCGGCAAAAATTCCATGGCCGTGTAATAACTTATCTGAAAATAATGAACGACAAAAAGTTGTGGAAAGCATCAAGCCCTATTATAATAGATCCGGAGTCACGCGCAATCTGTTCGATTTATGTCATAACACTTGTGACTCCGGATCTTTGATATTTTGTCTGCCTGTGATTTCTTGTGTATACCTTTTTAACCGACTGCGGCGAAGCCAAACAAGGAGGGTTAGGTATTAGTTGACTTATTTGTCGTAGTTGAGTTTTACTTTTATTAAATTATTTTTTTTAGTATACGACGAGTGAGCGACTGTGCGCTGAAGCACCCGGAACTAGACCGTTGTCGGCTGGAAGACTGACGACTGAGGAACTGGTGCGTATTCACATGTGATGACATGATGCGCTTCACATAACTGCGACCAGAAATAGTTAAACCAATAACAACTATGAATTATTTAACTTGCTCAGCAAGATATGTTTACGACGTGATATTAGACGTACAGTTAGGTGTTTTGCGTCAACACCTGGACGAGTGAACACATTAGCATCAGAGGTATACGCAGGAGGGGAGGGCCCAGCTTCTGTAAGCTTATGATAAAAACACATATTCCAGTGATAACGACGTAAATTAATGAATTATGTAGCGTATGCGCGCGCGCACGATCACATCGGTACCGCGCGGGAGTTGCCAAACCCGCGGCCACACCGCCGCGTGCGAGGTTTTTGTAACAATTTAGTTAATAGCTGAATCAATTAACAATTAACGCACTAAATCGACAAAACAGTTTTTATTCTAAAACCAGTTAATGTGTAATTTAATAGATTGATTGCAGCGCACACACACATAAATATGTTTAATTAGAAATATATGCTTACTAATGCGGTGCCTAAGTCGAAAGCGTCAAGGTAGCTCGCGAAATTCAAATTTTCTTACGTTTTTTGCAATTTGCAGGTCAGTGTCAGGTTGTATGTTGATCTAAATATGATTTGCGGCCGTATCAAAATGTTTATTTATAGAATTATAATCATATAAATCATCAATACAAGTATAGGTACAACTCTTTCTGTCTTATTAAAAAACACGGTCTAAATTTGGGCCAAGCTTAATCCTTCCAGTCAGTTGTTTTATTTCGAACCTTATTCCATCTGGTTTAAAGTTCTTAATTCAAAATTGACAACTTAGACTCGGATTTAAAATCAGTTTTTATATTTAGAACTTAACCATGTCAAAATAAATTTCGAAATTCAAAAATGGCTCACTGGTTTAAACCTGGTTCTAAAGATAAACCTTGTTTTGTAATAAGGCCGTTTAAGTTTACAATATTATCTATAATTATACGGGGTGTCCGGGACATCGACGCGAAACCGGTTACCATGTATTCAGTACATGGTTCTGAACCCCCCTGAGTTGAAATTTTTCGCCGGTTATTTAAAAAAAAATCAGCTGTTCCATACATTTTGACCGCGTAGGTATTGCACTTTTCTATGAAACAGCAGATTTTTTTTTTTAATAACCGACGAAAAATTTCAACACAGGGGGGTTCAGAACCATGTACTGAATCCATGGTAACCGGCTTCGCTTCGATGTCCCTGCCACCCTGTATAATCATACTGAATGACCATTTTGTGAAATCATGACAATTTAAGATTATTCTAACATTATTGCTAATTTGAGAGCAGTGGTGGCTCAGTATTAACAGTCCCGACTTACGAGTTGTAGGTCGTGGGTTCGAACCCAAGCAGGCGCTTTACTTTGTGTAAATAATTTCATCACCACTGCTCTCAAAACGGTGAAGGAAATCATCGTGAGGAAACCGGCATGTCTTAGAACCAAAAAATTCGAAGACATGTGACATCTACCAACCCGCACTGGGCCCGCGTGGAGATTACAGCCCACTCCCTCTCACAGAGAGGAGGCCTGTGTCCCAGCAGTGGGAACATTAATAGGCTGATGATGATGATGATTGCTAATTCTAATGATTATAATTATGTAAAGCCATATTTGTTACGGTCGCGAGAGAGCTATATTTCGCGGGCTACCTTAGCGCATTCCCCTTACGGTGGGAGAGGGTCTGAGAAGGAACTTCTTTCAATGTGGCACAATCTAGCTACGTAAATAAACATGTTTATTTATTATTTACCTATGTAGGTATACTTATTACATTACATCACGCCCACAAAGGCTTAATGCTTACCTAAGTAGGTAAGTACTTTGTTTGTAACGTAAATTACAAGTTACCTTCTTCATTGCAAATAATTTCCATAGTTTGTATAAAATTGCGAACAATTTTATAATAATTAAACAAAGTCATTCTAACGACTGCCGCTCACAATGGGCCTTATCAGAAGGCTAAAAGTCACCCAAACGGCAATGGAGAGGGTTATGCTTGGAGTTTCCCTACGTGATCGAATCAGAAATGAAGATATCCGCAGGTGAACCAAGGTAACCGATATAGCTCGAAGTGGCAATGACATTGCTCGTAGAACAGATGGCCGATGGAGCCGAAAGGTTCTGGAGTGGCGACCGCGAGCCGGAAGACGAAGCGTTGGAAGGCCGATGACCTTGTAAAGGCCGAACCGATGGAAGACCGACAAGATGAATGAGAAAAAGACCGACAAGATGGACCGATGACCTTGTGAAGGCCGCAGGAATCCGCTGGATGCGGGAAGCACAGAATCGGTCGCAGTGGCGGTGCTTGGGGGAGGCCTATGTTCAGCAGTGGACGTCTTTTGGCTGAAATGATGAATGATGATTCTAATTCAACGAACTTCTAGGTATTTTCCTTCAAGGAATTAACGCGTATTTTTTTTGCTGAATCAATAAATGTGTTTTGTAACCACTTACCAGGAGCCTGCCTGCTTCAAGTTTATGAGCTTCACAAGGTAAGGGGTCGCTGATGAACTGATGACCGCTCAAATGAAGAAACGAACGCTGTCATTGAGATAGTCAAGAGTTAGTGTTTGGAAAGTCTAGTGATCGCAGTATGAACAGAGCTTACATTTATATACCAATCCTCATAAATTTAAATAAATACATGCGGAGTTTCCTTCGTCACCGACTGCCTCATTACTATGGACCTATTAAATATTACCTTTCGTCTTTGCATCCGAATTATGTTACCATTATAAATATGTATCTTAGGATGAGTAATTAAGGTCGGTATTAGCGTGCGCGGCCGGGCCGGGTGATGGATCTGCGGTCCGAGGTGAGGAATGATTGACGCGTTCGATCGCATCTGAATAATGCGCGTCGCCTGCCCAACATTTCCATGAATCGCATGAATATCAAACGATGTTTGTTCTTCTTATTTTTTGTTTCTATTTTTTAGACAATATCATTTGCAAGAAACGCTTTATAAAATTGTCATTAGCTTTGTGTCAACTTCTATATAAAATGTATTGAATTGATTTTATGAAAAAGCGTTGAATATTGCTCAGCTTTCAATATTGATCGTCAAAGAACAAGTAATGATGTGTCATTTTGCTTTATTTACATTTTCTGACTTTTGTAGAAAAACTCATCTAGGTAGTACCTACCTGTGTAGTTTAGATTGATATTAAACTTGATTTAGTTGATTTAAGCGCTCTTTATTTATAACTCTTAGCGATTACTGCGCGATACAATGACGTGCTAATATTTATGAATATTCGTGATTACTCAGCCTCTCAGATCACCAATATTTATAATGTGGACATTACCCATAATGTCCATCATGCAGTGACCTTCGTGTCCAAGGTCCTGCTGGCCACAGCGCCGGCGGCTGGTGCCGGTCACCGCGCCGCGCGTCGTCGCCTGCGCAGCTGCTTGTTGATTCCGGCGCGGCTTCGTTCGACGAGTTATTACCGCGAGCGTCGATTGTGATTCCGCGGGCATGCGCGCGCGCACCGCATACATAGCAGCTGGACGCTTTAGTGCCTCCGTGAGGCTTCACAATGTTAGAAAACTCTGTTTGTACGTGCCTCGCTCCTGTACATACGTGCGCGTATGTACCGGCAGGTACTCGCGCGCCGGCACCAACCAGCTCTGAAATGACGGTACTACTTGACCGGTGAAATCAAGCCGAACATAAATACTTACCTTAGTTAGTGTTTCGGATCCTAACTATCGTAAGCCCGTTCTATTACCTACTCAGTATCATTTAGAAGCTGAAGGAGAGTAAAACGACGTTTAACTCTAGATTTGTCTACACCGTAATGATATGCTAGCTAAGTGCCCTAAGCACTTTTGTGAGATTTAAGCCTCGTGCAGACAGTCGTTACGCAACGGCGCGGTGCGACGCGATACTGGTAATTGGCCTACCGTGAAACTAGTTTTCTTAGAAACTGTTTTGTGGCGTCGCGCCAGTCTGCACGCGACTTTAATCAAACGCATAGCATTTGGTGAGCCAAAACCACTGTTTATTTGTGGTTAAGTAAAGTGGAAAGCATTTAAACTACCTACTTTGCCGACACAATACTGCCGAGTATTTTGATCCTGTTGTCACTTTAATGGATTCACTAAATACTTCCTTTAATGCAGTGATTCCCAAAGTGGTCCAGGTGGAGGGCCCACGAGAGACTCGACGGGGGTCTACGTTGGCGTGAAAAAAAAATTGGGGTTCACAAGTTGTAACTGGGGGTCCACGGAAATTTATCTGGTTTCGATAGTAAATAACAAAAATGTTGGCTTGGCTTTACCTATCAATGTAGGAAGATAACAAATTACTTACACAAAAAAATTAAGGGAGCATAAAAAAACTCCATTAGGTGATTTTTGACATCGTCGTATTGAAACTTTAAAAAAAGCATTTTGAAGCTTTTCAATTCAAATTTTCAGATTTTTGGCAAGCTTTTTTTAGGAGCTATGGTTTATATGCAGTCCTAACAGAGAGCGCGAATTTTTTTTTTTTTTGTAAAGCTTCGTTAGATCAAATCTTCATAGGTTTCGACGAGTTTTGGGAATATGGTAAAATGTAGCAGCAGGGGGTCCACCGAAACCAGGAAAATTAAGAAAGTGATCTACGAGAAAAAAAAGTTTGGGAACCTCTTCTGCTTTAAGTACTGTTGCAGCCAAACAGTCAAACACCTTATCTCACTCTATTTGCTTACTTACGACATCAGAGAATAATTTAAGTGACGATAAATGTTGACGACATAATCTGGCGAATCTGTTGGTAGTAATAAGGAGTGAGTACATTACGACACTATCAGGTGGATAGCACCGGCGCGTATGTGTGTGCGGCATCGAGTCGCAGTCCCAGCACAAGGCAGGCAGTGGGTCGTCTAGGAACGCGGCGCACCGAGTTGCTGCCGGCGAACGATGCGTCGCTGGAATTAGAATGGACGCTATGAGCGTCAAGTGATCGATTCCCATAGTCTGTGATGATTGACAGACAGACTAGTGCGTGCAGTTTCGACGACTCGCGTTGGTTTTTCCTTTGTCTAATTCATGTGAATTTGGAAGTTATTTTTCTGCAGAACTGTCGACGTGACATGTAGACTTGTCAAGTGTAAGGCATGAATTTACCGGTACTTTGGCAATTAAAATGCAGGACGTGGCAAAAAAAGCGGGACCCAGCTGTCAAAGTATAGGGAGGTGACAAAAACAATCCTACGTATAATAAATGCGAAAGTGAGATTTTTGTTGGTTTGTTACGATTTCACGCTAAAACGGCTGAACGGATTTGATTGAAATTTGGCACACGGGTAGACCATGGCCAGGGGATATTTTATTCAGGTAGTACGTTCCCGTGGGATAATGTCCGACAAGCACGCGGGCGAAGCCGCGGGTAAAACATAGATGGAAATAATTTTAAATGGTTTATTGAGTGTTTTACTTTGGCATACAAGACATAACTGTGTTGTATTGATGATTTTGATGATTATAACTATAAATAAATATTTAACATGCGTAGCATAGTTAGATCAACATACAACCTAAACTACAACTTCTGCCCAAAGGTTTAGGTGTAGCTATGAGAAAACAGAACAATTGGTGTCCCGTACGCGTCTTTGGCGGGACACCCCTTCTAAAGCTAGAAACGGGACGCCCGGCTCTCGCAGGACGGTAAGACTAGACATGGGAAAATAGCTGGGTTTGTTTGGTTGCAGTAGACTTCCAGTTGGGACACAATTCTACATGTTGGGGAACATTTCTACATTTATATCTTTACTTTTTATGGTGTACATAATAAAGAATATTCTATTCTATTCTATACCCAGCACGCGTAGCATGACTACTTTTGTCTCTACTCTACAAAGAAGTGATATTTCATTACTTAATTTTTAACATCGCGCCGTAGAATTGTTTCTACTGTATGTCATTTACCCGTTTTTCCTTCCGTTTCTACAGCGGTCGTGCTTCGCGTGCAGGAGCAGTAGTCTTGGTACACATGTGAACATGCTGAATTTGACTCTATCACAACTACTAAGTATATATGTTTTCGTTTATTGCATTGCCATCCAACATTCACTTTTATTACTCAATCAACTGATGTTAAGCGATAATCCGGTCGATGATGGTGCACCCTGCATGCTAGTCTAAAGAAGCCTTCTCTTCTCTCTCGATTTGAAGACTGACTCTGTTGTAGCAACTATTTCCACACATCTCATTGATTCAGAAACACCACGAGTGTCTGTGTTCAACATCTCCTGGCTTCGGTTCAGCCGTGTCACTGCTCGTGGAGGCAGGTCGGTAGACGCAGTGCGGTGAGAGTGTACGCGTGTGTAGCGGCGAGTCACGTCGCGCCGTTATCGCTGCACATCTAGCCGCCGCCGGCGCCACGCCGCCGCACCGCCGCCGCGCCGCTGCCGCACCGCCGCGCCGTGCCTCATGCAAATTGTGTATTTTTATAGCGCTTCACGTAATTGAACCGTACGTGGTCGTATATTCGCGTCCTCTGCTCTTTGAGATGGGCCGCGGCGCTTATTTTGACTTTTTCCATGACTTGTTTACCTCAAGTAATAGCGGCCATGGACACGTCACACACTCGTCTCTCATGTGTTTTTGCGTTCTGTTCACATACATCGCGCTATCGTACATATCTGACACGTCAGCAATTAATCATTGTAGTTTATTCACTGTAGGCAAATATTATTATACTTGTACTAAATTCAAAGACGGGAAAAAAACCTTCGCGAGACAATGACTTGAGTATAAATGAAGTAGGTTTAACCATGCTCTTGCTATTGCTCTTAGAAATTAGTGGATCCCGCCGTCCGAAGCACCAGGTCTCACCGACCCAGGTGACCCCATAAACTTCCTCCCGGAGAGCAGTAGGGTCACCAGTTCAGTACACAAAAACAGAAAACCGACATTCCGACCTCGCCGCCGAGGTCCGCCATGATCGCGACCCCGATGTAATACTCCCTCCCGACCCTTGCTCGATGAAGTGCCAGCCCGCGCCGAAGCTGAGCCTGTAACTTTAAAGTCCCCAGATAAAAATAATTATCCAGATATGATCCAGCCTGTCTCATCTTGCTGTCCTCCCCCCAGCGACGCCTCAAGCCGAGGTTCATACCTCACAGGGGGTGCCCTTAGCGAGCAGTCGCCTAGTTTGTAATTACTGGCTGGAGGCTTTGAGTTACCCCACAGGATAGTCAGGTTAAGTAGTCATGACCTCAGAGGTCAACGAGACCCTATTTATAAAAATAAAAATAAACATTGCTTCTAGTTACTTTTTAGCCGTCATAAACATCACAGTTAAGTACTCATCTACATGTTTCGCTTGGTTGTTTCTCGTCTGCTTCCGTCTCCCAGATCTCGTGGTGATCTACGATTCTGTTAACGTCCACTAAGCTATCTGCTTACGAAATAATATCAGTAGTCGTTTAAAATGTAGTTGGCATACGTTTGCCACACAATGTTACATTAAACTGGGCTAATCTGGAACATGCAAAAACAATTTCATAAACAATAAATTCGCGAACGCCGCGCGCCGGCGCATTTCGCCGTGATCCGCCAGATTAACGGGTTGTGCTCGAATTAAATTATTTCTGTAGCTCTGCGGCAGAACGTCGTAAGTGCTCCGTCCACAGTTCGACGGAGCGACGTTTTGTGTTCGCGCGTTGTCGCGTCGCCGCCGTCGGTAGCATTCGCTCGATATGTATCGTGTCGGTATAATATTGCTCGCTCGTTTCGCTCGCGAATGCTCGCCGCCGCTTAGTGCGCAATTAATTCCGCACAACTGCTGCCCCAATTGCATCTGCTGAGATTACAAGCTCGCTAATTTGATTGTTCTTGGTAATCTTTGGCTTTTGAAAATTCAGGTCGATGTTGTCCAAAGTGAGTTCAAATAAATAAATATTACATAATGTTGAGTTTAAGCGTTTCAATTACGTGGACTTTACCGAGAGCTGCGCCTACGCACGCCGACGACGCGGTACTTTGTCACATACTCACATGGGAAGGTACTAGCGACGATTATCCGCAACTCATAAATTAATTTGCATGTTGTGGCGGTATCGCCAACCGCTAATTAAGTTCATAAATAATAAATAAAAAAATGTATCGGCATGGCGCGGGCGGGCCAGACGCAGTAAAACAAAGAGAAGGAAAATATGTTTTTTTTAATAACGTAATGACCGTTGCGAGCGCGGAAGCCGCGGGGAAATCCAATAGAGCCGGGGGCGGCGCGGGCGCAAGCACACATGGCTGTATAGTCACTGGACAACATAATTTTTGAAAACTAGAGGCTGTTATGCTTTCTGTACAAGGGCTGTATAGCCAGCAACACAGCTCTTTTAATTCTATATTTGGCCCCATATTAACCAGCGCTGAGCATTAGAGTAGCTTGTTAACAGTTGTACAATGGTTTAGACAGCTATCAATAAGCCACTATCCAGCTCATTTAATTCTCTTAGATAGTCATAACATGTTTTATGGCTTAGTAACGGCCATTGTTAAATCTACAAAGTAA
This sequence comes from Conistra vaccinii, assembly GCA_948150665.1. Classification (NCBI taxonomy): domain Eukaryota; kingdom Metazoa; phylum Arthropoda; class Insecta; order Lepidoptera; family Noctuidae; genus Conistra; species Conistra vaccinii. The sequence goes on from OX411321.1 coordinate 502,970, forward strand.
TAGGTGAAACAAAAAACTATTCGTGCAGTGCAAGTGTTACGTCAAATAATATGGCGGAATAACTATTTCTGTGGATAAATAATTTACAAGGTAAGTTATTTTCACGTGTTTAGTGTTTCTCGTATTGGTAAATTGTACTGCGGGTGCCACTTTACTGTTAATATAATAGGTGCTATTATCAAATATTACACGCGCCAACGAACTCATACAGTTTTACTAAAAATATTATACAAAATAAATACAGTATACGAATTATTCTAGCTAAATTCCCTTGACCCTCTCTTTTCTGTTCAGTGGCGACATTTTGTCTATTAATCTGCTACGGTTGCTGTACAATGGTTTTATATAGGTTATGTTTTTGAGCGCCACTGACATGTAAAGAAGACAAAAAAATGTGTCCTCAGCGCTACGACTTTCTAACGTCGTCTAATTAGTCTAATTAATTTCCCTGTTGGTACGAATTTAAGATTTTCACGAGACGTGTTTTTTTTACTCAGCTATTCATGACTGAGAAGCAGGGCAAAGCAGGCAAAGGGACCAGCTACAGTATTGTCACAAGAAGAGGCAGACCATGAACATTTACAATAAAAAAACCTAATGTCTTTTCTTTGAATAAATATACCCTTTTTAGTACCTTATTTTTTTTAAATAAATAAATGCATTTAAATGATATTTACTGTGAACTTAGCAGGTGAGCACCGTGACAATATACCGTCTACTAGAAGGTACAAATATGAGTTGTACCAGTAGCCATTTCATTCGCTCTTTTTATTTACATTTCGTCTTCATAAATCCTACGGGGTAATTGCGTAACACACTTACAGTAGCAATGGCTTTCATTTTGATGGTTCAACAACATTCGTTGCGTTATTTACATTGTTGTAATTACGAAGCAATGGATTAGCAATATTGTTCAAAATTTTAGATTATAATTGAAAGTGTGTTATGCATTAAGGGTGCGGACCAAACCCATTAATTGTATGGAACCATGATCATTGCTATCAAAACCGATGTGTCCGGAACCCTCATTTGTAATTAACCGACACCGGCGGCACTTGCATTCTTTCGGAAGTTTATTTTTATCTGCTCCAGTTCTTTTCCTTTTTCTATGGTTTTACCTAATTAATTTTTATTTTATTTTGGCACCATAAGTTCATATTGTTCATGGTCACTGCTTACAACAGTAGCCGGAATCCGTTTATTTTGACAGGACTGATGTACTTATACGATACGTGACACGACTGGTTGTCGAGTCACTTTACCGGTACCTATGTCCAGTATCTACCTAGGTACTGCTCTATGTATTGACGTCGGCGCAGCGTCGCCGGCGCATCACGGTTGCTTGTGGTTTTGGCTATTACTTTGCTTACTTCTGTAGAATTAGCTAACATATACTGAGTCATCATTTTCCTGCCAAAATGACCCATTGTAAACTTTGCGAGAAACATTAAGGGGGCTGCGCCAAGGTAGCCCGCGAAATACAAATTTTCTTACGTCTTTTGCAATTTGCAGGTCAGTGTCAGGTTGTTTTGCGACCTAGACATCATAGACTATTGATCATTATTCTACATCGAGACAAATCTATTAACATTAATGTGCAAGGCTTCCGTAATATCATTATTGTAAAGATAAAGATAAAGATCATTTATTAGTCCAAAACATGAGTAGGTATACACTCACACTCACATGGCAAGCAAGCTGTTACAGTTAAAATATATCAGTCATGTTTTGCCTTAACTGCGTAAAAATATAATTAGGTAGGTTATTACATTTAATCAAATAATTATAAATTTATCCATTAAGGTGGAACTAGTCGCGGGCTCGAACTCAATGGTGGGCATGGCCAAAAACCACGCTGTCTCACCTGGCATCGTGTCCGACAGAGATAGTATCAGTGATGAGCAGTTAGCAGCTGGTCTACATGGACAACGTATAGTTCGCACGCACAGAAACACCGTACCGACCAATTTTAGTAAAACGAGCGCGTCAAAAATTACGAAAAGGCCTTTGGAAAAAAGGGTTTTCTGAAAAAACCACTGTATAAATCAATTACAAATAAAATTTATTGAAATCTTCGATAATTTTTCTGTGTCGGTACGGATTTTGTTTTCGAGATATCACACTTCTTGTATTACTTATTTACGCCCAAAGTTGCGTTAAAATTAGCAAGAAAAACGAATCTTGTTTGGCTTATAACTTTTTAATGGCTTTTTATTTTACTATTCTGCTTCCGTACAGACAAAATTAATAATGAGACCTAACGATATCATGTTAAACTTTGAATGTACGATGTCAAACAGTGGAGTAAAACCCCTCCGAAGTTTGTATGGAAAAAATATCAAATTGTTTCACCTTAAGTATTAAAATTATTAAGAGTCCTATTACGTTTTTAACTCAAATTCATGATTTTTGACGTTGTAATTTTCAGCAGTAGTAAGATATTTTAATTATTTGATTATGAATAACGATAGTGCTATTCTCTATTTTGTATGTTGGAGTTACACATTTTGATTTTTCTTTTCGTGAAATTTACTGTAAATATTTTACGAACTCTGAAAAGAGAAAAAAACTGTCGGCGATGGAAGTTTGACGCTCAAATTCTCATTGTTTCATTTGGTTCTAATAAAAGCAAAAATTAGTAAAATATTTGACGGCGTCGCTATTGTAAACAGCACGTGCAACGGGCCGAGCGGCGCAGCTGCGCAGTGGAATGCGTAAACAAGGCCTCGCTACTTTCCCTACTACTCGAGCCGCTTTACATAAACGAGCGCGCAGCGAGGAGGGGATCATTCTTGTCGCAGGCTCGGCCCGGTGCGCATGTTGTAGCGTTTAGATACTGAATTAATTGTAGTCTGATTTAGAATAAAATCATTGGAAATATAATTTGAATTTGTGTGTTAATACGCTATGGGAATAAAAGATGATTTCTGCTATATTTCTTACTTTCATTTAAGATGTCGGACCTTCTGCCTTCATCAGAAGTGGGATCGGATTCACCGTCCACTAATGATAGCAACAGTAATTTAATAATCTGATATTGTTAATTGGCGTGCACTCAGTGAAACGATAGTTATTGAGAAAAAGAAATAAGAGGGTGTAGACTTCATTGTGACGTAGGAGCTCGTGGCTATATGATAACGGGCGCACGGGTCGAGCCATCACGTTGGGCTGCGCTTGCCGGGATTTCCGTGGATGGGTGACCATCATTACGTGCCAAAATTCCTCCGTGTCTCGGAAAGCGGGTTAAGCTGCTGGTCCCGATGCAGTCGTGGATCTTTGACGGTCTTCGGAAGCCCGAAGGTCTGACAACCAGTCTTACCAATGGGTTTCGTACTGCCCGGTTGCCGAGTTGTGGAGATCAGATGGGCGGTCGCTCCGTGTAAGTTAGCAGGGATATCGCCTGCCCCGAGCGCTGGATGAAGGAAAACTCAACACCGAGCACCAAGCAAACGGAACTGTACTTCAGAGCAGCTCGTGGAATATAAGTGGGACAGATAAGTGATACAGATTAGCTTATTATATTTGACTCTGGATCAGAATGTAGCTTTTAAAACATAGTAATTGAAATCTCCTTAGGTTAGCAATTTCATGAACAAAATTAAATGATCCTAAAGAGTATAGTTGACACCTATAAATAATACTATACCATACCAAGTAAAGAAGCGTGCCCATTACAACTTAAACGTCCAACCATGGTACACTTGCTTGAGACAATTCACGTTGTATTCCCGGATGAATTTGGAATTTGGTCGTGATATTTTAGAATACGGAATTTCAGTAATTATAAGTTACAGAATTGAATGATTTAGCTACATACGTTCGTAAATTTATACCCAGTCATGGGGTCTTAATTCGAACAAATTATAATTAGTCTTGAAAAAAGATCATAGATGGCAGCATAGGTAACAGTTATGAAATTAAGTCACTAAAAAGCGATAAACGGAAGATTTTGGCTGAAGTATGATTAGTAAAAATCAAAACTTCCTTGTTTAATGCCGATTTATCTTTTGTAACTCATAAATCTCGTATTTTCAAAAAAAAAAAAGATAAAACCTTTAGGTTTCTAGGGCTCTTTGCAATAGATGGCGTTTTACTCAATTTGTCATAACTGTACCACATTTACGCTGTAGCTAGTCAATAGCCCGACTTAGGGAGGTGTCATTTCTTTGTATGGGATTGGGTATCTGTACGTAGTATTATATTATATTATCTGCGACCCAGTTAAAAAAGAAACTTAATGATACCGTTATTACTTGGCACCACAGGTGATCATGTTGGCTTAATACATTTTGGTGGTTGCGTTAGTACGCTGTGCCCGTTTAAGGTAAACGCGTTTCTAACGTAAGGGTGATCATTCTTATAATTGCTTTGATAAAATCGATATTCTTCTTAGCGTATCAATGGCAAATATAATTTAAATTTCCTGTGGAGGACTCCGCAATGCTAACACCATTCTCTGATGCAGATATAAGGGGCGCAAGATGAAAGGTGTGCCATGGTATGCGGGGAGACGCCGCTTATACATTGAAGATTGGAACCAACCGAGAAACCCCATCTATGGAGCGCCGACCATCTATGGTCTCTACTGCGGCCGACCTGAGTGCGGAAACTGTTTAAAGTTTTCCAAGACGGCCACGGCAACGTGTGACCAGGTCAAGGTTCAATCTCCTCTGAGTCAATGACTTAGCAACTTAAAGTTAGAATAGTCAGGTGGTTACAAACGCTGTACAATTTTGTTTCTGCTAAAAACAATTAAAATCCAGTTCATTTGTTTGGCGCGCCGAAACGAATAATTTCTAATCGTGGGAGTTCTTATGATAATTCAGCTTTTAAGATTTTTTTATATTTCATTCGAGACCACCGTTTAAAAAAATTACCGAATTGAGTTGCGATATATTGATGGAACTAATAAGATCTATAAATATTCTCACATAAAATAACGTAAAGTACCTCATGGTCCAAATGTTCTGGTAGATAAATATCGTGAAAAAATATGATGACGTGACGGCGGGTAGTAATGATGATGATATCCATGTTCACGAAACAAGTCACGAGATAATACCAAATCAGAAATAAAAAAACACAATCCTAACAGTAATGTAACTTTGGCAAACAGTGATACCATTGCCTGTGAATAGTGATACTATATCAATTAAAAGTAGTACAATGTCTGCTGACTCACGTACCTTAATAACTATCAGTGAAAATACGAAACATCTTAAGTCACGTTCTGTATCGACAGTCTCTCAACTCAGATTCAAATGTTATTTTTACTAAAGCAGTCACAATAATTAGCAAAAGAAGTGACCCTGTAAAGTCGGTAATGACTGGTCCAAGAGGTAATAGTTTTGCAGGGTTTTTAAGTGATAAATGAAAAAAAGAAAAAGAAAGATAAGATAAGTTCTGAAGGCTCAATAACGAGCGGTCCAGAATTAGTAGCCCATTCTGAAGGGGTAAACCGGACCAGATGGCTAAAGTCCTGAAGGCTCAATAATGAGTGGACCAGTATTAGTAGCAAACTCTGAAGGGGTGAACCGGACCAGATTGCTAAAGTCATGAAGGCTCAATTAGGAGCGGTCCAGTATTAGTAGCAAACTCTGAAGGGGTGAACCGGACCAGATTGCTAAAGTCATGAAGGCTCAATTACGAGCGGTCCAGAATTATAAGCAAACTCTCAAGGGATGAATTGATAGTCAGGATGAACGAACATTAATAATATCGTTCTGTTCTTTTAGATACTGTTTGATGAGACTCCGCGCACGAGGACGTCCGCACGTCAGCATGGCCGTGACGGCGTCGCTATTGTAAACAGCACGTGCAACGGGCCGAGCGGCGCAGCTGCGCAGTGGAATGCGTAAACAAGGCCTCGCTACTTTCCCTACTACTCGAGCCGCTTTACATAAACGAGCGCGCAGCGAGGAGGGGATCATTCTTGTCGCAGGCTCGGCCCGGTGCGCATGTTGTAGCGTTTAGATACTGAATTAATTGTAGTCTGATTTAGAATAAAATCATTGGAAATATAATTTGAATTTGTGTGTTAATACGCTATGGGAATAAAAGATGATTTCTGCTATATTTCTTACTTTCATTTAAGATGTCGGACCTTCTGCCTTCATATTTATAAATTGAATGTTTTACTTGTTTATTGGAGTTTTAGAATTTATTTAAATTCCTTGACCTTTCACGAAAAAAATCGTAAAGAAAAGCAATAAATGTCTTGATTCAGCGTCCTTTATATTCCAAATTAACACAATTTTATCAATTAAACTAATATGATATAAAACTTCCATTTACAATGAATACCTACGTTTCATTCGTTTCCGTTTTTCAATATATTAAGACAAAATTACAGTAAATAAAATTAAAATACTATATATTCCGCGTCAATTCCGCAAATTACACAAAAATTATGTGTAAGTTTATTATAAACAAATAATTAAAATATCTTACTGCTGCTGAATGTTACAGCGTCGAAAATCATGAATTTTCGTAAAAAAATGTAATAGGACTCTTAACAGTCCAAATTAGAATTTATAAAATAAAATGTACTACAGAATAGTGCCAACAATTCATAATATAATAAAATAAGTCAATTTATGTCAAAGTAATTAGGAATACACAATTATATGAATTAGATTAATTTATCATTCAGAAATTCGTCAGTGCTGTAGTAGGCTTTCTCGAAAAGAAGGTTTTTTAACCTATTTCTTAATTTACATACATAATATAATCAGCCTACTGCTGGGACACAGGCCTCCTCTCTGTGAGAGGGAGTGGGCCGTAATCTACCACGCGGGCCCAGTGCGGGTTGGTAGATGTCACATGTCTTTCGAATTTTTGGTTCTAAGACATGCCGGTTTCCTCACTATGTTTTCCTTCACAGTTTTGGGAGCTTCTTTAATTTCTCGTATATTCCCTCCAATATTTTGGCAACGTATTATAAAGAATTGGCGCCATACAGAATATACTTTTACGCAACAGAGCCGTCTTGGATCTAGGAATGCAAAGTTTGCTATGTCGTACGTCTATTCCGGATTACTTTAACCGCCAATAGGGGGAATAGATTTAGGTTCGACTTGACAAACATAATGGTCTCTAAGATGTACCTACATGGATGGAAAGGTTAATATTTGATATAATTATTTTGAAAAATGGTTTGCAGCTCTCAGTAACATGAAGTCCAAACATAATCCTAAGGCACCTCTTTTGGGTTTTAAAAATGACATTCTTATTTGTTGAATTGCCCCAAAAGATAACTCCGTATCTTAAGTTAGAGGACACTAAACCATGATAAGCAGTTAGTAGCGCATCAACATTTAGCATGGGGGCTAATTTGTACAGTGCATTTATGTGGAATTACAAATTTATTTGCTTAAGGCTTCCGTACGTGCTTTCCAATCTAATTTATTGTCTATTGTTACTCCAAGAAATTTGGTTGTGTCAACTTTGTCTATGTTATTATCACAATAGTGTACAAGTACAACATTTGGAATGGTTGATCTTTGGGCAAAATGCATAATATTAGTTTTTCCAAGATTTATCTTAAGATTATTGTTGTCTAACCATTTTATCATAGATTCTATAGAGTTGTTAATGTCAGCTTCGAATGTCTCTATTTTTACTTACAAGCAATTGTAATGGTACGTATATCATCGGCACAAAGTGTCATGGGATGGTCGATACTTTTGGGTAGGTCATTAATGTACAGTATAAAAATAGTGGTCCTATGACAGTACCTTGCGGTATGCCAAATTTAACGGTATGCCAAATTTAACTACACGCTCTTTAGATTTATGTTTAACTTCATGTTAAAGTAGGTAAGTCAGTGTCATAAGTAGTCTTATCTAATTTATCTGCCCTGTATTGTACACTGCAGGGCAAAGGCCTTCCTCTACCTTTTCCACACAATTTATTATGTCTATTGGTCATGTATTTAATGAAAAATAGTAAACTTTCGTTAATTTCGAATAAATATAGTATTTTTTGTATTCACGATTTAAAAGATGATAACATTTACATCATCTGGGCAATAGCCCAAGACGCTTACTGGTGAACTAGAGGTAAGCAGTGAGTTGAATTCAAGTTTTATTATTGACGCGAAATACACGGTCATGGTGTTACTAAGCTCCAATTATTTATACTCGTCGAGCTCGCGTCTCACAAAAACCACCCACCACCGATTACCATGAGCAATGAGTTGGGCTCGCGATACGTTGTGTTGTGTGCGTATCATAATATTCATAATGCCTGTCTAACAAGCGATTACTGCGCATTATGTCGGCATGGCGTGGCGATGTGCTGCCAACAGGAGCGAGGAGCCGACAGGGAGCATGGAGGCAAGGTGCAGCCTCAAGAGAGCAGACCTTTGATACTTCTTTGGCATGTCGAGTTGCCTGTTAGATGTGTGTGAAAATGAATGTCAGGGTTTGAGAATGACTGTCCACTACCGTAGCACGTAGTACAGTTGTGGTCTGACTAGGTAGGTACCTACACGAACAATTACATTTTCGGACGGACAGGTGAAACTGCTTTATGTAAGTGTTGCTCTGCTAATGAGTTACCTATTGTATGAAAATGAAGATAATTTTAGAAAACAAGGAGCTAGTTATTTTTGTTTATCTAAGTATTCACTAAAATAACGTTTCAATCTTCGATCAATAATATTGATCGAAGATTTCAATAAATGTTTTGATCGTTAAAAAATATGTTTTCAAAAGTACAGTGTAGACTTTTATTAGGTGAACAATCAATAATATTATTACAGTATATGAAAGAAAAACTGTAACTAGCTTATTATTTTAATGTTTAGGGTAGGTAGAGACTGGATACGAGAGTAGGTACTTGTCAGGGCCGACTGTTCGGCCCAATTCAGCAAGGTATCGCTAATAGCAGCTGCATTCCGCTCCGCCATTTTATAATTCCTATAAATTTCCGAAGCAAGCTCGTAATAGGAGCGATTGGAAGCGATCGGGAGCGGATACAGTCTGCACTAAATTGTGCCACGTAATCATGTCATTATATTGTAATTCTGGTGCATGTAATTACTGGGTTCCTAACACAGTGATTACAAGGAAATTTGGAATTTTGGAGAAAAAAAAAGATGATCCCAGCCATTGTCGTCCGTCTCAGCGCAGCCGAGAATAGAGTAAATGGCTGATGATGATGATGAATGGAAGTAAACAAAATCCCGATCAGTGGCGGAATTAACCACAAGATAGGGATTCATAGAATTTTGAGTCAACACGAAATCATTTTTAAATCGAAATCTTATAAGTTTATTTTAGCTCTTGTCGCTTGAAACACAGGATTACCTAGTTCAGGCACGTAAATCTTAGGAATATAATTTACATTTAAGCAAAACTGTACAATTTTTATACCTTGTAATTTATTGAATAAAGATATATTATTATATTATTATTACAGGGGTACTATTATGTATGATACATGCTCTCATGTCCATGTAGACAAATGTTCCTGAACAAAAAAAAATCAAAAACATGTTAGATCAGACCTTTGATAAAACCACACTTTTACAAAACCTCCTCAATTCAATTCAATTCAAAATATTTTATTTCACATAAACCAACAAGGGCACTTATGAAACGTCAGAAGCTAGGTGCACGGTTCCAAATGGTCGTTTCCTATGGAGAAGAGCCGGCAAGAAATTCCACGGTTAATCTTTGAAAAATAAGTGGTTTTTTTTTTATTACAGCGATAATAGGTATGAGAGGACAGTGTAAGCCTATCAAAAAGTACCAGATACTTAGCAAAATAGAAAATGGACCACAGATATACAGTCTGTTAAGCCTACAAGGTTCCAAGCCTAGCTTGGTATCAGGAAATGTGAGCAATATCTAGCTATTTGTCCATGTAACTCTGATCAATATTCTTCTACTTTGCACATATAGCCGTTGACGAGGTAGTGGTAAGGCGTCACGGTACTAGAAGGACCATCAGGAAACCATCTAACAATATAGTGCCTCCACACATATGTGATAATCGCAGAGTAAACATGGATAAAGTAATACATCATCCGGTGGTCAGTGGTGACGTCGTGCAACATGCGGCGCGAGCGCGTCTGGCGCGCGCTCTGTGCTGGCATTCGACTAGTCGCCGCGGGTGCTACTATCAGCTAGGATAGGAGCGACGGAAACATATCGATATAGGTATGTAATGTCGTTTTGAACCATTCAGTGTTTCATGATACTATTTTTCACCAAAGATATGCACAATTGCGGAATAAGAGAACTTATACTTAGTCCAATGCCATTTGGTCAATTTGATGGATTCATCTGAATATCTTACGTAAGTACATGTTTAATAGAAGCTTCTAAATTTTCCTAATAAGTTTATGATGGTTGTTACTTCGACGTCCTTACATCTAGCTACATGTGGTGAATGTTGTAATACTGGTGTGTGCGAATTCCAGCGGCGCCTTGCGCATGCTGCGAGTGCATGCGGGACATAACTCAGACAATTAGGTTTTTTACTGCAGCAGTAGGTAGATAACAACCTATGTATAGAGGCTGGGAGCTGATTGATAGTAGGCAAGTATGTAGGAACCAGGGCTTAGGGCGTCTGTGGATACATATGGCCTGGGCATACAAGTTGAAAACTTTGATTTTTAAATACCACAGTAAGTAGGTACCTAATTACTAGGTAAGCTAGCTATTTAGAACTATGATGATCACGTCGAGGTGACCAATTTATAAGTATGAAGAATAGGGTGTAAAGTTCACTCATCCTCTATTGAAAAGGGACTTCCGACCAGGGGGCCAAGTCTACTAATTTACAAACGTCACAATGGTGTCACGATGGTGAGTTTTTGACAGATTTGCCATACAAAATCTGTCAAAAACTCACCATCGTGACACCATTATGACGTTTGTAAATTAGTAGACTTGGCCCCCAGACGGGTGTTGGCCTGCCCAACCATTGATGTCGGACAGTTATACAGGGTTACTGGTTATATATCGGCAATCCATTATGGGTTACAAATGACCTCTCCTACATCTTTACGGATTGCCGAAGTATAACCAATAACCCTGTATACGTCGATCGCACGGTAAACTCTGTTAGTGCGATTTAAGCAGTCTTTAATTATTTTGTGTGTAGAGACGTGTCGGTCGAATAGAAATTGCTCACCGCTCACACCATCTGTTCCCTTTTTGTTCATGTGTTGAGGTAATGAGATGTGATTCTGTAAGAAGTATCGTCAGCGCGTAGTGTTTGGTAGAGTTGTATTGATCTACCTATAGTAGGTGCCTATGTATGTATTTACTTTTCATCAGCGGTGAAGCTGATAACTGCAAACCGTACGTTACCAAAATGAATTCGTATAAACAATATTTTCAATGTTATCGCGACCTCCCCGAGCACTTTAGTAATACATGTACACGATTGTCGGATGTTTTATTGCTCTTCTGTCATTAACAAAAACCTCACGGCCGGATGCAGCACACAGTAATGAGCTATTCATTCCATTGTTCATACAGTTCCATTACAAATGATAGATAATGATTCGCAACAAAAACGCGTAACGTCTAAACGCGACGACGTAATTGTCGAAGTCGTGTCGGTGTCGTGTCGATTCGCAATTACGCAGCGCGTGGGATGAGCCTTAATATTCCTAAATCATAGTGCGGGTAAGACGGGTAGCGGCCAATTTAGCGCGACATGCTCGCGACCAGCGCCCATAATGAACCGCCGATTACGTCCTGTCGTATCCTCCGTGCCCCGCACCCCGCACCGCGCCCCGCGCCCCGCACCGCGCCCCGCTGCAGGGCCCGCTGTTCGGCCTGCTGGCTGCTTCTAAGAGGATAAATGGAGCGATTTTAATTTATCATCGATATACCATTAACTTACTAAAGGTAGGTACCTATTACTCGCAGATTTCATGGTACATATTTCCCGTAGCTTCAATTATATTGGCATACCTGCTGCGTAGTAAGTACTATTCTAGGTATTTTAGTAACATAGCGTACCTACCTATATTTTAGTAACATAGCGTACCTACCTATATTTTAGTAACATAGCGTACCTACCTATATTTCGGCTTCTTTCATTATCCACGTAGGTATCCAATTACGAGGTTCTGTAAACTGCATATTGCGATAATTGATACCTGCGTGAGTTATTACTACCGTAGGTAATCGAACTACGGACACGTGACACTTGGAGGAGAGCTACATTTACTGGATCATTGCGAACATTGCACAGCACAGAAACACTTTTATGGTAATTACAATTTATAAAATTAATAATTATGCCCATAAAGGTACCTTACTGAAGTTGGACTTCATACCTATCCACGATAGAATTTGTTACTGTCTAGTACCTTATCACACTATACAGAAAGCTGTTTTTAAACATTTTAATCAATCACATGTTTTATAACTTGTATGATAATTGATAACTTTATGACTAATAACGAAAATCTAATTTAACTCAGTTCTAAATCGTGTCAGTGTGTGGCGGTTGCGGCCGCGCATCCCGAATTCCGTCGGCCGGCGCGGGAGTCGATTTATTTCGCGGTCGGCAGCCGTACAACAACTATTTGATTGAACTCCACCCACTAATTATGTTCTTATGAAATAAACTCTGCATTTAACTCAAACACGCTTCATATTGAAACGTCACAAGTTGGCACAACGGACAGGCAAAAATCGACAGTGAGTTTAAAAAATAGAGCGTATTTTGAGTTGCAGATTTATATGAAGATTTTAGCGTCGCCGGCGAAGGATGATACAGTAGCCGTATAACGAGTGGCGCAGACGGATTCCAGAGAAGTGTTCCATTAGAACATGATAGTTCGTAATACAGCAGTACTTGTGGAGCTATGAGCTACTCGTAATCACTGTGCTGTTAGTCTGTTAGAATAGGTATGCAAGGGAGGAACAAGGGATCAGTTATATACTTGAAAAGGTAGCATGTTGTAGTAGGTAGGTATGAACATCTTGTACAATATGTAAACTAAGTACATATTAGAAACCATTACTCCGTGATCGACTATAAGGCTTACACGTGACGCATTGTCAGAACTACTCATGGATCGATGATGACAGACTAAATGTTAGTTTGTGAAGAGGGCGTGCGGGTCCCAATTGTATGAAATACATTAATTGTTCCTGGCTACCGGCTACTGCAGCCCACATGAGTCGACATTGCAAAATGGCGGCCATTAATCGTGACGCGTCGATGCGCGATATTAATGCCCAATATGTATTGCATTAGCCGCTCCATCTGATACCAGATCTTATAACCACCTCCTTATACACAGCAACACAGTGTTTCATTGTGTCGATAGTTGATACAATAATGTTTTGGATTCCCAGCACTGTGTTGATAGTTGGAGTGCGTTCGAGAGCCGCTCAGTCATGCGCTTGGCCCCGCCTCTCCAGGACGACACTCATCAAGAGGGACGCGTGAGGTAATAGTGTTGGAGAACGATTTATTGAGTGCTGCTCAAGGCGATGCTTTTATACGAGAACTTGTTCTTTCTTAACAAGCCTTTGTGAGCGTCCAGTAAAAGATCTGTCTGATTAAATATAAACCTAGATTGACTTACAGAAGCATAGGATGTCTTGCTTTTTCTAAAGGTTTACAATCTGCGTTTTAATTTGCGTATACCAACGAAGTTCATAAAGCCATCCGACTTGATGATCCCAAAATGACTCATACAATTTATATAATTCATGCTCTTTCTATTAAATAACCGTTTTAAGTTGTAACTTCTCGATTATCATTAGTCTTGTAGGTGGGTAGTAGGTCATGTTCATTTGATAACTCTTTTAATAACTAAGGAAGTTAGAAAAGCCTATTCGGAAACGGAAAACATAGTATCTAAGTATCTTAGAAGGTAGGCAGTGTTCGAACGAATACCATTAGATATTGCATTTAGAAGTGGCTACTCAATGTGGATGCAACTAAAATGTAAATGTAAATCTCATGTCACAGTTAATGTAAGTTATAGTGCGAGATGTTGGACGTGATCCGCTTCTCATTAATTAGATAAGTACATATGTAGATACTAGAAATAGTAACGGTTCTACGGTCTACGGCTAAGTTAAATAAGTAAATAAGACAGTAACCATTTGACATTTGTAGACCATGGGTGTAACCTTTCTAAATTTACCATTCTGTACCTACTTTTTGTTACGAGTATTAGCTCGTATTAGCACGGTAAACCACGAGCTGAGCTGAGATAGAATTTAGCGAGCTTTTACATCACTAGAATAAACTTGATTAGGTACGATCAACATCAAATCAGATGACAACGAATGACTACACCATTTTAGTTGTTTCTGACAGAGTTGACATCGAATGCAAAGATATTGTCAAACATTCTGCAAACGTAAATCAATAAAATGTACAAATGGAGGTTCACAGGCAATGAATTCAGGTACATAAGTACCTACGTGGTGTGCGAGAAGAGGTCAAAGTAATAACTGTTCAGTTGTTCACTTACTCTGCTCATTAGCACTCTTGCTTTTACAATAAATGTGAGCAATCAATACGCGGCTTGTAACACAATGTCCACCTGATGGAAATATTAATCGTACACACTTGGTACCTACTACCTAATGAAACAGTGTATCGTGTCATGCATGTAGGTATTGATAAGTTTAATTTTATTTTTATAAGTTCAATTTTATTGTTATAGAGCTTTGATCTACAATGACTTAATGGTTGATTCGTACGAATTTACTCGCCTTAACAATAATAAATGCCTTTAATAATATTGTTTTTTTACTTACCTATATTGCTGCATGAAATTCAAAATGTGCCAATTGCTTAATACGTACCTACGTAGTGCTGGAGTTGTCGATTCCCACAAATAAATTAACTTCGTGCGAATCGCCTCAACAAAAAATTATATTATTTAAGTGTCGTTTCGTTTTTCGGGCGAGTAAATTCGTGTGGATCGAGCAATAAGCCGATCTGAAGGAGGTATCTGCATTGTGATTAATTTACTTACCGGTATATTTTTCGGAGAAGGTTGTATTAGATGAAAGAAATTAAACCGGAATATACACTACGAAATATTTATATAAGTATTTATATTTATATGAAATGCAAGATTAATATATATATTTATTTATTTAACTTACACACATAGTTTACACTAAAATTCTAGCCAACAGAAAACTTAGACAGACTGAACAGCGGGTCCCAAACTAGGCATAGCCTGTATCTTGGTGACCCAAACACTACACAAGGTTAACAATTTAAAAGGTGTTGCTAGCGCAAGATTGCTATTGATGATTTCATAATAAAATTCAAAATTCAAAATAATAAAATTTATAATAATAATAATTTTATTTTATTCTAAATATTGGTCAGGCAGGGGCCAATAACCCAGTTCACTTAGCCACCCAAACCCATAAACCAATATCTTTGTTTCCATATCCTGCAATAGTCCTACACCAACCGGGGGTTGTCCTTGGGTGTACTAGTATAGTGCGAACAGGGATAACCGTCGGTTGGTGGCTCATTTCATTAAACACGACCGTCAACCGAAACGGGCCTCTGTGAGTTGGCTTCGACCCCTCGTACGCCTTCCAAAGGTCCGGGAACCTAGGGAACCGAGAAATGAAACTCAAACTCAAACTCAAACTCTTTATTGCATTCATGTGTACATTTTTGCTGGTACAAGTAATGGTAGGTTCCAACATGAAACCCGGTTAGGGTACGGCAACATTATAATATAATAAATTTGGACAAAAACAAGCATCCAGTGTTAGTTTTTAAACAAATATAATAAAATTACTATCTATAAGTTCAATATTATTATAAATATATTTATTTATTAAAGATATTTAGTATTACGTTCATGTAGTAATTTTAATAAATATATTGGGGTTATTAAATGATTTTATTTATGTATATTAGTTATATTTTATTAAATTGTATTTATTATTTTATTTTATTAATTTGTATTTATTATTATATTTCATTAATTTGTATTAGCTGTTGTATTTAATTATTTAATTTTTTATTATATTCACATTTTATTATATTGATTTATATTTTATTAAAAGCATTTATCTATCATATTTACTAACTATTTTATTCTAAGTATTCTGCGACCGAGTAAAAGCATTTTTGTGTAAGATATTCTTTTAATTTCCTGTTAAAGTTATTGAATTTGGGTTCTTCTTTGATTTGTTCCGGTAATTTGTTGAAGATTTTTACTGCCATGTAGTATGGGCTATGGTAAAGCATTTTGATCCGAGAGGGTGGGAGATATAATCTATTTTTAAAGCGTGTGTTTAAGCTATGAATGTCTTTTGTTTTAGGAAAAATGTTGCTATTTTTAAATACAAATATACACAGGTCATGTATATATATAGAAGGCAAAGTCAGGAGTTTTAATTTAACAAAATATGGCTTACAGCTTTGGGTATTGTCAATATGAGCCAGTATTCTGACACATTTTTTTTGAATTATAAATACATCGCTTGCATTGACGCTGTTCCCCCATAACATCACCCCATAGCTTAGCCACGAGTTTGCGTAGGCGTAGTATGCCGATAGTGCTGTTTCTGTATTTGTGCTGTGCTTAAGTTGAAACAAGGCGTAGGTAAATTTAGATAATTTAGATTTCACTGTTTCTATGTGCTTTTTCCAATTGAGATGTGTGTCTATGTTTATAGAAAGAAAAGAAAGAAAAAGAAAGAGTAAGTTAAATGTAGTTACTAATTCTATAGGGGTGTCGTTAAAAATAACATTTGTACTTAAAGGGGGGGCTTTGTACGACCTAAATTGTATCATTTTGGTTTTATTAAAGTTAATTTCTAAATTGTGATCTTGTAGCCAAAGTGTTACCGTCTGGAGAGTATTTTGTAAGATTGCATTTGGGTCACAATTTTTGTCACATTTCACAAGTATGGAGATATCATCGGCGAATAGTACTGGTAGTGTAGTTTGTTTATTTAGCATTTTTGGGAGGTCGTTAATGTATATTAGGAATAATATGCAGCCCAGAACGCTTCCTTGTGGGATGGAGCATGTGAGATTTCTCACCTGGGACCGCACTGTTATTGTCTCCCTATCTTTAATATTGTGATGTTCAACCTGGACTATTTGTTTTCTGTTGTTTAAATATGATTTGAACCAATTGTAAGCAGGGCCACGTATACCGGAACCGTAAAGTTTTGTTAGTAATATAGTGGATACTTTATCATACGCTTTTGACATAATCGAGTAGAAGGCCTAATGCATACCTTTTGTCGTTTATTTGTTGGAGAGCTGTTTGGACATATTTATAAACTGCACATGTTGTGGATCTCGTCTTTCTAAAGCCATTTTGACAGTCATCAAGAATATTGAATTTTTCTAAAAAATAGTTAAGTCTGTTACACATAGCCTTTTCATAAATCTTCGAAAAGGTCGGCAACAACGCTATGGGTCTATAATTACTAGGGGTGTGAATATCATCTTTTTTATGTATCGGTTTTACAAGGGAAATTTTTAGCAAGTCGGGAAATTCTCCAAGCTCAAAGCTCTGGTTTATTAAGAATGTGAGTGGAGCTGACAATTCTTCTGCACATTGTTTTACTAAAATAGGGGGTATGTCGTCTATTCCGCAGCTATGTTTATTTTTTGTTAATTTAATTATACTAAGTATTTCTTTTTGGTTTACTGGGCGAAGGTACATTGATGTAGTTGGTGAGTACATTACTGGGCGTCCAGTTTTTAAGGGAATATTTGTATTTGTATCTGTTGTTGTTTCACCTACTGTAGCAAAAAAGTCGTTAAATATATTTGATACCTTTTTAGGGCATGAAGTAGTTTTATTGTTTACGTTTAGTGATATATTTTCATATTGCCTTGTCTTAGTTTTGCCAGTTTTGTTATTTATAATATTCCACATAGTTTTAGTTTTATTATCTGACTTTTTCATTTGCCTAGTATATTCTATTTTGTTTGAAAGTTTTATGCTTCTTTTTAATATTTTGCTAAATTTGCTATGATATGTTTTTATGATATTGGATTTAGATTCATTTAGTATAATTCTTAGTACTCTTTTGTGTGTGCATGACATTTTTAACCCTGTTGTCATCCATCCTTTAACTTTTTTAGGTTTTATTTTCACTCTTTGTTTTGGTATTATTTTATCTAAGAGCTTTGTTATAGTTGTGATGAATGCATAGTAGTTTTCGTTAACGTTATTATTTGTATTTATAGTTTTTTCCCAATCAATTCCTCTTAATGCATTTATGTGTCAATGTGTGTATGTGTGTATGTGTTTTAATGTCAAAGACAAACAAAAAATAATTTTATTCTAACAGATATTTCCTTCTTACAAGTTATTAATTTAATAACTTATAAGAATGAAATATCTGTTAGAACAAGTTTGAAACCACATTCAAACTGCAGCAATAAATGCAGCAAATGGTCATTTTTATCAAGTTGAACCTATTTTCAGTAGGAATTTGAAACTAACGCGACAGCTGTCACCAGCGACGTCACAATATTCGCACGAAACATAAAACATTGTTCTGTCAACGGTTGTAAAAAACTAGCGAGCTTCGTACAACACATTTATGCGATGCAAATACTGAAAATTATCACTATAAGTACACACAGTAATTTATCCGACAGTTATCACTTATTACACAACGACCTTCCACAAAAACATTTATCATGTGAATGCTTCGACATAAGTAGCTGTCATTAGCTGTCCTTCAACAAATCCACTTGCAGTCGCATACTCATTAGGATTCGTCTCAGTTTCCTATAAAGCTGTCGGTGTTGAGCATTAAAACCATGGGCACTTTGGCACTCATTTGTCGTTTGTTGTCGTAAGATGACAAAACTGCGTGAAATGAGTGACCCTCTCTCACCGCGACTTGGTTGGTATTCTATGAGTGAGCACGGCTTTGGGACAATTGCTCAAAATTGAGTAAGTGATCACCATAATGACTATAACATATATCCATAAGTACGAGTCACCGACGGGAATGTACGATTATTTCTCGTTCATTTATAATTCCAGCGCTGCACGTGGCAACTGTTGCGGGTACAAATTGTTGGAAATGTGTCCGCGGAAAACGGTTGCGTCACGACGCTGTCAATCGATTTTTTCTTAAAATAAACTTGTCGGATGCAAGGAACATGTTTTGCATTCCCGCTTTACCGTTCGCAGGCACGCTGGGACGATTTACTCTCGTTATGTGCTATTTTTGGCTTCAGTTTTATGCGAGAGGTGGGACGCAGTGTGAGGATGTGAACTGCTAAAAAGTTGCAAGTTAATCTATAACAGACAATATTATATGTAGGTATAATTAGCCGTCTTCTGATGACGTGCTCGGCCGGTCGTCTAACGAAGTCGCTGTCGAACATAAATCATTGTAGTTGTATCAGTGGAAGCCACACTCGTCATGACTACAGCGAGCGGTGGCTGATTAGAGGTCGCTAATGGAGCGAGAGCCACTCGAACAGCGCTCGATTAATTACGCGCAGACGCAACATGCGACCATGCGACCACATGCCTCTGCGCAATTACGATGAAGAAAATCTTCCTACGATAAGATCAGTGCGACCGCCTCTCGTTATGATACAAATATAATCTGCAGCGGTGACGACATTCTTTGCTGCGACAACTATGTTTTTCCAAATGTCGAAAGAAATAGCAGGACTGCGGTTCGTGAGACATAAACGCTAAACGAAGTGGATTTGAACTGCAACTGTGTCGTACTACGTTTTTATAACATCCTACCAAAGTACATACACATACCTGCACCATTTATGACTAGTTTTTGATAAAAAATATAATGTGGAAATTAATAGTTTCACAATAAGCTTGTCTTGATTGACGTAACTGATCTTCAATCAGCTCAGTTATGATTGTGCAGCACACAGCTCCCTTCCCATGGCATGGGTCTGGGGGATCACACTGAACTGCAATCCGAACTTACTTTACACACCAATATCTGAAGTGTCTCTGTAGTTACAGGTCTTTCTATCAGAAACATTATATCCTTCAATGTTGACGTTCAACTCAGGAGTCTATAGCGAGTGTTGGGTCACTTCCCCGGGGTTACTCGTCAGTGACAACGCGAAGGTGTATCACTTTCAATCGTAACCATGACAACGAACGTGTTGACAGCTCATATTTATATTACAAGTAGAGCTTAAAGGAAATACCAGGCAGTCGTGCACGGCTGTAGTAGGCAAGGCGAGTGTTTTATATGTGTCGCGAGCGAAGCCGGGTGCGGGCGCAGTGAAATTAATTATAATTCTACGACGACGCGGTCGCTGGTACTGCGGCGCCGGCGCATCTAAGTATAGCGCGATACTTGAGCCAGCTATACCTACTTAAATGCACGATTTTGCTAATACGTGCAACTTCATTAAAGTGATATTGTTTAACGCTCTTGAAATTAATTCAGAAATACTTAATTTCATGCAGATTTGGTTGTATCTAACTTAAAGAGCATTCTCAATTCTCCACGGCTTGGAGGACCCTCGATTCTCAAGTAGCAGTTAGCAGGAAGCTGAATACGCCTAGATGATATGCAGATAACCTGGTCTTCGACGCGGCGAGGGTTAGATGGTAGTTGTGACGTATGTTGTAACACGTGTTTGTCTGGTTACTTCACACTTGAAATCCTTTGCATATTGCATATAAATCTTAAAGTTTGTTTGCGACCGACAATGGAAACATGTTTTGAATTATCCGTTAGAGGATAGTTAACTTTGACTGTCCAAGTGCAAGGTAGAGCTTTTGTGATCTAAAGTTGACACAAGCTCAAGTCAGCTCGACACAATGACCATGATGTAAATAATTCTATCATAATCATATGATATTAGAACTTGCAATAATGCGTCAGAATGGAAGTCGCAATCATCAACAACGGCTGCAACAGTTTGCTTCTGTAAACACAATGATAATAATTATGATCTAGGAACTATACTCCGTGACAGCAGCAATCAGTATGAATTATAGTAATAACCGTGATTTAGGTATGTGCATATTGACATAGTGCAGTGTGGAGAATGCAGTGAGTGGGTACGCGACACAGTCGCAAGATGGATGACGCGTGGGCGGCGCCGGCCCCGCCCCTGCGCGCGCGCCGCCGGACTGTCGCCGTACCGCGCATCATGTCCGCGCACTCGATGTACTCAGCACTACTCACACTCCAGACGAGATACAGAAATCCTCCTCCTCAGAATCATATAAGACAAAAGACGATGCGTACCTAAACGTTTGAATGAACAAAAGCTCAAAAACATGTTTTCTTTAAATTGTTAAAGTGTTTCGAGCTAATAAAAACATAATAATTAAAATAATCGAGGTATATTTTTATATTTTGTATCATCTGAAGTGCTACCTACCTCCATAGGTCAGGCAGACAATCTGCATCTACATTAAACAAGCTTCCACCGAGTGACGATGCAGACCTAAGTCTGGCACTGCCCTGGCTGGCACACAGCCTCACTAAAAAACTTGCGAATGGCTAGTTTTTTTGCACACTGTAATCTCTTCAATCTCGTACCTATAGCTCGTGCCGACCCGAAATAATATGAAGAAGGCACAATCTATTAACATTAGACAAAAAAAAATTCAAGTAAATCTAGGCGATACCTGAGGCTTTTGATTACCTACAAAGAATATCTGTAAATAGGAGCTGCAATAAACTTCAGCTGTCGTAATACAACATTTAGCAACATACATCACTAATATGTGCTAATAACAAGTGAATGCTTCGTGTGGGGTCAGATCGCCGCGAGCGCAGACCGCTGCACCGTGCACTCCGAGCGAATTGATTCGCGACCCCAGACCCCGAGCCGAGCCGAACTGAAATATAACGACTTATGGACTTATAGATTCATGACATCAAATTGAGCAACATGTAGTAACAGCTAGAAACGAAACTTCACACGACGTCGTGTGGGGTCACGTACCCGCGGGGGCTAGCGGCCGCTACGAATAAAACTCAGAATTAAAAGATACTTGCCCTGGAACCCTTGAAGTGGGAAAACGCAAATTTTTATCATGATATATTTAACGTCATATTCCAACGCCCATAAAGTTGCCACATGCCGCGGCCAAAATTATATATCTACCGTCCTGTACTACTTTGATGTACTGGCTCGAGTTTGCTAGTGAATCCTGAATCCTTTTTATTCACAGCGTCCTGCTACGAACACAAGAGGCTTTGAAGATGCCGTTTTAAAAACTGGTACATAATACGTATGAAACATCCAAAGATCGTATTCACCGTATGTCCATATTCGTCGCGGGTTCAATTCGCAGTATCCACATGAAATTGATTCGCGGAGCGCTTGCGGCGTCGCGGCCGCCGGCGGTGCTCCGTTACCTAATAAGATAATAATAACGCGGTGACATCACTGCTTTATCGAACTTGTGATACCTACAAAGGTGTTTGATAGCAAATATACAACTGGAGGTTCTGCAGGTTCCGCCACAGGATGTCTGGTTATAGGCCGTCGTCGTTTGCTGAACTCTGGCTTGTCGTCGAGGTTAGTGTTGCTACGCCGTAGCAGATCTCATAGTTCAAATTCCTATTTCAACCCCGTCCCGTGCACGAGGATTTTGAACATACGTACATACATAACATACATAACATACATAATCACATTAATCACCCTATAATGTTCCCACTGCTGGGACACAGGCCGATAGGAGGTGAAAGGGAGTGGGCCGTAATCCACCATGCGGGTCCAGTGCGCGATGATAGATGATTAGATGACACAAATGTCTTCGAATTTTCGGTTCTAGGATATGCCGCTTTCCTTTCACTGTTTCGAGGGTCATAAAATAATTTACACAAAGTAAAGCGCCAGTCTAGGTTCGAACCTACGACCTACAATTCGCTAGTCGCGGCCGTTCGTTCCCACTGAGCCACCACTGCTCTTTGAACATAACAAACATGAAATAACATCACGCCGGTTTTCCCCGAACCGGTTGTGCAGAGGCCAGAGTACACCCCAGCCTAATAATACACCCACATTTTCGAGTTTAACTCTGAAGTTGTTGTAAGAATTTGGAAACTGTAAAGCATCCTACAAATAATTAGCTTGACACCTACTAGTTAAGTTACAGGCTTCAAACCATACTTGTTAACAAAATTAAGAGGACGGGTACATTTTTATTAAAGTGTTTGGAATTAAATATCTTATCTATTAATTATTGCGAATAAGTCCAACAACGAAAGTCCCTACCGTATAACTAACTAGCGGCGCACCACGGTTTCAACCGTGAAAAAAACATCTGCTGTTCCCTACATTTAGCTATGTTCGCATAGCTCGTCAAAATGTAAGGAACAGCTGATTTTTTACTCGCGAGTTCAAGGTTGGTCTCATAATTCATAATGATGATTACAATGCGCCCTTGAGAGGATGCCCATCAATTAAATTTCGCCTTGAATATAAAAAAATATAAAAATAAAACTATCACAGCTAAGTAGGCTCTACAAGTCTACAAGTTAAGGAGTAATAATCGACCAACTTACACTTGCAGTTGGAATGTATGGGAGAACGTCATGTTTTTCAACTACAATGTTAAGTTAATTCTTGGGATAAATTCATTCCAACTACGGAACCCTTCGTTGTGCGTGGTCCGACACGCATTTGGCTGGTTTTTATTTTAATTCTAATAAACTTAAGTTTATTCCTGCTGCTTAATATTCTAATTGTCTCTGGCAGGCGTAGCTGGCAGGTAACACCGATTATAATACACCTAAAAAGTAGGCTCCCCGATGATCAATATTCTTTATAAATAATAAGGACCTGGGCGAGAGCGCTCTGCTCTGGTGAAATTAGAGAATGCTCATATTATTATAATGGTATAGGATTATAGGATAGTTCATACAAATTCCATGTATCCTAGTAGGTTACATACTAATTTTTCGCCCCCGAGAACACCTGTATTGCAACTTTCATCGAAGTCGATAGAGCCGTTTTCGAGAATGTGATTACTAATATATAATATACATATATTGCTCATTTAATAGTATCGGATATTACAGAAAACAATGACAGGTGTTTGTCATTACTGTGTGGCTGCAAGGAACTAAGTAGGACGGCAGCATGTTGTAAATAATACTTGCTTTGCGAAGAGCTCCGACTTTTGCTTCGATCTCAGCCGATGAAGTGCATTTCGTAGAGACTTACAACATTCAGATACACTAGCTAGCTCACTACATTTTCCTAATGAACCATCTTAATTGAGCTTCTACTTTCGTGTTGGAAAATTTGCACCCGCGGAATGAATTAAATTCCTACTTTATCGACAAACCTATATTAAAAGCTTCTCGACGCAGATTACAGTAATTTTAAGTTTTAAACAATATTTAGCAGCCAAAAAGGTTGATTTCGTAAGAATCTCCGTAAGATCCGATGGGTGATGTTATCGACGCGCGCGACGGCGACGGAACGGATCGATGCGCCACGCCCGCGCCCGCGCACCTCGCGAGCAAATTGAAAATATGTTGCAATAAATAAAATAAATATCCCGCTAATGTACCACTGTAGTACCTACCTAGGTACATACTCCTCACTGTATTCCGCCTGAAGGAAGTGAGCCTTTGTATTATTTCTGAAGTATAAATAGTGATTTAATTCTTCTATCAAATGTTTAAATAAACATCCCCCCAGTATTCCTCGAAGGGTTGGGCATAGTTGTACTTGTAGTTCACCCACATTTCGCCAGTTATGTTTGAGGAGAAATTCCAGATGGAAAATCCCAATAACACTTTGCCCGACCCGGGAATCGAACCCAGGACCTCATGTTCAGCAGTAGCGCTTGCGACTACTAAACCAACGAGGCAGTTGGATGTTTAGAGTGCCCTACTGTAATAGGGTGTGTACATGAGTGATTGATTCTAATTAGAAGTTTGTGGCTGAACCACTTTAGAAGCGACACAATTAATAAGAAATATATGAACAGAAAAAAATTATTATTCAATTAAAATAAATTGGTATTATGTTTTGCTATGAATATAACTCAAGATTTTTCACGTTCAGGTTTATTATGAGCATATAGTAGGTACATACCAATACCTAGCATTACATCTGGTGCTTCTAATTATTACCTTTAATAAGGCTGTTTCAATCAACCGCCTCACATAAGCAACCAAGCAGCTCTAATCCAATGCCTAGAGCTGCTTGTGACCAGAGTTATTACCTTTAGTGGCCTACAGCTGCTAGCTGTAAGCAGAGTTATAACTGTATCAATTAAAATATATATTTATATATATAAATAAACTAAAAGTTGATACCATCATAGGCAAATTTTAAATGTGCAAGATTGCAGTTTTGCGGAGCCCTCCGGCGCGGCTACAGGTGGGACGAGCACCGCAGACGAGATACAAACTCATTATATTTTTCATAATCTTATTTGAATTTTTTGCCAAAAATAAGTAGTAGCTCTTTACTTCGTTTTTTTAGAAATACCATCCTTTAGCGAAGGCTGAATAAAAAAAATGATTTGATGATATCTATTAAATGTTCCTATTAAAGTGGTTAAGTAAGAACGAATCAAAAGGAAACTAGCGTTTAGCTAAAGTACTATCATACATGTAGGTATATTGTCGGTAGGATAACTTCTGTTTTGTGCGTCAAGTCCTGCAGGGATATTACATGAAAATTAAAAAAATCTTCCTTACCTATATTTTTGTCTGTGTACTCGTATAATTTGATATTTTTGTCTTTTGATTGACTGAACCTAAAGATCGTTTTAACAAGTACCTGCTACAAATTCTAATAAGTAAGTAGGTACTAAGTTATCACCCGCGTTACCTTTTACGAATGTAAAAAGATTATTTTTTTTTGCTTCCCGCAGACAAAATATGAAAACGGTTGCTTAGATACCTATAAGATATTTTTTGTGTAAGTTTAATACTAAAGATGTCGGGGTTTATGTGATAGTAGATGTAGGAACGTATAATCTGCAACGAGATGCAGAGTCAGTGAGCAGATTCCAAGCACTGATGGTCGTTAGGTTAGATGTCAGATAGAGTCGTGCGAGCATGGTCGCAAGTTGAACGTGGACTCTACAACTTTGCAACGTGGCTTTAACAAGTTAAAGTACCAAATATTTTGTATCAAAGACTTTTATGAAATACTTGGCTTGTAGTGGAAGCACAAGACAGAATTGTGTGCTGAGGTGGAGTGCAATTTGGTAGAGGCCTTTGTCCAGCAGTCACCAGAACAGAGTTCGTTTGTCCAGCAGTCACCAGAACAGGGTTCGTTTGTCCAGCAGTCACCAGAACAGGGTTCGTTTGTCTAGCAGTCACCAGAACAGGGTTCGTTTGTCCAGCAGTCACCAGAACAGGGTTCGTTTGTCCAGCAGTCACCAGAATAGGGTTCGTTTGTCCAGCAGTCACCAGAACAGGGTTCGTTTGTCCAGCAGTCACCAGAACAGGGTTCGTTTGTCTAGCAGTCACCAGAACAGGGTTCGTTTGTCCAGCAGTCACCAGAACAGGGTTCGTTTGTCCAGCAGTCACCAGAACAGGGTTCGTTTGTCCAGCAGTCACCAGAACAGAGTTCGTTTGTCCAGCAGTCACCAGAACAGGGTTCGTTTGTCCAGCAGTCACCAGAACAGGGTTCGTTTGTCTAGCAGTCACCAGAACAGGGTTCGTTTGTCCAGCAGTCACCAGAACAGGGTTCGTTTGTCCAGCAGTCACCAGAATAGGGTTCGTTTGTCCAGCAGTCACCAGAACAGGGTTCGTTTGTCCAGCAGTCACCAGAACAGGGTTCGTTTGTCTAGCAGTCACCAGAACAGGGTTCGTTTGTCCAGCAGTCACCAGAACAGGGTTCGTTTGTCCAGCAGTCACCAGAACAGGGTTCGTTTGTCCAGCAGTCACCAGAACAGGGTTCGTTTGTCCAGCAGTCACCAGAATAGGGTTCGTTTGTCCAGCACTCACCAGAACAGGGATCGGTTAGTTGGTTTGTTTATTCATGAACAATACATTGTAGTAGTGGTGGTGGTGTAGTGGTGTTGTTGTAGTGCTGGTTGTATGGTGTAGTTGTAGTAGTGGTGTTTGTTGTTGTTGTATTGTAGTTGTATAAAGCTGTTTTCAGACCAACGCGATTTGTCGCGCGACGCGACACCCGTCATTGTTATACCGTGAAGTATTGTATTATTCGTGTCGCGTCGCGCCACAAATCGCGCTGGTCTGAAAACAGCTTTATGGTTGATTCGTATCGCTTACTGACTTCATAAATATGTATTTATATTTCGACTTTTAACTACCTAGGTGTTTTGCTTATAATTACAGTTTTTCCATCTTAGTTTAGCAGCGATATACCTACAAAAATCAAACACTCTTTATTCTAAGGGGTGTGATATCAGCAACATTGTCGTGAAGGCACAATAACAGTTCGCCAAGTGTTGAGTCAATAGTTGAGCGTGGGCCGAGCACCCCATGTTTGTTGAGCCTCAGTTGAGCAACTAATATGTTTGCGACCCCTGTTTGCCGGCACTCTATTGTAAGACTATCAGTAGCCTGCTGATGCTCTTAATGTGATTGTAGATGGCTCATAAGAATCCCGTATACTTGTTAGAGAGAATTTAAGAAGCTGCTTAGTTCTGCCCTCAGCAGTGTGGCAAAGTATCACGCTAGCCGTGGGGACCGATGGGACTTCTCATCGGCAAAAATGACGATCTTCCACACAAACTTTCATCTCCTATTTACCCCTTTAGGGGTTGAACTTTCAAAAATCCTTCCTTAGTGCTCATTTTCGTTATTTATAAGTACTACGGTACTCTTGTGCAAAATATCGTGCTTCTAGTTCCAGCGGCAGGCTGTACGTTGTTTGTCAGTGAACTCATGAATTTACTAAGTACAAGATCTACTGTTACATTTGCCTGCTAAAACCACTAGACTAATAATAAAGTAAAGCTTTAGTAAGTCGAATTAAAAGCTAACAAATCAGTACGTAACGCTTTAATTAAATTTTAAAATCATTAAAATATATTACTCGTAATTTTTTTTCATTTAAATTAATTTGGTTTCTTAAGTAATAGGTAGGTTCCCAACAAAGAAAGTGAAATTGTTATTATGACAACAATGTTGACTTAACAATACATTTGATAAACATTATGTCGCTTTAATGTGTCACTTTTTAAAGACTCTGTAAAACTTTAAAAATATTACGTTATGAGAAAATGAATGATTAACGACTAGATGCAAAGGATTACAAAGTCATTAAAACGATACTGTGTTGTAAACACAGTAAATAATTAAGTACCCAATACTGATTAACATGAGCACGTGTTCGGCACATACTGTAGAATACCTACCTTTGTAACAATCATTTTAGAGGCCTTTCACAATCATGCAAATCTTTCTCGATTATTTAAAGGTTAGGTATCGTAGAACGAACTATCTCACCAATTTATAACAAACTAAACATGATGATAAATAGAGAACATTAATTAATAATGTAATAATTAATAATAAATTAATAATTAAAAAGCTAACACAAAAAACGGTATTATGATGTTGTATTCACATTTCAACGCAACGTTGCATTGATTTACCGTTTTGTCAAGGGCAGTTTGTCATCTCTAAGAAAAACATTTCATTTAAATTACTCTTCAGGACGTTAATGCTTTCAACCTAAGTGGTGAGGCGCCACTGTCTATCGCGCCAGTACAAAACATCCCTCAGTAAAGCTGTACGTCCTCTCACAACCCTCCTGCCAGAGGGTAGTTGGTAGTTCCGCTACCCGCCGCTAGATAGCTCTCACTGCGTTTTTTTTTGCAATGAAATCGAATGTTATCAATTTAACTACGTAATTGATTATGAAAAACAACTGAAATGTCTTGATAGAGTAACCAACAATTTTAACAATTTTTAAATATTTTTTTTACGCAAAAGTTGTAATAAAATACTGTACAAAGAACAATTTGTCATCAATTCATATTTCACATCTAACTTTCGAATAATTTGTACATACAAAACATGAGTATTTTATAAGGTAATCTTTCTTTAAAGTAAAACATAACAAAAACGAATATAAAAATAAATATTCAATCATTTCAATAACAATTATTTTAGTTTGCGTTAGTTCGGGTTTAGTCTCACTATTCGGCAACAGATGTCACTAGTAGTGGCAGTCGGTCGCTTCTCTCGTGCGTCAGGTTGGCGGGCGCGCGATGAAGATCGTAAGCCAAGACTGCAGATATTTCGACAATTTGTTCTTTTTTCATAATTTAAAAAAATTATTGCATATTATTATGCAATTATTGAGATCTAAGAATAACAATTTTTTAATTAAGTTATCAGTCTCTAAAACTTAAATAAACAGTGTTATTAAAACCAACTTAATTAATTTATAAAGGAAATCGGTAGACAAAATAAAATAAAAAACAAATAAAACTACCAACCAAAATGTTATAAATCTCGGTTTAAAAAAAAAAATATATTGAGGTAGAAAAAGCGTATCAAGATTTTTTGTTGAACTAATTGAGAAAACAACATGTGTTTATTTGAATAATAAGTGACAATGTAAGTTGTCATTTCCACTTAACACTATGTATATACACAAGCAGGTCCGCAAAGAGCCCTACTTTTACCTAATAAAAGTAATTTGTGAAATGAACGCGTTGTGACACATCGGTAAATAGTTTATTAAATTATAACATTAATGATAGGTGCGTAGAGTCGCGTCTCGTTGTGATTAGTCACGGCGGGCAGTGTAACAAATTACGGTTCAGAAAATAGAAATATTTGTAAGACTTCATGTTATAAGAGAAAAAATATTTTAAAGCAAAAGTTATTCTTTAAAATAATGTAGGTTCCTAACTAAAAAGAAGATTAATTATAAATCAGACTTACTATACTACATACGCAATAAATAATCTATTTTACATTAAATATTTGGTCAGTGTTGGACAACTTGTTAATATTTTGTATAATTTAAGCTATTTATAAGCAGGTGTTGATGTCTCTACTTTGTTCAAGGTAGCGTTTACAACATACTAAATCTAATACATTCGCCTGTTACTTCTAATTTTAATAGAACCAAATATCTTCTGTGTTAACAAATATTTAATTTTGCAAGAAGAAACAAACTGTTTATTATTCTAATAGGAGTAGGTACCTACCTACCTACGATACAACACTTAATAATTATTTAATACCTATGTTTAATGTAGTACTAAATATTTGTTGTTGGCCAATAAATGAAGATGACATAATTTATTATTATTATAGGTACTTAGCTAATTAAGAATAAGAATTATTATATTACCTATAATAATTGCATCATACCTAGTAACTAAGTGCATTTGTTTATACAGTTGCCTTAGTACTATCAGCTATCAGTCAATAGCGAGCTGCCGGTGCTCATACAGAAGGCATTTTAATTATTGTAAATAAAAAAAATACTCGTGCAAAAAAATACTAAATTGATGAAGATGCTATTAAAAATTATTTACTATTTAAATTGGCATAAAAGGAAAAGTTTATCAATTAATAACTTTTAAATTAAGTGTTCTGTCATTGTGTTGCATATAAAAATAATGAATTCAAGTTCAACTTAATTTGAAGCATTGAGAAAATATTATAATATAATTGTCTCTATCATTGGTATCATTCAATAAGTCGGGATCTCTATGTTAGTAGAGTGTCCGTCGGCGTCGGCAGCGCGGTCGCGGAGTGTAGCGATGCGCCACACAGTATAGTGTGCGAGCGACGAGCGAGGGGCGCGGGGCGTACGGGGCGCGGGGCGCGGGGCGCGCGGGGGGCGGGGCACAGTAATTACATCGTCATTAGCGGGCGGCGTCTGGGCGGGGCCGCCCCTCTACCTCTGCGGGCGCGCGCAGCGCCGCCAAGCGCTCCAGTCCGTTCCGTGCTGCCGTCGCGCACGCACGCGCATGTCGCTCGCTGTGTTACCCGGTGATGTGAGGTGGCCCCCGCCGCTGCCGCTCCGCGCGATTAACGCGCTTGTTTCGCGACCGAATAAGCCAGTTGAAGGCTCGAGAGCCTTCGAGCCGGCAAGACGCCGTCCACCGTGGATCTGAGGTACGGCGCCATGGCGGCGACCACGTACATGCCCGCCGACATGGACCTGGGCAACCTTGGCGGGTACCATGCTGCGTCGCCGCGCAGTGAGCCCGCTGACATGAAGTACGCGCACGGGCTGCATGCGGGCGGCTCGCCGTCGCCCGGCGCGCCCGTGCTCAACCCCTGGACATCGCTACCACCCGCAGACCCTTGGGCCATGCACCAGCACCACGCGCACGCACACCAGCCCGATGTGAAGCCGCCGCCCGCGCCGCACGAGCACCGCCACCTCCAGCACGGCGGCTGGCACGCGCCCGTCGTGTCGCCGCACTACGGCGCCGGCTCGCCCGTGGCACTGCACGGCGGCTACCCTATGCCTATGCACCAGCACCATATGCTGCGCGACATCCAGCCCTCGCCGCATCCACTGCACCACCACGCCATGGAGCGCGATCCTCCCGAGGAGGACACGCCCACCAGCGACGACCTCGAGGCATTCGCCAAGCAGTTCAAGCAGCGCCGCATCAAGCTGGGCTTCACGCAGGCCGATGTGGGCCTGGCGCTTGGCACGCTCTACGGCAATGTATTCTCACAGACGACCATCTGCAGGTTCGAGGCGCTCCAGCTTAGTTTTAAGAATATGTGCAAATTGAAACCGCTGCTGCAAAAGTGGCTAGAGGAGGCCGACTCCACCACAGGGAGCCCCACGAGCATCGATAAAATAGCCGCACAAGGAAGGAAAAGAAAGAAGCGCACGTCGATAGAAGTGTCAGTGAAGGGCGCGCTCGAGCAGCACTTCCATAAGCAGCCCAAGCCGTCGGCGCAGGAGATCACGTCGCTGGCCGACAGCCTGCAGCTGGAAAAGGAAGTTGTGCGCGTGTGGTTCTGCAACCGGCGGCAGAAGGAGAAGCGCATGACGCCGCCCAACACGCTGGGCAACGAGATGATGGAGGGAATGGGCCACGGCCACTACGGGCATGGGGAGGTGCACGGCTCGCCCCTGCAGCACTCGCACTCGCCCCCCGGCCTGTCGCCCCAGCACGGACTCGCCCCCGGCGCGCACACGCTGGCCGCGCACTAACAGTTCGCCCCGTGGGCGCCGCCGCGGCCCTACTACTCGGAGCCTCACTAGCGCCGACTAGCGCCGCGCCCGCGGGATACCTGTGTACATAGCGCCGCGCGCCTGGACGTGCCCGCGGCGCAGTGAGCGGGGCCCGCGCCTCTGTACATATCGCGAGCCCCCCACGGACCGAACGCTACGTTTAAGTTGTTCTTTATAATTTCAGTGAAGTCATTGATTAATTATGTGAGTAATGTTAAGATCGAAGCCAGTAATCGTTTATACTTTATCGAAACGCCGAGGTTCGGAGTGATCGCCGATACGTTTAGCTAGATAGTCTAATTGATAAATAAGAGCTTAAATCGGAGGTGGATCCCGGCGTCGCTCGCGCCTCGCCGGCGGCCGCGGCCACATCAGACGTCGTGCGGTAAGTACGGCGACATTACACACACCAGTAGCACAGTACCGCGTACACACTGACGCGGAGCGCGTACTTGACGCACGTCGCCGCGACCTGCGAGTCGCGCGCGCCGCTTGGCCGCTCCGGCGAGGAGTGCATAGCACCATTCAGTTTTGTAAAGGACGATTTCATCGAATTTATTTATAGATATTACAAATTAACGATGTTCATACATGCCTACCTGTCAGTAGGGAGTCATTGTGGTGTGGAATAAATTTAAATTGTTGCTATTACTGTAAATTTATGATTAGTGACGAGGACGAGAGTAAAAAATATGAATCGGGTCGAAGCTTCGTTTTGTAAGGGAATACGAGTGAGTCAATAGGTGCAATTTTTATTTTAAGTGTTTAATGAAACGATCCGAATGTGAGAGCAATCATGTACGTAGTAAGTCATGAGCGCCGCGGCTCGGCGCGGCGGCGCGCTCTGTTGGTGTTAGTGAGCGCGCTAGCCGCGCCGCGCCGCGACTGCACGCGCGACCACGCGCCGACACGCACTCGACGCACACCTAGCTCCCACTACATAATTTATTAATAAAAATTATTATTAAAAGGATGCAGACACGATGCCAAAATGGTTTTATTCCTGTTTTTTACTTGTTTTGTTGTTTTTTTTTCGTTTGTATGTATTTGTGGCCAATCTTGGTACTTAATACTTGTAAAAATAGGTATTTTTTCTATATAAAATAATGTACCTACGACGTATATGATGATATATATTAAAAAAGTTCTTTATAGAAATTGAAATATGGAAATGACTTTTATTGAACATGTCCTGATTATCTCTCTGCCTCGACATACATTTTGTTTTTTCATAATGATAGTTATGTTATTAGTTACTATAGTGACATGCCTGGTCTCGGACACAAGTGTCGCGCGTGCCGTGTGAGCCGTGTCAGTGTCGGACACCAACGAATGTTTAGTTTTAGGGATTGTTTGCATAGTTTTACTATTAACGAACAGAAGCTCAGTAACACTTGTGAAATGTTTTTGCTAAAGTTGAATTAGATGAATAATGTAAATAAATAATCGCATCACGATGGAGTTAGGTATGCAAGTCTACATAGAAAGTAAATATTACTTAGTGATATGATATTTTATATTATCGTCTAAGTATTTAATAAAACAGAGTAAATATTTTACTAAAGAGTATTATTGATAAATCCCGGTCAGTAGGTCATAATTACAATGTGAAAAAAATGTTGTGAGTCGGCTTAGTGTTGTTTGTTTTATTTATGAGGGTACAAGCAGCGGGGCAGGTAGTGCCGACGTCACAGCCCGCCGCCGGCTCAGCACAAAACATTTATCAAACATTTGACGCACTACACGCAGATCCTATCGTGTAATTCAACACATCGCACATTACTTTTTATATTTGATAAAGAATGCCTCTGTACGTTATTGTCCGCTCTAAGTTTGTACACTTGGTTCTGTTAACATATTAATTGACTGCAGCTAGTGTTATCGCATGACGTTTCTAATTTATTTGTTAGATGAATTAAACTGAGTGACATTTACTGTTACATTTGGCCAATTCATTGTTTTATTGTTGTTCAAGAGAATTCAATCGTTTTGAATAATATCAATCCTTATTTGCAATAATTTAAACAAAATAACAATAGTTCGGACACTTGCTATGCACACAAACAACATCACATTATACTATATATTGACAATATTGAAATATTTCACCTTTACTAAGTGAGTCAAGTGTTTACACATGTCATGTAGCATGTGATTTCCTATCTGAACGAATCCACTGGTTGATCTAATAACATGACACAGTCTAGCCTGGTCACAACTGCACCTTGACTTACTTATCATTTTTTTTTCTCTTTTATTTACTTTTAATGCTCTTTGTACTTTAATTACCCTTAAAAACTATGTTTAATATGTTTCCTAGATCGATAGCATCGAATAAAACAGTATCAGTACAAAAACAAGTATTTTAGTTATTGGTCGACATTCATTGCTCAGAATAATTGCAATCGTGAATTTCCAACTACGGTTATTTTTATTATATGGAATACAACGTTTGTGATGCTTAAACCATTTTTATTGCTTCGATCTAAACTTATTTTACACTCTAATGAATAATTACAGCGCTAGACAGGTTTTCTCATAAACAAGTATATCTACGGCTCGCCGACCAAACTTTGTGGTGCAATTAAACTAAAATTGTTTCTTTAGCCCAAGGCGAATAAAAAAAAATCTTTTTCGCTTTAACGAGTGTGTTTGATAGCTTTCTCCTGCCAATAGTGATGCGCATAAAAAATGTAAAGGAGTGGATGTTGACGGTTGTCGCGCAGCACGGTCCGCGGGCGCGGCGGTGATGCGCCGTGCGCAAAAACTTCACGTGTGTACCCGCGGTCGCATCGCGCTCGCCAGCCACAGTAGACCAAATGACATTCCGACTGGCTAATGAAGCGTTATAGCCGCAGTGAAACCTCCTCCGCTGAAAAAATATTAAACCAAGACCAACACACATTAGTGTTTCAGGAAACTTCACCAATACAGTCTGTATTGACAGTTACGTACGTTTTGAACTCGGCGAATTTTTGAATGTGCAATTAGTATGGACTTAAGTATAGCTGTTACCAAAATAATTGTATTTTTGGTGTTGTTTATAATCCAAGTCAAAAAGTGGCAAAGGTTTTACGCCAATAGGTATCAGAATGTAGGTATCAGTACCTATGCCGTTTATGCAGATAAATAACAAAGCATTATGACTTTTTATGTACGTTTACCTTCCCATTTTTAACAATAGGCAAACTGGTTGGAAGTTGCATTCCATCGGTTTGTTAAATTTTTTAAAGTGCTAAATCTCTTATTCCACAATTGTAAACGAAATCAATACAATTACAATTTTATATTTGCATAGTATTTAGCCAAAATAAAATTGTACATACCAAGGTACAGTATTTATTATTTTTGTATAGGTGGTCTAGCCACATTTTCGCACACATACGAGCGGGGCGACAGTTTTTTACGTTCACTCTGTATAACTTTTTGTGTCTCTGTCAGCGATTATTTTCAAAATTAAAACGACAATCGCTCGTTTGTTTCCGCCTGTTAACCCCAAACTTTTTGCGCCAACGTCGAACAAGAATGTTGTGCAAAAAACCGCGCCTGTTTAACCATTGTCGAATAATAGTTAGAATAACCGCGCGACGTCGCGCGTCCTTCTCTGTTTTAGAACTCGCGTTATGATTAATGCTATTTTTTTTTGTATTTATTGTGGGTTAATTAATGCTGTCTAATATAAATAGGTGTCTATAATATTTAGGTCAAATATGTAGGTATACTTATGTAGGTTTTCTTTTTATATCACAATGATTGCAATCTTTGCTTAGTTATTCTACATTAAATGGGTGTTAGTTGGCTTTTAAAATTATTAATTTATAAAAACATTTACAAAAAAAAAAACAACCGACTTCCAAGTTTTCATTTTTCACGTTTTATTGTGGTAGGTACCTACCTACACATTCAAATACAGTGACAGGAAGTTATCATCATATCATCCATATAAACTAAGTGGGAAAAATACGTATTATTGAAGGTAACTCAAAAACTATCCAAGCAAAGTTAATACAATTTATATGGGACCACATCAGGAGCATACCCTTTCAAACAAAAAAATAATAATTTCAAAATCGGTCTACAATTGACGGAGAAATCGGTGAACATACATAAAAAAAAAAAAAACTTTTAAGGTCGAACATAGAACCTCCTGCTTTTTGGAAGTCGGTTTTATTTTAAGCCGACTTCCAAAAAGGACTCTTAAAGTACTCTTAAAAAATAATTGTACTAATGGTATATTTAGGAAGTAAGGCTTCTTCATTATATAACTTGAGGTTATTTAGTATTTTGTTGTTGTTTTAGAACAATGAAGTTTAGTGCCGGATGTATAGTTGTAGCAAGACGTTCTGGCTGTTAGCTGCGCCGAAGGCTCGCCTGTCGGCTCTCGGCTCTCGTCGCAGTCGTCGCCGCCACATCAATACGTGTCGAGGGCTGTTCGGCCTTCGGTCATACAGCGGCACTAATACACGCCTAGCGCTGAAACGCAACTGATCTACTCCTACATGAACCCATTGCGGTCTGTTCACTTGTCTGTACGGAGCGGCACATTATAACACCAGAATACGCCACAATCTAGCTAAGTACCTCTCTCACTCACATTTCAGTTTCCCCGACGTTTCTAAATCATCTTGTGTAACACAATCCTCTTTGTTAATAAGTGACTCTGTCTTCAGGACGTACTTTCCATTTTAAATAAATGATACCTATGTATTTCAACTGAGACCAGAAATATTACAAACAAAAGGCATTTTTTCATGGACTTTTTAATGTATTGCACAAAGTGAACTGTCGTGTTACCTACTGACGTAAGAGTTGAAGGTGTTGACAATATGTCAAATAGGCGAATGGCAAAATAATATGAAAAACTAAATTATTATGCAGCCACTGTTAACGAGTAGCCGATGTAGGTACCGTGAGCGAGGCGAACTACTGAAACTGATTTATGAATGACATTCATTCTATGCGTCTACTTACATACATCACCGTCACGAATCTTTTTTTATATATATGAGCACCTTTTTATACAAAATTTTAATAATAATTCATATCCAATCATAAACACTGCTGTCTGTTTCATGCTAAACATTAATGTTTCTTGATGTCTAATTAATTCTCTATATAGAGTGATCAAAACAAAAAAAATATTAAGTTAATGAGGAGATCCTTTTTAAAATTCAGTAAATGTAGCGATGTTCCTGTTTCCGCGAATCTAAAACAAAGAATAAGTTAAATAAAAGAGTTATTTAAGGTGGCTATTAATATGTGAGTTCACATCTGTATTTCAATTGTGTCAGAATGTCTGGCGACAAAAACGGTGCGCGCGGCGACATTGTCGCGCAAACGAGCGCTCGTACCAACTTACCTGTCAGTTTTTCTGCGTTTTGTCGTAAAATATGTATTTAAAAAACGGCGGCCTGTGGCAGGTGCGGCGGTGGCGGCGAGGCCACCTTTATTAGCGGCCATGTTCTACTCAATTTATAGTCTCCTCGGTTTTGGTAGCGCCGCGAGCGGTCCCGCCGCGCCGCCACTATCTCGCCCAAGGATGTTTTTTCCGCGTAGTCGCGTAGTGTAGGCGCAACGCGACCGTCGGGCGGCGACGCAGTGTGGAAGTAACACCCGACGCTCTCATTAGTACAGCGCGGCACGTGACCCCGGCACTATCTCTCTAGCTATCTTATAAAAACAGAAAGATGTACGGACAAGTACTCGCTGCATCGCCTGCAACGCATACTACCAGCGCCGCCAGTGCTCAGCACTTGTTCCATAAACAGACAAACATTCAGCAGTCAGTGGCTGCATGGCAAGATTGTTCACACTTGAAGTGTTATCAATTTGCATTTTATAATACCCGTGATTTTTATATGATGGCCATAATTAGAGAAAGTTGGAATTTTGCTGGCCAGTCGTAAATCTGTAGTCAATAAGGTACATTACTTTTGTTAATTAAACAAAACAGGTACTTTGACTAATTAATGATTAAAAAATTTAAACCATGCTCTCGTCTGCTTTTACAGTTGTGTTTGTGCTAATGTCTGCTCTTATAAACCTCATGTAAGTCCTTGGTTATCGTTGTAACCGTGCGGGCCCAGTTGCCGGTTGCTCGGTCCAAACCAGTTCTGGTTAATTTCTAACACCAGAGGTTGTGTAACCGAAGTGACAGTGAGATCACGGAGAAAATATTGTCGAGACGATATTATAAAATTATTCCGTTTTCATTTAGAAAACTTTCCGGAAATAGCGATGATTTATACAAATAAATTATGTCAAAGTCTGTTATTTTTAGAACGTTTTCCACTAATCACTTTTAAAGAAAACTATAACCTACATACTCGCCATGACATATTATGTACCTACTTAAAAAACTTACGCATGTTAATGCAGCAGAACCGAATTTAACATAAACTTAGGTACCCCGCGGCTCCGGTGGAAATAAGGGAACCGGTTGTGGTTCGATTCCGGGTCAAGTGGAAAATTGCTATTTTAGTATTTTATTTTGAAATTTGAATATTTAGTTTGTCCCAGACTTATAACTGGCCATATGAGGGTGCAGATACTGCACACCACTGCCTGATCTCTGCTCATACATCGCGCCTGTGTTGATGTACAGGCGTGGCGCTCTGTCAAAGTAGTATAGATCTAGTAACTTGGTATATATGTATAGATAGTAGCCACCGACGAGCGCAGCTCCTTCACGGTGCATGATCATTACCGGGTCGGCAGACACTATGACGTATTGCAAAATATACCTACTTATAATAATTTTATTTGTATAAACACTTCATAGTTTTATCCTTTACGCAAACGTGAGTGCTAACAGCTCGGAAAATTAAAACTTTTTCTATTCAGTTGATAAAACAATTATTAAAAAAAACTAAAAAACCCGACTGAAAAAAAACAAGCATTATAAGTTTCTTAGTTTTTTAAGTTATTTATATTCTGCTTTTAGATTTTATAATTTCTCATTACAAATTATTTAAACATATAATTTGAATACATTTTTGTAGTCGCTCACTCGATATGTTCGGAAGCTTTTTTTTTGTTGTTTTGGCGCCGAAAATAAATAAATAATTAGCCTGTCGTGTCCCACTGCAGGGCAAAGGCCTCCCTTTTCTTTTTCCACTCGACTCGATCCTGAGCCAATATGGACCAATCCCTCCTATAACGGTCAAGTACGTCCGCCATCTAACTACCAAGGATCAAGTTAATGTCAGGCAGCTAACTACCAAGGTTCAAGTTAATGGAATAGAACTGAACCCTGCCATGTTGAGTCGACAGTTTTTCTTGGAATCACTATTGACGGTAAATTGCAATGGGGCCCACACATAGAAAAATTGTCAGGAAGGCTAAGTTCGGCCGCCTATGCTGTTAAAAAAATTAGACAGATAACGGACGTAGATACAGCCAGAATTGTTTATTTTAGTTATTTTCATAGCCTTATGTCATATGGGATTCTTCTCTGGGGAACCTGTTCGGACATTAATACTATCTTTGTTCTACAGAAAAGGGCTGTTCGAGCCATTTACAACCTAGGTCCGAGAGATTCCCTTCGAGAAAAATTCAAAGAAATAGGCATTCTGACTGTAGCTTCTCAATATATATTAGAAAACCTATTGTATGTACAGAAAAATATATCAAATTTTAAGAAAATGTCCGATATTCATAGTTTAAATACCAGGAATAAACACAACCTTGCTGTACATCACACTCGTCTCCACAGAGTAAGCAACTCGTTCATGGGTCAATGTATACGCTTTTACAACAAACTTCCCATTGACATTCGAAACTTACCCATTAAACGATTTAAAAACTTCATTAAAACCAAACTTTGTAAAAAAGGGTATTATAGAATTTCCGATTATTTAGAAGATAAAAAAGCATGGGATTGAGCTGCTCGCTCTGCTAAAGCTTGTAATAAAACCTTGAAAATTGACATTATAATTATTCAGTAAAATCATCAAATTATACCAGTTTTATATAAACATTGACATTGTTGAATATTACATACAAAATGACATGATTATTTTGTAAAGTATTATATTATTTTAATTATTGTGAGTGTGAGGACTATGTGCATATTTTTTTTTTTTCTCTTCTCTATTTTCTTTTCTTTCTCAGTTAGTTTTAATTTAATGATGGTCTGGCAGTTTGAGTAGTTTATGCGGCCTACCCAAATGTCCTTTCTTTGGTACTGTTCGTCGAGTTGAGCTCCTTAAGTTCAGAGTTGAGCTCCGCGATTACTGACAAATGCTTGCACTGACTGGACAGGTCCACTCAAAGCTGTATGGTTCTTTCCTCAAAAGACCATTTCAGACATTAGTCTACATGGTCCTCATATGGCCTCGCCTGACCAAGATTATGTCTGGACTTTAAAAGAGACTGTGACCTCTGAGTTTGTTTCGGCCTTTCTTCTCAGAGTAGTCAGATAGGAAACGCCGAACTCATCTAGCTAATTTTTAACATACATTTTAATATGACGTGTAAAAGTGATTCCAATATCCTATTTACAGAATAAACAATTTCATTTCATTTCATTTCATTTCATCTGCCTGGGTCTTCCACGATGCCGCTGGATAGATAGATAGAATATTCTTTATTATGTACACCATAAAAAGTACAGATATAAATGTAGAAATCACGTTGCTGGATGTTTTCAGGAATCCATGTTGTAGTGATCTTAGCCCACACAGCATCCGACATGCGGCAAACGTGTTCGGCCCAGTCCCACTTGAGCTTGGCTGCTTTTTTGGTGACGTCAGCGATTTGTGTCTTAGAACGCAGTATCGTGTTCCGTATCCGGTGGGTAAGTCGAACTCCAAGGATACTGCACTCCATCGCTCGTTAGCAAACCTCGAGCCCGGTCCTCTGTTGAACTGTGAAAGACCAGGCTTGAGCGCCGTATGTAAGGATAGGGAGAATGCACAAGTCCATTAATTTGCGTTTTTGACAAATTGGAAGATGTCCTTTCATAAGGTTTTACATCGACCAATAGCTCTTCCAGACGTTTACAGTGCGGCTATAATAGTGACTTCTTTTTCTTGTCTCGCCTAGAAGTCTTCTTCTTATTTGGCCGAGGTAGATGTATTCTAGGGCATATGCAATCTCCATACCCACTACATACTACGTTTGTTTGACGCTGTTAGTCATAAGTTACCGCCAGATATTTTTTTTTTATAATATTTATATACCCAGTGACACTTGCGCAATTAAGATGAATCTAACGACATATCATTCATCAAAATCGGTTCAGCCGTTCAGTAGTTCTTTAAAGACGGACATACAGGTCAAACACTCCTTTTTGGCTTCGCCGTAGTCGGGTAAAATGAGTAGGTTGGGCTGATATGTAATGTAGGTTAAATACAAAAACAGTTCCAATGAATGAGTGAGCGCAACTATTAAATTATTTATTAATTAAATCTTTAATTTCCGAAGTTTTAGTACCTACTCTTTACTTAAAGTACTCTAAATATTTTCGATTGAAATAATTACATTGAATTAAATCTGAAGTTTTAATATTCAATGTAATTATTCAATACAATTCTCGACACCAAAATTTAGTTTTACAGTTTTTTTAATATATGTATTTTTATAATAAGTACCCAAAAAGTTTTTTATTTATAATGATGATTTTTAATATTGCCAAATACAACTAAGTTAACCGCACCACACATGTTAAGGTATGTACTTATTTTTATATCTCGCACACCACCTAGTGCTTATAATGAGTTTTCCTAATCAATGTGTAATTAATGTAGTTAAACTACGCACACTCGCGGCACTAACCAGTTAGTTACATTTGACAATATTTCACTTTCAGACAATATTCATAACTTTTACTGACGATGATTTACAGCTCTTTGATTGGTTACATTCATCGGTTAGATTATGTTAGTGTTTGACTAATTAATTTGTAAATACATATACTTTTATAATGCCAATATATTTTTATGCGTTCATCCAACACAATAACTTGTGTTTTTATAAATGATAATGCATTTATAATGTGGGTTTTGTTAGGCCACACTTGCACATGAAATAATTGAGCAGTCCCATAGAAGTTGTGCTTGATAGCAACTGTTACTAGGTGTAGGTTACTTGGTGATAACTTTACAAATATAATTCTTCCGTACGTGTGTTTGTCACCTAACTCCTCTTAAACAGCTGGACCGAGTTGGATGAAATTTTGTGTGTATATATATTTGAGTGGGTCCGTACCGTGGGTGGTTTGAAAATACAATTGGATCCGGTAGGTGGCGCTGTTTGGGCAGGGCATGGCGCTGTTTGGGCAGGGCATGGCGCTGTTTGGGCAGGGCAATCTGCCAGGTCCGCTAGTATTAGATATTGTAAGAATTTCAATATATTATTACAGTCTACAAGCTACAAAAGCTGGTGACAAAATTGCACAAAAACTGAAATAAAAAATGGTAGCTACACTTATCTGGGTAACCAATAAACATTTCAGGCTTCAATTTTACACGCACCTACCATATCTACCTTACCTTCGCATAATTCCATGTATAGGTAATACCAATCAGAGCTTTACTGATTTTATAACTTCAACTTGAAATGAATAAGTAGGAAATATGATAGATAGATAGATAAATCGTTTATTTGGTGCACACAAAAGAAAGAGCACAACATACAAAAACACGAATAAATAATAACTAAATACATGAATATAGATACACTGTTTCAATATGACTCACTGTTTCATTCTGAATCTGATAATTTCAGACTGAAAAACAAACGCCACTGAGGCGCTCTAAGTTACAGTAGGTACGCAATGATTTCCGCGAGTTACATCACTGAACCACTATCTACAAGTGTACAGGATAGCAGCCCGCATGGACTGCCTACCAGCACTAGGTACTAGCGGCTGATATTAATGGAACTGTCAACGTTACCGTATCTAACAAACCTTCAGCTGACGCCCAGTTATGTTTTTGTCTCAACCCTACATACATATTTAGTGAGCTCTGAGATAGGGAAAAAAATAAAAAACATTGAATTAACTCATAATTATGTTCACAAGTTAAAGTGAGAGTACTCACTTAATAACTTGCTATTTTGTCATGTGGTCAGTCCATCTTCTTCATAAGTCTGTAGTCAACCTCATCATAAATAATTCCGTATCTGGTCGTGTC
The DNA here is from genome assembly GCA_948150665.1 of Conistra vaccinii. NCBI lineage: Eukaryota > Metazoa > Arthropoda > Insecta > Lepidoptera > Noctuidae > Conistra > Conistra vaccinii. The sequence goes on from OX411321.1 coordinate 546,196, forward strand.
CACATAGTGTCCATGCGCGTGATTTTATGTGCGTATGTGAAAATTATATCATCATCATCATCTTAGGCTTTACAGCCGCGTCGAAGATATTTCTCTAATGTCAAGTACCTAGATATTTTCGGCTGTTTTCTCTCCCTTTTTCAAAAATTTGCCTATCTTCCTTAGTTCACTTAAATAACGCTAGTGATTTAGTGAGTGGTAGTTTTCTAATGCCATTAGACCAACCATACCCTCTTATGATAGAAAATCAAACAAAGAATGAAGAACTCTGTGTGCTAGTGAGATGTCAGTGATTGCGTCGGTCAAGTGTCGGTCAATTGAGCGGTAATTAGCGGTCAGTGGGCGCGCGACCCCGCGGCACCCGACTGACCCCCGTGACCCACGCCAGCACTGATCGAATAAGAATGTGTTCATCAAACAATTGTAATTAGCCATTCATTTCTTTTTAGTTAGAGCATCCAAATCTAACAGATTTCATGGTTATTTGGCAAGACCTACATTATCTCGTCTGGATACATACTGCAAGATATTGTATTGTAGTGGGCACTTAGGACAACAAACTCAGATTTGTTCAGTCAAGCGTGATCCTCTATAAAGTTTATTTTCAATTTCAGATCATTCTTAAATAAGAATTTTACCGACGGCTAATTAATCGTTAAAATTACCAATCTCGAAACTGCACTTTCTCTATAACTTAGTCGAGTACCTAGATATATCCAAAAGTTTGTTAAAGTATGTCTGGTCATTAATGTCTATCCAATTAATCCTGAAACTAATGAGTGTTTCTCTCATTTCAACACACTTTTAAATCAAATAAATCTTTCGGTAATTGACAAAACTGTATCAACGGTACTTTCGCCATTTTACCGCTTTCATTGCAAACATCATAAAAATCTAAGTCGCAGTAATATCAACTAGTAATTAAAACTAGTTCTACAAGTGATCAGTGGGTAGAAAGCGTTCGTTTGTCCAGTTTGACCTGAGAGGTCCTGCGCTAGCTCTCGCTCGGAGCCAGCAGCCAGCAGCCGCCAGCCGGCTGCCATCAGCCGGTGTCTCAGTGTGCACTTACGCGGGGTCGATGAACCACTTATTTATTTTTTGGCTTCACATAGCCTCCTTATGTGGAATTTATTCGATGAGGTGGTTGTCAAGTTCAGCAATAATTTGGCATTGTTTATTCATGTCTTTTTAGGAATTTTGAGAATAAAAGGATTAATGTAGCCTACGTACCTTTTGTTGTATTCTTTCACACAATTCATAGAAGTTATAATATATAAGCGAATGTATGTTTTACTACTTATAACATTAAAAGTATTTTACTAGTTGCTAGGCGCTTTTAAAAAGTACAATAAAGACGCCTAAGATCATAAGCTCTATGAATAAAAAAAAAACTTTTATTAAAGTCTTACGTGCGTGCCTCTTAAAATATATTCAGATACCATGGTTCTTGATTTTGTACGCTTTGCAAATTGCGTGTAAAACAATGATATAATATTGAGGCCTTTGTAAAAGTGAAGTATATCATACATAATATGTACTATTCATGTTACATACATGCTTACAAAGTATTATTACTAACTACCAGTTGCTCGCCAGTAGAAACTTTTCATGTAGCTATAATATCCCCCAGTAAATCATGCTGCCTCAACAGTTTGAACCCCATAGTGGCGAGCACTGGACACTGACTGTCACTAATGACAGCTATCAGCAAAAAGCTTCAGGTGCTCCGTGACATTCAAACACACAAACAAAGTTTTTACTTGTAGTTGAATACAATGCGCGTTCTTCACGCTCGGTGGCGCTGGGGTAGGCAGGGAAAAAAGTTATCCCAAGAAAACCCACGTGGCCATGCGTGACGAACGTGTCCCTACTCATAGTAGGTACTAATATTACACTTGAGAAAGTTTGTCCGAATATCACATCTATGTGGCCGACAGCAAGTCTGGTGAATTTCGTTGCTACGAATAAGTGCTACGAAATTCGGCGTAGCAAAGTTTTGGTCGTTATCTAATTTCATGAATTACTGCAAACTGACAAGTTTTTGTTAATGCTTGTTACGATTGTAGCTTAGGAAAAGACTCAATTTATCATAATATCTATATTATCAACATTAAATGCTTTTAATGAGCAGTCATCCTACTTGTGCATCGTTTGTGTTTCACTAAGTCATCGTAGGTAGCATGTTTGTTGATACTCTCTTCCCCTCCTTTCATATATACCTAAATCGCTTGCTTCCTGTGCTAGCTCCACATACCTAAGTACTTGACCATGGTAGTCCTGCGTAGCCACGGCTCGCCACCGCGGCGGCCACGCCGGCGACAGTGGCGGCTGACGCTCGCCTGACAGTCTGTCTGTTGGCGACAGTCACGCGATCATCATTATTATACTCGCGGCTTATTCCTAGTTAATTACAAGACAATATTCTTGAGACGTGACGTTACTGTGAGAAAACAAGCATTGTTGCGTTTAAAACGACTTTTATTGACTATCAAATGAGTGTGTTATCATAATTGCTGTGCTGAGGTAAACTTTGTCAACGTTAAGTCCGTGAATTCAGATCGTAACAAAATATCATTACTGTATCCAGCTGGTTCTACCATATCTTTAATTGATTATCTTGTGCACTTTAAAAATACTTTCCTGCGTAATTGAAGTCTATGTTTGCCTAAAATCGTATCCCTATAACTTCTAACGTACCTAGCTAAACCTTACATCTGTTGCTATAGGCACTAGCTAAAAGTCTATTACCCCTTGAGAAGCACAAGCGTGACGGCATAAGCATTTATATAAAGGCCCAAGTTCAAACCCATAGGTCATCTTATACAAATAGTGAACAAAACGCAAGAGTTCCATTCATATATCCATGGTGTAGTAGAACGCAGCCGACAAATGATCATAATTTCATATTTTTTGCGTTCGAGAGCGAGCATGAATGGTGGCGCCCATTCATAGCCGCACCTAGCGCACACTCTCCCGGCGGAGTCGGGCACTATGATACATTGCTACTGTTAAACATTATCACACTTGCTTCTGACGTTTAGAAAGAGCTGTTATTAGCAATAGGTGATAAGTTTAGAAGTGTGTTTTAAGCAGTAGCGCTCTTCAGACCTTACTAAAAGTTAACAACATATATTTAAGTGTGGGTACAGGAACAGTACAAATAACCACTTTCCACACACAGTCGACTTAATCGATTTTGACAAAACAAGCACCAGCTGCTTCAAAACTTAATTCGATTGGTCACAGGAAGCATAACCACTTGTATTATAATCTGTAGTTTTTATATTACACATAATATGCTATATTCCAAATACCGCAGGGTTGTAGCGCTTGTCTATGACCGTTGTGCTAACCAGCAGCCTTGACCGGTGCTCGAGCCGCCATCAATAACGCTTACACCGCGACGGCATCGGCAGCCGCCTGAGCAGTGTTGCCCCACCACGTATTACTGTCACCACAGCCTTGGCGGAAAGCCTGACTGATGATGGCAACACTCCTTGATATACTCACATTACTAGTTATTGTTGAGTGATGAAACTAAGCCTTATCAACACTGCTAGTAATCATAACGGGTCGTGTGGTTCAGGGTTCGATTCCTAGTTTGAGCAACAGGTGGGGCATTGCTGTTTGTTTTCATATTGGGACATTTTGTGCCGACAGGGTCGTTTGTATGTGACAGGTTGTAACTTAAAATTTAACTTGTTCTTCGGCAGATGGTTAAAAGAATTATGCCTATGTTAGGAGACTGTTAGTTTTTGTAAATGCAGGTATATTAAGTTTTTTTTTCGTTATCTAGAAATATAAGAGTTTCATTGAATATGTCATGCAACACGCACGTGCTTCTCAAACGACTGTCTTTAACATAATTATCTAATTAATGAGCGTGCAGTGAATTGATTGACACCTTTTTATTACAAAATATTTCAGGCAAATCTATTAAAACAATTTGGCGATTGTAAAGCGGTTAATTAGTGTTTATTAAGTTAATATCTTTCAACACAATCATTAGTATGTAAATAATTGTTGTACGGTCAACAGCACGTCAGTGGTAACAATAGAGCTACGAAAAAGACTCTATCTTACAAATTATACAATTTCCAGTAGAAACTGTTCTCATGCCAATCTGTCAACGAGACTGAAATCTGTAGTCACGGTCAACACGTGTTCACTCACTATGTTTGTACTAATAGGTTTGAACTTTATGTTCATTATAATCGTCACAATTTATCTTATTTTGATTCTTCAGGAAAAACCTTCAGTTGATACGCTTCGTGATAACTGTTATGTTGCTAAAAACGAACTATTGAAACATCAATTACTGTATCGGTAAGAAACACACATTTATTTCACTATTGGTTCCAGCAAAACCCTATTTACTCGCCTGAAACTTTCAGAAAGTTAAGCGTTTAGCTGTGGCAAATGATTTTCATATTTAGAACATATCCGCTGTTGACACTTCAAGCAGAACTGATTACTGGCCGTGTATTGGAGACAACACAGAAACATAACAAGTTCGAACAAATCTGGCGCGACGTATCATAGCTCGGGAGCCATTACAGCAGATGGCCGAGGTTCCCGCGGGCGTCGCTAGATGGAGCCGCCAGCCCCGCCCCCCCCTCCGCCCCCACCAGCCGGCCAATCACCGCTGAAATACATATCTCACACAACATCACTAGCTACACAACTACACGTCATATTACACGCTAAACGTTACAGCGAGCGCGACTCCTTCGATCTGTACTGAACGTAGTGCACTCTTTACTGCCGCCAGTTAACTTTATACTGCAGACCCGTAGTGTTTGACGTCCTGAAACAACCTACAGGCGTTTTGTCGTGACGTGCCTCTACATTGTTATTAAAAATGGCTGACATGCGACATTTCAGGTTCGACGTCAGTATCATTCAGTTAACTGCCTTTTTAAACTAGACAAGTTTATAGTGTTGATGTGATTACTTTAGACAACATTATCTCGTAAATATTTGATGAAAATGGAGCTATTAGACGAGAAAAAATGTTTACAATGCGAGAGAGTCATGAATATGAACAGAGCAGCTAATACAGCTATTGACTTACATAGATAATTACTGATTAAAACGATTTCGCATGTCATTACCTAGTTGCGGTGGGTATACAGTTATTTAGTTGTCGATAAAACTATACTTTAGCAATAATAACAAGCAAGAATTAACATATCTAATCGGAAAATTATCAGAAACTATTTCAGTTGGTAATCTAATGTTTATTCAGAAGTAAATATTAGAATAATGCTATAATTGAGTTCATTACTTGCTATTCATGCGTCTATTGCGTTCCTTTTACATTTGAGTATATTGTTGATAACACCGCAGATTTATCAAAGAATAAATAACAGTAACATAATACTAACAGTATATTTTTTGTCATTTTTTGTTTTTGTCATACTAAGGCTCTTTTTTCCGCTCTAGACAGTATGTGTTCTGTGAGGAATAAAAAAAAATTGTGCTCAAAACATAGTCAATAGAATCAATTAAACAGGTTTGAAACAACTAGAACCTACCGACGTACTAAGTTGGGTGCTGAGTTTATAGAGTCACGTAAACAGTTTTTTAGTTAATTAGCGGGCGCTAATTCATTATCTCGATCTAGCTCGGAGTGGCCTTTGAGGCCACAGCGTACATTATATACATAGCAACAGATGGTCCTGCTGATAAACTGTGGACGCACTTCTGATGGTACTTAATTAGCTATGACGTGTTATAACTTCAGCCACATTACGACTAGCTACTACGATGTTATCTGTTTATATAAATATCTATTGTTGTTAGTACTTGCAGTTCGTATTTTTGTGGATAATTAACAACATCTTTATATAAAAGATATAAAGTTAACGTAAAAGATACACACGGTTGGTATTTTCATGATGTTGATCTTCAGCCGTTGATTAGCGAGTGTATAATTACCTAAATGTTATATTAAATTAAGATCTGCCGGCAATTATTAAATAAAATAATGATGTTGATGAAACAATTATAATTATTATCAGACAGTTCTGTTTATTGTAATGAAGTTTGTCAGATTTATTGTTATTGCATGTGTGTGTGTCAGACGATCTGACACGTGAAGCTAGGATAGTTTGAAGTGATTAGTGTCGAGGTCAGCAGTGACAGCGCGCAGCGTACAGTTAACAGTTACAATCTAGGTCCGAGGATGGTAAGGAGTTAGGACTCTAATGAACAGATTTATATTCGAATAGATACATACAGAGAGAAGAGATTAAAATTCGACTGCCCGAAACATTTGCAAAGTGCACCGCAACGTTTGCAGTGCAAGCAGGTAAAACTCAACCTCAGAAAATAGTGATAGATCAATTATAATTGACTGAGTACAAAAGTACTAGATACTCTTATTCCTATACACCTTCTAATAATGTAACAGTGCTTGATTCATACTTGTGAAAATCTGCTGTTACAGTAATCTTAGCAAGCTCTGCCAGTGGTTTTGAACCGTACTAACTCCAATAGGTCGACGGAGATTCCCTCGTGGACTTATATCTCCAATTAGTAGGAGTCTGGTGGTGTGATTGTGATTGATGGTCGCCGGCAGCCGGCAGACGCATCCTGCAATTGAGAGCGTCTAGACGACGGCCAGCCGTCTAGCGAGCACGTCTGCTGAGCGCGGGGGTACCATGCACTTTGTAGCTGGTCAATATTAGACGCACAGAGAAGCGACATGCGAAGGGTCAAGCGATACTGTGCCATGTTACGGTACTTGCCTGCACATGCACTGCCCTGTAAATGATTACGGGTAGTACCTATTTCAAGTTAGTGTTTTGGTAGGTATAGGTAAAGCACCGGATAGCGATGTAGGCAATAAGACTGCATTACCTATATCCATTCCACTGCTATATAAACTGTTTAATATTGGTAGCAATATGTTTATAATATGGTAGATCAGATTCCATTAGCGGCGTTCTAAACAAATACAGCCCAGCCCACTATTACTGCACCATAATGACGATCACCTATTAACTATTACCATACGCGCTACCGGCCGCCGCGCCAATTAATATTAAACCATTACTTTAATACCTCACCAATCGATTACTGCCGAGTGCCGACTTGATACAAAATCGGATAGTAATTAACCGATCATACGTCGATCTCGATTCACTCTCGGTCTCGATTGAGTCGCTCGTGGTATGATTAACATAATGACATTGTTAGTGGATGCAAATAAAGTAGAAGTGTGTTCCGACTGCGACGGAGTCTTCTTATTGTGAGGTAACGGGGCCGGACGGTAATTGGATCGGCTCCAGTCGCATCGATTGCGATGCATCAAACTGTAATGTCGAAGGAAGTTGTAAATTCGATTCGAATCAATCATGCTCGATTATTTGTTGATAGGTACGCCGTTACGGTAAATACTTACTAACGCATGTTCAGTATACTCGTGGTATTTAAATTGGACTAATAACGAGCGGTATGTAAACATCCTAAGTATAGTATACGTTTTCATACCCACTGACACACTGAGTATCATATTAATCATAATTTGCATTTATTATTATAAATAGAGCTGCCCATCCCACGGATATTATGCGAATTTGTTATAAATATTAATATATTGTAAGTTGTGAGCATTAGCACCGTATGCTGTTAATTATTTGATTGTTGGCCAGCGGCCGGTGTTGTGACGGAGCCTAATGCAAACATTACCTCGGTATTAACATAATTAATTTAATAAATTCAACACTTATGATATATTGTGGAGCGAACGTCATTAATCGATTAATTACGTGATCGATATTCGGCGTGTCCACTGATGTGTGTCTGTCCGTGTGAGTCACTCCTACATATTTTTGGACATATCGCATACATAGGTACTGTGTGCATATAATACAAGTTATTTTAATTATGCATCTAATTAGTGTGGCATAGAGATCATGTTAGTTTTTTCACTTATGTAAATTGCTGTGCGTTGTATTATAATGTGGCCAGATGTTCATTGAGAGTCTTAAATTTAAATGAAAGCCTCAAAATTTACAGCAAATTTTTTGTAACATAATTTCTAAAGTTTCTAACTCCAAAACAATTAACACTTTTGTTCTTATTCGTGGATTTAAAATAAAAAAAAGCAAATTAATTAGTAATCATTACCTACATAATCTTTTCTGAAATCAGATCAAAGCATTTGGCGTGGACTAAAAGTCTAAATAAGTTAATGCATCTATTAAAAGTTATGGTTATGTTGTAATTAAAAGCGTCAGACAAAGACATGCTCGTGCAAAGATAACATAATATTAATATCATTTGAAGTTGCTCACGACACACAATCATACTTGTCTCAGATTTATTAGCATACCTACATAACAATATGCCCCGGTTATGGGAAGGTTCTTATCTAAATATTAGCACCTTTTGATGAAAATTTACAATATTCTATGATGTACCTATGTACCATAATGTACCTAGATATGTAAAAAAGGTCTGTGTATAACCTAATGAAATCCTATACAATTTCATTTTTCAACTGTCAAAAAAAGGCTATGGTAATACTGTATTCGTCTGTATCACAATATTATCTAAGGTTGTTGCCTTAACAACAATGTTAACAGCATTGTTGTGTTTCGGCAGTTAGAGCCAGAGGTAAGATAGCCAGTTCTTCTGTGGTTGACGGTGAAGGGGTGAAGCTCGCGTGCACTTTAGGCTTGATCATCACATGAGCGATTCTTCGTTGTGCTTAAAAAAATGTGCTTAGCCTATTTTTTATATAAATTTTAATGTATTTTACTGTATCTTTTTTAAAACAGTTAAGGAATTGTATTGTAAAGCAGATAGACACATTACGTTTTGCCTTGTTACAGCCATTTCATCCGACTGATAAAGATTGGATAATTTTAAGTGATAATCAAAAGGTTAAGCAATCCGTTTCCCCAGTTGTACATACGGCTACATATCAAGATACATTTCCAGTATAAGCTGATCTCGCACTGTATAGGATTTCCGTACAATGCGAGGTCAGCTTGTACTGCAAAAGTATAACTGATAAGTAGCCGTGTGTACTTGTGTCTCGTTAGTTCCACATAGCCCAGCACACATGTGTTTACACACACACACACACGTGTTTTATTTGCACATCGGTATTATGAGCGCAGGTTGTCGTTAATTCCGGACGCGGAAGAACTACCGCCCGGTTCTCTTAGTTGATTGACTCCTTCTCAATGCCGAAACGCACGCACTATCATTTCCTCTCTGTATGTGGAACTCAGCAAAACATCTGTTTATTTCCATCCACCTCGCCGCCGTATCACTGGCATTGAACACAGAACCTCAAGCTTAGCAGCCGCACTTGCAAACCAAAACAAGTAGATACCTACTTAGTTCAAGAATTTATTACAGTTTCGACTTTAACGGACTAGAAGGCAAGGTATGTGCGAGTACATCTAACGAAGTAACCTGTCGGAAAACTGTTGAAGGTATATTTAGTAACAACGTTCAAGTTATCAGCGTCTTTCACGTTGTTCCGTGGGAGTACACCCTGCAAGGTCGCGCCCATTGCCCCCACGTTCCATACTTTAGAAAGACATTACGATTACCTATTTTATTATGGTTGTTTGATTAAACCGATTATGTAGTAAGTGTTAAGTTTTTAGGGGTATGAGGAACAGGGTGTAAAGTTCACTCATCCCCCATAGAAAAGGGAGGATCCTCCAACCAGACGGGTTGTTATGTCTGGCGGGCAACTGCCCATATGTTGATTTCGGATAGTCTTATCTATGTTATTCGCTCAGTAAACTCTAACTGCGAGATGTAGGAATTGTGTGATTTTGTTTTGTAGTTTTTATATGTGGCGGTCTAACCGCTACATCACTCCCCTCCGGAGACCGGAGGTCGATAGTGGGCTGAGTCTTGGATCTTGCGATGCTTCACAGTGCCAGCTGTGGTTCCAGTGAGTCGGAACCGGGTGCCGCATAGTTCACGGTGAGTCGGAACTGTCTGCGGTGATTCCCCAGTGAGTCGGGGAGGCGCTGCGTCGTCATCCAGTGAGTCGGATGTGGTACAGCGCCGGGTTTTTGGCTGACTGCTTGCGTCGACCAGGAGAGGGTAGAATAGGCTCTGCTTGTGAGACCGGCCGGAAGTGCAGGTGCTGTGCCAAGGTTGCTGATGAGGCTGAGGGTGATGACCAGGAATGCGCGTTCGCTGCATGCTGGTGGTCAGGATACCCGTTGAAGCCGTGGGTGCTGGCTGGCTGTGTGACTCGCCTCACGAAAGCTTGCGGGAGTGATGATTATGACGTCACGCTGAAGTAGTTGCACGAAGGCTGCGTTGACGTTCATTCTCGGGGTCACCAATTTAGGGGTATGAGGAACAGGGTGTAAAGTTCACTCATCCACCATAGAAAAGGGAGGATCCTCCAACCAGACGGGTTGTTATATCTGGCGGGCAACTGCCCCATATGTTGATTTCGGATAGTCTTATCTATGTTATTCGCTCAGTAAACTCTAACTGCGAGATGTAGGAATTGTGTGACGTCATGTCTTTGCTGCGTAGTTTGTATGTCGCGGTGTAACCGCTACAAGTTAATAACTCAGTTTTGTGGCTGTGCACTGATTTCATAAAATACAGTAGACGATGTATATTTAGTAACTTAATCTAACTCATTGATTTCATTGCAAATACTCTTTTCTCTTTTTGTGATAATGATACTTAATTAACAATATAACATAACATCACGCCTTGTTTCCCCGAAGGGATAGGCAGAGGTGTACCTTAAAGTACACCCACATTTAGCCAGTTATGTTTAAGTCCCATGTAATAGGGGGCGAGCCTATTGCCATCAACCGGGCACTAATCCAGATTCCGGGCTGCTACTGAGAAATTCCAGATAGAAAAATCTATAAAACTATGCCCGACCCGGGAATCGAACCTAGTCGATTTAATTAACATTCAATTTATAATAATAATATCGACGTTTAAATGTCCTATAAATAAGTTATGTATTTAACTTCTTTGACACTGCACGAACAAGTAGCTAACTTTGTGACAGACTGGTGGCTGAAGTACGTTTAAAATAAAAACCTATATGACAGTCACCGGGGCCCTCCGGCGGCTACCTATATGACAGTCACCGGGGCCCTCCGGCGGCTACCTATATGACAGTCACCGGGGCCCTCCGGCGGCTACATATATGACAGTCACCGGGGCCCTTCGGCGGCTACATATATGACAGTCACCGGGGCCCTCCGGCGGCTACCTATATGACAGTCACCGGGGCCCTCCGGCGGCTACCTATATGACAGTCACCGGGGCCCTCCGGCGGCTACATATATGACAGTCACCGGGGCCCTCCGGCGGCTACCTATATGACAGTCACTGGGGCCCTCCGGCGGCTACCTATATGACAGTCACCGGGGCCCTCCGGCGGCTACCTATATGACAGTCACCGGGGCCCTCCGGCGGCTACATATATGACAGTCACCGGGGCCCTCCGGCGGCTACATATATGACAGTCACCGGGGCCCTCCGGCGGCTACATATATGACAGTCACCGGGGCCCTCCGGCGGCTACCTATATGCCTGTGATTTGGACCATAATAACAATGTACGAAATTTTTCCGAACCTTGGTTATTAAAAATTTTCCTTTTACCATTCATCCAGGAGACAGAATTATGTTCCTAAAGCAGACTGTAAACATAAATATTATTTGAATTATTCATTAAATTTATTCAGGCCTGACCTACGAAATGACGCTTTTGTTAGTTTGCACATTCATTACACCTGCAAGAAAACACCAACTGCACCTTTCATTGAATTAAATCAAATTAAAATTATATTGAATTAAACTTTTAAAAATAGTTTGTAAGTCTTATGTCTACTAACAACATTATGGGCCAAATGTGTCTGAAATAAAAAGATTTTATTTTTATTTTTTATTTTTTTATTACATTGCCCAGTAGCTAAGAATTATTTTTTCCAATTTCTTGTCTTTCGGAAAAGGGTAGGTACCTATATTTAATGAGCAGCACAGGTTCACTCGACGTCCAATTTCCTCTGTTATCGAGTTTCACTACACCTGCAAGAAATATTTCCGAGCTTTCAATCGAGTGAGCTGGTCGAGCTTCCTCTAACATCTAGCCAATTACACCTTCTACAGCAGCTTTCGAGCAATTTCCTCAACACTGCAACTACTACATCAACAATAATATAAAATAATAACTTCAATTCAATCTCCATAAATGAATGAAAACGACTTAATTACCCACAGTAGGTATAATAACGCGTTATATCGGTAATTACTACAACGTAACAGACTCACCCAAACACTTCGCGGCCAATTGTAACGTTGGCGATAACACTGGCTCTATAGGCATATTTGTTCAAACGTTTGTACAAAAGGAAAAGCTGAACAATTTTCCATAAATAACGTACAGAAGATCCACTTCAGTGATAGAAAGCTCACGCAAACTTGAAGTTTTGCTGAAGTTACGTGCGATTATTTACAATGGTTAAAGACTAACATTTAAACCATTCCAAATTTTCTCATTTATTATTGTGTGAGTTAGTTAGCACTTGTTGTTTGAAGTAAGTCTTCTGTACCTACACCTCACATTTCACCGACTGCCACAAGGCGGAGTCCCGCGGTGGCTCGCGGTTGGCTCGCAATTTGCGCACACCACAAATATATGGGTCACACTCATACATTAGTTAGTACCACAAATATTACCGAGAGTAATGTAACTGTTTGCTGTTCCTCTCAATAAAAAATAAAAATAAAAATAAAATAATGTGTGTCGCACACGAACGGGAACTACTTGGCGCTGTAACGTTACAACCTCATGGTGACGGCTATTAATTGCTGCCTGGCGTTTTTTCAATCCCGACGATTATTTGAGGCGGCTTCAACCCGACGACACGAGGGCGACGCGACCTGAAACCAGAAGAGATTATGTGCCCGAGCTTGTGCGTGAGTAAGTATATGAGACTTTGGCCAATATCGTAAGTATTTATTGTACGGCTGTCGCTTCAATCCTAGACCCCTTTATCAGCGATGTATTTCCAAGATGATTCATTAGACAGTAAATCAGAGACAGCTGTTGCTGCCATGATTGAAATAAACAAATCGTGATCAGAAGCAAGCCAGAACAGTACAAAGACCATGCACATGATGCGTGTACGCACACAGGAACATTACGTTCAGTTATAGTGAGGCGACACTCGACAGCACTTCCGTTTCCGCAGGCGACAGCCTTCGGTCACGCTTGCAATTGTTACGTGGAACTGCTCCGGGCAAACGTACTGACTAGATAAAGCGTTAGTTTCTACTCATCGCTAATTTTGTTCTACTTTTCTTATTTAGGTACTGGTTCATGTTTTCAAAATATTTTCAGTTGAGGAGGTTATTTACCATGATAATTTGCAAGTTTAATTTGTTTTTATTTATTGTTGCATAATAAGTTTTTTTTCTTAAAAATGCTAAGAAATTCGAACATTATTTTGATAACCTTCTACGAGATAAATCGAAATTGCGGTACTGGTCGAATACATGCGAGCGCCCGGCCGGCAATGTTTGTCTGAAAATCCATATCGCATTATTTGAGAAAAGTACTAGGTATACAAGCACAAGCCTTGGCCGCAACCAGGCATTACTGGAGTCACGTATGTGTGCCTCGTATTCTTCTCGGCCCACATTTTCAAGATCATCCATCAATGCCCTTATTGCAGACCGCGACAGTAATCCTAACTAATATTATAAGTGCGAAAGTGAGTTTGTTTGTTTGGTTGTATGTTACTCTTTCACGCTAAAACGGCTGAACGGATTTGGATGAAATTTGGCACACGGGTAGGCCATGACCCGGAATAGGACATAACCTACCCGTGTGCTTATACTTTGTATCCCGATATTCCCACGGGATCGACAGTTATGCGAGTGCAGCCGCGGGGCGCAGCTAGTGTACTATATACACAGTCATCCCTTACTTTCAATTGTTTAAAACTATAAATAAGTTGTCGACATTGCTGAGATTAGGTACTTATTATTTTCTTACAGGAAAAAATATGATTAATGTTGAATTATGAAGAAATTTCACGAGTGTAGTACATTAGCGGACACGAAAGAAGTAGCTGAAGGCAGATATGCGTGATGTATGGCCCGCGGCCGCCCCGGCGCGGCGCGGCCCGTAGCCGATGTACGGCCGGCGTGCGGCGTGCGGGGGTCAGCCGGCCAGCTCCTTTGTTTCATGTTCGTGCCACATTACACCTAATGTCACCTCAAGTATGTGCCGTTTCACAGAACTCTGTATTAATTTCTTTTGTGTTTTTGCGAACCATTATTTGTATAATGACTTTTTCATTAGAACAGGTTTTGATTGCTTTTCCCTTTACTTAATTAATAACACACACTCGGCATATTTTACTACGTTAGCTCTCCGAATACAACGCTCTCTTGTATAAGTGTGATTAACAGATGGTACTCGTAATAGTCAGTAAGGAGGTAGTAATTACTTTTGCTGTAAAGATGTTGTCATCAGAACCAAATAATTAATTAATGGTTGTTACAATGTAGTTACTTTTAGAACCTAATTAGGACGTGGTCTGTATTATTTATCAAAAATGTTGTTCAAGAATGCCCCTAACGAGTTCTCTGTAAACAAATACAAAGGGGACAACACAATATCAATAACAAAAAGGCATAAAATTGAATAAAGGCATTACATCATTGTCGGTGACTAGCCGGCAGGTGTGTGCGCGGCCTGCGCGTGCGATCGCGATAGCGCGGGCCTGTCACGGCCCTTAATTTTGACGACATGCGACATGTCCTTCGCGTCACACTTTTGTTTATAGCCGTTTAGTTACAACCAGGAAATAGGCACTTCCAACTGATAAGCCTAAATATTGAACGTTTTAGTACCTGCGCTCACACAGATAACGTAGTGTCAACATAAGTGTATATTTAATTCAAATGATTTTTCTGCAAGTATCTTAAAGTAGGTACCAGTAGTTATATGTGTTGAGTTTAAGAAAATTTAATTTAGGAGTTGATTTATTAGGTACAATATTATGTAGTTTTGTAGAGCGGCTGTTTTTACAAACTAACTTAAGTTTGGGCACAATATACATGTTTGGGTTTGGGTCATTAAGTTAGTTTGTAAAAACAGCCGCTCTACAAAACTACATATAGTTTTGTAGAGCGGCTGTTTTTACAAACTAACTTAAGTTTGGGCACAATATACATGTTTGGGTTTGGGTCATCCAGGTCATTGCTCCTGTGTTTGATAATAATAATGTAGGTAGGTATATGAGCCCGAGGTAATGGAATCTTTTTGTAGTAAGGTTATTCAAATTACACAACATTGTAAACAACCTATAGTAGGTAGGTATTTTTTTTTTTGTCATTTATGTAACGAGTCTGAGGGTAACAGGAATTGGCAGCGAGTGCATACGTACTTAGGTACGTACTTACCTTCTAGCTGAGTGTAGCGTGCGCTGTGAAGGAAGACCGTATCGAGCAGACGGAGCATCCGGAATCAGTCGCCAATAATAAATAACCGAGGCGGAACTACAGTGTCGCACGCAGCACATTCCGTCCGCGCGACAGGCGGGCGACGTGCGCGCGACAGCCGCGCGACAGTTGCGCGCGCTACGAGCGGCGGCGGCCCACGCGGTCATTTGTTGCTGTTGACATCAAAATTATTGTTCCGGTCTGGCTTAGCGTATGATCGTTGAGCTCCTTTCGAACTAGTTTCGATATTCATTGCTATGTAAAGAAAACTAAGCTGTTAACGTAACTGGTAGGTAAATAATGTTTTGGACACAAGTAACTTTTAAAGTGGCCATACCACTTAAATCATACAAGCAAGACGTGTTACTTTTCATTGACATTTACTTACTAAACCTTCAATCCTTCCTCCGACAGCTTTGCCATCAGTTCTTAAGGCCAGTCATCATGAGCTCTTCGAGTGACTGATGCATGTGCACACAGCGCAGTGGTAGTTAGCGGTGCACTAAGTGGAGGTGGGCTGAGGGCGCGTGTAGGTAGGCGGGAATCTCGCCGAGCTTCTGCACCTGCACATATACACCTCATAGAGTAGAGTTCCGCAGAAGCTCCACTCCACATAATACTGCTAATAATGAGCTTTCAGACATGGCTACAGATTATCTTTGCGGACGCAGCGACTGCGAATGTTTGTGTAATTTCTTCAAAAGGATGTTTTTAAGGATCTTTCCGATGTCACCCTGATTATCTTGATATTGTATTTTCCTGGAAATTCTAACGAACCTGGCAATCAAGCCTGAGAAAATTGAGAACCTCTTAACCTTAGAGAGAGATGAGAAGGACTCACGATCCTCAGCAATGAGGTATGGTTAAAGCAGGGATGAGGATTTCATACATAAACGATGGTCCCAAATCATTCACTGATATGTTGTAGCGGTTACATCGCCACATACGAACTACACATCAAAGACAGGACGTCGCACTAATCCTGTCAACCTGTTCCTCATACTTGTAAAAAGTGATAACACAGCTAGAGTTGGCCTGCTGTTCCTTCTTCAGTGGTTGCGTTCACATGATGCGCAGACGACACGAACCAGAGGTAAGTGCTACGGGTAAGTACATATATCGTGCCTTTAGTAGTGTAGTAGCAGTAGATTTATAACAAAACAAAGCTATTTAACAGAGTCACATACTCATAGCAGACAGCTATAATTTACTCTCATTTTGAAAACCTAGGTATATCAGGATACTGATTACAGCATGAAAAATTAGTGCAGGCGGGAGAAAGAAATGAATTATTTGTTGATGAAATATGAGAACATATTCCAATACAGTTAGACCACCACAGATAATGTCTGTAATCAGAGTGTTAGCGTCCAGCTCCCTGACTCGATGCAGCACGGACAAATGTGCGCAAATGAGTGGAGCGGCGGACTGCACGGGCTTCATATAAATATTGGCGATAAATCTTGAGCCGCCGGCGATCAGTAACCGATATTGATAGCGCACACATGCCGCACACACCGACCCCGGGCTAACTACACAAATGAGACGCTTAATTTAATTTTACATTAAATGTTAATGTAAGACAGGTTTGATATACTAAGAATGCCTATTATTCAGGTATTAGTAAACTGCTATTTTTCTTCGCTTAAAATGAAGAAATAAACATTTGCCTCGTAAGTGGACTACCGAAGATTATTGTTTGTCAGAAAAAGTTATAACTTCAGACAGCACAGAAGCAGTCTCGTTATGTAATTATATTATGAAGTTTAAAAAAGCAATTACTGCAAAACGCTCGGTGAACACTTACATGAGCGCAAAACAAACACGTGAGCGTTCGGCGACTGACAGCGTTTAAATGAGCGTGAATTTACGTAAACAGTGGCGCGCATGCGCGGGGCACGCGGGCGCGGGTTGCGTGCGCAACCACCGTAATTTGCGTTTTAAGGATACCGTGCAAGCAAAAAGTTGAAAACGCGCAGAATTTGCCGAAACACCGGTCTAATTTAATAAGCATTTCTCTTTTGAGTTTTTGGAACATACGTAACAACTCCCTGCGAGGCTTCAGCAAGCAACAAGTTAGGGTCAGTCGTCATTTATACATTGGGAAGAACTTGGTTATTGGACCTACCTCCTGCCAATATTAGAACTTTGAATTTAAAATAATAGGTTTTATCTACCTACTGAACGCATGCACTGAGGACGCATGTCCTATGCAATTAAATGATCAAATTATATATTAATATTTGTAATCACGTTCTTGAAAACGGCTCTAACGATTTCGATGAAAGTTGCAATACAGGGATGAAAGGGGGTGAAAAATCGATCTAGCTAGGTCTCATATCTGGGAAAACTCGTTTTCTCTATTTTCACCCGAGCAGGGCTCGGCCGCACAGGTACTGCATCTTATGATGACATCTGCTCATAAAATGTTACCCTAGTGCTTGGTCTAGATATTTCGTTAATTTACAGAACACCAATAAAAAAACTTGTTACATGAGGCAGTTAGTTATTCTAGAAAACGTCTCTCATTCCGCATTAGCTTCACGCATGCTCGACTTCTAACAAAAACTATCACATTCTGACTTTGGTTTGAGCTTGGCTAGAGCTTTTTCTAGATAAAGTCAATTAGTAGGGGAAGCCGAGGCAAAAACCCAGATAAAAAAAGACATTTATTAGTCTCATTAATATTCTTTAAAATAACGTAAAATTATTATCTTAGCCTACTAACATTCTGTGATAATCGAACATTAAGAAAAAAGAGAAAATGCCTGTTTTGCCCCGTCTCCGCTGCCAGTGACCAATATCTCTCTAGGTTCCGGGTACCAATATCCAGGGAACAAATATTCCACGTCTTCTTCTCTGATTCTTTTCCTTATTTTTTCTTTTCTTTCCGTCTTTTTCTTCTTTCCTTTCTTCTCGTAATCTGGTTTCTGTGTTTGAGCTTTTTCCAGATATTTTAATAAGGTGAACTTCTAGTGGTTTGCTTTTGGACTTATGCTTTGGGTTAAGGCATGATCTCTTTACGCGCTTACGGCGGTTTCCATCTCCCCCAATCTTTATTTAGCTCGCTCTGTCTTCTTAGTAGCTAACCTTAATAAATTGTATCTGCAGAATAAATATAAACATAGCATAATTACCCTAGACCTTGCTCATTCTGCCCCACCCATAAAGAATATTTGGTGATTAGTTCACAACTTTTTCTAGTTATTTAGCCACACAATTGAAAGTAGTAATTTACATAAGAGCTAAGAATGTAAGACAACCACGGTTAGCTACAATACAGACTACAAAATGTAAAAAAATATCAAAATCGTCAAGATGCGTTTATTCGTTTTGTCTACAAGTGACGTGCAGTAAGGCACACAAAACCATTGAGTAATTCCATACGATAAGATGTATGTTTGTGTAAAAGTGTCTCAAGATCTACTTACATTACATAACCATCATTTAATTTCAATGCTTTATTTCGTACTTGCATAGGTATAGTACCAACGTTCTGTCCTTTAACAGTGTTCAATGTCGATCCTAAGTAGACCATTAAACCTACTGCTTCACTAGTAGAGTCGCACATAATTAATATAACGCTGCGAAGTAAGGCAGTACATAGGCGTTGAAACCGATACGGCGTTTTTGTGTGCGATAAGGTGCGCGGTCACCTGCGCGCACGCATCTGCCACTGAGACGCGACCACGGTTGCTAACAAAGGTAGTATAAATCAAAATGTTTGTGACTGAGTGCCAATTAATTGAAAAGATCGGTGAACATTGTAATTAATGAAATAGGCGCGAAGTTTACAACCCTATTGGTGATGCCGCTGACAAATGAAGAAAACTTGGTGAGCTCTTAAACCTTAACGATATAATGCCCTCATAGTGGTAGGTACCTATAGTTTTGAGGGTTCCGTACCTCAAACAGAAGGAACCCATAAAGGATCACTCGTGTCTGGCTGGCTGTCCATCTGTCACAGTCAATTTCCTCCGAATCTACTGGACCAATTTAGTTGAAATTTGGTACACATATGAATAATTTCTGTGACCCAAACACGGACGTGTAACGTAAATAAATACACTTTGTATATGGGGGTCACTTTTCGGGGTCAAATTGGAAAAAAAAAAAAAAAAGTTTTGCAAACTGTGCCGTCTGACGGTGTGTGTGACATATGAAATGAAGGGCTTATGAGGATATCAATTTTATTTTAAATAATTTTAAAATATCTACTTTTAAAAGTATTTAAGAAAATTGATGAAAATTGACCATCCCCCCCCTTAAGCCCAAAAATACTGAGCCGATTTTTTTTTTTTAAATACAGAGAATGGTTCTTTACTCATAGATTACAGGAAAACCTATAAGAAATCTATGGTCTTAAAATAATCTGGTAAATCTATCAATATTACACGCGCGTACAAACTTACATTTGCAGTTGGAATGTATGGGAGAACATGTTTTTACTATTTGTACTATTCACTATTGGATATTAGAGCAGTGGTGGCCCAGTGGTAACGGCTCCGACTTACGAGGTTCGAACACAAGCAGGCGCTTTACTTTGTGTAAATAATGTCATTACCACTGCTCTCAAAACGGTGAAGGAAAACATCGTGAGGAAACCGGCATGTCTTAGAACCAAAAATTCGAAGACATGTGACATCTACCAACCCGCATTGGGCCCGCGTGGTGGATTAAGCTGTTTTCAGACCAGCGTGATTTGTCGCGCGACGCGACACGAACAATACAAAACTTCACGGTATAACAATAACAGGTGTCGCGCTGGTCTGAATACAGCTTTACAGCCCACTCCCTCTCGCAGAGAGGACGCCTGTGTCCCAGCAGTGGGAACATTAATAGTGATTATGATTATTATGATAATGATGGATATTCAACTCTCGGCGCTAAGCAGAGCGTCAAGTCCTATACGCGAGAAAAAATCGCCGCGATTTTATGACGTCCGTGCCAATGTGGACTAATGGAGTTGGGTGGCCGTGAACGGCCACCTTTATAAGCTTTAGTTCCTTCTCAGTTGAATTACCGCAATAAAGATGGTTATAAAAATTAACCGAATACTGCAATGGACAGTTTTCGCGTTGCACTTTGTCACCGTACAGTAGAAGCACTGTGAGTACTGTAGTTATTCACTGCTGCAACCAGTGAGTGCGGCACGATGCGCAGGGGCAGCGGCGGGTGTGGAGCGGCGTGCGGGCGGGGCGGGGGGTGGCGCATGCGCGCTGCGGCCCATGGGGCGCGGGGCAAGGCCGCCCGCTACCACGCTATTTTTACCCGCCAATGACGACGCCAGCGAGTCATAAGGAAACTGTCGTCGCTGAAGTTGACCACAAATCTGCTAGGAATGGAAAATCATGTGAATGCAAGCTGTGGAAGTAATGGAAATTTCCAGTGGCCACTAAATCAGCAGAATGGCGGAGGTGTTGGCAATCACGGTTACATAAAATTCTGATATCAAATCATAATCTTATCCGGAAACGAGGTTAAAGTTTAAAAACGTGCCGCCTTGATGGGGGCAAGGGAGGGGGATTTACTAATCCCCCCAATCTCCCCCCGCCAGAGATACATGATTTTTTTTAAACAACTTTTTAATAAGACATTAATCTAATAGAAAATGTTGATAAATGAAATGTAAAGGGAGGTGGAAGGGAGAAGAGAAGAAGGAGAGAGGAAGAGGGCAATTTATCCCCCACTCACTAGTTCACACGACGGGTGACAAATTTTCAAGATCAATGTCAAACGTCTCAAAGGTCAAATTCATATTAAAAAAAAATATATATATTTATGGTAAACATAAAATTTTTGAAGTAAGTTCTCCTATTTCTGTCTGCAAGGTTTAAAGGAACCTAAACCGAAGGAGATGAAGGAGGCTAGTTCGTTCGCTTTGCTCGCTCATTTACACCCCGTCATCCTCCTCCTCATCGAACCTAACCTGTCTGCGTCAGGGTGCCCCAAGTCCTGAGCTCGCTTCGCTCGCTCTTACATCCTAAGTTTTCATTGTCTTTTTACTAAGTCGAGATTACTCGAGATGTGTCGGAACTTGGGGCACCCCGACACGAGACAGGTTAGGTTAAACCACCACAGCAGACGTAGCTATAATACAGGGTAGCAGGGACATCGACGCGAAGCCTGTTACCATGGAATCAGTACGTTGCGTTGCCTTACGTAGCGTCGAAATTATTTGACGGATATTTAAAAAAAAATCTGCTGTTCCATACATTTTTACCGCGTAGATATTGCACTTTTCTATGAAACAGGTAAAAAAACCCCAAACAGCCTCACACTCTTGCTAGCCAGGCGACACGTTTCGAAACACAACCCGGAAACGATTCTATTGCATATATATAACTAGGTTATGATATTTTTTGTGTCACAACATTAACACGAAGAAAGTTTAAAAATTATCACAATAAACGAAAAGATAATAGATACAATAGGGTTATTTCCAAAGCAACAATTAGCGAACAATAGAAATCGATTACCTTCTACCAACCATAAAAAGATAAAAATACCCAAGAAAACAAAAAAGGCTCGCTCAGCAATCTATTTGAGAGCCATCAATCGGTCCCGGGCAGAACAAATAAAACATTAGCCGCGTCAAAAGCCAACAAACTATAAACCCTCTGCGAGGAGCCGTATTAATTTGACATATACCGCTCATCCGAACTAACAGCAGGTGTTCCTAAATTGTCTATGATAAATATACGCCATCAATATAGCAGAGCGACGCACACCCTTTCATGGTTGGAATATAAAACCGTAATTGTGGTCACGACGTTTTATCCGGAACACTTATTAGCTGGCCAGGTACGGGTAGTGGGCGCTGGGCACCCATCGGGTCCACCACCGAACTATTTTTATATCCCTGATAGACCGACGGAGATTCCCCACAAAGATTAACCGAACGGTTATTTGAAGCGTGAAATTTCGGCATCAGTCCATTTGTGAATTTGCGTAAAACAAAATCTTATTGCAGATAAATAAACTAATAACTATAAATACGATTTACGAGTTATATTAATAGCTCATCCAAAATGGTAGCTGTCTATTCGTTAAGTGAAAGGTCGTTGTGAAAAAAATCAAATAGTCAATAATACTGATATAGTTGACAGTTTATGGCGTCGACAATTTGATTCTGTATTAAGTTCTAAATACCCATGGTATCTTATAAAACGTTACGATAGTTCGGCGTGGATTGGCGGCACGGCGAACTGTTTCTTACGAAATAAAAATGTACTAAAAACTCGTTTCGATATCTTAGTCCTTAATTGGCTTTAGAAATGTGATGCTTTAGCGGCGAGCGATTCGTGATTGATAAGTCACATAACGCACTGCGTCACCAGTCACCGACAGCGACACCCGACAGCCCGGCAGGCCCGGCAGGCCGCACTCAGGCTCGGATGGAGTTATCCACTGATAACGCGAGTCGCGACCGATGCCTGCATTAAGTGAAGGCAATTTAAATTAACGCGAGTTAGCTATTTGTTTAAACTTAGAGCTGTTTCGTATCTGCCAGTGTGCCACTTTCTTTCTCTGATACATGTAACGTAACATAGACGGGCTATTAATGCCTCGCCGTTGAGAAGCCTATCCATTTGGGATTGACGAAATTTAAAGATAAAGTTGGCGTAATCACCTCGCAGCCTACAATATGTCGATGATCAAGGACGCTAGATCTGTTTGCACAATCTGAAACATGTTTCGCTTGACCTGGAAATCGAACCCGATACAAATAGACAGAGTGTCGATATTAAGGATGACATTACTCATACTGAAGGGACTTGGACACGATACTTTCAAGCGTACAAGCGGATGGTTGTGAGCAGGATACTGCAACTGCAACTCGTAGCGTCGACTCTCGCGCCTATTCGTGCTGCAGGTAATGTTTCAGTTACTGGCCATATTTTGAGTGCTATACACGTAATAATCTATGTCACCGAGATTCTGAATACGGGGCAATAAAGTGACAGACTAAATAATTTGGGTGTCGGCGTGAAATGTAAGTGCAGGTGCGGGGCGTTAGCGCGCGACTTTTGTTGCCGCGGCGCGTTGCAGACCCATAGATCCCACGCGCCGGCGAGCTCGCGCCAAACTGGTCGATCGACTCTTGCGCAACTCGGAGACTACAGTTGGTTTCCAATTTTATGTTGACCGGTTTCAAAGTTGTCTTAGCCTTCTAATTTCGGCTCGTTTAGATTGGAAAATACGTCGACAAAGATATTTGAAATGAAACTGCCGAGTG
The DNA here is from genome assembly GCA_948150665.1 of Conistra vaccinii. Lineage (NCBI taxonomy): Eukaryota > Metazoa > Arthropoda > Insecta > Lepidoptera > Noctuidae > Conistra > Conistra vaccinii. The sequence continues at coordinate 569,914 of OX411321.1, forward strand.
AGATCGGAGCCCACTCGCGTATCGCTCGCCGCCGCCCGCATTAAGATTCCTACCGATCATTGTCTGTCGCTGCTGTTAAGTCATTAATTAAACACTCATTGAAAGTAACTTCCAAGTTTCGCATAAAAATGTCTATTTAATGACTAGTTAGAATTTTCACTGTGCTGTAGGATATTGCTTGCTGACGCTACATCCTTTACAAATTTCTATAAGTTGATTTACGCAATCATAATAAAAACCTCAGATTTACTTAAATGATGACCATATTGATCCTAGTTCAGTGTCCAGGACTACCTATAGCTAATTTATTTTCTGGCTTCGTGGCTACAGGATTGTACAAACTATTTGAACGTTATGCTCGACCTACTTCTGGTATAGAGAAGTGTGAGGAAAATTATTTAAAAACATCGTTGGAGATATTGTGGTTGAATATGATGGTCAATGTCGCAGCCGCGTCATGTCGCGCGATGTCGCGTGTCGTGGTCGGCGCGGCACGGCGCGGCGCGGCCCACGCGTGCCCTGTACAAATACTGTCGGCGGGAGTCCGTGCACAAATCAACGCGATCGGACGTGCGCGCACCGGACCCCCGGTGGCAGCGCCTGCAGGGCTGCCAGCAGTGCGGGACATGCACCAGCAATGCCAAGCTTTAGCTTATCTACGTTATAAGTACTTGAGGATTCTAAGAAAGAGTAATCAGCAGACGTAAGGGTAACTTTTGTTTGATTTTGATATAACATTATTTGTGGTCATCTTGGAGAATTTCTTATTTTACATCAGCCCAAAGATTTCCTCTTTTGAAATTAACCTGCCATACCATTCGAGAGCAGGAAAAATGTCAGTTTTCGGTAGTATTAAAATTGGTTGTTATATGTTTCCCAGATGCAGGGTCAGCTCGGAGTGCTGCACGTCGAGGCGCGGTCAACCCTGCGGCGGACCCCCGGCGCGACGACAGCGCCAACATCTCTCACCTCCGGGGCCCCGTAATGAACAATATAAATGTGCCATTTGCCGGCCCCGCCGAGCCCTGCCGAGCCCCGCCGAGCTCGACACCCTCCGCAACACTCCTCCACGCACAGGTATATATACATAAATAACTCGATATATATAGCTAGCGCTAGATACCAACCATGATTTACAGCGTTGTATTCGCTACTGAATCTAGAAACTCATAATTTAACTCCAGTGCAATAAATAAACGTTTAAGTGCAGGCAATCTGTCGAATCCATCTCAGGATTGTGGATAATAAAACTGTTGACGATTTGTTGAAGTTCAGATGGTGGGTCGCAACCGGTTCACTCAATCTTCTTCGAATCATGTACACATTTGTCATATTTTTGAGTTATCAAAAGCGCCAAGGTTTTATAGAAATCGTTTAGCAGTCGAGGCAGACGGAAACGTACGTCATTATCATGAACCCACCCACAAAAAAGATTTCAAATTAAATCTCCAGACGATCGAGCAACAAATATTATCAAAAGAACTATAAAATTTTCTAAATGACTGCTAAATTCCGTCGTCTATTAAGGAAATTGTCCTTTAAAAACTCGATCCCTTTAAGGGATGTGACAGGACTATTATACTATTAGGATCGTTTTTAGTAATGATAGGGCCGGTGTACGCGACCAGATCGCCGGGAGGGACTAATCGTGCGCCGACACAAAAAACTTTGGGCACTTCATTATAGCTATACGTGTGCATTATTAAAAGCTCGCTCGGGACGACGGCGACGGCCGCAGACAGTTGATTTTGCATTCCTTTACGGTGAGTGGAGCGGACGCAGGGAACTTTGACAGCGCCGAGGACGATATAGGACAGGAACCAATTAAACAACCAGTTTTATTTAATTTAAATCTCAACAGTAATAAGAATAAAACGAATGAACGGAAATCTGAAAACCTCGCTGCAACCACACCGACAAAGCTCCGAGAACAGCAGAACACAAATCTAAAGACAAAACAGACAATAGTAGCGGCAAAAAACGACGTCCAGCCCCGGAGCCGGTGGAATTTGGAATCGAAATTCGCGGATCGCATTTTGCGAATACTCTCGCGTGTTACTGCATTATTATTTAAGTTAGGGCATTAAAAAAATGGTTGAGATGGTCTGCGGGTGTTTTTTTGGAGGCGCGTGCGCGGGGGCATAATTGGCGCGCCGGACGCGCAGGCAGGAGCGAGCACTTTTTGCGAACGAGATCGAGTCGCCGTTTGATAACCGTCCATACATAACGGCACCAACTGGACGCACTACTGACAACACAACTAACACATAGACAATCTACTGAGCTTCTCTAAACGTAATAGGCCAAACGTAGACGCAAACATAGCGATGCATTCCGTTGTCCGAATGTGGGCATTAATGGACAGTTTGTCACCATAGGAGGAACATTACCCGCTCGCTGTGTAGGTGTACTGATAATTGGGAAACATAAAACCAACGTTCCAAAGAAAATGAAAAAGCTCCACGTGAGGGTACCTTCAGAGTCGATGAATGGACTCAATGAATGCAAAGATACTTTGTATGCAGTTAATATAGCCTTTTTATTGTGATGAATATTATGCTGCTACTACATTTAATAGTGTGGTTTTAAGACCTGAATGGAATGGCGCAATCTAAATAAAGGAATAATAACAGCAACTAAAAATGAATACGAAAGACATCCTGAGGTGCAGGTAAGAAAAGGGGTACGCGAGACCCTTAAAACAAAAATTGGTCGAGTGTTGCTCCGAGCGATGGTTGACCGACGAAACGTTTTGGTCCTTTTACACCACACAAAAAGTAATTTAGACCATGATGACGGGACCCAATATGATAACAGGAATCCCGTTGCGTAGCCCGCGGTGCTCGGGCAAATGTTGCAGAGCTGAGCTTCGGACGAGCGGAGATGATATCTTCTTTTTTGTCACAGCACTAACGACGCTTGAGAGGACTGTTAAAATATCTGACCTCACAGGAGCGCGTCGCGGTGCAGGGCGCGTCACTCCCGTTGTCCGTCAAACGTCATTCCTCTCGCTAACACAATGGAATAGACTTTGCAAAAATGGGTACGCGTGTCGCAGCCCCGGCAGACCCAACAATGGCTCCAAAAAACAAACAATCGGAATAGAAATCGAAAACAGAGCTTCTTGCCGAAGCGACAGAACGGGATTTTGGAAATCCGGTTTAAATTTTTGTTTGGTTTTTGTTGATTGTACCTCCACCGCGCTATTGTCGACATGTCACTAGTTTTGGGGACACAATAATGCCAATCGAATGAGGACGTCCTCAAAAAACTATTTGTTATGGTCCCGCTTGATAATGCGCTGCTAACGATAGATAAAAAGACCTCTAGGCAAAAACACGCAGCAGACATTAAATGAATATACGATTTTTGACAGAATTCACTGATTTCATTGAAACCGTTGTCATGATTTGGTCACCAGTCTGTCTGTGTCATACCTTACTCTCAGTGTTATAGCGATCATTCCGAGGTACGGAGGGGTTTCTATATGTAATGGATGGTCACCCATCCATGAAACCGACCGCGGTAAGTGTAGCTTAACCTTTGATTGACTTTTGATTTTAATTTTTTAAACTGGTTTCGATAACTTTACGTTAGAGTACATAAACTACTTCTTATAGACAGAACTTTTGGTTATTCAGTGTTGTTATTAATGGTGTTATCTTCGATCTTTGACCGTTTGTACCTAGACACGCGGCAGCCAAGCTTTGAAGCTTGGCTGCCGCGTATCTTGGCTTGAGCCAGGAAAAAGGAGCTGGCGACACAGCAGTCGTGTGTTAAATTACACGAACCATTTGTAGCCACTTTTCACCCCAAATCTATTTAACATAATTATTATACACTTGAAAGATGTATTTATTAAAACCCTTTAGATTAACTAGAACCCCGAATGAGCGGTTTGAAATGAGCTGTAAGTATAGTTTAGGTGATAAGGGAGGGGGGGGGGGAATGATAAACTTTTATCTTTAAAAGTATTGATTTAAATAAATATTGATAAAGAGAAAACTCTTCTTTTGCTGGATCTACATCCATCACCTGCACATAATACACAAGAACCAGCCATATCATAAGAATTCAAAACTAAGTACGTCAGGTCGACCAAAATAATATGCGTACGTAGTCGCGGCTGTCGGCAACCCACTGAGAAATGGGTCGCGAGCGACCCGGGCGGCGGCGGCGGTTATCTGTGCTCTAGGGTTATAGCTACTGTAAATATGAAAGCGGTTCATTTATTTGTTTATATACAGGGTGGCAGGGACATCGACGCGAAGTTTGTTACCATGAATTCAGTATACATGATTCTGAACCCTGCGTTGAAATTTTTCGTAGGATATTAAAAAAAAAATCTGCTGTTTCATAGAAAAGTGCAATACCTACGCGGTCAAAATGTATGGAACAGCTGTTTTTTCGTTACCGACGGGTTCAGAATTATGATTGTACTAAATCCATGGTAACTGACTTCGCGTCGATGTCCCTGCCACCCTCTATAAATCAGGAAGTTATTAGGTCCGAAAAATACTTATCTTGTCTCATGTTATATAGTTTTAATGAATATTAGTACCTATTTTAGGTGATGATTGAACAGTTTGAGTTGATCTACCAATGTCATCATCAACATCAACCTATTAATGTTCCCACTGCTGGGACACAAGCCTCCTCTCTGTGAGAGGGAGTGGGCTGTAATCTACCACGCGGGCCCAATGCGGGTTGGTAGATGTCACATGTCTTCTAATTTTTGGTTCTAAGATATGCCGGTTTCCTCACGATGTTTTCCTTCACCGTATTGAGAGCAGTGGTGATGAAATTATTTACACAAAGTAAAGCGCCTGCTTGGGTTCGAACCCACGATCTACAACTCGTAAGTCGGGGCCGTTACCACTGGGCCACCACTCACTGCTACCAATATTGGTACCTACTTAGAATTAACTTTATAGTTGTAACTGTTTTGTTCGATATTCTGAACGCGTTGAAATACAGTTTAATACAAAAAATTATAAAAAATATACTTTTTGCACAGTTCCCTCATAGCAGCACACAAAGCGGGTCGAGGGCCAGAGGTGACGGTGTCACCCGTGCCCGACGACACCGCCGTAATACACACGGTACCATGGTGGGCTTTGCTTTGAACACAATTATTCCTATAAATAAAATATACGTGAAATTACTGAAAAATAACCAGGAGAAATTATCATAAGCAATTCTTAAAACTAAAGCCAAACGTTTAGCTAAAACCTCTGATTGCAAGCGGTCCTTGATCCTGAGACGCGACGACAACTACTTTCATTGTGATTTCCTTCACAATAGATTGTTTAGGTACCTAAGAATTTCAAGTTGCCTTTTGACCCGTGTCTGGGTCGAGATTTTCCATTGACTTTTTACAAAAATATTTGCTCAGTACATTTACCTTGGTTGATGTTATCTTTTAGATCAGTTTGGGGGTTCAAAGTTTTGCATTACCTTGAGACATCCTGCGTCATGCATGACTGTAACCTGTCGATGTTACATTGAGGCTACAAAAGTCTATTGCCAAAACATATTGATTTGCTTTAAGTTTATTGAATGTCGAAGTGACCGCTGTGCCTCCAGTTTGATACTGAATATGCATTACAACTACACGTCATACTATTATTGATTTAGTTAATTTCATTACCAAATAATAATTGATCATCAACCATATCACTGTCCATGATCATTTGCTTTCAAAATGTTGACACAAGCACACAGGGCGAAACTGTCAAGTTCTACTGGTTGTAAATTGTTGTCATCCAGTATTCAATTAAGATGTACCTTGAGTTTAAAATTTAACTGTCGTTCTGCAAATCAATAACTATTTCACACTTTGACTTTGTTCTCCAGTTTTCCTCATATAGGATACATAGAACTTGTGCCAGAGAAAAGTTTGCCACTATTTGAGATATTCACTTTTCTGACTGAAAATTTCTTACCCAAAATTCTACATACAACTAAGTTACCTATAAGTAATTATTCGACACCTTTATAGTTGTAGTACATGTAGTGTTCAGTCCTGTAGTGACCGTAGTGTGAGTGCAGAGTAGGTAGCGACGCGCGTAACAATGCGGCGCAGAGGTGGAGGTCAGGCCAGCGCTTGCGACACCCGCCGCCGCCGCCGCCGCCGCCGCCGCGATTGTCCGCGCATCAATATCAGTGCACTCCTTAGCGCTCTTTATTAATTACCTACGGCTTAAATGGTCTGTCTCCCAGCAATTTTGATTTGCAACAAATAATTGTCTTAGTTTGATAGGTAAAAAAATTGCTCTCGTAGGTTAATGCATTGTGTCACTGTGCGTCTTCTTTCAAGCTTCTAAAAAACTATCGCATAAAATTAAACCATAAAAAAAAAAAATTGTTTGTTATATTTATGTATTTGGGTGTTGTCATTCCAGCAAACAACCACCGTTTAAAAAGTTCGTTACAAAAACGCACGTAGACAATGAACAGCATAACTGCAAAAAATACAAAAAATCTATCACTCACGTTACTGTGCACTACAAAAAATAATCATTGTCAAAAGGTGAGAAAATCCGCTAATTAACACGTCGCCAGTGCCGCCCTCCAGTGGGCTCCAGGCCGCGATTGTTCCGACGCCACCCATTGTGGGCCAGCTTTTATCAAAGTATAATTAGCTTTTGTTCAGGTGTATTATTTTTTGAGTAAAATCCTCGTTCGAACTCCCTATTCACTTGCAAATAGGGAAGCCCGTGTTTACGTGTCGATGAACAGTAATTATCGGGCAGAAAAGTTTTTGCGACCACAATTTGTCACCCTCGAGAAAAATCCAGTCACGTTTTGTAATTGGGTTTCCTTCTGTGGTACTAGCAGCTGCTATCGTTCAATGTAAAGAGAAGAGGACGTAGAGAATGTGCTAAACGTCCCTTGTCCGCGCGTGCCGGCTCGTAATGTTTGTATAATTAATTGTAAGAGTGACGGATACCTGCGCTTCTATTGCGGCGCATGCGACGCTCAGGTGCATAAGCTTTATTTGTATTTTTTGCTTCCACTTCCCCTTTGCATAAATTATCATTTTCGCGATTGTCCCCGAGCGAAAGGATTTCTTCTGACCTACCATTGTTACTCTCGGGGTCAAACGCGAATGTCGTTCTTGCAAAAAGATGAATATACTTCGTTTTCTTCTTAAGAAGTTATGATTCTACAGCTCCATCCCTCAGAATTATAACAAGTCCGCACAGTCTTACGTAATTATTTTTATTTGTCGAACTAGTTACAGATCACTGAGCACTTTGTTATCTATTGCAATCATCTCAACACCGATATTTCCTTATTCTAAAACCAACGCTAATGCAGCCGCACTAAGTTCCAATTTAACCTTTTCAGTAGCATCTTGAGTGTCTTCATTCCTATTTTTAGATATTTACATTTTAGACTGTGCACGGGTTATTTTAAGGTTGTGTTTTGTTTGGCAGATTGGTGTGTGGTGTCACCTGGTCGCCAGGGGTCGGCAGCTGGTCCATTGTGGGGCTCATCACTTGACTCGCGCGAAAGGGATGCGTCGCCATGTGAACCGCTAACGGAATCCTGGGAATGCTCCCGCGCAGATAATGCGCAACAACTAGTATTGTACGACACAATAGTAATGCGATGTACTGCGCTTGTTTTGAAGCTGTATTACCCTATTACTAAATTGTATTACCCTATTACAATAAACTTATGAAAATATTTATACGTATAATAATTTATGAACAATCAACAGGCGCCCAACCTGGTTAAATGTTTAACTGCAGGACTTGGTTTATGAACGATGAGTCTATTGATCTGTAATGGCGATGGGGCTGATGCAAATAAATACAAATGAAATAAGGTATATTGTGGTAAGTAATAAATAGAAATCATGCATGTTCGCGGACGTGCAAGCCGAGTGTGAACTACTCAGTAGTAGTAATGCTCCCCGCTATCATATGTAAATGTACTTAGTGTTTGTGATGGGGAACATTCTTGGAAGAATGGTCCACTTATTGGGAATAGAAATTAGAATAAAAAAGAGACACCACAAAAAGAAACACAAGTATCTGTTTGGTGCGTGTTGTTGCCGATTTTCTAATATATCACAAACATTAATATGCTCGCGACCGGTTCTCGTGAGATCCGTTAGTGGCTTTATGTAAATTATTTAGTTTATGGCGTGCCTCTTAGTTTACATTCGAATGCTTTAACTTAAAAACATACCTAATGTCCGCGTAGAAATCGATCTCGTACTTACGCCAATAAAGTGAAATATTGGAACCAAATTATAGAAAGTATAATTTATTGCGCATCATAAAAAAGGTATTAGCAATATAATAACAAATCTCAGCAATAATGTTGACTGATCGAGTGATGACATGTAATCAGTAGACTGATTAATAAACGATATTAGCCAGTTGATTAACTAGCGGGTGGAATGTAGGTAGTACAGTACCTACCAGACGAGAACCATATGAACTTAGAGAATAGTTCGTGGGAATCGTTACAGAATAAATAGTTGATTTGGATGCCGTTACATGTAAAACTTGACACTTCAATGGCGAAGATGTTTGTAATGAAAAGAATTCGATTACTATGCACCGCGCGGAGGGCGCGTTAGAGCGCGCCTAGGGAAACGTTACCCAAACTAGTTTGTGACCAAACGGACCATCACATAGAGCCACATTGTCCAGATTAATGCACAAAACCGGATGCTGCGTCTCCCGGCCATCGATAAAACGGTCACAAACACTATAAACCAGCCCTATACTTCTTTATGTGATCTCTCGCGCTGACCGCCCTTCATAACGACGCTCGCTTGTCATTCATCACGCGCAGATGAAAGGAATCCGTATAATCAGCTGATAGTACCTACCCGTTCAACAACACTAACGGTCCATCTTTGATCAATTATCCGATCGACTAGTCCTACTCCCTAACCGCTTCGTCTAACGAATTTTCGATTCACTCTCATAGAAATGGAAAGCTAACCAGTTTTTATAATTTCAATAACGCAAGAGTCTTCTCGTTTTAAGATAGGCAGGTTATGAGCGTTTAGAAATATCCGTTGTAACTGGAGATACAATGGCTTCGGGAGAAATCGTCGGAGGATGCGCTGCACAGAGGGCTGAGATAATATCGTGTTTCGTGAACTCTGCGCCGATGTCTAATTTCCAATACAATGGGTGCTGTAAAAAACTGGCCTAAAATAAATGTGTCACAGTGCCACCCTCAGGCGGGCAGACAATGGACAAAGGAGCCCTCAAGAGCGTGCGTGAGCGCATTTAGCGACGCCACAATGCGCTGCGCCCACGCGCTTTGTGTCGCATTGTCGCGCAGCACAATCGCACAGGAAGATCGATACGCGACGATCGCATCGCATCTAGTAGACACGTGTGCTGCGCGTCAGGCGTACACCAAACACATGTAAATCACATTATTGTCGAGGTGAAAGTTGAACGAGACAAGAAAAGTAAAAGTCTTGCGGCTGACGCACTGGTGTCGCATCTGCGCCGTTTCGATATCATATTATGTTAATTCATTTGTGAGTTGGGGGCGCGGGGGCGCGGGGGCGCGGGGGCGGGTGGTCGGCGAAGGGTTTGTGCGATTGTTGGCCCTTATCGTGGTTGGGTACACAATGCGTGGATTGTGTTTTTTTACAAAGAGTCAAGAGACTAAAAAACTCGAGTCCTCTCTTGAGTTGTATTCATTTAGTTCCATTTGTGCTTTTCAATAATCTACTACAAATCGGCCAATCTCTTTGTAACAATCGTTCTCATAGTTATAGGACGCCATTCATTATATCTATTTGACATCGCGTTTTGTAAAGGTTTTGAATCAAATGATTTATGTTTCCTCTGACAGGCTAAACACGAATCTTTTATTTACTAGGTAAGACTGTATCAAGAAGGTTCCAAAAATTGTGTCATTTATCAACTAAGATTTACTTAAATATTGATGAACTGGTCGGAGTAGTGCGATGTTTTCCTCATACATAGTTGTGTTGTCTGCGCTGGGTTGGCTACCACCTCGATAACCATAACGCCTCCGATGAGCCGTCCGATGAGAAGTTTAGAATACGATTGACACACTGATATTAAGTGGCTTCCAATAAAACAGTTGCGACGCGAAAGTGAACGTATCGGATGAGATACGATGCACTAAATCGTTTTTAATCATGTTTCTGATTGAATCGCGGTTGATAATGATCTTCGATTAGCGCAGGACCGTAAGTCAACGCTTGGCGGTGTCGGCGCTGCCAGCCCGAGTGGCCGCCGCGGAGTGGCCGGCGACGCCAAATAACGCCATTTGTTCCTAATGGATCCGGCAGTTTGTACTTCTCGTATTGATGGCAATCTCTTAAACAGTAATTTGTCGCGCGAAGGGCGTCACATCGCGCGGGGTGCGACTCGCATCGCCATATGTCGCTCGCGGTTTTGACTCCTCGAGTGCGGTTAATTCGTAACTGCGGTGAGCACGTGCATTTTAATTGTTCCATTATGTCTTGTTTGGGGTGACGACATGACGCGGTGATCACTTCGACTTTGTATCGACATGGCTTCCTCCTCCCGAGTCACAGCCGTCCTATATGGTGGTGGCACATGAGCTATAAAGTTCAAGTGCTGGTCATTAACCCTAGCGAAACAATGGACAGGTACCTGGTCCATTAGATAATAAATACACAAGGTATCATCGTTGCTTAGACAATTCTAATTTTGAGTGACTAATTTTAAGTAAATTTTTTGCTTCATTGCAGGTAGGCGACAAGTAGGCGTTGATGAGGTCGCAGCAATGTTTCATTATCACCACACAAGTATACAAGAAAATGTGTGGAACTGCTTGTAATGTTGCGGTATCGCGAACCGCAGAAAAACAGTAAATAGCAACTTTTACAAACAGAAGGTCATCTATTTGTCCATAAAAAGCGTGCGGTGTAAGAGGCGCCCCCTCGCGGCCGCGGGGCCATTGTGGAGCCGTCCGATTCGCCGCACCTATTGTGCTGCTGTTTCCAGCCAAAACGTAAATAAAAGCAGATGTTACCATACTCCAAAATATTAAAACATGTCTTATACGGTCACATATAAAGCAGCTGCCAGACTGAATTGAACCTAATTTGCGAAATTGAGAGTTGAAATTGGCAAGGCTCGTTGTTGCGGTTATTTCGTTCTGGTTCGGTTTGTTTCCGCGGTTCTAGTGACCCAAGGTCCGCGGCTACATTGGTAGTTTTACCAAACCGAAATTGTTGTAGTTTAATAAAAGCGATATGAAACGCCAGGATGTTATTGACAGCCGATGGTATCGCGCTGATGGACGAGCGCCGCCGCGCCAATTACTAGTTAACATTGCTTCGATTAATTTAGTAGTTATCGATATGAGCTCTCGAGTTGATTTGTATGAGTTTGTAATGTATGGACTCGTGTTCGACTGTAATGATATTGATGATATTTAAGTGAAGATTTAGGTAGCGATGGACGATGATTATAATTTAATTAAACCGTTGTATTTTGAGGCAAAAAGAAGTAGGTTCAAAAGAACGCTACAATATACCGAAACCAAACTTCATGTACTTTCTGTAGCTAGACGTGGTCAATCCTAATATTAAGAAGGTGTCATTAATTCTCTCCACATGTCTTTACTCTCCATTAGTGTGACAATTTCCTCGTAGCTGCATGTCCACAGTCTCCGATCACAAAAATTCGCAACTCTTGTACTAACACATGACACAGCGTTAATTATTTTAAACATATTGATTGTTTCAATTGAAGTGATTGTAGTAACTTCACATGATTCCTTCATCTCCTTCAATTTCGAAAGATAATTAGTATTCGATTTCCGTATGCTATTGAGTAGTTTCGGTGCAGTGGATGCAAGTCTGCTCTCTGTGCAGTCATGCATTCGATTCTCATATTCATACGTTCAATAGATATTTTTTATTAGTCTGGTTGTTTATGTGAATCGATGGAAAAACTAGTCGATCGCGATGGTGAGATAACTTAGCATATACATATCGACTGCGGAAGGCAATATATTAACACGAAATGAACCTAACAATTTGTCTACTAATGTGGATAGTAATTGTTTTCAAATTCAGACACAGTTCTAAATCTTTTTAGCCGAATTAACAATAGACAATCGTAACATTAGAAGCCATTATCACCCCAAATCAAAAGCATGATTGTGGTGAACAAAACGCATCATTTGTCCTGCAGCACATAGTTGCCGGCTGATTGATCGCCGTGCGCATTACCCGGGCAGGCTGCACAATGCCCGGTCAGACCCCACACTTGATATAGCACGGCATGTTTATTGCAAGTTGTATGTTTGTGTGTGTTCATGTGGAAGTGGTAACTCATAAGTCATATTTCGTAGATTACGGTCGAGTGTGGTTTATTGACTAGAAGATAATTTTATTAGTGTAATCAAATTATTTTGTGGTTCACTCGGTTAATTTATGCATTTAAATGCATAAAAGTTTGGTCCTGTTAGAGAATCTAAATTAGTTTCACTTATGTCCGTTACTTTGAATGCTGTAGATAGAAAATATAAAAAAGTAGAGCTTTTTTTTTCTCGTTTCTGCTTTTGCCGTGCGAAAAGATTACCTTACGGCTAGTTTAGAAGCAGGGTTGGTTGTCACAGGTAAGTCCGATGTAAAAAAATACGAATTTGTATGAATATAAAAGTTAGTTTCAGATTCGAATAAATTAGTAGAATTTTTAACGCAACTGCCTGAGTTTTGTTTTAATTATAAGAAGTGTATAGAGTTCCGTTAACGGACCTTTATCCGCCACGGATAAAGTGCCTTTAGTGCGGCATAGTAGTAGCGCTGCCTCGGCCCGGCTAAACTGCCGTAATCATTGTATTGTCAATGTCATTGTCACTGTTATTTTGTTTGATTTTTGAGGTTAGTCCACGTTTGCTATAAACTTCAGTAACCATAATGTTCAAAAATTCAAAATTTTGTTTTAAGTACTTATTTATCTTTACTTCTAAAACTATTCTGTTGTAATATCGAGTAGGTACTATAATAAGTCCTAAGAATTGTTTTATATAATGTGTATTAGTCCGAATGTTCATTTATAATTAAATTGTTAGTTATAAAACATTTGCTAAATACTAGGTTTTAGTGACAGAAACGAGTCGCTGTAAATCCGACTCCACGCAGTCTTGTCTGCCCTACCCCTAGAGTGTAATTTAGAATCACGTAGGCGCGGAGGGGCGAAGCGGCCCGCGAGTTGAGAAGCAGGTGATTGTAACGCTCGCCGCCGCGGCTGAGGCTGGCCGGCCTCGCCGGCCAGTAAGACGAAGCTGCAGCGGTGAGCGTTAAACCATCTGCGACGATAAGCTCGCGTGAGACCGCCGGAACCCCGCAGCGCCGGAGCCGTGACAGAAACCATGCCTGCTGCATGTTACATGCTCGCTTGCATGCTGCATGCTTGCTTACATGCTATAATATCTTGCATGCTTTGCTTATATCCTACATGTTGCATGCTTGCTTGCATGCTGCATGCAAGTTGCATGCACGGTGTGGTTTAAAAAATCTGTTTAGTGGTGGTTCCCTGTCATACTGTACTATATTACCCGTTGCGTTTTTTTAAATAATTTACCTGATTTTTAAAAACATTCAGTTCACGGCTGACGACGGCACTTAATACACTGCTGAAATAGAGTGACGTTAACGGCACTTAATAAACTGCGAAGACAGAGTGCCGTTAACGGCCTTCTATACACTGCCTTAATTATATTCATTGAAATAAATTTGCGCAACAAGCGGACGCAGCCATGCCAGTAATCGAATCAGCTAGAGCCCTGCCATCCCCCGCAATGTGCCGTGAAGGACTTGTAGTTAATAAGAAGTTATCTTTATGAACAGCTCCTTGTTCGCACAGTAGTCAGCTGTCCATTAATGAACATGACATGATGCCATGATGGCTGCCTCTTTGGTATATAGTGGTCACAAGTGCAAATGCTGGTCTGGGGTTCGATCCACAGGTTAGGCATTTATTTAGGTTTTCTATTGAGAATACTTAGTATAGCAGCCCGATGTCTACATTTGTGCACGGTTGATTGTAATAGGCCATGAGCCACGGGTATGTTTAAGTTACCTGTTATAGGGGCATCCCTATAACATGTTACTTAAACATAACTGGTTAAATGTGTGTGAACATCTCTGCCCATCTTCGAAGAATACAAGCGTGATGGTATGTATATTTTCACTGTCAATTCTTACTGCATCCAAGTCAAAAGAGCGGCTATCTGATAAGAACTTGATTAGCAAAAGGTGGTTCCCGTATGCAGGTTGTGATCCGGGTTCATTGCATATTACTGGAAAGGTAAAGTATGTACGATGCGGGTTTGTTGGAGCATTCTTACGATTGATAGTGTAATTGAAGTAACATGTGTCTGAATTTAATACCAGGAACTGAAAGCTGGTGGTACAACTTAGGGGAGACCTTTGTCCAGCTGTGGACTTCGTTTGGTGTAGCTTATAATGGCGATCGTGGGATGAGTCAGCGGTGATAAAGATGAGAAAGCCACTATTTCCGTAAAAGACACGAATGATGTTCTTAGTTTTTTAGCAAAAAACGAATAGGACGTACTAAATTAAATCAAATCTATTTGCATGTTTCTTATTGAGACAGTGGCACCACAAATCCGTGGCCACTCGTAGCACCGCAGTCACCCTTTGTGGGCTGGCAGTAACCCAGTTAGCTGGTAATCATATTACTGCCCCACGCACCGCAGACAGACCCTCCTTAGCTGATGAACTATTCTTTAAATGAACCACAAAAAACGCTGTCTTTTAATAATTTTTTATTTTTATAAAAGTTCCAAAGGACTTGTAAAGTTTAAGGTCGTGAGTTCAGTACATACTTATAGCTCCTATGTCCATGTCCAAATAATTAAGTTTAAAAATAAAGTGCGACCGTTTGGAAAGAGGATCGGTCATTTAGCCTCAAAAGTTATCCTTTGCTCAACGTTGGACTTTTTGGTATTGATTTCATGTAAAAACTTTTATACTCTGTCTTCATAAAACATAATATGCAAAGGAGTTAGTATAATTAGTTTATTCATGTAGGGAATCAAGTGAGAGGTGCCAATTTAATGAATCATAATAAGCATACGGAGCGTATTGCTTGAAGTGATATTCATAACACTATCACAACACCCTTGCAGTAGTGTTCGCAGGTTGTGCGGTTGCGCTTGCGACACCAGCAGCAACCAGAAACCTGTTTCCCAGCAGAATCAGTCAGAGTGGGAGGACGCGGCTATTAGATACACTTTGTACTTTACTGTTATGTGCCAGATCGAGAAGATAAGCTAGAACGTTATTAGCACCTCGAAATTCAGACAATTCGCACTCAAAGTAATTCAATAAGTAGCTTTAGCTTATAGAACGAGAAATTTAGAATCGCTAGTTTGAGAGAAGCTTATCTTGTTATCACACGAGATGTGGCTACTTTCAAACTGCTTCCACAAATCTCAAATGCTACAGACAATACCTGAACTGATAGTAATTAACCTCTGTAAACCACTTTCAACTAGCATCTTAATAATTTCACTCAATATAAATGGGTGCCACGAGGCAAAAACTACGGTATTAACATCCAAGGACGGAAACCGGCATGCCTGAGAGATATATCTCGACGGCATGTGAAGCCAAGTCAGCCTACGGGCGGCTTTAAAACTCTGAAACCAGGTTAGTCACTAACCACCCGAAAAGAAGAAGAGGACGTCAATGTTGCCAAATGACTCCAATAGGTAAATATCGAATCTCGTCCACTTGTCAAAATAATGTATTATCCCATTTATCACACAACAATAGCTATCACAAACACGTGCAAACTAAATAATATATTATTGAAATATGCGGAGTATGGCGGCCATGTAATAGCCTGAAGCAGAATGTTGCACAGTTGTGTAAATGTCAGTCAGTTGTCATCGACGAGGCGTTTAATTGACACGTCTCTCGATACGTGACGTCAGCTACCTTCCTAAGGGCGGATTTCTCCGTTCCTATCAAAAACCGCGTTTATGGAAACTAAGTTCTTCATAAACGAGTTTATATGTTGTTATTGATCGCGATTTACGTCCAACCGATTTCTCCAGCTACATTTTGATCGTGTTCACGAAAACCAAGTTTCCGTGGCCATAGAATGTAAATGTTGTCACAAAAACGCAATGCGTTTAGCATTTGCAACATGCGATAGCGACCTACTGCACTTAAAACAAAAAAAAATTGTCAGTAAACTACTAAACGCGGGTACCAAGTTGCATGGACTTGGTAAGTCCATGCCGAGTCAAACTATGTTGTCAAAACCAAAGAGTGTTTACTTTCTACTTGGTAAAAACTGTTCTAGTCTCTTTGGTTCCGTCAATTGACATTGACATTTTCGTACTTCGTGTCGCGGTAATATTTAAATATTGTTGTGTGAATTTCGGGGAATTTTCTTTATTGAGTCTTTGAAACGAACAAGGGATCCAACCTTCGTAGCCCGTGAAAAGGAAGCCCTGATTCAGGTGGTGGATCAACATTTTCGAGTACTAGAATTAAAAAAAAATGATACCGTGAGTGTGAAACAAAACAACAGGAATGGAAGAAGATTTCAAATGAATTCAATGCGATTCCCAGCATCCAACCACGAGACTGGATGGGTCTTAAAAACTGTTGGGATTTTTTTTAAAGGATCAACTAGGCACACACTTTGTGCAACCAGCATTTTGTGTACAGGGAGGTTTGGGGAGGGTCTCACAAATATAACAAAAAATTGGTAAAATAGTACTTATTTTTGTTTGTAATGAATGTACTTTATTGTTTAAATATTGTTTTATTATTATTTATTACATACCACACCATTACATACATGTTATTCATTTAAATACACATATTTTGACATTAAATCACGCTCTACGTTTCTACGCAACTGGGTTGTACCAGATGATGCACCGATAGTGCTATAGATTGCACTCATGTGAAGTACACCAAATCACCAGGTAAAGCATATATTTATAATATTATAACAGATTGGATCGTCTCATTTAAAACACACAGTAAAAGATCAAGTACATCATTTATTAGAGGGGCATGCAGTTTTAAATTAAACTGAACAATCAATATTCTGGACACAATTTAATACTAACAACTTTTTTAGGTGGAGAGGATCCAGAGATTTCTCGCAACAAAAAACAAAATTTTTCATGAAATGACGATTCGATCTGTTGTAATACTATAAGAATAATGCTTTACCTGGTGATTTGGTGTACTTCACATGAGTGCAATCTATAGCACCGATATCATGCGGAAATTTTGCTTTCCTATAAAATTCTATTTGTGTTTGGTGGATATCGTGTGGTGACTCGGGAAAGTAAATGTGGCGTAGTTGGAGTGAGGCAATAGCAGCAATGACTTTGTGCACAATTCTGTGTGCAGTTGAAGTGCTAAATCCACATAGATCCGCAGCAGTCAGCTGGTAGCACCCAGTTGCGTAGAAACGTAGAGCACATAGCAACTGGATCTCTTAAATGTCGCTTGATACC
Source organism: Conistra vaccinii (assembly GCA_948150665.1). Lineage (NCBI taxonomy): Eukaryota > Metazoa > Arthropoda > Insecta > Lepidoptera > Noctuidae > Conistra > Conistra vaccinii. The sequence goes on from OX411321.1 coordinate 587,428, forward strand.
CCAAAGCATAAGATAATACTAGCCCCAAGGTCAAGCGCTCAAAAGGATATGCTGTGGGGGGTTGGAGATATGCTGTGGTTTCTGAAATACAAATAATTGGATTAGACCAAGAAGTTGTTTTATGCATAGGGTATACTCGTATTAATTTAAAAAAAAAACTTCTTTTGGTGCTTACATGTTTGAAGGAAACTCTATTTTATCTTCAGTGGACTCCAATACAGACAGAACTGTAGGTTTTAGGAGACGAAATTTTTCAAAAAGTCTTGATCATCCAGGGTTTCGAAGTGTTCTTCTCTCTCGCATATCCATCTTGGACGACGAACAATGAACTCATCCTCATCCCAACTTTCATCATAACATAGTCTCAATAATATTTTCATTTTAACTAGCCTACTAACCACAAAATCAAAATTAATAATTTATGCCAATAAATAATATCGTCGACACTGACAGCGTGTTGGCAGCTCTTTAAACTCGGGTTAAAGACTTGAACGCCAAAAATCCGGAGTTCAGAGTTTAAACTGGTTTATGCGTAACTGCGTTCACGTTTATGTTGGAGAAATCAAAAGTAGAATTCGGAACTCAGTTTTGGCTTTAACTTGAGTTTAGCGTGAATTGATCACGATCAATTGCGTTGGAGAAATCCGCCCCAAAAGTAGAATCCGGAACTCAGTTTTGGCTTTAACTTGAGTTTAGCGTGAATTGATCACGATCAATTGCGTTGGAGAAATCCGCCCTAAGATTGGTAACTTTAGAACGTGTTGGTAAGTCGAAGAACAGGTGAAGAATCGTTACCATAATAATGAGAGATATATAATATTTTTATTGTAATTGAAAAAACAGGAAAGTAAACAAATATGTAATATGACTAGGCCAATCTGATGAAGAAATTGTGGGCTTTCCCTACATCTGACGAGTTTGACAACTCAGATTTGTACTATTTTTAAAAGGATATTCGGGGCGAATAAAATTTATTCTGTGCAACAGCAACCTATCCTAGTGAATATATAAATATCTGACGGATTGATGGAACCTTTTGGCAAATACAATAAAATTTCATTGATTTAAGAAAGTATCCAAAAGTGGTGATAATTATGCATTTATCTCTAAATCAACTAATCGAATAGCTTTGATTGCTATTTCAATTTAAAGCTGACCCTTTTGTGAGGATTTGTCGGTATTAAAAAATTTTAAAGTATCAAACTCTTCAAAGTAATGATTACAGGCTAAGTAGCAAAACTAGAACATCGTTAGAATACACCATGAATAGAGTTGATTATTTCAAAATTTTACTATGTCATATCACCAACCAAACCGATCAGAAAAATTTACCACCACTGGGGAAAACTTGTATTAACCACGCTACGCTAAGACATGCTACGCCATGACATGGTACGCTACGAAATGCTACGCCAAGACACGCTCCGCTACGACATGCTACGACAAGATATGCTACGCCTCTCGGAGCTACGCTATAGGAACTAAGCTTCTCATCTATTTAAATCTTTGTTCTGAAAGTTACCTAACCACTTGACAAGGTATATCGCAGGGTATTTCTGTTTGCCAGCCACCTAGTGTGTTGCACTTAACGTGACAATCAAAGTCAACAATACTTAACGTAAGTGGCCGATTATAAAGTTATGACAGCTGAGCGTGAACGATACAACCACGCGCCATAATTATAATAGTAACACAAATATTATACAATGGAGGCGAAACAATAAAAAACATGACACACACTAACAAATTCTAATCTGTCGGAGTGAGCGGTCAGCGACACGGCCGCCCGCGGGCCGACCATGCGCAATAAAACGTATAATACCATTATTTGTTTATCGATAAACGATTTGCATGTGTTAAGTATGTGTCGTCATGCGGGATTACCATGAGAATGCGCGGGCGCTGCATACGTCACTCGCCCATGCGCGGTGGATCACTGCAGCATCCTGTTACATTCAGATACTGGGCTATCTTCATCTACATACTCAAAATAAATTATAATTCTTACTTTACGCAGGTACTGCTTTTGCTTGTTCAATAAGTCAGAACACCTAAAGTACAAACTGAGCCTTGTGTACACATGATGTTTGTCGACAGGGTTCACGTGAAACTCACAATTCCTGTAGGGGAAAGATCAAAACAACAATGATGTACAAAAACTAACCCCATATACCTAATCTTAGTAGGTACTTACTTACACAGTTAACTGACGTACGAAATTTTACAATTTAAATTACTGCAAATGGAAAATTAACAACAGTTGATCGACAATCAGCTAACGTTGGGAAAAATCCTTTTATTTGTAACTAAATTCCGTTAGTATGTGTGTGACTATGAATGATAACTGAAAGATAATGATAAAAATCGATCTTAAAGAAGGTCAAAGTATTTACTAAAATCATCCGCACCAACCGCAAAATAATGTCATTCAATTATTTTGTTGTATGACTTTAGTGATAAGGACAGTTGCAGCTACAGAACGCGCCGCCCACCTGTGCCGGCATAATGTACGACATAATCAACGCGTGCGCGTTTCTCTGCTACATTTCCGTATGGTTTTGTAAAAATCATATTATGAATAGTCCGAAAGTGAACCCACCTTGAATATATTTAAATTAATTACGCATCGCTAATGGAGAACGGTCCAAGGACGATTTTTGCATACGATTGTAACGGCACATAAATTGTTATCGCTGCTGCTTCATCCAAGTTCTTTTACATTAATTTTGTCATCTACACAAAATTATAGTTTACTTCGTAACCGACGAAAATATTTGTTCTTTCGTAAATGTAAATTGATTAGGCAGGTAGGTGGGTTACGATTTTTTTGTCAGTGGATTTAGAATTGACTTTTCGAACTCTGGTATTTACTTCATTTTATATTTATCTTAAAAATATCCTTATTTCCACAATATTTAGCTCGTTGTGTTTGTATAATTGGACAAAATGATATAATATTTTATTTATTTTAAACGCATTTTTTTTGTGATAGTGCCGGGTGTTGTTGCGCGTTGCACCGGTCCGGAGGCTGACCGGGACTATGACGAGGGGACGAATCAAACACCCCTTATCATCTAGAACAGGTTCTGTACAAGTACACTAATTTGAATAAATTCCCATACGATGCATAGCGCAAGTGAATATTTGAATAATTCTAGTCGATTCTGCATTCATCTCGTGGCTTAGAAAAAATCCGTTACAATGTGTCACAGGTTTTTGGTTTCGTTCCCCTGTAAGTGAGTAATATAATTTACATCTTTTTTAATGATGAAAGAAACATACAAGTTATTAAAATATGTAATGCAACCTGAGCAACAAAACTTTGTGGTCACGTAATCAGTAATAAATTATTTAAAATTCATGTTGATGATATAAATCACTGAAATATTAATATTTACTATCTCATGTAGGTGAAAAAACTATGTGACTTTATTCATTTAACCGGAATTCTAGGAAAATTAAAGGTTAAAAATGGAAGAAGCTAAGAGGATATTATTGCATTTTATAAATAAAAATAACAACTTGTTTATGTTGCCGACTGTACCGTCCATCGCAAGGGTTGTTGTTTGTCCGAAGGGGATATCGCATTGTACAGTACTTTTTTGTTAAAAGGAAGAATTGTTAATAATAATAATAGTGATTTGTACAAACGATTTTTAACAGTAATACAACGTCATAATAAATGTCATATTTTTTCCAAAATTCACTAGACGCTTATAAATGTTAGGTAGGTATTCATTATAAAAATTTCTCAAACATATTAACTTAAATATTATAATATAAATCATATTATATTAAACAAATTAACACATTTATTTAGACACAGCCAAATAAAAAATACTTTAGTAAACAGTGTTTCGGACCTGCCAATACCTATCTAGGGAACTACTAATTACCGAATCATGAAAGGTTTAACGTTCTGACTGTTCAGTTGTGCACTAAACATGTAAATAATGAGCGGCTCGTATCATTAGGCATCACTCACACCGAGCATTAATCAGGCGGGTGCACATTAGTTCTGGCGCAGACGGCCGACTAAACTGCGTTTTGTCGCCATAATCGCGCTACCGCGCTGAACACACCGTTACTTTACTATGTGCTAACTAGATGTTTGTATTGTGCCTATTTTGTTGAGAAGCCGCTGTTTTGTGGTTGTTTGATTGTGTGTAGTATATGTGTAATGAAATATGAGGTTCGCATTACCAATTAGAGGATTATATCCAAGATAAGAATGCTTGGAAACATGCTGGTCCTGCTCCAAAGGACAATTTAGACGTTCAGGGGCAAAATGTCCAATTCTCAAAATGTACAACGGTGTCAAAATGTCCAAATCCCAAAATGTCCAATTGTCAGAATGTCCAATTGTCAAAATGTCCAATGGTCAAAATGTCCAAGTCTAGAAAATGTCTAAGTCTAGATAAAACCAAACTGGTTGCTAACTTAATTGTATTTTTTATTATACGGTAATGTACAAAATATTGTAAAAAAAAAATTAAGAGTAACGATGGAGTTTCTTGCCCATTCTTCTCCATACGAAACCTACCTTTTGGAAGGGGCGACTAGAATCAATTTAATTTTTTTGTAAATCTTTGACGTTCAAAAGTGCCTTATAAGTGCCTAATTGAAATAAATTATTTGACTTTGATTTAGGTCATAATAGAAAGATTTCCGAGTAATTACCTACCTACTCAAATTATCTTTTGTTGGTAAAGTAAAACGTTTTTTTGTTGTTTAATGTTTGTCTTCACAGGAGGAGGAGGAGCTCGCGGCTAAGTAATAACAGCCGCACGGGTCTATCCATCAGGTTAAGCTACGCTTGCCGGGGTTCGTCCGTGGATGGGTGACCATCTTTACATACCGAGATTCCTCTGTGCCTCGGAAACCATGTTAAGTCGTTGGTCCCGGCTGTCATTCGTGGAGCTTTGACAGTAGTTACGGGTCATCAGAAGCCCGAAAGTCTGACAACCAGTCTTACCAAGGGGTATCGTAATACCCAGTTACTGGGTTATGGAGGTCAGATTGGCAGTCGCTCCATGTAAAATACTGGTATTCAGCTGCATCCGGTTAGACTGGAAGCCGAACCCAACATAGTTGAGAAAAGGCTAGGCAGATTGATGGTCTGTCTTGCACAGCAGCCATTTTTCGTTTTCCTAATATTCAACAATAAGCTTGAGTTTTATTGTTACATCAGAATAATGAGACGGTTGTAAAGGATCGCTCAGACTATTAATCAGCGGCGCGCGAACGTAACTGTCGCGTCGCGTTTGTTTTACATGCCGACACTAAACTGCGCTTTGTCGCGACATACGATTAACTGCCGACGCGTCACTGAACGCAAGGAATTGTAGCACAACTAAGAGATGAACTAACAATGATTACATTATTAATTAAATGACCTGAGGACCTAATGGCAGCGTCAGCGAACGGTATCCGCGTTGCTGAGTTTTGGGCCAAACAAATTTAAAAAACTTAGAACATAATTATATTATGTATTTATTTCGTGTTATTTTTGCCATCGACACGCTAAGAAGAAGATTAATTAAATAAATTTGCAGTTCGGCACAAAAATATAAAGAAAAAAAAAGAATGGTAAAAGTTCATACGGATGTAGAGACAAGAAAAACATCATCACTTTCTGATTTAATATTAAGGCGTTGCTTTCTGTTTATAATTTTCATGCGTCTCAGAGTCAGTTACGAATCAATCCGTGCATGTGACTTGAATGTTTGTATACCGTCTACGACAGAGCTACGAAAGTGAAACTTAGCCAAAGTCCGCACGCGTACGTACTGCATCCACCTTCGACCCGAATCTGTAGAAACAAACAATACATTATCTAACACGCCCATATTGATGTCGAATCTCTCATATGAACCTTGGGTTTAGCTAATTAGTGACACGCGATCCCCGGGCCGGTCAAGGCGCACCGCGGACCGCACGCTAGCGAGCACTTACCGACGTGCAACGTCTAACAATTGACAAAAATTTATTACCTCATTACATTGATACAAAAACTGCTATTATGATTAATTAGAGACGTGCTCTATGTTCGACGCTCGGTGGGAACTGGGCGCCGCCGCAGCGCCCCGCGCCGGCTGCGCCGGCCCGCGCCGCGGCTCAGCCGGTGACATCTCAATGCATAGTATCGGTGACAAAAACTTGAGACGCGGACTTACTCAGAGGATTTAAAAGTTAAATCTGTAATTGTAATAGATAAGTTTTTTTTTACGTTTTAAAAGGGTAATCAATAGTTGCGAATGTTTTGCGACCTCAAACATGCAACATGCACTTTGTAAATTAATATTCTCTAGATCTATTTTATGAACAATAACCTATCCATTCTAAAGTGTGATAAAAACCAATACATTAGAATTAAATGATCAGGACTTTGACTTTACAAGATCTAAATGACACACAAATAAAGTGAAGTGGTACACAATGGTAACAAAGCTCGTATATTTCGGTGATCAGCGTAAAATTCCGAACGGCGGCGGAGCGGGATGAAAAATGATTATAAACCGAAATCGCTCAAAATCCACAAAGACACGGCGCGTTACCCGGCTTTGTTCGCTTGTCGGACGACATGATTTATAGCCGCGCGAGAATCGAACGCCATGCAAAATGTTGCGTCACGCTACGTACAGACTACGCCAGCTCCGAGACTCCGTAACGCCACATGCTACAAACATCCAGTGCAAACAACGTTTTGCACTGCTGTTTTGCTACTGCTTTATTCAAAACATTTTTTGTATATGGGTGGTCGAATACGTCTATTGGTCGTAGTATGGACGCGTTATAAATCGGACGAATGAGACGTCATTCCGATTCGATACGTATCGGCGGCGTGGGGGACTTAATGCTTAGATTCTCATTGATTAAGTATACCTATTTAGTGAGACGAGGATTATAGAGCTTTTTCTATTGGGGAATATTAAAATATTGTTCTTTGTTGGATAGCTACAGCAACATTATGTATTGCACGGCCGAGTTTGGGCTCGCGGTGATTAAAGACACGAAGTGCGGTGTCGTGGTCAGTGCTAGCACTCGTAAGTTTATGTAGCATTGAAATTTATTAGTAGTTGGAGTAAAATCACATTGTTTATGACTAAGTTTGCGGTGTTCAAGGTTGTCTACTATTAGCAATGCGTACATTCTTGATAGTTGTCCTTTATAGGGTCAGAACGGCTCGAGCCATTGTCAACAGTAGTAGGTATCTAAAGACTATCAGCGAGTACCTAGTAGACTTCGCATAGTGAATGAATCGTGTTTGAACCAGACTTTAGCCATCCCGGACTTCTCTTTACGACGTTTTCTAATTCCCCAATGAGGAAAGCACTTAAAATTTTCTTTCACTTCTAAAACCTACATGAAAGTGATGCAGTAACAAGGATGAGGCGTCGTAACCTCTCATTTGAAACAAAGGCTCCTTCAGACGTGTGGCATCAATGTTCCACAAGTGTCGGCTCTGCCTCGGCGACGTATTGTTAGCTGATGGTCACCTACCGCGCTAGCTAGGGAGGAGCGCACAATGGCGACACGTAGCGGCAGCGGCGTGTCTAATGTGGACTAATGCTACCCGCACACCGCGCCGCCGCCGCGCCGCGACTGCGCCACAATGACACCACCAGACAAAACTGTTAGAGTGCGCGGCTACGTTGTTCAGACGTATCAGAACATTCAAAACTGACCACTCGCGGTCATCAGAACTTTTATTGACTTATTTATATAGAAGTTGGATTCCTATCAAACTTTTTGTCTTTGCCATGCCTTGATCGTAGAGTCGTAGCATCAAAAGCCTATGAAATATTTCTGTTAGTCTGATATTATGATATCTAAGTGTTGCAAAAACCTGAAGCATAGTTTGAAAGGTCTGGCTGCCGTTACTTGGAGCGAAGAAAATTTATTGAAGAATATTAACGCATGTAGTGTTCTGTTAAATCTAGAAATGGGATCCATATATATAGTTACTCAGCCATATTTACATGCTACTACCCCTCTATTAGACAGCTCGCCTCACATGCTCGTAACGTGTGACAACGGACACGGTGGCCGGTCGCGTCGCTCAACTATTCGGCTCACACGTAAGCTGTTAGAGTCGGAGGATAATGAATACAAATACACGGCTATTTAACTTCCCTCCAAGATACACTGAATATTAATACACTTTTCGCTTCGGACCTTTTATTTCAAGGGCGAGAGCTTTGACTAAGCGGCCGTTCACATGAGGCGTACGCCGCGGAAGATGTTTGTTGGATGCGTAACGTTTATAATCGACAGCCAGGCAAAAATGAGCTGAGTTGAATTATAAACACATCTTGTCATGACGTGCTATGACGACGCCAAGATAGATTAGTGACAAAGTTACAGCTGGTACTTCATTGGTTGGGATAGTAAAAGGTACTTAATTTAGTTCTAGACTGACCATTCAACCCTACATTGCATATCCGTCGGTACAACCTGATAATGAAACCTACCTGATGGCCTGATGCCGGATGGCTGATGAATGGATGCTCAATCTCATATTTCTCTAACATTCCCAGTATATTGTTGTTTTCCTTGCCATGAATAAATAATGTATTAAATGTTTAAGTCTCTACAATGTCGAGATTATAATTATTGTCTTTACAAATAGACGTCAGATAGTCATCGAGGACATACACACGTACCTGTCTATGACATGCCATACGCCATGTTTACTTAATTATGCAAAAAGCAAAGGGGTTTCAAGAAATTTAAATACCAACCATACCTACTTATCAATATCTATCAGCAATCACTCATACAACATTACAGCTTTGTCGACCTGGGGGCCAAGTCTACTAATTTATAAACGTCATAATGGTGTCACGATGGTGAGTTTTTGACAGATTTGCCATACAAAATCTGTCAAAAACTCACCATCGTGACACCATTATGACGTTTGTAAATTAGTAGACTTGGCCCCCTGGTTGATTGACGCCGACAAGCGTGAGCACTCCCTTTGCCTGGCACTTTCCTATTTGCAATTCATTGGTGTTTCTCTAGCCAAGTATCGCTGATGGCGTTGTAGTTACAAAGCAATGGAGTGAAATGTGATGCGGATAGTGTCGTGCATAGTTAATACTGAATCATTAGTGCATAAAGGTGTTATTTATGCTTGGCCAATGCAATAATAGGTGTTGTTGCGGTAAACTATCAGTTCCTAGCCTGCGTAGCTGGTAGGTAGCTGTCCGGTAGAGAGCCGCCGCGCGCCGGGAAGTGCGCCTGACGCAACTTTGACTACAACTTTCAAAGGGCGCTATCGTAATGTATGAAGATTGTATCCTTGTTTGTTTAGGTATTAGCGATCGAAACTTACAACAAATTAATTACTTCGTTCGTTTGTTTTTTTAGTGACAACAAAACCTTGCACATGAATCATTATAAGTACCTGGAACGTATTGTCATATCCCAGTTTACCTACGCCAATAGAAGTAAATTAGGTCCCAAAAGAAGGGGCGTCCCATCGCCAGATATGTTGCTCATTTTCAACCCTTTAGCAAAAGGTTTTAGCTAAGAGAAAATCCAATGACATTAATCCGCCAGAAAATTAAATCGAAATGACGAGTGATCACCTCACATCTGCAATTTTACATAACTCAAGCTAATTTGAAGGAAGATAACTTTAATACGTACATTACCTGCACATGCTTGTATCCAAGTGGCGGTGTCTAAAAATACCCGTGTCATGACAAGCCAGCGTTAGGCCCCCCACACACGCGCTACTACGCGCGGCGACGTCGCGGCGCGGAGAGATGTGCGCGCGTGACGAGCATACGGCACGTATCAGCTACAGGAACCACATACAGAAGAACCGTTGGGAATAACGCACGAAAATAAACAGAAATCTTAGCCTATCAAATGATGACTAAGGTTTTTCATGAAAACGAAAAGAAGTTGAAAAAAGAAAAGGCGTAACATAGTCCTCACAGTAACAATTATTGTGTCATTTGACATCTGATACCTACTGCTGTCTAATGTATGGCAAACTTTCAATGTTGTCTATCATTATAGCGATCGATGACAAACCGCTAAAGATCGAAGCAAGAGCTAGGATTGGGAAATCTAGATCTATCCCTTTTCTTTGCAAGAATAGTAGCCCACTTCAATTTTATTTTCCATCAAATTCCATAAGGCTTCTCAAATGCCTGTATGGAGTGCACCTTCTGAATGTCCCTCCCGTACTCGCAGAGGTGAGTACACTCTACTGTTTGTATTGTAACGACTCATATCTCACTGTTGAAGACAAACGTTTAAGTTTCAATCGTCGCTCGTAAGCGTTTCGACAGCCTTATTATTACTCTTTGAATACCACTTCTTTGACCACTAATTCTTTAGGGAAAGGTAAAGAATGTCGAAGCTCTGACGAGTAAGTAATAAGGAACATGTTCATTTGTCTCGAGTCTGATAAGGACAGAAAAACTTCCTGTGGAGCCGGTGGAGCGAGGAGTTGAACTTTGAGTTTCTGGAAACAAATCGTCAATGGAAGTACACCATACTAAGATCGACTCGATATTTCAGCCTGCGACGCATCAGCCGTTAATCATTGTCTCCTAGCATAGTCCCTAGATGTCGCAGTTGTGTCCATTGGCGCTATTAACCTCTGTCCACCTGGTGGACATTCTTCCTGTTTAGATGTTTACCAACATTATATGTTTTGTTTTTCTACAACTCCTTACTTGTGACCCCCTCTCTGTAAGTTCCTGTTAACAGTTCCCAGTACAAGGGGCATGTCATAGTTTTTGTACTTCCTTACACACCCGACGTCGTTATAAAATAACACCTCTACATTACGAGTAGTTCTGTTCTGTTACTGAGTATCGTCTGTTAGCCTTTACTGTGGTACGAAGATACCGTACCTATTATCAATTATGGTAATCGTTTGTACTTTATTGCAATAATCGTGTCAAGTGATAGATTTGATCAGCTATTATTGTTTACAACATGCACTAAAATAACACAAAAGATGCAGGATGTCAAATAGATGGATAGATTGCATCAGAATAAGAGAAAAAAAAAGAATGCATTCAGTTTACTGGTTCAGTCTGATATAATCGCAAATGGGGCCATTCGATAATCCAGACCAGTTGGCATTTTGAAATTCCTTATAGACCTGGCAATCAAACCCAAGACCTTATGCACGATAGCGTAGATTAATGAGATAGATTTGACTTTTCACGTACATTACGCATGTAACTAAGGTTTTCGTGCGTTATCCTTATTTTATTCTTACCTAATAAAGCGTAAAGGAACCGAATGTGCACATTCGGTTCTTAAACTCGGTACAAATGTACAGTCCCCTGGCAGAATCAGCCCACTGATTCTTATTAGACATCTAGGTACTGCTGCTATTACTAGGTTATCGACTAGGCTGAACATTCCCACAGTAAGGCGTGTCGCGTAATAGATGCTATGCTATCGCTTCTGGGAAGCCCTCACTGTCCCACGTTCGGTCCTTGGACTGATCACGCAAATAAATAATTCACAGCGATTTAACATTACAATGACACTGTGCTAGCAGTGGGCTCAGTCTGTGGCTGTCCATGAGAGAAGACTGAAGCAAGAGTTTTCACCTGAGTGAGGAGCGACTGAATTTTGAAAATATTTTGTCTATATTTTCTAGTTGAAAGTTGAAATATTTTTAGTTCAGTGTTCTTCTTTATTAAACTAACTGACCATCTTAAATATCATATCCATTAATACAATACCTAGTTACCTAGTCAACAAGCCCACGTTCGTGAGTGGTGCTACTGCGCGTGCTGGCCCGTGCTGTGGCGTGGCATGAGGCTCGCGGAGCAGCTGCAAATTGCGCAATTAACAGATACGCTAATAACAGCGATCTGGCACGAGCGTCTGAACAACACCAAGAAAACTTTATCGTCGGATGGGCGTAACCGTTTATTACACAATCACTTCACAAACATTGTCTTTTTTCTCATCATTTACTCGATAACAATGACAAGATCAAACCATTCGTGAGTACTTTGTAGATCTTAAAAAAATTGTTGTTTAGTACCTATCTTAGATTTCCACCTAGGTACTGATTTTATGATTGCATTGTCGATTCAGCTGAAAAAAAAACACACAGTTGGACTCCAGCTAAATAATGATTCTCAGACAAATTATAACGTTCACAGAGCGACTCGTCTAAATGACGAGTTGCTTAAAAACAATCAAATACGTACACGGTATACGTATTTTATTGTTTTTAAGCAACTTTACATCGCGCTGATTAACTTGAAACAAGACGTGATGGTATAAAAAGAACAATAAGAGCAATGAATAAAATAAAGTAAATTAGTTTTTGCGGTGATTAGGAAGGTTACGATTATAACAAGTCTGCCGGACTGTTATCTGATTTCACGGTGTCGTAGAGACGCAGTGTTGCTCTTGCAACAATAGCCGTTGTTCTAAATGGGTATTATATAGAAAAAGAGCCGAAATCAGTTCCTACTTGTAGCAAAGAAATTCCATTTATTAAAAAAAACCTAAAAACAGCGATAGCGCAAACTGTGTAGATATAGACAAACATTACATTGATCATTAGTATGATCACAAATCATATAAAAACAAGGTATCAAGTCAACAATCTACATATCAAGAAACTCTATTTATAAAAATGTAAGTTTTGGCCGTAAGTCAGTGGAAGGCATTGCATTGGTCTCGGTCATTACCCGAATTCGGCACGCGGACAAACACACGAGACAAAGAAAGTGCATTTTCCTACAGACTACAGTGTAATCGTATATTATTTGGAGCGGCCTGCATTATTCATGAGGCTATGATACGTGGAGTAAGGTTCACGCCGTACCGTCAGCATAACACAACTACACAGATTTTTGTTATTCTTTGTCTGATGTTATTTTTTGTAAATTATTGTTAAATTTTAGAAATAAAGTTGTGGTAGCAATTAAATGTCTGTTGATTTAAAACTGCATCAAACATAATCACTGCAGAAAATTGAGTAGATGTGAACAAAAAATATATAAATCACAATAAAATTACAGGCACTTGATTTATCAACCATTTCTTTGATAATTAAAAATAGAAAGGTGGAACAGCAACAATGCAGCTCAATGTTTCCACCATAGATCTCAATCATTCCGCAGTGCAACGGTAATTTGACGGGGAACGAACTTACGAGCTCACATCAGCTAAATGAGCATTATATACTGCTAAATAATTTGAGAGGAATCCATACATTCGTAGTTATTTATGAAGAAACAGCGCGCTGCCGCTGTGCTGACGTGTAACGGCCATTGCAATTATATAGGTATTTGTAATTAATAATGTGAAGTATTAGTTACACGCGATACGTGATGGTGTGGCTTTTTGTGTCACTCGCAAATAAGAAAATTGTTGCTTTGTACTCGCAACTAACTTGATAATTAAACGGAGCTCATTTTCTATTGTTTTTTACAGATTTCTATGAACGATAGAAGTAAAAGGATTGACCAAATATATCAATTAACATATTTTTTTTTTTCAACTAATATATTCCTACTAACGTCCCCTACTAAGTGCGTCTAGGTTTTTAGAAATACCTAGCAGAAATATTCTTTCAAAAATCTTAATTAATAGTAGGTAAACAAATTTTTACTTTCACACAAAAAAAAAAAAATTAAGGGCCTTTTTCTATAATTTTTAACCGACTTCAAAAAGAAGGAGGTTCTCCATTCGTATGTTTTTTTTTGTATGTTTGTAACGCGAATACTCCAAATAAGCATTCTTTTTTATTATTCTTTTTTTTTTTTGGTAGGCTTCAGAGGTCCCATACAAATTTTATTAATTTTGCTCGGGTAGTTTTCTATTTAGCTTCAATAATACGTATTTTTCTCACTTAGCCTATATAGGTGATATGATGATAAGTTCCTGTCACTGTTATTTACAATGTTGTGTTGTGTGGGGTAGGTACCTACCACAAGTAAAAAGTGACAAATAAAAACTTTTTACAAAAAATAAAAAACAACCGAGTCAAAAATAACTTTAAATTCGGAAGTGGGTCTTTGGTTTTCATTTTCGTTTTCTGCCACCGACTTCTGAAATTAAAGTTATTTTTGACTTTGTAGTGTTTTTTTTTTGGAAGTCGGTTGTTTTTTTTTTGTAAAAAGTTTTTATTTGTATAAGTAGTTAGGTACCTGTTGTGCAGGCAGTACCGTACGTGTGTCGGTCGGTATCTAACCGCGAGGTTTGAGCCGCGCGGCACTTATCGCTTATTGTTGCTAAGTGTTTATTTAAACACCGCGCGCCACCGCGCCGCGCGCCGCGTCGCTGCCTATCGCGCATCTAGCACTGGACGCCCATCTGATAGGTTCGCTACTAATGTCTGAAAGCTCACTGAGCATAAAGCTATTTATTGGAGATATCATAAAATAGAAAAATATCTTAAATCCCGACTCTGCTTTTGAAGGGTTGTGATGACAGTGAGTGAGGATGACAATCCTTGCCTACTTACAAATATTTTTCCTTCAAAGTCACTACGTGGAGTTCTTCTCCTTTACAGCTATCTAGTTATGATATGTGTATGCATATGCATGTGCAGAAGCCCTCATAGATCATCTACCTGAAAATCAAATAAGAAACTCAACTGACTTGATTGCGAGTCCTCTCTATGACGTTTTATTTTTAAATTACAGTTTTAAACAAATGTTTTCTCCTGAAAACATTTTCCAAATATAAGAGTTCCGTTTTCCAAATAAATACACAGCTAGGTACATAACGGTCGGCTCAGCTGGCCGGTGGTGGATGGTGCTCCAGGCGCGGGCGGTGGGCACACTCGCCCCTACGTTTATTAAATTTTGCTAAAAGAAAATTTAATTAAGAGAGTTTTTTCTTTTTATTTCACACCCCAGATTTCATTATTGGCGCAGACCGCGCGAAAGGGTTTAGTTTGTAGACACAGTTATTGTTAGAGAGGACAGAGCGAATCCCAAACAATGTATTTAGACAAGAACAATGTGCATATCACAGAAAATGGGTATCATTCAATTTCCTAGTGCAATTCTGAAGAAAAGTGATATTATTTAGGTATTTTTAGGGAAATTGACGTGAAAACAAAATTGCATTGAAAATTTTTTGTTTGGTAACAGAGAATTTCTTGATAATATTTCGACCTATTGACTGTATTCAGTCCAAAAATATGGACAAGTAATTAAATTTTTCTTTGTTTGCTATATATGTCTGGAGTGCTCCGTCTGAGCCTTACCGAGCTCTACCCGTCCCCAGTGCGGCGTACGTGTAAAAAGTGGAAAGTGAAATATAAAAAGTAACAACAGTTCGGTCGTAATTCGGGATCTGTTGTTGAGAACGATTTACGAGCAGCTCTTATTAGGAGTGCAGCGACGCCTTTATTAATAAGTGCGCCCTTCGCCTTCGGTCACTCCTGCTATGAAATTAAAACGCGTATTTAAGAGCTGCTTTAAGAAGCTGTCAGTAGAATGTTATTTGTAGAATAAACTATTTTACGAAAGCATTTAAAAATGTCTTAATTCTTTTATGATCACTCTTTAAAATATTAACATTAACACACCTTATTTTACTAAAATTGAGCAACACTCTGTCACTTGACATTTAAACGCTAGCCTTCTTTCTCAATGCTACCTAATAGTTTTATAACACATCCTCGTTCCTTCACTTTTTATTTTCCTCCACTAAATCCTCCAAAGATACAATATAGATTTCGTTTTCGCAAGTAAAATTGCGAGTTAGCGACATTAAAAACATTTGTCGCAGATAATCCGTGGAGGCTCGCACCGAACAATAATAAAATGAAATAAACAGCAAAATGAATCACCCGCCGATTCACCTGTCATAACATAATACGCAAGGAGAAGTATCTGAATAATTTGATATATGACGTTATAGTAACGTTAATATAGACTGCATGTTTGTGTGTTACTACTTTGATTTCATATTATCGTATTTTTAAGAAGTCTCAAGCGTCAAAGTGGCAGACCTACTTAAACGATTTTTGCACGACTCCTAATGCGAAGCATTAGTGTGCTCTACGATCGAAAAAAAAAATTTATCCCATTTCTGCAACTGTTTTTATTGTTACACTCCTGCTAGTACACAGAACCTACTTAATTTATATACCATTGTATAGATGATTAAATGGAGATTAATACTTTACTTTTTAACAATTGATTTAATGCAGCAGAAATGGAAAAAGCATCAAAATAGTTGAAAAAAAATTCCTGTCCGTCAATTTATGAACCCTGAAAACATTGTAGCTTGCGATAAAATTAATTAATTGAGTCAATTTTTTTTTTATACATTCGTTTCAGCCATAGAAGGAACCCTATAGAAAATGGGTCTTTTATTCAAAGTAGTTTAATTATAATTAATAAAATACTAAATAAAATATAATATCTATAACTAAATATTTCCAACCTTAGACTTGACGTCCGTAAGTTGCCTAGCAACCGCCAAATAAATATCTTTGTAAATAGTCTTTGACATTACCTCAGACATTACGTAAGGATTGCGAGATTAGGAATTTTACCCATATTGATGGGTAAAAACGCAGTCATAAGATACTTCATGAAAAATGATAAATTGTTCATTTTAGTTAGAAACTATGTTTTGAATTTCTTTTTCGTTTATGAATGAGTGTTATGAGGCGTGCACTTTTGGATTTTCCAAACTATTTTGTTTTTTTTTTTGCTGATGACGTCTAAAGACAAATAATAAGATAAAGAAGAAAGATAGATAAAACCCGGCCAAATGCGTGTCGGACCACCAAATGAAGGGTTCCGTAGTTGGGATGAACTTATCCCAAGAACATACTTAGCATTGTAGTTGAAAAACATGTTCTCTCATACATTCCAACTGCAAATGTAAGTTTGTACGCACGATATTGAGAGATTTACCATATTATTTTAAGATAAAAGACTTCTCATAGGTTTTCCTCATGAGTTAAGAACCATTTACAGTATTATTAAAAAAAAAAATACGCTCCGTAGTTTCTGAGACAAGTTGTCAATTTCATCACTTTTCTATATCATTAAAAGTATTTGTTTTAATTTTTTTTTTTATATTCGAGATCCTCACAACTTACAAGTCCTTCCATTTGATATATCACACGGTACCTACAGTTTGCAAAACGTTTTTTTTATTTTCTAATAGTTCCGTCTAAAGTGACCCCCCATGTTCAAAATTCATTTATTTAGATACTTTACACGTCCGTGTTTGGGTCACAGAAATTCATGTGCGTACCACATTTCAACTAAATTGGTTCAGTAGATTCGAAGCAATTTGGCTGTGACAGACGGACGGACAGACAGACAGACAGACAGCCAAGCAGCCAGCCAGCCAGATACACGAGTGATCCTATAAGGGTTCCTTTTTTCATTCGGACTTACGGAACCCTAAAAAGAAGTCAGAAGATAAATATAATAAGAAGGCAAATAAAGTATAGTGTATTGAGTAGGTATTAAGACAGAACAAATTCAAAAAAAGAAAGTCGCTATTAGTGCGTCACGTTACTTTTTCGAAACATATTATTAATGTCTAGAATGTCGCAGGTCGTTGTCAGACTACATAGTCTATTGTGTAAAAGTTAGATTTTTTTGCAAGTGAACATCGCAGACAATGCTTGTATTTGAAGATACCCAGTATTGCAAAATATTGCGAATTGATCAGATCAATCAGCTAAATGTGGTGATGCACAAATTAATGACAAAAATTAATTATATTACTATAAAACACCGTTTAATGCTACTGGTACACTATGGATTTATAAATATTTATCGCATTTTGATTCTTTATTGATACATATAAGCAGAATCTTTTCATTAAAATAATGGAATATTTCAATAAAGAACACATCAAAATACGAACCAAAATGGGCAAGCGGATATATTCGAATATTAAATTAAAGATGCGTTTGACATAAAAATTCCTTTACGGAATATGCGGAAAATATTAACTTAAAACAAATAGTCCAAACTTGACACTTTTGAATATTCTTTGCACCTCTTGAAAATATTATTTTTATTGTACAGGTACGGGATTGTTTTCAGGTAGCGTGGGGCTTTAGAATCAGCGAACTTATAAGGATGATAATATTTTTTTTTTTTTTATTATTCACAAGGTGCATGCTAAAAAATTCATTATAGTTGCTAATTGCTTAACTAACGGTGCCACTAAAATGTCGCTTATGATTCATATGGCGTGATAATTTGGCGCATGTCAAACTGAGATTAATGTTTTATTTTAATGTTGTTACTTTTCATTAATTCATTTGTGTGAAATTAATTAAAGATTTATTGTTAATAGCGTGTGGTCTCAGTTTGTAGACCACCATTAAGATCAAAATAAGGATGCGGCCAAATTGGGAAAAAATTATGAAAACATATTTAAGTATTGCACTAATCAGCGACACAATATAATGTTAAACACAGCAATATTCTTTACAGGAATACTTGGCTGACTTTTAATGGTTTTAAATTTGCCTTAATTAAAAAAAAAAAAACAGAAATAAAACGGAATTAACTTTATTAAATAAGACACATAAAAAAAAACGGTGATATAAAAGGAAAGCCTGATCATGACAGTATCACGACACACGTATGGCACTCGTAATACCTATGTTCTGTTGATGTAGTTTATGGAGCTAGGCTGTGTCGTGTTACTGAAGTGTGAGCAGAAATACTAGTCGTGAACGTCTTTGTAAATGTTGTATCTACAGAAAGCATTCTGAACTCAAGATGGTCTATGTTTTAAACTAAACACTAATGGATAGTGGGATCATTGTTTTCAGTGTTAAGATTTTAAACATTTTATGGAGCTAGATAGTAAGTAATAGTGCTGCTTGTAATGTAGATTATTGTTGCACAGACATTAAAACCTCTATTTTAAAGAATACTATACATTTTGTTTGCCTTTTTATAAAACACGAACTTGCACTTCTGCAAACTTGTTGTCTATGAAGAAGCTAGACAAAATGTATTTCAAAAAAATATTTAAATGCGCAGATTTCTAAACGAGATATCTTGTATTCTGGACTGTTATTAAGATAATTTTAATGATCTAGAAATTTTGAAATAAAATACGGCAAATCGTCGAACGCCATTAGAAACGGTGACATTTATTTCGACATTATATTTTAATTTACGCTCTGGACATATGTAGTGGAATATTGAATGACTGTGAGTGTTGGGAAATATGGAGAGGATGCCACCAGACTGGTCGACGGCTAACGGAATGTTGTCCCCGAGTAGTTAAACGTGTACTAACACCCGACGACAACCGAATTGTGGCTTCAGTTGTTGTACTGTATATACGAGTGAATGTGAGCATTGAGCATATTGAACGTTGTATAACAGTAGGCTGACGTCGGAGATCTTGCAAGATATTGCTGGTAGCCTAGCCTGATGACGCAGATGACACGATGTTGAGAAACTCTTGATAAAATTAATGATATTGGTGACATTTCAACGAGTTTCAGAACACCTTACGCTTTACACAAATGTCGATTACGAAATATGTTAAACTAAAACAAAGATGCCACTGGAAAGATAAAATGTTACGCAGAACGATATTCGTCGACCGTGAACTACTCTGAAATATATCACTAACACTAACGCATAACATCTCAATAATTCAATAATATGTTTCAAATAAAACGGGGAGAGATGCGTAACGGTACATATCGGAGCGATAATAAATCGCGGCTGTAACCGATCGCACCTGACGCGAGGATTCATACTTTATGAAGATGTAGGCAATACAGGGATACAGTCTCCGTGCAGGGGCAGGGTGTTCAGGGGGGTCGTAAACCATATTCCTGGAATTATGCATCCCCGGCGAGCTGTACGCGGCGGGACGCGTCAATATTTGATGGCGCTGCAAATCGATGCACGAGTGGTATGAGTCCTAATCTGTATTTACGATTGTGGGAGATGATAGTTTTTCGTTAGCGGCTCGTGACGGGTTGGAGGGAAGGGAATATGCAGTAAGCTGCAGTTCAATTATTTTTATCCCCAAATCAGGTTCTTTATGGTTTTTATGCGACAGCTAGATTTAATACGGCGGCAATGGATATGTTTAGACGACTTCCCTCGGATGTAGCCTTTAAAGGTACAGTGTAGATCTGCATAGCTTCGATTATAAAGTCAATAATACACTTTGTTGCATCCATTTTATTAAAGAATGAATGACACTGTATGGTATCTCGACTCTCAATAAAAATGACACATATGAATCTCGGGCGACACGTTGTATTTCACCGTCGCCTGACGTTACAGATGGTTTTAAAGACAGTTACTTTGGTCGTGGCTATGAATGAGAAATGAATAACTATGTTAAAGTTTCGCTAAACATAGAAGTTTACTGAAGAGCCTGTAGAGTTTTAAGTACTTAAAAGCTGTTAACATTTTTTTAGGTTATAGTGCAAAATCGGGAAAATTTTTGAACAGTATATCTAGCAGGGTCATCTTCATAGAATTTGATACCACCAAAGCGCCACCGAAACATTAATTTTGGTTGAGAGTGTTGCGGATCGCTGGCACCATCAGTACAGTTCTGCTTACCATCTAAGGACGTTACACAAGCTACATCATGTGCAGGTATGTATCGGCAAGTGTGTACTATGTGATAATGAGGAGTATCATGCGATGGAAGCTCGCTGCAAGTAATTGTTCTCTAATTGTCCGCCGAGCCTCGACGATTAAAACTAATGAGTTGACTTTGTGGAATATTGTACACTCAACCGCACGTCGATGGTAAATATTTTGACAAATCATATTTCGTAGCAATGAGAGAGGTTTTCGTAGTTCAAGTGTCTACTGACGTGCGGTTGACTGTACAAATGTGGTTCATTAGTGAGTTTCTAGAGATCCTTTAATTATGTCGCACAGAAACAACTACCCCACCAGACATGCACTGATGCACCAGTACCTACTATCTAAACAGGAGCTTCGAATCTGTTACTGCAGAAATTGAATTTGTAATTAGTAGTTTGTACCTACTTTGTATCTAAAAGGAGCAGTGGTGGCCCACTGGTAACGGCCGCGACTTACGAGGTGTAGGTCTTAGGTTCGAACCCAGGCAGGTGCTTTACTTTGTGTAAATCATTTCATCACCACTGCTCTCAAAACGGTGAAGGAAAACATCGTGAGGAAACCGGCATGTCCTAGAAACAAAAATTCGAAGACATGTGATATCTACATCTACTAACCCGCACTGGACCCGCGTGGTAGATTCCGGCCCACTCCCTCTCACCGAGAGGAGGCCTGAGTCCCAACAGTGGGAACAATATAGGCTGATACTGTTTTATTTTAAAATAAAATGTTAAATAACACATGTTCACTTACTGTGAAGGTAATACTCGTATGTGTTTCATGAAGCTTGTAGGTAAAACCTGTACTTACTTTTGATAAGTTGGTGTAGGAAATACCATCAGTCTGTCGACAAATGGTACGTTACGTACGTTCACGCGTTTATTGTCGCGTGTTATCGCTACAAGAGTGCGCTGGAACTAGTGTTAGGCTACCTAGAGTGTAGGCATCTTATTAACATTAACAATATACCTGTTTTATACAAAAATACTCAAAAACTGGTTAATTTGTATGTATCTACCTTTTAGGTCTTTTGTTTTTCGCACTAAAATTCAGGCAGCACTGGAATTAGTTCAATCTACACGAGTACCTATCACATGCCTTTCGAAAATTATTGAACCAAATATTTTTGTTTCCGCTGGATGCTGATGGCTTGAATGAATACTGGCAAAGTACGCCTCCTTGAGTTTCAAACTTACGTCCTATACTGCTGACCACGAGTTGAACAGCTTATGTCAGGTATCAGTCCGTAAGTTGTAACTATACACCATGTAGTGCTTCTGATCCACCCGGTCAGATGTGCCAAGACGTTAATATTAAAACATACCGTTATTATTCAACGCAGAGGTAAGCAGAGGTATATTCAACAACCACATTTTACCGGTTATGTTTAAGTCCCATGTAATAGGGAGCTACGCCAGACACAAATATAAAAAAACAAAAAAAAATCCTGAATCTTTCACGACTCGGGTATCGAACGCAGGACCACTTGGCCAACAAGGTAACAAGTAATATTTATTGCTATATAGCATCAGCTGTTCATCTATCCCAGTTTTCTCGAAGGTTGTCAGAGATGGAGAGTTAATACCTCGGCATCAACCGGTCTCTACAGGAAAGTGATACAAACGTGGAGGAGAACGTAAAGTAGTCAGATGAGTTGCTTTTGACACCCTTCACGGGTTATGTGCACTTTAGTGCTTATTTGTAAAAGGGGTTATGTCCTATTTATGAGTATCTACCTAGAGGAATATAAACAGACTGTGATGTAACAAATATATTGCTTGGCCTTATGACTCAATAATAATATTAATTTTGATACCTTTTACAAATTGCGATGTATTATTTGTAAGGAACTACAATTCAATAACTGCACCGATTGACGCGCCCTGCGCTCTCTACTTAACTACTTCTCTAATGTTGCAGAAAGTAAGTACATAATAATAATCACCCTCCGTGTATCAGTCGTCCTTCTTGCGAGAGACTTACCACCATCATTTTCCCCCCTGGGCCCATTAGGCCCCAGAACTACTTGTCCTACACCCACAGAACAAGAAGCCTGTGAGCTCAAACATTGACATGCAGTTAGCCTACCTGTGTTGCGCCTGCGCCTACGACACAACCACTCAACTCACCTCTTTACTTAGCAATTGTAAGGCTGGCCACACTTAGTTTACGGTTTTGTTCTATTTACGATATTTGTATCCTAGACTACGTCAACTATTGTTGAAAATACAGGCTGTTAGCTTAAACGAGGGGCTTACTTTAAGGGGGATGCGCTAAGGTAGCCCGCGAAATTCAAATTTTCTTTCGTTTTCTGCAATTTGCAGCTCAGTGTCAGGTGTGTGGCAAGGGTGGCCCAGTGGTAACGGCCCGACTTACGAGTTGTAGGTCGTGGGTTCGAACCCAGCAGGCGCTTTACTTTGTGTAAATAATTTCATCACCACTGCTCTCAATACGGTGAAGGAAAACATCGTGAGGAAACCGGCATGTCCTAGAAGTAAAAATTCGAAGACATGTGACATCTACCAACCCGCACTGGGCCCGCGTGGTAGCTTACGGCCCACTCCCTCTCACAGAGAGGAGGCCTATGTCCCAGCAGTGGGAACATTAATAGGCTGATGATGA
Source organism: Conistra vaccinii (assembly GCA_948150665.1). NCBI lineage: Eukaryota > Metazoa > Arthropoda > Insecta > Lepidoptera > Noctuidae > Conistra > Conistra vaccinii. Next base: position 610,632 of record OX411321.1, read on the forward strand.
TGATGATGATGTCAGGTTGTATGTTGATTAAAATATGATTCGCGACCACGTTCGTGCCCTTCGTGTGCGAGTCCGACTCCCACTTGGCCGGTTTTATGAGTTAGTCTATGTCCCTTAAAGTATGCCCCTCGTCTAACCTAACATCCTGTATACTGAAAATGTATTAAATTTTTACAAACCTGTGTTAATTGATTTAAAGAAATCATAATTCATACCCAAATGTGGCAAAGACCTGAATTTTTTATTTATAAATATTATGCAATTATAAATCACATGAACATATTAATTTGAAAGTGTTAAAATTTCGGGATCTTTCATATCGTTCACTTCGCGGTTACAATATTATGCGTTGTGACTTTGAGAAATGAAGTCAATTACGGTTCAAATCGATACGAAACAAGAACAAAATATTTAAATAAAACCTAAACTGTAAAAGCAATTAGTACTTGTAACATTGATAGATAGGCAGTACACGGGTAGCCAGGAATATTAAAAGTAAATAACCGGCCAAGTGCGAGTCGCACTCGCACAGTAAGGGTTCAGTACCACCGTATAATTTTTTTTAGACGCCGAAGAAAGCATGTCTTGTATGATTTAATTTTTAACTTTATTTTATTTCGGAACCTTAAAAATATATAGTGTTAAATATTGTACGGTGGTTCGGACCCCCTTGCGTGCGAGTAGTCACACTCGCATGCGGCCTGTTGTTTAGATCGGTTAAATGAAAATAGAAAATAAAGACGTCATGGCCAGATCTTAGAACTGACTATTTCATGAGATGAACATTATTTATTATTTGTATTTCATATTGATACTGTGAATACAAAATTATTTTTTACAGTTGCAGAAAATCATTCGTATTTAAATAAAATACCTTATGAATTGGAGTTTTTAATATTTGTTGATTATACAAGGTGGATTTTTGAGGGCAGTACGGGCAACTACCTTAAACGTTTTAGCTCTCGTCTTAGTTCTTGTCCTTAACTTTTTGAGACAATTTGATCTGCATTCACAGATTTTGAAAAAAAAAATACAGTTAGCAAGAAAATTGGTAGTTTTCACAAAAACTTTTTTTGTTGCCAATTGATCTTGTTTCTTAGGAAGATCAAAAAACACTACAGAACCAAGTGAAGTTTGATTACTAGAAAAATCAGAAATCCCAAAAAACTTTTCCAAAATAAAGCTCGTACAAAAATGGTCTAAAACTGATTGTATGCAGCCCCATTTCTTCATTTTTTAAGCAAAAAGTAAAAATATATTTATCCTCTACTCGATGAGTTCTAGCCAATGATACCACATGCGAAGATAAGATTTTTTTTTCCAATATCGTAAGTTTAATGTACATTATATAAAATTTTTCTTTAATCCCTTTAATTTTTATAATTTTTTGTTATAGTGGCAAAAGAAATACATAATCTGTGAAAATTTCAATTGACTATCTTTTACGTTGCATGAGATACAGCCCGCTGATAGACAGACGGACAGCGGAGGCATATCAATAGGGTGCCGTTTGGTACCCTTCGGGTAAGGAACGATAAAAACCAATAAGTTTTACTGAAGTTACACTGATCTGAGTTTAGTCTACTCGTAAATTCAAAATTCTAAAGTCATTTATTCAAACTAGGATGAGAATCAGCACTTTTCGAACGTCAAAATCACATAAGACTGTCCCCGAAAAACGCCCGCCCTTCACCACTTCCTACTGCTATAGCTGGGAAGAAGAAGTGGCGCAACAAACTCCCCAGCAGCACAGCTGTCTGTTCAGTTGGAAAAACTTGATTCTTTAGAATAGTATTGAAATAGTTTACATTACTCAACACAAAACATTAGGAAAATAAAATATAAATAAAATATATTTGCCATAATGACAGCTAGCACACGCCAATATACCGGTCTGAAAGAAAATTATAGTAACTTTACAATTTACTCTTATTTATGTGCACATGTACAATAGGAAATTGTTACGTCGTGTTTATCTAGTCATGACTAGAGAAAAAAAATATTCTGCAAACTTTTTTCAGAGGTTGAAGAAAAAGTAATAGACATGTCAGCCGCACGCATAGTGACCGCTGGGCAACATTCTCCACACGGTGGGTGCCTGAGGATGGACGGCGCCGTCGAGGCCAGCCTAGGAGGAGGTGGCGAGACGACCTAGATGCGTACGGCGAGGGTTGGATCGAGGTGGCCCTGGAAAAGGATACTTGGAAGAATTTGGGGAGTCATTTGCTGAGCAGTTGTACACACATCAAGCTATACCTACATTTCCAGTTTACGCTGATCTCGTATTGTATAGGATTTCAGTAATATGCGAGGTCAGCTTATGCTGGAAATGTATAGCTTGATGTGTAGCCTGTGCCTTTTAAAAATAAGAAAAAGAAAACACCGGTCAAGATCGTGTCAGACCACGCACAATGAAAGGGTTCCGTAGTTGGGATGAATTTATCCCAAGGACAACCTTAACATTGTAGTTGAAAAACATGTTCTCCCATACATTCCTACTGCAAATGTCGGTTGGTTGATTATTACTCGTAAACTTGCAGAGCCTACTTAGCTGTGATAGTTTTCCTTTAACTTCGTATTAAATACTACTGCCGTTTTTTAAGTTTAATATTTCGCAAACGAATCCCTGAATCCAATAATAGTTATTTCACACTCACAATATTTTTGAACTAGGTACCTTTCCAACGACACCTCACACCATGGGATAGACGAGAAAAAAATATCTCCTGTTTACGTGAAGGCAACCAAATTTTTTTTTGTCCTCATTTTATTTTACCGCTTTGGTGGCATGATTAATATGTATATTGTGTACCCATGAACACTAAAAACGGGAACCTTATAGAACCACTTCGTTGTCCGTCTGACTGTGTGTCAGTCTGTCAAGACCCGGCTTTTTCTCAGGATCGCGTAGAGGTATCTATGTACCTAGTTGTAATTAATATCCAAGACGTAAGTCTACGATCCCTTGGAGCTCTAAAAAAACAAGCTTCTAAGTCGACGCAATAATAAATACACGGCCACATATGCGACATTTTTTTACTTGTATTTGCAAGTAAAAAAATGTCGCATATGTGGCCGTGTCTAAACCTATAGGGTACTTCCCGTTTGCCTAGAATTATGAAATTTGGCTAGAAGCAAGGTATCACAGCATTCACAGCACAAGTAAAGGAAAAACTCCGAAAATCTTTAATTTGTAGTTTTATCATATAAAACAATTTTGCGATTACAAACTCTTATTTACAGTTGAAGAATTGACCATGACGTATAGGAAAACATGTTTTTCAGCTACAGTGTTAAGTTAGTTTTTGGGATAAATTCATTCCAACTACAGAACCCTTCATTGTGCGTGGTCCGACACGCACTTGGCCAGTTTTTTTCACTACAAATAACCAGGATGAAAAGTAGCATTTAATGTCCTTCTCCAGATCTAACTACATTATATTTGTTAAATTTCATAACGACGACGTGAAATGTAGCAGAATAGACATACAGACAGAGTGATACTATCGATATAATAGGGGCGATCTTATTACTATCAATCGGGCAAAAATTCAGACTCCGGGCAGCTACTGAGTTTCTATTTGGTATAAAAAAAATACTAATAAAACTGCTCGACTTGGGGATCGAACTGTAAAAAAATAAAATAATCTTGCCACCACTGATTCAGCTCAATTACTACGATATATGTGGAGTGTTAAAACGGCACCCATCTAAGACTGATTAAAAACGTTGTAAACCCACGAACAGTTAGGTGGCCACTAATTAGTGATATCATAGAGCCGGCCATCTCTATAGCCGCTGTTTATGTGGCCGCTTTTTATAGCCTGACCTTGATCGGTCTATGCTCGTTGTGATCATCACGAGTTATGATAATGTTCTGTTGGTGATGTTGACAAGTGCTATGATGGGCCAGTGATGGCAGCTCGTGATAAGTGATCTATCATTGATTACGCTGGGTGGTTGGTTTACTGGTCCGTTTTAATACGATCGTGTAGGCATTTGGAATTATTGTTATAATAACAACAACTAAAATACATAATTTTTGCAGGCTTAGAAGTAACGCTTCAAAATATAAGATAGGTGACCGATTTTCTCATCCCATTACGAAGGTAGGTACTGCTTATTATCAAAGATGCATAATTATGACATGCAAGCGCCACCGTTATATTATGACTATTTCCCTGCCTACACCATGTTTATTTAGTGTCATACATTTACAAAAATTATCCGATCAAGACCATCCCAAATGACGTAAAGTCCGTACAAAAGTATCGGCAGTAGGTAGTCAAGTTTCCAGCAACATTACTAACTATTTCATCTGCCACTTACTATTAAGGTTTCAATTTCGTCAAACACCTATTGGTGTTTGACGAAATTGAAACCTTAATAACTTAGCATTACAAACCTTAATAACTTAGCTTAATAACTTAGCATTATACTATTTATTAAAAAAATATCTGTGAAATATAATATTTATGAGATGATGATATTTGTTCACGATCTCCACTAAACACAGCTCGGGTGTCTGACTCGTAAAACTATAATGTATTAAAATGTTATGATAATGGGTAATAGTGGCCGTTTGGTAGCCACACAATGGGCATCATGATCGGAATGGTCGTAACGTATCAATCATTTTACAAAGAAGCGATTAAACGGTAGGCGCGATATATCAGGAACAAATTGTGCCTGTCAGCGGACACCGAGTGAGCAAACTGATCATACGCACGGCCATTGTTCGACCGATCTTACGCGCAATTATATCGCTCAAAGGCTGACAAGCTCGTACTAAAATTAAAATTATATTTATAGAAATAATGTGTTCGAAACTGTGTTACTAGCAGTCTAGACGCATAAATGGAGGATTATCGTAGAAAGTATTCCAGCTTGTTTATTTCTGATCATTAACGACATACCTACTCAACATCATGCACAAATCAGATAGATTTCTATTTGAATTACAGTTTTATTTAATTGCTTAATCCTACTCTATTACAATTTTATTACGGTTATATACTTTTATTTAGCATTCACATAAATTCAGTTTTAAATTGAGATTTCGAAAGATCGATATTAGTTTGTCGGTTTTGTACAGAGCAGAGGAAGAGCTGGGACAATTAAGTTTGATAAGTTATTAGTAAACAGACAGATATCGCGCAAGTAGATCGGGCTCATCCTACGCTCGACAACGACGGTCTATAAAACACCATTTTCCAACATGTTATCATTAATTTGAACTGGTTTTGGTTCATTTTTATTAGAATAGTTTCGCTTCGATACCGGTTGCTCCCAACTGAAGGCTTGCGAGATAACAGTACAGTATATTGATGTGTCGTGTTGTCGCTAAGGCTGGTTGTCGCACGGACCGGTGCGGACGGCTGCGGACCGAGCGAGCCCACTTCAAATATCATAGTTTCGTGTTTCATAATGAGTAGAACACGTTTTTGTGGGCTACGGTCGGCAGTGGAGTCGTCACGTGTATACACGAATTATAGGTAAAGCTAAGTCTCAACGCTCAACAGGCATTAATTAATTTAAATCATGTTTAATTTTTCAGGTGTAAAGAAAAAAAACAGAATTGTTTTGGTTTGTTGTTGAAAGTTTCAGATCTGAATCCACGAATTTTCTACAAATTATTTGAAGTTTATTACGTTACATTTTGAAAGTACCTATACCTACGCTTTACTAGTTCTTTCTAGCAAAGGAACCTAATGTAGCATCCTTCCCTAGGTTTAATTTTATCCTGTTCCCGACTTAACTTTGTACTTGACCAGTTATTGTTTTTTTTTTCATCATAACAATAGATGTTGCAAATAATACAAATATTGCATCAGCCAATTACAGCATGTATTCAGAGTCTAACGAACATCGTCGTCGCGAATATCGCAAGACGAACGAATGGCGGCGCGCGGCGCGCGGCGTGCAGCGGCACGGAACGTCGCGGTTGATTGTGTTTGCAGTTATAGATGTTACCACGCACCAGAAAAACGAACAACTTTTCATGCACAAGCTCGCATATTATCATATAAGGAGAACATGCTTACATTCCCGTAAACACGCGCGCTTTAACAAAACCAACCCTATCTTATGCTGATACAACTCAACTCTCCATGTACCAAACAGACTGGTGTAAACTAGGCAATTTCAGAGCAAATAAAAGACACGATATTTTTTTCTAATGATATATGACATTTTGACAGTATTAACGTACACGCTAATGTGCTCAATGACCATTCCAATATTGGTGCGTTTTTGCTCCTAAAAGACGGATACAGTCATATTATGGAAGCCTAGGAAACACAAGATAGTGTTCTGAATTATTATTGAGTTTTTTTTTCCGATCTATATTATTTCACGTTTCGTTAATTTAAAAGGTAATTAATATAATGATGCAGTTTATCGCATGAGTTTTATAAACAACTCAATTAATTCAAAAATGTGTAATGTCGACTCCAACGCGCTCGCTGTGACCATTTTCGAGTTTTCATTGAATGTGGTTGTGTCCAAAACGCGGATGAGTGTGATATACTGATATTAGTTTTTTAGTGAGCGCGCTCGTTAGCCGAATATAGCGAACCACTATCAATATTCAAATGTAGCGTGACTTGGTGACAATTTAGTGGCAGTACCGCTGTCCGGACGACCTCCAATGATTAGAAAAAATATTCTAACAGATCATGATCTTTGGCATTCTAAAATTGAGGATTTCGCAAATGATCGGCCTTTGCGTGACTCCGCTTAATGAGGTGACATGAACACTTTACGACTCCTGCGCTTGTTACATTTGAATATTGACCTTACTATAATTGAGATAAATTATGAGCCGTGTATAAATGGCCGATCGAAAAGCGATCTGTTGACTTAAACGTCAGATCGTGGACATTTGTATAATATAAATAATGTTTGGCTAATTTCTGAGTAATTTTAGTATCTGGTCAGTCCGCGAATGTCTGGAGTAAAGTGCGTACGTATAGGACCTAGGCTATAGTCGACGCTTTACAGAATAATATACGTGAGACAAAGAGAGAGAAGTAATTTCTATTGTTTCATACGATTATATTAAAATGAATATCATTTATGCAATAGGTAACATATTTCAGCCACTGAAAAAAAAAACCGAATAGTTTTCCGCCATATATCCACGTCAAACAGCATTTTTGCAGTGAGGATGCAGTAATTACGTCGTCTGCGCAATTATCACCCGCATGCGCCGGCGCAGGCGCAGCTCGACGTGTCGCCACTCAACCTGCCTGCTTCCCGGCCGCACCTGGGAATATATTATACTGATACCCGCGTTCTACAGTTTTTAAGGACAATTCCAGCTACACGTCAAAATGTGACAGTTTAGAAGAATAAGACAACTTAGCGCTAAAGACGGCAGCAATATTGAGAAAATTCATCGGTGGTAACAACTATAATTTAAAAAGGTCAAACAACAATGCCTTGTTACAATAATACGTTGACCTATAATTGGATGTTTATTCATCCCTAGATCGTAATCAGCCTGAAACTAACATTGATAACGTCGAACTGTCTCTTAGTCTAATGTTACACCTTGCTGCTTGACCATGACCTGCACCCGCTGCAGTCCTCACACGCCGCTTCAACTTTTTGAAAAGAAGAAGTTTTTTTGTCTAGATTACTTTTTCTTGGTAAACGAAAGGAATTTAACTACGCAGGAGGTTTAACTTCACACTATGTTAGTGTGAAGATAGTTTTATAAAATGTTATTTTGTATAGTTGTGAGCGTCACATGCAGATAAAGATAACATAGTAGGTATAAGTATTTGTCGTAATGCTCCCGTGCCAACTATATGAGTCAAACAAGGAAAATAGTGGTTTGAAGTACACATACAATACTGCAAACCTATTACTTTTCTAGGTATTTTTTTAATAATAACAACTTTGTGGAAATGTCAAATATTATGTGCGACCAATATAACGTACGATATTATTTTGGTTAGTTGGTTGGGTAATCGTTTTCATCGTCTTCGTTTTAACTGCCCCGTTGGTCAGCACACGCTCAGCAGTCGCGCTTGCGACCTGCTGAACGTGTGGTCCTGGGTTTGATTCCTAGGTCGGGTTAAGAGTTATTGGGTTTTTCCATTAGGAATTTCTTAGTTTGGAATTTGGTGGTGTGATCCCCCGTGCCTCGGTGCGCACGTAAGCCGTTGGTCCTGCGCCTGATCTCTCCCCGGTCGTGTCGGAGTGCCGTCCCACCGGACTATGAGAGTAAAGGCACAAAGAGTGCACCTGTGTTGCACTACAACATCTCCTGCGTTCCAGGCTAATGTTCGTTGAGATTGGCAACCGTGATTGAAATCGATCGGGAGGATTTCGATTCATTAATGTTTTCACCTAATCGGGCGATAGGTATAGTAAAATAATAAATTCATTTAAGATTTTGTAGTGATGTTTTTGAAGTGAAAACTTCTTTAGCGGCGTAGTGAACTTTTTATGGGATGAGTAAAAAATGTTAAACTCGCGTCAAAACGTGCCATAAGATCCGTTGCCTAGCAACCGACAAAGTAAATATCAAAATAAATAGTGTTTGACATTACGTAAAGACTGCGAGGTAAGAAATTTTACCCATATTGACGGGTAAAAAAAAACCGGCAAAACATACTTCATGAAAAGTGTTTAAATAAATTGTTTATTTTTGTTAGACTATATTTTGAAAATAAATAAATACAATGTCGCCCATGCGCATGTGACCGCCCGTAATTTTCTGAATATTCATGAAAAAATATCGAAAATAAACTTCAAAAGGGGGAAAAAATCTATAACATTTTTCATGTTATTCAATTTTTAATTTTTTAAAGATTTGCTTTCTGTTTTTTGACACATCTCCGAAGTTTATGGGTCGATTTGGATTCTGTTTATTATTTCCAAAAGCTTATGAGTCATTTTAACAGGTTAATTAAAAATTTTACAAAAAATTATCGACTACGAAAGAAAAAACGGAATCGAAGTCATTAATTCGGTAAAAAACTGGGTATTTATTTAAAAAAAACTAGTGAAAAAATGTTATAGATAGACCCCTTTTGAAGTTTATTTTCGATATTTTTTCATGAATATTCAGAAAATTACGGGCGGTCACATGCGCATGGGCGACATTGTATACAACTACCACTAATGAATATTGTATTTAACCACATAAATTATAGTACTTTTTTACTGATAAATAAAGCAATTCGTGCGAAATTAATTCCCTAACCATTCCAAAATATTCAAAAACGCACAACGTTAATTTTCAAGTTTCACTTCTGCCGGCACTACCGGAGTGCAACCCGTTGTTTATTATGTATTAGTTTAGTAAGATTATTTGTGTATTTTGTCTTTGGGCCTTAGTTGCCTGAAAATAAAGAAATTGTTATATTTCGTCTTGGTATTAATTTATACACTTATTAGTTATTACATACTAATAATATTTTTAATTTTTTTTTTAAAGTAATTTAAAAAAACATTTAAAAATACTTAGAAAAATAGTAGCCCACCGGTATCTGGGTTATTATTATTTCGTTTATGTATTTATACACTTATTAAATACATTTTTATAATACCATTTAGCTAAAAAAAAACGCATTTAAAAATATAAAAAATTGTAGCCCACCGGTATCAGGAACAGGGTCCATGCTACCAGCGGCCAGGGCTCCAGAGAGAGATTCCTCCTAACGATAGCTACGCGCCGTGTAGCCCTTGATCCAGCTGCCCAACGAGAGCCTCCTCAGGTGTTGTCGAGGCTTATTATCATTTATTTCGGGTAAATAATACCCACTGTCAAACTTAAGCATTAGTAAAGCATCTATTTTACATATTTTTTATAAGCCTGATTATGTAGTTCATATTCTGTATTTTTGTGTATTCGAGATTAAAATAGGTGTTTGCGATCCATCTGATTTCAGCACTCTGCTGTGCTCCGAGCGCCACATTCCACTAGCAGTCCCCACACATTGATCAGCAGTCGAAGGTCCTCGTCGCCCTCTCTAGAATTCAGTCATGAGCAGGTTTCTCGTAATTTTCCTCGGCCGATCGCCTGTTTATCTAGTCGCGGCGGTGTATCGATTACCTTACATTATAAAACTCGTTGACATTTTTAGAGTCGCGCAAATTGCAAGGTGGACGTGAAGCGTAAGTGTTGCGATACGATATCGAGGATGCTGCGGCCCGCAGTGTGAACCTTGCCCTATCCGGTGAGGGGCATCTTTATCGGTATTTTAATTTATTTGGTTTTGTTGACTAAGTTTTCAAGGACTGTTAATCAATTAATAATTTAATTTTTTTTTTTAATAGATACTAATATTAAATGTTATTTATTTATTTTATTTTTATTTTATATTAGGTATATTGTGGTATAAGCCACCACCGGCTTACAGTGTCATGGCATGAGGGATTCCAAAATCGCTTATTTCGTAAGAGCCATTCTTGTGATATTAGCGTCTACGAAAACCGTAGCAGTTGCTACGCTTTTATTCTAAGATGCATTAAGGCGAGAATTTATTTAACCTACACAATAGTTCCTACTGGTAAAGTAGTTAGGTTATATGACTTCTTGACAGATTCAAATCACAATATATTACTGATTAACTCGCTAGTTTTAAATAATACATCAATGGGTTACCTCCACAGAACGTGGAGCACAGTCGTCCATTATCTAAGATCCCGTAGTTTCCACAGCACACGCGGCTGACGGCGTAACATACGCACTTTATGTTTATTGGGACTGATTCGCTTATCTGCACTCAGCTTCTTTTGCTATCTCAATACCGTGCCGAGGCTATAAAGTGCGGGACACATATGAGCGCGTGGCACCTGGTCGCTGGCCGCTGGACGCTGGTCACTGGTCGCATAATGCAAAGGGTTAATGGCGGACGCTTGAGCTGTCATGTTGCTACAATTTGTTTCAATTCTTGTAGGATCGTTTTCGAGGACAGTTATGTTATATGCGTCTTATAACAGAAGGTGTAAAGAGGGCTTTGTAAGAGACGTTTTAACAAATCTGCACTATTATTTAGCTTAATTTTATTATTTACTACCATGAAAGTTTTAGTTGTAGGTTCCTGGAAGTTTTGGCAGTAGCCTCAAGTAATATTTAACTTTAAAATATTAGTATCGAACATTCACTTATCTAAACGCTTTGTTCTTGCCATCAGTCGCAGTGACCTACGTATGTCTACGTAGATTCACATCATGTATACTTACATTCATATGGAGCTCCTAGCTTGACGTAAAGCGTATATTAAGTCATGCGTCATGCGTCACGTGCGTACAGGGCGTGCTATCCAGATATCAGGATATCATTAGATTTACTATCCGGATAAAACAAATACAACTGATAGTTCCTTTTGTTCGTTGTTATAATTTTTTAAATCAAAATCAGTCATAATAAAACACTCACATTGTGTTTTTTAAAAATAGGTATTCACAATCGTAAAATTGTGAAAATTCATGCGATATCGTCAAAAAATCATCTAATGACTCAATTACTAGATTCATCATGAAGATAATTCAAAATATATATAATTCGCTTTTTCGGGCAAAAGCCCAGAGATCGATTTCAGTTGACGATGGCGATAATGATCACGAGTACTCAGTGATTACCAGCAGCAGAAACAAACTGACAATCATAAACTTTAATAGAGCAAATGAGCTAAGAAATCAAAAGGACCATGCCAAATACACTATTGACGTCACTGCAACTGTGGTCCTGTTAAAGTAAATGATTTTTGAGTTTCTCTCAGCTGCTGGTAATCACTGTGTACGACGTCATCGGTCGGTGTCGTCAATTGAAGTTGGGAGTTTCTAAATCTTCATTGTGAGCTGGTCAAGATTTAGATACTCTTTGCCGAGCACAAAAGGCATTATTTGATAGAGGAGGACCAATATACATTCATCTTAGTCAATTATACAACCTCCTCATCACAATTCTTCCCACCAGCATCGAAACTGAAAACCTTTTTTCTACTAGTGGTTACATATTATTATGTTATAAATTCAGGACATCGCTAAACGACGCAACATTGGATTGCTTGAGTTTCCTTTTAAGTCTCTATAATGAAAAACTTGTGTTACCAATTTAATTTCGTTGTTTTGACTTTATTTTCAGAGTTACTTAAATGTAATGAATGTATATTGATGCTGTTTTTGAACACCCATCGTAAGATTTTTTCTGAAGTTTCTATTCTGTTTTTGAAATAAAATAATTTATTTGATACGATTATGGACGTATACTTTAAGAGCTCTTTTTTTTAGATCTCACTCATAATGATGACTGGTAAAAAGAGACAATTTTTGATGAAAAAGTTCCAAATGTGCATACGTAGGTATCTAATGAAGAAAATAACATAGAATATTACTAAAATTAATTCTATTTTATTGTTTTCATTAGATTTGGAACTTTTATAAGTGATATTTTATTGTATTAAAAAATATAGGTATACCTTTGAACATTCCATCATCTGGCCAGCCTTTTCGCAACTATGTTGGGATCGGCTTCTAGTCTTCTTTTTTTATAATACGTTTCGAATTTAATGATTCGTTAGTAACATAGTTGTTGGAGAGTTTTTTAAATGAGAATGTCCATTAGAAACTTTATATTAGTTTGATTTACCTTTTTTATAGTGGTATCCAAAATATCCGTATTAAGTTTCGTGCAGACAAGCGCGACGTGACACCGGTTATTGTTATACCGTGAAGTTTTCTTAGAAATTGTATTGTTCGTGTCGCGTCGCGCCTTCACGTCGCGCTGGTCTGCACAAGCCTTTATCTGGATTTATCTGGATGCTGTTCTGGAAGTATCTTAATTATCCGAATAGTTAAACGGGGCGGATAATTGCATGCAGTACGTGCGTACAGCCGTGCGTGCATCAATACGGGAACACTCTGGAGCTACAGTTGGTGCTATGCATTATTTCGGTGCTAGCTGAAAATGTGGTATAACATGAAAAATGTGCCGTCTTTATAGCATTCTGTGGGCATGTCTTAGCTCAGATAAATCATCGGATGACTTTGTTCCGTGCATGCGTGTTTAGTGCACAACCCCGGATTTCCCGAAATGACGAAGGGGCGCTTTTTCATATTATAGTAATTGTAGATTATCGTCATTGACAGAACATAAACTGTGTTTATATGAAATTATAAGTTTACTACCCCTAAGTTTCTTCTAATCGGAATATCAGGTATCTAGTTTGCTGCAGTGCCTAAGTATCTACTTAATTTAATTTGCTTTTTTAAACTAGCTATAGCATTACAAGTGAAGTATCATAGGCAGTCCTGTGGTGTCACAAGTTCCTGGGCGCCGTCAGTGGCGATGGCGGGGCGCGAGCGCGGCCGACGACCTTGCGGGAAACCGTGTCAGAGAAAAGCTTTCCTTCTGTTTGTGACGTTACGGCGCGAACCGTGCTCTACTTCACAAATCATACGTTTTCAGAAAGTTTGTCAAACCGTGAGTTACTTTTCACTATGTAAATAACTTATGCATCTGTATTTTTGATAAGCTAATTTGGACAGTGAGAGTCGTTAATGAAAGTGGAAAGTCACTAGGCGTAGTAATTAATTACGTAATGGAAATAAGTTTATCAACTTGATCAAAACTAGAACTATAAGTGTCATTTCTAGTAAGAGCTTAGAACCTAATTAATCCAGGCTTTTAAATAGACGTTCATATCAATGATACATTTCTGGCTTGTCACTGTTGCGTATCTCTTGTTTTTTACAACCTGTTATAAAAACAAGTCTAACCTATTGCGTAAATGCTAATTTAAATCTTAGAGACGGCTGTCGATGTAGCAAATATATTTCACATTATATTTGACATGCAGCAGGTCATTACAGTCATAAATAAAGTGATAAATTAATAAGAATTTATTACTTCAGTAAATGTTGCATTATAAATTATATTTCTTAATTTTTCAGGGAGGTCTTTAAGATTTATTATGCAAATCACGTTAATTTACACATATTGAAATGAGCACAGGACCAGTCACAAGTGTCGCCAGGCAGTCGTCGAGATCTTTATGAACGACATCTTCGGTTATGGGCCGGTACTCTATTGTCCTATATTTTTGGGAGTTGGAAGTAAATCATTATGCGGCATGTATGGGCATGGCGTGTGACGGCTGAAGCGGGATGCAGCACGTAGACGAGTGTATCGGCTATCGTCGCCAGACGTCCGGCCGGACTTATAGGGCGCCCCCAAATAGAGCCGCTTGCGGAGCGGGCGCGCGCTCGCGCATCGCATACTAATCGCGCCGGCTAACGCTTCAATCGATACCAAACAAATCCTCACACAACTCTACTATGTTTTTGGGCTGTTGTAAGAGTTATTTTAGGAGTTTTGTCGCCAGTTTTGTTTATATTAATAGCGGGAAACTATTTATTCCGTTCGCACCTACGAGAATGTAGGTTCTGACAATGTTAAAGCTTTATTGTATCCATAACAATGCTGTAAAGTTTGTAACTTAATTGCGTAATCTATAAAACTGAGAAAGTATAATAACCGAATCTAAACATGCACTGTCTTAACAAATGCAATTTATAAATCTACCTTCAGCTTTACATAAATAATCCCTCAAAGTCATGCCTGTGCCTTCCAAGTAGGCTTTAGTTCTTATATCAATCTAAGCGGTTACTTCGTAGATACTGCTAGAAGTTAGAAGACTTTCTCGATCGCTAGTTTTCGAGCATTCAATCAATCTGAGTGTAAGCTAAGCTCCCAATTCATATAAATTTAGAGCTTTGACACGTTCATATACATGTCCCAGTACATCGCCACCCAGAGAGACTTTCTCCAAAGATTTATCACTTTGTCACCGAAATGAATGTGTAATAATTATCACAAGGTTTATAAGCGTACATGATTGTGATTCGTGAGTGGAATCGAATTTCTTCGCTTTTTATTTAGAGGTTTGCTAATAGATACTATGACAGGTCGTAGGTCCATCGTTTTCTACAACTCTACTAAATAACTTTCTATCTGATCAGTGGATTCACTTATCTATGTTATGTCTACAGTCAGGATAATATTCTGTTGCATAAGGATCTGACTTTGGAACATCAGGAAATAAGATGAGTACATTTTCCCTGTCTGAAACTCTGATGTTGACTTGAGTTACATTTGGTAACTCCAACACCGTTTTGAAAACCTTGGAAAAAGTTTTGTAGGTCCTTATGATTCTGAAAAGTTTGAGAGATGCTGACCATCTCATTAAAAATATAAGTTCATCTTTGACTTGTAGACCGTGTCCCACGTCTTGTTCTTATCATAATTATGTTCGTTAATGTGTGATGTTTTTTTGGTCCATGTAGTAAAGCTGAATAAAAAACTATCCTGCTTATAATAATTATATTATCGTCCTTCACGGTTGCGTTAAAAAACTTTGCTGATCCTAGCACAAGTTCTGTGTTAAATTTATTTACATTATATTATAAGCATACTTATATTATATTGCGCAATAAACATTGATGCTACGAGTAGTAGGGAGTTTTATATAAACACTTATTTTTAATGACACCTATTATGATTTAAATTATGGCATACGCACAGTTGCAATATAAATATTCAAAATATGTATTGCTAAAAACTGTCATTAGTATCTTCCGGTTGAAATATGTATTAAATATGCTAATCTTTTTATGATATTATTATTTGATGTGTTGAATTAGATACCTACTTTGTAATGATTTAATTTTCAAAGGAATAATAATGTAGTCACTGTTAGGGCCAAAACAGCTGTTGAGTTCATTGCTATTTCGAATGCTCAATTAAAATAAATAATTGTTGTTTATAATAATAACTAAATAATAACTTTGGGTCTTCTATTTTTAAACTGTGAGGAACTATTTTCGTTTTACTTCAATGTTTGCTGCAAATGCTTCTGATAGGTATTAGTTACATGTTACTCATTTCAAAAGTACCTACCTAAATCATATTTCAGTGAAGCATGTTCAAACACCCGCAAAAAAATGTTTACAGCCTCTTTCGAAATGATGCATTAGGTATACAGTCCACTGATGCGTGTCATCATAGATATTCGCGCGTGCGGTATTGACGCGGAGCGACGAGCGTTTGTCAACGCAATGCTTCGATGCGTCGTTTTTGTGGCGCGTCCACGAATCTATGACGTTACGCCTCAGTGGGCAGCGGCACTTACGCGAAACTGTCAGCATATCATTACCTGTTTTATTTATTGTTAAAGTTTCTCTAAAATTGTTCGTACGACACGTTATGTCAATATGGAGTTATTTAGTATCGTTCTGGTGTCATCTTGGTCATTCCAGGGGTTCGATGTTTTTTATGCGTAGTAGTAAGCATTATTAGTATTCTTACTATTTCAAAAATTAGATCTTTTTTTTTTATTGGTCTCCGTTTCAATCTTAGTTCAATGTTGCATATCAAAAAGGAACGTTACAGCTAAAGTCAGTACACCGCTCAGCCTATTGCGTATGATCTCAAAGCATCTATGAAGTTATCAATATCTTATTCAGACGTCTCAAAAAATCTCAATAGAAATATAATGTTGTCCCTAAGAGGATATTTCGAAACTCCATTGAAGGTTTTACGCTGGATATTTCCTTATAATTAGGTATATTATAAGAAGGCGATCGATGGCGGCGCGCTCGTTAGTACCGCGGTCACGTCGCGCCGCGTAAGTAATCACAACTATATCTAGCTACCGGACTTTACGCACACACACACACACACACACAACAAGTACTGGTTGTTAGGGTGAAGTATGAAGCATGGGGATTCACTAAGGTGAATTAGAAGACACAAGAAACTTTATAACTATAAGACACCTTGAAGCCCAAATGCTACGAAGTTGCAGTTGGCGTATTCAAATTGCTCAACCCATCCCGGGTTGAGCAAGATCTAAGCGGCCAAATAAATAATTCCGACTTACAACAGCTGCTTCTGACTTGTCCTACGCACATAAATGCACATACCTACTTGTACCTACGGACAAGATACTCCCTGGTCTTTGTCAACCATACCGTCGTCGTCGTTGTCAAAAATTAAGCTAGATGCCGATTCCAAAGCGAAGTAGGTATGTAGATTTGTAACTGACCGACCCCTTGACAATTCAAAAGTGCCTGTAATTGGTTTATTGGAAATAAATGCTTTGTCTTTGAGTTTGAAAGTATGAATGGCATGAGGATATTCCAAGTTCTGTGGAAGTGAATATTGGTAAGGATAGTCAAGCACTCTCTACGATTTAAAATTGACTTCAGAGACCTGAATTAGTGAATCCCAGGAGGTCTCCAAATGGTTTCAGAAAACTCCTTTCGGAGCATAATGTTCACTTGTTAGAAATCTTTTTGAATATCAAAATATACCTCAGACAGCCGACTAGATTCTTGAAAAGGGATAATTCAGATGTTTTAAAACTAATTAATTTCCACCGTAACAATAACTTTAAATTAGCGACATAGCTTGCACTGACAGTACGTAGGCACGGCATAAGTATTACAATTAGCATAGTCATGATGGAGCGGCGGATAAAATTAACAACATGTTTAGACGTATGAAGTTGAAGCATGGGTTGGTTTGTGTGTAGGTATCTTGTTTATAGATACTCTATAATATATAAGTACCCTATGTATATTTCTAGTTGGACGGAAGAAAGAACTTCTATATTATCAAGTAAGTATAGTTCAAAATCCCGAAGTTGTACCTACAGATAGCCACAGTATCGAAAATGAAATGTTAGAAAAAACTGAAATTTTTTTTTCATGCTACTGTTTGTCTTTGCTTTTCTCCATATTAATAGTCTCGATGACTGCTCACTATAATACTAGTTCTTCAAAATGCAAGGTGTTGAAAAGATAATGACACAATATCAATAAGGAACTGTAAATTGCGTATCCTACTATACATATTTATAATTATATCCTACTATCCTATCGTATCCTACTAATATTATAAATGTGAAAGTTTGTATGTTTGGATGTTTGCTACTCAATCACGCAAAACCGGCTGAACGGATTTGGATGAAATTGGGCACACAGATACTTTATAGCCTGGATTAACACAAGATACTTTTTATTCCGGTAGTACGTTACGATGGGATAATTTCCGACTTCCACGCGGGTGAAGCCGCGGGCGAAAGCCAGTTAAAACTAAATATTTCTTGTATGATCATTGTATTAACCAAGCTTACATTACATTCTCTGATATTTCTCGCTTACTTTTATGCAATACAGAACTGTCGCATATTTTCTACAAAAAAACAGACTGATGTCTTTCCGTCACGTTTGTAAGTGAAACAAACAAACGTACATACAAAGCGTTACCCGGATGCGACCACTCGCGTATGTGTGCGGCGTCGCGCGTAGAAAGTTCCGCACACGACTGTCACTAGCTATGTACTACCATTGTGAGGCGTTTCGTAGTTCGTTAGTGATTAGGGATTGAAAAATCCATTGATTATTATATGTGTTGTATCCTGTCAAGTCGAAGGGTTCAATGGGAAAAGGTTCGATGCCGTAAAACAATCGGTAGAAGGTCGTACAGTTTTATGGGACCCCAGATTTCCTCGAAACTCAATAACCGACTCAATATTCTGCAACTCACTCAAACTAAATGCAAAATTACGGTTACAAAATGGCTTCTTACTGGACTATGATATGACTGAAAACTTCTTAATCTAAAAAAACAAGTGCTTTGATAGGTACGGATACATATCTCTTTTTATATAATTTCTATGTCACAAACATCCACATCATTATACACATCCTCAGGTACATTCAGACACACTCTCAACACCAACACAAATATCTTAATTCATACACACACACAACACACACACATACACGCACACACCATCACAATCACACACAACATACATAATTATGTTTTAGTATTCGTTTTCTCCATGTTTTCTAGTAGATTACTTTGAAATTATAAGAAATTTATTGTAAGTTATATAATATGGCTACCTATTACACGCATATCAATATGTAAACGGAACGAAAGAGCCTGGACCTCACGACTCAGGGAATCCTAGTGTAAGTTCCAGGAATCAACGCATTGAATGTAATTCCATATACAATAAATGATTCTTATTCTTATTATGTCAATGAAATGGATACATATTGATAAAAAAAAAAACCTGGACATGGTTTTTGAATGCCTCTAATAATCAAAGACTGCCTCAATATATCCATCAAACCTTCGATATTTGTATTAATACAGCTAATAAACGCTAATTAAAAACTCAATAGAAAGCGATCTCTGCGCAGACGAAACTTGAAAATGTAAATAAACCACAAACTATCGAAAGCGTAGCACCCATCGAAAAGTAAAATAAACCTGACATTTTTACAACTAGCAATACTCCAGTGATAGCTGTAAATGCGTTCAAAAACGTCACAATTGTGTATTGTCACCTACGTGCAGACCACCTGGCCGGCGTCCCACACGAGCGATCTCTTCAACCTATTCCAACGATCAATTACTCCACAATACTGTATGTAAACTCCGCTAAAGATGCGCATGACGTCCCAAAAAAATAAAAAAAACAATTTAGAAACGTCAAAAAGCTCAACGCTCGTCGTCCGAGACAGAAAAGTAAACAAAACGCATCAATCAGAAGCATTCAGTGCAACAGAGGACGCGGGACACGGCGACGAGCGCGCAAAAACCACTGCTCCCAGGCAATAACTCAAAACTGCGAACATCCCGACTCGCTCGGCCAGTAGGTAACTTACACTGTGCGTTTTTTAGACTCTTGTCACTCGTCAAACAGTCGTCGGGCTCATGATGGGCTGCCTTCGATGGACGCCTGCCAACCTCCCCCTGAAAACAACAACGCCTTGAGGGCACCAACCAGCAATCGAAATTAAAATCTATATCGGGGACAATTGAGTTTCAATTTGATTAAGGCCGCGATGGCGTTGGGTTGTTGTCGTCAGCGTTGGATAGCAAGTGGTAGTGTTTTTTTGCCCTCGGCGACCTGGCGGGCTCGACGGAACTGACTGGCCCATTGTATGGTAATACCCGGCCGGATTTTGTTCGAGCTCAATTATATTATGAAGCTTAACCGCACGGCTAAAGTCAAAAGTCACCCGTGTGTCTTTTGTTGCGATGAAACCGGGCGCGTGGTTGCGCCTGCGCAACGCACGCCCACGCCCCGCACGCCTTGCCCAACGATGGGGATAGAACACACCTGAGCTGTGTACATCTTGACATATTTTCCTGTGAACTCATATAAATCATGACGTAACTTAGTTCAGACTATAAAAGACAGACTACCAGAACCGCAAACATTCCTGGCCTGTAGAAAGTTTTTAATACAATTATTCAGATGAGGCTAAAGGAGCATGTTTGACCGGTCCATGCTCGGGAACAATCTAATTGACGTGAACCAGTCATAAGCAGGACTGTACCTTGTGGCCGCACTAGTTCCTGGACCGATTTGTGCCGATCGGGAATAGAACTGGATAAACATTATCATTAGCAAAGATATTACTAGTGGTTGCACGACCTACTGCCATTATGTTAATTATACAGTCGTATTAGAAGAAGCGTATAATAAACTATAAAATAATTAAAACTATAGTAGTAATAATAATATTCAGATAAACATGGTGCACTTCCTGACTAATAAAACCTATTTCCGAATCGTAAAACAGCGATAATCGCCCTCAAATAAATGAGTGATCGTTCATTAATAATGTATAATGTTTATCTATTTGCACAAATCAAGTTATCACGTCAACTCACTTTATTCTATCAATATTGAAATGCTGGCGATTCGGTGCGAATATATTACGAGCTGTTTATGTAAGTATTGGTGACCTCTGAGTGGTCTATACTTAACGTGACCATTTATTTTTTTACTCAAAACGGGACATAGGTTTATTTATCTCAATTATAATAGGGCAGATTCATAAAGGAAACTTATTTTTGAAAATACCAGCATACTCGTATGTTCTCATTTTCTCAATGAAAAAAAAACTTTTTTAATAAAAAAAATCTTATCAATATGATGTACTTAATTAAAAATTAAGCAGGATAAATTTTCGGTCATTTTTACATTTGTCAGCAGAACAACTTTCTTTTAATACAGCTGATGATTTTAAATAAGAATAAAGTTCTTGGCACGTTTTTTTAATATTCAACTTAGTAATCAACATCGCCAAGCCTGTAACTGGGTTTTTTCAGACGTCCACAATTTATTATTAAAGAAAGACTCTGAGAACGGGACAATTTTGCGTCCCCAGGTGTTTTTCGGGGACACTGGGACGTAGAACCGAAAAAAGGGACGGTCCCGTTAAAAACGGGACGTATGGTCACGTTATCTATACTCTATGCTCGTCATGCGACAACACTAAGGACGTCTGAAATCTGTGTTTGCGCAATGCTCTATAACTAGACGCGGAACAGATTTTGGCAGATTATTATTAGTTTTATGCCTATTTGCTTTACGCAAGTCGTTCAACAAAACTATTAATAAAATCGATACAGCCACGGGTGTGGTTTCAACATTGATGCCTATCGTGCTTACGAAGATGATTGTGATGTTTTACTGCAAACTTAATGTCACCAATTGGCGTCATGATCACTAAGATAACTTTTAATACTTGTGTGCAAGAGAGAGAAAATGGCAAGGTTTTGTTCAAACTCCGGTACGAGCAGCAAGGTGATCATCATGTTCCAAGTTTTTTTGCAAGATTGTGCCGTGTAAAACAAATGTACGGTCGGTGCCCACGCGCCGGACACGCTGCTATCCACTATACATGAACACCCAAAAAATTGTGTAGCAATCTGGATAAAACGCGCAGTTCAAAGCCGGCCGCGGCCATAAGCTTCGATATTTATCGCCTTCGACGTACACCAGCACCGTAAAAAGGTTAGCTTGTGATTGAAAAACGAAATGTTCCCACACAAAAAAACGAATCGAGCGAGCGATCCAGTCCCGAATCCTCACTAACTATTCCGATCATCGGTTCTGTGCGTTATTGAAAAATATCCAGCGATTGGACTCGGATTAGAGCCAGTTATTTGGCTACTGCTACTGTTGATTCTAACTTATTGATCGTTTGCTATGGCTACGTTACTAGTCCACTCTGATGACTCGACCGTTTCTAAATTTTGTCGTCTATATTAAGTGACAGAAGACATAGTATTTGCGTAAACATGTCTGTTATGATATGCCGAGCTGCCTACACGCAGGATTGATGTAGTGTTGGCCGCGTACATAACTTTGTCTCACGCGCACTCAAACCGATTTTAATCGATAATTTACGATATATTACAAATGTTCCCTTCACTTAAATACTGCTTTGAATACTCGGGCTTTTGTTGAGCTGTGATTTATAGATTTCTATTTGTTAACTTTAGGAAAGCTTAGTAATTGTTTCTGCCAGTAAATTTAACATAAATGGCCGAACATTGGCGGTAGTCACTCCTGTGATTAGATAGCTGTTCAGAGGTGTAACCTATAGGTCGGGATCTTAATTTATGATTAGAGTGTACCTATAATTGCCGTTTATGGGCACTAGTACTAATCAATTGTACGTGCAAGCGATATAAACGTG
This sequence comes from Conistra vaccinii, assembly GCA_948150665.1. Classification (NCBI taxonomy): domain Eukaryota; kingdom Metazoa; phylum Arthropoda; class Insecta; order Lepidoptera; family Noctuidae; genus Conistra; species Conistra vaccinii. The sequence continues at coordinate 633,171 of OX411321.1, forward strand.
TATCAAGGTGCAGCAGGTGGGGCAGTGTTGATTCTTCTCAGTTAAGAGGGTGCATCCTAAAAGTTGGCAACGTCGTAAATAGCTGTCAAATAGTTACCTGTTTTGATTAATTTGGAAATAATACTGTATGAAAATAAGAAATGTGGCTAACTAACTAACTAGAAAATTAATAATGAATTGCAATTATAACATTCAATTTGATGTTGTACCCGTTTTGGGTGTAAAAAAGTCATTTGGAAAGTTTCCAAACACTTTTTTTACATCTAAAACTAACTATTCGGTGTTACGATATTAATGATTGCATTTCATAATCAATATTCTAGTTCGCTAGTTAGCCACATTTTTTATTTCCATACGGAAATATTATCAAATTAATCAAAACAGCTTAATATTTGACATCTATTTGCGACGTTGCCAACTTTCAGAATAAACCCTCTTAACAGATTTCGACACAAACTGCAGTCAGTTTAAAAATTCTGCCAAGTCTCCATGTCTATAAGAACATTATAAAATAGTTGCGTGTGCTATTTTACATATAAGATTGAACAGCCAGCAGTTGCTTGCCAGATTGTATTGTTTGTAGTAGACAGAATGATACAAAGTTCTTCAGTCAGTGGAATACCACCCTATACATTTTAATGGCATGTCCATATCCTAAGTTCAGGTTTTCCGTTCAGGACAATGTTTCATGTGTCGTAAGAGACGGCTAAATAAATTGGGCTTCTATTTTTATTACCATTATCATAATTTTGCGATCACCAGTGGGTTAGCTACACTTCACGGTCTATCTTTCAAATAAAGCTTGGCATAGGGAAAACCCATGCTCAGCGGTAGATTATGGTGGGATCATTGACCCCGCTCAAACATCTGCTCAAATCTGCTCTTTTCTTCGATGACAAGTAACTTGAACAAGAAACATAAGAAAGAAATTCCCACAATCGCACAAATCTATACTTCAAAATAAAATATGTTAAACCCTAATATAAATATCTAACTTGGGTCAATTAACTGTGAGAGGCTGTAAGACGAGCCGGCATCACGCTGCGCGGCTCTAGCACAATTTATGACGGAGATCGGGCACGCCGAATTAGCCGCGCGCCGCCGTCGCGCGCCTCCGCGGCCCACACCGACATTATCCTACAAGAATGGAGTGCTCATGACAATTTGAAAAGCTTCTAAACCTTGCAGGGGTATCATGCGAATCCACTATCACTATATTTTTGCATTGTCAGCTACTCAATAATAAGGATAATGGAATACTTCACATCAATCGGATTTCGGTAGTACTGTTTGTAATAAACGACTGGCAGCCTGCTTCTGCTAATCATGGCAGAATTTCCTCTATTACGGCAGTGCGGCGAACTATCCTCTGTTTGCAACTGAGGCTAGTGTCGCTAGCCTGCACATCTCCTTTCCTTCGTACTCCATGTCCCAATCGGTCGCAGCGGTCGATTGCGACACACGTACACGTATGCCTTCAATTAACTATACTCGATAATTCAACTGTTATGTCATTTGAATTCGGGTTTATTTGAGTTTGCTGTGGAGAGGGCTTTGAGGTAGGTACTATGACTGCAGTAGATAGTTCAAATAATGCCACGAAATTGAGCCTTTTCAAACAACTACCTAAGTACGAGAAACTAACATGGAATAAGTAGGTAGGTACCTGCGCTTAATATAAAACAAATGAATGACGATATAAATGTGTGAGTAAGTTTGTGATAGACGCATTCGACTGACTGATCAAATTACATTCTTCAAGTCCTGTATCATATTCTTATTCCTATCGGTATAAATAGTGCTGATGTTGCTTGTTAACGTCAGTCTTCTGAGTTCCTGTTGCCTGATTGGTGTCAATAGATGCATCTCGGCCAATGTTACGCTAAGCTTGAACCCATTCCAAGCTAAAATGTCACGTTTCGAAGGAAAGTATTTACAGAAGTGCTCTCTTACTGAGAACTTTCAGTTTTACATCTTTTAAACATCAGTTGGTAATGGAAGCAGTTGCAAGTATAATGTGAATTGTGCGAAATATTTTCCACACGCTTTGTTGGTAGGCACACTAGGCACGGTAGAAAAACTGACTTTATCCCTTAATTGCTTCTGAATGAATAAATTTTCCTAGCCATCAGGTAACAGGTAAACAGTTGAACTTGTTTATGACCTTATAAAATACGATCCAGGAAGACTCAGCAAAAACAATACTTGTTGAAAGTCGTACGTCTTGCCCTTCGCACTGACCTCAGAGTCTCCTACTTAATTCACAAACCGATCGATTACAATTTCAAATGAATACTATTCACACGCTCGACAATGTACCCGATTTGGCGGACAACGGTCACTTTCGTCCGATATAATTCTTTTTATAAATTCACCGCGTTACCCGCTACACGCGTGCGTTGTATCGATAAATTTCACATCGCATCATCTGTAATTTGATAACCCTAGTGACCGGTGGTCACTATTTCCACCTGCGTACCGATTATAGTCTCTTGATCCCTTATCCCTTTCTCGACCGCACTGTAACAATGAGCGCGAGGGGGACGGAGCTACTCCATCTGAAAGAAGGCGCCAAAGAATAAGAGGCCTGGTGAACGGTCAGCGATAGGGTTGCTCGTGTAATTCGATAGTTTGATAGGAGTTATGGTCTCGTCGTGATCGCTCAATTACCGACGTTTGTCGTCGGTCAGGAAGTAATAAATACATGTGAGACGGGGCCGCTCGCACTCGGAAAATTTATCCGCCGTGCTGTGACCACCATTGGATTTTGTAATAAATAACACATAGCTGGCTTTTCCTCCATGTATCTACATGCCGAACTACGTGATAAGCAATCATGAAAAAAACATGAGCATATCAGGTGCCGGTTACATACATTGTAAGAAACAGCCAAAGAAAGCTATATAGGTATCTACCTATATCGCACCGATACTATTTCAAGCATTGACAGTCACTTGACTCACATACCGTATATAAAATGTTTACAAAAATAAAAATTTGTAACTTGACATAATTGCTAACAAATTATTCAGGCAATGAATTCTTAATATCATGATCACATTGATCACTGGAAGCTGGTGCTTACAGCTTAAGTAAACAGCTTAACTCCAACTCAAAAACAATAGTTCCAAACTTTCGTTTCCCACAATCAGTTTGGTTAACAGTAACTGTCGAAGTAAGCGGCGCGAGCAAACCTCGGCCAAGTATTCTGAGAACCAATACAGGCAGTAGGCGACAGTCAACACGCGGTTAATTAAACACGCTTTGTCTTATGTGGACTGTCAGCCGAGAGACTAGCTAGGTGCAGATGACGCACATCGAACTAGACAGGTGGAGAGATGCGTCAAGTTTGACTGACGATAATGTCTTGGAGCTGAGACAACTGATGTGTTTAGAATATGATCAGAATAGGGGTTGTTGTTGACAGGGGGTAGATAGATCATCAGCAGTAAGCTATCTTCACAGTAGGCCAGGGGGCTAGCTAAGGAGTACTCTCCTTTCAGGCGAGCGGTGTGGGATGATGTGCTTAAATGAAAGCTAAGATTAATGAGCGAAAAAAGTTGCCTGATGGTATTGAGTTTAACTCTGGTGTGTCCACCTGTTCACAACAAATGAAGGTAGGAAAAAATCTCGTGATCTACATTCATAATCTATGACAGGAACCACGGCAGCTCAAAGACAAAACATTGTTTGGTGCGAACGGCGGCGCGGGCGCAGCGGCCGAATGTTTGCACTGACAACAACATATTCAAACATATTTTTGTTCCTTATCTCTATAGGCTAAGAGGTGATTATCGTGTGTAATTTCGGGTTAGGCGGTATGACAGTACAGTGTTACCTGACGTAATATCGGTTCACTTGTACGCAAACAGAGGAGGAACGCTAATCAACGCGGTAAACTGATGAATGACGAACATTATGAAAGAATTATTGAATGATTTCGTGGACACAGGTTGACTGACAAATATTTATAGTATGCGAGTAGCAATAACATAAAGGAGCATGTCGGCCTGTTTTTGAAATATGAAGTATCCGAAGGTAAGAACGGATGGCCCAAAAACTAGAGTCAGATCAATGTTAACAATTTCCAAGCTCCAGTACAAAACTATTAGTCTTATAAGGTGGCATCTACAACGCCACATGTGAACTACGCATCTAAGACCTGACTTAACATAAATCCTGCATCGCGCAAGGCGGGTTTACCGTGCGATGAGTATACATACGACCTTCCGACAGTTCCGACATCAATCGTCGGGCAGTTGCCCGCCAGACACGACACCCGTCTGGTCGGAGGGCCCTCCCTTTTCTGTAGAGGATGAGTCAACTATACACCCTGATTGTCATGCCTCTGCCTCCTCTGTCATACTGGTGACCCCGAGTATGAACGTAAGCGTAGCCCTCATGCGACTATTTCAGCGTGACGTCATCATCATCACTCCCGCAAGCTTTCGTGAGGCGAGTCACATAGCCAGCCATCACCCACGGCTTCAACGGGTATCCTGACCACCAGCATGCAGCGACCGCGCATTAATCACCCTCAGCCTCATCAGCACACTACAGTTTCGACCGGTCCACAAGCAGAGTCCTTCAACCCTCTCCTGGTTGACGTCAGCTGTCGGCCACAATATGGCGCTGTACAATAGCCGACTCACTGGAGCAAAATGCAGCGCCACTTCAACTCACTGGGGAATCACCGCAGACAGTTTTGACTCTATGCGGCACCCGGTTCCGACTCATTGGAACCTCAACTGGCATTGTGAAGCATCGCAAGATACAAGACTCAGTCCACTATCGACGTCCGGTCTCCGGAGGGGAGCGATGTGGCGGCGTCTTCAGTAGCACATGTGTACTATGCATCAAAAACCTGACGTCATACAAATCCTGCATCGCGCAAACAGAGTTTACCGTGCGATGAGTATATATAGAACCACCCGACATAAATCGTCGGGCAGTTGCCCACCAGACACAACACCCGTTTGGTCGGAGGATTCTCCCTTTTCTATAGAGGATGAGTTAATTTACACCCTGTTCCTCATACCTTTAAACTTATACCAAAATTATTAGAAAAAACTAAAGAAAAAAGGTACTTATAATAATTATCATATTTCTCGTAGAATATCTGTGCTCTAAGTAGATTCAAACAATTGCCATTCAAAACTAATAAGTTTACTTTTGGGTCCATGTATTGTGGTTCTTCTTCTTCAGAATCGCTTTGCTCTTGACATAGCAGTCGTGGCCTTATTGAATTGTATCCGATCGCTGATGTATTCGTATGTTTTGAGGTTACCACAAATCTATAAGCAGATATGGTCCACCGCAGTTCCAAGCTCAGTTTCTTCCACTTGTTCTTCAACATCAATTAATTTGTTGTTATAATGTTAACATTTTGTTAAACTGGTCGAGGTCGCGACAGCGAGCGGCGACGTGTGGATTTCTGTTGTTTTGTTTGGGACGTACGCGCTTTAATCTGATCGTTTCTTACTTTCAATCATATTACGCCACGATTCGTGTGGACCTGACCCTATATTACGATAATCAAGAGGGTTATTTGATCTCTTCTTGGGGATCAGGCTAAGCACTTATATCAATTTAGAAATTAGTGTATTTTCTATGTATGTGTTTAATTATTTTATGACGACGAACTTGCTCATATCTGTCCAATTTAAGACTCCCGCAGACAGGCACGACGCAACGGTGCGACGACGCGATTTTGGTAGAACAGTTTTCATAGAAATTTTTCTACTACAGTCGGGTCGCACTGTCGGGTCGTGCCTGTCTGGGGGAGTCTTATTTACACTCTCGTCTTATAGTATATCGTTGTAGTGGAAGTCTCAGATGTTATTTCACTATCACTTATTCTTAGTAAGGTTAGGAACTTTTCGCCAGAAACAGGCACATCCACAGTTTCCTCATGCCGTACAGATTAACTCATGAAATCGGATATAGGGCGAGTAATAAGTAGTCGCGACGTTCGCGCGATATCGCGATATTTATACATGCGTTGTCGCGCCTTGCCGCGCCGCGTACGCTCAGTGTTGCGTCGTCGCACCGAATTACGCGACATATAGCGTTTTATTTATTCAACAGTGACGCGATATTATCTGCCGAGAACTTCATCAGACTCGCCGAAAGAAAAGTGTGATTGTAGATAATGCAAATATAAATAAATAGAGTGTGATATATCGTTGGCCCTGCTATATCTTACTCTTTACTTAATTTAGTCTGGTAAAGTGGTAACAGTAGTTTGGATTAAAAATGTAAGTAACTGAGTTCTGTGGCTGTTTTCGAAAATATATTTTTACAAAATGCAGCCTCCTATTTGACTTGCCATATTTTCACATGCTAAACTCTTATCATTCAAGTCTACGACCGATTTTAAGACTAGGGAGAAAAATACGTATCTTAAAATCTATGAAGGTACTTCTGATTCTTTTACCTCGGAGGGCCCTTAGTAAAAACCTAAGCAAACAACAAAAATAAGTATGATATCTGCCAAATGGAATGCTCTTCGAGTGGGTACACAGCAAAGAGCATTCCTCGTTATCTATTTGCCCCGACCTTGTGAAGCCACTACTAATATTTGCGTACGCACATCCGTGTGGCGCGCGCCATTACGCTCACAAACACAAGAAGGTGCAATGAACTAACATCCGCCATATTACTAGATAATAACATCAGTGTGCTGATGAGGAGTCCGCTGTGAAAGGAAAATACTGTGAAAGCTGCCAGTCACCCGATTCACTAAACAGTTTGGTGGTGTCATTAGTGAAACTGTCTTGACATATGACAGGTTTGCTGAGGCGATCATTGAGAAACTTTAATTTCTGTAGTCTTTCATAATTCCACCATTGACGAATTGTGGCAAGTCCGATTTTGTGCTGGAAGGAAGTAATAAGAGTAAGTTTGTATTTAGTTGACCGATTGTCCTGTTGGGTTAAACGCTGATTAGTTCGTTAGATTCTGCTGTTCAGGACACTAGTGCTTAGCAATTACCTCTTGATGTTACGGCTGTACTACATCGACTTCAGGGTTTCATAACAACCTCACGCTTTGTTGTTCCGAAGGGTTGGGTAGAGGTGTTTATGTATAGTACACTCACATTTCGCCAGTAATGTTTAAGTCAGAATCGAACCCAGGACCTTATGCTCAGGAGAAGCACTTGCGACCACTAAACTAGCGAGGCAGTCGAAAGTGCACGACTAGGAGGTCACCTGGTAAAGAAGAAGTGATACCACTCGGAAGTAGATCAATTTATCAACACCTATGATATAAAATACAATAATACCTACAAACGATATGGTATTTCCTTATTTTATGCAGAACGCAGATGATCTTGATTCGAAGAATGGTGACGACATTCAAAATGTTACGAAATTGTGAATTGATTGTGAATGCATATCTTAAATCCATATTATACTTTTATATCATTTTTATAGCTCAGAAACTAAGTTTAAGTTTCAAGAAATATTTATAACATTTATTGACATTAGCATTCACATTCCGAAAGTTATAAAAGTAGTTTCTGAATGATGTCAAAGTTTTCTAAAACTCGGAAACTAATATTAGTTATGCTAATTATAATAAACGGTGAGTTATTGTGATGCAGTTTTAAAACAACTACAAGCAAACAAAAAAATATAACGTTGTTGCGTAAAATGTAAGTTTTTACACAAGTGTTAAATATTAATCAGATGTGATTTATGTAGCTGGTGCTACGTTTTTATGAAGAAATATAAATGTTTACCGATAGCATGTATATATGTAATGATACTCTTTTATTGATTCGAATACTTGTTGTTTCTCGTTTATTTGTGTTTCTAAGTCTCGCTTCTCCATTATATTTTCGTATCAATCATGAGATTGACAACAAAGTTTAACAATCAAATCAGATATGAATCTAATTTGATTGTTAAACTTTGTTGTAACAGGAATTTTAAACTATTCTCGGGACCTTGAGGTCCTGAACCTTTGGAAGGCATTCGAGGGGCCGAAGCCAACTCGCAGAGGCCCGTTAGACGTTTTTAATGAAATGTGGCACCAACCGACAATTATCCCTGTATGCATTATGCAAGTGCACCCAACAACAACCCCCGGTTGGTGTAAGACTATTGAAGGATATTGAAACAAATATATTGGACTATGGGTTTGGGTTGCTAAAGTTGACTGGTGACCTGGAACTATGGTAGGACTATGGCCCCTACCTGATCAATGTTTTATTTTATTTGTACACTGATAAAATGGCAGGGGGTGACTTGCACACTCAATAATGGGTCCCCGAAAACTATCGCCAGCACATAGTCACGTAGCGACAAGGGGGCAACATGTCCTGAGGTGCTTGAGGAGTGAAGCGGTATTCCACGGCTTTCAGAACAATCCCAGAGCCCGGAAGATGGTCAAGATCCCTACGAGCACTTACTGGAATAATTATTATTATGTGCTTAATAAATAACATAAAAATGATAATATTATGATGTGAATAATTTTGTCGATAACATCAGTTTATTGGTGTTTTTTTTTATATTCATTGATGGTCCAAAGCGTAACTTTTAGAAACAGATTTATGTTACGGTGGGTAACGTTACTGAAACGGTTTAGTTATCTGTGATAATCTTAGGACTGCCAGGTGACATCACCACTAGTTGGTTTGCAGACATTTTATGTAGCATTCGGAACATTATCTATAAAGCACCAAACACACATGTATAGCTTCAAAATTCTTAACTGTTATTACAGTTTTATACTAAACAGTAAAACTGCTGTGGTACTAATTATTACCCGGACGATGTAGATCTACAGTGTTTGATGTCTTGCTATTGAAATAGTTCGTATATTTGTTTTTCATCGTTCGTTTAAAAGCTCTATCACTTCCAGAGCTTTCTATATCTCCACGACTTATTTCTATTACATTTAGGTGCTTTACGTAAGATGGCAGATGATTAAGTCCTCTTTATTTTAACTTTAAACTTTAAAATGATCTTTATTCGTTTTTGGTCAACACGGAACATGTCAGTCCAGCCGACGCACACTCTCCGCTTTTAGTTCGCTCCGGCTGTCGCTGAAAACCAGCGCTGGGGCTCTGTCTCGCATAGGGTCGCAGCATTATGCTGAGCGATGGCCGTTTTGCGTGGATGTGACGCATATTTTTCCCCCAATTTGTTATTAATCGTGTTCTTTTTTTATTCTTTCCTTGCGTCATGTTTACCGCAAATAAACGTATTTTCTTTCTTTTCTTTCTTTCTTTAGTGACGTCATCAGATAACACGCAAAGGTTATAAATAAGGAATCTTAGGGTTAGAGAGACATCGCCAAAAACCGGTAACATTAACCAATTAAATATTTACTATTAACGTCCAACGATTCCATTAGAGCGGCCATAAAATAAATCATTCGATAGTTAAAAATTGTTATAACCTCGTCCATGAGGCGGGGACATTAAATTTTACGATTTTGTCTCTGGTATTTTGGCAAATTAATGAGCGTTAGACAATCGATAACGTATAATTAATTAGCTATTTGGAGTATTAAATTCTGCTAAAATTATAGGGCGAGTGTATGTACGAGGTCGTACGGCGACGGTTCCAAGGTATACTTGAAGGGCCGGTGTCCAAAAAAAGGTAAACTGGCGACGAACGAGCAAACATGGTTTAACAATACAATACGTAGGTATACAGGCGATGTTTGCGCTGCGTCCACGAGGTGCGCAGGCGCAGCTGGTAGCCGAGCACTCGACACCACAGATTATGAAAATATTGAACGACCGCTACTGAGCTACCTCACATGCTCCATCCAGCGAGAAGGATGGTGATGCAAACACGACGTCCCATTCGCTTTCACTAGGAGCGGTGACCGGAACCTCCGAAAACTCCATACCAATTATTTGTTTTACAATTATTTTATTTTCGCCTTGAGGTAATAATCAAATTTTACTGCACTATCGTTCTTTTAAAGTTCTGTTTTCAAATTCACTTCCGTGATACAAATTTAGATTTCTTAAATCACGCAGTTTCCAATAATAGTATTAGTGTAGATTACGTACTCGTCAAACTTCATCGTAATATTAGCAATGTCAATATTTGAAACAAGCTGCATACTAATAGCATTTCATTGAACAGTTAGGAGCTGAGTGGCTTTTATATCTGCTGTTCTTTCAAGTGTGTGGTCACTATCAAGCAGAATGTAGGCAAACAACTCTAGGCTATACATTAAATTTACTACTTGAGTGCAGGCACTGTTATTTAAACTGGTCAAGATAAATAAATATTTTTGGTGCACATTTCTGAAAGTTGTTTCATTTACTTCTCGTCTTATCTTCAGGTCGTTATAGATTTAGTTTATTACCAATAAAATAAAATAGAAATCTTGTCTGGGAAACGCATCCGTGAATGCAATTTTTGATTAGCGGTCACTGGTATCATTGGAATGAATTTTAAGTTGCTATTTAAAAGTACAGGTATGTCCACGGCATGTATCGTAAGTTAGTTCATTAGTTCTTTGATCGGTATTATCAAGTACCTGCACGAGTTGTCCGCTGACGGTCACGTCACCGGCTGACACGTGTGAGGAGGGCCTCATGCAACCACTCATATTTAAAACAAAATTATCGATACCCATTTGATGTCTCTATTTTTGATCGTAAAACAATGACATAGTTGAGTTTTACGGTATTTTTATAGAACTCATTGACTTTGGTTTTATTGTTTTCACTATTCCCATGTTAGAGACATGATTTTCTGATTATTTCGTATAATAAAAGGTAAAGTGATAGCCCATTCAAGCTCCCACTGTTTGTTTTTATGTGCACAAGAGTAATATGTTTAATCTTGGGATCTGTTTTCTATTTTGATTTGTGTAATAAAATATTTAAAGGGTTTTCTGAATGTCGTAGCGATTTGCAAGCTAATAGTGAGTGTGTAGGTAGTATGCAACGTGCGCCACGTGCTTCTGTACGCTTTACGTCAACTGTTCATGTATTAACATAACTTACATGGCGTCGCTCACGTGTTGTATTATTTATTCCCGATGCTGGTTCATTACTGAGCAATGCGGTCTGCGGCCAGTTGACACTAACACCACTCTGACGAAACACATAGGCCCACTACTACAGGTTTGTGTTTTTTTCGTTCTATCTATAGTAGTGTTATACGATGTTTGCGTCACGGCTAAAATGGAGCCTGTACACCAGCGATGTGTAATTTGTTGCCGTTTACAAATTAGAAACTCGTGTGTAATTGATACTTTCGATTTGGGTCATAACCATTGGTGATTGGAAACCGAGGAAAGTAAATAAAAACTGTACTCGACAACTCTCAGAACTAAAAGATACTTTAACTGAAGGAATGATAAAACTTTGAAACAATTAAGATAAAACTTGAAGACTTAAGATAAAAGTTTTCTTAAAATCACTAATATTTTACGCCCAAGACGATTATCTACAAGTGAAGACACCAAGAAGTGAAGATTACAAGAAAACTTACAGCGTTACACTTGAGATAGTCTGTCTATTGGACTGTGTTCATGTATAATATACACTTGAGAGATATCAAGAACACAGAAAGAGCCTTAAATACTAGTAGGTTCTCAGATAGGGAATTTCCATAAATTGTAAAAAAACGAAGACAGAAACTTCACTTGGTTATCAAAGTAATATTATAATGAAGAGCGGGAGTGTAGCGCTACAATAGTACACATGTAGATAAAATGCTAAAATATATGTTTGAAAGCTTCTGCAGATATGAATTTAAAACTTGAAGTGGTTAGCGGTACCTTTGCGTGTTCATGTCACAGCATCGCATCTCATGAGATCTTAACTAACATAATCAAGAAATTCTTTTACAAAATTAACCCTCGATATTAAGATTGCAATTAACAAGAGCTAAATGATAAAAAAATTAAGAGTCGTTAGCGCCGGTGAGCTGGCGATGGCGGTGAGCGGTGACAAGGGCTGACAGGCAGCCGAGCAGGGCTTTATCGTGAAGATATTATCGATAGCGATCGTTGGCTATCCTGCTTGAGTTCGCCATGCGATGGTAGCCCTGTCCGAGGTTATCGCTGATCTGGATTAGAAATGTTACTAGCGTGTATTGTCTGAGATGCGGCTACGCATGTTTTGAGATGGTCATGTTTTGTGTGGAGGTCTGTTTGATTCAATTGAATTAGTATTAATTAGGTTAAACTTTGCTTTAACATTTTATAGTAGGTAAGCAAGATAATGAGAATGAGAAATGAGTATAGTTTGATATCGCCTTCTATCGCTCTGTGTATCTTCTGTCTTAATTAAAGTATCTCTTATCGAATAAGAAGAATACTTTAGTAGGATTGGATTTGAGGTTCAGTCTATGCAAATACCTAATAGTGATGATTTGAAATGATTGATGATTGCAATGATGATGATGAAATGAAATTATTTTATTTTATGTAAATAGGTCGGGTATAGGTAGGCGTCAATAATATTGTAAAAACTAGACGAGGTCGGTAGTAGTGACATACATTAAGCAAATTAACTTCTTCCAAGTTTTCTTTCAACTTAAACAATTTTTCTATAAAATTGTAAATGAAGGTTAGTTAGTGCAGTTTCCTCGTGGTTTACGGCGCCATATTGTTTAATCATCGCGACGCTTTAATGCGGTCTATCCACTGGCCGGTAATGGGCGCAATCCGACTGATTTATACGACCAGTGACGAATGCCTTTACACACAGTTTAGCATTTGTTATAATGTTGGTGAACGGGAGATTTTATGGCGTTCCGTCACGGTGCGGCATCGGCCGACTGAGGTACGTGCTCCCTGTGGGTTCTGATAGATATGAACAATTTGAAGTATTTGAGATTCTATTCATTACTTGTTTCATTACCCGAAAGTCTGTGCCAGATTGAATCTTTATCAAGACAATCGGTTAATGAATGCAATCAATATTTTAAAATCCTTAGTGGCCGACCTGTTACTGACGCAGAGTTTACGGAAATAAAATAACAACAATTTAATTTTTACTTATTTTAAATGGTCTGAGTGCCCACTTAGTTTTTCAAGGCATCGCCAAGGGGTTGGTCGATTCTTCAGGTGACCAGAGGGCTGGCCTATTTTTTGGTCACAAAATCAGCATTGCCATACAACGTGGCAACGCTGCCAGCCTTTTGGGCACTTTTCCTGTTGACCGCGATGCGGACAAATTTTTTGATGCCCTATAATTATTTCCCCTCCTTCTTTAAATACTTGTACATATTATTATTTTAAATCAGTAAGTTATTAAATAATGTAAATATTAGATATAGTGTCTGTTTGTTATGTGAATAAACCTAACCTAACATTTAAAACAATTCTTCTGGTACGAATCGAACAATTCCTACACTGGCCACAGGTTTGATCGCTGTTGTGAAGTACCATCAGCAGACATTGTGTGTCTGGAACCTAAACTCCGTTCGAGCTCCGCTACTAGTTTAGTTTTAGGCGCTCGGTACTGAAGTTCATTTTAGTATAGAGAATAAAGTGAACTTACTTCTTAGAATCAATTAGGTACGTATAAGACGAGAGCTTACCCTCACCTCTAACAAGACCGTTTCAAGAACAATCCATAATACCGCGAAAAGCACATCATCGTTGAAAACTTCACAGCTTGCCCTTTCTAGTGCCATCCAAAATCCGGCCAAGTGGAGTGAAATCTGTCGGCGACCAGCGACCAGTGCCCGGCGACCATGCGCCCGCGCCTGCCCGGGGTCGGCGGACTGCGGCCGCGCGCCCAAACCAACGCGCGTGTTTACTCACAGATATGAGCCGTTAATTACGATTTCGCTTGTCACGCCTTCTGCCTTGCTTAATGTTCGGATTAACTTTATTATTAAAATAAAAATCACCGAGCCTCTAGGCGCGGGGACTCGACTTTCTTTTGAATTACTTCTTAGATACTTTATGGCCACTCTAACTAGAGAGAGCCAGTCAGCTGATCGACGATAATTAACCATTCAATCAATTTCAATCGAAGTAGGTGTTACCTATTAGACTAGTCGTAAAATAACGCTAACTCGCATCAACCAGAATACTAGTTGTAAAAAATATTGAATAAATAAAACTCAAACAATATTTACAGTAGGTAGACAAACATTACGAACGAGTCCATCGGCTATAAATTGTGATGAAGGAAGCAGGTGCTTTACAAACTAGTTGTTGAACTGCTTCAACGTTTTAGACACCTATTTGTGTGGAACATAATTGTTTTGTGGATATTTTAATCATTACAAATTAATAACATTACGAACAAAATTATGATTTCCTCTCGGTATAATGAGGTAAAGCTAACTCACACGACCATCTCTGTGAGCACTGTGTGGTGCGCCCGCTGCCGCATTCCACTACACAGGTTTTAGTTAACCAATAATTGCCAAAACCACGATCTTAGAATTAATGTGATGTAGATGATAATGTTATTAGTATTACTCTTGTACCCATGTGATAATGTTCTAAGAAATAGATTGAAATCTAAAATGACAAAGCAAATAGCTCGACGTGTGTATGAGTCGCCCACACGACTCCAACTTGCCAATAGAACTCCGATAGATACGATCACATGCTGTTTCAAAATACGGAATAACTGTTATGGTATTCCATTGAACTCAAAACTTGCACCACATACTTATGTTCTTACATCTTCTTTAGTTTTTCAAAACCCCATCCACGTAATAGTATTACGAGTATTATGACTAGCTTTATTATTGTGCCAGAGTAAGAATATTTATTAAGTTAATGATTATCATTCTACCAGTATTAGTTACCACGTACCTTGTTGTAGAATTTGTGGTCGTGATATTACTGCACAGAAGCTCTTGTGAGTTTGGTACAAATCTTAGGACCCGTACGGTAGCCCTTCTCATGTAGGCAAGTAATTTATACGCCGCGTCGATATTGCGGCGATACCGCGCACCGCTGTACCCCTGCGAGCCGCAGGCCAAATTAATTAGAAGTATCACGCACACGGCATCTCATCACATACGTCATGCACTGAAAATATGCTGATCAGCACGATTGATGACCAGCGCGCAATGGATTCACTTCTACTCGTTGTAACCGACGACCAATGGCTGTAATGTAAATGTATATTTTTATTGTGATGATACACGCGCTTCCTTTTGATTACACGCAGTGCTTAAGAATTCTAGCTTTTATTTAAGATAGAATCTAATAGTTTGGGTCATAACATAAAAAGTATCACGAGTGAAATTAGCATTTAAGAACAGGCAGATGCAGCCATAAAGTTTATGCCTGAAGACTTAATTAAGAACATATTTTTAGCAGCAATTATACCTGCCATTATCTTGAACAAATCTTCACGAAAAATCTAGCGCAGCCCCTGTATACGCATAGCTTGCGCCAGAACGCTATCTCATCACATTAGCGTTCCAATTAGACAATAATCGCGTCAATCGTCGAGTAGGAGAGAAACCGCCATTCGGTACGCCATACAGTAAATCTAAGCTTGTTACTCGGTCAGAATTAATTGACCGTCGCTTCCCAGCAGCGGCAATAAACTCTCCAAACCGTATCGAGTCTCCAAAACCCAAGCAACACAACCCTATCTAAAAACACAAGCCGCACTGTGCCCCACTGTGTCAGACTGTGCCCACTGTACCTGCAAACTTATATCCCAAAGTGTTACTAAATACTGTAGTTGAAAACACCCAAACAACTTTTGACTTTGAGAAATTAATTGGCGTAACGGCTATGTTTTTAATTACCCGAGTTTCAAGCAAATGTACACTTGAACCGGTGCGCTGTAAATGTTAGAAGAAGTCGGGTCTACGTGCGCACACCATGTATCTTCATATAAAAAAAAAACAATAATTGTTCTAACGTGATATACAATGTGTTTGGTCACCGGTGTCCGACCCGTGCGACCCGCAAAGCAATATGATCAATTTTATCGACAAACTCACCATAATAAGGCATTTTGCCTCTACTGTTTTGAAATAAGTTAAGTAAAAAAAACAATCTTTTTCACACTTTTTTAAGTATCAAGTATTTTTTTAAAGTTTTAATGGGAGTTTTTGATAAACTTTTTAGTGTCAACTTATTGCCTACTTTTGTAGCTGTCAAACGAAACCACTGTTATATCTGTAGGACCTCTACATCGGTAGACATTGCAAAAAATAAAACAACTATACTCACTGGTGACCAGACACACTGTATTATTAAGCTTAAACGTGAAGACAGAGGTCGCATGAAAATCTAAAGGACTCTCTACCCAACAAAGTTCTCAACAAGATTGGATTTGGGTCGATAAAAATAGGGCTCCACAAGAGCTATAATTATCATCATGTTTACATCATACCTACAGTCTTTCAGTCATTAATCTCTAACAAATCATCTATGTTAGTTCTATAGATCTGTTAATCCATTCCTCATCATTCAATTTCCGACTCAATAGTAGGCTCAGCACATAATTAAGTACGTCGCATTAGTCAGTCAATCGCGACTTATCGAGTAGTACTGCAGTGCACTTTCAATGGCCCCAGTTTGACGTGAGACGTCAGGAATGATTGCTGCGGTCACTTATCGATGCACCTCAGAGGACCAAGAATTAGCGAAATGTTGTTGATGCATAGACATAAAGAAAGGATCACTAAAAAAGACGTCTGAAATTAGTAACAGACTGGTTGGTGCTACTTTTAGTTATTTTTAACAAGGATCTTTGATACCAAACTACGTTACATAAAAATCCTTGTCAAGGCCCTCGACTAATCATCGACTGACATTTTTTTTTGGCGACAAGTGGAATATTCCTCTTCGAGAAACCTTCATAATTTAAAGTTAAGATATCTACATGTAAGGTAGCCACTATCTCCGTAACTAAACAAGAGGAAATCAAATGGTCGTCGCAGATAATCTGGATCTTAGAAACCAGTACCTACCAGCGCCATTATTACATCAACGACTCGAGGTCGTTTAGCAGTTGCAATGCTTACATACGATGCGAGATTTCAACAGTAGGAGAAATACGCTTGTTTAGAAAAATTATAGTTATTAAGAATAAAAAATCGAGAAGGATTGTTTCACTGACCGGATTTTTAGGATTGGATCCGACCTGTTCATAATATGATACTGGGCGCGAACTTGCTTACGAATCGAAGAAACAAATACTTTATTTTTTTATAGATATTTAGTAATAAAATATCAAGGATTCTTCTTATCAATTTACAAGTATACAACAAATAAATAAGGTAATAAAATAAAAAAATATCGCGGCCAATTCTCATGTAAAATTAGATACAAGGAATCGAACGCACACACACACATGCGTACTCTTCTATTAGGATGGAAAACAGTGTCACAGAACAAGAATATATAGAAGATCAACTGCTAGAGCCACCATGTCTCCATTTATGACGTATGGTACGACTCTAGGACTTAGTTTGGTTTACCGTTACCAGTGATTAGTGTGAGGAAATATTCTACGGGTGACCCCTCAACTTGGTCTAAAACGAGGCCAGTTCCTTTCCTGGGGATAACACCCTCTACTATTATAATACTTACTATTTCTACGGTAGATAAGGTGTTCATATAAAACATAACGGACAGCCTCTTAAAACCGCACGAATCCCTTTCCTTTCTTTTGGAGTCTTTTCAGTCAGTGTTCTGACATGGAGCCCGACATCATGAATTCATGAACTATCCGAAGTGGATCTTTTGTGATTTCATCGTGCGTTCATGTTGTTCCGCGGTTGGCACGCGTTCAAGGAGATCGTCTGCCACACCCACGAGGAAGGCAGCAGTAGGAGCCGTCACGTGCTCTAATGATGGCGACAAATTACGAACCTGTTCGCGCGAACACAGCGCCATATATCAAGCATTAAGTGATCAGGTCGCCATTTTGTGTGGCCACCAGGTACAAAAGCATACATAATATCGAATGACCAAGAGTTGGCTTCATGTCTGGAGCTGCCCACTGTTGTCGATTATCTTGGTTGGATACTGCACAAGATTTGAGTTTTGTCTTCTTCATAAGACTACTGCAATAAATAGGAGATGGTCAAGTCTTGGCAACGTTATGAGTTGTATGTGTATAAAAAATGGTTTGTTCTTGAAACAGTCTTAACTAAACTTACCTATATATTATAGTTTTATGATTTCTACGATGACGTTGACGCAAAAATAAATAACGTACTTTGCGTTGCGCAAGAGTCACGCATGGCCACATTGGCCACGTAAACCTTTAAATACGAGTGATTTATGAGAAGCTTTTAAACTGTCAGTTTAGATGTGATCAAATATTTCCTAACGTAGTTCCTTAAAGGAAGATTTATTTAATGAGACGATTAAAATTAATGGCATTGTTTTTGTCATTGAAGTAAATAGGGTGTCCATTACATAGAATTTTAAAAACCCAAATTCTCATTGCGTAATTTCCACAATAATGGAACTATACATTAAAATTCAGCAATAAATCTCAATTTGATTCGAACAGTAAATAAGAACGATCGTAAAACTATTTAATGTATTACTTAGCGTATAAAATTGATTCATTGTTTTAATATGATAATACGCGTTGGACAATGATTTCATCATTTGAATATAAAGATCGTCAATCAGCATTCGTAATCAGTCCACTAAAACATAAGCTCACATAGCGCCCCTGCCGCATGCCGGCGACACCGGTCCCGATCAGGTATTGCCGCGTAACCGCTCTACAACAAAAAATTATAACGCGTGGCAACAAAAACACGAATTAAAATCCTTTTAGAATAAATCTTCCGTTATTCATAACAAATAAGATAATAAAACACCTTGTTTTTTTTGACATCTTAAAATGATTCACTGTTTTAAAATGGTAATAACTGGGCTATTTGAATATTTAGAGTGTCATTGGGCACCGCAGCGGCTGCGCACGCGCTGTCTCTTCCTTTCCGGGTGAGTCTGTAGGTATATTTTTCTCGGTGCACACAAGTCGGCGAGTACGAATTAAGTATTGTAATGTATGCAAATTATTGCTAAAGATCCGCTCGAGGTTTTTGCTCTCCACTTAATACTAGGGCAACATAACTTTACGAATTGCACTCGTATTAACATAATTGAGAAAAAGTTAAATAATATTCATGACATGTTAATTTGTCGGTTTATAAGTGTTAAAGGCGTATAATTGAATGTTGTCGGCCCCCGCCCACGCCAGCGACTCATTGCTTTGTGCTTCACGTTTTACGAGTTGTGTGAATGTTTACATTTAGTGCATTTAGTTTGCAGGAGCCTGCAGAGCGACTGTTGTCTGCTGTTGCCGGTGGAGTGACGACCGGCTGCCGTGTGCGCTTGTTCGCAGTCCGCAGTGTCAAGTTCTGCGACATTGTCGTCAATGTTGTCACACCTATGCTAAAATGTCGTTATACACATCTCGTATTTTATGTGAATCTATCGTAGACAGTCCAATTGAGCGCAAAGTATTACATCGTGTCCCTTATAAGGTAAATTATGAAATAAATGGTAACAGCTACACCTCACAGGCCGCAGTATCTTGAAATCTCAACGCGAAGGTCGCCGATGACTACGAAATGATTAGTCCACATACCGGCAGGTAGGTGGCACGGCCGTTAGCCATTCTATAAAAATAAAATGTAGAAACATATGGTGCCATTACTCTTAATGGTGATTTTGAACAGTAAGCTAAGAATTCTACTATTTATAATAATGTGTTTAAAACTGGCTCATGGGGATACTTGACCGAAAACGACTACTTTAATTTATTGATATTACTTTTACGGCATGCGTGAATATTTTTTTGTACGGAATGGTAAGTTTATAGGCACGATTATGTGTCAGATCATAACAACTAGTTACGGCCGGGTCCGGTTGTCGCGAATGCTGGAGTTTGATTTGATTATTCAAAGCGCGGGTCGCGAGGTGTCCGCACGAACCTGTGATCGATAGAAATATTTATTATCTAGACTTAATCGAACTGCCACCACTACCACTGGCAACACAAATATTTTACAAAAGGAAACTTTAATTTTCTCATCTACGACTATTTTTGATTTACCTCCTTGCACGTGACATTTTCGTATCTTTTGAAGTCCGAAAATACCATAAGCTTCACCGCTGCCTTTTCCTGCCTCTCTAGCTTCATACACCATCTATATTTCCCGTTACATTCGATAGCAACTCACCTCGGCCCTTCAGCACAGGGTCCCTGCGCACCCATGGTACGGCCACCGGTCTGCTCCGGGCCTATGCTAATACGCTCGCAGCATGCTCCCGCGTTACGTGCGGTAATGGAACCACTTCTAGCTATTTCCACTTGGTCTTCGTTCCACACCATTTTATTTATATCTGTTGCAAAGCAACAGCTCTGATTGACTACAAGACAGTTTTGTTAAGGAATAAAATTCTTCACAGTTAAATGATGAGTTACAGTTTTGATTACTGGGTTGAGTCTGTGAAAGTAAACTTTGGGAGTATGTATGTAATATTTTTTGACCACAAGTGTCGATGCATCTCATCATCATCGTTATCGGTTAAAATGACTAAGTACTTAATTATGTTGTTGTTATCACCAATTGCCATTAATTATAGTTACAGTTGGAGGATTTCACAGAAAATAAAACAAATATTTTTTTTACCAAGATTAGGCAAAGCTATCGTTGGCATATTTTTTCGTAACCTTGTGTCGTAGCGCGTAGCGTTTCGTAGACCGCGCGCGTAGCCTATCCTAATGTCCCGAAGAAGTGTAGATAATTGGGAATCAAACGAGCTTACCTGTTAAGCGAAGTCTTGATTCTAATTTTATGAGCGGCGAACTGAAATATAATTAATTAAACACAGTAGTATTTCTATACGCATCGTATAACATCGCGTTATTTTAGAGATAAAATATTGTGAATATTTTAATTTTTTGAATTTTTATAGAATTCTCCTCTGCTGGCAACATCACTTACTGTCACTTATTTTAGAGATCCTTAAGAGGAACTAGCTCTGTTTTCTGTACAGAGTAGTTCCGTATACTTACATTCACTAGGTTTTCCTGGAAGGATAAGTGAATTAGGTAGACTAATTATTGCAGCTTTGGG
This sequence comes from Conistra vaccinii, assembly GCA_948150665.1. NCBI lineage: Eukaryota > Metazoa > Arthropoda > Insecta > Lepidoptera > Noctuidae > Conistra > Conistra vaccinii. The sequence goes on from OX411321.1 coordinate 654,206, forward strand.
GCTGTTAGTGGTGGGTGGGTAATTATATTTCAGTTCGCCGCTCATAAAATTAGAATCAAGACTTCGCTTAACAGGTAAGCTCGTTTGATTCCCAATTTTACTTCGCGGCGAACTGAAATATAATTAATTAAACACAGTAGATGTTTAGAGTTGTCTGCAATAATTTAGTTAGTTAATAAATTACGGCATATTGTGATTTATTAAGTACTTTTGTTATTTTTAATAACGTTGCTTAATTTGGAATATTTAACTAATATTGTTCATCAGTAATGATGAGGCATAATCAACACAATGTCGATTGACGTTGTGTCTAACTCCATAGATGCCAGCTCTAAGTTTGTTCTGTATTCGGAACAGGGGTATATTATGATATTGAGTACTTTAAAAGTCTCCATGATTGAGAATAGTAGTCTCAGATCTTCCTGTAAATAATTAAATTATTTGAGATGGTGTTGCGCTTAATGTGTGTGAGTTTGCAATATGCTCATAAACTCAATAATTTTCTTGAATTGCAATTGCGCATTAAGTCCCAACAGAAGACGAGCTTGAAGAATCTTGAAGATTAATTGTAAAAATTATTATTATAGTATAATAAAGAGTCTTCTCTTAATATCAAGTCTCTTAGTTATCAAGTGATCTGACTAAGGGATACCATGTCTGTGAAGTCCTTAGAAGTTAAGCTTAAGTAATATGGCATAAGCGGTGAGGTCTTTGGTTAACATTTAATTTTGTGGAATTGTATTGTGTATGAATTGTATTTTTTTTTTTTTTTTTTTTTTTTTTTTTTTTTTTTTTTTTTTTTTTTTACCGAACCAATTACCTACCTAAACCATATTATTTCAGTGCAAACTATGCCATAGCTTTAGTTATTAAGGTGTTTTGGAAACTAGAATTGCGAGCACGGAATAAGCTTTTAACTTGCTTGAAGTTTTGTGAGCGTCAATTAGTAAGGGCAATAGATTGTTCCCTGGATAGAAGAGAGATTTGAAAATTAAAAGTGAAAGAGTCTATTTCTAATGAATAAGGATTTTCCCTCAATTATATTACTTTCCATATAAGAATTTCGCACATTCTGTTAGCAATCATTACTTGACTAGTTGAGAATCGAAAGCCTAGATTCATTTTAGAAGTATTTAAAGGGGAGCGGTAAAAAAGATGTGGAAGACCAAGATATGAACTTCTTTTCCCTCAACATTGTAATATGTCCAGAATTGGAATTGTGTAATGTAATGAGTTACATTCTTTAGGTGAGGGAGTTGTATGATTAACCCTGTTATGATATGCACTTAGTGAGCAGATCACAGGTTTTAAGGTAAAGCTATTTTGTAGGTGATTCATTCATAGTACCTGCATTTTGTATAGGTAGTACCCAAATCTTGTTCTAATCACAGTCTATTAATACCTACTTTGTTCTCACAATGCTGCTCTCCCCCCCCTCTTATTTGTTTCCTTGATAACTTCACTTTAGTGTTGTAATTATCATTGAAATCTACTGCTAAATATTTGGGCTAGTAGTTGGTAATCAAATGTAGACATTTTGATTTTATAACCTTTGAATAAGATCACCCATCTCTGCCCAGCTCTTCGGGAGATACGGGCGTAATTTTATGTAATGCGACTAAGTTCACTAGTACTTACTTTAATTTTGTTTTAACACAGGCATTTCAAGGTACATTTCAGGCCTAACAATTCGTTTTGTTGATTTTCCAGCTCAGACATTTAAATGTACTTATAGTAATGTTTATATGTACTTATAAATGTATTTATATTTATGTTTTATCATTGTTTTCATATTTTGCCCAAATAAATAGTCAGCTTGAGTTGGAAGAAGACCTTGTTTTCCGTAAGTGTCACTCACTACTGGTAATTTTGTAGGTACAGAGGACTATAATTAGACTGTTGAAGTATGAGATTCCTAATATTGAAGGTATTGAAAGTAAGTATATTTATAATTAACCCTTTAGGTATTGATTATCTCGTAATGGTATCTTTTATATGGTCCAAGTGATAGGAGTACCTATAGGATGTAAATAAATCATATTATGATTTCATAAAGGTAAGTACTGTGGTATATAATACTTATCTATTTTAGTATGTTAAACTATACTTAGTTGATTAGTGTACAAAATTTAAATAAAATTTCGTTTATAATATACATATAGTTACTACTGGGAAATTTCCCTTCAATATGGTATGGTGGAATTCTTACTGCTCTAGATGGGTTAGGTTATCTCAACAGTTTTTGGTTCATAATGAAACTGAATTTAATATTTTGTTCGGGACTGAAATATATTTATCACATTAAGTTCTGTGATGATATTGAGAGGTTGAAGTATTGAATTTGATAGGTACCTATCAAATATTTTCTTGTCTATGTCCACAACCAGTAACGGAATCAGAGGAATTAACTGTTTTATCAGCATTTATTCCATATCAGTCTTGTTGAATTGTTATTTTGGAGTGTAAAATGTAAGTCGGGTTATTGTTGAGATCCACCCAATGATTAATATCATTGGATTCACCATGATAATAATTCATTTATTTTACTGACATACTCCATTCCAACCAATTAGGTTAAATAAAACATAAAAGTCATAAAATTTTCAATGGTGTGATTCCTGTTATTGACCTGGTAGTTGGATGTTTTATTTTGTTATTTACATAAGTAAATAAATGAGCTCTTATTGTGCTTGTTTTACTTTTTCTCAATAGAACTATTAAGTTTCTCTATTATGATATTGTGGTATTTATTGATTAATTGTTATTGTTTGAAGCTATAAAATTGTGTAAGTACTAAAGTTTGTTATTGTATCTGTTTATCAAATAGGATAAATTAAAGTTCATGTCAATTAGAGATGATGTTACTTTTGTTCTGGTTTTAATTTGGTGGTAGTGGGCATTGCCAGGTGGTTTTGTTGTATCAGCCAAGTCAGTTCATAATTTGTATTTGTCTTATAAATGTTCTTCATAAGCATAGAGTCAGTCATTGCTTTCCCCATGATATGGGTAATATAGTAACCAGTACAATTTGTTTTTAGAATATTGCAATCCCTTGGGTAACGGAATCTGAATAGGATGAATATGTATTATGTGGGAGCATGGTGTAGTACTTTGTATGGGTTTGTGCCATATCACTTCTATGTTTAAAATCGACAGTTGCCATAGGTATAGGTAGCATTTGTCTTCAGTCATTATTTTCAGATTCAGTATCATAGGATCAAGTTAACAAAGTATCTTGTAGGTACTTGTATTTGAATGAATGATTGTAAAAATAACAGTTTTGCTTTATTGTTTTAATTTACAAAATAGATATCATTTATTAATTTGTGTCAGGATAAGTAAGCCACCTAGTGCTAGATAAGTCACCGAGTATCTGGTACACCGTGATTTCTTTTAATTCGGTATATTAGTCTGTTAAAAATGACAACTAAACAGCAGTCATGAATAGTAGTATAATGGCATTTTTATGGCTGGTGTTTTATATCAGTGATGTGCAACATTAGTTGATAAAAGGAAATGAGTCAAGGTGAAATGTGCTTCCATAATATCATTCTTGATGTGAAAGCTAGCTCACAATAGTATTGAGGTTTCATGCTATGAGCATCTCGTGGTAAGCCTGTGCACACCAAGCCGAATATGTACCAGCTAGTCACATAAAATCAATGTTGTTAAGAATAGCTCGTACTCATTGCTAACAATCCATATTCGCTATATGGAGTATAATGCTTTTGCAAGTTTATAACATAAGATCAATGTTGTTAAGAGTATCTCGTACTGCCAACAATCCAAATTTGATATTCGCTATATGGAGTATAATGCTTTTGCAAGTTTATAACATAAAATCAATGTTGTTAAGAGTATCTCGTACTGCTAACAATCAAAATTCCGTATTCACTATATGGAGTATGGTGCTTTTGCAAGTTTATAACATAAAATCAATGTTGTTAAGAGTATCTCGTACTGCTAACAATCCAAATTCCATGTTCGCTATATGGAGTATAATGCTTTTGCAAGTTTGTAACACACGGACAATGTGCAGGGTTAAGTAAAGCTGTCTCGCAGCCTCCATGCTCGTAAATTAAAGGCATATAGAACTACCTTTTCCAATTTCTTAACTAAGGTAAAGAAATATTTCTTACCTCTTATGACGAATACATACCAGCGTTAGCTATGTAGAATAACATCGTCAAGTTCATCACTTGCCACATTGGTAGTTTCTCATCCAGCTGGTAACGTGGAGTTAACGTTACCGAGAGTATCTCGTACTCACTGGAGAGTTAATGCTGACAATTGCATACCAGTTAGCTATGTACAGTTACATCACTAAGGGCATCACGTGCCACTCTGGCAGCTTCTCATCCAGCTAGCAACGTGGAGGTAACGTTACTAAGGACATCTCGTGTCGACTGGAGAGGTGCTATAACAAATTGAGTTAATGTCCACCATGGTGTTTGTAAAAACACTGTCAGTATCACGTACAAGGTGGTCAGTTAAAGTCAGGCATTCTCGCACATTAAAGTACATCGAATGTGTATATGTGTGTAAGGCAGGACCTCAGGACTAAGGGTGCTTCTGATTAGTTCCGATGTAGGTATTTATCGCCTTTCTTCGTTGATGGCCGTCGTGGTCGTCTCAGGTTTCTACTAACGATACACTTATTGCACTTTCTATCACATATCACAATAAACACTCGTTATTTTGGTAAAGACTTCTGTAAACTTATTAAATAATGAATAATTTGACGAGAGGAAACTTTTTCGTTGCGATGTCAAAGCGCGCGCGAAAGAAAAGTGACAGTAAGTGATGTTGCCAGCAGAGGAGAATTCTATAAAAATTCAAAAAATTAAAATATTCACAATATTTTATCTCTAAAATAACGCGATGTTATACGATGCGTATAGAAATACTACTGTGTTTAATTAATTATATTTCAGTTCGCCGCGAAGTAAAATTATAATTTGCCTCCCTATTCTAGGTAATTTTCTAACCTAGATTGTCTATGTATACTACCTATAGCTATATTGAAAATGAAGAAGTAAATCGTTGCTGCATAATATTTGCTAGCCCACCAAAACATTTCGTTTTTGTGTCTGTTACAGCATCACAGCCCAGATTTTTTGCGATGTCAATAACGAATGTGATACCCTGATATTATTGTAACCGGTTTTAATAATGTTGTTGCAATTCAGTTTTATGAGCAGACCTACCTTAATAATATTAGTTTTAAAATCATTTAATTTGACTGGTCGAATACAACAGTCCTGACTCGTGCCTCAATCAGACCGACATTGATTTTAATAACATCATGTTGAGTGATGTTTTAGAAATTATAATAAATCGGTTAATAACTCCTCGTTGGCATTGTGGTAAGGTGATCGAGCAGCGATGCGAAGGGTTCTAGTGTCGTGTCGTACTCGTGGTACGAGGTACCTTGCTATTTGTATACAGTTATGCGACGAGATCGCAGAAAAAAACTTGAATTAAATCCAGTAAAGTATCAGTTATCTAAGACGCAATTACAGCGCTTAATAACAGGCGGTGTGCGAGCGGGGCCCAGGGGCCGCTGGGCAGCGGGTCGTCCGCTGACATCCGTTTTATTTAGCTGCGCGGGCGCCGCCGCGGGGGTCCCTAAACGTCCGACCGGCTTATATAATAATTGTTCGCCGTTTTCATTTAACAATGTTTTTTTTTCGTCTCGTCCGCCATTAACACGCGGCGCGTCTCGGTCGGCGGCGCGGGCGCACCTCTGGGCGAAATAATTTATTGCCGATTTGAAGGAAAATTGGTATTTTGTTGTAAAATATAATACGCCGTCGCGATGCGGCGTTTAATTCGCATCGCTGCGAGTATCTGCTTCGATTCGTTCGATACCATTTATAGACGTGTTTGGCTTGTTTACGAGTGTGCGCACTACTTATGTGTAAAATTAATCGCAGGGGACTCTTTCGATAGGACGGTTGAGAATTAAAAGTAATTATAAGAGGTCTTATCGCTGGCGAGTTATAATATACGCATATGTAATGGTGGCTCGTTAGCGGTGCAGCGCGGAGCGGCCGCGACTGGGACCAGATAATAGAAATGTTTAAAATAAAAACTAGTATTTATGTGTGCGGGCGCTCTCGCAGCCGTGAGTTCACGCCAAGTTATTATTTTGAAGACCAGCCAACGTAAACGGGCGTTGGCTTGCGGCCACCGCCATATATGGCCGTAAAAAATACCGATAGGTTTAATAAAAAGCAAGTAATTACACATCTTCATTTGACCGTGATCAGTGTGTGTTTTTGCGGCATGTTCCGGACCGGCGGGCGCGCTACAGCGGGCTCACGGGCTGGGAAATGCTGCGAAAATATTGAACACCTTATATAATTATACACCACCCTCGACAAGCCGTATATGGACGCCGAGTGCTGGGACCCGCCCGGTCAAAGACCTGCTGCATTCACACCTTGCCTTAGGTTCTCACTAGCTTCACAAAAACTCCTTCAGACATATACAATCAACGGTACGAAATAATGCTAGTCTTAAGGTTGTATCTTGTGGTGACAATGTCGAAGTAGAGGATAATGTGAAATTCCTAGATGTCCACATTGACGCGTTATTAAACTGGAAGGTTGAGATATTGTCAATACAGACGTCTGTTAGTTCCGCATGCTATGCTATCAGAAGCCTGAGGGATGAACTTACTCACTTTGGCCCAACTTAGGATGGTGTACTTTGCTTTGGTTGAGTCAAGGCTCTGATATAGTATTGAGTTTTGGAGTCACAGCTACAAGTACAATGTCCACTCGACATTTGTAATTCAAAAAAGAGCCTTAGACGATGCTCCGTATAAGACAGACAGAATCGTGTGAGGACCACTTCATCAGACTTAAACAGTGTTAAAATTTTAACAGTGTTGTCTCTATATTCTGGTGCTGCTAACCAAGTTTGTTAAGATCTTGCGCGAGACCGATGAGGAAAGACAAGCTAGGGATAGTACTCGTAGGAAAGATTTACCTTCCACAATCCAACCGAAATTGAACGTTGTTCATAACAGTCCCAGAGTTCAAGCTGCCTTTCTATACAACAAGTTGCATGAACTTGAAAAGCATATACAGCATAAACATATTTAAAAGCAAATTAAAGACATATTTATTGAGGAAAGCTATTACAGTGTTGATGAGTTTATTGATGACAAACGACATCCATTAATCATTGATTTGTGAATTATTATTAGGTACCTATGTATTTTTGTGTTGTATTGTTATTATTTATGTCTTTTTTCTTTCTTTTAATACTGGGAAATGAATTATTAAAGTTAAACGGAATGTTGGTAATTATTTAATTTATTGTTACTGAATTATTGACATAAAATTATTTTAAGTTTTAGTGATATTGATATAAATAAATGCGTAATGAAGTTTAAATATGAATGTAATGTTTATGCTTTTTTATTATTTTATTTATCATCAATGTAATATGTTCAACACAATGTATTTGGTTATGAAATACTTAAATGACTTAGACAGAAGTAAAACTTTCATTTCACACCATATGTTCTTGAAAAGTCCTCTCTACGAGAAAGTCCTGAATTTGTTTTCTTCTCTGATCCGAATAGTGTTGCTGAAAAAATACTATGAAACTGTCATGACTGTCGTGTTTGTGCCAGGAGGCAACACAGTGTCAGATGGCCGAATGTCATGATTTCCAAATGATTTTTGTATCAGTGTAATCATGAAGTTAAGTATCTCATTTGCCAATTACTGTAAAAGTACTGGATTTTTAAGGGAACGGAATAGAAACATGACTTTTGGAGCGTCAGCTTCTAAATCAGTTCTCTTTGAGCCTCGGAACCTCCATCCGAAAGGATGTCTTCAAGAAATCTTAAGTCTTTAATGATATTTATATTGAGTATCTAATTAAATAGTTTGTTAAATACTGCTAAATGTATACCAAGTTTGTATGTGTGCAAGAATATAAATACAAAAATATTAGTACTGAAATGGTGTACAAAACCTTACATAGACTTTGCGTATATAAACTCTACCAAAGTAATCTGAGTAAATTATTTGCAGCCCCCTGTATATCTGCCGATCAGCTACAACGCTACACGCTGTAGCGTGGCGCGAGATTCTCCATACACTCGATAAATGAATATCGATCGATTCAGTGTAATTGCGAGCGCAAAAACGATGTCGAGTGCGCACATCATACGAACACGGTAGAAGCTGACAGCGATTCTTTGAAAACGAATTGTCAGAAATAAATAGTTTTGATAATTTTTAATTGATTCTGAGAGGGTGTATAATTCAATTATGTCTATGTTTGTTTTATTTTCCAAATATTTGTGTCTTAAAATATTCAGTTATTATTTTTAATTAAGATAGTTAATTGACTCAGGCGTGACTTTGCGGAAATCCATTATAAAATACAATAGACGATGTATATTTATTAACTTAATCCGCTTAACTGTTCTTAAAGAGTCCTAGAGAAACACGTGTCGATTTCTTACAGGGGTAAGAAATCGACACGTGTTTCGCCTCTCAACGAGGCATTCTCAGGATGGCGATTGACTTGTTGCGAACTCGGACACGAAGTGTTGCCACGACACGAGCTGAACGCAAACTTCGTGTTCGTGTCGATTTCTTACAGGGTTCTCTAGGACTCTTTAAGAACAGTTAAGCGGATTAAGTTACTAAAATATACATAGTCTATTGTATTTTATTTTTAATTAGTAAATTTGGTACATTGCCTGAAACGGTTTTAAACATAAAAGATACTTAATGTTTCAGGTAAGTACTTTGTTTTTTTTAAACTTAATACGTTAGCAATGTCATGGTGCTGTAAGCACAGGTTGAAAGCACTCACTAAATTGTTTCGAAACGTGTGTGGGAGGATAAATAACTGTAAGAAATGTATATTTGAGCATAATTTTTTTTCTCGTATGTAACTGGTGATGTTTGTAACGAATTTCGGAAAACTAATAAGATATTTTAGGCGGTTTAAAGAAAATTAGAGATTTCATCCACGCTCTTCACGCCACCCGCTACCGTCCTCTCCTCGCGCCCGAGCATTATGCATATCGGCACACGCATTACCCGATTTCGTTACATTCATCCGATGCACTGCCACGAAAAAGCGCAAGCTATGACGTATTGATATAAATTATCTAACACGCAAGCTCAGTATGAATATTTAAAACTCCGTAATGAAGAGGCGTAATTCGCCGTTTGTTTCTGTTCGTATTTAAATCGTTTCATCTGAACATAATTGTGTACGGATATGGCTTTTAATTTTACCCGATTTTTATTAATTAGTGTTCCATTCTAATAATGATGTCAGATACATTTCAGATATTTCGTGCCGGCGCGGCGTGGTGATCAGAAAAGCTTGGTAGGTTTTCTTTTTTTTACGTAAAGTATTGTGTGCCCGTAATCGATATTTTCAGTACTGTTAATGGAAAGTACATTATTAAGATTGTATCAAATCAGAAAGAGAAACATTCTTACTAATCTAAGAATCTTGTTCGCAAAATCTTATGTTGTATCAATATTTTATGTACCTACAAATGTTAATTATGGAAAAATATAAAGATATCAACAGTTCGCATTAGTGTGCCGAATATCGCTAATTAAATAGCTAAAATCAATGAAATTAACATAATAGCGGCTGAGTGTTTTAGTGGCGGCCATCTAAAGTAGATCTAGACTTAGAAACAGCTTGATTTCATTTTAGAAATGATTTCTACTTTCAAGATAAGAATCCGCGGGGAAGACATTTTTATCACCCAACTTTCTCCAGTATTAGTTATTTTCATAGCGTTAGTGTTATAAGAATACGGAATCGTTTTTTTAATTATTCAGCTTTATCAAATTTTATTTTGAAAATTTAATAAACTATTTTAGGAGAGAGTTTTTGATTGTCATCAGTAGGAATAGCAATGAGCAACAGCCCATACGTATTGAGTTATAAAAGTGTTTTGCAATTGTGCAAAATTTATATTGTATCCTTTAGTCTATGCTAAATAAATGTAGGGATTTTCTTTTTTTTTTCTATCGATATTTTAGGCGGATTTGTAATATTCAGAATGTGAAAGGCAATTTACAAGACTTATTATAAAGTGTTACTGTGAACGATGAGATAGTAAATGAATAAGAAACACAACCTAGAACGTTCAATAGCTCCATTTTATCCTCTTACCACTAAAACCTCTACAACAATGATATCGAAATGCGTTCAAAGAAATGCATTAAGTTCAACAAAATGTTACTTGTGTCCGCTACACTCGACCCACGGCTTCATAAATTTCCTTTACTCAATGGTCGGTCTCTATGGGCACTATAGACGGGTCAGTTTCACAATTTTTCTAACCGTGGCTCGTAGGTATTGGACGCTGGCAGTAAACACGGCGTATCGCAAGTGATCCTACGCACTAGATACACATGAACGGTACCTATTGGTCGGTGCAGACGGGCGGCTAGCACGCCGTCTGTGCGCGACAATAAACATGGTGCGGTATCGCAAAGATCCGCAATGCTAGATACAGATAGCACGATACGTGCAGGTAGTGTGGCTCGTGCAGACTGACGGTACAAACGATACGTGCAGGTAGTGTGGCTCGTGCAGACTGACGATACAAACGCAGCGGTTTTTAAGGCAAATAAGCATAAGCTTGCAGTAGAGGATCATCTACACTATACGCTGTATAAGTTACTTCTCCATCATAACGAATGGTTGATTTGTTATTTCAGTCGCTGAAAAAGGGAAAATAATAAATGAAAATGTGTGACATTTGTGGCATTATATAACTGAACAGTAGAGGTCAGATAGGCAGTCGCTCTATAAAAAATACTGGGTACTTAGTCAGCTGCATGAGGAAGCTAAAGCTGACCCCAACATAGTTGAGAAAAGATGATGATGGTGACGTAGCATATTCGTAGAAACCGAATGGCTTTATAGCATCTAAATAACCATACACACATGTAACTTACATGCTACATTCACATTTATACAAACCCTAACATAGTTGAGAAAAGGCTATACAGGCTAGTGATACAGTGCAGTGCAGTGGGGGTGATGTAATATTTTAGTAGTAACCGAATGTATTTATAGCATCTAAGTAACCATAACGGTAACATAGATGCTATAAATACATGACGGTAACTTTGGTAATATAAATGTCGCAGTCATCTGGAAAATTAGCCAGCTAATCATTAAACGCTGGCATCCAATTGGATGCCTAGGCCGAAAGTTAATTGATCTAGAATCATTCAACGTATAACAACTTGGCGTATTGAAATTCAGCCCTTTGAAGATGACTGACCATGACTCAGGCAAGTGATTGAAATGGTGAAAAAATGTCTGCGCGCATTTTGGTAATAGCACTCGGCGGCCGCTGCCGCGGTTGGTCACAGTTCTAACCTAACGTAACCTATTTCACCCAGTTTAACTAAATGACTACACGATATTCAGCCATCTGGTTAAACGTTGCGCTCAGTGACTTGGCTAGTTGTCTTTCAGCTATTTAATTGAATGCCGGCGTTTAATGAACGACCTAGGCGTCCAGTTAGCTGGCTAATTTATTCAGATGGCTGCGATATAAAAACATGACGGTAACTTAAATGCTGTAAATACATTAGGATTCTACTAATCAGTCTATCTCTGTCCTGCCCTTTCTCAACTATGTTGGGGTGTGTATCACAAAAAAAAGTAAATATGGTTTCTATGTAGGTTATGAAAGCTTGTAAAATTAAAGTGAGGATTTATCATTATACTACCGTTTCATAGTATTCATACTTCAAAGGAAAACATCCAGCAATCACAACGAAGAATGCACCTAAACTTACGAAAGTGGTATTATTTTCTATTGTTAGAGGCACTCATGTCAATTCCAAGCGTTTCAGCCGCCAGCCTGCTCGCACAGAACAACATTTGTGGTGGCGAAAACCGCCGCCACGTCGTCTCGTAAACATGTCACATTTATGAAGAGAAAACGCCCGCGTGCGCCCGCCCTGGACATAATTACCGCGCTGTATCGCGACACCAATGAAAACCACATCTTTATGTACCCGTTACGCAGATAAACCTAAAATGTTGATGGCTGTGCGCCGCCACGACTATTGCCTACGAGATAAAAAATATATTTTAAAAAAAACCTAGCCGGCCGTGGTCGAACACTCCGTGTTCTTAATTAATGACGCCGCTTCAATGGCATTTCACATATTTTTTCCAAAAGAATCGTCTGATACAAATTAATAGCGTAGTTTCGGCTCGGGAGTTTTGCGATGAGATGTGATGAGGACAGGAAAGATTATTACCCGAGGGCCACACAAATTAAGATGGCTATAGTTATGACAATGTGAGACCACCAATAAACAATGCTTACCACCAGCAATTATGATGAACTGCACTTGATAAAATCTTACAAAGCAAAATGTCCACACACGTTTGACCCACGCGGGCCGTCATTGTCATCGCAAACAGCTCATTTTTGCTGATCTAACTGTTGGTCTGTGAAAGGCTTTGTGAGTTTAAGCGGAAAACCGCGGCGAGTGTGTAAAGTGTGTTACAGTAAGGCTTTCATTCAGAACTGCGATGTGAATGGACTTGAACAAAACCGTCTAATGTGTTACCGGTATGACAATACACGTAGGCCACTAATTTATGTAACGTTCGTCGATAATGGGGTTATGCGTTTTGTCATCGCTCCTCCTGACTATTATTTTCCCACGTGTAGTAATGGCGATGGCTACGCGACACAAAAGTTGCGGCCACCTTTGGTGGAGGAAATGCGTCGACTCGAACATAAAGTCAGCTCAGGGGGAGTGCAGTATGTTTGTGGCAACTATGGTTTCCATGGTTCTTTAAATCCGTTTATGACTCGTTTGGAATCATTAAGTTAATAAAAGAACAAAACCATTTAACAAGTCAAATTTTCAAAAAATAAATAAAAATACAAGTATGTGGGAAAGCTATAGTTATTTGGTGTAAGTATCTATTAATACGTCTAAATCCACCAATACTTGTATCACCTCACACAGTACCTATCAACTGTGTTATCAGTGTTTTTGCGCGTCGCGGCGGCGAGTGCGCAGGCGCGGGGCAGCGACGTCTGCGCACGGAGGGGGGGGCAAGGCATGTCGGACTTGTTTTAATTGGCTCAAGGAAGCACGCTTCAACGACTCCGGCGCAGCCGACCTGCCACTATCTGAGAGCGAAAATTTACTGTTTAATGTACGAATTTGCTACTCGTGTTAGTAGTCTAGGTGTGTAGCACGTAGGTTATAGGCCCACTTACAGAAACAAGGTTCCAATTCTAAAGTGCATTGGTAGTGCCTTATGTTCCATGTCGTCGCTACTGACTCTACATACTGTTTTAGACTTCGACTACATGTGTATGTTTACTCTACCGACACAATGTTTCTCTGAACTTTCAAGACAGTCATTCCCCTTAAGATTTAAAAAGTTTCTCTACATTTGAGTGACATTTTACAGGGTTTATAATCACACCGCCATCGATAAAAATCAACAGAAAGAAATTAGTAAAAAAAAACCGTTAACTCAAAAGTAATAACAGCAATGTTTCTCCAAAATACCTGAAATAACTCGTGCAGGCGATTTACTTCAATTGTGACATAAGTAAAGCAATTGTAATTATTAACAAGGCACACAAAATTATTTATGAAACTGCACGGAGTGTAGGTTAAAATAACGAATTATGTCCATTTGACGTTTTCATTAGGCTAAATTAGCTTGAGGCACGCGGTCACGAGACGATGCCGACGACGCGGCGGGCACGGACGACCGTCGTCTTACTTATAATGACGAAAGTAAACGGAACAAAGGAAAAAGGAAATGTACAAGATATCACATACGGAAATGTGTTGGAGTTGTCTGAAATGGATTAACAGAAAGATGGGATTTAGATTCAGTTTGAAGGATGAATGTTGCTAAGTGACTGTCGATTTCATGCGTTCCGTAAAGCACCGGAAATAACATCAACAAGTGTTATAACTACAAGACAAGTGCATAACCATACGATCTCGTTTAACAACTCATTAACATAAACAAAAACTAACCTACCGCACACCATGAATGATTGAACGAATATGCAAGATAATGGAAACACTCCAAGCAGACCAGCCACCCCTTGTCTGTACTCGGCATCAAATAATTAATAATGACAATAAGCGGCGCGCGCGCATGCTAATTGATCGCGAGTTATTTAAATAAGCGAGAGGAAAAAATCTCGCACGTTACAATTATGACAGCCGCTCGCCTCGGGAATAATGCTAAGAATTTATTTGAATTACAAATTGAACAAACACCAGACAGTTTCAGCGCGGCGCGAATAAATAATTTGATATTATGCTAAGTGATGATACCACAGTTAAACGCCGCCAACGACCTTGACATAGACCCATAAATAAGAATATCTTAACCACTCATACATATGGACGGCGGTTCGCACACTCAAATATGGTAAGTGCCGGCTTATGAATAAATTTTATTATTTAAAACTCGGTATGTTCATTACTAAAACAAATACTCGTACGGCGTAGTAATACAGGCTGTTGCTGTTTGTGGCGCAGCTCGGGGGTGGTGTGCGCCCGGCCGTGCCGTCTGGTGCCGTCGGCAGCCGCCCGGGCTGCGTGTGCCGACACCGTTGGAGTCGCCACTCCATTACAGCAATATTATTCATCAGTGGATAGTATTATAAATGTATGGTTAGATGCGGAGGTGATCTTTTTACGCCGAGCTCCGGTAGGTTTAGCGTTAAACGTTCAAGGTGAGCGGGGTTGTGTTGGCTGAGTCGCGGGCTGCCTGCGCCCACGCATGTGCCAAACGCGTAGGGTTGCCAAACATGCAACAAAAACAAGCTATTCTATCATTTCGTAACTTCCAATACAGCAATAACTTGAAAAATGGTTTGGCTAGCGTTCACAGATATTTAGAAACTTTTAAATTCAGCATTTTTTATTATAATAAGATCAAAGTGCTATCATTAATTTTAAGTTTTATTGAGCATGAATATTGAATTTAAGAAATATCAATAGCTTAACCTTCTAGGTTTCATCATTTCTAGACTTCAAACAAAATTTAAAATGCGTGAAGAATCTCAAGATTACTGCTAAAATCTAAAATAATTATAGAATACTACCTAAGATGGAAGCTGCCGTGTTTGATTCAAAACGACGACTACCGAGAGCTGCCAAGAAACTTAAAAGAGGCTAATGTCTAGAAACGGACAGGTTCACTAAAACGGACAGGTTCACTAAAACAATCACAACTGTGGACCACCGAAAAACTTGCGACATCGAAATTACAATTTTCGCAAGGTGGTCTGCGTTAGCCCTAAGCCAAGCTTACGTCAATAGTGAGTCGCTATCTGGCTGGGATACAGAACGATGCTTGCTATCTGCCTATCGAAACGCCATTACGTAACCACTAACATCTCTATCGGTTGCATAGGCGTTTCCTTGGGACCGCTATCTCGAGCGGGCGGCAATGACATTTCAAACGTTACAACTACCATTTTACTCGTAACTCGGGTCGCATTAGTGTTGACCTCGGTTGACAATTCGAATTTTCTATTAAATATTTATTCGAATTGTCACGGCTGCGATTAGTATCGATTTATGCTATCAAGTATGGTGACAGTCGATAACGAGACATGTAATTGTAAAACAAGTTTGATCACTTGTATTTTTTCGAACTTGTACTGGACTTGATACCTACTAATGAAGAATCTAAAAAGTTGTAACTGAATAAGTTGCAATTCGAGGTTATGTAATCTTCCACTTTATCAAACCTGTACTTTCTATCTCTTTAGACAGTAACAGACACGTGCTTAGTCGACGTCTTGTGAATCCATGTCGAATTGTTGCATATTGCACAAATTCAGAGCACCCTGTGATGA
This sequence comes from Conistra vaccinii, assembly GCA_948150665.1. Lineage (NCBI taxonomy): Eukaryota > Metazoa > Arthropoda > Insecta > Lepidoptera > Noctuidae > Conistra > Conistra vaccinii. The sequence continues at coordinate 670,104 of OX411321.1, forward strand.
CAATTCTCATGACCCGAGGCGAGATCACACGCGCACATTCTCCTCACAATAAAAACAAGACAACAATCGTTGTGTTTCCATTAAACAAATTCGTGAATACGTAATGCTGCTCAACGCTTCATATTATTAATATTTATAGAATCGCCGGCGATTTGAATAGATCGCTGATAGCGCTCGTTAGCGCCGACTACTGATCACATCTCGATCTGTTGATGCCTGTTGTTACCAATTAGCTTATCGGAAACGTCATACTGTTTTTTGTAATGTTTAATAACGTTATAGTTAGTTGAATATTATTATTTAGTTCAACTGATGCGGGATCTTGATAGCGAGCTGCTGCGTAATTGACAGCTCCGAAGAGGTTTGTGATTTAATTAAATTTTCGACTGAATATTATTGATGTGTGTGTGAGTGTGAATGATGCCCGTGACGTGCGGGCGTAAGAGGGGGACGTGCGAGATGCGGGGCGAAGGCGCGGGCGCACATTCATAAAAACGCAGCATTCATTGACGGTTATGTGATGTGTATCTCGATGAGTGCGCTATACGCTTAAATTACACATGTTTATGATTCACACAGTTTTATCGCGACGAGTTCCATAAAATGCAGGAACAACCTTGCGTAGCAGTTAATGTGTTTACTACTTTACGTGTTATAAAAACAGCAAAAGTATAGGAAACTCTTTATTTTTACTTAATATCAACATAAAAATTAAATTCTCTTCCTTGAATATTCTTATCAGCTTGTAAACAACTCCTATTAGATCCTGGTTAAGTCACTGCCAACTGGTTCCCACTCCAGCGCACACTGTGCCTCTAGGTACAGTGCTGCAACAACCAATATCGAAGTAGAGTTTGATAGCCATTGTACTGACCTGTGTTTCCCTAAGCAGCTTCCTGCTTTAAACACCTTAGCAGACTGACACAAAACTCTCGTTCCCCAGACTAACGAGAGGGTTAAAGTACAACTATAAAGGGTCACCCCCAACTATTACTAAACACATTAAACATATTAATATTCCCTGGAACATTGCTCTGATCCCAGTAACGACAAAGGGAAGGATACAGCGAACGTGCCTCACAAAGCGCTGCACGATATTATCCTAAGGTTTTTGTGCTGCCGTATTAGGAGTGACGCCGGGCGACGGGCGACGGGCGACGGGCGACGGCCGACGTGTACAGACTTTGTATAAAAACTAACGTTTGTTTATTTGTATTGTGTGACATTTGTGTGTGAGGAACATCTTGGCTACTGATGGTGGAGGTATTGCCGTTATTGGTATTTATGTCGGTGAGAAAAACATATTACTACTAAGTAACTTGCTGAAACAGGGCACAAGTAGAAGGCCTATAATAGTGAGAAGAATTTCAAGCTGTGAATTATAATGTCAATGTTTCAAACTCAGACGCATGCTACCTCCAGAATTTGTAGACATTCTAGAATCATACATAAGTAACAGAATGTTTAGAATAAGGCAAGAGGATGCAATATTCCGAGCTAAAAACTATAAAAGCTGGGGTACCACAAGGAAGTGTTTTAGGCCCAATCCTGTACTTGCTATACACATGTGATATCCCAGAGCTAGAAAACAATACCATTGCGACCTTTGCAGATGACACTGCTATTATGGCTACCGGATCAAGCCACAAAGAAGCAGTCGAAAAAGTTCAACTAGATGTGAACAAAGTTTATGGCTGGACACAAAAGTGGAAGATCAAGCTGAATGAGTCAAAATCAATTCATATTGACTTCACTAACAAACACTGCGATTACCATCCAATCTATATAAATGGCACGCAAGTGCCTTATGCTAATACAGCCAAATACCTTGGCATAACCCTTGACGCCAAACTGCGTTGGAAATCTCACGTCAAAAAGAAAAGACAGGAACTCGACATACGTTATAAAAGTATGTATTGGTTACTCGGAAGGAAATCCTGCCTATCAATACATAATAAAATTATATTATACAAGCATATTGTCATGCCAATTTGGACGTATGGCATCCAAATTTGGGGCTGTACTAAACAAAGCAACATCAAAATAATCCAACAATTCCAAAACAAAGTACTCAGGGATGCTGTAAATGCACCATGGTACATTAGAAATGACGACCTCCACCGTGACCTTAAAATGAAACTCGTCACCACCATCATCCAAAAATTTGCTGAAGCCCACGAACACAGACTCCACCGACATGTGAATGTCGAGGCAATTCAGCTGCTAGACAACACCGACATAGTGCGCAGGCTAAAGACAACTAAACCATTTGAGTTAGAGTAGTGTGTAAATAGTGAATTAATAATAAATAGAAACAATGCTGTGCTATATATGTAACACATGAACAAAGTGTTTCATCAATTATCAGACACCCTAAAAGCCAACTCCCACGGTGCGCCATATCGCGCACGCGCACCAGCCCGCACGAGGACGCACCGCCACGCACGCGTTCAACGCGCGTCTGCGCTACCACGCACGCTAGGTTTCCCACGGTGCGTCGTGCGGGCTGGTGCGCGTGCGTCCGCGATATGGCGCACGGTGGGAGTTGAGCTTAAGAAAGTGCTACGAAGTTGACGTTGTGTAAAAGTGCAAATTGACACTATTTTTAGTAACATAATCTATCTCGTAAAATATTAAGTTAGAATTAAATTACTAATTAGTCTATTAGGCTAGATTGTAATCAATTACTAAGAACTTCAGTTCTTAATATTAAGGAAAAAAAAAATGTGTTTGACGAAGGAAAGTGGTAAGAAATGGGACGTTTGCCACTCTTGTATACATAGTTGTAGGAACCCTCAGAACAGCAGTCAGGTCTCAGACTCTCTGTAAGTCATGATCTTTGATCGTAAACATCCTTGCTCTTATGCTACTGTTACTTTATAATAATCTACATATTTTAAAAGTTTTCCTTAATTAAACCTGCCACAAACGATTAACAGAATTAACTATACAAGTTAATACGACACTAAATCTTGATGTGACCAATCAGTGCAAACAAATTGTCGTACAATGAGCCCGTGTTAAGATAGCAGCCTTAAAATATCGCACTTGATAAACATCTTTATGTATTTACTGCGCAAGAGTAGCTGGTTTATTGCTGGAGTAAAGTGAGGCTGGAAATGATGGAAATGGTCGAAAAAGGTTTCATTCTTCTTCAGGAGGAAGATGCAGTGTAGCAGTGATCAACGAACATTTATTAGTAGAAACGGATTGATGCCGATACATGTAGAACGCAAATGAAAAGACTCTACCTGCATTTGTGACTAAAGAAGAAAATGACTAAAATACATATAAATACAATATCTTAATAAGTTTACCTGTTCACAAGGATAACAAGTCAGTGTTGTTAACAGCGTACCACGGATATGTTAGTTCTACTCTCAGATATGGCTTAATATTCTGGGGAAACAGTGTAGACAAAGAAAGAGTGTTCAAGGCCCAAAAGCGCTGCATTAGGGCTATGTTTAATCTGCAGCAAACCGATTCTTGTCAGCCATTTTTCAAAAACCTGAGAATACTAACATTGCCTTGTATGTACATATTTGAATGTGCAGTATTTGTAAAAAGTAATATTCATTTATTTGAATTTCGTAGCCGAGTGCGGCATCGGGATAAATTATGCATAATCGCGACTAAAACACGCTTTTTGCAGGAAAGTGTTTTTTGGGTTGCTCCAACAATATTTAATAAAATTCCAACCAACATTAGAAGCATTTCAGAAATTAAGTTATTTAAAAAGAAACTTCATGACCTGCTAGTCGATAAATCCTACTATTGTCTAAAAGACTTTTTGTCTGACAAGTCTCTTTGAGTTATATTTTATTTTGACCAATGCAGCAATGTCATGTTGAGTTCAGTAGGTACATATTGCATGCTATTAATTTTAAGATCTTTGACTGACCTATATTTTGTTTTGTCTCTCTCTCCTAATTTAATAATATGATGATTGTAATGTTAATTTATTGAAATAATAATTTATATTTATATTGTATGTCTAAGAGACGGGACATAGCCGATCTAATATTATATTGCAGAACACCTGTACCTATTTTTGTACTTATGATCCACAATGAATACACTGAATACTGAATATTGAATATTTATTATTATACCTAATTAATTGTATTGCAAATATTTATTATAAAAACTGATTGTATTATTAATATTGAATTTTTTTGGTTAATTTTATGTAATGTCGATTTTAAATTCTTATAATTATTGTTGAATAGTGTATGCCCTAACGGGTAGTTTTTTGAGTTACCATAACCTAAATATAAGACCTATTGTATCACCAAAAATCACACTAATAAATACTTTGACTTTGACTTTGACTTGACTTTGACTTTGATAAATTAGGTAGTTCCACTTCGTTCCAAAACCAATTTTTCTCATAACTTGAATGTTCATACATTAATATTACATATTCTTTTGCAATATATTAATCAGACGTCTCCGAACCAAATAAATCCGATCCGATCTCGATTGTCTCCTTCGTATCGCAAAAGTAAATAAAAAAGCTTAGCTCGGTAATCCCACAACATGACAACACACAAAACTAAAACCGTCAACTTACATAACGCAATCAACGTATCGTTTATTTCTAAACGCTGCAGACAAATCCTTTTGTCACACACGACAACCCTAACATAACAACACATCCACCAACGACTTTATCACGAAGAACTAAGGTTTGAAATCTCTTGTGGTGTTCGAAGTCCGGAATTGTGTAGGTACTAAGACCCGATTAGGCGAGATAGGATAATTCTCGATTCGTCGTCAAAGCTCGTTGTATCGGGCGTGCGACAATGTACCTTAAACGCATTAGTTTATTGCGCGCTGCCATCCAAACGCGACAGATACAGAGGTGAGATGATTATAGACCGATACCAGATATTCTCGGAATGATCGACGAGATATGGAAACTGGTAGATTTGACAGAATTTAGTGGTGCCTATATCTCTTGAATGATTCTGTTGGTGGAATAAACAACTCGCTCAATTGACAGCGCAACAGAATATATAATTTTAGGCAGTGTCAATATGTATGTCTCGTAAATAAAGCTAGCCTTTACGGTACACAGTACAAATTTGTAGGTTAGCCTTATTTGCATAGCGAATCTGGTCAATATCCGAGTTGATACTACAGATATCTTAAAGATTTCAATCAAGGAACTAGGTTAAGGAGTGGTGGTCTAGAATCTAACTCAGCTTTGAGCGTGCATTGCTTATTCCATTTCATAGGCGTATCATGAAGCGAAACATTGTCTTTATATCAAGGCAGACAGCTACGTTGCATTCACTGTCCATTGTTTGTGCTACCTTACATACATGGATCAAAAACATTCAAGTTTTCTGCGGAAGTATCAATAATGCCAGTGATTCGGAAGTCAGATAGCTTGAATATATTGTGAGAAAAGCCGAAAAGGTCACGCCCGACGCAAGGTCAAGAGCTGACGAGAGATAAGGATCAGACGAGATGCGAGGGAACGTGTCCCAAACCGTGGGAGTGGGGCACAATGCTCTTTGTAACGCCACCAAATAAATTCACTGACATAATTGTGGCAATTAAAAGTTTTATGCGGCCGCGCAACGAACACCGGCGGAGATGGCCGAACGGTTCCGATGCGACATTCTGATCGGTTGATAACGTGTTAACTGCTTTCCATACACGGAAATGAAACAGGTGCCATGGAAAAGTGTTTTATCTGAGATTCTGTTAGATGTTCTTTGTCTGGTGTGATACCAAATAAAATACACATTCTTATAGTTTTATCGGTTTGTCACCGATGCGTAAGACACGCCTCGGAATGTAAAATAGATCTTCAAGAATATCAATAAAAGCAACGAAGAAAGAAGTCGGGTCTTGAAAGCATCACAATAATTTTGAAAAATTAATCTTTAATTATTTACGAGGTTTCATTGTAACGAAATAATAAAACATTCAGAACATCCAAATTAAAGTTCTGGCAGCGATAAAGTAAACTTCACACTGTCATTTTCCTTATACTTTTGTGGTCACGTTTTATTGGGCTTGATCTAGCTGTTCTATAGCAAAAACAATGTTTTAAACAAAAAACGTACTACGAGTACTATTGTAGCGGTTACACCGCGACATACGAACTACGCAACAAAGACATGACGTCACACAATTCCTACATCGCGCAGTTAGAGTTTACCGAGCGAAAAACATAGATAAGACTATCCGATATCAACATATGGGCAGTTGCCCGCCAGACACAACACCCGTCTGGCCGGAGGATCCTCCCTTTTCAATGGTGGATGAGTGAACTTTACACCCTGTTCCTCATACCTCTAAACTATTACTGGTTACTAACCAAAAGCTAACCTAACTATAAAATCGTGGTCAGGCCCTCGTGGCTAAAAACGCGTGTTAGTGTTTTCATTTACTTTAGACGGTGCATGTTATTATAAGTAGGTACATATTTATTTATTTCTATTACAAATCTATTGGTTTATGCTAGATCTTTATCGTGATCCTAGTCACGAATAGTAAGTACCTATTCATTTCTTTCTTTGTAATATCAACCACAAGCCTGTAGTTAGTCCAAGTTCACGGAACAACCACAAAGTTTGCAGCTTTTCATTATTATTATTGCAGCGACCATTATTTATTTTCTAGACCACAAAAGTGTGGTCAGTGTTAGTAAGATAATCTGCGGCGAGTGTGAGTGGTACCTACTAGTGGTATCGCCGTCGGCTATCTACACATAATATCGTAGTGTCCATTGTTTGAATGTATAATTTCCCACGTGGTCTCGGTTCCGTAGCGTAGTAATGACCTCAGATCAGCTGATACCGAGCTTGATCTTGATTGATAAGTTTATTTCACGCTTAGTAAAGGGATAGCTGTTATTAGTGAAATTTTTGAAAGAATTCACGTGAAATTACATATAATTAATTCCAGGTTTTGGCACTGTTACAGCTTATTGAAATGTTGTATTGAAATTCTTGACTTCAGTTACAGTAACCTACTGCAGGGAATTGAGCGTTTTCCACTACTATCAAATCACAATTTTGGCTTCTTTATCAGCCATATGAAATGACTTAAACTCGGAAAAACGCGATGAATCAATCTGTTAAACATTCCATTTCCCTGACTGCGCCACACAAAGCACTAACAGAGGCCAAAACTACCTGCAACTGTTAAAGACAACATCCTCACATAAAACGTGAAATCCTTAGTCCATCAAGTTTTCCTTCACTCAAATAGGAAAAATACCAAACAAATATAAAACACGGAAGCGGCGCGTATCAGGCGCATATCGTGGCGTATCCTTTGTTGCTGCGTGCGCGCACTGAGGAAACACCTTGGGTCGTGACGTCACGGCCGGAGGACGCGTCGCCGTGTGAACGCTGATAGTAAGAAATGTTGTGTTTGAATAAACTTCTCAGAGAAAACACATTGTGATGAAGGTCACAACTATTTATTATATATTGTTGTATGACATTAAACCTGGGAAAATGAAAAATATTGCGCATTTGTTTTATTATAAGTATCATTATCGTCACAGCTGCTTTGCATTGAGTGGTTGGTAATGAACTTGGTGTTAATGAAAAAGAGCGTAGTGATAAGGACTTGGTAATCGCTGCCTTGACCTGGAAGCGGTGAACCATGGAAACGAACTAATTAAAACATTTATACTGTCTTATAGTGATGGCATAAGAGACGAAGACAAGAGAGCATTACAAATTAAACTAGGAATAGGATAGTACCTAACTTGAAACAGAATTGGGAAGAATGATATCAGGAGCACTCCGAATACCGCTGAAGAATTGAATGAGGTATAATGTAAATAATATAAGTAATATTTTTTATATTTTAAAATGTTTTTATTTTAATATTAAAAAATGTAATTTATATTATGATTAAAACGAAATAATAAGTAATATAATACCTAATAACTTCTATGCTGATACTGTTGTAAATTCTGCCACAACACATTGACAGGACTTGACTTTGACCTCTACGGTTTTACCATACGTCAACGCTATGCTAAAACTTTTTTATACCAAGTAAAGCACGAGCCATACACTTAATTAAAATCAATTACGAGTTTCAAAACAAATATCAAGAACTTTCTAAAACGGAACTATTACGATCCAATCAAGCATGCCGAGCGCGACCTGCGACCCCGGCGGCCCGGCGGCCCGGCGGCCCGGCCGCCCGGGCCACTCGACAGTTAGCCAAAATCGAATGCCATTCCATCATTTATACGTTTTATAAGTACCTCACGATGCGTTTACATGCAATTATAACTTGTTTCGTTATTTTAATAACTAACATGTGATTTTTTTATGTTTCCGGTGTTCGTTTAAATGTTTTTTGTGCATATCGGATGTTTAATTACTGCGCTATTCGTAAAACGTGTCACAAAAAATCCTTCGAGTTTCGTTCACGTATCAATGAGGTAATTAGGGACAGAAATAGAGCAATTTAATAGTATGTTTTCATTGTTTATTTTACCATCGTATTGTTTTTGTTGAGATTTAATTTTAGTCAAGTATCTACCCATTAAATCATTTTGTTTTTTTATAAAACTCAGTTGTATTCAACGTATAAAGTAGACTGAAGGTGATCATAAAACATATATAGCAAACATTCAAATCCCCTTTCACCCTTTGGAAGACTACCAGGTCATCAGAGCTAGGAGGAGCTATCGGAATTAAATAAGGCGTTATCAGTGATCCGGTCATCAATCGTCCGCGGGTCTATCGTACAATAGCCGTGTATCCCTCTTTTGGAAGTTTTGCCCTACTGCACAATACTGTAGTAACTAGGAGCATCGAAATGTATGGATGTGGTTAAAATAACGAATAAACTCATTAAATCAAATTATGATACTTACCTATAAATTAAAGGATGCAACCTGTTTAAAATGTATGAAAAAAACACAGAAACCTGCCATTTAGGAGGGGCATTTCTATGTTAGTAGGTAGAATGCAATATGCAAAACTGAAAGCTTAAAATATTTTAATGAAATAAATCTATTAAGTTTACCAACTTTCTTTTTCTGAGTAAATTATTACTACAGGAAGATTCCATGAGAATAGATTGTTGTCGCGTGTCGAAGATCGTTATAATATTTTTCAAAGAACCAAATGTATATTTCTATGTCATGAAGTCTCTAAGATTCTTCGAAATCGCTAGAATCAAGTATTAATATATCATGCGTGGGATAGCAATAAATCTATCAAACAAACTGCACGAGGAAATAAAAAACTTATTAAACCGTTACCTCATCTTTTAGAAATGTTTACACACAACCATTTTTTTTTAATCACGAGATAAACCAATCAGTTACGAATTATACAGATGGACAGTCAAACAATCTATTAAGCATCATAGAATTAATTACAAGAGTGTTTCAAACCTTAGTTGGCATAATGCACTGATGAATCAAGTGAGCACACAAAACAATAAATGAAGAAGGTCCAGTCTTACAAACTTACAATATCAATATCTTTTCACTCATGGAAATTTTCGAAACTTTAGTCTTAAAAGCTAGTCAATTACTGTGTTACACTTACAGCGTTACTTTTTACAGTTGAATGCTGATCTTGCGATTGCCATACTCAGCGTTATAATCAATCATCTTTAATAGCAATATGATTTAGGGAAGTCCAACATCTTAGAGAGACATATCAGTGAACAAGATACAGGATCATGCTACTGCCTGGTGCTAATGGTCTTAGAAATGGCATACCACACCCAAAAATAAATGGCATATGCATATTATATACATCCCGGCAGACAGACGGTTCTTAATTTCTTGCTTGCGTCATTGGTAGTCTATGTGGGGCTTGTTAACACTCTTAAAGTCAAGTGGTCCTTCTGCCTACAGTTTATGAACCAAGTTGATTCGAGTTATGAATCATACGCTGTCCAGACGAGCTGACCTCTGACTGCTGACGCGTAACACTGCTCTGTTATAGGGCCATTATGTCGTCATTCACAAGAAACTTCTTTATGAAGCAGTTGATGTAATTTTGAGCTCTTACTCTCACTTTTCTGAAAGAACTTGTTCTGCTTAGGTATAAATGATGCTACTGCCAATAAAATTAAAATAATGATCTTAGACCAGTCAAAGAAAAATATGGATTAGTTCCTTATTAACTGACTCAGGATCCAAGATCAGTATTTTTATCAGAAGTCAGTTAACAGCATGCCTTTCGACAGTTCGGGTTACACTGCAACCATTGCGCAGTTGAGGAAAATGGCAATGCAGTGAGTATAAACTTTGCAAGGATTGTAGCACGTAGATGTTACAAGGCTTACGTTCATTATGGCACTTACTCTTTTTTTTTTACTTATTCTGTACATGTTATGATACCAAGACTGTGACGTATGTATACTACGTTAAATAAAACAACATCACGTCACTCATCTCGACAACTCCATATCAGTACATAAGTACATTTGAATGTTTAACTTGCTAATTGAATACATTTAACAGCGGATGAATCAAATTATAACAAGTTCTGGTAGCACTCGTTACACTGCTGACCTCTGATCCACGTTACGTCGTTATTTTTTACTGCACTTTACTTAACAACTGTTTATTATTGTTTTATTGCTGTTTGCGTTGTGCCATTTTAATGATTGTGATTAAATTGATATTAAATGTGAGTCAGTCGATACATAGCTTGGTCCTTTGAGTCGATCGATTCATGGCATAGAAACCAAGGATCATTTATATGTCTTTTAAAATATACATAATTTTTCAGCTCGTCTTATTATTTTAAAAGAAAGTGAGACTTGTCATTTTTTTTTTCTAAAATGTCACGTCTATATATTTCTATATTCAATGTCCCCTAGTCAGTTGGTAGCTGAACCCTTACAGCGCTGCAACAAAGCGCTGGGAGGCGCGGACGCCGCTGTCATAACATGATCGATCAGCGCTGATGAATCTGCCCACACCATGACGCACGGCTGCGGATTTGAACTGCAGCTTAATATCAACTGTCCGGGAATAATGGCTTAAGTCAGTGGGGATTTTAAAACTATAAAATTCAATCAGCGGAGAGTTAATAAACCAGATAATAGAATTATTGACGTAGATCTCAATAAACTTTTGATATGAAACTGAGGCCTAGTACAAGGAAACGGAGTTCTACAGGAATAAAAAATTAAGAAGAGGATTATTGTAAGTATATTATTTGAATTATATTTTCATTTTTGTGACTTATAATATGTGATGGATATTTTTTCAGGCTCTTAGTATTAGTCAACCAAAATACATTTGAAATAGGGATACATTTCTTGTATCCAAACAAGGACCAACAAATACACAGGACTATTTCATCCAAATCCACACACTAAAGCCTAATGAGGAATCATTGCCAACCACATACTCATAAAGGTATAATTAAAATCCAATAACTGCATCCCCTTTGATCCAGGGGGTGTGCAAACTTGGTCCTATTGTACGCACTGACGCTCAGCTGTCGCAGCGGCTTTGTGGTGATTGATGGCGAGCCCATCGGTGGTGCGACCACGGAAGGTGGCAGAGGGTGGCAGATAAATATGACTGATTAAGTGACGTTGTTGTGAAGATATAGTGTTTGGAGAGTAGGTTTGCTTAGCCGACTAAACTTCGTATTATTTACAAGAACCCTTTTGACCCTTGTAAGCGTGTGCGTTGCCATAAGAAGTAACGTCAAGGTAACGGTCCGTAGGCCGGTTTAAAGAAAAAAAAGCCTGTTATGCGTATTTTACTAGTAGGTAGAACTCTGTTTGGACTGATGTAGACAAATAAAAAAACGCTAAACGTTAACGGACGGCCTAAACGTTGAATAATTAAAAAACCCTATTTGGACCCCTTATAAAACTATTAGTTTTTACTAGAATATCATTTGATTAATTGATTAAAAAATCTTCTTCCGTAAAGATTAGTGCTAAAAAATAATAAAATACACGAGCAACTTATTCTGTCATGCCATATACGTAAACCACAAATCAACAACCGCGCCTTGCTAATACACGACCAGTTATTTCAAATATTGTCCGGAATTCCGCGAATACTTCAATTACGTTCCAAACGCCAAATTCTGGACAGTGTTGTGATACATGGAACATGCTGTAATTGGGCTAAACGTCACTTTAAAGGGAGACCAGTTCAGGTGTGGCGACACCGACGACCACGGTGCGATATCACCGATAGCTAGTACTGCTTAGGTTTGAACCTAATACGATAGAGTGGTAGTATTTTAGGTATTCTTTGCCCTTTAACAGAAGTTCCAGGAATGTAATGACGCTTCGTTTTCGTTCATTTTCCTGTTCTTTTGCAATACATCTGTGTTGAAAGCTTAAACTCGCCCGATTTATCGTTGATGTTCCAACTTCACTTTCTTCATGATAGCGTTGCATGCTCCACCGTAACAAGTCACTTATTGTGTCAAATCTCTCATCTAAAGTTCGGAAAGATCTGCGACGCATGTCTTGTCAGGTAGCTTACAAGTTATGTTTGAGACCCCCGCGGGAAGACATTAGTTTGTCAGTTTTTTATTTATGGTAGACCACACGGCTACCATTCATTATAAATATTCGCTATTTATTACAAGTTGTCAAAGCACGAGTTTATCTTGCGTTCTTCTGGTGCTGTTGGCAACACTGATGGAAGTGGGCCGCATTATCGCGTCGATCTGTCGCTCGGACATTAATCCGCCGCGCGATGACTGCGCAAGGTCGCGCTTTAGAAAGGCGCCTCGTGTGCCTCGGACCTACGCCTCAGACATTGTTGAGATGCAGGATTTTGCAGTTGTGCCGTAACATTTTGGTGTTAACTGTCACATAATTTGATAAAACTATAATTGGTGTCAACATTAAACATGGTATAGTAGCATTAGTGTATAGTTCCAATTCACTGCTACGTAGTTATTTACATGTAGACAAACAGCGTGTAGAAGACGAGGACTATAAGTAGAGTCACAATAAATAAATAAAAAATATAGCTTGTATTACATAATAGGCACTTTGTTACGTGATAATCGACAATAAAGCTACAAGTCTAGTTTCTTTCACAATTCAAACTTCAACACACTAAATCTAAATAGCCAGCCGTCGCCAAATCTGGGCCTCAATCACCTTATCTTAGCGACCACAATCAGCCATCAACATACAATAAACGGTTACGACACGACCACTACACGATGACTACACGACATCATAACGTACTTGTTATCAGAACACCTGGCAGCTCGGAAAGTGGAGCGATGGAACTGGTTGCGAGTGGTTCGGGGTTTGATTCTTGCGTCAGGTTGCTGATTTGGGTCGTGTTATGTGATGCATAGTTCTTAAAGTTGAGCCGATGACTTTAAGATGGTTATTGTGGATCTGAAATAAAATATTGAGCTCCTTAAGTTCTGAGTTGAGCTTCGATTACTGACAAATGCTTGCACTGACTGGACAGGTCCTGTCAAATCTGTGTGGTTAAAGAACCACACAGATTTGACAGGACCTGTCCAGTTTGAGGAAAGCCTCAAAAGACCATTTCAGACACTAACCTACATGGTCCTCATGTGGCCTGGCCAAGATTATTAGATTATTGTCTTGACTTTAAAAGAGACTGTGACCTCTGAGTTTGTTTCGGCCTTTTTTCTCAGAGTAGTCAGTTAGGAAACGCCGAACTCATCTAGCTTATATTTTTTTTATATTACGTGTAAAAGTGATTTCGATATCCTATTTCAACAATTTCATTTCATTTGATTCCAATTTCATTTCATTTACTACTTTCACAGACTACGAAAATTTAAAGAGTGAAAAAAAGAACTCGAATCCTGATCCGAATATTATTATGGATTACGTTATAGTTAGAGTCATCAATTTTCTCAAGGAGCTGGGAATTCAATTACAATAATTCGAACACTACGGCATGATTTTTATGGCAAAGTTTATTCAAATCTCCAAGGACGTTGAACAAACGCATGCAGCATCATCAGATATTTGGGTATATATCTATTATCGCGTATTGCATCACCTCCTGTTTACGACCTCAGAGGCGTCGCCTATTAAAACCTTAACGGGTTAATATGATGTTATTATACGACGTAAACGAACTAAACACTACTTGATACACTAGGAGCATGAATAAGACAAACTGTAGAGTGCCCAGTGATGCTACATCAAACATGAGAGATTAGGACAGATTAAAGATGTTGGCACTGTAGGCAGTCTTAAAACAACAAAAGCACCCCTAGTAGAAAATACACAGAAGACCAACGAAGCAAAGGGTCACGAATAATGATGACCAATATCAATAATAAGAGAGATTGGAAGAGCTACAAAACATGCGCAGTTTCCAAACGAGAAGTAAAGGAGAGCTTGTGTTATTATTACCTAAGGGCACGCTTCACATCCGTACTTAGATACCTATCAGATAAATAACATAAAGCGCTGACGTCACGCAGTGGCGACTCACGAGATCCGTCGCTAAATAAATAAAGTTATTATTATTTACACACATCAAAAGTGTCTAGGGATCAACATATATTTTTGCAATAACTTTTCTCCTGATTGATATTAATTAAAATTTTCTTTAAGGATTCATCAAATAAAGTGTTTTCGTTTGTCACAGTAACGATAAACCAAGTCACCTTTGCATTAATTAAGAAATTTGCCATTTTCCTAATAAAGGGATTTTTGACATTTGAACCACTAACATTAAAGTTCGAAAAAAAGACTGAAATAACAGTTTTCTTTAAAATTTTATTGGGTAACTTAAACAATTAATAATCCGTGTTTCTACCGCGAACACTAACAACACAAGAACATCGGTTTGGCATACTCAAAATGAGTTCATCCAAATCACGCTGTGGAATGGCCGCCCATGTTCGTTGCAACAACAAAAAAAGGTCTTCTTGCGACTGGATACCCTCCATATTCGGCAGAGCTCTTCTCTGTAGCATATCCCATGCATGCTCAATCGGGTTCAAGTCTGGCGACTGAGCAGGCCAGGGCAGGACATTGATGTTAGCTGCGGCGAGAGTCTGTCTTACAACTCTTGCGGTGTGCGGTCGTGCATTATCATGCATTAACTGAAATAAGGGACCGATTTGCACTTGTAGAGGAACGATGACGTCTGATACAATCGTCTCAGCATAAATTTGAGCGTTGAGGTTGCCTCTGATCCAAATCAACTCAGTTCTTCCGCCGATCCAAATACCCGCCCATACCATGATGGTTCCACCACTATAAGGATGGACTTCCTGGCAGGATTTTAATCGCTGTTGGCGTCCAGTTGTTCTCCAGTGTCGTATACGTCTTGTATCCGGTCTCATACCAAAACGAGACTCACCAGAAAAGCACACGAAACGCCATTGTTCTTCTGCCCAATTTCTGTGTTCAAGAGCCCATTGATATCGAATCCTACGATTGTGCATTGCTATAGGTGGTACCCGTAGCGGTCTTCGGGAATGAAGGTTCACTTCATGCAAGCGGTTTCTGACTGTTTGGTCGCTAATTAAGTTCCCTGAAGAGTGATGAAGCCTCACGGCTAACATCATGGCGGTTATTGTTGGAGCTCTTCGAGCTAAGATTTGAATGTATCGGTCTTGTCTCCGTGTGGTGCAGCGATACCGTCCTCCATGGCGCTCAGCCACGGTACCAGTGCTTCGGTAACGTGTCCAAAGTCGACTGATAACACTCTGACTTGTATTCAGAGCTAAAGCCACAGTACGTTGCCGGGAACCAGCTTCTATCATTCCCACGGCTCTGAGCATTTCTTCCCTGCTTAAATGACGTCGCTGCTCCATAATAACGTTGGTTTTAATCAGTAGTAGGGAAACAGTAGCACTAATAATGTCTTCAATGCGTTGTATGTTTTTATAGGGAAAATATTGACAGCTGATTTTCATCTTTTACTCGAATTTGATTCACAGTTCCTGATTCAAATTATGAAATGCACCAAAAAGGATCCATATAAATTTATAAAATCATAAATTTATTACAAAGCCACATCTCAATCTCAAGAAATCCGCATAAAAATGCTTGATCCCTAGACACTTTTGATGTGTGTATTTATCAGCTGATTGTTAGAGATCCGTCACATGGATGATATCGCAACCGCAACGGCTACACAGTGCAGGACGCTACGAACTAACGATTCGTGTTCTTCTAGATAGCACACAATAGCATTTAGCTGATCTATCAGCAAAATACTATTACATGCTACGTGTTGCTACCATGAAGGGCCAGTTTCAAAATGATTTCAGTATTTAAAGCCACGGTACAGACTACCAAAGGCGATGTTGGAATTCACAAGTTTTACAAATGAAAGTAGTGGTTGGAAAGGCTAAATTTGGTAATTTGCAGCTATGGTCTATTTCGGAGTGCTAAACAAAAATAAAATACGGCAACTAAAAAACGCACTAAAAACGTCCCCAAATCGCGTTTATGTGTGGCAACCTTTACAAAACGTCTGGGTGTTTAGTTTATAATCTTATAATTGCTAAATGTAACTCGGAGTCTTTATGGACCTGTTTGGTCGTGGAGGATTAGTACTAGTATTGCGAGTTACCTGTATTTGTCCTCTCCTAAGATCGCTATCTGGTCGGAAACGAAAGGGAAACGTCGTGTGATGGCCGCTTGGCCTCTTAGAAGGCTGTGAGAGTTATATAGGGAAGTGGAAAACTTTGTATGAACAACTAGTTTTTACCTGACATATCGGGAAACTATATTTTCCTTTTAGTCTGATACCTATTAAATTAGTTTCGGAGGAGCTCGTGGCTAAGTAATAACAGCCACATGGATCGATCCGTCAGGTTAAGCTACGCTACCGGGGTTGGTCCGTGGATGGGTGACCATCTTAACATGCCGAGTCTCCTCCGTACCTCGGAAAGCACGTTAAGCCGTTGGTCTCGGCAGTAAATCGTGGATCTTTGACAGTCGTTACGAGTCGTCAGAAACCCGAAAGTCTGACACCAGTCTTGCCAAGGGGTATCGTATTACCCAGTTACTGGGTTGTGGAGGTCAGATAGGCAGACATGTAAAAAACTGGTATTTAGCTGCATCCGGTTACACTGGAAGCCGAGCCCAACATAGTTGGGAAAAGGCTAGGTAGATGATGATGACTTATTAAATTAAAATAGTTTCACTGCAGTAGGTCCCAAACCAAGTGCAAAGCTTTATGAACACCTTAGTGTGTAGTCTTTAAACAAAGCCTAAGTCCTTGTGATGCTCTTCCCTTTTCGTGAATCTATGTAGCTTCGTCATCTATCCTTCTTGGTCTACATTTGATAGCCTGCCTTTAACCTCAGTGTTGTCATTTCTATGTCTATCGAGCTGCATCAGAATATTAGTATTAAATAGTATCACCAGCGCTAATCACTGGTGTCTGGTTATTTAGTGCTCAGTCGGTGGAACAGGTCCCGATCGCTTGTTTATGTTATTGCAGATCGCCTTGACGCTGCGTACGCGCACCTCTATATGGGTTGAGAATGTTGCTGGCACTTGAGTAAGTGCAGATGATGAATGACGTCTGGATATTACAAGGTTATACTTTTAGGATTTGATTATTATTATCTAATGAGTGAGAAAAAAAAACATAATTGTAAGTACTTGATGCATAAGATATTGTATTCTTAAAAATCTCCAATATTGCTGTAATACTTACCTTGCATGATTACCTATGGTTGGAGATGCCATGAATATAAATAAAATATTTTATTCAAAGTAGGTACGTGCTCAGTGGTGTCTCAGCAGTTGGTAAATGTACATAATAGTATTATATTACGGTACGTTACACACTCTAAAACGTCACTTAACACGTTCTCGAGCACTTGATCCCTTCGGACCAAAGTGCACCACTGCCCATCCATGCGCAATGACTCAAAAAGTTTACGAATCCAATAAAACGACAAACACACAAACTTGCATACCAAATTATCTTTACTAACTTTATTGTTATTGGGCTACAATAAAAGTTAAGAAAGATTATATTTAACTTTGTAGAATGTTATTGAATTATATAGTAGCCGATCGTTAACTTGGGTTCAATATAAGATACACTCGTTTATGTACATTTTACGGTCATTATGAACATGCCCTACAAAATTAAGAATTAAATTAAATTGTAAATAAAATTACCTTTGCAGTAATTATTCTACGACCTACTCTTTCGATTGACTAGAAAATTGATTGAATAAAACTTTACTGCAGTCTGATGACATTATTAATGTTACTCATTAATAATAACACCTATTGCATGTGCAATTAGGATTGTTAATCGCACGCTATTTTTCGGCACTTGTGTTATTAGGTGCAGGCACCGCGTTGATGTCTAATGAACCGAGCTCCGACTCTACTGCCAGTACTTGAGAGATTTATGAAAAAAATATTTGTTGTGTTTTAAGAAAATAATTAATAACTCGTTCCTTATGGGTACTAAGTCATGTTTACTAATGTGTATTTAATGTTTTTGCCTATCAGGTAATGAACGTGAGCCTTTATCAATAAGGTTTTAAGGCAAAAACAAACATAACTTCCAACCTTGCCATATTATTAATAGGTTAAATAATATTGACTTTAACATAATATTAACCAGTTAATAGGTAAACAGAGTTGAGGTTTGTCGCTTGCGCGGTGCGGCGCGGTGCGGCGCGGTGCGGTAGCAGGTCAGTATCGCCGGTTAGCATTGAGACTTCACGCGGTGAAATATCGCGCGCCCAGGGCCTCCAGGTACCGAGTACTTCGCTAGCCATACGAAACTATTAGATGGAGAAATTATCTTTAATTGAATACTGTCAGCGATGCAATTATTTATTTATGGAGCTGGTATTATTTGCGTTTATGCTCTATTTATTATGTGGTAGGATGTTCATGATTTATGAAATTGTTTTATTTGTTGGCGTGGTTTATTTTAATATTATTTTTAGTATTAACAACTACGATGATACACCAACATTCATAGGGAAGCACTGAACTATTTTCTGAATTATAATTATTTAAAATGTAAGTTGAGAGGTAACAGTTGCCCCCACTAGATTTAATTGGTAAATAAATGAATTGTACAGTGAACCTCGTAATTGCTTCGTTATGACTTTTGACAACAATAAATTTAAACTTCAATAAGGTTGAAAATACCTTAACTGTCACATAGATGAATAGACCTTGTCGTGGTATGACGTGCAAGTGATATTCAACCTTAGGGTGGCAAAGCAATTACGGGGCAATAAGACGATCGGCGAAAAAGCAATTCGAATATACCTACCTAACCAACGATTTGAACTCTAGAACTCGACTGTTTTTCAT
Organism: Conistra vaccinii; assembly: GCA_948150665.1. Lineage (NCBI taxonomy): Eukaryota > Metazoa > Arthropoda > Insecta > Lepidoptera > Noctuidae > Conistra > Conistra vaccinii. The sequence goes on from OX411321.1 coordinate 689,370, forward strand.
GTGATCGAACAATATAATATGAATTTCTTAAAATTTAGAAATCATGAATGTATGCTTGTCTTATGTCCTTCACAATATTTCTAAGGTCTCTATATACATAGTTCCCCGTCAGCATGTGCGCAATATAAACCGCGGTCGCGGCGCATGCGTTCTTTAACTGCCGATATTTGCTCCCAGGAGGCGACCAACACATGACGGAAATCGTGGAAATATGTAAATGGAGGTTACTACACGCAAGTAAATTATAACTCTCATAATAAATAGATACATTTTTTATTAGATAAGCTTTTCGATGATTTTCCTAATAAAATCCTAAAAAACGAGACAAATAAAGACAAAGACCTATTATGTATGATGAAGTTTCTGTAAATCAAAATTACTTTATATCTTAAGATAAGCAAACCAAATTAAACACACGTACTGTGCAGAACGACCTAACACGATTTATTCCACATGTCAGTTGAAACTTTCAACCTGCCTGCATTGTGACCAGAATCCGTCACCCGAACAATGGACACAACAGCTAACTGTATCTGATTTATAACGCTAAGCCTATCAAAAGCGATATTATATCGCCCAGTAAAGGTTACCAACTGTCCTGCACTTATTTATCGATCAGATATCATTGATTATCGATCACGAACTCTGATAGACCACGACAATGGACAAAATTCTTAAATTGCAGTTGAATTCGTGGCCAATTAGGTACCGATTTATTTTTTACCTCTTAGAGTACACTCCTTTTAAGCAACTATGTAGCATGTAACTATTTCGTTCCTAATTTCAAATTCTACCGAATCGATTAAAGGGTTTTATTGTACATTAAACAGTTATTACTAAAGCCACTGGTTCAGTCTAGTCATTGTATTCATCGTCAACGTCAGCACTAAAACGAAAATGATCTCCGCAGATAAATACATTCTTACCAGCAATTACATAACGCAATTAAAGGAATCGAACGCATACACAACTAGCGTGCTGAATAAACATACAGATTATCTCAATCTATCGCTTATGTACGCCGTACGTTGAAGCTTAGCTACAGTCAGCGATGCATTATACAATCACAAATGCAGCAATGTAACATGAGTGCAGCAAATGAAAAGCAGCAGTTCTCATTTATATTCATTATGTACGGCAAGTTGTAATTATCGTATTAAACATTACGTAAACGTGTTGAGTGCTGCTCGGTTATGTTTCTGCATGTATTAAAACTAATCAAATCGTTTGTTTGCCTTTATGTTATTTTGAAACAATAGTGTGTTGTATGCCAGTGACACTAAACAAATAAACATTGTTCTCAAAGCGGTTCAAATATAAGTATTAAATAAAAGAAGTTTGTTGTTAAAAAACTTGATGAGGGATCCAGATTCTCCGTCAAGTGTGTGTAATAACAGAGTGGTACCTATCGGCGTGGAACTCAGCCACTCGAACAGAGTAGTATGATCCGCTTTCCACTCCATAGAGGATTATTTTTTATTTTATTTTTCTTGCGGCGTCTCATCACTGTTTCGCTACTTTTTTCTGATGTGCTATCTGTAAGTTACCATTAAACTACAATTAAAACTGTAAAACTATGGTTCGCCGTTACAAACCGAAAAAGAGAACGCTTTTAAGTAATTAAAATGGCCGCTGTAGACGCAAGAGGCGTATAAAAAGTTGTGAATGTTTGTTGCCACGGAGCAAGTGCGCAAGTAGTACAAGTCCGATGTTTCGTTAAAATATTTGACCGCACTAACCCACCTGTGACTAACTTGAGAATTATAATTAACTTGCTGTTTTTAAGGTTCGTTACTTGAGATTGATGACTGAAAGAACAATTAGAAAGTTGTAGGCCTAAAACTCATAACTTTTTTCTAATAGTTTCTGTATTTAATTTTGTAAAAATTCCACCAAAGAGCTTGTTGTTCTGTGTGTTCGGCATGACGCGCATGTGTTCTGCGCGTGCGCATGTGGGTCGCCGTGCGCTAATCTACGCGCATCTACCACACTCCCGAATATACCGCCATATATATTTCTATTTCTCTATATTTGTATTTAAATTAAATTGTTCGTTTAAAGTTTCTAAATGTCTTCGTCCAGTGTAAAATCGTTATCTTGGCGTCTCATTACGATGCCTCTGGTACAGTTAGCAACAAAAGTGAACGAGATAAAAAGGCCGTTAAAACGTAGTAATGAAATAAAATGGGATAACGTACTAGAGGAATTATTGCGCTAATGGCACTGAACTAGTACTGTAAGAGCAGAATATTGTCAACATTACAGATAAGTGCTCGTTGGTAGTTTTTAGTGGTTGTAAGCTCATCGGTAGTCAGCCAGATAACACGCGCCACTTAGATAATTTTTTAAGTTCTGAACTTTTGTAAAGCTCTTATTTATTAAATTATCGAAGCTCACAGCTGCATGCACCTATTATACAGACCATAAAATTATTCATAATAGCTGCTCGGGCCTATTTTGGGTAAACTATAAAGTAATCTAACATTTTCAGTGACTCTTAAGGAACTGAACTAAGAGCTGCTTTTCTTCAATCAATACGTTTTTCAAACTGCACAGAAAGTTCTAGAACAATCTAGGCTATGTAATTTCCTGGCGATCAATGTCAGCTCTTAGAAAGTATCGTGCAGTGACGGCGAGTGTCGATAACAATTATCGCGTTGTCGATAATTGGCCGCCATTAGTGCGTCAATCACTCGATACAAGTGCACATAATTGTCAGTGAGCACATCAAATGGCAGGTTTTTGTGTACATTTACCATCGTTTGGTAAATAGAGAAAATGAAATCAAAGTGACAAGTGACAGTTCCTTACGACATTGTCACTTAGTCACAACTACAACTTGGTCACGAAGTTGGCGGAGAAAGATTTTGTTGACATGGATGTGGTACTTAATGGTCTAATGAAACTTTCCTGAATAGAATAAAAAATAAACGAATGTCAAGTTGTTGTTGTTGATGTTCATCGTGTTAACGTTTAGAAATGTTCTGAGTTAAACCTAAGTCGTAATAAGACTCATGCAACGCTTTGCAACATTACCGAAGACACTATATACAGGCGAGTACTCAACAAAATATTTGTACCAGCAGATCATTTAGGCGCTCCTTTAAAATTCATGCGTTCCTCCTTTGTCCCAGCATCGCCATATTAGCGCGGTATTGAATCCGCTCGCTTTGGCCGCCGTGACGTCACCGCCCCTGGCATTGTTGCCAGGATAGTGAGGTCATTCACCATTGGCAAGTGATTGATTGGCCATACGTGCCATAGCGTGTCACGTAGTGCTGTTCCCATTTGGCAACGGCGGATAAGGACATTCGGTTGTGGTGGCTGTCGCTTTCAATTGTTTTGAAATTTATTGACGCCTTGCGTAATGTTAGCATTATATTTCCATAGCGTTCGAGTGTGGTAATCGTGTTTCCTGCTGGAAATTTTCCATTGCGACATGCCACGGCCAAATTGTCAGGAGGAATATCTTCTCTAGCCGCTAGCTTTAGTGAAAACGTACGGGCAACATTCAACTTTGATAGATTTGGCTTGGCAAAACGTATAATTGAGCTTAGGTGATTTGAAGTCGTTTCAAAAAAAGGACTGAAGCCAATCAAAAGAAATTATCGTTTCGCAATCACCTATTTCCACTGCACCTACAATTATCAGGTCCTCGACAATAGTAACGAAAGTGGGCCCAACAAAAACGTATGGCGCAGTCCGTTGTGGCGTGACGAAGTTTTTACTGACAAATGCGCCGGCAGCACGACCTGCACGGCACTGCGTCGTGACCAGACACGTCACTGGTAGGTTTCACACGCCTGAAAAATGTTTGCGATTGCTGAAGTAAGTGGTATATTGGCAAATATATTTTTTGTGTCGAAAGGTTGTAATACTCACACTCGCAGTGAATCGTTGCATAACTTTTAGGGTATTGTAGCGTCTCTGAAGGTGACCATCATGACTGCTACCGACTGAAACTATAAGTTAAAGGTAATTTTAGTAGGTAGCAGTCTATACGTACTCCTCGACCAAAAACGACCAAAAACGGCCCTTCGATTGTTGCAAGTTTGCAACACCATCCTAATAGATAGGCAAGAACAAAATCACTTCCTTTATAAATCCTACCCAATCCTCAATGGGACCCCCACCACACTGCACAGTCCATTAAAATGAAGCGTTAATAACTGCTCGTACAGCGACACTATAATGCGCCTGCGCGTCTTCATTAAGATAATTACACACACGCATACACAAAACTCACTACAATTAGTTTGGGTATACTTCAGCGCTTTACACGTAGAAGCGCTGAAGTATACCCAAACTAATTGTAGTGAATTTGCGAGCGATTATCAACAAATTTTCATGCAGTTCCCGGAACTGCACTTTTTTAAATGATGTTATAAGGATAAAGTCACTCGTCACTCGTCTCATCAACTTATTCAATTTATTGTTCTTCAACCGCTCCTTGTTACACTAGGAGTCCATAACCTCTTTTTTCCCTTAATCATTTCCAGGATGAGATGTAGTGAATTCACCAGGACGGTATTTAACTTTAACTTTACCGTTAAATTTCTACTCATCATCATCAGCCTATTCATGTTCCCACTGCTGGGACACAGGCCTCCTCTCTGTGAGAGGGAGTGGGCTGTAATCTACCACGCGGGCCCAGTGCGGGTTGGTAGATGTCACATGTCTTCGAATTTTTGGTTCTAAGACATGCCGGTTTCCACACGATGTTTTCCTTCACCGTTTTGAGAGCAGTGGTGATGAAATTATTTACACAAAGTAAAGCTCCTGCTTGGGTTCGAACCCACGGATACCACTGGGCCACCACTGCTCTGCCGTTACCACTGCCGTTAATTTATTAAATACTAATGCCATGGAATTTAGTAATCCGCTTCGATTCAGAAAAGGTGCTCACTAAATTACAAAACAAATGAAGTGATAACTATTGCCTATTAATTATAACATAACTACTCATTGTAGTATCGATCATTACATTCCGTGTCAGATTCTAACAAAACACAGCAGACAGACAGACAGACAGAGCAGACTTTTTACACAATTCCCAGATCGTAAACATAAAGTACTAGTTACATTGGAAAATACTTCCAAAGAAATACATTTGATATGAAATGATGCGTTAAAACCAAGGAAGGCTGCAAAAAGGGGTATGTGAGTACATGGTACACAACCACGCAACAACATTTTTTTCTTCGGAATATCCAGTTAGCCTGGAATGGGTATCAGTTATCACTGGTTCATCGGGCAGAAGACATGCAACAATGTAATTACTATTGAGTCCTACAAATAATTGCTTGTGAGTTTTCGTTTGATATTAATTAAACTAACGAAAAGTAAGCAGTTGCATTGACCTTGTCAATTAGGCCACAGTTGTATTCGTGCTAAAAGCCTGGCTTCATAGCAGCTCTGCCGACCAGACAATGTGATGATTGCATGATTTTAATGAGAATTGTCCGAGGGAGGGGTTCACATCAATGTCTTTATATTGACGTGAACCCCCTCACGAAGGACCACAGATCGCAGGTCCACATAAAGATGTGGACCTACGTTGCAAAGAAGATTGCGACATACATAGTGAGTTGCTGGCAAGTCGCTATCTGATAAATGAGAATTAGAACCTCAAATTGCGACTACCTCAATTTTTCTCTATCACAATCAGACATTACACAACTAACCCATATCACACACTATTATTCACCAAACCCAATCATTTGTAACTTTGATCTCTTTATTTAACTTTCTTTATAAATTCAAGCAATTATCATGCCTGAAAACCTCTTTTTAATGCGTCGTAAAGTCTAAAATTGCGTGATAATATATCGTGTTGGTGAACAACATCATCACGCTAAGCCGTCGGATCGTCTTCGGTATAAATGGTGGTGCAGGTGAGTCGTGACACGCCATTAGATACAATACAGTTAGCTCGAAACAGAATACATATCATTTAATTCAATTTATTAAAAATTATACGGACAAAGCTGTTTAGAGCATACGACTGGCGGATTTTTAAGTGAATTTTAAAACGAGTTGTCTTTAGTCGTCAAGTATATTTTTATTTAATTAGGCTTATATCTTAATAATATGCGTTACTGTGGCAATAACCGCATAAAAGCTTATTTTAATTGGTCGGTTTCATTTCAATCCAAGGTCGTTTTTTGTAACAAACCATATTTATTGTCATCCGAGCAATCGTATCGCAAGTTATAAACAGACATCCAAATCCACGAGGTCGTGGGTCAGGCCGGTCGGTGATATTAGATATATTTTTTGCGAAAGCTGGAGAGAGCTGGCGGCTCATCGCTATCAATAACCATCGTTGATCTAGCATACATGTTTATTATGCGGCTTGTTCGACTAGATAAAGAGAGCTTAGTGAGTGATTTAGGACTTGAGCTGTCGTAGGTCTAGACAAAAATGCCTAATTTATAAGATTGTTTATGAAAGCCGTGCAATTAAGATTTAAGATAGAATGGTGAAACCTTAGAATGTGTTTAATTTTCTTTCAGAATGCTAGGCAATTTATTAAGTTGTGTGAATTCTTAACGCAAAGAAGGACAACTTAAATATGTATCCAACAAAATAAGTTGTTTCAGTAAAAACAGATGCAAAAAAAGTTTTAAATTTTATTCAGTTGAATTTTGTTAGGCATTTCAGAAAATACTTTTGCTCTACTTAAACGCAGTTTCACCCTAAACAACCTCAGTGCTGTTGACCTCCAAGTTCCTCACTTTCAACACAACTACGATTAACTTAACAACTCCTGCCTTCCATTTGCCTCACTCTTTCAGACCTGGTCTCTTGACATTTTATGAACGCTTTGTGTCAGAAGACCATTCTACCGAGACCCTCTTCCCTTCCCCTTGTTTGTGGAACCACAGGTGTCAAGGACGGTGGTGTGTGTCTTCCGAGGGGTCTGGTTACGTTGGCACATGTCTAAGGTGGGCACAATATGGCATGAGACAATAACAGCGATGAATATGCATGGTGGCATCGCGGCGTTGCAATTTGGCCGGAACACTGGTGTAATGACAATGTGACAAAAATAACATGTCTCGTGCGTTTGTACGCAAGTGTAAGAAAAAACGCGGCGGTCGCACGCGAAGGGAGGAACATAAAAAATATATAATAAATTAATACAGTACTAAGTGTGGATGACAAGGGTGATGTAATTAATGCAGGGCCGGTAACATTTATAATTAAATATAAATATTCAGATGCGTGACACTTGTCATAGTTTTTGTGCATCTGATACTGCAGGTGATGTGTGCTGCACAGGTGTTTTCTTGTAAATGTATTAACATAAATTAGTAAATCTTTTCAGCTACCGTAGGTGCACAAACTCTTTGCACTGAGCTACAGCAAGATGTTTGACAGCTTATTTTGAATTTAAATTGAATTATTTTCCATATTATTTTGATTCCCAAGGAAGAAATTTATAGAACACATTATATTCCTAAATGTGGCGTTAGATATTCCCAGTGCGTATCAACATCCACGCACATCGGCTGCGCAGACGCAGCCGGTGACAATAGTACACGAGCGGCTGACATAACGCTGCGTGTGTATGACTAATCATCCACTACCACTGGTACACACTGGTTCATGGCCTGTACACACTGGCCCATGTAGCTGTCTAGCAGTGGGAGGAATGTAGGCAGTACATCTTGAGGTCGCGGCTGAAAAGGTACTCGATGGTTGTGGGACTGGAGACCTCAGTTGACGAAATTTATAGTGCCAGAGAGAGTAGATTTTTTTTTTCTGTAAATCGAATACTTAAACCATTATAAAGGAAAAGAAAACTCGTATAATTTTTTGTCTTTTTGTTGCAGTCTTTTAAGCATGTATCTAGCACTCCTACGCATCAAACACCTATAGAGTCTGTAAGCCTAGACCAGTAACTACTATATTGACGTCACGGTTGGTGCAGTGGTTAAGCGATTAACTGCTGCGCTGCGTGTCGCGGGTTTGATCCCCGCACGGACAAATATTTGTATGATCTACAAGTAGTTGTTCCGGGTCTGGCTGTTTGTGTATGTGAGTTTAAATGTTTAAACGCGCCCACAATACAGGAGAAATTCCTCGTGTGGGTCAAAGTTTAAATAGTAAAATTTACATGTAATAGTATAAGAGACACAATAAATAGGACTAATCATTTTAAGGAAGCTGTAAACTAAAGCTAAGCTAAGCTAAGCTGTGCTCTAAACTGACATAAGTCTGCGTTTGCCAAGCCTTTGTCAATCTACTCACCATAAACATTTCATACAGCGTTATTGTTTTGTAATAGATATTAACCCTTTGAATAATAATAGCATTTTAATAAAAGATATTCGTAAAAGCACTTTATAACTTAATTAGTTACAAAATAAGCTGATTAATAGGTATATCCACGATGCACTGTCCACTTGTCCACGTAAATGCTATCTCAGGTAATTGACATAAACGCTTCCGCCTATTACTGAGCAAAAAACTTTATTAAAAATAAATACCTGCGCTAAACGACTGTGCACGATCAGTGGCGTTTTACTTCTTAAGAAAAACGTGCATACAATTATTGTTGTAGATAAAATAATGAAAGACATAGTATACACCTGGGAAAAAACGACTGGTATGGTTGCCATACGTATGTAAGTATTCAGGTCTCATTAGAAAATAGTAAATAGCAAAAAAATCTGATAAACAAAAATAAAATTTCTTTATCACTCATAACTTTATTATTAAAAAAATTATATAGAGCGAAGAATAAATAAATAGTTGAATTATTCAATTAGATCTAACAAATGTAACAGAAACAATCTTAAACATCGACTTCTAGATAGTATCGATCGTCAAGAAAAATCATACAAGTAACGACATCTCGCGGCGCTCAAGAGACACAGCGCGACATCTGCCCCGTTACGTTACAAGGCAAAAATAACAAAAAGCAGCGTATTCAGTTAATCATCGATTGTCAATAGCAGGGCGAACGGAAACGATGCCTGCTTTGCAATGCAAATCACTTGGAATTCCTTCAATGTCACAAATAAGTAGTCGATAGTCTGTAACCCCTGCGCCGGGTTACGCGTTATTAACATATAAATAACAAGCGTTTCTCAACTATTGATGGCATTAAATGCGACTTTATTTATGGGTTATATATTTGCATAGTACGGGTTACGGGTTTCAGTTAAATGGTCTGGATAATGCGCACCTGGTAAAGGTGTGACGATGCGTTTTTCTAACGATTAATTAAAAATTGTGATTTATCTATGGCTGTCTCGTACACATACTCCGCAGTACATACAAAGTACTTGCACGCACTCGCTCGAGTCGGTTTTTCCAGGCGACAGTGGGGCTGTTAATCAACTTGCCACAGCAATTACAGCAATTATCTTTACATAATAGACGTAATAGTCAATAAACTCTATTATAATTTATTCATAATAACATGAATTAAATCTTTTTTTTTTAACATGTTACATAAGAACAATAATTTCTTAACAAACAAATAAGACATTCTTGGATACAAATACTTACCTACATAAATGATAAATGATTTTATTTCTGTAAGTAGGTCTACACAAACACTTTTATACGTCAATCATATTTTTTAAACTAGATGAGGTCGGCGTTTCCTATCTGACTACTCTGAGCAGAAAGGCCGAAACAAACTCAGAGGTCACAGTCTCTTTTAAAGTCCAGACATAATCTTGGTCAGATCATAGTCTACCATTTCTTTACCCGGAACACACAACTAGCACAATTCTAAAAACGGGTCCACCTGTTACATCCATATTACATTCTGAATTTCTGCAAATTAATAGTAGAATATATAAACTAACCTACGGCTTACATATTTTACTTGTAGCATATAATTATTTGCTCGATATAGGTGATCGGTCCGCAGCTGTCGCTAAACGATATCCAATAAACAATATATCACTGTATTTACATGCGCGCAACACCTTTGCCATTCTCATGCTAATCCGTCGAGTTTGGACAAAAACACATTGATTGGTATCAATGAGCGTCAATTTGAATAATTTCAAAATAAATCATCGCCAGCGCAATCATGCTAATTTTACTATCAAACATTTGGGATGATATTATGAATTGATTTACATAGTGTTGCTGCTTGAATTTTTACTGCGTTACGGAAGGTAATGGTCGGAATAAATGTTTTGTTTTGTTAGTCTTTATCTATCGGCAAATATGAATCGAATTGTTTCTTTGTGATCTTGATTTATTGCCCGATTAGAATTTAGATATATAATTCGATAAATAGAATAGAATAAATTATCTTCATTCGTAAAAATAGAACACATTTTTTCAAACAAAAGCTTACATTAACAATCGTTTATCATACCGTTAGTTTTTGTCACACACTAAATCACACAGTTCGTTATCTGTAATCAACATTCCTAATTTTCATTTGACAAAAAATAGAACAGTTAGGAACTCTGTAAACACAAATAGTTCAACACGGAATTATCTGACAGTCATCAAATTGGAAAATAACAAAACTGTCAACGTAACGTGAAATTAGGCAATTTTATGAAAGCCGTCGGCCGCCGGCATCCGTGTACAAATTGCTACTTAAAACGATAAAAATCGATGTTGATACTCGCCTACCGTTCGTTACAAAAACAATGGCAGCGCGACCTGCGACACATAAACAATAAATTCGCTAAATAATAGTTATCGAAAAATAAGTCCAAAACATTATCGTCATCCGGAAAGCATAAAAATATTTCAAATCGCCAAGACAATAGAGTGGAGACAATGGACTCCGGCGCAAAAAGGGACCATCTTATTTTTTTCCAAAAAAATTGTGGTTTTTTGCAAAAGCGTTCCTTCGACAACAATCAGTGCACCGCCCTTCAGTAGGAGCTTTTTTTTAATAACGGGCCCGAGGTTTGTTTATTTTGTCGGCTAATATCATTGGTAATGGGTTTTATAATAAAAAGTAGGACTGCCCATAAAAATAAGGGAAAATAATAATTTACAGAAACTTAACGGCGTGTCAAATAAAATAAATTGCATTCAGAACTAAGGCAACGTCATGATCGCAGTAATATTTAGTGTATTTTTATTATAGTATTTATGGTAATTTTGATAATAAGTGCAACGGCAAATTTAATTAGGTAAATGTTGTCGAACCAGATATCAATCTTCGGCGCTACAGAAATCAATTTCCGTATCCAATCACATACAACAAAACCTACTTCCAACAAACTCATTAGCATACAAAAATCGTTTCCATGATAACATAAAGACGATGCACTAACCGCGACCCTCACGTTCGAGGCAAAGGTGGCAACACTAAATAACGGCCCAAACAACCGTTTCCGAAAACCGTAAAGGAAGTAATTACATATTCTAATCCGAATCCAGGGTCCCGCTTCATATGTCACTCCTTACACAATAAAAAGGTAACACACATTCGACCTCCTTCTAACGGTAGACTCTTTCTTCACCGGTCCTGAGAAAAAAAATCATCAAGAACCGCATTTCTAAACAGACGAGCATACGAAAAAAATTGCATACTTACTTATAAAATTAAAAAAACAACGAGATGAATACAATCAAATCTACGTCTAATGTCAACTGCTTAAGATACGCTTTTCAAAAGCAGCCCCTCGTGTGTAACATTAAAATTTATGCGCGCATTTGCATAATGTGCATAGCCCCTAAATTTTATTCAATAAAAAAATAGGATGGGTAAAACTTTTTTGCATAAATTCTTACAAAGGAAACGGGTTAAACCATTCAGGAAGTGAAATGTCGTAGATCCGCTAGCATGGTGGTTTAAAAATTAAAGTTCAAACGTTCTTCCTAATAAAAATAAACTTTAGAACGTTCCCTTAAAAAACAAAATAGCAAATCAATAAAATTGGCGTTGCACCTTTTCGCTCGCGGCCCCCTTTCGCGATGCACAATAGACTAAAATGTACCTGACTATAATTTATGCGAGAATATTAAGAGAAATGTACCTGCCCTTTTTGAATATTAAGTGCAACCTAACCCCTGACATTACTGAATAGGGTTAAGATACTGTTTGAAAAGGAATAATATAAAAAAAATGCAAATAAACTGTCCCCACATCTACGCGAGGGTTACAGGTATGCGAACGCATAGAAAAAAAATTGCAAGCGCACCGCGCGCGCATTAAGTTCCGAATTTATTGTTGCACAAAGGGTTCCAGACTATTGTGCTACTTGATGGATCCCAGCACTTGTCACCTTGGCGTATAATTTGGGTGTGTACGGTTCTTTTCTTATGCATATTCGGTAGGGAGCGTCTCATAGATAGTTCGTTTTTTAATAGCGTTTTTTTATTATGCTCTGTATGCAAAGATTTATTGTGGAGCCGCGGGATGTGCGTGAGAATGCTAGGAGATAATCGAATTTGCCTATAGATGCATCCACCCTAGGCAACCCTTTGGTTCGATTCAATCGCGTTCATGGGAAATATGTGAATATTCAAACAAGATGTCATCTCCTTGAATATCGATTGCCGTTGAGATCCTTTTATAGTGCCTGGGAATTGATACATTGAATAGGAAGACCCTGTAGGGTTTTTGCATAATCTATCGGTGGCCGTGACGTTAGGATGCTTTGTTGCTCATAACGGCATTTCTTGATAAAGGGTTCTTAAAGTCATCGTTAAAAAATGAGACCGTTACAATTTGTTCCTCGGACTACTGTCCACGTTTTGTCTAAAGTAACCGTTGGTGTCTTTTATGAGGTTTTTTATTTTTTTATGAAGCCAGATAGCTGTTTTATTTGTACTACGCGTATGACTTTATTGTTATATAAACGAGAATTACGAGTGAATAATAAAGAAATAACATTCAAATTAAGTATGTACTTTTTATTAGTTTTTATCCAAGTAAAATTTTAGTACGGTGTTCTTAACATAAATTGTTTATGATAATTTTAATTTTTACTGTGAATACAATTGTGAGTTAAAATTTTATATTTATTTAACAAAACGTAATAAAATAAAATTGATAATAAAACGTTTCTCATTTGGGTAAAAAAATAAAAAAATGCACAGTGACATTGCTTTACCTATGCAAACATGTCAAAATTGTAACCCTTTTTTGTGAATAGTGGTGTCACAACGACCGCGGCATGTTTTTTCGAAAAAGCATTTTGCTCTAGTTTTTGTTTGTACCAAAACAAACAGTGTAATGGTTGTCGATATTGTCGGCACTGGACGAGCTGTGACGCAACACCCGGACTGACGGACAAAGGGGAAGAGTTGGCAAAAAGTCGCGTCGTAAAGTTTAATTACTTTAAAGTGTTGCGGTTTATACAGGATGTTACTAGTTACACGCCACTATTTTGTGCGCTTAGGCAAGTAGGCACAGGTTTAATTATAAGTGCCCTATTAATCGACTTTAAAAATGTAGGCATTATTTCCCTTATAAATTCTGTTAAACATATTACAGTATTTTATGCTGCAAGGAAAGTATTTTAAATGTTACATTCATAAAAAAACATTACATTATTAAATAGACATTCTTAGGTAAAATCTCTAACGATTAACTTCCTACTAATTCCTCCATGAGTGAGATAACAAATTAAACTTAAACCATCAACATATCATTACAGCTGTCAAAATTATGTACTTAACGACCTCATTATACCTAATTGGGTTTGTTAGTTTTACATAATATGCACATTAACATTAGTATGGCAGTGGCATAATTCAATAATTGTGAGCATGGGGAATATTTTCTATCGTAATTAACCGTTCAGGTTATTGTAATTCATGTTTTTAACGTGGTCTGTACCTGTGCGAAGTGAACAAATGAATCCTGCCTTTTAAACAGTAAGCAGGTGTTAATTTAGTCTTGTCATTGTTGCGAATCAACAAAATACCTACTGATGACTGTATCCATTCATGAATAATTAAATTGTTTCATACTTTATGAATTAATATAAAGGGGACGACAGCTCGTGCTTTGATTATCTGTGGAAACTTGTAAATGGCCTTCAGTTTTGTATTGTTTAAGACCACTGTGTAAGTTAGCTGTAAGTTTCCCGAATAGAATAAAATAAAATAAAATAATTTAAATAGTAAACACCAGTGTTGATCAATTCAATATTGCACATCTTTCTTTGCAAGTTCTTGAACTGAAATCTGTTACATTCCAAAAAGACATCACGCTGTTGAGTGTCACTAATTTCCTAAATTTTTTCTTAGTTGCAGCCTTTCACGAAAGCTCGTAAAGAAATCGCCAGCAAACAGTAACGTGTCCCGTGTTTTGTGTTTTTGCTCCAATAAACGTACATTTTCGTCACAGCTACCATTGAAGGGTTAAGTTATGCAAATTGCCCTACAAATTGGCCCGGAGCCGATTGCCCGAGCCTACCTATTATAACTCCGTACTTTCCAAAATAAGCTTTTTTATTTGTCAAAAGTTTTGTTGTTAATTCAAACAAATGGTTCCAGGAAATTATTTTTGGTTCGTTGTTATTATTAGCATTTAAATCTTGAAGTTATTTTGTAAATAAATATAAAGTTACTGGTTACGTTGAGACTTTTTCACTTCAGTTTTCACGTGTTTTCACTTTGAAACGGAATATTTTTTTTACGAACTGTTTCTACCATAAAAAATAACTTACACAATTTTCAGAAAATCAGCCGTTGAATTAAACGAATTTAACCCCCTTTTATACTTTTTAAACGAGTCCATAATGTTATGTTTATAACCACTCAATAACCCAATAGGTGCTCATAGTCAGTCCATAAAATAAATTAATCTTCTTATTAAGTTCACTACAGAGTACAGACATCTATTCAAAATTCAAAAGTCATTTATTCAAACTAGGCTGAGAATCAGCACTTTTCGAACGTCAAAATTACATAAGACAGTCCCCCAAAAACGCCGGCCCTTCACCACTTCCTAGTGCTTTTAGCTGGGAAGAAGAAGTGACGCAACAAACTCCCCAGCAGCACAGCTGTCTGTTCAGTTAGAAACATCTATGAACTTAAACACAAAACTACAGTGTATAGAGATACTGTATAGCAAGTCACTACGTCCGCGTGTCGTCACCGCACGACACAACACGATACGACACAACAAGACGTGACGTGGACGAGATAATCCCGCCGAGGCATAACCTGCCTACTTTATACCATATACATGTCAAATTTTAATTGAATCTCGCGTTAAATATGTTCTTAACGCGATGCCAAGTTACCTCGGTTAAGGCACCGAAGTTATTCCACAGTTTAATTCTTATTCCCATATTGATCTTGAGTTTTAGAGTATCGATCGATGGAGCTAATCTGTGAACGTATCGTGAGAATCGATTAAAGTAGGTAATGGTTTACTTTTTTATAAATCGATGGATTTGTTATGTTATGGATGGGCAGATTTTAAAGCCCAATGGGCAATGGTGATTAAAAAGAAGAGGTGGACTAAGAAGAAGTGGTTTAAGAAGTGAAAATCACTGGAAAATCTTTTTAAAATTTTCGGCAACGTTATGTAATTCAAGCACTGGAAGAAGATAATATACCTAGATAAGCACCTACTTGAAAAAGCATAACACTGATACGCTTTGTTGGTGTCACTTAAATAATGTTTTGTTTAAAACAAATAAAATGTTTGCATGTCTATCACCTGTGCCTGTCTATTATAGCAGCTTTTCTGATTTAACACCCTATTTCACAGTGAAGTTCTATAACATGTTTTGAGTTGATGATCTGCACATCCACTCAGTCTTTCTTTCGCCCTTAGACCATGCAGGAACTATCTACAATACTTAAATTTTCAATGAAAAAAATAATTTCTTTCTATCATGAACTGCATGGCCTTAACACGTGAATGTTGCTCAGAGGAATTCGCGCGACTGCGCTAACGAGTTAATAATTATTGTCGACGTGACATTTTGTCCGGTCGCTGTATGACTGTCCGGTCGCTGTCCGACTGTCCGTTCGGTGTCCGGCTACCCGGTCCAGCTCCAACTATTTGATTCGTCCTCACGCACCTATAACCTAGCCAAATGACATCATGCCGTTTTATTAAAATAATAGAAATAAACATAGACCGTACATCTAACATTTTTGTAAAACGGTTTCGTTATGTTGATTCAATGATATATACTGCATTAGCACATTGAGTATTACGGTAACGGCAAATAAAAGGAAGACTGCAGTAACTGATAGCTGTTGTAAGCAATAAACTTAAACAGCTGTTCAAGATGCACAATGTTCTTTATAAGTAAAAATATCGTCTAGTCCCCACGAAACAATGACTATCAGTGACATTTCGTTCAATGCACTCTTTTGTCACAGAAAAGGTCGCTCTATTTTATCCTGACTGTCTAATGGTAGGGCAAAATTTTTGAGAACAGCCTCTTTAAAATTAAGGTTTTAAAACATTTAACTAATTCTCGATATACAATCACTATAAAAATTTAATGACTTATATCAACTTTATACGGAACAAGTAAAAATTGGAATCAAAAAGAAATCGAAGAGAATCAGAACTCACCTTTAAAGATACTCGTAGTTATAGATTTCAAATATCACACTGTCATTTTGACTATATTTTTTCGAGTTACAACCTTTTCTTGTTGGAATCCACGAGTACTTACCAATTACAATTACAAGCCAACTTATTTATTTTTTTAAATAAAGGTTGCTTCAAAAAAGGAACCATTATTAATTACTTATCGAACAAAATTGTTATTTAGAGAACATGTATCGTCCCGAGCGGAGCGAAAAAAACGCGCCAAATGACCGTGAACGCATCGTATCAAGGGATCGATACATATAATCGATACTTATAAATCGAGACTGTTATGAGACGATAAAATCGGCCGGCAACCGCCGCCGGCTACTGGGCGTCGGCCTAAGCGACGATTACTCTCTGCTCTTCTTATTTTGTTGCTGGCCACTCGATGCGAGATTATCGATAAAATAATTAAATGGTTACTCTCGAAATCGATTCCCGAGTGTTGTTATCGAGACTCGTGTTATTTGTTTCGTTTTTCTTGTTGCGAAATAGTCGCCTTGAACAAGTTGGAAAGTTTTCGGTTTCACAGTTACAAAGTTTTACTACGAACTCCTAAGTATTCACAATCTGATTGGGAATGTTAACTTTTTAATCGGATTACTAACTTTATGTCATGCCATTGAACTTTATTTAACTTTACAGCGACTTGTTAATAAGGTACGTCTCCATGTACGCATTCATTAAAATAATTGTAATTTGCTCGTAAATATAAGATCTCGTGATGTTATAAGAATCCGATTGGTAAAGAATTCTTATATTTTAATAACTCAGAAAGAAATGACGTTTTAGTGCTTGTTACCGTTTGATAAATGAAGCTTTAAGTCGTCGTGTATGTATAATTATATACGTCATCGATAAGTACAGTATACGATAATACACATATCATTGCATTGCTACTGAGAGCCGAACCAAAAGAAAAAAAACCTAACAAAGAAATTGCATTTCATAGCATGTTTTCCTCCGCTCCTTCCAATGTCTTTCAAACAATGAAGGCAATGTACAACGATATTCCAAAAAGCGGCGCGCGAGTGCGTGCCGGCCGGCCGTTCCCTCAGATGGTCGACATCTTAATTGTCGGACGGTGATAACTCGACTCACTGATTTATAATGCCTCCTAAACGTATTAGTGCCTTTGTCGGCTCTCACACTTATCGGCCGACTTAGTAGCGGCTTCCGCTGCCAGTGCTGCCACCGACACTTTTTATCCTTTTATATTAAAACTTAACAATAAAACAAACCACTGTCACAAACAAACGCCACAGAAGTTTATAAAGACCCTCCAAAGTGGAAATATCCTCCTAGGAAAAACGACCACATTCAAAATACTTTGCTAGATTATAAAATGTCGGGAGCTGCAGCTACTAAAAGATAAACATCGACTTTGCTACGCAAATGAGAACAAATATCAAATAGGAACTTATAATAAAAAGACTGTTAACGCGGCTCCAAGTGAAACTAAAAGATTTTTACAGTTGTGTTTATTTAGCATAAGTTTGCGGATCTTTTTATGACCGAATAAACTCACGCCGACACCTTTTTACAGCGTCGTTTGTTTCGCTAAACACACGATAATTTACATATTATTATCTGGAGACATAAAAATCGGACATTTGTTGTCAGCGGTGTCACCGAGGTATCAGCATCGTGACTGCCGCGCAACAAAAAGTATGGGCGCTGGAAAAAGGTTGATTTAGAAAAGAGCGTGTGAGACATGCGTGTGATGAATTGACATGTTCCCGGGGCCATTAGGGGGCGAGATAAGGAGGCATTTAACTCAATCCGCGGCGTACGCGCACCTTCGCCCCGCGCGCCCCCAGCCACCCGCGCCCTGCCCGATCGGCTACATGCACAGGATGATGCTACAGTACTTATAGTGAAATGCGCTGTGCGTTTGTGCATAAATGTTGAATTGGAAAGTAAGAACCAGGGTGAATACTTACACTGCTATCACCAAGCTATCACCGGTCTTTGATCGCTTGGTATTTGCAGCTCTACAAACTCGATAGCAATGATTTTCCGCACAGGTGCTTATCCGAGCAGAATAGTTGAGTAAACTTAAGGAATAGTTCCAATAAGAGCCACATTCTTAAATTGAGGTAGTGCATTTAATTATTGTGTACCTATCGAAAGTCTAAGTCTCTTACTCATTGCCGGGCAGCAGCGTGCAGCTGTGTTGTTAAGCCTTCTAATCTTCACGATGACTGATAAGAAGCGATGAAGATATTGTAAAACAGTTATGTAAATATTCAACTTGAAATCGATCACAAAAACCACTTAAATCGGAAAGCAACCCGCGCACCCTGTGCACAAGTAGTGGTATTGGGTCCGATAGGCGGTGTTTATGTGAGTGGCACCGGCTCACGGGCTCACCGGCTGACCGGCTCACCGGCTCGCCCGGTAGCCCCTTAATGAGTGCCGGCTTCCGTCAATAAAATAATTTCGATGGCTAGAGCCTACCGTGAAATTTTCATCGCCCACCAATCACCTCGGGGAAGCGATATATTGTCCAGATAGTTATCTAATTAGAACTTAACGTTACGCTCTGCTTTGCTTTCCATTTGTTTAGAAGTAGGTGTATTAAAATTCTTGTGGAGAGAATTTTGGAGCCGTTAGGTTAGATATATTAAGTGAAAAGTACTGTATGGAGTGTTTTAAGAATAGTCTTTTATTTTAGAAACCGCTTTAAACTTTGAATTTAAAGCTTTTTAAATATTCATTTGTTGAAATCAACTTGGACCACCATTGTTGACGGATGAGTATTTTAAGATTTCAATAATGTATCTAGACGTGCTTAAGCCGCAGTTTTAATGAACACTCGATTTACAGCTACTAACAAATAATGACTATTACATAATTCTATATCATTACATTACCAATAATCCTACCAATACCACCCTTTAAAGCAGCCATACATTGGGATCGTTCATAGCTGGGTATAATACGTTCCCATACGGCTGGTGCGTGATATCGCTATCTGCAGATAAGCGGCCCACGACCGACGACTTATGTTCACAGGGCCTAATTAACCTCTTCATTAGCACCGCACTAACACTGAAAACTAAGTGCTGTACTAGCCACGAGATTTATAGAGTATTTTATGATCCAGTGATTAGGAAGCGTGAATTTTATGTTGCGGAGAAGATTTGTTGGTATCATTGATGGATGGGCACGCGATGTCTTATAAGAAAGACTGGGCTGATAGTGAGTAGCTTGATGTTAGATAAAAACTAAAAAGATTATTTAGTTAAAATTACATTAGAAGCAAACACTAGACGATAGCTCCAGCCGCTCTAGAGGAACAGATTTGCCAACAGGGATTACACAAACGCAAGCCTCATCGAAGTATTCTCAAATGAAGCTTAAATTAGAAAATTAAAAACATAAAAAACTAAAAGAAAGTAGGCAAGCAACACAACCAATCATCCAAAATCTGATACAAAAACGTTAATAGCTTCCATAAAAGTATTGAACGAAATTGATCCAGCTCAAACAAAAGAGGCCAATAAATATAATGACACAACTACCGAATGAGAATATCAAAGTCCGGTAGCTTAATTTATTCCGTGTCGCATGTAACCTGAGGATGGAGCGGCAAGTAAAAAACGTATGAATACACTTATCTGGGGCTTAGAGGACCTCGGCTGATGAATTTTAATGGAAGAAAGCTGTGTTCTGCGATATGGAGGATTTGGGTTCGTGGTGTGGAATCTGGGAGATTAGAAGTTCATAAAGATGGAGGATAAAAGAGTATGCTGTAGTTTGTGTGTCTAATACTTCACACATTTTTGTCACTCCTTGGTAAATGTTCCACTTTAATATTCGAAAGATCTTATTAGAGCCTACTTTGCACTCGTGATGTAGGGACCAAAATGTAGAGTTTTTTAATTTTATTTCGCTAAGTTATTATTGTCATTTTTTATTATTATTTATGTTCACACGGGTAAAATACAAATACGACATAATTATTTGTATTGAGTGAAAAGTCTAATGTTTTAAATTAAAAAAATCTTCAAGACGTCGTCGTGGAACTCGGACCTGACTTGCTTCTAATAAGAATCCTCATTTTCTGATTTAAGATACCCGAACCACATTTTCATTATACACTCTGCAACCTACAGAACCCGGCCCCACACTTAAAGTGTTGAACTACAAAATTTTTAATCGCCTTCTTTGGATCAATCGCCGGCGAGATTTATGTGGTCAATTACACGCGCCCGCGCCACCGAACGAATCGCTAATAAAATAGCCGACATTTTGTATGCTAGCCAAGAATCAAAATATGAGTTCTGATTTTAAGTAATAATTATATTGATAAGTTGTTCTATAGTTAGGGAAAGTCAGTTTTTGAAAGATCATGATTATGATGGATGGATGGGTATTAGGCACTTCTTGGTATTTGTCATTTTTAAGTAAAAACTTATAATACCACAACAAACCTATCATTCATACTCGATTTTAGCACTTCCAGTTGGATCGAAAGTATAGCAATATTTTCTTTTCTAGTTACCTTCATAAAGTTATTTATCAATAATCCTTCCCTACATCGCCTCATTACCCTCAAGCCCGTTTCCCACAACCTGAACTGCCTCCTCAACCTGGAACCTTTTTACAGCACTGTTAATGACGGCCAAGTGTCCGGCTGACCGGACAGCCTGTCCGGACGTTTACGACGCCGTCCATCAAGTCACTCGTCATAAGACGTGTGAGAATTAATTATGGACGTGTTAGATTCCCACTTTATTGGGCCGAGTGGATTCCGATAGGAATTAACGGTCGGTTCCCAGAGGCCATAGGTCGTGACTCTGATACTTAGATATTTTATACTTATTTAGGTGTCAGTTTCTTTGGTCTTTTTGATTAGTGGGTGAGCGGAGTTGCTTCTCAGGAACGTGTGGATGATAAGTGTAATATGGGTTTAAAGATCACAGTTGCGTACTTGCGTGAGGGAACTTTACTTTTATTGTGGTCGTTGCTGTGTCATGTTCATTTGTAACTGCAGAGGAATGTATGTACCAAATACTAACAGTGTGAGCGAGACAGTTTTTACAAAAAATAATTTGTCTGTAACCTGTAGAAATACCTATTCACTTTAATCCTCATATTTCATTTCTGTCAAAATTATATTGATCGATTATCGCAAATGTTAGCTCCACCTTCAATATAATTTAGCACTTGATTACCATAATTTAGCCGTCGTTTTGCCTACAAGTGACAGTTGCGCCTGCGTCGGTCCACCGCTACTCACCGGCGACACATTACATAGACGTGGTTTGACGTCGTTTAGACCAGGACAAGACACCGCGTGAGCATCGCTGCGCTTGTTAATTGGTCGCTGCTATCAGTTGACAACTTGCGACAAGGGGATAAGCAGCTGATACATTGTAGTTTTATTGCTAAGTATGAGATAATAATTACGATAACAGATTGTTACTGTTAAAAAAGTGTTTCGCTGTAGAGATGTAGTTTATAAAGCTAAAAGCTGATACTTAATTTATGATGACAGTGCAGCTTGACCACAATAATGTTAAAAGACACTGTTTCAACGACTTCTAATCCCGAGAAGAAAAACCATACCCCATCGTGACTTTTCGAATACATAAATAGCAAATCATTATTAGTACCTACTACAAAAGTGCGATGCTGAATAATTTGTTTGTTTTTATTTTTTTTAAACTTTATGCACAAGTAAAAAAATACTGTACAGAGGCGGACTTAATGCCTGGAGCATTTTCTACCAGTCAACCTTAGGGTGCTGCAGAGACAAAATATGGCAGGTGCAATATAAGGGATAGATAAATTGAAAATTAATACATAATTTAGATACATATAAACCGAATAAACTTTGTCAGGGGAAATAACGATAGGTAGAGGATAAAACAAATCCAGCAAATCAGCGCTGCAAAGATTCTGCCAACTTTACACGAATATGTTCACGAGCCTTCACTTTGAAAGATAACCGACTGGTTGCCATCCTGATGTTCAGAGGGAGCGAATTCCAATAAGAAATACCGCCTGGACAAAGAACGAAGAGAAGGACATCGTAGAAGACGATTGTTGGTAGAACGAAGACGTATGTTATATGTTGTCACACCTCTAGCCAAATAAGCTGCAATAATTCCACAACATACGAAAATCGACCTGTCTGCTCCTGAATGATAACAAAAACTTCAAGAGAAACTTCTTATTAATAAAAAACAAAATTCAGCTCCCATAATGTCCAGCAAATAGCTTGGTTATCAGCGAGATCGTCTCCTGCGGCGCCTGCGCAGCCCACTTGCTAATTACCTGCGAACTTGCCCGGACGTATAGAGATGTTCGGCTAACTTCGCTCGTGACCCGACGATCACCGAGCGATACCGAGGAAGCTCTTAGATTTTAGATGCACGATTTTTACCAAGTGTATTGGGGGCTTATTGGGAAGTTAGATCGGGATGCAGTACAGTTGGTTTTGAACAATGAGACGTATTCTAACCGGTACTTTATTACACCGATTAGAATCCGCTTCTCCCGTTGTGCTATTCTTTACAAAAGATAAAGGATGGGACTAACTCCGTAGTGGAATTCAATACTAAACTTATCCATGTAAATATTTCCCATGAAAATTTGTATACGGGGTGGCAGGGACATCGACGCGAAGCCGGTTACCATGGATTCAGTACATCATTCTGAACCCCCCTGCGTTGGAATTTTTCGTCGGTTATTAAAAAAAAAATCAGCTGTTTCATAGAAAAGTGCAATACCTACGCGGTCAAAATGTATGGAGCAGCTGATTTTTTTTTTAATAACCGACGAAAAATTCCAACGCAGGGGGGTTCAGAATCATGTACTGAATCCATGGTAACCGGCTTCGCGTCGATGTCCCTGCCACCCTGTATTTTACTTTTGATTGATCTAATTGCACGGTTACAATCAGTTACCAATACTTTTCAGTTGAACCATGCTGGGACTGAGATGGGATTGTAAAGTATCCAACAGAAACACGTCCACTTAAACGTCAGTATCAGTTGGCAAACAGTACAAGCTCAGCCAGTAAGGTATTCAGTTTATTTGTTTACAATCTTTCAGTGCCGTCCGATTAGCGGCCGCTGCAGTGAAATATTGCGCGTTGATGGCGCGCTATTATCGCGACTATTACCACTTGTTGGCTGTTCATTTCGGGTCCATTGCTCAGGAGTTATGCCGAAAGTCGTACATTGATATACTCGTAAAGTATTATGTTTGTATTAAGATTAAATTATAAATAATTTAAAAGGATGATAAAAAATGTTGTGTCCTCTGGGATACTTCCTTTCTCCAACAACACGTCTGTCGCCTACAGTAGGCTTTTAAAAGTTGAATCACACAACGGTAAAATAATTAAATAAGACTGACTTGTACCAGGAGTACACACATACCAAGAGCCACTCTCAACATCCACACACAATTTAGAAGAAACTCAAGCTTACGTAACACAATTTCCCACAGCCGAACACAGCTTCTATTTTAAATGGGCGCCATCTACAATAAATTCAATAGGAATTCCCGATGGCTCAAGGTCGGCTCCTATTAGACTACAAGAGAAATGCATTTGATCGGGCTCGGACGCGGTGCGTTATCTGTGCGATGCGGAGATAAACAGGTGTGTGGGATGTACCGTAATGCACTTGTGCGGTGTTGCAAGTCCGGTCGGATCGAAAAGTTTCTACGAGCAGATCAGTTATACAATGCCTTGCAAGGCTTTGCACAGGGTTGCAATAACAGTCAGTGTGAGCCGACTAAAGACGCACATACATGCCAGTGGCTTTGAATGGTTAGCTTGCGTGTTCTGTGCCGAGCTCACGCAACGCGTCGTACGTCCAGCCAGTAATACGACTCGCCCATCAAGGAGCGCTGTCCCAAATTAGAAACATTATTTATTTATTATACATAACCCCTGCCCGCTTCGTTGGGTGGTAAACATAAATATATAGCCTAAAAATTCATAAATCAAAAGGTTTTTTCATAAAACACGAATACATACTAAAATATAAATAATTAAATTATCCTTAAAAGCTATCAAGCGTTTACTTTTTGCGCTATAATCAGTTTTTTACCCACGTTAGACATAACTTTACAAATTAATTACACTATATAAACATAATCTATAATATTCACAGATTGAATTATTAAGAAAATTCTCTAATTTAACAAATATTTTATCGAAATCATTAACACTTCTCGTTTAGATGATCTTCATTAAAAGTCGGTTATCGTAGCCTTAAGTTAATAAACTTTATACAGTATTAGCTGGCGATTGAACCCTACCCTGCAAAACCTTATAATCAGTAAACGACCTCCGCATGACTATCATTGATGTAATAAATTGAATAAATTTTATAGCAAAGGGTAAAGTTTCGACGGATAAACTTTTGTTGGATCAGGCAACACGCGAAGTTAATCTGCTCAGCGATGTTAAATTGTTTAGATTACCGCTAATCTAGATACGAGAAGCTGATAATCTTCTTCTAATAGACCTAAGTTTGAGTTCGAGCAGCCTATACAGTAAATAGATGAAATTCTGTAACAATACGAGTGTGTGTATGAATATATCACTTCTATAAAGTAATAATATTGTTAAATACGATCAAAATATTGATGCAAACTTCAAAGGGAGTGATAAAAACAACAAAATCATAACAAAAACAACCTATCAAAAGAACTACAAGAACATGAAACTACCATAGCGATCGTAGAAAAATAAGTTTTACTTCTTTTAATATACTAGGATTAAGAATATATTATTATACAAGAATAGTCTAACAAGCGCCGTCCGTTGGATACCAATATGACCATTAAAATGCTCGCGATCTTCCTTATAAGAAAGAACCCGTTGTCACATAACATCAGTCGCACAGGAAAAACTGTGCTTTTGTTCTACACTGAGAAACGACTCAACGATCCGTGGAACCTGATATAGAAACAATATACCTACCTTTTATATTTTTAGACTATCAACATAAAATATTTGCAAGAAGGTTGTTTATAGCAAATACGCAAATTATGTAGCAATAGACTCCATAATTAGCGCATTTGATCTAATCTATAGCATTATAGATCTGCGTGTGCGCCAGTTGGCCCATTGATACAATAAAACAATTATTTAGCCAATGGTAGCCGTGGGCTTTATTGATGAATTCCTGTGACTGCAACTGATGTGGGGTAATTAATATATCAACTACCTTCAATGCTAATTGTTAATCGAGGTGCAGTGAAATCAGGTTTCTAGGACCCATTTAAAACATTACTTAACTGGAAAATCATGGCAATAAATCTTAACATTAGCCTTGGCTAGCTAGAATTCACAAAGTTTAAGACACAAACACTAATTCAGGATTCAACTTCAAGAGCGTCCTATTAAAATGTTTCCTAGTTGGTTCCTTTTTCATTGCAAAAAAGTTTTATTATTCACTGCACAATGCAATCTTTATATCCGAGATTCAACAGGTGGCCTGTTCTACTTGCCATTCCGCTAAATCCTACCAACATAAATTTCAATAATACCAGTATTGAGAATATGTAAATATACAGAAAAACATTCTTGAGACATTTTTTTGTAAATATAAATAGACACAGATACAATTATCTATGATCATAGCTATCGGCTAGATAAGGCTTGTGTACTAGGATTACAGAAGTCGCGAAGAGCTCTCGTTGCGCTGTCAACTGATGGAAAAACTCAGATGTACTAACTGCGGTCTTAATGAGAGTCGACAAACTGGATGGCAAAGGGCCTTCACGTTCGATTTGTGAGGACATGCTCTTTATTAAGTTGGGTTTGCACCTTTAGATACTAAATTTTGTAACGAATTCTTTGTTTTTGTAATAATTCATCTATTTACGATTTTATAGCTGTAAACTTTATACTATCACTGAAGGTTTTGCTCATTTCAGGTCGTACACGTTTAGCCGTCTATATTTGAGCTCCCACCACTACCTCAGGCTATCGTCGCAATTTTATAGTTGCCAGAGTCACAGAGAAAATATTATAACGTCAGAGTCTATGATCTTAGTAACGTCTGTTTTTATCCCAAAAAGGGCATATAATATGCTACCGTTACTTGAACAGGGTCCGTTTACAGTTATATGTCTGTCGTATCCACACTTCGCCGCTGGGCCGTCATAACACGCGCCCTAAAAGGCACTGGTATCATTACCCGACCGGTCGGCTACCGGCCACCTCCGCGCCGCACTGCGCGCCTGGTAGCCGCGCACCCAGGCTCGAGTGTTGTTTTTATGCACCTCGCTATGTTTGTGTTGCTATTGAGATGGCATGTTACCTAGTCCATCTGTCAATTTCATCTCGCAATACAAATCGTACCTTTCTTTCATGAAATTAAAGTTCAATTTTCTTCTACAAGTCACCAATACAATGGTGGACAAAGTCGTTTCATTCACGTTTCTTTGTGTTCGGTATTTGGAATATGACGTAAATGGACGTATTATATATTTTTTGTGATGTTTATTTACGATCTCTCGTAGGTGCGGCCTTTTAACTCTGCTCTGACTGGCAATTTTCTGAAAGCCAGTAGCTGGGAGTAATTTCGCATAGCATTATACGGTAGCTCTGTCGTGTTCTGGTCGCCGGGTACCGCCTCTGGCCGAAAGCGACTAGTGCTAATAATAAACGTTGAGAGGCAAAACTGAGGAGCATTTATTACTGTTTAATATTACTGTTGGATCACTGTGGTTTGTTGGACGATTAATGTGTTCAATAAGCCGGGGAGAGGTGAATTAATCCGGCGTATCGATCGCATTATTATTATCAATAGCGTGGAAAAGCAACTTGAACGTAAAAACAAATTAGATTCTAGAAAGATGGCTTTATCCAATACATACATACAGGTAGTCAAGCAAGGAAGGATACAAACAAATGGTCACCACCAAACAATTAATCTGGATAATTAGCTGACATTATACGTATAGCTAGCTAGTTATCCGACACACATAGATTGCGGTAGTTTATGCCCAGCGCGATAATTAGCAATACTTTATCGTCATAAATCGTAGTGTAGGTAGCAATTAGCGACCAGTTACTTACCGGCCATCTACAACTTGTATGTACCTAATAGTTTTGCTTAGAGTACGAGGACTGCTATTCTATGCGAAGCTCAGTACAGTATTTGACATGTTACTAACTAACGTTTCTCCATATATGGAGGCTAGTTATTGGAACTTCTATGTTGTTCGGTGAACCATTAAAATTCATCAAACGATAACTGCACAAAACGTTGCAGTTACATCGCTTAGGAATATTGTTATTGAATAAGTACAAAATGTCAAATCAGACAAAATGGTACGAATTTCGTTCTAGCTGTCACAATATTTTTTATGATGGAAATAGACAAAGAAACATAAAACAGTCTTAAAAAATCCTTATAGACCAAATTCTAAATATTTAATATTTCTTGTAATAATAGAGATAATAAGAATTTTTTTAATACCTAACTAACCTAACCTGCAATCGCGGCCTGGCAGTTATACTCTAAATCACAAACCAACATGTTGAATCCACATCTTGTTTGTAGAGGACAGACTTATAAGACAACTATAAAAAAATCACTACTGCTTTCTAAAGAGATCTTTCTTCCTTGTATCCTTCATCATTTACTCTTTACCAATCACTCTCTATTTTATAAATTCGCAAAGAAAGCGCATGTGGCATGATTGATGAACTCGATAAATGTCGGGTCGACCCGACGCCGGCCGAAGCGCGACGGTTATTATCTTAATTCGCAATTACGACTAACCTTTAATCACCGATGAGCGTCGCCGCGTGTCAGGAGGAAGTGCGTTATCTTCGTGTATTAACAATAATGGCCGCGAACGTAGGGTTTTCCCTATTACGTTGGTAGGTAAACGTGGATGGGCAAGCTCGTGCTGAGACATCTGAGTGTTTAGAAGAAAAAATACCTCTTAGTTCATGTCTAGGCCTAAAACAAAAGAAAAATGTGGGAGCTCCACGAGTAGAGATACATAATTAAGTAGGTAGGTCAAAGATTGCCACCCTGGGAATCAGGGCTACTACAACCTAGCCATTAGGTTGATTTTTTACCACGACAAGAGCTATTCTACATAGACCTATTATACCTAAATATCGTTTTTGACGATATGTGAAAAGAATGTTACATCAACGGGACCCTTTGTCTATGACGTTTGTCAGACTGTCTGTCAGTGTACTGTCATAAAGCTGTAGGCCATGTCAGTAACTGTTAGTAATCACAGACACCGACTGACACAATGAGTAAGCATCATAGGATCACGTAAGGTCATCTTTACAGTTATTACTTATAACCTTGTTAAGAAAATCCCGTGAAAATCCGTGTGTCTAGTGGTCTATCTACGAAGTGTTCGTCTTCACACAATCGCACCGCGTTGGTCAGTCAGACAAAGGTTTCTAGAAAGGATATAATAGCCTCTCAAGTACTTTGTGCATTTGCCGACTTGAAAAACAATTGAACTTTTCTATCATAAATTAATCCTATAAAGGCAAGCAGTTTATTCATTAACATCGGAGCGGAATCTAGCAACAATAAAGATGTAACAAAGCAAGCAATAAAATAATAAAAATAAATTCCCACCATCTTGCAATCATAATAACCTGGTCGCTCGGCAGCCTGGTGGTCAACCGTTACCCATTACGGAAACACCAGCTAATTCGTGAAATCGATTAGTATAAATCAGTATTTGACAGAAAACAGCTGGTTTCTAAACTAATCTCATTTTTACGACACAAAGTGACATTTTTAATGTCAATATAAAATTACAGTTAAATTCTAGTGAAAGTGAGTTTAAGTTTCTCTTCCCACGTGTGAGCTTATGGGACGACCTTTAACTTTCCCGTGGTAAGTATTGGAAGATGACATCGTAATGTATGGCTCCTTATACTTCTTCATTTGGTTTAGGAGAACACTGAATAATTCGATACGAGTCACAAGTCGTGGGACACTGGATCTATGGAAACACTGTCCGACTTGTTAGTGGAGTCGTGGGTAATCCTTGTGTTTATCGTAACTGACGTGTGATATACCTAACTAATACTTTTATTATTTGTCATATGGATTGATTGCTATTTTGGCTTATTTCAGCTGATTTGAGGTTTGAACAGAAACTTTCAGGAACGGGAAGTAAGCGGATATCGTTTTACTTTGTATTGGCTCCTACGTCTAGTCCTAGTTTATTCTGTTATTTCTCAAAGGCTATGGTACAGATCTGATATCAAAGTAATATTAGGTAATCTGTATCCATAAGCAGTAGTAGACCTACGATTTATGGACATTCAACTGCTAACACCTCTGTTAGCTACATATTTTAAATCAGAATTTTAAATGAAAATTACATAAAAATTGCATTGAATCATTCATCATAACTCGTGCAAAATATCAATACGATATTGATAAACTTCAATAGTTTTTACCAAGTGAATATGTTAAACAATTCTCTATGTGTGGTCTAATTCAGTTTTAATAATTCAGAGGGCGCGGTCGTCAATGAATACATAAGTTAAATATTAATAGTGCTATACATATGGTAATGTTATGATTTATGCCTATTACTGTCTGAGTGTTGATTCATTGGTAATTATATTTGCTAATCGTGTGAACTGGGCTTACAAAAAAGGAGGTCATTCACATCTGATAATGTCTGTTATTAGAATTTTAAGTTTTAGGTGGATCTGTGTTCGACTGGTTTAATAGGAAAACCCTCTTGATTATCTATGTTTGTCTGACGCTTCCTAATATGCGTCATATTTTCTTACATATTGTCAGCACCAACGCGACCTTGGTTACCAAACTGACCAAAGATTTCGTCACTCTATGATTGATGGGTGTTTTAATTACCGAAGTCTGTCTGCTCGTTTGTCACCGGCTAGCTGTAAGGCTGATAGAGTGAGTGCCACGTATCTACGGAGCCGTACCATCCATCATCAGACGTCGAGGGCTGAGCGTGTTCCTGGGATACATGTTACATATTTAGGGTTACGTAGGTACCCAAACGGGATCTTACTAAGCCTCGTTGATTACTAAGCTTAATGCTATACAGGATAATTTAGAGTTAACCAGTTCAAATTTTCATATTATGTCTTGAGCCCTTTCGCATAATTTTATAGACTTACTAGCTGCCCGTCCCAGCTTCGCATGGGTAGCCCTAATTAGCAATACATTAAAATTGCGGCTATAAATTGAGATTTAAACTATCCTATCTCTCAAGTTGGATCGAACTGCACATGGTGTGCGAATTTTATTATAATCGGTTAAGTGGTTTAGGAGTCCATTGAGGACAAACATTGTGACACGAGATTTATATATATTAAGATGTAGATGACTCATAGGATGATTTGTTAAATCGAATTTTCGCGAAAACTCCCTAGGGATATTGCGAAAACACGGATAATTAGAAAAATTATGAAAAATTTATCTGAGAGCAAGTTGGAAGTAGCGCGGTTGGTCACAGTTCTAACATAACGTAACCTATTTGAACCAAGTTACTTGCAGAAATGTTTGAAACATTATCTAAGTATAGGTTTTTCTAATCCTATTTCCATCCGACCGTCACTTTTATCACCATGACCTTTACACAACCTTTACTACAAGCGCATCATGCCGTTTAACAGTCTCTATAAATTTTATGTAGCCATTCATGGAAATAGCCAAGACTGAAATAAACCACACATTTTTCATTTTAAGAGAAATATAGCAACCAGCGCGGACAAGTCTCCATTACGAAATAAAACTAAAATCCTTCCATTGATATTAATACGATACATTCAAAGCAATTGACGCTGTAAATGTTGACGATAAATCGTATGCGCACTAAATAAAATAACACGAGAATCAAACCCGCTACCCGGTAGCCGCGAACTGTCTCTCACACACTCGCAACACCGCTTATCCTGACACACACTACAAAAAAACGATTCAAGATTTATTGTACATCGATCTTGAAATCGAACGACGCAGTAATCTTACCCCTTTCTCTCTCACTCCTTTACAAAACATCCCCCGTCTCGCTCTGTTTCATTCAATAATCGAAGCTCATACAGGATCGCTTTTTGATCTTATTTTCGATTAAAGTATGATGAATGAATGATTTACAATGTTATAATGTAAACGCCTCGGAATGGACTTAGATTTAATCCTGACTTGGACTAGTTTTGTTTGTTTGTTTCTCTGTCGTTCCAATTTTATTGTTTGAGAGGCAATTACAAAAAGATACAATCAAAATGGTAAACAAAAAATCTTAGAGATGCTTGATAGACATTCTCTGTTCAATAAGCATTCATAGGAATTTCATATAAAAAAAAAACAATCAACAAACGTTTCATTGCACAAAAAATCACATAAGTTATTTCAACTGGTACAATGTAAGATCGCGTGTAACGAAACGCAATGTTTTTGCTAAGGACCTGTACGAGCGAGAGAATAAAAGATTTCAACGAACGAAGAATATGCGCCGCAAAATGTGTGTGTTGATGAAGAACCATACAAATGGATGTTCAATTTCTAAATATTGTTAAATCCTATCTAGTCAGTGTATAAAACTATATTATTCATCCGATTTAGAAGAAATAAGAATAGTAGGAGGGTGCAACTGAGGTAAGTCCAGTCCTAACTTGGGTCTACGTGTTCCTCCAGTTGCATCAACATTTGACATCGATGTCATTCAGCTGTCAATGTAACGTGTTTATGAAGTGAGAATTCTCTAATGGTATTTGTTTTCAACGTTCGTCGATTACGAGCTAATAGCGGAATGCGTTCAATCGCCAACGATTACGCGTTAGTAAAAAATGTAAACTTAGCAATTCGTTTAAGTAGTTAATAGCTATAATCGGTGTAATCGGTCAAGCCGGTCCATCTCCACACAGAGAACGGTACACGAGACTAGTCTGCGCCCGCGGCTCCGCTCGAGACCTTGCTCGCACAAAACTTGACTTACTTTTACTGGTACTTGACCAATTTCTTGGAGTAATAATTTATAATCGCCAAAAACAACCTTCTTAGGGGGTTATTAGATGAAGTAATCGTTGGTTTAATTAATGTTTGATTTTGGCCTCGATATTGTAATAATTCGTCGTTGGTTCTCCTCGTCCTGCATAACCAAGATATGTTGCGTATTGTGTCAGCAATAAACTTCCTTCAAAACATATCTCTACTACACGCATATATTGGAATCCAACAAGGTAGAAGAACTTTGATATTTGAAATTCTACTGACCCTTTGACAGATAAAGATCATATAAATAAGTGAAGTAACGACGATCAGTAGGCTGGACTATAACCATACTCACCAACAATCTTCACAATACATAAACTGTATAATTATATACGTGGTGCGCCCGCGCAGCTAAATAAACGCGAACATTTAGATCGTGCGCTGGAACACGTTATAAATGCCCCATAATGATTGATATTAGACCATTAAAGAACTTATTGGAGGCTACTAAGAATAATCACGTTTTAAATACTCATTTATTGTACAAATGAAGTTAAACTGATAAATAATCATAATTGTTTTTAATGTTACACCTACTTGTCTACGATATGATAATAAATGAAAACAGTTTCTGAGAAACTTGGACAAACCCCACATAAAGATCGCACATCTACCACAAAGTGATGCCACATAATCGTCGTCGGCTGTCATCGATTTCTACAATAATTTGCCACCATATCGAAATCATAGTTACAAAATAAAGATGATGCTCTCCACACGTTAGGAAATAAGATGGCGGAATAACTTTAAAATGATTTTAAATCGACACCTGATACGAAGCAGAAGGATAAAGTATCTGCAAATCGTTATTGACGATAAGGCGGGCCGAGGTCGCGCCAAATCACTAGTCTAGGTAGCTGGTAAAGTGACGAGCTGTAGCGGGAGCTTATTATGCCACCGCTGTCTCTTGTCACTGGCGACTAGCACCGGTAACAGATCTAGCAGACCTCAAGTACATAGACTAGTATGTCATGAACTATCATAGGATGTGTGTACGAACCTACTTCTATGTCCTCGAGTATAGTTTATATGTTTTCTACCAGCAACAGCTTTTTTGTTTTCAGAGACGTCTATTGTCTACATTTAACTCGCCCCCGCTTCCGCACCCGCTCCCGCACCCGCTCTCGCCTCGTGCACTCGCCTACACATATTTTAGGCGAGCCAGCAGTAATGTTACCTGTTTGCGGGGACATTCCGACGACGTTGCTGTTGAAATCGACGCGAACCAGATTGTTTACGTTTTAGATAGAGATAGTTGAGCACGTGAGATACTGGCGACATTAACTTAACGTGGATACGCTACTGGTCTTCAACTAGCGTAGATCGAGAAAGGGATTCTGTAAAGCAATGTTGAATTGCCAAGTTTTGTAGGAAAATTACCAAGATATTGATCAGGAATTAAGGTTTAATTCTGAAAATCTAAATCTCTTAAGATAGAAATTGTTATGATGGGATCGATGCAGGGAAATGGTTATTTATTAATTTTATAGTCGGATTGTTATTTACAAAACAGATAAGATATCAAACAAAGGATCACTTGCAGAGCCAGTCATACAATACATACAACAAAAACTACCCTACCAACTTAAGGGATTAGAGCAAACCTTGGAACAAAAAACCTCCTCACAATTCAACAAACAAACAGTCCCATCCACATAGATGCCAACGTGCCAGTTTCAATAAGTTGCCATACTGGTCAGACATCAGTACCGGGCGACCTTCCTTGGCGACAGGTCACTCCGTCGAATGGCGACTAATAGAGCGGCTTGATGCCAGCACTGGCCACTAGTCCACTCACTTGCGAAATAAACAACCTGCGCTTTGCCATCCTGGCTGAACACAAAAACAACTAGGATTTTGAATTAAGAACACAAAAAGTAGAAATTCAAAGCGAATTCCTTCTGCTGTCGTTTGTAGCCATCACTGTCATAAGTGATGTCTATTTTTGAAGAGCTACTGGTATGGCAGCTATACTAGTACTGGCCGACAGTACAGCAACAAGTGTCTCCACACAGAAGATACTTTATTTCTAGCTTGCCGTTTATTGTCTTATTTGAACATTTCTCTTAAATGTGATAATGCAGAACATAAGTAATAACCAGAAGTGATCCATAGTCAAGATACTTGCGAAAGACGACCTGCAGCATTGCCGTTTAACTGTCAAATCGGATTGAGGGCAACGCCAGGTCTACCGGTTACACCCGACAATGATCAAGTTGACCGATGACAATCCATCGATATGCAATCATTGCGGGCAATAGAACGAGTTGCTTCTGATAAGATAGTTTGAGTGGCAGAGCTTAGCAGTGACATTTAATAATAGGCCGAGTTATGAACTTGCTACCAGTGACTTGCACTAGTAGCGTATCGCGGAGTTATCTCTCATTATGGTATAATCCGCGCATTACTAGCAGATAAACTATAAGCAGCTGATTTTACTGAGAAACGGTACCTTCGTGTGTGATCTAATCATAATCATCATTTAATGCATCTACGCATTCAAATTCTTAACTTCATTAATTTTGCGAAGAACACATTGTTAGCACAAAGCGTCCTTTACGTCTTAGTATTTTTTATGAAGATTGAGAGGTAAAATGTAAAGATGACATAAAAATCTTTCACAAGGATTCCTCTAACATTAAACTAAATTCGTAACATTCATCCAAAGTGTTCAAAAATGTCTTGAAATTCAAAGCCTTTGCAGCAGGCACCACTCAACAACATAACAACAAAGAGCATCCTAATAGCCAGACGAAAAGAGTGATGCTGGCACGCGTGAAGTACTATTTGGATTGTAAATCAATATAATTAGGGACGTTAAATTCCTGTTAACACCTCCCGGTGATTACGATGTCGTGATCGTAAACGAGCGCCCACTTTGTACATTTCTGCATACATATACATAAATTACATTGCTGGCCACAGTCGATCTGCGCGGCAAGGGCCCGCTACCGGCTACACAATGGAATAAAAATAGATTTTATTATAATTACGGACATGACGCGTTAATTACGTACCAGAGCTAGGTTAGCTAATTATAATTATAAATTGGTCAGTAATTGCAGTGGTGACAATTGCACGATTTTGTAATTATGGATCATGAAGATGTGGAATACGTAGGTATGTGATCATTAAAAATACATTAAAATTCTGCTGTGGCTTGAATGTTACACATGGGTGCTGAAAGAATTCTAGATTGATATCAGAATGATTTTAATAACAATACTTGGGACATTTCGTCTCTTTTCATTGAAAGATAATATTGTTATAATTCAAGTTCGTTTTCTAATGCGAATCAAAGAGAAACGTGCATTTGTCACATATTAATACCTTATCTTAAGTCCGTCACCACTCAACTTTCCAGCAGTTTCAATTTCAGTTATCCAGGCATCCATTCTACTGGATGTAACACTAAAATGGACAGCGATTAGAATTTATAAATAGCCGGCCGGTCCAGCGGGTTGCATGTCATTTCTAGCTTTCTGAACCACGTTGTTGTACCAATACTGCATGTTCTAACATAAAAGCTTATCCAATTGACTATTGGAAAATAGTGGAAACTATGGGTTTTCTTCCTCTCCCGCAATTCTTTTCTAATTCATTTCGTGGTGGGTTCCAAGACAGTTGAATAGTGTCTTTGGAACTTATCGAACTCCATTTTCTCCACGATTGTTTTTGGGTTTCAGGAGTTGCAGTGGATAGTGGGCATTCATTCGAATCTCATAAAGTGACATTGGACATAATTATATTGTAACTTGCTATTGACATTGGTGCTCACATACTCTCCACACCATCACTAATACTGAATACTAACATAATCTTGATATTAATAATAATTTTATTGACTATGTCTGTCAAGTAAATCACCGAAAGAAAAAAAAACTTGTAAAATAACTGCAGTATTTTTCCGTTCCCAGGCGATCACGGAAATAAACATAAGTTAATTAATTTTTATCTTATTCAGTAATGATCTTTTATTTATTGATGATCGCCATGTCAAGTTTAAGAAACATGTCGAGCGACATGTTGAGTCTCTAATGGCGTACAATAAACCCACCAAGTTTTACGATGACAATCATTGCTAGCATTCATTAGAGGTGAGTCGAGACTCGCGGGTCGCGGGCCTGGATACCAGAAACCATAAAAACGTATTTATTCGCTCTTGTAAATACGTTATAATGAATAATTAATGTATTAATGGTCGCAAGTGACATATTTATAGCTGGAATAACATATATTTTTGTTTGTGAAAATACAATTTATTAGTCGAAACGAATAAAATAATCAGAAACAGTTATAATTTAATTTGACAATTATTGTAAAAGTTTTTTGACGTTTTTGAATTTGTGATACCTGTTTGGCGACATAATCTAATTAAAAAAGCAGCGAATGGTGATATAAATAACAATATATTAGGCAGGTTGTATATAATATTTGTCTTGAGAGGTCAGGTTAGCGACCACCCGACCCGACTCTTAGCTATCTGCAGGTGTCCTCGCAGGCCGTTTAAGTTTCATACGTATCATTTTCTGCATCAAGGTTTATCATCTTTTGACTGCTATCAAAAGAGGCCTTGTGAGCTTTGTAATTAATTTCAATTTAATTTCAAATGTGGTAGGTACTACGAATAATAATTATTCTTAGGGTAGGTACAAAAGATTTTCTTGAGTTGCATTACGTAGGAAAGTATCAAGAGTATCAACACAAAACACACCCTATTAAGTTTTTAGAACAATTAACGTTATCAGTAGCAAAATTAGAATGAAGTAATGTCGTCATGACGTGCGGATGTGAATGTGTGAAATATGAAGTTATTGTAGCACGAGTTAGTGCCATGATAACGTTTTATCACCCACAAATGTTGTACAATCTCACTGTAATAACGAAATAACCTTGAATTTATAGTCCTCTTTACGAAACGAGCGGTACCGAACGCAGCGCAACTGGGATACCGTTTAATTACATGGAGAGTTATGAAAAGAGCAAAATTTTAAGAAAGTTTGGTGAACAAATTTTAATGTATACGTAGGTATGTATGTGTTTTTTTAAATTGTTGAGTTTGAAGTCTCACTCAAATTCCTACTTCAACAGGAAAATCAACTAATCACTGGGTTGTTTTTATATCAATTTCCGGAATCTTTGTGAAGCATAAAATGATACAAGCTCTTAATTTTACAACTTGAAAATAAACATAAGAATTAAGTAAATAAACCATATATTTTCTTCGTTTAATTATTTCATCTCAAGCCCGCTAATTTCTAGTCACGGTAATTATTTGTCTTCTTTATAGTTTTAAACCCGTAAATTGTGACGTCTTTTTCACACGTTCCACATGTAGGGACACTCCCTACACAAACATAAAAAGTATAATTAATCGCGTTTGCTATCGGTACGGCACCGCGATGTTCACCGCGGGGACACAGACTCAAAGTTTTATTGGCCCATAAACTTGCCGAGCGGCCGGTATCCGGTATCTAGCACCGGTACCCGTTACTTTAGATACCGAATTTATTTCATCAAACGCACATCTCTACTCTCGCTGACCGCACTTTTAAGTTAGGGTAAGTTCTCACATTCTGCTTTTTACTAAAACTTGCACTATATCGCTTCGCTTATAAGTTTAAATAGCTTGCCATTATTAGCTTCGAAAACATTGCTAACAATTTGGAATATTAAAATCAAATGTACGATGTTTCAAAAATTTTATTGGTGTAGGATATGGTGTCTAAAGGTCGCTTTCAGCATAATCGAAGATTTCACAATTGGCTCTCATGACTCTAATCTTTACCTACACTAATTTGACGCCAAGTTTTAAGTGGAATACCACCTCAACAGCTTAGTCATCATAGCCCAGCGGTAAGTAACTTTGACCATTACCTCAAACACATCGGCATTAAACTCGGCCAGAGTGGAGAAATCTTCGCTTACACTGTGTCGCCTTCATGCACCTTTTAGACATTAATAACAGCTATGTTTGTAGTACTTTACGTTTGGTTTAGTGTTATAATAATTATTATATTTCTATGGACCTGGGCACGGGTGCCATACAATGTAGGAGCCGCCTCACTTCATTCAAGCTATTTTGCTTTAACCTCTAGCTAACCATTAATTAATGTATTGAGGGTAACTGACGGCCTTTATTACAAAGAATGAGAAAAACTGGAAACGAAAAGTTGTGTCTCCTCAGCTATGACTAAAAAATATGGACAGATCTTATAAAATATATGGAAAGACGAAACCACATGACAGACGTCCAACGCTCTAACAAATTGCTTCGACATAAACAACACCACTCACCCTACGTGAACATTTCAATCCAGTAGCCACCACAAAACCTTTAACATGCAAAAACCGCAGCTATTCGATGAACAACATGTTTAGTGCGCAACGTGTCAGACATGTTATTGCGACAGCGCAGCACAATAACAACAATACAAGACTGCTGTGACACCGTTCTGCTGTGGCGAAATAACACCAAAACGTTAGGAATATAAATGTAAGCAGGAATATGACACATTATGGTGGTAAACTCCATTTCTTCAGTGGTACATACGAAGTCTTTGATGACTCATGACTGTCAGTACAGGAACTAGCATGATTTATTTGCAAAAAATATTAGTAAAAATGCCGTTTTAGAAAGGCGATCTGTATTGTGAGACATGTCAAGTTTACATTGTATAGGATGGATTTTTGAGACGTATTGTATGAGTAGGTACATGTATGGATGTACTCATACATTACGTCTCATAATAACGTTTTCCTGTGGCAGTGGTTATGGTACCTGCCCTTGCGAGTCTTCGGTGCTTCTTTTATAAGAATATTTATGCAACCAATTGAAGTTATCCTCAGTTCATCGCTTAATATTTCATATCAGTTGGAAATGGATTCATATTTAGGATTCCAAAACACGTAGAACGAAGCTTTACCTAACGCAGTCACGATAACATACTAATATCTTTAAAAAAACCTGCGAACTGTACATTTTGCAGCCAAGCGTTGGTCTATCAGCCATAAGCACCCATGATCGAGTTTTAAACGATGTTCATAATTGAATAACAGCTATTGTAACCTATACGGTTATAGCGATGAAGAAGCCATTTTATAAGATTAAGTGCTTTTTCGCCACCTTCTCTTATGGATTCGATCAATTGATTGCGAATAACACCACACCTATCGTTAGTCGTAAACTTTATTATATCAGAACTGATGAACCTATTGACATGGTTGAAGATAGCCTGGGTCTTCGGCCAATTTCGATTTATACATAACGTTGATTAAATAATATTGACAAACTTGACATTAAACGCCTTGCTAGGTGAGGCTAACATTCAAGAAGTACTCAGGCAGGCAGTCACGAAAAAAACAACATGATTTACAAAATGAACAAATTGTATTCGTTTCCTTGCACACAATTACTTGTAGTTTCTCAATTCGCACAAATGATAGACAAACGTCTATTTCCGTTCACGATGGCACAGTTTTTTGGCGCAGTTATTGCTCCGTGGCTAATCAATGGCCACGCTGCGAGGATTACTGCGCCATTAGAGGCCAGGATCCTCGAAGGCCGACTAATGCCTTCCGGCTCATGGCTCCACATACTAATCGATTTCGCGATACACCAAATAGGTCATTAGTTTTTGTAGCTACAGGTATTTATTATTGTAATGGAGTAGGAATTATTCAGTTTAATGTGTATCAATGGAGAATATTGTAGCCTGAAGGGTCGCAATGATCTTAAGATGAAAATATTGCAGAGGTCTTTAAACTTTCAAATTGTGATTACCACATGCAAAAATTTGATGTTTACTTTAAACCTAAGTTTGAAACAGCAGATAGGTTATTAAAACATTACTAAAAGTGATTCAATAAATCAATGTTATTTATTTATTCCTTCTTTCGTCACAAATATTAAATGAAATATACAATCTAACACAAAAATATTTATAGTATGTACAATTATAAGGAAAAAAAACGGGGAAGAGCTCAATGGCATCAAAAGTCATCCTTATCGCTGTCAGTGAGAAAAGTGGTCGCGTGAAAAGTCGACCAACCGCTTAGCGATTTCCCGAAATACTCGATGAGCACTCGAACCCAACAGCCATAGTGTTTGAAGTTTTGAACCCCAAACGGTTCAGACATATACTTCCTTTAAGGTTATATAGGCCGCGGCGGCTGTAGGTTTTAGGCTATATTTACGCTCTTTGAGGCCGTTTTCTGCAGTTCTGCACCTGCAGCAGCCGCCCCAGCACAACAGCCGTGCTATGAAGATATGATGGCGCGAGAGTGTCGACACAGGTTGCTTGCCACACCAACGGCCTACCCAACTTCCAAGGCATTCCGTCTGGACTCTTCCCATCGTCATAAATTTTCTGATTTTATTAAACAGATTGCTTTTGATCTTTATCTCTGTGAGTAAGAAGTTAAGAGGGTGCATTCTGTCAGTTGGTAACGTCGCAAATAGCTGTCAAATATTTTGATTTGTTTTTAATTTTTCAATATTAATAAAATAATTACTTCTGTAGTGCACTAACATTTTGATTCTGAATTGCAACGTCGTAACACTCAATATTCTGTTATATGTGTAAAAAAGGACTTGGAAACTTTCAAATTTTTTTTCTGAGCGATATTTATTCATTTCATTTAGTAATATTTATTCATTTGTAGCGTTAGCAAGTTTGAAAATGCACCCTCTTAAGATAGCCTTTGAATGTCAACTTGTTAGTGCCACAATCAAAGAGTCCTAGAAGTTCTCACCAAAAACATTGATTAACTATTTTCTCACGGAAAGAAATACTTGAAGTTGAACATTGTGAAATGCATCAAACAATCAATTAGTGGGTCTTAACCTTCGGAGTTCTCACTGCGCCAATAAAATATGATTTCGTAAGTCTAATCGCGATGTATGAGCATAAATACCGGAGTCCACATGACGCCTCTTGATTTACCGACGCTGGCCTTGGGGCAAGCGGGCTTTGGGAAATTAGTTTCGGCCCGCGAC
Source organism: Conistra vaccinii (assembly GCA_948150665.1). Lineage (NCBI taxonomy): Eukaryota > Metazoa > Arthropoda > Insecta > Lepidoptera > Noctuidae > Conistra > Conistra vaccinii. Next base: position 730,894 of record OX411321.1, read on the forward strand.
TTTACCCGTTTTGGTTGTTACCTTTATTGGTTATTGAAAGTGGTTTTAGATTTTCAATTATCGATTTTGAATTATTCTTTACATAGTGGTTATATTTTACTAAGACTTCTTCTATGATGGTTTGGTTGTTTATGGTGTGATTACTGTCATCGTTATCTCTACTTGGTTCTATAAGCAATGTTAAGTTTCATTACTTTTCACAGCATCACTATTGTTTTTTTTTTCTCTTCAAAATGTAACTTATTCGTATTTTTTTACTATTTCCCACTAAATTGAAATCATACTATGGAAATAAAAACACAAACAGTTCTATTTTCAGTCTATAAATAACATCAATTTCAGAAGACTTATCTATCACATCAATATAATATGCGTTAATAGATGATAGGATGTTTTATTTTAAAGGTTAATATCACATGTAACAACAAACGTATTAACTAGACAACTAATTAATTATTACGTCCTTAGATATATTTACATTGAGAATGTGAGTGGCGTCGTTCTTGATCGATGTAATAAATTAGAGACTTCTGTTAGAAAAACCTTGTAGATAAAGTGATAGTTGGAACTATCACCTTATCCACTAACTGATGAAAGGTGGTGGTAGACCAGCGCCTGCGTTGATACCTGCACTGCGGGGTTTGCCGATGCGTGTGCCTGTAATTTGCCTAACACAATTAGAAAACGGTAAGATACTCAGTCAGTATTTTCTGCACGAGATCCTCTGGAAAATTCGTAAAAACATGATTCCTGCACTTACCTACAAGTGTCGTGGCACTTGGTTGCCGCTCCCAGGGCAGCGCGGGCGTCGGTCGCATGTCGCCCGCTCATAACCCGCGCGCCTCAGGCCGCCACATATTATAGCGCGCGCTATTTTATACTCATTTACAGATCAACTCGCTTATCCTCGCAGGACAGCTTGTAATTTAAGCACGAACGCGTGATATGCCTGAAGTCACAATTTTGGCAATACGCAACTTTGTAAGCTAAGTGGATTAAAAGCAGATCACGATGCTGTTGTACCATTATCCAGTCAATTGACTTCCTGTATTGGAACAGATGTATTGGATGATAACGTTGGAAAACGGGAATAACTACTGAGATGAGTGCTAATAGAGAATTAAATCAATTGGACTGAGGACAGAAGGATGACACTCTGATCATAATGATATAAATAAATAAATAATAAAGTTTATTTAAAAATCATTAAGTAAAACAATAAGTACAATTTTTGCTTAAATCTATGTCAACTTCACACATGTTATGTGCCTGAAAATCAAATATAAGGTAGTCTTAGGTAATTTTTTTTTTAAGGGTGTAATTAATATAATTTTAATTCTTATTTTCTAAAATCTTAGATACTAAAATATAAAATTACATAAAATATGCACAATACATATTTTAGTATTTTATTAGTATAAGTAATAACTTCTCTGTGTCTTCATAGGACATACATTGTAGAGTTTCTTTGAGAATTTTCTTACAGTTACAATAATTTAGGGAATAAATGTTTGCTCTTACGTTTAGTCTATTGTAGAGTAGTGGTCCGAGGAACAGGTAAAATTTGTCTGTGAACGCATGTTTCGTACTTTTTTGAAGGCAAACTACATCATATAGCAGGCCTCAGCCCTCAGCTTGATTTTAATACCACAAGGTGACAGTTTTGAGCTATCTATCACAGAGATAAAGACCGAGTTCCGGCGAAACGGCCTAAGCCACAGAGCCAGTACATAATTGCCTTGTATAGCATGACAACAAACTTTTAAATATAATAAGATTAAGACCCACCCCAAAAGGGCGACGTGCAATATTTTAAGACATTAAAGAGAATAACACAAATATAATCGCATGTAGAACACTAGTCCCGCGGCGATGGCGGCGATGGCGGCGACATGCGATGGACAGAGTTAACGCAGATCAGTCGCGTGTGCAAGACGTAGCAACGGATGGACTGCGTGGTGCACTGCTTAGTATGTGGACCTGGCCAATTTTATGTGGTCGAGCCCTTGTTTTATTTATTTATATATTCTTTTCTCAAGGAAAATTAAATCCCCAGGCTTTGAGTGAGTTATGAACGTCGTCACAAAAGAGAAGGCAATTTGTTGCAGTCCTCGTTTTTTTTTCAATTGAACAGCTCATAAATGTCGAATGATTCAAGTGGATTACCTACAGTCTACCTTTTCTAATACATTGCATCGCAGACAGTAAAATAGCTAGGTCTAACTCAACAAAAGAATTTCAAAACTGACCGAGCTGGGATGACTTTAATACTTACATACTACTTTTGTTTACTTGTTCATATGTTTATTATTATCTAGCTCATTTTCATTCACAAGGCTACAAAAATGTTAGTACAGAACCAAAAGCTTCTAAGCTTTTGCGGTATAACCCCACAAAGTTGCCATCACCTAAAGATATGTGCAACTCATCCGCATATCTCCGATTCCGTGCGTGTAGCCCATGCACCTGTGAGGATCGGACAGCGGCCGGACAGGCGACCGCCTCCGGACAACATTACCGTACTTTATAACTATTCGGACGAAGATTTTCACGCGATTTCCAAGAATGCACGGAATTTTGAATGGGTTCGATTTGGCCGGGATTAGGGTGATCTTGAGACCGGGACATTACGGTCTGCGTGTTGTGTGTGTTGATGTACGACCAGGGTTGTGAGGAATTTGAACAAGCGGTTGAGCGAAAAATAGAATAGGTAGATCGCTATAGCAGATAAAGGTGTAAATGTATTATGATAGATGGGCATCCTGTTACGTGATTACGTTTTACTTATTATAATTTAATTTGTTACAAGAAACCGCTAACATGTGGCTTAACCGTCGTGCAGACCGGCGCGACGCGACAGCGCGACGCGACTCTAATAAAACTATTTCTATGAAAACTTCACGGTAAAACAATGACCGTTGTCGCATAGCGCGACAAGTGGCGCTAGTCTGTACGAGCCTTTATGTCAATACAATGGCAGGAAGATATAACATAATTCCAATACCTGTATTAAGCTTTATAACATCATGGATCTTAGCACGAATCTAGATATTATGTATCAGTCGACTGTAGCAAATAATTATATTTCTACTAACATATGGTTTATACATATTGTCACGGTTTTGTCAAGTAACTTGTATCTTAAATATACTTAGGCTATTAAAATAAACAGCTAAGTATGTGGTTTTTGTAAAAAATAAGAGCAATACCATTGTGCCATTCAAATCGTCAAATTCTATTGCCAACCATTTAGTCGTAAAAAAGCTCAAGTAAACACAATAGGTGCAAAACTGCCATTTTTTGCTATTTCCACGTGCGTTATGTGCAGTACATACCTACAGCTAAACGACGGAATGCAGCAATTCTCAGTATAAATAAACGATAAATGCAATTAAAAGGAACGACTAAATAAATAACAATAAATAAATAACTGGGCGACACTTCAAGAGCAGCGAGTGCGGGCGTGCGCAGTCGCGGCGCTGACGAGTTATCTGTACACGATGCTATCTGTCATACTTGTATTAGAATTGTAAAGAGCAATAAGCTTAGAGGAAACTTGGTGGGCTTTTAGGAACTAAGCAAGACTGATTTCTTAATGTCAAGAATAGCCTTCGAATAGAACCAATTTATTTCTGCGTATAATCTGGAATGTTTCTTCTGTTATACGTACTTTTTTCTATAGGCAATTCGGCACCAAGAACTTTTACTAAAATACATATAACTTAATTTGTATAAAAAGTTCTAACTTTCAGCAGCGGATGCTACAAGAAATTGTAATCCACACCAATTCTTTGATCACAGTACAGTCACTGAACTGTTTCTGCAGCTTTGCAGGAGAGCTCATAGATAAAGCTGGATCGGTGTCACCACCTGTATTGATCGATCCACCAATACTCTCAAAACAGTTCCCAAGAATGCTTCACCTAGGAGTGGCTCCACGAGCACCGTCGGTCACCGGCTGATCCGCCGGGCCCGGTAGCGCGCAGTCACGCCGCTCGTGATCCGCGCAGATTAATGACGCGCCGATCGCAATCGCTTCCGCGTACCACGACGCGTGACCGGCACGACACGGCACGATTTCGGCGCATTTGATTAGATTTTGTCTTAATTAATAATTATAAGTTGCTTGAAAGGAAGTGGATTTTTTGAGAAATCTATCACAGAGCTTGGAGATTACCTAGATATATTTGATTAAAGCTGTATCTATTGTTAAAAGTGTTTTGTGTGTTACAGGCTTAAAAGCGTCCCGACAGACCAGATTAAAGACGGCTACTGCCGCCGAAGAGCACCTGCAACTGCACTTGAAGGTTCCCGAACCACAGCTCAGACAAAGCTTAAACTCTCGCAAGTCTGCAGTTATTGCACAGGCATCCTTACCCAGCAGCACTGCTTGACTGAAACAATCTTTACAGACACTGGACATATCTACTTTCAAAGACGAACTCCTCGCAATGGTTTCGTGTTTCACAGATTTTATTTGTATTCAATAGTTGTCATCATCATCATCATCAGTATGTTGGATTCGGCTTCCGGTCTAACCGGATGCAGCTGAATACCAGTATTTTACATGGAGCGATTGCCTATCTGACCTCCACAACCCAGTTACTGGGTAATACGATATCCCTTGGTAAGACTGGTTGTCAGACTTTCGGGTTTCTGACGATCCGTAACGACTGTCAAAGTTCCACGTTTTTAATAGTCTGTTCTACTACTCGTATAATTAATTTAAATATTCAAAGCCAAAGTATTCATCAATGAAGACTTGTTTTTGTATTTGTTTGTTTCTATAACTGACGATTTACATGTGTTACCTATAATAATCATATTTCAAATGAAAAATATGAATACATTAATAAATTATTCAACAAATTCGTTTCGCGATCTATCCTCGCGGCAACATCGGTAAAATATTCGTTTTTACCATTCAGGAGCACGGGCGAATGGTAATCTGGCCAATTAATGTACAACTATACATAAAAATACAAATAACTGTGTAACAAGTACTTCCGAATTTATGTTTTATTATGTAAAATTATTCATAATTAGTAGTAAAAATGATACGGACTATTTATCAATTATTTAAATGTATAATATTTATGTTCCACGCCAATTATGATACGTTGGCATCGACTGATGACGTACCACTATCACTTACGTTTATTTTAGTAGGTAATTAGAAGAGTTGAAACAAAAACTTAACACCACTAATAGATAGTCATCGCTGCTTTAGTAATTTAAAAGATATGAATCATTTATTCCTTTATATATAATGAGCAGAGGTATATTATTTGTAGTTAATTATTTGTCATGATAACTCACCTTTTCAAAAGATAGATAGACCCCTTTTCGCCACCTCTCAAGATCTTAAGGGGCCGTGCACGAAATCGACTGGTTTTGATCATTAGTTGTGAGAAAGGGAAAAAGAATTAAAAACAAACTATTTGTGATTTGAAAAGTCGATTTCTTTGTTTTGAATGTGGCTGAAAGCGATTTTTCAAAGAAGTTCATGGAAAATCACAAAAATTCGCAAAAATTTTTCACTATCTTCGGCTATTCTTGAAATAAATTCAAAATTTTATTTTATGATTATACAATATCTTCATTAAGTAAATCAAAGACGAAATAATTAAACCATACTTTCGAGAGCGCAAAAATGATGCAACTATTAACTGGTGCTGTGACTGACACGAATGGTTTAGCACCACGAAAACTGTACTTTTATAGTTACACCGACTTATGTCACATAATATTATGTCCAGCTTTCCTACAATTAGTTATGTTGTTGACGAAAAAGGGTTTTTTTCGTGCACAGAGCCTTAAGGGTACAGTTGTCGACGGCTCCAACTCGTTGGTAGGCCAAACTGATATGGATTGGCTAATTAGACTAATTATTTATTTATTTAGTATTTAATGATCTATTTTTTTCTTCATATATTTATTAGTTTATTTAGTGAAATAGACAATGATTTATAACGAAAATCAGCGCGTAAAATTTCATGAACAGACCTTTACAAATACAAATACAAAATTATTTGAACTATTGAATAAATTATCCATCGCTGTAAGGTTTCTATCTTGCCATTTTCTTACTACATAAGTTATTAAGCTATTGCATAGCTTCTATCGCGGGCCTTGAGCGTGGAGACCTAATCCAGAAATTTCGTAACGAAAATACATAAGAAACAAAACACTCTTTGTGTTTTGTATTGAAAATTATGTTTTACTGTTTGACAACAAAGTTCAAATTTACTTAGACGAATGATCAACGAGAGTGTTGTATTGAAAATTATGTTTTACCGTTTGACAACAAAGTTCAAATTTACTTAGACGAATGATACGAGAGTGTTGTATTGAAAATTATGTTTAACTGTTTGATAATAAAGTTCAAATTTACTTAGACGAATGATCCTTGACTATTAATAGTTAAATTAAAACCTTTTTATTAGTTTGATGTTCCCGGCCATTACGTTGTGTCAAGTTTTAAAAACTATAAATGTGAATAACAGTTCCTGTCAATGTCACCATTGATATTTGTATTCGGGTTAATATTTTACAATGCCGAGAAATTAAAATCATATTAAAATCGATGAATCTTTTTTTACCGGCAATGAACGTACTTCGCAATTGAATATGGATAAAATAAGTGAACATGTGCCAATTGAAGACAATTTAGTTGCGCAGCAGCAAACTCTTTTGTGGAATGATGATTATTTTTTGAGTCTAGCACCCGGTAAATATAACAGGCCAGTCAGTATTTTAATGGATGAACATGCGGAAGAACTATCTTTTCCGACAATCTACGGCGGTCATTTTCGAATATACAGAGATGGTGTTATTGTTACTCCATTTATGCAAGCTACCAGCGAACTTCGGCGTACTGATAGACGTGCTACTGAAAACAACTTTTATACATCGCTGCTAAAATTATGAGGTTGCGAGTTAGTAAATGTGTCAACGTTGCGTTTAAGCATGTTGGACAAGGTACTTCAATCAAATAAATATTGCACACGTTAGCGATGTTAATGTTAGGAGCTCATTTGTTGGAGATATTTGTGCGTGCTTATGCAAACTTAGAAATGGCCTACACATAGTCATGGTAGCAATTTACATTTCACCGAATCCGAAATTAGACGAGGTAGAGCATTTTATTCATCGCACTTTACTGGAGTATACTAAAGAAGGGTCGAAAATACTTGGTACAAATGGTAATAAATTTCCACTTATCTTGGCTGGCGATTTCAACATCAACTTCGCTGATAAATCATCAGAGCGGTTGACAACTTTTCTTTCGAAAATATTGAATTTGAAAATAAATAATGACCCACAAGAATCCACAACAAAATATGGGACCACCATTGACGCGGTATTTTCCAGATATTTTTAGAAGATATCAAGTTTCTTATTTCAGTTACCATAAACCTATAGTTTCAATGATAAATATTCCTGAATAACCTACATCTATTGTAAGATAATAAAAATATTTTGAACAATATTAACTTCTCATTTATTTAATAAAAGAAAAAAAAATGTTTTCTTATCGGTCACCATGCTCAAAAAGTGTAACTTGAATTAATATCAAAGAAAAAAAAAAACAAAGGAAAAAAAATACTGCACAAATAAATAAATAATTATAATTGCATATAATAAATAATTATAATTGCATAAGTTGATAAAAAATGCTATGCAATAGCTTTACCGCGGCAGTCCCCGAGTGCCACACGTCTTTTTTTATTTATGAGTTAAAGTTAAACTCAAACTCAAAAAACTCAACGCTCATAACTTCCAAACCTACTCGTATATTTATTTTTCCAATCCTACTTCCATACAGAGCTAGATAATGACAAGACAAATTGATATAATTTTTAATTTTGAACGTACACCGTCAAACAGACGAATAATACTACTACTACTACTACGTTTGTATGGAAGAATGAACGACTAGCGTACCCTTAACAGTTTTAAGTATGTTACCTAAAACAATACCAAAAACAATTACAACTATGTTCTCGATTCTTGACTTGAAATTAAGGAAGAAGACAATGATATTAAAGCCATAAAAAATTGTCACAGCTTCATTTCGGTCCCTCAGCAGCTCTGTAAGCTCAATAAAGCTGGTTGTCAAGCGCATCGTAAGTTCATAGATTATCGCAAGGACAGCAACTTTATGTAGATTCTCTTATTAGCACACACAAGTCTTACAATATTACCTATTGACATAGTTTATGTAGCGAGTCAGCATACCTACTGACTCAGACACGAGTGCGGAGATTTATTGAGACAATTGTAATAGGTAATTGTTGTTAAGCATTACCTACGTCATGTTGCTTATCTAATGTATCTCAATTCCTGGTAAAATCCATAGTTTAGGTAGATAATCTTTAGTTGTAATATTTTCTTAGTTAGTTCAGAAGGATGTGAGGTAAAGGGCCCTCCGGGGCAACTGGACAGATTCTCAGCTGGACAGATTAGCAACTGGACAAAGTATAGTCGTGTGAAATAAAGAAAATTATTCAAAAAACAAAAAACCCGACTGCAAAAACACATAACTGAAAAGAGAAAAACAAGCATTATAATCTATAGAATTTTGGTATCGCAGGCGGGGACAAACAAAAGTTAGGTACACCATATTTCCGTTTATTATTGTTATATTATTATTGTCCCTTTTTTTTGTACTTGCAGATGCAATACATAAATATTTTATAGCCTATGTCACTTCTACGATTGAGACGAATCTAACGACACCTCTTATGTTAAAATCCATCAAGCCGTTTAGGCTACAGAGCGTGCCAAAGAAATAGACATACATACATACATACATACATACATACATACATACATACATACATACATACATACTCTCGAAAAACATTACCCTCCTTCTGGGGCAGTCGGGTAAAAATAACTGTATACCTAAACTATGAAACATTTATTTCAATTAAACCATTTGATTTCATATTACTTATTCAAACTCAGCCGAGTTATTTGTACACATACGTATTCACATGATTTAAATATGAATGAAACTAACAGAATTAAAATAATAATAATATGTACAAGTATATAAAAAGGGGGGGGGGGGGGGAACGATCATAGGGCATCAAAAAATTCGTCCGCATTGCTGTCAACAGGAAAAGTGCCCAAAAGGTTGGCAGCATTGTCACGTTGTATGGCAATGCTGAAACATAGGTATTAACGCATGCCTAAATGGACCCTGGCACTCGCCGGCCGCTGTCGCGGCACCGGTCGCTTCGCTCGTTCGGCTCGTGCGTTGTGTGGTCACAGTGCTAACCTAACCTAACCTACCTTTCAGCCATTTTCATTTGCTAAGTTAAGCCGGCTATAAATGAAAGAACTTATTCACTTTAAGTATATCATGGACTGTACACGTTCCGTCTAGTTGCTAATCTGTCCAGCTGAGAAACTGTTCAGCTGAGAATCTGTCCAGTTGCGAATCTGTCCAGTTGCTCCGGAGGGGTATTTTTCTGAGTGTACGTGTTTTATTAAAATACCTTTTGTTTTATGTATAATAAATTAATAATGCGTCAAATTGGGGACAGCGCTCCTTGATGGGCGAGTCCTATTACTGGCTGGACGAACGACGCGTTGCGCGAGCTCAGTACAGAACACGCAAGCTTACCACTCAAGGTCACTGTCATATATCTGCGTCTTAAGTTACAATATAATGAATATTTAATCACAGCATAAAGGAAAAAAAAACTTTTACGGGTTAACAGGAAAAATGAGGTATCTTGCTCATTTCTGAACTCCTTGGATGAATGCCAAGGAGACAAGGCATCACGCCTTATGATGACGTACATGCACCTACTACGCAGTTACGAGAGGTGCTCAAGCGCCGGCGTCAAGGTCACAGACGATCCCGCGACTCCTGCGCATAACAAAGCTATAAAAATAAATACAAATAGAAATGATTACGTTGTTTTCGCAAATTGAATGTTAAAGATTGTCGTTGACAGGCATAATATTAAATGATGAATAAATAACCTTTGAGCTGTTGTTTGTCAACATGAAATTTTTCTAATTATTCTAATTCTGCATAATTATTCTAAAGATGGTTAAGACTCAAAAGATAAATAATCCTATAGCAAAATGCACTCTAGTAACAGTTAATTCCACTGGTTCTTTCTTTGAAATGAAACTCATCAACAGAAACTCCACAAGTCGCCGTCAATGGTTCAAAACTTTTAAACAAAGCAGACTTCTTCTTAATTGCAGAAGAAATAACAAGCAATTGCTCTCCACCTTCATAAATTAACGGAGGTTATAAGGCGGTGGCTGAGCATGCTGGCGATATATTGCAGGAGGAGGGGGAGGGATGAAACAATGGGGATAGTAAGCTGTTCCAGCTGTAAGGAGGCTGATTGCTGCCTTCGATCCGACATCGATCCGAGTAATGCGTTGAGGCGGTGCGTAAGTCAGAGGCGGTAGCGGGTTGAGGCGACTTGGTTACTTGGAAATTAGATTTTATTTCAGCACCAATAAGAAATGACGCGTGTCAAACAGCTAATTGGCCTTAACTCAGCAGTAGGTGGAACAAGGCCGCCAATGATGAAGATGAAACAGCGAATGATGTAGAAAATTTCGTTTAACTTTCTAGAATCGCAAACCGATGCAGAAACGTGGAGAGGAACGGTGTGACCAAAACACAGCAAGGATTTTGTAACTGATTTCTATTTACAGAACTTAAAACTGTTGATCTTTAGCGACCGTTTTTTATATCAAACAATGCTACAGGAAACTTTCAGGTACATATAACAAGTTTTTCGGTTCATCTTGAAAATCGCTACCTCCCATATCTTAAGCGCCTTACCAGCGTATCGTAGCGTAATGGGGTGAGCGATTGCGCGTATTTACGCACGCGGGGCACGTAGCGCGCGAGGAATTACGCGTCGATCCCGCAGCGCCGGATTCGGTCAATCGATGGCTCGCGGGACGCGGCCCGAACTTGCCAGCATCCCATCTTGTATTTAAATGGACGAATATTTATAATTGCTAGAGGAATTTGAGAGGAATATTTGAAGAGATGCTGGAATGAGGAAGAAGCAAACGAAAAGGATTGGAAAACGCGGTGTTCAGGAAGAGCATCATTATCGACTATCGCAGTCATCGTAAGTGGGTAGGTACATACGGGCTAGGTACTATGTAAATCATAATATAATAACTTGAAAAAAATAACTCATTCCACTTTCAGTTCTTAAAGTATACGAGTAGAGCAATCTTGTGTTATTAAGCTCAATTAGTTTGTTTAGATGTTCCATCCAATTGGGCATAAGTAAGTACCACTCATTACGTAATATTGACCGAACACTGGTTGAGCTATAAACTAGTGCTCATGTTGTAATGTAAATTAATTGATTCGTCTAAGTGTTAGAAAATATCATAATCAGCCTATTAATGTTCCCACTGCTGGGACACAGGCCTCGTCTCTGTGAGAGGGAACGGTTGTAATCTACCACGCAGGCCTACTGCGGGTTGGTAGATGTCACATGTCTTCGAATTTTTTGGTTCTAAGACATGCCGGGTTCCTCACGATGTTTTCCTTCACCGTTTTGAGAACAGTGGTGACGAAATTATTTACACAAAGTAAAGCGCTTGCTTGGGTTCGAACCCACGACCTACAACTCTTAAGTCGGGGCTGTTACCACTGGGCCACCACTGCTCTCTGGCTGAAAATATGTGAAACTACATTATTTTAGGTACGTATGTAACCTTCTTGATACATACTTCTTGAACTTGATTCGCTTGAAAATATTTTCCTCAACGGACACTGTGTACCATGCAGTGAGAAAAGCTGGTGACCGAAGGACCCTTTTCATACAGATGAGAAGGGACCTTTCCCGTAAAGAAGCACAATTACAGGCTGATATTAAATATGTGGTAGACTACGATGAGGATCAGTGTTTAAACGATGATGATCACAAGACAAATGGTAAGGTTGAAATAAACAACCAAATCTACTTTATTTCAATAAATATCAAACTACACGTGTATCTAACTAACTATATTATTGCAGGACTCCCATCTTCTCATTTAGGAAGCTGCAATAGATGAGATTCGCCACACATAACCAATAACCGGCACAAAACGTGAGACACGATCTAGATTCAAAACATAAACTAAATCATTGTTACTACTATCTTTTTGTTGAGCGTTTTTACCGTAGATTTTTAATTGATGACTATTAATCTCATCCATCAAATCCTTTCTGCAGTTTGAGTGTTAAAATGTCCACGTTCATTCTTCGACTCCGATATCTAAACCGATTTGGAATAAAATTTTGTATGCAATGGCCCAACGGCTACGGGTTAGGGCAAGAGGTCAGCTCAAACCTCGCGCTTTTACACTATAAACCCATACTTAGTTTAGTTTAAGTGGAGTAAATGTAAAGGTTAGGCACAGGGACATAAAATGTCGATGTCAAATTGAAGTTCCATTATGACTATCAGTGAACGCAATTGTAGTTTACGTACGTTTTGTGTAGGCATTACAATTTTATTGCAGCTTATTGCATTTTGGCACCAAAACGGTCGCTTTAAATTAAATCGATCAGACTCTCACATCAAGACAAGTTTAAGTGATTACCTAAGGATTTTTATCCAAGACCGTAGCAGGAAAACAGTACCCCTGCCGAAGGAAATGCACCAACAAAAAAAAATCGGTCATAACCGTCAAAGTCAAAACCAAGAACTTCACCGCTCAAAAAATGTTATTTTGAAAAAATCCCTTCGTGCGTTAAACGCCACCCTGGGGGCGTGCCCCCCTGCCCCCCTGCCCCCCCCCGGCTGGTCCCCTGGCCGCCCGTCGGCAGTAATACCGCTTTATGCAATGTGTACGTGCGTGACAATCACGCTTTATTGCCAGAGACGCGAAATTGAATGGATCCCGGTAGCGACGCGTTTTTTCCTGGTACTGAGATGTTTGGACACAAACGGGATGCTTTAATTGTTTTGATTTTAAATCTAACTATTGTCAGAACTATGATGCTCAATAAATTGTATGTTAAAGGAAGTAGGACAGTCCGATATTTTCCTTTATCGTGAAAGTGCGATTTCCTCTGTCTAGGTACAAGTCGAGAGCTTAACGAAAAGATATGGAGGTTATTCAAAAGTTCTAAATAAGTGTTGGAAAAATCAACATGAACGTAATGACGATCATCAAAATGATCATACCAGGGCAGATAGTGAGATAGGCATTTCTATGTTTCGGTTTTTGACTAATATTTATGTACCTACCCACCTTTATCCAAAATCCGGAAGCATTATAATAACAAGCTCCACTTATATTTATATTTGAATGTTTAGCAATAAAACGCGATAAAACCGCGCAGGGGACAGGGCTAGGGCTGTCACAAAAATAACGCGTCGCGTTTAAAAAGATATACAGTAATGTCAGGCGTACGTGCCGCGCGGATCTGGGGGTGAACTGCACGGAGAACTGTGTTGTGCTGTGCTTCCAGTTGGGAACGTTGGGTGTGTTCGAGTTGTTGTCACTGGTTTGTTCTCTTCACAAAGTTTGAAACAGATTACGATTGAGAGGTTCCTTAGATAGAACGCATCACTTAACTGCAATTTCTTGAGGTCTTTTGGATAACTGATGGAATTAATTTTCTCCGACTTAAGTTATTTATTTCAAGTTATTTTCAAAACTCTGGTTTTGAAAATAACTTGAAATAAATAACTTCTATTCTGCTCAACCACATTTCAAGTTGACCAGCAGATTTCTCTAACTATTGGGACAGATATTTCACATTTAGGCTGTGTTTTTAAATCAGTGATATCGTTTGAGGCTTAGTCAAAGCTTTACGCGTAAGTATTTGCATCTTTTTGACTTCTGTAAAACGTTAAATAAACTGCATTCTTCTACTCAGCAGTTACTCGTAGCAGTTAGCAGTAGTTGTCCCAAATCCACAAACAAGAGCTGACAAATAAATAGTAATGAGCTCCGTACGGCCGCGGCGTGACGGCGTCAGAGCGCCACAGATCTAAGTAAACGCTAGACGCACCCTCCGTAATCTTGAATTATTGATGCGGAAAGCGTAACGTACAACATCTATTTTTACGACTCGCCGATATTCTAGCCGCTTTTTACGACTATCATATATATCATGCAGTTCTAGAAGAAAAAATCTATTGGATGTATCGAGTGGTGTCGGTAACCTAGTGATTTCTGATGTGCGGACGCCGCGGCGCATAGTAATGCGATGTTACTGTTATAGTGTGACGCACAATACTCGCACTGAATTGGGTCGTGAATATATCATTTGAGTGTAGAATTTATCAGAAAGAGTGGAGATAATCCTTAGTTTTGTGACTGTGTGTGGATTTTGTGTGTTGCTTATTTTGCTGATGAAAATCATGTTTATATAGCTGGGAAAATGAATCTCCAGATTTCTGCTCATTTGTTTTGTATACCTACCTAATACTGTCGAGACAACTAATAAACAGTCCCATACTGATAATCTCTTATGATCGTAATAGGACAATCAACAAAGTAAACAATAATAAAAAGTAATCTTCAAATACATGATCACAATATTACTATTGCCATATTAGATCACTTTCGCCAGTACTGCCATAATCCTGCCGTTACACTGGCAGTAACACCTCTGCCGGTCCCCATACGATAACATAGCACTACAAACAACTAGATACACCAAGTAAAACCATGTTTTAGTTCTGATTTGTTTATTTTATAAAATGTTAATTGTTCAGGCCTATTCATTTCCACACCTCAGCGGGTGTAAATTTTCTATTGGAATGGTGTTAGTGACCATATCGAGTAAATGTTCCAATTCAAATAATTGCATATTTACGTTCTTGAAGTGATAATTTGTGTATGTGTATAAATATTTAGTTAACGACTGATAAACGGTCAATTAATTGATTTCAATGAATATTAAGATCAATAAATCCATTATTATTATTATTTATTGATTGACGTTCAAGTATTTTTTGATTATGTGAATAACCATGAAACATTTGTTCGAATATGAATAAATTAAACTTTATTAAGTACTTAATTGTTGACCGCCGTTTTATCACAATGTATTAGCATAAATTCGTATATTTAAAATATCGTGTTATTTGTGGAAATTAGCAACTGGAAAAACTCTGGGGTGTAAAAGAAAATTAATATCTGTATGTGTGCCAGATCTAATCACACTGAATGCTGCGAGTTCCCCAAAAGCAGTCCGTCATTGGTTAATAATAATTTATTTGTTTGTGTCACATTCGCAGTGCTTTATTATTATTGCACCACATATTTATTGACTACGCACATTTAGCTGCATCCACGACATATAAATCGATTGGATATAGGAAGTCAACAGAGACTCAACCCTACGTTATGACTTTTTCCTGACCATGCATAGCTTTGATTTTTAAGCAAATAGTTTATGACATCAAATAACTTTTACAACAAGCAGGCCAGAGAGTGCTTCGATTCTATTTCTTGGCAAGTAGTTCACACTTCACACAAGTAATTCACTCTGCAATTAACACTGATCCTCACCACACTAAATACTCCACTTTGAAGCCAAACCATTAGGGTATACCTTGTAGAGTCCAATGCTAACCATATCACTGCCAAATCATGTCCTATGAACACCAACAATTATCTTATTTTTAAGCTACGTTATCCATTCTGATTAAATATAATCTCATGTTAAGAGCTAATTTATAGATAAACAACTTCGAAGAAACCACATCGAACCAGCAGTCCAAATCAAAGATACGAACAGGTTCCTCAAGTAAATCAGTTAATCTGTCCTCAACAGAATGTAGTAAGTAGGTTGTTTAGAAATAAACAAGGCACTAACTATAGCGGGTGATTGATGCGCGTATATCTTGTGATAAGGCGGTGCTGGTAATTAACATGGCGCAGAATGCCGTCCTGCAGCTACCACTTATTGTACTTACATTTGTTGTTATTAAATGATACCATCTGGTAATGTAATTTAATTTTGTGTTTCATTTGCAGTTTTTAATGACAATATTGCAGTTGCAGTTCTCAGTTGAAGATAGAAAATTGTTAATGCGGAGACTAAGCAGATATATCCGTACCTAAGGATAGGTATCTGTCTAGTCTTCGCATTAAGCATTTACATTTACAAAAGAATTCTCCCAGGTCCTGATCAAAAATGTGGATTTTAATTATTTTATCACCGCAACTGTTGAGGTGAAACAGTGTACTTCCAAGACTGAATAAAGAACACGGACAACGTCTTAGTCCTAATAATTAAGAACATAATCCCATAATACAACAAATGAACTAGGAGAACTTGAAAGACAAAATGCATAACTTGAGAATAGTGCGACAGCTTTGAACATGATGTGGTAGAGTGCTTTAGGTACACTGAAAGAGACACATAATTTGGGAGCTTTACCTTTCATGTCTATGTTTCATTGCCATCAATCGTTACATTACTATAATAAATTCGGTATAATTATCGGCGTACCGCAGTGCAGGCCTGTCTGTCGCCTACACCCAAGTAACCCGTTCCGATCTAATTTACTGCGTAGGATGATAAACAGCTGATGTGTACCTACGACGTACATTGTTTTGTATGTTCATTCTTCTATTTTGTGATCGGGTAGGCAGCACTGGAAGTATTGTTCATATGCGTAGCGTTGGCCATGTCATTTGTGTATGTATGGTGACAGATACAACACAGGAGCCTTATAGTAAATTATGTCGCAGACGCTATGAAGTTTTTTCTTTAGATTCGAATAATGGGGAGTCTACATAATGAATAAAGGTGTACAAATAAAACTTTTATTCTGAGACACTCTCATATACGAGTATATCGTACCTACCATAATATAACCTGTCTACAACGTGACGTGACGTAGCAAAAACCAGCCCAGTCTTATTCATCAGTTACCTGCATGTCATTTGAGTAGGCTATGATATCTGCTAACAAAAACTTCCTCCTCAACCTGTCTCCACCATCAGAGACTAAACAAGGCGATCATAGTCAAAGCATGCGCGCGCACACGTCACGAGCTCGTGCGTGGTAATTATGACACTAATTAAATTATTTGGACCGCCCGGACCATGCGCCCGCGGCGGCCGCTACGAGGAGGAGAGCAAAGAATAGATTTTAATTTTGTAAAGGAGAAAATAGGCATAATGCGGTTATTTAGCTTTCGCAGCGTGCAGGTGAGTTTAGTTCTAGTTATGTAGTGTTTAAATAGTAATTTAAACTCAACCTCTGAGTTCAATTTTTTCCCAGAAAGAGAAAAAGTTGTGGCTAATTGAATAACTGGCGCACCTATGCATAGATTAGATCGCATGGACTAAAACTTCTAGAAACAATAGATATATTTAAAATGCCTGCTACTGTTAGTGAGTCACATCAAATAAGCTGCTTATTGTCTCAAGCCCCAGTAGGCACAAATCAATAGTGCAGGAAAAACACAATTTTTAAACATGAGCATTCATACTACCAATTAAACAAAACAAAATAATCATCAGCATAACCAACCTCATTTTTATCCTCAAACAAAAAACAGTAGCAACATTTAAAAAACATACAAATCAAGTCGGCAATTTAATTTTATAGTAAACGTTCCTCGAATCGTGACTGTCAATCACATGTCACCTCTACTCAACAGCAACTGATCTATCAATTCTCGAATAACACGTAGAGATAACGGCCCGAGGATGCTGTAAGATTTTATTACTGCTCTCGAGTATTTTTAGTGTCTGAGGCCATATGACCACAATTAACGAAACATCGTAATTTGTGAGGCTACAACGACTGAGATTTAAGAGGTATTAATATGTCTGATGAAATCATTAGTGTTTTTTTGGTTGTTTCTGGTTTTATGATGTCTCTTTCTGTGTGCCCATGTGTTGCCACATCTTTATCACTACAACAACTTTTATTCTATTTATGATTATTTGCATTGCATGGGTCTTATTATCTCAGTCTTATTATCTAAACTGTGCTATTATCTCAGTAAATTTTGTGAAATCAGTGGTAGGTCAATCGTCCTATTACGCTTGTTAATAAATGGACAAACTCTAAATGGATACATTAGCAATGGATCATTTTAATTTAGATGCTGTTATTAATATAATTATATTGCATTGACATTTTACTATTTTTCTATTGTGATTTATGTGTTTTGTGTAATTTTATTTTGTGTAATATGGGTTTTGCCTGAATTAAATTAATTTTATTTTTTATTTTATTATTAGCAGGGTATCCGTCAAGACGAAAATATGAATAGGCGAAAGATGGTGCCTTAAGATGTCCAGTTTATTTTCTCACATACCTACTTACCTAATAAAAAGTATAATTGAGTTGCAAACTAGCCTCAGTTGCGTGCGATTGTCCGCAGATCTTTATTTTTTGTGAAGTTAGTATGGTTCTGATCAATTCTTACGTCAAATTACCTACTGTTATAAGGAAATATGCCTATCACGTTGTTGTAAACTTGATATAATTCTAACTCTACGATCAATTCAAATACCTTAGAAGAGGAAGTACTAAACAAGCTTATCTTAATTACAATCTCAGCGATGTAATCTATCTAATATGAGACAAGTGCGATAACATCTGTTTGTCATACTAGATCTGAGGCTGGTGCACAAATACGGAAGAGTTTAGCATTAATAGGTGATAGATCGGTGGCGTCACGTACAGCTAAAGTGCACCTTGTCTGATATCCTGAGAGATAGTGATGCACTTGGCAGGGTTCAAGTTATACATAGGCATTACACTACTCTACAAAAATTCTTAGGTAACTTCTGTTGCGGGAACATCTAGACTCTGGATAATATTTTATATGCAGTTGTAATTCTGCAATAAAATCACCAAGTACGAAAAAAAAATACTGCACTATCTTTACTCGGCCAATAATTCATACCCGAAACATTCATGATCGACTCGTTATGGCAACAGACGGGAACATAAACCAATTCTAATTAAAGCGACGTTAACAGTAAACGAGGAAAATCAAATCACCATTCTATAACCCCTTCTAAAACGCTTAATAACTCACCAAGTAAATTTCCTTTAATTCGGCTTAAAATACTGCAAGCTGCATCGGGTTATAAGTCCGGGCTCAATCTTAACCCTCCTGTAACGAGCGGCGAATGAACCCGCGAAGGGTTAAGTCTGAGGGTTACAGGATTCGCGCGCTGCCTAATATCTTTGTTAGAAAGTAATGAAGCGATCTTTATGTGACGGAATTTAGACTTTTAATGATGGTATGGATAAATTTAAGAAGGAATTTAGAGAACACCTTAATGCATTTGTTGGAGAAAAGACTACGGGAAAACACGTTACGGTCAACGATCATAGGGTAGGTAAGAAGAAACGATAAACTTAGTGTATCCTAATTGGCATTGGATACTGCTTGCATAGGACAATCGCTTATACGCCCACAAATAAAAAAAGCTACTTATTGTTAACTTATCTTATCACTAATATAAGACTCAAGTGGAGGACTCAAGTCAATAGATTAACTATCTGCTCGCCCGCGATTGGCTGGCGACTTATATAACTAGCACTGAATATGATAAAGTATATCTATGACGATAAGGATTGTTAAGAAATGAGCAGTTACATTATGTGCCAGTTAAGTTAAATTATTTTGTTCCATGATATTTCCAACTTAGAGAGATGTATTAATGATTTTAATTAAAATAATTCTGTAAATACATATCTGTTATAGTCGCGAATCATATATTGATCAACATACATCCTGACACTGACCTGCAAATTGCAAAAAACAGAAAATTTGAATTTCGCGGCTACAGCTGCGGGTGCGGGCAAGCTTTTGCAAAAATGTAATATTCATACATCCTTCATAATCGACAGAAACAAAACTAATTTAATGTAATTCGGTATATACCACATACAAGGGGTTTCACTTTCAAAAGCTAAGTTTAATAAACAAAAATCACTGTAAAAGTGGTAGTGCGTCCTCCACGCCGTACATACGCAAACAACTAATTTATAATGAGATGAGAGGCCTAGGCCGGGAGACCGACTGCAAAATAATTTTCCCAATATTTCTCGTAATTCTATCAACCGCTGTAGTATAGAAGCAATTAAACAAACTATGCTGAAACCGCGATTTCAAATAGTGTACATAAATCATTATATTTCTTTATCGTGAGATCCTGGAATTGAAATCCCATAAAATTAAAAATATACTTGAATTAACAATAAGGGAATTAGACAAAAAGACGATTTTCTATAGGGATTAATATCATAAAATTTCAGTTCAATTTTCTAATTTCTCAGGTGACTTACACCCAATGAAGAAACAGCTTCCATATCCACAAACATACAACCAAACATTAGCCTATCTCCTGTACTAACACCGTGGTGTTATAAATCCTCGAGCCCACGGTGCGCCATAAATAAGGCCGCAGCCACACCTGGCGGTTTGACGGACTCCTACGACTGCCAGCCGCGCCAGCGCCCCGTCGCGGTTTGACGCATTGCCCCGCGGTGTGCTATCGCCCTAATCCACTGTTTACTGTCTACCTGTTATGCAGATATATGCGTGTGTTATGAAGAGTGTAATTAAATTAAACTATTTAAATGTAAATTAGTGCAGTACTGGTCTGAGAGACAAAGGAAAAGTGACTTACCGAGTTTTCCTGTACCTAACTCTAGTTTTCTGTTTTATCTACGTAGGTATATCTTAAAGTTTTCGCTTGGCTAATGGCATTGGTTTTCTTCTTCAGTTGATGACTCCTGAATTTTTTTAACTAATGTTGATAAGAACCACGCTAGCTAGAATTGAATTTTCCATACAACAATATCAAGCACGCATTATTTTCATTTAACAGTATTGTAAAGTTAGCTACCAACTAGCATCTGAACTAAAACTTTACTTCCCTCTAAGGCAAAAACTTATAAACCAAACTCCCCAATAAAATCACGCGCCCGTCAACTACCATTAAAATAAGGAAAAATACGTCCTTACTTACTTATATAGAAAAACAATAAAGCTTGTTTAACGAGACGCGTCATAACCTACACCCACAGGACGCCACACAAATCGCATTACGTTATTTGTAACCCGTCCAACGCGAATTGGTACCCGTCTGGTATTGGTACCTGACTGGTATCGGTCCCGACTGACTTATTACGGATGTGTATTTCAATTGTATTTACGTTCAGCAAATAGGTGCGAGCTGGTTTGTTGCTCATTATGATGGCTATAGGCTAATGAGGAGGTCATAAACATGTAAATGTTGATCTACGTTTAAAGGTTGTTTAATGAAAAATCATTATACTCAAGATCTTACGGTTAATGTCAAGAAAATCATAAATATTATAAGTCGGCGTTTTTACAGAAGTTGCACCGTAATAAAATTACAGAACTAAACTGTTCCATTAGTTGTAGGAGACGACCTGTTCCATTTAATACACTTTGCAATCTTTAAAACCTTGTCACTGCTGCTAATGCTCTCAAGCAGCTGACACTAATCATGCAATATCACAATCTTTAACTCCAAACATCAATGTGTTTATGTCGTATCGGTGATTAGTATCATTAATAATAACGTTTATCTCATGAGCATATGTATGTAAGATTATTTTACTCACAAGTAAATAATGAGGTGATATTTAATTAAACTTACTTTGTGTTAAATCCACCTTGCGAGCAATTACAGATACACTTACAACTCGCCATTAAAGCTGTTAGCCTCCCGATATTAATGTGATCATTAATGTAAACAACAATTTTCTTAGTCGTGAATCCTGCTAGGTAAGTGAGTATAGGAAATTTACCGCTGTTCGCTGCCAAGAAACTATGCTACCTTTACATTTAATACAAAAGTAGTCAGACCTAATATGGGAATAAACAACAATAAAGTTGAATGATTTATCAACAATACATAGACGCAGTAGATAGCACACATAATGTAGGGCGTGTGTTGGTGCCAGGCCCCGAGCGCCCACTTCCTACACCACGTGTCAGCGCAGGAATGTAGGCTTGTGGAATGCGACGCCTGACTCCGCGCCAACCTCCAACATATTGGTACCAAATATCTACCTCGCAATCTACTCGAAAACGTACTCTATTACTGGTATCTATTATTCTCTAATTGCCATCAACGTTGACGAGTTAATCGTTGGTACAAACATTGGCCATATATTTACTCAAACTCCTTTACATGTGTATAGAGTTAATTGTAGACAATTTATATGCTGATATGTTAATGTCCGCGAAATTATAGCCGATAGTTTATCGGAAGTCGGTTAAGGCCGTTTTTTGTACAATAAACCTATAGAGACTGCGAGACGCGTTTCTTTCTGATATTGGCTCATAAATATTGCCCAAATGTTGTTTAGAAGAATGTAATTAAAGATAGCTGGCATAGTTTCAAAATAGGTCTTTACTTGAAAGGGGGTCGCGAACCGCCTTGGGCCCGCTACAATACAAAAATGTGGCGCGTGGAACCAATACTACAAGAAACGTTGATTTATGAGTAATTATATCCTCTGTGATGTGAGACTGCGTGATAATTATATACTTAAGTGGTTATCTTAAACATTATCATTTATAAAATGCAAAAGAATAAATATGAATATCTGTAAGAATATTTTTAATACCGCGGTATTTCTGAGGAGTACATTCGATTAAATCTGTTGACACAGAGAGCTTTTTCACTACGGGGCTCATATATATTATACGGGGTACAAGCTCATCGGTTAACTTTTAAACATGACTCTTATATATAAAACACTATGCAATACTTAACTCCTAACTTTAGGATTATAAGATTTGCCATTACTACATCTGAGGTATCGTAAGGCTTACCTTACCATACCTCAGGGTCGAAACTTGCCCTGAAGCTCAATCCACCGACTCCTTGAAACCATCAAAGCGCAGACTTAGTTAACCTAATAATAATAGGAGTCCGTTACTTCAGTTGTAGTTACACTGCATTATCGTTAAACAATAAAACCCTCACTCCGAAACCCATTCAAAATCTCGAAATCACTTACAAATTCAATCCCATACGGTTCTCCATACATTCCGGGAAGCGATCCTACAAATCATTTTTTCCATAAACATGTTTTTAACAGTGACAAACAACGGTATAGCCCGAGAAACAACGTGTTCCGAACTAACCCGTAAATAACCGCGGAGATATTTATTTTTATTGGCCAGATCTGGAGATAGAACGGTGAAAGGCAATAGCGATATGTGACACAGATACCAAATGGTCTTAAGATACCGCGCTGTGGCTCTGCGATAGCTACGAGTATGTGGATGGACGTGGCGACAGTCTTAAATGGAGATATCGCTGATGGGTAAGTTAAGTTAGTTTATTGTTCGGGTCTAGAAGTGGTCACTGATTTCAGATAGTTTATGAAGCTTCGCCACAGAATTTTTAAATATGAATAATCTTTGAAAACTGGTGATTGATCTGCCTGATGCAGGCCAGATCATGAATGAAGTTTCATTTATTGAAGCTTCCCAGGAAACTTGCACTTAGTGAAACGTTAATATACATAATATATAAAGTGATGCCTTTGATTTCCTTTATATAATTTAATATTCGCTATGATTCGATAAACAAGTGCAACGTAGTATCTTGGCTGCTCCAGGTTTTTGAGTAACAATTTTAAAGGCGTTAACAAGTTCTTTTTCACCATCACCTACAATCTATTAGTAATAATCCCGAAATACCGCTACATGATCATAAAAGCATTAATTATGCATGCAAAGCATTAATATTACACTTGTTGACCGTCTTCTATTTTGTTAAGTACATACTTGGTACTTGTTGAAAGACCTACACTGTCCTTGCATACCTAATAATACTGTATTTTTTATATTTTTTTTTGTTGTAAATATTGTAAAACCCAATTATTTTTAAAAGAGTAACCGTGGAGTTTCTTGCCGGCTCTTCTCCATAGGAAACGACCAATTGGAACCGTGCGTAGCTTCTGACGTTTCATAAGTGCCCATGTAGGTTTATGTGAAATAAAATATTTTGAATTTTTTGAATTTTATGCGGATCGCGGCGCCATAGCTCCACTAGTGGACTTAACGACCGTTCCCACATCACGGAATGTTGATTAAAACGACACGTGCTAACTAGTGTGGTTTACTTGGAGCTAGTCATCTTGGAGCTAAAACTGTTTCTTCGGATTGATTTCAAACCAGAGAGAAGAACGAGAGCGGAATTTAATATGATTATGGTAGATAGAGTAAACGCAATATTTCTATGTTTTACATAGAAATATTGCGTTTACCCTGTCTCATTCAAACACGCAATATTTTTTTCTTACTCTTAGAGTCTAAAATGACTCTGCTTTTTCGTACACAGTGAGTTCTAAGTCTAAATTTCTTTGAAAAATGCAGTTTAAATTAAATGAAACAATCCAGTTCATCGCCAAAAAAATCAGCAGCATAATCTTTATCAATATTTTGAAAACCTCCCAACAGATCCCAGTAGATCTGCCAAACGACGCATGAACGTTACAATCAATACGGACGCTTTAGAATTGGCTTTAAATCTAGCCTCCCTTGTTTAATCCGCTCCACTTCCCAGCTTATAATGGGGAAGTTAAAAAATAGCCATTTCAGGCTCGGTTAGTTCACCTTGCTGGGGCACCGGCCGAGATTAAGCACCTCCTATTTAAAGAGGAAAGATTAGGCAATTATATGAAAGAATTGGATTAGAGTTTCAATAGTCTTGTGGGGGTGCTTCAAGTGTGCCGTGTTGTTGGGTTGAGATGGGGCTTGAAATGTAATGTTGACGTGGGTTATGAAATGTATAACAGGCGCTCGGTTTGTCAGCGATTTCATCAAAAACCAACCAAAAGAATTTCAAATCTCAGTTGTTTTTACGCGAGTCCTTAAAACAAAGAAACCGCTAGTGAACCAATGCAATCAACAAATCGATACTTTTACCAAAATTAAAATCGTTACCAAATTAAAACAATTAGTTTAATTACAAACAAACAACCGACATTGAGAAACGAAACAATTACGAGGTGTCAAAATGTTACAACCTACATTCTTGTAATCATTTTCTAAAGGTCACAAACAAAATGTGACGGATGGTTCACCAAGCTAAGTAACAATCCGACTGGGGCCATCCATCACACCGTTTAAATAATAAATAAATCAGTAATAATCTTCAAGTGGGTCGGGGAACAACCACCGATGTTATTTACAACCTACAAGATACGAACATAAAAATCTAATGTACGTTTGTGTACAATAAATCACTCAATGTGTACGATATAAGACGGCAGTCGAGGCCGAATGTAATGGCGAAAATTCTACTATTTCGACATAGCGTTCCCACAGAAGATTTTGTTAGAACATAAATATGCAACTGTCATAATTATATGACAAATTGTGGATGCCTCTGGGATTCCGGATTGGGGAGCCATCATTTGCGTAAGACAAGGTTACACAACAGCAAGAAAGTAGAGATTGGTGATAAAACAGCTATAGGTGGGAATATTCATGCTTCGTTTTATGACAGTGTATTTGAAATTGCCAATGTATTGCAGATTTTATGTCCGATGTAAACTTAGAAGGTACTCGCACATTTCCACATTGCATTCAGAGTCAAAACGATTTCTTTGTTAGTGTCATGTTTATTCCGAGGATGACAGTCGGAGCTGTCGTCTTAACTCCTATGACATTAAAAACTGTTTTATATTTACGGATAAACTATACTTAAGTAAATCCTGTAATTACTTCGCGATATTTTCGAGCTTAAGTTTGCTACAGTCTTGCCTAATGGTATTCTTAAATGCTTACCTTCAAGATGTCGATTCACTTTGGCGTGAGACTGTAAAATTGCAGCGCAATGTTTAATAAAAAGCCTAATTTAAGTTGTTTAGTTTATTTACTTATCTTAGGTATATCGTACCCTCAGGAGTTTTTCTTGAATTAAAGAATCCACCATCAATCGAATAAACTAAGTCGCGCGCCTTACTTTAATTTTATTTCGTACCGCTACAAATTAATTTGTGGATAAATTTTCCTTTATGGACGTTTTCTGGGGGATGTTTTTTGCATAGCGAGGGGTGTCGTTTAGTTTTTTATCGGATGTATTTAAAGGATCCCCCGATCCGTGGGGTTAAGTTGTACGACTTTAATACTTCCTTGTAGCACGTACGCAAGGGATGCTCGCGCGTCGCTAGGGGTCCTCTCGACTCACGGAGATATGTTTTGTAGTTTCGCAATCACGAAAGATATTTATTACGTTTTATCGATAAGACTCTTTCTATCGCTCCCACTCTAGTCATGAGTGGAGTTATGAATGATCATAGCACTTTTTTGCACACATTAGAAGGATCCGTGTTAATGATTCAAGTAATAAAAATGTATGACAATCATCGATCAAGTTCAGTAGTCAAATTCGTTACAGCGTGGAGAATCTTCTATTTCAGAAAATGTAATACGTAGTACAAATCTATCAAACTTAGGAAGTTTGATCATCATATCAGCCGAAAGACGTCCACTGCTGGACATAGGCCTCCCCCAAGCACCGCCACTTCGACCGATTCTGTGCTTCCCGCATCCAACAGATTCCTGCGGCCTTTACAAGGTCATCGGTCCATCTTGTGGGAGGCCTTCCAACGCTACGTCTTCCGGTACACGGTCGCCACTCCAGAGGAGGAACGAAGGAAGGTTCTGGAGGAAGTTTGATACTGTACACAAATTCCTACCGTCTATTTACCCTTATTTAATGGACATCATCTTAATCCTGAACATCTGTGGGGTAATTGCATAACACACTAGTAATGGCAATGCCTTTTATTTTGATAGTTCAACAACATTCTCTACGTCATTTACGTTGTCGAACAGACGAAGTTTTCAAACATGTATGTCCGACGCAACAACGGATTTGCAATTTCTTTCAAAATTCTTCGGATTTGATTGGAATAGTGTGTTACGCAATTGGTATCCCAGTTATACTCAACAATCATAAAGTACTAAAATATCTATTTCCACTTTATACACTGTAATATTCTCCAATTCATCTCCTATAAGTTCATCATCTCTATCATAACAAAAATTCAATTAAACCCATCAGTTGCAACAGAAGCGTGTAGCGATCTCAATCAACATTTTTTGTTCGCAGCGGGCGCGGCTACCGGCGTGTGCGCAAGTTGAGCGATACAATTAAAAACATAATTGCTTAAGGATTAAGTTTTGAAAGGCATTTTATTATTATGGTGCGTCTGATGCGTTGAGTACGGGATATCGTCAGACTTAGATAAGATGCTGCTGTTGGATGATTGATTAAGTCGTAATGTAGGAGATTAACGTTACATGATCGTGTGTTCATTTAATCGTAACTATTCATAAAATTGGAGGAACCTACCTAAATAACAAATCGTGATAGTTTCAAATAAATATTTCGTGTCTGGTCGACCAAGCTGCCTTGACGATGAGCCAAGGCTTAAATTATTATCAGGTATCATAAGCACATAATGTTAGGCAAACAAAACTAAGGTGACGGAGAAGATGATGATGAAATAAACAAAACAACCGTAGCTACTGATGAAATCAATAACTTCAAACTCATTGAAATCCCACTCTACAATCTCAGGTCTATCTTAACGACAATAATCTTCAAAATTTTAATTAAAAACATATACCTACTACACCTATGAGATCAATATTTTTAATTCCCAAGTTTGGTGTGGCCGTCTCCGAGATAATATCACACTGAGAAGCCTAAAATGCTGCCATAAAAGTTTACGACGACCCGACACTTAATTACTATTTCTTTGTAATCTAAAAAGAATTGCAGTAACACCTGGATAGATCAGAAAAACACTCCAGTAGGCTTGTAACCATATCATAATGATGGTTAAAATAAACTACGAAGGTACTTTGAATGCCAAATAGCTGATAGATAACTCATAATGATGTCTTTCAGTTTAATGACACTGACATACCTACAGCTACGGCTAATTGATTAAGCAAAATCGATAAAAATATTTATCGAATCCGATGAATCAGAATCGATTACGCACATCAATATGAAACTATTGTTAGCAATGATCAGTAATCTGATCACGTTCGAGCAGACAATGTAAACGAAACAGTAATTCTTAAGGAACGTTTCGATTAAAATCGTTCAACTTTTATGACCTTGTACTTGGGGAAGCCATGCATATTGCTAGTTCTATAAGAATTCTTAGTTCCCCGCGAGGGAGTGTTACCTAAATTGCCGTAACAATAAGGGTTCGACTTTAAGGGAGACTTCTTTTTTATTTTACAGTAATTTCCCATTACATTTTACGTGAGTCAGTCCTGTGGGGTGAAGTTTTTGCAATTGCAATTCTTAACCGCTGTTCCGTATTCTGTTTTATGATAGTCGTAAGTGGGTAACCGTGTTTGGTAATAGAAATATTGAAAATGTAATTATAGCTCATAGGATTATAATAAAACAATCAAAGATAAGTAATATAAAACGCAAAAATGAAATCATGATTTAATAAAGCATACTACAATAAATCAATTTAATACTGGAATGATGGACGATTGCGAAATCACATAAATGCAAGCATTAGACTCAATGGACGACCAAAAATGGCAAGGATTAGTATTTGTTGACTGCCGTTGAAAACAGAGGCTTTTTATGGCTCACCGCCCGCGGCTCACTAATCCTACGCCAAAAAACACAATAAGCCATATCGTGACGTCACAAGAAGAATGCCACCAACATTATTGTCCTAGTGGTTGGAACCCCCGCGCGCCGCGATCTCTGTAAAGCGTTTGATAAAGTGGATCACAAAACGCGACGCAGCGCAACGCTGTAATATAAATAAAAACGGGCCCATAAGTGGCCCTTGCGGTAAGCCCAAGTCTCAACCGCCCCACGCGGAATCGCGAAAGTGGTTTCATAAGCTAACCGTGCGAAACGCCTTCTCAGTTGTTATTGTGAAATATGAATTATGAAAATAATAAAAAATAAAGCGTTCAGGGGTAGAGCGGGGGTAAAGCGAAGCACGCGGCGGCACGTGCGGCGCTCGCGAGCCAACCAAAATATTGAAAAGTTTAACCGCACTATTGTACCGCGCCACGGCAGCATTCAATGTGACACGTGACTGTCTTAATTCCATCAATTAAAGTGAGAAATTGTAATCGAATTACCTACAGCGAACGGTTATGAATGACTGATGAAATATTGCACGAAGGGATAATAAAAAAATAAACATTTAAGAAGATAGTTTTTTTATTCTCAGCACACGAGCATACAATATAAATTATTTGAAACACTGCTGGGTAGATTGGTACATTATCGTTAGATAAATGTACCAATCACAAAAATGTTTCCGAGTATCTGCTACGGTACTCTGAAACATTCATATATAATTAGATAGGCTAACAAAATTGACCAACATTATATTATCATCTATCATAGGAAAAGCTCGGGAAATTGAAGATTTAAAACGAATAAATACAAAGAATGCATTAAGTTGACACAATTTACTGATTAACCCGTTGTCTCACGGAGGGTTGTTTAACCTCTCTTAATAAGGATTATCTGCGGAGCTCCTGCATTCATCCAATATTGACGCGACGCTAACGCCTTTGTATTAATAGTGGAAAAATTTAATACTGTTTGTGTGCCGCGTCGGTCCCGCCGGCGGATTACGGGGGGTAGTTTTTTAAATAGGGTTAGGTTTTTTCCGCGAAGCGAGGGTCGTGATAAATGACACATGCACATTTTTCGAAATACCCAATTTCGGATTTAAGTCACCCTCAAAGTGGCCGGTGCGGCCGGACAATGGGGCGCTCTCTCCCAGTCATTTACACCATCGCTTTGTTGTTACGCGAAAGGGTATTATGGTGTTACCTCTCTACTCTCTAGGATATTGGAAGCGGTTATGGGGTTTAATAATGCATTTTCCTATCGTGACGGCCCACCATTACTTTGAGATAAACTGCGCGTAAAATTGCTTTCGAAAAAACTTAACGAGTGTGTTGTATTGACGTATAATTATGGATTCTGTATGTGTTAGGTTGGCGAAGGCAGCCTGCGGTTTTTGTTAGAACAGACAATTGAACAAATTGCTGCAAGATACACAACTTTGTTAGAGTAACGGTAAGCAAAAAATGGAGTAAATGAGCATCGGTAATGGTAATGCATTTAAAATGAAGCAGAGGCGTCAAAACGATCAATTACACCGTCTGTCAAATCGACTCGTGCGCACATCCGCGCGACTTTTTACGCACATGATCAAAGATGGCGGGTGATTAAAGGCTTGCAATTAAACTGCGATTAGCTATCGTGTCGACTGATAGTAGGTAAACCGATAAATTGAATTAAATTATGCATTAGTGATAGCAAAGTATTAACTTACAGGTACTTATCATTGAATGAGTATTTTACGAACCGAAACACAAACTTCTTGCCTTCTATGGTTGTAATGTGAGGTTAGAATCTCGCATAGGGATAAACATGTTCTTTAAAACTAATTTCGAATGTAAACAGGTGCGCATGTCGTCCACGAATCTGAGTAGGTATATTAGTGTGGCGTCTTAAGTGTTTCCCTATTAGTAATTAATTATGAAACAAAACATCAAAACACATCTTGACCTTTAAAAATGTCGCGTTATTTTCTAATACTTTGCCTCGCAAACTAAGATAAATGGTTCAACTCAAATATGTCCGCAATTTATTATGAATGCCGCCATTAAAAGTGGGGTGAGCACAAATCAAAGTGTCGTGAAACAATTCTTAAACAACTATTAAAGGAGTCGTGATAGTCGACCATCTTGTAAAATAGTTTGTTCGGTAATTTATACTCCGGAACTTTTGTTAACACAATATTAGCATAGCTTTGGACAAAATAAACTTTACTGTGTCCTAAGTTTCCTTCCTCGAAAAAAATATTGTGAATATTTTCTTATCTGCATATATTATGCTATTGCCACTAGATTTCCTTTCAATGTCTTCTAAAGTCAACAGTTCTGACAGCCGTTATCTCAGATACTAGTTACAACAAGGCATTAAAATGTGCCAAAAATGATCCTTTCCTAAAATTACTCAGTCAAGTTATACAAAAAAAGTACTGCACACCTTCAGTTCCAAATGCAATAGACTATTTAAATAAACGCATTTGATTTAGATTACGCTGGCTATTCTACAGGTTAATATAATACCAAGTGGGGTGTATGTTTAAATATTAAACAATAAAGAGTCGTAACGGTCAATAAACAGCTCGCTAAAGTTTATCATGTCCGTAATAAAGTTAGTGGGCCAGTTCAAAGTATATAGCGCAGTAATGGAAACAGATCGTTCGAGTCTTTATTCAGAGAATTATTGTTTTAGAAGATATTACACTACGACACAAACGGCACTACGGCAAAATTCGTAAAACCGATCAAGATCCGAACTGAGTGCGCCTTTCAAATTCACCAATCTTTATTACTGCTTTAGGTGATATGATCTTTCAAAAACGCAATAACTTGTAAACTCTTATAGCCAAATACATTCGTGAAATTGAAATGAATAAATGAAAATTTTCAAATCTATGCTACAACTAAGTTGTGTCGTAGTATACATGCAAAATGATAAAGTTTAAAAAAACTTTAAAAGTTATAATATTCAATCCTTAATTACTGTCATTTTTGTCTGTTGTCTTTTATGATTATTATTATTATATTTTTTTATGTTTTTATTGTTAATTTTGATTTGTTATTAATTTGATTTGTTATTATTATCTCTGTCATTTCATTTCAATCCTTATTATTTTTTAAATATTAGTATATAAAAAAATATAAAAACATTTAAAAATGTAAAAAATAGTAGCCCACCGGTATCGAGAACAGGGTCCAAGCTACCGGCGGTCAAGGCTCCAGAGAGAGGAACCTCCTAACAATGCTAGCCGTGTCCAAGAGTACCGCTTTCTGAATCAAGCCGTTTCTCCAGCTGCATAACGAGAGCCTCCTTAGGTGTTGGTCGAGGCTCTTGGCAATTAAGTCATTGGCTGATACGACTATAGGCACAATGATCGCTAAGTCCACATCCCACATAGCGACAACCTCGCGAGCCTTATTATTATTATTTTCACTTAAACATGTCAAACTTAATATTCATGCGTCATAATCTACCTAGATAATAAGAGAATGATGTGGTCTCCTATAATTAGAAGCGCACACTGTATTTGTCCCTGTTCTTAGATTGTAAACTTGCATGAAATTGTGTAGCCTCTGTTGGAGATCCAATAAATAAATAAATAGAAGAGAGATAGAGATATTGTTCGTTTTAAGAATGATAATTTGACTAGAGCAGTGGTGGCCCAGTGTTAACGGCCGCGACTTACAAGTTGTACGAGTACGAGTAAGTCGTGGCTTCGAATCCAAGCAGGTACTTCACTTTATGTAAATTATTTCATCACCACTGCTCTCAAAACGGTGAAGGAAAATATCATGACATCGTGAGGAAACATGAGACATCCACCAACCCGCACTGGGCCCGCGTGGTAGATTATGGCCCACCCCCTGTCACAGAAAGAGCTGGACTTTGTCCGAGCAGGTGGGATTATTAACCGGTTAAGCCGCGCGACGCGATTTTGCGACACCCCTCAAGCCGCGCGACACGATCGCGGCGCGTCAGAGATAAGAGCTCGCTAATATAAACAAAAACTGAGAGCTTTTTGTTAAGTAAATAGTCTTATCGTTAATGGTTTTGGGTTCCTGATTAGACAAAGGATTTTTTATAATACTTAGAATCTTTGTAAGCGAACGCTAGTATTGATAAATAAACATTCTTATAAGATTCTTATAAGAAATTCCTTTGTTCATTGTTTTGATTATTTATAATAAAACTACTGGTTCGATTCACATGAAACTTCGCAGGATACATTATGAATACATATACTATCAGTCAAAACCATTATTTACGGACAATAATAATAAATAAAAACACATATAAATAAAAAAGTTCAATAAATCGTTAACCGTATCATTACGTAACATTATTTAGTTGACAAAAAAATATTGAACTCTTTTTCTTTCTGTATTATGCATTTTTATTATTTATTAGTTATTCAAGAATATAAAATAAATGACTTACCAGCGATTACATACACAAAACACACACAAAACTCAAAATTTCACATCAACACCTTTTTTCACTACCGAGTTTGTTTACATTTTTTGATGGGTCCGTAATAGGTAATTACGATGTTATTTTGTGCAAATTTTATCTATATACGATGACGACACTACTTAATTATTGAAATAACACCATTTCCCGTCGATTTACACTTAAAAAACAATAGAAAATGAATAAATAGAACGCGGAGTGCAGTGCACGGCACGCATGCGCGGACGCCATTTTGCCGTACCAAAAATGTTCAATTTTTACTTTTTTTTAGAGTTGTTTCTGCATATTTTGACGTTATGGTCGATTTATTCGACAGGTATATTATCCTACCATAAATCAAAACCAACCACAGACCATATCAGCCCGTATATTACATATAAATAGAGCTGCAATCTGCATGAACGTACCGTGTTCCCGGGGACACGACGAGGCTTGACGGTATTGGGAGTTTTCGTGCGCCTGGGGCTTCGGTCCGGCTTGACCGGTTAAGTACTTATAGTCCGATTATGTTATGTATGCATGTTATGTAATTTAGACTTGGTACACATATGATTTTAAAATCGCCTGTAGCAGTTCACAGGTGGATAAAAAAGACTGATAGCTTCATAACACCTTGTTCTTTGTCTCCAGATAAATGAATGCGTACCTCAATAACACAAATTCTAAACTCACGCCTTCTTGCCGTGGCAGACACTACAAAACGCCCTCAACACAATGTTGTGCTACAATAATGTTTTATTTTAAAACGACAATTTTACAATTTTGTAATTGATTCTAAATTCGCTTGAGTGATCGAATGCAACCGGAATAATTTTTCTGCCAAGAAAATAAATAATTTAATAAATTAAACTTAATTTTAATAAACATTTACCTAGCATAAAATTATCTTCCATAAAAGTTTCAGAGAGCTAAGTCTAGAGAGAGTAAGTAAGCAATTTGCATCAATTTCTGTTATTGATATCCTGGTTTGTCGTTTTTAAAATGTGCCACAGACAGACATCTAGAATTCTAGACCAATCGTTCTCGTCCGTACACTTCGAGCACTCATCATCACTAAACAATTAACAATTGACTCTTAAGTTAAATAGTTCAAGCCGGTCAAACACAGCTTCAAGGTCCTTAAGATGCTGATCGAAGCTGTCTGACAGGATAATCAGGTCATCTAAATAACATAGGAGGGACGTGTCTTGAAGGTTTGACTTGAACCTATACATCATTCGCTGAAAAGTGGCGCCAGAGTTACGTAGGCCCATTGGCATCCGCTTAAAACGGTATGTGCCAAACGGTGTAACAAACGCAGTCTTGTCACGATCCTCGGGAGCTACAGCAACCTGGAAGTAACCTGACCGAAGGTCAAGGGTTGACATGAAGTTGCTGGTTTTGGCCGCGTGGAGAACGTCATCTATCCTCGGAAGTGGATACCTATCTGGCTCTGTGACTGCATTCAATTTGCGGTAGTCAATGCAGAGTCGCGTACCTCCGTCCTTCTTGGTCACCATGACCACGTTGGCTGCCCATGGAGACTCGCATTCTTCTATCACGTCGGCACTCAGCAGCTTGTCTAACTCCTTCTCTAATATCAGCCTTTTGGCTGGTGATAATCGGTAGGGGGGAGAAGCTATTGGTTCTTGTTTCTCTCCTACCTTGATATGATGTGTGGCGAAAATCGTAGGTTCGCCCTCTGCAGAAAAGCGTTCGGCTTTCTCAGCAATTAGATTGTTCAGCTGGGTGCGTTGCTCGGCTGACAAGTGCATGCCTTCGTCCTCTCGCAAATACAGCTGATGTGCCTCCACGCATGGAGCTTCCGCATAATTCGACAATACATGACTAGGGGTTTGAACAAAATCGTACCTGCTTTTGGGATCGTCGACAAAACTCCAAGACAACTGAGGCAAGTTAAGTACAATACCTGCATTGGTAATAAAGTCGCGGCCCAATAGAGTTCTCGAATCTGCCCCAACAATAACTAAGAACGTGGTCAACACATCGCGTCCCTGTATTTTCACATTACACTTACCGCTGAGAACCATGCGCACAGTTCTCGATCCGTCGCCTAGAGTGACGGGGCGTCGAGTTTCTACAAACTCGGTACCAGCATCCATCAATACTCGATGAAGCGACGGGCTAGCGAGGCAATGCGAAGCACCTGTATCAATAAAAACCACCCCTTCGGAATTTCCGATAGTTATGTTAACCAAGGGCCAACACTGGTCGGGGGCAATGATATCCGCGCTAAAAATAGTTATAGGCTCTGCCAACCCCCTATTATTGGATACATGACTCGATAAATATTCGACAGCCATGTCGACATTATGTGATTCGGAAAAAGTCGAGTTCGACATTATTTTCGAATGATCAGAATAGGAACGTTTCTCAGAATAGGCCTCTTTGTCAAAATTATTGAAACACGGCCGATCAAAAAATTGGTCGGGATGAAAATAATGCGACTCACAATCTCGTTCGTGGGTAGGCAGATGACAATTAATTTCAATCGAATTGAAAGATGATGCACCTTTAGTTGAAATGCTTTTACTACTTTGCGAGCATTTATCGCATTTTGACTTTACGACGCCTTGTTGGCCGCAACCATAACAAAACAAACCCTTAATATTGTTTTTGGTATTTTTATATCTCGGATGTATAGCGGTAGCAATGTTTGGGCTAGTGGGGTTATCGTGTACTAAGTCGTTGCTAAAAGTTTTAGTTTGCTTACTTACGGTTTTGGTCGGTTTTACTACCTCTACCTCTGCCATGGACTCCTCAACGTGTCGCAGCTTGCATACCATCTCGTCTAGAGTATTAACCGACTCGCGTGGTAGACGTTTACGAATTTTACGGTCCAAGAGTCCGTACACTATGTCCACTTTTGCCTCTTCGCACAACCCGTATGGTAAGGTGCTAATGAGTGCCCTTATCTTGCATGCGAATACTTCGCTGCGCTGAGGAACCGTGTGCTCCTCAGCAAACATCTCGCGCAACACCTTGTACGCGGGTTTAACGGTGCCGTACATTCCACGTAGGTGCTTTAGGGCGTCGTCCCAGTCTTGCACGCTTTTCTTGGTTCCCTGCCACCATACCGCCGCCTCGCCGGCGAGTAGCATAGGTAGCCCTCGCAGCGCGTGCTCGTCGCTGACCCCGGCGCAGTCCTTGAACACCTGCACCGCGTCAATAAACGCCTCCAAAACCTCGACTTTTCTCGTCTCACCGTCGAAGCGGGCTGAACACGTACTGAAGTTCCCTCCTCCTGTTGAGGGGTTGGTCCCGAAGCTCGTTGTAGCGCACCCATCGGCAGTCGTCGGTGCAGACGACCGCGCGAAGGACGAAGAAAGAAGCGTCTCTATCAACGTTCTATTGGCCTCCGCCTGAGACCTGGCAAAGGCTTCCATAAATGTTGTGAGCTCGTTGACTACTTGCAACGGTCCCGTCGCTGGTGGCGGCTGCTGCTGCGTCAGCGCCTCACCGGGCGCTTCGGCGCTGGCGACTTCACGGGCCTCGTCGTCCGTGTTGCTCTGCTCCTGGTCATCGGCGCGGCCGTGGCGACGGCCTGTGGCTCGTCTCGGCACGAGCGGCATGACGTAGAAGTAGCAGCGTCGCACTCACAGAACAGTACTCCTAGTGGAGGGTCGCACACCAGCAAAACAATTGGCGATCGTGACAGTTCCAACAAAAACTCATGAAAACGGCGACTGGCGTCGTCGATAATTCGAGCCCCACGTTGGGCGCCAGTGTAAAAGGATTGTCTTCAAAGATACCACATGTTTTAATGACAATACTTTAATCTAAAATAAAATAGTCACACACGAAAAATCTCACGTCATTTAAGATGTAAACCTAGCTGCCATTCTGACAGATCACTTTTATCGCATGCGCGTCATACGCGCATGGCACGCAAGCTATGAAAACGCTGAGGAGCGTGCTGGCACGTTACACAAACCAATATAATATAAAAAGCAGTGTGAAACTCCGCGATAGCATCAATTGACTCCGACTGTACAATTAACTCGTCTCGCGGTGGTTCGTACTGCTGATAATAAGTGGTGCAGCGGGCGGAACCGCGTGATGCTTCTTGTATGCTGCGGCGCCTGCACGGATCATTACGCTATAGCTTATCGGATTGTGGTAATATCTGCTGAAGAAAGTTGGAGGTTTCAAATCAGTCACATATGATGCAAAATGACTAACATTATCGCGATGCCACCAAAAGGATACAAGTGTGCACAAGCCCCCTAGGACCACAGCAGTTATACATGACATACAATCGCCAATTTGTTTTTTTTTACTAGTTTTAAGTTCCATAACTGTTTGCGGTTCCAGTAATTATAAAAATATTTCATAACTGCCTGTTGCGGCCTGCAACAGGGGCATTGATGGACGAACGTGAAAACTGAGTCGTGAGTCTATCAATGCCTGGATGCGGCCAAGGTTTGTCTCAATTTTTTTTTTTAACTAATTTTATTAATTATAAATTCCAGAATCATTGATAAGCAACGATAATTTTACACGCACCAATATGTTCATTTGTTTCTTCTTTACTTTAAATACTTCTATTTGCAAGGAAAATCACATCCAATAGCCAATCATATAAATCAAATTAGTTGACATTTGTGTCGAAATAAAAAGGTCGTTCCTTAAACAACCTTCTTTGAGATAAATGAAAAATGCTGTACTGGTCAACTACAATGCAAGCACGCGGCTGGCTATGTTAGTATGATAATTCTTAGCGTGTACAGCTCCAACACCATCTCTCAGAAGCGCTCTAAGAATGGTGTCTCTCCGATTCTGGTGCGTTGGATACGACTGCACGCAGTCAAGTGGGCATTCCCCGGGATCCTCACGCAGCTTAGAATAAATGATACTAACACTAGTTTAAAAGTGTACTTTGTTTCTAACAAATATGGAAGTGCTTTCAAAATAAACATTTTTATTTATATAGCGGCCGTGATGACTATGAAAAGTCATCTATCGTGTAATTTAAAAATAGAACGAACTTTTTACTATGACACAACATAACAACCAAGGAGGTAATATCAAATATTTTATTTAAATTTCGATTTGGCTTGCAAATAGAGCTGTTTAAAGTAAAAAGAAAGAAATGAACATATTGGCGGGTGAAAACTTATCTTTGTTCGTCATTGATTCTGGAATTTATAATTAATTAACTAAGTTATTTCCGCGCATTATTTGAGAAAAGCAGATTGCTTTGCTTTGCGGCGTAACCAGTAATTGACGAACTCACGTGCACCTCGGCCCACATTTTTACGTTCGTCCATCAAAGCCCGTTTTACAGGCCCTAGCAGTAATGGACTAGTGTAACACTGAAAAGTAATTACGTTATTATTTAACAGATGTCAAACTCCAAAGCTCTGTGACAGTTTTGCGCACAGATAGTGTGAAACTAAAGTTGAAATTTTACATTAAAGTTGTGGAACTTTTATGTAAAACTACTTTTGTACCTGTAATTCATATAGTATGGTATGTAATTCATAATAAAGAGTATTCTATCTATATTTTTAGTGTTGTATTATGCGCGTGCGTCGATGTGTATGTGTGTACTTTATTTTTATTTGTTTTTGTCTCTACAGTGTATTTCTAACATCAGTTTACACCGCTCTTGAGTAATAATTAATTTATACCTTATTGCAATCGTAATCAAGCACCTTTTAATAATAATGTATGTTCGGTCGCTGCCGGCTGCCGCTGAAAACCAGTGCGGTGACGAGCGCTTTGGCTCTGAGCTCTGTGGCGATGGTCGTTTTGCGTAGATGTGACGCATATTTTCATCATCTTTTGATTTATACGTAACCTTAAAAAAAAAATGTCTCATTAGGCGCAAATAAATTTATTTCCTTCCTTTTTCTCTCTTTGAAATTGGGAACCTATGAATCTAAAACCAGTATATTATAGGAAAAAGTCATCGACTTCAACTGCCTACAATGCGTTACTCGGAAAACAGTACAACCCTACGCACACATGTGAACTGTTACGTATGGAAGCCGACACAACACGAGACGACAAATACCCGACAAAAACTTTAGATTTTATTCACCGTTACTTCGATCATATCCCAGTAAAACCACCCTCGATGGGAAAAAGAAAATGGCCTTTAGGAATTTCTCTTTAGCCAACCCTTCTAACCGTTAATAAATGTCACGAAGAGACCGTTGACATTTGGGGTGACCCCACGCCGCCATGTGCAGGACCGTCCTGCTAAACGGTGTCTCCATGGCCCACTTCCGACGTTTATGGTCACCGTATTTTTAATACTTTTTAAACCGTGAAACAGTGAGCGTACGCGCACTAAAATTTACGGGCATGTTGATTGTATATATAGTGATATGGTGTTATAAATGGTTAATAGACTTGAATTTATATCTAATTGCTGTGCTATGCACTGCGACAATGGCAAATGACAAACGTAATGGCTACACGTATCCTGAATATGTTTGTTTTTTACAAGTTTCCTTATTACAATAGCATTGTCGAACGATAATTAATCATAATTTTGTATAACCGGTGTGCTTTTTTGCTACTTTTTTATTGAACTATTCCGGTATGGAAATAGCTGATAATTGCTATTAAATGCTTTGCTATTACGTAGTAATATCACATTGAATTTGAAAGCCCCACCACCTGTCCGAAAGTGATAAATGCTGCATGCCTTTGCTGACACTTAAGTATTTATAATTCGCAAATATGAGCAAAACACGAAGTAATTTGTTTACCTCAAGTACTTTTTACATCCATGTCATAAGCATTCGATCAGTTTGGACAAAAGAATAAACTAATTGTACTTAATTAATAAATAATGACAGGAAATCATTACATACTTAGCTCAGTGCAAATCGTTGACAAGTCCAAAAGTCCATTAATTGAATATTTATACGTGTTAATGACAAAACTCGATGTGCGTGGAGGTAATCTTGCCAAAATGTCGCGGCTGTTTACTGGCCGGACATGTGCGCTTGCACCTTTAGCCCGCGGCGTGAACATTAAATTGGCCCCAAGTGTACGACGGACAATGAAGAAAACTTATACGTTAAATTGGCCGCCAGTGTATGAAGGTTGAAGTGTAACTAATTGCGTCACTCTACAGTACACTTGATTGCAAAAAAGGTGAAATGCTATAAAACTAACGGCATTTTTTTCTTGATAGTTTATGAGTATAGGACATAATGGTGTTCACAAGTGAAGCTAGGACTAATTACGGCAGTTCAAGTTTTAATGCCATTCAGCTGAATATGGTACATGAGCCATCATTTAATGGTTGTGCTTGACAAACTAGAACGAATTTTAGTTGGGCTTTTGAATGTGCGGATGGCATTTTTTCAAGTATAATGTATACCCTAAAAAGGTATAAGAAATTAAGAAAAGACAATTCGCCATGGCAACTGCCGGCCGACTTTCACACATAAATCGAGGCGAACATATTCGAGCATTCAGAGCAGTGGTGGCCCAGTGGTAACGGCCCGACTTACAAGTTAGGTCGTGGGTTCGAACCCAAGCAGACGCTTTACTTTGTGTAAATAATTTAATCACCACTGCTCTCAAAACGGTGAAGGAAAACATCGTGAGGAAACCGGCATGTCTAAAAACCAAAAATTCGAAGACATGTGACATCTACCAACCCGCACTGGGCCCGTGTGGTAGATTACGGCCCACTCCCTCTCACAGAGAGGAGGCCTGTGTCCCAGCAGTGGGAACAATAATAGGCTGATCATGATATTCGGGCACAATTATTCTATGCCATGTTTTCGATTTTTCAGTCACGTTGACGCTACAAATTATAACTTTAAAAGGTTTATAGAGATAGGTCACTTTTTCAATAAGTTTAAGTAGAACCCACCAAAGCTCATGTGAAGTCTAAAACAAATGACACCAATCTTTACTGACAGGTACTATAACTAATAATATTCATCTCTTCTCATATGCAACGATTCAAACCAGCAACATCTACATCTAACATCAATCGATAAGCTAATCGTTGGATAACCAGATGAGTGAACAATTAAAAACAGCTACTCTGCAAAGAAACAAATGAACCCAATCATCGCTTATGTTACCAGGAAATCTAGCAGTCAGATACCTTGTACAAGCATTCGATACGCAGATGATATCGTTGCGTATAATATGGTAATTATCGCATTTTTTTTTATATACAGTTAATATGGTAATTATCGCGATATTTTAGCGTTCATGCGTGTGCGCTCATTCGTTCGATTAGTACGATCACTGCACTTTTTGCGTTGACCACCGTTGCTGCTAATAGATGTTATAAAAAGGTTTTATTACGTATTATTTATTATGCTTAATTATTTCGGTTGTAAACTTATTATTTTTGTGCTGGATTTTTTTGTTGAGAACCGTTACTTTTATATAGATTTATCGACGCGTGAAGTGCAGTTTATTGTTATTTTTGAAGTTCTTGGGATACCTTAAGGCAATTCTGTGCAAGTCTTCATCGTAAAAACACTCACAATAAATCGTTGTTCAGAGGGTTTTGCTACTGCAAGTTTAATGCATCATCATCACCATCATCAGCCTATTAATGTTCCCACTGCTGGGACATAGGCCTCCTCTCTGTGAGAGGGAGTGGGCCGTAATCCACCACGCGGGCCCAGTGCGGGTTGGTAGATGTCACATGTCTTAAAATTTTTGGTTCTAAGACATGCCGGTTTCCTCACGATGTTTTCCTTCACCGTTTTGAGAGCAGTGGGTTGGGTTCGAAACCACGACCTACAACTCGTAAGTCTGGGCCGTTACCATTGGGCCACCACTGCTCTCAAGTGTAAAGCATCAAGCAATAAATCATTTGAAACTTTGAATTAATGGCAGCTCTAGCTCTA
Organism: Conistra vaccinii; assembly: GCA_948150665.1. Lineage (NCBI taxonomy): Eukaryota > Metazoa > Arthropoda > Insecta > Lepidoptera > Noctuidae > Conistra > Conistra vaccinii. Next base: position 772,839 of record OX411321.1, read on the forward strand.
ATTCTTTTTTTACATCCAGTAAGTAAAACTATTGTAGTAAAAGTAAGTAAAAGAAGCACAAGATGGCCACTTATTGTCTTTCTACTTGCAAGATTCCGGGACTTCATCTATTACCTGCAGGCGTAGCATGAGCACCGCTTTGTCGACGGAAGAGTAGACAAAAATGACGTTCCGTGTAGACAGTACGACGGCAGCAAAGTAAAAAGAGGCAACTGGACTTTTTACGAAATTCACTCTTTAATATAATTCGACTCAGAATTCTTTGTTTCGTCATAGGATGTTTTTACTGTTTGATTGTCAATTTTTACTGATATTAAGTCACGTTAAACACAACTAAGTACTGCTTATTTTTTTCAGTGTGTCGAAGTACCGTGTTTTGGAACAAAAAACATTACAGTAATATTGGCCTTAACCATTTCCTTGATAATATTAACTAAATGATGTAAAATAGGAGAAAGCTTTCTTCTTCTATTAGTTATCACAGTTTTGCGTTTAAAACGCTCTTCTGTAAAATTATGATTTTGCAGATAACCCTGTATACTTTGTGACCGTCGAGTAGAATATTTCACTACCATAGACAACTGTCAGTCGTCAGAGTGATTTTGACAATTTGGTATAGAAAACTTTCTTCTAAAATAGTCTACATACAAAATGACCTAGACAAAGATAGTTAGAAACGAAAGACAAAGTGACAGATTGAAGAAAGATTTCTACGGTGCGATGTCAAAAATGAAGAAAGGAAATGTCACTTTGTATAGAAAGAGCTGTCTCTACTCTTCGTAGACATAGAAAGCATCATGCTACGCGTGCTGATGAAATGAAGCGAGTAAAAACTAAGAGTACGTTAGCAAAACATGCAAAACCAATAGATTTATATCTAACAATATTAATTACACTTATGGTTGAATTATGGTGATTACATTGATGATAGCCTTGGAAAACGGGTCATTACCTGCATACTTGCATACTACATTATATTTGTTACCTTAAGCAGTTAGAAGCACCGGGATATTCTGCATGTAAATAGTCACGGTAGTAACCTTTGAATAAGAAGCGCTAAAAGAAAGACTGTATGGCAATACATCAGTCCATCAGCCTTATCTTACTACAAAATCATTGAGCTACACAACTTTTTATTTTTGTGTGATTACCAACGAGTGTCATTGTTCCGCTTCTTTATCACCGTATCGATGATTACACATATTTATATAAGATTTCACCAAAAATCAGCCACGTCGACAGCGTTAAAGGTCTGCACTATGGTGCAGGCGACATTTCTGCACAGAGAGCACGACAGGAGCGGTGTGTTAAGTGTTATTAAAATCAAAATAACTTCAGTCTAACTACAAATACATTTACCTACTTATTTGGTCGATTAAATTGGTTAGAATCCAATAAATCACAAATCAATTTATACATTGAACAATGCAAAAAAAAAGAATAAATAACTACAAGCACTATTCGGTCACACCTAACCCTCTCCTGCTCCTACAAAAACAAAGCTCATCAACTTTTTGCACCAAAAATTACCATAACGAATACTTGTAGTTACGCACTGGATCATCTTGTTACATCGCCACTGGTTGGTTACAATGGCACAATTCAAATGAGTTGCGTCACGCCGGACAGTGCGTGTGAGTTCGTTACTAAACACGTGTATTATGCTGTCACTTCGTCACGACTGATCGGGCACACAGATGTTGATGCTTCATCAGGTTTTTGAGGGCTGGCAGGTTCAATTGCTACCTGTAGTTAGATTTCAGTTTTTGATTGGGTGGTAATATTTTTTAAATAGAACTAGCTATTTGATTGGTTATCGCTATTCTTTGGACGCAATCACTTTGTCTTATGCCATAATTATAAATTAAGGAAATACAGGAAAAAAAAAATACTAGTGCGCAACCTTAAACACGTGACTTTACTGATCAATATGAACAATTTTTACTATGGGACCAAACCTAAAATCGTGAAAAAAAAAATCAGCTGTTCCCTACATTTATGTTCGCATTAACTCGTGAAAATGTAGGGAACAGCTGTTTTATTTTTCGCGATTTCAGGTTTGGTTATTCAAAGTTGTTCATAATGATGAGTAAAGTAACGTGTTTAAGTTTGCGCACTAGTATTTTTTTTTTCCTGTATTAGAAATTGCCTATGTTCAGACATTGTTTGACGTATAAAAGTGATTCCGATATCCCATTTACAGAATAAACAATTTCATTTCATTTCATATCACATAATCCTAACATAACACTCCAACTTCAACTTAGTGACATCTAGCTAGAGCTAATAAAAATTATTATGAAATCAAACACAACCGTATCAATCATGCGGCTCCAATTATAAAACAAAAGAAGAAGCTTCTGTCAGATTGAATCATAACGAACCTTTGATATTGCACACGCGTACGGCGCTAATTAACAACCGACACATCTGCCTCATACACACGTCAATAGAACAATAGAAAAACCAACAGCGTGACGTAAATAAACCAATTTGAGTCACTTTCAGTCTCACTGACCCCTACGGCGGCCGCAGGGTTATCGTCCATCTCAACGGATTTTAGACAACAAAATTAGAATCCAACTAATTTCACAAGACAGCCGTGTCCACTAATATAGAGCAGTAAAAAACACGCTTTATATTTAGCTAAATAACCTTAATCTTAATGTAGGGTGGTAACATCTTTCCGCCTTCACCCCTGACGTAGCCCACCACTGGAACTCCAACCTTACCTTTGCCACAATAAAACCTAATTTTCCCAACTCAAAATGTATTTCATATGCTGTTTTATGAGTTGTGCTAATTGATATCTTGTTGTATCTGGACACAGTACGTTATTCGAGACGCAAGGTGGTCGGTCGCAAGGTGCGCGGCGACCGTTGGCGCACCTTCCTCGGCCGCCGGCGGTAATAATACCGGCGCACGGCCACGGAACCAACTGATTAGTGGAACGAAACGGTGACAGTTTTCCACTTGACAATCGTAGTAGATTTATTGACAGATAGCTCGTGATGAGCTACTTCCGGGTTTGAATAGGGTGATTATTCAATTTGGTGTGACAAAAAAGTTGATCGGTGGGGAAGATGATGGCTTGATTAGCACCAAGGCAGGCTTTGGGAAAATTTTACTCAACTACCTTAGCCATAGTTTTACCAATCATAGCTATCATAACATAAGTTTTAAACAAATTATTAAAAGAATTGCAAACACAAACCTAAATAATTATTCTACAATGGTTTTATTATTAGGTAATAGTACTGGTATTACTAGAAAGGACATAGTGGATGGTGTGGACACCTTATTAAAATTAAATGTAGGAAAGCTGATGTTGTGTGCTTTTCCTTATTCGGATACATTTTCACATGATGAAAATAACTATATATTTATGTTGAATAATACTATTCACAGGCTGACATGTTGTCATAGTGACAAGTTATTGTATTTTGACACTAACAAGTTTGTTAGTGGTTTTAAGCTAACTCAGAGAACTTTATCTCTGTCTTGGGAATGTAGACATTTGATTGCTATGTTGATAGCATATAATATTAATGCGGTTATAGCTAATATAACAAAGTTTAGTATTAGTGACGAGTCTATGTTGTCTAGTTATACTAACAACATAGTGAGTAATTATGATTTAATATGTTGTACGAAGGAGGATCCACCTATAATACCAACATACTTGGAGGCCTCTACCAGTCAGATAGGGTATTCTCTACCTGCTGGAACTCATAACGGCATTTTAGACTCTTCACTTATAGTTGTGGATGTAGCTCCGGATAATTTAAACTAGACAGTAAGACAACAGAAGTTACCACATCAATTAACCAATTATTATTAGAGAGTAATAAAAAGGTATCTTCTGGCAACTTAACTCATAATATTAAACCAAAGGGAGTGCAACATACTTTAAAATTATTTAATCAAAATATCCAAGGTTGCTCTTCCAAATTATTAGAAATAGAATTGTTTTTGGAAAATACCAAGTTTGATGTCATTTGTTTAACAGAACATTGGTTAAAAGATCATCAAGTGATGTCAATTAATTATGAGAATTATGGTGTAGTTAGCCATTTCAGCCGAAAACGTATGATGCATGGCGGGTCATTAATATTTGATAAAATTATTAAATAAAGCAAGTGAAAATAATTTGTAACGTTCTTTTATTTGAGAGATTACCACAGACTACAGAGTTTATAAATGTGCTACTAGTGAAGTACGTTTAGTAATATAGGTAGTGATGTAACAATTACTAAATAAGAAAGGTCTTTAATTTATAACTACAACACTCTTACCAAATTGAAGCCTTTCTTCATAGCATAACTGAACATAAAATATATGATTATATGTAACTTACACTTCACTTGCACTCAATATTGACAAACAAAGTTACTCTCTTACCCAAAGACAACTTTCTTACATTTCCAACAAAAATACAAATTATGCTAACTGAAATATAATAATATATTTAATAATTAAGTTACTTTCGTAACTCCTATCTTATCTCTAAGATACATAAATCTATCTTTAGGTAAAGCCTTTGTAAATAAGTCAGCATATTGCTCTTTTGTACAAACATATTTCAAATCAATTTCTTTCTCTATATACTTTTCTTTAATAAAGTTATACTTGACATCTATATGTTTGCAGCGTTTATGGTAGTCTACACTTTTAATTAAACAGATTGCACTCTGATTATCTATATTTAAACACACAGAATCTTGTTTAAATGCACTTATATCAATTAAAAGTTTTTTTAACCACATAGCTTCTTTAGTTGCAGCACAAGCAGCCATAAATTCTGCCTCCGTAGTTGATAAAGCAACACTCTGCTGATGTTGTGTTGCCCATGTTATGGCAGCTCCATTTTTAATATATACATAACCAGTCAGAGACCGACGTGTGCATGTGTCTCTGGCATAGTCAGCATCGCAATAAGCTTCTACCATGTTATACTTAGATGACTTATAACATAAACCAAAACTTTTAGTTTCTTTTAGATACTTCATTATTTTCTTGACAGCATTCCAATGTGTGTGATCATAGCTATTGAGATATCTACTCACCAGACTCACTGCATACATAATATCAGGTCTGCTTACTATAGCCAGGTGCATTAGGGATCCAACAGCCTCTCTGTAGGGAATGTTGTAGTCCAGGACTGCAGAACATTTCTCAAGTGTGGTATGAGGATCAGCTGGAATATTACTGCCATTAGCATTATGCATATTGAATTTATGTAACAGTCGCTCAATATATTTTGTCTGGTGAATGAAAATACATCCTTTGGACTTCTCTATCTGCAGTCCAACATAATTCTTTGGTTCACATATTTTCATTTCGAAATTATTTCTCAATTCACACAAGACAACATCTAATGAATTTCTTGAGTCAGATAGCAAGAGCCCATCATCAACATACAATAAAAGGTAAACTCTACTATTATTAACATTTCCAATATAAACACATCTATCAGAGTTACTATTTTCAAAACCAAATTTCTTTAGTACAGTATCAAATTTATGATTCCAGCACCTAGGTGCTTGTTTCAGACCATAAAGTGAGCGGTTAAGTTTACATACCAGATTTGATGGAGCTTCCACACCCTCTGGTGGTGTCATATATATAGATTCCTTCACATCTCCATATAAAAATGCTGTTTTCACATCAAATTGGACCATTTCTAGATTATGCTGAGCAGCTTCTGAAAGTAACACTCTAATGGAATCATACCTTACAGTAGGCGAAAAAGTTTCCGTATAATCTATGCCTTGTTTTTGTGAGCAGCCTTTGGCACATAGTCTTGACTTATATATCGGACCGGTTGGATGAGGTTTTATTCTGAATACCCATTTGCATCCAATTATCCGCACACCTGGTGGTTTCTCCACTAATTGCCAAGTCTTATTCTCTGCATGTGCATTCAACTCATCTTTAATAGACTGCTTCCACTGTTCTGCATTGACATTATCTGATGATATAGCTTCACTGTAAGTTTGAGGGGTGTCCTGCTCTTCTGAAACTTCATCGCTACATACATAAGTATTACCTTCATTTTTCATCAATCTACTTTTAGATCTTGTTATAATATTTTTATTTATCTCAGTTGAATCTACTATCTTTTCTGGTTCATATAATGATCCTTCATCAGAGTGAAAAGATTCATCACTAGTTTCACTTTGTTCAAAAGATTCTTCTAAATTCAAATTATTACCAATAGAATCATCTTTATTCTTATTAGTTGCTGGTACTGACTCTGACAATGGTAGCATAGTACAATTTCTTACAACTGAAGTTTCTATGAATATCACATCTCTACTTATCAATACTTTCTTTGTTTTAGGATCGAGAAGCCTGTAACCTTTACTTTGCTCGCTGTAACCAATAAATATCATTTTGCTTGCCCTCGAATCCCATTTCTTGACCTTCTCTTTTGGTACGTGCACCATTGCTTCACAACCGAATATTTTTAGATGGTTAATATTTAGCTTTTCTCCCGTCCATATTTCTTCGGGTGTTAAGTATGCTAAAGCTCTTGTTGGACAGCGATTGGTAATATATGCTGCTGTCGAGACTGCTTCTGCCCAGTACTGCTTCTGTAATTTAGCATTAATGAGCATACAACGAGCTCTCTCTAACAAGGTGCGGTTCATCCTTTCTGCCATCCCATTTTGTTGGGGTGTGTAAGGTGTAGATGTTTGATGTTGAATTCCACAAGTTTTTAATAAGGATTGAAACTCATTACTTAGATATTCTCTACCATTGTCTGTACGGAGAGTCTTTATTCTTAAATTAACCTGATTTTCAACTAGTGCTTTATATTGTTTGAATTTTTCAAAGACGTCTGATTTCTTTTTAATTAAATAAACAAATACTTTCCTTGAAAAGTCATCGATAAATGTGACAAAGTAGTGTGCTCCGCCAAGGGACTGAACCTCCATCGGCCCGCAGACATCCGAGTGAATGAGTTCCAACATCACTTTTGCTCGGGATCCTTCTGATGGGAATGAATTCCTTGTTTGCTTTCCCTCCAAACAAGATATGCATACTACTTTATTTTTGTTTTCCGTTTTCACACCAGTATTATCTAATAGTTTGTTCAGGTCTTCAAAGTTTAAATGAGCCATTCTCTGATGCCATAAGTAGCAGTCATTTTCTTTAGTTGCAGATATGTATGCTGGAATACTTTTTGTATTGAGCCGGTACATATTGTTGGTTAATTTGGCAGCTGCTACTTTTTCAGAAAATTTATTAAAAATTTGACATCCTTCTTTGTCAAATTGTACTTGACAGCCATTCTTTATGATTTGGCTAACAGAAAGAAGGTTAGTAGCTAGTTCAGGAACAAATAGAACATTCTGTATTTGGATCATTTTTGACTCCCCATTTTTGTCAACAATACTGAGATCCACTTTTCCACATGCTTTTACAATAAGCTTCTTATCATCGGCTACTTTAATGGTGTTTGCCGGAGATGGTATTTCGTCATAAAGCCAGTCACGGTCATGTCACGGTGCATTGTTAAATGCATTGATGCTCCCGAGTCGATATACCAACTATCATTATTTTTTGTCGTTCTTGCAGAAAATACAGTCACATAGCCAGAGTTCTCACTTGCTTTTTGTTCTTTCCGTTTGTTCCTACAGTACTTGCTTATATGCCCATATTTGTTACATACATAGCACCTCGGACCTTTGTTAGGTTTGTTCACATTATCTCGAGCTTGTTTGGCATTCTGCGCATAATTATTCTTACTTTTATTCACAAAAAGTGCCGCATTGTCTGATTTTCTGACATCTTGAAGTAATTTCGTCTTAATAGAATCTGCTGTAATTGCCATACCGGAGCTCTCAAGTGCCATTATCATCGGTTGATACATTTCAGGTAACCCAGCAAGTAGTAAGGTTCCAAGCCACTCTTCATTTACAGAGAAACCGATGTTTCTTAATTTATGGGCAGTACTCATTATCTTATTTACGTAGTCTTCGACATTCTGACAACTTTCTAGCGTTGTAGTGATCAGATCTCTCAATAAACCAACACGTCGTGTGAGACCGTTATCATCGAAAGCTTTAGCCAGGTTGTTCCACACTTCTTTCGCTGTTTTCGCTTCTTGGATGTGTATATAGTTAATTGGATCAACTAATAAAATGATTTTTGACTTAGCTTTCGTGTCTAGTTTCGGGTCAAATTTTTCAACTGAGGTGATGCAACTCCATAACTCTTCATGTTCAAGATATGTTTGAACCGCGAATCTCCACGTGGGATAGTTATCCCTTCCGGTCAGCTTTTCAATCAGAGTCATTGTATTTGAAGACATTTTAGCTGATGGAGATTAGCTGAAATTTTGCATCACGCTTTTGCCGTCACAACTACGCGTCAACGTATCGAATTTTCTGGTAAAGTCACTGAGTTACAAAAACTGCACTACTGTCTTTTTAACTTTTACTTTAACCGTCTCTATTATTATTTTCACTTAATTTGGAAGAAATATGTGGATCTGGGCCATAACCTGATAAAATTATTAAATAAAGCAAGTGAAAATAATTTGTAACGTTCTTTTATTTGAGAGATTACCACAGACTACAGAGTTTATAAATGTGCTACTAGTGAAGTACGTTTAGTAATATAGGTAGTGATGTAACAATTACTAAATAAGAAAGGTCTTTAATTTATAACTACAACAATATTAATTAAAAATTCTATTAAATCGAAAGAAAGAAAAGACATCACCGGACTGTCTGTTGAGCACAACATTGAATTGTCCTGTGTTGAGCTTGATAAGCATGTTATAGTTTGCGTATACCGACCTCCAAGCTACCAGAATCTATCCATGTTTGATTCTGTAATGGAAGATGTATTAAAGAAACTCAGTACTAGTAGTAAGTCAATAATCATATGTGGTGATTTTAATATTAACTTATTAGAAAATAACTCGAATACTGTTAGATTATTAAGTCTTTTTAGGTCATTTGATTTATCAAATGTTTTCTTTGAACCAACCCGAGTGACAGCTTCTTCTGCCACTTGTATAGATAATATTTTTTGTAATTGTGATTACTTACACAAACAAATTGTAAACAAGTTGCCATCAGATCACAGTGGACAAACAATAACATTTTGCTCCTACATACCTTTACAAAAAATACAAATAAGGTTTAGGCCCATTACATGTAAAAGTTTAGAGAAATATAATAATTCGTTAGCCAGTCAATTATGTGTTCAGAATTTTAATAATATAGGTGACCCAAATGAGTTCTACGCCGAGTTCTTTTCAATATTAAACACGCAATTTAATAACACTTTTCCACTAAAGACTAAAAGTATTTACACAAAGTTCTTATTTAGTGATTGGGCGACTCCAGGTATTCGTAAAAGTAGGGAAAAACTATTTGAACTTTATGGACTAAAGCAACATATGAACAATACAAGCTTTCATAAGTATGTTGCAAAATATTCAAAAACGTTTAAAAGTGTGTGCAAAATAGCCAAAGCTCTTTACATTAGTAATAAAATAAAATCAGCTGAGGATAAAATAAAAACTACCTGGCAAATAATAAATAATGAAACAGGTAGGAAAAAACAGCGAAATACAGAATTTAATTTAGAGACTGCACATGGCCCTATCAACTCAGATATAGAAATGGCTCAGGAATTTGAAAACTTTTTTACTAATATTCCCCTTAAAACTACTGAAGCATTGAATTCCTCACCCGCGCTTTCTGCTGCCTTACTTAGGCAGAATGTGAAGGCATGCCCTTTGGATTTTAGGTTTCAGCATACAAACCCTCAGGCTGTTATAAAAGCTTTTAAAGATCTTAAAATTAAATCAACAGAAGATCTCTGGGGAATGTCTGTAAAAGTCTGTAGATCTATTATCGAAACCATTGCGCCCTATTTAGCTTTCATATTTAACAACAGTGTGGACCAAGGAGTCTTTCCGGATCTCATGAAACACAGTAAAGTAGTTCCTTTGTTCAAATCCGGTGATAGTAAAGAACCCAACAATTATAGGCCTGTGTCAATTCTACCAGTTCTCAGTAAGGTGTTTGAAAAGTTGATGCTCAATCAAATGTTACGTCACTTTAATAAAAACTCCATCTTTCATGAACAACAGTACGGTTTCACCAAAGGGCGTTGTACTACTGACGCCGGTGTCACTCTAATAAAGAACATTTTTAATGCCTGGGAAGAAGCACAAGATGCCATTGGAATCTTTTGCGACCTCTCGAAGGCGTTCGATTGCGTAGACCATGAGACACTTCTGCTGAAACTGGAGCATTATGGGATTAGGAATACAGCTCTTGATTTACTAAAATCTTACCTGAAAGATAGAAAGGTTAAAGTTCAAGTAAACGGCATAAACTCATTAGGGTCTGAAATGGCAATGGGCGTTCCTCAAAGTTCGATATTGGGTCCATTCCTCTTTTTAGTTTATATTAATGATTTACCCCAACTACTTCAAAATCAACCGAAGATGGTGTTATTTGCAGATGACACATCATTGATCTTTAAAATCAACCGACGGTCGCAAAATCTTGACGACGTGAATAGCTCTATTCTTCAGGTCCAAGATTGGTTTACGGTAAATAATTTGGTACTGAATAAAAATAAAACCAAATGCATTAGATTTAAATTACCTAATGTTAGAAGTAGCGAATGTGACATTATATTGAATGGAGAAAAACTGGAATTTATTAATCAAACGGTTTTCCTGGGAATCACGCTAGACGAGAAATTACAATGGGGACCTCATATAACATCTCTTGCGGGGCGGCTAAGCTCGGCCGCTTATGCTGTTAGAAAGATCAGACAGTTAACAGATGTAGAAACCGCGCGTTTGGTCTATTTTAGCTACTTCCACAGCATTATGTCGTATGGCATTCTACTGTGGGGTCGGGCTGCTGACATTGAATCTATCTTTATTTTGCAAAAGAGAGCTGTCAGAGCCATTTATGATCTCCGTCGTCGCGAATCTCTCAGGGAACTATTTAAAAGGATTAATATTATGACCGTTCCTTGCCAATTCATTTATGAAAATATTATGTATGTAAGGAAAAATCTACATCTTTTTAATAAAATAAGTGATAGACATAATTTTAATACTAGAAATAAAGATAAACTAGATCAACCATTTTTCAGATTATCTAAAGTACATACATCTTTTATGGGGTACTGTGTTAAATGTTACAACAAAATACCTTGTGATATATTACAATTAAATGAAAGAAAATTTAAAACTCATGTAAAAAGTACACTTTGTAAACAAGCATATTACAGATTAGAGGATTATATCCAAGATAAGAATGCTTGGAAACATGCTGGTCCTGCTCCATAGGACAATTTAGAGTCTAAACAAAATCAAACTGGTTGCTTACTTAATTGTATTTATTTTTCATTATATGACATTGATTTTACATCCTGTGACTAGTTCCTCACACACTGACTTATTAATTGTAAATTTTTAGTAGATTCGTCTATTTTTACAATGTTTGTGAATATGTGAACACCATGTATCTACCACATAATTAATTTATCTGTCGTTTGCTCCAATTTAAATTATTCTTACTGTATACAGTAATTTTATTCTACACACATCAAAAGTGTCTAGGGATCAAGCATTTTTATGCGGATTTCTTGAGATTGAGATGTGGCTTTGTAATAAATTTATGATTTTATAAATTTATATGGATCCTTTTTGGTGCATTTCATAATTTGAATCAGGAACTGTGAATCAAATTCGAGTAAAAGATGAAAATCAGCTGTCAATATTTTCCCTATAAAAACATACAACGCATTGAAGACATTATTAGTGCTACTGTTTCCCTACTACTGATTAAAACCAACGTTATTATGGAGCAGCGACGTCATTTAAGCAGGGAAGAAATGCTCAGAGCCGTGGGAATGATAGAAGCTGGTTCCCGGCAACGTACTGTGGCTTTAGCTCTGAATACAAGTCAGAGTGTTATCAGTCGACTTTGGACACGTTACCGAAGCACTGGTACCGTGGCTGAGCGCCATGGAGGACGGTATCGCTGCACCACACGGAGACAAGACCGATACATTCAAATCTTAGCTCGAAGAGCTCCAACAATAACCGCCATGATGTTAGCCGTGAGGCTTCATCACTCTTCAGGGAACTTAATTAGCGACCAAACAGTCAGAAACCGCTTGCATGAAGTGAACCTTCATTCCCGAAGACCGCTACGGGTACCACCTATAGCAATGCACAATCGTAGGATTCGATATCAATGGGCTCTTGAACACAGAAATTGGGCAGAAGAACAATGGCGTTTCGTGTGCTTTTCTGATGAGTCTCGTTTTGGTATGAGACCGGATACAAGACGTATACGACACTGGAGAACCCCTGGACGCCAACAGCGATTAAAATCCTGCCAGGAAGTCCATCCTTATAGTGGTGGAAACATCATGGTATGGGCGGGTATTTGGATCGGCGGAAGAACTGAGTTGATTTGGATCAGAGGCAACCTCAACGCTCAAATTTATGCTGAGACGATTGTATCAGACGTCATCGTTCCTCTACAAGTGCAAATCGGTCCCTTATTTCAGTTAATGCATGATAATGCACGACCGCACACCGCAAGAGTTGTAAGACAGACTCTCGCCGCAGCTAACATCAATGTCCTGCCCTGGCCTGCTCAGTCGCCAGACTTGAACCCGATTGAGCATGCATGGGATATGCTACAGAGAAGAGCTCTGCCGAATATGGAGGGTATCCAGTCGCAAGAAGACCTTTTTTTGTTGTTGCAACGAACATGGGCGGCCATTCCACAGCGTGATTTGGATGAACTCATTTTGAGTATGCCAAACCGATGTTCTTGTGTTGTTAGTGTTCGCGGTAGAAACACGGATTATTAATTGTTTAAGTTACCCAATAAAATTTTAAAGAAAACTGTTATTTCAGTCTTTTTTTCGAACTTTAATGTTAGTGGTTCAAATGTCAAAAATCCCTTTATTAGGAAAATGGCAAATTTCTTTATTAATGCAAAGGTGACTTGGTTTATCGTTACTGTGACAAACGAAAACACTTTATTTGATGAATCCTTAAAGAAAATTTTAATTAATATCAATCAGGAGAAAAGTTATTGCAAAAATATATGTTGATCCCTAGACACTTTTGATGTGTGTAGGTGCATCGTTTTCACATATTATAATTATATAAATAATGTACTTATACAAAATATTGTAAAACATTTTAAAAGAGTAACGGTGGAGTTTCTTGCCCATTCTTCTCCATATGAAAACTACATTTTGGAAGGGGCGGTAGAATCAATAATATATAATAACTATAATTTGTAAATTTTGACGTTCAAAAGTGCCTTCAAAGGCCTATTTGAAATAAATGCTTTGACTTTGACTTTGACTTTGACCAAGTAAACACATAGGTTCTGAGAAGCTTGGAAATGGGGTGTCTAAAAATGAAGCCGTGAACAATGTGGACATGTTCATCATCGTAATATTTCATCATATCCGGCCAACCTATGTTTCAAGTTCGCCTTTAGTGCATAATTTCCGAACTGCTTGAGTTTCTGGTTCGACAAAGAGAAATAAAATTATCTATTAGTCCCCATGGCCAACACTCTAAGCCAATTTCCTCAGTATGATTGTCAGTTGGTAGGTTCCAATAACAAGTAGATGTTCGCTATTTTTTTGCACGTCATGTGGAGCTTACGTAATCAATCTTCCTAGCCTTTTTTTCCAACTATCTTGGGGTCGGCTTCCAGTCTTACCGGTTGCAGCTGAATACCAGTATTTTACATGGAGCGACTGCCTATCTGACCTCCACAACCCAGTTACTGGGTAATACGATACCCCTTGGTAAGACTGGTGTCAGACTTTCGGGCTTCTAACGACTCGTAACGACTCTCAAAGATCTGTGGAGCTTATGTAATAACAGATGCAAAAAATACGTAGGCATCGATGGGAGACTTTTTGTGCAAGTGCATCCCTTCTCAGTCCGATTGCCTGCAGGTGGGATGCCTAAACGATAAAACTCTTGATTTAATTCGAATATAAATTGTTAGTTTATTTTACTGTTAATTACTGCATTTAAAAAAAAACAGAAATATTAATTCAGTAAATGATTAAAGTCTCTATGGTTTTGTACCCACAAGTTTACTATATGATATGGCGATACAATCAGCTAGAAACTTACTCTTTCAATACGAACTGTAAATAATTAAAATAATTTACTCGTAATCAGAACTTTGACAATTTGAACAATCTAGACACTCATTAGTATATCTCTAGACTCATTATTTGGCGTACTATAATTAAAATGCAGTTTCTACGAATACAGTTGAATAAATTCTTATCAAATTGAGCGTGTTATTACTCAGCCGATAATTGCATGTTTACGCATATGCGCGAATGTATTTCGTGTATTACACACCTGTTACTATGTACAGTTCATAAGAGAGTACATAAGCTATGTATAGAATAACAACTCGAAACAATCACCAAAAATAACACAGATTCTTTTATCACTTGGTTGAAAGGGCTGGCTCGAGAGTAACCAGCATAGAAAACTTTCTTATTTCAAACCAGCTATTCGTGAAAAGCATGAAGGACATGCATACCTAGGTTAAACCACGGCGGGAGCCTTAAAACCACCTTTCAGCAGGCTATGGTAACTTACACTCATGTATGACTTCTGTGAGGAAGGCTTGTTGTTTCTTTATTCATATCTACTCACAGATAGAACAATGTTCGCGTTTAGATAGAACCTTCTGCGCTTTGCATTATGTGTGTAAGTAATGGCTGCAATAATTTATAGGCGACTTTATACGTTTTAGTATTCTAGTGTTAGCTAAACAAACGCTTGGTTTGTAAATTAACCGACAATTAGTAATGTTTGTAACTGGCACTTTTAACAGCTGATTCCCTTAGTAAGTTATGATTTACTTAGAATGGTTCGTTGTATTCCACATCATCTTTTTGCTGTCCACGCTAACCCTTTTTTTGTGTATCAAGTACCAAGAGAAAACCAGATTCGTCGACACAAGTCTTATACAAGCATTGATCCACATGACTGCTTATAACTATGTCAACGATCTTCATGATGGTTTCTTTCGCCGTTAGACAATGATATTCTAGTATAAACCATAATTTATTAATCAAATAAGAACCGATCTTTACTAAGAACTACATCAGCTATTCCTGCAATACCGAACTTCGTAATCCCTTAGCTACAATCATCAGGTCGTTGTTTTCTACGATTGCAGCACCTACGGTTGTAAAGCGTTGTGGAGCACTCAGAACTGGCGACGCGGAAAAATACTAGCTTATCTACAGGCAAACAGTGAGTGGGTTCAGAAGGTTTGCTGCATTTAATAAGCGTCAACTATCATCGATAAGTGTGCAGATATTGACAACTTTGATACAAAACTAAAATGTCTCATGTAAAGGTAGTTTCTTTCTCGGTGTTGGTAATTTTTGTAAAATAAACACTGTAAAAAAATATGTTTAGCAGCTGTCCAGAAAAAGATTAGAGGATTTTTCGAGCCGAGCCTACTAGTACTCATAATTGGGCATTCTGTGGATACAAAATTTCGGTCTTGCTTATGTTTGTCGTATGTCATGTTTACATCTTGAGAATTCTCTTTTGTTTAACTAGGACTGAGTTTTCTGTATCTTTTCATCATGTGTTAGTACTCTACGGCCCACCTACGTTCCAAACCGTGAGGTTTACGACGCAGTTAACTCAGTATGCGTTTGTTAGACGAGCCGGGCCGATGAGGACATGTCGACACTGAAGGACTGTTTACAAGTAGATCATAACTAGTTATTTATAGTCACAATTTTAACTGCACGCGAGGGTAAAGGTTCGATCGTGTTTTACCACTTTCATTCTTGATCTAGGAACTAGCCAATATATGCTATATTGGCTAAGAAACGTTCATCGCTGAACATAAGTTTCAAAATTACCAGACAGACTGGTGATAGCAGTTTGTAGTTACTATCAAATCAAATCAAAATATTTATTTGCAAGAATATGGTACATAATAAGGTGTTACAGTAGTTTGTTTCAGCATATCCTGCCACAACCTGGCGTGCAAATATATTCACAATTATCTATGTCACTCAATCTAAATTATAATTTATAGATTCTATTGATCTGTCTTCTAAATAGTCCTTAATAGTATAATATCTTTTAAATAATAATAGTTTGAAAAGTATTTTTTTAAACATTGTCAGCGGTAAGTCTTGAAACCTATTTGGTAAATGATTGTAAATAATAATCGACATGCAGTATACATTTTTCTTAAATAATTTTAGTTTTATTTGTGGTAGCCGAAGTCTATCTTTATGCCGTGTTCGGCTATTTGGCCTGTCAGTGTTAGTTAAAAATAAATTGTAGTTGCTCTTAACAAAAATACATATTTCAAAAATATATAAACATGGCAGAGGTAGAATTTTAAGTTTTTGAAATAGTGACTTACAGCTGTCTAAAAAGTGAGCTCCACAAATTGCTCGAATACATTTTTTTTGAGCCTTAAATACTCTGTCAAAATCTACTGAGTTGCCCCATATTACAATGCCGTATCTAAGTACGGATGATACATAACCATGGTAAGCCAGCATTGCAGTATCACAGTTTACTGTTTGCCGAATTCTTTTCAAGACATATAATTATAAAACGATCAATTTTTGTAAGAATTTTATCTATGTGTGCCTTCCAGTTGCAATTTTTGTCGAATCTAATAGCTGCATATATTCATAATTCATAACGAATCATACAAAATTAGTTTGCGTTTAGATACATAGATATACCTACTATTAAACTCTGCAATATGAACAATATTGCATTAGGGAACCTAGACTTTATAATTGACACTGTCTTAGCCGTCGACACAAAAGAAACCATTTATTCCGTTACACACATGAACTTTATCCTTTCACCTAACTTCACCCCTTCTAGGACTACTCCTTTTAAAAGTCCTAAATAAAACGATAACACATCTTCAAGGGTTCATGCAGGCACATGTAGGGCGGCTATCAGATGCCAACCGATCGCCATAAACGACCCCTGGGGTGGAATGTCCAAACTTCTGAGAGACTTCCAACACTTTACGTATTTGTTTTGCAGAAATATGACTCAACAGCAACACAGTCTTAGAATAGTCGTTTAAGACGAAGGAAGGCTTTTACAAGCCTTACTAAGAAACTGGTACATGGGCACTATGGGCAGCGATGACTTTTGAAGGATTTTCTTACAGAGGTAGTAGAAAATCTAAATAATTTTTCACAGTTTCATGACAAAAATTAAAAACGGAAAAATAAGCATTTGTAGCGTGTTGACATTAAATCTGTAGAGTTCATAAAATTCTTAAACAATCACCAACTAACTCTCGACACTCAAAACTGAGACAATGATCTAATAACTTCTTGATAGCCTACTAAAACTTGGCAGTAAACAGTGCTGGCAATATCCTCGCTAAACGGCCTGATAACCGCTGGCCCGGCCATCAGATACATCGGATGGCGGCGGGGCCCAAGGGTCAAATGTCACAGCTTCACACTTACTACAACTCGCATTTTTTAGAAGAGATCGTTTCGCGAAAGATCTTTAGAGTGTTGTTGTAACCGCCAAACAATTAAACTGTTTGTTTTGAAATAAGGTAGGTATTTCGAACTTAAAGACACTTGAAAGCTCACACCAACTCTTAACTTTAGGTTAATAGTTAACTAAAACGGAATAGTTAGTGTCTGTGGAGTATCTTGCCCGTTCTTCTCCTTAAGTACCTACTAACAACGCTTTGGAATGGGTAACTGCTTCATCTTTCTGACTGACCGACTCCTTGAAAATCTTCAAGTGTCTTTGGTTTCATTGAAATAAATGCTTTGAGTTTGAGTTTGAATGTAAATTTATTGCCACACGAGTCTATCTAATACTAATAAATGATATTCGTATCTACAAATTATGATACCTATTTCAATAAAAACAAACAAAATCCTTACTTCCAAAAAAGAATACCTAAACTGAAACCGGCTTTTAATAATTTAATAAAGTAATAATATTCTTCTGCTAATTTGTATCCATTAAACGCTTTATTACCGGAAAGGCTATGTTGACAACTATAAAGTGAGTAAAACGATATTATTGATAGTGTAAACGTTAAAATTAAATGCAATTATGGCTCCGGACTAGCTTGTGGTGCACCTTGCCAATAATAATAACAAAGAGAGAAAGTAGTTTCACATTGCGAACCTCTTATAAAATTATTATTGTTATAGTTCCGGTAGCCAACAAACAAACACAAGTTTTATCGAATTAACAACTCTATGTCGTGCTTCAATGACACATTCGTGCCAAAGAGTTGTCCGGCACATCATTACGGCCCCCTTGCAAGCTTCCCTTCACATTACTTTCTGATACTACTCGATCTTCTTCGAGCTTGCCTACTGAATGTGTTTGATAAACTTTAACTTGGTAAGGTGGCACTTCAGAAATAGCTATTATCCACTTTTTATAGATATTGAAGAATCAATTTTATTGCCAATGCACATAAACAAAATTACTATACTCGTAGTATAAAGTTCGATAATATGTTACAGAGTGCATGTAATTTTATGGGCGTAAATGGCATGGATGGTGCGGATATTAATTTATCATGTCCTACTGATACATTTTACTAAGAGCCTGTGAGAAACAAAAAGAAAACGTTCTCAATTTTTATACCCCATTGCAATAAACGGATATTAACAGCGGATGCACGTTTCAAACACGATAAGTACGAGTAGTTACGAAGCTCAAATATGTGACCGCGAATTCCTTTAATTACAGCTGACCATAGAATGCAATAAGAAAAACCATAGAACAGGAAATGACAATTACGTACCTACAAAATGTTTGGGTCATGTACATAAATATAATAGGTATCGGATCTGTTAGTCTATGACACAAATTACTACACAAGTCGTGTCGGTAATTAATTACATCATGCCACAAGTTTCTATAAGTAAGTTGTGGACTAAAAGGTGATTCAGAGTTTTTAAGTTAATGGGTATTTTCAAATTGCGAAGCTTATTATCGTGATGCTAACGCGTCAATTTCCCGCACTCTTAAAGCGTGCTTCAGACTTGCTACCTGGAATGCAACAAACGCGGAGGGTGTTCTAACTTCGCACCTGTCAACCGTGTAATAGGTCGTAGAACTTAAAATTATACACTTTGGAGATGTCTTACTAACTCATCCCTTTCTCTACCAAATCATCAAAGCCCCAATTTGACGAACAACTATCGCCAACAGGCATTTAGAGAAAGCCAATGAAAATGCCTCTAAACTACAGACACAAAGGTCTCCGTATAATAGAGCGTTATCCGAGGTGAGTAAGGACAAAGCAAATTGGCATGCCTCGACTGACCCTTGCTTCTTGGCTGTACCATCGTCTTAGACGCGAGTGGGCCAATCCTTAGGCGGGAGAGGTTATAAAGCCGGGTCCGTTGCACCATGTTTTCGTGTTTTATTAACATCAAACATCAAACTTGAACCGATTTGGGAGCGTGGTTGAACATGAAACATTAACGTGCGCAGCGGACTCGGCTTAACATGAACATCACCTAATATGGAGACGTATGAACTGTTTCGTCTTCATTCTCCTCCATTGCCACCCGTTTAGAAGTCACTATTGGACAACGGGATTTAACCTCGCTGGAACAGGGTAACTTGGCGTGACCGACCCTTGCCAAGAGCAAGGCAAGTGACGTAAAAGAACTGAAATAAAAACGAATGATCAGTTGCATGAGTCAATTTTTTTTTTATATGGATATTAGCATAATCCTTGACGTCATGTATACGAATGTTGATGATTATGTGCTTATCCATGATGCATGTAGTAATTTCAATCGTATAGGAGGTTCGTACTTGTAATGAACGTTATGACTGATAAACAATACCATTGTACAAGGTCAATTCCGCTTGAATCTTATGCCACGAACCCTCAACTAATAAGCGTGGTCGCTGGACGTCTCGTCAATAATCCGGAGCGGATTAGGATGGCGGCCGGCTTACGCAAATACGATCGGATTGTACCGGACACCGGACCGGAACGGACACGCCACCTGCGCGCTGAGCCGATTTTAAAAACTGTCCTATTAGTTGCTAGATATATATTGTGGAAATTGTTGAGTCGATTAAAATAATAGACTGGTATTTAGAGTTCAGAGAAATAGATAGGTACAAGCAAGAGGAAAGCGATGCTTACTAAGACGCGTAGATTATAAATTGTTCTTAGATCACCACTGTGCTCAGTGAGTGTTGGCAATGTCAGACAAAGTCTAGGTTTCCGAACAATTATTTGCATTTTTTAAGAATGTTGAGATCGGATAAATGTAGCAACTAAACTAAACATACGACGTAATAATAAAGCAACTCTCACTCGGTGGGCCGCGCGGGCGCTAACTGCGGCCCGTTTGCAGCCCATTAGTCGGCGGGACGCGACTTGCGGTCCCGCGCCGCGCCCGCTAACTGACTGTCATTCCGCTTAATGTTTGGGCTGTTTCTTACATGTTTGGTGAAGGTTTACTGGAAATCATGATTATGATTTTGCGTCTCCTGAAGTTGAACTTTTTTGAAGTTTCTCAGTTTTGCTTTGATTAAAAATGGCAGTGTTTTCGTTTCACAGTACCTATAAGGTTTTAGACTGGACTCGCTAAACGGTGCTTCGAGAACTGCAAGTTACAATAAGTTTCTCTGGCTATATTAAACTACTCCAAAAGAACAAATTTAAAAAAATGTTTCTCGCACCACCGATCATAAGCAAGCAAGCCATACCTATATTACCTGAAGGTCACAATAATAATGCTGAAA
This sequence comes from Conistra vaccinii, assembly GCA_948150665.1. Lineage (NCBI taxonomy): Eukaryota > Metazoa > Arthropoda > Insecta > Lepidoptera > Noctuidae > Conistra > Conistra vaccinii. The sequence continues at coordinate 793,672 of OX411321.1, forward strand.
TATTTTCCCTCAAAACTTTCCACTAAACAATATTCAAAATGTCGAGTCGGTATCCGCAAGATTTCACCGAAAAGCGTCCCGTAAGGAGTGTATAAACAGAGCCGTTCTGTTGGTCTGTTTGTCGTACTTTCTGTTGATATTTACGTAGCCCGCAATCAGGGCGATGGGCTACGGGGCAATTTATTCAGCCCAGCGTCTTGGACTTTGATTTGTGAAGTATTTGTCTTTCGTATAAAATGAAAAATAATGTTAGGGGATGGAAATTGTTGGGTACTCAGTGGATTGGCATGTAAGATTTGTGGAGGTTTTGTGGTGACAGAGTTCGATTTTATAGCTTATAATAAAATTATAATTGAAAGTTTATTCTGATTAAGAACTGCACCAAAAGATTCGATCAAGAATATCAATATACGCAAAAAATATCAACATTTTTACTGTCTTCAACTACAAAACTCTCAAATGTGTTAGAAAACATTGAATTTATTTATTCCCACTGCCTGAAACTCACAAAACTATTCGCTTGTCTATTTCCTCGCGTCAATAACCCAACTTTTAATCTTGGCACAACATCGGTAAGGTGTGTAACCCTACACATTCCGGTCTCGGACGAAGGGGACAAGACATTCCTCACATGCTTCTCCGAATTTTTGCAAGACAAATAGCGGCTGCTTGACCGAAATGACATATGGGGGAGTGGGCGTCTCATACACTCCCCGGAATCCTCAGTTTTGGAGGGTTAGATTGTATGATTTATGCTCTGGCCGCACAAACTTTCAGGTCTAGTTCCTCTTTACGAGCGACCGTATTTATGGCACTGTTTAAAGTTGGACCTCGGTTTCATATTTATTGTGTTACTCGGAATTAAGTTTGTTTGCGGTGTATTGTTTATGGTGTGTGCTTTGATATTGTTTTGTTTGTGTAATGAGTGCGGCGCTGGAGTAGAGAGTAGAGGTGTACTTAATGTAAGATCTAAAAGAAAACTTGGTAAAGCCCGACTGTTAGTCGTTATTCAAACTATTATTCCAATAACGTATTGTGGAATATGTAGGTAAGTACTGAATCAAATAAATAGAAAATTAAAAAGAAAATACTGAATAAAAAGGCAGCCCGATAGAACCTATCACTTTCACAACACGCGTACAAACCAACATGCTTACAAAAACTCTAAAAACTGAACTTGTCGGACATACCACAATAGCCGCAAAAAGGTTGTGACCACAAACAAAGCTTACAAATGACACACGTTCAAACCGCAGACGTATTGAGTACCGTAAAAAACGGGCTGGCCGCAAAACCGATGGCAAATGCGCTACAAATGCCCTGCAAATGAGCGGAATTAGAGGTTACATTAGTGGCCGGGCGAAATGCCCCGCGTTTTTGTTGGCAGCCGGCGGTAATTGATTCATTTGTTTTTTGCAACGTCCTCTTAAACCGCGGACGTTTAGGAAAGTTAACGCTTTTCGGATTAGCGAGTGTGAAGTGGCATGTGAACTTGTGGCTGTCGGTGCAGGAGTGATGGTGTTTGGTCCACTGACATCTGAATAAATGTAAGCTATGTAAGTAGATGACAATATTAGTTGATGTTTACTTGAGCAGCTTGGCGTAACGACTGGCTAGTGAGACACCGACAACTAATATTTTGTTCTTCTTTTTCTTTTTGGTGAAACATCGATTGCATAAAACACATTAATTTTGAGGACTAGATTACTTATTATTTTGTTTAGAAAGTGTCAGTAAGTACTTACAATTATTTTATTAACGATCTTTGAAGTCACATCAGTAGGTACCCTCCACTCTTGAGCTTCCTCCTAAGACATCTCTTCAACCGATGTGTTTAGCCAACTAAGCAACAAGTCTCTAAAACCAAGGAAAACTGCCTCGCTAAGAAAAACCGTGTAAACACCGATGGTAGATATAAAATCCCCATATAATCCCATAGGGGCTCGTATTCAATAAGTGTTCGCAAAAAGCGCCAATCAGCCACAAACTCAACCGCCCACGAGATTTGAGTCGTCCGTCCGGTCCGGTCCGGCCGTTAGCGGTCTAAATGTGACCACCACGTGTGGTTATAAGCATTATTTACTTGCAGATAAGAACGAGAGTCCTCTGAAAAGGTGGTTCTGAATTTGGCAGCTTTATCTGGCCTAGTTTAAACGGTTGACGGTAGGTAAAAACACTTGGAGTTAGTTTGGTTCCGTTTTTCTTTGGCTAGTCATTGATTGAAGATGAAGGTTATTATTTTTTTCCTTTAAAAAAAAAAACAAATATAAAAAAGAGGTATGAAAAATCTCATAGACATTTTATTTTCTTCAGTTGCTTTTTTTTTTATTGTGCACATACTCTTGAACTTACAAGATTCCTAATGGTTTTTGTGATGGGCTCATTACATTTCAACAATATTTGAACACATCTATTGTATACAACTTGTATGGTATGCTCGGAAAATACTAACTGGAATAAGTCTTGTTTCAATCACCTAATATAATGTTGATTTGAATGATCTTACTGGAACTAAGTTGTGAGAGTATCAAACTACAGTAGTTAATAGTTGTTAACACAGTTTTCTTTTCACTTCGGACATAACAGGAGATCCATCTCAGTCTCGCTACCGTCCCCGATGTTCCCACATTGGTCAGTAATCGACATCCGCCCACCTTCTGTCTTGCAACCAGTGTCCGCCCGCCTTAACATCTTTCTTACGCCTGAAACATGAGTGGCCACTAAATATACGGTTATAGGTACAACTCGTACTTTGTGACAGTTTCATAAAGTTTTGGTTATAATTGTTATTATAAAATTGACATTACTGTATAAGTAGAAATATATTTTATAACTGGAAATTAATTATATAGGTTTTATAATTAATAATAATATGAACTTAACTATCGCCTTATGTTAACCTGTAAAGAGAGATTTAAGTCGTTTAAATAAATAAATAAGATATTCTCGTTTCAGATTAAAACGTCTGCTATTCCTTTATTTTTCCAGATGCTCTATCTCAGTTATGCCAAGACACAGTTGTAGCCACTTGTAGCACACCTCTTGCTAAATGGATGACACGAATGTACCTAACATTCGACATCGTAATTGTTTTAGCACCCTACACTCACACTTCATAAAACGACCTGGCATATATATACAAGGTGGAGACGACAATACAACAAAAAATTTAACGGCGTGTCCATAATGACATTCCCATTCTGTATACAAAAATTCAATTGAATATATTCAATAGTTTAGTCATTATAGCTCGGCAAAATCCATAGTCGGCTCGGGCTATTCCGTTTATTCACCCCAAAAATCCACCCTAAGGTGGATATTCTGAAATGTATTCCCGAGAATTCACCCAAGGCCCAGTTGGATAAACGGAATTTCTAGGCTTAGGGTGGATCCGACATACATTACATTTAATTTGTTTGAAAAAATCATTTTTTTTTTTTCAAAGCTAGGATTTATTTAACAGTTCCAAAATACTCTTAAGCATTAATAGTGCCAGTATTTTATTTTTTTGTTGTACTGTGGTCTCCACATTGTATTTTTTTTTTTTATTGTGTTTACTCAAACACACACCTTAGCACAGCGGCTTACAGCTATCAATACAGAAGCACAGATAATATAATACGAAGTAACAGTGAGGTTGTTGACGACAAGCCATTTACAAACCTCCACAGTTAGCAATAGACTATTGTTGTACAATTTTTCAAATTGATAGTTAGATAGTTTAATTAAATCCTAATGAAGTTTCAATTTTGTGGGAATTGTGGTCAAATGTGGTAAAGCAATTATGAGGTCGACCAAAAAAAGTACGGAACAGTTATTGATCACATGCATTATTTCAAATAGTACCTGTTATATCAAGAAATTAATTAGTTTCTTTTCATTTCTTGGGAAAATCACTGACCACAAAAACGCTTGTTTAGTGGCCGCCACCGGCGACTGCTACGTCCATCGAGCTCCCATCTCACACTTTTATTCCCGTGTTATCTGATTTACAGTGATTTATCCCGCCACCGGCCTGCCACTGGCCCGCCACCGGCCTGCCCCTGCGGTAGGGAAACAATTACCACGCCATGGTCACCAGCCCCGGCCATTCCTCATGTATCACCCCTGGGTAATGCTATTGACGTGTAATGTGTTCTAGAAGAAATATTTGTGTCGATAAGCTTTTAGAAAAGGCTCTTGACTTTATAAGTTTTTTATGTCCATCTCCCGGTCGGGTAAGGTAGCTACAAATACCTACATTAGTTGCCAATGTCATTTTAAATATAGTTTAATTAATCTCAAATAGGAGAGAATCACTCATGCTCACAAGCAAGTTTTCTGATGAAGCTTCGTTTGTACCTGAATGTATAAATAATGTGACGAGGCCTTTGTCTTGTAATGGGCCAGTTATAAACTGGTATTATAATCAGCGAAATATGATATTAGATCATGCTTATTAAACAAAACAATTTGAACAAAAAACACAACTAGACCCCATGCTGACAAACAAACATTAATAATGATCTAACAAACAATTTAAATCTAACTACTTTTTCATTGGAATCAATTCAACCCATTCAATTGGACGAAGATCAAATATCCGCACGTCCATAATAAGTTAGTATTTATTTATTCGCACCTATCGCCCGACGCGGGCTATTTATCGACACTTTTTGTCTACAATAGCCACTGACTTCTGACAGCTGCCTCTATGTTAAATGGTTATACAAAAGCCTCACTTTACTCTCAATAACATGCGATGGGATTAGCAGAAAATTATAGTTGCTACGGCGGGCGTAGCAAAACTTACAATCCTTTTTAAAGTCCCAAAAAAAAATATATAAAAGGAAACTTTGAGAGAACCAGTGTTATCACGGATCACATGCATCTCATCAACACATCAAACAAAATAGATAAACATGATCTACATAATATCGTATCGTTTATTGTTTTCGTATGGAGTTTACATTCTGTTCTTGCGTATTTCGAGTGGCTAGTCGGGGTCATAGATAGCCGACAAAAACGTCTATGATTGACTGACAACGCATGCGCTTTGGCTTAATGAGAATATAGATGCTATTTGTTTATAATTTATTTATTTTGATACGGTGATAACCATTTGAATGGTGTGCAATTAACTAAGTTGCTTTATAGTTTATACTAATAATATAATGTTTGCTACGGTTGTTTGATTTCATTTGTAGTTAAATTAAACCTGAACCATTTAGAAATGATTAGCAAAATAGGTACTATTCAACAAATTACCTCTGAAAATTATTAGTAAAATGAAATGATAATAAAGCGACATACAAAAAATACTTACAATAATAAATCAACGTAAAATACAGCGTTGTTAGTTATTCAGCGGACATACTGTTTAGATTGGAGCTCAACAATAAACATTGGCAACAACTCGAGACAACGCGGCAACGTAGGCAGATTACAAAAATACGTTAGACTAACAGTTAAATTATTATCACTGCTTATTTTATGATCCGAAAGATCACTGGCTACCTACTCGTTCACAAACTGTTTAATTGGTAGAGTTTTCGCAAGGGCAGTTGCTGTGCGCAGGGTTTTAAATTCGGTGTCCAGATCCGGAAAAATAACATTGGATTTTCCAATTTGAATCATAAAGGAGGAAAGGAAAATTTCATTTATTTCACACTTGACTACTTTGCAGTACTATAGTCAGAATAATTTCCTATTAGAGTTAGAAAATTCTTAGAAGCTGCCGCGTTTGCGATGTTTACCTATAAATTGCAATGGTTTACTCCATAATTTACACTTAATACTGGCAGCAAATTGTAGGTCTACACCTAATTACCTTATTTTATTTTCGCTGTGTACAGCTTATTAACTTCTTTATCCTACTAGTTATCAGATATCGACATGAAGGTTACAAATGAGCAGACTGATCAGCTGACCGTAGAGCTGATCAGCCACCACTGGCTCGCGAACAATGAGCAATCCATCTGTTATTCATTTTTAAATAACAGGTCTAGCTGTACTCATCTGCAGTTACGGAGGGTTTACATTCAGTCGGTTTTTGAGTTCCCAAATGGATGGTATTTAGTTTGACGGATACTGACGAATAAAAAACTGATCAAGTAACCTACTTATACCACCTGTATATATGTAGTTAGATGTATAGAATTTGGCTTGATCATACATAGTCTCAAATTATTCATGATTCTGAATTCGAGACACCATTGTTACTTATTTGATTGAATTCATTAATTGTTTAGCAATCTGTTTATTCACATATCTGTTCTTTCAGTAACTTAATCGTATTTATAGAACATTCTGCTAGTGTAAACCACCGCTAACAGCGATCCAATCATCGATAGTTCATCACCGGTGAATAATTGCTAGTTTTTATAGTGTAAACAAGTGATAGATCGACGGCTACCGACGCTACCGGAGTACTCGTTACAGTACGTTATATTGTAGTTATACAATGAACCTGGTCTACGAAGTATTGATGCTTGATCGATTGGTCATATTGAGTTGATAGGTGTTGCTATGTGTTGAATGATATAAATGTTATTCTTGATTGGTTTCAGGTTTTGTAGGCATGTTTATTGCTATTTGAGTGTTTTGTTCTGAAGTTCTATGAACTTCTGAATAAGAGCTCCTTGCACCTTTTTCTTTGTGAAAGAAAATCTGTTTAAGAGCGTTTATTCTGAAAGTGAGCAACGTCGCAAATAGATGTCAAATATTTCCATCTTGCTGGCAATATTACTGTATGGAAATAAAAAATGTGGCTAACTAGAGAACTAGAATATTGATTAGGAAATGGAATAATTAATTAATATCTTAACTTTGAATATTTCCTTTAAATACTTCTTTTACATCTAGTAATAAAAGTATTTGGAACTTTCCAAATTCCTTTTTTACCTAAAACGGTGACAACATCGAAATTCAATGTTATAACTGCAATTCATTGTTAATAGTCTAGTTCGCTAGTTAGCCATATTTCTTATTTCCTTACAGTAATATTTCCAAATTAATCAAAACAGGTAAATATTTGACAGCTAATTGCGATGTTGCCAACTTTTAGGATAAACGATTTTAAGACAAAACTTTGCTTGTGAAAATCATTGGCAGGTTTTTCCCACAAAATAGTCGGATGACTTTAAAAGGTTGAGTTGAAGGTTAAGAGCACACTTTTCGGTTTATTTCCATTTCCTCCAAACATATTGACACCCAAAAAATGAAAAGCACATACAAGTGACAAGTAACAGACACCAACGCTACGTGGGCCAGCCATCGTGACTCAACTCGCAACACAATGCCCATTGTGGCCCACCATTGTTTTACCAACTTTCTATTAACCTTTAACTACCGGGAAAAAACTGAGGCGACGCGTGCGCTCCTTGCGTGGGACGGAGGAAGGTGTCGTCAATATTCGGATATACAGGTTTGTGAACAGTTGAAAAACGTTACCTATGGGAGCGTTAACTGTTTGCAGCTCAGGGTAGAAACGGTTATTTAAGCCATTAGCAACAAATACTTTGTAAGTCCCCAAGATCTCATTCTCTCTTGCATTTTACGCCATGATTCGATCTATCATGAACCTTACGTGGCTTATTATAAGAAACAGGATTATTGTCAATTTCTGTCCTCCAAGAAGTTGTTTCTTTGGGGTTTATTGACGCTTTATTTGATCTGTTCAGTTCGAAAGAAATTTCCAAAGAAGAACTGGAGTTTTTCTGCGAGTTTTTAGGTCAAGATAGGTTAGGTGAAGCATCTCGTAAAAAGTATTGATGTTTCCTACTAAGTAGTTCAGCTACTGTGACACCAAGAACATGTCTTTGTGATAGCGTGTCTTGTCGTGGGAGGGGCAGCCAGGCAGCCACTGTCTGTCGTGTCATTTGAAAGTGGGTTGAATCGATACTCCTTGGATGTGCTTTAGCAGTTTAACTGTGCTGTGTCAAGGTATTTCCTGTCGTGGAGTATTTGGGGTTATTGTTTACTTATGGTGTCAAATATGTCGAAGAGTCTACGGTCTCTTGAACTGGAGACAGGGAAAATGAAAATAGTTACTTGAAAATACATGAAAATTAACGACCTGTTCTGTTTTTTCTTTCTAACAAAGTAAAATAACCACGCGCGTATTTCCCAGAAGGGGAGGAAAATGTGTACCCTGAGTATATTGTATCTCATTGACATTAATCCTGTTGCTCGTTGTTAATTATGGTGTGACACTCTTACTAGCAAAACTTAAAAGTACGTTATAATAGTCGAGAAGGTCTCAGGCTATCCGCTACATAATCTTCCTATCATAATGCAATGCATAGTATCTAAGAATAGACACCGTCTTCCCCTATTCAATTACATGGTCACGTATATGGTCACACATTACTATCAGTAGATCTACTGATAACTGATGAGACAAAGTTGACCTATCGCTAAGAGTCAATACGGCTATTTGTATGTTAAGTCTTTTAAGGCTATATCAAGTAAAGTCGGTTAGCTTAATAAATACTACCAATTGCCAGTATTTAAAAACTATTAGGTAGGTTCTTAAACACAGGTATTTAAAAACAATGAAATAAAACTGGCTATTTGTGTTGACTCGGAGGTATTTAGAATGAGATCAACATTAATATGACAAGACTTAAATGACATTCCGAGTTGTCCTTTAGCGTTGTAACTTTACTGAGTACGGCGATCTCAGCACGATCGTGTCGACCTTCAGGCAGGACTCTTGTTCCATGTAGGTACTAGCTGTGCCTGCCGCCTCTATACCAAATACCAAACTACTCTTAGATAGTAGGTAGGTATATTGAATTATAGTATGTTAACGCAGCCTTAAGCTTCGTGCTAGCGCGACGCGACACCAGTTATTGTTATACCGTGAAGTTTTCTTAGAAATTGTATTGTTCGTGTCGCGTCGCGCCGTTGGAGTTGTCGCGTCGCACTGGTCTGCACAAGCCTTTACCTGCCAAAAGTTAGTTAATTTTATATGGCTATGAGCTTAATTGCTAAGAAAACGATGACATTTGTGTTCAAAAGCACCTTTTGTTAAAAATGGCACCTAGTTGTCTTGTCTAAGGCAGACATCCTAGGAGTTGTATGATTGTAGTGTAAGAGTGCTTTGCATATTGACTTCAAAACTATCTCTAGATCAAATGCTATGCTATAAAATATGTTGTATTAACCTCCACAACGCTTTCAATTGGAAAGTAATATCATCCTAATGTATAAATATTGTCCAGCTCATTTCGCAACATACTCAAGATGGCGTCAATGACAGAAGCGCCGCCTCATCCGCCACATTACCTTATTTCATAGCAGTTGTAATAAAATTTTATACCCCCGGTCTTATCACAGGGTAATAGAAAGCAAATAATAAACGGATTTAGTGGCGACGGCCACTTAACCCTGCGAAGGTCAACGAGTGTGAACCTAGAACACCGCCGCAGTACTACATGATAATGACGTAGGTGAATGGGTGCTTCTTGTATAAGTACCGTTTTAGAACCATCTCGACCCACGCAGGACCAGATTGTATTAGCTACTGATTCGGTTATTGGTGATTACGACGAAAATGTCGTAAAAAAGTGGGCCGTAAAAGTCGTGTTACAAACATTTTTAGTTCAATTATTACTTAATTGCTACATTTGGACAGACTATTTCTGAAACGGCAGCAGATGAATACTTTTGAATCAATTAACTGTTCCATGAAGCTCCATCAGGATATTGGTTAAAACATATTTCTGTCAATTTCTAAAATGACACACTTTAGCCGGCTAGACTGAATATTTGAGTAATGGCATATCGATATGACACGTTCCATTCCGCAAATGACAATGTTTTATGTATTTATGTAAATAGATGACCGATCAAAATAAAATCCATTATCGGATGTCGTTGCGTGTCACTTACTCACGATATCCGAATACGGATATCATAGCAGTCCGAGGTACGGATACAGCGGGTCGTAGTGATGGGCACCGAAAAACCAAATATCCGCGCACAGACAGCCGTGTTGACATTAACAATTCCGATGAAGCTTTCAGTATCATCAGCCGCGTATCGTTTTAGATATTTTGACATTAATACATAAAACATACGAATTTGAAAGGGTTGAGTTCGAGCCTATTCTGATGTTTGCAGATTTTCGTGATTATGCGTCTGGATTTAGCCAGTCCATGCCTCGGTACAAAAAGCCGTGGGTACTAAAATAAGTAGGCTTTACAGCCTGCTGTGTCATTTAACTAGCTATAATACGTTTTTTTAGCTTGTGTAGATTTAATACTTGTATGTAATACTTAATAAGTGGTTAAGTACCCGCACAAGTTGCGTCATCAGCTGCCTAATACCCTTTTTGTTCGAAAAACGTTCCGTTTTATTATTTGCACAAAATCATCTGGGTAATTACTTAGGTACTTACATTTAACTTGTCCTTTGGTAATTTTCCGGTCATTTATCAGGAACGTAGAGGAACCTGGCCAATTGAGTAGGAGAAAATAAATATTAACTAGAATTAATGAAAACCCTGCTCCATAAATAGTTGCAATATTTAATTTAAGCATGTAAAACTTTCACGTGCTTTTAATTACAGTTTCAATTAATTATCACTATCTTTGATCGTTAATTACATTAATCATGATAAAGTAAGTGTTGTTGAAAGCTTCTAATATCCGCATAAATATCCGAACTCATTTTAATATTTCAGATATTAAGAAACTAATAAGGATGATTATAAAAGTAAACTTAAGTCGCAGTTAATAGGCCTCTATATCTTTATTAACGGGTTGAAGGGTTAACGGAGTTGTGCGCAATAAACGAAATGGAATAGTTAACCCTGCAGCGGTCTTCACACTCACTTTAATTTAGTTAACTGTTTCGTTGCGCCCCGGGCTGCAGGCCGCTGACTGGGGAAAGGGTTGAATAGTGATGGGAGATGCATTATATCGATATTATTGTAGGATGCATTACGATTATTGACTATAGACATGTAAGCTTAAAATATTTTGCCAGTTGATTTTAAATACTCTGTTTTGAGTCAAGTTAGTAGATTCCGTCTTGATTGTGCTTCAGAGTGAAATAGTTGATAACAATACTAGGTCATGTACACTTTAATATACAAGACAATACGCATTGAGAGATCTCAGAAGGCTATACCAAACAGGGCTTTTATTGCAGAGTTACAGGGAGATTGCGCAACAGAAGAAAATCGACAAAACGCCAATGTAACCCTCCCTCGTCACTAAACAGCGCGTTTTCATCGCTAGCTAATTTATATAGGACCGGGCGCACCCCCGCCTATATTTAAAAGCTTATAATCGCGCGATGAAGTGTTGCCAGCGTTGATTAATCACGACTGAATTCCGCGACTCTGAGAGAGCGAGGCGCAAATTATTGAGGCTCGCAACACCAGCCGTTTGTCACTGGGAGCTCAACGGATCAAATTAAGAAATGTACGGGTAATTTTACGAGTTGTTTGTTAATTTCTTATGGTGTTGTGGGAAGGTGTGATAGTCGTTTGATACCTAAAACAGCCTGCCCACAGTGACAACCTTTCAGAAGCTTGCTACAGTCATAATGCAGGTGATTGTACACAAAAATGCAACAGACATAGCCTGGGTGTAGTCAATAATTAAGACTTTCTAGGATGTAGGTAAGCCTACGATGCAGGCATCGTACGGGAAACCTAGGGTAGGTTTCATTTATGTCACTATGTGCTTACCTCGCTGGTCTAGTGGTCGCACGCGCTACTGCTGAGCATGTGGTCCTGGGTTCGATTCCCAGGTCGGGCAGAGTGTTATTGGGTTTTTCTATCTGGAATTTCTCAGTAGCAGCCCGTAGTCTGGATTTGCGGCTCGCCCCCTATTACATGGGACATAAATATATCTGGCGAAATGTGGGTGTAGGTACTATAGGTACACCTCTGCCGTACCCTTCGGGGAATACAGGCGAGATGTTATGTTATGTGTGCTTAGCCCTTTTCTCATTTGTAAAAAAGGAAATACTATCGACAATAAAATACTGTGAAATCTTAAATTACAAGATACAAACATCATTAAATAAGAAACACTTCTTATATTTTTACAAATAATTTCCGAACGCACTACGCGCCCAACATGAAGGCAACATACAAAATATAAAAATAGAAACCAATACATTTCGCAATCGAAAAATTTAATTAACTCGCCGTAATAACAGGCGTATTATCCCTCGTTCAATTACCTAACCATAATACTGAATCGGGTACCGAACCCTGCACCTGCCGGAGAGCCGATGCCGGCAGGTTTCTATATAAAGGCGCGTTTGATAAAAATCAATCGAGTTGTCACATCAAGCGGGCAAGTTAAGTTAGCGTAATTATCGATACTCGGTGAGTGGAACTGTGTCGCATTCTGAAGCGAATTATTACAATTATAAGATGGAGGACTGGCGATGGCGGCGCGTATCGTGCGGGTTTGTAAGTATCGGTAGACTAGCGATTGGAACGAGGCATACATACTTGTTGTAATAGCGGTTATAAGCTCCCAAGCACCGCCATTTCAACCAGTTCTGTGCTTCTCGTATCCAGCGGATTCCTACGGCCTCCACTAGGTCATCGGTCCACCTTGTGGGAGGCCTTCCAACGCTACGTCCACTCCAGAACCTTTCGGCTCCATCATGTTTTGAGAGCATCGTTATGGCCCACTGCGACTTAATATTGGCAAATTGGTTTGGCACCGTTAATATCAAAATTAATAATTTTATATTTGTCAATATTGTTTGGTTACCTATCTGTTTAAACTTTTAGTAAACATTAATGATATAGATAAATAAAATACCCATCCGTAGTATGCGGGGGCATCGTCCGCCCGCTCTGAGTTCTATCGTCGACTTCTACAACATTATTTAATTTTATCCAATTTAAAGATAGCACCAATTTGCTGAACTGAACTTTAAACGTCTAGAAATCGCTCGTCTGCAACGGAACATAGTACGTCCTCGCTACGCCTGCGCTATGCCCATGTCTCTGTTTGAGGTAGATATTTAGGTAAGCTATTCATTCGACGCATTCTTACAATCATGAGAAACTGTGCAAACACGTGTAGCTAGGTAAAGCAGGTCTAAAACTTTGAATAGACTGGAAGCCTACCCCAACTAATTTAATAAAAGATAATGATAATAAAGAACTATGAAAACACAACCATGACAACTAACATACGTGATCCTGACGGCCGTTGATCAAGAATTACATTAAGCACCTACTTCAAACAACGGTAACACAAATATTCAATAGAATATCTAAACGAAAATATGAGCAGCGATCAACCATTTACCATAAACTGCAACTAATTATTCATACTTAACACAATAACAATATAATTCATAGTTATAGACGGGCTACTACGCAATAATATTCAGCAGCTAAATCAATCACGAGCAATAAGTAAAACAGCTTATTTACATATCGACAAATAAGTGCAATAAGCGCAATAAGCGCTATGTACTCGGAACTAGTTTGCAGAATCCTCATTAAGCACACTATGTAACTTCAAGGTAGATTTATGTTCTAAATAAATGACAATCACGCGCAGTAAGTTTGTTCTTAATGCGTTTTGTATTCATGTGTAACTTGTTGTAATTGCGTGTATTATAAATATTGTGATGTTTGCTGTGAGGTCTTGTGATTAAAATAGTTAGCCTTCCTGTTAGAGTCAGGGAAATTAATTGTTTATTTATTTATTTATAAAGGTCCACCAGCAGCTTCTGTATATAATATATCATAAGCACTATAGGTAACAATAACCTCGGACATACACAGTCGCCAATTACAGGATAACCAGCAACCTCAGAAATAGGTTTGAAAAAACTGACTATAAAAGTCTGTCTCATTCTTCAATGGAATCACAGTTGTGTTTCTATGACAGTTGAATGAAGACGACATGGCAAATTGACGTAGTGTCAATTTGGGAAACAATTAATCTCCCTGGACTGTACATACTTAACTGTGGATCATGTTCCACTTAACCCAGTTGCGGTTGGATTTTCGAAGTTATTTTCTTCAATTGATTTGATATCAAGAATCAAAAGTTTCGAGACTGAAATATTCGTCATTGACGAACAGAATTAAAGTTTTAAGGAATTATAAGTTTGTCGTTAGATAACAAGACTTGTGTAAAGCATATCTCGTTCTTTTGTAGATTAATTAAGAATACCTAGAATTGTATCTGATGTTCTAGGAGTAGAGTACACACGTCTATTGATTGTGACAGCGGTATCGGCGTGTCCAAAAGTCAACAGGGTGCCGCGACGGCAATACAAAGGCATTTATTGTACGAATTTCACGCTTCCACGTGGGGTTGCGTGTAGCGCGATCGAGGCGATTGATACTTGGATTAATATTGGTATCTAACCGACAACTATTTGATTTATGTGAGGTATGTATTTGTGTAAGACTAAGTGGACGAACGCGTGCAGCGCAATTTTTTTTTTTACATTTTCCGTCTCTCTCATATTCAAACAAGTGACAGAAACTTAACGATTTTTGATGTGTAAAATCTTTCCTCTCGCTTTCCTGCAATTTGTGGAAGTGATTTCGTGAAAAGGGACGGAAGTGTGTAACAGGAAGCTGGGGAAGCGCGCGCTATTTGAATTGACTGTCAGATGGTACCAATACATTTTCCGAGAGGTCGTACTATCAGCCGAGATGTCACATATTACACATCATGCGACTACTGTAAGGCTCACTCGTTTTTTTAATTAGTTTTTCTGTAAACGTAGTTAGTGATTTGTGAAGCAAGGGGGCCTAACAATAGGAAACTGAAATGCAATAAATAAAATCTTTGCTAACAGACTGACAGACTTATGCCAACTGATTTAATTGGATGTTGTTATTTTAGTCAGTAAATGACAGGACTTAACATGGGTTTGAGACTGGTTGTGTAGTTATTGCCAATTTGATAGAATCTATAAACGGAGGGAAGTTATCACAAAAAAATTAAAAAAAAAAAGAAATATGGTACTGGTTGGAAACACAATGTCGTTTTAAGAACAGCAAGACAATCAAGTATCATTTTTGTAACGAATGTAAAATACATTGAAAAAAGAAACATACTGCATGCACAGCAGTGTAAACTAAATTAAAAACCCTAGTCGGTACTGTGAACACTAAACCTCACATGCTAAAGCATCAACACTCATTACTCGTAGTACACAACATCCCTCAGCGGCCGCAGACCGCGGTGCGAAGCTGAAGGGTTGCATCACCACATACCCCATGAACAATTTTGTCACGCTTGTCTCTGGGCAACCCCATACGATACCACAGCCTAAGAACATAGCCCAACAAAAATTTTGCATACTGCATAAATATACCCAAAAGAGTGCTAGAATATTTTACACTGTGGCCCTAAAAAAATCGTGTGCCAGTTTATTTTCACCCTTTTCATCGGAGGGTAAAATATTTTTTTTTAAATCAACAATAGAGACGGATAACTAGTTTGTAGTGTAAACAAATTGGTGCATTGTAACTTTAGCGAAGTCAGTGGTTTTGTGTGAGATGGGTCAATATTTACAGCGCATTTGAATATTAAAAAATGAGTGTTTGGACTAATGTTTAGTTAATTTTGAATATTTTTTCCTGTTTTGCTTTTTATTAACCTTAGTGCGAGACAACGGAATAAAAGTCAAAGGATTGTATAGATACACTTCTAACCAAAGCCGGCCCTTCTTCTTCTGTTCTCATTCTCACACACTATTGTTTACATTTCTCCTTTCGCAGGTCTGCAGGAACTAATTTCTTAAGAAATAAGCAGACTTCTGCACTCTAAAGTTAAATGTATCCATTTCTGTATCTGTATCTATTTTCTACTGTGTGTAATAAAATAACAACCATTTTAGTAAAATAAATTAAAAAATCGTACGGTTTTTCCGTCTATTAGTTAGTTCCACAGTTCTTAATAGAACGAGTCGTACTATTACATCAAACTACAGACCAGTATCTTTATCTGTAAGATAAAATAACGTTTCTGCTTCTATCGCGTTACCTTATAAGATGTTATTTATAAACGTAATTGTAGTGATAGAAACACGTGCAGTATATCGTAGAATAAGTTATAATTCGTTATTTATTGTGGGCCGGCTCCAGTCTGTTTATTATGAGTATTTATTGCGCAGATATGAAGCAACTGGTTTACATTATTTACATTAGAAACCAATTATTGTCACGTTTCAGAATGCCATCTGATTTCTGTGCTATTAAGAAAACCAGAATTAGAGCTCATGTGATAAGAGGGATAATGATATGGTACGTATGGATAATGCAAGGAGTTCAAGCCGTCATAACAGTTCTCAACAATTTTTTTTAATTTTTTTTTACCTTCTACGGGGAAGCTCTTGGCCTCCATCTCACCTGATGGTAAGTGATGATCAGGCCGAAGGTGGAAGTGAACTTCACCCGGAATCCTCAACAGAGGAACTGGCTATCTTATCTCTAACTGCCGAAACACAACAATGCTGTTAACATTGTTGTTATGGCGACAGACTTAGATGAGATGGTGGTAGCTAGCCAGGCGGACTTAGAAAAAGCCCTACCACCAACCAAAGCGAGCAGAAAATTTTGCTCCCACTGGGAATCGAACCCTCCCCCTCTGGGTCTGAGACCGGTGGCTTAACCACTAGACCACAGAGGCGGTTAAAACACTACTATTTACATTTTATGCGGTATTTGGACTAAAAAGATTTTTCAGTTAAGAAAAGTCTGATCAAAACTAAGTTTGAAAGGTAAATCTTTCTGCTTCTAGTGTTTAAAAGTACATACCTACCCTTTTAGTTTACTAAAACTTCGTCAGCAAAACATCAGTCAAGTGACGTATTCAAAAACTGCTGAGTTTCAACCACCTTATCCCAAAGTTACAAACTTGGAATTAAGACCTTATTGCAAAGCAATAACGTTTGGTACAGTGACTGTGGTAAAGAGGTAGGAGAGCAAAGTTTGCGCTCTTGAATTTGTGTGTCGTGTCACTCTCACTGAAACGTTGAGTATTAGGGAAGGTCTGTTGTACTGGAGATCAATGAAGTTAGTTCTCTTCATCACATAGAGTCAATAAAAATAATACATGAGTAATCTACCACAGATTTATTAATTACTAAGGCCCATTTACGCGTTAATAGCTAACTCGGAGTTAACAGGAAACTCAGGGTTTAATCAATAATTCTGATTGGATTAACCCAGAGTTAGCTGTTAACTCTAAGTTATTTAGATAACCCATCCTTTGAACGCGAAAGTGAGCCTTAAGAGAGTATCTTTAGTAATAAATACTCTCTTCACAAAAAAAACATAAACGATACAATATTATCATCTTTTATTTTATTTTATAAGGTATTTGCTGGTTATTCAGGCACAGCTGGAGACAAAGCTCAGTCTGGCTCCTTTAGAGATTTTGATGGAAGCTAAGACTATCAAATCCGTGGAGACTGAAATTTTATGTTTAGTGCAGAAACTTTTTAGTATCATTGGACATTTTATTTCCCAAATCTAACTTTAAACTTCTCGCTAAAAAGCTTTTTTTGCAGTTCAGTAGCAAACACAATTATTTCCCAAAATCTAACCGATGTGACCAATCACCGTTGATTTATTTTCGATACAGTAAGGGATTAATAATTAATCCGCCAATAATATCGGGCTATGGTGCGTGCAGGGGAAAAAGTACGCCATATGGGCCCAATATAAGACCGCGTTAAAGTCGACACGCCGAGTTAACCGTAATCCTGGCCATAATGTGAACATGTTTGAAAAATTTACAATACGACAAGGGCACGGGCGAGGACCTTTATTAAGGACATTTGGAAAGAAGATTGGGCGTTAGATATTTGTAGCATCGAGAAAAAAATAGGGCAGACGAGTTTTTTAGGGAAAAGGTTCAAGGTTTTTCTCTACATCAGCTGCTATAAATGAAGGAATAGAACAGTTACATTATTATTTCAATAAATAAATTCAGTAATTTTTGTACTGGATATAAACGTCTCTCATAGCACATAATAATAATATACAACTAAAGTCTTTATAGGTACTTCCTGGACTTTTCTCATAGTTGACGAAAATAATACATTTTGTCAAAACTTATCTGAATTCATCAATATTCGCTCTCCTCTTCAAAGTTACATAACCGTTACAATATCTAACGCAATATCCCTAGTACAGGGCTGTCTAATTTCATCCCGTTGACAATATAAGGGTTGAAGGTATTGACACAAATGTTGCGACCGCAGCCCTCTGTTTGCGGTTATTGTTTCCTTGATTCGGGCCCGTGGCTAATTAATTTACTCGTTGTGGCACCCCTGGCTGATTGAGGAGACGATCGCCGGGTGGAGCGCATCCTTCGAGGATTTGATTTTTAGGTTTGGAGTAGTTATCTTCATTTTTTTTTAATAATAGGTTAAGAAAGAGTATTGGTTATTGTAGATACAATATGGACTACTTACATTATCTTGCTGCATTAGTCACGGAAGACTTTGTAGTCGTGAGTTACAAATAAATATTAATGATTGAAATAATTATGATGCAAAAGAGTCTGGTTATTGCAAGACGCCTGGAGCTACGCAGTATAGAAACTAAGTAGTAAAATATATAAGTTAATTGATAAAATCTTTATTAATACCTGTTAATAAACTTCACCGTGTAGCTTGAAGATTGTTAAAGTTTATTTCTTTCAAAACGCATTCTGAGACCACAATTAGCACTTCAAATATTTGCATAAATACGGGAGAAGAAACATTAATAAATAAATAGTTAGAGTACATACCCCACAGAATCAGCAAATCCAAAATACACCTAAACTTGTAAACATCCATTCAAAACCAAAATCAAATTTGATTAAAATGAAAGAGCACACAAAAGGCACCTCTATGCGGCGACAGCTTGTTGAAATCAAATTATAAATAAAGGAGGGGACAATGGGGAGGACGGGTCCGAGTGCAGCGAGAACAACGCGTACACCGTGATGATCCAAGTGATGGATGGAGGAACTACGTGATACGCGACGGAATGGATAATATGGGAGCCGGACTTATGGAACTAATGTACGGCGTGGAGAAATGCAATTCTTTTTGGAATGCAATGCATTTGATAGGAATAGTAGCTGAGATTGTTTTGGACGTATGTGGATAAGAATGAGTCTATTCGAAACATTTAAGATAAAAATATTAAATTGAACACATAGCATACATAGCATATTATTGTTTTTTATTCAAGATTTTAATATAAAACCGAGAAGCAGTTAAAATCGTGGACGACGAATTAAACATAGTTTTCTAAAACATTACATTATGTGCAGGTTTCATTCAGAGTTAGTTTCAAACAAGAAAACAATCCACAACCATCAAAATTAATAATTTTACAACAGTTGAACAACTTGAGCTCCATCAGCAAGCACAGTTAATTGTCATGCCGTGGTCCAAATCGTCGTGTTTGGGTCGCGAAGTTTCCCCCGCAGTGTACACCGCCCTGCTCTGGGGTCGGTTACGTGTGTAATGAGAGTTTCGCGGTGTTCCATGTATGTTCAACTTCTGCTGCTAACTCTGCTTGAAACAATTTTTGGTCTGTTTTGTTTATTTGACTGATGCAATTTTGGGTTAATTGGTTTGCATTTTGGTTTGAGTTTTAGATTGTTGTTGACGTTTGACAACATTTTTAGCTTGTACCTTGTATTGTATCTTTCATCTTTGGAATAGTTCATTTGATGAAATGCGTTCTAGAATCTAGAACAAATAAAAATCATAATTACCGAATCGTAACGTAAGTAATACCACAACTTCAAGCAAATAACACTCTCCTACAGAAAACAAGCCAGTGTTTGTAAAGTCTCATTTCAGCCTACACGCCACAATATCGCGGTTTTTTCATATCGGCTGTCAGCGCCAACTGACGTCGGCTCATATTGACGTCGCGTCGCGTCACATTTCTCGTCAGACACGCTTTTTGATTTATACAGCGCTCGTTCTTTTACTATTCTCAATAACATGCTAGATTTCTGTGTGGTTGTTCATGTTGTGTGATGGTAGGTATGTGGAAACTGATTTTACCCCAGTGACTGGTTTTTTGTAACCTTTTATGTTTTCATCCGACAGTTATAGAGCTTGATGCAATGCAATCTGAAAAAGTAGTTAATGATTCGTTGTTGTCTTCCTTCAATCTTTTTATGGGCAGAAATAGATCTTATGTCACTTACCTTACAAAGTTACAATGTACGTACAAGTACTTACACTGCAGGGAAATCAACATTTCCATACCTACAGGCAATTAAGCTTTACCTCAAACATTACAACTTTTTTTCTTCTGCAAATTATTTTCTAATCTCTGCAAGCAATTTCCAGCACACGTTAGAATTGCAGTAAGTAAATTCTTATTCGTGTTGTGTGCTGGGTCCTGGGAGATAACTCTTTAGCCATTAGCGCGGCTAATTGTGAAGCGCCGCCGTCCCCGGAGCGCTACCGATCCCCAATACCAACTGGAATAAGGTTGCGGTCAGATCGGCAGAGAAAACGCTGCGGTTCGACCGTTTGGGAAAGAGATAGTGAGGGTTGGAAAATAGAAGGTAGAATTTGTGGTAAGTACGTAGGTAAAAGTCGAAACGCTAGCACCAAAATTATGTACTTAGGTTTTGGTGCTAGCGTTTGGACTTTTCAGAATCTATAAGTAAACATGAGGTAAGGTTGAGTAAAGTAGTTGATTGTTTTATTTTATGTTTGTTGAATCATTTGTGTTGTCCCACTTGCTACAAAAAAGTTTGACAAAAAATCAGTATTAACGTCATTCTAAACAGCAGCAGCATTCGTCCTAACCCTAAGCGTCAGTTCCACGTAACTCGGGAAGACCGCAATCGGCACGAAGCGGTTTTATCGACTGTGACCGAGGAGATTGTGCTTTCAAAAAAGCGCACTTTAATTTTGGGCGGCAATGGAGGCTTGGATGCGGCCGTGCGTGACGACCGCCTATTTATTTTATTAGCTATAAAAAGTTTTTGCGACCTCGCTTTGAACGTTACAGTTCCTGATCTTCCTAGGATAGGTCTCAGGTTGACAGCCCTCCCAAATAGATGTCTGAGTTTTTATGCAAATTTTACGGAACTGAGAAAATTTGGGATAGTAGATTTGGGAGGGTGAAATTCAGTAGAATTGGTGATATTGAGAGAAATTTCTGCGTACGTACTTGCGTCAAAAATCGTTTAACGAAGATAATCTAGCCTATGGTTGTCATTTTTTTTTTTTTAGGGAAAGCTGCATTTGGATAAAAAACACAAATAATTTCAATGAACAATGAACCAAAACGTCATATAAATCTTGTTAAAACGATTGTGTTCCGAGTTGCTCCAGAACCAATTCGACTAGGGTCTGCCCCTTGACTAATCGCCAAGCAATCGATACCGAAGTTTTTTCCGCTGCCCTCAAGCGGCAGACAAATTGTCTTGCGAGAAGAAATTAATTTGACAAGTCGCCGGGTAGAGAGGTCCCAAGACGCCTGTATTAATTTATTTGGACAAGAAAAAATGTGGCCGCGGTCAGGGAACGCTGTGACGAGATGGGGATGAATTGCGGAACACGGCTGTGGAACTAACTTAGAAAAATCGTTGTTTGCGTTTGTTAAATGATGTTTTTACAATATATTGTTTGAAGAATTTCGCAGAGTGACAGGCTGCAAATGTTAGATGGACATGATTAATGTAGTGATAGACGCAAACATTAGCACCGTTTGTCTGACACAATGTTTACAAAGCGTTGGATTAAACAACAAGACATTATCAATAATTATTTGTCTCGACTGACATCTCAATAAAACATCAATAAGAAAATAAAAAGTATGGCCCAATCAGTTTTTACCTGCAATATACAAGAGATAGTACAATAATTATACACCCTTAAGATAATCAACTTTCTTTAAGCGATGACAATCTTTATGGTGTGCATTAAATCCAACTCTCCAAATCTGGCACAAATCCACCTAACACTATCTACACACATCAAACAGCAACAACTGAATACTTCCTTAATACTGCCAAAGATTCAGTTATCACCAACACAGACATAATGACATCAGGAAAAACTTGAGCCGTATCGGGAAATATATCGGTATCGGAGGGGAACCGCGGGGGCCGATTTATGACAATCTGATGATACAATCGAATCAAATAAAGCATCTATATAAATCAATGTCCGATTGGCGAGGAGGTGAGAATGATATATGCTGCTATTTCTGTAGTTTTTGTGGAGCGTGCTGCTGAGTGATGTAAGGCAGTGTGGGTTTAATTGGGTTCTATGAGGGTGTATGTTTTTGATCTACGATATTAACTGTATATAACGTTCAAACATTTATTATTATTATCATATTACTTATTGTTGTTATATTCTTTTTTTGCATTTTAAATCTTGGGATATACCTATCCAAAGATTTAGAATGCAATATTTGTCGTATTGCCAAAATGACCAAGAAATACTCCAACAGGTAATTCATCATTCCAGTGTTACGCACTTCCTCAATTACTTCTCCTTGCAGTCATTCCTGAGTAAGAAATAAATCGAAAATTGCTTTTCGATGTATAACGATCAGTTATCGCATAGCAATCTCCTTCGCCCGAAATGTAACAATGCGCCATACCTGTGAGCACACGTAAGACACTCGCACGTCGCGAGCCGAGCTGTAAAAAAGCAAAAGTTTCAATTAACATCGTTTCGATAGTCAAGTAATGAGTGGTTGCGTGGATTTATCGGCGGATAACCGACAATTAAACGTCTTTGTTCGGAGATGCGACAACACAGACACGCCTGCAAATGCACAAAACGTGGCAACACTTTCAGCTAAGAATGGAAGAATATTTTGGATGATGTTTTATTGATTTTTGATGCAGACTTGTTCAACAATATTCACATATCAAGCTTAAAAACATTTACTACGAAATTATTTCGTAGCATACTCCACTTTGATAATAAAAAAAGAGTTTAATATCAATCCACTGAAAACAATGAACAACTTACAGGAGTAAACTCAGATGTAAAATATTAAGAACTACAGCCAGTACCTACCCAAGAATAAGAAAGCATTTCACCAGCTTTAAGTGCACACAAAGCCAGCACAGAAATTAAAACATTAACCTATGACTCACATACATCCATGGATTCGTGCATCGTGTCCGGCTGGACGGCGCGAACGTGAGACAAAGGCAAAAAGTGCGGCCGCACAAGACGCGGCCATATTGTGCCTGTGTGCTTACGGGAACAAAGATCTGTCGACGACGAAAGCGCCGATAACATAATAGCCCTTAAATTTAACTAATAAACGCCCGCAAGATCGATAAACAATGAGGTTTGTGAAGGTATGAAAGGGCTCACAGGAATTATTTTTAATGACAGCCCCATCTTATAAAGGATCGAAATTTTTGCGGCAATTGTACTCTGTTATTATAAAGATGACGTTCTTTTATTCTTTTAAAAATATCTTAGGAAGTTTTTAAAATATTATGTTAGCGCTGGAAAAAGGAACGAAACAGAAACTTTGTTGAGTGAGTAAGTAAAAACTTTCCGAATTAAAATCTATTTATCACTTAACTAGACTTAGATTTGATTCAATCAAATCCCTGCACCTCAACAGCTTAAGAGCTTGTAATAATTCCAATATTTCAATCGATACAATCCTATAACACTTTCTTTAATCAGGAGATCTCAAATCGATTCCGAACGCCTATTGTAACCGTTGTAAGTCCGTATCAGACATCATCTTCATCACCCAGTACATATTTTGATGACTTGACACATTTGACATCTACAGATCAAGGATATTTTGCATCTTAATCAATCTCTATATCAATACTGTTAAGAATCATATTGGTTTGCAGTGACTGTATTAGAGTTTGCAAATGATGCGTTAACCAATTTATGTGATGCAGATGGAATAATAAAAATAATTCCGTATTGATTTGTAGATTAGGTTGAAATTCGTGTGTTTTTACCTTATTCAAGTTCCAAATAAGTAAGCGTAAGTGCAATGTAGCTTATAATGCGTACATCAATAGTCTTTCATGTGCTCCATTCACGAACCTTACCATTCATGTCTTTGATACTGATTTGATGTTTGAATGAGAGACTTGATGCATGGATGTTCATTCATAACTTATGAGTACCTAATATAATGAACCGACGTCATCATGTGTTAGCCTTTTATATATCACTGAATCAGTTAGTAACTGCTATCCATTCAAAACTATCTAAGAATCAATGTTCCCCATACAATATGTATGCAAAAGTATAACCAATAAACAAATAGTTACAATAATTTATTAGGTCTTTAAGTGGTACTTTTAAACGGTTATTGGAAATAATGTGTGGTACGGACCACTTTTGATTTAAGTCTATAATATTTCGAATGACTCGGCGGACGTATTGTTTCATCAAAGACTAAAAGGATAGTGAATAAAAGATAGTCTTATTATCTTGGTACTTTGCTTGTCATGAAGGATTTGTTGATGATTTAGTTGGTGGAAAACAAACGTAATGGTGATGGTGACCGCATGCATGACTACATTTCACTTTTTATAAGAAATAGAACAGAAAGTTCCTAAAATCATATGAAAATTAATGACAAATCAATCATTCAAAACATCAATTAGAACGACTGGATATCGCAATACAATACAAGAGATTTTAGGAGACGTTTCGAGATGCGTTAATATATCTTGAGAATGCTAAATATTTTATGAAAACTATACAAAACTTCATAGAGGATCAAATCCTTTAGGCACAAACGCACCACTGATAAACCAATACCTAAAACAAATCCTTAATCACGCGCAGACGCAAGGCACGAGCGGGACATGATTAATACAGCCACACCCCGCGCCCCGTGCGGTATGCTAATGCCTTTGTCTCGTGCGCGCGCGCATCCTGTCAGTGGGCCGAAGAAAAAATTGTCAATTGTTATGACATACGCAGGTAGGATGATGGTGCAATGCGATGGAGATTAATTTGTATGAATTATAATTGAAGAGAGGAAGTGGCGTCTGGAGGTAGAGTTTATGATGAAGGATGTTGATGGAGAGAGCGAGAACCTATTAGAGGCAGGGTCTTGTAATAGACTGTTGTTTACTTGAGCTAAGAGCTAAGAGAACTAAGAGGACTATGAACAAAAAAAGAATGTATCAGTAAATAAAAATGAAGATGAAAAAGAGAGAACACTGACAAATTTAAGTTAACTCAATCAGGTTTTGTAGGTGATGGTGAATGTAACGCTCTTGAAAGGTGAACGGATTGTACGGGTGGTGTTGATCCAGAGAGCTAAGCTGCGCAGAACACAACTTACGACAATGATATTGGAAGAGTATTTTCAAACTAAATGAACATTCGTTCAAAAAAATTAAATAAAATCCGTAGCTTCTAATCCTAATGAAGCTTATTTTCTCCGTCTAACAACAGCACGCTTGAGATAACCGAGTCGTATTGTCAACACAAACGCGCCACATTTGCTGTAATTACCCCTGCCTACCCCACAATCCTCGTATTAGCAGCCTCGGCTTTCAACACTGGCCTTTCTGGTCTACGCCCTGAGGCATTCCTCATACCGACTGAAATCTATTCCTAATGGCTCAATACATTGCATGCAATGTAAAGACGGTTGATAAAGCTATAGTGACAAAAGTAGCAATGGTTGTGTCGCTTGTTGTATTGACGGTCTAAGGTTTGTGAGTAAGGGGTATCGGGGTGTCAAACCTATGATTAGAGCATTATTACGGGAGGGGAACAATTGTGGCGAAAAAACGTTGCAGTTCGTGTTTAAATAGAGTATTGTCGTTGAGCAAACATTTAATATGATTTGACCGACTTTTTAGAAATATTGTGGGCGTTTGCTTTAAGAAATAACCACGGAATTATAATTATAGGTTTTGCAAATATATAAATTATACTAGTCACGAAGTTTTTAATTAATTTATTATTAAGGTCAGTTCTAGAACAAACAATTTAGGAATGTATGTTTTCGAAGTTGTTACCAGTGATTGGAAGAAACACACAATCAACATCAAATGAAGGCACGGTACTTGTCTGGTCTATTAACTAGATAAGAATGCAAATAACTAAGATACTGTAATAACTGTTATTAGCAGCTATTGACAACCGTAGCTTGTCACTATTTGCGCAAGTTTAAACCGTAAAGATAACAAACTAGGTCCTTTTAGGAACCTGTTGACGGCTATGGGCCACCATATTTTTCCTGTTTTTTACATCAATTTAACAGCATGTCTAATCGATATTATCGTTACGTTAACGTTATTCTTAAAGAAAGGGCACATGTCGTTGGTAAATAGAGATGCTTTATTCATTTCTGTAACTTTTCTTGAAAAAAGAAAAACCTGAATAGTGAAAATTCAAAAAGTCGTTTAATAGCCAACTGTGCAAAATTCATTGTTGCATTTTGATTAGGTAAGTGGATCACAGTGATTCAACAAAACTGAGGCAAAAATTTATTCTAATGAAACAAAAGTATGATCAATTGCATATTTGGGCAATGGGGATGGATTTGTGAAACCGACCCAGCTTTAAAGTGTAAGGACTACGCAGGTATAGATTATATTATTTTTATTGTAGAATCTTCCAGCAAAGCAAGAGCGAAAACATTTCGAAAGGTGTCTTCAGACAAGTTCTCATACTTCGCCCTTGTGTACTCGGACGTCGCCTCAATTAATCAAAGTTAACGAAGGCTTTAATTAAAATTAATAACGTTTTGCGGCACATTGTCGTCCGCACGGTGGAGTCGCGCGCTCGCCGCGTCCGCAACTGTTGCACATTCGTCTTGCATTCACGTTTGTTATTAAATATTTATTACTTTTGTTTATTTATTTGTCTTTTTATGAAATACTGTAATATTTTGTTTTAAAATATTATCTCTTTTAATTAAATTAAACAGTACAGCAGTAACAAGATGGCAACTGTGATTGGGGTGGGTCAAATGAAAAAAAATGTTTATTAGTTTTTTTGTTGTTTAGAGCAAAAATGTTTTCGTTGTCAACCTTTTCAATTCCTAGCCAAGAAAATTTCAATAACGAAAATAAAATACACCTATCTGCTCTTGATATCATCCTAAGAATATGGAAAGTCCTGGGAATAATCACATCAAAACATCAACTAGAATATGTCAAAACTTCAATAGGCACCAATTTTTAAACTGATAGAATCGCACCAAAACATAATCGTACAATTTGAAAAGTCACTAAATTGATCTCATTAAAAAAGTGAAAAATTGCGCCATGTTCCAGGAACCGGCAGATTCCACGTGGCGATTGCGAGAAACACCATTGTACCCAATAACTCCGTCTCTGATTGATGAAGTCAATTTTTTTTCAACAAAACTAGCGTCCATTTAATCGAAGTCAAGAAAAAATCATTCCTCTAAACACCTAACAATAGCTGTTTTTTCTCTCACAATAAGAGAGCGCTCTATGCGATCATCGATTACTTTTTTATCGTCTACAATATCAATAATCTGTTTACGCCCACTGTTAATTTCGACGTTAGTAAAATTGAAATTTGACACGTGTTACGAAGCGAAAATAATTTTGTGGGTGCATGAGTGTGCGCTTCTAGCAATTCTGTTTGTTTCTTTTGGCCGACGCCTCGTGAGTCGACTCGGGGAGGCATTTAGTGCGTGACTAGCGGTTTTTTATTGCCTTTGTATTGAAAAAGTGTTCGAATGTGAGTCGAGTGCACCGGCACACACCCACCTGACGCCACATTAACACTCCATCTGCGGCTATCTTAAAATTCACTTTAGTAATTGAGTCCAATTTGGCGAAATGCGCGGCGGACGTCGGAGCGGCTGTCATTAGCGACGCATCTAGTAATGGAGTTGTCGGTGCAGCGGCCATCATTTCCAACGTTTTATTAGCAACCTAACAGTTTTTATCGTAATGCATGGTATTTTAGAATATGACAGCTCGTTCTGATGGTATTTTTATTGCGTACCACAGTTCGTAGACGATACGTTGAAGAAATACTTAAGTACGGATTGAATATCAATGCGTGTTCGAAGAGCTACTTAGAGGTATTTATAGGGTCATCAGGTATCGTAAAAGACACTGATTGTATCGATATTATTTCAATTTTCTAATAAAAATAAAGGGACTTTCTCATGTTTACTCGAAGCTCATTATAGGTAAAGGAGGTTCACACGGCGCGCGCGCACATGCCCCCAAAACATTCAATAACATAACTTATAAGTCGAAAACGAGCCTTCAAATTACACAAAACTGACAGCTTTAATATTTGCCCTGAGCCGTGTACGGAGCGTGGAGCAGCCGCGAGCCGGGGCACCGGGCAGGCAGGCAAGCAGGACGCCTCACGCTGAGCTTTTAATTTGTTCCATACATCGTTTCACGTGGTTTTTTCTGTGTTTTGTTTGAGAGGAACGGTGATCGATCGTTTGTTCGCTTTTTTACCTTGTTTAATTTTGGAAGGAGCTGGTTGGTTTCGCTAAGTCATTAGTGGTGTGGTCCGCCCTCGCCCGTGCCTGTGCCCCAGCGACGTGTTTCTCGCTTTTAAATCTTATTGTTCCTATTTGACAGCCCTTGTTTTGTTGTACACAATGTTTTGTGTCCAAACATTCGAATGGTGTGTCAGCAAATGGTATCCCATTCGATTCTTACACGAATCGTTTATATCTTTTCTTAGCAGCTTGATTTTGTTAAAATGTTTTGTGATATATGGCAAGCATACGGAGAATCATCAACACGAGTTACTGCGATAAACATAACCTTTCAAAAACAGTTAATCATTTTTCGGATAAACCTACAGAGATCACTCCAAGTTCCAAGCATTTTGTGGAGAGAGCAGTTATCAATAAAGTCTCCCGATGATTTCAAGCGTCCGTACTTGCAACCGTTACCGAAACCGTATTGAAAGGAAAATTGGCATTCATAAATCAAAATTTAATTTGAGCTTAATCTTTTCTCAATCTCCTGCGAAATTTCGATCGATTATCTGATATAATTCATGTTGCTTTCTCGTTGCGATGTACACATCGGCTCTGCTCCTCCGTGCTCGTCCGTGCTCGTACGTCAGGGGAAATGTCAATGATTTTGAGTTAAAGCAATGATTGATTCGCGCCGAAAGTGGGTTGTGGATAAATAGCCGTTGCTGTAATGCGCAGGACGTGGACTAATTGTCACTGCCTCGGGCAAGCGATGATTTAACGACGAATTTGCCTCTACTTAAGTGTTTTTGCTACATTGGGCGCAGATCGGTTGCATTGTTAGCTCCCCGTCGGCTCTGGCCTACATCAACGGATTAGGTTCAACGGGCCATTAATAATGCGGCCATTCCCTTGGTCTAGCTTATGAATTAGACGTTTTCATATTTCAATCAAATAATTAGCTAAGTCAGGAGAAAACCGCCTTTGTGGTCTAGTGGTTAAGCCACCTATCTCAGACCCAGAGGTCCCGGGTTCGATTCCCAGTGGGAGCAAAATTTTCTGCTCGGTTTGGTTGGTGGTAGGGCTTGTTCTAAGTCGGCCTGGCTAGCTACCACCATCTTATCTAGGTCTGTCGCCATAACAACAATGTTAACAGCATTGTTGTGTTTCGGCAGTTAGAGATATGATATCCAGTTCCTCTGTGGTTGAGGATTCCGGGTGAAGCTCGCTTCCACCGTCGGCCTGATCATCACTTACCATCAGGTGAGATGCAGGACAAGAGCTTCCCCGTAGAGGGTAAAAAAAAAAAAAAAGTTATCCTAACCACCACCTACCACTAAGAACCAAATGAGTCAATTAGAAGAAATACCACAGGCGCTTCATAACCAATTTATCTCAAGAAAAAGTCTCGTTTATCAATATTGCCATTTAACAAGCATCCAATACACGAAATAAGAGTGTTCAATCAAAATAAATATTCTTATAACGCAAGCAAATTAATATCCGGAGAGGAATCCCTTTGCCCAATTAATTCGGCGGCATTCGTATCAATCTTCGGGAGCAGTCGGCTACTATCGGGTGTTATCGGGATCAGAATCTGATGCGCGAGCGCCGTGTTATGAGGAAATGTGGTGACATTTTGCGATGTCAGGCTGTATGTAGAAATTAATTTGATACCTTGATTGATATGTTTGGCGATGACAAAGTTTGGTTTCAATGTAAAAAGTAAAAGACAAGTAAATCTTTCAGTCTTCACTGTCAAAGCTTATAAATTGGAAAGCTAAAATTTAAAATCGATGTAAACAATGTAACGGACACCGACGCGCAAACTGTTACCTACCATGAATTCAGAGCTGAAATTTTTCGTCGGTTACAAATCTAGTCATGTAGGTACTGAATTCATGGTAATAATCGCGCGTGGTTTTTCCCTTACACAGTATAATATACGCAGCTGATATTTGCGTGCTTATTTTAATTTACAACTTTAACCAATATTTCCTGAATTAAAAACAGAGTACAGGACATATAAAATTAAGCTGGTTACATGAAAGCATGACGAGGTCAGCTGAGTGTATTACTTTAACCACAGTGTTGGCCTGTCAACCGTGATGAACTGCCCGTAATTGCTGGCTACCCTACTCTGTTAATACGTTAAAACAATCATTTTACGGCTCACTTAGCTGCTCTTTGTTTAATATTATGTGTATAATAAGCTTTATAAACATGTCAGGTAATATGTCTAGCGTGTAAGTTAGGTGCTGAAGGTATAAAATACTCTATACAACTACGCTAAAACTGAAATCGCGAAAAAATAAAAATCTGCTGTTCCACAACATTTACGTTCGCATGTTTCGTCAAAATGTAGGGAACAGCTGATTTTTTTCCGCAATTTCAGCTTTAGTCCCATGGTGAAAGTTGTTCATAATGATGAGTACAAGGACCCCTTAAGAGGTTTAGTATAAACAAAAAATAACGTTGTATACACACCCTTAAACAGTTTTCAATTACCTACTCATAAGTCTAATGATCGATTCCAAACTGTGTATGAGGTCTACATCATTACTTACATCGGGCGGGATCGTGGTCAAGAGTAGGCCCATTTAGTAAAAAAATAGATCGTAGTTGTAAGGTCGGTTGACAGGATATAGTATACTTCCCAGCTAACCTTGATTAGGTGGATACTGACTGTACACGGAATTGGTTGTGTCTTAAAAGTTTTAGCAGAGGCATACTCAAAACGGCTTTGGGTTTTCCGGAGAATCAAACCAAGTTCTTTGAAATCGTCAGTAGTATAAGTGCAAGCCAAGCCACTATAGACTAGATCAGTAATGGAAATAACGCTAAATCGTAAGGTACAGGCATCCTAGCCACATGAACGGTACAGTCGCGAACAGAGGTGCATACTGCGCACTGTGCAGTAAATTATCGAGGCCGCCCATTGTTGACAGATATTTATATTACAAGTTATTTATCTGCTGGACTTCCAATGCATAGTTGTAACTGAGAGTTTTCTTAAAGTGAGTTATTATAGGGCTTGTTGTTCGGTTATTTATTGACAACCAATCAAGGTAGGTAGGTACTTAAAACCCAATTAATTATGTATGTAAGCTAAATGTTAATGGAAGATGTGCTGAAACTTACAGATATTTCTGTACTGTTTAGCCATAAACACCTTAAACGAGAAAAGTTTTCAATAAAATTAAAATAACTTACTAGATTCTAGCAAGACAAATTGAATCAGAGGCCACTTTTAATACAAAATCTGCATAGAGCCTACCCTCCCGCGTATAAAAGTGTTATGGGTCAGAAATCGCGTCTGTTTCCCGATCGGTCGTAGCAATAAAACGGAAATATATGGTATCGTAGAACATGGTAGACACATAAACGGTACAGTCGCGAACAGTGCATATTGTGCACTACATCATCGTGACGCGCAAATACTGCTGACAGATAGGGAGACGCGATTGACGAGCACTTATCGATAGAATTGGTTTACTATTTATTGTTGCTTGATTAAAACCTGTATATTTTTTTAGTAAAGACAGTGTTTGGTTTAAAAGTTATTGCACAATTTGTATAAAACATTTTCAAACATTTTTTTTATATATTGAGCCAAAAAGTATACAGTTTTGTGTTGGTGTCCTGGCTAATATAACCGCCGTAACCGATGTTGAGTTATTCAATAAATGTGCATGCGCACGCCCAGCTACTATGTTTGCAAGTATTTTAAATAACATGATGACAAATTTTTAAATTTAATGCAGCGGACGGACATTAAAATAAATCAATAAAAATATTCTCATAAAAAATAATCTCAGACATTTTAGTCATTTTCAATTTAACACTTCAGTTTGCGGCCAATGATTTATCAATATCAAACAATTATAACAGGCTCGATTCTATTTATAAGTCCATCCCTAACACGCGAGCTCCGCGATCCGGATTTATCGAGTGTCGACACAACGGCGCAGCACTAGGGGGCCTCACGCGTCGTGATACGTCGCTTGTACCTCGTAATTTAAAATCTCTGATTTATAGTCCAACAGTAGCATTAAATTTGTAATCATATATTGATTTACAGCCGCGATAAGGCGCGCCTGCTGTCTTCGGAGAACACTCCACTTCTATCGTTGGTCCCTTTGTACGCAATTCGTTTTGTGCTGAAATTGCTTTTCAAACGTGGGCAGGACATATTGCACTGTGACGTACGCTATAATGTTCCGAGGATGTTGTATAATCGAATTTGTTTACGACTAGATAAATGTTATTGAGAGGTGTTGATATTTGAATTTCATTGCGTTATTTACAGGCTGATTTCACTGCAAGCGATGGGCTCTTAAAATTGGTTATGGCCCCAAGTTGTATTTTACGAAAGTGTGAAACTCGAAATGCTTGCATTTGAAATTGTAATGCGTCCTTTGGTATTATTGAGTTGTTTCTAGAATGTACCAACCTCTTCATTTTCATGGACCCACAGACACGATTCGGTCATATTTTCCGCCATGCAACGAAACAATACAAGTCCTCACGTGGTTAGAACAATAGGTAAGGGAGCGTATAAATATAAAATTAGTGGCATGTCCGCGTGTGATTCGGTTTGGTCGACACTTCCTGTGCATTGTCGACGTCTCCCACAACACGCTGACTTGCGCAGGCGCAGCCACTGATCAATGTGCGCAGAAATGACAAGTTAGTGATTCCCGACTTCTTCCCCGTCGTGTTCGATGGCACGACAGCGTATTACATTTTGTTGGATCAAAGCTTCGCCTCTTCCACGGCATCGTCGGTGGCACCGTAGAGGTGGAAACTCTACTACTACTGGTACTGGTACTATCTCATTATTGGCCCTTTTATTAGTAGTGTTCTAAGTTTCCTTTGTTGTGTTCAGCGAAAAAGGAACCCGGTTTCTCCAAAGCCTTTTTGCTTGACGTCAATTATGGACCTCTTTTAAGTCATTATTGTTACACCCGTGAACAGTCCACAGCCTCTATGAAGCTTAAGCCCTTCACGGGAATTCTGCCTACTGTCGCATCTACACGTCACAGTCTCACAGTTTGAAGGGTCCGTCACCACCGGGATGTGGGTGTCAGTGTGACGCGCCAACACTATGATTTGCTCCGCGCTCCGCTTGCGCCCAACAAACGAGTGACGCCGAATGATTGATGCTAATCTTCTCTAAAACCGCGTGTAATGCCCAAATTAAACGTTTCAAACTTAAATTTTTTGAACAATTTTGTCACGTCGTTAGGGCTATTGTGGGAATTGATTTTGCGGTTCATTTCAGTGCGGAGACATATCAAAGTTGTTACTATTCTTTATTTCATTAATGTTTGGAACAGATCGAACGTCTTACCATAGGTGTTAAGAATTGGTAAGACAAGAGACATTGGGTAGGTAAGTAACGATTAGAAGTAGGTGGTAAACGGGAATGAAAGTTCAGCTAAATAATCCTGAATTTTCTTCGTAATTCGTGATACATATCAGAACATAATTATAGCTATATCATACGAGGATATTTAATCAAAACATACCTATTTTAAATTAAAACTAGAGAATTGTTATAGAAGACTGCTAGACTTAAACAGAAGACAATTTTAACGAAATTATGGAGAAGAGTAAAATGAGAATGTATTAGGTATAACCGAGCAATTAGTAGACACGTATGTAATGTAGGCAGTAAAGTGAGTTGCGACACCGCGACGTGTTTACGCGACTATTTCAACGCAACGTTTATCGTCCGTAAAGTTGCGGACAAACGACACTGCTCACACAACACCACCACACGGAGCCAACGCAGATAACTGCTTCTCGGAACAAATGAAAGTATTATCAGTCGGAGTGCGCCGCTAAAGGCGTGAAGTCGTAACCTCTAATAATAAAACATTATATATTCGCGACCACGTGCCACGAATAATGACAAAATGTGCCGCGTAAAGGGAAAACAAAAGTAGGTCTTTTTAGTTGGTCTCTCGTGTATGGTTTTATAAGTTATCGGCACCTCTGTGAGTGGCGCGCGATTGTCCGCGCGTTTAATGTGGTCGCGGCGCGCGAGTCGAGCCGCATGCCGCGACTAGTATGATGCATACGCAACGCTGAGCCCGTGCTGCGATTTATTGCATCTTAATATGGACGTGCTGTGCAATGCCTAAATTATCGTAGACGCCGTCAAATGTTGTTTTGGTTTGGTTTTATGTTTGACCTTACGGACACGGTTGTTATCTGCATTGGAAATTGTGTGCATATTCACAAAAAAATATTCAAAAACAAAAAACCCGACTGCAAAAACACATAACTGAAAAGAGAAAAACAAGCATTATAATCTATAGAATTTTGGTATCGCAGGCGGGGACAAACAAAAGTTAGGTACACCATATTTCCGGTTATTATTGTTATATTATTATTGTCCCCGCCTGCGATACCAAAATTCTATAGATTATAATGCTTGTTTTTCTCTTTTCAGTTATGTGTTTTTGCAGTCGGGTTTTTTGTTTTTTGAATAATTTTCTTTATTTCAAGTTTTTTAGTTTTATTAATATATCTTAATTTGGAATTGACTCATTACCAGCTTTTATTTGATACCAATATTGTTGAAATTTATTTAAAAAAAACCTTCCCCTCCCTTTTTTTTGTACTTGCAGATGCAATACATAAATATTTTATAGCCTATGTCACTTCTACGATTAAGACGAATCTAACGACACCTCTTATGTTAAAATCCATCAAGCCGTTTAGGCTACAGAGCGTGCCAAAGAAATAGACATACATACATACATACATACTCTCGAAAAACACCCCCTCCTTCTGGGGCAGTCGGGTAAAAAATACCATAATTTTTTCCTATTTGCAAAGGAACTCCCCTTTGGATTATATTGTCACGCTCGTTAAAATAAGAAACATACACATTGACCACCTGCGAATTTGAAAATATGTACCATCATTTTCGAGTGCTTGTATGGGAAAGTCCAAAATTTAATAGAAACCATAACCCTAGAATTAGTTCAAAATAGTTTGGAAAATCCAAAAGTGCACGCCTCATAACACTCATTCATAAACGAAAACAAAATTCAAAACATAGCTTCTAACAAAAATGAACAATTTATTTTAAAAACACTTTTCATGAAGTATGTTATGACTGCTTTTTACCCATCAATATGGGTAAAATTTCTAACCTCGCAATCCTTACGTAATGTCAAAGACTATTAAGTTATTTACTTTGTCGGTTGCTAGGCAACGGAAAAGGGTCTAAGTTGGAAATATATAGATATTATATTTTAGTTAGTATTTTATTAATTACTAGCTTCCGCCAGTGGCTTCACCCGCGTGATAAATTTATAAATTATAGCTTACTATATTATGCATGTCTTATACATAATTATAAACTTTTCTCTTGAATCACTCTATCTATTAAAAAAAACCGCGTCAAAATCTGTTGCGTAGTTTTAAAAATCTAAGCATACATAGGGACAGACAGCGGGAAGCGACTTTGTTTTATAATATGTAGTGAGTAGTAATTGATAATTAAAATACTTTGAATAAAAGAGCCATTTTCAATAGGGTTTTCATTTTCCTCCTATGGTTGAAACGAATCCATTAAAAAATATTTACTCAAATAATTGATTTTATCGCAAGCTACAATGTTTTCAGGTTTCATACATTGACGGACAGGATTTTTTTAAAACTATTTAGATGTTTTTTTTTATTTTTGCTGCATTAAATCATGGTTCTATGTACTAGCAGGAGTATAACAATAAAAACAGTTGCAGAAAAGAGCCAAAAAAATTGTTTTTCAATCGTAGAGCACTCGCTTTATGAGTCGTGCAAAACATTGGGACCAAAACTGATATCTAAAAGTTACAAAAGAAATCCGTACCGTGGTTTATCTTGCACCGTTCATATTGGTGCTATGGTTATATCTTTTTCAATATTAATTTATTATAATTTCCACGATATATGAGACGGAACGACACAGAATCACTTTCGCCTCAAGTACAGCTGAATTACTCACTTGGTCCGGCTTTCCACAGTTTCTCTTTCAAAGGATAGCTATGAGGTAACTGAGAAAATTTGCATATATCGGGTTATCATTTACCGACTGTTAAGTACCACATAAGCTGTGCAAAATATGTAGTTTCGTTATGAAAGATCTTTTGAATGAAAAAGTAGGAGCATGATTCCCACTCATTGTTATAGAAAATTATGGATATACTATAGAATATTTATATTATAATTATCAACACTGTTCTCAGTTCTTGTATTAGCTTAAGTTGACCTGTACGAAACTGTTAAATGCCCTCAAAATCCATAGAGACCTGCTTTAATCAAATAGGTACATCAAGAAAAAAGCTACATTTAGAAAAACTCAACACTAATTGACTACTTCTGCCTGACCCTTTCGTGTCCACAAGCATGACGATTCCTACCAATGAGGTGACAATTAGACCTCAAAAGCTACTTCCTCAATCATGAAATTGAATTTACGCCGTGTAACGTAATTACTCGGACTAATTTGTGAGTGCAATGCGTAACAATGCGCACACGCATCCAGTGCGATAATAGTGACATTGTTGTGTGAACTCTTTGTGGAAAGTAATTAATAATAATATCAAAAAGGTTACCGAATTTTTACCTTTTAATAAACAAAAGTCTTAGCTAAACTAAAATCTCAGTTGACCTAACACTTGAAAAGACAAGTATCCAACGCACTTTTCTTACTTCCGATCTCCAGCCGACTCAGCACCTAATTGCCGGCTCCAAATAAAAGCCTCTTCAAGTGTGTGATGGGCTCGTCCCTGATACGGCGATGGTTCATAAAACGTCTATTGCGTCGTGTGAGTCTTCAAGAGTCTTACGCGTAAGTTTTCTAGTGGACACTGGAATCCCTCATTGGGAAACGTGACAAGGACTCTGGGGTTACTAGATGTGGCATAGCTGTTGTGAGGATAAAAGATAAAAATAAAGATTCGGGAGAAAAAAATATCCCGATATTCCTCTTGCACCTATGTATGGACCGGGCGGAAGTAAAGTGTGGTTTAGCAACATTGATCAACAAAAAAGTCTAATGAATAAAGGCATCAAGAAATCAGAACTAAATTGATTTTACTATGAAACGGAAAGCTGAAAATAGGATGAATGAAATTTTGAAGGTTCTCAATTTGGATGTTCATTTTTATTTAATGTATTTTCGGGCATAAGTCCGTCTTATATAGACGGGTTTGTATAATTCTTCTTCTTTTTGTTTAAAAAGGTATGCTTTCGTGAGTGGTGATCCCATATAAATTTTACTAACTTTGCTTAGGTAGTTTTTGAGTTAGCTTAGAAAATGCGTATTTTTCTCACTCAGTCTATAGGGATGATGGTATAATAACTTCCTGTCATTGTTATTTACGTAGCAGGTAGCGGTGTTCGAATTTGTGTCGGGTAGGAACCCGAACTAGTGCAGCAAGCAAAGTAATGTTTTTTATTTTTGAGAAAAAGTTAAGATTATAATATTATGTAGGCAATTGAATTACCTACGTGTCCCTGCTGCTACATTAAAATTTCAACATTCTCACACGTTGTTAACCAATCACGCGGCACAGTCTACAGTCGTCATAATCTCCAGCAAAATGGATAAGGAAGAAAGTGAATCTTTTCTAGAAAACGCTAAATCTTTGTCTCAAATGAAACTCACCCGTTGGGAAAATCTAAGGGACGTAAGTGGAGGCACTTAAACGGCAGTAAACGGCTCCAGGCGTCAGGGGCGATATGTCGACGGATACGGCGCCTCTGCTAAATACACTAGCTCTGCTGATCCCCGCCCTATTGGTTAATGGGGACACGGGATTTTGGGGACAGTTTTTATTCGCCATTGACCTAAGAAGGTGACCGTAGCGTTTGTTTGCAGTCCTGTGAGACGACGGGCGTTTGTATGAAGAGAGGATCATTGCTATGATAGTGTCGTTCTGATAATTCAATAGAACTTGATGACAACTACATGCTACATTTAGTTTATATGGGAAAAATCTACGTTTCGAAAAACTTCTGTCGCTATATACATATTTCAGGCACCAAACTGTGTTACTGTGTATGTTCTGATTTGAAGGAAAATTAATTTTCGTTATTTTTATAGATGTTTCATAAGAAGAGGAGAGGAGAGGAGCTCGTGGCTAAGTAATAACAAGCCGCACGGGTCGATCCATCAGGTTAAGCTACGCTTGCCGGGGTTGGTCAGTGGATGGGTGACCATCTTTACATACCAAGACTCCTCCGTGCCTCGGAAAGCACGTAAAGCCGTTGGTCCCGGCTATCATTCGTGGATCTTTGACAGTCGTTACGAGTCGTCAGAAGCCCCGAAAGTCTGACACCAGTCTTACCAAGGATTCGAGTATCGTATTACCCAGTTCCTGGGTTGTAGAGGTCATATAAGCAGTCGCTTCATGTAAAATACTGGTATTCAGCTGCATCTGGTTAGACTGGTAGCCAAGATAGTTGGGAAAAGGCTAGGAAGAAGAAGAAGAGAGTTTCATAAGCAAGCACTAAGCAGTAACTAACAAACAATGTCATAAAATTTTGGAAGTTAATTTTAACCTACTTCTAATTGACGTATGGAATTGAAACTTTGTATGTATAGTATACGTAGTTCAGATGATAATATTGTTATTTGGTATATCTTGGAGCTGATCTGATGATGGAGCCAGGAGGTGGATAGTGGAACTCTTCAGTGGCTACTTTTCTTTTATATCCAATGATTAATGCAAAAAGCGTGTAGCGCTTTTTGGTGGTGTTTACTTTTAATTAATTTAAACAAGGCGCTCCACACCATTCGAAATAATAAATAATCATTGGATTTATAAAAGAAGTGACAAGCTGCATAGGTACCTATATATCGTAACTAATACATGTAAATTTTATTAATTTACCATTTTTAGTGCGTGACGAAAGCGTGTTTTTTCAAAACTGTATATTTTTATTTTTATAATTTATATCAAGTAAAACTGCACCGTCTCAAGAT
The DNA here is from genome assembly GCA_948150665.1 of Conistra vaccinii. NCBI lineage: Eukaryota > Metazoa > Arthropoda > Insecta > Lepidoptera > Noctuidae > Conistra > Conistra vaccinii. The sequence goes on from OX411321.1 coordinate 833,043, forward strand.
CCCACGGGGGCGGGCGGTGTCAGCGGTATCAATAGTTCATCGTTATCCATCTAAATTACATTGACACGGTGTTTGACCAACACTGTTAGGTGTGTGTTTAGCCGAGGGGAGTACGTCTTTATGACGCAATGAGATGAACTAAATACTATAAGAAGACAAAGTTCAAATGCTGCGTAGACAGCGTGTATGAGACCAACCTTTGTGTTAGTTTTGATCCATTTAAAAGTGTTTAAATTTCTGACAGAATTTCAAAGCAAAAATATTCAATAACTCGGTAGAACTAAAATTACAGCAAAAATGTCCTATGTTAGTATGAGATACTTAGATCTCCATTGATGCATAGTATCCTTTGGTAAGTATGCAAAACTAAGCTAATCATTCAAAAAGAGTAGTCTACATAAGTTAAGTTATGGAATTAGGCGTTACTTTGTGAAAATTCACACATTACTTACTCTACTACACAGTTGGTTCAAGGACATCACTTCACCCCTTCAAGAAAACTAGACAAACGAGCATCAAACGGCAAATAAAGAGAGTCTAGTGACTTGTGACGTCAGAGGAGGAGATAAGAGGAAGCTTGTAAGTCCGGGGCGTGTTATCAATCTATATTGTGGAGCACTTGACCGGCGACATACGCCCCCTGCGAGGGGCGAAACTGCCATGCGATGGTGTATAGATGAACTTTGTTAGATATGGTGTCTCTTTCTGAAGGTATCTACAAAAATGGCTTACAATATTCTCAACGAAAATATACGAAAGAAACAAGTTAAAACAAAAAGCTAATTCTAAATATGAGTAGGAAAATATGCTATGAGACCTGCAACTTTTACCTGGTTACAAAGGTTCCAGTTCTAATGAAAGTTAATATTTCTACAGAACATACTAATGAATATTATCTCTCAATTATAAATAGAAATAATTTTTAATTGTGGGCGCTTTACTTTGTGTAAATAATTTCATCACCACTGCTCTCAAAACGGTGAAGGAAAACATCGTGAGGAAACCGGCATGTCTTAGAACCAAAAAATTCGAAGACATGTGACATCTACCAACCCGCACTGGGCCTGCGTGGTATATTACAGCCCACTCCCTCTCACAGAGAGGAGGCCTGTGTCCCAGCAGTGGGAACATTAATAGGCTGATGATGATGATAATTCTTAATTCGGTTGTTGTAAAGGCTTTTGCAGACCAGCGCAACTTGTCGCGCGACGCGACACGAACAATACAATTTCTAAGAAAACTTCACGGTATAACAATAACTAGTGTCGCGGCTGGTCGGCACAAAGCTTTAGAGACCAAAACTGATACTACCTTTTAGTAGTATTAATAAATAAATGAATAAGCATATCTAACACGCGATCAAGTTAAGTAGTTATCTTAAAGCATAAAACTGTAAAATTGCTTGTTAATGGCCTCAGTTAATGGCTATTAATTTCTATTTTAGGAATCTTACGTACCTGTAGATACCTACGAGTCAATATTAACGGTGACATGTTTGATATTTGAATAATGTTTTTTATATAAAATTCAGATTTTGTTTCTAAGCAATTAGACATTTTAATTTGTAATTTCCATAATATTTACGAGGCTTAGTTAACTAGCTATACCTAGTATTATTAACTGAAGTTAACAACTAAGTTGATCTGGTACTTTTTGATAGGCCTACACTGTCCTCTGATACCTATTAACAGAGTAATTTAAAAAAACCATTGTAAAAAAACCCGACTGCAAAAACACATACCTAACTGAAAAGAGAAAAACAAGCATTATAATCGGGGCCAATGCGGGGACAATAATAATATAACAATAATAACCGGAAATATGGTGTAACTTTTGTTTGTCCCCGCCTGCGATACCAAAATTCTATAGATTATATATAATGCTTGTTTTTCTCTTTTCAGTTAGGTATGTGTTTTTGCAGTCGGGTTTTTTGTTTTTTGAATAATTTTCTTTATTTCAAGTTTTTTTGTTATATTAATATATCTTAATTTGGAATTGACTCATTACCAGCTTTTATTTGATACCAATATTGTTGAAATTTATTTTAAAAAAAACCTTCCCCTCCCTTTTTTTTTAACTTGCAGATGCAATACATAATATATTATATAGCCTATGTCACTTCTACGATTAAGACGAATCTAACGACACCTCCTATATTAAAATCCATCAAGCCGTTTAGGCTACAGAGCGTGCCAAAGAAATAGACATACATACATACATACATACATACATACATACATACATACATACATACATACATACATACATACATACTCTCGAAAAACCCTCCTTCTGGGGCAGTCGGGTAAAAACCATTTATTTTTAAAAGAGTAAGGCTGCGTTTCCACCAGAGATGAGCGAGGATGCGTAGCGAGGGATGTGTGAAACTAACCAATAACATCGCTATCTTAGCTCAAGCTATGACAGTGAAGCGATGTTATTGGTTAGTTTCACACACATCCCTCGCTACGCATCCTTGATCGTCTATGGTGGAAACGCAACCTAACCGTGGAGTTTCTTGCCGGCTCTTCTCCATAGGAAACGACCATTTATAACCGTGCACCTAGCTTATGACGTTTCATAAGTGTCCTTGTTGGTTTATGTGAAATAAAATAATTTGAATTTGAATTTGATCGTAATTATTTTAATTTTAATATTAGTTCCTATGTTACATTTCATACATATTAATTATATTTTTAAATGCTTTTATTTAAAAAACTATTTGAAAAAGCATTTAAATATATATTAAATAGTGGCCCATCGGCATCAGGAACAGTGTCCAAGCTGCCGCTACGCTATATATACGCTATATTACGCTTATTATTAGATGGGTTAGGTACCTATCTATCTGTTGGGGTTGTTGGAAGTCCTAAGAGGAAACCGTGGCGCCCGGCACAGGTAAGGGAAGGAAGACGGGTGGGTTTTAGTCAGTAAGACTCTGGCACGCCCTTCCACTCCGCCCAGAGCGGGAGAAGTCATTTGATGATTTCCAAACCAAAAAAAAAAAGGTACGTATCTATTATTTCACTGTTTTTTAATCATTAGGTATGATCAAAACTCAGTGAAACTTTTTCCTAAACTACAATATTAATATTAAAACACGTGTAAGCTATGAGTTATTTTAAAGGAATATTTTGTTTTGAATATTGTGAGTAGGTACATCTGAATAAAACCCTTTGAGGACCGCCGATGCACTAGACCTTGACGGGTTAATGTTTTAATTAATTTAGGTATACCTTACACAATGTGAAGTGTTTTTACTCTTAGCAATCTCAAAAACCTTATCTTGATATCCGATAACTCCAAGATTCGTATAATTAGACGCAAAAATAAATATGTTTCGGCGCACATAAAAATTCATGGTGCGAAACGAGAATACGGAACGAAAAAACACCAACAACAAAAAACCTTATTTATTATATTAACTAATTTTAAATTAAGGTCAATTGCAATGCAGTAACAAAAAAACAAGGCTTTGGCATAATGTTTGAAGACCAGGAAATGGTCAATCATTTACCTAAGACCTACGACAAAAGAAAAACAAAATCGGTATCGGCGGTAAGTCGGTAGAGATGATAACTGCCAATACACCCGAAAGTTTACATACTAGCCTGAAAAACCACAAGGCCTCAGTAGGTGATACCTCATTACGTGATGCGCAGTTTAGTAAGAAAAATTTCGAAGAACACAACAGACAGAGATACCGATAAGAAAGAATATGGAAGGCGTCTTTGGATATAGCTTTAGCTGAATCAAGAACTACTAACTGAACAGACAGCTGCTGTGCCGCTAGGGAGTTTGCTGCGCCACTTCTTCTTCCCAGCTAAAGCACTAGGAATTGCTGTACGGCAGGCGTTTTCGCGTATTATATAATTTTGAAAAAAAAGTGGTGATTCTCAGCCTAATTTGAATAATTAATGACTTTTGATTTTGCTATGGGTCAGTGTAAAAAAGAAGGAAATTACTATTATCATTATCGCAGTTATCCGAGCCTTAGAAATGTAGGTAGATGATCCAGTCTGGTGCGATAAATAAATAATCATGCATTTGAAACAAGATGGAAAAGTAATTTATTACACAAAACCAACATGGTTTTGCAAGACCACTAAAACATTTGTACAATTTAAAGTACCAACGCAATTAATAATAGTGATATATCAAAAGTCAATCGTGGTATTGAAATTAATGTGTGGATTTTGTTTAGGTCATTATTCATGAATACCTATCATAGTTTTCCATTTCTTTACTCTAGTAAACACAATTTCCCACGCAATTTTCCTATACACACAAACCTCCAAAAACGTTAATTCAGGAATGAAAGCAGGACAATCGACTGGCTTCCTAACGTAGTACATAAATTAAAGACGGCTAACAAGGGAAGGAAGGGGCCGGCATTCCGGCAGCCGGCCGGTTCCGCCGGACGCACTCGGACGGCCGGTCCGGTTCGCCCAGCGACTGACCACCCCCATATGGCCTTCCGTTTGTATATCAAGATAATGTGCCTTTTGATGTAAGGCTTTCAGTTTGTAAAAGAGTTGTCAACCTTAGAATGGATGGTTGTAACAAATGAGAAGGTAATTATTTTTTTTTGATGGACGACCCAGTTTGTGTTATGTAATGTGGCTAACTTACCTACTGAAAACTGAAAATATACATCAAAACAAAACTTTGTGAAACCGATGCCTAGTTTCTACAAAAACCTGCTGGAAGTGGAAATTCCAAATTATACGTATTTCCACCATTTTGCATGTCGATACTACATTGAAGCTGTCAATTCATCTTATGTGCATCGATTGGTTACGTGACGTATGTTGCACATAATATTCAGGATGCGATGCTACACACCAGTATAATCTATGTACTCGTATAACTTAGAATAAGATGTAGTGTAGGTGCAATCACGGTACACGGTAGAACAATCACTGGTTTCGCGTCGCGCCAGCCTGGACGACGCTATAGTATGTTTTGAGCTTGTACCTTTTGAATAAAGTTTATCTGACAAAACCAAAAGTAATTCATTCATATCAGGATGAATTAACGACGATTAAAACGAACAATATACATTCCACAAAACGCCTACACTTTACCACTTCCTTACATTGTAGTTTTTTATGTGTAAAATCTTTTCTCTCGCTTTCCTGCAATCAAAACATAAATCTAAATCTAAAAAATCGAAATAATCAAAACTGTGGAAGTGACTTCGTGAAAAGGGACGCAAATGTGTCACAGGAAGCCAGGGACGCGCACGCTATTTGATTTGACCAATGAGCGCGCGCGGTGCTAGAGTTGGTCGTCGGAAACGACCTTGACGAGGCCCCGGCCCTTCAATGTTGCTTAGTACCAAGGTGAGATGTCAAATGTTACACATCATATGCGACTACTGTAAGATTCGCTCGTTTTTTCTTTTTTTAAATTTGTCTTTTTGAAAAGAAAAGCCACCAAATGAATATAGTAAAATTACTGTAATAGATAACCGAGAGCGGAGAGCAGTGGTGGCCCAGTGGTAACGGGCCCGACTTACGAGTTGTAGGTCGTGGGTTCGAACCCAGGCAGGCGCTTTACTTTGTGTAAATAATTTCATCACCACTGCTCTCAAAACGGTGAAGGAAAACATCGTGAGGAAACCGGCATGGTCGAGAACCAAAAATTCGGAGACTTGTGACATCTACCAACCCGCACTGGTCCCGCGTGGTGGATTACAGCCCACTCCCTCTCACAGAGTAGAGGCCTGTGTCCAAACAGTGGGAACATTAAAGGCTGATTATGGTTATGGTAATAGACAACCGATTGATTGATGAAGATATTTCTGAACTTGAATAAAATGAAATTTACTTATTATCATTAACAGGTCCTTCGTAGCAAGGAAAGTATTAAAGTTCGTAGCAAGTGCTACGAAGTCAAACTTTGAAATTACGAAAACGAATTATTTAACTTGATAATATAGTTGCATGCCTCATCGATAGAACAAATATAGTTTCCTCATCAGGTAGTACATAATATATCTATGTATAACCGATATGTAGCCCAGTACATAAACACGCGTCGAGTCGCTGAAACTAATCGAGTTTTCAGTTCTAAGTTATTCTGTTTGAAACCCGCGAACAAGTTTCAAGACATTTACAGCTTACAATACGATTCTGGTTAACCGTACATTACATGCAGATTTGCAGTTTATTTAGACTCGTCCCAAACAGACTTTCGTGGGGTGTTTTCCCTGACTACAGTGAGAATAAACTTAATTTGGTGGAAATCGTCGTGCTAATTATCAATGCAGAAAAATAAAAAGTTTGCGTGATAGTTTATTTTATTCGTCGATTCGAGCTTGACAGTGCTTTTGTCAGGATGAAACGATTAACAAAGAAGCAACATATCCTTAGTATCCTATAGACTCAATAGTAATGTAATTATGTTACAATGATAAATATTACGTTAACAACTCTATCAAAATCAAGATCTGAACCAAATCGTATTCTCTAAAGTGCTCCACCAACATTCCCGGAATGTAAACGTCTTTAACTAAATTCATGTCTATATCATAACAGTGGTTATGTGCGAGTATTACAGGTACGTAGGTAGGTACAGGTACAAGTACAGGTACAGACGGATCCGGGCCAAGGATTTGTATCGCCCACCGCCCAAGTTCGGTAATCTTGATCGTGGCTCCGAGGTGACCGCGTGATCAGTATCGAGTCGGAGTCAGCTAGGAATGTACTTGAGACCGAATTAGGATGGTAACGGATATCTACACGCATGATTGCTTCCTAAGAGAAGATGGCTATCTCCTACATACCAGACTAGAATAGAAAACTCTATAGAATAGTAAAACTGTTATTTGTAGCACTACTGTACCGAAGGCACTTCTGCGATGAACATGTGTAACTACTTATTAATTTAACGTTCACCGATAGGTGAAACCTAGATAAATTGGAAGAAAACTGTGGTTACAGATTGACAACCAAGCAAAAACACTGTCATCAGCCTAGACAGACTGACTGAGCAGATAGATTAGGCAATTTTACTTAAATAAAACGAAATATTTTATCTGGAATTAAAATACCCTGACCTACGAAATAACCACAAAACACAGCGAACCAGAGTTCAGACTAGTGATGCGCGTAACTCAGTATCGAGTATCGATAGTCATTGTCCGCTCACGCCCGCGTCTGCCCGCCGCGTCGATAAAAAGATTACACATTTGCGTATATGATTCGTGCGTGATGTGAATAATAATGTGGCCTCCCCTCGCACACTAATAGATTTTAATCGGCCGGCCAACGACTTGTGTGTGCGATTTCATTAATTTTTTGGTTTCGTTTTGCTGTGACCATTTCTGTGGTTGATGTTCCATGGAGGTGGTGAGAACGTAAAGGATTGTAGGTAGTCTTACGGATGACATGTGCTCCACCAAACACATTCAGGGCCATTGGCTAATACTTGTAGAATAGTTTCCTTGCCATCATAATTATAAGTAAAGAATAACGATCGCTTTGACAATTCTAATTACATGAAATACAAGACACTTTCGATTCAGCCTTCGTAGAGCGAAATGCATAATTAAGCCATAACAAGTGCACATTAAATTCACTTATCCAACTTTCCTTAGCCATTCTCACTAATCTTACATTAAAGTCTCAGAAGACGAGTAGAACATACAAAAACATTTGGTAAATCACTTTATACTTCAACCTCCCTTGCTTCATTTGAATACAAGACTCTTACAAGCAGCTACTTACCCATCAATGTACGTTAAAAACACGCGAACATTTGTACAGCAGCCGTAATCCGCAGCAAGTTCTCATCCGAAGTGATTGCTCAACGGCTTTCCTCTTTTTTATCTAGTTTATTTTGAAATATTAATGGCGTCAGCATTAAGAGCATTAGTACCCTTTGTTATTGCAGTGTGAGAATCTGCATGGCCTGTGTTTTGCATACGCGGGGCGGGACGCGGATTGTGCCAATGTATTCGTCAACACGTAAATAAATGATGATAAACACTGAGATTTAGTTGTGGGAGTCGAACGAGTTATGTGCAGTGGATAGGGGAATCGACCTGTTCAAGCTAGTGATTCGAAATGGTTGAAGTATATTTATTAGGATATAATTATAAACAATAACTAAAAAAATAATGTACGCCTTCCTACCTATACCTATTGTTCCAGGATATAATGTCATAATGATTTCAGAAGGAAGAAAAAGTTCTTGGGCCATTAGTAACTATAGAACGAGGCTACCTGAGCCTTTAAGAACTTGTTGATCAGGTCCTTCGCCAGATACATAATACATTCTCCAACCCATGTCTCATTCTGTCTTGATAGCAGAGCAAGCGGGGGCTAAGTCTTCTAATTTATAAACGATATACATATGTACCTACATTACAATGGTCTCTCCATTGCGAATGCATATCATAAGCTTAATCAGCCTATAATGTTCCCACTGCTGGGACACAGGCCTCCTCTCTGTGAGAGGGAATGTCTTCGTATTTTAGGTTCAAAGCGGATATCTATGGTTCAAAGACATACCGGTTTAGTCACGATGTTTTCTATCACCATTTTGAGAGAAGTAGTGATGAAATTATTTACACAAAGTAAAGCACCTGCCCGGGTTCGAACCCACGACCTGCCACTCGTAAGTCGACCTCCCACTGCTCGCAGGTTTGCCATACTAAATCTGTCAAAAAACGAACTAGTAGACACATTCACATTCTCCTGGCAACAAAAAGATGTATTTACCTGTTATTGTAGGAACTGGTGAGCACTCTAGCACGAAGAAAATAAGCAACTGTTTCATCAATAATTTCTCCGTTTCAGTGGTTACAGCGGCAATCGACTAATATTAGCCACCGTTCAATGAGCAAACACAACATTTTAATAAACCAGCGGTACAGCCGTACACGGAACGGTTAAAAGATCAATAAAGAGACGATATGAGCCCGCCGAGATATCTACGCTCACAACAATATATCTAGCGATAGTGGAGCGATGTCTGCCCATAATATTCTTTGGGGTGCATCTCATTTGGCTTAAGAACCAGCCTTTGTCAACAAAGTTGGGGGCGGACGGAAAAATCGATAGTGGCCACGAACGCAGGCCTCCGATCATCGCCGCTTGTCTCCCGTAATTCGTGTCTCAATTTTAAATAAAATTTAGAATGTATTAAATTTCGAAGACGATTTAGTCATTAGTTGCCTAGATTTCTTCCAGAGAAGTCGTGTGTTGGATATATAAGAAAGCTGCCCAAGGGCAGGGAAAGGGAGGGGGGGAGTTGCACCTGCAGATTAAAATTATTGTAGGTATTAGCAAACTAAGACATAGCATTACTTGACCTTTTCGCCACCATGGCTTTTCTAAATTGCAAACTTAACACCCAAAAGATTTCTTAAACGGTTACACCATAAAAGGAAAAAGTTCGTGAGACTAATGTTGCAGTATAGTTTAATGTTAACCGTAAACAATATCCATATACTTTACAACGACATAGGAATTCCATTGTACGACGCAAGAACATGTAGGTTAAGATGCAAATAAGTGAAACTGCGAACACATGCAGCAGCTAAAACAAACTGCTCGTAATTTACTGTTTTCTGTATCATCAGTACATTCTGATGTAAGTTGCTATACTTTATCATTATCAAGCAATATTGGTCAGTTAATATCTTCAGATTCATTTCGACTAGAAGCAACTGAATGTTCATTACCAATAATCAGTAAGCACAAACACAAACACCCTCAGCCCAACCTGTAGATCTCATGCATCGCATGTGTTTCGGTTTTGTTTCTCGAGGAAGTGCACCAATTTTCAGACTTTAGAGTTACTTCTCTTTCGAGAATGAGCCTGGTGCGCTTATCATATGTGGGAGGTTTTCATACTCTTTAGTTTTGACTACCTTTTACCACACACCAGCACTTCTGAGGACCTAGAAAACGCCACTGATGCCGCAATTGGCGTACTCACCCAACTCGTTTAAACTAGTATATGTATTTACCATCGGCTCAAATAGAAGAAGAAGAATACCTTTTGATACTGAACTTGAACTTGAAACTCTACATTCAAAGTCAAGGCACTAGAGCAACAAAACAAACAATTAGTTAACAAATTATAGAAACAACCACGCTATCACTTTCAATACAAAAAGTGATGGATCGTTAGAATATTGAATAAATAATTAAAATAATAATAAGGTATCGTCAGTAATGAGTGCTAATCACAAGTTATAGCGGCTGACGCATGGTGATACGTAAATTATTAATCATTACTTCATTAAACAATCAGATATGCTAATTTTGTATGCGTAATTCATTCTAGTTGGCATAATATTAAAGAGAGTTAGAACAGCTTAGTTAGTGGTCGAATGTTAGTAGTAGGTAATGGTTGAGTAGGTATATACGATGTTGGAGTTTTCCAAAGAACTGAAATACTTGCATGGCATCCGGTGACAAACAAATAAAACAAAATATTTTTTTAATGAATCTCTTTGGTACAATTTTACAATAGAACAATAAGCTAACTAAGTAAAGGTAACGAGTCTAAATAGCATATAATATACTCGTAGGTAGGCGTAGGTACGAACAATAGGTGTTCTATGGGCGAAAATTCAAGTGTCAAAGTTTAAAAAAAACCGAATTTATGATAGTCATAAATCAATTATTTATTCTAATTTAAGTTACATTCAGAATACTTAAATAGGTATAATTTTATTTAGTCTACATAGTGCAGTAGTAGCAAATTAAAATAAAATAACGTTACGGTTCTATTAATTATAAAATATGCAAAGTTTTCACTAAACGGCGGATCATTTTTCATAGTCACACGTGTGAAACGGTGATTAAGATCGAGCGGCGTACGCGCATGCCAACTGTAAGTGGGTAGACCTCCGGTAATACTGTTAGCGTGAAGTCAGTGAATAAAAAATATTTTATGTGGTAAGCAGAGAAGAAAATAAACACTTGATTTCATAATTTTCATAATGCTGAAAGTTAAAATGTTTTAGATACGAAGAGGCGTAAAATGTAAGTGCTCTGAATAGAAAAAAAACCCGATTCGTGTTTGGTTTCCTAATTTGACACGGTTTATACGTAAATAATAAATCATAGAAAGCAAAATAAGTTGAGGAGAAATCAAAGCGAACCAAGAAGAAACAACTTACATGAGTTGCTGTTGAAGGAGGAAACAATAGTTGAAATGTATCGAGAAAAGTAGGAATTGACATTTAAATCAAATATAACTATATTTGTAATCCAAAACAGTAGTCCAGCGACTCCAGCACGAATCAATAGACAAGAAAGATGGCCTCAGTGAAGTTCACAAGACTCGTAGCCCGCTACACCGCGCACCGCTGCACCGTCGCCGTGGGACCGCGGCCCAAGGCGCGTAATAAGCAGCGAAATGCTAATCCCCAGCATACATGTTTGTGTAATGAGGCTACTTGCTCGCTTAAATAAATATTGAGTGACCGTTCAACGCGCTGAGTTAATCAATCTCTCACAAGCCACTTAAAAAATTGATGTTAAATAATTACAAGTGATGGATTTTTGCCGTGCATTCAAATAGAAAAAGCTTCTCAATTACAACTTTGAATAGTTGCTTTCTCTGGTGTGAAGGAATAGATGTTATCGTGTATCATTCAGGTTGTAAATTGTTGTTGAAAGTTGAATTAATGATTACAATAATGTTATAGGGTAATGATGTAATTAATCACCTATGCACAGGTATAAAAGCCCTTGTACATTCATATTTTTTGTACATAAACAACATCACAATTAAAAAACTTTACAACACAACAAAAAGTCCCATTTAAAGCGCGTTCCGAATTCAAATCAGACACCCGCTTGGTTTATTACGTCGATATGTAAATTTTGTACAGCGTCACTACCCTTATAAAGACCCTGTTTGAATTGAAAATTTTGTTGAACGAGCGAGAGTAAGCCGACATTCAGCCAGTGCGGCCACGTCTTTCAGCGAACTCGCTGCTTCTCTAACGTAACACGCAAATAAAAGGTTTAAAAATACATAATCGCTGTGTAAAATCTCCTTATTTACACGTACTATTGTTGTTATGATAATCTGTGACTTGAACTGTCAAAAATGCGCGCAAACGTGTTTGTTTTATAACCTGTGACATTTTGATCTGTCAAAAAGCGCGCGTACATGCAGGATTGCGATTGGTTCGCTTCTGTTCGGTTGTTATGGCGGCAAAAGATAAGCGGTAACGAGTGACGTGTCACTTGATATTTCGATCTGTCAAAATGTGAAAGAGATAGAAGATAACGTTGGAGGGGGACGGAGTGATCGCGTGCATATTACGTTTTCCGTAACGTAAGTAAATCATTAAAATTTTATTATAGCTTTGATACAAAATTGAACTTTGTCTGGCGATTGCATACAAGTAAATTAAATATGCCAACTACTGGCTATGCAGAAGCATTCAATTAGTTAAACGTAACCAATTAAGAAAATCTTCATAACAAATTATTCAAATTAAATGAGTTCTAATCTCACCTAATCTCACTTTCTCCTATTAAGTGAGATGATGGTTAGACACCATAAAATGGTGGTATTTAGATTTGATGTGGTATTTTAATAAAGCGGAGGTATGTGTGTTTAGCGGGAGGCGATAACTCATAGAGAATGACCTCATCACGCTAAGGGAATGGCACTCGGTATGCGTCATGGAGGACGTGATACGACGTCGTCCTAGTTCGTGTGCCGATATCTTTATAATATCCTCATATCGCACTTATCTTCTGATATTTTAATTTTATAAATAGACCTATTTCTTTTAATAGCGTGTGATAAAAACTAATGAAATGACACTTTTTCTAGTGAAAAACAGTATTCAGAATTTTTTTATTGTTTGAAATATTTCTCTGTCGACTTCAAATGGAAGTCTGTGTAAGAAGTACTTAATTAAGTATTTTAATGTTTCTATTTTACAAAATAATTAATTAAAACACAGTTGAGGCCCTATGTCTGGCCCAGACTAAGCAAGCTAGGGATCACCCCATCCCAAGGGTGACATAAGAAGCAAATTGTTAGTAGGAGCAGCATCAGTTTTTTTATTGGATACATTCAATATATTTCGAGGCCGAACAGGAATTAAGACCAGTCTTACAAGAACTGGTTGAATGATAAACCACCTACACAGTAGCAGTCTACATCGAGTTCAGTGTTTAGTAACGGACTTCGAACGGCTCACAGAGTTTACAGACAGACCACACGTCTTGAGATACAGCCAGCTAGGTATTTGAAATACAGCCTGGGAAATTACTTGTTAAGCATATTGACACCCTGCGTCCATTTGCCGTGTGATAGCCATTGTATACAAAAATTACAAAGTATGTTAAGTTGTGATTTATATACCTATAGGGTGACTGGTAATTACTTAATTAGAGACCAATACTTAATCACGTAATTCTACTCATCATTATGAACAACTTTTACTGTGGGAACAAACTAGATATCGCGAAAAAAATATCAGCTGTTTCCTACATTTTGACGAGATATGCGAACATTTATTATTTATTATTTATTATTTTTCGGGATTTAAGGTCTGGTCCCATAGTAAAAGTTGTTCATAATGATGATTAAAGTCACGTGTTTAAGTATTGGTCACTATTTCACTAATTACCATTCACCTTGAATATAGACAATTAATGTTGGTACCTAGTCAATTTGATTAACAATTAATTTCCCTGACTTTACAACAAAAACTTTCATTGGACTATAAAACTAAACAACCGTCCTGAAAGTAAAACAACTTATTCAGTCTTCGCTTCGCTTCGCTTCGCTTCGCTTCGATGTTTTAATGATATCTAACCCCAAAATGAAGAATAATCGAGCACATTCCGTCACTGAATGGTTTTAAATGAACGTCACAACTATATGAAAAGCAATAAATTGCGAACTGTCTGTTAATGAAACGGCAATGCGCTGAGTGGAGACATGATTGAACTGCGCCCTGTGAGAGCGAACCAAACTATTCAATAAACTGTTATGGACTGATACCTACCATGTTGCACATTTGCCCATAGCAGTAGAAAATCAGTTTTCAGTATTTTGTTCATCTCGAGTTTCTTACTAATCGGAGTTTTGTTGTTGTCATAGACTACTGATATAGAGTCTACTATTTATTTAGGTCTTTCACGGTCATTAATTGGAGGTTTGCAGCGTTTTCAAACGCTGCAAACCTCCAAGCAAATGCAATTTATTTTGGTGGCAATTTAGACACTAGGAAACAACAGCAGATAGAACAAGGTAGATGTTTCCTGGATCTGTTCTTGCATAGCTACTTCCATTCCTATCATTAAGTATAACCAACCCTTTCTTTACCACAAGCGGGTATATCACTTAGGAGGGCTCCCAAGCTTAATGACGAAATTATTTAAATCTGCTTTTCAACACGGCTGAAATAAAGTTTACATAAGTTGCCAACTTATCGGAAATTAGTATATTCAAGTAAAGAGAGGCAAACCTAGAAGAAAGTCAACAGAATAGTTGAACAAGCATACAAAACTTGAAACATTTTGTTAGAGACATGAAATACATTTAGAAAATGGTTGAGGTTGCCTGTTGCTTCACATGTATTAGAGGAATATACCAGACAATCAAATTGCCTATTGTGAAATTTGAACGTGACACTCGAAACCATATTGCAAGAACTCAAGAACATTTCCCAATCCGATGTTCGTTAGGTCTCCAATCGATGACCACTCCAGTATTGAATCCTGCAGTACCCTCACTGCTCCTCAGCCTCGGGCCACGATTACCATAACAAGACCCCTATTACGCACCTACGGCTATACATCGACCACCTTAACTTTACCGTTGCCAACCCGAAACTCACGAACAAACACTTCGACAGCATAATTTTCGCAAGTGCACTAATAACTTTGTAAAGTCTTTTGTTACTGTCAAAACTAGAATTTGACAGTCGAATGCTTCGTTTGTCAATTGCTATTGATTACTTACGGTGTAGTAGGCTGCCGCCGGCTAATTTGGGGGCTGCAGTTAGGTATTTTTCGTCGCTAACTAGATAACAAGTGGTTTTAAATTGGAATCTACATAATAATGCGCGCGAGGGTAGTGTAATGAAGTTGCGAGGGTGCGCGATGTCACTCATCGTCTCGTCTCGCGCGTCGACGTTATGTGCAAGTTATTTACTACATATTGCAGCTGTAGGTGAGTGTATGTCTGCTGCATGAAAGCCCCCGGTAGCTACATATTGGATAGCAAATTTCTTTCTAGTAGGTAAGCTGGGGAAAATTCCAGAACGCCTTTCTTTACGTGTAATTAAAATGCTGTAATAGTTTAGTTGGGAACTCTGCTAAGAGAAATGCTAAAAGAAACAGTCAGGTAACACCTCGTACAACACTCATTAACCTGTTACAAGTTCACAATCCATCATCTAAGCTAAGAATAACTTTTAGTCCAAGGTTAAGGAAAATTCTCAAGTTTTTATTCACGCCAACAGATGGCGCTGTACACAAACACCTTTTTTCGCATTTCTCAACAAAAACATTCTGCTCACAGTCCACTAACCACCCGAAAAACTATGTTATTTACCTTGTTTTAAAAATATAAAAGGGCAACAGAACGGCAGAGCCGCCGCCGGCGGACAATTAAAAAAACATTGGCGGTACGAACGGAGGAAGAGCACGTGCTATAAATTATCAATATCCCATGATAAAACAAACGCGCTCGCAATCCACCGCTGTTTGTGTTTTGTCCTTTTGTTTTTAAACAAAACTTTGTGGTACCGCTTCACAGCACTGAAATAGACATAAAAACAACAAAACAAACACGAAAACTATAGTTAAAATTATACAGAAAGTTACAGAAAAATAGTGGAAAATACAAAAAGAGATTTCTAGCAGAGCGTGGTTTCGATCCACGGACCTCTGGGTTATGGGCCCAGCACGCTTCCACTGCGCCACTCTGCTCTGTGACAAAGTGTGCGAAATAGCCGTGTAGGTTTTATCTGTGGACCAATTGCCTGTCATTTTCATGATAGGGTAAAAATCCGAACTTTTTTTTCGCAATCTATAATATAATAATGAATTACACGAATTAGATCATTTTCTAAAGTCTGCTTTTTATATTTTTACAAATAAAATGTGAAATTGCCAAAAATATTTATCACAAAAGGGATTTTGAAAGTAGCATTAAACATTCAAGTGTTTTAAAACCACTTGAAAATATTTCAATTGAGAGTGATGTGTACTTAACTCAACGGGGTGGGCAGAGTGGTGTCAGTAGCCGTAGGGCACTTTTATTTAGTTCCAGAGAAATGAACCTGAATGCCGCATAAATTGTTATTTATGTCGGAAGATTCAATTTTTGTTTTTCATATTCGTGTAAGTACACCCGTATAGCTTTTAATTAAATTAAAATAATTATGTTTTTCTAAATTGTAAATCCCTTAATATACCCTTAATATAGGTACTTTAAAAATCTAGTTTAACAGACTGCAATCAACAAAACTTTATGCTTTTTTAATAAAGAACTTAAAATAAAAAAAAACTTTATCTGTAAGTAAGTACTGCGATTCACGTAATTCTAAACAATTTATCTGAAAGAAATAATAAAAATTGCTAAAATATCAAACAACAAAACTTTCCTCAAATTGTTTTTCCTTTATTTTTTGCACACAAACTCATAGCTACTTAACGAAGGCGTGAAACAGTTATTACGACAAATGACGTGCCCCAGTGCGAGAATTAACAAATATGGCATATCATTTGTGTGCGCGGCCGGCTAGGGTGGAGAGGGCAATCATCGGCCGCGCCACTGCAACAATGGAAGACCTCGGGGATCCTGTGACGCCAATAAAATGGTACAAACGTACAAAGACGCCCCGCGGCGCCGCTCGGCAATGGTGGCGTTCTTTATGGTATTAGAACTGTTAATCTCGGAGGCTAGGGTGTCGACTTTATTGCTTTTTAGGTCCGGTGCTGCTAATCTTGTTGAGGAGATCCGAGATGCTGGTTCATTTGTGTAGGTGACGGACGAGGAATTAGCCTGCTAAATGGTCTGTTTGTTATTTAGCAAAGAAAGTTAAGGAAATAAATAGTAATAAAGCAAAATACCACGTACTTTCCAACCAATGTGTAAGGAAAGAGAAGTAGGTAACTGAATGAAATATCAAAATTATGTACTTACACTTTACTCACAGAACAGATGGTGCTTAGGTTATACCTACCCAAAAACCACTTGGCTCAAATCACAATATGTAACCTTCACTATGATAAAAGAGCTAAGTATCAATTTGAATTTAATTAGGTAGTCCCTTCTCGTTCATTCTAAACATTTTATTAAAAGTGACAAATTAACCCACGCTTCTACTAAAAATGCAACCAGCCAACGCAAAGGGTTGCCACACTAAGGAGGGTGCATTCCTCTCGAACCATAAACCAAAATTAAAACTTTTCGATACATTACTCTCGCTCAATAAAACCATTCCGCTTCTGACTAAATACTCAGCATTAAGGTGTCCTTAGTAACATGACATTGCTTTTCGACACCCTAACTTAATTCGAAGTTCATTACCATTACAAAATCAACCCTAATCACTGAAGATAAAGCATTTTTTTGGAAATTCAAGAAGTATCATATAGGCCGTATATGTTGCTACTTAGAATAAAAAATCTTTATGAATGGGGTCGGCGTGTGACGCTGTTGCCCTACTTTAATAAATTATTTCAGCATTTCAGTTGATTTCAGTCAATTGTTTTATGATTTTTCATACCGATCGGATTTCGCTATCAAGTTATAGTACGAGTACGACACAACTTAGATGTAGCATAGATTTGAAAATTTTCATTCATTCATTTAAATTTTACGAATGTATTTGGCTATATGACTTTACAAGTTATTGCGTTTTCGAAAGATCATTTTCACCTAAAGCTGTAATAAAGATTGGTGATTTGGAAGGTGCACTCAGTTCGGATGGTGATCGGTTTTACGAATTTTGCCGATGCTACATCAAAGTTGTGTCGTACTGTACTAGATTTTGGAATCGTTTTCTTCATAAAGTATCGACAAAAAATGTTAATGAAAATGCTTGTTAACGCTTAAAACTTGACTTTAACAAGAATATCGTGTCAGATAGCCTTTATCAATATTTAAAATGTTTTAAATACATTTTTTTTGTACCGCTGAGCTCTTTGCCTGTATCTCACTCTCTCACTCTGTCAAGAGTGATCAGGCCGAAGATGGAAGCAAGCTTCACCCGGAATCCTCAACCACAGAGGAACCGGCTATCTCACCTCTTACTGCCGAAACACAACAATGATGATAATTATGATTGTTGCTAAGGTGAGTAGGGCGACAGACTTAGATAAGATGGTGGTAGCTTGCCAGGTGGACTAAGAACAAGCCCTACCACCAACCAAACTGAGCAGAACATTTTGCCCCCACTGGGAATCGAACCCGGGACGTCCGGGATTTAAAAAAAGACTGTTCCGGACTATTCCTCAAATTGCTATTAGCAGAATAAACAGTACTTGCTAGAGTAGACACCGTTTATTGAGTCAGTCCATTACAATGCTAAAAATAGCCCAGTTATCAGAGCCTACAGTTTTAGCTACAATCTGAAAGTAATATTCATCCAACATAATACAGTATTAAGTTCCCCACATCCACCCCAGCATCATTCATAAAATAATAGTGTTCGTCATCAAAAGGGACGTTTAACAAATGATACGACGTACTTCTATTGTTAAATCTTTTGTTGTTTTGTTCGTACTTTCTCATGCCATATCGTAAAACATCGTAAATTCCGATTTCATCACTCAATTCTGCACGTAGATGTGTAACTTTGAAGGTTTATTTTCCGTTGGCATCGTCTCCATAAACTCTATGTTTTATTTTCACATGATTTGTAATACGTACAGCTAATAAGTCACATGTGTATAATTATTATTTTATTGCTCGCGATTCGAATGCAAGTCATGATCGTTTATGTTTGGGTGCACTGTCTCACTTCTTTTGCTTTCGTTTTAACTTTTGATCGTCGCTCATTGTTTTATAGAAGCGTAGGACGTATTATATTGTCAGTTGTGATTTGTGCTGACTGTTTTATGTCGCCGTTTAACTCTACACAATATTGTAAAGCGATAAGCGATAGTTTTTATGTTCTTTAATAGCGTTCATTGTCATCGCGTCAACCTTTGCAATTGTAATTACTGGCGTCTCGTATATTTTGCAGTGATATGGATAATTCAAGGATGTTATTTATGCGTACAAGCTTTCCCTTCCACTTTCATATATCTATTACCTTTTTGTTTTGAAAATTGTTATCGAGTTGCAAGTGTCTGCAAAAAAAAAACTTTCAATTCAACCTTGATTTACGTTTATGGGAATTTTCAGCAGGTGGCATGATAAGTCATTTGTAACCCCAAAATATCATTCTTTTCAGAAACAGAAAAACAGTGCAAGCTTACTTTTAATTTTTTTTTGTGAAATTAAACACAGTATTTACTGGTTCACTTGCTTGGTCTGCCACCACTCAGTCACCTTGCATGCGGTACCTGCCTCCCATTTTCCAAATATCTACCTATCTACTCGTGACATAATTTTGGCAGCTTCTACGGATTGACTGAGGCGTGCTTTCCTATGAGAACATGCAAAATAAAAATGCACCAATAAATTAATAATCCAACTTTATTGCATAAATTCACAAGCACGCCTACAACAATTAACAACACAGTCCCATAATGCCAATGAGAACGTAATCGTGCTGCAGCCACCATAACTCATCCGGTAATGTTTTACGAAGCGCGTTTTGTTTGGACCGTCACCCATAGGAGCTGGTCCATTGATAGCGATCGACACGCGTCCATTGTGTGCTGGTCTTCGTGACCCGAGGGTCTGCCACGACACGTGCACTTCATTATTTTCGC
The DNA here is from genome assembly GCA_948150665.1 of Conistra vaccinii. Taxonomy (NCBI): domain Eukaryota; kingdom Metazoa; phylum Arthropoda; class Insecta; order Lepidoptera; family Noctuidae; genus Conistra; species Conistra vaccinii. Next base: position 852,938 of record OX411321.1, read on the forward strand.
GCCAAAATGTTCCAACAACGCTTTGTTAGGAGATTAGGCGCGAGGGGAGGTGTGAGACTCGCTTTTTGTTTTCGTTTTGATTTTGACGATATGTTTTGTTAGAATGTTTTATTAAATGTCCGTTGTGGCTTCTGTGATTATTATTAGCCTGTAGTTTGCCGAACATAGCAATAATAATAATAAAAAATATCATCCGCAGTGATGACAGTTGTCTGAGAATATCCATAATTACATCCGTGGGTATTGTGAGAACAACTTTGTCATGATTTCAGATTTGTTGAATAACTTCCATTCACCACTCACTCAGTAAAATTTAATTTTCGCATAACTTACTTGTTACGCCTACCAAGTAGCTGCGACTACAAGCTTGTCATAAGTTCTCACGATGCCGATGATATCTTAGCTTCCAATCGATGCCCACCTTTGCAATTAAATAATTTCATTACAAATCAATCTACCTAGCCTTTTCCCAACTATGTTGGGGTCGGCTTCCAGTCTAACCGGATGCAGCTGAATACCAGTGTTTTACATGGAGCGACTGCCTATCTGACCTTCACAACCCAGTAACTGGGTAATACGATACCCCTTGGTAAGACTGGAGTCTAGACTTTCGGGCTTCTGAAGACTCGTAACGACTGTCAAAGTTCCACGAATGACAGCCGGGACCAACGGCTTAATGTGCTTTCCGAGGCACGGAGGAGTCTCGGTATGTAAAGATGGTCACCCATCTACTGACCAACCCCGGCAAGCGTAGCTTGACCTGAAGAATCAAAAAAAAAAAAAAAAAACATTACAAATCGTAAGCCAAAAACATTTAGGTTTCCTTCAAAAATAGAGATATTGCCTAGAATATACTGAATGAACCGTAGTAAATATAATACGTTTTAGAACACAAACTTTGCAAGAGACAGGAACTATAAACCATGAATAAGCCCCAAAATATAGCCAATTCATCACAAACACAATGGCAGAAATCATAAAACAGTTCACAAGGACGACGTCGTAACAATAACCCTAGTCATATCAATAGCGGGTTAGTTTATTCCGCTTTTTCGGCCCCTATTCATTAATGGCCCCAATACGAAAATATTGAAACACAACCGGTACTATCGTGCTATTACGCCGGGTACGCCGGGTACGCCGGTGGGCGGTACCAGTGCCATATTTATTATTTTTGTCACCATTGTACGCGTCGGGATTATAGCCAGTATTTAGATAAAATTGGGGATAAGGTCCGCTAATCTGGGCTTTCACCCTATTGTGGTAGTGTGCTATCGATTATTTTTTTACTTGTAGCAGTGTGACCTAAAATAACGTAGATATTGAGTTCTATGCTTAAATATTCTATATTCTATGCTTAAATAATTATACATAACTAAGCGTAGCCTCTCGGCCTTCACCTTGAAATAAGTAAATTATAAAACTGGTGCGTTTATCTCGTAAACGCCCCGAATTATTTGTTCGCGTCAATGCATCTCGTGCATCACCCGCGTGGTACAATAATAATTGTATATAAGTCTTCTGAAACACGTTTTACTGTATAAAACGTTTAAAACAATGATAAAATTCGTCCGTTTATCTCGTAAACGACCCGAATTATTTGTTCGCGTCAATGCATCTCGTGCACCACCCGCGTGGTACAATAATAATTGTATATAAGTCTTCTGAAACACGTTTTACTGTATAAAACGTTTAAAACAATGATAAAATTCGTCCGTTTATCTCGTAAACGACCCGAATTATTTGTTCGCGTCAATGCATCTCGTGCACTACCCGCGTGGTACAATAATAATTGTATATAAGTCTTCTGAAACACGTTTTACTGTTTATAACGTTTAAAACAATTGTTTTATCTGGTGAAGAAAAAATGGATGAGTCTGATGACTCTGATGAATCGGTGTTGTACCGGTGTCGTTTCATGTACGTAATCTTCGGATTTTTTGAAGATAATATTCCTTTTCATGTTTTCATTTCGGCATGATAACATATGCCAACTTTAATCACACTTTCAACTAGTTTTAAACACTTTAATTAATATTCTTTGGGAATAACAGCGTACTGGTTGCCGCGCAAACGTAAAGAAGGACAGATGACATATAGAACAGATATACTACACTTGTGCGTTTAGTTTTTGCTTTCAGTTCTAAATATGCGTTTGGTTGTCGACTGCGATAAGGAAGCTGCATTGTAAATATTATATCTTCGAACGAAGCCCTTCGTATAATAATGATCGAACTTCACAACAGGTAAGTTCGTTTGATCACTTATTATTTTTTTACTTGTAGCAGTGTGACCTAAAATAACGTAGATATTGAGTTCTATGCTTAAAGGTTCCTGAAATGATGTATCATAGAATTAAGTCGTTTTCATTACAATGTTCTGAAAGTCAATTTCTCGGAGTAGATTTGAAAATCTGGTTGAATGTGAATTAGTTTGGAACTCTCAAACTATCGGACACTTGACAAGGCAAGTCGGTGTTTTCCTAAGTTCTCTATTACATTTCTTAGCAGAAATGCTGTAATTTATTTTCACTATCTCTCTGTGACCCATTTTCAAGTTTCCCAGCGTTTAGTAACGAGAATACCTCAAAAAATAAAATTTGCCCTAGTAACAACAAACATGAGAAAGTTTACCAATACATACATTACTACAGCCATGGCTCGGCCTGCACAAACCCTGCGTGGGCGCAAATCTTGTGCCATTTTACGACACGTTTACTGCCCCGAGATAATCGTCACACAGTATTATTACGTTATTGTCAATTCACGGCTTTATACGACTGTCGTGTGTGAATAATACCGTCTGGACAACTCCAGCTCAACCTGGATCGATATTTTAAGTTGTTATTTGGATAGGTGTGCCTGAATTTCATACTCGCTAGGAATATTTAAGTTGTTCTTAATCACAGATGATTCAAGCATATAGATAAGTGCTGGACAATGATTACGTAAGTGAAATTTTCAGCTATGGCTGGAGTCAATGAATGTTAGTTTAATATCTTCAAATACTTGGATAGCGTCTTTAAGACGAAACTTTAGACTATATTCTGATAAATTAATTAAGACTAAGTTAATATTTCCTTTACCAGTAACTCGTTCTCAACCTTATAACGTTTCAAAATTCAATTGGATCGGCAATTGGGGCCAATTTATATCAGGATATATAATCTCAAAATAGTTGGTACTTTGGTACTTTGGCAGAGTCCCCAGTCACGTAGTACATTAGCACTACACTATGCAGTGTCGTATAACCCTTGAAATTCCGCCTCGGGTCAAAGCGACCCCTTCACTTCACAATATCAGATCAAGGAATGTCTTTGAGAAAATTTACAACGACGCTTTAGATGGCGCAACTTTGAATAACTTATTCTATACCCGCTACATACTTGAGCTTGTATTTAAAGTACTCACAAAATGCTGTCGGTTTATTTTAAAATTATGCACATGAGACTTACAAGTTTACGAGCTATTTGTTCAGTTTGAAATTGTAAGTGAATTTGTGTGAGCATATTGAGATAGTGATCAATAAAACTAATTACCCCTGAGTAAGATTCAAGCTTTAAATGAGATTATCAAGTTTAGTTAATTCATTATTAGTTTCTCAGTGAAAAGTCGATGATTTCTACGTATATCCTTTCAGTTCCATACCCAATCTTGTGTGAGACCGCAGCCAAACTCACTCGAGAATTGTCTTGACCGCAAGCTACACAAGAAGCATCCATTTTCCATAAACGAGGTGATCAAAGCTGTAATCATAGATCGTGGTTGTAATGTAGGTGTAGGTGTGTGTAGGTACTATAATATACCATGCAGACTATCCGCGTATAGAAACTTTACCCCTGCGTATTGACAAAACAGCTAAGTATTTTTGTTCTTCTTACTTTTGTAAAAAGCCAATCGAACCAAATAATCAAATCCGATTCCAATCGTCCAAAAAATGATTCTCGAAACAGCCCACTTATCTAAACGGTCTACAGCACGTCTTGAACATCAAAAACAAAACTGAGTACGGGAAAAATCATTACTTGTTCGTATTGTTTTGAAAAAGCCTGCCCGCCCTACGAGTGGTGCCGGGCGGGCAGGCAATCAATACGCGGCGAGACCCGAGCTGCATACTAAGTGAGCCAGGTACTGCTGCGTCTGCCGCCACGTGGTGCACCTACCCTACACATCGATATTCAGAAGACGTGTTTTGCTACTAATTTTTGGATTAAGGAGTGCAGTTGTTAAGAGTGTAAGGAGGGTAGTTGGACTTTAGCTTACAGGTTTAAAGTTTTTGAATTTCATTGTAAGAATATGAAGTTAATGCAGGACTTTATAGAAGATTGCTACAAATAATTCAAAGAACTTATGACTCGTCAGTTCTCGAAAGTTATACCTAATATTTTACTTCCAGCCTCTTCGTTTGGCTTTTGAAGATTCATGAGCAAATACGCTCAACAGATAGACACTGTTTAGGTAACTTAGCTATCTAGACAGTCAATAGCCAAAAGAGACGGAACATCTAAAACCCAATGTTCAGACGAACAGATAACCCGTCCAACACAAACAATGAGTCAAACAATGAAGCTCTCATCTCGAGAGCCAATCCAATCATCTCAAACAGTAACCGTCTGAGATAACAATACTCCGACAACCCTTGAGAATACGAGCAAATCAACTTAGCTTACTTACTACATTCAGCGCCCTTGTTGACTTTTGACGTTTCACTATATTGGCTATGTTATCTTAGTTTACTTAATCAGCGTTGTGCGCAACCGATTCGGTGTGTGGTCTCCGGGGGGCTCTAACCGGTTAACCGGTCCCTAACCGGCTCGCCCGGACGCCGCGCCGCACAGAAGGGGTTTTTCCTCCATAACGCTCCGAAAGGAAAATATTCCTTATCTTTTTAATTATGGCGCAGCGTCGACTGTTCCGCTAGATCATCTGTTTTAATTTTCTCGCTGTCCTTGGGGAGAGGATAATGTTATATGTGGAGCTGGATTAATATCGTCGTTTATTGTGATGGAGACGTATCGGATGCTGATTGTTTCCTTATTAGTCAATAAGGATACGCAGTGAACTGTCACGTGGGATTTTAATATGTTACTTTATAAACAAAAAGTTAATGTGATCTCTTATAGATATAATCATTATATTTCTAAGGAGCATACTACTCACACTAACTAACATACGTATACACTGGCCACTTAATTCTGCCGTCGCTGCAAGAACAAACCAACGTAATTTGTAAATCATTTCAATCTAACATTTGAAATCACTACATTAATTCTCCGTTTCGCAGTGGTAGCTACCATTCGGCGTCACTTCACCAACTGCCAAGTAACCCTCAAATCTGGTGTCAAACTACATCCCATCTGTCACTGCTATCCCGCCATAAAAACTTAATAAGCGATCCGTCACCATAAAATAACCATTAAAAACCCGTCGGACGCTTTTAAAAATGCATCAAGAAATGAAATTGGTAGTTAATTACCAAGAGAATTCGCGGATCAGATTTCAGTAGGGTGGGGACTGGTGTTACTTACCACGCGAACTTCAACGAAATATTATATCTTGCTACACCATGTTTCACACACGCCTTGATACCTTTTAAACGTTGGTATCTATTTACAATACGAACACCTGAAAGAACAGTCAAGTTCATCAAAAAACTTAATCAAATAAAACCCCATCATGCAAAAGACCTCAACGAGCTAACTCATCAAAAACAGAACGTCAATACAATTCATCTTTATAACGTCAAGCCCTAAACACTCCACATTGATATGTATGCAAATATTTACTATCACAGCATATAACAGGTACGCACATACCCCGACCCTGTTCACGAATGAACGCTTGACTGACTCCTAACGAATCATTCGCCCTCTGTGTAGGTACTGTGCCGTAGGTATTAGGTATGGCGTAGGATATGAACGGATCTCAATTTGAAATTTGCACGGGGTCTGTGAGGCCCCCACGTCCAATGGAGGCCTCCTAAAGGGAGGGTCGCAGCGCTAGTGTTAATTGCGTTTCTGACGGTTTATGATTTACATTTGTACTTTTGTGATTGTTAATTGATTTTGGGGGGTAATTAATAGAAGTTTGTTTTTGGTATTCATGGATATATAATTGGTTGAGTTATTATAGCGGTAGAAAATCTTGAAAAGTTAAGAAATGTGGCTTGTTATTGACTGCGAGATATATTATGGGAATAATACTATTTAACAAATTTCTAAATCACCATGATCCTCGCAAGTAGTCAAGAAGAAACGTTTTTCTACTGCGAGGCTACGAACAGACTGCTACCACATTTATATAAGCTTTGTTTCCGTCTTAATCTTTGAAATACTTTTTAATCTGTGATCCACCAAAAATATCAAAAACAGCCACAATTATAACCACCAAAAAGCAATTTAAAAAACCCAATAAACTATCGAGTAACAAAGTGAAACGGGAAAAATAATCGAATACGCATCTCATTATCGGTCGCTTTAAACTAAGGGACCAAATTATCCCTTTGCATTGACAAATAACAGGCTGGCAACTTCCTTGTTAACTATCAATGTGTGGGCACACTACACACTCAGGAAAGATACTCCATAATGTAAAAACAACGTTAGTACAAGAAAAATAAAGCTGAGATTTGCTTAGTCGGCAAATTGTCACATGAGTTTCCAGAAAATGTGATAAAGAACTTTACAAACAAAACTGTAAAGTTGAATTTACGTTGTGCAACAAAGTTTGAAGGTCTTCGTAGTACAAATGTTTTGCGGTAGACCGTCATGAGGCTTGCTCAGAGGCGTCAGCTTGTGTGATAGGATTTGTGTATGGAAGTATGAACTAATCTCCCTCCGTGGCGTTTGATAACTCAATAACCTCGCATAATGAGAACGGCCTTTGATGGTCCCTCGGCTCTAGGGGAGGTGACAAAATCCTAATTGTAGATAAAAAGATAAATTCAGCGAGGATTACTTTGTGTTTTGTGCAACGTGCATTGGCTCCGGGGCTTATTTACATAAGCTTGTTTACCTATGTGTGTACTTAATGGGTTTTGGCTCGTTTTTGGTTAATACGATCTTGGTAACAGGAACGGGAATTGGTGCGAAAAGGGAAGTATTTTTTTTAGTTGTAAATATTGTTCGCCAATAACTTGCCAGTGCAGCAAATAGTAATTTCTTAATTGAACGGCATTTTCACTATTACGACTTGAGCTAGCTGTTATGATGTTGGATTTGCTTGACATCAAAAGCACATGAAGCTCATCTTTAATTCTTGGGTTCTTCATCTCAAGACAGCATTAAGGCCCACTTGCACCACAAATGATTAAATATGTTTAGCGATAATCATTTCGACATGCTCTTTTTTTGAAAAAGTTAAAAAACCACACGTACCTTCCTACGACTTTATAAAACTATTTGCCCAACTCTCCAATTCAATTCTTTGTAGTGATCAGTGATCACCCAAACGTTGTGAGCCCCCGACACCTCAATTTCACACCCCTGCACAATAGACAACTCTATACCGCGTTATCTTAAAATAAAATCTACATACGTCACAGCATCCATCTGTCCGTCTGTCTGTCCCAGGCCGCAAGGGTGTCAGTGCAACAAATTGCAAAATTAAAAGTCCCTTGATAATATCTATGGTGAAATGTGGGGAGACTTAAAACTCTCCTGTAGAACATACATGCGTAATATCATACTATGGCCCCATGGGGATAGGTTGAAAGGCCTGAAACATGCTACGGTACTTACATACCTTTGACACTTCTAGAACGTAAATTTTCCAGGTGTTTCTAAGCTGACACTCCTCCTGGCCACCTTATGGTATGGTGCAGCATTATATGAAAAAAATTGCAGTCAAATGTGTCCTCAAAAGCGGTCCGTTAAAAAAAACAAATTAACATACCTACGTGTGAGTTATTTTTTTACCTACCTGAAAGGTGCTTATTTCTCAACCTCCTCAGAATTCTTGGGCTCTGTTTTACTAAAACTTCTAAAAAAAAAAAAAAATTACCTGGTTTTAGCTCAGTCAATATCAACTCAGCCTATCACAGTCCAATGCTGGACATAGGCCTCTCCCAGACAAAGTCAAAAAGTCAAATAATTGCAACAACACCCTGTTCTCTGCCTTCCGCATCCAGTCTGTCCCAGCCACCTTCTTAAGGTCAATGTGTTGATTATAAAACACATAATCATTATAATACCTCTAACATCGAAACCCGTCAACAATTTCTAGATCGCTAATCTTAGAACAGCCTCAAATAACACGTACTTTGTTCGCTTAACTTTATCCCATCATCCTATCGTTAATCACAAAATTCTTCCACAAAAAAGCGCCACGGCTAAAGAACACTAGAAGTGTCCTTCAACAAGGGTCGATAGCTTACAGGCGTACTTGAGATCCGTTCCGGTAATAAAACACACGCTCGCATGTAAAAAAGTGTCGCGTCTAGCATGGAGGAGCGAGGTCTGTGTAGATAATTGAAGTGTAATCTGTGGTAAATAGAGGAATTGTGAACTATGTATTAATAAGTGTCGTGATTTCGTATCTAAAGAATAAACAAAACCAAGACATATAGGTGTAAAAAGTTCAGTGAAAGTCATTTCCTGTGAAAAGAAAATTATTGAGTTTTTCGAAACAAATGTATATTTTCATCGTTGTCTTAAAAGGAATGAGCGGCTAGAATGTAGGTATCTCTTTTTCATATATTTTCGTTTTTTTCTTGCTTTTCTGCCCGGCAATGTATATAAAATATAGGGACAAAAAACTGCGTAACGTATTTGTGAAAATGCATTAAGTAGTATAGTATCTTTCCAGAATCACTTGTTATTTAATGAGTTGTACAAAATTGTCACATTACTACACATCAATACATTTATTTTTGCCACCACTGGACGTTCTGAAAAAAGTTAGAAAAAACTGTTAATGTTGAACTCGGTCGTTTTTTGAATGACAATTACTTTCCAACTATTAGAGCAACTGTTCACAATACTCTGATGCAAAAATAGACCTATAGAATTTCCGATATTTTAGATATTTTTAATAATTTGAAAACCACAACTTTTCGCGAAACATACGAGTATATTGTGCTCTATTGATGGGTACTGACCCAAGCACTATTTACTAGATACCCTGTATTGAACAAAGCGAGACGATACATCACAAGCTTCTTTCTCCAAACCATTAAAAAAAGGTAACCTAATTAAAATGTAACAAATTATTACGACTTACTAAAACCAACTAAGCGTGTCAGCTACTGCTGAAACAATTTAATCTATTTTTTATCCAAATTGTTAGTTATTCGTTCTATAAATTATTCGGTAATGTAAATAAAACAAAATAATTAGTACGCACTAAATGGCTATTGACGTCACGACAGCTACGTAATGTGTTAAAATATTTAGCTGATTATATCGCTGTACACAATTAGCTTTTAGTTATAAAATACCAAATGTTTTGTTTTGCTAAATAGCAATTATTTAGATGTTTTATTAATGAAACGAACTAATTTGAAATACATAATTAAGGTACTGAACAAAAACTAGATATAAACAACAAAGCAGAACAAAGCAGGAAAAAAGACCTGTACTTTCCATGTGGTTAAACGTAGCATTTCTTTTAGCATGTGGGCATAGCTCTTCCAGATTGATTCTAGACAAAAAGTGATTCAAATATCTTACAAATCCGTTTACAAAATTATTCAAGAACATCAAAGCCTCGTGGTTAGAGTAAATTATTTATTCAATACCTACATTAATCAAAACATTCCAATTCCAAATCAAATGTACCTCTGTTTCAAACGCCAAAAACATGACAAAATCGCATACCATGATACTCATAAACGATGGCTTGGCAACTCGTCCCCAGTGCACCATCGCGGGTTCAGATCTAATGCCTTATTCATAGTCGCGCGCGTATCACGCTGCTTACTGTGTGCTCCTGACCTACTACAAAAACGAATTCAGGACGAAAATGTCTTACAGAATCCGGAAAAAGGACCTGCCTCGCAACATTTGCAGAAAGACTCGAATAAGATGTAAGTATAAGAATCTGTTCCGCAAAGTTTAAAGAAGAATTTCAATGAATCTGTCCTGTGGTCAGCTTCCGGTCTAATCGGATCCAGCTGAATACCAGTATTTTACATACATTGACTCTCTGTTTGACCTCCACAACACAGCTCGATATCCCTTGGTAAGAATGGTTGTGGTTGTCAGTTTTTTGGGCTTCTGACTACGCTACTGACGCTAGGTCCTATAGAGTGTTTATGTCATTGCATTTTTTTTATGTAGTTCCACTATTTTCTGCCGTACTTCTACACGTATCGACGGTCAAAGATCTACGAATAATAGTTAAAAGAAAAACTTCTTCTGGAAAATAAAGCAAAGAAGTGCTTCACAATTTGTTAAAGAATACTTCAAGCCTACTTAGTGTGCTGGATTTTCTTGGATATAATATTATTACTTTTCATTAGTGCAAACCAACTACTTTTCATTAAGTACAGAGACAAAGTTAAAATCTTCTCTGCTATCTGATGGGCTTATAGATATTAACTGACACTCATAACCTTAAAGCTGAGCCACAGAAATCCTCCTTGGATCACGGGAGACTCTTTGATGGTAGATTTTTTCGAGACAACCTTTCCGCTGAGAGCACTACATGAAAAGTTACAGTTCAATGTAGATCACTAACAGGTGACTGATGAACATTTTGTATACAAAAGCAGTAACGTTCGCCCCTGTGCAAGCCCGGCAGCCCGGCAGCCCCGTGAAGTTCAGATCTAATGTGTTATTCATACACGCTCGCGATATCAACAGTTCTTACTGCGTTCTCCTGACCCAGTACGAACTGAGGTAGGAAACAAGTAGAACGCTTGAAAAGGGCTTATTACGTAAACGTCAAGATAAGGCCTAGTGATAGACTTAGACCCTATGTTAGAATAAAAGATGTCGTCAACTACTTTGATGGACTCATATTCTGTGCTAGAGTAGTGATGAGCGTGTTATACTACCGAGACACCTTAAACAACCTCTCGGCAACCTGTGATCCCCATCACACTGAGCCCACGGCACGCCACTGACGTCAACTCATTACAAAAGCCCGCCCCAACGAATCAGGCATACAATAATTCAAAAAACGAATCTCCGCTAAAAACGTTGCTTTTATTGCGGGCGTGTTATCATACGTGTCCCGTCCGGGCCGGCCGCGCAAAAACACGCGGAACAACACGAATCGGGCTCATGTTAATATTTGAGGTATTTTTATTTGAAATTTCCATTTACACGCGGACGGCCCCCTCCCCGGCGCCCTCCCGGCGACCCTCTCCCCCTCATACATATTCATCGGATGCACCCACCCTCCGTTACACTTTCTCCGTGCACAGTCGTTTACGTAGTAGCGATATTTGTGCGATCTGTGTACTGAAACCTCAGCAACTAGCGGCGCTTCATAACCGCTTGATTTATGTATTAATATTTTAGATTTTCTTTGAACGAAGTTGGTAGGACGGAAATGTTGGTAGCGTAACCTAAAGTTATTGGATATTAATGTGCTATTAATTTTGATAGACATCTTGGTTGCATACCGTGTTCGGTGTTATTATTTGATGTTTTATCAGCTGTCATGTCGGGATCATGCGCTATCGTCGCGATTCTTCCCTGTCTTATCTTTCCCTGGGGTGGGATAAGCTTCAGTCGGAGGCGTTCGTGCATGAACGCTAGTCTAAGATATTTTTATGAAGAAAAACGCTCCGTACTTTGAGAGATTCAAATCACTCGAGAACCAGAAGAAGGAATGAAAAGTTTATTTTGTAAAAAATCTGATTCTGTAAATTACAAGTTGTGACGAAGACGACGAAGTAGAAATGTCGATTGCTTCTAAAATAAACACTTCGAAACGAGGTCTATGAACTTTAGTTTTTAGATTCTGAATGAATTTATGGTGTACAAAATTACATCACTTGGTTGTCAACCTAGTCACCGCTTTAGGTCCGTTTTAAAAACAGTGTACCTAGGTATATCACAAACAGAATGAATCTATTCTTTTAAACAAGACCAGCAGATACTTCCCAAAGCCGAATTTCCCAACGTTCAAACCATTAGATCAATCTCAAAGAGAGCCACCGGCTTTCCCAATTCCGGCAGTTTTTACGGCAGGTAGCCGGTATTGGGTTAGTTTGGAACTCCGTGCGAGTAATAAATGTACGTTCGTGTAAAGTTCTGCTCAAAGGGAGCTGTTCACAAAACTGTGTGTTTGTGTTGTTTGTTATATTGATGTTGTTGCAAGCCTGGGCTTGTTGAGATAGGTTCTAATTGTTGTTTGATTGAGTTTATTAGAATGTACTGACATTAAATTGTACGTTAAGTGTAATGCTACAATCAAATGCAGGAAGACAGAAAGAAAGATTATACGGATTATAATTATATGGTGTTTACATTAAAACATTAATCACCGATTAGACTAAACACGATTGAGTTTCTTGACCACCTGTGCTTAGTCAGTCTGTATCGATTTAAATGGGGCTTTTGCTTTTTTTTATCTCAGGTTTGCGTACCTGCCTCGTTTACCAATCCTTACTATGATATTAAAATGACACCACCATATATTAGTCACGTACGAAAGTTATCTTTCAAAAATTCCTGAAACTTAGCCTGTTATTTACAGCTACTTGCGGCGGAAGTGCGTAACACGCGCACCGGCAGTGACGTCACGGCGGCCGAGGACACCGGAAGTGGACCGTGGCGCCGCACACCGGAACCGGACGTCGCCACAACGCACGATACCGCCTTGCCAGGGTAATGACCGATGATATTATTGAGCTATTATATTAAGGTACGTTGCCACTTAGCAATGTACATTCCCGCACAGCGAATTAAATTTCGCCCATAAATATATGTGACACATGGAACTTACACTACACGGAAAAATGTTTTTGAATAAATTATTTAATAAGTCGCACTGAGTTCTAAGAAACAGTTCAGTCAGTTTTCAGGAGTTTAGTTATACTACTCCCTTGGAACTAGCCATTCATCACGGCTGTACCCGGAACATTCAAGGATTGAGAACTCAATTCTCACTGAGTGCTCCGTCGCTGTCTGCTCTGTTTATGTTAGCATGCTCGCAATTTGTATCGCATTCACAGCAAACTCGTACTAGGTACCTAGATAGGTAGCCAGACGAATCGCCTCTATGAATTGATACGATTCGTCCAGTCGTGAATTTTCCATCTACTAGGACTGATTTCAACAGATATAAGAAAATTGGTATCTACCTACCCTTCCCTACTTTCATCAACTTTGGTTTCTTCTGTACAAACTAGGTAGGTGCCTATATTGTGATGTAAATTAGTTTCGTTACCGCTCATTCTGCCTTGAACCTACAATCCAACTTATTTTCTAGTCAAAACGTTAATTCTCTCATTTGATCACAACTGCAGAAGGCCGTAACCATGTCGAATAAGACACATGGTATGTATACTTACTAGCTACACGACCAGCATGTCGTTCACAGCAATCACCTAAACTTGCTCCTAAATATAAATAAACAAGCCCTTATGTATTACTGCCGACAAAACAGCAATATATTGAAACATATCGAGCAAACAAACTCGATCACGTCGCAGCTATAAGATAGCTTAATGCCTGAGTCAACAAGCGTAAGCATCGAGCATCCGACGTATATTTCATAGACAGAAAAAAACAAAAATAAAGAAAATAAAGCGCTGCAAACTTGTCATAAATATCCACCTCCAAAATCCCCTTTGTCGAGGATGTAATAAAAACCGCCGATATCTCGACAAGACAAGGAAAATCCCCCGGACCTCGCACAATGGTACAAAATGAAAGCAAAACTTAGTGTAATTAATTTCGAGTACCTACTCAACGCTTTTGTAATAAATCGTTTCATCCGCGAATAAATTTTATCCGGAGACGCGTCTGTTCGGCTGAACTTCAGCAGAGCTTCTATCTCGCTCGCACTCGTCGGAAATTTGCATAATATCACGTCACCTGTCCCTTTCGGAAATTTACAAATGATTTCCCAGTTTCCCGCTTTTCGTTAATCACGTGTCTCGAAAGCTGCGTGATTTTCCAATGTAAATTAAGCTTTATGCTTGTAAGTGCAAAGATGAGTTTGGTGTGTTGAGTGATGGAGTCCTGCTAGGGGTGTTCAACCGTTAGGTAAAGTTTGTCGAAATAATTTCACTCAGATATCGGGTGCGAGGCAGTACGCGCGAATGGCCGACGACTCGTCGACTCAGGACAGAGATAAGAGGTAATAATTCTTAATCTCAGTGTAGAGGGAAGTTTGGGTCGCGGTCGGAACCGAGACATTGTTTTAGAACAACGATAATTTTCATAGTCGTCGAGTTGAAAGAAGTTAGGAATCGCGGACATAAATAATATTAAGAGAGGAACTGCTATGGGTATAAGTTGGTACTGAAACAACTAAGTCGATGGACCTATACTTTATTATTGTTTGTTATTAAGAAACAAACGTAGAAGTTTTCATGTTTATTACAGTGAACCACAAAGTTTTCAATCATAACTCACTGATACTTATGTGATCTACTTAGTTGTTCGCCAAATTCTGAGGATTTCTTTAATTTTACTTTCCACAATAACGCTCTTGATAATTTTGTTGTCGTCCAAATCTGTATGGCGTCTTAACAGATAATTTTTAGTAGAGTTAAAGATATAAACGTTTCACATAATGTGTTCGTCTAGGTCAGAGGTCCCCAAACTTTTTATGTTGTCGACCACTTGGCATGTTATTCGGTTTTGGGTAGACAACAACGTGTACCTAATATTGAATTTTTGAAAATTCATCAACTTCAAATGTGTTTTTGACAGCTGGTATATTGCTACTCACTTTGAAAGATTTTGATACTTCTAACTGTAATGATGTGAAGTAGGAAAAACAAAAAAAATATTCAAGAAAAAAAGCCCAAAATTATCTTAGACGAAATAAAAATTTAGGTTTTGTAATAAAGGTCCAGGTTGAAATCGAACGCTCACATTTGTACTGAGAGCTTTTCTCTGCCTAGCCATCTTCCAGAATATTTAAATTCAACCGTTTCTAAATCAAAGCAACAACAGCACCATAATGTCAACGACACCGTTCCCTTCAAACAAAACTCCTGAGCTAGCGCGAACTAAGGGTAAGTGCAAATAAATAGGCGCCCTTCGAGAGCTACCTCTCTGCTGGGTACACAGCGCATTGCGCCTGAGTGTTTGCTCTAGCGCTTGTGTTTAACGACAGATGGATTACCTGGCTGTTTTGAATATCGCTTTAAAAGATTGTTTATTGTTTACCTTTTATGGAATTAGAAGGTCTTTTATTTGATTTTAATTTGACAATAGTTCTTTAATTAACTTTCTATTCCAGTTTGAAATAATGAGGTCAGTGAGCCAGGTTGGCAGCAGCAGTGTTGATAGATGTAAATCTACAGAAACTTCGCTAGCAGTTACTTTAGAGCGCTATCAGTATCACACTGAGGATTTGCCAGCGTGTTTCCAGCGTGGCGATTTTGTGAGTGTACTCTCCGCGGGTGCAAAGCGAGCTAGCGGCGTCTACGCAACGTGTTCTCCGCGTTTTCACAAAATTATACAATCGCTTGTCTCACTCGCTTTTGTACATTCACGTCAATCGTTCTCGTTACGCAAACGCGGCGAATACGTTGCGCATATGCGGCGAGCTCGCTACGCACACGCAGCGATCGTATTGAAAAATCGCCTAACTGGAAACACGCTCGCAAATCGCCAATGTGATAAGGCCTTTATTGGTATGATTGTGTAGGATATAGATGACGCAAAATAAAATCTTTCTTAACTAAACTTTAGCTCTACCTATTAGAACTTCAAGAATAAATAAATACAGTTTTCGTTATAGTTGTTCCGGGCGCCAAAAATACTACAACATTTTCACTGAAAACTTTGTCCTATATTCCCAAAAACAGCAGCATATTTCCAACAACTGTTACTTCGCCTAAAACCAACACGGTTCACACAAACAAACTAAACGCCGCTAACGGTGGCAAAACACTACTGTTTACTGAAGAAACATCACTATTTCACGTCTACCATACTAGCTGGGCCGAACAATATTTTGTTATTTAACTTTACAAATATAACTGAGAGTAAGAATAGACATGACGAAAGTGCAATGTGGAGGTGTTAAGAAAAAATTAATTACAGAGCGACGAAAATTTTCGTAGGTCTCATAGAGACAAACTTGAAATCATCTAGATGATTACAATACATGGCCATTGCGGATGATTGTGTCTTACGAGGAAAGCATCCTTACGACATCAGCACGTATCTAGTCTATGATGTTGTAATGATACTGGATGATTTCAAGATTCTCTATCTTTTGTGTTACGTGGTGTCAAGCGATACCATGGTAGAAGTAATAAAAAAAACAAACTGAGACTACTTTTCTTTGAGTAAAGGATAAACCGTGATAACCGCGTTAAAACTTTATCACGTATGGATCACATAAAAATCATATAAGTAATTAAAATTTCCGTGTTCGTAATTCACCCTATCTCCTAAACTCAAGTTAGAAACGACTGGCAATGGACACAACCCCGCAACGTACCGCACCGCACGCAACATACGCAATCCTCCGCAACGCCACGCCGACGTCTTAATGACTGTATTTATGGTTACATGCTAGTGGGAATAATTAATGGCGGAACAGGGATTACAGGGAAGAAGAACAGTAGGAGGAACGAGAGATAAACACGCAAGCAATGCGAACTGTATAGAGTTGTAAGGTATGACATATCGCACAGTTTGACTGCATCTGATATGATTCGACACCGATCTCAACAAGCTTGGTAAAAGACTTGAAAGATGTCGGGTCAGCCGGAATATAAAACATTTTCATTAGTAGTAAAAGTTCTCAGAAGTACGATTTTTCTAGGCCCTTTGCAACCCATTATTTCAGCAGGAAAGCTCTAAAAAATTTTAAATGGATTAAATGAACTTTTATTGCAGATCATAGGAATAAAGAGGTTTATCAGGTTCAACGTACCGTCTTGATCTAGGTCTCTGTGAGGTAGGTATTACTTATTACCATACTTTATACTTTCAGGCACGACCATAACTTAGGGGTCCTAAGTTAGGGTTTATGGTTATGGTTTGGTTATGGTCCTAGCTTAGGACACAATTTCAAACAGCCTCTGCTAACTACATACGTAATAAACATATCATTAAACCCATCTTAACTACTTACCGTCTCAAAGTCAGACCCCTTCGAGTCGCCATTAACTGTCATAGTGTGAACATTGAATACCTGTACAAGTATAGTATATGTAGGTACATTGGAATCTCCTGTCGAGGACGCTGATCAGATAGAGATGGATAAGTAAGCGAGAGGACGCTCCTCTGGGACCGTCTACACAACCGGCAGAATAGTGAAGGGGATGAAGTCGTCTCCGATGATAATTTTTTTTGGTAGATTTTTGGCGTGCACATTTTAATTAGGTCTTCTCTATAAGAGTCTTGGGACAAATGTCTGTACCTATTATGCCGCTACGACATAAATATTCAATGAACCTCTATATTTTTGGTTGAGATGAAAAGACAACAAAAGTAGAATAGACTCAAAAGGTCTATCTTGTAACGAAAGAATTAGGTACTTACTTTTATTAAGTCCATGAAAGGTAAGGTAAGGGGAATAAGAACAGAAAAAAAATAACCAGCCTATAACTTTACCATATTTACTTTTTTAAATCGGCTTATTAAGAAACCTCTGAGTGATAATAACTATTAGTTTCCTTACCACAACCGATTTCTGGAATGAAAATTATGTAACAAATTGTCAAACGCCTGTCAACTGCTGTAATTGGTTAACTGAATTATCAACAAACAATTAGATCACTTCACATGAGTTTAATGTTGACATGTCGTTTATTTTCCTTTCAGAACCGGGTGTAGGAGCAAGGTTCACTAACTGTAAATCATTTCAAAGTTTTGCTTAAACTTTTCCAACCACAACACAGCTCCACCCCACCCGAAATACAAGAGACAACATCAAAGCCTTGCTACTAAATTAGACGTTTTGCAGATACTAAAAGATACTTAGCCGTCCCTTGCCCCCGTCCCGCGCCCCGCCAGCTTCACCCCCGCTCGCCCCTCTGACAGTAAACTATTTAAAAGGGTTGTTTACACCCTGAGATATCACTGAGCCTTATATACTTACGTCTGAAGTACGAACCAAGGTTGATTCACTACATACATTTTGTACATAACTATTCGAAGATAGTGGGTATTTCTTGGGCAGATATTTGTGTTGAAAAGCTTCTAAGTAGGAAAAACATTGATGAACGAGGCGTGTAAGTTGAAGTAGCCTTGGTCCCTAAAAATTACATTTTCAACTGCTTTATAATCTTCTTCTTAGAGTGTATCGACGCGCAATATCGCAATCTAAATAGACTGGGCCCAGAATTCGGCCATCACTAGGGTCCATCAGTTCCTGTAACGTGCAGCTGACAGGACACGCAGGACATCACATTAAGTCTCCCATCGTTTGTGGAACAGCACCACATTTACACTTCAATGCGGAGTCGCTGTCTATCAAGTGCTTCATAATTAATTAATCTAATGTACGTAGATATATTTCAGTTCTTTCATATTAGGAGAGGCATTTCCACGAAAGCAGAGCGTGATAGGTTTCCAGCTTGTTCCAAGTTAATTTTTTTGACTCGGTAATCAATTTCTTACTTACCTATTTTTCTGAGACTAGGACCCATACTATGTGCTATCCGGGACGGTTTATTACATAATCACATTATCGACTCTTGAAAGAACTATAAATCTACGATTCCTCGAAATTTATTTATAGGGACCTTTTTGCTGTACCCATGATAACATCTTTGCTTTGCACATCAAAATCTCGTCCATCCCCGATCTATTTAAAAACAGAACACATTAACACTGCCGTCCTCCGCCGTCAACCTTTGAGTTCGACACACAACATACATAATGTATGACGCAAAAAAATCGTTACAAAATTAAAAATACATCCGAGATCGACGAGCGAACATCAAACGTCGATCCCTAAAATATTCCATTTGACAAGTGACACCAACATCGCCTTTGATCTGTCGAGGCGGACGAAATTGCAACCAATCACAGGCCGTTCACATTCTGATTGCTTGAGGGACTCTTAATTACCCGATGACCTTTCGTCCTGCCTCGCAAAGGCGTGTCGCAAGCCCTTAACACTTGGATGAGTGCCAATTTGCTTTGGGACGACTACGTAGAAATAGGGTGCAAAGACGTTGGGACCAATGTTTGGGACTATTTGCGAGGTTGGCACTGTTAATTGGACTGTGTTTAGTTATTTATGCTGATGAAGGTGTGCTTAGATTTGGTTGCCTTTCATATTTTGGTAGACGGTCTGCTGAAATTCAGTCAATAAGACACTCGAATCTAAGGTGTGATAAACAGAACCGAAATACCTGTGTTGAATAATTTTCGAACTTAACTTTACTGTATTACATTTAGGGCTAAGGATCATTGCACGCTCATTAGAAACATTACGAGTATTCGCACATTGTAGCACATTTGTTAACTGTGGTGGCTGAAATACCAGACAACTCTTATTAAAATAACTCAGCACAAAACAAAATCAATCATGCAATATTGCATTCTAAACACTCATTAAGAACTCCCACCATAAGGACACCCACTCCAAAATGTCCACGTTGTATATAAATACCTGTTTCCAATCACACAAGTTGATTGCTCTGGGAGGTCCCCTGGTTGCCGCTGACCTTAGTAAACGGTGCCCTACAGGCCACCAGGGGATCTTCAAATAAACATGCCGATACATTATGCTGGTATAAATACTCCGAAGAGATGCGCTATTACGGTGGATGAAGGAGGAAGTGTGGCGAAATGTTTGTGGAGGACTTGACCTTTGGTTTGTATTTGAGGAAGGATATATGGAACGTGTCAGTTAATACGACTGTGAGTGTCTCTCAGATTAATAAAAAGGAAGTCTTGAAGTTAATTAACCAATCAAAGAAAGATTACTATGTATTATACTTATATTATATATTATTATACTTACGATTAAAAATTTTCATCAACATTGCCAAGGAGACTGACCCATGGTAGCCAAATTAGTCATTTTCCTAAGGAGACATTCTCCGTAATCGAGCATATTTCGTTACAAAATGACTCAAACTCAACTCAAATGATTGTTTTATTACGGACGCTTTTCACGTGCACGTCTTTTTCCATTGTTCTCACATGTATAATTTCAATATGAATGATGTAGGTAACCAATATTTTGTAAAAAAGAAATATCCGTGGAGTTTCTTGCCCGTTCTTCTCCATAGGTACCTAATACGCTTTGGAATGGGTAACTAGCTTCAAATTTCTGAATGACCGGCTCTTTAAAAATTCAAAAGTGCCTGTAGGTACATACTTTGAAATAATAATTGAAATAAATAAATGCTTTGAGTTTGACTCCAGAGATATTCTTCGTAAAAGGTATTATTGTGTAAACAAAAGGTGCTATTAGAGTGTCTTTATTTCTTTCTATGATCATATTACAAGCCTTTAATGTTGTAGGTGGATGACAGTACGCCGGAGAAATATATATAATACTATTCTCCGTACATTGTCGAGTGTTGACCTTTAAATTCTGTGTTCCAATATTAAACTCTAATGTTTGTCTAGCCATCACTGGCCAGTATTTCCGAGTATAAGTGCAGTGGCTATTGGCACTCGCAGTGCATTCGGTATCGACTCCGGCGCAGACACATCAGCCGCGGACCAACGACAGGATGTGTTAGTTATGTTCCTCTGATACCATTAAGCTGACTGGCTCGCGTGATCCCGTGCCGGTATACAGGATGGTGTAGAACTTTTGAACTAATTTTCTATTTTATTTAAAGGAAAGCATAAGTAAACTAACTAGTTTTTGAAAACGTGTCATCTGCAACCTTTCTATAACAGTTAGTGAACCCTTAATTAAAAATACCTAACAGACAAGAAAAGAACAGAAAAATACGTACAAAGGTTATGATTATTTCTATAGAAATCTCTTCCAGCATACCTGCGATATAGTAAAGTAGACAAAAAGAGATGTGGACACCGGAGAAGTGACAACCTAGCAAGATAAGCATTTATCAAAGTTTAAAGTTCCACATGCGATTTACAGTTAGGTGCAATTCGTGACAAATTATCCATTTGTGATCAACAAATTATCCATTTGTGATCATTCGTAGGGAAATTGTTATAAGTATCACCTCGGTATGGGATATTTAATAAATGCATCAAAAATTATAAATCTACAAATTAACAAAAGTTATGCATAGCTTTAGCAAACCCATTCATCACACAAAGAAAAATTCTGCACGAACAAAACTGAAGTGCCAACTTAAATTCTTCCCAAACGCACCACCCTGTACATAGTCCGAGACGCAGCGACAGACAGCTGATGTCTAAGATCAATCCTCGGCTGCGGCCCGGCCAGACGGGTCCTCGCTCACTCCTACATATACCACGATACACTCCCTTTTATTTATTTGCACAGGACTCAATAAATTCCTAACTCGCCACCGATTGTTCGATGCACTGAAAAAAGGCCAACCATCCGACCAGCCAGTAACAGTCTCGTGGCACAAACCAATTTTTTTCTTCTCATTCTAAATTAGATTGAAGTTTTTCGTGACAAGCCAGGCTGAATATAAATTGCAACTAATAGCAATTTCTTGGTTTCATATTGGCGTTTTTCGGTATCGGATCCGGTGATCCGGTGGAATGATGGTTCATGTTGATTTATTACACGTTGTTGAACTAATAAATCTTGGAGTTTGTTGTTTAGGCTGTCTGGATTACGGGGTGTAGACAATGCTTTTAAAAATTGTAGCTAGGAGTAGTTTTGATTTGTTCGATAAATTGCGTGCTTGTCAACGTGATAGAATAAGTTCAGGGTAATATTATGTAATTTTTAAGTCAGCTACCATAATAGAAGACTACCTTCGGAAACACAAGATGTTACAACATTAACATAAAAGATTTTGTAAATAATGGTCCCAATAACCCTTGGAAATTTACTGCTATTTAAAAAGACATACTTTTTAAATAGCAGTAAATTTCCAATAAACCATTAAAGCCATTTCATTACCAAAACATTTCAAAACAAAAGCCTTTTAAAAAATAAAGCTATCCACATTCGTACAATACTAAATCTCCAGCCAACATTTCCAAAACTCATTAACGAAATAATATAATTAATTGAAATTCCTTAGATTACGCCAACATCTCACACTAAAAGCAACTCGGTGTAGTTGCGCGGGCGCAGGCGGGGTGCGGGGCGGGGGGGCGCCAATGCGCTGTGATTAACGCGCCGGCGCGCGCGCATGTTTCAGTTAATTAGCCCACAGACATGCGGTGTTCACACCCCCCCTCCCTAAAAAGGAGATCTCAGTTAGCCTTAAGTAGACGACAGTGTTCCGACCGTTCGTTTTGTTGGTACCATGTTGGTATTTTATGTAGCTCACACCGCGCTGTATTGTTTACAAGCGCGCTAAATGTGTAATTAAACTTTATTTGGTGCTTCTGTTTATTTTAGGGCCTGGGAACGTATAGGGTTCACTAAGGTTGGTGTCGTTTCTTCGCAACAAGTTACAGATCAAAGATGGTCCAAAGGACCAGGAGGTATAAGGAGCAAAACGAATAACCAGGATTATTGAGATTCAAAGGATACAAGTGCGTCACACCAACCAGTCTTACTCCTCCTCTCTCAAAAGCCTCAACACAAAAGTGCACAAACGCAGGAAACGGAACATCTGACAGCTTAATCTCCAACGCATAATGGTATCAAACAAATCATCACCAAATCGTTCCCTACGCTGAACAAGAACACAAACGAAAATGACAAATTATCTCACATCCGCCGTTTCAGTCATACCAACTCAAATTGGAACGCAGAAATAATTACATACACATTCAAGATCATATCACATGGCTGACGTTACATAACATACATAGAACAAAACCTGCTGCAGAGCAAAAACTTGACGTGGTATTGAGGAAAAATAAAAAAAACGAGACACAAATACACAATACCGAGGAGTCTTGGGTAGTATTACTCCATTCCGTTCGAAGCTTCTGTACGGCTCGGAGCATGCGAACAAAAACTATAAGAACGTTGCAATGCGGCCAACGGTAGCGAAATAATAAGATCGCACAACAAAATAAAGAAATGCCCTCGAAACAAAAGGAAGGCTAGTGAAATAAGGCGAAGAGGTTTACGGAGTGACGCGGTGTGGGCCCGCGCTCATTGTCTGCCAAATACATTGACCGACTGCTAGTGGATGTGGCACTAAAGCCGAAAACGTGAATTTCGACAAGCCAGGCTTCCCTCTGTCTGAAAAATTGGTGTTAACTGTCTTATATTTTCAGAAAAACAAAACGAATTACATTTTGGTCCTCATCGTCATACTTAGTTTCTTCAACGTCCGTAATTTTCTTAGTTATGGATTTCAAAGTTAAACACTTGCTATCACATTCAAATCTAAAAACATAATTCCAATGTAAGATTATCGTCCTACGTCCATCAGCATTTAGTGATCACGGAAATCTTAATTTGCAATGCAACGTGTGGCGATGAAAAAATTCGTTGCGCGTCCTTATTGTCCCTTTAAAGGAGAAGGACCAGACAAGTTGAGGAACCCGGCACGTCTGAATTCCAATGCGGTTGCTAAAACCGGCAAGGTAGCTGCATATTGGATTCCATAATAATTCCCCATAAATTTTGATTTATGATCCATAAAGCCAAATTAATATTTTAAAGAAATCATAATCAGAAATATAAATTTTACGCACATTAGACAGTTGTCAAAATCTATTAGTGACTCACTAAGTTTCGCAAATAATAAATTATAGTGTTGGTATTTTTATTCGATTAGGTGTGGTTAATGGTTCTAATACCTCTTTGTGGGTTAATGTTGAATTTAGGATTGAAAGTAAAACTTGATTTATAACCGCTGATTATTATCTATGGGTGTGGAGAAGCTCTCACTGCCTTTGGACATCATCAAGTAAAACTGAATAATATAATGTCTAATAATATTGCCATAGGTCCAAAAAAATGAGATGGCCATAAAGACCAGCAGATAATAAATCCGCTTCTAGTCTTGGAAAAAGAAAAGTGAAAATAATAAAGTATCAAAACAATATTATCCAAGTAGGAAAACACCAATTCATAAAAGAAAATCATGACTTTATCATAAACAATAAGTTCCTATAAAAACATTGGCCAGTCCACCTTACTTCTCACCTCCTCGTAACCCTCAGAGGATACTGGTTAAAAAAACCCTTCGCAATCGGACTGGTTGAGGTACATCATTGTTGGCCGCGATACCTGTCTGCGACTGCCTTGTAACAACACGACACTTTACTACCACGCTAATATAGCCTTTAGGCTTATACACTTAATCATTAGTTTTGTGTGAAGCAAACAGTCGTGATTGTGGCTAGGCACAAAAATTGGTTCGTTATTTCTCGTTGATTGATCGGGTAGGAGATTAATTAGAATAGTGTTAGTCAGAATTTATTTTAGCTTTGTAAATTTTCATTATTAGTTTATTAAATCATATTAATCACACCACTTTAAATAACATTTCACACAGTGTTCGTTATTGATGTGCTTTAATAATATTGTAATTTAACTCATTCATAAATTAAAATATTGTACTTATCAATAACGCATTTGCAAAACAAATAAATGTGTAACGAGATCAGAATTAATTTCATTTGAGCTGGGATTGGTTTAGTTTTTTTAAAGACAGTATCCGATCACGGATGCCATGAATCATGTTAGCTCAGAAACGCAATTCCATCGTTTGTTTTTGTTTGTAGCGAAGCTAAGTGTCGATATTTAAGCTCAAAAATTAAAAATAGTCAAAATAAAATAAAAATGACTTGGGAAATTATAAATAATGAGACTGGAAGAGACAGAAAGCGTAGTGGTGACTACAGCCTTAATATTAAAAATACAGTAATTAAAAAGGATTTAGAAGTTGCCAAAATTTTTGAAAATTTCTTTGCAGATATTCCAGTCTCAACCACTAAATCTTTAAATTCTTCACCCACTGTTGCCGAGTCCCTATTGAAAGAAAATGTTGAGAATTGTAACCATGAATTTAATTTTGACTATGTTAGTGCTAGAGATATTATTAAAACTTTCAATACTCTTAATGTTAAAAAAACAGCTGATCTATGGGGAAATTCCGTAGAGGTTGCAAAATGCATAATCAACACTGTAGCGCCAGAATTAGCAATTATCTTTAATAAATGTATTGACTGTGGTGTAATTCCTGATTTAATGAAAAGTAGTAAAATAATACCTTTGTTCAAATCGGGCAGCACATCAGACCCCACGAACTATAGACCAATTTCTGTGCTTCCCACTTTTAGTAAAATATTTGAAAAACTGATATTAGATCAATTGCAAAGACATTTTAATAAACATAAATTATTAAACAGTAAACAATTCGGTTTCACAAGGGGTCGCTCGACTTCCGACGCTGGTGTTGAGCTTCTTACACATATTTTTGAGCCTGGGAGGAGTCAAATGATGCCCTAGGTATTTTTTGTGACTTATCTAAGGCTTTCGATTGTGTTTCTCATGATACATTGGTCAGGAAATTGCATCACTACGGTGTAAGAAATACAGCCTTGGATCTTCTTATTTCTTATTTGGATAATAGGATCCAAAGAGTGGACGTTAACGGCAAACGATCCCCGGGGTCTACTGTCACTATGGGAGTTCCGCAGGGCTCAATTCTTGGCCCTTTTTTATTTCTCGTATATATTAATGACCTACCTTACCTTATAAAGAACAGTCATGAAATAGTGTTATTTGCAGATGACACGTCACTTATATTTAAGCTTAAGCGACAACAGACAGTAACTGACGACGTAAATAATGCTCTCTCTAAAATAGTGCATTGGTTTAGTGTTAATAATTTACTATTAAACGAGAAAAAGACTAAATGTATTAGATTTCTGACACCTAACGTTAAGCAGGTGAAAACCAATGTACTTGTAAATGGGGCAGAATTGGATCTTGTGGACACCACTGTGTTCTTAGGTATTACTTTGGATTCGAAGCTGCAGTGGGGCCCACATATAACCAAATTGTCGAAACGGCTAAGCTCTGCAGCCTACGCGGTCTATAAAATCCGTCATTTGACGGATGTAGAAACAGCTCGATTAGTTTATTTTAGTTATTTCCATAGTGTAATGTCATACGGCATTTTATTGTGGGGAAATGCAGCCGACATTCAGGCTATATTTGTGCTGCAGAAACGAGCCTTTCGAGCAATTTATAACCTAAGTTGTAGGCATTCACTGAAAGATAAATTTAAGGAAATAAACATTATGACATTTGCATCTCAATATGTATATGAGAACCTGATTTATGTAAAAAAGAATATTAATCTATATTCTAAACACAGCGACATTCATAGCTTAAATACTAGAAACAAAGATTTATTAATAGTGCCCAGGACAAGGCTCCAAAAAATTAGTAATTCATTTAAGTGCCAAAGTATACGTTTTTACAACAAACTCCCAAGCCATGTTAAAGAACTGAGCCTCAATAAATTTAAATCATTTATTAAACAGAAACTATGTCAAAAAGGTTTCTATAAAGTTAAAGATTACTTAGACGACAAAAAGGCTTGGGTCTAATTAAGCTGCTCCAATGTACCCCAAGCAATCAAACAAGTGTTATAATTAAATCAAGACAAAGTATAATTTTCTAAACCTTGTTTTGACATTATAATTATTCAGTTAAATCATCAAATTATACCAGTTTTATATAAACATTGACATTGTTGAATATTTCATACAAAATGACGTGATTACTTTGTAAAGTATTATATTATTTTAATTATTGTGAATGTGAGGACTATGTGGATATTTTTTTTTTCTCTTCGCTTTTTTCTTTTCTTTCTCAGTTAGTTTTAATGATGGTCTGGCAGTTTGAGTAGTTTATGCGGCCTACCCAAATGTCCTTTCTTTGGTACTGTTCGTCGAGTTGAGCTCCTTAAGTTCAGAGTTGAGCTCCGCGATTACTGACAAATGCTTGCACTGACTGGACAGGTCCACTCAAAGCTGTATGGTTCTTTCCTCAAAAGACCATTTCAGACACTAGTCTACATGGTCCTCATATGGCCTGACCAGGATTATGTCTGGACTTTAAAAGAGACTGTGACCTCTGAGTTTGTTTCGGCCTTTCTTCTCAGAGTAGTCAGATAGGAAACGCCGAACTCATCTAGCTAATTTTTTACATAAATTTTAATATGACGTGTAAAAGTGATTCCAATATCCTATTTACAGAATAAACAATTTCATTTCATTTCATTTCATTTCATCCAAATCGTTCCAAGCCCTAAAAAGCCGACCCGATATCGAATTACCGTCAGCAGTTATACAACATCCAAAAATCTCATTATTTCACGAAAACCTGCTATCTCTGGCTCGTACATCTCATCCCGTAAACGCAAACGTAACGTAAACGTGAACGTCACAGGTACGTGACGTCAGCGCCGCTAGCGACACGGAGTTAGTTCGGAATCCGGCCCCGGTTTTACATTACAATTGTCGCTCCAACCTGCGCTGCAATATGATAAATCAGTCGATGTGCGTACTTGTACGGACACAAGTGGTTTGTTTTAGGAAGATGAAGCTTTTGCTGAGGTTCCTATGATAATGTTGAGGTTTATAGTAAATGGTGATGAACATCCTAAAGCGCAGTAAGCTGACGATATCGTCAAACAACATCCTGGATAAGGAAACACCTAGAGGAGGGATGCATGGAGGTTTGGAGTGTGGTAGAAAGGAAAGAAGGACGATATAAGCATACCCAGAAGCGAGTGATACGGTGAATGATTATGACTCAGATGCTGGGAAAGTAAACAATGACAACACATTGAAAAAATTAACTAGCAATTCGCTTTTCAGAATATCCGAATGAAATCCACAAAACACTGTCGTCGTCGTCTGTACCAGGTGGAGATTTACACAGGCGGCAGGTACAGAGCTCATATCTGTAGGAATCCAGTAAGTTTAACACACACCCTGTAGCCGCTGTCTGCTAGTGCTATATACAGGATGCTCCTGTTTCTACATCTCCAGGTAAAATAAAGTTTTAGCTATGTTCGAGTGAAATATAGAGAAGGTAGGAGATTCTTTGTCCGATAAAGATTGGAGTTCCTACTCCGAATCTACCTGTGACTGCGTTAACGTCAAGGATTATGACGTCATGACTCACAGAGTCACAGGCAGCAGTGATGGGAGGAAACCTTTGCCCAGCAGTGGGATGATGCAGACTGACAGTAACCAGGGAGCAACCATAGGTAGCAGCGTTGTACTGTCCATCCAGACTGACAATAACCAGGGAGCAACCATAGGTAGCAGCGTTGTACTGTCCATCCAGACTGACACTAACCAGGTAGCAACCATAGGTAGCAGCGTTGTACTGTCCATCCAGACTGACAGTAACCAGAGAGCAACCATAGGTAGCAGCGTTGTACTGTCCATCCAGACTGACAATAACCAGGGAGCAACCATAGGTAACAGCGTTGTACTGTCCATCCAGACTGACAATAACCAGGTAGCAACCATAGGTAGCAGCGTTGTACTGTCCATCCAGTCTGACAATAACCAGGGAGCAACCATAGGTAGCAGCGTTGTACTGTCCATCCAGACTGACAATAACCAGGGAGCAACCATAATTAGCAGCGTTGTACTGTCCATCCAGACTGACAATAACCAGGGAGCAACCATAGGTAGCAGCGTTGTACTGTCCATCCAGACTGACAATAACCAGGGAGCAACCATATGTAGCCGCTTTGTACTGTCTACCTCGCTTGATTTAGTCATTGGGAACCTGCCACACAGGAACCGTCCTTTTCCAACTTTACCCATTTGGTTGATGAAAAAATTACAAAGGCTTCAAGAACAAGCCGCTTTTAGCGTAAAGGAGAAACTCTGAATTGTTTACCCAGAATTGATTATTATCAGTAAAGGACTAAAGAATTGATCCCACACACAGACATACTTAGTGTAGTAGCAATAGGCATCAGTCATAAGAAATCAAGTTTGAAAACAAACGCTCAGTCCCGCTAATCTATTTATTTTATTGTGTGGCAACAAAACTGCGTGCTACACCGGCGCGGCGCAAGCGCAGCCTTCGAGGAAGGCGCCTAATGAAGATCTTAATTGGGTGGCGCGCGTGTGTCCCGGCCTTATCGCCACGCTCCATACTTCGGTATTTATATGATTGGAGAAAGACCTTGTCATTTGTTTATAATGTTTTACTATTGTGTTGCAGAAACCTATGGATTGACTTATTAGAATTGAGCTTGACTTTGATAATGAAAAGAGTTTGTTTAGAAGTTTTACTAAATGCAACTACTCAAATATTGCAGTTTATACTTTTCAGTTTATTTTTACGAAAAGAAACGTTGCGACTCTTCATAAACATGACAGTGCTGCACACGATGACAATTACCGTAAGATTTAAGATAGAAGCTCTGAATCAAAACTTCGTACCGCTGAAAAAATCAACAAAACAAAATATAACAAACAAAAACGTCAAAAAAGCTCACGCGATACCACCATTACAAAATAACTCGGTCGTGTAGCCAGTGATTCGATTTAACTGAACGCAAATGTGAGATGCGACCGACATAAAATCAATCGGCGGGCACGCGAAGCTTAACACCGAAATAATGTAAATTATTGCTCGTAAAAGTGTCATTTTCGACGTACACGTGACGTCACCGGTACGACGTAATGCCGCACGTACCGACAACACACACACAGAAACAAACTCTAAACACATTCGTGTAAAACATAAACTCCCGTAAGCAGCAAACGACCTGTCAGGCTAAACGTATTTGAAAATTGTTTATGCTCAAACTGCCCCCGCTTTGTTATCTTTGTCATCAGTTAGTGAACATTTGCATGTCTGCCGTATTCCTCCGCCATCGCCAGGAGCCCAGGACTATGCACTAGCACTGTTTACAATATCAACATCGGTACGCGTAAATAACAAAGAAAAGACCGACGGATCTATGAAGGACGTCGGGACGCATCCAATC
Organism: Conistra vaccinii; assembly: GCA_948150665.1. Taxonomy (NCBI): domain Eukaryota; kingdom Metazoa; phylum Arthropoda; class Insecta; order Lepidoptera; family Noctuidae; genus Conistra; species Conistra vaccinii. Next base: position 883,061 of record OX411321.1, read on the forward strand.
CGAAATTCGTATTTAAAATAGGACAAAAGCTGTCAGGGCAGTAAACCTCAAACATCGAGTTATCGGTGTGTTGCTGGTGGCGTGTTGTTATAGGCTTTCGCACACATAACCGATGAGACGTTCATTTACATACGGCGGGGTGGGGGCGCGGGACGGCCGCCGCCCCGGCCCTGGGGACCGCCGCGACGCCCGGGATACCGCGCGCTAGACAGAGACCACTATATTATTATCCTGAGCTAAAAAAACGAAAAGTGGGCGGGGGATTACATTATAGTAGCGAAAGTAATCGATATTCTGTTTTAGTACGAGGTTGTTAGAGCTGCACCGCTGCAGCCTAAATACGTAAGGCAGTTAGGTCACGGAGGGCAGGCAGGTGGAGTGCGCTTTATTTTTATGCGGGACTCGCTAAGAGGATTGCGGCCATGAAAGGGGTGGGAGCCGTAACGCAGCGCTCCTGAAGCCTTCAGATATATCATAAACACGGATGGCTTTTATCACTTACGGCCCGAAGGACGCCTCGTAGCTTTAATGACTTGAGTGCACAGATTGAAGGCTCCAGTTTGATTTTGAAGGAGGATCTTGGATGAATATTTTCAGCTTACCCTTCGAAATTATAGTTTTGGAGCAGAGATATATCCTCCTAGAAAGAGATGTCCTCTATATTCGGCTTCAAAAGCATATTTCTGTACATAGCTGGACTGATATTTTAGGGCTCGCAGTGGTGTGCCTCCTTTACATGTAGGCATCGTTCTTGTCATTTATCCTCTACGTGACAAGCTGAGTTTTATTATTTCGTTCAGTTTTTTCTCTTACAAAGAGCTTCGTCTAATGCACATTACTAATTTTCTGCAAATCTGAAGAAGTTAACCTTCGTCTTTTAGTGTGAAGCAATAAACAATTTTGAGCAGGATTACAATCGGTGATCTCTTAATCGTCAGCTTAAAACGATGGATTATGATATTATTTCATGAATTAATATTCAATTCTAAGGCGCAGCTTCTTGCCTTCCTCAAGGACCGAACCAAAAACCGTTATCTCAATTTTGTCTTTCGAGTCGAATCGCAAAAATTCCTTAGCAAACATATTCCGTCATCCTGGGAGGGTATTATTAACACAATTTGGGAAGGAGACCCTTACATCAAAGATGCAGCGTTTAGACCAAATGAGCCGTGGGCCATTCGCGCATAATTCCGGCTCGGTGCTCGTCGTAAAGCGGTGACCGGCCGGACCTTGCAATATCAACCGTTTCGGCTTTATGGATCCGGTGTAGGTTTTCTATTGACCGCTCGTGGTAAATGAAATATAATGTTCGATGGTTTCAGCCTGCTGCTGCTCCGAGTAATGGGGTTCAATGAACTTGACGACTTTCCTGTTTATGTTTTGGCAGCGGAAACAGCGCGGAGGAGAAAATGTTGGTGTAACTGATATTTAGAATCTTTAAAATATGGAGCCAAAAGTAGTACCTACCTATACATATTATATACATATGCTACGTTTAAGTACATATGCTACCCGTGCCTACAAAATTACATAACTTTAGTTTAGCAGTTGGGTAGGTTTTAATATCTAAAGTTCTGAAAAGTTTCCTTCAGCAAAACATGATATCTTTTCGTCTCTCGAAAAAAAGAATAAGTAGGTTCTAATGAACGTGTAACAAGTTCAGGGCCTTTATATAGAGGGAAAATCCTTCCGACAGAAGCATATACGTACATTAAATACTCGTACATCGTACATCGCACCCTTTTCCCGCACATTACCCAAGCAAACTCGACATAAAAACAAAGTTATAGTAAAAATCACGTAGTATCAACATACTTATAGGAAAATCCACGGTGACGGGACATAGCTTAGCGTCGTAACGTAAAGATAGGGGGATATTTATATAGTGATAAAATCCATTTACGACGAACCCGGTACAATGCGGAGCGAACAAACTTTATTTCCATTGCTTTCATATCTAGGGAGGTAGGGATGGGAAAATATCGATGCTTTATGGCGTATTCAGGTTGTTGTTTTAATGATTTTAAATTGGGATGCAGATCTCTGAGTTGAATACTTGAATGAAAGGTTTAGAACGTGGATCTTAATAGTAAGAAGGTCAGGGTGCATTAGACCAATTCAGACTACCAGTCTTTACCATAACGCTCAAACTACCCAAAAACTTAACAAGATTTTTCTGATACAGATTAGGATCCAATTAAAATAGTTTGCTACTGCTTGTTTGTTTGGTTGTTTGCTTGGTTTAATTGATGAGCATACTGTGAACTTTTGTACGCCAAATAAACTGTTTCTTCGCTACCTTGTTTAGAACCACATTGTTTAAAACGCATACTCTGTCAATTCACCTATCACCGAAACAAATCGACTGTAGTCCAGCACTACCAAAGCCACCCTCAGTTTTTCCTTCAATTTTCCTTTTGCTACGATCTCCACTTAATTGACGAAGAATTTTGATTGGTCCGTACCTACGCCATATTCTATGCATTCGTCGCGTCGGGAATTTTCTTTTTTCATTCTTTTTTTTAATTTCAGCACAGCTTCATTTATTATTCCGCCTCTTATTTTAATGGCTAGCTTCGTTATTGTCCGTCGAGTTCTCGATATTATTTTCGATTTTAATTGCTGGCTGGTTCTTCTCTGTTTTTGCGGGGCCTTGTTGATTGAAGTGTTCCCAGTGTTTTTGTTCAACTTGTTTATTTAAGCGTTTGTTTTCAATGGAAGGTATTCTCATTATATATTTTAATTTTTACTATCTTTATGGTCGACGGCGTGGGTTTTATTTTTGGGTTATATTCTCCTGTACTATTTTCCACTTCATGTACCAACTGCTGATGGCACTAAGTCAAAAATTACACAAACTTCTAAAATCTATAACAAAATATCATCTTTTCTTAGCGTCAAATCATCTGCATACCAACTCCCACATTAAAAAACATAAAAATCTCTGCAATACTCAGGAATAACATTTCAATCGCTGGAAGCAATTACTCGTCAAAGGCGGTACAGTTGAATGCAGAACTGATTAAACGGTACAATCGCGGACAGTATTGACAAAACTGCGCGCGCGTCGATGCGCCAGCGTCGAGTATTGAACAAATTTCCAGTATGGCCGCCCATTGAAACGTCACCGCGCAAGCATTGTATGCTCATCTTGGGCGATAGTTGGGAGAATAGAATAATCGGTATTATTGGGATTTTTAAGCGTTTTTAAGAGGAGACAACTACCCTCGTTTGTTAATCGGTGGCTCGCTTTGCTTGCCTGTCACACGAGAAACTGATTTGGTCTTAAAATTGTTTTGATTTCTTAGCTTGCACGTTCGTACTGTGGAACGTTTTACTTGTGTGGCTAATAATTATATCTTCCGATGGAGACTTTGAACTTTGGGTATTACCGCTCAAGTTCTGTTGAATTGGTAGCAAGTAGCAACCCAGCACCCTAATCACGTCACATACAATCAATTACAATCTGTTTAATTTTGACAGTTCAGCAACATTCATTGCGTTATTAACGCTGTTGAGCCAACAAATTTTTCGAACATATATAGCAATGGATTAGCAATAACCTTCAAAGTGATTGAGATTATGATTGATCGCGTGTTACGCAATAAGGGTGCTGAATAGTCGTTTGCAAATCTAAAGCAATAAGACCAACTATGATAGCCTTGGTGGCTACATTCTGAAGATGTGCAGATGTCTCCAGTGCAGACCGAACCTCCTGCGTGGTAGGTGCTACTTGCCATCAAGAGGAGACACCTGCGATTCTTCGTTGTACCAGTCGGGATCCAAACCTGGTGCGTCGATCGCACATTTGGACTGATGGGGATTCCTCCACACAATGTCTGATTAATAGACATTAAGATTCAGACCGCGCGCGCCGTGGCGCCGGCTCGGTGACGGTGGTTGCGAATTGTGCACCCCTAGGAGGTAGAATAGTTACACACAATAATTCACGATGATGTAACAGGACAAGCAGTATAAATATATGTTTTACTCTTAGAAAGGGACCGAGACTATGGAGACTTTATAATGTGCAAAATCAAAAGACTAGGACAATTTTTTCATAAATCTTTTTCTGTCCGTCAATCTTCAATTAAATCTGGATTTAATTGAAGACTGCATCGCATTAAGTCTAGTCTAAACAATGCGAATGTTGAAAAAAAAGTACAGATAAAAAATAAGCGAAACAAAAAATTGTTATTAATACGCATTGTGCATATAATAAAACAAGATGACCAAGATGTTAAATCAGAATACTTGCACGGCTGAAATGCCGAATATAGTGAAACCCATAGATCTTACGAACTTATGTTAGCTACCTATATTCTTGCAAATAAATATATCATTAATTCATTCAAAAAACTATTTGGTTACCGGTACGATATAGGTATTCTTCTAATCACCAACTGCAACTTGGGCAACTTCTCTCTCAAGGTTCCACAATTCGTGCTCCGCGGTACCGTTGTGCTGCAATTTTTCCTATTCGACTTAGACACATTTATAGGCCATATTGGAATTTAGGAGAGATTTTATTGACTCCGTTTTATGTTAATTGGATTTCCTTTAATTCGTTACGGAAAATTTTCCAATTGGTAATTGGATAAGATGTAATTCTTGTAGCTGTTCTGTCTATTATAAATTATAGATGGGACGATACACTAGCTTATGCCAATAATTAATGTTTTTGTAAAGTTTAACTTCAACTTTGCTTCTATCATTACTGGTTACTCAGGCATTTGTAACAGATATTATAATAATTATGTCTAGACTCAACCACGATATGGGAGTTTACTAGAGTCAGCTAACGTTTAAATAAATTATTCGATTCGGTGCATTACGTTTACCGAATCACGATTTCTACATAAAATTTATCTGCTACGAGACTACGGTAGATTCTAACCGGGCATGACCTGCCCAAACTCTGTCTGGTCTTGCCATAATTCTGGGTTGGAGAATGAGTGATGTTTAGACACTGCGATAATGTACGAGTAGCCATTAAGAGGCGACTTCTGACCTGGTTACACCAAGAACGACTTCAATAGGAGCTGAATTTCATTTACGCGATTTGACTCACTACCTAGTTCACACAACTCCTCCACTAAAGGCCCCAAGTTAAATTACAACTGCATCAGCAAATTCAAAATCTTTTGGTACACAAACACCGCGAGGCTTTCATTTCAGCGCTGAACTAATATTATTGCGAAATGTCCGCCGAGTTGCATCCCTGCGGGTTCATTAACCGTGCCCCCCCCCCCACCGCACCCCTCGCTCGCCGGCCGCACCCCCCACCCCCTCGCACATCCAGCTACCCCGAGGAACTAGTATGACTAGATTATTAAATGGGAGATTCATGTACGAAATAAATGGGGGTTGTCTATGTTTAGTGGCGGTCAGACTGCAGTTGGTCTATGTAAAACAGAAACTCGCCACTTTTCATACCTATCTCATGGAAAAGGTTGCATTGTGCCTAGACAAAAATAACCCACGGTCCACCTAGGTAAATTACAGAACTAGGCTGTGGTGGTGACCTCCACTGTCGATGAGGGAAACGATGACTATCTGTGAGAAGCAGCGCTCATTGCAAAAATGAGCTTTTTTCAGGGGTTTTTTTTTGCCAATTGGTTTTTCAATACAGAAAACCACATCATAATATATGCCAAAAACCTGCTAAAACCATGAAGTAAAATATCAAAAGAGAGAATTTTATAAAATACCTATCCACACCTCCAACCACTTCTGAATCAATTATAATAACCCCTACATCCCGTATGCTCGACCTGTCGAAACGTTCGCAACTCGAGCACCCAAACAAAAATATTTAAATATGCAAACGGCCGTTGTCGCGTCGCCTACTTCAAGACTTCATTACAGAGTTAAAACAATACCCGTCAGGAGCAGGAACATAATGTATGCGGTACTGAAACGGAGTGATTCTTGTTGAAGAGGATCACAATAACAAGGTTTTCTGCAACCTTAGGTACCTACTTGTACTACTTTCTTCGTGACTCTAAAGACCAAAAGAAAACTACAAGTTTATTTTCCGATTTCTTCAGGTTATTGAATAAGAGCTGAAACACCAATGCAAAAGGATTGTTTTGAGGCCTTTGGTAGGGTTGTCGGACAATAATTATGCTTCTTATCTTGGTAAGGTGTTGATGTTGAGTCGTTCTTGGCTATTTAGTCTGTGGAGCCCTACAAAGCTAGGCTGTCACTGTCATCATAAGCTATAATGTCAACATCATCAGGCATGGCAATTAGATTGGTGATAGTAGATAATATTATTATTATGCGCACATGAAGACTATGCTGTCCATTTTCTAGACGTGACATTCATTGTTTTTCGACCTCAATCTCATTCTGCAAACTAAAACATACATCGTCCAAACGTAATACATTGAAATATCTCCGTACGTAGTCACCAATCTTAATTTCCCGTCGCTGGCACTCCTCCAGATCGTTTGTCTCAGCTAAGTGACGCTCGGACAATGCTACTGGTACATATGTATTTGTTATGTACAGCTAAAAGGTACCAGACACATTACTTAGTCTATTGCGGTCTCAAGAAAATGTTTTTGTTGAAAGTTAAAAAGGCATTGGTGGTTCATTACGAGATCCCACATGGATCCTCCTTTGCGGATTTTCCAAACAATTGGTGCCCAAAATAATAGGTACTTACTCAATTTTGAGAAAGGCGTGGTGCATCAACACTCGCCAACAGACCAATGGGCCAGCGTCTGTGTCAATACCCTCCAAAAGCATCTCCACTTCTCACCTTTTCACTTGACAACAAACTTGCATTACATAATTCATGGACAATACCTTGCACGCATCTACACTCACACACGTGTAGCTCAGTGACATGTGTTTACAAACAACTAATTAGAACGAGTGCAGTGTTGTGTGCGTGTTTTTGTTTCGCTGACAATGGCCGCGCGCCTGCGCCTGTGTGCGTGCGCTGTCGCTGTGTGAAGGCTAAGGTAAGGGGCCTGATGGCTGGCACAGCTCATGTAAAATGCATAAGATACGCTTTCATACAGGCTCGGGTCGCGTCTCGCGTTTGTCTCACTACGCACAGATGTTCGGTGAAAGCTGGTTTTTGCGTGGCCGTGAAACTTAGCTGAAAGTAACGAAATATTTTTTGTGAAAATTACTTAGTTTCTTTTTGGTTAAGCCTTAAGGGGCGGGATTCTATTTGGGAGACAGAAATAAGTAGATACTAAACATCAATTAAGTACTTGGATGCCATTTTTTAAGTCAATACCTATTACAAAGTATTCGATAAATTTAATAAGAGCCATGTTCCTTAAAGAATTCTTAGACTACAATAATGCACAAGCAGAAATAAATAGTAATTTCCAAAGTGATGATAATAAATCCATATGTCTCAATAACCATTTATATTTATTGAAGCAAACCAACACTGTTTCTACAATAATTCGTAATAGAGAATTATTCGCGAACACCTACACACGAAATACTGCAATTAAAGCGTTAAAGATTTATCACCACCATAGACAGCCGAATATCTATTAACCTACAAATAAATATAATCTTGCGATCTTGTCGATGCTAAGTTTACAAAATACTGGATCTTATTGACAGTTAAGATGTAGGCAGATTATTTATTTACTTAGCTACATTTAAGAAGATAAATAACTCGAGGACCACTCCTTCCGCTCTCAAATTCCTGAGATTATAACCTTCTTTGTAAACAGCTTGGAAAATCCTTGAGCACCGATCATATGTTCCACCTAACCCATATATCCTGGAGACGGAATACCGTGACCTTATTCAGGCAACGACAAAAGTATAGCGCGTGTTGCGCATTGCAATAGCAAGGTCGACGTCCCGGCTAGGGGGAGGCAAGGGAGGGGGGTCGAAGGGGGTGACGGTACCCCCCCTTGTATTGTTCTCACCTCAGACACAACACTGCTCCTGAAATATAAGAATTAAAGTTCAGATGGTGGAAATTGTTTCGGCTGGAGGTCGGAGGTACGACCACCGGTGAATATGTTGTGTCGAGGGAGATGGTTATGTTGGCGTGTTCGAACGAAGAAATTGTCATGTTAATGTTGTTGGAGATTTACTCTTAGAGTTAGCGTACCTAATGAGACTATATTTAGTGATGAAGTAGCAATGAGTGTACAAACTTTGGTCATCAGTCACAAAACCACTGAAAACAAGAAGTACTAGAGTTCTAAGGCAGACTACCTAATAAAACTAAAATGACTAACAAAACCACTTTTGAAACAAACTTTACACTTTTGAGTGTTCAATTTTACACAGATTTAGAAGCTATTAGTACCTATAAGTTCTACGTTATCATATCCTGATATGAATCATCGTCTGAAAGTAAAATACCAGTGCTGAAATTTTCTTATTTTCCTTTCAGATTACACATCGCCTCACCTACGCAAAAAAATCAGAAGGCACCTGAAACCTAGATCCAAGATCTGCCCCGAATTAACTTCTATCTTAAGAGATAGAAGTTAATTCGGACTAAGGTCCGTACTCCTGAAAATTGTCCAAAACTTGCATTCAGGGTAGCAGCCGTTTTAATCCTTGGTAATGGCGCGAGGCTAACGGGGTGGCGGCTAAAAAGGCAATATCAGGAGATAACATCGATAGCCGTCGGAACAGTTCGGCTGTTCGGCACGTAAGTAGGCTGTGAAAATGGCCGCCCGTAACGCTGTGCGTGTACACACTTCGGCGGCAAATGGCGAAGGTAATGTTGATGATGAGGACTTGAATAACGTTCATTTGGAATGACTGTCGAATGAAGTTATTACGTAGAAAAAGGCAGCCGAGGAATTATTATCATAGTAAAGCTTTTTACTATCCAATAATAAAATGAAACGGATCAAGGTTAAGATAATCATAGACAGAACCATTTTGAGGCATATGAAATTAGTAAAAATAAGAAAAAATATACACAAAAACAATGCAATAAGAAAACAACAGTTCACAGTTTCGGTAAGTTTTAAGAACGGCTCTTTCAAGTTGTAAACGAAACAAAAACATACAAATAATAATGAACATTTCCATCACAAAATGGAAGAACTAACTGAGGGAAATGACTCATTAAGGCTTTCTTAGTCTTTCAACCTTTGTCTGGTAGTGCTTGGTTTTCAAGCTATTACATTATTGCCACAACCAAACACTATTAACCCTGGTGCGGATTCCATTCAAAAGTTTTGTTACCTCGTAAACGTCACCTACTTGGGTTTCTTCGTTGAAACTGGTAATCAGTCCCTTCTGTGGAACATACCGCATTGTCAACGCTTTTCAGGGCTCGGAAAATGATGAATTGTGGCAGATTTTTGAGCACATTCAGTGTTGAACAGCAAAGCGAAGTATAGAACCTAATGACAAGGGGTCATAAGGTTCTTCAAATCAATGTTTAGTAAGAAGAATGAAAATGCCTTTTTTGGACATCCAATAGAATGATTGTAACTGTAAAACTTGTCTGTTGTAAGGTATGAAAAGTTCACTGAATGAAGTAAGAAGTGACCCATATCGAAGGTCTACAAAATACATATATTTAACAATATCGGTAAACTACACTTTAGTTTATGAAAGATCTGATCACTTCTCTTAGGACCCACAACACTTTAACATCACAAAACCTACTCTACGCGGTCATTTACTTCAAAACAAAACTCCAAACTTATTTACATATACTTTTTTTACGTTTCCCCGGTGCCTCACACTGTACGTTCACTAATGTTGGACGGGTGTGTGCAGGACATCTGCTTGTGTGTGACGTCGCTGGCATAGTAATAGGCCTCTTGTGACAATCGCTCGACTTTCCATCCGCATTACGTATTCGACGGATGCCTTAGGAGCTACAATAACCCCCTTCTCACCGGACATGGGTATTGCCTCCCGCTGTTTTTATTAAAAGCTATCTTTTTTTGATTTCCAGGTTGTGGTGTTATGGCGGATCGGTGATGTGAAGATGGTATTCTATTAAGAAAAGTTGTGACAGTGAATGGGGGCGTATTGCTGACTCTAAGATTACCTACATATTAGAAGAGTTTTATCTGGAAATGCATCGTTGTAAATGATATCCAGATATGAAACCTATTATTTATTAAAACTGAAGGAGTATCTGATAGAATTGCAGAAAAGTGGGTACCTACGTAACTAATTGGATACTCTTAGTGCGTCGAAGTAATAGAAACTCTTTCTTAAGTATAAAGCTAAAACTTTATACTTAAGAATGGGTATTTCGACTAAAGGTCATCAAGTTATTTTTATCGTCCCTAAAATATTAAGTTATTATATACATATAATCTTTAGTAATAAAATACCATTGTTTTATAAACATCTTGTAAGAAACCAGAAATTACTTTATTGCTTTGCGCAACTGCATATAAAATATTTTAGTAATAAAACTGAGTATAAAAACTTGAATACAGAAAAGTTGTGTAAAATTATTTAATACATGGCAATGCAGATGAATGGATAGACAATGTTATGCAATCTAACAGACCAGCATAATAATATTGCTGAAATACTCTAATACAAAATAATTTAAATTAATAAGTTAGTTTCTGTGAACGTTGATCATGCTACGGATACTACTAACTGCGATACTTTTGATGAGACTGACGAAATATGAAAGAAAAAGAAAGAAGACGAGTCTATGTTACTGAACGCTCATGATAAACCTTTAAAAACACCGTTTAGCTACACGCACCTAAAATATGAATAGATCCGACCGAACTAATTGTAAGTCCGAGCTAATTCTAAACTATAACATTGTCGGACGGCTGTCAGCACTAAAACTAATATAGTTAGTGTTACTAAACTAATTGTTGAGCTTTAACGTGACCAAATGTTGGACCTTGAGACGGCGACGCTTTTGTTCCACGAATTGTTTAAATTGTTTTAACTGGTAGTGTTGTAAAAATTGTTTTTTTTTTTAAGAATTCTTCGTGTCTTATGTTCTGAATAATTAGTATGAGTACATAATTACGAAATACTACTAGCATAACATAGCTTTCACCCCAGAGAATTTTTTATACTTAACTGTATTAGAAATGTTCAGCAATAGAATTTCAAGGAAGTTACAGGAACAGCTTGTGAGACAAGCACTACACCTTGTCGAATGGATTAGCGATTGGAATAGGTAATATTAGATGATGCTGGTGCACTTGACCTGGCAGACTGACTCGAGCCTAACATTCGTCAACCTAACAACATAACAGTATACTCGTAAGATATCGACCAGCAACCGTTTTTCTATTATAAGATGTATTATTAAATCTAACATAAATATCCAAATAGCGCCTGAGCGTGAATACTGCTTACACTAGAAAGGGCAAGGTCAAGATTAAAATATTCAGGGACTTGCTGAGTTAGTTTGCATAATTGCAGCTGCAAAACAATACAGGTTTAATAAAGGTAAGTACGGAAAAAATTTAACCTAGCCATGATGTCTATGATCATTATCATGATGTTAATATTCTTACATTTTGTATAAACAGCTCCAGTGTTCTTCAGATCCTTTCATCTTCTTACTAAATTATTTTGACGGTTAAGCGTAGGTACGCCGGCCGCCAACCAGGCAGACCTCCGACTGTACCTCGTCAACCCCGAGCTGACGAACTGATGACAACTGTGGCTTCAATTCCGCGAAGCACCCACACCAATACAGTCCCGAAACAAAATCGCTAAAACTTAAGGGGCCGACGACACCGCGGCCCGAACTGCGCCGCTCCAAATGTATTCAAATATATGCGCGATTAATTCAGGCTGCATAGCCAACGGGACGGTGTTAGTAGTGGCAGCCAGTCTCACTTTCTACGCCGGATCGATGGGGCCGTGACCTTCAGTGCCTCTTATTTGGTTCCTGAATCGATTTTTTGCAGGAATCTTTAGGAACTGGATCGATTTTTTTTAGAAGATGCTAGCGGTTCTCTTTTTGGCTCCATAGTGACGACTACTCTCGTTTTGTGCCGAAGGGCAATGGCCATGACCTTCAGTGGCTGTAATGTGGTTCTGGAATAGATAATTTTGCTGAAACCTTCCGTAATAACTTTGCTATTTTTGACAAAGGTTAAGTTTTCGCGTATTTTCGAGTTGGATTAGCACCTAACTCGTAGGGAACTGCTGTAAACTTTCATAAATTGATATTGCGGTTATTTTAGTATTGGAGAATCGCTAATGATGAAGTTACGGACTGCTAAAACCTTAAACGTGTTACTGAACTTTTCAGGAACAAGTAAATTAATCTGACCCTGAACTTCAGTCGTTCTTTTTTGACTCCCCTCTCCTCCTCATCTTTTTAAATTTAGGATATTTCGGACATATTCTTCAAACTTTTACACTGATGGGACCAAACGACTTAAAAAAGTGCTATCAGTTTTATCCAAGCAATGCTGCTGATAGCTCCTATAGCAGACTACTTAAATGGCATGCCTACCTACTTACGCAAGAGCAAAAATAAACGAGGATCTTCGAAATAGTCATTTGGTGGGAAAATATTCTTATGGAAATAGCTTCCGTGTTTTTTTGCTGAAAGATGACTGGTTCGATGGCAATGACTTCACGTCATCCTATATCGACATACATTTGAAACTGTCAGGCTCTCAGTCTTTATATTTCTGGCAATTTCCGTACATAAAGATTATGGACTCGATAGCCTTCGATTCGCACTCTAAAATCTGCATACCCAGATAATCTAAGACACCGATTGTATCTTAAGTAAGCAACTATTCATAGCACCTACCTAATATTGAAAACTGGCCCCATTTAGTATAATGGAACCAGATTTTCCGGAATATAAAGACAGACTGGGTCAAGGCTGCCGTTCTACCTAACATTCCGCCTAATGACTATCACACATAAAATATTCAAGCAAAAAACTTCGCGCCAAAAGCAGGCACTTTAAATAAAGTACGCACTTAGGCTGTATACCAACTATGTGGATTTTTTTATCTTTACGATTACGGGAGCGTCCCGCGAGATGCCAACTACAAAAGAACCACTAACTATCAATACATCCCTTTATAACGGTTAAGAGCCCCCGTTTTACAGCCAAAGGTTCGCGTTCAAAAGAAAAAGGCGCCCTTGTAAAATTCCTTTTCAGGTCTCGAAGGAGTTTTCGAGTAGAAGTAAAGAGTGTTGGAAGTACAAACATAGTTGTAGATATAGTAGGTAGTGCGGGGCGGTGAAGGCGCGCGCGAGTGTGCGTGCGACGTGCCGCGCACACCGCCGCGCGGCCGGGGCGCTGTGTGCGTGGAATGCGGTACACGGGAATACGCGCTATGATGCGTTCGCGATAAAATGAAAAGCTGGTGACGTCACAGGATGTTTACGAAATGCGTTAAGAATGTTTTTTCTGGTGTAAGTACGAGTATAAGTTGGATTGGTAAGTACCAACTTATTACAAAAATATCATTGTTATCAGAATTAAACGATACACAGCCTCTACAATAACACTACTAAAGAGGTTATTTTCCTTTATTATGATTGAGCAATTTTCTTAGCAAGTCCAAATGAACCGGGGACAATAACCTCCCAAAAATAAAACCTGAAACAATAAGCCTCAGGGATACGAACGAAATCTTAACTAGCGATTGAACTAACTCCAGGCTTAAAAAGGCACATCTACAAAACTGAACTGACAAAATCAAATATAGAAATTCTACTTGTTTAGCTATTATTAAATACGATCCGTCGCGTCGCTACGAGAGCGTCCGTACAGGCCGCACACACACATGCGAGTGGCTACGTGCCGTCGTCTTGGCAACCAGACGCATGCGCGGCGCCGCCCACTGGCCCCTCTCCCCCCTCCCTAGACCAGACTTAGCACTACTAAGTGTATGGAAGTGAATCTATTCTGTATGATTGGTCATTGAAGATAAGTCGTTTCGAGCCGAACACGGTTTCTGCTTTTTTCTTTAATAGGTGTCGCTAAATATGGGTCCTTTTACAACTTTATGTCTCATTCTGTCGGGGTTTCTGGTTTAGTTTTCTTGGGTAATCTCGTTCCTCAATGGGTGATGATTTTAATAGTGTTGTTTACACTTATTTGGTAATTATCATTCACTTTGTAAGCTTTATCGATGATGAGCATTATATGTTTGAACATTAAAATGTAAAAAGAATTAATTATTTGGCTTTTATTTATTACTGTTACATACCTAAGTGTTACATACGCATAGTGTATTATGATAACATGTTGAATAACCTACTAAAAATTCTCAGGTAGTATCTTTACATAAGTTTGTTGAAACCAACAAACAGATAATTAATTTGAATAAATTCAACATTATTTTAATATCAGCTCATTGAATACATCTACGTTAACAGTCTGATTGGTCGCTTTGATAAATGTCCAATTATCTGATCATACACTGATATTTATTGGTCATAATTGTTCAAGTTATTTATGTATAAACTATTGATTAATGTAAATTGTCATAATTGCAGCTTATCAACGAATTAATTGTTGGCTGGTTTTAATTAATTAATTGCATATTGATAACGTTTGTTGATGATCATAAAAGTTATATAAAAAATACTGAAAAATAGCAATGAATTCAGATTGATTAAGTTATTGAAACCATTTTCCTTTACAGGAAAATACTCAACGTAGCAAAAAATACATTCTAAGTTTACTAGATATAAGGTTGATATTCTTTCCCTTTATCACATAATAAAAGTCTTCTAACGTCCTAACTTCATAAGCCCATATAACATTCATTACATCATTTACATTTACAAACTCGAAACAAAACATCGTACGAACAATCTCAATCAATAAAACTGTAACACCAACCCATCATTTAGAACTACGTAAATCAGATACAAGTAATAAATATTTACAAAAAGCAAAGACTAAACATACAATAATGGACCGGCGAACACGGGACAACATAACTATAGACGGAGAAAGAGTCAGAGAGATAGGAGAAACAGAGAAAGAAGATGACTCACACGAAGGAAAATCGAACACTGTAGACATGGGAAATTGCACACAATAGTCCGAGTTTCCACGGTGTGTGTTTAGGTTTGTGTGTGTGTGTTGTTAGGTACAAGGATGTGTGTGTGTACGGGAAATGCTCGTAGCATGAATGTAGGTACCCGGTTGATAGCGTTTGTCATGCAAGATATGAATCCACTGTCTTGCGAAGGGCTGTTAATACTTTATTTTTAACGACAGAGTTTTGGCTCAAGATTGTGAGAAAAACGGCCTGTAGCGAGCTTTCCTTTTGATGTAGAGTAAAATGGAAATTAGGAAGTTTACTTTGAACAAGTCCGAGGTGTAAATAACGTTGTTTTGTTCCGAATTTACTAACTTAAACCTGAATTAAATGACTGGTAAAAGTTTTCAAAAGTTTCGTTTTGGTTTCCTGAATCCTTAGTTGTGTTTTTGTGAATGTTTTCCCAACAATATTGTTTTGAAACTTACCGACCTACCTAGATAGTAACCAACTTGTTAAATGGACAACCTAGGCTATTATCATTTCAAACTCATCCCATATAAATAAGCCATAATGGAACAAGTTATATAACTAATTAAGTCATCTATAAGCAGCTCGATAATTAATTTGTTCTTATTTGAAGTTCGGGATCCGCGGATTGTTTTGTCAGTTCTAATAGATGGGGACGCTTGAAGACTGGAGTGATTTCACGGATCACTGCCACGTTAATAAAGCTATTATTTTCTAAAAAATTATTTTGTATATTAAACTTCAGGAAGATACCTATAATAGAAGCTAGGTGCAATCAGAGACCATATACAAGATAAACGCATATTTTTATGTATTATTGGAAGCAGCTAAGGTTTTCATACGATATTATATATGAAAAGGTGAGATAAAAGTATTAAACTCATCAGTCCTAACCATTTTACTGTCTTTAAATAAGAGAAAAGATACCTAATAAATAATTATACCTACACATGGATAAATAAAAACTTGAGTTGAAAAGTAGTTTAAATAATCTTATCGTAGTACAACTCAATCTACAGTACAATAATAAAGTCGTCATTTTTGAAAGACGTAGTATTACTACGGCACTTATTGAAATATTATGATCTTCCACGTTTTTACGGGGCGTGAATAAAACCTAAAAAGAGAACTCAGTTTACAGAACATCACAAGTTTACGACAAAATAATCGATCGTAATATGCGACGACACCCAAATAAACATAAACCCGTCTCGCGAACACTCCCGTGCCGATTCATTCACAATAAACGAATGCATTATAATTATTTAAATTTAAAACTGTTGTAAGTCTGCCAGCCAGACAAGCGCCGGCCTAAAATAAACACGAAACAAACTTTTATTAAAACGTCTACGAGCCGCTTTACGTGTTCGGCGTAAAAACGAGCGCCGAAGTGCCGAACTTCCTCGCTCCAACTTTGATACCGCTAACGCCATCTACTATCGAGTAGCGGAACTGTTATGGTTCGCATAAAAGTCGAGTGGGGCAATAACGGTAAATACGCAAAATAAACAATTTTATTAAATGAAACACGTTACTATGATTACGTAACAATGTTAGTGTGAAAGCATACGTCTGTATTACCGAAGGAAATGAATTCAAATGACCTTGGTTCATTAATGCGGAGTGCCATAAATAATACATGAGGCACATTATCATTGTTTGAAGTTTTAACAGCTTTTTCATTGGTGCTAGTGCTGATGTTCCCACAGTTGCATGCTTAGCCTTTCATTCATACGCGGTAATTATTCTAAATGGTCGATTAGTATCATTTATCATGATTATAGGTGATATATTTACCAACTACACGAAACAAGCACATTTTGTTTAAGCATTTATTTATTCATACTTTATTTGCGTTGAATTGAATTATTGGAATATTTTCATCGTTATTATCACTTAATAACGTTGGAATGTATTCAATAACTGTTACTGTGCGCTCTTACACAAATAACATTTATTTTCATTATGCATTTAACCGCGATTAACAATCTTTATTTTTAGTGTGTTTTACATTATATTGTAGTTGTTTATTTTAGTAGGTACTTGTACATCATTATGATAATCCTGAAAAAAACAGAGCAATTTCTTTTTGTTAAGACTTATTCATTAATTTGTCAGAAATAACATTTAACAAAGAAAACATTTACAATTTTAAAGAAAATCTTGGAGAAAAACAACGTGATTCAGCCATAACTTAAAGTTACTCATATGTAAGTACCGTCGTAAATTCTACTTAGAGCGAGTGATCCGAGTCGGTGCCGTGTGCTTACTTAAACACAACTTAACTTACTTATTTTACTTGCGCGCTAAACTTCACCTGTTTCTTCCCTCTAAGATGTATAAGTATTTTACCTGCTAGAGAAGTTTCATATAAATGCTTTATCTTTCTCTCTGCTTTATCATATAAATGCGATTCCTTCTTTATAAACGGTACGTTTCTCGTTTGTGGCTTTAAAAAAAAATCTACTGTATCATTTTTTTGTGTCTTTGTTAAATCACCACTGTTCTGTACCATATCAAAAAATACCAAAATGCTCTAGAAAAACATTACCCTCCTTCTGGGACAGTCGGGTAAAAAATTTGATAGTCATCGTCTTTAAAATAGATGTTTAAAAAAATCGGAAAAATGAGCAATGCAGGTCAGGTGAAAAATATGGTGATGATGAGTGATTATGACGAATTATATTGTGTCTGTAGCTGACCCATAACTTTGTAGGTCTTCGAAATCTTATAAGCTCTTATTCATAAACGCCGCTTAATGTTTAAGTAATGATTAGCATAAGCATAATCAGCTGCTGCACTGCTGGGACACAGGCCTCCTCTCTGTGAGATGGAGTGGGCCGTAATCCACCACGCGGGCCCAGGGCGGGTTGGTAGATGTCACGTCTTCGAATTTTTGGTTCTAGGATATGCCGGTTTCCTCACGATGTTTCCCTTCACCGTTTTGATAGCAGTGGTGATGAAATAATGTACACCAAGTAAAGCGCCTGTCAAGGTTTGAACTTACGACTTACAACTCGTAAGTCGCGGCCGATACCACTGGGCCACCACTGCTCCCTGCCTGCTGATTAGCGCCTGCTTAACTATACATTTTTGGGGGTTTATTTATAAACGTTGCTTAAAGTTAAGTAATAATTAGCGGCTGTTTAACCATACATTTTTGACGTTTGAACGTCACTTAACTTTAAGCAACGTTTATAAATAAACCCCTTGATGTTTACTTAAACATCACCTAACTTTAAGCAACGTTTATAAATAAGAGAAAGAAAGAAAGAAAATACATTTATTTAGCACAGACAAAGAGGCACACAGCACAACATAATTATAACACAAGTAAAGAAAAAGAAAAAAAAAAGGAAACAAATAAAAAGTGTGAAATAATAATTTAACAGGAAAGTACAACGAGAAAGTACAAGAGGATATATTATATTATGCGTAACATTTTAAGTTAATGTGTTCGCGTAGGTATAGAATCTTTATGTGTATTTTTATTGTTCTCAAGTTAAATTCCCAAACAGTGTGCTTAAACTGAAAACAAACATGAACAATTGAAACATAGAAAATGCTTTAGCACTCCTAGGAATTTTCAGACGTTAGAAATACTGTAGGTAGTTATTGTGAAAACTATTTCTTATTATTTCACGTCTGACAAATATTAACATCGTGAACATAGAAACAACCCGAGAACGGCTGAAGCAGTAAGCAGTGAAGCAACACACTCGCCGATAACACGAGCTTAATAAATGTCTTCAATGCTTAGGTACACGACGTAATTTCGGCCAGAGGGGCAATTCCTGTATTTTTTTTCGCATTCTAACCCCTCAATCTGTCTAAAATACCTCTCACCTTGCTAACATTGATCTTCGCTGAGCTAAGATAGAATACTTTTATTATGTAGTTCATAACGATTACAGAGATTGCGACTAGATTCTGATCGCTTTTAATTACGGGAATTTGCCTGCTGATGTGCCAATTCAAAACGTATTGCAGATGTAAACACGTCGAACTTTCCGTCGCGTATTCTTTGTCGCTAACTACACTAAAGTTCGTTTACATCTATTCACGTGTTATAAGCAAGCGTAGCAACCAAGAAAACGCTAGAAAAAATAAATAGTAACAGTGTAGTCTAATTCGCCATGCGTTATGATTTTGAGAAATAGTGGAATAACTCGATAGCGTTGCACTGTTTTTGTGCAATGCCAACTGAGCCGGTGAATTTCTAGATGTGGTCATGTGCTAGAGTAGTTCTTGCTTCTTTTTTGTGTATTTGTACGGTAAGGTGTTTTCATAATTAGATTTTACCGGTTTCAGGATAGGCAATTAATTTTTTCGGGAATATTTATAAATGATAATTACAATATCATTACATAAAGTAAGTACTTACAATGTATAAAATTTTTATATGTAAGTATGTAATTTTAGAATCCATCACAGACGATCTTTGAAGAAAAATACTAAGTAGTGATAACAATGACTAGAAAACGGCTCAAATAGTATTTTTAACGCTTTAATTACATAAGTAGCAAGTACGAAACACGAATAATAGTAATTAGCCACAACTACCATTATAAAATGTCCGTCAAATTCCCGTGTCCACAATAATATCGAACCTAATTCATCGTCATAACCCCATTGTATATGACAGGAAGTTACGTTACTTGGCCGGCCAATCAGCGGCCGCGTAGACCGGAAGTGGCGTACCAGGGTGGTGTCACGATCTGATTGTGACCCCAAGGGTGGAACGATATGGTTGGCTAGTAAGTGATTTTGGCAATTAGAACGAAAGTATTTTTATTAATTAACTGGTACGTCTAATAACGCTAAGGGCCCTTGACGACGATCAGCTCAAGTTCGGCAGTGTTTCCCTTGTGACAATTTGTAGCGAAATTAGTTTAGTAATGTACGTTGGCTATAAAATTATAAAGTTAAAACACAAGCTACCTATATTTTTATTGCTATTTAGCACGCGTGCCTTACATAACATATTATGTGCCAAATAAAAACAATTACGTTTCATTGTTTTGTATGTCGTATTTAATAGAAACACGTTTACCGTTTGCGTAATATTTACAGTTTTAGTAAATTACATACTAAATAACCTGTATGCTTAACAATTATTGGCAACAAGGATTCAATTATCCTGAATAAATGTGTTTAATGATTTCGTGGATTGAATATTCTGGAACATCTCTAAAGCCTGGATCATATCATGGTATCACGGTAATAAGCCTGTTCTTAGCTTGTTCAATGGATTGGTCGTTCATTCCATTAAGACAAATACGGGCAGATTCCACTGTGTTCTCCTGTCAACACATACTGATGAAAACCTACAAAAGTACCTGTAAGCGAGTACCAGCATATAATAATAGTGAGGCAGCAAAAACAATAGTATGCGACGGGTCGTGCTATCGCCGACGTGTTATTTCACGGCGCGGTGTGCAAATAGTCGAGCAACCACAATTATACGTACTCATACCAGAGAGTATTTTGGTTACAGATGTGTAGTAGGTGAACTATCATTAAAAAAATGTTTGCAAATATTAGGATGATAAGCAAATAAGTAAGTATGTCCGATGGAAAGTTGCAGAAAACTGCCGCCCGCGCCGCCTATATACAAGTGCAATAATAATGGATTGCCAATTACCGAGATGTAATAGGGGCGTGCCATTTATGTGGCTGTAACGTCACCGGCATTCAAACCGGAAAAGGCATACTGCATTTGCACCCCTGAAATAATAATAGAGTTCCTGAGTGAGGTCCATTGCGAAGACAAGACCTAACCTAACCTCAGTTGCAAGTTCTGTTAGATGTTAGTTGAGCATCTGTTTGCAATGAGAGAGGCAGACTCGACAAACGATTTGCAAATTAAGTTTTTCAGTAGGACAGTGCTAGTTAGCAACAAACTAAGACATTGCACGTAAAAATCATCTTGCCGTTATCACAATTAATGAATAACTTGTAACACAATCATCGTATCGTTGACTCATCTGCATATCTAAATACTCTTTGCGTATAGTTGGCGCAGGTCGGCTCGGTATGATTCGGGAGGCTTCATGCGATTACGGCGACACCTGCCGACGTTCCCACGGAATTTATAATTTCGCCGCCGATGCAGCACGGATTGGCCGGGATCGTTTTAATTGTATTCCCCGAAACACCCGGATTTATTACTGACATACTTATATTATACGTATAGCTGGAAAATAATCGTATTCCGCTTTTAAAGTAGAGGTTTGATTTGCATTGTTTTGGTCGGTTTTTGAACTGGAAGGGTTTTCAGGTGTTGCCTATGTTTAGGAGAAATAAGTTGAGGAACTATCGTCAGGTTTATACAAACCACATAGAAAGTAAATTCAGTAAAGAAAAGCAACAAAATAGGATTATTTTGTTGATTTTCATTATACCACGATTACAAAATAACTATCAGGTCTATATAACTATTCCCTATCCCTAAAAACTAAACATCATGTGCCAGCTGTTATTATAAATGGTGTGTTAATTTTCCAAAACTAAAAACAGAGTTCAGTTCTTCCAAAACTGTTACTTCGGCACAAAGAAACGATAAAATTCCGATACAATCAGAAGCAGCGTCATAATATTAAGCAATTTCATGTAATTCCCTATAATAAAGGCGTCTCCACACGGCGCAGGACAGTGCGCCGTCGGCCGCGACTGCCGCCATCGTCTCATTTCACGCATCGACTTACCAACAAACGACACTGCACTTTTGATCTGTGCGTATAATTGTATCTTCCAGTTTATGAGGTCAGTAGTTTAATGCAGTTCGTTGTACCACGTAGTTGAGGAGTAAGTAAGGTTCTGGCTACGGAGCGATTACATTCAGCACATTAGGAAAATGTCATAGGTAAGCATGATTCTCTAACTTATCTACAGCACATAAGAAATGATAAATAAGTTATTGAAGAGCAACGAAGTGAATAGATAAATTATTTATTGCACCCAAAATAAATATCATAACGCATTCTTCGCCCTGCCAATGGGTGAAGTCAATATCAAGACATGCAAAATATTGCACAATCCTTGTAGGACGTATGTGTCAATTAAATAGCGGATGAAATTAAATACACCTTAAAACGAAGAGGAAAATCGTTGGAAATCATACCTAACTTGAAAAGCCTCTTTCAATACATTGAGAGTTAAATAAGGAAATATGAATAGTTAGGAAAAAACTAACAATTAGCGATGACACTTCAAAAAAACCCCTTCTAAAATGTCACAAGCTCTATGTAACAGTACCTGCTATACATAGGTGTACATAAGTAGACAGTAGGTAAGTACATAAATACCCCGGGTACGTGATAGTGTGCGTATGGGTGGTTATTTTCGTTCATTTCACGCATGGCGACGCACGCAAATCGATGTGAACAATGCACGACTGTGTATATGTTTACAGTCATTAAATATGTAGGTATTTTTGATAGTTATTTCGCAGTACCAGTTAATTTTGTAGAGAAACGGCGTGAAAATTAAATAGTTACTCGCATTTTGTGTAAACTGAATAGAATTCCTCTAAAATAACTTCTTAAATGTTTCAGGAGCTTACTAACTGTTGAGTCTCACAAAAAACTGAAATGAAAACAAAAATTTGATAATCTAAGCAAGGGGTTATAAAAAATAAACATTTTTAAGTTAAAACAGCATTTCAAATCAAGCAAAAACTAGCATCAACAAAAAAAAAACCGATAAACGTAGCTATAATTTTGCCAACAGTCATCAATATTAATGCGCGTGCGTTTTACGCCACAAACGGTGTTGCTATATTAATGAGACAGCTAATCGACGCATTACGCGTGGCAACACTGGAAAACCTCTTCCTAGCGTTTGGTAATGTACGCATGTTTGATGCGTTTCCTTTGCCGGCCACTTCAAGTTACCAGAAAACAATCAAACTGCAGCTCCGAATATTTTAACAATACGTATAGGTACATCTCATTTTATTTGTCATAGACTGGGAATGGTTTTTGCAAAGATAGCTTTTGAAAACTTTAATCAGATTTCGACTTTGTCACATTAATGTAAAACCTATGTCACATTATGACATCACCATTTGTATAATATGAAAAACGTTTCTAGGTATCGTTAAGGTTTTCGTAAGTCAAACATACATTTATGTGAAGTTACGTGATGAAAATCTCCAAAAGGTTTCCTTGAAGTGATCTAGTTTACCGACAAATGAAGTCAACCTATCGCAGAATATTGCTACACAAGAGGCTTACCAGTTTAGGAAGGCAGGTTCCACAGTCAACACCTCAAAAGTCACATACCTACACATTTCAAGTGGTCACATCAAACGGTAAACTCCGAAGGTGGAGCCCACATGTTAATAACAAATTCAAGGCATGTGTGATGTCCTGAGAATGATGCTAGCGCCGCCATCTTGGACATCGTGCGCCTACGCAACGTGCGGGCGAATGTTAAGTGTCTGTTATGGCTATTTTCAGTCGATAATAGTCTTAGAAGTGTTTTGATTGTATAACAGCTTAACAGCCACGAATGACCATTTGCTTAGTGGAAAACTAGATAACTAACTGAAAACACTTACTAGGTACTGATAAGAAGGAAATGACTGAATGAATGAATAAAAAATTGAACTAACTTAATAAGTGAATAATTGCCTAAAGTTAAGTCATGATTAGCATCTGCTTAAGACTCATTTGTTGAAGTTTTGACATATCTTAACTTTAAATATCTATACTAATATAATAAAGACGTAAAGTTTGTGAAGTTGTAGGGGGTAATCTCTGGATCTACTGAACCGATTTTGAAAATTGTTTTACCAATAGAAAACCACATTATTTGTGAGTGTCATAATTATGCTATATATTTATGTTTACTGCCCAACGAAGTGGGTAGGGGTCAGTAGTAGTTTATAAATAAGGGATTAATTGATAGCACATTGAACTTTACCTACAGCAGCCTAAGCAGTCTCGCTCTCGACAAATCTCTGTGAAACCCCCACGATCGGAACGAAATACCAAAACTGTACTCAAGAACGTCGTTCTGTTAGGAGCAATAGGAACTCGATATATTACCGTTTCCAAGATCTATTGTCCCTTCTCGCCATCAACCAAAAAAATGATCAATTGGTCTGTTAAATAGCGTAAGTTTGTGGGACACAAAACATTCTTTAATGGGTTATTCCTACTACAATTCTTCCGTTCAAAATGAGTTCATGGCTTACTGTAACCGTTTCGAAAGACAGTCGGTTAAAAATATCAAAAGCTGTGGGCGCTTAGCCGGTACTTATGTAAATGCTATGCTAATGCATGTATCGCTCGATCGCGGGGGACGCACTTCCTTCCGACGTAATTATGCGTGCGCGCAGGGTATGTGACGCCTGTCGCAATGATAAACAGAGATAGTTACACTGCACTTACGGTTGGAACGATATTTTTAATGGTGCCAGTACCTTCTAGAGACCTGGATGTTATGGAATCAGAAAAGGTACCGGTCAACTGCCGTAACTTCGCCTGGCCTTCGCCTTAATCTTTTTCATTTTACTTGTATGGCAATCAAAACTTTCGAGTTTTCTTATAGAGCATTTAACTTTCGTTCGCCATACAAGTAAAATGAAAAAAATATTACATTTTTTCATTATATGTAAACATAGGACGACAGGCGAAGTTAGGCCAGTTGAAGGTACCCTTTTTTCAGGTTTACCTTGTAGAGGTTGATGGCCATCTCTTGATCTGCTGCATTATATGAAAGGTTCTACAACGTCACTGGTAAAAGCTACATTCAAAGCACAAACCAACAGCTACATGCAGGTTTTTCAGTATAAGCAGAGCAGAGTAGAAGCAGAGCAATATTCAGGGCAATGATAGCCTAGTGGTGAGACCGTCGGACTACTCATACATAGGTCTCAAGTTCATACCCAAGGCACGCACCTCTGACTTTTCGGATTCATGTGCGTATTGTATAATTATCACTTGCTTCAAAACGGTTAAGGAAAACATCGTGAGGAAACCGACATGCCTGAGAGATATTTCTCGACGGCATGTGAAGCCAAGTCAGATGCCCATGGGCGGCTTTAAAACTCTGACACCAGGTTAGTCACTAACCACACGAAAAGAAGGAGAAGAGAGTATTCAAAAAGAGTTGAGTAAAGGTTTAGGTTAGTTCCGTAATAAACTTCGAAACTTACAGTCATAGAGGACATTGTCATCACAATACACTTGCAAGGCAATAAGTACTGGCGTTCGATTTGATCGCAGTATGTGGTAATAAGGAAACAAAACATTCCTACCAAACTTCTTGACACAAACTGTATGTCGCTCTTTACAACCCTCAACAAGTTCAGGGATTGAACTATTCTTTGAATTACATAGCTACAGACCGATATATGGGGTTACATAGCATGGTGAAATTGCCTATAATTCCTTACAATTATCTCTTAAGAGTTAGAAGACACGACAATATAAAACAGAGCCGTATCTTCCCCTTTAGATTCGTATCACGTCCCTACTTAATATACATGGAACTAATTACGAACAAATTCCCCATAAAACTATATGTGATAAGATAACAGATACCCTGTGGATTAGATGGCGTTCGTAAAGTAACATGGAAATTGTATTACTTTGATTAAGGCTTTATGTACTTACCTTCTTAATGTTGGCGAAGCAAGCAGGTTGAAAGGTTTCATGAAAGAAAGTGCAATATGCATTAAATTCAAAAATGTTTGTAAAAATATTATAGAAACAAGTCAGCTTCGATCTCGAAAATAATCGTTTATTTGTCACAGAAACATAGAGAGAAAAGAAAGAGAAATAGTTTATTCTGCACAAACTAAATGCACATTGCAAAAAAATACATTTAGTACGGTACTCCATTACAAATTAGCCAAAAGCCTCGTATTCAATATTCAAACAGTAGAACATTACTTCTACAATTGAACTCTAAATATTGCACTGTGTACAAATAACAAATCGGTTTGTCAATGCTAACTATGGCTTTTATATGCTAAATAAGGATAATACTTGTAGACAATTTGCTAGCCTATGTAACTTATCATACACAAGGTGTGGACTGAATTCAATAATATTATGATTTCAGTGACAATGAGAATCACAATTTTAAATGAAGCCTGATTTTTCCTCGGACGTGATTCAATCTTACGCTACATTGATGTCTAAGTCTTATAACCCCCTTACTAATAAACCCGAAATAAAATTATGCCAAACTTAATCCTCAAAAAATGTATGATTAATCTGAAGCTTATTAGTAAGGGGTTTAAAGTTTAGCTGTCTAACACTTTGCCAATAAAACACCACTACTTACCATCAAATCCTCTCAAACAGAGATGATGATGAGCACGTCCACTTTACCAAACTGTACCCATTGTGAAGTTCTCGAAGATCATCAGCAGAACTTATAGGAGTCCACTGTTGGACATAAGCTTCTCCAATCGCACGCATCCTTGGTTTATACACAACAACTTCCAACACTTTTCTCTTTTTCAATTAGCATATAAATAAACGATCAATACCTGCTAATAGCTATCAAGCTTATATTTATAGTGTAAACTCCTGACAGATGACAAGCAGCCTTGCTGTAGGAAAACTGGTGGGTTTTCAACCTGCTTCGTACCCGTTCCAAGTGGTTCCTACAAGGAGTGTCCATTTAAATGCAGTGTGATTTGTGTTATATGAATGTTATTTGAATATTTAGTTTGTATCGTTGATGTTTAGTTACATTATGTTGGTATATTATTATTAAATGGTTTATTTAATGTGATTGCGAAAAGGTTTTGAATTTGTTGTAAGTAGTGTTTTGTTTAAGGCATTTCATGTTGAACAAATTGAACAGTTAGTGGTGTTACTTTATGTAATTTGGAATTTATTCTCGTAGTTTCTTGAAGTTCTTAAAAGCTAGTTTAACAAGCCAAAATTTTGAAGTTTTTAAGTTTCGTAGTAGTAAAATAATCATCACGCGTTGTTTCCCCGAAGGGTTGGGTAGAGGTGTACCCACCTATAGTACCTACACCCACATATCAGCAGTTATGTTTGAGACCCATGTAACAGAGGGGGCGAGCCTATTGCCATCAACCGGGCACAAATCCAGACTCCGGGCTGCTACTGAGAAATTCCATATTCAAAACCCAATAACACTTAGTAAAAACTGTATTTCAACTACATAGCCAAGTACACGCACCTATGGGTACGTTGCTTTTCATAAAAACAAAACAGTATATGTAAAACGTCAAAACCTTTACCCGCTCTACCCAGTTAACCGTTCACCTTATTAATAAAAACTACAACATTATTCCGCTCCGTCACGGAAAACCGTCATCCGATATTAAGTTAATAGCGGCCAGTTAAATATGAACGTAATACTGAAACTATTTTACTGAAACATTGCCCGAATTTGTAAGTACGCGAGCGGCGACCACGCGTATAGCTGTTAAAAACTGTATACCAATTAGAACTAAGTAGAGTGTTTTGTTTGATTAATTAATATAGGCTTAATGTTTAACCCTGAATTTTAAGAGTTCAGCCTCGTTACCAACTTTGCTGCTATTCTTGTGAATCCACTCCCTTTATTCTCTTGTGAGCACACAAGTGAATAAAGTGAGTGGCTTCGTTGAAATCCCATTACTTATACTATACATAACACATACATAATGAGCCTATAATGATCCCACTGTTGGGACACAGGCCTCCTCTCAGTGAGAGGGAGTGGGCTGTAATCTACCACGCGGGCCCGGTGCGGGTTGGTAGATGTCATATGTCTTCGAATTTTTGGTTCTAGCGGTTTCCTCACTATGTTTTCCTTCACCGGTAGTGGCCCAGTGGTAACGGCCGCGACTTACGAATTAAAGGTCGTTGGTTCAAACCCAAACAGGCGCTTTTCTTTGTGTATTTCATCACCACTGCTCTCAAAACTTAAACTTACGATGATCAAGAGTAATTACAGCGAACTTCGGAAAAAATAAATAAAATAAGAAACACATTTCACCCAAAACTTTCTACTTATAAAGTAAACGAAACTTTATGTGTTGAAATCGAGACATTCGCATATGCTGCACGACGTTACCTAATTAGTCATAAAAAAAAAATAGTTTATGACGTTTTCAGGTTACAAGAATTTTCCTTACAAAAAGTTTTCCTAAGTCAAAAACCGCAATTTCATAAAAACCCATTTCAGCGTTACCGGTGCCCTAGTTAGAACAAAAGTTGGTAATTAAACAGCGTGACGTGGTGCCTCGAATATACTCTATAATACCGTAATGACGTATAATCACCGGTGTTTGCCGCCATACCATGCTTTATGGGTCACCACCTATTACGGTTATTACGTACGCCATAGGTTTTTGGTAACGTTTTTTTGACGGTATTTTGCATTTATAAATAGGTTGTGAGTAGGTGGTTTAATATTTTTTGCGTTTTTCTGCAGGTGGGAGCTAATTTCTTTATCGTGTATGTTTGTAATAAATAGGTACTGTACAACGTGCATGCAGTTCAAGAAATGCTGCAAAAAGGCTCGTTTTCGAGAATCGACGTCGTCGCCACGTTCGAGTACTTTATTTATATATTTCATTTGAAATGTAGTTTCTTGCCATTAGATAGGTAACATATTTAAATTTTGAATTGAGAAAGAAAATAGTGGGTATTATGGAAGGATGTCGGTAAGATTGAATCTTGTCACATTCACAATATTATCTCAATACTTATCAAGTATTTCAAAGTTACCTTTACCTAAAAAATCTCCAAACACAGCTATTTTGAATATAACGGAAGTAAGTTCAAAGGTAACAATATAGTAGTTTATGTTGTACTAGGTATTACGTAACCATAGTTAACAATAACCCAGTGACTGCTGAACTACCGGTTATTGTTAGTTATTCCCTGAAGCTGCAGATATAATCACTCATATCTTTAGCTTCAGTAAATGATCTATTGACCTATATACGAGTAAGTGTCAACTACAAGGCCTTTTCATTCAATGAAGATTTTCGTATCACTACATATTATTTAAAAAAAGCCGCGTCTGTCCATCTGTCTGAACGCGATAAACTCAGAAACTACCGAACGGATTTTCATATGGTTCTTACCAATGGACGGAGTGATTCATGACGAAGGTTTCGGTGCATAATTCATTAAAGGTTTTAGGTATGTAAATTTACTGAAATACGAAAATGATAATTTAAGATGTCGGAAAAAATCATGCCGACTGGGAGCTTTACTGGCATGCGCGGCGTAAACCTATTTGTTTACCTGAATGAACTCATAGGGTACTTTTTATCCCGGTAGTACGTTCCTTGGAATATTTTCCGACATCCACGCGGGCGAAGTCGCGGGAAAAAGCTAGTCGTCTACAAATCTGAGTCAGTTGTTAAAAATATCTGTCAACCTATTGCTATTATTGGATACAATTGTTAAGTGCCCGCACATTCAGGCGACAACGCATTATACATAAGTACATCATTTGTCTATTTCTGTAGGTTGTGGAAAAATACTCTTTCTATGGTTTCTGAAAGAAGAAGATTTCGCAGCGCTGTTCAGTCAACCACAAAATCAGTAATAACACTTGAAAACAGCACTGCTACGAAATTAAGTGCTGGCAAAGTCAAATTGTTACAATAGGCGGGCTGCAGACTTATCTATATTCCTGTAATTACTCCATCTAAATCAGAAGCCTACATACTCGCAAAAGAGATTTCCTCCTTCATTTACAAACTGAACCGAATTTCCCCAAGAAATTTTGCCAGCGGCACTATCCCAAGCGAAAGATTGCAATCACAGCAGCACACGAGTAGATATCGATATCGTACGCGTATCAACAAAAGCTAACGTTAGTTCGTTTGTCTGTTTGTTACCGAGCTATCGAGCCGAGGGGTCGCCAACTCGCCACAGACTATAAATATGCATGAGGAAACGAAATGCCCATATGCTGTGGTCGAAGTATCGATGGGAACCGACGGGGATTTTTCTGGGGTCACCATGACTAGTCATTGTGGACTCTTAGTGGTGGTTTGCTGATTGGGAGAGTAGATTAGTTCGATTGAGCAAATACTGTTAAGTAACCCGGAGTAACTTATATAGGAATTGCTTAAGTTTAGCGGACGACTATAGACACTTCGAAGATTATATCGCAAGTATTTAGTGTGAATCAGACTTCTGAAGAGTTGCTTTTGGGAATCGGAACCTTGCTTCTAGTTTATCACTGGATAAGAACTGCGGTAACAAACGTCTTCGGTGTGATTTGATAGTTATCAATGAAAACGTTCCTCTATGAAAACATTAAGTACTACAAACTTTAGGAAATAAATTTTATTCGATATCTATTATAACTTATAACTCATGGAAGCAGGCTATCATTTTCAATTCGCAAAAAATTGTTAGGTACGTTACCCTAGTTAGAAAATAGATCAAAGATTTTGGAGAATATAATTTAGTCGCTCCTTAACAAATAGCAACAATCGAAAGCCCAGCATAGACCACAAGCACAAAGCTCAACAATGGCAGAGTATAAGAATTTCTCAAGATTAATTATTCATTCTGTGGCGTAGTATGACGAATAAATTTGCTTGTATTAGCTCGCGAGTGTTAAACATTGTGTTTGTACGGTATTTGTTTAAATACACGCGATCGTGGCTGTGACGTCACAGTGACGCGAGGTACATGCGGGCTGATGCGGAATGTTCCGAAGATGGCTATGCGGAAGAAGTGTCTATTGTTTTGTGCATTTTAACGTTGACTGCAGGAAAGAACTAATGGATTTTGAATTGATGACACTGTGTCATGGGTATACCAGCTAATCCAGCTGATTGTTTGAGATGGTTTAGTAAAAAAATAATATTAAAATCCTAAAAATAAACATGTAAATGTTGAATGAGATGCTAGACTACCCTAGCACCGCACTTTGGTAGGTAGGAACATTCAGGTATCACTTAAAGTAAAGTGGAATGATACTTGAACTGTACTTACTAGGTACTTCACCGGCACACTAACATTAAAAACAACATTCCAGAAAAAAACAAAAAAAGGTATTTAAATATTATTATTCCTATGATGTTTCAAAAAAAGGAACTGAAAATTCATGAATAAATTAGTTTAGCGCCATCTGTCGTCGGATAGCAACAATACCAAACTATTAAATGTTTATGAATCGTTTATTATAAATATTAGCCAATACTGATACATTAAAATAAATAGTTATCTTATTACCTATCATAAATCTTTCTATTTCATTAGTTTCAAGTTGCTATTAGTGAACCGTTTACATAAGTTATTATTTATTTTATCGGATATTCTGGCAAGCATCCACATTCATTTTGAATGTGGATGAATATAAGAATACAAGACAAAATTGTATGAACTGTCGTTAGCATACAACAAGTATGTATCCCACTATTATGGGATATCGATACCCTGTCCTAAAATTAGACCTAATCGCACAAACAAAAAAGAACTTCTAAAATAGTGCTCAAAACAAAAACTGAAACACAACCGACCGTTGGAGAGCGAAACAGATACGAAAAAAGTAAAAACAAGGGTTTTAAAAAAGCTCGCCATGTGCGTCTAATTTTATTCCCTTGTTCACTGGATATGAAATCATATGCAAATGTATGCGCCGCGCGAACGGCCGGTGTGAGCCGGTGCGAGGCCGTGTGGGACCGGCCTACGATTGACAATTGAATGTTATGATATTTATGAAAAAATAAGAGAAATTATAAAGGGTTATGAACTTATGAGTGAGGTGTCGTGATTAATTAAGTTCAGATTTGGTTTCTATGAGACGCTGACTGTACCACTATCTCCTCTGATGAGTGACGATGCATGCTTGCCCATCGTTCAAGAAAAGAATTGTTGTTATGAATGACAGTGTATCGTGTCAAACTGTCCATTGAACACGCACCTCTGATCTGTAGTTATTGGGTCTACTGCTCAAAAAGCCTAATTAGGACCTAAAACTCAACTGAACTAGAATTTAAGCCAACAAAAACCGATCGATCGCTGCTATGAATCTTTTTGATATACCCAAACCTAGGGTCAATCATAAAGATGAAGACATCTCCTGTCTTGAGTACATCTAATGTAGCAGGAGTGCAATCCCAGAAAGTAAGTCGTCTATAGGCTGTTATGGGAGCAAAAAAGAAGACAGCTTTGGAAAAACTTCAGCATACACAAACCTTTGTATCAATACCCAACCAACCTAATAGTATAGTTCAAAACGCACTAATCACAGTAATTTCAGACACAAGCGAAGGAATTCCAAACAATAGCGCCCGATTGCACAGTAAACGGTTAAGTATTCTTAATCTACGGTTATGGCCATCCAGTTTAGTGGTCGCACTCGCCGTGAATATAAAACAGTCGGTTTGGTTTCGACTGTCCGTTATTAGGGACACGCTCTGCTGGATTTACGTCTTGCATCTGTTAACTGGCTTCTTTTTTTGAACAGTTGATTATGGGTTTTGATTTTCTTAGAACTGGAAGACCTATTTTGCTCGCAAGTTAAAGAGAGCTCTTGTAGCACAAAAGAGGGATATTTGCGAAAGATGACTATGAAGCTGTAGCATGATGAAGTTGAAATACTTAGTCTCAAAACTTAGTCCTTCATTGAGGATTGAGAGGATAAACGCCTCATCCTTTTTAACACTTCCCGGCTATGCTTTGCTGCTTGTTGGATGTTAAGTCTAGTTTACGTTTTCTTCTACATAATTAAATTTATCAAACGCATTTTCTAACTAACGATGAATGAACCTTCTCATCATCATCATCATCATATCAGCCGAAAGACGACCACTGCTGGACATAGGCCTCCCCCAAGCACCTCCACTTCGACCGATTCTGTGCTTCCCGCATCCAGCGGATTCCTGCGGCCTTTACAAGGTCATCGGTCCATCTTGTGGGAGGCCTTCCAACGCTACGTCTTCCGGTACGCGGTCGCCACTCCAGAACCTTTCGGCCCCATCGGCCATCTGTTCTGCGGGCAATGTGTCCTGCCCATTGCCACTTAAGTTTGGCAATTCTTCGGGCTATGTCGGTTACCTTGGTTCTCCTGCGGATCTCTTCATTTCTGATTCGTCGATTCGAAGTGTCTATACCAAAACGCCACTATGTCAGTCCGCCTCCACGACCAGACCTCGAAACCTATCCTTCTGCAGCGAGGTGTGAGACAAGGAGACGTTATCTCTCCGAAACTGTTCACCGCTGCACTGGAGGATGTCTTCAAGGTTCTGGACTGGAAAGGGCTAGGCATCAACATCAATGGCGAGTATGTCACTGACCTTCGGTTTGCCGACGACATAGTCATCATGGCTGAGACCATGGAGGACCTCAGTATAATGCTCGATGACCTCAGTAGAGCCTCCGAAAGAGTGGGTCTTAAAATGAACATGGACAAGACAAAGGTTATGTCAAACGCCCATGTAACACCCACTCTCATAAAGATCGGAGACGCTACGCTCGAAGTTGTAGACGAGTATGTTTACCTAGGACAAACTGTCCAGCTAGGTAGGTCCAATTTCGAGAAAGAGGTCAATCGTCGAATCCGACTCGGCTGGGCAGCGTTCGGGAAACTACGCAATATCTTTTCGTCCCACATACCACAGTGTCTCAAGACGAAAGTCTTTGACCAGTGCGTGTTGCCAGTGATGACTTATGGCACTGAAACGTGGTCGCTCACAATGGGCCTTATTAGAAGGCTAAAAGTCACTCAAAGAGCAATGAAGAGGGCTATGCTTGGAGTTTCCCTACGTGATCGAATCAGAAATGAAGAGATCCGCAGGAGAACCAAGGTAACTACCTTCTGCTTAATGCTAATCTGCAAAACATTCACACCAGAAAAAACTGCGTTTTTAAATCTGATCCAAATATACCATTTTAATTTAAAACCTCAACATTACTCAGACTTCAGTCCAGATTGGCGGCCGTCGGTTCACGCCGCACATTTTTCTAATTTTGCGAATACATTAGAGTAATTTTTTAAAACTTTCTGTTTGTTCGTCCCTCAGGTTGGTCCGTTTTTAATTTTCCCATTTATTAATTTCCATCTTGACGCCTCCGTAATATATTCTGTAACGTTCCAAAATTGAAAAGTTACGGCGCGCGAATTGATACGTATTTCTAATTTGAATAATGGCCGAAATAATTAAAAGTAAAAATGTGATGTCTAATGTGTTGTCTATAGCTTTGGGTAGACTGACGCGGTGATTTGGGTTTTACTATTTTAACTTTTCTTATGCGACTTCCAACGTCGTCCCTTCAATATTAAAAACACACCCTCTCTGTCGTTAAGATAATTAGAACTGATTTCATGAAAAAAAAATATTTTCATGAATATTTGATTAGTACCTTCTTAGGTAATATGGTAACGAACTGCTTAACTTCTATATAAAGTCAATCATACAAATAACAGAAATAAACGAAACACATTACAACACAATCTTTTAAATCACAAACAGCTACCATAAATTATTCGACAATCCTTTATAATCTGGCGCGAAACAAATCAAAGTGCATTACTAGTGCGTCTACTTGCTAAGAGAGGGCGCTGTTCATTACCATATCAACGTCGCGCCCCAGCGGAATTAGCATCGCTTGCTTCCGCCAAATGTAAGCTTTTTTTTGTTAAATCCTCTTAATTTGTTTCTGGGTTACCCACGAAAGAAAACGGTTTTCCTTACTTTTCCGAGTGAAATGAAATTGTTTACTCTGTCAATAGGAAATTGGAATCACTTTTACACGTCATATTAAAAAATATGTTAAAAATTTGCTAGACGAGTTCGGCGTTTCCTATCTGACTACTCTGAGAAGAAAGGCTAAAACAAACTCAGAGTACCTTATTAATATAAACCAACGCAAGTACTTACTGCACAACAATACAATCGTGAACCAACATGCCCGAAAGTAACCTTCAAATTATTATTAAATTGGTATGAAATCAAATCAAATTGTTGATTCTGTAAATAGGTTATCAGAATCCCTTTACACGTCATGTAAAAATAAAATGAAAGTAAGTTTGATGAAGTCGACATTTCACCCCTGAGAAGACATGGCGAAACAAACTCAGGGGTCAAAGTCTCTTTTAAAGTCCAGACGGTCGAAAGGTTTTAGTGGACCAGTCCAGACAGTGGTATTTCGGTGACCTCTCTTTAAATTTTCTTACACTACACACTTACGTACTAACATTAAGATTAATAGTGCAAAGTTGACTTGACAGTTTGACACAGTCTTACCTACTAAATACCAAAAGAAAATCACATTCCAAATTACCCCCTTATCCAGGGGTAACATTCAAACTCTAGCAACATCATACACAACCTTAAATTTTCTCCAGCATTTTGCAAGTAACGGAATGCAAATGGTGAGACATTAGCGTGTAAAAGATAAGAAATAGGATTAGTAAAGTGTCGCGGCTCGCGGCTCGCCAGGGGAATGTGGCGGGAACTGTTAATTGGTGGTAATTAACTGGCTGTCAATACTAAACGTGGGTGGTTTATGTTGCACTGAGACGTAATGTAACTGTTAGTCCGGGAGGAACATTGACAATTATATTTACAATTACAATGACCATAGGAGCATCATTAAGGTCATAATTTTATTGTATCATTATTACCACGACTGAGAGCTCAAATATTTTTCAGACTTAAATATATCTGTAGTACACTATCTAAAACAATACATAATATACAACATGTAAAAAAAACCCTGTCTGATTCGAAAGGGGCACATAGGTACTGCAATAACATTACCTACCTTTTTTATATTTTTAAAATTTGTTTATTTTGTTTTTATAAAAATATTTAAAAATGTAAATAATATGTCTAAATATGAAATAAAGGAAATAATAAATCTCGTTATTTTAAATATTATTGAAAATAAAAAAGTTATTGCTAATGTGGCGATTTTTTTGTCGTTTTTACCTGAAAATTATCACATTAGTAGACTCTCAGTACGATACTTAACAAAACTCCCACGGATCGAACAGGGTTTTTTAATTTTTTTACATGTTGTATTATATATATATCCAACTAGATAGATGCTCAGATGGATTTAAACCTGGAAATATATGAGCTCATATCTGTGCCGTCGACAAAAACAAAATGCCTTTTTGTAATCTCTTTAAGTAAGAACCTTTATCTAAAAGCAATATTTCACGACTACCGAAACAATACATCCACTTCAAATAATCCATGCAAATGAAACACATCCCAACCCTTTTATATTCCCAAAATAGAAGCCTCATTCCCCTGGCGAGTTTTATCAATAAATGGCCGAAGGAAAAATTGATAAAATAAAAAGAATAAGGTAATAACAATAAAATATAACGGTTGGTATAAATTTTCCTTTATTTCTTTGCCCTGGACCGTGGCCAGCGGCAGTCTGTGGCAGGGTGCATACGTAACGCGGGGACTGAGTGTTTCTCTAATTTGGAAACAAGATGGATTGGCTCTGGAGTCTGGGCATTCGTGTAATTTATCAAGTATTGACTCGTATTGTTGTGGTTTTGTTTATTCTGGTTATTTGGAATGTTACAGGGGAAGTTAGGGTAAATATGTATATTATGGTTTGATTATCGTATGGTAACCTTTAATTTAATGCAAAAAATTGCAGTCGTCACGTTTGGACCTTTTGCTAAATATTGAAAATTCTTTCAATTTCCTACAAGTAATATTTATCTATACATAATATAGATAAAATTACAAACAATATTATCGAGGTCATTAACTCCTCAAAGGGTCTAACAACATTCCACAACACCACCACAGCACACGATACCTGATTAACTGGCTAGCAATTATTATAAAGTAGCTGTAGCCCGCGACTTCATCTGCGATCCAGGATGAAAAGGTCAGGTTCTCCAGGTCATAGTGTACCAAACTTCATCCAAATCTGTTCAGCCGTTTTAGCGTGAAAGCGTAACAAACCAACTCACTTTCGCATTAAAAGTACTTATAAAAAAAATATATATTTAATATTAGTTAGGATTATATTACAGACATTTAATGAGTGCAATAAATAGGTGTTTTTAACCCTCAAGTTATGGACAAAGAACCTTATCATACAGAAATATTAACCTCTTATCTAGAATCTTATTACTTTTGTGATTTATAGGGACACAGCACATACTCGTACTTACCGATTCCTAAAAGAATATCTATCTCAAAACTATGCATTACGTCCAATTTTCCAGCCTTAAATAAATACCGACACTGCACCCGTAAACTATTATAAATTTCCCTTTAGCCCCACTGTTTTCTTAACATCATTCCGCTCACTCGTGAGTCATTACCATCTAAAAGTAAAAAGGTCCGTATAAAATTGATATCGGTGCATTACTTTGAGCCAACAGTATCTATTGACGTGTAAATATTTTTGTTTTTTTATTTATGGCCACCCCGTGTCCGGCCAAGTGTTTGCTCTGGCAACATCCCCCGCCGTTTGTCAAAGAGACTCAATGTTAACGCATGAACGGTAATGATGTTTTATTATTTACATTTTTATAGGATACGTCGGGCGTTTATTTTCTTATGACATGTTTTTAAGAGCGGAATAAATTCGACAGAAATGATTGTATTAATTATATATTTGACATTTCTTGTCAACTGTACGTAATATATTTATAGGCCAGGCGTGTTAATCGAATTCACAATAATTCCTCAAAATACACCAAGACGCTGCACTAAGTTACTACAAGAAACCTCCCAGTTAAATAAACAGCCAATATTTTTTCAAATGCAAAAACCACATAAATCATGATACCCATAACCGCAAAGCAAATTAAAACGTAAAACTTAATCGCCAACAAAACCTTTCCACAGAAAAGCATCCGTTCTTATCAAGCCATTCTTTCGCTTAATCTAACAAACTTGTGTTGCCAAATTTTCTTTAGGAAACCTCTGGAACAAAGCCTGAGCCTCATTACCGCAGGTCATCAGTATGCATAATAAATTAGGTAGAGAGCCATCTAGCGGCGAACGGCGGAACTAAACAATGGTTGGGCAAAATGTACGGAGAATTGGAGATGGATTACTGTGCGGCTGTGACGAATGGTTCTGAGCTGTGACTCCGTTTTTGTTTATTTGATATTAATATTATACTGATCGGAATTGTAATCAGTTAAGATCGAGTTCGTTCGAGTTTTGTTTTCATAGGTACCAAAAACGTGTGCATCCATTTTGGGAGTAAGTAAAAAATTATTGCTAAGAATTTTGAAAGATTTATTTCATAATTAGGGTTTTAATTAGTTTTTGTTTTCAATAATTAAAATAATTTAAACATAATTATTATTTAGTTTCTCTCATTTAGAAGACTAAAAAAGTATTGTTTTAACCATATTGGGGAGAAAGGTTTATTAAAAGTTGCAGTTGCTTTTTTGGTGGCCGCAGGAGGTAACGGGCAATTTAGCAAATATTGATCGTTCTATAAGTGATGGAGGACTGAATTCATACTGAACTTACCTTAGTAGATATGGGTATCAATAAAGAAAGTCAGTCTGTAACAAATGGTGGACCCATTTGTTACATACCTACCTATCATCTTTGGTCTGATCATTTGCATTGCAGTATCGATATTCCTATTTTTCAGGGAAGTTTTGTTTTGCTAATCGCACAAAATCGGCGCTTTTTGTTAAAGCTTATAATTCTAAGTAGGTAAGACTGTTGTTACATAAGACCTTACTTATGACAAAACATCTTACTAACAGACATAATTAAATACTGTATTTATCATAACGATGACATAACCACGGCCATTACTGCGGATTCACCACAGGATCACCCTTAAAGTAGCACATTTTACCAACTACCCTCACCACTTCCAAAGGCACCACCCAACCTTACTATTTCCACAATAAAGTTCAATTTCGTTTGTCATTAGTTTTAAGGTTCGTATTATAAGGTTGGTAGCAGGGTGTAAGGGAACAATAAGTAACAGGCGCGAGATGGCGCTGGTGTCGATTTATCATGGAGTTAGTTTATGACAAGTGGCCTGTCCGCCGCAGACGCCTGAAGATGCTTTTTACTGAGCTGTGAGCACCTCCGAGAAAGGAGGTATATAACACAGAGTTGGGAGGCGACATTGCTTACGAGTTACGATAGCTTTTTTAGGAGAAGACGTTTCAGTTTT
Source organism: Conistra vaccinii (assembly GCA_948150665.1). NCBI lineage: Eukaryota > Metazoa > Arthropoda > Insecta > Lepidoptera > Noctuidae > Conistra > Conistra vaccinii. Next base: position 922,122 of record OX411321.1, read on the forward strand.
TCCATTTAATATTTGTAATTCGCCGATCATCGTCACATATATGGAAATAAATTATAAAAATCATTCTGTACTTAAATATTTCAGTCAAACGTAAAATTAAACAATCTACTTGGCAAATAGTGAAAGTTCTTGAGATAAACCAGCACGTTGATCCCGATCTCATCAAGTGCCAGTTTCACCCCTGCTATGATCACCAAAATATTGCTATTTACCGCAAAAACCAATCCAAGCGTAAAGATTTAAAAAGACTTTATATTTTAAATTACTATATTTTGCAATTTTCTTCAAAGTCTTGCTTCTAACATCCCTCGCGAAGTTGCCACAGACTATGGTAATGAGGTGCGGGCCTCGGGTTTTTGCTACTTTCATCCCCTGTACTTTCATCCCCTGTATTTTCATCCCCATTTGAATAGCGTGTTCAGCTGCGAATGTCGACCACGCGGAATAGTTTGTGATTTTAGAAGGATTGATGTGTTGTGCGAACTACGCTGTTTACTTTAGAAAAAAAGAAAATAAAAACATTACGAAGAAAATGTTCAAAAACACAAAGTTCGACAGAGTTGGCAAAACCATATTCATAATGCTCTGCTAATCGGTGAATTTCCCAGCACATTGTAGCTGTCATCATTTTATTTTAGATTTCTAGACATTGTATTCACCCTATCAAGTTGGACGATCGGAAGGACCCATGTAATAAATCCTACACACCATAGATTGCCCCTGTTTTTACTGTAATGAAAACCCAAAGCATCACGTTGTTAATTACAGAATCCATAAAATTCACAATCGCAGAATACACAATAGCAGATAAATAAAAATAAAAAAAACAAAATAGAAACCTTCTTCTTTTTTATTCCTCTTGACAAAAATCAAATACCGCGCGGCGCTAGCGCCTGCCAGCTATTTCTGGAGGAAACCGTAAAGTTAAAATAAACGTTGGCTCGACTCTCTGTAATGAAACGCCGCGGTTTTTCCATGAATAGTCATGACACTTAGCCGCTGGCTTACCTACCAGCGCTGGAGTCGCTGAAAACACTATTCAGTTGGAGGAGAACATGGTAAAAGACATTTTTTTTAAAGGCTATTTTATTTTTACTATGGAAGGAATACGTATTTCATACTATCTTTTCTTAACAACTTATCAATGAGCATAGGTTCCTCTCATAGATCGGCATTTAATACCCTATTGGAGAACACTGGGCACCCATAAATCATTGCGCTTGACCGCCTCATAATATCAAGTTATGATGGTCGACTACTCGTATTCGTTTCATAGCAGTAAGATTTTGATAGTGCCGCCCGTATCGTTAGTATCGATACTACGTCCAGCACAGCACCCTAATTGCGTAAAACACTCTCAATCACGATCCGAGAGTTTTGAAGGATATTTCTAATCCCATGCCTTATATAGGTTTGAAAAATTCGTCTGCTCAACAACGTATATAACGCAATGAACGTGGGTGAACTGTCAAAATGAAACCCATTGCGATCAATTGTCAATTTTTGTGTTACGCAATTACCCTACAGTTCTCTCTCTTGTAAACGTCTCCTGGGAGGTTAAAGTAGGTATATATCTTCTTTAATCTCTCAGAGGGCTATATCAAAATGCTGTTCAGTCCTTATATCAGTCCCCATTCAAAATGTTGTCACATTTAACATAAAATAATATCCTGTAACATCATTGCTATATACCGCGTTCGTCTCTTCGCCACCCCATCTCATTGAGATGCGGTGACCTCTCGAAAATCACAGACTCCACCCACGTTATCATTCCACTTTTATATCGGCCGTTAATGTAATTGGCCCGTGGCTGGTCACTCGGGATAGCCAGTGGACTCTAGTTAATTAATTTGATGGTCACAACTTGTGTTGTGGTGCTGAAACATTATGTTACAAATGCGGTTGGTACATGTGGATGTTTAATTTTAGTAATGTTGTCGGGAAGAGTAATAAAAATTATGTGGCTGGAGTACTTGGATATATTTATTACTTTAAGGGTGAATGTATGTTTTCTAACATTTATCTGAGCTAAAAGACAAAAAAAAGAAAAATAATCTACAAAAAAGGTAAAAAAAATAATGTATAAGACAAACTATTGAATAAGTGCTAATGCTTTAAAAAGGCTAAGACCAATATTTGTAGTTTGCAATTAACTTTTTGACTTCGACATAAATCTTTCTGCCTCTCATGTATGAAATCCTGTAATATGCAGATAACTTGTGTCAGCTTTCTCATAGACACAAAACGAACCCAGAACAGGCAGTGATTTAAAGAAGAAAATAAGCAATGAAACTAAGTAACTGAACGTTACTTACTTTACGGCTTACAGTTTAACTTAAACTGTCGCTGTATACAATGGCTCTTAGGTACTTTAAACTTGAAAGTTTAGTTACTACATAGAAACTAAGTTGTCTCGTATATACAGGGTTGGCAAGACTTGGCTTAGTTTGTTGAATTTAGTTAGTGATTAAATAAAACGAACTGATTTATAGACTCTCAACGAGGTACCTACTTATTGTACCTACACATGAAATTGACGGCTGTTTGTCATCATTCTCTACTATCAAAGTATTAGCAGCATTTTATAGGAATGGAAAATAAAGTTTTGTTTATTGACTTGACTCTTCGATCGATCCATATTTGGAACATCTCCAGCAAAATTCACTTGAAAATTGATAACTATACTTACAGTGATTAGCAAGAACTTAAAGAAAAGCTGTTGGTATCATAGCACTGTATTTTTCTTTAAGATCTAAAGAAGTAAATATCTTTCTTAAGATAGGAGGTCGTTAGTAAATAAGAGTCAGTCGTTGAACATTGTTCTTGGCTCGTGGTGGTATCTCCCGACGATTTAAAGCAGTAAAGTAAGAGCTGTTTGAAAGGAATTATTTTATTTTTGTTTTAGAAGTTCAAAAATAAGTTATACTCGAGGATTCGAAAGATTCGTTCTAGGGGGCATTGCAGAATGTTCTCTTCGAGATATGTGAGTAAACAACACATAATTTAATTTTCTTTTCGTAACTTAGCGGTACGCTAACATATATCAGGTAAGTAACAAACTTTGTATGACAACACCATCCATGCCGACATGTACTAAACTATCTAAACCCCCACAAACAGCCCCAGTCGCAGCCACTAAAATTAAATCGGTCAACCACATTGAAATAAACTCCTGACGCGACATAATCCGGGATGACCGCGCCTTAAAGACATCCGGGCGGGTCGACTGTAGCCGACACCTCCCTTCTCATCCACGGTACACCGTCCACCCCCAAATGTTGTAAAAGAAGGAAAAACGCCCCTCTGCCCCCCTACCCCCCACAACCCAAGAACACTCGAGATAGCGATTGTTCATGTATGAATTCACCACATTAAGAGTCAAGTAGGATAAAAACAGAATGTGAAGAGAAGCTTTGAAAAATATAGCGAGCATTGAGTGATATTCTTTCGGCCTTAAGTGGTCCGTTTTTATTCGAACTCTCGTTTTAGGTATGTCGAGTAAAAATATACGGACAGATGTTTTTCGATCGTTGAGATAAGGTTTCTTAGTAGCAGTTGACCGTCGTCAACTTGACGACGAGCGAGGATTGTGAGACATGAGCAAAAGAATTAATATGATCTCCGGGGAGGTACCATTCTGTGTTAATCAACGATCAACGATAAGGAATAAATAAATAGGCCTGCTTCAATTTTTCTTTAGAAACAATAAAATGTTACACAACATTCCATTACGCGGCTTCTGCTAGGATTCAATGTTTCCCTAACGATCGTCTATTTCGAAAGACGTCACCGGTCACCACATTTTATGACAACTGCAAGAAACAGGGGATTTCCGATATCTTACTAACCGTTCTAATAAAAAAGACAACATTTTTAAACTTTGTTCACAGCACAACGTAGGTCGTGTATTTTGATTGATTGAAGCCTTAACTTAAGCTTACTGTCATTTCTATCCTTTCGAAACCTTTCCACATGACATCGACCATCTCACACATGAATAATGAACAAAGACCACAACCTACTAAAGAAAGCACAACTGCCCACATATAACACTATGGCAAGTTTGCGAACTGGTAATATTAACATAGAAGTCCGCACGCGTCAAGTGAGAGTAACTTTACTTTACTTGAACACAACTTTAAAACACTTATTTAAGAACTTATTTTATACAAGATGTTTAAATTCAGTTATGTTAAAATAACAGTAATCACATATTTTTTTGGATTTATACACATTGAAACTTGTATTTTTTTTCTAAGTTTAGTTTTATTCACAGGCCGTCGCGTCGGCTCCTGGACTCAATCTAAAGCCCGTTTTCAAAAACTATGTTAAAGCATGAGATTCATGCTTTAACATAGTTTTTGAAAACGGGCTTTCACTTCCATCGGCAGTATCCAAAGACTGCCCTCATGTTTTTTTTTAGTTTTAACATTTGTTAGGCCGTCGGCTCCTAGGCACAACCTAGCTCGTTTCCAGGAACAATGCTCACGCATGGAAACTGTCAGCTTTCTTACTTGTCCATGCTCTAAAATACGGGGTATGGAGCCAGAAATAAGTATCAAGATAGCTCTTCCCTGAACTAGCTTTTTCAAAAGGAGTAGTTTCTACTAAATATTGTTTACGTAACTTTGTTAGCAACATGTATGAAAAAGTACTACCTATGTATACTAAGTAGTATGTGGTACCTACTCACTTTAATTGTATACAAAAGAGGTGGAGATAATAAGGTTTTATAGTCGGCCCACGGTTTACGTCTCTATGTATGGGCGATGGGAATATGATGGCGTGCGGATGGATGGAAATGGAATACATAAACGCGGGATAAAGCAATTGATATTTTAGTACGGAGATGGGGAAAATATAGGCTTTCATCCGTCGGTGAATGTCATTTATTCTTTAAATCAACGAATAGGATGTTACATAATTTTTCTTTTGTCTTTGTCTCTCTTTTTTTTGTTTTTTTTTTCACATTATGTGGATATTGGTTCAAAATACTTGTGTTTTTTCTTTGAAAAGTGTTAAAAAGTAGGTTACGAAATTACAAATTGAGTAGAAAAACAACTGTAAGTAATTGATTTTTCTTCAAAAATAATTAGTATCTATTAGGTAGGAATATGCAATGGAATTCATAATCGTTTGTAGTAAACAGTATTTTTATATTTTCTTTCAACAAAATAGCTACATATCCCTCTTCACAAACCAAACAAAACAAAACCATAACTACGCCTACAGTTAGCCCCAACTGCAGCTCAAAAGAAACTCCTACCAAAAGAATGTTCCCTCAGCAAATCGCAAAGGTATGTAAATACGTTGAAAAACCCTCAGTTGTTAACGAAGCAGCGCCGTACATGAATATGGACGAACTAAAGAAAAGAGAGGTGTTAATCTTGAAACTCTGAGGGATCTACTTTTAATTAATACAATCAAAACAAACTGAGGGCCGCTCAACGGCTTAATTTGCAGGGATGGATTTGAAGATGGCTGCTATTGATGTTGAAGAGACAGGTTTGTTTTGTATTTCAAGATTGTGATTAGGATAAGTTAGGTTAGAAAAAAGTTACCTAAAAAAAAAAAAGTTTCTTAAATTAAGATCAGATCAATAGGAAACGCTAGGCAGCTATTTAAATATCAATTACTTAAGTGAATGTTACTCTTATCATTTAATGTTTAATTAAATTATATAACACTATTATTTTTTGGATCTTGTACCTATAAATTTACATGCAAACAAAAACATGAACAAGATCCAATTAAAAAATTATAAGTAAGTACATGTAATTCTTCCGTATTACATGTATAATTTAATAATTATAAATGTAATAAATATAATATATATTATATAATAATTAAAAAGGTCTCTTGCCTTGATAACACATTAAATATTTTCTCGTCAATAAAGGTAGTCAGTATTTAAATCCGTGCCTGGCCAGTTGGTCCGCAGTCCGACCCTTCAGTGTTTCATAAACCGCTGGGTATTAATAAAAACCTCACCTATTAATCTCAACTGTAAACTCATTTTCATATTCCTCTCAGTTTTATTTATTTATCTTTTACTCCTTTTATATACCACAGAAGTTATTGTATGATGAATAGATACGAACATTTCCGTGACTACGTTTCGAGCTTGTAGAACAATGGGTGAGTTTATTATTTTGTTAAAAGTCATGTCCACTGTTTAAATGCGATAATACCTACTCAATAAGATAATACGCAAAAAGTTATCACTAGTAAGTGTAGCGGCACACCAGGCACACCGGCACACCAGGCGGAACGTTCGGCGCCGACACTTCAGCGACGGAACTATCGGTCGTAGTATTCGGTTGGCATGACACACCAAACGCGCCGAACGGTCGGCGGCGTTTACTTCAGCGCGTTACGCGATGTAACTTTCGGCTGATGTGTCATAGGTAACTTGAAAAACACTACGAGCGTATTCAACCGAACCTTCAGCGCCGAACGTTCGGCAGGTGTGGCGCGACCCTAAAATAAACAACTAACTTTGCAGATCTTTTGATTTTATGTTTTATTTATTTGTGTGTACAACAAGTACGCGATAAATTAGACAGCTGCCTTGGCATAACTATGTTATTTTTCAAAACGCATAAAATTGTTGTATTTTCTTTTACATTTTGTCACATAATCAGGTAGAGGTTACAAGTAAGCCCCTTTATTCAAATTAAAAAAGATTAAAGTAAACCCACAAAAATACACTCAAGGAAGTCGCTTTTACCCCAATATTAAACTAAGAGCCGTCTATGAATACCAAATTCGCAGACAGACAGAACAACTCCTGAAATATAGCCCGTTGAACGACTGAAATTTACATGAAACATTTTAATATCGGCCCTCCACATTCACCTGCCCTTTTTTTCTCACGCCATAAAAGTAAGACAAAAACTTTTTACGCCACCCTTAAACCCGTTCACTTCGCTTTAATAAGAGAGAAATAACGTTATATAAAACCTCTTTGATTTACGAGGAACACTGGCCGAGATGTGACAAACTTTTCTTTTTTGTCCGCGTTCCGAATTCGAACAAACGTCAATCAAGTTCGAAAAGAACGTGTCCTCCGAGTTCTGTTGTTTATCGACTGACTCTTGATTAACTAAACTTCGCGGTCAGTATAACAATACAAGAATTTCGTTAGGAATAATAAAAGCATTTAAATGTGCTTTTAAAATATCATAGGTACTGATGTCAAAATGAAACCACGATTCATTGGAATGTCACAGAAAATCTATATTTATTATACCTAAATGAGGTTACTATGAAAACTACCATGAACTAACAACTGAACTTATATATGATGATGCAGAAAAATAAGTTCATATCATTTTTGAAAAGGTAATAGGCACTGCTCGAATGAACAGCAAGACAACATTCGTCCTAAGTCGTAAACACCACGAAAACAAAATAAAAAAGTAATAAATCGCATCTAGCAACACTCTTGAGAACCGTCAGACGAAAGCCCTTGACGTCACAAAGGTGGCGGGGTTGCCATGTCACAACTCTCCACGAAATTTATGCACATAGCTTACGTCACGAGGGCACTCCGTCACACGCGGGACGAGGGATAATGTGGCAACACTGATACGTAGAACAGAAAAAAGATGACACACTTTTTATGTTCTTTATTCTTTAAAGATTATTCTGAAGAGTGAAATTTTTCAAAATTTATTTTCAAATCATTGTACCTATCGGCTTTGAGGTCCCCGTTACGATTCATACAGTTTACCATTCACGTGTAGACTTGAATTAATCTGTTAGTTTTAGTAAGAGTAGAAACACCATATCGATAGGAAAAGACACAGACAAAAATTAATTATTTCCAGTACTTTAAGAAAAAATCACGTAAAATTTTCTTCTCCATCTCTGTTAGGTTACTCTGTGACGTGAGACAATAAAGAAACGAAACCGTGTCACGAACAAAAGCCTGAAGTGTCGGCTTTGTAGGTACATGTTATTTACTGGGAATCTTAAATAAATACTTATAAGCACAGCTACTTCTTTGGCAAAGCAAAATTGTATTTACTTTATAGAATAAGGGTCACCAGCCAGTGCTAATATTGTTAGTTTGGAAAACAGCCGGGTAATTGCGCGTAACACATAAAATGACAATTGATCGCAATGGGTTTCAGTTTGACAGTTCATCCACGTTCATTGCGTTATTTACGTTGTTGAGCTGAGGAATATTTCGATTTCGAACCTATGAAGCAATGGATTAGCAATATCCTTCGAAACTATCGGATTATGCATCGTTCAATTAATGGAGGTTTCCAATACGTGATTAACTTCAACCCTTCAAGGATCACAGCAATACTAAGTACCTATTTGGCAATAAACATAACGCTCACACCTACAGTTAAAAACAAAACAAACCAACATAAAATATTCAATTTTCCCACTTAATTATAACCTTTTTTTTATCCAGACCAGACCTTAAAAAACTAAACAAGACCGCAGGTGCAAGTTGATGAAAAATACCCTTTTAAAAAAGAATATTTTCCCGAATTAATACACAACCCTTCATGCCAAGGTATAATAGATTCAAAGTGGGTTCTGTTTTATTAACTTACTGTTTATTTTTCAGACAAATAAAGGGGTTTTTCCGGCTTTTGTGAAGTCAAAATCTTTTTGTTTGTTTAACTTGAAATTGGTTTTAAGCTAATCTTATGTTGTGCTTATATGAAAATAACGTTAAGTTTTAATTTTTTATGAATACTCACCACAAGATCACACATTACGTCTCATTCAAGAATACAAATATGTTTTTACAAAGTAAATAATTGAAATAATTATTATTATTTGAAAGTTTCCAGACCAAAAATACTGCGCTATTTTTCAAACGATTTTTCAGCAAGTCCCTTTTTGACACGCATTTAAAAAAGGCAGTGTATAGAGTGCCACCAGTGGCACTCTATCCCTATCGGATAAAGTGCCACTACAGGCACCCTAGTAACACCGCCTCGGCCCGGCCAAAGTGCCGCAAGCATTGGATTGTCATTGTCACTGTCACTAATTCACGTCACTTGGTATTTTGTTTGATTGTCGAGGTTAGATCGCTGTAAAACACCACATTCCCAAAACATTACATTCTCTTGTGCCTAAACGGACCCTGGCACTTCGCCGGCCGCTACCGCGGCGTGCGTTGTGTGGTCACAGTTTTAACCTAACCTAACCTAAATAAAAAGTGACAGTGACAATGCAACGCTCACGGCACCCTAGCCGGGCCGAGGCAGTGACACTAGAGTGCCACAAGAAACTCGCGGCACTCTATACACTTCGTTTAAAAAATACAACATTTGGATTCTCGATAACCGAACGCCGCGCAAATTATACAGTTTTGAAACAAGAAAACGCGGGAAACAAAACAACGTACGTACCCACCTATCTGGTGGGTAGTGGGCGCATTCATTTGAATAATTTCCGCGAGTATTTTCTGACGCAAATCCATCATTTTTGCGGTGCGTTCATATCGCAGATGGCGCTCGTTAGCCTGAAAAAGAAAATTATGAAGGAGTATTATGTTTTCAGATTGTAGGTTACGATTATGTACATAATGTAATAATTTATTTAATATAATACAGGACTTGCAATTACATAATTCCATACGATATTAATTAGGTGGAATAGTCGTGACATGAAGATATCATTGCATAGTAAATTGCATTGTAATTGTAGGCCAAACATGACATTAAAGAAACTAATAAGTATCTAATTTGTGAACTGTTAGTTTTCATTTAATTAGATTCGTGTAGTCTTTGGAAGGCAAAGGTGATAAGAAAACTAAATAATCTTCAACTAAGTACATATCTAGTCAAATAACACAGTCTTATTTTACAAAATAAATCAAAAACATATATGTACTTATTAAAATACTACTTCTACATATACATAGCCCAAAATACTGCTGTTGCTGTGTATAAATGTTTCCAGTAGATTTAGCTACAATATTTTCCTGGAACATCCATCATTTCCCCGCCAAAATAACGGTTCAGGGGATGCGGTGAGACTGTTATCGGCCGGCGATAATCAATTCCAGCGAGCCACCTACTTACGAGTATATTTTACCTTACCTTGGCTTGATTCACCCTTAGAGGGGAAAACAAACAGAACAGTATAATAACACAAGAGAAACACTTCATCATCAACGTGTGTGATGAACCGTTAGAAAGTTATTCTGTTAGTCATTTTATAAATCGGATTTTGGGGACATGTGTCGATAAGTTTCCAGGCGGTGCATAACTGACTTTTTAGTAAATCTTCAGAGTAGTAGAAAGAAAAGTACTTACCATTAGTAATTAGTAAGTCGTTCACTGCTGCTGAACATGGTCCGATTCCCAGGTCGGGCAAAGTGATTTTGGGTTTTTCCATTAGGAATTCCCCAGTACCAGCCCGGAGTCTGGATTTGTGCCCAGTTGATGGCAAAAGGCTCGCCCCCTATTACATGGGACTTAAACATAACTGGCGAAAAATGTGGGTGTATGTGTCTATGGGTACACCTCCTAACCCTTTTTGGAAACAAGGCGTAATGTTATGTACGTATGATTGTATGTACTTACCATTACCACTAGACAAGTAATGGAAACTAAACTAAAAAATAAGTCCTTATTTCGTACATGATGTAACAATTTCCCTTCGCCGTCGACAAAACAAAGGTAGACTATTCATTCCAGTTAAAATAATGAACTATAAAATGCAAGAGAAATGAACCAACCTCCTTCAAGTGCAGTAACAGCAGAAATATAACAAAATAGTGAGTTGTCTGCTCCCTATTAATTCACTTCCCCTCAGCATACATTAAGCGCTATTTGTTTTTGCAACATTAACATTTTTATGACTAAACTGAGAGAAATCACTTACTCTAAGTGTACCAACTTAATTGTACCACAGACTTAGAAAGCATAACTCTTAAAAACAACCCTTCAAGGGTTATTTTACATTAACACTGAGTTTGATAGTGGTTCAATATTTTGTTAGGGAATCGTAATGAGTGCGTCAAAATAATTGTGTCTGTGAACAACCGTTTGTTTTGATTTTAATGGTTGATTTAATTTTACAGCGTGAAGAATCAGTTTTAACAACTAAGTATTTTACAGTTTTAAATTGAGGGGAACAACTTTTGACTGAGGATTAAAAAAATAACTTGCGTACATCATTTGTACAACGTAGACGTATGATAGTTCCAGTCATTGCCTACCCTACTCAACTTTTCTTGACGTTTCTGTGGTACCTACTTCACTAACACTTAACAATTAATAAGAAGCATACAAAACCAAATTACTTTCTCTTTTTTCAGTGTAGGTACACTTTACATAAGTCTGACCGTGATATTAAATTAAAAGACAAAATTCCCTTATTTACATTCCATTCTCCAAAAGAGAAAATTCTTTTAACTCCAGCTTTCTAGAAAACATTTACCAGACGGCGCATTTTCTCCGCCCTTTAATTTATTTACTCAAATAATAAAATGTAGGTCTTAACGAACGGTTCAAAACCCCAACTAAAATTCAGCGAAGCATATTTAGAATGTGGGGAGGGTCGCAAACTCGCTCAGACCAAACTTAATTCCGCCCGTCGCGACCGCAAAGAAAACTTTGCTTCAAAATTAATATTTCTTTCATTAAAATGCTGTAATATTTTCGCTTGCTGCATGCATAAGTAATGTCCATGAATAAGAAACGTGTAAAAATTCAGCGGCGAAGTCTCACTGATTGAGCCAGATATCGGCGAAGACGTTGTGTGGAACATTTTGTGACGTGGTGGAAGATCAAATAGAATTTAGGGAATAAACATGTTTGGAAATCGCTAAGGGTAATGAGGAATGAGATCGAAAACTTTTGCTTGAAAATTATTGTGGATTTTCTTTTACCTTTTTACTTCGTATGCGACAGTAACTGTCGTTATGGAAAATGAACGTGCAATTAAGTAATTTACGGCTCGCGCTGTACAAGTTTTTCCTTGGTCGACTGCCGCCTTGTGGTCTTTGGCTGAAATCACCACAGTAATTAGTTACTCATACACTTCAAAAAGAACGGTGTCGCATGAAATTAGCAGCGTCATTAGATATACATAGTAACTTGAGCAGTTTTTTTTTAAGTCAAACGGAACACAGTAATTTTCTTAAACCACGTGGACATGACAAAAAAGTACTTACGTACGTGAATTTTGTCCTAATCGCCTTAACATTTCAATCGATATTCTTCTCCATCCAATATCTTTGTTCTCCGTAGAGTACACCGTCGTTTGTTTAACTCCATAGATTCAGTTGTTTGTCTTGCAGATTTGAGAGCCGCTTCGAAAAAGTCAAGCATTGACAGAAACGGGGGATCGTTTGTATTTGAAGTGAGGGCAGGTTTGTTTTGGAATAATTTCATTTGCTTCACTTATTTCTTTCTTTTAATTACATTGTTTTTGTTGGCAGGTTTACGCAGAGCACATGACACATGAGCACATGAATTTTAATTTGATAATACCACCACCGCAGCTGCACGCTGCTGTTTTTTTAAATTGGCTTTATTAATTTATGTGGTTTCTTGAAATTTTAAGTTCCATAATCAAACGAATGTCTAATGATTTGAATTAGAAAATAAAGCCGTTGTTGAAAGTTGAAGCCGTGATATAGTTATATCCCTAGGGATATAGCTGTAATTTTATGCAGCGTTTAGGTCACAAACTACAGTGTAGCTTTTGAGAAAGCAGGTGTTAGTGTAGCTACTACACTAACGCCCGCTTTCTCAAAGGCTTATCACCACAAAAATCTTCTAAAGAAAGGACTATGAAACTCATGTGTATGTGATTGATTGACTGAAACATGTACCGTACCACGGGCATGTGGCCTTTTTGGTGCAGCCGAGCACATGATACTGTTTTGAAGTATTTTGTTTTTGTGTTTAAGTCGCAGTGAGATGGTTATAGCTATATACCGTAATATAGTTTTATCCCTGGGGATATAACTATAACCATCTTTCTGAGACATATACACAAAAATAAAAAAACCGTATCATGTGTGGTTTTTGTAGTGCCTTTGAGAAAGCGGGTGTTAGTGTAGCTTGGGACCTAACGGCTGAACAAAATTACATCTATTAAGTGTGTACCTAGGACGTTCACTGTTACAGGTAATACAAACTTCAACTACTAAATTCATATCTAATCTATTCCTATCTACCGGATTTTTCCTGAAGGACTTCCTGAAGGACTTTTAAGAAAAGTCGTAACTATTTCAAAATTAAACAAAAGAAGCGTGTACCATTGAAAATAACAATACAGTAAATAACAACATAACAGTTACGTTATCTCGAAGCATCATTAAGCTATCGCGGGGACCGGGGTGAGCAGACCTCTCCCCGCTGAATATAATTTACATGAAGTTCTAGGGTGAAGGAAAAACAACACATTTGTTCGTTTAATTTGAAAAATTGGTTCTGTAGTCGTTTGTAGACGATGTGTTATGACTTTATGAATTTATGTTGGTGAGTTTGTGTATAATGGTGTCGGAAAATCACGCAAAGAAAACTTTTACCAATTTTAATGTTTCTAGAAAGTGTATTTTTTATCGCATTGTCAGCCTATAATGTTGTCAATTATTGAAAATTGTCACCTCGGATTTATCATATTATTTTCAGCCTGTGTTGTCCCACTGCTGGGACGCAGACCTCATCTGTGTGAAAGGGACTGGGCATAATCCACCACGCGGACTGCGGGTTGGTTGATGTCAGAAGTCTTAGAATTTTTGGTTCTAGCACATACCGGTTTCCTCACAATGTTTTTGTTCATCGCTTTGAGAGCAATAATGATGTGTTATAAAAGTAATAAGTTCACGCAAAATAAAGTGCCCGCTTGGATTCGAAGTTCGAACCCACAACCTAACTTAACGTTACCACTGGGCCACCGCACGCGCACTGCTCTCGGGATTACAGCATTCAATATTTAAAAAAAGACAACCTAAATCAGAAGACAGAGAGAAGTGGAAAGGAGAAAGGGAGACCTTCGCTCTGCAGTGGGACAACACAGGCTGGAAATAATAATAAATATGAGGTGACGATTTTCAATAATTGACAAATATTTTTACCAAAACATTATAAATCAGAAATGATAGAAGTTTCCATCTTAGCTAAATATCTCGTTCCAATTTCGATTTTGATGATATCATGATGAAGAGCGGGCCGAAAGCAAAATTGCCAATCGTAAATTTGATTTTTCATGAAACTGATAATGGGTCGATTACACCTAACGAGTACAGCGGCGAGTCAGTGAATAAGCTCTTCGGCCGGTACTCGGCCTAGTAAACAAATTGGGATTCTGGACACTGACTCGCCGCTGTACTCGTTAGGTGTAATCGACCCATAAGATAGGGATGAAATTAAAATAATACGAGTAACTACATGACATTTAAACCAGTAAGTACTTACCTACTAAAATTACAACATGCGCCGATCACAAACTCAACCCGCGTATTTTTTGTCGCCAAAACAGCCAAAAACAAACGTTCCATTTTCCAGCGATACTTAACCCAAAAAGTAAGTTCTCTTAGCATCTGTGAAATACAGTTTCAGTTCATTTAGCGAACAAAATGTATATAAAAAGTTAAGGCGCTTCCCTCTTCAACTGTTCTTTAGACTTACTTTGAATAAAGCGCCCTGTTCGCTGTGCGACTGAAGTTCAGTATTTGGGGTATGTAGGTAAATACTATCCAAACACTGAAAATATATTTTTACTAATTTATAGTCACCTAAGAACAATTGTGTTCTTAGGTGACTATAAATTAGTAAAAATATATTTTGGGAATTGTAATATTTATTATGGAGCATGTCGTCTAACCGAAGCGTCTAACATAACTCTTTTGCATGCCAAGTAGAAAATGGAATGCATATCCATCCGTAGTGTCAATATGGGTAGGATAGGATTGTACTTTTGGAAACACGTGATTGTAATAACAAAAAACTTCCTACTTAGTATTTTCTTGATATAGGTAATACTATTATCTAACTAACTTCGTTAAAACTTCAGGTGTTTTCTCAAGTCTCGCTTTCAAAATCAATATATTTTTACCGTTTCATGCGATTTTACAGAAAGATGTCTCATCCTGAATAGCATTCTTTACAGAGTTTTTTTCCCTGAATAATGCGAGTGTTATGGCTCGAAATATGCTTCATTTGGCGCGAGGCAACTTCTCTAAAGTGCGTAAGGAAATCATATTCATATTTTTTCCGCTTCAACTGTTCGCGACGCGGAATTTGAATAAAATATGGCAAGTTCTTTTTTTCTGTTAGATAACTTTGACTGTTGCTGTCTGAAGTCGCTGGTGAGAGCACTTATGAGCTCGTTCGGAGAACGACGGACTGTCAACGAGAATTCAGAGGAGTTTTTATTACAAATGTATTTTACCTTAACTTTGGCCAGTGTAATGAATTCATCACAATAAAAATTTAAAGCAATACGTTATTTCAGGCAAATCCATCGATTACTCTCTTCTATTGACTTCAATAGCTTTTTCAGTACCTACATCGATGCATAACCACAGTTTGTAAAGTTAATTTAAATTAAATTACCTACAAGACACTAAACTTGGTTCTAAAATATAACACCTCAAACACCCAATTATGAAGTGCACTTAGTCACACAGGTCTCGCGTCCAATCCTTCCAACACTTTGCAAGTTTAAACACAATAAATTACAACAACTTTGTTCATAAAGGGATTCTTGCATAAACACATTTTGCGACTAAAAAGCCGAGTGCCCACAAAATTAAGTTTGAAAACCATTTAAGTCCAACCAAAAATCGCGTTACGAACTTTCGGGGCTCCAATCTTCTCGCATACATTAACGAGAGGTGTGAGTACGGACTAAAACAAAATCATTATTCAAATCCCCTGAATAATGTTTTCAGGAATCGGGACTGAGTTCCGTGCGTCGTTTTTGAATTTTAATACGGACCTCTAACAAGTTTTCAGTCAAAGGAGATCGGTAGAACTCGGCGGATGAGATGCTAGTGAGTGTAACGGACATCTTCCACACCGCAACCATACTTTTTCAGGTCTATCAACAGCGTCAGTTTACTGTACAGTGAGTGATCTCTGAATAGGACGGTAAACTTTTCCATAGTTACATTCACTGAAGTGTTTTTTAGGAATAATGTTTTTATAAATAATCAGTAAGTTCGCAAATTTCGAAAGCCTAAGAATGCAGTGTAAGTCGCTGTGGGCGAAAACGGCTAGAAGGCATCATCATCATGTAAGTTTGATTTTCCAATATTCACATGCTCATTGCCAAACGTGAATCTCTAAAGCTAGAAAGAAATGCAAAGTAACATTAGGTGTTTAAAAAACGAACAATCGAACCTTAAGAATTACTAATTTGTAAAGGGGTACTAACTGTAATTTTTGTTTTTTTGTGTAACGTGCGTTTAGTGTGTGCACAATAAACCATTTTTCTTTCTTTTCTTTTTCTTTCTTTTAATTTGACAAATACAATGTCCGCTGAGCTCCTAAGCGGTGTACCTTTATGTAGTGTCGTCGGCCGATCAAAGGCTGGTGATCAAAGGACGCCGGTGTCCGGCCGAGGACGAGGTAATTAGCCACCTTCACGCCGCCGTCTGGGGCGGCACGTGCCGCTGCCACGAGTAACAGGGTTATAGAGGAAATGTGGAAGTTTCATTAAAATCTTTGCAAAATTGATTATTCTATAAGAAAAAAAATTTACCAACTGAAATGTGGGCTTACGGATCTTTAGTATGTAGTCGTCCCTATGGAAGATTTGTCAAGATGTTTTTTCCCACCTTTCTGTACTAGCATTAAGTAAGTGCAGAATGCAAGACTTGGAACTCCCGTAGATGCAGCGACATTTCGTTATGGATGAGCAAACTCTCGACTGCTTAGAGAACTTTTAAAGTACACGAGTAAAGCTACCAGTAAGTTGGTAGCTTGTATATGTTTAACCAAGACACGAAGCTAGTGCTTCGGAACTTCTTTTATGTTTCTAAGGAACATGCTTTTACGAATGCGAACTTTAATAAGAAAGTGGAGGAGTGTTTTTCAAGATAATACGACTTCGTTACAACATAAAGTTAAGACAGTCAATGACTGTTGATATCACATCTCGGGATAATGACCCGCACGGGGGGATCTGCTCGTACACCGGGGGTATAATGTGCAATCTAAGATGGCGACGAGTCTCGGCGATCGGCGGTCACTCGGTCATTACTGCCCTCGCAACATCTATGAAATATTTATGACGACTGCCATAATAACGCCGGCGACGATATCATTATACTTTGTGATGGGGGTGTCGGGCGGGGCGGAATTTCTGAACGCTCCTTACCATTGCAAAGTCGCAATCGTGGGAGCTTCAAAACGCACGCGGATGCTCCGCACAACTTTTAAACATTTTCTGCGCAGGTGAATTTATATTTTCGTGTATTCCGAAATCACAAAGGCTTCTCGCTATTCGAATGAACCTGAATTTGACTTCGACATTCAAATTTGTAAATCCAGAATGGAATCCAGCGGTGTGCGCAGACGCGGCGGCCCCGGATCGCCCATATTAACTTGTTAATTAGGTCCATAATACGACTTGCAGATGAGCTACAGAGTTGTGAAGTTGAATACATAAAAAGCCCTTTTTCAGCGATCGCATGCATTGTTGGTGGTGTGTGCGGCGCCGGTGGCCGGCACTCGGGGGAGGCGAGCCTATAACGTATTTCGTACGTCCCACCAGCCACCAGAAGTTTGCCTGTTCATAAATAAACGCGAACGGTATTCAACAGCCCTTGGTGCTGTATGCATAACGAATTTGAAGGAGGCAAACTTGGAGGCTCTGCTGACTGGGATGGAGTATAAAATTCAGTAACAACATGGTGGAGGTTTTCATTCGACGATCCGCTGCCGGGGAAGGCATAGCTCCGTCATCGTAATTAGTCATATGTCACTCGATTGGACATGCATTGTGACCCTGATTGTGCGTGAACCGGGGTGATTGGTGTCGGCTGGTGCCAGTGTTCTACGAAGTGTTCAAAGTGTTGATGTGTATTGGTGTAGTGGTGGAATGCAGTTTATTGTTGCATTGTGGTGTGCAGTGGTGTCTTCCCGCGCTTTCCGCGGCCGCCATCTTGGGGATGCTGTCAAACGTGTGAGTACCGAGCTACCGCCAGGCGGCGTGCGTGTCGCATTGTGTAGCAAAATAATATGGCCGCCTTAACTCACTGCTTTGAATATTTTTGCATGGAATCTGCAAATATTTTAGTATTTTACGATTGTTTCGTAGAGTTTTATGACAGTTTTTCTAATGAAATAAACTAGATGGTTCTGAATTCCTGCAGTTGGTTTCTTTTTCCTACTCTGTTATGCTATGAAAGGATTGGCAGGCGCCACATTTGAAATGATTTTGTTGTTTTATATCATTTGGAGGGTAAATTCTCAAAATCTTTCTTTTTTATTTAGCATGAATAATATTTAAGTATAGTCTCAAAATAATGACAGATAACAGTGAATATTGAATACTAGTAAATTGATCACGATACTGTATGAATGTTGTACTACGGCTACACATCAAGCTATAAATTTCCAGTATATGCTGACCTCGCATTGTACGGAAATCTTATACAATGCGATATCAGCTTATACTGGAAATGTATACCTTGATATGTAGCCGTGTGTACATACTTATTACGATCAGATTACTTTTAAAATATCGTATCTGTATCAATAAGATTAATAGTACCTATATAGAACTAGTTCATAAATCAATACGAATGGTTTTGTGGCTAAGCTTCCGGCGCTTTTTGTTAGCAATGGTAAAGCGGTAGCAGGTTCGGTTTAGATTTAGGTATGAATAATATTTAATCGACAACTTTGATGTAAGTCTTTTTAAATACTTCAATAATGGCTATTTGGTTAATAATTACTCCCCTAGGTTAATGCCTTACTTTAGAAAGTTATTGTACAAAGCTCTTATAGATTATTTATGCTTCAGCTTACAAAAAACGTTTCATGTTTATAAATGGGTCGACACCAATAAGAGTATTTTCCAACCTGCTATGGATAGGTACCTAAAGATATAATGTACACTACAGTCTAATGAATTATGTACTTAAATGTAGCTACACATTAATACAGGGTGGCAGGGACATCGACGCGAAGCCTGGTACGATGGATTCAGTACATGATTCTGAAGTACCTGCGTTAATATTTTTCGTCGGTTATTTAAAAAAGTGCTGTTCCATACATTTTAACCGCGTAGGTATTGCACTTTTCTATGAAACAGCTGTTTTTTTTTTTTAATAACCGACGAAAACTATTAACGCAGGTACTTCAGAATCATGCACTGAATCCATGGTAACAGGCTTCACGTCGATGTCCCTGACAACCTGTATAGTACTCGTATTATAGAAAAAAAATGGAAGACAATCGAAAAATGAATTCTCGTCGATGTTCCTACATCTTTCTGAGGCTGACTGTACCAATTTTTTTTAAACTGAGAATCCCGATACCTACTTTTTTTCTAAGTTCGAACTATAGAATTAGTACATGTACTAGGGAATTAGTACAACAGTAAAGCTACTGTTTCCTAGAAGAGCGGTGATAGCCTACGTAGCGGCCGCAATTTACCGGCGAATGACGTCACGTTGACGTTGTTTATGAAAGTAAGTTGGTGTGTTCCTAGAGACCGTTTTTGACACCGTAAAGTCAAACCCCGCTGCCCAAAGAAATAAATCGCTAGACTTGGCCTAACCGTACTTAATCACGCGAAAAAGTGTCCATATTGAGAAGAGTGAGCTCACACATTATTGAATTGCGTTTCCATGAGAACCAAGTCAAGTCAGTGCGTCATTGTGCGTCAGAGGTGTCAAACGTCAAATAGAAACGCGATTATCATTTGACGCGGTAGGGCGAATCTAGCGATTTAAATCTTTGCCGCTGTCATCATTTTCATGAAAGCCGTCACTGCGGCCGTTATGTGCGGCCACCGCTTTTCTAGGAAACCGTAGATTTCCAGTGTTTTTAGCGTGTAACATGCTGTCATATCAAATAAGAAATAGCCAATAGAAATCCCTAATTCAAATTTGCACTCGTTCTGAATTCAAAAATTTACACCACAGACAGACCAAAAAGTATGAATAAAAATGCTAAAAGCTAATACCTCTCGTGTCAACATCGAGGTGTTAATATGACGTCACTCGCTGCGAACACGGTGACACGTCATTTTCCGCGCTAGTGCATCAACATTTGGATATGTCACGCGCAAATATAGGGTTATGCTGAACCAACTTTACTTTACCACTGCATCATCCACCACAAAACTTTATGACAAGGAAATAAGGTGCAATTTCGAATGGGATGTAGTTCTGTGTGAGGTGTTATGTTTGTCAGTGTTGATGTCAGGTCATGACGTGGTGTCCAATCTGTGTGATACACGCATGTTGGTTTTGTATTGAAAGCTTCGTAAATAGTGGTGCTATGTGAAGAACTGAATAGTTTTGTTATTCTTTGTATGCAGTGAAGGAACCCTCGCAGCGCCACTGAATGAAATCTTTCGTAGAAGCTGTCGTACCAAAATATGAGAGAACCGCAGAATCGTCCAGTATACATACATACCTAGGCTATATCTACATCTAAACTGAGAGGCTTCTCATGGACTCAATTCGGACTTGCATTTAATAAATAAATAAAATAAAAACATTTATTTGACACTTATTGCTTAAAATACATCGCACGCTTAATCATATACTGACATAACTCAAAAAAGACGTTTTTCGGGAAATCGCAAAAAACGATTTAGCAAAACTGACTTACCTTACAAAATGGCTTATTACTCAAAGAAAATAGCTTTATAGATTGAAATAATGTATTGTAGGGATAGTTGATAAAGTGAGTATTAATGTTTGGATATATTTTAAAGAAATTTAGATATTTTACCTATAAAATAATCAGTAAAAAAAATTGTTCCTCAAGATGCGACAGTTTAATATAAAAGATAAAGTTACATTGATTTAATACTGGTGACACATTTTGAAATGAGTCCGTGTTACTGGTGATATATTTTGAAATGAGTCCGTATTTTATTCAATGTATGCTCTTGTTGTTATGATATGAGTCTTTATGGTGACGCATACTGATATATGTCTCTGTCACGTAAAAGCGTTTGCCGAAACTTGCCGAAATTTTTGCGTATGAAAGAGACAGATATAGGTTTAACTCCTTCTACAAACAAGATATCAAAAAAATTCCGAGATCGTCCGAAAGAGGGCGTTAAAATAAACTTCTTGGTATACTTAATTAAACTTTGACCGAAACACTAATCGGTCAGTATATGATTAAGCGTGCGACATGTTACAAACAAGTAGGTCGTAATAATATAGCACACAAATGTATTGCCATGAATCTGATCCTAACCTTAAATGAGAAGTATGGCATAAGTTTCTCGTGTACAACATTTTCAAAGATTTGAATCATAATCAGCCTATTAATGTTCCCACTGCTGGGACATAGGCCTCCTCTCTGTGAGAGGGAGTGGGGTTTTGGTTCTAAGACATGCCGGTTTCGTCACGATATATTTTTCCTTCACTGTTTTGAGAGCAGTGGTGATGAAATTATTTACACAAAGTAAAGCAAGCAAGCAGTATATTTTAGTAATAATGTGTTATGATAAACTTTTAATAAATAAAATTATTTGTTCCTCTCAAACAGAGCACCTGCCATCAAATCTCTTCACCACCCTTGGTTGACTGGTAGAGAATGCCTAAGGCATTAAGTCCGCCTTTGTACCTTTTTGAGTGTGAAAAGTTTAAATAAATAAATAAAGCGCTTGCATGATTCGAACCCGCGACCTACAACTCTTAAGTCGGGGCAGTTACCAGTGCTTTAAAGATTTGAATGGTTTAACGAAATAAATAATTTGTATGCACTTTTGAATATTCGAGGATTCGGTCACGCAGAAAGTAGAAGCCGATTCCAAAGTGTACCTAGTAGTTATTCCTATGGAGAAGAACGGCCAAGAAACTCAACGGACACTTTAGGGTTCAGGGTTCCATACCCAAAGGAGAACTTTATGAGATAGATAAAAACTAAAACAAGTCTAATGAAACTTGCATTCCCTTTTATTTTAAACTTCTGACACATTCACACATGTAACGAACAGCACAGGTAGTCACACGAATATCGTGTTAATGGCTCTTACAATTATTAACGTGTGCGGTACACGAACGTCACTTATTAGTGCTTATTATAAACAATGTGGCTAATTAAAAACAAAGAATTTATAGAATGAACCTACCTACCTATTTTATGTTTTTTGCTCATGAGCTACTGTCATAGTCTCAGAGGTGAAAGAGAGAAGTTATAATAAAGAGTTTAGATTACAAAATGAAATAGCTGATTAATTTGAACACCAGTTAGTAATAACCATGATGTGGTATAATAATATAGTTCGCCTGGTATAGCATTCCGAGACACAGCGATCACTTGGGAGACACAAGTCTACGTCATCACATCTGTGTTACCAGTAGTGTGTAATAATAACTCCCCAACCACCTTTATTACTTGTGCGAATCCGATAAAACAATGAGGTTTTAATTAACAAATACGTTGGTATGTTAATTGAATTGTTTCGTTTGATTAGGCAAACGAAACGACAATTTATGTTTTGTATATATTTTTAACAGAATGGTGACTGTAAATCTTTCCATAATTGGTGTTTTGTTACAATAAAGTGGCAACTGGATAGTGACGTAAGCATGTGTCACTCCCGGAATGCCAGACCTTTTAGACCATGGTAATAACATGATGAGGAGAAAGACGAGATGAATTAGCGTGAATAGCAACGTCCGGGGCTGACGAGGGAGAAAAGAAAAACTTTTTATGCCGCCGATCCCAGTAATATGGGACAGGATCAGGCAGAGTTCTTGTTGGTACTTGTCGTGTAACTGTAAAATCTTAGGTATTACTTGACTCAATATCTGCCTGCCTGCCTAGCTTTTTCCTAACTAAGTTGGGGTCGGCTTCAATATCTATCGTTTATTAAATTATGGACAGCTAATAAATACGCTTTCGCGCATACCTACTGCAGGTCAGTTCCTTGAAGTACTTACAAGATCTCAAATCTATAATATAACATAGTAGCTCGATTGCTCGACTGTCTAACACCTGATTTCTGAAAGATCATCATTAACACCAATTGATTTGATTGCCAATATAGATTTTGATTGATAACCGATCAGCCAAACACAGCAGAACATAATGTTTGACAGTCTGTTAGCTACAATTTTTGTGATTTGGCTTGTCAGTACGTAGAATTCTTGCATGATGAGATGAGAGGAAATGAAGATAAAATTATTATTAATCGACCGGACGAATATCAAAAAACGACGAAGATATAATAATGTATGGACAATAATCCTAACTGATATTATAAATACGAAAGTGAGTTGTTACGCTTTCACGCTAAAACGGCTGAACGGGTTTGGATGAAATTTGGGTTTAACTTGGGGAATTTCACATGGGTAGACCTGTAGACCATGACCTGGATTACGACGAAAAGTATCCTATACTTTTAATCCCGATATTTCTACAGGATCAAGCTTATGCGGGTGGAACCGCGAGGCGCTGTTAGTAGGATAGAACTGTCTAAATTACCTACATGATTTTTCTTTTTCCACCTAGAAACTAACGACGTAATATAAGTGACGTCATAATTCACGTCACATTACAATTCCTTGTTGAAACGGCGTCGGTCACGAACGTGGTAGAAAAGAAATGGCTTGTTCATTACTACTGGTTATGGTATAAGAAATAAGGGCATTAGCCAGTAATGTATTGTTATAACAAGTCATCCATCTTCTGTCATGTCTAGATCAGACAGCAATTAGTAGTGGGCCGCCTAGAAAGCACTAGAGGCTAGACATAAGTATAGTCAACCACGTAATTGCGTTATCACCCTGAAGTTCATGTCTCTTGCACGTCAAAAAACGACAAAGGCCCTATTTTAATATAACTGACAGTGCGACAAATATTATTTTCACACGATATGTGCTGTTTAAAATACCGGCCATAAGCGGATATAAGGATTTTATTTTTTATTTGGACGTACGGAACCCTAATAAAGCAGAAAATGTATATCTTGTATATGTATTTCCTGTTTAAACCTATAAAATTGTCGGATTGCCGCATGTCATCTGTCGATTTAATTAAATAGGCCCAAGGTATATTTGCCT
Organism: Conistra vaccinii; assembly: GCA_948150665.1. Taxonomy (NCBI): domain Eukaryota; kingdom Metazoa; phylum Arthropoda; class Insecta; order Lepidoptera; family Noctuidae; genus Conistra; species Conistra vaccinii. The sequence continues at coordinate 946,327 of OX411321.1, forward strand.
ATTTCACAGTGACGTATTTCCGCCCTTAGTGAAGTTTCAATTTACTGGGAATTGTTGTCAAAAGTGGTAAGGCAATTACGATGTCGACTATACTTTGGTATCGTCACTCGTGGATGCGGCCTTGGCCTTTTCAGAAATACATTTTATTGTAATTGGTATCCAATTAACAGATGCTTGTGCTAATAAAATTATGACAGAAGCATTTAAACAGACATCCGCATTACTTAATGGAAGACGAACATTTATCGAAAACAAAAATATAAGCTAGGCTAGGAACATAACTCAGGTCTAATTTCTGTTGAATCCATCACCAATAAACTATAGACAAGATAAAGTTATTTAATAACTAAAACTTTTACAATTACAATGATCACCGCGTTGCCACATAACCGAAGCTATTTTCTTTCTAACTGGATATTCCCGTTATTGCACTAACACTCAATGCTAACCGGCAATCAAAGAAACACCTCTCTGCCTACCTCCTAATCATCGATTAAGATCAGTTCCTCTCGTATAGTTAGCTCACTTACCTCCCAACAGATTGGAGTGAGCTGATCATGACCTGACCCCTGACCGATGTAAGCACACCAATTCTGACGATTCACATAGCTTCAGTATTTGTGGTGGTAGGGCTGGCAGGATATTGAAGAAAAAAATTCAAAATAATAAAATCCATGAAGTTGTTTTTTTTTAAACATCAAATAGCCAGTTGCAAAACGCACAGTTTATAGACATTACAATAGGGATGTAGACTGGGGAAAAAAACTACACTCGAGAGCAATGAATCCGGGTCACTTAAAGAATGTTAAAAATCTCGGAAACTAAAAATGATAGGTTAATGCAATAAATTGTATTTAATAGACAATGTAATACTCCTTAAATGAAAGTAAAAAAAATATGAGTCACCATACATTTTATTAACACAAAATTACATAAAGAAAAAAACTGCTGATCTCTCCTTAAAACAAAAATAGGAAACATGAAATTTTTGAACTTTATTACGATTTTCTTGAATTTTAATACTTCGTATTGCCTCCTCGTGCTTCCATTACGCGGTTTGGCATGCTGTACACCAAGTTCCTTATACGATTTTGGGGAATATTCTCCCATTCCTCTGTGAGAGCAATTTTGAGCTCACGAAGCGTGATTGGGGGAGTTTCGTTGTTTTACGCATCTGCCTAGCTCGTCCCAAGCATGCTCGATCGGGTTGATATCCGGGCTGCGCGCTGGCCACTCCATACGAGTAATGTTCATCTCTTGAAGGTAGTCATTCACAATCCTACCTGTATGAGGTCGGGCATTGTCATGCATAAATATAGCATCCTCACCTAAATTGACCATAAATGGACCAACGTGATCATTGAGGATTTCTTCCACATATCTTACGCTAGTTAAAGAGCCGTTTTCTATGATCACCAGCTCTGTGCGACTTTCAGAAGAAATTCCGGCCCACACAAGTACAGACCCACCACCGTAGGCTACTTTTTCTTCGATGCATGCTTGCTTGAATCTTTCCCCTGGTCTTCGATACACTCTGTGTCTTCCATCGTGCTTGTAGAGCATAAATTTTGATTAGTCGGAGAACATAACTTTTGACCAATCTTCAATACTCCAATTTACGTGGCTCTGGGCATATCTTAGTCTTGAAATACGATGCCCACGCTCCAGTTTAGGGCCGTTTGCAGGTCTAAGGGGTTTTAAGTTAGATTCAGCAAGCCAACGTCTTACTGTCCATGCACTTGGGTTACTTCCTCCGAGGCGTCGAAACTGATTTGTGAGTTCAGTTCCTGTGAGAAAGCGATTTCGAAGCATGGTGTTCACCAAGTATCGGTCTTCTCGTGCTGTGGTACACCTGGTTCTGCCCGTTCCTGGTCTGCGTAGGTTAGAACCAGTTTCTTCGTAACGTCGGAGAACTCTTTGTACTGTTGACAGCGACACACCGACAGTCCTGGCTGTATCGCGCTGACTCCGGCCGGTTTCCAGCATTGTAAGTATTCTGGTGCATTCTTCAGGCGTAAGCGACATAATTTGAGCTTGAATAATGAATATAGAGCACTATCAACATGGTTTATGTACCCACATAAATGACAGATTACAAACAAAAGCAAAACCAAATGCTGTAATTTCGTAGTTCCATCTTCGAAAGTGGCCCTTTTTCAAATTTGATTTTTTTATGATATAACTTTACAATAACTAAGAAGTTTTAATACCTTCATTTAAGGAGTATTACATTGTCTATTAAATACAATTTATTGCATTAACCTAGCATTTTTAGTTTCCGAGATTTTTAGGATTCTTTAAGTGACCCGGATTCATTGCTCTCGAGTGTATTTAGTCCGTCAGTCAAATAATAAACATATTATATTTTATAAGACACGTATTTTTTGCTTTAGCATATAAATTTAAAATGGTTTAGATAAAACGCATTTAAGTTAGGGAATGGGGGCTCGCTACGTCACAAGTCAGTATAAAATCTACCGGGGAGTGACATCATGCCACATTTTAACTCAATGTTTTACCGTAATCTTTTGATTATGTAAAAAAAGAGAAAATACACGTCCAAAATGTTTGTCAACGTCTTTATAATAAAACAAATTAAGGGTGCAAGACCTGGATGAAACTCGCACAGACCCAGGGGACAGGGAGGAGGGCTATGGTCAAGGCTGTCAATCATGATGGTGAAGGGTGTAAGACTGCTCTTAGTCGGTAAGAAGAAGTTAGCACTTACTTAGATGTCTCATGAATTGTTTCGACATGCCTGCAGAAAATATCGTATTAAGATCTGAGTCTGCGCCAATTTATTGAGCAATTACTTATTCAGTCACTTGTAAACAACATCATGCATTTTATTCGCTCATATTATTATGTTATATCTACTTTAGGTATATTACTTGGCGTATGGACGGGATAGTCAGAAGCTAGCTCAAGTCCAGTTCATGTAGGCAGCAGTAACCCTAGAGTGGAATCTAAGCGGATCCAGTGAGAGCTGGCATGCTAATAAAAGGTTGCACCGAGCAGCGCCCGAGGCGTCCGCCCGTCGCACGCGCAAGCAAGCGATCCCACGCTCATTTACTTACAGGACGAGCTTTTTTTAGGCAATGTATTAAATTTTGCTGAAATTATTATGCGAAATACTTCACGTTTCAGAACACACTTTAATCAAGCTATTTGATTAGAATCGTCTTCAGGCATCTCTAAAATAAGTAAGTACACTTACACTTAGTACTAAAATTGTTTCTAAGCAAGTTGATCAGCTCGCTGATTTAAGACAAAGGAGGCCTTATCTTATTGAAATTAGAATTATTCATATGCAGGGTTGCAGTTGTAACTCGGTTCAGGTGTAGTTTGATTTAAGGGAATCCTCTTGATGTTAAATCAATCATGTAATTATTTGGGATCACAGAACTTCACAACAACTTTCAGAACTTAATATTTAATGAGAAAACCTATTTCTCCGTTGTATCGTATTAATTACCTATTCTTTAAAATTCGTTCACATTTCTGTATTTCAATTAATTGATAGTTTCGTAGCCAAAATGCCTACGACGACGTAGCAATCGGCCTACGAAAGAAACTAATGTATGTATGTGTGTATGTTTGTATTCGCCGCAATGGACTAGAAAATATCAATGTCAATACCTACAACTAAAACAAGTCTGACCACTTCTAGGTAACTTGTCGAACTACTACTAGACAGCAAGTCTAAACTTAGGATACTGGTATTCCTAACTTGGGTTGTATTACATGTCCGAGCGCATGGCAGTCACCCGAGCAAAATAATAGAAATACTCAATCTTTTGAAACAGACTGCATACAAACTATAATATTTACTAAAGATTATGCAAAGTTTACGAACCTGTAGCTGGAAAATATCATGACAAAATCGAGAACAAATTTTTTCAGCGACATCTAGTGAACAAACCTTATGATGAACCACAATATTTTCTTCTCAATAAGAAAAATAGTACCTAAATAAGTACAATGACCTGCACCCGTAGGACATTAAAACATAACGGTATTTGTCGACAAATAAAAATTCCAAAAAATAACTTCGTGGATTTTCTGGATGGCACGGTAGGTATAAGTGACGTAATAGAACTGAAAGTTCTTAAAAAATTTACATTATGAGTTTTTAATGTGAGAGACAGGGAGAGCGATGGTTATATCTTTCTTCTCTGTCATATAACGAAATTTACCTAAACGTGAAAAATCTCAAGTCTCGTTATCGAATCGCCGCCTAAAAAGTTTCACTTCAAAAATGACTATAAACTTTTAGAGGTATAAGGAACAGGGTGTAAAGTTCACTCATCCTCATTAGAAAAGAGAGGATCCTCCGACCAGACGGGTCGTGTCTAGCGGGCAACTGCCTGACGATCGATGTCTTATATCTGTCGTTTTCGCAGTAAACTCTAATTGCGCGATTCAGGATTTGTGTGGCGTCATGTCTTTGATACGTAGTTCGCATGTGGCGATATGATGCTGCCACAAACATGCCAATATAATAGAACCTAATAAATAACAACAACCTGTATAATAATCGATTGCAAAAATTCGTGAACATGAAAGCGACTGTTTGCACAGTGCGCGCGATTATCGAGTAGCGATCGGTAAAGATCGGTGATCACGAACGATGCGCGGGCGGCGATGATCGGGAACCAGTCCTAACCACCACTACGATACTGCAGTTATGTGGAACTACGTTTTAGAAATGTTCTTTTTGCTTGTACGATTCTATTGCACTTTTGTATAATGATTTACTGAGGGCTGAGATTGTTGAATTGCTAGCTTTATTGAGATATAATGAAGGTGATTACATTTATTTTAATGGTCGCATTACGTACTCTAAGATCTGAAAGCTATCATAATGTGGTGTTATTTATTGAATTTTCTTATTTTATATATTTCGCTTATCGATACGCGCCATACGTTTCCTCAGTTAGTGTGGATGACCATATAAAACAATCCTTATTTAAGGGGCCAGGATTTACCTACCTAATTAGTTTAAATGACAAGTTGTAAGCTTATTTATTCGGAATAATTTAGAACTGTATCTATTATTATTTTTCTGACTACATTATGTTATGATACTCGTGATCCTAAATATCGACATGAATTAATTAAGGGTAGTCAACATTAAAATGTATTATAATAATGAATTATTGGTAACTTCGTGTGTTAAAAAGCATGCTTTGTAATTTAAAAAACACATTTAAATTCAATATGATTCGTTTTTAATTCGTACCACACAGCTACCTGCAATATCAGCAGTAAACCTCCGTATTCTTTTCAATTACTCCGACATTTCCCGCACACAATACCCTACAGGCTACAAATACACGACCGACCAAAATTACGAACAATAGCGTTATCTCTAAAATAAAGAGAACGTAGCGACATAAATCTTCAGGACTCGCTCCGTACATTTTAACGGTTAAGGGAGACGCATTTTTATTCAAAATAGGCACTTAGTTAAAAAATATGTGTGTACCAGAGACAAACAACAGGAAGTGGGTGGAGATGGTCCTTTTTCCCGAAGTTCCTGTGGCCTGTGTGTTACCTTTTTGTTTTAAATTGAGCGCCAGATGCGGGGCTAGCTGGAATACACTGGCGGTCAGATAAATGGATAACCCATGAGAAAAATGTTTTAGATTAGGACTTATTTGTTGGACCTGTTTATTTCTTTTACATAGGTCAAATAATATTATAACGATGAGGTCTTTGGTGTCTACACTGAGGATTTTACCTACAAACTAATATTCTATTGATATAATCATGTCTGATTTTGTAAGAAAACGAAATAACTGAATTTTTAAAACTTATTTTCCAAATTAACAATAATTATTATTTTTAGGTAGGTTTAAAATATATTTAAATACGATTTTAATTTGAATAAATATTAATAATATGTAGGATTGTAGGTATATCTGAAACTTCTGATAAAAGAAGTACCTATCTATAGATAGGTTGCAGTTTGCTGAAAATTTTCAGCAAACTTTACTATTTTATAAACAATTTTCCGCTTTATACTTTTTTCGTGCCTCAAGTGTACCAAATTCTTTTTGGAAATCGTACCGAAAAATGTTTAGTAGTTGAAAAATTAGCATTTGTGTGGTCCCTTCGCCCTGTGCCGGGGAAGTTAGCGGAGCTCATTAATTTGTTGTTTTTTCTTTTATTTTTCTCCCCATTTTAGGGCAATTTGGTTAAAGCGTCCGTTTTGTTTAGAATACGCTTTGTTTAGAGCGTGCTAATGAAAATAGCGTAGTTATGGTAATCTAATTAATACGATAAAGTCGTTTTGTTGTCAGTTTATCGGTGTTTTTTTTAAAATCAAACATGAATCAAAGCTGGCATCGATTATTTTATAAGTTCAGTATATAAAAATACCTACTGGAGCCAGTGTTGTACACGGAGAGAATAATAACCACCAGATTTTTTTTTAAACTATATTGTTTATGAGTAAAAAACTAAGTCATAGTGTACCTAAATAAACAAAGTGTTTCTGTATGTTTAATTAGTTATTATTTTTTTTTTACTAACAGCTTGTATTCTTAAATGTAGTTCCGAAAAGAAATATTTAGTAATGCAAAATTTTACACAGTTTAATGTTTATTGCAAAACACAGTAAATTGTTGTAAATTCTTCAAAACATACCCAATCGAAACTAAGATTTTCTAAGAAAAGTTAGATACTCATTTGAAAAGTTATTTTTAGTAAATGCAAGATTTTACACATAGTAAGTAAGTAAGTTTATTTTAGTTTTATTGCAAAACACAATAAAAAAATAATATTGTTAAAACTTTGTAAAATCTTCAAAACCTATACCTACGAGTATTTACAAGGCATTACAGAACCTACTAATTAGTTAAGTAGGTACATTGACAAAATCCGGTTAGACTGGAAGCCGACCCCAAGATAGTTGGGAAAAGGCTAGGAAGATTGGTTGACAAAAACTTTGCACTTTTGAATTGTTAAGTAGAAAGATGAAGCTTACTATACTAGCTTGTCCATTCTAAAGCGTAGTACCTATGGAGAAGAACAGGCAAGACTTTGTAGTAATCACGAGGGCCTTGTTCGAGTGAGGACATTTATTGTCCTCGAATTAAGTAAAATTTTGATCTCGTCAATTTTAGACAATCGTCTCTCCATGATATGATATCGTTCTTGATTCAAATGATTTGTGTCAATAATCTTTTTATGATAGTTAACTAGCGAGTATGGTGAGTAATATAACAGTTTATATTGAACATTCAGAAGTATTTTCACTTTTTGTGGTTGTATTGTGGCCTTTTATAATTTCTAACGCGACGATATTATCGAGGACGTCCACGTCCGCATTCATTAAATATATCCTTGCACGGTTCACTTGCATTCCACGTGACAGGGTCGCCATGTATTGGAGTAATTTAGGCAGAATAAAGAGAACTGTTCAATTCAACGATTCGTGTAGGTAATAATGTCCATAATAAGTATGTGCAGTTACAAATATAAGGTTAGGCGAGCTGCACACTACAGAAATATGTGCACGTTATAAAGTTATCGTGGACGGTTAGAGTCTTCATATATTTTCATACATTTTACTTGTCTGTGATGCCGTAGACGTTCACGACAATATCGTCACGTTATAAATTATAAAAGCGCTCATTTTATACCTACATACTCGCTTACCTTTGGTTGTTTACACAACAAGGTACCTAAGTATAGTATTTAGTTGTGAGGTGTATCAGTGAACATATATTACTTGCATTATGAGAATACGATATACTCGTACCTATTAGATTTTGTTCTAAGTGGTATTACTAAGTATTTACTTATAAAAAACGACTAGTTTTTCACGTTGGTAAAGTAGAAGTACCTACTCATTTCTAATTCGAATGATTTTATCCCCAAGAAAGTAGATTCTTCAGAGTTCTATCATGTAATTTATCTTATCTACAATCAATGAGCCAAGTTTAAGAAAGGTTTTTAGGTAGAATATAATGCCTTGCAAAAGAAATTAAGTTTGGCTACACCTAAGCTCTAATTTGCAAATCTGTGAAGGCGTAACGAAACGAAACTCCATTTCTTTACAAGTACCCTTAGGTACCAACACCCACACAGGTAGGTACATGGCAACCAGCTTCACAAACAAACTCATTACTCCATACAATACTACTTCTATACAGCACTCAGAGCAAATTATTTACCTTCATTTAATAAAACGACCAAATCTTAGACAAAACCGAGGATCCATATAGCTTCCCTAAGCTCCTCCTCTCGACAGGGCGTGGTGCGGCCACGCCCCCAAGTCCCGCCCACAAGCCGTTTTTCCTGGAAACTTATGTAATATTTTCCCTCCAGGGTGGTGGGTGGACATTTGTCTTTACTAAGGACGAGCTCCCAGGATTATTAAATTTACCGAACCAACATGGCGGACGATTTATGTACTTTATATAGCACGCTATGTACTTTGATTTAGTGGTTTAGGTAGGAGTTCTTAGAATATATTTTATCTGTAAAGAATGGCTCTGTGTTACTGAATTTTATTTGGAGAAGGTTTGATAAAGTTATTCGGAGTCTAACAAAGGTGGTTCTAGTTTTATCATTAGAGTTCATATTGATCGCCTGTTCTCGGCTTGCTCGTCCTTCCACAGCATTTCATCAGTATGATAAAAATGAACTTTTTCCATTTTAACACAGACTTTTTCTTATTTGCTGATCACCGAATCTTTACCTCTAGAAGGAGATAATATATCGTCGTGTTAATTTACTATTTTTGTTCACTACTTCTTGTTCCTAATTTTGTAATATTTGTATGCCACTTACTGTGGCAGGAGTGCAGGACACAGAGATATTTATGTAATTTTTCTCACGTTGTTTACAAGTGCATAACAAGAATTCGTTTCAAACATAAAAACTCTTTGTATCTTTACTTACTACATTATTTTACGAAAGCATAAACAAATTAAAAACAAAGTCATAATCTGTTTAACTATAACAATATTATTTCAATAATTAAGTACTCGTCTACTATCCGAATGACGATAACTTGACAAAATCAACCAATTTTATAAACATATGTACAGACGCCAGCACATCAACCTACTCCAATCTGTCAAATTTTCCCAATCAACATTGAACCTTATACCTTGGCGATAAAGTTGAAAATCTATTAAAGAGATTTGACAGATTGTAGTAACTTGATGTGCTGGCGTCTGTACACATAAACTTTTTATAAACTATATCTTTGCCCAAAAGTCTGACAACCAGTCTTACCAATGGGTATTGTGTTCCCCGTAACTGGGTTGTGGAGGTCAGATAAGCAGTAGCCCGATGTAAAATACCGATATTCAGCTGCATCCGGGTAGACTGGAAGCGGACCCCAACACAGTTGTTGAAAAGTCCTGTCGTCGAAACAAACACATGCGAACCATTCTGTCGGCGAAACATCCATAGGTGAAACGTTCTATCAACGAATCTCTCAAAAACGAAACGTCCTGTCGGTGAACAGTCCAAAGGAGAAACGACTGTCGGTGAACGCTTGCAGAATCGTTCGGAAAAGGCTAGGCAGATTGACTTATTACACCACTATTACACCACCTTACCTATTACTTTTATTATAATACTAGCTTTTACCCGCGGCTTCGCCCGCGTAAAGGTCGGAAAATATCCCACAGGACCGTACTACCGGGATTCAGATTATCCTCTATCCTAACCCAGATCATGGCCTATACGGATTTAGTTAAAAGACCATACGCCTTTCAACTAAATCCGTTCAACCCTTACGGCATGAAAAAGTAACAGGCACATTTTAGGGTTGCGTACCTCAAAATGAAAACATGATCTCTTTCAGTCGTCAGTAATTTGACATTCGAAAGAAGAAGACAAAGCTTTGTAACTATACTATATGTTTAACTATACAGACGCTATACAACGTTTATTAGTAAGGAGGTAATGTTTGTAGCGGTTACACCGCCACATACGAACTACGCATGAAAGACATGATGTCACACAAATCCTGCATCGCGCAGTTAGAATTTACCACGCGAACGACATAGATAAGACTATCCGAAATCAACTTATGAGCAGTTGCCCGCCCGACATAACACCCGTCTTGTCGGAGGATCCTCCCTTTTCTATGGTGGATGAGTGAACTTTACACCCTGTTCCTCATACCACTAAATTGGTGACCCTGAGACTGAACGTCAACGCAGCCTTCGTGCAACTACTTCAGCGTGACGTCATCATCATCAATCCCGCAAGCTTTCGTGAGGCGAGTTACACAGCCAGCCAGCACCCACGGCTCAGCGGGTATCCTGACCACCAGCATGCAGCGAACGCGCATTCCTGGTCAACACCCTTAGACTCATCACCCCGACTCACTGGGGAATCACCGAAATCACCTCAATCACCGCAATCACCGCAATCACCTCAATCACCGCAGACAGTTTCAACTCACTGTGAACTGTGCGGCACCCGGTTCCGACTCACTGGTAGCACAATCACCACAATCGCCACAATCACCGCAGACAGTTCCGACTCACCGTGAACTGTGCCGCACCCGGTTCCGACTCACTGGAACCACACCTTAAATCTCTTAAAAATAAGAGACAACAAAAATAATCACCGAAATCATCGCAATCACCTCAATCACCGAAAACACCGAAATCACCTCAATCACCTCAATCACCGCAGACAGTTCCAACTCACTGTGAACTGTGCGGCACCCGGTTCCGACTTACTGGAACCACAATCACCACAATCGCCACAATCACCGCAGACAGTTCCGACTCACCGTGAACTGTGCCGCACCCGGTTCCGACTCACTGGAACCACACCTTAAATCTCTTAAAAATAAGAGATAACAAAAATAATCACCGAAATCACCGCAATCAGCTCAATCACCGCAATCACCTCAATCAGCTCAATCACCGCAATCACCACAATCAACACAATCACCACAATTGCCGCAATCACTGCAGACAGTTCCAACTCACTGTGAACTGTGCGGCACTCGGTTCCGACTCACTGGAACCACAATCACCACAATCGCCACAATCACCGCAGACAGTTCCGACTCACCGTGAACTGTGCCGCATCCGGTTCCGACTCACTGGAACCACACCTTAAATCTCTTAAAAATAAGAGACAACAAAAATAATCAATAATACATGTGAATTTTAAAATCAACCCCTATTTTACCCCTTTGGGGGATGATTTTACAAAAACGCTGAAAAGCGTAATTCTTTATTTCTTACCAAAAGCATAAATTTGAATTTCCATATCCCCAACTTAGAAATATTGAGTTTCCCATACAAACTTTCATCCCTTATATCACCCCCTTGGGGGTTATTTTTGAGACAAAAAGTACCCTATGTCCTTCTCTAGGATGCCATCTATCTCCTTGCCAAATTTCATCGAAATCCGTTCAGTGGTTTAGCCGTGAAAAGGTAACATACAGACAGACAGACAGACAGACAGACAGAGTTACTTTCGAATTTATAATATTAGTATGGATTTATAGTTATTGATTGTGACTTACTAGTGAATAAAAAGAATGTATAAATAGGTACAGTATTTATCTACTGTGTTTCCTACTTTAAAGAGAAGCATCATCAATTAAATTAAGGTTAAAACATTGAATTTGTGAATTTGTGATGATAGAAAAAAAATGGTTTTATTTCGAGGATAGTTTAACTCGAAACAAAAACTCGAATAGATGAAAAACTCAAACTCAAAGCATTTATTTCAATTCAACGAATTACAGCCATTACAGGCACTTTTGTTGTTATTTTGTTGTTGTTGTCAAGGGGTCGGTCAGTCGGAAAGACGAAGCTAGTTGCGCATTCCAAAGCGTAGTAGGTAGGTACCTATGGAGAAGAACGGGCAAGAAACTCCACGGACACTCCTATAGATCAAAATATTGTTACAAAATATTGGACACTTCATGGATGATGATGGTAATGTATACATAATGATTTATCGTATTTTTCTGGTTTTGCAAATACGTGTCCACTTTTCGTACTAATACCACTAACAACAGTTAACTGAACACCTATGCCATCAAAACCATACGTATTTAAAATTCATCTAAAACATAAATTGCCTTAACTTTCAAAACAGGTAGGCAGGTCGAAAAAAAGATTAATGAAAATCATTCAACTTCTATCGAATCTTCTAGAAATAATAATTAATATTCTGAGGGTATTACACAAAAATAATGCTTCACACGTTAGTCAATCATAACCAAGTAACTGCACTTTAACATGGAGTGAACATTCTTTGTATTTATTTCATTAAAATATTTAGTTGAAACGAAGTTTCTTAACGCACGATATATTCTGCACACTTGGTGAATGAGAGCTACACCAAAAAAATAAGTAATACATTTTGACTTTCACGATACTTTTGTTACAGGACACCACTGTCATCAAGACATCATTTAAAAAATAAGACTGTCATTTAAAAAATTATGTTACATGCAATACAACTATTGTGACGCATTATTATTTTTCATACTGGATGACCCAAAAAAATTTTTTTTATAATTACCATATCATACATTTATTTATTTAAATAAATGATATTTTCTTCTTCTAACTTGAAGAAAATGATGTGTGCCTATTTGTGAGGACAAAAATGGTCTTGCCATAATAATATTTATGTCGGAAAATGTGGAAAGAAAATTAAATGAAACGTATTTTCTAAACTTACACACCCTATGCCTTATAGTAGGTAGTGAGAAACTAAAAAGGTTATAGTCATATCCCTTTAAGCTTTTTAGTTTGTCACTACCTATGTATGTACGAGAATGAATGGCTTGCGTATTGTCTGCACTATTTTAATATAATAACCGACCCATCATCACTCGTCCTCGCAAAACAAACAGCTGTCAATTCCGAAAAACATTAACATGACAGCTGCTTACAACTGAAACATTCCATATTTTTCTTTGACTGTTACATCAACATAAAAATCCCATTCAAACAATTACTACTTACTTAAATGCTAAAAGAAAATTCGATACATGACAATGTGCTGTCTCTGTATAATATTTTTTCGTGAATAAATAAAATATGCAATGTTCAGTTACTATGTTATTGCTTTGCGTAGACATAATTTGGACTATAAAAGACGGCATGCGCACGCGCTCGTCGCATTCGGGTGTCGCAGCGGAACGTGAGTATTACATTTATCTTATTATAATTAGATTAATTAATATTTTTTCTTTGTCTATGTATTATTTCAATACCACGCTTATAATAATTACATGTTACTTTTCTTGCTATTGTTTAATTACGTGTTCCGATATTCCTGCAGGGATTAGTCTTGTGCAAAATATTTTCCTAATGCTATCCGCCATTTTATAATGCGTTCCAACATGTGCTGCCATGATTGATATTTTTTACATTTCTAATGATTTAGTATATGGTTCTACTTAAATATCTTTCATCCATACTCTTCGTCACTTACTTGCTTCTTCCACATTCTTCGTTCAACTTAGTACTTATCTATTTTTTTGATAAGTAACCACGTAGTTTTCCATCTTTTTCTATTTCATTCTATTTTATAAACAAAAGCAACAAGGTGCCTCGCTCGATTATTTCAGGATATTCAATTAAAATCAAGCATTGTGCTAATTTAAAGAACTGGTATTAATTTTGTTTTTTCTTTTGCAGTGAGCCAGGGTACCCGCAAATACCGTGACCTGTAGCAGTATGGTAAGTTACTTACAATATTTTAATTTCTTTGTCAATTGTATAAAAGGTGTTTTCATTCTTAAATTTTTCCTTAAAGAAAATCCCAACTTACGTAAGCAAGTACCTACACAACACAGGTTCGTTACCGGTTCGAAGCCAGGCCTTGGCAACTTCCAAGGGCTGACCACGTGGTCAGTGTGGTCACCAATTTTTTGTTGTTAGTTAACCTAAGCTTATATAACCAGAACCATGAAACCCCTGCATCCAGAAATTGACTGTTACTAGCTACTTCGTATTTCTCAAGAGCTACCTGCTTCAATCAATGGATATTTCGTTCCCGTGATAATCCAAAGCTTTCTATTTAGGGCCGCAATGCGGTCCCCGGACTGATCTAGATAAAATTAACTTGCATTCAGATCCAGATCCAGACTTTGTCTGTAACAGAATGATTGATAGTACTTCTTTTTTTCCGAAGAGCTGCCTGCGTGAAACAATGAACTTCAATAGGCTGATTGATTAAGCCTCGTGTTGCTTCACCCAGAAGCTTCGACACTAATATTATTCCTTATACAAAAAAATATCAGTGCACACGTAGCCCTACGCGACCAACACGTTGTGTTGCTTCATTCAGAAGCCATTCTGTGTTCACAGGCACATGCTGATAGATTGCGCATATTTCCCCTCAACATGTTATTTTTTCTTCTTAGATTAACATTTTTCGTTTTTACAGGCAGGAGCCGCATCAGCCGGTCCTGGCAACCGCGGCAGGGCTCGGCGCGCCCGGTGCCGCGGTCGCCGACGTCGCACAACGTGGGCCGACGTCGCCCGCCCGCGCCTCTGGCCAGCGCGACTGACGCAGCTCTGGATGAGCCCCGTGCAGTGATAACGCGCCATTTTCTTTATTTTTTTTCTATTATAAGGTGAGTTTTTCTAAATTCCATTTTTGTCACATCTACCGAGCCTTGTTGCATCTTTTTTAGTTCATAGAATATATTTCTATGAAAAGAATTTTCTGGCCCGTTTATACTTACCTAACCTCAAAAAATGTCATGTTCAAGATTCTCTGGTCACATTTATACCTACCATGATTTAATTTTTGAGTGGGAATACTTCTCATTGTGCGCTCATATTTGGTCTCATACAAACCCAATGGTGTGTAATCAAAAGGACAATGCTCAATCGATGTCCTGTAATGTTCTTTTTACAGGAAGCTTATATTTTCAGGCCCTACATAGCTGTAAAAGCTTTGTCGCACATTTTTCATTATATTCATGTATAAATATTGACATTGTTTTTCTTTTGTTTCAGGTTTTTACATGGCTTAAATAAAACATAAGATAAGTTAGTTCGGTGGTGGTGTATTAGATAATACGTTGATGTCATCCGTTCCTGTGAACATAGGCAGGCACAATATCACAAACACTTTTCCGTTACTAAGTTGAAATATAGTTCCACCGTGGGAGTTATAATATAAATCGTGTATATACAAATAAGTTTCATTTTCCTTTCAAAGTCAGCAATGTCCATTTAGTTACTGGTGAAACCAATTTGTTTTTTTTTATATATTTTATATTTGTTTTAAGTGTACTGATAGTGTTGTTTACTGAACTCTCGATGTAAGTTGTTGTTCTCATCGTCATCCGTATCACTAGGCATCTTGTTAAAGTTTGTTGACGGAATACTTGACATGTTATTACAGAATAAAAAGTTTTGATGGTATCTAAATGATTTTAATTTTGTTCCTTATTCCTAAAGCTGTTTAAAGACCAGCGCGATTTGTCACGAGACGCGACACGAACAATACAAAACTTCACGGTATAACAATAACCGGTGTCGCGTCGCGCGACAATTCGCGCTGGTCTGAAAACAGCTTAAGGGTCGGGCCACACCTGCCGAACGTTCCGCGGCGGAACGCTCCGTCGCGTCATATTTCTATGGACGTAACGTTCGGCTGATGTGTCATAGGTAACTTGAAAAACATTAGGAGCGTATTCAACCGAACGTTCAGCCGCGGAACGTTCGGCAGGTGTGGTCTGACCCTAACACACAAGACATGGTGAAGACAGATTTCGGCACCATTATGTAATCTGTAGTAGTACACCCATACACTCATAACAGACGTGAGACAGGTAGGATGAACAGAATGATTAGGACATGATCATGTCGCTTTAGCTAGTGCACTATTGATATAGATAGTGCCACCACTTCTTATATGTGATTACTGTACTGAAAGAGCCTCTGTAATTATTGTAAGCGATTAGGAAGAAGAGTGATTCACGTCTTCGTAGATGGCATTATCTATAACCAAGTGTTACCTACTAGCATGCAAATGTCTCGGGAGTCAATTCTCAGCTACGTGCAAATTGGAATTATAATGCCCCGTTTGTAAGGATTTTTTCAATTAGCTGCTAATCATGTGTAGGTGTATGGCTTCGTGATAAGTAAATATATAGGTAGGTATCATACAAAAGGGCTATAATAATGGTGACAAAGTCATCAAAACGATTAGAAAGTGCTGAATTATTTAGGAAAAAAAACTGTCTCAAATTAAATAGGTTGTGTTATGATGTGGTAAAGGCTACTATTATTACTAGATACACAATTTTTCAGGTTATTTTCAGCATTTATGACGTAAACCTACACCTTACCCAAACCCTCCCTAACCCAACCCTTCAGTAGACCAATAGAATAGACATTTACCTACATCAAGATATTTCTTTTATCCAACGTTTGTCCACGTCGGTCTTTGTCTGAAATACTTCTAAATTTCTGACCTATAAACGTTACCAAGTACAGCATAAAACAAAACGTAATCCGAGCCTAACAGCGGCCATTACAAAGACTTTATGGCCTAAAATAACTTGAAATACTTTATTTTACAACAACATTATAAAGGGGACAAGATGGCGAAGCAAAAAGCTTCGCAAGTAACAGATGATCTTCATTTAAATATTTTCTAGGGACATTGGGGGTGTTTGGAGTACCTACCCAGGGCTGGAACACAGCAGGCGAGTTTTTTATTCGATTTTTCATATAACGTAGTTGTTGTTTCAGTTTTCAGTGTGAAAGCGAAAGTGTAGATCATGAAACAAAATCAATTGTTAGATAGATAGAATAGCTGATATTTAAAATATTTAGTACCTAAAACTTCATAAGTATTTCTACCTACGCAACCATCAATCGATGTAGTTATCAGTAAGTGTTATAATAATAGTAAAAATGAGACTGAGAATTTTCTACACTGGATAACTTAGCAGCCAAAAGACCCACAATCACGATTTAACTTTATTATTGTTACAACGCAATTTTGGATAATCTGATGTATTGTACCAAATTGTCTAAATAAAAGTTACTGCGATTGCAAATACGTGACGCGATAACAAAGCTATCCCCAGAAAAAAAATCTCTAAATTTACATTTAGATAAAAAAAAATTGTGAACCTTGTGCGTCACAAAAAAGTACCCCCGTACGCACCGTGCCAATGAGATGCAGGCCGGAGTCAATATCGCGGGATCAAAGCCGGCCAGCGCGCCACTTAGCGACGATATTAGTGCCTCCAACAACGCTGTTTATACTCTTTACTGTGATGGGACAATCGTTTCAGTACTACACTTGACATTATGGAGGTTTCAATTGAAGTAGAAACTCATTTTGATGCGTTTGATTTGATGGGCACTTAAGAAGTATTAGTATTAGTATTAGGAGCTATCAAAGCTCGTAATAAAACACAGCATTGTTGTTGGGTAGATGGTGTGATTGATGATGTGGTTTAACCAATTTAACATGTTACTGAAAAGGCTTTCTTCTGAATAGCCGTATTTATTGAGAAAACAGTTTT
Organism: Conistra vaccinii; assembly: GCA_948150665.1. Taxonomy (NCBI): domain Eukaryota; kingdom Metazoa; phylum Arthropoda; class Insecta; order Lepidoptera; family Noctuidae; genus Conistra; species Conistra vaccinii. The sequence continues at coordinate 963,842 of OX411321.1, forward strand.
AAACTGCATTAGGTAAAAAATAAAATCACGTTGAATGTTGATGGTTTATTTAATTGGACATAAGGACCAAAAAACTTTAGGTGTACCTACCAGTAACTACCGTCTTTGCCATTATTCAAATCTGAATCATAAGTTTACTAATCACCTATTTTCCATTGCCATAAAGACAACTTAACTTTTTAACAAAATAATCTTACTGAATTGAGTGCAAATTGAAAAACCATTTAACTCATCGCTTAAAACAATTAAAACATTAATCATAAGTATGGCTGCGTAAACTACATCAATGGAAACTAATTCCAATATTTCCAATAGGTACCATCAACTGAAATAACTCAATTTCAAAACAGCAAGTAACAAAAAATTGGTTGCAACGAAACCAATTTCGAATTCCTTTGAGTCCCACTTAAATATATCACCGAGTCGCAACACATTAGCATGTATATGACATTAGACAGGTACAAATGTCTTTACAAAGCTATCGACTTGCCTATAAATTGAAATGAGACTGTGAATTAAAATATAAATCAAAAGAGGATTTTCCCGACACGTCGACGCGACGAAATTGGAAAAAATCTACAGCGACACGGGTGCGGCGGCGTGCCCGTTGTCATATAGGATACGAGATCGTGGAGGAATTCTTGACGTAGAAAAGCAGTAACGATTGTTTTTCTTAGTGACGTTAATTAGATTGAGTGTTTTTAAAATTCTTAGTGGTCATGAAAACGAAGATAATCAGCAGCTTCTCGATTATTTAACTTTGACTTTTATTGTAAACTCATCCATTCATTTCTATGGGCCTTTTTGTCACATTGAATTATTTCCAATGTCATAACATTTTCTTGCACGTCTTCTTCAATCCAAAAGAATTGAAGAATTTAAAGCATCTATCTATCAAAGTAGACCGGGAAAGTAGAAAGAGGGAAAGGAGGTCTTTGCCCTGCAGTGGGACAACACAGGCTAATAATAATAATGTGGCTTGCGCGCTCCTATGTACTCTGGGCCTGTGACGGTAGAGTTTACTTTGCGAAACAAGTCTAGGGTGAGGAGCCAGACCAAGAGAGGTACAACAACCCGCAGGGCAGTATGTGGCGAGCTGTTGGGCAGTGGCTTGCCTTTATTAGCCGGAGTTGGAGTGAACATTGACGAGGAACGGTGCTCCCACTTCTTTCTTGTCTTTATTGACCGACTTGAGTGGAAATTCGCAGGCGCAAACGTGTTCGGAGGAAGAAAATATTCTAGTAAGATGCTGGTAGGGATCTTGACCGTACTTTTGGGATTGTCTTGATAGCCGTGGGCTAGGAACCTCAGAATATGTTGCCCCCTTGTCGCTACGATATGTCTTATATATGTGCTACAGTGAGTGAGTGTGAGCGACAGTTTTCGGGGACCCATTGCAAGTCACTCCCTGCCATTTTATCCGTGCATATATAAAACATTGATCAGGCAGGGGCCATAGTCCTTCCATAGTTCTAGGTAACCACAGTCCACACAAGCCACACAAAGCCATAGTTCAATATCTTTGTTTCCATATCCTGCGATAGTCCTACACCAACCGGAACCCCCTTGAATTGTGCATACAGGAATAATCGTCAGTGCCACATTTAATTAAAAACGTCTAATGCGAGTTGGCTTCGGCCCCTCGTACGCCTTCCAAAAGTACGAGATCCGAGACATGTCAAAGAAGATACTACTGAGTTACGTGTGCTGCTCCTAGTCTTTGCGTGACGTAACTACACTTATACCGTGTTTCAATGAAAACAGTCACCTCGCAAGATAATAAGAGTGTCCCCGTCCATATTAAAGCGTGGAGCTCTTACAGACGTTCTGTAATACAAACTCATTTAAATATACATGATGAAATTGAAAGAATTACGCCGGGGAGCGGTTTGTTACGGAGAAATTGTGTGATATACTGTCTTACAACGAACGGTGGGAAAATGAAATGTGTTTTAGTCTTAGTTCCTTACTTTCTACTTGCATTTGTGTTTCTTTTGTCATCATTTTTGGTCGGTATTTGTGTTTGACTTGAATTGATTAAATTAACGAAGCTTAAATTAGCTTAATTGATTTAATTAACGAAGCTGTAAAGATAAAACATTCGTTTGAAATGAAATTGTAAATAGGATACCTGAACCACTTTGACGTCATATAAAAAATCGACTTCATCTAGCTTGATGGAGTCGACTTGTCGTATCTGACTACCTCTGAGAAGAAATGGCGAAACAAACTCCCCTGTAACTTTAATCCCGGTTGAAATCTCATTAATTTAAGAGTTGTCTTTTCGCAGTCCAGTCGGTTGACAGTGTTGTATTCAACTTTTAAGCCTAGTGCCACACCTGCCGAACGTTCCACGGCGGAACGCTCCGTCGCGACATATTTCTATGGACGTAACGTTCGGCTGATGTGTCATAGGTAACTTGAAAAACATTAGGAGCGTAGTCAACCGAACGTTCCGCCGCGGAACGTTCGGCAGGTGTGGCCCGACCCTAAGAGTAGACACTTAATATGCGAAAACTGAATACTCGATATTCCGCTATAGGTAGGTACCATAATAAATGAAGTACCTAGGTACTCGTAATCTTTGAAGTGTAACATTCTTTAGGCGCATTGAGCACTTTTTGGGTGAACAAAAATCATGGAACTCGCGTCATCGTCATCTAACGCTCGAACGAACAACTTCAACGCGAGAATCAAAAAGTTACTTAGTTTTCAGTTCTATCGGCAGTCCACAAAGACTGCCCGATTTTTTTAATTCTACGGGATTGGATATTCAGAATTTCAGAAAAAAGGAAAGAATAAGAAAGCCTACTTTGTACCCTGCACTTTGAAAAGATGAAGTTGCTTTAACAAACATGAAGAGGGGAACAGCTGTTCACGTGCAGCGAACACTTTTTCTCATAGGCAGGTAGGTAGGAGACAGGTACTCCGAGCTCGATTGCTCTGTCCTATGAACAAGCCGAGTGAAATACATTGGTATAATCCTGAAATTGTCATTCTTTTGAAATGTTCCATAACATAAGAAATTTTCAACTATTGATTTTTTTATTGAAATGAACTTAGGTTAGAACACTAAGTAATACAGTCATATTTAAAAAACTTCAAACTTGAGACCTTGAAACTGACTTTTTTGGGCATAACACTTTTTCGTTAGATACGTGACGATTTCTACCAGGCAACTCATACCGTAAGGCTCGTTAAAGAACTTCGAAGAAAAAACCACGAAATAGGACTTTAATAACCAACTTATTGGGTTGCTTAGTACTATAGCGCACAACCATGGCGCTAATAACTTCCATACGTAGACAAAAACAGCCACACCCAAACCTGCTATCTCAAAATAAAATCCTCCAATCCAGCTAAAACCAACTTTAATAAAAGACACTACCATTATGAAAGCCAGCAAGACATCTACACAAGTATAGCCCACTCCATTACAACGAAGAGCTTTCTCAGTGAGAGCCATCAAAGAAAAATAATCCATCTGAAAACACTTGACACAGTTGGGCGGCCCCGCCCTCCGCCCGCCCAGCGCCACGCCACGCCCCTCCATCTTGGAGCCTCCACTTTTTCCCGCAGAACTTGCTCTGTATATTTTAAGTAAAGTTATCTTAGTCCTGAATACTCCTGAATTAGTTTTCCGCTAACATCGGCTCTCTGAAAGGTGTATTTTATAAAAGTTGTTTACTTTCTCAACGTAGTTAATGTTAGAGTTTGTCTTGGCAGGTTTTGGTCCTAGATGGCGGGTACTTCGATTTAGTTTTGGTCTGGAAATTGAGTTGGCTGAATAGAAATGATGGGGATGTTAAAGCAAAAATTAAAGTTCTTTAAAAATAATAAGTTGAGTTAACAGAGCTTAGGAAATATCTTCTAGTCTAGATTCAAATTTACGTCTCTCAAGACCAAACTCAAATGTTATAACTTAGTAACAGTAGGACTTCAGATTTTCATGGTAGATGGTAATCATGTACGAGTATGATTTATGTATAAAACGAAAAGCACCATGATTGTGATTAGCAGCGTCTTACTTAAAAGTACACCAAATTATATCCCATAAAAAAAAAATGCAATTAATGTTTATGATAGTCTTTCTTAGTATGTTCTGAGCTGACAATGATGACAGACGGCAGTGAAAAGAACCTATCAGCGGATAAAAATACACTACAATCATAAATCCGTCGGAAAACTTTGATGACGTCGTACTTTTCCTCTTTGATCGATGAATTTTGATTTGGTCCTAACGTCCTTTGTTCAAACTAATATGGCGTAAGCTAAACCGGTTGGTCCTAACGCTTTTAAGAGGTAACTAATTTGTATAAAAAAAAATGGATAGATATAATCGCAGTCAGATGGCCTGTATATAACAATCTACACTACTACAAACAATCGTTACTGTGTCTCGCGATTCAAATGTAAAACAAATCAAACACCGCACATTATTTTCCAATGAGCTGTTCCTTAGGTAAGTTTCAGCCATCACGTTTGTAACGTTAGGGTCAACAGCTGGCAAGATAGACAACACACAAAACATACTGGCAGTTTGGCAGGAGACAGCAATTGGTATTTTTTTACGTGTAACTGTAAACCTGTGTTTGCACTGGCGAAACATTTACAACAAAACATGTTGAAATCTCAATTTTCTGTCAATGTTCTATACAATGTTTGACAGGAACTAGAGATTTCAACATGTTTTGTTGTGAATGTTTCACCAGTGCAAACGCACAGTAAAGGGTTGACTGTTACAAATGCCCAAAGTCAGCTTTAATTCTTAGTTTTACGGGATAGTAACATGATAACTGCAGTTTATCTTTTGTTCATTTCATTTCAATTAGATACAACACTTTCACTGGGTACTAAAAAATCTTCAAAAAATCTCTTTGAAACGCAAAACAAACAAGTTCAAAAGATAAACTTCAAACGCAGTAAAAAATTACTTTACTCGATACGTTAGGATCGCCCATCCATAGTACGTGATCAAAACGTTGAACAAACTCAATCTCCAAAGAAAAACACCGGTAGATTGCGAGCTTTCATCGCAAAGCGAGAGATATCAAAAAATACATCGGACGGCCGCTCCGCGCTTTATTAAGAATAAATTTAGGGAGGACGCAGAGGACCACGGTTGGTCCAAGTGACGGGAGATGAGCGGATTGGAAATATACAATGTTTTAAAGCTCACTGGAAGTAGAAACGACGTTGTTTGTGTTGATTGCATTGAATTGCATCCAAAAACTTATTGAAGCGAAATAATTTACGAATTATGTACGCGGATTTTTTTTAACGATATAGGGTTAGGCAAAGGTGACCTTTAGTAACTTAAACATACCTGGCAAAATGTGGGCGTACCTAGATACTATGGGTCACCTCTGCCTATCATGTTTTAAATAGTAAGACTGTCTCGTTGGTCTAGTGGTCGCAAGCGCTACTGCTGAACATGATGTCCTGGGTTTGATTCCCGAGTCGGGCATTTCTGCCGGGGTTGCGGATAGTCCCAAGGGGAAACCGTGGCCCCTGGCAAGGCAAGGGAAGGAACACGGGTGGGTTTTAGTCAGTAAAAGTCTGACACGCCCTTCCGCTCCGCCCAGAGCGGAAGAAGTCATTGGATGATTTCCCACCCAAAAAAAATAAAATAAATAAAGAGTCTGGCATAGTGTATAACGGGTTTTTTCATCTGGAATTTCTCAGTAGCAGCCCGGAGTCTGAAATTGTGCCCGGTTGATGGCAAATAAACATAACTGGCGAAATGTGGTGTAATATAGATACACCTCTGCCTAAACCTTCGGGGAATACAGGCGTAATGTTTATGTTACTACTAACCTTAATCACAAAATAATGCTTCTGCTGCTACCTGCTACAGTTCTTCAATTATAAAGATTAAACTGACCTTACATTAATAATTAATAACCTAACACAAAATTATGCATTGCAAAAATAATAGGGTACTTTCTCCTCTCAGTACTGTCGGTCTATGAAGAAATAGATCATACTTAGAACCTTGTTATTATACAATGCACCGACGACAATTTGATTTGTGTAAGTGATAAAGACAGCTCCATAAAATGTACAATAAACGATATTAATGTGACTAAGTTCAATAGCGAGCCACATTTTCATAAAGCGGTTGTACAATATCAACCAATTCATCCCGCCCCGCTACCTCTCCGCTACGTTCCCCGCTACTGCGCATGCCTCGCGACTCAATAGTGCGAGGTGCCTATCTTCAGACTAATGCATTTATGCAACAGACGCTCGCCAGGATCGATACAGCGCGTAATTTGACGAAAATATTGTGGGAACCTTTTGTTTCTTACTTTGCTACTTTTATATTTGAAAAGAGGGTAGTTGAGGGCGGTTTATTACCTCTCAATTTTAGTGCGGAGGTATGAGGTAGTGTTGCTTTGAGGTATATTGATAAATGAAAGGTGAAAATTCCAACCAAAAGATTTTTTTATAACTTACTGCTTTTGAGAAAGGGACTAAGCTATAGCTAGTCATATAGAAAGACAGCTTATACTAGAATCATACCTAACGACAATGAACCTATGGATCGTTGAAAAGTTAAAAAGTTTTTCGCATCAGTGTGTTCGCGACAACGTCATTCCATATACCGGTTTTCGATTCAATGTGTTTTTGAACTGGCGCATGGCGTACCACTCGCAATTTTTTTCGAAATAGCGTGCGTCGAAACAATGTCATTCGAATCTTCATATCACTCCCCAGTTTAGCATAATCTTAGATAAATATCGTATTCCTAATAGGCAGCTTGATCATCTGATAGGTGAGTTCACCGTGAGTCATCGTATATCAATATAACCCGCCTCTCTGATATCTTAGCCCTCGCGCAGGTTTCTGCCATCTTGTTCAATCAATCAAAGTCTTATTTGTATTGTATTACTTGGGAACTTAACAAAAGTGCCCACGTCACAGAACCAGCGATACATGGGCACAAATAACCCAAATACATTTATTCGCAGTAAATTTCCCGTACACAATCGAAGTCCTGACCCAAATTCAACGTAAATATACCCCACAAGGATATATACGAGTATATACCTACCAATAGCGAGGTATATACAGAGACAAATAAAAGTTTCCTTTTACCTCCGCATAGATGAAAAATAAATAAAAAGAAAGGTAGAAGTGAAACAAGGCAGTCTTAACAAGTTGCGAGTAAATCCGATTTGTGAGGGTATTTGAATAAGAGGCAAAGCAGAATTTGAATAGCTTTCGAGAATTTTGTTGCTAAAATAACAATAGAAGAAAATAAAAGCGTTCGACTGTTGTGCGCGTAATTCCGAGGCGTATACGACGATAGAGTTCTTTATCTTGCAGTGGATCTAGGGAGGATGTTATTTTTAACCAATCCTGTTTTCAGGTCCTGTAATGTATGCTTGGTGGTTATGGAAATGTGATAATAAATCATGACAGTTGAAGCACTTTTGGGAGGCCCAAGTTCAGCGGGATATACACCGCCAGGCTACGAGGAGAAAGAGTAGGAATAACATCTGAAAATATATAAACGTATCTACTGATTACCATCGACAAAACGTTATGCAGGTTCAAATATTTAATTATTTCTTATGTTGATAATACAAATAAAAAATAAAAAATGTAGCTTGATTTCTTTTATTTGAAAAGTATTCAACAACAGAACTGGCGAAATTAGGATGAACTTTAGGTTCACCTCTGCCCAACCGTTCGAGAAAACAAGGCGTGATGTTATAAATTAATACGAAAAACTAACCACTATATTTGCGAGCTTTCGTGATCGATTTAGCACCACTAACAACATTATGCACATAAATTACATTTTCCTTGTTGTACCTACTAATACGACTAAACATAATGAACAGAAAGCTTGAATAGAAAGCAATATACGATCAATCGCATTACCCTTCCTCGCCAACCTAGTTGCGAAGCTTATTTAAAATAATCGACTCGCCTTATGGGGCGCGTACAATAGGACCAACAGCACTGCGTCACTTCCGACAGTTCAACACCTATTGGTTTTACTATAATGAAAGCATTTAGCCTAATTAGATGGCAATGTGGTGCCCCTGGTTTATGTGGTTCAAATCAAAGGTGGTAAATGGCCTCGAAAGTAGTTCGCTAACTTTAAGGTTCTGAATCCTATGCTTTAGCTAAACATTACTGTGGTGAGTATTGCTTTCATTTACTCTGTAAGTTTAAATAATTTTGACATGGGTTTGATCAGGTTCATTGAAAATAACTTATATAAAGAGGTTGCTTGATACCACTGAATCTCCTTTACATTTAAGTGAATCTCTAACAGAAAAACTGGAAAGGTGACGTGTCAGCAATGTTGAAAATAGATTTATCCAATAAGTAATTGTATCTTCAATTTGAATACAGATTACCCTTACAGTATCTATCTGCCCTACGGTATCCCGATCTAAAAATCTCAACACATTGTTGAGTTTATCAAAGGTCTGATTGACAGCATACGACACAATGCGACGATTCGTAAATATTTGTATGGGCACGCTTTCCTTGCGTTTAGTCGCACAAAGCGTGGAAATCTAAAGTTTCGCAGCGTCACCTTTATAAGCGATTACGTTTTCTTCAATACTTTTCACAGAGGTTGGAAAATATTGAGTAGGTAAAAATTTTTATATATCTCAATTTTTTTTTACAGTAAGTACCTAACACTCAATGTTCTTTGTCCGAGGGTCAGAAGTCAAAAGTCAAGGTTTGCCAAAGAGCAATAGAACGTAGTATTTAAAAAATCAAATTCGCCTCACCATAATACCTACGTTCCAAGACGCGTCGCCTATGTTGGCGATAAGTAAGTCTGCGAGGCTGAAATGGGACTGAGCGGGTCACACCTATATAGGATGCATCAAAACAAATGGGTCAGGATCGTCACACAGTGGGTGCCTGATGATGAGCATCGTGCACGGGGCAGAGCGAAAACCTGATGATTTGGACTCGTTCCTGACCGATTGGCCAGAGAAGGCACAACATAAGGAAAGTGCAAATAAATGATTTCTGATTCTGATTCTAATTCTGATATGTATGGGTCTCCCCATTGCCCAGCAGTGGGACAACATAGGTTTAAAAAAAAACCTCAAATTAGGTTAGGGAGAATGTTCTACTACCTACACTACTAAAACTTGCTCGTCCTTTGCATCCTGCACCACTGAGCTCGTTCCATGTCGATAATATTTGTTATTGACTAAAATGTTTGAAAACTGGTGTAAATACCTAAGTAGTGGTAGTAGGTATACATATTTATTTCGAACTACTTCTATAGAATTTATTACGTTCACCACGAAACCAGGGCGAAAGCAAGTGTTCAGGATTATCTTCTGTTTTCGCCCTGGTTTCCCTGGTTTAGAAATCTGGTATAACTAGATCGCAAGAGCTTTGGGTTTCATAAGAACACCATTCAAGAAAGACCAATCGGTGAAGCCTGTCAAATAAATTACCACTTTTATACCTGAAAAGGTCGAATGTTAATGGTTAACAAACCAAGTCCTTTGTGAAACAATCAGTGTCTTTAACTGAAGCTTCACACAATACAACGCCCAGAAAATAACCAGAGGAAGATTGGAATTAGCTTTTCATCACACCTATTCGAAAAACGACAATTGCCTATAGAGGATAGCGGGAGCAAAATTCAACTTTGCTCCCTAGGGAGTTTGGGGTTTCTCTCTTCTGATTGGTCCACTCCGTGCTTTTGATAGCGTACTGATTTGTGTAGTTAGGTTGGAGGCGCTCGCATGAAGGTTTAATGTAAAAAAAAAATCGAGTACGTAGCTTTCTATTTTTCTCATAGGTAGTAATGAAAAATAGTGTGTATCACTCGGGGACAAAATATTTGTTCTCGGGCGGCGTATATTGAATTCCTCGCTAACCTCAGGATTCTACTTTAGAATCCTTCGCTTAGCTCTGAATTCAAAATAACGCCCTAGAAGAACAAAATATTACTTTGTCCCCATGTAACACAAATAACTATTACAGTCGTAGTTACTGAAAATCTGACAACACCACATCCAACCCCACCTTCTTCCAGGGTAAACACACGAAAAAACCGTCAAATCACGTCGATTAGTGTCCCGTGCTCTACAAAACTCATTGTTGGCGACACCACAATACTTCCAAACGATCATCGACACAACTGTTATACAATCTAATACACTAATATCACCCTGTCATTTGTATACGTCAGCCCTTCAGTCCTTCACGTATTTATAGGACGGCCCAGGGGAAATTATGACAGTTACCTGTGAAAATTCGAGTGGAAATCAGTTTGATTTGTGCTGTGAGGATCAAGTTCTTAAAAAGACTTTAATTAGCTTAACTAATTGAATATGGAAAGTTCCGGATCGAAAGAAAATTAATTTAATCACTAGACCATAAAGGTTTTCAACTAGCTTTGTCAAACGATCGTTCCTATCAAAACTACCTACCTACCAACCTAATTAAAATCTGGTGAATGGCGAAAGCATTCAGTCTTCATCCTCTGCTACCAAAACTTTCGCGCAACCCTATAAAGACGATTGCTTAAACCATTATATCACTATCTTATGACTTCGAACAAAAAGAAAACCATATAAAAAGCCACAACCAAAATGGAAATGCAAACGGAACCTCTAGACTTATCAACGAAAGGCAAGAAACCGAACAAAATGTTGAACATTATCGACTTCAAGTTCCTCGAGGGGCTGAACAACCACTTGGTCAAGTTATACGAGAGGACCAGCCTGGTCTGCACCAAGGAATCCTTCTGCCTGCCCCAGAAAGCTGCTAACTTGAAGAACATACTGCCGTGTCAAGTGTGTTTGAAGACCTTCGACCGGCCTTCGCTGTTGAAGAGGCATATGAGGACGCACACGGGTAATTTAAGGACCATTGCCTATAATTATTGTGTTGTAACTAGATATTAATGATATCTCATTAAACCAAAACTTTCGACGGTCTAAGTTCAGTGTGAAGATCTAGTTGTGAACTAAATCCAGCGTAACCAATGCTTTGGCAATTGAGTTCTTGCGGATTTTTTATTATGTGGATACAGTCGACAGTACATCACGTACGTAACACTTTGACGCTGTCCTAGCGTTGTAGTTTAAATAGAATACGAAGCCAGCTTAAACTGGTACCTAAGCTCCAGAATTATTATCGTTGCGCAAGAAGATGCTGTTTTATCGGCTTCGGTACTCGTACAACCATTACTTAGGTACTAGACTCGACAACATCAACATGGTTTTATTTTCATTGTTTCAGGCGAGAAGCCTCACATATGCAACGTGTGCAACAAAGGCTTCAGTACCTCCAGCTCATTGAACACACATCGTAGAATACACACAGGTTCGTTCAGGTTCCACATACCTACATTGATTTCTCTTATGTATTCAGCCAAATTGGGCAGCTTTACGTAGATTTCCCAATCAAATGATAAAAGAGCTCGTGGCTTAAGTCATAACAGCCGCACGGGTCGATCCATCAGGTTAAGCTACGCTTGCCGGGGGGGTCCCTGGATGGGTGACTCCTCCGTGCCTCGGAAGTCACGTTGGTCGCGGCTGTTTTTGTGGATCTTTGACAGTCGTTACGGGTCGACCAGCCTTACCAAGAAGTAATAGTATTAAAACTACCCAGTTGTGGAGGTCATATAGGCAGTCACTCTATGTAAAATAGCAGCTCAGCTGCATCCGGTTAGACTGGAAGCCGAACCCAACATAGTTGGGAAAAGGCTAGGTAGATTGATTGTATTGAGCTGAGCTTTGAAAATCCAACAGCTTGTTTTTATTTAGGCACTCATTTATACCGCTTTGTGTTAGTGAAAACAGACACTAGAATGTCCCGCTATCGGCCGATCGAACCCACCTAGTCATAGTTGTAATCATGATAATAATGGGCACAGGAAACAAACCAAAAATCCAACTTTCACATCGATTGTTCAATTTTATTCCAAACTTTTGCATTTTCCGCAGGAGAAAAGCCTCACAAATGTCCTGAATGCGGAAAATGTTTCACGGCGAGCTCTAACTTGTACTATCATCGCATGACCCATACAAAGGTAGGTAACAGTTTTTTTTTAAATTAAAACTCTTGGATGCCTATTTTTACCCGACTACGGTGAAGCAAAAAGTAGGGTTATGATTTTGTTTCTATAAGTTCTTCTTGTTTTAAGTTTGAACTAAAGATAGAACATAGCTGGGGGATTATAAGTTGGGGGATTACATCGCTGATAATAATGCTTGGCTCAACGCTGGTCCTGCTTCTCAAAAATAAACTAATTGATTAGCATTTGAAAATACTGTTGGAGCTGCGGAAGATTTTAAAAATTATCTTTTCATTGTGTATATTCAATCTCTTAGCATTGTATAATTGCATAGCATATGTGTGAGTGAAGTAGGTATATGTAGGTACCAACTATAAAGCTACCATTTAGGTAGGTACTGGGTATGTCTTTCATTGACTTGAATGTGCCCTGGTGGCTGAGAGTATGTCATGCTCACTCTAATGGACGGTCCCGTCGATAATTTAGCTCCCTTCAAAACGGTTGGGCTGAATGGTGCTAAACCATGCGTCATATTCGTGAATGGGGCCCCGTCAGTAGGAACTGGTCATCTCTTAGCTGGCACGGCTTATTTTAATTACCTACACGACTGCCCAAAAAGGAGTGTAATGTGTTCAGGGTTCATGTATGTATGTATGTGAGTTTCTTTGTTCCACCATAACTTCTAAATTTCTGAACAGATTTTGATGTATGAGGTATCGTTAGAATCCTTAAACCATCCCGAGTGACATAGGCTATATTTTATTTGAAAAATTAAATCCTTGTGGCGGCAGTATGGACCCATTTCAAAATGTGAAAAAAAAAACCTCAATTATTATTTACAAAATGGGTATCCAATTGAAGGCCTTGATGAGCACATTCCAAAATTATATAATTTATTGGCATAAATTTTACGCAGGTATAGTACTGTATGCAAAACAAACTTTTCATCTTTGGCTGCAAACGATTTAATCAGACTTCAGTAGCACTGCGAATATATAAATGATTGAATGGTTTCGTAGATGATTGAGTTATTATTAGAAAAAAAAACTTTAAATAAAACTTGTCACTAAAATGTATAAAATAAAATAAATAAGTTAAAAAATTAAAAACACGACTGCCCTGGCAAAAAAGAACTAAAAAGTAAATAAAAAACAAGCTGTATTAGTTAATCTGTAGATATACAAAGCGAAAAGTCACTCATTTACTCGCTGACTAAACAGATAAATAAAATTGTTATTGCAGTCGGGGGACCGTTCTGTGGAACACTTTTGAATCTAATAGGTCCCCGACTGCAATAACAATTTTATGTATCTGTTTAGTCTGCGAGTAAATGAGTGACGTTTCGCTTTGTATACAGATTAACTAATACAGCTTGTTTTTTACCTTTTAGTTCTTTTTTGCCAGGGCAGTCGTGTTTTTAATTTTTTAAATTATTTTTTAATATAAGTTTTGTATTGTGTTTTTTTATTTCTGTTACGGACGCTTTTAACGTTTTGCATCGTTCTCACATGTATAAGTTCAACATGAATGATGTAACCTTATGAGTTTGTTGCCCGTTCTTCTCCATAGGTACCTACGCTACGCTTTGGAATGGGCATCTAGCTTCATCTTTCTTCCTGACCGACCCCTTGACAATTCAAAAGTGCCTGTATATGTTTTTTTTTTTAACCGTTGCCCCCTCAGGTTGCCCCACACTAGGAATTTCTCCTGTATTGTGGGTGCGTTTACAAATATTTAAATTCACATACACAAACAGCCAGACACGAAACAACTACTTGTAGGTGATACAAATATTTGTTCCGTGCGGGAATCGAACCCGCAACACGCAGCAGTCAATCGCTTAAACAATGCTTTAGAGTTTGAGCTGTAAGTACCTAAGATCATTACTTAGCTAGTTCCTACACACTTTCTTGAGAAGGGTCAGGAAAAAGTCCAAATCATTTGGGAAATAGCCTTACCATTGGGAAAAATGTCCCAAAAACAAACATTGGGGATTAGAATAATATACGTAATCGCAAGGATTGGCTGACGGATCAGTGACAGCAATTAACAAGGCCCTATTGAATATATCCGTTCCTTAAAGTATATTATTAAGCGCAGGCCACACCGCCAGCTAGCGGGCGGGCTGGCGAACATCGTTTCACCTCTTTACATACTTCGGTTCACACCGCGAGCTACCGACTAACCATGTAAAGGGGTGAAACGATGTTCGCCCGCCTAGCCCGCCCGCCCGCTAGCTGGCGGTGTGGCCTGCGCTTTATGATCCTCTCGATGCACTGTAAATTTCATTTTGTTGAGTACCTACCTACCAATATAATGTAGGTAAAATTCCCAGCTGGGGCATCCGGCAACGAGTGTTGCCATCATGAGTCGATGGGCGTTCAGTTCAGACCACATCATTCCACTGCCAATTAATGCAACCTATAATGTTGCAGACTTGCGGCTAGCAGGACCAAAACATTACATATTTTATTGTATTGACCAAACCAGAATTCCTCAGGATAAGAACGACGCGCATATTTTACTACAATAATTCCCTTTTACCACCTTCCCATTGTACCCACAGAACAAACCCCACAAGTGCACTTGGTGCCCGCGCTCGTTCCCGACGCCCGGCGAGCTGCGCGCGCACGTGACGTCACACGTCGCCTGTGACGTCACGCGCGGCGCCGGCTGGCTGCCCGCGCGGTACGCGCACGCGCAGCACAGGAGGACTCGGCAGTATGGACACACGTAAGTTTACGTGGGAATTTTTTTGTAGCCCTACTACAATTAGCTTTGTCAGCAGTGCAGCTCCTTCCAAAGTGAGTAAGTAATGATAATGCTCCACAATTGTCATGTTAGCATAATTACCCGACTACGGCAAAGCCAAAAGGAAGGGTTATTTAGCTATAAGTACTTTGTATCTTTAGGATTAACATCATTATTATCTTTATTGTGACTGTCAGTTAAATAAAGTTATTTTTATAAAGTCTCCGATTGTCGTTAACTTAATTCGGGCGTGTTTCATTGCTTCTGTAAACATAGTGCAGGATTGCATTACATAGAAAGGATAAACTTAATATATTTTTAAGTATGTAGAGAAAAGAAAAGTGTCCCTGCAGGTATGTAGGTACGAAGGTCCATCTTAAGGCTGCCTGTCCACTGGAGCGGAGAGGAGAAAAGAGAATGTGTCAATATTAACCAATAGAATCTTGACTCCGCCCCTGAGTTTAGATTTGATTGGTTAATAATGGCACATCTCCGCTCCTCTCCGCTCCAGTGGACAGAAAAAAGAATATCGCCATCTCTGAATGAGTGGTGTCATGGCTCAGAGTAATAACTAAAGCATAGAGGGAGGGTGAAATTTCTCAGTCTAGTCATACTCTTTATACATATGACACATTCCGTGTGAAAAAAAAGGACAGGTATATAGTTATAAGGACCACCACTGTCCACTTTTTTGGTCTCGGTAGTGATGTGCAGAGAGGTGCAGAGGTATCGATATTAATTTATTTTTGACAGATAATTTATATAAAATGTATTGGATGTACATGTCGTATATTCCATGGATGATGTAACGTTGTGACGTGCCGTTTTGTAAGGTATATAGTGGAATGCATTAAATATTTGTTAGAGCTTTAATTCTAGGCTTCTTTTGGCACCACCCAAATGGGTTCTTTTGCGACCCAAGGTCACGCATTGCGTTGAGTAGGAGCATTGGCAATTTGGTTTTATTAAACAAACGTTACTTTAATAATAAAAGCAAATTGCCAATGCTCCTACTCAACGCAATGCGTGACCTTGGGTCGCAAAAGAACCCATTTGGGTTAGCGATTATCTGTTCCCTCTCCCCCGTCACCGTCCTGGCAAGCCCGGCCGTCAATCTGTGCGCGCCGGCTCGACACACCGTCACATGCTGGCTAGGGAGGTTTACGCTCCCGTCGTCGCTCATTCTCAGCTCCACTACACTTGCCCGTGACTAGTGAGACCTCCCCTACAGCCGCGGTTGTCTCAGTTTGCAACGGTTTCCTTATTTTATAATTGACTACGTATATAGTCATGAATCCTACTCCTTAACTCAGTGTTAAATCCCCATATTGGGGTTCAAAGTTCCAGCTTACCAATATCTCCAAATTTGCGGCTAACCACCCAGGTTACTCACATCGAGAACCATCACTGGCATCCGTACTTTATGTTACGGCAAACTAACTTCCGGTGTATCCGATTGCCGATATAGTTACGATCCATTACAACAAAAACACTTTTTTTTTGTCTATCTGTCTGTCTGTTTGTTCCGGACAAACAGACAGACAGACAGATAGACAAAAAAAAAGTGTTTTTTTTTTGTAATGGATCGTAACTATATACTTTCTTAAGCATTTAGTAAAAAGCTGTTATTTTGACATTATAAACAGACACTTCAATTTTATTTATTTGTATGTATGTATAAATGTATTTTTGTTGTATGGATCATATACTTTCATATGCATTTAGTAAAAAGCTGTTATTTAGACACTACAATTTTATTTATTTGTATTATACAGATTGTGGATAAAAAATAAAATAAATTGAAAATCGCACAACACTCCCTGCTATGTAATTTATAATATCTCTGGCGTATTCTGAAAGAGCACATGGATCATAAATGTACTCATGTTCATTTGTTTCCAACAGCGATTCTTCATTCTTCATGAATGACATCGAAATTGGCATTTAATTTTCATCTATTTCCATAGCATCTGAGGAACCCTGAAAAAGTATATACTTTTGATTTTTTCTCCGATACTGCAATACAAATAATATATTTTAGAACCTACTGTCTGATTTTCAGCTACAGTTTGAAGTTGACACAATGTTAAATGGACAGCTTGTAAAGATACCGTACTTGACTTTCAGCATGATTTGTTGTAGGAGAATTGTGATCAATTCGTATAATTTGCAATGGCTCGAAAAGAAAACGATATCTTCTCCAATTTATTAGCATGTAATTATCGTATCGATAAAAAGTATCTACATTACCTACATTACTAGCTTAACATAACCTCACAATTTAACGAATTTATTTTTTGAAAATAAATTCGCGATCACAACATAATTTGTAATAAAGATAGTTTGAAGGTATCATTATCAATCTAATATGTATGTTATCAGTGATCACATCCAAATATTTTGGGTGATTTTATACGAAAAATGTAAAAAAACACTTACCGATGAAAGCTTACAAATTCATTGTTTTTTTTCCGTGACGAATGTGATTTACACGTTATCACAAAACAAGCCATGTTAACAGACTATTGATAAGTCCTTTGCACCTTTCGTTTTTACAAAAATATTCAAAAATCTATTGGTTTTTAATAAAAAATTACCAGCACCTCAACAAGCACACGTATTGACATTCACGACGTAGTATACGGCTAGATCAAATACTTGTACGGTTAACCGTTTACTAAGCAACTATTGTGCTTTTTAAATTGGTCGTGTAAAAAAGAACAACTGTGACCGTTTTGACAATTTCGGTGCGTCCATTTCTATAATCTATAGACTCCCTCCCTCTGCTTTAGTTATTACTCTGAGTGTCATGGAGACGCTCAGCTCTTCATGTTCTCATGGTCAGCAGTCAACGCCGCCGTCCACGTAGGCACTGTCTACGAAACTTTTATTTGTTTTGCAATGTTTTGATGTAAAATTGACGATTTTCAATTAACCTACAATTTGCTTTGGCCTATGTTCTAGCGGTCTCTGTAATAACTCTGTATGCAATATTGACTTATAAATTATATGAATGGATTAAAAAGAATTTTTTTTTCACACGGCGCTGTCATGGTGATAATTTACCATAAATTAATATTAAATCCAAGTTTTTTTAGGATGATAAAAAAGCTATTTTGCGAAATTGTTTATTAGTCAAATTCGTAGATCCCAAAAACAGAACTAAAATCGAAGTGCTTTTATTTTTCAAAAATAAACCACAAGAATTGTTTGACCGATTCCTGTATTTCCTGTATCTCTCAAGTACCTAAAGTTCGCACCCTGTTTCTGTGAAGTAGTAAGTACCTACAGATATATAATAATTGTTGTTTCTATTTCAGATCAACGCTCCATACCTAAATCAGCACACACGACCACAAATAAAACACTTATAAACATTAAAATAAAATCTTTTATTCGTCTAATTTCTGTTTCTTAGCGTCTTCTTCCGTCTCACTTTCCATCTTCCGTTTCTCTCCACTCTCACTTTCTGTCTTCGATTTATCTCCGCTCTCACTTTCCGACTTCTTTTTCTCTCCGTTTTCATTCTCTTCTGCGGCTGAAGTCTTTCGTTCTTTGTGGTAGTTGTTCTGCGACGCCTGGTTGTCGCTCGACGTGTCCACTTTGAGGAGCTCTCGTAGTGCCATGGTCGCGTAGCAACTTGCTGGCAGAGTCATGTTCAAGAGAAGGGCTTTGTATTTTCCGTCTGAAAAAAGAAATAAAGCAGTAGGTATAATTAATTGAAAACTGACAAATATTTTCATAATATTATTATTTTTGAGGTAGACAGACTTTACGTTAAAATCTCTTCTAGATAATAAAGAGTTTAAACTTGTAAAATATAGATTTCAGATTCATTTAACTACATCTATGGACCTGCACCCTAATTACGTAATGCATTTTCAATTTTAAATTGAAACCAATTGAAAAAGATTGCCAGTCCATTGCTTCATAAGTTCGACAAAAAAAATCTGCTCTTTTTTTTTTGTCGTACTTATGAAGCAATGGACTGGCAATCTTTTGTCTCGTGCATTGCGTAATTGGGGGGCAGATTGATCTTCTTTGAAATTATTTCTTTAATGCCCAGCAGTGGGGCAATACGGGTTAATAACATATAATAATATATGTACATTATCTCTAGAATATATTTATGCGTTTTTGTTAAACCGTAAGCTTATGGCATTTTTTTTATATTGAATAAATAAATATCAAGATTTTACAGTATATAATTTTGGAAGACATTGTAGATTGATCAAAATATCAACTTTTAGCATGGAATCCGAATCCGATACAGTGAGTGAGTAACATAATAGCAGACTTCCACACGTTCTAATAACTCCATATTGGGATGATCAATCGCTTGACAATTATAATATTATTTTCACGGTTGCTTTTTGAGATACACTGTTGAGCAAACTGTACTGTATTGGTTATTAATAAATAAGTAAGTAATACATAAAAAAGAAATCGAGCGAGTCATAAAGTAGTCACATAATGATGCGTAACATCTGATATGTCAACAGTCAACCGATCTCTCGGAAAGGAAAGTTGGTACCATCTAGGCATCTGCCAAGTATAGCACCGCGCGTGCTCATTGGTCAAATCAAACAGCGCGCGCTTCCCCGGCTTCCTGTTACACGCTTCCGTCCCTTTTGACGAAATCACTCCCACAGATTTCAGGAAAGCGAGAGGAAAGATGTTGCACATCAATAAGTATATCTGTCGCACCTGGCACGATGCCGGTGAGCTTGGTCCCGTGCAGCTCGTCCAGGTCCGACGACAGCAGGTCGGCGAACGGGTCCGAGTAGCGCGCCACGCGCCACGTGACGTCACGCGGCCGCGTCAGCACGTGCCGGTACGCGCCCGACATGCTGTAGCTCCTGCACACACACACACACACACACACACATATGATAAATAACATAACGACGCCATATCTCTGAAGGGTTAGGCAGACGTGTAACTACTACCTATGGTAGGTAGTAATTACACTAATACTAATACAGTAATAGCCCGCGAAATTCAAAATTTCTTACGTTTTTTTGCTCAAGTCCGTGTCAGGTTGTATCTTGATCAAAATATGATTCGCGACCGTAACAAATATGTAGAATTATAATCATTAGAATCATTCATACATTTCTCTAAGTTAGATTTGTTCTCAAATGTCATGATTTCAAGCAAAAGTCATTCAATGGAACAAATCAGAGATGTATTAATAATTCTAATGATTTAAGTCACACATGTAATAGGGGACGAGCCTTTTACCATCAACCAGGCACAAATCCGCAGGACTGGGAATCAAACCAGACGTCTTCTTAAATAATAAAAATATTTTACAAAAAAAGGGGCGGCGCGTCCCGAGCACGAATTCATGAGTTTGATTGATAATTGATTACAAGTTTATGCGCAAAAGAGTTGGTATTTGTTGTTAAAATATAAGGTGCTAATTATTACGCCTAATGAACAGTGCCCTAAAAAGGAAACCAAATTACATTTTGCATCGAACTTCGAATCAGGTAGGACCTCAAGCTCAGCCATGCTTGCAATCATCGTCATCACCACTCCAGCCGACAGACGTCCACTGCTGGACATAGGCCTCCCCCAAGCACCGCCACTTCGACCGATTCTGAGCTTCCCGCTTGCAATAGTGCCTATTATTAATTATTGTAGCTTTCAGAAAATGGCTCACTCACTTGATCTTATGCCTCATCTCCAACGTGAGCCCGACCTTGGCCAGCTCGTCCACATAGAACTGCTTCATGTTGGGCGGGTAGTCCACGGAGTATCCCGGTAGAGGCATCACAATATCCAATATACTATATTTGCCACTATCCACATCTTCTTGCGTTAGTACCTTCACGGGTATTTTAGGTTTCTCTTCATTTTTATTTTGTTGTTTTTCTTTGACGTCGTCGGTTTCTGCTTTAACCTCTTTTTTCTCAACTTCTGGTTTTACGGATTCTTTCGTGTCGCTGTCAGATTGATTCTCTTCCGAATCTGAGTCTTCGTCTTCGAATTCATCTGTGTAAATTTATTTTTCAGTCAATTAAATTAGTAGGTTATTTATTTATAAGGTTTAACCTAAGACTTTGCGTTGAGAAATAGTAATAGTTATTGCATCTTTTAACAATTCACACAGTAGAAATATAGAGGTATAAGTTCGATTTATTGAGAATTATAGCCAGATACATCTAGCAAGACTAAAGGCACAGATTAATACAGATGGGACACTCCGCAGTTTAGGTATGAATCTACAAGTACCCGGCGGGCTCGTCTCACTGTGCCTATTCAGTAGGGCTGCCGCGCGCCGTTTGTCGCAAGATATTAAAACTAAAAATACTAAAATGAAGGCAGCAGTTTAATGCATCCCATTTAGCTGCTTATATAATAATAAGGATCCGAACGTAGTTCTTAAATATTCATTATTATTATTATACTTAGTATAGTTAGGTACTTACAAGTTCTGTTTACATATAAGGTCAGGTTCAGGCTTCGATAAGTATAGGTAGGAAAGTACATAATTAAATAATATCCTGTGGAATTTAAATTTAAACATATAAACCCAGTGGTCGTTGTAAAGACTTTTAAGCAACTTAAGATCAAAATTACCGAAGATCTGTGGGGCATGTCTACTAAAGTTTGTCAATCAATTATTGAGACAATTGCACCCTATTTAGCTTTAATATTTAATTTATGTGTAGATCAAGGGGTATTCCCGGATTTAATGAAGTACAGTAAAGTTATTCCACTTTTCAAATCTGGTGACAGCAAATATACTAATAATTATAGACCCGTATCGGTTTTGCCGGTTTTCAGCAAGGTGTTTGAAAAAGTAATGTTAAATCAAATGCTCAATCATTTTAATCGTAACAACATCCTACACGATCAACAGTATGGTTTCACCAAAGGACGTTGCACAACCGACGCCGGTGTCACCTTATTAAAACACATCTTTAACGCATGGGAAGAAGCACAGGATGCAATAGGCATCTTTTGCGACCTTTCCAAGGCATTTGATTGCGTGAATCACGAAACACTGCTCTTAAAACTTGAGCATTACGGATTGGGTAAACTTGCGCTTAGCTTAATAAAATCATATTTGAATGATAGACTGCAGCAAGTTCAAATAAACGGTGTAAATTCATTGGGTTTAAAAGTCAAAATGGGTGTACCACAGGGCTCGATATTGGGTCCATTCCTCTTTTTAGTATATATAAATGATTTACCTCATTTACTGCAAAACCGACCACAAATGGTGTTATTTGCCGATGACACATCACTTATTTTTAAAGTTAACAGACATGCACAGGAGCTTGACGACGTAAATAACGCTATGCTTAAGGTCCATAACTGGTTTACTGAAAATAATTTGGTATTAAATGAGAAGAAAACTAAATGCATAAGATTCGCGTTACCGAATGTTAGAAGTAGTGAATGTCACGTTGTATTGAATAAGGAGACACTAGAATTCGTCGAAAAGACGGTTTTCCTAGGGATCACGCTTGACTCAAAACTACAGTGGGGTCCTCACTTAACATCACTTGCAGGGCGGCTAAGTTCAGCCGCTTACGCTGTTTGGAAAATCCGCCAACTAACAGACGTGGATACCGCGAGACTGGTCTATTTTAGTTACTTTCATAGCATCATGTCTTACGGTATTTTGCTGTGGGGACGGGCTGCAGATATTGAGTCTGTCTTTATTCTGCAAAAGAGGGCTGTCAGAGCCATCTATAACCTCCGCAGACGCGAATCTCTAAGGGAACTGTTTAAGAAAATTAACATCATGACGGTACCTTGTCAGTATATATATGAAAACATTATGTATGTTCGAAAAAATCTACATCTTTTTCGTAAGATAAGTGACAGGCATAATTTTAACACTAGAAATAGGAACAAATTAGATCAACCACGTTTTAGATTGTCTAAAGTACACACTTCTTTTATGGGGTACTGTGTAAAATGTTATAATAAAATACCACTCGATATTCTTCAACTTAATGAGAAGAAATTTAAAACATGCATTAAACGCACACTATGTAGACAAGCATATTATAAGTTAGATGATTATATCCTAGATAAAAATGCTTGGCTTAATGCTGGTCCTGCTCCGCAGCCACTTGGGCTCACTAGTTGAAATTATTGTATTTGGAAGAGTTGCTACCCCTTTTCTTATTTTTTTATTTTTATTTATATTATTTTTCTGACATTACGAACATCATGTTTATTTTATTTTTATTTTTTATTAACCAATTTTGTATTGTTGAATATTCCAATATTTGATAATGATTATCTTTCTTTTTGATAGTATAATATATATATAGATATATTTCTTTTTGATAGTATAATACATTGCAAACTATAGTTTTGTATAATTTAGAAGCATTTTTTCAGTTTTTGTAAATGTGAGTACCATGGGGCTGTTTATTCTGTTATTATATTATGTTTTATGTTGACTTGAAAGAGCATGGCAGTTGAGACTTTGTCATGCTTACTTTAATGTCTCGCCGATGGTGGCGAGTGTGTTGGATCATTCGGTTCCCTACAAAATGGTTGAGCTGGATGGTGCTGATCCACGCGTCATGTTCGTGAACGGGCGCCGTCGGTTGAGACTGGTCATCTCTTTTCTGCCAAGGCTTATTTTAAATCTTATACTTTGAATTGTCTCTATTTCTTTTTTTCACATTGTTCTCACATATAGAAGCAACAAGAATAATGTACCCAGGATTTTGTAATGTCTTTATTTAAAAGAGTGTCCTGGGAGTTTCTTGCCCGTTCTTCTCCACAGAGATCTACTTTTTGGAATGGGCGACTAGCTTCAACTTTCTGACTAACTGACTGACTCTTTGACAATTCAAAAGTGCCTGTAAATGGTTTAATTGAAATAAATGCTTTGAGTTTGAGTTTGAGTTTGAGTTTGAGTTTGAGTTTGAGATATTTTTGTTTAGTGGTATCCGTAGTAGGTACACCGCGGACTTAGTATAACCATATTTAAATATTATGTACTTAGTAATTTTTTTATTATGTAGACAACAGGGTATTCGTACATACTTTTTTATTTGCCCAATTACGTAGGTACATATTAATAAATAATGGAGACTAAACAAATTAAAGTACCGGCGTACTTTAATTTGTTTAGTCTCCATTTACCGCACGCGGCATTGCAGCAGCAGGAGACGTGATGCCGCCGCGACACTTTAGTTTCTATTGTATTTTTAAGAAACCGAATCGCATTTTTATGAAGTCGTCTGCGGTTGGTTACTTACGGATTGGTGGTACATTTAAAAATATAACAGACCAAGAGCTGATACCTAGGTACTTAATTATATAATTATTCTTTAAAAGATGACAACCCTGATGTGGTCAGAAGGTATAAGAGTTACGCGATAGAAAGAGAGGCAACTTGTAGGTGAATATAACTGTAGGTAATTAGCGTTGTGCGACCTGAATCGCACTTTATTGTGTCGTAGCAAGAATCGCTTTTTTATTTAAATGATTTTGCGGAGAGTCCCATCTGTAATAATCTGTGCTAAAGGTAACTGTAGAACTTGCAATATTGGCGACAATTGGCAAGCATTTATCTTGTCTTAACTTCTAGCAACATTCAGTTTAGGTAAGCAGTGATCAATTTTAAATTATATGCAATCCATATCAAAGTAGCTTCCACAAGTGGTGTTGAAAAGTACAGCCAGCCGCTAGTCTGACTGGGAAATCTTTTAATCACGGCATGAACTACTTTCATATACTTACATACTTAGTTCTGATACCGAAGAAGGAATGCTACATGGATTTAAATTAAAGTAGCGAAATTGAGAATTAATGTGATAGGTACTGGATTTGACATCTTCCTAGGCAAGCAGCGCCACGCCGCTATCAAACTGTTTGCTTATTTAATTACTAATCTGCGTTCGCCAACTTTATGCAAGTGTAAATAAAGTTGATTTTAGACCGATCAATACTGTTTAAAAAGTCATAAAAAATATGAAGTTGTAGCGCAAATTGAACCTTATGTGTCAGCATTACAGTTGTTTTTCCTAAAACTCGTGTTTGTTTACATGTTTGGCAGATGAATTGCGAACGCAGATTACTTATTTTATTATTTTTATGACATTAAGGGCCTATTTCACGATGTCCGAATAGCCACTATTTACTGAATAAATTCAAAAATGGAAAAGAATTTGTATGAAATTATCTGCCAAGTAAGTTAATAGGAACTTAATCGTAGGTGGTGAAACAGGCCTTAACTCTACAATCTGTGATTACCTGAACTTACACACTGATTCATTATTTAGGAACAATCGTCTACAGTTGCAATATTTGTATGTGAGCACCATGTGTTTAACTTCTAATAGGTACACTATTCTAGTATCGTATTCCAGGTACATCGTCTTTATTATAATTAATGTATACAAACACAACATAACATCGCGCCTAAAATCCCGGAAAGGTTAGGCAGAGGTGTATCTACAGTACACCCACATTTCGCCTATAATGTTTAAGTCCCATCGAATAGGGGGCGAGCCTATTGCCAGCAATCGGGTACAAATCCAGACTCCAGGCTGAAAAACCTAATAACACTTTGCCCAACCTTGGAATCGAACCCAGGACGCCATGCTCAGCAGAAGCGCTTGCGACCACTAGACCAACGAGGCATTCACAAAATACAAAATATTGTAAAACAGTAAAAAAGTAACTAAGGATTTTCATCTCCACTCTTCGCGGGACTTCGCTGGACTGTACTTAGACGGGACAAAGCGAACAACATCAAAATCTGCAGATCACACCTCGCTCAGTTTAGTTCTATTTCCGGGTCATACGCCCCATATGACAGATGGCAGGTGTGACAGGTTGTGTGCAAAATAGTAGATTGTTTGCCAAGGGAGCAAATAACTATTTTTAAGGCGAGTGTACGTCACTCGAGCTTAAAATAGTGTTGCTCCCGAGGCGAACACTCTACTTTTTATCACCCTCTATGAGAAAAAAAAAAGTGTACGGTCTGACCCTAGACAGGAATGAAGTTCCTTCTCACGTATGATTTAAAACACAAACAGTATTTTCGCAACCACCATCTTGGATTTACATTTTGACCCCATTATCGGCTTTAGCACCTTCGAAAACTATGAAAACGACACCCATGACGAAAAAGTTGAAAATATTCAGAGCCGCCATCTTGGATTTTCATTTTGACCTCACTTTCAGATTTAGCACCCTTGAAAACTGTGAAAACGACATCAATGACGAAAAACTTGAAACATTTCAGAGCCGCCATCTTGGATTTTCATTTTGACCTAACTTTCGGCTTTAGCACCTTCGAAAACTATGAAAACAATACCCATGACGAAAAAGTTGATAATTTTCAGAGCCGCCATCTTGGATTTTCATTTTGACCTCACTTTCGGTTTTAGCACCCTAGAAAACTATGAAAACGACGACTCTCTCTTGCCAGTAGTCTAAGATCCCCCCATAGAAGGACCTTCACCGAGCTGGTTAATGGATGAAAAGTATTTTATATTCAATTAAATA
This sequence comes from Conistra vaccinii, assembly GCA_948150665.1. Lineage (NCBI taxonomy): Eukaryota > Metazoa > Arthropoda > Insecta > Lepidoptera > Noctuidae > Conistra > Conistra vaccinii. The sequence continues at coordinate 990,117 of OX411321.1, forward strand.
TGTCAATAAAAATATCGCAAATGGGTTGACTAAAAAATTTCAGTCCAGAATATGATTAAATTAACATTTAATTTTTTTTTTTTTTTTACTTTGCACTGGTTTGGTTAATAGGTAAATTCCATACCAATCGAAAGTATGTAGCCCATAGAATATGCAAACGTTGGGTTGACAATTTTTGTCCCGTCACAACTCTTGGGTAGGCAGGTATAAACAGGTAAAAAAAACTAGTAACTTGCACCGGTCTGGTTAATGAATTAAAGTTAAATTAATATAAAGATTATTTCATTACGAACACGGTGGTATAGGGTTGTCTGCGAAAAATCAGTCCAGAATTCCGGTTGTCGAGTTTTAAGAGCGTTTACGTCGTAAAGCATTTCATACAAACTTTCAAGCCCTTGTTTTTCGAAATGACTGAACCAATTTTAATGAAACTTCATACGCATATGCAGAATACAAAGGTCTTAAAATTAAGTTAAGTACATTTTCGAAATGTCTTATTTAAAAACAGATAACTGGAAATCTCTGTTTCTATGGAAAATTTAAAATCGGTCTAATTCGGCTGTAACGCTATTTTTCGAAAGGTTCTTAACTTACTTTTTAGACCTTTGTATCCTGCTTATGCGTATGAAGTTTCATTAAAATCGGTTCAGTCATTTCGAAAAGCAAGGGCTTGAAAGTTTGTATGAAATGCCGTACGTCGTAATCGCTCTTAAAAAGTAAAATATTGCTGCGAGGGAATACGTGCGACAGGGAGGTCCCAGCGAACCATCCCATGCGATAGAAGAGTACACAGAGAGTGCGCATGCTATTTGTCCTTGAGAATGAATAGGATAGCGATATAACAAGTTGCCAAAGTCGGTTACAGAACTTAGCGATGGGAAGTTCAAAACCCACATCAAACGTGTCCTTATCAAGAAAGGATATTATAAAATTAAAGACTACGTTGAAGACAAAGAAGTTTGGCAATAATTCCTTCTGCACATGTGGCCTCCCTGGTACCTCATTAACAGCAAATATGTAAGAGTCTATTAACTGCTCCCAAATTACCATGTTTATATTTTTAACCGACTTCCCCAAAAGGAGGAGGTTCTCAATTCGGTTATATGTTTTTTTTTTTTTTTTTTTTAATGTGTGTTACCTCATATCTCCGTCATTTATGAACTGATTTGGAAAATTCTTTTTTTATTTGAAAGGATATACTTCCCGATTGGTCCCATTTTTATCAAAATTTAGTTCTGATGATGGAATCCATGACAAATTGAGGGAACTCCTCAAATATTATAGGCATACACATAGCGATTTCGGTATTTTCAGCCACCAGTTAAGCATTTGCATTCAGAAAGTATCATTTGGTGAAGTGGAACTGATGAAGAAGTCCACAGATGGCCACCAGAACTTCTCAATGATAAGTATTTCACGGGTGGCTTCATTTATGAACCGATTTAGAAATTTATTTTCTTATCTGAAAGGTATACTTTCAGATTGGTCCTATTTTGATCAAAATTCAGTTCTGATGATGAAATTCATGACGACTTGCGGGAAATCCTCAAAAAAAATTATAACGAAACCAGGGGCCGTACCATGAACATTTTAAATACTTGCCAAGTACAGGACAGGTCAACTTGGCATTTTAACCTGACAGGTTTTCTATTTGTACCATGAGCATTTCAGTCTGACCTGCAATGTATCAACTTCAGACCTGCTACGCTACCGTTGACCGGTACGTCATATTATAAACAAACGTTCGGAAATACTTTTTCGGAATGTTACCGGTTTTACGGTTATATAAAATTAATTTGATAACAGTATAAAATGATCAAAAAAAATTCAATAAAACATAAACTAAAATATAAATAAAACTATGTTTCGCAGCAAAAAATCTTATGTAAAATAAAGGTACCACCAACAACACCAACCTACTTGAATGAAAACTTACCAAAGCTATTGCTATTTTCGAACGACTATAGCGTCGAATAAATTGTCAACAAGACAAGAATATTTATTGATGACATATAAAAATTGGAAATATAAAAATATTAGATTTTTTTAATACTTAATCACAAGGATTGCAATGGGGTACATAAAAAGGGCTCAAACTCGAGAAATGTCCCGCAGATTGTGGACGGAAGTGACGGAACATTGGAACATGATGTGAATTCTATTGTTGGTGGAGACATGAGGAACAGGGTGTAAAGTTCACTCTTCTTATGAGAAATGGGAGGCTCCTCCGACCAGACGGGTGTTATGTCTGACGGGCAACTGCCCGAAAGTTGTTTTCGGATAATCTTATATATTTATCATGCAAGATTTTTGTAACGTCATGTCTTTACTGCGTATATAGTTCGTATGTAACGGTGTAACCGCTACAGTGCTATCGATGATTCAAGAGGCTGGGCAGCTGTAGTTTGTTTTTTTACTAAGACTACGAATTGTTTTTACCCAAAACATCTATTAAACATTAAATTGGTTTTTATTTATGTGTATTGTGTTCTTTATTTCTATTTCTTTCACATCTACTTACTCGTACCATTTCTACAACATAAGTAGATGATAAAGAGACGTGTTTTTTTGTGGTCTATAATTTTAAATAACGCCACAATAGTATTATATTCACAAATTAACATATACTTACGTTTTTTATTTTAAATTAAAGAAAACAGTTCAATAAAAGTAAGTTTTACACGCCTGCTTAATATGACAGCAGGGCAGCTCAGTTTTCAAGGTTTTACATGTCAAAAATGACATGATGGTAGAGCCTATCGCAGGTCAGACCAGTGAAATGTTGTCACGTGACCACTGAGCGGCTTTAGTCACGTGATCGCTGGCTCGCCTGTTATTTGACGTGTTCATGGTACAAAATAGCCCGACAGTTCACTTTCCGTCGAAAATTGACCTGCTATAAGAGTGCATGGTAAGCCCCCAGGATCTGTTGATGGCATCACAGACAAATCGATGGGAACCTTCAAAATCGTAGTGGCGACTGGTGCGTTTGTAATTTTTTTTCATTAAGTATTTTAAAGCACTACTATTTAATGAAGGTCTGGAGTCGATCTGGTGATGGAGCCGAAAGACAGTTGAGGGAACTCCTCAACGATTTACAGCAATTACCTGGTGTTTGGGCTTGATTAATTTGTATTGATGAGAACTTTACACTTAGATGGGTTGTGACTGTCATTAGGGGTTTGATGATGAAGACGAAGGACAGTCAAGGGAACTCCTCAACGTTTTACAGTAGCTACCTTGTATTCGGACTTAATTCATTTTAAGGATGATAAGATGATAACTTCCTGTCACTGTTAATTGTGTCGCTGGTAGTGTTATTCGAACTTGTGTGGGGTAGGTAGGTACGAAAACTAAAAAGTGAAAAATAAAAACTTTTAACAAAAAAAAAAACACTACAGGGTGAAAAATAATTTTAATTTCGGAAGGCGGTGGCAAAAATACGAAAATTCAAAACCAAAGACTGAGAAATTCCTGTTGAAAAACCCAATAATACTTTGCCCGACCTGGGAATCAAACCCAGGACCTCATGTTCAGCAGTAGCGCTTGCGACCACTAGACCAATGCGCCACGAGGCAGTCTTATAAATATTACAACTACGACAGTTTTTATATACTAATACTACTATTTACTTTCTCGCAGTCAATGGTAAAAAGTAGAGTAAGTACACAACTTGCGAATAATTTTTTAAGGTGTACAATACTGTAGTACATTATTTTGATCTATCTCGTAGAGCGTTTGCAATGTAAGCGCAAATAAATGTGTTTATTTACGACATCACATTTGAAACCTCTAAAACTATCAGTGTCTCTACTATGCATGTATTATACATATAAACCTTCCTCTTGAATCACTCTATCTATTAAAAAAATTTGTTGCGTAGTTTTAAAGATCTAAGTATACATAGGGACAGACAGCGGGAAGCGACTTTATTTTATACTATGTAGTGATGCTCGTGCAGCAGGCAAAAGTACACGTAGTGGCAACAAGTGTTATTTTTTATGATTTAAAATGAGTTCTTTAAAAAATGGGGCAACCACTTAAAAGTCAAGCTCAGGAAATAATTTTCAATGTGCACGAGTTTATGAAGACAGGCTCAGGAGTCTAAGAAGTAAGAACACAACATTTATAAAGGATCGATTTTTGAAAATAATTATTGACCGAATGGCCGAAGCTACACAAACAAAATGAACAATAACGAGAGTTCTTAAAGAAAAGGATCAACATACGAGTGAAAACACTGCGGGGCCTTCTTTTAGAACACTGAAAAAGGGTAAATTGAAAAAACTTATCGCCTTTAGATTAAGTTTTTTCTATTGTTTACTAAATTAATACCTATTTGTGTTTATTCAATAAATCGTGCATTTTTAAATAACCTCTATTTTTAATTAAATATATTCTTGATGAAAACTGGTGGCCCGATAAAATTGTAAAACACGAAGTATAATTGTGCGATTGAGACGAAACTAACAGCTGCAGTGTATTATGAACCTTATAGTAGTGATCTAAGGTTGATTGTAAGTTTTAAGCATTCTTTTGTTAATCTTCGGGGCTTTCTTTTCTGTGCGAACGAAGATTCAGGAAGAAAGAAGAAAGAAAGAAAAATTATTTATTGGGACAAGCACAGGAGATCACAAACTAAACTAAAACACATTGAAACATCAATAAGAAATAAAAAACAATAAAAATAAAACAAAGTAAAAAAGAAGGAGTCCTGTGCGAGGCCAAAAGGCTCCTATCTCAGCACGATGCTGCGACATTTAATACTAAAAGTCGCAGCGCTGGTATTCTGATAGGGCCCGCAGTGATGTCACGGATAGATAGGTACCTAAATAATAATAAATAAATTATTATGTATCAAATACATTAATAAAAAAATTAAAAATAAAATACGTAGTCCGTGTGTCTGCACCCGACGTAGCATCGATCACTTGTCTATGCCTTTAAGATGGTTTATTCTGAAAGTTGGCAACGTCGCAAATAGATGTCAAATATTTCGCTGTTTTGATTAATTTGATGATATTTCTGTATGGAAATAAAAAATGTGGCTAACTAGCGAACTAGAATATTGATTATAAAATGCAATAATTAATAACATAACACCGAATAGTTAGTTTTAGATGTAAAAAAAGTATTTGGAAACTTTCCAAATGCCTTTTTTTCCCCTAAAACGGGTACAACATCAAATTCAATGTTATTATTGCAATCCATTATTAATATTCTAGTTGGTTAGTTAGCCACATTTCTTATTTCCATACAGTATTATTTCGAAATCAATCGAAACAGGTAAATATTTGACAGCTATTTACGACGTTGCCAACTTTTAGGATGCACCCTCTTAAGTATCTGTGGTATGATACTCTATGGCATCGATGTGACAAGTAAAGAGACGCAGGCGCCGACACCGGCAAACAAAATTTATAAATATTACGGCTGTCTAATGTTTAATAATACAATAATAAAGTGAATAATCGTAGGATGAAAAGTGTTTTGTGATAGTCAGTTACATGTCAGTTTTATATGGAGAAATACAGATACAAGAGTGGAATTTCCAAATTCACCAATGACAAACAATGGCAAAGAAAAAACAAAATGCAAAACAACTGCTGTGTCTCAGTGAATAATCGCTGCCAAACGCTCGTCACCGTGCCAGACGCGTGCAGATCAAGGGTAAGTTTAATCTGTGCTATCCTTTTGAAGTTGTAGTAAGTGCTGTTTAAATTTGAGTCTGAAAGTACCAACTGTCTTTATAGCACGAAAAGGAGGTGGCAGGTCGTTCCAACAACGAGAGGCAGCGAATTTGAAACAACCACGGAAAGCAGCGGTTCTGTGCGATGAGGCCAATAAGAGGTACGAAGATGCTCTAGTTTTAATCTTGTTGATATCGCGCGACCAAGACAGTTTCTTATATAGATAGTCTGGTTTCTTTGTGAGAATAGTGCCAAAGAGTAGGGTAGCCAGGTGAAGCTTTCTGCGTGCTGACATTCTCATCAAATTACCCTTATTTAAAAACGGAGTGATGTGGGATCGTGGAGGGACATTGTAGCAGAATCTTGCGCAGGCATTCTGCACTCGCTGGATAAGTTTTTCGCTTCTACCGAGAATGCACGCCCCATACACAGTGTCAGCGTAGTTCAGCTTGGATAGAACAAGCGACTCACACAGCATGACACGCATATCCACACGTATGTAGGGACGAACACGATACAAGAGCTTGAGTCGGTAGAAGCAGTTGCGCACGGCCTCCAATATGTGAGTCTCAAAATGCAGCTGCCCGTCAAATACTACCCCAAGATTACGAGCCTCCAGAACCCTTTCCACACCACAACCATCAATCTTGAGGTCCAGGTTGCAAGCAAGTAATTTGTTTAGGAAATCCCTAGATCCCATCACAATATACTTCGACTTACTAGGATTCAGGACCAAAGAGTTTCTTCTGGACCATGCAGAGATCCTCTCTAAATCCTCATTTATTCTTCTTACAGTTTCAGCAGTATCCTGAGAGCGGAAGGAGAGGTACAACTGCAAATCATCAGCGTAAAGGTGGAACTTAGTGTTGATCAGACATTTGGCGATGTCAGCACTGTACAGGATGAAGAGAAGCGGGCCAAGGATCGATCCCTGCGGCACGCCCCTGTCCACGTGCTTCGGACCAGAAGACATGGTATCTCCGTTACTGTCGCATGACACCTGGACAAACTGTGATCGATTACTAAGGTAACTCTCAAACCATTTAACTACTCCGACATCACACCCATAGTAAGACAGCTTGGAAAGAAGAAGCGAATTATTAATCGAATCAAAAGCACGTGAAAAATCTAGTAGGACAAGAAGGGTTCCCATGCCTTGGTCTCTGGCTTCCAGAATGTTACCGACTACATCCAAGAGTGCTGTCGCTGTGCTATGGCCCCTGCGAAAGCCGGACTGAGCCATCGGCAAAATACTATTGAGCTCAAGATATGCCCTAAACTGGTCAGATACCACCCTTTCCAATATCTTGGACAGACATGGCAGTAGGCTAATTGGACGAAGGTCTTTCACGCTTGTGGGGTTAGATACTTTAGGGATTGGTCTAACTATTGCCATTTTCCACAGATCAGGGAAAGAAGATGTGACAATTGATCTGTTGATGATAGCTGTGATAACTGCAAGTGTATGAGGGAGTGTCAACATCAGCATCTCCAGAGATATATGGTCAGAGCCCTGTGCATTGGACTTAAGACTGCGCAAGATCCTCAGCACCGCATCCTGCTGGACCGGCTCAAGCTGGAAATGACCATTACCGTGTCTATGGTGCTCAAAATAACTTAAATCAGCAGTTGTGACCTTACCACTGCCGGGTACATCCAAAAAGTGTTGATTGATTGATTCTGGGTTATTACAGAAATGTGGCAGACTATGCTCTGGTTTTTTTGAGGTGGCTATAGTTGATTTAATGTGACTCCATAACTTTTTTGGTTGTTTAATATTGTTATTAATATATGTCCTAAAGTATGCACACTTCTCACTATCAAAAGCAGCTCTAACAAGGTATTTTAACTCTTTGTATGATTTAATATAAAATAATAGCTCGGATGTTAAGGATCTGGGTCTGCATGTCGACACTTGTCTTGACTGGCGTAAGCAGGTCACGACTGTTAGTAATAAAGTCACCGGAACGTTGCGGTCGCTCTATCGGTTGAAAAACCTTCTCCCTTCACACATAAAGGCAATGCTTGTACAGTCCCTAATATTTCCCATAATTGACTATGGTGATGTGTGTTACTATGACCTGAATGCAGATCTTCTCAATAAACTAGACCGCCTTCTTAATAACTGCATTCGATTCGTTTTCAATCTTCGTAAGTATGACCATGTATCCGCGCATCGATTGCTTTTAAAATGGTTACCCATTCGTCAGCGTAGAGAGTTGAGGGCTTTGTCTATGTTGTTTACTATACTCGACAAACCCACTTCTCCTTCTTACCTGACTTCCCATTTTCAATACTTATGCTCTGCCCATACTAAAAATCTTCGTTCCACCAACAATCGTCTTCTACGATGTCCTTCTCACCGCTCTGGTTTCATTCACTCTTCTTTCTTTGTCCAGGCTGTCTTTCTTTGGAATGCGCTCCCTCTGAACATCAGGACGGCAACCAGTCGATTATCATTTAAAGTGAAGGCACGTGAACATATTCATAAGAAGTTGGCAGATTCGTCCCAGCGCTGATTTGCTGGATTCGTTTTCTCCTCTACCTATCGTTATTTCTCTTCACGAAGTTTATTTTGTTTATATGTATGTATCTGTGTATCTATATATTAGTATTTATTCTTTCTCGAGTTATTTATCAATTATATTGCACCTGCCATGTTTTGTCTCTGCATCACCCTAAGGTTGACTGGTAGAAAATGCCTCAGGCATTAAGTCCGCCTTTGTACAGTATTTTTTACTTGTGCATAAAGTTTTAATAAATAATAAATAAATAATATGACGCTCAGATTTTGTGGTTTTAGACTTCAAATGGCATTTGTCACGCAGTCCTATCATTTCCCTGACAGTATCTGTTATCCAGGGATAAGATTTTTCTTTGATTAGGACTTTCTTAAGGGGAGCATGCAAGTCAAATAATGCCAAAATGTATTGGTTAAATGTTGAAACCATGGAGTTCACATCTTCCAGACTTTCAATATGTTCTCAGTCTATTTTATTTAAGTCATCATTAAAAAATTCCGGAAGGATGTCTCTAAGTGGCCTATAGGTAACCCAGTGTGGAGCAGGCTTCTCCAGTTTGAAATTGAATTCCACAGATATAATTGCGTGGTGACCGAGCTCGGGTATGTGTGATACTGAGACCCCACGCACACGAGCATCAGTACACACAACATCAATTAGAGTTTCACTATGATCTGTGAAATGGGTTGGCTCGGTAACAACTTGTCTTAGCTTGCAGCAGTGTATGAAATTGTTCAGCAGTTTAGTTTTGTTGTCTGATTGGTTTAATAAGTTAATATTGAAGTCGCCAAGCAAGACAACCTTGTCCGCGTTAGCAAAGGACGAGAGAGAATCGGTAATTGCATCCAGGAAGACATTGACATCAAGCCACGGCGGCCTGTATGCAGTGCCGATGATAACTGACTGCGAGTTGATGTTAAGCCTGAGCCACATTTGCTCGACCTGCGGCGCGGGCGGGTGCGGCACGGCGCGCACGCACACCCCGCGGCGCACGTAGAAGCCCACGCCACCGCCGCGCCCGCCGCGCACGGTGCGCGCGCGCGGCACGTGCCGCAGCCGGTAGCCCGGCACTGTCGGCGCGCGACCCTCCTCTCCCTGCCTGAGCCAGGTCTCATTTATCGCTATGATGTCCACAGAGAGGCTATCCACAGCAACAATGAACTCCTCCTGGCGTGAACCGAGTGAACCCGCATTGAATAATCCAATCTTTAAATTTTTTGACTTATTCATTTCTGTAAAATAGTGTTGTATATAATAGAAGTAAGTATATCGTTAATAGCGTCAGAAATGTTATGTAGGGTAGAGCTTGTGTAATAATGTAAGGTGTAAATATAGTGAGATACATAGTATTAGGTGTAACTTGTAATAATATAGAGTAAAGTATTGTAAATATTGTATAAATATATATAGTCAGCCAATAAGAGCTTATACATAAATCCCGTAAAAATAAATATATATTAATGAATAGTGAAGTTGTGACAATAGAAAGTGGAAGTGTGACATATATAAAATGTACGTTGATAATAATGAGTTGAACAGCAGGGCCAACAGAAGAAACCAGATTATACTGAGACACAAACCCAACTGACCTCGCACAACACAAACTTAAATACCTAAGTGAAAACAAAACAAATAAAAAGAAGTTAACTTTTAGACTAAAATAGTTAAAACTAGTACGGTGATTGCCTGGAGCCATGTAATCAGACATCCTTTGCCGTAGACACCTCACTACCAAAAACACGCGCAATGTCGTCCTCTGAGCGGATGCAGTGGGTAGGCTTGCCGTCACCCTGTTTAGCCAGAATGCGGCCGAACTTTGTCCAGGTATACCTCCACCCGAGTCGGCTGGCAGCTTCACGCACACGGTAAAACAAATGCTTATTTGTTCTCGTGAGCCTCTCGTTAAGATAGAAGCGACGTGGGGGTGCGGGGAGTCCTAGGTCCGCGGTGGTGGCACCGCGCCGCACGCGCGCGCTCTGCAGCAGGTCGTCGCGCAGTGCGCGCCGCGTCAGGCGCACCACGATGCGCCGCCCGCGCGCGACAGCCGCCGCTGCTCCGCCGACCGGACTCGCGCCGCCCGTAGGGCTCGTCTGCAGTTCCCGTTCAGCTCTCAAGCCTACCCGTTGGGCGAACACTATGTCCCGCTCGTCGAGGGTCACCCCTAGTTTTGCCGCTACTAGGCCGACTGTTTGCAGAACATTTTCACCCGGAGTCTCTGGGATGTTGGCGATCTCCAAGTCCGAGCCAAGTATCTCCTGCTCGCGGTCGTTGAGGTCCAGCTGCAGCTTGGCCACTATCTGCTCCAGCTGGACCACTTTGCCGTCTGGCACTGCTGCCGTCTGCCTACTCTCGAGCGCTTCGATTCTGGCCTCGAGGCTGTCAACCCGCTCGGTACAGACTCCCATCGACGCGTTCAGGCCGGCCATCTCGCGACGAAACTCCCTCATTTCGTCTCGAACCTCCCGCAGCTCAAATCTGAAAAGTCTTATCTCTTCACGGAGGGTTAGCTGAGTATCGGGCGAAGGCTCCCCATCTGTAGTCTGTTCGCTCCCAGCCCGAGACATAGCCACTGCAGCGGGGGGTCTGGTCACCGCGACAGGCGACCTGATCATACCGCCCTGGACTGCAACCGGAGCTGCTACTGCTGCCGACGCCGCCGAACGAGGAGCCACTGTGGCCTGCGACGCTACCTCAACAGGGGCTGCTGCCGGTAGCACTGGGGGACCACTACCCAGATCCTTGACAGGTGTGGCACTGTTATCCCCCCTGGGCAACTTTCTTCTGCACTCAGGGCACAGCCAGTCACCGCTTATCTTCGTCGCATCTGGCAACAGCAAGCACGCGAGGTGATACCTGTTGTGGCACGCAGAGTTGCCACATGCAGCGCCCCCTTTTGCCGACAGAAATCTTCCACAGGCTGCACACTTCATCATATTAATGCGGCTCGCAGAAGCTAGATGGCGCACAGCACTCTCACGCTATGTAGGCGGCGCTAGATGGCGCTTGCTACGCACCAAATTATTGACGTTAGTACACAATCTGTGGTAATTCGGTCAACACTTGTCAAAAGTTATAAAAGTGACACTTTTTGGAGGTACCGGGCGGCACCAAAAAACGAACAAGTGACTTCGAATTAAAATAGTTAAAATACCGAAAATAGTTTTTTGCGGATTTTACCACCGAACTGCGGGTTTAAATGCTTAGCAAACGTTCACACACACAAAGATCACCACTGTGCTAATGTTAACACGACTTTTACTCGTTTATTAAATGGTGTTTTATTTTATATCAGTGCCGACACGATCAGCTGATGTGTATCGCAATCCGTCCGTGACGTCACTCGCCAGGAAGCGCCTTATCAGTTGGGTACCATCAGGCACGTATCCAGACTTTTGGTTCGGGGGGGGACAAACATTGAAACAACCATGTGAACTGTGTGAAAATCGCTGTAATCACTGTACTATAATTTTCACTGTACTATACTATAATTATATAAGTATTTTTCTGTTTCCGCTGGCAGCCATTACGTCTAGTACCATATCAGGATCTGGCGCCAAAGCGGAATGAATAGACAATAGAGCGAGACCAGTAAGCCTCTCGCCCGCCATTCTATTCCTTAGGAAGGATTTTATTCTCTTTAGGCATGAAAATTACCGCTCCACAGATGCCGTTGAAACCGGAAGGGTGGCCAGAATATGTATTAGCCTGTTAATGGTAGGAAAGAAAACTTTGTCACGCGTGTCTAAAATTTCCATAATTTCGACTGGTTTCTTATCTGTGTTTTTCCACTTGGCACACCACATACTGTACTCTGCTTTTATTAGTGATTCTCCAACACTTTCTTCCCAATAAATTTTCATATTTTCTAATTCACTTATTTTCCTCTCGTCCACATTTTTCGGAAGAATAATTTCTAAAGAAGAAAGCAGCTCTCTTTGATTCGCAAATCTATCATTCATGCCAGATATCAAATCGTCCAAGCACGGTATAAAAATAGTTCTTCTGAAGTATTCTTCAGCAGTATCGCTGGGAGGGTTGCTTCGTGCAGTTTGGTGGGCAGTAACTCGAGGACGCTGAATTTCTATTTGCAAGACATCTTCCGCTATTTTGCAGCATGCGTTATATATTTCTGAGAATACCGGGTTAACATCGTCACGTATCTCTTTTAGTTTTCCGATAATGTCATCGGAAAATTTCATAGCAGAGGCCAGGTCGTGTGTAGGGTTCTGCAAATATGCTGACAGTGGGAGAGTATAACTGAAAAATCTTTCACAGGTTTTTAGAGAAATCAAGAAACTACTCTTTTCCATCGCAGCTATGAGTGTAGAGGCAGTTTGGGCGACAGTTCTGTTTGTGTAGGATAGTTCTCTTAATGTAATGACAATAGGTTCGAGTAACTCACCAAATACATTTATAGAGTCGTGACGTTCTATAAATCTAGTGTCACACCGACCAGTTTTTTTTTCTTACTTTCTGGTGTGAGCTTTTTCACATTTTCCTTGAACTGTTTCCCGGCCATTGCATTGTTGCGAAGTAAATTGCAGACTTCCTTCACAACGCCTATTGAATTTCTCACCTCGGGAACTGAAAGAGCTTTTGAAAGAACTAGGTTCAGACGATGTGCTGAGCAATGTACGTATGTGGCCTTAGGAAATTCTTTTCTGATTCTCGTCTGCACACCACTGATGTGTCCTCCCATGGTAGCAGCTCCGTCATACCCCTGACCAACTAGTTTATCGAGATTCAAACCAATCTCATGACATTTCTTTAAAATTTCTGCACTTATATTTTCGGCACTTAGGTCGTGTATTTCAATGAAACTGAGAAAGTCCTCCCTCAAAATACCTTTATAAACATATCTCGCACATAAAGACAATTGCTCAGTTCCACTCACATCTAAAGTTTCATCGCCAAGAATCGCGAAACACTCTGAACTATTTATTTGTGTCACAACTTTTTTCTGAATTATCTTTCCGCAAGTATCTATTATTTCATTTTGAATAATAGGGCTAAAATACGTTGCATTTTTAGGGGTTGTAATGATATGATCTTTCAGGATATTATCATAGCTTGCTCGGTATCGTAGCAGAGCCCTGAATTTTCCATCTTTACTAAGTGGCTTTTCTAAAGTCAATGGTCCACTGTCTTTGTCTCCACGAAGCGGCAACTCTTGCTCTCCACAGAAGATGATAGTTGCGATTATAGGTTTTAGTGCTGTTCTATTTCTTTCCTTTTCTTTGAGCCTTTGATCATTAAGCAGCGATGCAACGTCTATAGCTGCTGAATCCATTACGCGTAAGAAATTTTCTGCGCATAACTTAGAAAACTGGTGATATTTAGCAGCAGAATGTTCGCGAAATCTCTCTGTTGCATCTTTCCAATTATCAAATGGTTTGCTGACAAAACTTCCAAGTGTTTGGTGGGAACCTTTTCCAGCGGTGCCTGATGAAAAGACAACGCAATATTTGCAGAACACACCATTCCTCCTCGGCGAATATGTTAACCATTCCCATGATCCCATCCATTCTCTTCGAAATCTAAGTTTCCTCTTTCCAAAGCTACTAGCCGGAAACGAAAATGACGCATCTGGGACAAACGGCTGTGTAATAATATTTTTTTTCTGTTCATCTGTGAGTACAAGAGGAGGATACTGTGTGTTATATATGGCATTAGAAACCACGCCGATATCAGGAAAAGTTTCACTTATAATCATTGTATCTAAACTGCACGTTTTTGAAGTTGAACATTCTCCTTCATCTCTACATCTTCCAGCCGGTTCGGCTGAAATCACATTTTTTTCTGTAAATTTTGACGAAGTTGTTTCTAGTTGTCTACTATCAACAGCAGAAGCCATGCTTGGAGTAGTTTTTTCCTCGCTAGTAGTAACAATTTTTTTTGCCACTGGCTTGAAAAAGTTGTCAATTCTCTTCATTTTAGCAGCAGCAATTTATATACGTTCAAACAAGCACAAATCAAGAAGCACTCACATTTCACACATTACTTTACTTTATTTAAGTAATCTGTGATGGATAGGGCGAACGGTCCAACAAATTATGACGTCTGCAGGTCCAAAATTGTCCAACACTATCTCACGTACGTAACGGACTGGCGATTTGGCGAATCCAATGAAAACAGTGGTTTTGAAGTTTTTTTCCTTTATTTCACGGCACGGGCAAAGTATCAGGTGAACCAAGTCGGAAGGAATTTACTCTACTCTCTATGAAACTGAAACCAATATCAAAATAAACTGGTCTATTGCACTATACTGTCACTATTGCAGAGGTATTTCACTTTTCTTCTCGCTTGTCGCTCTCGATTCTCACTTGAATCGGTCTCGAAATAAACTGACATGCAGGTTCCCGGACTCCCGCCCCCGCCGTATTTATACTACATTTTCGTATTCTGGAACACTGTGGAATATTGCGCCATCTACTACCTGGTAGCAGAAAGTTATGGAAGCTTCTCGATATTTCGCTACTCAACGCGACGATCTTTCTACTATTAGTTTTTCTACTCGACGATAGATGTCGTTCATTACTGTTTTCGTTCTCGGTTTCTCTCTAAATAGGTTAGATGGCACTACTAGTAACGTCGCTTACATAATCAGATCAAGATCTATCTATTTTTATTTTACCTACTTATTGAAAGAACACGCAAGCGAATAAATAAACAGATGGCTTAAAACGTTTTTTTTTTCAGTCAGATTTCGGAGGGGGATAAATCCCAACTATCCCCCCCTCTGTATACGTGCCTGGGTACCATGTACGAGTCTATCGCTATCCTTTACATTTTCAAGGACAAATAATAGCATGCGCACTCTCTTTCTTTCAATAGATGAACTACACGCTGTGTAGGTACTCTTCTATCGCATGAGATGGTTCGCTGGGACGCTGTCGCACGTATTCACTCGCAGCAATATTTTATTTTTTTTAACTCGTCAACCGGAATTCTGGACTGATTTTTCGCAGACAACCCTATACCACCGTGATCGTAATGAAATAATCTTTATTTTAATTTAACTTTAATTCATTAACCAGACCGGTGCAAGTTACTATTTTTTTTTACCTGTTTATACCTGCCTACCCAAGAGTTGTGACGGGAAAAAAATTGTCAACCCAACGTTTGTATATTCTATGGGCTACATACTTTCGATTGGTAAGGAATTTACCTTGCAGATATGTCGGCTTGAAAATGTTCAAGCCGACATATCTGCCATATAAAAATACAGATATAATTTTTATAAAATTTTTCAATATTATCAATTTTGTCAATTTTCCTCATTTATTTTATCTTTTTACAGTTTTATCAGTTTTAATCTCTTATATTTGTCAATTATTATTATATACATAGGTACTCAAAATGATAATAATAAAAACCGCATCAACCTCCGTTTCGTAGTTTAGAAGAACTACGCAGTCACACGATTTTGCCTTGAAGATACTTTCTATACAAGGTGGAGACGACAATACAACAAAAAATTAAACGGCGTATCCATAATGACGTTCCCATTCTGTATACAAAAATTCAATTGAATATATTCAATAGTTTAGTCATTATAGCTCGGCAAAATCCATAGCCGGCTCGGGCTATTTCGTTTATCCACCCCAAAAATCCACCCTAAGGTGGATATTCTGAAATGTATGTTCGAGAATTCACCCAAGGCCTAGTTGGATAAACGGAATTTATAGGCTTAGGGTGGATCCGGCAAACATTACATTTAATTTGTTCGAAACACTCTTTTTTTTTTTCGAAGCTAGGATTTATTTGACAGTTCCAAAATACTCTTAAGCATTAGTAGAGCCAGTATTTTAATTTTTTTTTGTATGGTAGTCTCCACATTGTATAAAGATGATAGATTTATTATTTTAATGTAGGAAATACACAGATATTGGGTATTTAGTTTGGCTACATAAAAAGTTAATCGCAACACAACGCACACACACATGTATGTCACAACATTTTATTGATTTTGTATGAGTCTATTTTAATTTTATTATAATTTATTTTCTATACTACCTTATTATTTATTTATTATAGCGGACAGACACTTCCCTATGTTTATTATTCTAGCGTATGGCACTCGTGGGTTGCAGCTGAAAATCAGCGTCAGGTGTTACACTTTGTGTTGTCATCTGACATTATGCTGAGCTGAGGCCCTTTTGGCATTACAATAATTTGTTTTCTGTTTTTTATAGTTTTAAGGTGTATTTTTTGTAATGCCAATAAACGCATTTTTCTTTCTTTCTTTCTTTCTTACCTATTAACCAAACCGGTGCAAAGTAAAACAAAAATAAAAAATTAAATGTTAATTTAATCATATTCTGGACTGAAATTTTTTAGACAACCCATTTGCGATAATTTTATTGACATATTTAATTGAATATAAAATACTTTTCATCCATTAACCAGCTCGGTGAAGGTCCTTCTATGGGGGGATCCTATAGTACAGCCTGTTACTTGTTCATACAATGTCCGCGATTGATCTCTTTGGTGATTAGAACTTTTACTAACAATATCCACATTCCAAATTCAAATAACTTTTAGTCCCTAGGGATTAAAAAGCTATTTTGGTCCCTGTTTACGAGGATTAAACTACGTCATTTGAATAGATGTGATAAAAAAATATTTTCCAACAAACTTTTTAAAATATTGCACACGTCGTGATAAAATGACTGGACTTATTATTTTCGTGAGAATTTTATAATTTACCGAGTCAATCATTTTTTTTAAATAAATTTTCTTAGTTATGTGAAACTATCTAACAGTTTCAAAAGTGTCGATAAAAGTGTATCGTATCAAACTTGGCTATGTAATTTTGCTTTATTCATACAGTCGGGGTCACTGAGACATGGGATCACAGTTTTTCTATAACTTTGATTTATATCTATGTCGAACTAATGTACTCGATGTGTACTGGAAGTATATACCTTCTTTCTCGACCTGCACGAGCGGCACGAGGTCGCCCTCCGCGGGCGCGAGCCCGGCGCGCCGCAGCCGCTCGGACACGGCGCGGTTCCACAGCAGCGACTGGTACGAGTGCAGGTACAGCAGGCGCGTGTTGCGGGCCAGCTGGGGGGGGGTATGAACATTGTTAAAGAAATGTTTACGAAGAAATAACTATGAGTCGACACAGGTCACGTCACGTGACAGCAAGTCGTTGGGCGCCTCGGCGAGGGCCCGGATGAGCCGCGCCTCGTTGTGCGCGGCCACGCGGCGCGGTAGTAGCTTACCTTCCCAAGGGCCCCCAGCAAGTCGTTGGGCGCCTCGGCGAGGGCCCGGATGAGCCGCGCCTCGTTGTGCGCGGCCACGCGGCGCGGTAGTAGCTTACCTTCCCAAGGGCCCCCAGCAAGTCGTTGGGCGCCTCGGCGAGGGCCCGGATGAGCCGCGCCTCGTTGTGCGCGGCCACGCGGCGCGGTAGTAGCTTACCTTCCCAAGGGCCCCCAGCAAGTCGTTGGGCGCCTCGGCGAGGGCCCGGATGAGCCGCGCCTCGTTGTGCGCGGCCACGCGGCGCGGTAGTAGCTTACCTTCCCAAGGGCCCCCAGCAAGTCGTTGGGCGCCTCGGCGAGGGCCCGGATGAGCCGCGCCTCGTTGTGCGCGGCCACGCGGCGCGGTAGTAGCTTACCTTCCCAAGGGCCCCCAGCAAGTCGTTGGGCGCCTCGGCGAGGGCCCGGATGAGCCGCGCCTCGTTGTGCGCGGCCACGCGGCGCGGTAGTAGCTTACCTTCCCAAGGGCCCCCAGCAAGTCGTTGGGCGCCTCGGCGAGGGCCCGGATGAGCCGCGCCTCGTTGTGCGCGGCCACGCGGCGCGGTAGTAGCTTACCTTCCCAAGGGCCCCCAGCAAGTCGTTGGGCGCCTCGGCGAGGGCCCGGATGAGCCGCGCCTCGTTGTGCGCGGCCACGCGGCGCGGTAGTAGCTTACCTTCCCAAGGGCCCCCAGCAAGTCGTTGGGCGCCTCGGCGAGGGCCCGGATGAGCCGCGCCTCGTTGTGCGCGGCCACGCGGCGCGGTAGTAGCTTACCTTCCCAAGGGCCCCCAGCAAGTCGTTGGGCGCCTCGGCGAGGGCCCGGATGAGCCGCGCCTCGTTGTGCGCGGCCACGCGGCGCGGTAGTAGCTTACCTTCCCAAGGGCCCCCAGCAAGTCGTTGGGCGCCTCGGCGAGGGCCCGGATGAGCCGCGCCTCGTTGTGCGCGGCCACGCGGCGCGGCAGTAGCTTGGCGGCGGCGGCGGGGCCGCTCTCCTTGTACGTCAGGAGCGCCTTCTCCATGGGGCCCTCGCGGTACTCGAGGATCATGTCTATTGCCTGGAATGGAGGGAATATGGTGTGTAACTGACTTTTTTATTTGTAAAAACATGCTCAACGTAACGTAAGTCATAAATCCAAGTTATAGCACAGTTCAATTTCAATAGGAAGAAATAACGATAAGAACAACATAACATCACGCCTTGTTTCCCCGAAGGACGAAGGAACAATGATACGACACGAAAAGATAAGAAATAATAACAAAACATATAAAACTAAGAAATAAGGCCGCATTGAGACGGTCGCGCGATCAATCAAGTCGCGTTTGTCATGTTGTTACATCAAAATTCATACAAACAATCACGTCGATCGCGTACTCGCGCAGCGATCGCTGACACAAAAAAAACTTGTATTCTTGAAAGTTGAAACCATGCCTTAATCCTTACCAAAGAGAGAAGTTTGATATGAATTCAGACACGTAACCCAAAGGGTACGTATATTTATTAAAAGACAATACTAAAAAAACGGGGCAGTCTGGGACTGCCGATTGAAGTGAAAACTAAGTAACGCCATCTAACGAAAATGTCAGGAATTTATACGGCTTGCTGTCAGTACAAGAATATATAATAATTGTAGCTCTATTAAAAAAAAAAACAAAATAAAAAACAGTGCGCTACTGTGCTGGCAATAAAAACTTGAACATGAACGTTGTGCATTTCTACTCTTCCTCCGTCTTACGAATTTTTGATCAGGTCAAGTGTTCTGACGCGAGTTTAGCATTTTTTACCCATCCCAAAAAAAGTGCACAACGCCGCTAAAGAAGTTTTCACTTCAAAAACTAACTTGCACTCACTGCTCAAAATATTTTTCATCACACCTATTCGAAAAACGACAATTGCCTATAGAAGATAGCGGGAGCAAAATTCAATTTTGCTCCCATGGGAGTTTGAGGTTTCTCTCTGTTGATTGGTCCACTCCGTGCTTCTTTTCTGATAGCGTACTGATTTGCGCAGTTAGGTTGGAGGCGCTCGCGTGAAGGTTTAATGTAAAAAAAAATCGAGTTAGTAGCTTTTTATTTTTCTCATAGGTAGTGATGAAAAATTGTGCGTATATTGAATTCCTCGCTAAGCTCAGGATTCTACTATAGAATCCTTCGCTTCGCTCTGAATTCAAAATAGGGCCCTGGAAGAACAAAATATTACTTTGTCCCCTTGTAACACAAATAACTAATAGGCAGTCGTGAGAAAAATCGGATACCTACGTGATAGAAGCCATTGTATTGATGCTCATGTTTCCACAAACCCAGCATCAAGTGTCGTTTAATCCTTAGGACGGAACAAAAAGGCTTCTCTCTTGTAACAAAAAGGCTTCTCTCTTGTAACAAAAAGGCTTTTCTCTTGTTACAAGAAGGGTTACAGGTATCGCAATGTACTAGTTTACTTTGTTTAAATGCGTATTCCACAATTATATGCCAAAATCATTAGCAATAAACAAATTACATACCTCTTTAAAATTCCCCTGCAGCAGCTTCAAGCCAATGTTATATGTAGGAGTGTCGACCCGCGAGCCGAAGCGCTGCAGGCCGTAGTAGTTGATGAAGCCGTGCTCCTGCAGGTGCGCGCAGGCCGTGTCGACCAGCTCGTCGGGGGCTGTGACGTTGCGGAGAGCTATGCGGAATCTGGGGAAACAGCGTTATTATTTTTATAATCTGCACACTCATACCTAGATAGTGTTTTTAAATAAAAGTACAAAAATAATTGTTATTATCCATATAAAAGCAACAAATTGCAATAGTGTATGTGGAAAGAAAGAACGGAAATACAATGCTTTCCACATAATGTGTCTTGTGTGTGTGTGCAATTGTGGCGACATCTACAACGCCACATGCGAACTACGCATCACACTGACGTCACGCAGAATACTGCATCGCGCAAGCAGAAATTACCGCGCGACTAGCATATACGCATACATTATCCCGACATCAACCGTCGGGTATTGTGTCTGGTCGAAAGATTCTCCTTTTTTTTACTGAGGATGAGTGAACTTTGCACCCGGTTCCTCATACCTCTATTACGATTGATGCTGATGCCATATTAAAATCATTACTCCTAGGTTTAAAACTGAATAAGTACGTATATCCCACCTGTTCCCTTTAAGCATGCCAAGCTTAAGATTAGTATCCTTGAAGCAGAAGTTCCCAACATGTATGTCCTTCAGATACCGAGTGGCTGCGACGAAGCGGCGCGGGTCGAGGCGGCGCGCGCTGAACCACTGCGACGTCTTCGCGCGACGGTCCTTAGTGCCCGCGTAGCCTAACATGGAAGGCTTTACGCTGCACGCAAAAATAATGAAAAATTCCTTTATCCTATTTGTTGATCCCGCAGAAACGGTAAACCACTTAAACCGGGCGTAAATATAACACATCAACTTTAGAAAGTGAGTGACGCAAGGTAAACATTCTATGTGTTTTATTATTTCTTCCAGAATAAGCAACTTTTCTTTCTCAAAAGAAAAGTTTGGCTGTTTATGAAAGAACATAAACAGCCAAACTTATCCTATGTTGGCCGGGTACCGCAACCAACGTTAAAGGTTGGTCAACTGTACTCCTCAATGAGTTTTACAACATTATAGACCTGCAAAACTATTCACAACTCCTTCGATAACATCAGTTGATGTTTGGCATGGAAGCATTTCGTATGTGAATAGCTATGCTGGCAACTGGGCTATTAGGGCCATAAAAATGTTTAAACGAGCTGAGGGCGCGAGTCTATATGGGAGGGGAATGTATAGCAGGCAAAAAGAAGTAAAAGTTGAAACTCACTGCACCCCTATTCGTTCCGCGATGCGTACAGCTGCATCCATTGTATCACAATTCTCCTTGTGCACTATGAAATGCACATACTCGGCTGGCCACATCCACTTCACTCTGTTGTCTATACGCACTACACAAACCATGAAAAAGCACCATGAAATATAATAATAAAATAGGTTTTTTAGCTAACCCCTGTTTATGTTCATGACAACTATGGTGGTGATTTTGGTCATGTATCATGTTATAAAGAGGTATCCCATCAATAATGCATTCAGAAATCTACCACTGCTCATTGCTCGACAGAGGGTGACCGAATAACGTGATGGCATAGCATAGCATAATCAGCCGTTCCCACTGCTGAGACACAGGCCCCTTTTCTCTGAGAGGGAGTTGACCATAATCCACCACCGCACACCAGTGCAGGTTAATGAACAACAAAAAAAAAGTTGAAAAATAATAATAAAAAAATTTTTAATAGAATAGAAGAATGTCACAATACCTCCTTTCTTAAACTTCTGGAAGCGCATCAGTTTTTTGTCATCAATATTGACAGTGCTGCCAACTATGCTGTCACCAAATGCTTTTTTCACAGCATCATGGATTTTAGTTCTTTGCTCCTTTGTTACCCCTTCCATGTCAATCTGTAATCAAAACTAAGCTAATTAGTAAATAAAAGAATTCAATATGGTGGCAGGTTTACTGAAAACCTCTGACTTGTAATGCAAACCATGTCTGAGAGAAAATTGGAACAAATTCAAAGACTATAAAAATGAAAAACTTTTATTTTCAAATATTTATTGCATTTTATGCCAATGTGGTAAAAATTTTACTATAATTTTAATTTTTAATTGCTACCAATAAAACCATTCTTTTCATCTAATTTACTCAATTTACTAGCATACTTCCTGAAGTATTGGGTCCATTTCATGTGTAAAACACGGCTTACTTTACCTCAACACAGTCAGGATCCGGATCTTTGCTCACTGCTAATGTATTGATTTTATCCCAAGTCTCCATGGGTAGTATCTCCAGGTTATACTTTGTGAGGAGAAGGTCCTCATCCTCGCTGACTGCATCCTCTTCTGGGGCATGCGGTGGCTTCTTACACGTTAGCTTGGCAATCTCACCCTGTTCGTTTATCTCTGATACTTGGAAATCTGAATATCTGTTGGAGATTTGGTTGGGTAAGTCCAGTTGTGTTAGTAGATTTTTTTCAAATCTCTCTGCTTGTGGCCAGAAATTGAAAACTCAACACTGTTTTCTTGACATGCTGCTGGATTCTCAATGCTTGGCTCAATACTGAGAGTACACAAACTGAGTGCACCAAAGAAAAGTCACCTTTTAAAATCACCTGTACAAACCTGGGCTAAGTCAGTAAAAAAAACAGATGAATGACAGCTCACAGCAAGATTTGCTGGTAAGAATAACTCAAGTTGCACTTCAACATAGGTCTGTATTTAATAATAAGGGTTTCAGAATATAAATGATAGTTATGATTTTCAAAACACATAAGTAATACGTTTATAATGCATATAAAAACTTAACAAGCATATTATTTGACTGTATAGTATGTATTAAGGTTCATAACTTTTATGAATGATATTGCTTATTAGTTGGGGAAAAGGATGATAATGATGATTGCTTGTATTAGTTGAGGGAATAGGTTCAATAATATAGCTAGCTCACCTTGATTTAATGATACCATTAAATCCTACATGTTTGCTTATATACTCTGTTACACCAATATCTTCTTCAGAAAGTCGCTTTCCAGGTGAATCCCTCTTTTTCCACACACCCTTGTTTCCAGAATAATTGTTTTGGAACTTGTTGCCACCACTAGGGCCATCAAAACTGCCCCATTGACCCTTAAATCCTCGGTGGTTACCTGACCAACCCCCCCGACCCCCTCGGCCACCTCTAAAGCCTCCTCGCATATTGCGATCACGATTTTCACGGTTCCATGGCCTGTTTTTATTCATTTTCTCTTACAATCAATACGTACTTAACCTATAAACACCGAAGTGCACTATTACGTGCAATATAAGTTAACCGTTTACTTATTAGTTAGAATATATTCCTAAAATTAAAGAAAATTTGACTCAAAGCGCCTCTTTATTAGAATTATCAATTATTTTCTACAAGATCTGAACCAAATACCGACACGCGAGTCGAGAACAGAATCACAGAATTGCAAACACAAACGTTGTTTGCAAAATTGCAAATGTCACTGTCACTGTCAAATTTTCAAGTGTCATTGAATTGACTTCGCAAATTTGGAGTTGCTCTGTTGCGATTCCCGTATTATCTATGGTTGTGATTTTGAATCCTATTTTCGAGCTCGCTTCATTCGCTCTTCAATGAAAACAACATAGCTGAGTCCTGTATTTAAGTGTATTATCTATGTATCTGAGTTAGTTTTCTAGCTCGCCTCAGTCGCCTCCCTCGCTCTTGGATTCTTTTAGTAAGGTCCTCTGAGGTAAGGTCACAATGACAGACTATGCTCTCGAGTCAGGGTCCTCAGAGCCTGGCCACGACTTTGAGCGGGGCGGCAAGCGGCAAGCGGGGCGTTGCCCATGCCACGTACTTGACAGTAGCGTTAGCGGCAGCAACCGCGGTGGACTTTTTGTTTTTTTTTTTTTTGTTTTGATTTTTTTTTATTAACATGGCGTTATCCAAAGTGGCTCTTCTTTGCCTCGAAAGCAGTTCTTATTAACCGACTTCCAAAAAGGAGGAGGTTCTATGTTCGACTTTATGTATGTTTTTTTTTTTTTTTTTTTTTTTTTTTATGTATGTTCACCGATATCTCCGCCATTTGTGGACCGATTTTGAAAATTATTTTTTTTGAAACAGGATATTTTGAATATGCAGGAAGGAGTGCACGCGTCCGATAATTTGTTCCCAGCTTATCCCTAGACGGTGTTGATCACAGATCATGTAACTTTAGTTATTGAGATAGAGCTCGTACAGAAATGGTCTAAAACTGACAACTTCTACGGCCCCCTAATTCATTATTTTTGAAGATAAAAACATATAAAAATTATATTTGTTCTCTACTCGATGCGCTATAAACAATGATACCCCACATGCCAGGGTCAGTTTGTATTTTTTTTCAAAATGTTGGAACCATCATCAATTCCGCTATCTAACGATGGCGGCTATATACATGGCTATTGGAGGTGCAACATTATAACACTCTTGGATTATTCCGAACCTGACCCGGAAAACCTAACCCGGTCGCGGTTTAGGTTCGGAATTTAACATTACGTAGTTATGGATTGAGAGGACAGAAATTTTGATGGGTAAAAAAGCAGTCAAAACATACTTCATGAAAAGTGAGAAATTGTTCATTGTAGATTTTCCAAACTATTTTATTCGTCCAGCCGAGCCGCTCAGTCCACCCCTGCACTGCCGTCGTCCGTACCGCTCTGAGTGGTGGCATCTCATTCACTCGCCCATACATTTGTTCAAGCCGCGCAGGCGCGACCGCGCCTCTCGCCGCTGCCGCGAAACGCTTGGCAAATACCGCTCCCACTGCCGCTGTGAGCGGCGCGCCGTGGCATGCTTCATACATTTCTATACATTTGTTTTTACCGCTCACCGCCCCGCTCACCGCTGCCGCTGCTAGCGGCAAGGTCGTGGCCAGGCCGTCAGGGATGCTATTTTATTTATTTTGTAAAAAAATGTCCTCCTATGAGGTTCGCTATAGTCAGATAAATAAAAAAGGCCCCAACATATTTTGATACAGCGCCATTGGATACAATATAAAAATAACTGTCTGTCAGCGCGCCCATAATTTATTTATTATTATTTAGGTACCTATCTATCCGTGACATCACTGCGGGCCCTATCAGAATACCAGCGCTGCGACTTTTAGTATTAAATGTCGCAGCATCGTGCTGAGATAGGAGCCTTTTGGCATCGCACAGGACTCCTTCTTTTTTACTTTGTTTTATTTTTATTGTTTTTTATTTCTTATTGATGTTTCAATGTGTTTTAGTTTAGTTTGTGATCTCCTGTGCTTGTCCCAATAAATAATTTTTCTTTCTTTTTTCTTCTTTCACCAGTCACCACCGCAGGCCGCATCAGTCTGAACGATTGCCATGTATTCAAGTTTTTTTAAATATTTTGTTTACGTGGCGAATATTGAATGCGACTGCGAGCACCACTCATTCTACCAGTTACGCTGCCCGGTTTGGCCACCATGTATATTCACCGAGATATCTCTGGTAGTCTAAGAAGAATTTGCGAGAAGTAATCCGAGGAGGCTTGGTTAGATGTTAAGCAAATTAAAATATTGTGAGGTTTCTTCGTGTTTACTTTGCTAAAACCTACCCTCAGCGGGGTTAAGCCCCCAAATGCCAATCCTGGATCCGGCACTGGAGGCTGCGGTGCCTCCGGCTCGCAGTTTCGAACATCTCTAGTAATGTAATTATTACTAGAATACAACCGAATTATATACATATTACTACTAGACTAATGCGTCGATCAAAACTACTCAAACATAAACAACCTACTTTGCATTATGCAAATCTACTCTTGCCTTGCCTTGGTTTTGTGAAATCAATTTGTCTAGATCGGTAAAGCAAGTCTCATAAAACGCCTCCTACACGGTAGCCAACCGCGTCCCGACAGAGGTGACCTTGGTGGTTTACAACCGTGTAGACGATGTTTACGACTATACGTTGAAACAAATTAGCCGGTCGCCAACCAAGGTGACCTCTGTCGGGGACGCGGTTGGCAACCGTGTAGCAGGCGTTACATTCTCCTGCCCTTATCCCAATTTATTTCGGGCGGCACAACATGGCCCTTTCTTCCACATTTATCTAATAATCGTCATCTCGGTAGTCACCCTCTTTCTAGCCATATTATCTTTCACACAGTCCATCCATCATTTCTTTGGTTCCTTACTCTTATAGCCATCGACATTCATACTCAAAACTTCGAAATTTTCCTCATCCCTCCGCATCACATGCCCATACCATTATACCATGACAACCGATTTCCGCACAACTTTTCGGTCACCAGTGCCACTTTCAGACTTCCTGTTATGTACGAGCATTTCTTGTTCTTTTCATTCGTGTAACACCACACATCCCTCTTAGCATTCTCATTTCACCTGCATACCATTCATCCCTTTTGTGGCCCATCATTCTGTTCATTCTGATCCATACAATACAGGTCCAACAATTGTACTATATATCTTCCCCTTAACTTTAAGGGGAATGCGGTCGTCACAGATTGTTACCATTTCATCCATCCAGTGTTAATTATGTGCTTAACCGCCCGATCTACTTCGTCATCGCTTTGCATGAGTGAACCGAGAATCCGAAAGTCGGAGCAAAATCTGACGAAAGTCTACCTACCACTGATAAAATTATCCGAACGTAAACTTTCCCGCGTTTTTGCTTTTTCATCTGTCAACACAGGTCAACACAAACAACAAAGAGAAGAAACAAAAGTGTCACTCAGTGTCAGAAAGAATAGAATGAATCTATCCACAGACTAAGACCTAAGTAGCATACATAGTCTATCAATCCGAAAATTGTTGGTTGGTCGCTGTTGGTCGTTGTTGAACTTTTTTTTATTGTTACGATCGACGGCATGAAAATCATTGGAAACGTCTCTTCAAATTAAATCGTACAACAATTTAATAATCATATCATGCCTGTGAAGCCAGTGAACAGAAGTGGTGAGTATTATTCTAGTCTATACGTTACGTTCAAGATTTCGGTTCCGCGTCAATTTGAATCAAACTTGTATTTTTTTCCTATGACTATGAAAACTTATTAGGAACAACTTTTACAGATAACAGCCCAGCTAGAATGAGAGCAAAGACCAAAACTCGCAGTTCTCGCGCAGGTTTAAAACTACCTGTGGGCAGAATCCATAGGATTCTCAAAAACGGCAATTACTCATCCCGTACTGGTGAAGGCGCGGCAGTGTACATGGCTGCGGTGCTTGAGTACTTAGCTGCTGAGATATTGGAGTTGGCTGCAAAAGCAGCTGAAGATAATCACAGAACCAGGTGAGTTTGCACAAATTATAATGAACCTTGCAGGTACCCACATCCATTATTTTAAATCCACTCCTTAACAGTACATACTATGAATGTTCCCAAAACATTAAATGCATTCATTTGTGGAATATCCATCCTTCTTGTTCTAGTTATGAGACCTGAGGAGTCACACTCACTTTTAATGCAGTCCCTAGTCCCTCATGCGGCATGACAGGCTTTACGTGCTGCATGCATTCATGACCGTTTAGATGTATGGCATGATGTGAATGACATGCAAACTACGTGCTGGCAGTTCATTGTCAATTTTTCATCATGCAATGAAAAATGCATGACGCATGATGGAGCATGATAATTCACAGCTATTGCATGCGATGCAGCATGATGGACCCACAGAGTCCTTCATGCAGCAGATAATTCACATATTCTAAATCAAAGAATTACATGTCATGTCGCAAGATCATCTATGAGACTACCTTCACTTTTTGAAAAAATGATTCTCATTTTTACTTACAATAGACTAGACGAGAGTAGATAAATAACTACTTAATTATTGTTTTAATATTAAGCAATGTTTGTATGTTTCTAGAATCTCACCTCGGCATATTTTGCTGGCTGTCCGCAATGACGAAGAACTATCCAAAATGCTGGAAGGTGTGACCATATCACAGGGTGGTGTGATACCACATATTGAACAAAAGCTCTTACCAAAGAAAACAATGAAGAGTCAACAAACCACTAATAGTTCATCACAAGAATACTAATGTCAATATTCCAAGTTATCTAAAATGTTAATATTTTTCAAATGATTTTGTTGTAACAATGCCTTGGCCAATCAAGATGGAATTGAGGTTTAGAACAGAAAGAACATCATTCTATATACTGTACAGAATGTAAGTGTAACCTTCATATCTCCCTAATTTGTTAAGTTTGAGTAGGTTGGCTTCCAAAGCTAATCATGTTAAAATACCCCCTAAATTATATAAGTGAATTGTTGGATAATGCTTATCGTTTTCACGATAAGTTTAAGTTGTAACAGTTATTTTTAAATTATAAAATAAAAAAAGATAAATAAACTATCTGCATTTTCAATTACATATTTTAGCTACTTGCAGGCCTTTCAATGTAATCTAAATGTCGCAATCTACCCACAAAGTTGTTATAACACCAATAACTAACTTTAAATTCGGATTGGTGTCTTTGGTTTTGAATTTTCGTTTTATGCCACCGTCTTCCGAAATTAAAGTTATTTTTCACTTTGTAGTGTTTTATTTTGGAAGTCTGTTTTTATTTTTCACTTTTTAGTTGTGGAGGTACCACAACTAAAAAGTGCAAACCCCACACAAATTCGAATACCACTATGCACTTGCTATGCAAATATCAGTGACAGGAAGTTATCATCATAATATCATCTGTATAAACTAAGTGGGATAAATATGTATTATTGAAGTTAACTCAAAAACTATCCAAGCAAAGTTAATAAAATTCATATGGGACCACCTCGGGAACTTACCCTTTCAAACAAAAAAAGAATAATCAAAATCGGTTCATAAATAACGACGTTATCCGTGAACAAACATAAAAAAAAAATATACGATCGAATTGAGAAACCTCCTGTTTTGAAGTCGGTTAAAAATGGCGATGATGATACGTGCCAGCTTCCATAGAAAAATGATATCCCAAACCCCCTCAATAGGTATGTAAGTAACTTAGGGTGGTGGACATCTGATGGAAGATGCGTCGCATAACGCCGGAAAGGGCAAGTAGACAATAAAACACTCAACCCTACAGGCCACACGTCATAACGCGCGAATAATACGTACTTACGGTTCACCGAACAAAAGGCTCGAACGATCCGTGTATTCGCGCGACGAACGATCACGTTTAAATAGGATGCAGGGAGACACTCGCCCGATGTTGCGTTAGTGCGTCGAGCGTACTAACGAAGTTACGGCCGACGCATCTTCCGTCAGATGTGCGACCACCCTTATGTGTCTAGAATAATAAATGAAAAACAACTTCAACCAGTCTTGTAAATGACATGTAATTTTAAATACTGTAAACAAGAGATCTGTTATTTAATTCCATTATATTAGGTAGGTACAATGTTTATAAACTTACACACAGATTTACTTTATAAAATCAAAAAATACATCTATTCTGTATTAAAAACGTCACATATTTCTGAATATTCTTTTAACATGTAATTTAACACCTTTACTTCTAAGATATTTTTGAGACTATTACACATGAAATAAAGTGAATTTCACTTTTAGCATCTATTTTCACTTTGGTTCCAACATTACAAAATTAGTTATTTCTGTGCGATGTTGTTTGTATGAAACAAAAACACACTGGCAACTGTAAACAAACTGGCTGAAACTAAAAAGAGTGGAGAATATTATATGTCAAGTTTATTTCTAAAAAGCTGAACTGGTATCACAGAAGATACAGATACACTTATTAATATTATCCTGAAATGGTAATTTGTACTTCTACTGACTTGAATACAAAGGAATCTGAAACATAAATATTCAAAAAGTCTACATAATAATTATACTTTGTACTTTCTTGACCACTGTGACTATGAAATGATAGATTTAACTATTTTAAAATGAATAGTATACTACCCCCTTACTAATAAACGTTGTATATCACCTGTATAGTTACACACCGATTTCTCTCTTTCAGTCGTCAGTAATTTGACATTCGGAGGAAGAAGACAAAGCGTTGTGTAACTATACAGGCGATATACAACGTTTATTAGTAAGGGGGTTTATTGTTTAAGCTGGCTCATGATTACTGAAAAGTGAAACTCACTTTATATAAGTAACACAAATAAAATTAACGTAACAAAATAATCATACGACTACAATTAAAATATACAATGATGTCTGATCATACAATTTAATACAAATTAATATAATTTATATCAAAGGAACATTGGGTATAGTATAACTACGTACCTAGGGCACATACAAAAAATACTACAATTATTGTACCTATCTAAAAACTATGAATAATGTTAAAATGAATACTTTATAAAATACCAAACTAAATGTAAATGTAGCACATCAAAAAATATACAAGAAAATCTTTTATTTAATAAATGCAATTTCATTGATCTGAAGTGTATAACTTTAAATAAATGTCGAGTCAATTCAGCGGTGAACTTGAACAGATAACATAAGTGTCATAGACTGGGTTTAGAGAATTCAACAACATCCATTTATTTACCTTCTCCACTGCAACGCGTTAACCCAACGAGCGAGACTAGAAGTGGCAGTTCCGCTCTTGCTTACCTCTCGCCACTTTTAATCCCTCACTTTCAGTCGAACGGGCAGTAATTCTCAACATTTATCAAAAGTACCTATACTTACTCCATTTGAAATAAGATTAGACATTTAAATAAACCTTTTTTACAGTCTGTTCAACCGATTTTGACTTATATACCGTGGGTATATGGCATTAAAAGCAAAAAAGTGGTTACAATACCAACTATTTACTGCAGCTGCCATTTGTCATGCTACCAACGCAATAGAAGTCAAAATCGGATGAACGGACTGTAAAAAATGTTTATTTAAATGTCTAATCTTAATTCAAATGGAGTTGTAGTTATAATAACTTAATTCGAGGTGGACTGCTGGAACCACAAGATCTTCACATGGAATATACGACGAAAATAGCAACAATTTAATTGATGCTTTGATCAAATGTAACAGCAGTCCATCACGAATACATGTAGAGAATTATGAACGTATTTATGAACAGTTAGGCTTTATTTAACATGGAGACGTATTAAATGACATAACATCTATAACTGCGTGTGGCGAGGGGTCAGTGAGATCTCTACCTCTGGTCAGAAAATCAAATAAAAGTATACTTAATATAATAACTAGTAAACATAAAACTATAATAATATAAAAGAACCAAAGGATTGCACAAAGGTAATGACTTATTATGTACCTACAGACTGAATTATGTTACTGACTAACCAACCATATAAAATCTACTTTATTTGCGATTTCTTTACTAGATTTATGTTAACGCGAATGTTGTTCGTGTATATGTAAAAAAGTAATAAGACATGCATAAGTGACATCGAGTTATAAATGGGCACGACCGAGTGGCTAGCTTCAGACAAACGAGCGCAGACTTCTAGTACTTCAAAATATCAAAGCCTGCCTCATTTTACTCTAAAATGTTGTAAACAATCAAAACTGATAAACTGGCTGATATTTGTGTCTGCTTCTCTAAAATATGCCTAAAAACAGTCAGCTGCAAATCCCGTCAAAGGTTCCGAAAGATCA
Source organism: Conistra vaccinii (assembly GCA_948150665.1). Taxonomy (NCBI): domain Eukaryota; kingdom Metazoa; phylum Arthropoda; class Insecta; order Lepidoptera; family Noctuidae; genus Conistra; species Conistra vaccinii. Next base: position 1,021,699 of record OX411321.1, read on the forward strand.
GTCTTCTTCACGATGTGCTAAAACAAGCCCTATGAATTACATCTGTACCGTATAGTATACACAATGCTGTAAGTACTTATTTCTGGATTGATAGAAATATTCGTGTGCGCTTTCGTTACTTAGCTCTGTCGATGTGACTTATTCATTCAGTGTTAAGATAATGAAGCATCATTTGGCAGTGTTTGGTAACGCCTACAGGCATTGAAATTGAAAAAAAATATTGTATGAATAAATTCTGAGATCATTGTCAAAGAGATAAAACGAGCTGAAAATTTTTTTTTACTCGTAATTGGTCGCTTCGAGAATTTAATATTTATACATTATTATAATGAGCAAAATTCAAACACTCATTACAATATTTAATTTAGAGAATAAAAATACATAATATAACCCACTGCATTCTAGAATTCAAACACTCCATGAACTAATCATTCTAAATAGCATTAGTGAGACAAGAGATATAAAATAGTGTTGTTCGTATATTTGGGACATCAATGCCCACTAACGCCACCTAGGGACACTTCGCTCTCTCACAACAACAAATAGTTGGCCGCAGGAAACATGCTATTCAAGACATACTTTGAATTCCCATTCAGTGATTGTAAAGTACGTGTAACAAGCTCAGGATTTAAATATAGAAAATTGGCAACAATGAAAAATATAGCATTATATAAAAATTGTTAATAATATAGAATAGTTTGTTTGTTCAAATTAGGCTAATGTCTGTATAAATAACTTTATTCTTGCATACTACCATGAAAACTAAATATTTTTTCAAGATTTTTATAATTCACTTGAAGATGCTTCAAGAGTATGTAAGGGAGCGAACCAATAGTTGGGTCAATGATAAATCAGTCTTAAGTATCGACAGTAACAACAATCGGCCTAGTTTGAACCAACGCAACGCGAGCGGTAGCCCACTCATCAACATTATATAAATACACAACCATATAAAATGCACTCACACACGAAAGCATGTTGTATACTTTGTATTGCTGTATTGTCGTGTGATTCGCTACTAATTTGAATTAAATGCTATGCTTTGTGCCCACCATTACTTATCAATTATCATCATACTAGCCTTCTATATGGGGATCGGCAGTCTAAACGGATTAAGCTTCATTCCAGTATTTTAAAACAGTCTGCAATATTGATATCGAAATGGTAGAGGCAAAACATTGCTGATTCACAGTTACATAATATTTTAGAGAAATGAAAAAACATTCATATTTTCCATGCACACTTTTAGTTGCGATTTCCCATAAAAAACTTTTTACACTAACTACCTTATATATGTGTGACAGACAATTTTGGCTGGACTGGTTTATTGATGTGACCTAAAAAACTAACAAGACAAACTCATCAAACGCAAGCCATGCATACATATCTCATACTAAAACATATATTTTTTTAAACATCATAAAATAATAGTTATAATATTGCTCTGCCTAAATTGCTATTGTTACATTAACATTTCGCCCTGACGTTACACTCCTGCAATCCCTTTCTAGTGACATTTTGTCTATAGAAGTTCTTCGTTGATCTATCAAAATGAAACCAATTGCGATAGCAAGAGTCACGTATATAGGGGACATAGACATACAAGCGATTACATAATTCAACATCAACTGCCATACAAAATGTTTGTAAAAGCTTATTTTATGAGCTTATTGAGCTGAGAGCACTTGTGTTATTATCACATATATTCTTATCAGTCGAATGCAGAACTAGTTTCTGCATTGGGTCTATAATTATTTTAGAATTTTCTTCGTTCGAATTTTGTTCTTTGTTCATACTGTCTTCTTCTTCGGGTACGTCCGTTTCGTTCACCGTTTTATTATCAAAATACGGGAAGAAATCGTAATGAGATTTACCATTGCTTATCTTAGATTTTTCTTTAATACATCGTTTTTTTTCGTCGTTTTTTATCGTGGATATGTTGCGTTTTGAGAATTCGTCCCAGCCCTCTGTCGTCTTGCCGTGCATGGGATTCCAGTCTTTTCTGAAGGAGCTTGAGGGTTTCATTTCGTTTGAGGAGAACTTTTGTTGGATGTCATTGATTTGGTTGTGGTTTTCTCGGGTGGATACTATTTGGCCGTAGACAGGCGTACAGTATGTTGTGTCTGGTGTATTACCAGTTTTGTTATCTCTGTTTGAGTGGCTCTGGTTAATTTGACAGTTGTTCATACCTGAGTCAAACTCTGACTTTTGCCCAGCATTAAGAAGTATTTGCTTGGAGGACTTCACAGGTTTCTTTTCGCCATGAGAGCCTCTGTTTGGGGAGCCACCTTGCTTCATTTGACTGTTGTCATCTTCATTCATGTTATCTTCACCAATGCCATCTATGTCGTAAACCTGAAAACATTCATATGTTGTGATAAATAACTGTGACATCATCATTTACGTTGAGTGATTTTCTGTAGACTTAGAGTCCCCGCGGACAACAGACTTTCTATCGGAAGATACACATCAAAAGTGTCTAGGGATCAACATATATTTTTGCAATAACTTTTCTCCTGATTGATATTAATTAAAATTTTCTTTAAGGATTCATCAAATAAAGTGTTTTCGTTTGTCACAGTAACGATAAACCAAGTCACCTTTGCATTAATAAAGAAATTTGCCATTTTCCTAATAAAGGGATTTTTGACATTTGAACCACTAACATTAAAGTTCGAAAAAAAGACTGAAATAACAGTTTTCTTTAAAATTTTATTGGGTAACTTAAACAATTAATAATCCGTGTTTCTACCGCGAACACTAACAACACAAGAACATCGGTTTGGCATACTCAAAATGAGTTCATCCAAATCACGCTGTGGAATGGCCGCCCATGTTCGTTGCAACAACAAAAAAAGGTCTTCTTGCGACTGGATACCCTCCATATTCGGCAGAGCTCTTCTCTGTAGCATATCCCATGCATGCTCAATCGGGTTCAAGTCTGGCGACTGAGCAGGCCAGGGCAGGACATTGATGTTAGCTGCGGCGAGAGTCTGTCTTACAACTCTTGCGGTGTGCGGTCGTGCATTATCATGCATTAACTGAAATAAGGGACCGATTTGCACTTGTAGAGGAACGATGACGTCTGATACAATCGTCTCAGCATAAATTTGAGCGTTGAGGTTGCCTCTGATCCAAATCAACTCAGTTCTTCCGCCGATCCAAATACCCGCCCATACCATGATGGTTCCACCACTATAAGGATGGACTTCCTGGCAGTCTTGTATCCGGTCTCATACCAAAACGAGACTCATCAGAAAAGCACACGAAACGCCATTGTTCTTCTGCCCAATTTCTGTGTTCAAGAGCCCATTGATATCGAATCCTACGATTGTGCATTGCTATAGGTGGTACCCGTAGCGGTCTTCGGGAATGAAGGTTCACTTCATGCAAGCGGTTTCTGACTGTTTGGTCGCTAATTAAGTTCCCTGAAGAGTGACGAAGCCTCACGGCTAACATCATGGCGGTTATTGTTGGAGCTCTTCGAGCTAAGATTTGAATGTATCGGTCTTGTCTCCGTGTGGTGCAGCGATACCGTCCTCCATGGCGCTCAGCCACGGTACCAGTGCTTCGGTAACGTGTCCAAAGTCGACTGATAACACTCTGACTTGTATTCAGAGCTAAAGCCACAGTACGTTGCCGGGAACCAGCTTCTATCATTCCCACGGCTCTGAGCATTTCTTCCCTGCTTAAATGACGTCGCTGCTCCATAATAACGTTGGTTTTAATCAGTAGTAGGGAAACAGTAGCACTAATAATGTCTTCAATGCGTTGTATGGTTGTATGTTTTTATAGGGAAAATATTGACAGCTGATTTTCATCTTTTACTCGAATTTGATTCACAGTTCCTGATTCAAATTATGAAATGCACCAAAAAGGATCCATATAAATTTATAAAATCATAAATTTATTACAAAGCCACATCTCAATCTCAAGAAATCCGCATAAAAATGCTTGATCCCTAGACACTTTTGATGTGTGTAGTTTGATCGGGTTAGGGTAGATACTAGCGCGAACACTAGTAGGCCATCTAAACAGTCGGGTTAGTGGTGAGTGCAGACAGAAGTCGGCCGACTGCTTTCGACTATTTTAAGTTTTTTAATAAAGCGCAGGTTTTTTTTTTAATATATAAGGTCCCATTAAAATAGATGGACAAACTTTTAGTAATCATTCAGACCACCAAAATAAGGCCAATGGTAAAAAAAATATTAAGAAAAACGCATAGATACAAATTTTTTGTACTTACAAGAAAAATAAATCAGCTAACGAAAATACACCAAAAATGTTAGTCACCCAATGCTATTTATTATTTTTGTCAAAATAAAATCACTTTTTTTTTGCATGGATATCTTTGGTTAGACGTACTGAACGCTGTGTTACAATTTGTCGCATCTATTTTAATGGGACCTTATATAGACGTTTCGACAAGCAGCGATGGAGTAGAATAGACCTGGGCCATCATGAAATATACGCATAACCATCCGGGGCTCAGAAAGCTCGGAGCAACCTGAACTATCGGCCGACTAAACAATCGGTAAGTTTGCGCGCGTTAAAGAGCGCCGTCGACCGATAGATCGCAATTAAGTTTGAAGGTCATCGTTCAGCGGCTAAACGATGGTCATTTAACTTTTAACATCTCAACTTAATTGGTCCATTTGATTCAGGGCAAATTGGCTGTAACAGACAGACAGACACACAAGTAATCATATAAGTGTTCCGTTTTTTTCCTTTTGAGGTACGGAACTCTTAAAAAGACAATTCAAAGATAAGCACAAACCTTATACATGACATCCTGGTTCATTCCCTTCTCTCGCTCCCTCTTGTTCTGGACAGCAAGCCACACATCCTTCAGTTCTCCAGCTAAGTCTCTATCTTTCATGATGATAGGACTCCTTGCTAGCACAAGCCCTGGGTTCATAGCCTCCACGAAGTCACAGAGGAGGCTCACTAGGGCTTCACGATCCTGGAATGATATTATCAGGAAATATTTGACAGGCAAGATATGAGCATGAAGTTTGGATTGAATTCAAGTTAGAAATGGCTATAACCAATTGCTAAATGAAATATTTGGGGAACATAATATAATATATGCACAACATTACCAACATAGATCCAAGTTATTGCACACACAACCAAGATTACTTATGTCTGGACTTTAAAAGAGATTGTGCCCTCTGAGATTGTTTCGGCCTTTCTTCTCAGAGTAGTCAGATAGGAAACGACAACCTCATCTAGCTTATTTTTAACATATTTTTTTAATATGACATGTGATTTCAATATCCTATTTACAGAATAAACAATTTCATTTCATTTCACTTTCAATAAACACAGACTAAGCTATGAACATTATAATATGAAATAGTTTGGAAAATCCAAAAGTGCACGCCTCATATCACTCATTCATAAACGAAAAAGAAATTCAAAACATAGTTTCTAACAAAAATTAACAATTTATCACTTTTCATGAAGTATGTTTTGAATGCGTTTTTACACATCAAAATGGGTAAATTTCTAATCTCGCAATCCTTCTATGTTAAAGGGTTTGGTTTCCGCACTTAGTCCTTCAAGTGGACCATTGTGCGTGGGCCATGGCGGCCATTTGGGGGGTTATTCCAACCAGCCCACCTCCCTCCAGAACTTAATTAAAACTCCCAGTCTGTTTAGAACGTCTGTGAAAGATCTGGGTGACCCGAGGGTTTGTGTTCTAATCTGGGTGACGCCTGTGCATTCCAAGAGCACGTGCGCGACGGTCTCCTCAGCCTCCATGCACGCCCTGCACAGAGGACTGTCCGTTATGCCTATTGTGTGGAAGTGTTTGTTTAGCGAGCAGTGTCCCGTGATGGTCCACGTCACCAGGCGCAGGCCGTTCCTGTCCAGGCATAGTTAACGTCTGGTTAGCACGCTATCCAAGGATGGCATAGCAAAGGCTCGCAATCCTTACGTAATGTCAAAGACTATTTACAAAGATAATTATTTACTTGGCGGTTGCTAGGCAACTTACGCACGTCAAGTCAAAGGTTGGAAATATTTAGTTATAGATATTATATTTTAGTTAGTATTTTATTAATTATAATTAAACTTCTTTGGATAAAAGAGCCATTTTCAATAGGGTTCCTTCTATGGCTGAAACGAATGTATAAAAAAAAAATTTACTCAATTAATTGATTTTATAGCAAGCTACAATGTTTTCAGGGTTCATAAATTGACGGACAGGAATATTTTTCAACTATTTTGATGCTTTTCCATTTCTGCTGCATTATCAAAAGTACGGTATTAATCTCCATTTAATCATATATCAATGGTATATAAATTAAGTAGGTTCTGTGTACTAGCAGGAGTGTAACAATAAAAACAGTTGCAGAAATGGGGCAAATAAAATTTTTTGATCGTAGAGCACACTCTAATGCTTCGCATTATGTGTCGTGCAAAAGGAACCACTATAAGGAAAATTTGTTGGGCAATAAATTGACTTGGGTAAATTGATTTTCAAATCAATACTACTTTATGTTTGTTTATGTGATGTGATAAGAAACTAATCATATCAATCATAAACCCTACCATAAATACAAACAAACAACTTACCACTTAATAAAACTGAGTGCAATCTAGATAAAGAATCTAATACGAAAACAGACATAAAAATGCAATAGTAAACCCTTTGTACTTAAAAGTACAGTACTGTATGTAGAGTTTTACAGGCTGTTATATTAAGCTTGTAGTCCTTCAAAGTTTAGACTCGAGACTAGACTTGAAGCCCAAAGTCTGAGAACCAGTCTTACCAAGGGTAACCCAGTAACTGGGTTGCCTTGTCAAATACTGATATTTAACTGCATCTGGTTAGACTGGAACTGGATGCCAACCCCAACATAGAACGTTAGGCAGATGATATTTGTATTCCCTCAAGTTTTAAGCAAACGTTTTACTTTCACTGCATGCTGACAAAAACTTATTTTAATACCTATGTGTAAGTATCTTCAAGCCACTATTAAAGACTGTAGAGTATAGAATAAAAGTTGTTTCAAGTCTTTTACTTACTGTAGGACTGGTAGCATTTTTTCCATTAGCTTTGAGTATATCTGGGTTGACCATCACTGCAAACACTATCATTGGAGGTCTGCCAGCATTTGGGGCATAGTTCTGCGGCACCTGGAATAATGAACCATTCATTATTAACACTTGTGATAAAAAGCTGCAATTTTTAATACAGAGTGGATGAACCTATAATGAAGATGACACACTGTTAACCGCTCAACTGTTGATTTGCCTTTAGAAATAAAAATTTAATAATTCTTAAGTCATTTATTCAAACTAGGCTTAGAATCAGCACTTCTTGAGCGTCAAAATTACATAAGACAGTCCCCCAAAGTGCTTTAGCTGGAAAGAAGATTTGGTGTGAATAAAAGTGGACAACGTCGCAAATACATGTCAAATATTACACTGTTTTGATTATTTTGGCAATATTACTGTATGGAAATAAGAAATGTGGCTATCTAGCAAAATAAAATATTAATAATGAATTTGATGTTGTAACCATTTTTGGTGTAAAAAAGGAATTTGTAAAGTTTGCAAATACTTTTTTTACATCTAAAACTAAATAATCAGTGTTATGATATTAATTATGCATTTCATAATCAATATTTTAGTGCACTAGTTAGCCACTTTTTATATTTCCATACAGTAATATTGCCAAATTAATCAAAACAGGATAATTTTTGACAGTTATTTGCAACATTGCCAATTACTACAATACTACTGAAAGAGAAGTGTTTGTATAATTTGTATTCACAGCATGTTTCTACTAAGATTAAGCAAACTCTGCACTGTATTAAGATATATATTATTATCAAGTCTCGTTAAGAAACTGGAGCGGAAATATTGTGCTACTTAACCGATAGTCAGTAATTAATTACAAGCAGTGATGAATCGTCGAAAATATGTAAATGAAACACCAACCTGCATTCCGCCATACAAAGGAATAGGATCGGAATACTGTTTAGGGTTCGCTATTTTCTGCCATCCCAACACATTTATGTATAGTTTCTCCGTAGTGCCCTTTATAGTATCCTGGATACACATGTGCGGCTGCGGAGGATTTTTAAACTGACGAAAAGCTCTTGAGCCTCTTCCATATTGCACCGGCACCACTCTCTCCGAAGGATTCTGATTCTCCATAGCAACACGACTTTTAACACCAGCACTTGCAGATATTTAAGGAAGAATCAGAAAACATTCACAATAAAATCCAATAACCAATAATGACATTTCTAACAGGCCTGCCCGACATCGAAGTTTAATGAACTCTCCCGCGTCCAATCGTGTTATATTTACTCTATTTGCTGTACTTGATCACTCAATACTAGGTTAATTTGTGTATATGTTTACTATAGATAAGCTCCTACTAAAATATTAACTCAAAGCTCGGTGTAAAGAAAGAAATCAAAAGAAAGAGCTTCCGTGAAAGAGAAAGACGGCCTTTTGTTTTTTTTTAATTTCCCGGGCGGGTTACCAGTTTTCTTGGCAAAACCGGCTCGAAAAAAAAACCGTAACTTAAAATAACAATAGCGCTAAAGTCACAATACACTTGTATCAATCGGTTTACTAAAATAAAACTGCAATTAATTTAGGATTTGAAATGTTTTTGCCATTTTTTTTTACAAATTGGATCTTTTTTACGCTGTGTTTGTGTTTGCCAGGTTTTGACCATGATGCTCTGTGGGTTTTGAAGTTCGGTTTTTTAAGTTTAATGCTAGATGGCGCTTTGACAAGTCACTGTAAAAGTGATTTCATTTCAGTTAATCTCGTCGTGAAAACAGAGGTGAATTGAGCTGTCAGTGCTGTGCTGTCACTAGTATCAATCCCCAGCAGCATCAACTAGAATTACAGGTTATTTCAAGCTCATTTTACCCAAGTTTACACGGTTAACCGATGGCGCCAAATCGCTTACATAAAGCTCAAATCTATACTAATATTATAAAGCTGAAGAGTTTGTTTGTTTGTTTGTAACAAAATTGCTCTTTACATCATTCGATTTCAATGAATATCTTAGGAGATATCGCAGTTTTAAAAAACATCGCAGCAAAATAATGATCAAGTACTACGCGCGCATTTTTATGATGGCAACAGGAGCAGTGGTGGCTCAGTGGTATGGGCCCCGACTTACGAGTTGTAGGTCGTGGGTTCGAACCCCAGCAGGTGCTTTACTTTGTGTAAATAATTTCATCACCACTGCTCTCAAAACGGTGAAGGCAAACATCGTGAGGAAACCGGCGTCTTAGAACCAAAACTTCGAAGACATGCGACATCTACCAACCCGCACTGGGCCCGCGTGGTGCATTACAGCCCACTCCCTCTCATAGAGAGGAGCCCTGTGTCCCAGCAGTGGGAACAGTAGGTAATAGGCTGATTGTGTATGTTATGTAAGGCAGTCATGAGGGGGAAGGGCGGCTCAGATGCGTGGTTGGCTGAGTCGGCTCCTTAGGCTGGTTTTCCTCTCACGCTGACCGTCGTCGGTGCTGATAAGACAATGTATATAAGTTTAGTATTCATAGGCTTCCACGCGGACGAAGTCGCGGGCAGAAGCTAGTATAATAATATTAATCTGTGGTGCAAGTCACCTTAGTCACGCCCCCTTTTTTTTTTTGGGGTGGGAAATCATCAAATGACTTCTCCCGCCTGGGCGGAGTGGAAGGGCGTGTCAGACTCTTCTAGACTGACTAAAACCTACCCGTGTTCCTTCACTTGCCTGCACGTTGCCAGGGGCCACGGTCACCCCTTAGAACCTTCCCGCAACCGCGGCAGGCATCGGCCCTAGCGGACCCCGTCAATTGAGCTGACATTTCTTTGAGGCGCGCGTGAAACACAACGCGCCGTCGACCCGCGCCTGGTCCTTATCGGACGGCGAGCTAACCATTGCTCTCCGTCCGCAAGCCCGCGCCTAACGGTGGCCGGAAGTCGGCTACCGATTCCCGACGCCCAGGGCGTCTCCTGCGGCGGTTAGGGGCGTGAGGACGCGAATTTTGAGAGCCGGACGCGAGAGTGACCTCCCGCCGCCGATCGCCTCCACGAGGACACGGCGGTGCTCCGCCCAAGCCGGGCAGACCTCCACCGTATGCTCCACCGTGTCCTCCGGGCGATCCAAGCCAAGTCACCCCCTGCCATTCTATCCGTATACCTATATGTAATGTCGTGGCCGATGTTCGAATTGATCATTTCATGAAATGTTCGACCATTGCATGAAATGCAACTATTTCTGCTCAGCAACGTAAATAACGCAATGAATGTTGTTGAACTGTCAAAAGGAAACAATAATCGGAATCGTTTACGAAAATGTGACTCCGGATTTTTAATTTAGGATGTCTTGTTAATATCTTTTTAGTTGGTGACTTTTTTGTCATAGTTGGTTCCATATCCTGCAATAGGCCAATACCAACCGGGGTTGGTACGGATACGTACTAACGGCGTTAGTACGTATCCGTACCAACCCCGGTAATAATAGGCGTTAGTCTAACGCCTATTATTTCCGGTGTATGTTCGTAAAAAGAATAAGCCCAAGTCCTAAGAAATATCCTTTTTTGGGCATAGTGAGGCAGTAGCGCCTGCCTGCCTGAATAATTATAGCAACAAACCCTATTTACTGAAAATGTCTGCTAAGCGTATTCATTAAGATGTTTTGATGTTTTCTATATAAAAAAACTGAGAAAGTGTTATAGCTGAATCAACACTTGGTTAATTCTACGTATTGAAAAAAGTCTAAATTGTGGTTTACACGCTAAAAAAAAGAAATAACCGATGAAGATAAACTGACTGAAGGACTGAACTGAAGGATATCGCATTATTTTTTAGGCGTAGTTGTTTTTGTTATGCACTTCATGACTACAGACTGTGTTAGAGCACTTAGAGCAACCAACTAGGGCGTCCCGTGTACTCCCTCCCGACTCCCAACTCCCGCCCCGTGAATCTGGAATGGTGGATAACCTAGAGGCCTTATGTTGGTCGCAGTAGGGCTATATCGGTTAGTAAAAGAAAAACATTACTTTTTACAGTTTTTTATTTTTTTATTCTACATTTTTACTTTTGCAAAACTATAAATATTAGTTACAATAGCAGTTCTTTCACTCATCTATGCACTACTAAGCGGAACTACTAGCTTTTTCTACAACTAAGTAGGTACCTATACGGGGTGTCCGGGACATCGACGCGAAGCCTGTTACCATGGATTCAGTACATGATTCTGAACCCCCCTGCGTTGAAATTTTTCTTCGGTTATTAAAAAAAAAATCTGCTGCTCCATACATTTTGACCCCGAAGGTACTGCACTTTTCTATGAAACAGCAGATTTTTTTTTTAATAACCGACGAAAAATTTCAACGCAGGGGGGTTCAGAACTATGTACTGAATCCATGGTAACCGGCTTCGCGTCGATGTCCCTGCCACCCTGTATAATTATTACCTGATTCTACAAAATATTACCTACTAACACTATAAAATGTACGTCTGGATTTTTATTTCCTCAGCAATGTGTAATAACTGTAAGCTCCTTTAAGTATCTGCAAAATAAAAATACATGATAAGTTACAGATCTATGCAGATACATAATTATACAGAACCTGACAAAGATAACTACATATTTCACTTTCGTATTTTTTTATAAAGTCCTATGCAAGTTTAATACGACAGTCGATGCAACAAGTTATGGCATTGTCACGAACTCACGCAGTCACGCCTATGTCCACTTATTGATGTCAGGCTGCATGTTTATCAATCGCACAATAAAAAACATATGTATTAATTTGGGACCGGATATAAGAATTTATTTATCCAAATAACAGCCGCGAATGAGTCGTTAGTCGTAGGTTCGCTGACCGAGTTGACCGACGCTGACGTACCCTGACAGTAGCTTTACTCTGTGTAAAAATTATTTCACCACCAACTCTCAAAACGGTGAAAGAAAACATCGTGAGGCAATCGGCATGTCTCTCACTGAGAGGTGACCTGTGTCGCAGCTCGCAGCAGACGTTATTGACTGATTATGTGGCGATAAATGATGACTGATTGCGGGCTTGAAGCGTGCGATTTGATTGCAGTTGTGCATGCACCCTTCGATAACTCACATTAATGAAGGTCGGCAAAGTAAGGTTGGCGAAGGGCCCTGCAGTAAACATATTTTTGATACGGAGCTGTCCTGCTAAAGTTAACACGTCTTTTTTTTGTTGGTAGCGTGCCATGTACCAGTTACTTTCAAATGGTCCTGATGTCATGTTCTCATTCTGAAATTATGAAAAAAAGATATAGGTAATCCGGGCCCACAACAAAAAAATGCTTCATTAATGGTCACGTTAGTGTTGCAGATTTTTTTTTTACGGTTTACCTAAATAAATATCACTCACTTTGATCAAAACGTCATTGCTGTGCCAGCAAAAAAGGAAAAGTTGTGCGATTCCAAAAATTAAATACTCGGCCATCAATAGTTTCTGTGCGGCATTTTGTGCGGACTGTGAAAGAGAAACATAAATACTTAAGAGGGTGCATCCTAAAAGTTGGCAACGTCGTAACTAGCTGTCAAATAGTTACCTGTTTTGATTAATTTGGAAATAATACTGTATGAAAATAAGAAATGTGGCTAACTAACTAACTAGAATATTAATAATGAATTGCAATTATAACATTGAATTTGATGTTGTACCCGTTTTATGTAGGTGTAAAAAAGTCATTTGGAAAGTTTCCAAACACTTTTTTTACATCTAAAAAGCAAGTTTAAAAACTAAAACCCGACTTCGGAAAAATCACGCTCTAAAAAGTATGAAACAAGAAAATATTTCGGACAGAAATCAAGACATAGGTACAAAAATGGTCAAAGTAAAGCCGTAGTCGCATGCCATTATAATTTTGTAGCCGACAGGCATGCGACTACGGCTTTACTTTGACCATTTTTGTACCTATGTCTTGATTTCTGTCCGAAATATTTTCTTGTTTCATACTTTTTAGAGCGTGATTTTTCCGAAGTCGGGTTTTAGTTTTTAAACTTGCTTTTTATTTCATTTGTTTTGGGGTTATAATTTCGTATTATGTCTTTCATTGACTTGAATATACCCTGACAGCTGAGAGTATGTCATGCTCACTCAGATGTCTCGCTGATGGTGGCGTGTGTGTTGGATCATTTATCTCTCTTCAAAATGGTTGAGCTGAAATGATGCTATACATGCGGCATGTTCGTGAACGGCCGCCGCCGCGCCGTCAGTTGGGACTGGTCATCTCTTAGCTGCCGTGACTTATTTTAATTTATTTTAATCTTTGAATTGTTTTTATCTTTTTATTACGGACGCTTTTAACGTGCGCATCTTTTTACATTGTTCTCACATGTATAATTTAAACATTAATGATGTAACCACTATTTTGTAACAATTATTTATTTAAAAGAATGTCCGTGGAGTTTCTGGTCCGTTCTTCTCCATAGGTACCTACTAGGCTTTGGAATGGGCAACTAGCTTCATATTTCTGACTGACTGACTCCTTGACAATTCAAAAGTGCCTGTATATGGTTTAATTGAAATAAATGCTTTGAGTTAGAGTTTTGAGTTTGAGTAATAAAGTATTTGCAGAGCCGCATTTTTTTTTATTGTATAGGTTTAATTGTATAATAGGTATTAATTTTACAGTTGCGCCGTACGTAGCACAGTCTCATTTTTGCATGTTTTTAACATATTTATTTACTTTGAAAATATGATATATATACATATTTGTAATGTGCTCGTCAAGCCCTTTCATTTGATACCAAACATGGTATGATTATTAAAAACAAAATTTTTCGTTCGTCACTTTATGTCCTTTAGAGGGCGCCATATTGAATTCAATGTAACGTCTTATAGCCTATAACCAGCGGACGATCAGAACGCTTCCAACGATACCTCATTTGTCAAATTATGATGGGTGGTTTAGAAGTTATGAGGTTACAGATGAACATACATACATACATACATACATACATACATACATACATACATACATACATACATACATACATACATACATACATACATACATACATACATACCGGTCAAAATCATAACCCTCCTTTTTGCTTCGCCGAAGTCGGGTAAAAACTAACTATTCGGTGTTACGATATTAATGATTGCATTTCATAATCAAATAGTTAGCCACATTTTTTATTTCCATACGGAAATATTATCAAATTAATCAAAACAGCTTAATATTTGACATTTGCGACGTTGCCAACTTTCAGAATAAACCCTCTTATCTTTACACCATATTATTGTGTGTCTGTACACTCATCTGAATCATGTAGGTACTAATATTTCGAATTATTGATATTTTTCCTATTAATGCTATTCTAAAACCTCGCCTTGAAGAACCTTTACGTAACTGAAACCCTGACATAGACTGTCTACCGTTAAACAAAACCCTAAACATGGCCTAGGCAACACCCCGCTGTCCGAACCCTCGACGCCTCGCCACTCGATTTTATTTAGGTCACTAGAATCTAGAAGATTTTCCTAGAAAACTTACTGTTAGTTGGTAGGCGCTCGCACAAAGCATCAATGAACACATGACCATGTAAAAGAACATTACAGGTGACAAAAGGGAATTAAATAATCTCGAATACCTGAAACAAAAGAAATCATTATTACAGGAATTAGTATAGTGTGGGCGTTCAAAATTATTGTTTTGTTTTTTTAGGCAGTTTGGTTGTACCATGTAGTTCTTTGCTTCGTAGAGGTTGCGCGCGTTAAATATTTTATCGATAAAATTTTGAAACTACATAGTTTTTGACAGAAATATTGTAGTTAGCTAGACTTTTCGGGTATTTATGACTACTTAATGATACATTTTGTAATTAGTATAATAATTAAACAATTAGAACATAGCGTATGCTTAGCCTAGCGAAAAGAATTTCTACGCACCAAAAACGTAGGTAAAGAAGTTTGAAATTACATAAAGTGGGTATTCTACATTGTTTTTGCTGTTAACTTATTAATGATGACAAAAAAATACAGGCACTTCTATTATAAATATGAATTTGGTACCGTAGAGAGACGTTCCGTAGGTATTGAAGTTAAGAGAGGTTCCATTTTATAAATCTTCTAGATATAACTCAATACATCTACATAAGATCAATATTTGTACACTTAGTTTGCAATAAATGTTATGACTTTGACTTTGAATTTTATTGCTGACTGGTCAGAAATTTTCACTTATGGAATATAGATCCCGATTTTCAATAAAAAAATCTAGTTATCTTCATTATTATTTTTAGATTGTTTTGTTTCATCCAAAGATCAGAGTGCGCGATGGATGGAATGTGTGAAAGACTTTAGGGTTAGGAAAGAAGTCAATTCTGATTTCTGATATGACGGCTAATAGAAAAGTATGAAGGAAAAATACATGCTGCACCTTCATAAATAAATAAATTAATGGATGTAGTAGTAGGTACAGCCTACAGGTTTCAAGCAATTGATAATTAGAATAAAATAATCATATTAATCTTATTGGTGAAATTTGCAAGATGTTGTTTTTTTTTTTTTTTTTGTTGATGTTTCTCTCCTCAGCTAGATAGACCGACTGGACTCTAGATGCGAAAGACGGTTAGTCGGGTGTTGTTACTCAAATAGGGAGAGGCCTAAGCTCTGCACTAGATTGCGATACGCTGAGTTGATTGAAAACTGGTGAGTAGTACAATCTTTTCCACACCCTTGAAAACACAGAGTAATGATTTTACTTATAGCGTTGATTTTTTTAAACTATAATTATGTTTGTATCATTGCGTATCTACTTTCGATTTGTAAGTGCCACTACAAGAAGCACTTATGTGTTTACCATTACGATATCCACAAACAGAGATTAGGTAAGGATTGACAATCTTCATTGCCTCATCATGATTATACCTCATTAACGGCATAACTATGTAAATGTCTATTAACTGCTCTCAAATTACGATGATTATTTTATTTTACCTTACTTATTTCCTTGACATAATCTTTTTATTATTTGACATTGTTACAGCTGTAGCGGCAATCATGTTATTTGGTTTAAATAGGATTTTACATATTGTTATTTATCTTTTATATAGGTAGACTTTTATTTTACATTTTGTGAATGTGAGAACGTTGTAGGCTTAACAGACTGTAGATCATTTTCTATTTTGCTTAGCATCTGGTACTTGTTAATAGGCCAACACTGTCCTCTCATACCTATTAACACTGTAATTAAAAAAATACCGTAGAGTTTCTTACCGGCTCTTCTCCATAGGAAACGACCATTTAGAACCGTGCACCTAGCTTCTGACGTTCACAAGTGCCCTTGTAGGTTTATATGAAATAAAATATTTTGAATTTGAATATGGATACAATAAAACTTCCTGTCCTGCCTATCCAAGGTAGATATTAAGTAAAATGCATTAATGAATAAATATTAGTGCAGTTTGAAAAATGTATCAGAAATAATTACAACTTGAAGTTAGAAAGTCTTCTAAATGCATGTTTAAGGGCATAACAAATCTAATAGGGAAATCAGCGCCTAACACGGGATAAGCTAATGTAAAGTCGGTCAAAGGCTTAAAAATCTCACTACTGACAGAGTTTTGCTAAATAAAATGGTAGAAGTTTCGTTACATAAGTACTAACTATAACTACATTATCTTACAATAACCAGTTGACTATATTCAGCAGTGGGTGGAATAAGGCTGCCAATGATGATGATAATGAACCAGTTGACTGTAAAGTTATTGAAATACTTATTTCTGTAAGTGAATCTTCTCAGACAGTTTTCAAGTCAATTTGGTAAAAAATTTAAAACTAGATAACGCCAGCTATTCCTAGCTTTAGCTGACTGAGATCCCTGATAATAAATGCCGAAACAAACTCAGAGATCTCATGATCTCTTTTAACAATTTTGTTAGCACAATCAGTCACAAATTACTGTCGATAAACTCATAGTTCATAATCAACCGATAGTTTTTGAACAACACCTTCATGGCTAGTTATATAGGTATAGGTAGTTCCCTGTTCATGTCTAGGGCTTTTATTGCAAAGTTAAAAAGAGCCTTCTCTTTATCAGAAGAGCCGTTTGCCCTGCAGTAAGATGAAAATAGGCTAGTATTATTAATACATATTTGATTAGGAAAATAATTAGAATTGTTAAATCTACTAAGCTTAGGCAATAACAGTGTTCTTGCTTTTCGTGTCTTAGTTATGTAAATAGAATAATAATATAATGGCTACCTGAGAAATAAACTAAGCAAGTAAATCTAGCCAGCATAAAGATGCAAAATATTTTAATTCATATTAATTCTAAGGGGAATATTCTACATAACATACCTATCTAGTGCTAAAATTTAGAAATCAAAATAGGTTATAAACTGAATTCTAATATACTTTACAGAAATGAATAACACTTTATGTTCCTCATTAATTAGGTATATAAAATATAAACAACTCACTTTAGCATCGTGACGTGTATGTCGTGAAGCTGTCGCACCACTTCCGAACATTTCTTGTCGCTGATCACAGCTCCATACAACCCAAACATTTGCTTGCATCTTTCCCGTAGCAGGTCAAGTTTCCCACCAAAGAACACCATGACTACCACGATACATGTATCATAAGCAGCCATGATTAAAGCACCATAAGCACATAGTAGTATATGCCAGGCTACTGTGATCCAAGAACCTGGTGAATGATACTTATCAAAAGGCATCCAAGAACTGAAGATGTGCGGAAAGGGCTCAGTCCCATTTCGCATATTTTCTCTAAAGGTAGATGACGACAGATATCTCATAAGTGGTGTACAAGTTGTTGTCAAGAATGTTGTAAAGACTAAAGCCCAATAGAAGTATGATAGGCGCCGGCAGTATCTAGTATAAGTTTCGACTATCTTAGTCTTAACAGTATCTCCACTTTGTCTTTCGAATTTATCAGCTTCTGTGACGTAGTCCAAAACTTCGCGCCAGTGTTTTTGCCAAAAGATGAAGGAGTTCACTTTCACGATACAAACGACGCTCAACATGGAAATCTTCATGTTAGTCAACACGAGATCCAAATCCGATCTAATTACGTACAGCTCCATGTATTGTGTAACCACGAAAAACGTTACTGTCTCGTGTATTATGATGTAGATTATTTTACCCAGTGTGCTTTGTGGTAACAATAATCCCGCGTTCTTTATAATCCAGTAGTTTGGACCTAAGAACGGCCGCTCTGGGTCCTCTAAGCTTTGAAGAATCGAATTCATTTTGACTCAGTGAAGATTTTATCGAAGTGGTGATGAATTGATTTGTGTCTGGTATTTATACCGATTCGGTGCTGTAGTTAGCCCGCGACCCTCGCGACCCCATGCTAGGGAAAATCACAGCCTGTTTTTCAACAGGGTATTTTTTCGGATTTGTTTGATTGTATACTCGACCCCATACATTTTTAAGGGTTCAAGATTACCTTCATATGGATGTTTTTCAAATTGTAGCTCGTAAAGTGTTTTTCACCCCTGTTTTAGCTTATAATGTCAGTAATAAGCTGCTATTGAAATTCGTAGAATTCATTTTTATGTAGGAATTGGATATACCTTTAATAGTCAAATAATTATACAGATCAGATTTGAATACTGCTATTTAATTGATGCAATCTATAGTTTTTAGTTTTCAGAAACAAGTCTATAGGTACTCAAGTATTTTGGTATCTATCATCAAAAAAGATAAAGAATGAAACCCCACATAGTAACTGTCCTAAGCCATCATAATATAATTATATGAGCCCTAAAACATGGGTACATATGAAATACTGGCGTTCGAATTTTGATTGACTCTAAATAATTGGTTATCGTAGTTAGTTGCCAGACGAGACGTTACAAGAAAACCCTAATTACTAGTATTGTTAGGCATTTTATTAGACACTCTGTTCATTTAAGTTTAAAACAAATATGTGCAAAATCCTCAAAATTAAAATAATTATCGATAACAACTTTTTCGTATCCCAACACTAGCCGAGTAATAACAGTCGCACAGACATTACATTGTATTCCAAACCGTTAATTTAAATGTCTCTATTATACCCGCTAAATGTGGGCGTGGTAACCGCACCACGGACGCTCCCCTGTTTAAAAAATAATGAAGCTATCACACATCAGTGGGATACCCCTATTATTACGTGCTGAATAAGTTATAGGAAACAATAAGACACGCCAATCATTTAGAAAATGTGAACAATTTAAAAAATATTGATTTAGAATGAGCTAATATAATATACAGGTTTTAGGGTTCAGCCGGTTCAGTATAGTCTGCATTGCACGTTATCTTACGTAGGTTTCCATATTTACGTAATTTACTAGCTTCGCCCGGCGGTTTCAGCCCCATTAGTCTCGATAGCGTGAGAATATTGCCAGAAAAAGTAAAGTGACTGTATCGTATGTCTTAACCCAGATCATGGTCTACCCTTGTGCCAAATTTCATCCAAATCTATTCCGCCGTTTTAACGTGAAAGCGTAACTAACATACACTCATACAAAAATCAAATCTTTTCTCTTTATAATATTAGTTTAGATGAGCCCCAGTAAGTTACATAAAATGATCCACTTCCCCTGTTCATCCCCTTCCCAAAAAGCGCAACGATTTTGATGTTGAACGATCTCGCGAGGTGCTGGTGCTGGTGTGTGTGATCGAAACATTTTGAACTCAACATTTTTTCGATATGAAGTCCCCTCCTATCAGTTGAACCCTAGGAAAAGCATAATTTTGGCTAAGGTTACCGTTTTTCGGGAAATTACGGAAAACTGCCCTGCCAAACCATTTACTTTTATAAGTCAGAATAAAAAAATATTTCCAAATTGGTAACATTTTATTACTGTCATACTGTCATAGCAAAATGTCAAATGTCAATGTTATTGACATAGTGATAAGTTATGGGGAACTGAGGAGATAGGATTCTAAGCATAAAAAGGCTGAGCATTTGTCGATTTGTTAATTTTGTTATAATGAATTAGAAATCTTGACATATCTTATGTTATAAATCGTCACATATTTCTTGGAACGCTGAAAGTTTGTTTTCGTTTTGTGTTCGGTGATCGGTGATTCGGTGTTCCGTCCGGCTGGATGAAGAGACGAGATTCTGTTGATAAAAATAGTGGAATTATTTTGAGTTGATGAATTTGTATACTTTCTTAACTAACATAACCTAAATGTATTGAGGTACTCTCCTCCGATACCAGTGTTAACAAGACTTTGTAGAACAAAATTGTTACCATCCATAAGTTTTACCCCTGCATAAAAAAAAAAATTTAAATGAATATATAATATGGTTAGTTGTGCTGTAGCGAATTGCAAAAACACGTCTGCAAAGATATCTAAAAATAAAGATGGAATTACCTTTCACAGGTAAGCACTATAATTATGTTAATTTTGGTTATTTTAGTATCATGCAGACTGACATTTATACGAATCTGTGATGGTTACTTTTGAATTAAAATATAAGTTTGGTATCAAGAACGTTTCAGTCAAGATTGGTCAAGAACAGCAAGTCAGTAATAACCAAATAGGTTCTTTTATCATGTGGCAGGTTTCCCCGCGATAAAGAAAGAAGGAAGCAATGGGAGCTAGCAGTGAACAGAGAAGAGGAATGGTCTTCGACTGCCTCCAGTGCTGTTTGCTCAGAACACTTTGAGGCTAAAGACTTTTACTTGACGGAGAGTGGACTGAGGCGCTTGTCTGTGGAGGCAGTGCCGGCTATTAATATATCTGTAAGTATTTATAATTATTAATCTTAATCTAATCTTTCATGCAAAGCAGGAGACGGACAGGAGCGATGTAAAAAATACTGATAATGAATTCATATTTTTAAAATTCAAAAGGAAAATTTATGTTTTTGTGGTGATCATTTTACTAATTTGTATTTGAAAATAGAATAATGTTTGTTAATATCTATGTTTAATTGTTTTCTCAAAAATGAAACTGTAAGTCACAAAAAATCATTTTTAATCTATATTACCTACCACATACAAATATTAAAACTAAGAGAGGAATTTAGTAAGTTGTTATTAAAACACTTGTTTAATCATCAGACATTGTTTTCCAGCCATGTCAAGAACTAGAGCCAACAATATCTCGTGTTCAACCCATTGACATTCAACCAACAGACTCCGAAGAAGTAATCAAACTGAAATACAAAGTCCATAGACTGGAAATAATATCAGAGACGAGAAAGAGAAGACTGAATCTCATGTGGCAAGGAAAGAGAAGACTGCGGAAGAAGCTGGAGAGAATGAAATGTTTGATCAAACATTTGATCAAAAATAAAAAGGCTAATGCTGTGATTAGCTGAGTAGTTATTACTTAGAATATAATGTTGTAATGTATTGAATTGCTTTTGAATATTATTTTTATTTAAATACAAATATGATCTAATTATGCTTCAAATAAAAACATTTAGTGTGGACAGATTACACATTTCCTATAGTATTTATAAATAAGTAAAAACTAAAACTTGTGACTAGGTAGGTACTCTTTTTTTACATTTGATAAAACAAGTGTGAATTCAATTACATTGCATCCTAAAATTAATGGTAGAACATAACAGTTCCAGTTCCTATTCCTACCTATGTATTAAAGATCTGAAAATATTCAGTAATAATGTTACTTAAAATACAGTAACTTTTCGATATAGGATCTCATAGAGGCAAAATAGATAAAATATCAGTTTCAGTCGTCTTAGATAACTGACAATTATAAAGAGATCTAAAACAAATTAGTAAAGTTATTTCGAAGTGTATAGAGTGCCGCGAGTTTCTTGTGGCACTCTAGTGTCACTGCCTCGGCCCGGCTAGGGTGCCGTGAGCGTTGCATTGTCACTGTCACTTGTTATTTAGGTTAGGTTAGGTTAGAACTGTGACCACACAACGCACGAGCCGAGCGAGCGTAGCGAGCGGTGCCGCGGTAGCGGCCGGCGAAGTGCCAGGGTCCGTTTAGGCACAAGAGAATGTAATGTTTTGGGAATGTGGTGTTTTACAGCGATCTAACCTCGACAATCAAACAAAATACCAAGTGACGTGACTTAGTGACAGTGACAATGACAATCCAATGCTTGCGGCACTTGAGCCGGGCCGAGGCGGTGTTACTAGGGTGCCTGTAGTGGCACTTTATCCGATAGGGATAGAGTGCCAATGGTGGCACTCTATACACTGCCAAGTTATTTTGATATTCGTCATGCTCATGGAATGCTATTTTAAAAGTAATCCTATATCAACTAATGAGAATAAAAATGTGAAAAGATTAAAAATAAAGTATTATTATTGTGTCAATTGTTTTGTTAACAGATTTTTTTTTGTGTATGACCATTGAATTCTTTTTTAGGGTTCTGTACCTCAAAAGGAAAAAACGGAACCCTTGTAAGATCACTCTCTTGTCCGTCTGTCTGTCCGCGTGTCACCACCAATTTTCTCAGGAACAGTTGGACCTAGCAAGTTGAAATTTATATCAAATACTGAGGTCTGTAGTCCCTATTAGGTGTATAAAAATCAAGGTTCTGAGTCAACACGATAAAAATATATGGGCAAATTTAGACTTTCGCGAAAACTTGTAAGTATGCCACATGGAGGGAAAGTACCTTGAATATTGTAGATGGAACATTTTACTGAAAGAAGACATTATTTGAATTTAAAAAACAATTTAAACGGCATTCATAGATATTTAAATAATTACATGGTTGAACCGCAAATCGAACCCGTTACACGAGAAAAATAATCATCCTGTAGCTTTATCATACCGATCGAAAGGCGTCATCATAAGGATTATTTTTTGCTCTTAATAACATAGTGTCACAAATAAAAGGAAGACCATGAATTTTAACATTATTCAATAAATTAATTTTTTTAAATCCGTGTAGCCTGGGTCTTGTTATTGAGCCTAAACATGTAGCAGACGGCCCCACGGATCCGCCATTTTCGTATGTTCAACCGTGTGCTGAACACCCTGTTTACTGTGGTTTTACAAAATACACCGACTTCCGAAATTAAAGTTATTTTTCATTGGTATGTATGTGTACATACACACACAACTATATTAAATATGTATATAGGTGTATGTACACATACATACATACATATTTACTATAATAGTTTATAACCTAAATATGTACTTTTACACATATTTTAGTTATAATGCGTTATGAACTTATAATAAATTTTTAATAAAATTTTTCTTTATTCCTCTCAAACAGAGCACCTGCCATCAAATCACCACCCTTGGTTGACTGGTAGAGAATGCCTAAGGCGCATTAAGTCCGCCTTTGTACCTTTTTTAAAGGCGAAAAGTTAAAAGAAAAAAAAAACATTAGGTAGGTGGCAATATTTATTGCCAGCTAATGAACTCAATCATAAGTATAATGCGGCATCATTTTACGAAGTGTAAAAAACATATAATCAAAATAAGAGTTTACAAAAACAAAAGATTCCTTCGAGCCGGATTTGAACCCGCCTATGGATAACAATCGTTCAACCTCTACAGTCCACCGCTCTACCAACTGAGCTATCGAAGGCATGTTTGGGAGGGTTAAAAAAACAATGCAATGCTATTTTCTGTACGACGATTTTGGTGAAGGCGTTAAGTGCAGTTAGGCTGGCTACCAGGGACTAGTGGGATTTAAAAAAGGCGGAGAGACAGCAAAGAACTGAGAGTATATTTTTGAATATTTATAATATTTGTTTGTAGGTACTTACCTTGTTGATTACAGCTTTTAATTCAGTATGTAGTGATGATGATGACGAACAGGGAATCCACGGTTCAGGCGCAGAATTACTAGGTAATTCTCAAAATGGCAAGTGAGTGTCCAATGGAGTAATTCTAAAAACGGCCACTTCTCAAAATGCCCAATTCTTTAAACGACTAATTCTCAAAATAGCCAATTCTTTTAAAATCTAATTTCATACGCAGACAAAATACCCGTGGAATAACCTATTAGATGCAATCGAAATAACGAAGAGGTGAAAACGTTATTTGTTCTTCTAATCTAAGTAAATTCTATACCCACCACATTACCCACAGGGCAGCCCATGAAATAACGTCCAAAGATTTTTTTAGACCTCTCTCCACGGGGTTTCCGAAACAACCTCATGTTGTTTAGCGGTTATTTAGGGGTTTATTTAAAAACGTTGCTTAAAGTTAAGTGACGTTCAAACGTCAAAAATGTATGGTTAAACAGTTACTAGTAAATACTTATCTTTTATCAACGTTTATAAATAAACCCCTTTTAGTGTAGGAGCTAGACGGTTTTCAATATTTTTGGGTACCTAATTCCCACTTTACTTTTTATTAGGGTTCCGTAGCCAAATGGCAAAAAACGGAACCCTTATAGTGTCGTCATGTCTGTCTGTCTGTCCGTCCGTATGTCACAGCCACTTATTTCCGAAACTATAAGAACTATAGGTACTGTTGAAACTTGGTAAGTAGATGTATTCTGTGAACCGCATTAAGATTTTCACACAAAAATAGAAAAAAAAACAATAAATTTTGGGGGTTCCCCATACTTCGAACTGAAACGCAAAATTTTCTTTTCATCAAATCCGTACGTGTGGGATATTTATAGATAGGTGTTCAAAAATGATATTGAGGTTTCTAATATCATTTTTCTCTAAACTGAATAGTTTGCGCGAGAGGCACTTTCAAAGTGGTAAAACTTTTTTCCGAAACTATAAGAACTAGGATAGTTATACTGTTGAAACTTGGTAAGTAGATGTATTCTGTGAACCGCATTAAGATTTTCACACAAAAATAGAAAAAAAAAACAATAAATTTTGGGTTCCCCATACTTCGAACTGAATCTGAAAATTTTTTTTTTATCAAATCCATACGTGTGGGGTATCTATAGATAGGTGTTCAAAAATTATATTGAGGTTTCTAATATAATTTTTCTCTTTTAGGGGTATGAGGAACAGGGTGTAATGTTCACTCATCCACCATAGAAAAGGGAGGATCCTCCAACCAGACGGGTGTTATGTCTGGCGGGCAACTGCCCATATGTTGATTTCGGATAGTCTTATCTATGTTTTTCGCTCGGTAAACTCTAACTGCGCGATGCAGGAATTGAGTGACGTCATGTCTTTGTTGCGTAGTTCGTATGTGGCGGTGTAACCACTACATTACTCCCCTCCGGAGTCGATAGTGGGCTGAGTCTTGGATCTTGCGATGCGTCACAGTGCCAGCTGTGGTTCCAGTGAGTCGGAACCGGGTGCCGCTCAGTTCACGGTGGGTCGGAACTGTCTGCAGTGATTGCGGCGATGGTGATTGTGGTTCCAGTGAGTCGGAACCGGGTGCCGCACAGTTCACGGTGGGTCGGAAGGTCGGAGTAGATATCTGATATTTTTGGGGATGAAAACTCCGACCGGTTTCTAGAACGATATATCAACGACGCATGGGCGTACACAGCTTTTGGCCCAGGGGGGGGGGGGGGGGTAAATCAGAAATTTCCCCCCGCATATGTTTTACATAGCTTGATATTGCTGCGTTCTCGTATTTTTTACCGATTTCAAAAAAGGAGGAGATTGTATGTTCGTCTGTAGGCTTTTTTTATATGTATTTCCATCTATATTTTTGTCAATTGTGTACCGATATTAAATATTTTTTATACAAATTGAAAAAGAATTTTCAAAATTGGGGCTCAATTGACGAAATTTCCTGGGAATCACGCTAGACGAGAAATTACAATGGGGACCTCATATAACATCTCTTGCGGGGCGGCTAAGCTCGGCCGCTTATGCTGTTAGAAAGATCAGACAGTTAACAGATGTAGAAACTGGTCTATTTTAGCTACTTCCACAGCATTATGTCGTATGGCATTTTACTGTGGGGTCGGGCTGCTGACATTGAATCTATCTTTATTTTGCAAAAGAGAGCTGTCAGAGCTATTTATGATCTCCGTCGTCGCGAATCTCTCAGGGAACTATTTAAAAGGATTAATATTATGACCAATCTTGCCAATTCATTTATGAAAATATTATGTATGTAAGGAAAAATCTACATCTTTTTAATAAAATAAGTGATAGACATAATTTTAATACTAGAAATAAAGATAAACTAGATCAACCATTTTTCAGATTATCTAAAGTACATACATCTTTTATGGGGTACTGTGTTAAATGTTTAACACAGTACAGTTTAATGTGTGTCTCAACAAGTTTAGAAGATCAGTGTCTGAGGTACGGGAGTGCATAAATTAAGCAATAAATAATAACTTTTTGAAAATCCATGTTTGATGTCACTCACGTTCATTTTTCACCTTGCACCTTTCGTGGTAACATTTTTATTTTATTTTTTTATGATATACCTTCATTTATTTCGTTTTTTGTTTTCTAATTGTATTTTATGTTTAGTTCTCATAAGTTTTGTATAGTATAAGTTTTTTTTTTCTAGTTATCTAGTTTATAACGTTGTTGTTTCATGGTAAATGCTGTGTATACCTATAATAGGCATACATACCAGTATTTTGTATTATAGTATTGTTCTATTATTCTAAGATTGTTCTGTTTAACCTCATTGTAAGTATTGCTGTTGGTGTACCAAATAAATAAATAAATAAATGTTACAACAAAATACCTTGTGATATATTACAATTAAATTAAAGAAAATTTAAAACTCGTGTAACAAGTACACTTTGTAAACAAGCATATTACAGATTAGAGGATTATATCCAAGATAAGAATGCTTGGAAACATGCTGGTCCTGCTCCATAGGACAATTTAGAGTCTAAACAAAATCAAACTGGTTGCTTACTTAATTGTATTTATTTTTCATTATATGACATTGATTTTACATCCTGTGATTAGTTCCTCACACACTGACTTATTAATTGTAAATTTTTAGTAGATTCGTCTATTTTTACAATGTTTGTGAATATGTGAACACCATGTATCTACCACATAATTAATTTATCTGTCGTTTGCTCCAATTTAAATTCTTTTTACTGTATACAGTAATTTTATTCTAGGTGCATCGTCTTCACATATTATAATTATATAAATAATGTACTTATACAAAATATTGTAAAACATTTTAAAAGAGTAACGGTGGAGTTTCTTGCCCATTTTTCTCCATACGAAAACTACATTTTGGAAGGGGCGGTAGAATCAATACTATAATTTGTAATTTTTTACGTTCAAAAGTGCCTTCAAAGGCCTATTTGAAATAAATGCTTTGACTTTGACTTTGAAAATATCGATGAACATATTAACAACAAAAAAAAAACTGCTGAATATAGAACCTCCTCCTTTTTTAAAGTCTTTAAAAAAACTTTATAACAGGAGGAGGTTCTCTCCTCCTTTTTTAAAGTCGGTTATACATGATAGGCACAATGTGTAAGGCCACGCAGCGCGGTTTTTTCTAAAATTAAAGCCTATCACAATTATTGTACTTAATTGTAAAGTAAGTCTTAACTTGAATGCAACATAACTTTTATCGACAACAGTACGGCATACGAAATCCAGGGGGGGGGCAGCTGCCCTCCCCTGGGTACGCCCATGCAACGACGTGTCAAAATTCAACTTAAAATGGGAAAATGATCTTTTTGGATGTTGATTGTTGATATTTCAGTCAACCAATCACAGTAGTTGACATGCTTTGACAACTTGTTACCAATTTTTTGAGAAAAGAGAAAAAAATGATATGTGTAATATAATTTTATTAGTGCACCAATGGTGCGTTTCGTGGAATACTTTTGGTGCGTTTCAAAGTTGGTGCGATTCGAGGAATACCTCGTTTATTCTGCACAAACAAGACGCACATTACAAAAACTGATGTTGAGTTGAGTTTCTAGAGCACCTAACTGTAACATTGAAACACTGACATAATCCTTCATTCCTCCAAAACCTGCTTAGACAATTTTGCCCACAATTTTAAACAAAAATGTAGTACTATGTAAGTAATGATATTATTGATTATGGCTTATCTGACCACACTGCACAAATATTAAAAATAAAAGTTAATAAAACGTTTAAACTAAATTATTGGCGTATTAAACGGCGTGACATATCAATAGATAATTTATTTAAATTCAGAAATTACCTCAACCAATTGACATTCTCACAAATACGAGTATATGACAAGACAGATCCAAATGAAGCATATGACGAATTTATAGAATTATTTAGATTATTATACGGTTTATGTTTTCCCGTTAAATTTATTACCATAAAATGCCAAAAATTTACTGAATGGATTTCGAGAGGAATACGAATATGTAGTAAGAAACAAAGAAACTTGCTTTGGAAATATCCATTAAAACCAACAAGTGTGAATAAAGCTGTTTTTAAATCGTACTCTTACAGATTAAAGAAAATAATCAAATTAACACAGAAATCGCAAAATAACTACCAAATACAAAATTCTAGCAACAAATCCAAAGCAGCATGGCACTTAATAAACAATAATAAATCAATTCCAGAGCCAATACCACAAATACAAATAGCTGGTAACATTATTAAACATCCAATAGCTACGGCATTTAACGATTTCTTTATCGACCAAATTTCCAGTAGATCCACTTCAACATTACATACAATAAAGCCCTTAACTCATAGCAAAAATTCCCTTTTCATGCCACCAGTTGTACCACAAGACATAATACGAATAATAAAATCCCTTCGCAACACAAACAGCACCGGATACGATGAAATCAGAACCAACGTGATACAATCAGTATGTAGCGTCATAACAACACCACTCTGCCACATTACTAACTTATGTCTTAGCACTGGTATTTTTCCCAAAAGCCTCAAAACCACAGTCATAAAGCCAATCCATAAAAAGGACTGCAAAGAACAAATGCAAAATTATAGACCCATTGGTTTGATACCAGTTTTCTCGAAGGTAATAGAGAAGGTGATTTATGAAATATTGAACTCATATTTGACCAAATTTAATATATTATGTGACGAACAAATGGGATTCCGTAAGAATAGAAGCATCAATATGGCAATATATAATCTTATCAATCATATAATTACTAGTGTTGACAGTAAAACGCCAATTTGTGCACTGTTTACTGGCATGACAAAAGGCTTTGACTATGTAGATCATAAGACACTAATTGAAAAACTAAACGCTTACGGTATAAGGGGAAATGCTTTGGAACTATTCAAATCTTATTTAAGTGATCGCAACCAATATACAGAAATAACTAGAGTCAATTTAAATACGAAACGGGAAATAAAACACCTATCAAACAGTAGGAAACTTTACTATGGGGTACCACAGGGCAGTGTGCTTGGGCCACCATTATTTCTTATATATATCAATGACCTACCAAGACAAATAAAGCATCCAATGGTCCTCTTTGCTGATGACAGTACAGCAATTATTAAATGTTCTAATAATCTGACTTATGAAGAAGATGTAAATAACACCATTAAAAACATAATTGATTGGCTTGACAGAAATAACTTGGTTATAAATATACAAAAAACCAAGTTATTGCATTTCTACCAAAGGCCAAACCAAATCATTTAAATGTTTCATATAACGGACAAAGGGTAGAAGAGGTAAAAGCAGCAATATTTCTTGGCATTCTAGTTGACAGCCAACTAACGTGGAAAATGCAGGCAGACGACATAAATGTGCGCGGCTAAGTAAATCTGTTTATGCTCTTTTCATCTTGGCAAAGAAAGTTAATTTACAAACAGTACTTATAGCATACCACGGGATTGTTTCCTCAGTATTGAGATTCGGCATAATATTTTGGGGCAACTGTGCTGAAAGAAAAACTATATTTAGAACTCAAAAAAGATGTGTACGATGTATGGTAGGCCTAAAAACTACTGATAGTTGTAAACCTGTCTTCAAGTCATTAAAAATCTTGACGTTCCCATGCCTATATATACACTTGGGAGCAAATAAATCGAGCCACTTCCTTTTTTCACGCATTATGGTTATTATTTTTAGTATTATGGAACGTAGCGATTCGAAACACATATCGCCTAAAAGGTTAGCCTTTACAATGAGGGTAGTTATGTGTCAAATTATCGCTTTTAATTAAAGTTTAAAGGGTAGAATAAAATTATCGCATTTAATTTGCTTATGACATTTTGATTGTACTCCATTAAGAAAAGGTTAAATTGGGGGTTTTGTTAATAATACCCATATTGACGTATTATTGCTGTCTTTATCTGTGTCTGTGTAATCATATAGCCTGATATAATGCATACTACACCGACGGAAGCTGCCCAATTTGTAGCTGTAGTTGAGGGTGGACACGGGCAACGTAAAGTGGCACGCAGACTTTGATTGAGTCGTTCAAAGGTACAGCTTGTATACAGCAGGTATCTGGAGACTGGTGCTTTTGTTCGGCGACCTGGAATCGGCAGACCACAGGCAACTACAGAACGTGACGGCCGCTTTATTGCAACCAGTTCGTTGCGCGACCGTGGACTTAATGCTGTTCAGCTACAGTAAGCGTTACGTGACGTACAAGGTGTCGAAATCAGTAGGTGGACAGTGAGACGAGGAATAAAGGAACAAAATTTAACGTCAAACAAACCAGCAACTGGCCCTAAATTAACTGTAGCTCACCACCAATCTCACTTGGAGTTTGTTCGAGAACACATTATTTGGACTTTAGAAGACTGGAGGTCATTTTTGTTTTCTGACGAGTCGAGAATCTGTCTTTTTAGCAATTACGGAAGAAACCGAGTGTATAGACAACCTGGTGAGAGATTTGCTCAATGTTGCATTCGAGAAACTGTTTTGGCGGTGGTTCTTGTATGGTGTGGGGAGGAATTTCTCTAGACGGAAAAACGGAACTTGTCTTCGTCGACCCCGTCAACGATGGAAGTGCTAGACGTGGATTAACAGCTGACCGATACATAACTGACATTCTCGAAGACCACGTAATGCATTACGCTGCTTTTGTCGGAGAAAATTTCTTGTTTATGCATGAAAATGCGAAAAATCATACCGCGCGGATCGTTACGGAGTACTTATCGGCGATCAGGATTCAACAAATGGTGTAGCTAGCACAAAGCCCGGATTTAAACCCGATCGAACACCTATGGGACAAGCTAAAAAAAGGAGTCCGAGCCAGGCTTCCCGCTGTTTCATCCATTCCCGAGCTCAAAACCGCTGTGTTTAAAGAATGGGAGAACATACCACAATATGTCATCATAACGCTGATCAGATCGATGACTAAAAGACTACAAGAATGCATCAGGGCACGGCAGTATAATACCAGTTGTTAAGATTATTTTTCTTGCAATAATTTTGTTTTGTATTGTTCTTTTGAACTGTTTTAACCCTACTAAATTTTCTATCAAAATTAACACTTTTCTTTCAGAGCTAATAATTTATCATTCAATAAGGTTATAAGCCAATAATTTACCCTCATTATAAAGGTTATTCAATAAAATTTTAGGCGATTTATGGTTCGAATTGATAAGTTCCATATTACCAAAAAATATTAACCATTATACGTGAAAAAAGGAAGTGGCTCGATTTATTTGCTCCCAAGTGTATTTGAAGTAGCAGTGTTTGTCAAATGTAACTTGAACTTGTTTCCTGCGATAGTAGATACTAGAAAACGAACCAATCAACTTAGATCCTAATAAAAAACCATGTTGTGTACAGGTAAATACAAAACAGCACTAGCAAGGAGAAGTATTCTAGGCATGGGTCCGGCTATATACAATAAAATTCCTGATAGCATTAAGAATGAAAATTTGCACAACTTTAAAAGAAAATACCCCCTTAGCATCGAACGTACCCGCCCGCACGTACCATTAAGTACCGGAGATCGCCCGCGGCGCGTCGGAGATAAGAGCGCGCTAACATAAACAAAATCTGAGAGCTTTTTGTTACGTAAATAGTCTTATCGTTAATGGTTTTGGGTACCTGATTAGACAAAGGATTTTTTATAATACTTAGAATCTTTGTAAGCGAACGCTAGTATTGATAAATAAACATTCTTATCAGAAATTCCTTTGTCCATTGTTTTGATGATTTATAATAAAACTACTGGTTCGATTCACATGAAATTTCGCAGGATACATTATGAATACAATCATATACTATCGGTCAAAACCATTTTTTACGGATAAACACAATAAATAAAAACACAAATAATTAAAAAAGTTCAATAAATAGGTATCCGTATCATTACGTAACATTATTTAGTTGAAAAAAAATATTGAACTCTTTTTTTTTTTCTGTAATATGCATTTTTATTATACAATATCTAATATAGAATATAAAATAAATGACTTACCAGCGATTACATACACAAAACACACACAAAACTCAAAATTACACAACAACACGTTTTTTCATTACCGAGTTTGTTTACATTTTTTGATGGGTCCGTAATAGGTAATTACGATGTTATTTAGTGCAAATATTATCTATATACGATGACGACACTACTTAATTATTTAAAAAACAACATTTCCCGTCGATTAAAGAATTTATAAATAGACAAATGTTATTATTCGATCACTGAATATTTGAATGACATGCTGTTATAAAATTTCTGACATTTCTGTAACAATCTTCCTTAGGACATTCAATTTTAATTTATGACATCATTCAATTTCTTTGACATTCTTTAAATAATTAAGTGCTGACAATTTTCATTTTAATACAACTGCGGACATTTTTAATTTAAATTTTATTTTTAATCGACATTGTTTATTATGATTGAAAAATATTTGTGGTTCATATGTCTATAAGTATTAATTTCTTTTTTAATTATATTGCATGCACCACTACTTTTGTACGCCCTAGAGGCAAAACATAGCGCCCTCTGTTACCTATTAAGAACTTATAATGTACCTATGTTTTACAATAAATGAATCTGAATCTGAATCTGAATGAATCTGAATCCTTCCTTCTCCTTCAAATACACTTCTCATCAGAAAAATATAAACACTTCCTTTTATATGGTTTCTATCCTAATTTAACACAAAAGATTTAACATTCCATGATGAAAAAAATCACAGTATGATTGTACATAGTTTGGCCATTACAGTGATAAGCGAAAATTCAAAATTGGAATTTAATTTGTTTATCCTGTAAATGAAATGTTCACACACACACAATTCACTGTTTTGAGACAAATGTGTGTTTAGAGTTGGAATACATTTCACCTTTGAAAACTAAAAATTAGCGCTTATCTTAAAACTTTTTGTACTGTGTGTGTACTGTGACTTTGGGACGTCTGAAAAAGTTTTTTTTCTAAAACATATGGATACTTCGCCCGCAGAAGCCACCCAAGTGGTGGCTTTACTGGATTCTGGACTAAGTCAGCGTGTTGTGGCTGAAAGATTGCATCTAAGCCTGTCGTCTGTTCATAGAGTCTACAAATGCTATCAGGAGACTGGTTTGTTCACGCGCCGTTCAGGATCTGGCAGGAATCGGGTCACTTCTGAGCGAGATGATCGATTTATTGTAACAACTTCTTTACGAAATCGACGCCTTAATGCTTTTCAACTGCAGCAGCAGCTTCATGTTGTACGTAGGGTGGCTGTAAGTGACTCTACAATTAGAAGAAGGTTGAAGGAACGTGGACTGGTACCGAACAAGCCAGCAAATGGGCCGAAATTAACTGCAGACCATCGAAGAGCGTGACTTAACTTTGCACGTGAGCACCTAAATTGGTCATACCTCCAGTGGAACAAAGTCCTCTTTTCTGATGAAGTGATGAGTGTAAAATTAAATTACCTATGCTGTATGGTAACGACGGAAGGAACAAGGTCTAAAAAAGAGATGGAGAATGCTTTGCACAATGCTGCATTGAAGAAAAGGTCAGCTATGGTGGCGGTGCGTGGACGGTTTGGGGAGGAATAGATAGATAGATAGAATATTCTTTATTATGTACACCATAAAAAGTACAGGTATAAATGTAGAAATTTTACATAGGGTGACACAATGGGCGGTCTTATCGCTAAAAGCGATCTTTTACAGACAACCTTTGGATGGATTAAAGTAAAAAGGAGAGACAATACTGCAGGTAGTCAGTGGTGTACCATTTATGTACATATACAATAAATACAAACACACATAAAGCATATACTTATCTATATATACATATATATATATATATATATATACATACAATAATGAACAAGAAACAAGAGCAAGGAACTACCTTTATGTAATGATGATTTAAGGAGACAGGAAGTGTTTTTTTACAAGAATTTTAAAAGTGGACAAAGTTTGAGCACGCCTTATCGACACGGGCAAGGCATTCTATAACCGTACTGCTTGAACTGTAAAAGACTTGTCATAAAAGCTGGTGGAATGCATCGGCATCTCTAGTCTCAAGTTTTCCGATGACCTCAGATATCTATTATGTGTGTCATGAAGGAACTTGAAACGTTCTTTAAGGTAAGAGGGGGTTGTAGGATTGAACAGAATACTGTAGAGCTGAAATAAGATATGAGAATTCCGGCGAAGACGTATGGGAAGCCACTTGAGCTTTGTACGAAATTCAGAAATGTGATCATATTTGCGCAGGCCAAATATAAATCTTATACAAAAGTTTTGAAATCAGCGCCGACGGTAAGACAGAGCTTGTCTTTGTGTCTGGGCCACGTCGGCCTGGACTAAACAGTCATCGGTACATCGAACAGTGTCTTGAGCCTCACGTGATGCCCTATTCACATTTTATTGGCAACGGTTTTATATTCATGCACGACAATGCTAGACCGCGAGCGTCGTACGAGATAATGTTACTGAAGTCGGTATCTCCATTATGGAATGGCTAGCAAGAAGCCCGGACATGAATCCGATTGAACATCTATGGGATGAATTAAAGAGACGAATTCGTGCAAGAGATCCTGCCCCAGAAACATTTAGCCAGCTGCAAAATGCAATCCAAGAGGAATGGAATGGAATGCCACAACGTGCACTGCATCGTGACTCCCATCCGATCGATGAAGAACCGTATGGAAGCAGTAATAAGAGCTCGGGGAGGGAATACAAGTTATTAAATAAACGTTTCTTAGCTTTTTTTCATTTACGTTTGTACCTCTGATTCTAAGTTCCAATAGCCTTGATACAGATTTACGCCGAGATAACCATGTTAACCATCTTACTTCTTCAAAGAGCAGTAGTAGGTATTTTATGTTTGCTGCTATAATCTTCACACAATATTGAAAACAATCTGGATTGCAGTGGATAAGTTTTGACGAAATTCATTATTTTTACCGCTTCCTCAAGAACTAATTTAAGAGTTGGTGTCATTTGATTAATTGCTGATTTGGCAGATGTTGTATGTTCCACTGGGTTTTAAATTTTTTTTGACGTAGGGGCAGTATCACGAATAAAAAGCGCCTAGTAATTTCCATTGTATCCTGCATATGCCGCCAAATCTATAATTAGTTCTTGAGGAAGTGGGCTCTGCAAAGACCCTGTGGAGGCTCCGCGAAAATACTGGTCACAATGAACCTGTATTTTCGCTGAGCCCCCACTGGAACTTGGTGGAGCCCAGGGGCTCCGCGGAGCATACTTTGAGTAACACTGCTTCATGTCAATAGGTGCGGAATATAATAATTCATATTTAAATAGTTTATCATGCATAGGCATCTTGTTAGTTGTTAGTATTTTATATACGCAGTGTATGTGAGTGCACTAGAGGTAGGTACACCTCTGCCTAACTCTTCAGGTAAAAGAGGCGTGATGTTATGTTATATAAATGGATACCCCTACCCTATACTACAAGTGAGATTTACTATTAAAGTAAATTTATTAATAGGTAATATCTGAACCTTAGCCATGAATTTAACACAATGAATCTAAACAATGCTTGACAGTGCAAATTGCTTGCATCCAATGCACATCCACTAATTATCTACAACGCGCAACGGTACCTAACCACTAAAGGCGATATTAATTACGCGGACAGTTTTCTCTGATAAGCTATCTGTAGAAACCTCAGGCTACAGTTATTGTATTGCCGGTTCTCGATAGAGCGTCCATTGATCGTGCGCGCGCGCAGGTGGGGGCACACCGATCTCCCACCAACCAGCGCGCCAGTACCATCGCTGCCAACATTGAGTGACGCGCGTATTTACGTTCTAATTTCAAATAATCGATCCGAAAAATTACGATTGTTTTTTATTATTTAGTATTTTTTTTTGTTTATGCTAGTGTTTTTGTGATAGCATGAAGTGATGTTCAGTGTCCGTGTAATGTTTCATATATCACAGCCGTGTTCCACGTATGTCATTGGATTCGTTTAGCCAGTTGCAACAAACGAAAATGTGACTGTTTGTTTTAATGTCAAGTTTTAATCGATCGTTGATCGAAAATGGGCTTTATTGACGTTCTCTCAACGTAATAACGATGAAGATGAGAGAGTTTATGAGGATTACGTTTGTGTGTGTGTGCGCTTTGCTGCTGGCAGTGCGTGAGACAAGGAGTGAGGATGAAGTGACCGAGCTGGATGAAGGTGTAGCCCTGAGAAGTGAGGATCAGAATGAGCAGAGGAAGGACTCCAAAGGTCCCATACCAGGTAAGCAATAATAGCCATAACAAACATGTGTGAACTGTGAACTAATAACAAAAAAACAATAATAAAAATAGTAGGTATCTAACGGTTGTTAATTTATGTAAAGAATGTTAGAGTTGAGGCCGCACGGCTGTTTGTATAACCTATGACTGCTAAGTACTAGCCTAGAAGTGAAGGGACTGAGGTGCGATTTCTCTGCGATATGGTTAGTCTGCTGCATATTGTTATGTTGCCGAGGATGCGACCGAAGGAAACATAACGAGAATGGAAAAAGTGGTATGTCGTGTCAAGTTGTTATTGAAAACACAGATGTTTCGTTATTCATTTTTATTTTATAACGTGTCAAGTTTTTGCTCAACCTGCGCACACGATCCCTGCCCACTGCCCACGTATTCCGAAGCTTATGACTAAATGAACAATCTCAATTTGGTACGCCGTTCCTAATAAATCACACATTGGTTAATAACACATTGGTCTAACCGCTACAGTTCCTTCATATTTGCTTATTTAGTGCAAGCATGAAGATATTAATAGAAAATAGCTGCAAATTAGAAAGTTATAGGTAAACGATGACGTTCCGCTATCGCTTGTCGGTGGTTGTAGTTTTATTAGAGTGTGTTTATATTAACCGATGGCATTTCTTATCGGCAAATATGACGTACTTTTATACAAACTTTCATAACCTATTTAACTCCTTTAGGGGATGAATTATCGAAAATCCTCCCTAAATACTCACCTTCGCTATAAAGGAATCTTGTTCAAAATTTAATGCTTCTGCACCCAGCGGTTTAGCCTGTGCATTGTCTACCAGTGAATGAATGAATGATTTCAAGACATGCAATGAATATACAAAAAATTATTCATGTTGGTGATCATTATCATCATGAATGATCGCTTCGCTAAACGATCAGAGGGTACCTATTCCCATTACATCCTAATCTTGCCAGATGAATAGTGATTGCAGATGCTTGGTAAAAGAAATGAAGTCGCTGGTGTCCTGAAACCTGACAAAATATAATTAGGTACAGCCATATTGACTGCATCCAGATCCTAGATGCGAAAACCAAAATACCTATTGCAATCACCAATATCGGTAATTAATCACAGTTCGCTTTCATTAACGTTTTTGGGGCTGTTATTTAAATATTAAATTAAATGACAAACAAAAAGTCATTCTTTCTAATATTCTCATAACAGCGCGATATCAAATTTATTATGCCATACAAAATCAAACCGATCTACATGGGTATCATATTGCACAAAAATGCACTGAGACTGGCCAAACTTTAGAAACCGGTTGTACGGTTTAAATACCACACTGAGCTGGCATACGGTAGTGCTACAATATTATAAAGTGTCATAATAATCCAGTATTATATTATGACCTTTATTTATCTGTTTTAGCTTTTATTCATACTCGTTAGTCCCATAACAAGGTAACGGTTGACGAATTATTTTGGAGATTAGACGAACGCCCAATTAACCTTAGACCGTGTTATGTGTGTAGGAGGTTTCCATTTTGTATGTATACACGATAGTCGTCATTTCCTATTTATCAATAGGTATGTTAAACCTGAGTTTAAGTATCTAAGGCAGGACTGTTTTTATTTCGATGCAGAAAAGGCTTCTAAGGACTATTTTCATTAAAGTCTTTAAAAAAAATTGAAACCTTATCGAATAATTCCTCATCATCATCTAAGGCCTTACAGCCACGGATAGGATATTTCTCCAATGTGACATCTAATCAAATAATCATTACCACCTAGAATATTGTCAACGTGGGTCGTATAGAGAGGAGGCCTGTCACAGAGAGGAGGCCTGTGTCCCAGCAGTGGGAACATTAATAGGCTGATGATGATGGGATCATCAGAAAATTTTACCCCAGTCTACATATATAGTTGCCATGGCACAGACATAATAAAATAAAGGAGAGCTTGTAAAACATTGATGTGCTAACATAATTTTTGAAACGCTTTTACGGGAGTCTTGTCTTTACATAGGACTTTTAAAACATTTGCAGCAACTGCAATAATATCGATAGCTCTGCATTCGTTTTTATCATAATTTTCATAACAATATTTGTGCCTGCCTCGTTGGCCTAGTGGTCTAAGCGCTACTGCTAAGTATGAGGTCCTGGGTTCGACTGTCCGGATCGGACAGTGCTATTGGGTTTTTCCATCTAGAATTTCTAATTAGCAGATCGGAGTTTGGATTTGTGTGCGGCTAATGGCAATAGGTTCGCCCTCTGGCGAAATGTGGGTGTAGATACTTTAGGTACACCTCTGCCTTACCCTTTGGGGAATATAGGCGTGAAGTTATGTCATATTATAAATTTTAAAACAAAATAGAAACTATACTAAAATCCTCCAAAACGAACCAACTTACAATCCCAGCTATTCGACCAAAACGCTTCCACCATTCAGATTAATTTATTGACGATTCATGATTACCTAATCACTCTTCGTTAGTTAACTATTCTAATACCTACGTCGGAATTAAAACAATTGACTCACGTGCAATTACTTGGATTAGTTTCCCGTCATTTGTTGATTTTATTTTTAAATCGTGCTCTATGATGGTTTTCTTTATTTAATGCCTGTGCCGGAAAATCCAGATTGAAGATCATTATTTTGATTCGACCTTTTAATTGCAGCGGTCTTTATGAAGTATATATTATACCACGTTTTGTATCTACTAGCGATGATCGATGATGATCATAACATGCTAAATTGTTACCTAATACCACAAAATTTATTCGCGAAATCGCACCTTTCTACGACATCGACACTTAGATTCAACAACACCGGATAAGAACAACATCGTAAAT
Organism: Conistra vaccinii; assembly: GCA_948150665.1. NCBI lineage: Eukaryota > Metazoa > Arthropoda > Insecta > Lepidoptera > Noctuidae > Conistra > Conistra vaccinii. Next base: position 1,061,002 of record OX411321.1, read on the forward strand.
CGTCACACAAAACGGTAAATAAACAGAAGAATCCTAGCGAGTGGATGACGAACAGAGGCATCGACCTTCCGCGGCTGACAACTCTTGCGCAAGGCGTGCGATCCATTCATTTGCATCACAAAGCGTAACGTACATAGGTAGGTACTCGGTTACTACTTCACCAAGACTGTGGCTGCAGCCTTTGGGTTATGTAACATGTGTGTTTCATTCAAATAAACTATGAAAGTTACGGTTTTGTGTGATTTTTACAGTTGCCCATCACTCATTTGGGTTTAAAACAGAAAGTTGAATTCTCCAAAATCCTCAATAAAATAAGTACATTACTGTAAGCGTAACTCGTCTTCATCGAATGTTAGTTTGTAAAACTAAGTTATTGTTCCTATAACTCTAGGTACTCCTAGAACTAGGACCAGTTGATAAATTTCTGTAGGTACACCATACGTGACATTTTCCACTTACAGTAATGGATAACAATAAAATAATAAATCAGTAGCGCAATAATACAGCATTTTATTTTATAGTTCTGAAAACCGTCATGAAACCGCTATAACATAAATCATAAGTATTTTCTTTTTATTTGACGTGTATTTCTAGGTAAACCATAAACATTTAAGTATAATATTATAGGTAATGTAAGTTAACAAGAAAAAATTGGTTTAGTATCTTCTAGCCCCAACGAAAATCTTACTATTAGCTCAAATATGAGAACCTTACCTTTTGATGTATAATGACCCCTTGCATTTGGATGTTACAGCGGTTACACGTTGTTTCATCGCTCTAGGGCTCCTAAATGCCAAGACACATGACGAAATCCATCCAGGCTACTGATTAAATCTGTGCTGCTATAAATTTTAATGGAAGGATTCAATTTTAGAACAGTATTCTGAATATTAGAGCCATTTGAAGTATTTGTGGCCGTGTTGCTAGTTTCCTATTCTTTCTTCAACGTGATCTAAGAATTGCCGAATCCCGGTCGCCCAAATCCATAGTCTGCATAGTTTAATGGTGGGCTACGAGTATTTTGGTGTAATTTTAGTTTTGATTTTTTTCTGGCTATGTAATGATTTATCTCTGTATTACAAATTAGCCTTGTTCAGCCAATAATGTTCGTTAAAAACGATCCCTGAAGCACTTGTTACATTTTACCGATGACATTGCTCATACAGGTAGTAGTTGGTACCTACACTAGCCAGCTAGCCTCGACACACGGTCACATCAGAATTAAACTATGCATAACATTAAAATAGATTGTACTTCACATTTAATCTTGTATTAACTTAATAGTCTATGTAGTTTGGTGTGGAGTGGGTATTTATTTGGCAATATTGTATGAAAATAAGAAACGTGTCTGATTAGCGAACTAGAATAATGATTATGAAATGCAACAATTAATATCTTAGCACTGAATATTTAGTTTTACAAAAAAAGTACTTGGAAACTTTCCAAATGCCTTTTTTACTCCTAAAAGTGTTACAACATCAAATTCAGTGTTATAATTGCAATGCATTATTAATATTCTAGTTCGCTCGTTAGCCACATTTCTTATTTCCATACATTAATTTTGCCAAATTAATCAAAACAGATAAATATTTGACAGCTATTTGCGATGTTCACAACTATTAGGATATTTTAAGGTAATTAAAAACGCTTAAAGATATAGGTATGTCGGCAATTTGAAGGAGTAATTTCGAAATTACAATGAAAACGCAGTAAAAAATAGGTACCATTTGATTTCTGTTGCAAATTGAGCTGCGCGTGATTTGGTCGTAAAAATCTTAACGTACTTACAATTAAATTAAGTAACACCAGTGAACTGCGACCTAACACTTATCGTATTCATAATTTCGTAAACTAATACTTCAAAAATGATGGAAATACATTAACAATATCAAACAACTATGACTTTTTACGAAATATCGACACACGATTCTCATTTGACCCGTATTATTTCAAGTTCAAATCGTACATGAATTTGTACAATTCGCTATGCCATTGATGGTCGTGTAAACCCATCAATTCAATACATGTTTCATTAATAAATACGATGGGATCCTTGTACTTGTCATAGATTTTCTATCACTGATGTTAAACAATACAAAATGTTGTAAGTTTTCATTGGATCAATCAAGGAGTATTGTTAGAAACATGGCCTCCGTGCTAAGAAAACATTTGTGTAGCATCGGTTTCAACTTTTCACCTTTCTGACGACATGTTTCGATCACAAAAGTTGTAAGTGTTGATTGATTTTTCGGTTCTTGCTCAACGCACTACTGTTTGTAGCCTCTTCTATTTGGTACCGACCTTGTTATTCAAATAAAGATTATTTTCTTTTGTACCTTTATGCTTATCGCGTCTCTTTTTTAGTGTTAGCAATAATTGAGAATCTTCGTATTGTAATATCGATTCGGTCGCAAAAAGTTTGATAAGGTTTTCTTCTCAAATGTTTCATCATTATAGCTTAGATAACGGGACCGAATAGTAGGTTCTTATCTGCTGAATGATGCTGTGAATGGTCCATAAAACCATTTTGTATAGAATACGTAACTGTAGCAGAACATCCACCCAGTATTGTGAGGCAGCAAGTTATTGTAAATTTTTCATACCCTATCTGAAACCTTTAAGATTTTTCCGAAGACCTTAGGATACTTTTTAGGGTTTCGGACCCGAAGGGTACTAAACAGAACCCTTTGTGTGCAAGTCCGACTCACACTTGGCTGGTTTTTTTAGATCCGTACTGAATCTCAACTTTGTACCCATGTACAGACTGTTATGTTCACTGCAGATTTATTGTCCGTTTCATTTGGCTTATCTCTCATAATAAGATGTATTTTTCTTTTATTGAGCATTGTTCATGTTTATTGGATAACAGGTACTGTTGAGGATTTTTTAATGTATTGTTAGGTATGCTATATTAGGTTTTATGGTGATTAGGTACTGTCTCTTGATTGCTGTCGTGCGGGTCATTTGTGCAATATGAATGTACTAATTGCAGGGAAAAATCTTAAAGGTTTCAGATAGGGTATGAAAAATTTACAATAACTTGCTGCCTCACAATACTGGGTGGATGTTCTGCTACAGTTACGTATTCTATACAAAATGGTTTTATGGACCATTCACAGCATCATTCAGCAGATAAGAACCCTATTCGGTCCCGTTATCTAAGCTATAATGATGAAACATTTGAGAAGAAAACCTAATCAAACTTTTTGCGACCGAATCGATATTACAAAACGAAGATTCTCAATTATTGCTAACACTAAAAAAGAGACGCGATAAGCATAAAGGTACAAAAGAAAATAATCTTTATTTGAATAACAAGGTCGGTACCAAATAGAAGAGGCTACAAACAGTAGTGCGTTGAGCAAGAACCGAAAAATCAATCAACACTTACAACTTTTGTGATCGAAACATGTCGTCAGAAAGGTGAAAAGTTGAAACCGATGATATTTCTACCGATGATTTTCCGATATTTCTACTTTTATATAACCAAGTAGGTGTAAATTATGATCGAAGTTTCCCACCATTTGTGAGCCTGAATTTTATTTAGGCTAACCTGTGACGTTTTCATTATTCAATGCCACATGATACGTGTAAAAAATCTACATGCAGTGTCACTTGGCATAACATACCTTAAATTGATGATTCTGAATAGACGATACAATGAAATATTGTAAGTTTATTGCTGCTAAGTAAAAGTCAGTTGACAGCTAAGCAAACTAAACGAGCATCCATTCTTCCACATGACGTGTTACATAGCTGCTGAAGTGCTGACAAAAGGCAACACCTACATGCAGTTAGAGCATTAAATTGTTATAAAATATTTGCATCTTGGCGCTTTCTAAAACGCAGCAGATAAGATTCCTCAGTAGGCACTGAGGAATCTCATCTGCTGCGTTTTAGTCATTAAAAATGTTCATTTATGAATTAGGTACCTACTTTTCAAATAAGTATTCCAAGTATTTTCACAGTCTGTTTATATGAATCAAGATAGTGTCTTTTTCTAATTGGTTTTTCAACTAATTTTTTTATATGGGCAATCTCATAGGTACTTAGTTAAGCTTATTTTTGTTATTTTATATCTTTATTGATCTTTGTCAGTCTTTTGTCTTGAAGTCAGTTTTTTGTTCCTTTTTAGACTTAAGTCAAAGATGTTTTGTTTATAATACGGTTTTTTTTAATTGGATTTATATACAGGGTGGACCAAAAATACACGACATAAAAAAAAATTGATTCCTCATGTCCAGGGATATCCGAAAATACCCCATGTATGTTCCGCGATTTTTTGTAGTTTTCGAGTTATAATTTTTTTTGTATTTTTTTTTTAGTTTACTGCCGGTGGAGTTTCAAAAATTCAAATCTCTACCCCTGGGCATGATGAATCAATTTTTTTTTTATAACGTTGCTTTTTGTACCACCTATTTTAAAGCTTAAAAGGATTTTAAGCCTATCCACCTTCGAAGGCCGATTACAGCGAATACTAGAATGTTAAGTACTTACTAACTTTTCTTTCTTGTTTTGGGTAGCTTAGGGACCTGCTTCGGCAATTGGGAATGAATTCTAATTAGTCCTAGTTTGTCTATGATATTGTGCTGGTGCTGTTGTGGAACCTTGTGATTCGTGTCGTGTGCCACCAAACATTATCCAACACCAATAATAGGTACGAGTTAATCAAACAAAACGGTGAGCATCGGCCACTTCCTGTTAAATTCACCAAACAATGGAAAGCGGAATTTCCTTTGTGGAACAATAATGTACAGTATATACCTACTGTATGATTGTATGTATGGGAGCGTTTTCACTGGCCTTTGTCGGTTATACAAACAAGCATTGTATGATTTGTATGGCGGCCATTCAGTTTTTTTATGTAAGTACTTTTTGTGTGATTTTGTTTTATAATGTTACTGTGGTTATGAAGCCTCGTGTCTGCCATTATATAGATTGGATCGGCCACAATATTAGATTTGTTTTTGTATTATTTTATTTCAGTTTTTCCCCATTGTGTTGAGAAAATTGTTATAGAAATATTACGACAGATTAGGTACCTGCTTTTGTAGCATCACTGGCATCAAATTATGTGCGAGTCAAAATATTTCTTCAACTATGTATTTTATTTACGAATCCCTTTTCGTAAAGGGACTCGACTTAAAGAGAACCAATGGTATTTACCTACATGATAACTTTCATTTGGAGCCTGTGCAAGGTTTACTATTTACTATGATAACAAACATATAAGTAGGATGTTATTGGGCACTCTAAGCCACCTTACGTTCCATCGGCTCACTTCGTTCACCTCGTCACTTCAGGTGGCTTAGATTGCCCAATAACATATATGAAATCCATTCTATTCCACCTGATGAACAGAAGGTGGAGTACGAATTTTTGCATAGTGCAGTAAAACAGGTGGCTTAGATTGCCCAATAACATATATGAAATCCATTCTATTCCACCTGATGAACGGAAGGTGGAGTACGAATTTTTACATAGTGCAGTAAAACAGGTGGCTTAGATTGCCCAATAACATATATGAAATCCATTCTATTCCACCTGATGAACGGAAGGTGGAGTACGAATTTTTGCATAGTGCAGTAAAACAGGTGGCTTAGATTGCCCAATAACATATATGAAATCCATTCTATTCCACCTGATGAACGGAAGGTGGAGTACGAATTTTTGCATAGTGCAGTAAAACAGGTGGCTTAGATTGCCCAATAACATATATGAAATCCATTCTATTCCACCTGATGAACGGAAGGTGGAGTACGAATTTTTGCATAGTGCAGTAAAATAATGGTTCGGCGCCTATTCCACTATTTTAATATTTTTCAGTGCATGGTTTGACCGCTACTCCACTTTTAGAATCTCGTTTTGATGCGAACGGAAAGTCGTCTAGAATGGCTAATAACATAAATGGATCTTCAAAGTTTATGGATCGACAAAGTTTGTGGTTTTAGTGTTACTCCACTTTTTGAATTTCATTTTGTTGCGAACGGAAAGTGGTTTAGAATCCCAATACTATAAATGGATCTACAAAGTTTGTGGTTTTAGCGATACTCCACTTTTAGAATCTCGTTTTGGTACGAACGGAAAGTCGTCTAGAATGCATAATAACATAAATGGATCTACAAAGTTTGTGGTTCGGGCGCTACTCCACTTTTACAATCTCGTTTTGGTGCGAACATAAATGGATCTACAAATTTTGTTGTTCGGGCGCTACTCCACTTTTAGAATCTCGTTTTGATGCGAACGGAAAGTCGTATAGAATGGCTAATAACATAAATGGATCTACAAAGTTTGTGGTTCGGGCGCTACTCCACTTTTAGAATCTCGTTTTGATGCGAACGGAAAGTCGTCTAGAATGCTTAATAACATAAATGAATCTAAAAAGTTTGCGGTTTGTGCGCTACTCTACTATTTGAACTTTATTACATGTTAACAAACAAGGGCGCTCGCTGTTTAAACCGCTATCCTAAAATTCAGGACAGATTGTCTCATGTCTCTTCACAAAGCAAGAAATAGGCTGCACCTACAGGCACATGCACATTCTATTTTTGTGACCCAGATTGGACACCAAGGACATCTGAACTTTAGGCTACCGTAAACATTAAACTAAAATTAAAATTTGGGTCAGATTGACTCATATCTCTTCACAGAACAAGAAATAGCGTACACCTGCAGGCACACGCTCATTCTATTTCTATGACCCCAGATTGGGCACCAAGGATATCCAAATTTATTCATACACATTAACAAACAAGGGCGTTCGCTGTTTAAACCGCTATCCTAAAATTCAGGACAGATTGTCTCATGTCTCTTCACAAAGCAAAAAATAGGCTGCACCTACAGGCACATGCACATTCTATTTCTGTGACCCAGATTGGGCACCAAGGACATCTGAACTCTAGGTTACCGTAAACATTAAACTAAAATTTGGATCAGATTAACTCATATCTCTTCACAGAGCAAGAAATAGCATGCACTTACAAGTACACGCTCATTCTATTTCCATGACCCCAGATTGGGCACCAAGGATATCCAGAAGGATTAGTCAGCCTAGACACTGCGTTATCGTGTCTAGCTGCTTCCAGGATGCGCCACGAGGAGGCTCCTTTCATGCACCCCGCTAACCTAAACTTCAGGACAGTTGGTCTCATGTCTCTCCACAAAATTAGAGATAGTGCACAATTACACATCACTCCGTTTTCTGTGACCAGATTGGCTCGAGGACATCTGAACGTTAGGCTATCGATTACAATAAACTAAAATTTAGGTCAGATTGACTCATATCTCTTCACAGAGCAAGAAATAGCGTGCACTTGCAGGCACACGCTCATTCTATTTCTATGACCCCAGATTGGGCACCAAGGACATCTGAACTTTAGTCTACCATAACCATTAAACTAAAATTAAAATTTGGGTCAGATTGACTCATATCTCTTCACAGAGCAAGAAATAGCATGCACCTGCAGGCACACACTCATTCTATTTCTATGGCCTCAGATTGGGCACCAAGGATATCCAAATTTTTATTTAATTTATTCATACACTACTTTACACGTTAACAAACAAGGGCGCTCGCTGTTTAAACCGCTATCCTAAAATTCAGGACAGATTGTCTCATGTTTCTTCACAAAGCAAGAAATAGGCTGCACCTACAGGCACAAGCACATTCTATTTCTGTGACCCAGATTGGGCACCAAGAACATCTGAACTCTAGGTTACCGTAAACATTAAACCAAATTTGGGTCAGATTGACTCATATCTCTTCACAGAGCAAGAAATAGCATGCACTTACAGGTACACGCTCATTCTATTTCCATGACCCTAGATTGGGCACCAAGGATATCCAAATATTAATTTAATTTATTCATACAGCTAACACTACTTTATACGTTAACGTACAAATAATGTATTGAGTAGGTCTCTCACTCCCTTTTTATATATTGTGCTCATGTCCGAGCATTCTGCTGGTTTCGCATGTTTTTACACGTGGAAACATATCAGGTAGCCGTCGTTTATGTATAAATGTTCATTTATAATATCAAAGACAGCAAAATTGTAATAAGCATTAATTTGCTTATTCGAACTTTATTGTCACATGTTTTTACACGTGGAAACATATCAGGTAGTCCTCGTGTATGTATAAATGTTCATTTACAATATCAAAGACCGCAAAATTGCATTATGCATTAATTTGCTTATTCGAACTTTATTGTAATGTAAGACGATCGTTGTACATGTTGTAGTCGATAATTAAAAATTGAATTTGAGGGATCTTCCTATAATCATCTTCATCAACCGAGGTGTTCAAGAACCATATCAATTCCGTTAACTTGTTATAAATGAGCGATTCTTTCCTTATCATAATTTTACAAATTTTTGTAATAAGCTGGTTTTAGTCTAAGAATTCTTTAAAAAAGGCGATTCCTAAATGTCATTGTTGAATTTAGGAACCGACTTTCTGTATATGAAATACTTTATAAAGTTTGTTAGTTTTAGCAGTTTTATGATTTTACACCAGCTTTGAGTTTAACTGCAGCAAAATTGCATCGTGCATTAATTTGCTTATTCGAACTTTATAGTATTGTAAGACGATCGCCGCACATGTTGTAGACCGTAATTAAAATTTGAATTTGAAGGATCTTCCTATAATCATCTTCATCAAACGAGGTGTTCAAGAACCATATCAATTCCGTTAACTTGTTATAAATGAGTGATTCTTTCCTTGACATAACTTTACTCATTTTTGTAATAAGCTGGTTGTAGTCTTTAGAAAGGTGATCCATTAATGTCATTGCTGAATTTAGAAACCGACTTCCTTTGCATGAAATGCTTATTCAGACTTATAGTATTGTAAGACCATCGTCGTACATGTTGTAGACCGTAATTCAAATTTGAGTTTAAAGGATCTCCCTCTAATCATCTTCATCAAACTGGGGAGGTGTTCTTAAATAAGAACGATACCAATTCCGTTAATTTATTATAAATAAGTGATTTAATCCGTAGCATAACTTTAGGCATTTTCTGTGATACGCTGGTTTTAGTCTAGGAATTCTTTCAAAAGGTGATCCATTAATGTCGTTGTTGAATTTAGAAACCGACTTCCTTTTCATGAATTGTTTTATAAAGTTTGTTAGTTTTAGTAGTTTGATGATTTAACCCTAGCTTTGAGTTTAACCGCAACATAAAATTAGCTAAGTTTTAAATGTGAATTTGTGCACGTGGATTATTCTGCATAAACATAAACACACACACCTACTTTAAAAATAAAATATGTTTTGCAGTAATTCTAAACGACAGTTAGGTATTGGTGCGGTTTTACTTGTCGGCGAGGGAAAAACGATAATTTCATATTTCAATTTTCACTATAAAAATGCAGTTTTGCAGTAACGGTATGCAATTATATGTGTGCCGACAAGCATGAACTTTTTTAGTTCAATAATTGTACCTTATCTTCATTCCATTACATAATTGATTCTTCTTTACGTATTGATTAGAGTTGATTTGCGAGTTTCCTATCGATCAACCCAAAAATGGTTATAAACGGTTAAGAAAGTTATATTAATCGAGTTCTTCTTCAAATCGTTTTAACAACGTTCCTTCCGAACGTAATTGGAATAAATCGTATCTTAGGTTTTTCAGACGAAACCGTTTCGAAAATATATCGCTATCCGAGCCCTGCTTTTATAGAAATTAAAGTTTAAGAGCGAAGTTGCCTCCACTCCTAAAGAGGATCGGTGGAAGAATTCATTTTGTACTTAAAGTGCAACTTAAGACGTAGATATGAGATAAGATGTAGATGACACCTGTAACACAGGTTTTTCCTAGCATAGGGTCATTGATCAATATTTTGTACCAGGCTATTTCCACGTGTAATCAAGTATCATCCTGTATGTATACAAAAGTTCATTTTAGCCGTTGGATGATTTTATATCAATTTAAGTTTACTGTAAAACATCTATGAACTTACTTTTTGAAACGGGTTCGTTTACATATTTTGTTCTGCAACAAATAAAAAAAAATGTTTTAAGGATATTTTACTTTCGGTTCATCTTAACTTGCAGATTTTTTTATTATTTCAGATTGATTTATGTTGTCATGCAGAGTTTTATAATACGGTTTATTAAACAAACATACATTCTTTATTATAATACCTATTGTATATAAGTATTATTATTATAAGTAACAGCCTGGTATCGGTTACGTCTTTGTCAGCGAGCATTAAGACGGCGGCGACCGTTGAATTGTCCATACAAACGTAATACATAAATCATTTGCAATTTGAGCATATTTCCATCATAATATGTTAATATTTGGATTTAGATAGTATTTATCTAGGCTTGTACATCTTTTTTTTCCAAAAAAACTTACCTAAAATAAAATGAAGTTTAAGCGAATTGAATTTCGCACATTTTTACAGCTAATTCATACTGTTTTTTCTGTATTATAAACAACAATATTTGGAATATTGTTTCGGCAGGAGCATAGCTTATATTATTAAGTTACAAAGTATAGAAAATATTATGAAAGAATATCAAGTTTTCATTCATCATTTTTGGTATTACGGAACACATCCAAAATCATAAATTCCGATAGCTAGTAACAACGCGAACAACACACAACAGACACAGACAACAAAAACAACACAAAAAAAACACAACAGAACAGAGATAACAATATTCCAAACGCATTTTCCACCCATCTCGACTTGCAGTTGCAAGCCGTGTTCGCCGGACCCTTAAAGCTGGTTTCGTATTTCGTTTCTCTCGATAAAATTGCAATTTGACAGAAGGGTTTTCAATCACTACGGTTTAATTAGACGTTAGTAACATAAATTAGTCATACACCTGTGAGGACATGTTGTAGTTAAGGTTTAATTTTGTTATGAGGTAAATATTGATGAAATGGTATTTTTACCCGACTACCCCAGAAGGAGGGTATTGTTTTTCGAGAGTATGTATGTATGTATGTATGTATGTATGTATGTATGTCTATTTATTTGGCACGCTCTGTAGCCTAAACGGCTTGATGGATTTGAACATATGAGGTGTCGTTAGATTTGTCTTAATTGTAGGAGTGTCATAGGCTATATAATATTTATATATTGCATCTGCAAATACAAAAAAAGGAGGGGAAGGTTTTTTAAAAATAAATTATACCAATATTCGTATCAAATAAAAGCTAGTAATGAGTCAATTCCAAATTTAGATATATTAATAAAACTAATAACCTTGAAATAAAGAAAATTATTCAAAAAAACAAAAAAACCTGACTGTAAAAACACATAACTGAAAAGAGAAAAACAAGCATTATAATCTATAGAATTCTGGTATCGCAGGCGGGGACTTGTTTTTCTCTTTTCACTTATGTGTTTTTACAGTCGGGTTTTTTGTTTTTTGAATAATTTTCTTTATTTCAAGTTTTTTAGTTTTAATAATATATCTTAATTTGGAATTGACTCATTATTTATGTATTAAACCAATAAATTCTGACCATAAAATTACATTCGCTCCAGTATATCTGAGATGTGTAGCTATTCTTATAAATAAATTCAGGGTTATTATCTTAAAAAGTGCACACAACGTCGTGTTGCATACTTGAGTCGCATTTCGGTGTGAACTGACCTTTATACTACATAGTAACTCATTGGTCTGAGCATAGTAAAAACTTCACCAGAAGAAAAAGACTAGTTCGTTTAGTTGTGACAACCACCGAAAAGCAGTCACTTTATATAAAAACAAAATTGTATTAAAAAGATTAAAGGTAAGTTTCCATATAAAAACCAACAAAAAACAAAATTGATGTGTTGTTTTTATATTGACTTTATAAACAAATACGTTTGTTTTTTTTTTCAGAATTATGTCTCGTTCACCATCATACACCCCCACCATTCTGATCGATGATGATGAAGATCACGATCAATCCATAATACGTGAGATATGTAGTAATTATGCATTAAGTTACTGTTAATATATTTATTTTTTATCTGATTTGTTTTCTTTTTGTTAATTATTATTATTTATTCCTTTTCACAGTGGAACTCTGCGGATCTCAAGGATGACAATCAGGACACCAGACCTTTCGTTTACTCTCCGGACAATTATAACTCCTATATTGAGAGCTTAGAAAATCAACGGCGTAGAAATGAAGAACTGCTCAATAATCCTCAAGAACAAACTCAACCCCCAGAAAAAAGTGTTAAGAAAGAGAAAGCGTTCATCAAGATTTTCACCATCAACATCATACATTGCTCGTCGAGGTAAACCAAGTGATAGCAGAGCACGTTATTTGATTAAAATAAATATCTACGAACTCAACGATTGTGAGAGTGATAACAACTATTCTAGTGACAGTGATAATGCTTGTACAAGTGTACAATATGTGGTGCGCGAAACTTTTGATGATGTGATGGATACTGAGAAGGTTCTAATAAAAAAAATCTCTGAAAACTTGAAAAGTTAGTGATAATAATTATGTAATAATAATGTAGTTATTTGTAAGTTATAATTTGCAACAAGTAATAAGATAATAATATCTATTTGGGGCACCAAGAAAATACATGTTTTACAATTACATTACACATTACTTTTGTCTGGACCCTGCTTTAGGTAATTGTCATTAGTAGATAGTAATGTATTTTTAACCGACTTCCAAAAGGTCAAGGTTATCAAATTCGCAAATATATTTATGTAATGTATTACAAAAATTTTAAATGTAATTAGGAACCTACAGTAGTTACATGTTATAATTTTCTACATGTATTTTATTGATGTCCTAAATGGAAAGTTAGATAATCTCACAACCTACTTACAAACTTACTATTATAAAATGTTTGTTACTCTTTTAAATATGAAATATAATATTGTCGTGTAATGTAATTCAAATAATATCAACTGAAGATGCTTCTGAACCCGGCTTTATTATGTATGTAATTTTAAATGTGTGTATTCTTGATGTCCCTTGTATTAGTTATAGAATTTATTAAGTACAAAATAAGTTTAAAAAATAAAATACGACCTTTGATAATTACTTAGGTATTAGGTACATATATATATTATATGTACTTTTATCTGAATGTACGTACATGTACTTAAATGAATAATATTTTATGTTCATACATCTGTTTCATTTCCATTCCCGATGACAAAGCGCATTGCGCTATTTGCGCTGACTGGTTTGTGCAATATAACACCGATCACGTCGCGTCGCTTCATAACGCACACATTAGGTTGAACTTGTTGAAAAATGGAACAATACGTGTAAAAAAGTAAGTTCACAGGTATGTTGCAGTAAACTTTAAATTGATATTAAGAATCATCTTTCAAACAATCCTAGATTGATAGATTTAACACCTTATTATAAAACATATAAAATACATGTATACGAATCCGTGTCAAAAAGTAAGTTCACAGATATGTTGCATTAAACTTTAAATTGATAATTAAGAATCATCTTTCAAACAATCCTAGATTGATAGAACTAACACCTTATTAAAAAACATATAAATATATGTAAACGAACCCGTGTCATAAAGTATGTTCACAGGTATGTTGTAGTAAACTTTAAATTGATAATTAAGAATTATCTTTCAAACAATCCTAGATTGATAGAACTAACACCTTATTATAAAACATATAAATACATGTAAACGAACCCGTGTCATAAAGTATGTTCACAGGTATGTTGCAGTACACTTTAAATTGTTATAAAATCATCCATAATCTTGACACGGTTGGCGCAGTGGTTAAGCGGTTGACTGCTGCGCTGCATGTCGCGGGTTCGATTCCCGCACGGAACAAATATTTGTATGATCTGCAAGTAGTTGTTCCGGGTCTGGCTGTTAATTCCTAGACTAAAACCAGCGTATCACAGAAAATGCCTAAAGTTATAGAAAAAATCATCAATTTACAATAAATTAACGGAATTGGTATCGTTCTTATTTAAGAACACCTCCCCAGTTTGATGAAGATGATTATAGGCAGATCTTTCAAATTCAAATTTTAATTATAGACTACAACATGTGCGGCGATCGTCTTACAATACTATAAAGTTCGAATAAGCAAATTAATGCATGATGCAATTTTGCTGCAGTTAAACTCAAAGCTGGTGTAAATCATAAAACTACTAAAACTAACAAACTTTATAAAGTATTTCATATACAGAAAGTCGGTTCCTAAATTCAGCAATGACATTAAGGAATCGTCTTTTTAAAGAATTCTTAAACTAAAACCAGCTTATTACAAAAATTAGTAAAGTTATGATAAGGAAAGAATCGCTCATTTATAACAAGTTAACGGAATTGATATGATTCTTGAACACCTCGTTTGATGAAGATGATTTTAGGAAAATCCGTCAAATTCAAATTTTAATTATCGACTACAACAAGTACGACGATCGTCTTACATTACCATAAAGTTCGAATAAGCAAATTAATGCATAATGCAATTTGCTGCAGTTAAACTCAAAGCTGGTGTAAAATCATAAAACTACTAAAAGTAACAAACTTTATAAAGTATTTCATATACAGAAAGTCGGTTCCTAAATTCAACAATGACATTAAGAAATCGTCTTTTTAAAGAATTCTTAGACTAAAACCAGCTTATTACAAAATTAGTAAAGTTATGATAAGGAAAGAATCGCTCATTTAAAGTTTCGCTTATTTAAGTTAACGGAATTGATATGGTTCTTGAACACCTCGTTTGTTGAAGATGGTTATAGGAAGATCCGTCAAATTCAAATTTTAATTATCGACTACAACAAGTACGACGATCGTCTTACATTACAATAAAGTTCGAATAAGCAAATTAATGCATAAGGCAATTTGCTGCAGTTAAACTCAAAGCTGGTGTAAAATCCTAAAACTACTAAAACTAACAAACTTTATAAAGTATTTCATATACAGAAAGTCGGTTCCTAAATTCAACAATGACATTAAGAAATCGTCTTTTTAAAGAATTCTTAGACTAAAACCAGCTTATTACAAAATTGGTAAGTTATGATAAGGAAAGAATCGCTCATTTATAACAAGTTAACGGAATTGATATGGTTCTTGAACACCTCGTTTGATGAAGATGATTATAGGAAGATCCTTCAAATCCAAATTTAAATTATCGGCTACAACATGTACGACGATCGTCTTATATTACAATAAAGTTCGAATAAGCAAATCAATGCATAATGCAATTTTGTCGTCTTTGATATTATAAATGAATATTTATATATACACGACGGCTACCTGATATGTTTCCACGTGTAAAAACATGCGAAACCAGCAGAATGCTCGGACATGAGCACAATATATAAAAAGGGAGTGAGAGACCTACTCAATACATTATTTGTACGTTAACGTGTAAAGTAGTGTTAGCTGTATGAATAAATTAAATTAATATTTGGATATCCTTGGTGCCCAATCTAGGGTCATGGAAATAGAATGAGCGTGTACCTGTAAATGCATGCTATTTCTTGCTCTGTGAAGAGATATGAGTCAATCTGACCCAAATTTGGTTTAATGTTTACGGTAACCTAGAGTTCAGATGTTCTTGGTGCCCAATCTGGGTCACAGAAATAGAATGTGCTTGTGCCTGTAGGTGCAGCCTATTTCTTGCTTTGTGAAGAAACATGAGACAATCTGTCCTGAATTTTAGGATAGCGGTTTAAACAGCGAGCGCCCTTGTTTGTTAACGTGTAAAGTAGTGTATGAATAAATTAAATAAAAATTTGGATATCCTTGGTGCCCAATCTGAGGCCATAGAAATAGAATGAGTGTGTGCCTGCAGGTGCATGCTATTTCTTGCTCTGTGAAGAGATATGAGTCAATCTGACCCAAATTTTAATTTTAGTTTAATGGTTATGGTAGACTAAAGTTCAGATGTCCTTGGTGCCCAATCTGGGGTCATAGAAATAGAATGAGCGTGTGCCTGCAAGTGCACGCTATTTCTTGCTCTGTGAAGAGATATGAGTCAATCTGACCTAAATTTTAGTTTATTGTAATCGATAGCCTAACGTTCAGATGTCCTCGAGCCAATCTGGTCACAGAAAACGGAGTGATGTGTAATTGTGCACTATCTCTAATTTTGTGGAGAGACTTGAGACCAACTGTCCTGAAGTTTAGGTTAGCGGGGTGCATGAAAGGAGCCTCCTCGTGGCGCATCCTGGAAGCAGCTAGACACGATAACGCAGTGTCTAGGCTGACTAATCCTTCTGGATATCCTTGGTGCCCAATCTGGGGTCATGGAAATAGAATGAGCGTGTACTTGTAAGTGCATGCTATTTCTTGCTCTGTGAAGAGATATGAGTTAATCTGATCCAAATTTTAGTTTAATGTTTACGGTAACCTAGAGTTCAGATGTCCTTGGTGCCCAATCTGGGTCACAGAAATAGAATGTGCATGTGCCTGTAGGTGCAGCCTATTTTTTGCTTTGTGAAGAGACATGAGACAATCTGTCCTGAATTTTAGGATAGCGGTTTAAACAGCGAACGCCCTTGTTTGTTAATGTGTAAAGTAGTGTATGAATAAATTTGGATATCCTTGGTGCCCAATCTGGGGTCATAGAAATAGAATGAGCGTGTGCCTGCAGGTGTACGCTATTTCTTGTTCTGTGAAGAGATATGAGTCAATCTGACCCAAATTTTTATTTTAGTTTAATGTTTACGGTAGCCTAAAGTTCAGATGTCCTTGGTGTCCAATCTGGGTCACAAAAATAGAATGTGCATGTGCCTGTAGGTGCAGCCTATTTCTTGCTTTGTGAAGAGACATGAGACAATCTGTCCTGAATTTTAGGATAGCGGTTTAAACAGCGAGCGCCCTTGTTTGTTAACATGTAATAAAGTTCAAATAGTAGAGTAGCGCACAAACCGCAAACTTTTTAGATTCATTTATGTTATTAAGCATTCTAGACGACTTTCCGTTCGCATCAAAACGAGATTCTAAAAGTGGAGTAGCGCCCGAACCACAAACTTTGTAGATCCATTTATGTTATTAGCCATTCTATACGACTTTCCGTTCGCATCAAAACGAGATTCTAAAAGTGGAGTAGCGCCCGAACAACAAAATTTGTAGATCCATTTATGTTCGCACCAAAACGAGATTGTAAAAGTGGAGTAGCGCCCGAACCACAAACTTTGTAGATCCATTTATGTTATTATGCATTCTAGACGACTTTCCGTTCGTACCAAAACGAGATTCTAAAAGTGGAGTATCGCTAAAACCACAAACTTTGTAGATCCATTTATAGTATTGGGATTCTAAACCACTTTCCGTTCGCAACAAAATGAAATTCAAAAAGTGGAGTAACACTAAAACCACAAACTTTGTCGATCCATAAACTTTGAAGATCCATTTATGTTATTAGCCATTCTAGACGACTTTCCGTTCGCATCAAAACGAGATTCTAAAAGTGGAGTAGCGGTCAAACCATGCACTGAAAAATATTAAAATAGTGGAATAGGCGCCGAACCATTATTTTACTGCACTATGCAAAAATTCGTACTCCACCTTCCGTTCATCAGGTGGAATAGAATGGATTTCATATATGTTATTGGGCAATCTAAGCCACCTGTTTTACTGCACTATGCAAAAATTCGTACTCCACCTTCCGTTCATCAGGTGGAATAGAATGGATTTCATATATGTTATTGGGCAATCTAAGCCACCTGTTTTACTGCACTATGCAAAAATTCGTACTCCACCTTCCGTTCATCAGGTGGAATAGAATGGATTTCATATATGTTATTGGGCAATCTAAGCCACCTGTTTTACTGCACTATGTAAAAATTCGTACTCCACCTTCCGTTCATCAGGTGGAATAGAATGGATTTCATATATGTTATTGGGCAATCTAAGCCACCTGAAGTGACGAGGTGAACGAAGTGAGCCGATGGAACGTAAGGTGGCTTAGAGTGCCCAATAACATCCTACTCATATAAAACAATGCTCTTACGCATTTTTTTTTACATTTTCTTGCTTCACAATTTCTTACTTCTAGGTTTCACATTTTCGAAACAATGGCTGTTTTTTGAATAAACAATTACAATTACAAAATTAAAGCGCTTTTTAAATACAATTAAAATATTTCGTTGATATACCTACACTAGGCATTAAGTCGATCTAGATAACTTAGCGTTTGCTAATGCAAATAAAATCTACCTAATGTTTAAGGATGCGTAAATCATAATGTGTTATTAAATCGGCCACGCGTGTTGAGAATATTATGAGCTCTGAGATTAATGCGAATACCTATTGCATTCAATTAGAGCAAGCTCTGTGCTTTGCAATATACCAGCTCCTTAGCATAGATATTTTGAGGTATTTTTTATAAGCTCTTGAACTGCCGTAGAATTTTCGGTTGTATTGCAGGTCTCCAACACTATCAGTGCAGTCCGGAATAAAGCTTAATTTTAATGTTTTCTATTTCAATAACGATTGTTATTCAGTTTCGAAAGTTTATAGTCGAATTAAACAGTTAATTAGTAGATGGCCTTGCAGTACCCTTGACTTTGACTCCAGCTTTTACAGCAGAAACCAAAAAACTTTCAAATTTAAAAATGTATTGCTTCAGACTTGTAGGTAGATACATTTATATATTTCAATGGCTCAGAATATGTTAGCGCCTGGCATCCGTTGAAGTCTTTAGCCGTGTGTAAATGCTACGTAGCATGAAGAAACCTTTGAAAGTGGACGAAGGTTACCACCAGTGCAATGTTGAAAGAGTCGACGAAAGGATTGTGTGGTTGGAGATGGTCAGCAGCATCCCACAGCTATCTATTTGTGAAAATTTGGCTTTTCTTTCTTCCAAACTTTCAATTCCAAAAAACCTCTTTGCAATCAATTGCTGCCTGCTGCTGGCCTCTGAAAATGGATTGAATGTTGGCTAGATATCACAAAGTTTTCCATTTCTATGACTTAACACGATAACCATTTCATCCACGAATAATTAATGTTCTGCGATTTATTGAAAGGTCATACCTATGTCTGCCCTGAGCTCCTAAACCTTTGTTATACTTCTTCTACATTTACATTTTATCAACAGATTTTAGGCTATTTGTCTTAGTTTGTAAACTAGATGGCGTGTTAAAGTATCTATAAATGTGCTGTCATTTTGAGTCTCAGAATAATATGAGTTCCTCATACATAGTGAACAATATTTGCGTAGGTGTTAACATATTATTAACTCTTAATGAACGGCAATTTTATAAGATCTCGCCACTGTACTCACGGCTACTGTAATTCGATATCTATCAGTACAATACAAATTGCCTGTCACTGGCCGATTACTTAACAAAGAGAACAATTCAATCAATGTCCATTATCACTCCACTTAATTACATAATTCCGCATTTTTCATCGTAACTTTACGGTACACCTAATTGACAATATGGCGTATTAGAAAAGTGATAAAGTCTAAGCGATTATCAACTCTATGCATTTAAAAATAAGGCTAATCGAAAAATAGACATGAGCCCTAAAATAGAATGCGTTCCGCTATGCGCACGCTGCTTGATTTTAAACATGTATGTTGCGCAAAACTTACTAAATACATCTTGGATAACTGCAAACTTTAGGTTGTTGCCATAAGGTTTAGATTGGTTTGTTTTGTTGGCTGCATATTTGGACTAGGTGAAGTTACGGGTATGTTACATGAGCACATTGTTGCAATTAACGTTAATGCCGTTTGGTTTCGATTACAAACGCGTTCTTCTATTATTTTGTAATATCCTCGTCCTGCTGACGAGCCTCCTGTTTCAGTTCGTTTATTGGTTGATTTTGTGTGAGAAACTTTTATTTGTGTTTCAAATGAGTTAAATAACCTGTGTTGTGTTTTCTTTTTTAGAAGTTTCAGTGATATTTTAGCCAGAATCTACATCGTTATTGGAATTAGGCTGAACAATGCTGAATAACTCTGTCTGAACTCTAATGTGATTGATTACTTCAGTCATTAATAGTCCTAAAGTAAGGTGCTCCATTACTCTTTCTAGGCTATATTTTGGAGACAATAGGTATCTACACTTGATTGTTCTAGGAATATGTTTCTTCACTGGTTTTCTGGGACCATCCATATTCTAAGCTATTGAAAGATGCAATATTTCGTCTAGTAAGAGTACCTAAGTTTTTATCTTTAATTCCTGATACAGTACATTTATATCCGTACTGTACCAGGAATTAGGTACACCATTTCCGGACTCTTATAAGTAACTTAGATTACGTCAAAGTTACAGCACTCATCTCTAAATGGAGGTGCGTATAATCACTTAAGTAAATAAAGCGAGTAATGTACAACATTTAGCATTCAAAAGTTTCAAGTCCATCGCCTACTTAATAATATAAAATTAAATAAGACAAGGTTATGTGCGTGGTGCGTGGGAGCCGAGTAAACTTAACGTACTTAGTACCTACGTATTAGAGTTACTTGAGGGTAAGCCGGTATGATATTGTATTAGCGCATTTTAACGAAAATCTGGAAGTAGGAAAATCAAAGTAGGAGAGGCCAGGCAACAGTTCTTCTTTATGCAATAATTTAAAGATTTTGATGAAGACTTGTTTTTAGCTTCATCGATTTAGGAAAATACAAAGCGTGAGCTGGAAAACCCGTTTAAAGTGTTTATATTCTGCTTAATTTGGTCCCTCTTTTGTTTTTCTGGTCTTCAGCGATATGGGTGGACAATTTGACATTGGTATAACGCGGATAAATTAAAGATTGTAACCGCAAATAATCAAGAGAAAACTACTCAAGCAGTAGCTGTTTCTTTGTGCTATTTAATTCAAAGACTATCTACCAATCAAAAACGCGATTAAACTAATTTCAGTTCAACTTTTACTTAACCACACATCAGTTACTGCAGCCAGCAAGAAGAAACTCGCGAACAATATAAATCGTACGAAGAATGTTATTAAAACATGCGCCTGCGACGCTCCGATGACTTCACTCTCGCGTCGGTGTACAGTGAACACAATCGTGTGAGTACGATATAGTTTCTTACTGGGCCCGTACAAAGGTTTTCTGAAAATAAATGGCGGATATTTAGGAATAAGTTTGGATTCCAAGAACAGCTAACAAAGTTGTAAGTAAAAATATCGGGAATTTTCTGTTTCTTGGAACATTGAAGATTGAAAAAGAAGAATGATAGATATATAAAAAATATATAGATAGATATATGTATAGATGAATTATGATTGTCGTATCTGAATGTATTTTAATGTGTGTACATAAATAATAAAATAAAAACAGTTACAGAAATGGGGCAAAAAAAATTTTTCGATCGTAGAGTACACTCTAATGCTTCGCATTACGAGTCGTGCAATAAATAAATAAATGATCAGAAGATAAATTCGTTATGGATAAGTCACTGAAAACTTTTTCTCCTACTAACGACTACTACTCTCCTACTATTCTTTCTTTTAGCTTGACTAATCCTGTAGGTAGGTGTCGGAGTATATACCTAAAAACAATCATGTTGAAACATTCAAGTCATTTCAAAATGATCATCTGATTTCAACAATTGTGCAATAATGTCTAGAAATGAATAGCAAACAATATTAAACGTAGGTAGATGATTCTTCGAAATTTGTTGATAACATATTTTTTAGCATTCATGGTCAAACTACGTAGCGCAGCACCGATGGAATAATTATAATGTAAAATTTAATTAAAACAGGTAAACCTTATGTTTTATTATTTTAAACGTTGCCGTTGTCAATTTATTTATTTTTTGGGTTTGTAATAGATAATTTGTCCTAGGTGTGCCTTTATACAAGGTGGCAGGGACATCGACGCGAAAGCTGATACCACGGATTCAGTACATAATTCTGAACCCCCGTGCGTTGAAATTTTCATCGGTTATTAAAAAATAATCTGCTGTTTCATTGTAAAGTGCAATACCTACGCGGTCAAAATGTATGGACCAGCTGTTTTTTTTTAAATAACCGACGACAAATTTCAACGCAGGGGCGTTCAGAATCATGTACTGAATTCACCCTGTATTTTAGTCACCCATAGTTTTCTTTCCCTAGGGTTGACTTATCTTCAACTTAATTTGAATTCCTTTGATCTGATGATTGAAATCTGGACCCTAAAATCTGCAGTTTGACCACAAATTTTCAGCAGCTGGTTATTTCGAACTTGTTACCCAAAGAGCTTTATGATAATTATACAAGGTAGCCTATTATTGTCCCACTGCATAGCAAAGGCAGGGGCACGGATATATGGGCAGGGGCCGTTACTATGCAGTGGGACAATAATAGGCTATATGAGAAGGGTCTCATACAGAGAAGGCATGAGCATTGACACAACTGCCTCGGTCTAGCGGTTGGTGTTATTGGGTTTTTCCGTCTGGAGTTTCTCAGTAGCAGCTTGGAGTCTGAATTTCTGCCCGGTTGGCAATAGGCTCGCCGTATTACGATAATGGCAAAACTTGGGTGTACTTTAGGTACACCTCTGCCTTACTCCTCGAGGAATATAGGCGTGATGTTATGTTATGTGTAACAGCTTTTAGCTCTCGGAAATGGTAATTTCAATATCTCTCTAGCTGTTTCGAAATACCCTCTTATAAATTACCAAACTCACCTCAACCACGTCTCTGTTTCGAACGTTAAGAGGGTGCATTCTAAAAGTTGGCAACGTCGTAAATATCTGTCAAATAGTTACCTGTTTTGATTAATTTGGAAATAATACTGTATGGAAATAAGAAATGTGGCTAACTAACTAACTAGAATATTAATAATGAATTGCAATTATAACATTGAATTTGATGTTGTACCCGTTTTAGGTGTAAAAAAGGCATTTGGAAAGTTTCCAAATACTTTTTTTACATCTAAAACTAACTATTCGGTGTTACGATATTAATTGTTGCATTTCTTAATCAATATTCTAGTTCGCTAGTTAGCCACATTTTTTATTTCCATACAGAAATATTATCAAATTAATCAAAACAGCGAAATATTTGACATCTATTTGCGACGTTGCCAACTTTCAGAATAAACCCTCTTAACCATTTTTACAAATTCAGCTTTTAAACAAAAAGATTTACTGTCACGTGCATCTATCCAATCTGTTCTACTCCGTTTAGCTTCAACATCAGAGTTTATGATGATTTGTCAATATCTATAAAATTATGCAAAAATTCGACTGTGCAATACTAATTTTACCGTAAACAAATTCTTTGATTACACGAAACTTTTGACTGTAGATCTAATTTATTCTATAGATGTCAGAATTCAAATGTATTGGGAAATCAAAATGACATAATTATATGAGCGTTTTATATCTTTATTGTATTTTTGAGTTAAGCCTGTGATTGTTTTTACAACTTTTGATTTCGAATCAGTCTCGTTTGTCCCACGTCCAATATTTTATTTTGTTACACAATCAACACATTCTTAAAATTGATCTTATTGACTTTGTTATTTTAATCTACTACGCAATGACGAAGCAAGGAATTTCCTTGTTTATCGATAATGTGAATCAAGTTTTTTTTATATTCTATGTTTATTTTTACAATCTTGTGAATATGTTAGTATAAACAACGATCTGTTTCGGTTTCCCAGTTCTTTTGTTTATTCATTACGATATCGCATTATTTATTCTATTATTGATTTTTACCTTATATATTATTTAGAAGAGCGCCAGCCTACTTTACGAACATGTTTTGAGAAATAACGTTTTGTTTTATAAGATGTAAAGTGAATTCTTTTCAGATCTATATATTCACTGCATTCCTCTAAATGCTCTGACCCTTCGATGACATTTTTCCGCGTAAATTGTTACAAAGAAAAATGTTGGTACGACTACAGTAATTGATTTCATAAATATATATAAGTAACGTAATATTGTCTTATGAATTACTTTATTGTATAGGAAATATAACAAATTTTATGAATTATTCTGTTTCATTGAGATACTGGACATTCCTGTGGCTACAGGAATTTATACAACTTAATTTTATTATGAAAAATGTAGACAATGGGTATTTGTTATTAGCACTAGGAATAGGAACATTATTAGATTAATTTGTTGACGTCTTGGTTCCCATAACGTTGTATTTGATATTGTCATCTGTAAAAATCCAACAACGCATTAACGTAACCAAAAAAAAACACACTTACCACCAAAAAATTAAATGAAAGATACCAACAAAATATGTAACACCAGGTATATAATTATTAAGACCTTTGGCGGCTTACAGGAAACAGGTCTCTTATTGACAAACACTATTTAATTTTGATAATGATTCGAACAACGAAAAACATCTAAGTTTAGTTTAGTTTCTCATAATATATAATGTGTCTATGTAGGAAGTGAAAATTCTAAGTGACTGCTGCCACTAAAACTTCAAAAAGATTAATTACTAATTTACCAATTCAGCAGGAAAGATCTCAGCAACCCATCAAGCAGCGTCATAACAATTACGATGGTGTTATATTAGATTCTTGTATTATATAAAAACAATTTAGCTGTATCAAATAATTGCGTCTTATTTAATTATCTAACACTTACATAATGAAACTTATATAAGGGATAACCTACGTGTGCATGGAAACCACATAGCGTGTTGATTTCCACAGTTCTAACTTCTGGGTGAATTTCAAGTGATATCGTTTCGTCCGTAACGGGCTTGCTAAACAACTTTTCCTTGTATATTTTGGTATAATGCTCATGGTAAGGAGTTAAATGGAGGCTATTAATCTTATTATTTATCTTGTTTGGATTCAAAATAACTTGATTAAATCAAGGGCTGATTCAGGTACCGCAGATGAAATCAAGTTGATTTCATCTGCGGTACCTGAATCAGCCCTACTACCAATCTTGTTGACTGGCGAATCTTTTCATAAGACATGCTAAGAATTCTAAAACATACCGTGTTATATAGTGCAGGTAATAAAACAATGGGGAAGCCCGTATGTTTTTGTCATAACTTGATACCTATAGATCTCTATCCGGCTGTAGCCAGCAGCAAACGAGATGATTGACATTTAAAGTCAGATGCATCTAACTTTAATTTTCATACACTGGACAGAATAATAACAAGTTCTATAAATAGCTACAGAAATAAAATCATTGCAAAAACACGGATCTCAAACCAACGAACTGAGAACTCAAACGCAAATATATGCGTTGATCTAGATTCGGTTGCGCAAACGCATTGGAATCGCATTACACTTTGGTTTGCCGGTGTTTACTCGGTATCCTATTGAATGCAACCACAGAGGCTGATCGTATCGGGGGATATCATTAAATTGTATTGAATTCGGTGCTTAATAAGATTATTGGAACTATTCATTTAATAACGTGAGAAATATTAAACGGAAGTAGAGGTTATCGGTCTCGTTATAGAATTTCAGTGTGTTTTATTTGGACTGCTTAAATATTTCTAACTATGCATATAGGTATCTAGTAAACACACGAGCAATTTTATATACTTACAACATCTACCACTAAAGATTCGTTTCAAAATCTGACGATTGTATGAGTGAGCTTGTTCCTCTATTTTAATTGTTTTGGCATTTTCTTGATTTTGTTTGACATTTGATTTACAGTTTCAAAATCGTGCGAATTTAATACGATCTCTCGTGGTCTTTTCCAAGCTTCTTCTAATTCATCAATCAGAAGAAGCTTAGAAAAGATAAGATCAGTGCATTTTCAATAAAATCTAATAAATTCGGTCATAAGTATATACCCATCTCAATGTAACAATGTGATATAAAATCATTGATTGTGTCAGTATTAAGCACAACCTTAAAACTACGATTAACGATTTGCCAGTCGAGTGGTTATTGTAATTAATATGTAGCGAATTATTAATAACTCTGTTTCAATTGAGCCGTTAGCGAGGCTCAAACATGGTGAGGCCGTTGTTGTTATGCTATGTAGTTCTATGAATGACATGGGAAGTAATAGTAACAGACAAATGAATAGATTTGAATGTTGTTTTGGTTAGGATACATTTAGGCAAGTTCCATTCGATTATTTCAAATTATTAAGTTACAGGCAAGAATTTAGAGATTTGAACAAGTCCAATTCGGGATTTTCCTGTATAATATAATATTGGTACCTACCTACCTACCCTGAATAAAATACTTGGGAAAGTCTGAAGTTGAGATGAGGTACTTACTTTTTTTAAACAGATGTTCCCCTGTAAATAGTGTCCTGTTAATCAATGACGCTGTTAATGACAAAGATGATTAAAGATAGATTACATAACATTATAACATTTCTTACTTACGCGATAATTTTCTATTGTGCTCAAGTTTATCAGCTGTGAATTGAAATCCATAATGTACCTATGCAGTTCTGTTAGCTAACACTTCAATGTTTCGTTTCTATTTTATTGATATCTATATTAATAATTTCGTCAAGGGGTACGGTAGACTCGATCGAAACCTTACCTGAATAATAAAACATAAAAAAATAAAGATTTCGAGTCGACAACATATATCCGCAAAATTCGGATTGTCGAGTATTTTGTTAAATTCTAATGGTACTGACAGACAAATCGCAGTCGCCATTTATTGAAACGTCACTGACACCGGATGACATGCAATGCGTTCCGAGTTACACTGTAACTTTTTGAACGCGCTAAAAGCCGTTCCGAATAAGCGTGAGCGCGATAACGATGTTCCGTGAATCGTCATCGATGACGTCATGACATGCGCCATCTTGCGATAACGCCGAGTCGCCGACCATACCTTTTACTAATATCACCGTGAGCGCTGTCAAAATTGACAACTGTGCTGTTTTTGTTTTGAGTCGCATCATATCTTTAGACTAACGTGGCGTATTCGAAATTGTGCTTCTGGCTATCGTTCGTCACCACTAACCCAAGAATAAGAAGAAAGTGAAAGATACACAAAGAAATATGATATGAAATTTTTGACATATTATCTTATTCGGAACGGCAATTATTGATGTCAGCGCTGTGAGTGATTATGTTCTAATTCGGAAAGCGGCCATGAGTAGTTAATAAACATACTAGAGCGCCACTAAACGCGCTACGTCGCGCCATTCATTCTAAACAAAGTGTCCATTACAAAGAATTGTGTCAATTTTTCATTCGTTTCGCAAAGGTATTGTTTTGGATGCTTTTTTATAAGATATACTCTGTGTTATGTGTTTTTTCTTAAAACTTAAGATTGGCCGATTGCCATAACATAACCATAGAAAAAAGTTGAAGTTGTTTTCGTAATAAAATTATAATGTACATTTTTCAGTATTCATTTAGTTTTGCTTAGTATATCTGAAAAGCTCCGACCAATTCCTCTCGGCGCGCCGCCGCCGACAATTTTTTTGTCAGCGCCCACTTCTTATTATGAGTCACATTTCACCCGAGCGAAGCCGGGTTTTCATCTAGTGTTAAATATTTCTGCGTTGGCCGTAAAATTTCACAAGACATCGACGTAATGCCAAGGTACCTCAAGGGAACGGTTCTTTGGAAACTAATTAAACTATTTCAACCGATAACCGATCTTATGCTGTTCTAAATAAAGTATAAAATTATACATCAGTCAGTCTACTGCAAATAATATTTAGTACTAGAACTAAGTTGTGAAGTTTGCCGTACAAACATACAGAATTTATGTACACAGCAGGGTCCGATCCACAGCGCGCAGTTGCAAACTTTTCAACGGAAATTGAACAATCGACAATAGTCTTTATATTTACGCAAATAGAAGTTATAGTGGCAGTAAAGATAACTGTGTATTCTAAAGATTTTATCACCGAGGTTGTTCGGCGGAAAAGCGAAGAGGCTAGCGGCCGTTGCAAGTAAATAATGTTTATATTTAAAACTGTGGTTATTTAATTTTAATTTGTATTGCTATAATATGAAACACGTTTACACGTTTAATAGTTTCATTATGCATAGTGTACCGTATGATTTGGTCGATCACGATTTTGTAAGGTTCGAGCAAACGGTCGACATATGGGGTAATCAGGCCATGTCAATGTTGCAACTGTCATTAGTACGCTAAACGACAGTTTAGTTCAATCGACCGAGCAAATCTATGGAAGCAAGGACATAAATCCTTCATTTGCCAAGGGTCTAATTGAAATGGTATTAGCAGCATTTGATTGGCTAACAGATGATGCTGATGCATTAACATTACAGGATGATTAACAGCTTGTTTTGTAACTCCTTAAAACTGAATGTAATGTTGTACCATTAATTTGAATTTGTATGTTTGTGAAAACAATGGTGGCCCAGTGGTAATGGCCTCGACTTACGAGTTTATAGGTCGTGGGTTAGAACCCAAGCAGACAGTGAAAGAAAACATCGTGAGGAAACCGGTATAAAAATTCAAAGACATGTGACATCTACCAACCCGCACTGGGCCCGCGTGGTAGATTACAGCCCACTCCCTCTCACAGAGAGGAGGCCTGTGTCCCAGCAGTGGGAACATTAATAGGCTGATTATGATTATGATGATATGACGAAGATGGAGGGATGAACTTGAAGCCCGCAATAGCAGTGGACAGACGTGTGTGAAAACGGGAAAAGCTGGGCTTTTCCCAGCTGTGGGACACTACGGGGTGAATACATAGATAGATAGATGTAAATGTAAACGACCTACTAGTCAAAGAATGAGCAAGATTTGTAGTTTGCCATGACTGATTTGAAAGGTGCGATGGTGAACGTCTACTAAAACGTACTAAAACTATAGTCGTGATATAGAATTCAGAATCGCCAAGTATTGACTCTTCTACACCTTGTTTGATGTTTCCCCCTGGAACAAAAGCCTCTGTCTACTTAATACATTATGTAATTGAATAGTTACTCATTACTTCTCATTAGGGGCGGAGGTTGTTCCAGGTCAAGGTGTCCACAATGTCGTCCGCCATTGTCTTCTGATTTACACGGCTGATTGTTGTAAATGTGGGTAGTATTGTATTTGCCATTATTATCATTTTACGCCTGTTCTGTTGTTTGATTGGTGGTTTTGTTCTGCTCTTATCCTTATTCATTTGGACTTGGTATCAATTGCCATATCAAATAAACATTATATTATTATTAGAAAATAACAAGGTGCCATGTCCGTAAGCTTTTCATCTTAGATTCTCAGTGTGTCTTTTCTAGTCATGTCATCTTTCACACTTTAAAAATTCTGTTTGTAGCATTGTGAATACCTATTAAAATTCTTTGCATCAAAGAGAGTAATAATATTGATAAAGTGGAAATTAACATTGCCGATATATCGTTGGTGATATTTGTGTATGCATGCATATGTGAGTCTATGTGGCAATTTATCAGATTTATTACAGTCACGGTACCGTGACCATCGTAAATGATTATGAAAGATGACGTGTGGATATGAATGGAAGGAATATTTGATTTAGATGTGATAGAGATAATACGCCAACTGAACATTTTCTATCTTTAAGTAACGTACAGGAAACGGGACACAGCCAACGCATTCAAATTTCAGCCATATGGATTACCTTAGGGCTGGAATTGGATCAAAGTATTAACAGTTTCTATAGCCATTACGTTAGAAACTGCCACTACTTTGGTCGCAGTTTTATAGCATTTTATCTACTTTAGGAGAACAATTCCCATGCTTACAAAGTTTCTAAACATGTACCAGAATTTTGATCTTAGTACGTGACACGCAAACCGATTTAACCGCATTGATAACTCCAAAGACTTCAATGGAGCCTTTAATAGCATAAACAGTTATGGTCTTATGAAAACTACGTATACGTGCACTAACTGTCACAACTTAGAGGGAGATGACGCTATGGGAATAAAAGGGATAGCTATATGTTTGACGTTTCGTCTGTCGTCACGCACGGGTCGCTAGAAAGCCGAAGTTAGCTCGGGAAAAGCGCACGCCTAATTGAATGCTGTATTTGTACGACACGAACACTGCTTTCCCGGGGCGTGTTATTAAAATTGTACCTTAATTGCATAATAATATGGTGGTTTTTGTAACAATTGATAAGTGTTGATGTTCAAGTGTTGGAGTATTCATATTTCTAATATTACGTGGTAATTCCGCGTTTCACGTTTTTATCACGATTTGATTATGTAAATTTTGTTGATATTGATTAATGATAGGCTCTTTCTTTGCCAGAATAGGTAATGATACTCAATAGAAAACAGACACAGCAAAAAGACGGCCCTTAAAGTCATTCATTAGCCTAGCCATTTCCCAACTATCTTGGTGTTGGCTTCCAGTCTAACCGGATGCAGCTGAGTACCAGTATTTTACATGGAGCGACTGCCTATCTGACCTCCACAACCCAGTAACTGGGTAATACGATACCCCTTGGTAAGACTGGTGTCAGACTTTCGGGCTTCTGACGACTCGTAACGACTGTCAAAGATCCACGAATGACAGCCGGGACCAACTGCTTAACGTGCTTTCCGAGGCACGGAGGAGTCTCGGTATGTAAAGAGGGTCACCCCTCCACTGACCAACCCCGGCAGGCGTAGCTTAACCTGATGGATCAACCCGTGCGGCTTGTTATTACTTAGCCACGAGCTCCTCCTTAAAAAGACGGCCCTTAAAGATTTGACATAGACCTAGATTTAGGTGATATTCAACGTTTTTCATCAGTTTCAAGTACATACAAGTACATCACATACATTCATTAGTTCATTACCAATGATGATGCTTCAGTTTTTTATTTTTTTTATGCTAAATAAAGTATTATCATTTTTACAACTTTTTGGTAAAAATCAGTTTCTATAGAATTAACGTTTTACAAAAGTACCATGTCGTGACTTCGGTAAATGTATATAAAAATCATCAGTTTTTACGATCACGCTGGTAGGTACAGCCGATAAACTTAACATATTTGGTTAATTAATGGGTCGGTATTGATTGTACTTTTTACAATTATGTAGATTTTGTAATATTGATGTGTCATTTTGTAATAGTGTTGTCTTTATTGGTTTTAAATTTAACCGGTTTTAACGGAAGTTTGAAGTTTTGAATTAATGAAGAAAAATATTAGGAATGATTCCTTTTGTTCAATGTTTAGAACGGCTTCTTGTAACACATAAACCTTAACATAATACATTAGCATTCCATATATATTATTTTCAGACATCATGCAGAACCTAATTACCTATTTTACTTGAAGTAAGATTAGATATTTAATTAAACAAACCATTTTTACAGTCCGTTCTACCAATTCTGACTTCTATACCGTAGGCATAAGGATGGCATTAAAAACAAAAAAAAGTGGTTACAATACCAACTGTTTACTGCAGCTGCCATTTGTCATGCTTGAACGGACTGTAAAAAAGGTTTAGCTAAATGTCTATCTTATTTCAAATGGAGTATAGTAAAAGAAAATTATCCAAATAAGCTACCATAGTGCACGAAAAGGAATACAGGAAAATGAACCTTCCTTATCCTCACAGATACAGAGCAAAATTGGCAATACATATATAAGTACCTAAATAATAAAATAACCAAACACCGTTATGAACGTGGTAACACTTAGCGAAAACGTAAAACTCGTGAATTAGTCTAGAAGATTGTCGTTTCCGCCTATGTTCTGTACATAAACAATTCACATCTTCCAGCGGAAGTCGTAAAAATAAACTAAACTCATTTGACTACTGACTGAGGGAAGTGACTCACCTGTTCTCATGTTTACCTACTTAATTTATTGATATTTTTGCAACATTGAAACGTGCCATCATTATTAAAACTAGCTATAAAACTGTCGCGGGTCTTTGATACAAGAGTAGATATCATTTTACAGTATTTATCCAAAATTAGAATCTTTTACATCATCCTGAGTAGGTAAGTATATATTATTCTTTGTAGTTCTGTTTTTCGAACTGAAAATGTCTCCCAGATCCAGACAAGAGTCAGGGAAAGTTCAAACTTCTAAATCTGTGTCTAATTTATCTATTTATTGTGCTCGTGTTTCTAATGGAAACATTAATATAAAACAAGCATTAATAACTAGGTCAACATATAGCAGAAGCCTTAAATATTCTTACAAAAGTCGTCTTTCAAAAGGCAATGTGGTACATAATTTATGTAAAAAATACAAGTTTTGTAAATCCTCGTTCACTGCCGGGTTTTGGACAGACCCGTTCGCATTGACGGCATTCCGGCGTGTCCTTACTACTGCCATTGTCTTGTTTGTTGTTTATTGTTAATTGCTAATTGTAAGCAGATGTATGGAGATACGAATTAAGATTGATTACTCTATCGCTTTAGAGCTTAGCTTTGATTTATCTAAGACAGTAGAGACACGACAGTTACTATTGTGTTTTGAGGTGGTCTTATTACGCTGTGGCAGACAAAGATTTCAGTATTTGCTCAATAAGAAAAATGCGAAGAACATAGGTATTGAAACCATGGACAAGGGACTTAATAAGTCCGGTAGCTACTTTATGATCTGGAGGCGGAAACGAGACGTATTCAAAAATTTTTTTTTAAAGTCTTTTGAAGAAGGCACGATTGGCGATTATAATAGGTTATCGACCTATCGTTTCTCCATAAGCACAATAAATATGTAGTTTAGAAAAGCAGACTTTCCGCCTTTCTGAAAAACATAAAACCTTATCGAAGAAACAGTAGACGCCCATGAAATATAAATAAATGCTTTGGTAATCTGTAATTTCACTCAGAAAGAAAGAGTCTACCAACACATATATTTCGATTCCGTCTGGAAATTACGTAAAATATCAATAAGCACACATAATGCTTAGATAACCACACGTTATCCAACACTAAAGGAGTACTAACAGTATAAGTCAAATAGTATGAAACAGTGCTATATTCGAGTGGATTGGCCACTTTTACTTTCTCCGGAGAAAGTCGGGTACGGCTACTGGCGCCAGTGGCCGAGAATAACATTGTAAACATGCGTTATTTTGATGTTTTTTTAATTTAAAATATGATTACTTGATCGGCAAATTAATTTGTGAGCTGTACATGGAGTATGTGAGGCCAGTTTCTTAATGGAACATATCGTTAGCTGGTTATCAATACTATGACACTTATTGCATAGGTAGTTTATCCTTATACGAGTATGACGGGTAAAATCACTCCCGATTCTTCCCGTCATACTAAACAACTTTCACAATGAAAATTATGTCCGAAAACAAATTCCTATACAACAGTAGACGACTATTTCGATCCATGTATTAAAAAGTATTTTTCTACGAATCGTAAAATACGTGTTTCATAGCAAAAGTTGTATAGAATGACAGGTAGAATCTACCCCTTGACGGATGCAAGGTCGCTAAATCGCTACCCTCTGTACTTACAGATTTTAAATTAGCAAAGCAAGGGACAGAAGATACCTGGCAATTTTTTTTTTTTTTCTTTGGGAAATTATCAAATAAGTTTTCCCGCTCTGGCCGGAGCGAGGGGCCCCGGTATCCCTTTCGGACTTTCTCGCAACCCCGGCAGCCATCGGCCCTAGCGGACCCCGTCAGTTGTGCTGACATCTCTTTAAGGCGCGAGTGGAACACAACGCGCCGTCGACCCGGGCGGTCCTTATCGGACGGCGAGCTACCCATTGCTCACCGTCCGCAAGCCCGCGCCTACGTTGGCCGGGAATCAGGCTGGGATTCCCGACGCCCGGGCGTCTCCTGCGGCGACTGGGGGTGTGAGCAACTTGGCACATCTATAAATTTTTGCTGTTATGGCGTATCTTCTTATCCTTTACAGTTTTTAGGTAATTCAGGTCAAATCAATTAATAATAATAATTGGAATTCTCACCTTCACTACAATAATTATCGTATAATGTCTTTAGATCAGTCGTTTACGGTTTTTGAAATCTTCTTTTTTAATTGTTATTGATATCAATATTCATCTCAATAATAACAGTCTATTTAAAGTATTTAATATTCTTGTCTATTAAATAAAACGATTCCACCTTTGTTTAGGTTTTAGGTTATTTAAAATGGTGAATCCAACATTTTAAATAATTTGATTATTATTTATTTATTTATTCACTCCAGGAGGAGCTCGTGGCTAAGTAATAACAAGCCGCACGGGTCGATCCATCAGGTTAAGCTACGCTTGCCGGGGTTGGTCAGTGGATGGGTGACCATCTTTACATACCGAGACTCCTTCGTGCCTCGGAAAGCACGTTAAGCCGTTGGTCCCGGCTGTCATTTGTGGATCTTTGACAGTCATTACGAGTCGTCAGAAGCCCGAAAGTCTGACACCAGTCTTACCAAGGGGTATCATATTACCCAGTTACTGGGTTGTGGAGGTCAGTTAGGCAGTCGCTCCATGTAAAATACTGGTATTCAGCTGCATCCGGTTAGACTGGAAGCCGACCCCAAGATAGTTGGGAAAAAGGCTAGGAAGATTGATTCACTCCAAACATATAAATATCCTTACAGGCTAGACCCAATGCGATATTGTAGTACACTTAAAAATTAAACAGTTCCACTGCTTGTACCATAACAAATTCCATAGGTAGCTATTCTTTCAAAGCTAGGCAGCAATTTTTTTTATGATGATCATAAAACTAACTTCAGTGTTCTCTTGGTGTGTTCGTTAAGCACCGATGTTAATTAATTATTTTAAGTACATTAATGTCTAATATTAATCACTTAAACGAAGATGACATGCTTAATCGTCTTCATGTTGTTAATTTATCAATTTAAACAAGTTATGCAATATTTCATAAAGACTTGATGATATTTTAGCCTCTACTAGTTTTATTTTAGAGACCGTTATTGTGTGAAATGAGAAAGATGTTGTGATAACCGCAGATCAAATGTTAATGAACTCTGTTAGGTAATGTTTGGAGAATGTTTCCTTCCTCATATCACTATTTTCCTCATGAGAACTAATCAGAATCTAAAGTAAGGTTGTCACTGAATGCCAAGTACCCTACCTACTGGTGCACGTAATAACTGTTTGTTGTTAGCCTAACAGGATGATCGAAATCTATTATTAATTTAGGTGTACGCTCCCTTGAAGAAACTATCAATTGTAGGTTAATGATACGACAATGAACGATCTCTAATCTTAACGCATCATCATTAAATCATGAATATTACCTGACTACCAGACCGTTACTTTGCTAATAGATCCTCAAGAAATAATATCGCATTTTTTTGCGGTACTACGATAAGTAGCTACGCTTTTGCGTAGCGTCTACGCAATGGCCTACGCCGTAGACCTCTTAAAATATTATGATTATAATGTCCTGTTGATTAAAATATCAGAGAATTCTTTAAATAATAGATTATCACACTTATCACAGTCACAGAATGTCAAGGATTATAATTTTTCATTCGGCTTCTGCTAAGTGTCAATAATAAGAATTCACACGGATTAATTACTTATCCAGAAACAAGTTGAAAAACTTGAAATGAGGAGACTGATTAATTAATTTCTAAGATAGGTGTTTGATGTCTTTATTCTTTTGTTTTATAATCTGTATGGATGTATTTGTTTTTAATGATCTAAGCGTACCACCGGTCTTTTCTAATAGGAATCTTGAAATCATATATTTTATACATTATTAAGTGGTGGTAATTGGCGAGCAGTGGTGGCCCAGTGGTAATGGTGCCGACTTACGAGTTGAATGTAGGTCGTGGGTTCGAACCCAAGCAGGCGCTTTACTTTGTGTGAATAATTTAATCACCACTGCTCTCAAAACGGCGAAGGAAAACATCGTGAGGAAACCGGCATGTCTTAGAACCAAAAATTCGAAGACATATGACATTACCAACCCACACTGGGTCCGCGTGGTAGATTACCTTACGGCCCACCTCCATCTCACAGAGAGCAGGCCTGTGTCCCAGCAGTGGGAACATTAATAGGCTGATTATGTTATACATTATCAAGAGACTATTTTCTTCATGATCTAATACAAGCGTATTTCTGTAATCAAATCTATAAATAACAGTAAGATATTACATTCTTTTCTTATTTACTACGTATCGTATTCAGGTTCGTAACTTATGTGATCGAAAGTGTTCGTCTGCTGACCCCTGTGACCTCTCTCTAAATGTCAACGTATCATTAAGTTTTAGAGGCAATCTTCTTGTCTTAATACATCTTGAAAGTCCGTAATAAGTAGAATGCTCGTTTGCACGATCTAGTACACTTATACAAGATACTATGCTAGCTTGCTCTACTACACTGTCATTATTAAATAAATACAAGTAGCTGTCTACATTCAAAGTGAATCACCTCGATACACATTGAGATTGGTACACATTATAGTAATTACTATCAAAATAATTTTTAAAGCTTATTAATGGACAGTGAAACCCGTTCAATTTGTACACATATCCTGTGTCCAAATCATTCTAAAGCTATGACGTTAATTAATTATTAGTGTCGTAGTGGTAAAGATGAAAGTGGTTTGTCTGGTCGCCGGAGGCCGACGTGTTTCTCTGCACGCATTGAAAAGACAGATAAAGAAGGTCCAATTGGATCAATACTAATAGCTCGTTCTAAAAATGTATACACAGCTTTGTGCTGTTGCGCTCAAAAGACCCTTGATTAGTTAATATGCCGTTTTTTAAAATTTGATTTTATTATCGATGGGTAATCATCAAATAACTTCTCCCGCTCTGGGCGGAGCGAGAGGGCGTGTCAGACAGACTCTTACCAACTAAAATCCACCCTGTTCCTTCAGTTGCCTGTGTTACCAGGGGCCACGGTAACCCTTTAGGACTTTCCCGCAACCCCGGTGTTATTATAATGCCTTCAATTGCCTTCTTCGGTGCTTTGATCCTATAACAAGGGTTATTTATTTATTTAACACTTTAAGCACACAAATGTACAGAGGCGGACTTAATGCCATAGGCATTTTCTACCAGTCAACCTTAGGGTGATGCAGAGACAAACAGTGGTAGGTGCAATATCGAAAATTGTGGAATAAAATTTAATTAAATCTAAGGATATAAATATACCTATCAAAACTATATATATAATATACCTAAAATATACATAAATATAATAATACATAAATACACGAATATACTTAAAACAAATAAGACAAACAATGGGAAAAATATTACCGTTGTGATGATACTGCCAGCTTCTTACGAATGTGCTCGCGAACTTTAACTTTAAAGGATAATCGGTTGGTTGCCATCCTGATAAGGGTTATATTTGATTTGACCGAGATCATAAAAATGATCGTGATAAATCGAAGCTAGGTAAATCGGAGCCCACGGAGTCCAACAGCACTCACTGCTGCCAGTCTCGTTTTCCGGGAATTTGGGTAATGAAGTAGATGCGATTCTTTCTTTCTTTCTTCTTCCTTCTGTTGTTTCAAAGTGTGTGTTATTTGTCTGAATATGAAACTTCTGATCATTATTCTTGCTCTGTAATTTGTGCCTGCACAGGTTCTAGAAACACTGCGTACCGTTGGTATTTACTCTAATTTTAATCATAACTCATAATGAATTTGGAATTGTACTGTTAAAGGTTCCCACATAACATTTATTTAGTGTTTAGACTGTAGACCGCAAACCGAATGTTTAGAATTGTATTTTGTGAAGAAATTACTAAAAACAGATTGAAGCAGTTGTTTTTCGGACTACCTACATAATATTTATTATGAAACCTTGGCTTCATGTAACACAAAAATCATATTCCTTATCCTAGACAAAATTTTGATTGAAAACGTAAAATACATCACAATTCAAGATAACATAATACATAATGAACTATTAAAAATCACAACCCAAAACAATCACTTCGACGCTAAAAATATAATTAATACTAGCTTCTGCCCGCGGCTTCGCCCGCGTGGATGTCGGAAATTATCCCACAGGAACGTGTAACATGTCCTAAATCAGCGGGGTAATTGCGTAGCACTTACAATAGCAATGGGTTTCATTTTGACAGTTCAACAATTAATTGCGTTATTTACGTTATTTCTCGAACATAATTATTAAGCAATAGCTTCTACTTGGCGCTCTGGCGCGTCATCCCCTGGCTGGCCCGCCCCTCCACCCTCGTTCTGTGCGCCGTCGACTCAATATCGCAGGTCATTCTTATCGTTCTAACTTCTAAACTATTTGTCCAAATTACTTAGTGTAAAAGACAAACTTTATCTACATTAAATACCAAAAGCGATGAAGGTATTTATTTTGATAAGAATTAACTATATACTCTAAAATATGCAATGTAAAAAAAGTATTCAATTTAACTGTATTTATTGCTCACTATTTTGGTTATAAAGGCTTTTATTTAGAACTCTTTAAGACAAACAATCCCACAATACATTTTCTTCATGTAACTCTAACGGTTTAGGCAGCGCACGCAGCATACGGTGGAGGTCTGCCCGGCTTGGGTGGACCACCGCCGTGTCCTCGTGGAGGCGATCGGCGGCGGTGACCTCTCGCGTACGGCCCTGGTTCAGGCCATGGTGCGGAGCGAGAGGGCATGGCAAGCCGTCACCTCCTTCTGCAAAGCAGTAATGCTCGCGAAGGAGAAGGTGGAGCGCGCGAGGGAGTGGAAAAGGCCGCGCCCTACCAGCCCTAGCCGCCGCCGCCGTAGGAGACGTCCCGGGCGTCGGGAATTGATAGCCGATTTCCGGCCACCGTAGGCGCGGGCCTGCGGACGGAGAGCAACGGGCAGCTCGCCGTCCGATAAGGACCAGGCCCGGGTCGACGGCGCATCGTGTTCCACGCGCGCCTCAAAGAGATATCAAGGATCGAAGGAACACGTGTGGGTTTTAGTCAGTAAGAGTCTGACACGCCCTTCCGCTCCGCCCAGAGCGGGAGAAGTCATTGGATGATTAACCGCCCAAAAAAAAAAAAGGCAGCGCACGCAAAGATAGATCTCAGAGGGCAGGAATTTTTCCGACTTACTTGATACTTATCGTTATATTATGGCCAAATCACATAGAATCTTTATAAATTGTAGCCTATGTGTTATTCTAATGTATAAGCTACATTATTGTAAAGTTTCATCAAAATCCGTTCAGTAGTTTTTGTGTGAAAGAGTAACAAACATCCATCCATCCATCCATCCATCCATCCATCCTCACAAACTTTCGCATTTATAATATTAGTAGGATTAATGTAGGGCAGTGTTTTTCAACCTTTTTCATGACTTGACCCCATTAGTATGAAAAAAAAATTTCGCGACCTCGACCATTCGAGAACGATTTGAACTCAGTCGAGATTCCCGCTGAGTCGAAGTTTCTGCAGCACGAAACCTAGCCTGATGTTCCCGAGTTGCAGAGAGCCTTGCCTCACGACCTTCCTCAGATTCCTGTGATCGAACTAATCTCATCCTTTTAGCATTTCTGCTACATTGGGAGAGGTTGGATCTTCTTCGAGGCATTCTTACAATAAAATAGTACTTACTACTTAACACACAGTTATTTAGTAAACACGTACGTACTATCATAAATACTTACAGATTATTATACAGTCTAAAATTGTCACAGTTTAAGTAATAAGTGTTAAGACGTGTAAACCAAACGTACTAACTTTATAAAACAAAAGAATTGCTAGAAAAATTAATTACTAACCTGAGCTAATAAACTTATACTTAATAAAGAAAATCAAGAAAAGAAATGCCTAACCTATACCAAATACTTATAATATTTATATACAAACCCTAAATAAAAATTAAGATAAGTATACCGAAAATCAAGGAAAGAAATGCCTAACCTATAACAAATGTTCGATGTGATTCTTTAAATTGACATAACTTTTTTATTTATGAACCGATTGACATGAAATAAACACTAAATGTTAAGTGAAGCTTACTACAATATATTAGTGAAAACCGCATCTAAATCGAATAAGCCGTTTCTGATATTAGCGTGCACAAACACACAGACAAACAGACAAACAGACAAACCGACAAACAGACAAACAGACAAAAAAAAATTTAATTACAATCTCGGGTTCAGCATCGATATAATAACAACCCCTGCTATTTTTTTTTCATATATTTCCATTGTACAGACACCACTTTTCTACAATTTTATTATATGTATAGATAGATAAATTCAAAGTTACGGTGTCTGAGATGAGTACCTAATTCGCTGTGCATATAAAACAGTACCACATAACACATAGGCGGCGCGGTTTTTATGAAGCCGTACAATAGTAGGTACGCCTTTCTTAGAAAGAGTTTAACGCATTCGTAGAACATGAACGTCAACTTGGTTCTACGAATAAAAACAAAAATATTTATTGCACATTAAAGGCTAGTACAGAATATACCTAGTTATGGACAAAGTCTTACGCTAGTTAGGCAGTTCATAATACTAACACATAAGTAGGTACTATACACATTACAATCATTTACACTGTAGGACAAAGTCTTGAAAACCTCCAGAGTGCAAAAAATCGGGACCTAACCTAACCCAGCCTCAGATGAGAGCTGGAACTATAGAATAAATAAGTTGGGAACTATAAAAATAGTTTCCCATGTTCTTTTTTTGCCGAAGTTTTTAATGTCTGCCCATGGCATGGCATGGCTTAGCTTTTTCTTGCCTACAAATCAGCTTTTGTTGATTCTATCTCACCTCAAATGTTATTTATAGGGATAGTTCACTGGTAAATAGAATAAGTAGGCCTAGATGGTTTTAACGATTACATACCGACGAAAGTTTCTGGTCTATTGCGTAGACTGGGTTTCGTGTGCCCTGCCTTTATACGAATAGTTAAATGTTTACTAAGGTTACGTATATGTTTCTTTGAATGACAGAGGTCGAGTCTGTTTGCTTGGATAAGAAACACGTGGAGGACATCAGTTAACTTGAACCAAACAAGGTTGGAAAGAGGAAAATGTATGAAACCATTTGTAGTGAACATTGCACTTTGCATTTGTCATACATTGTCATTTATTTTATGGGATTCCAAGCTGTATTAATATTAGTTGATGATGATCGTAAATATGTGCTAGCTCTTAAGTCCCTTTGAGTTTACTTTGTACATTATATCTAGCTTGAATGTTTGATGTGGTGATTAAACTTGAAATTGCAGCAGCCATCATTATTTGGATGAGAGAGACGGTTTTTCGTAAATGAAATCATGAATAAACACCATTATTACATTTCTTTCGACACTGAATATTTGACCAACACTATAGAAGTATAAACATTTATATCGATATTATTAAATAACCACCCACTGTTTAAAAACCTTAACATTATCATCCTACATTACCATCTCCATTCTTCAAACATTCAACTACCGATTAATTAAACATCAGGAAGCGATTTTATAACAATAAACTCATCACGATCTTATGAACAGGATTGTAAAACGTTTAATTTTAATTGCTTTACGATTGAACCGTACAGGCATCGAACCTTGACCCATGGGTGTACTGCGAATAATTTGCTTGTCTTTATCATGTGTAATGACAGATGAGTGGCGATTAGCTGTAAATGATCCGTGATATAGACGTGAGCTGTGGTTATGATCGCTAGGGTAATATGAAGCGATGGACTCATCAAGATTTCATCGCTGCAATTGACTTGATTAGTGAAGGGTCTAGTTTCATACTGAAAATCATATCTTGCAGTGAATAAAATAATAAGAGTAGTATAGGTCTTTTAGTGAAAGAAAGTTGAAGAAAAAAAATTCAATTTGAAATCTTTCAGTCTTTTAATACCTATTGCAGGACGATAAGGCTGCGTTTCCACCAGAAATGAGCGAGGATGCGTAGCGAGGAATGTGTGTGAAATTAACCAATAACATCCAACCTCAACCTCAGCTCAACCTCAGCTCAACCTCATTATGAATAAATAATAATAATTTAATTTAATTTTTATTTTAACATCGTTTCACTGTCATAGTTTGAGATAAGCTAGAGTTGTTATTGGTTAGTTTCACACATCCCTCGCTACGCATCCTCGCTCATATTTGGTGGAAACGCAGCTTTAGAAGTTTCCTTAGGGCCGTGAGCGCTTGGGACGCGTTTTCGTACGACTTTTACTCGTGCTAAAACATACGAACACGAACGAGCGGTCTCAACCTTTCAAGTACCTACTAAGGCAGTGCGAGACTGAGTGCGAGTAGGTAAGTCGTACGTATAAGGAGTTAACTACGTATAGTTCCGACGTCCGAAAACAATCCGAACTTCTTGGTATTTTTCGGGCGATGCAATGTCACCGGAACACGACCTATTTGACGGAGAAAAACGTATTCAGTGTGCGCACTCAATTCGTACAACCACGATCATACGTTTACGTACGATACTGTCCAAAGTGCGCGCAGCCTAACTCTATGTGGCGTCACGCGAAACTTAGCAAGATAAGAAGGTAAAGAAAAAATAAGATCTTAAAACCCTATAAAATCTCAATAAAACGTCCCTTTCCATCAACTTAAAACCAATAAAGTCGAAGACGCCACCACCTTCATAAAATTGCATTATACAAAACACTAAAACATATATTCGTGCGTCGTAAAACCTTATCTCACGGAATATAAAGTTTATAATTTAAGGAGTTAAGGACAAGACACCTACGTATTCCATCTTGCATGGACATACTGCATCACGATTCTACACTGTGGTCATATTCTGCACGAATGCATCAAATTGTAGGAAAACATGAGATTACAAGATCGCAGCTGCTACAATAATTACGAAAGGTAATTTCTGTTTTGTTTAGCCTCTAATTTTGCATGCTGTGGCCTGTTATTACTGGAGTCAGTGACCTTAAACGTAATTGTATTTTGTTAGATACCCTTCAATCTTTTCAATCTCTTAGTTGGTGTTCTCATCATAGAAACTAATTGAAAACAAAAAATGTTAGACAATTGTTCTAGGTCAATGAACTGAGAGTTTCAGGAGAGTTATTAGAACTATTCCTTTAACATGATATCAAATTATTTTCAGGTAACTGCATTTGTAAAGGCGGATAGCATCACTGAATAAAGTTTCTGAACTTTAGCAAATACCAATATGCTGAAGAGTGGTATTTTCCAAAACACTTCACGTACCTAGCTTACCGAAACGATGCCCAATTTTTATCTAAATCTTTTTTAAGTTAGTCCAAGTACTGTAAGCAAATTTCCAACACTGACTACAAATCATTAGATTAATATTTTTGGAAATTAAGGTCGAAAAGTTTCAAAGATTGCAGATGCAAATCTAAACAAAATGAAAGCCTCACACCACGACAGGGCTCAATTCGTCGAGGAGGTCGCGGCAAGCCCAGGCATAAACACAATCGTGCGCACGCGATTGTCAAGCGTGGCACACGAGTGGGGTCGCCGTGTCAGGAAATATGAACGTTTTGCTATGGAGCACCAGTTTACAAGATTTGTGAGTCAATGTCGCTGTGTGGTCTACTTCGAAACGAGGGAAAAGTGTTGTGTTTGTGGAGTTATTTTGAC
Organism: Conistra vaccinii; assembly: GCA_948150665.1. NCBI lineage: Eukaryota > Metazoa > Arthropoda > Insecta > Lepidoptera > Noctuidae > Conistra > Conistra vaccinii. Next base: position 1,104,257 of record OX411321.1, read on the forward strand.
AGTGTCATTATTAGTATGTGCTACTGGCACAGAAAGGCTTAATCTGTTTTGTTATATTATCTGAAGTGTATAAGTAAGTTTTTAATGGTCTTCACAGTTGTAAATATTTTAAACAATAGTCTTGAATCTTCCAGTGTTGGATATGTGTTTTATTCTTGGTCTAGTGTTGTTCTCAGATCGCGCTATAGAGACTATTTAAACATTATGCTAACTATATCGTAGTAAACCCTGAAATCGGGTAAAACAAAACACATCAATTGACACCCGCCCTTGCATACGAACTGTGAATACCAGCAGCGGTGGTAACACACTGAGGAGGACCTTCTGTGGGAGGCACAGCACTGTTGTGTAGTTTTTTGCTTTGACCAGGTCTTAAAAAGAGACCTGGCCAGGCCTGGCTTGTTCTCGGAGTGCATTACACTCCGTCACTAAGTGCCTAGTGCCGTTATCGATATTATGTTTACAGAAAAAATATAAAAAACGATTAAAATATATCGCTAATTAACACTGACTAGTCACGAATTGAATATTTAAAAACAAGCGTGACGTTCGGAATTTTTTAAATATTCTTTTTTTTTGTTGATTTTTTGTTAAGTTAATAACTGAGCTATTAGCGAGATTTTATTTACGACTTAACGCGCTTCGTGTTTTAAACATTTATTTTAGATTTCCGTTATCATGTAAAAAATGCAGATTATTATGATTTCGTAGAACTGCTACCTGCTCAATGAAATCGTGTCAGGATGGTTTTAATTTTAATTAACTAGAAGGTTGATGATGCAAAGTAAAAAATATCATTATAATGTCAGCCTTAACATAAGATATTTTCTAAAACGGAGTATGATACCTACACAACCCTAGTAAACCTTTAAATGATAAGATGAGTGTGACTAAACTAAAACAGGACATATTCTGTTGTGAATAACGTGCAATCATCAGTATTAAAATAAAGTAGTAGATGTTTAACTAAACATAAATCACGAATACTTGAGAACAAGACAACGACTGTAGTAAGTTGGAGCCCCATCTACACAAGTTTAAATATTGTGTGTCAGAGGTAGAATCTAGCACATATACTATAGTTAAAATGTACGACGTAGGCGATATGACCTAGCAATCCTAGCATTCTATGAGATGCACACAACCATGACACACACATCATAACATTTGATAACATCTTGGCATGACAGCTCTTGAGTACGGTCTTAAAATGTAGGAATATTAATAATATTATGATCAATCTTCGTAAAGGGCTGTGTTGCAGAATGGGTCGGGAATCACTTTAGTAGTGCAACGATTACAAAAAAAGGGATCACAGAATTACTGGTAGACTTTCTTATATTTTTTCTTCGTGACAGTTGTTTTATTTCAAAAAAACAATTTCTTTTTAAAAAGTTGTCAAAGACAATTATTTTACAATATCCTCCGGCCCCGCGAGAAAGCGGAAGAAATCTATGTAAACTAAAATACTATTCGGAAATAATAAAGTGAAATAAAATCTTTAAATTTATAAATACCTAGTGGGTAATTTCACCAGCCGACCGGAACGAGTGGCGTGCATTTTAGTGGGCAGCTGCTGTGCAGGTTCAGTGGTTGGCATATCCCTATGACGAACCTCTAATGGGAAGAGGCGCTGTAGAGGTCTGATTAATTCACCTCTTGCGGTTCTAACCCGCGCTACACGCCTATGACCATCCACCCCTTGCATCGTCTCAAGAACAATACCTAATGGCCATTTAACCCTCTTAACATCATCAGACCCTATCAAAACTATGTCCCCGATTTCAACTGGATTATTATTAGCCGTTGATTTCTGAGTAAGTAGAGCCAGGTATTCGCTGCGAAAACGCTGCTTCAGATCGCCACATAGGCTTTTAATATAACGCCAACGTCCAGTCAAGAGCTGACCATCAATATGACCCATATCTAGGACATCTTTCCCTTCTTTTCCTACATGTAAAAACATTGAAGGAGTCAACGGAGCTAAATTTTCCGTAGTGTCAGCTATATAGGTTAGCGGCCGAGAATTAATCATCGCTTCGGTTTCACACAACACAGTCAACAGTTCATTATATTTAAGTGCTGCCTTACCAAGCACCCTTCTGAGCATCTCTTTAACCGTCCGTACCATCCTTTCCCAGAATCCTCCCCACCATGGCGCTGACGGAGGTATAAAGCGCCATTCAATCCTTTGCGTTGATGTCTCCTGTGCTATTTCATTCCACTTGATGTTCTTAAGTATTGAACTTGCTCCGCGAAAATTCGTTCCATTATCTGTATATATTATCCTTACGGAACCTCGTCTTGCCACAAACCTGCGGAACGTTAACATAAAGTCTTCTGTAGACAGTGAAGAACACAAGTCTAGATGGACTGCACGGTATGTAGCGCATGTGAATAAAACGATCCAGCACTTTTCTCCCGTCTTTAAATACAGTGGACCAGCCAAGTCTATACCGGTTGCCTCAAATGGACTGCCACATTGTATCCTGTCTGCAGGTAACGGTGCGGGGGGTACTGTACAACTCTTGCTGCTGAGACGCTTGCAAACGACACATTGCCGCACTACCTTTTTGGCAAGACGACGAATGCTTATAATCCAATATCTTTCACGAAGTTTACTAATTAACGTTTGTGATCCCGCATGAAGGTATTTTACGTGAAAATATTGTACAATTCTCTCAACAATAACATTATCACTTGACAGTAATATAGGTGACATGAAACCGTCGCTGTCGTTGCTCATTGTTAAACGAGTCTTAACACAAACGAGTCCTTTATCGTTTAAAAAGGTTTGTAGCTTCTTATTGTTTTTAGATAAATCAACTAAAAATTCTCTTTGAAGTACAGCGAGTAAGTGATTTTCAGCTGCTGTGTACTCCTCTGCTGATAAGTCTCCTGCTCTTCTGTGTTCTTTCTTCAAACTTAATCCACAGTTTTTACGGAACCTTAAGCACCAGCCGACCATTCTTATTATCTTCGAATATTTCCCAAAATAAAGGAGGGTTTTAGAAAACTCTTTTGTGTTCACTACACACAAACACGACTTCTTCACCTCTCTTAAAACCTCTTTTTCATCCGGAGTCACTTCTACATGAGGCCATTCCGATTCCGATTTCTTTAGCCACTCGGGACCTTCCCACCATTTGCTTTTAAAAAGGATTTCTGCATTGCAGCCTCGTGATGGCAAATCAGCAGGGTTACACTCTCCTGGAACATGACGCCATTCGTGCAAAACTGATTTATTAAGTATCTCCTGAATCCTATTATTTACAAATACATTCAAGTTCACCTTTCTATTAAGCCATGCTAGCACTATAGACGAATCGGTCCAGTAGAATACCGGACAGTTTAAGTTCAGGTCCCGTCTTATATCAGCGGCTACTCTCGCAGCTAGTAAAGCGGCTAGTAGCTCCAGCCTTGGCATCGTGACAGCTTTACTTGGACTCACTCTTGACTTAGCTGTCAACAACTGAACTGTGACCTCGCTATTAAACTCAGACCGTAAAAATATACAACATGCATAGGCAGCCAAACTTGCATCGCAAAAAACATGTATGGTATTGTGACTATCGTGTAAATCGTATTTACTAATGCGCCGTGGAACTCTGCATGCCTCCATGTGCGGAATCTGTTGTAACCAATCTTTAGATGTTTTGACTAAATCTTCAGGTAAAGTTTCATCCCAACCAATATTACGTATCCAACATTTTTGTATGATAACTTTAGGCACTATAGTCATCGGTGAAAGAAAACCAATTGGGTCAAAGACGCTTTGCGCTACAGATAACAGATATCGCTTTGTAATATTTTTGTCCGTATTGTGTTTAGTTAGTAGAGAAGTTTTGCAAAAAAGTGTATCATCTCTTGGGTTCCATTTGAGTCCTAATACTGAAGTGGTGACGACCTTTTCATCCGTAATGACTGGACCTGTCACCCAGCATCGAAGCTCGAAGTTGCCCTCAAGCATGATTCTTTTGGATTCACGTATAAAACGATGCATATCCTCCAGACTGTTTACACTATTTACACAATTATCTACATAGTATGATGTTCTTAACATCTCGGCAGTCTCCGAATTGTACTTTTTTAAATGTTTCAGTATTGTAGCTGCCAGTAGGAAAGGGCTCGTTGTTACTCCAAATACAACACGCTGGTGCCTGTATGTTATCAATTTTTTATTTTGGTCTTTAATATTATTCCACCACAAAAACTTGACATATTCACGATCTTCAGGCCATAACGATATTTGTAAAAATGCTTTCTTAATATCGGATGTAATGCCAATAGCATTTTTCCTGAAGTTAATTATCAACTTTGGTATTAACTCTATTAAATTTGTTCCCTTCTCCAAGCACATATTTAAAGACAGGCCATTTTTATCCACCGCGGACGCGTCAAATACTGGTCTAATCTTGGTGGTTAGACTCTCCGCCTTAACTACTGCGTGGTGAGCTAAATAATGACCATGCTTGTTGTCATCATTTTGTATGATTTCGATGATGCCACTATTTAACCATTCCTTAAATACGTTATCGTACTCTTCTATAATACCTGTGCTTTCTAATTTAGATGTAGTTGACATTAACCGCTTAAATGCTAACCCATAGTTACTTTCGAGACATTTTGATGCATCTTTCCACGGGAGCCTGACTTCATACCTACCATTCTCATCGACTTTTAACGTACTATTAAAAAATTTCAGTACTTCTGACTCTACTTTCTTTTGGCATTTTATTTCAGTATCATCTCTAATGCCCATTGTCTCTAATGACCAAAAATCCTGAACGTCAAATGTACTTGTATGAAATGTACTTACATTATTTATCGAACAAAGTGTGCCAACCACTGGACCCTGCACAGTCCAACCTAGTCGTGTTTCTAACGCCAACAGGTTTTCGTCCACTCGCACAGATCGACCGGTGAGAATGCAACCTAAAACATCAGAACCAATTAATAAATCAATAATAACATTGTCATCTATACAATCAGAGAGCACAACACCCTTCTTTTTCAATAGAGAAACAATAGTATCGCTCTTATTCAGTTTCGGAAGACTTCCACAAATTACTTCTTGTTCTAAAGCTTGTATCTTAAATACGAAGCTGCTGTATACATTCTTGACGCTGAAATCATATAGTTTGTGTTTTTGCTTTTTGGTGACAGCTCCTCCGAACAACGTGTGACTCAACTCTACTTCGTCAATAGGCTCTAGTTTAAGTTTTTTAACTGTCTCGCTTGTTACAAACGAACGTTGTGCACCAGAGTCGAGTAGAGCTCGTACTGTCAATTGCTTACTGCCGTGTACAAGGTTAATCTTTAAAGTTTGCAACAAAACGGTCTTTGAAGAAGATGACTGGTTCAGTACAGTTTCTTGTAGGTTAGAGCTGTCAGCGGTTTGTTGAGTGATTGTGTCCTTGTCTTTAGCCAGGCCACCACACATTATGGGATAATGCCTTCTACCACAGATCACACATTTAGGGTGTCTTCTGCACCGATTCCACATATGACCGATTGTCAAGCAAATAAAACAGGCCTTCTTACTCCTTACAAAGTCTTTTCGTTCCTCTAGCGTTTTCTTTATGGCCACAAGGCATTCTGAGCTAGCGTGTGAAATTTTGTCACACCATAAGCACTTTCTATCACATTTTTCTTTATTTTGTGGTTGGTTTCTCTCATTCTTCCTGTCAGAAGTGGTGAAACAGGCTGCGGTTGGCTCAGCTTCTGAATATTTTTCTAAGAATCCAGAACGTGCCATACGTATCTTCTCATCAGACTCCACCTCTAATTTAACAAAAGTAAGCAACTTGGTGAGTGTATTACCTTCTTGGCCTACATGAGTGTGCGATCTGTTCCAAGCCTTTAATACGTCCTCGGGTAAGGCCGACTCTACCAATGGAAACAGAAATGCTGCATACTTTTCCTGAGTTACACCCAAAGAATCTAGCGCCAGAATTTGCGTCATGAGTTTGTCGTAAAGTGCTCTTAATGATGTTTTTGCACCCTTTGATTGAGCTAACACTAACTGTAATAACTCACGAACATAGTGTTCAATAATAAGCTCGTCTTTAGCAAATCGTTCCTTTAATTGCTTTACGACCTTCTCATAATTTTCTCCGTTTGGTGGAAAACTCTTAACTAATTCTCTCGCAATTGAACCCTGCTCCATACATTGTAGAAGATATTGGAACTTATCATCATTGTCAATGTCGCTATCTTTATGAATCTTATGAAATTGAGACCAAAAACCAATCCAGTTCTTTATTTCTCCATCGAATGATGGAAGCTGCAGTTTGGGTAGTCTAAAGTTACGATGTTTAGTTATATTTTGTGATGAATTGCTAGTCTTATCATTCTCTTTAACGGTACCTTTATTGGAACATAGCGACTCTTCATCTAAAAACTCTTTTACTTTATATTTAATTTCATACCAACGAGCTTCATAACAATCGGAGGCATCTATATCTTGTTCCAACAACTTTTCATCTCTCTGGTCATCGTCCAACCACATATCTAAAACTTTATTTTGAACGATGGAGAGCTCGTCGAACAGTTTGCCTAGCCTCTCATACTCGGGTAATAATGCGCTTTTATCTTTCTGAGATAGAATTATTTCAATTTTACTCACGCATTTTGTAAACCGTTGCCGTATAATTTTCCTCGACTCTTTTACCTTATCCATTTTCACGGTCGCCAGATATTGCAGAATGGGTCGGGAATCACTTTAGTAGTGCAACGATTACAAAAAAAGGGATCACAGAATTACTGGTAGACTTTCTTATATTTTTTCTTCGTGACAGTTGTTTTATTTCAAAAAAACAATTTCTTTTTAAAAAGTTGTCAAAGACAATTATTTTACAATATCGTTGGTAATTGCACTTTGGATTATGATGTCGGCAAGATATATAAACTGATTAGGATGCCAAATTTTCCCTTTTTCTGACGTCAGAGGTTGATGATTGTCCAAAACAGGCTCTCAGGTAGTTCGGTGTAGCAAATCCGTTTCCCACCAACCTGATTTGTGGATTAGTTCAGCAAAATGTTGAATTTAAAAATAAGAATGATAATTGCCGTAATAAGATGGGCAAAAGATAACGATGAAGAAGAGAAACTAGAGACACATGATACGGGTATCATTATTAAGAAGGTTTATGAGGACCAGCATTTAGGAAGATGCTATGTTTTGCCAGGGACTACCAATGGCCTGCAATACAACAAGTAACGTACTAGTGCATATAGGTTTGCCTTATCTACTGCAGTGTGTTTATAGGTTTTCCATCGTACATGAAAAGTCACCTGATTCCTTATCGCTTTGCGGGTAATTAGCTTTTATTCATAATTTGGTTCCATGTCGCCTCGTAAAATCTTTATTACATAACTGCCCGTTCATTTTCAATCATTACTCATTAGAATGAGTTAGTCATCATGATGGCAGATAATAATTATATCCATTGGGTACTTGTTTTAGGCAGAAATACCATCATATCGTGATCACCAATTCGTCTGAGACCCAGAAAGTCTCTTACCCAAACGAGAAGTATGTATATAGAAGTCATGTAAACTATCCGAATTAAAAACTACTTCCAGAAAAAATTATTAAGTTGCAATATTGCAAGAAACCGGCTAAATCAATTTAAACAGATCAGCGCTCAGATAACCCGAAACACCAAATGCTAATTGAAAAATAAAAGATTTGAAATGTTGTATTTCTTTGTCTTGATCTAGATTTGCGCCATCATCAGTTGCTAAGTTTATTCCGACATCATGTTCCGGTTGTGTTTCCTTAGTTTGCTAAATTCTGCTCGGTCCGTTTAGTCACAGGCTTGCAGTGTGTTGCTTCACTGCCACTCTTCTTAAAATAATGGTTTTACGCTTATAAAAACAGTTTCGGATACGGAGTAATTTGCTTGCTAAATAGTTTTTAATGGATTATTTTTAACCAAGTTTGGGATAAATAGTCTTGCTCTTTATTTTGTTTAAACTATTTTGATTCATCATCCTCTCCTCTTTCATATAACGTTATTGGGCTTGGTTATCCAGATATGAATTATTAATATTTAATGAGTTTATGCATTATAATTTTATTGGTAATTGAAAAGGCGTGGCCTACAGATAAGGCACGAACATAGTAGTATGGTAATGATAGAATAATCTGTCGTGCTTGCAGCTGTTGTTAAAGATGCACCTGGTAGGTTTACCAGGATACAATGAAGTATGCTTAGATTATGTTGAAAGAGTTTCTTCAGTTGTGCAACTGGTTTGGGTAGCCACAGGCTACTTTGGCGGACCATGTGCATTTCCGAGCACATGACATTAATAATACAATAGACTTTGCTTTGAAACATTTGGAACATTAAGCCAACTTAGCCTAAGCCACCGCGGAGCTTAAGTGCCGAAGAGCAAACATCTTTCACGTCAAGACAGACAAAAAGCGAATCCTCTTAGCAAATAATGACGGCATCACGACGACCATCGTAATTAGTGCTGTAAAAACTAATTTTCGAAGACGTTGGTAGCAAAAAGCACGCATAGGCAAGGCCAATAGCATCCGTCTGTTATAATTGTGTGCAAAATTTGTTTGAACACGCTGTGAGAATGCTGATCAGAGTATCTTGTATTGTATGAATATTAATCGATTATGTATTGTACAGGCAAGGCTACAAGTTCTATTGAGATTTTGTTGGATATTTGTAAATTGTTGTTCATCGAAATTGCGTTGTTCTAGCTAGACCGCCCATTGTGTCACCCTATGTAAAATTTCTACATTTATACCTGTACTTTTTATGGTGTACATAATAAAGAATATTATATCTATCTATCTATATAGATATATCAGGATCTTGCCATTTTTAGACAAATGAACAGGATCTAATTTCAGTTGCAATTGAAAATTCAAACGCATAAATTGTATTCGGAGGTTTCCGGTGTATAAGGTAAAGAGGCATTTGTCAGGTTACTCTGACATTTCTACCTAATAATTTAATATGAATCATGAATAAAAAATTATATAGAAATTATTTGTGTGCGGGAAAAATCTCAATACTGAATTATGCTGAATATTTAGGAAAATCAAATGAGTTGTAACACAAACTTTTAAAACCCAGACGAGATGTAGTTTTTTATGTTGCAGGAAAATCCAACTTCATCCTACTAATATTATAAAATAAATGTGAAAGTTTGTATGTTTAGATGTGTGGATGTTTGTTACTCAATTACGCCAAAACGGCTGAACGGATTTGGATGAAATTTAGCACACATATTGTTTATAACCTAACTATTGGTTACACAGGAACATACTACCGGGACCAAAAATTCTATGTTTTTGGTCCCAGTAGTACGTTCCTGTGGGATAGTTTCCGACGTCAACGCGGGCTAAGCCGCGGGCAAAAGCTAGTCTTTCATAAGATGGATTACTTATTTAGTAATTTAGATAAATAAGGCATGTTTCCTGACGTCATACAATAAGATATGCCGTCTCATACGATGTAGGAAAAATCTGATGCAGAGATACGACAATAGTTAATGTATGCGGTGCTCTATTTCGTCGTTCTCAGAAAATAAATCTACATAATTTGTCTCAAGTTAACCTTTACTTGAATTTAAAATAATTTGCATTAGTGTCACAAATAAATTATGTAATTTTATCTGTACGGAAAGCTACCTATTCTAAAGTTACCAAGTGTAACTATCGGAGTTAATAGACCATTTGAGTTAGCGAAAATATTACTAACGTACTTAATTTATTTAGAAGTATTTCATTTACAATTGTTTAGCGAAGAATGTTGTGGGTCGTACTTAACAATTCATTCGACCTTCCTCTAAATTAATGCACAAAGATATCAAAACGAACAGGGTGAAGTTCCCACGTTTTTGTAGAACACTTAATTTGTAAATGCCGGAATTCGTCTGAACTTTTAAGCTTAAATTAGTTATAAAATGGAAGTTTGCGCAGTTACTAATTAGAAGAAGACTGCTATTTAGAAGGCGGCCATTTACATCAATTTTTTTAATGTTAAGTACTTTCGCTAATTTCTACTGAAGCATGTTTTAAACTATTCCATTCTCTTGTTACAGGTACACGAGCATCTAGAAACATAAAGAAAATGCGGTTTGGAACCACAGACAAGTAAATCAAAATCCCATTAAATCAACTTTTGCAGCATCACAGATTTCGCAAAAAAGAAATCTAATTCGAACACACAATACGTAAATTCAGTTTTTGCGATAATTTTGTAAACGACTGTCAGGCGGTGGATGGAACGAATTTCAACGTCTGTAAAACGGATGGCAAAACTTCAGTTACTTTAAACGAGTTAACGGAATTTTCTAATAGAAAATTGTTGTTCCGTTTCTAAATGTTTTTGTTGTAAAATAGATTAGTGGCATTGAGGATCTGTGATGGTTTGGTTATAAAACTGTCAGATGGAATTACTGGTCATCTTTGATTTACGAAAATTCAACTCAATTCAGGAACCGGTGTAAATCACTAAATCGAACTCAGTTGCAAGCTATTAGGTCTTATCGATATCATGCTCCTCAAAAATAATTAATAATCCCAATTTATTTGGGGTCGACTCAACATGACTTTTTCTTCCATACTTCTCTGTTGTCTTCTCGGTAGTATCATGCTACGCCATTCATATATATGCTATTATTCGTAGGGTATATGCAACTTATGAATTACAGGCTCTCATTATTAAGAAGGCTGGTAGTCCTGGAATCGTCTTTTGTAAAAACCTCTAGGGCACCAGAATCTCGCACTATTTAAGTAAAGCAAAGCTACGCATTAAGATGTCAAATTAAACAATAAAATGAGAAGCTATTCACACAACTGACCTTACGTATTAGCGGTGCAATAAGGTCGTTATTTGTTTAGAGGCAGCTGCGTGATTGCCATGGAGGAAATTCATTCATTGCCTTCAGTCTTGAGGTTCACGCTTGATTTAGTGTGTTTACCTCCGTATCTTTGACCTACATTTGTGATAAATAACAAGCTCCATTAAGAATAGGTACTGAAGACAAGACATTATGTATTTAGGTTTATGTTTGAAGAAAATTCGGCAGGTATTAGAAGTCAGAACGGAATAAGAAATTATAATGAAGAGTGTAGAACAGCATGCTTAAGTAAATAAGAAAGAGGTCAAGCTACCTAACCGCAATCAATTTTGTTTCAAAACCCATTCTATTATTAACCGACTTTAAAAAGGAGGAGGTTCTCAATTCGTCTGTGTTTTTTTTTTGTTTGTTACACGAGTACTCCGCCAATTATGCATTGATTTTGATGAATCTTTTTTTGTTTGGTAGATCATACTTTAGAGGTGGTCCCATAAAGATTTTATTAATTTTGCTTCGGTGGTTTTTGAGTTAGCTTCAATAATACTTATTTTTCCCACTTAGTCTATATGGGTGATATGATAATGTTCCTGTCACTATTATTTACATAGCTGATAGTGGTATTCGAATTTGTGTGGGCCCTAGTACCACAACTAAAAAGTGGAAAATAAAAACTTATTACAAACAAAAATGAAACAACCGACTTCCAAAAAGGACAGTACAAAGTCAAATATAACTTTAATTTCGGAAGTCGGCGGATAAAAACAAAAATCAAATCCAAAGACACCACCTTCCGAAATGAATTTTTGACTTTGTAGTGTCTTTTTTGGAAGTCGGTTGTTTTTTTTTTTGTATAAAGTTTTTTTCTCTTCAATCAGTATGCAATATGCACGCATACTAAGATAATTCTTCTATGAAAATCTTCTATGCAACGCTAAAGCAATTTGCGGATATACGCAAATATGACGTGTGTTAACGTTATAAAACAATTATTAGTGGCTCTGCCTCTAACTATATACTCGTAATTATATAAGCAGTCAGTGTGTCCGTTGTGCTCGCTTCCTTCTAGTGGATATGCCATATGCCTCCAGTAATTACTGGGGTTGTTACGTTGCTATTTATACAACTCTGACAACAGGGTTGTCAAAATGTAGAGTTGCATGCTACTAAAGCTAAACTAGATTTTTACACTTTGACACGTATTTTCAACGGCGCAAAAAAGCACGTCATGCCTATCTGGATTTTGTTATTATATTGTATTTTTGTAGACGTCTATTATGATAATTACACCAAATTTTTAATTACATTACCTGTCTAACCGCTTTGCAACTTCATTAGAATAGGCTGCTGTATCGTTGTGGTTGAATATAATAATATTTACCCCTCAATCAGTATAATTTCTAGCTAAATTGCTTTATTAGATGTTCAAAGTTTTGAAACACAGGTTTTCATAAACCTAGATCAGGCAGGTCTAAATTACAGTTAGAATTAAATTTTCCTCGATTGTAATGAATGTAAATCATAATCTTGCTTTATACTTGAATTTTATATTATTTTTATAAAGTTGATTTGGCAGCCCTGTTTATGACCATAGAGCGTTTCCTATAGCTTGCGGCTATGGTCTCATGTAATATCTAAAAGTTTTTATAGGAATAGGTTTTTATAGGATATTGATAGTTCTTTTAATCCTAAACTTTTGTCTTTTCAATAAAATTAATTTGAATTGCAAAATAATTTGATTCTATGTTTAGTTTTGTTTGACCTTGCCACTGCCTTTCGTCAAATGCTTATTAACTAGTTAATGAATTAATACTTATTACTTAAGCCTCTTTTTATTTATAAAGCTTATTTTGTAGGCATAAAGTAAAAAAACAAAACTCAGAACAAATAAATTCGAAGAGATGCATCGGTTGTAAATATTTTGATACGTTTAATTTATTTAAATTCGCTTATAAGTTGTAGATAAGTCTATTTTTTTAACCTTCAAGTAAATTATACTTGATTTGTGCGATTCTAATAGAATATGCAAAAAGATCATCGCTTATTTTGTTCGATTTTTATATTTTAGAGTAAATAAAGTCGTATTGGTATCCTCGCCACTCGTATTTTATTTATCATTTAGTTTATAATTATAACTATAAACCTGCGTAAGTCGATTTTGCATCAGAAGATCTCAAATAAGTTATAATGAAAAGGTTTAATGCATTTTAATCCCTACTAAGAAGCTGACCCGAAACTCCATAAGTAACCTTGGGAGTTCTTCGTACTTTTGTTTATTTCGTACTTGAGGTCTTCGTCCTTGCTTTACCTTATTGTTGAATTAAAGGTAGGGATGTATAGGTATTGAAAGACTTGTGATGTCTCCTGGCTCTTCTTGAATTAAGATTTTGTAGTTATCATTCTTGCACAAAAATCGTATAGACATACCGTGTTTATTGTGTATAATTCTAGTTATAGCTGGGATCCTCTTTTGGATGTAATCTTCTGAATTTCAGTATCCTGGTCAACTTAATAATTAATATTAGCTCGGTTTAATCTTATGTACGAACATAATTTGCCACAGTCAAATATTTTTCTTCGTTTATATTTCTGAGATTTCAAAACAGATCGTCGCACTTCACAATGTTATGACTTGACGCCAAAGGTCTTCGTCCGTCCGTTCAATATGCTAATATTATGCATATTATACCCGCACGCTCGTTACTTTCGCTTTTTCGTTTCAAAACGAATATTCAACAAAGTCCAGAAGTGACATTATGTTTTGCTCAAACTTCAGTCTGCTGACTTGATTTGTCAATGAGACTAATTTATCGATTATCTACGGATCACTTGAATTGAATATTGATGTTCGGATCGATTGTTAACGCTGAACTATCGATTGCTGAATATTTGAACAGCAGTTTTTTGTTGCTGATAATGAAATATGTTATAGGAGAGAATGCAGCTTTACGAGTATTTTAATTTTGCATTGTTGTGGGTCTTCTCATAGTGGCGGATGTTAAAAAAATATTGTCTTCCCGCTAAAGCAAAACTTCAAGCAGAATGAACACTAATTCTATTCACGTCCCGCATCGTTCAAACTGCAAAAAGTTTAAATATTTTTTGTTCGGTCGTTAAGAGTTCAAAGGCCTAATGAACGACCCATAGTTTTCTGCCATAAGCCACAGTATTCCGAATTGTGATCATAATTTTTTTTTTGTGAATAATAGTAGAATAATAATACACTGGACTTCGTAATAACAAAATGTAATCAATCAACATAATAGAGATGAGACAGCATTAGCTATTCTCATTTATCAATCTTTTTCAACTAGCCGAGTACATTGACAGCTTTAATGAGCATATCCTTAATAATGCCATCAATCAAGCAACGTTTGTGACAGAACATTACAAAAGAAATGTTTTTATAGTCATTTGAGCATCACGCTAAGCGGTCATTAGGATGGCTCTAAAGTTGGTGCAAATGCAAAGTAACAATAGTTGAGTTTTTTTTTGTGTCTGTTACTGGGTTTGACATTTGGCTCGGCAGTTGACGCCACGAGGTCTTCAATTTGATTATGAACTTATGATTTTAAATCTATGGAACGCAGATAAAGATAGGTGTTCAACAGTGGTAGACATGAATTCTTTCACTATACACTTTTATTGTTTAAGTACATCCAGAAATCACAAAAAAATCTGCTGTTCCACACATTTTGCATAACTCGACAAAATGTAGGGAACATCTTTTTAAGGATCCGTACCTCACTTAGTTGTCCGTCTGTCTGTCTGTCAAAACCCTTTTCCTCAGGAACGCGTGACTGTCTAATAAGTATATAGGACTACGGTCCCTTGAGCTCTAAAAAAAATCAAATTTCTAAGTCAACGCAATAAAAATTCATCTCAACTACGGAACCCTTCATTGTGCGTGGTCCGCGGACTAACCCGGCTTGTTTTTTCATTTTTCAGGTTTGGTCCCATGGTAAAAGTTGTTCATTTTGTAGGGAGTATTCCACTCCACTAGAGAATTGTAGAACCAACCCGAATAACTACGACTACTGCTACATGTATTGATAATGTGTTTTGTTGCTGCGACTATTTAGATAAAGCCATCGTTAATTATCTCCCTTCTGATCACAGTGGTCAAACCGTAACTTTTGAGTCCAACATACCAATAAAAAAAGTGCAGATACAATTCAGACCTATAACAGCTGTTAATTTAAATAAATTTAATAGCACTTTAGTTTGCAAGTTAAGTAATCAGAACCTTACAATGAACAATGTCAATTTTTTATATAAAGAATTCTTTTCGTTAGTCCAAACCGAGTTCAATAAATCATTTAAGAAGAACACTAAAACTATCAGCCCTAAGTTTTTATTTAGTGACTGGGCAACTAAAGGACTTAGGAAAAGTAGGGAAAGACTTTTCGAGCTGTATGGCCTTAAGCCTTATATTAACACGGAAACTTTTAATAAGTATGTTGCCACTTATTCTAGAACTTTTAAGAATGCTTGTAAGGCAGCTAAAGCCTTTTATATTAGCAACAAGGTTAAATCAGCAGATAATAAAATACAGACGGTTTGGAAAATTATCAATAATGAAACGAACAGGAACAAAAAGCATAATACTGAGTACACACTGAGTACGTCATGTGGTGGTCTCATATGCGATAGCAAAGAAGTTGCTCAAGAATTTGTAAATTTCTTTACCAGTATCCCAATTAAAACTACTGAATCCTTAAATTCATCGCCCTCGCTCTCTTTTGATTTAGTAACGGCGAATGTTTCAGCCTGCCCAATTGAATTTAACTTTCCAGTATATTAACCCTATAACAGTAATAAAAGCTTTTAAGCAAATTAAGATCAAATTGACCGAAGATCTTTGGGGAATGTCAGTTAAAGTCTGTACCTCCATTATTGAGACCATAGCGCCTTACTTAGCCTTAATATTTAATTTGTGTGTAGATCAAGGAGTCTTCCCGGATTTAATGAAATACAGTAAAGTAATACCACTTTTCAAATCCGGGGACAGTAAAGACACCAATAATTATAGACCCGTATCCGTGTTGCCGGTTTTCAGCAAGGTGTTTGAAAAGGTAATGCTTAATCAAATGCTCAATCATTTTAACACGAATAAAATCCTTCACGATCAACAGTTTGGTTTCACCAAGGGACGTTGTACGACCGACGCTGGTGTAACCTTATTAAGACATATTTTTAACGCGTGGGAAGAGGCCCAAGACGCCATTGGAATCTTTTGTGACCTCTCCAAGGCATTTGATTGCGTCGATCACGAAACCTTGCTCTTGAAACTTGAGCATTACGGACTTGGAAAACTTGCGCTCAATTTAGTAAAATCTTATTTAAATGATAGACAACAGCAAGTTCAAATAAATGGTGTCAATTCATTAGGTTTAAAAGTAAAAATGGGTGTGCCACAGGGTTCGATATTGGGTCCATTCCTCTTTTTAGTGTATATTAACGATCTACTCCATTTATTAAAAAATCAACCACAAATGGTGTTATTTGCTGACGATACTTCCTTAATTTTTAAGGTAGATAGACGTGCTACAAATTTTGACGACGTAAATAACGCCCTACTGCAGGTCCAAAATTGGTTTACTGCTAATAATTTAGTACTAAATGGAAAAAAAACTAAGTGCATAAAATTTTCTTTACCAAATGTCAAAAGTAGTGACTGTGAGATAGTATTGAATCAAGAGAAACTAGAATTCGTCGATAAAACTGTTTTCCTAGGGATCACGCTCGACTCAAGGCTACAATGGGGTCCTCATTTAACATCTCTTGCAGGACGGCTAAGTTCAGCAGCATATGCCGTCAGAAAAATCCGTCAATTTACTGATGTAGATACCGCAAGGCTGGTCTATTTTAGTTACTTTCATAGTATCATGTCTTACGGTATTTTACTGTGGGGACGGGCTGCAGACATCGAGTCTATTTTTATTCTGCAGAAAAGAGCAATCAGAGCCATATATTATCTCCGCAGGCGTGACTCTCTAAGGGAACTGTTTAAGGATATTAACATCATGACGGTACCTTGTCAATATATCTATGAAAACATCATGTACGTAAGAAAAAATTTACATCTTTTTAGTAAAAGAGGTGATAGACATAATTATAGCACAAGAAATAGGGACCTATTAGTTCAACCAGGTTTTAGACTGGCAAAAGTAGACTCATCCTTCATGGGGTACTGTTTAAAATGTTATAATAAAATTCCTCCCCACATACTTCAACTGAATGAGACGAAATTCAAATCTTGTATAAAACGCACACTATGCAGGCAGGCATATTATAAGTTGGGGGATTACATCTCTGATAAAAATGCTTGGCTCAATGCTGGTCCTGCTCCACAACCACAACTAATTGATTAACATTTGAAAATACTGTTGGAGCTGCTGAAGATTGTAACACCATCTTTGCATTGTATAAACTCAATTTCCTTTGTATTATATAATTGCATAGCACTGGTGTGAGTACTATGTACTAAAGAGCTACCATTCACCGGGTAATATGTCTTTCATTGACTTGAATGTGCCCTGGCGGCTGTGAGTATGTCATGCTCACTCAGATGTCTCGCTGATGGTGGCGCGTGTGTTGGATCATTTAGCTCCCTTCAAAATGGTTGAGCTGAATGGTGCTAATCCATGTGTCATGTTCGTGAACGGGCGCCGTCAGTTGTGACTGGTCATCTCTTAGCTGCCATGGCTTATTTTAATTAATTTAAATTTTTGAATTGTTCTTTATTTTTATCTTTTTATTACGGACGCTTTTAACGTGCACGTCTTTTTACATTGTTCTCACATGTACAATTTCAACTTGAATAATGTAACCAATTTTATGTAACAATTTTTTGTTTAAAAGAGTGTCCGTGGAGTTTCTTGCCCGTTCTTCTCCATAGGTACCTACTACGTTTTGGAATGGGCAACTAGCTTCATATTTTTGACTGACTGACTCCTTGACAATTCAAAAGTGCCTGTACATGGTTTAATTGAAATAAATGCTTTGAGTTTGAGTTTGAGTTTGAATGCCTTTCGTTTAACCTAACCCCCTGAATCATAACTGCCAAAAAATTACAAGAGTGACGACAGAGATTCGGTGATGAGCTTTTGTATTCCAAAAGAGCAATGTATGTGATCCAGTGTAAGTATGTAAGCATGTTTATATTTAGGTTTTTGCATAAGCGTCGTCTTGCAAAAGGACCGTTCCAAGAAATCATT
Source organism: Conistra vaccinii (assembly GCA_948150665.1). NCBI lineage: Eukaryota > Metazoa > Arthropoda > Insecta > Lepidoptera > Noctuidae > Conistra > Conistra vaccinii. Next base: position 1,122,310 of record OX411321.1, read on the forward strand.
TTGCTGTAGTTTTTGTGTAGAGATTTGTTTTGAAATGTCAAATCGTATTTTTTTGTATATCTTTGGATGGCAGCGTGATTTCTTTAATGTGATCAAACATTTCATTATATCTACATGTCAATCTTTAATATTAGCGTTCTGTGTTATTTATATTCTAGTCTTAACTTTGACCCATGGTTTTATTAGCTAGTTTCTGGTGTACATACGATGTCAATTCAATGATGTAATGAAACCGCAAATACCGATATCAAATGAAAAATATAGGTACTTATCAATACACGTGTCATAGAGCACATGTTTCAAAGGTTTTTATTTCGACTCGTGAATCTCGTGATACACGGTACACAATCAAGAGCTAATAAATAGTTTTTGTACCTTTAATTTATTTAATGATCTTCATTACCTACGTATGTGCATATCTTCTTACTTTATTCTGTAAGTACCATATTTTTCTACACGTGCTATCTGAGGGACTTTTCTTACCACTGAAGAGATTAGTACAGAAAGTCTGTCATGCGTTATATTGTGAACAGTACCTACTAGAATATCATCAGAATTTTAGCAGTCTCTTTTAAGTGACACCTAAGCTGCTACTTAAGGCTGGTGCAAGTTAACAGCATCATTGGTAAACTAGCTATTCACTGATCACTGATCTACTGGCTTAGTTTTAGATACTGAGTCATCAGTGTATTACTAGGCTCTATATCTACGTACTATTTTTGCATGTTCCATGATGCATTGAGTTTCTTCTCGTGTGTTGTTTGGACTACTGTGTACACCTTCTGTGTTTTCTTATTCAGCGTACAGTGCTTCTCAAAGGCACGTGTTTGGAGCCGTGGTGGGTGAGAGATCACTAACGCACGTGCAGTAATGGGCTATCTATCAAGTAAGAGATAATCACCCGTTTGCACTTGTAATTTCTTTGAATACTGTTATTGTAACTTTACGTGAAATGTCGCTCAAAGACTATCAAAAGGTTTTGAATAGAATATTATGTTTTGTGGTTGACATTTATTTGAAAACGTTTATGCATAGAATGAACTATTATAGCATAAAGTAGTTATATTTATTTAGCTGGAAGTCCATTACAAGAATTTGATGAAAATATAAGCGTTATTAATGTATTATCACGAATTATTTTGCTGAGCGTCTCCATAATTTACTCATGACCGTTTCCTTTTAAGATTTAACTGACAGGTACTTACTTTTTGAACTTAAAACTTATAAATGACTGGTAAACACCACTTCAACACAATAGCCCAACATCTGTCTTAATCCTTCCTGGTTCAAAAAACCAAATGAATATTTTTATCAGGTTGAATCTTTAGCGGAGCTTCCATTCAAATATTTCCATAGATTTTTTCTGACCATGGCATTGAAAACCCACATACTAGTTACATGTTCCATTACTTAATAGTCTCATCGCAAAAAATGAATAATGGAAACCATTATTTTTATTATAAAGAAGCAATTAAAACGCCCATGCAGTATTATGTGTCTAAATAATATATCAGAGTTATCAAACATTCTTCACTGTTGTGCCTCAAGCATTGTGATCTTATTTTATTAATCGGAATGCCGTGTTTGTGTTTTTTTTTGCTGTCAGCAGAGGATGTTGAAGATAAACAAACGATTCTCATGGTTCCGTATGTTGTGGCGTGTGGGTGCTCACATATTTGCATCAAAATAAATGTTGAAGAGAATTGACCTCGTTTCTGCTTAGAAAAAATTTGGCCCTTTGTATTCAGCATGGTTTCTTTACGGTACGGCGTATAAACCGCGCCGTAGAAAAAAAGTGAAAACGTATCTGTCAACAAGCTTCCATAGTGATCCATACAACACTGACGACCGTGCAACACACGTCGTATAAACCGTAGTTTTTCACGGCAAGAAAAACGTGTGGAAAAACGAAGAGCCATAAACGTACACCCATCCACAGATAATATAATACTACGTACAGATACCCAATCCCATACAAAGAAATGAGACCTCGCTAGTCGGGCTATTGACTGGCTAAATGTACTACAGTTATGACAAATTGAGTAAAACGCCATCTATTGCAAAGAGCCCTAAACAAAAAGGTTTTATCTTTTTTTGTTGAAAATACGAGATTTATGAGTTACAATAGATAAATCATAAATCATTAAACAAGGAAGTTTTGATTTTTACTAATCTTACTTCAGCCAAAATCTTCCGTTTATCGCTTTTTAGTGACTGTTAATTTCATAATTGTTACCTATACTGCCATCTATGATCTTTTTTCAAGACTAATTATAATTTGTTCGAATTGGTACCCCATGACCCATCGTTCAATTTAAACAGCATGTATGAGTAAGATAAACATTGATGCTTGGATGTATTATAGTTATAGCTTGTTCCTGACTTACCTTTTCTTGTACTGGGGTCCTAATGTTTAGATTGCAAATGGGTAAAATACAGCCGAGTGTTACAAACCTCTGCCGTCAGATTACAAGCGTGACGGAGATTGTAATCATGCATAATGCCGTCCTTACCTTACCTCGCGTAAGAATGACATTATGCGCTTAGAATTAATTACATTTAACTAAAAAATCATTTACTCAAGATTTTTCCTTTGATGTAGGTACCTCATGTGTTTATCAACATAAGTTAATAGCAAAGTGACTAAGCTATAAATCAAAGGTTAATTCCAATCAGCTTTGCCTCCTTCAGGGCACTGGCGACCATGTCAGGGCGTTCCATGTGAGCCAGCTATGATAGTTATAGTTGGAGTCACGAATGGTCGTCACGACCCAATACTTCCGCGTTGTATAACGATTTGTTAACTTTGAATGTATAATTAGCGAAATTTTTGCTGTTAACGGCTGCGTGCATAAGTGATTGAGTGATTCATTGACGACAATCATTTGGGGCGGCAATATATTTTGTTCGGTGATTGGTTACCAGTTAGAACACATACCTATAATATAACGATGCCAATATGCCTTTCAAAGGAGGTTCCTTGAACGCAGCAACAGTAAGGAGTACCTGCTCCATACTGTTGCTGCGTTCAAGGGCTTCAATACCTATTTCAATATCTATTGAAGCCCGGTTTCCTAAATTATGATTTGCACTTGAAACAAATTGTGTAAGTATATTTTTTATCTCCTTTATTTAATTTATTTACTAATTAATTACATTTTAAAATATTTTATAAAAATATAAAAAAAAACAAAAAAATTGCCCACCGATATCGGGAACAGGGTCCAAAGTACCGGCGGTCTGGGCTCCAGAGAGCGGAACCTCCTGAAAATGCTAGTCGTGTCCAGGAGTACCGCTTTCTGAATCAAGCGCTTGATCCAGCTGCCCAACGAGAGCCTCCGTAGGTGTTGGTCGAGGCTCTTGACTATTAAGCCATTGATTGACTGATACCACTATGGGCACTATGATCGCTGAGTCCATCCCACATGTCGACAACCTCGCGAGCCAAGTCACGATTAAGTATATTGCACGACTCGTAATGCTTCGCATTAGAGTGTGCTCTACGATCGAAAAATATTTTTTGCCCCATTTCTGCAACTGTTTTTATTGTTTCACTCCTGCTAGTACACAGAACCTACTTAATTTATATACCATTGTATAGATGATTAAATGGAGATTAATATTGTATTTTTTAACAATTGATTTAATGCAGCAGCAATGGAAAAAGCATCAAAATAGTTGAAAAAAATTTCCTGTCCGTCAATTTATGATCCCTGAAAACATTGTAGCTTGCGATAAAATCAATTAATTGAGTCAATTTTTTTTTTATACATTCGTTTCAGCCGTAGAAGGAACCCTATTGAAAATGGCTCTTTTATTCATAGTAGTTTAATTATAATTAATAAAATACTAACTAAAATATAATATCAATATCTAAATATTTTCAACCTTGATCCGGTGCCGTTGCCTAGCAACTGCCAACGTAAATATCTTTGTCAGTCGTTGACATTACGACTTCATGAAAAGTGATAAATTATTCATTTTTAAACTATGTTTTGAATTTCTTTTTCGTTTATGAATGAGTGATAAGTATGAGGCGTGCACTTTTGGATTTTCCAAACTATTTTATTATTAAGTTGATAATAAAACGTGAACAGTCAAAGATGATAACGATGTCTTCGACAAAATGATGAATATTTCATAATCTTTTGACAAATGCCAACGTGAAGACTATCAAATACGATCATTGAAAAGATACGATCCAGCTTAATGAGGAAACGAGTATTGAGTTATTCCTCAAACTTAACAGATTCTAACCATGTGTAATTCAATGGAAGGCTGCAGGAAGCACAGGCTGTACATGAGGCATTACAAGTGAGTGCGTGGATGCACGCCAAATGTTCCTCCTTATTGTGCGTGATCGAATGTAACACCATTGGTTTCCTTGCTTCGAGTGCTGCCAAATATAGGTCTTACAATTCATAATAGACTATCTATTATTCTTCTGTCTCACTCTTAAGTCCTTCCAACGATGATTGTATCGATGTATTGGAAGAGAGCGAAACATTGGCCATTTAACTATCAATGATCTATGTTTTAAGTTAGAACTTATGAGATTGGTACTGCATGCAGTAAGCTCCGCCTATAACCTTACTGACTGGCTAGTATTTCTAATCTCGTATTAACTATTCATGTGTATAGCGTTGGTTTCCTTAGAAACCGATGAACGATCGCTTTCTGCTTTTATTTTAATTTTACGTTGTTTTATTTTTATTATTTTTTATGTTTCAATGAGTGTGTTTTAGTTTAATTTGAGATCTCCTGTGCTTGTCTCAATAAATACTTTTTCTTTCTTTGGTCACACAATAACCGCTGTCCAAATACAGAGCGTTTTTGGCACCTTAATGTCAATTGTCAAATACTGGTGAAAATAACAATTTCTATGACGGCCGTTATAATATTAGGGCCACTGTTCTTCTAGGAAACCGTTGCTAAACTCCTACAAACATTTGAGCAGAAGGTACCTACTTGAGTTCCAAGAACACATAGCTACATCACACTTACTTAACACACCTAAAACCCCGTGTGATATTATAATGACTATTCATGACTCATATTTCTTAGATCAAATCCATCGGCAATTTCCATTTGGCATTTCCTCGTTTCAATATAATTTAATAACTTCATAGATCGCATCATTGTTAATTATAGAGTTTGCATGATCGTTACACTTTTACCAGATATTTTCTAAACAGAATATTAGCATTGAGTATTGTTCGCAGAAATAACCTGAAGCAAACTGCTTAATTCTGGACTATATCTAATTCGTGACGTTCAAGGATGGCATCTTTTGCATGCCATCCTTGAACGAAGCCTTTTTGAGGAGGCCTATATGCCATGCCTCCTCAAAAAGGCTTTGTCTCTTGTATACTGTGCCACTCTTGTCATCCGATGCAACCAATGTAACCTTATTTCATTTATGTGAGAATGCTGGTATCCATAACACAAGTTAAATCTTTCTTTGGATACCAGAGTTCATACAAATACTGCTTACAACACTAAAGGTTATATGTTTAATTGTAATACGCACTATTGTATGGTGTTGTTTGTAACTGTGTGATTGTTCAACCATTTTTTGTTCAATAGAAACTATCTGATCTAATGCCTATGCACAACGAGGTTATTGGATACGTTAAAACCTCCTCTGAGGAGGTTTTAACTGTAACAATTTCTTAAAGTTGTGGTGTTGAGGAGGCTCCTCAACATCACAACTATAAGAAGTTGTTAAATTCATTCATTCGCTATGCTTATGACATTTCCATTAGATGTCATAAGCGTAGCGAAATATATACAAAAAGTAACATCTCCCAATCCTCAGTCTATTTCTGCATCAACCTTGGTCGTTACGCCTCGTACTTTTTACCGATCGGTTCGAAGCTGCAGCATCATTCTGTTACCGTTCGGTCACGGTTGGTCACCGATCATTGGCGCTGTGGAACAGGCCTAGTTACGGTATCAGCTCTCTTACGTCAGCCATTGTGTCGTGTGTTTGGATGTGATTCGGTATCGGACACGGTTAAAATTGCTTTTTGTTTACTTTAAAAAAAAATAGAAAAGAAGATAATTCGTTTATTTTGGAGGAGCCTACCGGATTAATTAATTAGTTACAGGTATATTTTTAGGAAGCATTAGTAAAGCATTAGAACTAGACAGAAAAAGATGCACAATTTAAAAAAAAATTACATTAAGACTTTCCCCTAGTAGCAGACGTCCAAAAAATGTCGTAATGTACGTTTGTATTTGTGCGAAGGTAAATAGGTAGGTAAGTATGTAGAATATAAAATAATAGCGTACCTACTCTTATTTTGACTAAATTTTTAACGTTGGCAACATCTATCTAGGAGACACGACCTTCTTCTAATCCGATAACAATACAACAGTGTACTACATTAAAACTATCACAAATAAACACACAGTTAAACCAGCCACATAAGGATGTGTTCGTCACAAACTTGCCATATATGCGTCAAATAAATGCATTCAATTCAATCAGCAGTGCAGGCAAGATGACCCGTTTACATTATTTAACATAATTAACACAAAAATTAACATAATCTACGCTCAGTGAAAGCCAGCGAATAATCCACGTTGCGTCACATAATTAATTTTATTGTGAACAAAGCGAGGTTGTGAACATAATAAAATTAAAAAGGTTAATAAATAAGGCTGTTACACTGATTAATAAGGATATTTTTATTCAAGTGTTGCAGACTTTCAGGTCAACTTTGCGGATGTCATTAACACGTGCTAAGCTCTAATTAAATATTAGTTTAGTTTTTCTTAAGCAGTATGAAATTCTTTAGTCAAATTAATGGGACGTTGAATGCGCGAAAGCTTTCTACAAAAAGTTTCAAGTGAAACCATCATTTATTAATCATCAATATCCACAGAGTTTTTCAACTCATAGGTAAGTCTTGTACTGTCTACTCTCTTTTACGCTATTGAACTTTCCTATTTTGCGCAAGTCTAAGAAAAGAAAAACCATAAATTTAATTACGCACTTTTATTATTCATTGTAATGTTTGGCTTTTCTAATATTATCGAACATGGGAATCTAAACTTATTGTCAAAGTTAATCAATACAAAAAAATATTCACGGCTATCGGGTCTGATCCTCACGGCCTTATTGAAGTAACAATAATAGATTTATAGATATCATCCACAAAAACTTATACAATTATTATTATAATACGGTGAATAACAAAACGATCGTATACAAGCCCCAGTCTTAAGAAAAAATTGGTATGTTATCGTAAAAATTATTAATTTTGAGGTAAGAATGGCCAGAGATTGATATTAGTACCGCGTATGTTAAAATGTGTATGTCAACATGAGTGCTGATGATGAACCGTAATTTGCTCATACATCTCGCCTGTATTTCCGAAAGGTCGGGCAGAGGTGCTATAGTATCACCAATATTTCGCCAGTTCTTTTTTTAAGTTCCATGTATCGGACACAATTAAGACTCCTAGTTGCTACTGAGAAAATTCCTATTGGAACGCTCGGCAGTCCAACGAGCAAATTGCTCATTATGTCTAACACTAACTGACCCCTGCCCACTTTGTTGGGCGGTAAACATAATTATATAGCCTATGACATTCACAAATAACGTGGCTTTCAATGGGTAAAATAATTTTTAAAATTGGTTCAGTAGATCCAGAGATTACCCCATACAACCTCACAAACGTAAAGTTTGTGAGGTTGTATCTCTTTATAATATTGGTATAGAGTATAATAGATAGCAGAAGATACAATTAGGTACTTACTAACATGATTAGGAACACGTAGGTATATGAGAAACGTATAAGATAGGGTCTTTGTGACTCCTCCGCGAATCACGGACATAGCGAAAGTTTGTGATTGCATTAGCCCATTAGCCTACCTTCGAGGATCATTATAAGCGCGCTATTCATACAATTAAAAATGTTATTTAGTTAAATAATGATGAACCATTAAGTTAATTGTAGAAACTCTTTAATTAAATCAAGATGCAATTATAATTTCAATTAAAGTAGGCTCCCATGGCTGCAATTTGTTTTAATGTGCCTAAATTAAATTAATTCTGACACTGCACTTTTAAGTGAGTGTATTACTTAACTTAAAACATATGTACCTACCTAATTAATAACAATAATTCTGCCCTGCTAAACCGAAAGATGCTGTCTCTGAGATACGCCCTTTTAGTTTTTTTTTATACCATTCAATAGCTATAATAATTACGCATCTAATGGTATAAGCCAAATACCGCTATCTAACTTAAAACATTAATAAAAACCACTCAGAAGTTCTTTATTTTCTAATGTTACCTAAAATTACAATTGCAAAAAGTCAATTTTCTCAATACTTACTCCGATTGAGATAGCGCCTTTCGGCTTAGCAGGGCAGAATTATGAATACAGGTAAACTAAGTTCAATTAAATCAATAACATAGATACGTTTACTTTTGTCTGCTTCTATTAAAGAATCAAGACAAATGTTATAGTTTTCCCATTTTCTCACCAGATGTCGCCAAGAGAAAGCATTGTCTTTATGATTATCCGCGTATTATTATTCTCACTGGCAATATTTACGTAACCCATTTAATTATAAACACCACTTATTCAAGTTAATTAAAAATCTGATTAAGTTTCATAATATTTAATTTGGGCGGAATAATTTTACGGTTTTCGTTTAGGTGTAGGTATTGTTGGTATTTTCCGGTTGTCGGCATTATGAAACTTGGGCTCTGAAATCTGTGTAATTTTTCAAGGTGCATTTTGCATTTTCCGAAAGTTGATTCAATTTGGATATGGTTTGTTATGGGCTGATAGTTTTTTATTTATTTATTTATTGAGAACCTCCAACATGAAACAATGGTTACCTATCAATTTCTCATTTTAATAATGGTATAATATATCCCATTTATTTAGTTAGATATATGGAATACCATTTCTTTATTTTCTTTTTTTGCTGATTTTAATACGGAAACACGGTTTTAATATGTCCATATATAATGAATGTACCTATGTTTGCGTGATGTTCCTTAGTTATTTTTGCTGTACTAACAATATATTTTTATTTATTACAGGTAAGCACCAGTTCCGTCATAGTAATTAAAAGCAACAACGGTAAGCGTTCTGCAAATTACTTACTTACCTACTGTATTATGACTAACAACAATTATTTTCACCTTTTGTAAACCAAAGAAGCAGCAATTCTTACTCACTAATTATCTAAAATTCAGCAATACTATTGCGTTAATGATAGCTCACGATTGTAAACGATTATTTAACTCGATTCTTGTGAAAATAGTAAAAAATATACTGATGCAAGATGGCCGCCGCGCAGATGCAATAATCAAATTCCCGCCATTCTTGCAAGTTTTTTTCTCAATAAATATGATTTTGATAACGGTATGATGCGATTTATTGCAGATATAAGTCTTTGCACGAAAAAGAGAAGTTATCTAACTGAACTGTCGGGTTTTGACAGACGATTTATATCGAATCAAAAACTCATCTCGCTGACATAATCGCTCGATCTATTGTTGATCGGAAATCGATTGTTTCATAATGACTGTCGAAATCGTTCGCTTGGTAACAGACGTTACAATCGGAGGGTGGTAGTATTGTGGCGTCGGCGTTGTACGCTATCATTGAGTTATTTTTTATTTCTGTGGTAAAAGTTCAATAGTTTATTAAATGTTGAACGATGATTATTTCCGTATAAAATTTAGCTCCAACATAGATCTTACCAGTGGCAGTAAAGTGGTCTAGGTAGTAGGAACAACATGTAGGATGGAGAAATTTTACATTGTGCCAGTAAATGTTTATGTCTCTTGTCTTCTTTTAGAAGTTTCCAATGAAACGTTCTAGTTTTCATGAATTCAGCCATTGATTATTCGACATCAATTATTTACTGCTAAATAGGTGTATTTAGCAGTAAATATTATTTAACTAACATTCGGGCTTCATTATTATGCATATATACGTGTGATTCCAGAAATTCGCGCTCGATTTTTATTTTGTATCATTTACTGCATCGCGTTAATAAAATACCGATGTCATAAAATTATAACAGAACTTGTAATTCTCGATAACATACTAATTGCTATCGCGAGTTCCGTTTTATTATAACTTTATTGAACAGTAGGTACAATGAGTTACCGTTCGTTTTTCCTTGAGCACTCCCTTCACTAACCCTTTGAACTTTGCTCAAAATCGTGCCGCAAAAACGGTACATTAGGTTCATAAATTAAAGTAAAGATGGGTTTTCGAGTGTCAAGAGCAACGCCAAATTAACCCCAGATCCTAAACACCTATTAAACCTCATGTTACAATACATAATCAGCCTATTAATGTTCCCACTGCTGGGACACAGGCCTCCTCTCTATGAGAGGGAGTGGGCCGTAATCCACCACGCGGGCCCAGTGCGGGTTGGTAGATGTCACATATCTTCGAATGTTTGGTTCTAAGACATGCCGGTTTCCTCACAATGTTTTCCTTCACCGTTTTGAGAGCAGTGGTGATGAAATTATTTACACAAAGTAAAGCGCCTGCTGGGGTTCGAACCCCGGACCTGCAACTCGTAAGTCGGGATGGTCGGGGCGATACCACTTAGCCACCACTGCTCTCAAATCTCTCTCTCTCATGTTACAATGATTAGTTGTTATTTTGGACAACCGCTTAGGTCTGTATGGATAAAACCATAGAAATATAAAATCCACTTTCTTAAATGTTTGGATAGAACTGTGAAATAATTTCAAAAATTAGTAACTTCACCGATAGTATAAAAAATTGGATCTTTTAATAATATATTTACTTTTTTATATTTTTAAATTTTTTTTATATCTTTTTTTTCAGAAATATTTAAAAATGTAATTTATATGTATTTAAATGGAATAAAAGAATAATAATATTTACTTTCATTTCAATACACGGACCTCTTGATTCTGAAAGCCTATTAGGTAAATCGGTAAGTAGTCAAACCTCATAAAACTTTTATACTTTTTATTTTATTTTGTATTATCATTCACTAGGTACCGCTAACATGGGATTTCATAGCAAAGACATGATGAATTGTCCCAGAAACCAGGTCATTTCCTCTCATCAAACAATCAAAAGCTATAGAAATATCTAGGCGTGAATGGAACTGAGAAATCAACAGAATGTACTGTATAATATTTATTGCAGTCGTGATAGTGCATAAGTCATAACAGGTTGGTTTCTCTCCGCCTACTAATCACATGGTAAGTAACCTGTTTTCATTTAAACGTTAATAGCCCAATAGGTAAGGCAGCTAGAGGAAAACGATGAATTCAAATCTTACCATATTGGCCCTTATTCTTCATTGTTTTCAAGTCAGTATACTCTTCATTACTTTTAAATTTTCTTCGGCCATGTGACGTCGCCTATTTTTTGTTTTCATTACTGATTTTTTCTTAGGTATATCCGTGTATTATCATAGAACTGGTACAAACTACATCATTTAATTTTTAGATAAGGACCAGCTATGGCCATTAATGACCAGTTATTATCTAAGTCACAGTTCCCGTTTGTCATTTTGTTTGACTCTACTGTATACTTACCATCTAGTATAGTCTTGGTAATATACAGTAGTTACTAGCTAGTAAGAAAACATGTAATAGCTAAAATTAGAAAATCGATCCGACTACCTATATTATTTAACATACGCATACATAACATTATAGCTATACATATACCTAGTGCATAAATTATATGAGCCGAAGCGAAAGCAGGCAGCAGTATCATAACTGTCTACAAATTTACATTTGCAGTCTATCGACAGGTTGATTGCGTAGATTTGTAAGGAGATAATGTATGGAAGATGATTTTGGCAGCTGTAGTATTAAGTTGGCAATGTGGTTGATTCGAGTACGATAATATTGAATGTTTCCGTACGATTTCTATCCTGTATGTAATGAGCTGTGCGGATTATTGGTCGGTTTTTCTCGAGTATATGTAGTTACTTATACGTAGGCATGGCGATTAGGATGGAGAGGACTTATTCATTTGCTGATCTTCCTACTTAAATCTTATTATAGACCGGAAGCTGTTAGTGCTACTGCTACGTCTACGGAAAATGTATAGATATTTTAGACAGCAAGATTATATTTTAGTGTACTTACTTTCTAGGCTCCCTCCTATTACATGGGATTCAAACAAAACTGGCGAAATGTTGGGGTACTATAGGTACACCTCTACCTAACCTTTCGGGAAATACAGGCGTAATGCTATGTTATGTTACTTTCTAAAATGAACAAAATCTTGCGTTAGGCCACAGCCAAAACTCCCTTTGTTCCAAAGATTGATGTCTGTTCGAAATAATTCCAACCAAAGCAACGCGCAACATGACAATCAATCGCGTAAACTTACAGCACCGACTCTTCACAAACACTTTCCAACACAACATCGAAAAGGTCACATTCCCAATAGAACAGCCGACCTAAACAAACAAATCATCATCAAATGATCACCACTATACCACCATCACCTGCGAACGATCGCCTCGCCCTACTTTAAGCTCGTGATACTAACATAAAGATGAAGGATTGACATCAAACGCAAGTATTTGTGTCGCAACCGACTGGCAGAGGGTTAAGATAGTTAATAGATTGATGTGAGAAGTGTGAGATATCGTGAATGGGAAATTAGGTGAAGTTCAGAACAGTGACGACACAGATAAGTTGGAACGTCTTGGAGAACATGTGGTCCTGGTACCGAAAACATATAAAAAAAATTATGCTTGTAATATATCAATAGGATATGACTATGACTTCTTGTGAAGGTCGCCAGAATTCATTTGATGCAAGAAGTATAGCATCGTTGTGGCGATGCTTCGAGAACGTCTTTCGGCTGATGATGATGATGATGATAATGTGACATCTACTGATACTTACTATCACCATTAACTCTGTAAGTGATAGAGGCATCATTATAACGAATCACATAAAAGCATGACGAAATGAGTAAGGTCCTCCATAAACTAATAAATATTATATAATATTATATCCTTTCTTACACAGTCTCTTGATTTTGTTGCTCTTCTTCCTATTTGTTTAATAAAGTATTATTGAATTTGTAAATTACAAAATTATTCTTAAGTTATATCTTATAGGCTGAGGTTGTATCAACAATGAATGATATAAATCCACCAAGTCTTCTATCGTTCACTGTCCTCACTGTACATTAAGTCGAATGTACAGGCATAGTGTACCTATGTATGTGGTAACGGGTTCCGCGTAACGGTGACCACATCGTCGGCGCGTGCCCATCGCGGACAGCGCGCATGCCACGAATTGTAGTGCGATTCCATGTATTTCGCTTATTATGCTTTTAATTACCGTTGGTTAATTAGTTGGATTTTAGGTGACTTTACTGTTACTGTGTTTATATTTGAGCAAGAACTGTTCATCAATCAAATTAGTCTTAACTCAATCCATAACCAACTTTGGTAGTCCAGATCTTGAGGCTAGTCAAGGAAATACTATGAATATGGTTTGAGGGCAGTGGTGGCCCATTGGTAACGGCCCCGACTTACGAGTTGTAGGTCGTGGGTTCGAACCCAGGCAGGCGCTTTACTTTGTGTAAATAATTTCATCACCACTGCTCTCAAAACGGTGAAGGAAAACATCGTGAGGAAACCGGCATGTCTTAGAACCAAAATTCGAAGACATGTGACATCTACCAACCTGCATTGGGCCCGCGTGGTAGATTACAGCCCACTCCCTCTCACAGAGAGTAGGCCTGTGTCCCAGCAGTGGGAACATTAATAGGCTGATGATGATGATGATGAATATATTATGTGGAAGTTTGCCAATAATTCTCTTAAAAAGAAACTGAACTGTAATTATATCAACTTTAACCCTATTTTTATCCAAAGCACGCAATCTAACCATTCGTACACAGTCCCCACAGTCCCCACCACAAACATTCATCATAGTAAAGCCAGTACAGCCGCAGCCGAACCCATTTCCTGGACATTAGCATGCGGTGGGTGTCCGCCGCTTTATCGCCGCTTATGTAACGGTTGCGTGCCCCTCGCAGCCTGCACAGCCGGCAATGGAACCTATCTTCATGGACTCAACCAGATCCTTGCGAGATCTGTATCGCTTCAGGCTTACAGTAGCTGGGAAGAATGTGGATCACTATTATCGAGCCGGTTGTATGGAGATAGTATCTGGCTTCCAGTGATAATGTCTGTTTGAGTTACGGATTGGTGGGAACTGTTTGAATTTACAAAATAATGAAGTTAACGGCTGAACGGCACATATTGCTAGTAACAGAAAATGTTATCACCTAGTTTTTTAAAGGCGGTAAACAAACAGTAAATTGGATTCATAGTATTATGAATTTATTTAACAACTATATAAAATAAGAATTTACAAAAAAAAAAAAACATACAAATATTATAGCTTCTTCAAGGAATCTTGTCATCGTCCGGTAAAGGACTTGAACACAGAGGGCACACTACGGCCCAGTACCATCTAGATCCAAATACGTTTAGCAAATTTTGCTTCCATTTCGTGGAGTCCATTAGTGAAGGAAACCTAGACTCATAGGAAGTCACGCCCATCATTACATTCCTTAAATGATAGAAGAACAAACTAGCAGACCAAAATATAACACCCAAGTTCATAAAGACGTACAACACATACATGTCCACGATGCCCATGGGCTCAGGTATCACGAACCTAAGCATCGGGTTGATGATGCGGGCAGCAGATAGTATCCATGCATCATCATCAAACTTCAACGTTAAGAAGTAGTAGTTGTAGTAAGTTGCATAAAGCATTGAGAGCATCACGTGTCCAAGGAATAAAATGAAGTATCTCTGATTGTTAAGCCCGACGCAACGCGCGAGGAAGGTGCAGTGGTGGTCCCGCTTTAAGATACATACATTACATCTCTTGCAATGCCAACTCTTCACTGGCCGCCTCATTTCACAATATTCGCAGTACGTGCCTTCGCCAAACACGGGCGTTCTCAAGCTTGAGTCCTTCATCATGCTGTAAACCATGTTGCCAACAACGTTCATAAACCAGAATGATATTATGCAAATATGTATTAACCGTTTAAAAATGCCACAATCGAACATCACGATAAGATAGGGATACACGATAGTCAGTTGGAAGACAAAGATCCCAGGAATTAGCAGAAATACCACAAAGTAATATTGCAATCTCGAAATAATGATTCCAATTATGGAAAAACTATTGCGAGATTGCAGACGGCCTCGGTGAAATGAATGCATTGTGTGAAATGTTTAACGTCGACCACAATTTCTCCAATGTTGTTAAACTTATCAAAACATATCTTCAATCTTGAGATTGACAGTGACATTTGACAAGACGCAAAAATTCTTAAATGGCAACTGCATTATAGGAAACCAGTTTTAAATATGAAGTCCAAAGAAGTTGAATATGATTTATTTTGACCGCAGCGTGACTAAAGTTCAGGAATACAAGTCTTGCGAATATTATTTGCTTATCGGAGTATAGGCATAATGATACCACGTGATTAGAATTCAAAAAACATTTTTATATATGAACACATGGAGTTCTTTTTAGGGTTCCGTACCTCAAAAAGAAAAAAACGGAATACTTATAGGACCACTTCGTTGTCCATCCGTCCGTCTCTCTCGAATATCAGTTCGAAAGTGTACCGTTGCGCCAGTACGCGCACGATCCTGGCATTTCGGCCCTTTACTTGTCTGCAACTGACAGTAAGGCTGCCTGTCCACCGGAGCGGAGAGGAGAGGAGAGGAGCGGAGATGTGTCAATATTAACCAATAGAATCAAAACTCCGCTCCAGAGGTGCGATTCTATTGGTTAATTTTGGCACATCTCCGCTCCTCTCTTCTCTTCTCCGCTCCAGTGGACAGGCAGCCTAAGCCACCAGAAGCTATATCGGAAGGTATATATACTTTAAATTGTTTTGAATATAAAATATAAATATAATATGAATATAAAATATAAAACAATTCAAGATAATTAATTTATTAAATGGCTAATTATATATTCCAAAGGATAAGGGAATTAAGTGATTTGTTAACATAAGTTTTTGGGTTAGGTACCTGTTTTTGGGTTCTCAGAGGAAAACAAGTTTTATATTAAAAAGAAAATGTTAAAAGTGACTGTGCCAGACGGACAGACAGACACACGCGTGATCCTCTGGAAGCTGCCCTTGCATTTGAATTTAAACTGTTATTTAAATTCAAATGCAAAAGCAGCTACCAGAGGATCACGCGTCTGTCCGTCTGGCACAGTCAATTTTCTCCGAATTTAATGGACCGATTACGTTGAAATTTGGTGCGCATATCAATTTCTTTGACCCAAACACGGATGTGTAACGAAAATAAGTAAATTTTGAATATGGAATAATACTTTCCGGGGGAAAACCTAAAAATTAAAAAAACAAAGGTGTTACGAACTGTACTGTGTGAAAAAAACTGTACTGTACTGTGTGTCAAATGAAAGGGCTTATCGTGAGGATATATTTTTTTATCATTTTAAAATAAATACTTATAAAGATATTAAAGGTAATAGATGGAAATTGACCATTCCCCCCTTATCTCCGAAACTACAGGGAAAAATTTTGAAAAAAAAAGCAGAAACTAGATGTATTTATAGATTACCTACTGAAAAACTTGAAGTCTATGGTTTTAAAATAACATGGTAAATCTCCCAATATTGTGCGAACAAAATTACATTTGCAGTTGGAATGTATGGGGGAATATGCTTTTCAACTACAACGTTAAGTTTTTTATATTATTATAATTCATCCCGACTGCGGAAACCACAGATATATATCTGTGGCGGAAACCTTCATTGTGCGTGCTCCGACACGCTCTTGGCCAGTTTTTTAGGGTTCTATATATCAAAAGGAAAAAACGGAACCCTTATAAGATCACTCTCTTGTTCGTCTGTCTGTCCGTGTGTCACCACCGATTTTCTCAGGAACGGGTGGACCTAGCAAGTTGAAATTTATTCCAGGTACTGATACAGAACACGATAAAAAGATATGGGGAAATTTAGATTTTCGCGAAAACTTGTACCTTCCAAAATTTACCTTGATTTTCAAGTTCTTTTATTTTTCAGAATTTTCCCTTGACTTGTGCTGTAAGACCTTGCAACAAAAATTTTATATTCTAGGTCAACCGGAAGTACCCTATAATTTTTGGGTCGAAAACCTATATGGTAGTTCCCGTTGACTTAGTATCACGAAATTTGGCAAAAACCAAGGTCTTACAGCACAAATAAAGGAAAAATTCCAAAAAAGTTGAAAATTTAAGGGTGTACATACATAGTTGACGCCAATTAAGATAAAAACGCACCTCTGGAGCGGAGTTTAGATTCTATTGGTTAATATTGGCACATCTCCGCTCCTCTCCTCTCCTCTCCGCTTCAGTGGACAGGCAGCCTAAGAACATACATTTATTTTCACGGTAATAGTGGTATTGCCAGTGAGCAATAATTAGAAAGAAATTAGATATTATTAATAAATTAAAATTAAATTATATGTAGATTAGAAACTTTTGAATGTTTCACATCAATATAAACTCAGCTAAATTGATATTTTTATTTATATAAAATAAATGCACAATGAAATTGAGCTTAGGTACATGAACTTTCCGTAGGCACGGAGGGTTGAGCGGTAAACGTTAAACGAATTAGTTTTAAGAAACTTCATCACGTTTCAATTTATTCAGAAACAATCACGCAAAAGCTGTTTGTTTAGGAATTCCCGTATTCGATTAGTCCAAATGCTACGGCTCTACTCAAAATTAGCCGTAGAGTAGTTGAAGAACCAGCACTTACCTTAATATCCAAGCATTTTTATTTCCCATGGCATATAACAACCATAAAACCAAAAAGCAACAGTCCTTGATCTGTCACTATACTATAAGTGATAGTCCCAATGCACCGTTTTATCGCCATTACCAGACATATCTCATTGCAGGGCCATTAGAGCTCCATTAGCCCCGTACTGATGATCGATGACGTTAAAGAACAATAGCCATTTTCTTTATTGTTATTTATTAGCAATAATAGCACCTATCACTTATCCAATAGAGTCGCAAATTAAGTTGATCTAGAGTGTTGAAATGTTGGGTCCGTGGTTGAAATTGTTGGTGCGTCTGTAAGTGGTATGATACTGAAGAATGATGATAGTAGAGGTTATGATAAGTACTAGAATATCAACAAGGTGAAAATAGTATGACTGGGGTTTGTTACTATCGGGAATTTCTTTTTCTACTACGACTCATGAAGAATCACCTACCTCATGTAATTTTGACGTTCAAGAAGTGCTAAGTTTCACCCTAATTATAACAAATTAATTTTGATTTTGATTTATTGATTACACTTTTCTTGGGAAAGATCCGGAGGACTTAGTAAAAGCTTAGTAAATGATAAACGCAATAGAAAATATTATATTATTTAATTTTCTCTTCTCAAGTTCTCTTCACTTAGATAATATAGCTCTTTTAAGCATCTTTGACTTCATTCGGTACAGCACTTTTACACAGTGGCCACACTATGGCCAAGTACCATTTAGTCCCGAATATGTTCAGCAAATTTTGCCTCCAGTTCGCAGGTTTCCTTAGTTCAGGGAACTTCGACTCATAACAAGTGACGCCCGTAACTGCATTCCTTAATTGAATACCAAAAAAACCAAACGCAAAGAATAGAAGACTGAAGTTTAGGAACAAGTAAACCCAAAATATGTTTTGTCCCGGTAATGGTTTTGGGTCAATAGAGTTCAAAGTTACGAAATAGTAGTTGTAATAACACATATACAGCATTGCGAGCATCCCGTGTCCGAGGAATAAAATGAAGTATCTCTGATTGTATAGCCCGATGCAACGCGCGAGGAAGAAGCAGTGGTGGTCCCGCTTCATGATACACACATTACATTTCTTGCAATGCCAACTCTTCGCTGGCCGCAACATTCGACAGTATTGGCAGTACGTGCCTTCACCAACTACGGGTCTTTTCAAGGTTGAATCCATGAAAATGCTGAGCATCAAGTTACCAACAACGTTTATGAAGCAGAATGATATTAAACAAACGTGCATTAACTGTTTGGCGAGACCAGCATCGTACTTCAAGACAAGATTCGGATATACGATTTTGAGTTGGAACATAGTTACTCCAGGAACTAGCACAAACACCACTGAATAACAATGTACTATAGAGAAAAAGTTTCCAATGGAATATTTTTGTTGCATTTTGTAAAATCTTTAACATCAACACCACATGAAAAATATCAACTTCCACTAGCTTTAACTCGTGATTCTAGGGGCTTTTCTGCACCACAATTTAGAAAACTTATAATTTTCTGTGCATATCATTTGTCAACTTTGGTTTTGAAATTGACTGAAATTGACAGTGACAGTGCAAAAATTCTTAAATGGCAGTGCATTGTGATATAGAAGTCCGAAGTAACAAAGAGTACCAATCCGAAGTGAACTTGGCTAAAATTGGTGTAAATGGTTATAATGGAATACGAGTTTTTGTTTGTTTTTGGGTGTCCTTTTAAAGGCCGATTTTGCGATAGAAGACAAAAACTTTAACTTTGTTTTAGATATAAATTCATAATTTATTTCAACACTGCTGAAAGTTTTAGAAACATAATATTGCTCCTAATTTAAGTCTACCAAGGCGTTATCAAACAGATATAACTTCAAAATGCTCTGAATGTCGTAACAATCTACCAATAGTCAATCATGTAGGCCAACGAATCATGCGGCAACTACCATCATTATTGTAATAGAACAACGACGGTAACATCTCTCCGCATGTTATTACAGATTGAGAACATATCATCTCGCTAATGGTAGTAAACTATCGAAATGTGTTGAAATGCTTGTCACTGCTACTGAGTGGGTGTGTGATGTATCATGGGTGTATCGCTTTCATAATTATATACTGCCTGTTGGTCTCGTGGTCGCAAGTGTGACTGCTGAGTGTGAGGTCTTGGGTTCGATTACCAGGTTGAGTAAAGTGTAAATGGGTTTTTACATTAGGCTTTATCAGGAACACAACTAAATATTAAGGCCTTATATTCAAGCAATGACTTTACTATTCTTTCTTATAATATAACCAATTTTGGGCTTGTCTAACCCATCCCAAAATTACCAATAAGGTTTCATAGACGAAACAAGCCTACACGCAAGTTACGCAAGAAGTCCATCACACACAAAATGTTAGATCTACGTGATGATCGCTGGGCGCAGTTTGTGAAATATTGAATTTAATAGGTAACCACAAAAGGCCAGTTAATTCTGTTACGCAAAGTGCCATGGAAAATGGTTTTGCAAATGTACGTGGAGGATAGCCACGTCTGTGCTCTGCGATCTCCTAAGGGTTCAGGGGTATGCGGTTGCAGAAAGGCACATCGAGATTTCGGAAACAGGTGAATCTGACAATTGGGCCTCATAACGCTGATTTCAAATTACCCAAGCTATCTGTAGTCTAATTAATTTGTCATTGTCTAATTAAAGAAATAAATTTTGCCAATGAACAAATGAAAGTTGTAGCCAGATTCTCTTTAAAAGGTGGTGTATTTAAAATGTTAAAATCACTGAAAACTTCTAATCGAGTCATTGTACTTATCATTATGAACACCTTATACTATGAGATAAACTATGAAATCGCGAAAAAAATGCCTGCTGTTAAGTGTCAAGTAAAGCGAACATAACGAATCGAACGTAAAGCGCAGCTGATTTTGGTTTGGTCTCATAGTATTAAAGGTAGTTTATAATGATAAGTACAATAACTCCCTAAAAGGTTTTCAGTTATTTCGATGACACCTTGTACATTATGTATTATATCGTCAGGAAAGTTTTGAGTATGAATGTGGAGGGCTATACGAGTAGGGGAACACCGAAGAAACGATAGATGGACTGTGTGAAAGATGATATGGCTAGAAAGGGAATGACTACCGAGGTGACGACATAGAAAAGTATGTCAGAAACCCCAAATAAATTGGGATAAGGGCAGGAGAATGATGATGACATTCAGGAAAGGGGAAATCTCTCTCTGTAATAGGATTTTCCGGGTTCCGATATGGACACATTTCTATACACAAATCCCAATAGTTTTGCAACAGCGTAAGTTCCAAGTGCAATTTATAAATACGTAAGCAGTTACTATACGGAGCTTGAGTACACAATTACATCACGTTTGTGCTAATACACCGGATTTGAAAATTAATTCCTGAATAATTATCTTCGGTTAGTTTATATCCTGCAAACTATCAATTTGCAATTTGGTTGGTCAATTGTTGATCAGTTTTGTTCCTTGAAAACTAGAATATTGATGATAAAGTTCCAACTTATCATGATCATTGATTTTTTAAGGTTTCCTGATATACAGTGACGAGCAATAATTTAAAAAAGCCATTGCAAAATGCCAAAAAATCTAAATATTTCCTAAACCACACATGTTAGCTACATGAAGTGAAAAAAAAACTTGAAAACAGTTTTTTTCTTTGTTATGCGCTATTGACACACTTGAATGTAGCTTTTTATTTCAAGAAGCTTTCTTGTGAGGTTTCGGAAATATTTCATGATAACTTAGTGGCTTTTTTATATTGCTCGTCATTGTAGCTGCCAGATAGACATTATGATGTAAACAAGAAAGTTTAGCTCACCATTACCAACACTTACCTCCTTAGAAATGGCTGTCTTAAGTGGACAGTCAAAGGTCGGGTTGGAGTTGTATAACAAGGCAATCATGGGCACATTCCATCAAGTTACACGACTCAGTGAAAGTGTTCTTCCCTATAGAGCGTTGCACGCGATATCGTCGTTTAATAAATCATAGTACGAACTTTTCAGTCGATTCGTATCGTCGTCACGCTTACCATTACTCTTGAGAAGAAGGGCTGTAAAGTTTCGCAATCAATATGAACTATGTAAGAACAATTTTTCGATTGACAGTCTTGCTTTCAACAAAATACGTAGTTGATTCGTTCCTTTGGAAGTAGTAGAAATCGTATTTGTGAATCCAATGCATGTTGTGTCCTTTAATAGAATAATTATTCCACTTGGATGCCTGTACAAGATCTTCCTCTCTAGGACGAGTATTTCGAAACATATAAAACTATCATGACTTCATATTCAGGTTGTGTCATCCATGGTCTGCTTAACTAACTCATTATTCTGGTTTAAAGAACGTTGCAAATAATAATATGTGAAGGTACTCTCAAATATTAAGGAACCATCTAAAGCATTCTACCATAATACTCAACCAACAATTTACATACGATTTACATATTATATAAATATATACACCTGTGTTTTGATAATAATAGTAGTATGGAAAAAATATGATGAAAGTTCACGCATAGCCATAGCAGCGGTAACACGCGATCGTATCAAATTGCAAACTCGATCACGTAATAGCATTTCGGTAGAACACAGTTATGTCAGACTATAAAACAATACAGTAGGCTCACATTTATATCTAAATATAACATGATGATCCTCGCAAAGGAGAGGGAATGGAAGAATTTGAATCGGAATTGTAATTAATGAAGCTCAGGAGCCATAATGCAGCAGTCTCCTCTTCTGCGTCTTTAATAAAACAATCAACGGGCTGTTTCCACATTTCCTTGTCAACTTTGATAAGCAGTTTGCAGATATATTTTATACCAATATAGAATCTCTTCCTTGTTGTGGAATAGAAAGTAATGGGATTGGACAAAACAACACTCTCGTTCACAGCAGTCACAAATTGCACACATTTCTGACGCTGGCGTTGTTTTGTCACGTGTACGTTCACTTCAATATCTATTGATGGTGGTTCTTCTGCATTTATAATGTACTATGGTAACAGTTATGGTATTATTGAGTTTAACTGTAGCTTGATGATAGCTTGGAATTGCTAGTTTCAAAATATTCAGCTTACTGGTAGCGAAGTTACCGAGTACTTAGTAACTGACCATATCTCGGTAATAATTGGGTTTCTACACTTTCGTCTTATGGGTTTCTTCCTTGTATTACAGACATCTGAAAGGTATGGGTGCAAGTGAATGCAGTGTTTGAAATTAAATTAACTGTCTGAAATTGCATGGTTTGAAATAGATGAATGCAGTAATCACAGATAAGGCAATGGGTCGGAGGAGGCAATGGGTCGGAGGTCTTACACAAATGAATTTTGTCTTGCATTGGTTATTGTTGCAGTGCAGTGATGATTCGCAATGCATAGCAATAACCAATAGTTTACTCGAATTATGTTTGTATTCTTATGATTACATAATTTCATCAAGTATTGCATACGACAGGCTTTCCTACTGTCATAAGCCAAACGTTAACTTGCAAGTGTACAGTGGTCATTTTTTCTACATAATTTCGTTTCAAGAAGCTCTGGTACTTGGTGCATGCAGAATTGACATCATTTGGACTTAGAAGAACCGAGGTAGCAAAACAAAAAGAAAAACTATCTTAAGGAAACGCAATATATATCACAAAGTAGCATTATCCAAGCAAAAACGAATAGAAAATAAATTGCTTAAAACAGCGTTATCAGATTTGTAATAACATAGCAAACCTACGGGAAAGTCAGTTCCCATGGCTGATATAATGATGATGGATAGAAGCTTCGTAATGACGGCTCATGATATAATACTTAATCTCTATCGTTAATCTTTTACCGTAAAATTGTACGTGATCGGTACCTATTTGAAAGTTGTCTAGAAGGCATACTTTGTTCTTTAACTAAACTAATAAGAGGTAAAAAATTTGTTTGTTTGTATGAGGCAATCTCAGCCAGTATTAATCCGATTACAGATTGAAAGCTACACTATAGGCTATGTTTATTCCACGCGGACAAAGTCGCGGGCAGAAGCTAGTAGTATTATTAATAGTTAATAATTAGAAAAAAAAGCTCGATCGTAAAAAAATGCCAGTATCCATCATATCTGCGTGAATGCTGCTGAACATGTCAGCTATCTAATTACGCAACACATTATCGTACGCGATTCCGACTAATCTGTTTCATTTTGACAGTTCAATAATATTCATTGCGTTACTTACGTTGTTGAGTAGTGTTTTTTTTCGAATTTTCGGAGCAATGGATTAGCAATCTGTTTCAAAACGATTCAAATCCTGATTGATCGTGTAGTAATTAGGGTGCTGGTTTGTGAATAAATTAAATAACGGAAGAAAATGTTAATTATGATAGGTTTATTATTATTAGCCTGTGTTGTCCCACTGCAAGGCCAAAGCCCTTCTCTCTTTCCACTTTCCCCGGTCTACTACGATTGCGGGCCAATCCGTTAAAGAAGTCCAGTTCGTCCCGCCATCTTTTGATAATGGCTTGATCAGTTAAAAAAGTGTAAAGCTTTATTTATACACTGATGACTTCATATCATTATGACCGATCCGGTTGTTGTAAGTTACGAGTACAAATAGCCACTTTGCAGTAACTTTTAGTGCAAATCTTATGAACATTACTTACTAAAGGTTGGTCGCAGATAGTTCCTACTACTCAAATGACATCAGCCCCATCTTTGTCTTACTCCTATAGCATTTAAATGGCACAAGCACATACATATAAATGGTTAAATAAAGCTTCTTAAGCGACGGTTTCCTTAAAAAGCCCAGCCCGCGTCGATGCTGAGCCTGTAGCTTTAAATCCCCATGGTAATAATAATGATCTGATATTGATCCAGCCTGTCCCATCTTGCTGTCCTCCCCCCAGTGACGCACTAAGCGGAGGTTCATACCCCACAGGGGGTGCCCCTAGCGAGCGCTCGCCTAGTATTCATTTAGAATAGTTTTGCCCCTAGCTGGAGGCTGTTCTTAAAGAACCCTGTAAGAAATCAACACGTGTTTCACCTGTAAACGAGGCATCCTCAAGATGACGATTGACTTATTACGAACCCGCACACGACGTGTTGCCACGCCAGGCGCCGAACGCAGAGACTATAGTTAAACGTCTTACTAACAGAGTTTACTCCTAAAGCAAACTCTTGTATAATTTCCCAATAAAATGATGAAACTTTATCGATTAGTTTACTTTGGAATGGAAGAACTTATTTCTTCATAATAATTTAGTACATCTGATAGTGGAACAGTAAAAGACAATTTATTGCCACTGAGATCGTTAAGTCCTATTGTTAATAGGACAGTAATATTGGTAGATCGAAGATACAATTATAGGAATAAGCGAAATTACTGCATTGTTACATTATTTTTAATAAAATATAATTGGATTGAACGAAATATAGTTGTAGCAATAATAAATTACAGAGGTGTAGCAAAAATTATGTTATTAATAATTTGATAAAGTAACTATTATTTTTGTAGTGATGTCCCACTTTAGACTTAGAAAGTTCTTCAAGTCCTTTAGAAGACTTTAAACGTATTTCGGAATCGATGAAATAGACTCGTAATTAACTGAAACTGCATACGTTGTTGTCTAGTTTCATAATAATTGTGAATATAATGTGTGCATGTGCGTGCGTGTATATCGTGTTATAGATAATATATGTACTTTTTAGTACGTGGGAGAAAAATCGATCAAACTATTGAAAAATAAACTGAAGCCGATTGTTGTAATATCGTTTTCGTGGTATGTATTATAGGTAACCAACGTAATTTATTAGATTCTCTTCAATTATGATTTGAAAAATAGAATATCAATTGAATATTCGTGAAGCCTTAGGCTATACAGGTCGTCAATATATTATAGCGCACAAATTGATTTCATTGTTTCCCTTTGTTAGCCAGACAAGATAAATGATACAAATTGGTCAGTTAGCTTTGATTAATTGACCAGGTTTAATATTAAATTGACCGCCTTTGGAAATATCCTTATTAATGTAGTTAGTAAAATTAATTAGTTTTGGATAGAGGTCAGACCTAATGAATGTAATAAGAGCATTCATTAATTATATTTTTAAATAATTTTGTGACTGATCTTTAGCTTCCTATAACACTGCTAGTGAGTCCGAGAAAACCGAAAGAGAATATTTAGGAATGGTCAATATTTGTCATTTTTGTTGCTGCTGCTCATTTTCTGCAGATTGTTTATGAAACGCAAGAAAAGCTTTATGGGATCATCTCATGTATTTGAGACCAGTCACACACAATAGACAAATGACAGATTTCTTTCCTGTTCTGAAAAAATTAAATACTCTTCTTATTCAACGACTTTTACACACTAACACGCAAATCGATTAAACGCATAACACATTCGATTCTCGGAATAACATGTACTATAATTCAACAATAGTGACGTAGAGCGGGCGCGGCGAATCGATGCACGTAGTGTGCCTAATCGATTAGCTCGAATCGATACCATCGGTGCACCCTGTAGTGACCTATGACGATCCTTTATTGTGATGAAACGCTGCTGGGATGTTTACTGTAAAGGGATTTTGTTTATTGTGAAAAGGTGGACGTTCAAGGCGAGTTGCAAAACTATGCATAGGTAAAGCACTTTAAAAAAAACGTGTGCGTCGCGGGACGCCCGACAGAAGTGATAACTTAAACTAATCTAAGTTGAACTGACAGATAACGTAACGCGTTACGTAACGAATCAGTTTACCCTCCCATAAGAAGTTATCACTTCAAAAACGATGGACTATAGAGATCTGATGTTCATTCATCGCAAAGAATCTATCTACTTAGCTGACCTTGGGACACCTGAAAAAAAATCTTAATTTCCTGAGTCTCGGTATATGAATGATTTTTACCGTCTTTAACCCCCTCTGGTGTTCATTTTCAGTAGCTCTAGAATTATCAGTCGAATATCTGCAATTCTGCAAAAACACCGTGTTCAAAATGTATTTAGGTATGTCACAAACCGGATGCTACAATTTGGCTAACTTATTTGACTAGTCAACTCTCTGATTAATGATGATATTAGAGACACAGCACTCGCGTCCTCGACATTGTGCTCACTTTTTGCATGTGTTATTATTCTGTCAGAGTAATAAATTGTAAGGCATTCGTTTTAATAAATCTTTGCGTATGTTTTGAACTTACGAACGAGCAAAAACTAGAGTACTTAAATTATAAAATTTTGGGCGACCAAAAAATATCCAAAATTACTAGTTTGGTATTTTGTATTAGTTTATTCATTTCTTGTGCTATGATATTAAAAAGTGATTTGATTAGTTTTTGGTTTAGCTATACTAAAGTAGCAGGATGGATTAGAATCCTGAAACGAATACAAATATCATTGATATTTGTATAATATATTCTTATAAGATAAACATAAAACTCTTCAGTGAGAAATAGCAATATTTTTTATGTCTTTGCAGTCTTTTTAGCCAACTGCAGCGGAATCCAAAAGGAGGGTACTATTTTACAGGAACAATGTGGTTCGGTTATCAAAAACTACTATTCTAAAACCAATCCTTTGTCTCAAATCAAATCAAATCAAAATATTTTATTTCGCATAAACCTACAAGAGCACTTATGAAACGTCAGAAGCTAGGTGCACGGTTCCCATTGGTCGTTTCCAATGGAGAAAAGCCGGAGAGAAACTTCTTAAAAAAAATAATTTTACAATGTTTTTAATTAAATTACAGTGTTAATAGGTATGAGAGGACAGTGTAAGCCTGTAAAGGCTCTGTAAAGAACTGATCATTAGTAAAAGTGACGAAACCACGACACCCTTTGCACCTGCTAATAATTTTTCATACAGAACGCACGACACAGAGGTCAGAGAGGATCATCTAGATAATAATAATAACTAGCAAGAAAGGCTTCGGGTTACGTAACCATGGGTTCTCATACCCATGGAGTAATGATGGTGGCGATCAAACTGTGCCGTTGGTTGAGCAATGAATGGGGCTTATGGTGAGGATGGTGTTTCATTCATATTGATTATTATAAATGCGACAGTAACTCTGTCTTTCTGTTACCTTTTCACTACTAACGACTGAACGGATTTCGAACAAATTTGGCACGCAGGTAGACCAAAATCTGGGTTAGGACATAAGATATGATGACTTCTTATTCCGGTAATAGATGGTATAGTTTCTGACTTCACCGCGGGCGAAGTTGCGGGCAAAAGCTAGTGAACAGATATACTTATCTATTCACTAGCTTTTAGGCATCTCAAGTAGATAGTAATCTACTTGAGATGTTTGGTGCCTTAGGGTCGGGCCACACCTGCCGAACGTTCCGCGGCGGAACGCTCCGTCGCGTCATATTTCTATGGACGTAACGTTCGGCTGATGTGTCATAGGTAACTTGAAAAACATTAGGAGCGTATTCAACCGAACGTTCCGCCGCGGAACGTTCGGCAGGTGTGACCCGACCCTAAGGGGGTTTTTTATACAAAGAAACCTTTCTTTGTGTGGTGAAAAAGTGTAGTCATAACTAGGCCTTATATTTATATAATAATAAAGGCTTTATGATATAGAATTGTTGACAGTGAGAAATGTCAAGGGTATTAGCAGCAAAATAGGTAAGTACCTATATAATCTTAATTGTATACAGTGATCTTCAATCAATATTAATCGAGTGTATTTATATTTTAAAAGTTCACTGAAATTAAGCAATAATCCACTTGAGCCCATATTAACTACGAATTTAATAAGCCGTTATGTAATCAACCTCAAGTAGTACACAAATCTAACGAATTATTAATCTTTATATAAAAGTAATTATAGTTAGTCATGTTTGCCTAATTGACTACTATCAATAAATTGATCTGCGACAAAATTACATCATGTGGACATTTGAATATTATTGAAGCGAGATGAATAATTAAAACGTTTAATTATAGGAAGTTACGTCACGTTATCGGAAGTAAAAGTTTGTGTCTTAAGTAAAGAGTTTCTCAATTGAACCGTAAGAAAGCTTTGCAATTTATGAGTTTTTAAATTGATGGGTCCTGGAAAGTAGGTTGACTTGTTAACACCTGGTATATAATTTGAAGACTGTTAAATGATTATATAATAAGCTGTAAATCTTAGTGGAATTAGATGGCAGGCACTTCGGAAGAGGTAGGTAGGTAAGGTTTTCTCCCTCGCATGTATTCAAAGTCAAACTCAAAGCATTTACTTCAAATAAACCAATTATAGGCACTTTTGAATTGTCAAAAGGTCGATCAGTTAGAAAGATGCAGCTAGATCCCCTATTCCTCCTAGTATTGACGATTTAGATGAACTCTGTGGTAGGTACTAACACCCATAGAAGGTTAGTAATACCTAGTAGGTGATTTGTCCTATAAAACTGCAGCACGCGTAGCATGACCGCCGTAGAAACGGGTTTTGTCGACGGAAGAATAGACAAACTGACAGATTGTGATTGTTTATCTGTCATTTTGTCTATTCTTCCGTCGACAAAACCCGTTTCTACGGCGGTCATACTGCGCGTGCTGAACTTATTTGCCTAGACAAGAGCCCACGTATCCTATAAAGTCTACCGTTACTTGTTCACTGAACCAGATTTCAACTTTCAATACTTACTGCTTTTACATCCTTTCAAATGTAATCGAACAGATTTGGTGGGAACAAACCGCGTAATGTATTAGTCAACGGCAAAGGATGCAATTTAAACATAATTGGTCCAGTCTAATGAACCAATATCCGTTATTTTTATATAAATAATAACTTTTGTAATATTATTTATTATTTGTATACCGGAGGCAAAAATGTTAAATAAATAATAATGTGTCATTAATGAAATAGGTGTGATGTGCGTATTTGTTTTTACCTCTGATTTGGTAACAGTTTTGAATTAGTTTTTAATAAGCATGTAAATGGATGTAATGTGTTGCTTAAATAGATGTATGCAGCATTAAATTATTCATGACATTATTTCCATGGTCGAATTTCCATAATTTTCCAGAATAAGAACGTTCATTATTGAAATTAACATTGCATGCAACAATTTAGCATTTATATAAAAATCTGCTTTCCACTAAAAGAACAGCGGAAAAAAATATATTCTCAAAAAGTTTTCATTAATGTAACTCTTATAAGTTTACAATCGTCAGTAGTGAAGCCTTTTGACAGTCGTAAAATTGGCCATAAAGTAAAGAGTTCACCCACCAGTTCATCATAATCAGCCTATTAATGTTCCCACTGCTGGGACACAGGCCTCCACTCTGTGAGAGGGAGTGGGCTGTAATCTACCACGGGCCCAGCGGGTTGGTAGATATCACATGTCTTCGAATATTTGGTTCTAAGACATGCCGGTTTTCTCACGATGTTTTCCTTCACCAGTTTGAAAGCAGTGGTGATGAAATTATTTACACAAAGTAAAGCGCCTGCTTGGGTTCTAACCCATGACCTACAACTCGTAAGTCGGGGCCGTTACCACCACTGCTCCTCACCAATTCTTGGATTAATATTATTTGAAAACCTAGCAAAAGATGAGGTAAGTGCATCTACACGAATCAGCTCATCAATTTCGTACAAAAAAGCCGACAAAACAAACAAACATCTTCCTCATACCGTGTTTACAGAGTTTCTAGGTCAGCACATTATTTAAACATATCGTTCACGACACAACGTCATACATTATTTATTATAGCATCTCTCTTTAGGTAAAATCCTTCAGGGGCATACATCCTGTATGACACTTCAACGTTTTACGTGGATGAAAAATAATGAGGATGTTTGGATTTTACTTACCATATATTTGTTATTTGTCGTGTTTGGACTTAATTTGAGTTGTTGGTACGAATTGTCATATGAATTTAAATTGTTTAATGCTATCTAGAAATGCTGTGTAATGATTATAGTATGATGTCTCCACAAGTCCATTGCTAAGCCTGCAGGCTTATTTTTTTATTAGAATTAAAACGTTAATAAACATTTACAATAACAAATACATAACACATACACAAATAGAGGCCTATGCCTCAAGCATGTATAGTTTCTGCCACTATCCTGTTGCAGGACGTCCTACATTCCTACTTTCTTATCTTCGCTACCTGGCCTGCCATTCCATCAAGGCCCATCTTTTTTTTCCACGTATTCAAAGATATTACCTCGTTCCGACGGAATACTACTGTTTAAAACTAATAAAACTCTATCTTCATCAAACTCAAAACATGCGGAAAATAAATAAAAAATCCAAAAAAAACAGCTTCCTAATGCTTTTTAGACAAAGGGCTGATATTAAAAGCCGTTTATTTAATTAACGTTTTTTTTAAACGCGGAACGTTTTGGCTGCGCTTGCGCCGGATACTCGCTTCTTCCTCAAACATAGTAAACACTGTTATGATTTACTATTGTAATAGTGAATTGTTGTTTTTTGTTTGAGATAATTGGATTAACCCTCTCTTAATGATGCCTTGGTCCACGTTAAACTTATTAGCATCATCATTCTGAACCTATCGTGCAAGACATTATTCTCTCTTTTATTTAGCGTAATCTTCCTCTATTTCTCACTTTCATAGTTGCTCCCAGCCAACCTCTACAGTTCACCTCTCCACTAACTTAAATAAAAGAGATGGTTTCTGATTCTGGACTAACTTCAAAATATGCTTGAACATAAACACTTCTTGTAATGGAACTCGGTATATTATTAAAGTTATACATTACTTTGTTAAGCCGTCCACTTTCACTGGATCACTTTTACTTACAAGGACGACCGCTTTCTAACCGTTTGTCCAGACCCATACAAGCCGATAACTGCTTTATTCTAATTTACATAAGGGTGTTTATTGGGTGTATGTTTAGTAAATAGGTCACGTATTTGTGTGGAGCACTCTTGATGTGACTGCATTCCGAAAGGTTGATTGACGGATTAGTGTTGAAGTTTGGTCATTTTGTGGTCATTGGCCTCAATTTGAAGCCGAGTATCGTTTTGGATACGATTTCCATATTGAAGATAAATCCTACGTAAAATATGCAAAAGGTTATTGCAATATGCATCACGGAAGTTGAAAATGTCACCATCATCAGCTAATGTGTAATAGCATGTTGTCAATGTTGGCCACACTTGAATGTTGGGCAAAATCTGTGATAGACTCGTATTAGTCATCAGATTAAAGCCCTGTACCTATCTAGCATTCTGCAACATTTCCTTCTTCATTAGAAGCCGGACTTATGATTGCAATACGTAAAAATGATTCATTAGATACCTGAATTCCATTTGAAGCATTTGCATTTTCCGTCAAAAAATTTTAAATAAGAAAGTGGGACAATACTAGGCTGGTTATTATGATGCTATTGCTTTGCTTTACCAATATTCGAAAAAGCTGTAGAATTTCTACGTAATCACAACTATACCACAATTTACCACACAAACAAAAGCATTCCAGAAAGTGTCGAATAAATGAAAAAATTGCGCATCCCTGACGTTAGGCAGTTGGAGAAAACTCGTAGGGGGGCCGACAATACCCTTCATCTCTCCTAGGTGGAGGTTATCCTACCTACTCAAAAAACAACGCCTGAGTCCATTCATCAAGCCGTTTTTACGCTTAAATTAACTAAGTAGACTTCCTGCCAAGACTGTCTTCTGTCGATATTTACATAACACCAACTTCTCACAAGGATGTAGAACTTTCTACGTAGTCATCTCACTGACATTTAAAACAATCCATATCGTTCAATACGAACGTTACTTCGAAAGGTAACAGAACACTTTCTCCCGTTTTATGGTCCCATTACACCATATATCTCTGCTATTAATGTTAACTGCTTCGTGTGGGAGTCTTTGCGGTTACATATGGAGAAAATCCCATTCTGAGATCATTGTAGAATGTGGATTATGTAATAGGGGTTTCTCTTGTATCTGGAGATCTGCTGAGATTGTTAGAAACTTCCCTAATCTTCCCCTAGCATGTCCATTGAATCTCCTCCTCCTATAGACATTAACGGGTATTAGCTGCTTATATCCAGCTCGGAACTCTGACAACCTTATGAAGGTTTATCGTGTTACCCAGTAACTGGGTCGTGGAGGTCAGATAGGCAGTAGCTTCATTTAAAATACCATTCGGCTGCATCTGGTTAGACTGGAAGTCAACCCCAGTAAATATACTCGTATTTGGGAGAATTATAGGTAGATGATTAGCCACTTTTATCCAACGTCTTTCCTCGGCCTTCTATTATAGCTGATCTTCCGTACATCTAAAGGACTGGAGATCATACAGCATTGATCAATAAAGGATGAGTCAGACTGTTTTGAACTATAAGAAGGTATCATAAGTTCAATCCAGATACAAAGGTGAATGGTGGAATTATTCAACATTCAACATTTTATTTAATTTTTATTACTCGCGTGGGAAGTGAACTCCTTGCAAAGAAATACCTACTAGGTATTAAAGGAGATTTATCGTAATAAACATTACTGACATTTGAGAAGGTCATCCCCCTGCGAGACCCGTTAATCTACGAGATAAATCATCATACGTGTAATTTTGTATATTTATTAAACAATAAAAGATAATATGCAAAAAACAGGAACTTTCATATTGAGCGCTTGAAAAGGTCAAAGACCGATCAACGTCGTTTTTATAAAGTTTGCGATTCCGTTCTGAATTAATCGGAAATCAGAATCGAAATGGTTTGGACATCCGAATAAAAAACCGGGTTGTTAATCTGATTACGCCATATATGGAAAATTGACACTCCAAATTAAAATAAAACTAGGACAAATAAACTGCTTAATGTTAAGTAGATTTTATTTATGCTTTAATTATTCGTTTATGTACACTTTCATTCAGATTTTGGGTTGACAAGAAACCTATTACTGTTGCTGTTATAAATATAGAGTCCTATGGGTTTTTGACAACAGGAGTTTACAGGAGCATTATTAAGTCTTTAAGATCTCTAAATAAAACACAACCAGAGCCCTATTTAAAACATATAATTTAATTATCAAAAAAATATAAAATTGTTAAATTTTCACGACTGTTATTAAAGTTGAAAATTTATGAAAGACTCTTGTAAAAGCCTGACGCCTGACGCCTGATGCCTTTCGGTTGTGTTAAATAGGCCCTGGATCACTAATGAGTTTACGAAGTAAGGTGATCACGGCGATTCGCTCCTACGATCATAGAAGCATCATAAGTAATTAAAATCATAGTTCATCATCTTTCTACTTCGCTAACGAGTGTTGACTGGCCGTCAGTTCGATAATCGTAGTTTTTCCACACGTCACGACTTGTTCTAAGTGTATGATCAGTTAACTTGTCAGTAAGTAGATCATTATCTTTGAATAGCCGGGTAAAGTTCAACTTGATCGCTGTTATTATGTTACGAAAGAACTTTGTTACGTTGCAGGTTAGAGGTTAATGTCATGGAGTGTGAAGGATGTGATCAATGGTATGGTGTATGGTGGGCTTATTTCTATTAACATCATTTATTACTTCGCCTATTTTTACATAATACTCTCGCGATGTTACAAACAAAATTATTGAGAATGTATGGACTGCAAAAAAATGTGATGCTAATTCTGTAACGAAAACGATTGACTGCTCCGTCGGTCTTGCGGTCGCAAACGCGACTGCACCGTGGGGTTCTGGGTTCGATTACCGGGTCGGGCAAAGTGTTATTGAGTATTCCCATGAGGAATTTCTTACTAACAGCCCGGGGTTTAGAAGCTGGCGGTGTAATACCCCCCGGGCCTCGGAAAGCACGTTAAGACGTTGGCCTTGCGCCTGATCTGTCTCCGGTCGTGTCGGATTGTCGTCCCATTGGACTATAAGACTGAGGGAAGAGAGATTCCACCTGTGTCTGCGCACACTCTTGTGCAATATTACGAAAACTATAGGACACATCAAATCATGTCCTGCATAGGACAGCTGCACGTTACAAAAACCAAAATACTCTATTATTGGTACTGTTAAATTCTTTCTGTAGTTAAGTTCTGGGCTGACGAAATTCAGATTTCCATCGACACGCTAAAAAGTAGAGGAATGCTATGTACTGATGTTTTGTAACATTGGCTACGACCAAGTCGTTAATATTACGTTCCATGTAGGTATCACTTAATTATTATGTACTGGGATGTATTCCAAACAAATACGTATCTAAAGCCTAGCCAAAAAACACATAAACATTTTCTACATTAAAATCTATTGCGTCGTTTTTATAGTGTCGAACTTACAATAGTTCGTTCACCCAAGAATGATATCATTGAGATGCCATCCAATAATATTTGAACTAAGTTAAATAGTCTTTTAATAATATTATGTATTTATCTAATACTCATTTAGATTTATCGCTTCCGTCCATATGGTGTAGTAATAGACGATTTTATATGTATTGGTGACAGTTGCACCCAGGCTAACGCCTTTTTCACCCCATTGGAGTCGACTTTCAGTCTTACCACACAACTAAGTTTTATCTGTAAGATTTATTGTTTGTTTGTTTGTTTGTACCAAATACTCCGAAACTACTGGTCCGATTTAAAGAATTCTTTCAGTGTTAAAGAGACCATTTATCGAGTAAGGCTATAGGTTATATATCATCACGCTAAGACCAATAGGAGCGGAGTACCAATGAAGAATGTTTCAAAATCGGGGGTTTTTTTTAGCGTTAGCCTAAAGTAACTATTCCACGCGGACGAAGTCGCGGGCAGAAGCTCTAGTATAATATAAAGGGGTTAGCGTGTGGTCTATGGCAATCAATGTTGGTCCAAAGTTGCCATAGTACTATTTGAATAATGGGTTGCGCGCTGGATCCGAACTCTGTCCGTTCGAAGTTAGAACATTCCCAATTCGGATTAAACTCAGAACTTGAATCCGGATTCGGATCGGATGCAGTGCAGAACCACTCTCAGACGGACGAATTAGGTACCCATACCAAATGAACTTTTTTAGAACCACAAAAAAAACATTATTATAAAAGATTTTCGTGTCTATATGAATGCCGGTTGGTAGCCTAATAAATAATGATTCAGTGCATGCAAAAATCTACAGCAGTTTCCCTTAGGGTGTACGAATTGCGTAACCTTACCATCAAACTTGCTGCCTGACTTATACGAAAAAAGAGGAATATGACGCCATTGAGAGATCTTAATTTGTAGCTCAACAGCTGCTGCTCAACCAAGAGCCTGTTTATCAATTACGTGTGTTTATTACTGAAGGGAAAGTGTATATTATAATAATGTCACAGTCATAGTAATTGATTCTTGCAGTAGGTAATGTGGGAAGGTTTTGAATTCCGCGTGGGAATTCAAACAAAACCGTATGAAACAATACCGTGTTTTAATTTTCAAGCTTTAATATTATAATAACTTGTTATAGCGTATTAGATAGAGTGACTAATTGAATATTCCGGTTATTCTCATTAACATAGTTTAGATAACGGGGCTATTAAGAGTACACAGTGAGATAAAAGGTGCATACAAAATGGCCGTTGACTAGAAGGTATAAAGCAGTCTATGTTATTAAAAAGACGACGTTTGTTTTATCAGATGGTATCAAGAACGGCTATCTCGGTTACGCAACACATTTTCGTAAACGATTCCGACTAATTTGTTTTATTTTGACAGTTCAACAATATTCATTGCGCTATTTACGTTGTTGAGTTGTTGATTTTTTTTCGAACTTATGAAGCAATGGATTAGCAATTTGTTTCAAAACGATTCAAATTGTGATTGATCGTGTATTACGTAATTAGGGTTAGGGTACCGGACGGCGTATTACACTTGAGTATGACATTTGGACAATGCTCGCGTTGATTTTGAAGTCAAGAAGACGAATTTGTTAATACAAATAGTAGTGCACTGACAAACATATGGTTGAAATGACCAAAGATATTGCGATTTTTATCTCGTTATGAAATTAGGCTATACAGTGAGGCACACTCCCGTGCTAATTTCAATCGCATTTTACAGATTTTGTTAGATTTTATTTTTATCTTTTTGTTTCATTTATTTTTATCTGCTGTGCTTTTTGGTCTGTGTTAAATAAATTTATTTTCTTTCTTTCGTTCTTTTCTTTCTATAAATATTGAAAATAAATAATTTTTAAACATGGAGTAAAGTGATTTTTGAAAAATTTAACAAATCCACCAACTTCCGAAGTTAAAGTAATTTTTGACTTTTTAGTGTCTTTTTTGGAAGTCGGTTGTTTTGTTTTTGTAAAAAGTTTAAATTTTTCACTTTTTAGTTGTGGTACCTAGCCCAAACAAATTCGAATACCACTACCAGCTATGTAAATCTGTTACTTACATGGCAGGAAGTTATCATCATATCATCCACAAAAGCTAAGAGCGAAAAATACGTATTAATGAAGCTAACTCAAAAAATATCCAAGCAAAGATGGGACCACCTCTGAAGTACCTACCAAACAAAAAAGAATCATCAAAATCAATTCATAATTGGCGGAGTAATCGGGTAACAAACATACGAAAAAAAAAAACAACTTGCGGTCGAATTGAGAACTTCCTCCTTTTTTAAAGAACTTTCCACCAAAATGTTTCTTGTTCTTCGTACAGTATTGTCTTTATAAAACGTTGCCTCTTACACGGCATCTAAAATGTATGTATAAATAAATGACGTATTCTCTACATAAGGCAGTATGCATTATGCACATAAGACATAATTCATACGTATTGTATGACGAGGCAAACAGTTCGAGGTCTTCCCCGATATGGCTGCAGAAGCAAATACATACAATACATGCTCAATATTTACGAAGCCAAAGTAATAATTATTTTTGTACGTCACGTCCGTCATAAGAAATAGGACTTCCACGTAGTAGTTAAAAAGTTTAGAAAAGAATTGAATAAAGTTTTATAATAGAACCGGTCAGCTACAGAACATTATTGTAGATTGGGTTAATATCTGATGCGGTGATAATACTGCTCGTCTGGTAGTGAATGCAGTACCCGTAAATATATTCCTGTTTGATCGTCTAATGAACAATCATGTGGATTTGCATTGATGAATCAGTTTCATGGACCGACAAGGCCAGTTCAGGGCGTATTGTAGCACAACTTGGGAGAGGCCTATTTCCGGCAGTGGGTTGCGACATATCGAGTAGAACGATTAATGATGGATTGACAGAAATAATAATTATTATTATGCTTTAGGTTGTACTAGATTTTGCCCGCAACTTCGCCTGCGTGCAGGTTGGAAATTATACCACAGGAACGTACTGCCGGGATAAAAAATATCCTATGTCATCTATCTATGTGCCAAATTTCACCCAAATCCATTTAGCCGTTTTAGCGTGAAAGCGTAATAAACCAATTAACTTTTGCATTTATAATATTACTAGCTGCGCCCCGCGGTTTCACTCGTATAAGTCTCGATCCCGTGGGAATATCGTGATAAAAGTATTTTATATCCTTCTCAGAGTCATGGTCTACCTTTGTGCCAAATTTCATCCAAATTTGTTCACCCGTTTTAGCGTGAATGTGTAAGAAACAAACAAACATTAAACTCACTTTCGCATTTATAGTATTAGTTAGGAAGTTAGAATTGGACCTATGTTTCGAAGTTTCTTGCGTATGTACAGTAAACCACACATCGGTGGTAAAATATTAACCTTGAGCTGCCCTAGAGTAGTACAGGGTTTCTATAGACTGCGAGGCCAGCTGATACTGATTAACGTTCCCACTGACGTGTGGCCTGCTGTACCTAGATGCAGAAGGTTCTGCTATTAGTTCAAGAACAGATGTACAAATAAAGTCAGTTTTCCATGTCTCCGTTGCATAATTATATATTTTCAACGTTCCGAGTCACCTAGGCGTGGCTAGGACTAGATATAGTTTCTACTCCGTATAAGGCTAGGCTAGCTTTTTGCCGGGAAACAGCCAACATCGTGACATTGCAGGCCGACTTGATCTCGATTTATGAAGGCTGCCATATATTTATAATTGTAAAATAGTGTAAAGGTTAAATATTAGAGTAGTGACTGGGTTTCTAATAATGGATAATTAGTCATACTACTATCTATAATCTATGGTTTTATAATTACATTTTGGTCTTGAGTCAATCATGTTCAGTCATTCAGTAGGTACTAGTTCTGTAGCTACTGTGTACTATGTCTGTCGAAGGACCGATGGCCGGTGGAGCAGACGAGTCCTAGAGTGGAGACCGCGTATCGGCAAGCGTAGTGTGGGACGCCCCCCCAGCTAGATGGACCGATGACCTTAAGAAAGTGGCCGGGACAGACTGGATGCGGAAGGCGGAGGACAGGGTGTTGTGGCGCAGCTTGGGAGAGGCCTATGTCCAGCAGTGGACTGCGATAGGCTGAGTTGATAGTTCTGTAGCTGCCTCGTTGGTCTAGTCGGCGCAAGCGCTACTGCTGAGCATGAGGTACTGGGTTCGATTCCCAGGTTGGGCCAGTGTTATTGGGTTTTCCTGGGAATTTCTCCGCAGAAGCCCGGAGTCTGGATTTGTGCCCGGTTGATGGCAATAGGCTCGCCCCCTATTACTTAAACATACCTACTGGCGAAATATGGATGTACTATAAGGTACACCTCTGCCCAACCCTTCGGGGAAAAAAGGCGTGATGTTATGTATATAGTTCTGTAGCAAAGACATATTTACCGACACCCTCTCGATGTCGTCTTAGTTATTAATTAATTTATATATATTTAATTGTACCAGAAAAAAAAATCACCTAAAATAAATTAAACACTACAAAACATACAATGGGCGCCCTTGTCGCTTTCTGCGATCTCTTCCAGTTAAGTAGTAAGACTGGTTGAGTCTTACTACTTAACTTTTCGAAATTAAGTAGAAAAGTGTTATTTTCCATACCTTCATAGATTCATATACCTGCTTAGTGTCTTTACTTCTCTATTTGTAAGGAATGTTGAAATTCTATTCCTATTTTATTCACAAACTCGAAATCAAAGCATTTATTTCAAATAAAACACTGCACTTTTGAATTGTCAAGGGTTTGGTAAATCAGAAAGATTTAGTTTTATAGAATCCTAGATTGTTTAGTTCTCCACTTAATAGGGAATTTCCAAGATTAATGCAATTCCTTTTCAAAGCCGCAAACTAAGACATAATCTATTAAACCGTTGTTATTACCTCATAACGAGTTTCTTACGACGACGGAAGAATAAAACACGGCGGCAAAGGTCGACAGCTTTCAAGTAAGCGTCGCGACGCCGACACACCATGAGTAAGTAGCTGTTAACTACGAGTTTTCCTATAGACTTTATGAAGTTGCTGATCATTTGGGTATAAATATTCAGTTTATCCATAGCAGCCCGGAGTTTGGATATGGGTTGGTGATCAGTTGATGGCAATTGGCGTGCTTTAGATGGGGCTTTAAACTTAACAGGTGTAATATACGTGTTTATATTGTTGTTGCTTATTTAATTTGAAATAATTCAGTCTACCTATAGCAGCCCGATGTGTACATTTGTGCCCAGTTGATGGCAATAGGCTGGCTCCCTATTATATGGGACTTAAACTTTTTAACCGCCTCTGTGGTCTAGTGGTTAAGCCACCGGTCTCAGACCCAGAGGTCCCGGGTTCGATTCCCAGTGGGAGCAAAATTTTCTGCTCGGTTTGGTTGGTGGTAGGGCTTTTTCTAAGTCCGCCTGGCTAGCTACCACCATCTTATCTAAGTCTGTCGCCATAACAACAATGTTAACAGCATTGTTGTGTTTCGGCAGTTAGAGATAAGATAGCCAGTTCCTCTGTGGTTGAGGATTCCGGGTGAAGTTCGCTTCCACCTTCGGCCTGATCATCACTTACCATCAGGTGAGATGCAGGCCAAGAGCTTCCCCGTAAGAGGTAAAAAAAAAAAAAAAAACATGTATCTTTCGCAATGTGGGTGTTACTATATACAGTATAAAACACCCTTCGGGGTTTACCGGTGTCATGATAGAATTTCCTCTGATTTGTTTGTTGAGAGCGTCTAAAGCTCGGTCCACTCTGGGAACGAAGCGAAACAAAGATAAGTTCGTTTAACTTTCCTCCGCGCCTTTTCATACTTACGTTTTC
The DNA here is from genome assembly GCA_948150665.1 of Conistra vaccinii. Taxonomy (NCBI): domain Eukaryota; kingdom Metazoa; phylum Arthropoda; class Insecta; order Lepidoptera; family Noctuidae; genus Conistra; species Conistra vaccinii. Next base: position 1,163,158 of record OX411321.1, read on the forward strand.
GTTCCATTTAGTGCGCGGTGTGGACCAAAGTATAAAGGATGAAGAAAACTAAACGAACTTAGCTTCGTTTCGCTTCATTCCCAGTGAGACCTGCGCTTTAGTATTGTATAGTGAAAAGTTTCAGTCTGGTAACACGTTTGACATTTTGTGTAAAAAATGCAGAAGGTTATCAGAGCAAAACACGCCTTCAGCAACTCAAAAACTTTAATTCAAAATAAACAGACAACGACGACGAAATTCACCAATTTAATTAATTCAATCCAGCTGTTTTAGTTTTACAGCCTAGAACTGAATTTCGCAATTATAGCACGTTTTCGGAAACCTATTCCTTCAGTGAGCTCATTCATCATCATCCCACGATGTACATTGATTTAGGGCTTCCTACAATGTTCGGAAACTGGTACATTACTCATCTACCCACAAACTGATATTATTGTTACCAAATTCATCACAATATCCGTCATGTCTAAGTAGAATCGTGTATTACTTCATCTGGCTAAGTAACGTGACGACGTTATTGGAGCACGTGACTTTCAGATTACAATGAAGTATCTTTCTAACTGCCATCTATCAGTTTCTACTTATCTCCTTTTTAGATTTCAGTTCGGGACTGAAAATTTGTATTCAAATTCAAATTCAAAAATAATTTATTTTCTCTTCACAAACAACGATATCATATAATTTAGGCTTGTAGAAATCTATGACACTAGTTTGTGAGAGACTGGTGTCTGCACTAGGAAAACCTGTATAGCAGATCACCAGGGTCCCACCACACGGTATGTAAACATAATCAGATTAATTAGTAAATGTGAAGGGATAGGACATAACATAAAAATAATTAAAGACTCAGATAATTAAAACAATATAAACAAAAAGAGAAGTAAATGCAAAACTATAACTAAAAGAAAATGCGTGAACTAAACTTATACATGTGTCGGGAATTAGAGGGATGGACTATTTTGGATGAGTTAGTAATTCCTCAGTTGCATTATAATCTAAGCTAAGGAGCCATTCAACCAGAGCACTTTTACAGGCCTTTGTTGTTAGGTGATAGATCGCGGTAATACGATTTATTTTATTATATAAGTGGGAACCTAAGAATGTATAAAATCTTTGAGAGAAGCTCGTTCGTAGACCTTTGGCAGTATTGCAGACCGAGTACTTTCTGCGTTTTCCTGAGATAGAGAGGGGATCAAATGTTAAGGAGTAGTGCTTCTTAAGAACAGTGTACATAACAAAAAGTTGTCTCACTGACAAGACTATTTATTTTTTATTTATTTATTTATTTATTTACTTTACTGTAACTTTAAACTGTGACTTTAAAGTGTTTGTACAGATCAACAGTAGGATACAAGTATTAAGACTCAATACTTTGTAAATCCGCAAGAACATTTGCCTCCTGGTCGCGAACTACAGTGGCCTATTTCGAAAGCACTGAATCGATTACGTACAATCGCGGGAACTAGTGCCTGACAACTTTTCGACCTTATTGCTCTTAGGCAGGAGCATCGCTTATTGCTATTGCTTTCAATAGCAATAAATGGTGCTCCTGAGCAGTCGAAACGAAAAGAAGAAGAAGAAACTTTCAGTTTTAGACTTGGCCTCAAATTGATGTAGGTAGGTACCTAAATCCATAAACCACTAGTTTTAGGCCTAATTCCTGCCATCATTTGCAGTTTCATCTATGAGCTTCAAATATTTAGGCTAACGACGCAAAATACCACCCATATCTTTAAATTAATTCTGACCAACTACAAAATCTTAAAATTAATTTCGATGTCCAAATACCTAATGACTATTATTTAACGAAAATTTAAGATACATAATAATTTGAAGTTAGTTATAAATCATTACATGAAAGACAAAAAGTTAATAACAGCAGAACCAACATAACTGTGTTAAGATTATTAAGCACGCTGATGTTGCAATATTTAACCTTTAGCACTTAGTTATTAACTTATTACCTAGTTTTTTGGTGGTTAACCAAAATTGGCGCGACCTGGTAGGGAATAGATCACAACTACCTGTAAACTGTCGTTTAAACCTAGTTTTGGTTTTGCAAAGGTCATTTAGTTTATACTAGTGGGTTCAGAAAAAAGGCTAAGAAAGTACTTGAGAAAATGACGATGGCACAAGGGTTAAATACAAAACTGGTTCTTGAGAGGTGAACTGTTTTCTTGAAATCACTACATTTGAGCAACACATAATATTTATATTTCTAGGAAAAAAACTGTTGATGCAATAATGATGATACATCTAAGATGTATCTAGATCGTTTCATATTGAGTGCAAAGTGACCGACATACAGGAACTAGAAAGTGCAAATAAAGAATGCACACAGTCGCTAGTAGATACAGTTGTTTAAATATACTCGATACTACTTTGAGAATATTAGCACAGACAATGTTTAACTTGTATATACGTATTTAAAATAAATAACAAGGACCTTCAGATTCGCTACCCGCAAAATACCTACAGGCTTATCCTTCTTTCGCTGGCGAGTAGGATGGTTAGGGTTTTCTTCTTTTTTTTAAATTTTTGGCGAATTCTTTTGCAGTATTTGCTTCCTTACTAGAGATACGTGGTTCCGACTTTGATGAGTTGTTTCCATCTCGTTTACTTCTTCCATTAAGGCTTTTAAACCACATCGTTTGCTGCACATATAGCACTCCCAATATTTCGTTTGTTGTTTCGCTCCTCTCAGGAATTGACCGCAAAACCCTTTCAAATCACACCCATACAATTTACGAGTATTAGCTTAATTTATACCCTACATAATTTAAATACCAAACACGGTTTTAGCTCGCCAATGTCCAATCTCCATATGTGACCTCGATCTGGACTGGTCCTGTGTCCTTTCTATTACAAGTGCACTTCAAGTACCGCATACCATGTAGATAAGCCCTACCTACCTTGTGTTACGGTTATTTCTTGAAATTATTATGTAAATCTTGTTGGATAAAGATTTATCAAATTCAGGTTATATTTAAATGGCTAGTCTAGATTTGTATGGAGCTTTGTCTTAATTAATATGCTCGTTAATCCTCGGTTAATATTCTGCTCGAGGAATCTAGTAATGAGCTATGTTGTTCCATTTTTGAAAACAATATAGAAATTAATTTTCTATCTTTGATCAACATAGCTATAAATATTTGTAAGATGTGTTTGAAATTTTGTTATTTCTCCTGTACTCAGAAAAAGTGATCACAGGATTAATAATACAATTCTAACATCAGTCAGTCAACTTTTAAAGCAGGTTCATTTTTTAAGATGTACCTAATATAATTTAATAACCGAACAATACAGATGATGTACAAGTAACTTCAGATGAATTTGATTAAGTAGGCGAACCAAAACAGTAGACTCGGTAGTAACAGCTGTGTCAATAAGTGTAGGCTAACTGCCAAACCCGCCTGGAATGCGAGAGCACGCCTCTATTGAGATTATTGCGGCAAACCTTAATGCCTACTGAGCTTTTAATTAATTACTTGTTGTTCATTTGAATTATTTGAGGTTTACCAAGAAGTGTTCATTAGCCAGGTGATTTGAGGTTAACAAAAGATTGTCTTCTGGTTTGCAGGTGCTGGTGGGGTTATTGAAGGATGAGATTTTTTTTGTCTCTGGGTAATATGCGTCATGCAATAATGCGTACAGACGTCCTAACTAGATGAGACCAATCGACTCCTTGACAATTCAAAAGTGCCTATACAAGGTGGAGACGACAATACAACAAAAAATTTAACGGCGTGTCCATAATGACGTCCCCATTCTGTATACAAAAATTCAATTGAAAATATTCAATAGTTTAATCAATATAGCTCGGCAAAATCCATAGTCGGCTCGGGTTATTTCGTATATCCACCCCAAAAATCCATCCTAAGGTTGATAATCGGAAACGTATGCCCGAGAATCCAACCTAGGCCTAGTTCGTTAAACGGAATTTATAGGCTTGGGGTGGATCCGGCATACATTACATTTAATTTGTTTGAAAATCTCATTTTTTTATTTTGAAGCTAGGATTTTTTTGACAGTTCCAAAATACTCTCATGCATTAGTAGTGCCAGTATTTTCATTTATTGTTGTATTGTAGTCTCCACATTGTATATGGTTTAATAAATGCTTTGAGTTTGAGTTTGATGGACGTGATCAATGAATTATTCGTTCAGTTGTAATAGTTAGATCAGTGGAGGTTTCTGATGGGAAATCTGCCGTCACAGGTACAAAGTAATAATGATTTTCCCAAAGTTGTAAATAAATTACAAGATTAATAAAGCATTAAACACAAAGTACATACTTCACAAATTAAGCGAGAACAGAATCTTATTGTGTATAAACAATAGCAAAGTCTATTGAATGGGCGCGCATTTTCATAAATATTTGTCTACTACGCGATAGAATCGGCGTCCGCGCATAATTCGTAGCTTTGTTCTCCTGTAATTATGTCATGGCGATCGCAAATTGTTTATTTCGATGATAGTTCTAAAGTGAAAGGAAGACATTGTAATTAATTCAATGTCAATAACAACATAACAGGTAATGATAGATGAGATAAGAATGTGTTATATCAATATGAACAGGAATTTGTTTACAAATACGATTGTCTATTAGTAGGTGTAGGAATTACGAATATGTTTCGATAAGAGCATGATGAGAGTTCATAACTGGAAACAGATTCCTTTGCAAAGTGGTGTTGGCTAGCAATAAACTTCTGTGCTGGGACTTCTTAGGAAGCAGATCCTGGAGTGCTCTAGAGCGGTTGATGGACTGGAGACAAGATCTCGTCGGAAAGCTCTCATCTTCACTGGGTTCGCTGAAGCAGACAAAGAGGATTGCAGGGCCCTTGTTTTAGACATTTTGGTGAACAAACTAGCTCTGCCTGACATCACTGCATCTTCCATTAGAGTGTGTCACAGACTTGGAACATCAAGAAAAGGACCAACAACTAGCAGACCTATATTGGTAAGGTTCTCCAATATTGACTTGAAATCTGCTGTTTGGAAGGCAAAGTCTGCGCTGAAGGGCTCCACGGTCACAGTAAAGGAGTTCTTGACTAGGTCTAGGCAAACTGTATTCAGTAGGGCGCGCCTGCACTTCGGGATGCCGGCATGCTGGACTCAAGACGGGGTTATAGTCATCAGACCCCCCGACGGAACACGGCATAAGATTTGTTCTTTGGAGGAACTAAATCCCTTGTTGGCTAAGTACCCTAAGAAGACCGGGGATTCATCTGTTGGTTCTGGAGGCAAGCCTGACAGTGGCATCCGTAAAACTTAAGGGTTTGCAACCTATTGGTATTTATAATGTTCCTTCATGTACTTAATCACTTTTTGTGTTTGGGACGTCAGTTCACGTAAATATTTTGATAGCATTCACGTTCTACCTGCTTACTATTTATTATTTTCACCTCAAAATTACATAGTTCACGTTCTGTTGGTAATTTGCATAATTTTATTGTTTGTTTGTGTTACTAAAATAATTGTATTCCGTCATTAGTGTCACTGTCACCTGTCAATGTTCAATTTGCCTAAATTTTGACAATTTTGACGTCCTATTTTTCTTGTTCCACGTTTGTGCTGTACTTCGTAAATCGCGTTCCGTTTTTGCTCATGTAACTTTGTCATGTATCGTTTTGTTCTTTGCTTTTTCATAATGTTATGTGTGTTTGTGATGCTGTTTCCTCTTCCAAATTCATGTTATTTTTTCTGCTTTTGTAAAATACTACTGCGCAGGGATTTTTTGGCGCATCTTTGATTATTTTTAAAAACAAGACATTAGTTCCGATTTTTGCCACGCCCCAAAATATCCATGTGCAACTTTACTGGTGTTGCTGGCGGGTGGTGCACAGATATTGGTGTTGCACCTAAAGCATATTTAATAGTTTATTTGCTTATTTATCAGTTATTTATATTTATATTATTTGCATTTTATGTTATCTGATGATGATTCATTTTACTCAGCAATTGATTCCTCTAGCTCATCCGCTAATGCAAGTTTTAACTCTTTGGCTGACACCCTTGGTGACTTTGTGCGTCGGAGCTTCAGTCAACAGAAAGGTCATTTGTTTAATGTCTGCCATATTAATGCGCAAAGTGTCCCAAGTCACTATAGTGATCTGTTGGACACCTTTACCGACGCCAATGCCCATGCCGTTCTGGTTTCTGAGAGCTGGCTCAAACCTCATCTTCTCTCCACTACCTACTCTCTCCCAGGTTTCACTCTTATCCGCAATGATAGAATTGGAAAGGGAGGGGGTGGTGTAGCTATCTATCTTCGTAGCGATTTCCCATTCAAAATTATTGCCTCATCTCCCTCACAATACCATGCTTCCGTTGAATACCTGTTTTTGGAGGTCTGCGTCAAAGGCGCCAAGGCCCTTCTTGGTGTTGTCTATTGTCCACCCACCGTTGACTATTTTTCCGAACTTGAATTGGCGCTGGAATCCGTAGGGTCAGAGTACGCGCATTGCGTCATCATGGGCGACTTCAATACTGACCTTGCTCACCAAAATCCCCGATCCCGTAAACTCCTTAACATCATTGAGTCCGTTAGTCTCAATGTACTTGCACTGCAACCTACCCATGTAAATATCTCAGGCGATGACACCTGGCTCGATTTAATCCTTACATCCACTCCCTCCCTTGTTTCCTCTCACGGCCAGTGTCCCGCTCCTGGTTTTTCCCATCATGACCTCATTTTCCTCTCGTATGTCCTAAAACCGCCTAAACCTGTCCCAAAAGTTCTGCACATGCGGTGTTTTGCGCGCATGGATATTGAAAAGCTTCGTCATGATGCGTCAGAAATCAGTTGGGAACACCTGGCAGCGGCGACAGCTGTAGACGAAAAACTACGCATTTTCGATCGTGCGGTCCTTGCTCTTTACGATAAACACGCCCCTGTTAAGATGATTAAACTGCGGCGTCCTCCTGCTCCTTGGATGACGACAGGGGTTCGGATGGCGATGAGACGTAGAGATCGAGCCTTTCGTAGATTTAGAAAGGATCGCAGTGAGGAGAATCGGAACTTTTTCAAAGCTGCCAGAAATAGGTGTAATCAGATGATACGCAACGCTAAACGCCGCCATATTCTCGAGAACATATCTTCTTCTTCACCTGCTGATATCTGGAAGTTCCTTGGTACTCTTGGTATCGGCAGACCACGTCATGTGGATTTTCCTAATACTATTGGCCTTGATGATATCAACCGTCACTTCACAACCACTTGTCATTTGGATTCCCAAATGTTGTCCCAGACGGTCGATTACATTACTGGTCTAGCTAGTCCCATCATAGAACCATTTCACTTCTCTCCGGTCACCTTGGACGAAATTAAAAAGATCATCCTGTCCATAAAATCCAAGGCTGTGGGCTGTGACGGCATCAGTCGTAGTATGGTGGTTTGGATCCTGGATATCCTCCTCCCTCCAATTACCCACATCATCAATTTCTCTCTTGATTCCGGACAATTCCCATCCCAGTGGCGTAAGGCTTACGTACGCCCACTCCCTAAAATTTCAGATCCCTCCCTACCCAGTCACTTTCGACCCATTTCCATTCTCCCATTCCTATCTAAAGTGCTTGAGGCCTGCGTACACAAGCAGTTTACGGGGTTTGTTCACAGGAACAACCTTGTGAGCTCTTTTCAGTCTGGTTTCAGGCCTGGGCACAGTACAGCCTCTGCTCTCCTTAAAGTGACTGGTGACCTTAGAGAAGCGATGGAGGATACCAAGGTTACCGTTTTGGTATTAATTGATTTCTCCAATGCCTTTAACGCCGTCAGCCACGATATTCTCCTTTCTATCCTCTCTCATCTCATGGTTTCGTCCGAGGCTCTGGAATGGTTCTCGTCTTATCTTCGGGGACGTCAGCAGTCGGTTCGCGTTGATGAGAGCTCATCGAGTTGGCGCGACCTGGATGCTGGTGTTCCACAAGGCGGTATTCTATCTCCATTGCTATTCTCCATCTTCATTAATTTTATAACTCACTGTCTTCGGTGTTCGTATCATCTTTATGCCGATGATCTTCAATTATATACAGCTGAGCGGGTTGAAGGTTTGTCGGACGCTATAGCAGATGTAAACCGAGATTTAGATGCTATCAAAAAGTGGTCTGATAGTTTTGGGGTGTCAGTAAACCCCACAAAGTGTCAGGCCATTGTAATTGGGAGCTCACGCATGATGGGAAGGGTGACGCTTAGCTCTCTTCCTCCTCTTATTTTCAATGGTACCGTCATACCCATTACCTCTACTGTGAAAGATCTCGGTTTGCATCTTGACTCGACGCTTAGCTGGCAGCGCCAGGTCTCTAGTGTCAGTCAAAAGGTTAACGGTACTCTGCGATCCCTGTATCGTCTGAGAAACTTTTTGCCCGCTAAGACGAAAACTATGCTTGTGCAGACTTTGATCTTCCCTATTATCGACTATGGTGACGTGTGCTATTTTGACTTGAATGCGGTTTTGCTGGATAAGCTCGACAGACTGCTCAACAACTGTATTCGGTTCATATTCAATCTCAGAAAATACGATCATGTGTCGAGCTATAGGTCTGAGCTCAAATGGATGTCTATTCGCCAAAGGAGAAGTTCGCGCGCCTTAACCACGCTTTTCTCCCTTCTCAACTCTCCCACTCCTCCTTCTTATCTTGTGTCTCACTTCCAATATCTATGTTCTGCACACAGTAAGAATCTGCGTTCTTCTAACAATCTTGTCCTACTCTGTCCTTCTCATACTTCTGACTTTGTTCATTCTTCCTTTCATATTCAGTCCATTCTTCTTTGGAATGCGCTTCCTCTTGATATCAGGACGGCTACCAGTCGGTATGCATTTAAGCGGAAATTGCGGAGCTATTTTCAAAATAAATAGAGTAGAGTCATCTCAACACCTCTTTCCCTTGTATTCGTATATATATATATATATAAGTATATGTATAGGTAATATAGGTATATATTATAGTCGATATGTATATATGTGTATGTAGTTTTAACTTATTTATGTACTGTTGTACCTATTTTAGTTGTAATGCATTATGATATTTTTATAAATTAAATTTTTCTTTGTTCTTCTCAAACAGAGCACCTGCCATCTTATCTCTTCACCACCCTTGGTTGACTGGTAGAGAATGCCTAAGGCATTAAGTCCGCCTTTGTACCTTTAGTGCGAAAAGTTTAAATAAATAAATAAATAATAAAATAATTAAAATGCATGAATATATTTTAACAATAAACTATCTAATAATTGATTGCAAAAATGTAAAAAGGAATGTTGGAACGCTGTTACATATACTTTTTACAACATTGTCGCAAAATCTCAATAATGCAAGACCTTTTGTAATAATAAAGATGACAACAATGCAAATGGATATTGTAACAATGTGTAAACTTGGCAGGCAACTAGCGACCGACGTCAAACCGTCTGATCCTTAACACTAAGGAATGTAAGCATTGCGAAATCTAATCAGCTCTACGTGACCTGTCAGCATTTCTAACTTGCAGATACTTGTTGTCCAAATTCCAGCAATTGTATAAATCACCTCCTTACCTGTTCTTACCAACAATACTCGTAATGCCGGTAATAAGAAACTAGTTTATGCGAAATTATGCGTAACGTTTGGATTTAGACAGGCTGGAATTGGATATTAGTGCATATTTTAGACTATTGCCTCATTGATCTAGGCGTAATAGAAACTGATACAGAATTATAGCAGGTACTGATACTGAGTGGTGGTACCTACTGATGACGTAGTTGTAAATAAAGAGCATGAAGTATTGAGGGTAAAATTAAACGTAAGTACTAATTAATGAACTCTCAAAAGGGAACTGTGCAACGAGACTAATATATCAGTGGAAGTCGCTGTGGATGATTATGAGACAACTGTGTCATAAACTTAGAATGCAGAAGGTAATATCATATGTAAGAATCTGAAAGTGTACATAGAAGTTGGTGAACCAGGGTTATATTAAGACAGGCAGCTTATAGAGGCAGTAAGCGAAGATACTTTAACAGTGGCGGTAAATATGAATAAGAGTGCACGATTGATGAACCAGTATTTAAAGAAGAAGCTAGAATGATCACCACGGAAGTAAAGCCTTATGACACGCCAATCGTCCGTTAAATTCTCAACAAATAGAATGGTGACCAGTCATTAGCAGAGCTTTCTAAACTAATGCATATTGATGAGAGCTGTTTTAAGCGTGGCTAGTCTTTGTTTAAGACACGACTTCTTACTTAGCCGTGATTAGTGATCGTGCTGCTAATTCATGGGAACTAGACGGAGTTACAGCCTGAGGCGTTATGGCTAATTTTGATAATTGAAATGATAATGGTTTGAGTATTGTCAATTGTCTTTCGACCGGTTTTAAAGTTTTGTTTTTAGCAAAGTTGCGTTTCGCAGTGTTTTTAGAGATCGTGCTTTGCATTTTTTATTTAATTTCAAGTAGGCTGGGGCTAAGCATCATTATTGAATATTCGGGTTCGACTTTCACGTTCGGATCAATATTGGTAAAGCTAGAATGAGAATTAATTGAATAAGATTATTGTATTGAAGTTATTGTTTTATGTTAAAGTAAAATAAATAAATAATAACTAATTATTTCCACCATATTTCATAAAAGCATAAACAAACAATTGTAGTGCTAACTATCAAAACAAAGTGTTAATTAACAACATAAATAATAATTACAACATAATAATAATTACATTTACAATACTCGTACTTGTCTTACATTATTGCACAGGCCTTGGCTCCTCAGCTAGTAAACATGCTACCCGGTGTTTCTTATGTGGGTGAACTTTGCAGATCATTGCCCAGCAGAGCACAAAAAATGTGAGTTCTATTGGCATTTGGCATGCGGGTAAGTTCTAGAGTTCCTTATACTTAAAAGAAAATAGTTCTGGCTTATTTGCCTGAAAAAAGTCAAATGAAAATATGCTCTGATAACTTCCGCTAGCAAATCATTTTCTCCAAAATTAAAATTTTAAAACTGATTTAGGTGCACAGTGGTGAAAATATTTACTTACAAAGACTAAATGTCAATGACATCAATGTTTCATAAGTTATACTTACCTTTTTCAGGATAGTTGTCATATGCAGAATTGATATGAACAGTCACTATGTCCATTTCATTATCACCATTCGGTAGGAGTAGACATAGGACATAGGCCTGTCCATTCGGATGTCTTTTAACCCAATCCTCGATTACCCTTTTCAGGTAGTATACAATGTGGGACTACGGCGACATTAATTTAAACTGCGTATATATCTAATGACGTTCCTAGTTTCCATACAAACATGCTAGCAAATATATTCAATATTAAAGTCACTATAGCTAGTCAAAGATCCGCGAAACATATAGTGCTCATCACTACTATTTTATAGTTGTTTTTTATTCTGTGTTATGATTTATTTAATTGTTTCAATGCCAGTAGGTATTTTTATTTATGGTCGCATTGTTGTCTCCACATTGTTGAACTCCCACGATTTCAGAATATCTATCACTAATGAATAGTATTTCCAATCTTCCACGTGCCAATTTAGGTACACTGAATATCAAACTGTGACGGCTCAAGAATCATTGTATAACCACAGATTTGTAATAACGTGTAATATTATGTGGAAGTATTTCATAACTTCATTGACATTGGACATGCCTTCGGTTATCGTTTAAGGTGTAATATATTTAGCGTGTATTTATAGCGATATCTGACCTCTAGGGTTGAGGCTGAGCTGAGGTCGTTTCTTGAAGTTAATTTACTTCCCAGAATAAATGGCCTGATGGTGAAGGGCAGTGAAAATACGTTGCTCTTCTGTTTATTTACTGACTATAAATAAACTTTTGCCAATATGTATGTTTACAGTACAATTTTTCCTCAGGCCTTGCTTGCCCCTGTAATGAAAATATAATTATTAGTGCCAAAACACTTTGGTTATATTACAATATATAACATAATACAATTAATATAGGGTATTTTACAATTTGGTTTTAGCCACACAATGAATGAAAACCAAAAAACCCGAAGTGCAAATGATTCTAAGGAAACTTTTGGAATTTAAGTTCTATTTATTGTTTTGATGATTTTTGTTTTTATGGATTAGTCACCAGCTATCAATCTCTATCACTATATCGAATGAAATACAATCAACCACTGCTCTATGTATCTAGAAAGGTTCTGCTGGTTGTACCTATTACTATTAAACGTCATTAAAATCCATCGCCAGAATCAAGAGCTCGTCTTAAAAAATTCAACCTTTAAAATCTAGGACAACTGAATCCTTAACTACCAATAAGGCTCACTAACTCCCGATTATGCGACCGTTTCGCAACGCACCCGTTCCATTGCGCAAGCAATACTAACTCGTCATAATATAATGCGTACTTAGCATGCAATGTGACGCGCCTGTTGTAATAGTTAACACAATTGTGCATGATGCAGGTGTTAAATTTGGTGTCAAAGTTAGATCTAATGCCTTCACGTATTAAAGGTGACCAAACTTTTATGTACTAGGTACTAGGAGTCGGTTTATTAGCGCTGATGAGTATCTGATGACTATTTAAATATTTAATAAAGCTAAAGAATAAAGCCATAATATTTCTCAAGGTGGTCATTGGAGGGATAGTCCTGGAATGTAAAGCAGTACAATCAGCATGTCACAAAATTTTATGAATCGGTTTTTTCTGAAGAAAGCGGTTTTCAATCTGTATACCTAATCTGAAAAGCTCTTGCATTCGAATTTTGAATCGGTCATGACTACTTATGTTATAGATATATACGTATAAATAAATGTAAACAAATACATACAGATATATGCGCTGGTGGAAGAAAAAAAGTCAAGAAAAATTGTCATTCATATTTATCTATCATCAAGACAATACAGAATCCGGCTTACTAGACAACTGTTATTTTCTCCAAGTTCTTTCTCAGTAACCGCCACATATCTCACTCAGTACAGTAATGAGACTCTCATTAGTAGGTTTCTCGTCCATCGGACGTAAACAAGACGGCTTGGTTCACTTTGGTGACCCTGTTCCTTTCATGTGGCTTTTTTTGTCCCATTTGGCTTAGGTTTCTGTGTTTGTTATTCTTTGGTCATCTTTATTGCAAAAAGTTCAGAAAAGCCAGTCTGTACAATACGTGAAAACAAATATTGTGAGTATGCCACGCATTTACTTGTTATCTAGTTAAAATGTTAGGTAGGGTGATGTGTTAGAAAGAGATTGTATTTTTTTCTGCAAACGAACTTACATAGACACTCCCACTGCCTGCCGAAGCAAATCACCCACGGATAGTTCAACTTCTATAATCCCGTCTAGCTCAACGCTTGATCGAATATAGACCTGGGGCGGCAGTCTCGACATAGATAGCGATCGATAAACAACCGAATTCGGTCGCAAAGTCTTAAAGGGGTCACTAGACGGTCAACATTGCTTGACAAGCACCGGCCTGCAGTCTCTACATAAATAGCGGGAAAATTGCAGAACATGGTTTAATAAAAATAATTGTTTTTCTTGAAAATTGTATAGTGAATAAGTAAAACTTATCTTGAAAACATTATTTTTCATGGAAAGTAAGAAGTAGCAATATCCATTTTAAAGAATTAAAATAATTTGTTAAATATCTAGGGGCATTAAAGTTTACCTCCTTGCAACACTTAACGTCGGTGTCAAAACAACTTTTTGACATGTACCCTATATATAATTGTAGTCTGTGTTGACATGAAAACAAATACGATTTGTCGTTTGTCGTTTGTTGTATTTTGTCTTGTTTGAGAAATCGTAGATTCATAGTGTCGATACTCAAAAATAAAATGTTAGGAGGACAAACTGAAGCAGGTGCAGACCCGGCTCCAACCGGCGTCAAGTAAGTATCTCAACCTACAATACCTATATTTGCACATTCAGTGAATGGCCCTCGTGGTGACCACTCACATAGGCTTCCTCGTGAACCCTCGGGGCTAAAATTTTTACGTGGCTGCAGTCTATGGCTCCAATGGCGTCTGGAAAAGGGTGTGGAGCATTTCGAAATTTTTCTTTTGCTAAACGCCTTTCTTCCTGCGTCATAGGAAACTTCACAAACTTCCTCAACAGTTTTTCATTTATAGCCTCGGTTACAGCATGTATGCAGCGGCTAACCGATTTTTGGCTCATGCTGCAACCCCACTGTAAGCCAGTAGGCAACTGATAGCAGGCACTTGCGTAAAATCGGAGTGCCGTCAGTACCTATTTGGAAGGAAATAGAAACAAGTAAGTACCTACATAAGACAAAAAAAAAATAGATTTGGATTTAAAAAATAAACGATAAATGCAAACACTCACTTGAGACTCCACAGAAAATCCGTAAGGTCGCTGTCTCTGCAGAGATGGCTGAAGTTCAATGACGAGCTCATTGAACATTTCTTTATTCACTCTATACAAAGATAGAAATTCCGAATCCTCCAAATCTAATACATTTTCACAGTCGCGCCGGTTTTTTCCGATTTGTCGTCGTTCAATAATGTCGCGTCTGTGTTCAAGCACGACTAAATCCCACGCTAAATATGCCTCCGCCATAATTTAATGTGATTTCTTCTTTTACTCAAACTTTAACGAATCACCACAGACTACATAGAGCTAACGAATCACTTTGCGGGCTGTCAAAAATGGTCGCAAAATATATTCGTAAACACCGAGCATTTGCGACAAAGTTCGGTACAATACCGATGACAATCGATAACTCGGAGTATCGAAACTACCAAATAACGTTACATTCGACTTTGCGAACGAATTCGGTCGTAAAGTGATCGCTATCTATGTCTACACTGCTTGTCGAGTCAATGTTAACCGTCTAGGGACCTCTTTAGGATTTTGCGACCGAATTCGGTCATTTAGCGATCGCTATCTATGTCGAGACTGCCGCCCCTGTCCACTTGAGCAGGACTTTACCTAGCAAAAAGTTACAAATTGTTCTGTTCGGTGTCCATGTGTGCTTTGATTTGTCTTTGGGTCATGTACACTCCGTACTTCGGGTCCGTAACGTTACTTCGATAGTCATTTGTTCGATTAACTCTGGGTTAACTGTCAAAACGGTATAGTCTTAACTTCGGAAGTCCGAGTCGTCAAATAGATACGTTAGTAGGTAATTGAAGTCTCGTCTAACAACGGTATGTGTACCGTAAGTGCAGTGATGTGTTCTAAATTAGTTTTCCTGTCTCTGATAGCTCTTGTATAAATAGATAGTTCATTAAGTTTCTTGCTGGATCTTTATTTACCGTTGCAAAGCAGAAAGAGATACTGTACATGTTGTTTTAAAATTTACTCTGACAACACTGACGTTTTGTATGAAACAGCAACTTTCATACAAGGAAGCGTTGACCTACTTAAAAAAAAAAACAATGTAGAAATTAATGCTTAGATTTATTAATTTGTCTGTTCGTAATAAGTATGCACAACAGTTTTACATTTGTACAAATATATGTCCAACTGTGGGTCCATTACGTTTCAAATCGATTATCACCCTCTACTAGAAAAACACCAAGGTTTAAAGTAACTAAGTACCTAACTTAACTAAATTCTTTAATTAATCATTACGCCTATAACTAATCAAATCGTGCTCAATCAATTAAAATCATACTCACAATAATTTAATTTGGGCAGCCGTCATGGCATGAAAGCATTAATTTGTCAACACCATTGACCATGCAGTAATCGCCAAGTTGCCCAATTGCTAATGATCACCAAATCAGCAATGCGAACAGTAGCCGTTGCGATAGTGCTCATGCGTGAGTTCACTGAACAGATAGATAGCAGAAGGTCCGGTCGTCTCAGTATTGTGATGAACAACCACACGCCAGTGTAACATTAGATTTTGAGATGGCCAAGCGTAGTACGGAGTTTCAATAGAATAAGAAGTCAGCTAGTACTGGTTTTGTTCAAAGTCAAAGCCAACTAATTTATTATAATAAGGCACATGAGAGGCACTTCTGAACGTGAAAATTTACAATTAAATGATTTTACTCGCCCCTTCCAAAAGGTAGTTTTCGTATGGAGAAGAATGAGCAAGAAATTCCATCGTTACTCAGTAAAAATGTTTTACAATATTTTGTTTTTAATTATAAAATTGTATGTGAAGACGATGCACCTAGAATAAAATTACCACGTATTACCACTGACGTGCAGCCTACTGTACGACATTCCACGTCTGGACGGACAGGGGGCTTTTTGTTAGTAGGTAAATTATTATTTCCCCCAATTTGTCAGTCATTAGAGAGTCCATAGAGCCTGGTAGCAGATAGTTATTTAAGGCTGTGTATTATACTATACCGCCGTAACCGATGGAGAAAAGAAAAACGTTCACAGGAGATCGAATAATATAATGCACGGTGCATCTGTGCTGTGAACGTTTATCCTTATCTCCATCATTTATTGCGGCATGGTTGCGGTCTATGCGTGTGCAGGCTTATTATCGTGCATTATACGAAGCAGGCCTTCTCTGAATCATCTAATTAGTGATGCAAATTGCGTTACGATTGTAATACACTGATATGATTATACAAACATCATCATGTTAGCTTTGCTTTTGTGGTCATGATTTATGTATTTTACGGACTACTTATTGTAAGAGGTAGGCCCGTGATGCTGTGTAATTTTTGAGAGGAAGTGCGTTTGCGTTTTGCGTCAGGTCTTTTTTGTCAAAGTCTGTCATGTTAATAGTAGGCTAGCTTAAAAACGTCCTTAGTAGTTTGTATTGTGGCCTATTCTATTCTGGGGACTAGATACACAGAGCTTGTTGCATATTTAACAATGAAGAAAATCTTTGTGTTGTTTTGTTTTTCCAGGTTGAACCTCTAAGTACTGATTGCACTTTATTCACCGTATTGTGTGACCTCGTGATTATATCCAAAGTACCTTTCCTGCCGGTAGGTACAAAACTTTCAAAAGACAAAAAGAAACTCACGTTCCATACAAATCATCTTATTTCATAAACAATAACTGCCATGAAAAACGTCCAAGTGTCATTAAAATTTTCAACTCGATCACCATTCAAAACTATTCTTACATTCCTTATGATAAAGTACAATTTTCCTTACAGGCATATTCACGTCTTTATTTCAAACAGTTTGGAAAACGCATGCGTGTACGCAATAGGCGGTTACAAGTTGTCGTCCATATTGCAACACATGGCGAACCTTACTTTATACAGCTGCTACATATATCAAGCAAGTTTCATTCTTAGTTCATGAAAATAGAATTAATTTCATATGCATTTTTAAGTTGGTACTGGTCAAACGGTCCACGAAAACTATTGTAGGTATGAAATAATGTTTTTTGTATCTTTTTAATATAGTTATTTATTATTGAACTTTCTTTATACATATAGAAAAGTGTCAAAGGCCCTGTAATGGTTTGATAGGTTTGGAAATTTATTTTTAGTGATGTTTGTTATTTTATGAATGAAACCAAAACCATTGTGAACAGGAAGACAGGGTGTCGTAAAATACGAACGTGTTTTGTTTTCAAATATGTTTTTTATTACAAGCATTGTCGGGTTAGATGAGAAGTAAATCAAATCGAGTTTTTAATTAAATAAAAAAATTACATTTGGAATTCAATTCTAAAGAAGGCTTTTTAAACCAGCCTTAATTAAAACTTCGACATGATCCATGTCAAGTTACGCACACCCAGTCTAGAGCGGTTGCATTACCCAGCCTGTACATTTGGTATGCGCGCACGCATTGCGTGCTTGCGTCACTCATTGTCGTCTCATTAGTACGCACACGACGAGCTGATATTATAACACGGTACGCTTTGTTATTTCTGTTGTCTGTCACTCAATTGTAGTTGTTATGTGGTCATCACAAAAAATATATTTTAAAATTAGTATGCCCTTTTTTGGCGCGACGGTACGCAATTTGTCATAAGTGACAGCATGACATCAAGAAAGTAGGTGGTAAGAACAGGGTTGCAGCAGGAATTGGCGTATCTGAGGGTTTTGTGGCTCTGTGGAACTATTATGAGGAAAGCTGGAGTTGATGCTATGAAAGTCCCCCTGAATTGCAATAAGGAATCGCGACACACAATTTATAACAGTTTAAAGAAAACAAAATGAGAAAGTTCGGTACACCCTCTCGTATGACTGACAAAGAGTAGTGTTTTAGAGGTATGAGCAACAGGGTGTAAGGTTCACTCATCCTCTACAGAAAAGGGAGGCTCGTCTGACCAGACCGGTGTCGTGTCTGGCGGGTAACTGCCCAAGGATCATAGATAAAGGATTTCTATGCCAAGGATTGATGTCGGGTTGTCTTCCGCGCGGTAACTTTTTAAAGCAATATATTCTTTTAATTACTTATTGTGAATGTGAAGATTATGTGGGTCATTCCTTTCATTTATACTTTTTTTTGTTTTTTTTTGTTTTCTCTCTGTTAGTTTTTATCATGGTCTGGCAGCTTGAGTAATTTATGCGGCCTATCCAAATGTCCTTTCTTTGGTATTGTTCGTCGAATCGTTGAGCTCCTTAAACTCTTGAGTTGAGCTGCACGATTACTGACAAATGCGTGCACTGACTGGACAGGTCCACTCAATCTGAGTGGTTCTTTCCTTAAAAGACCATTTCAGACACTAATCTACATGGTCTTCACATGATCTGACCAAGATTATGTCTGGACTTTAAAAGAGACTGTGACCTCTGAGTTTGTTTCGGCCTTTCTTCTCAGAGTAGTCAGATAGGAAACGCCGGCCTCATCTAGTTAAAAAAATATGATTGACGTGTAAAAGTGTTTGTACAGACCTACTTACAGAAATAAAATCATTTATCATTTAAACTCTAATTGCGCGATGCATAATTTATGTGACGTCAGGATTTTGTGAGGCGATGTATATGCCGTCAGTGTAACCTATGCTTTGCAGTGTAATGGCTACTACACACATGCCCACGACATGGCCGCCGGCTTATGCCGCGCGGCACGTGCCTCCGGCTTTTGCGCCTTCATTTCCTTTGCGTTACTTTGTGCGGCTTTGTGCGGCAGTGCTGGGTGCGCCCGGCGGGCAGGCCGGCGGCAGTGTCGGTGGCCATGCCGCTGGCACTGTGTGTAGTAGCCATAACATAAAATAAATGTCAGTATGTCCTATGACGAAAACCGAATATGAAGAAAAGCCAAGAAATATATATTTTAATGTAGAGAATACAGTTAAACTTACAACAGAAACTATAATTGAGCAACATTTAAATGCACTTAATTGCCGCTTCAAGATTCGCATTAAAAGTTAATCGTTTAACTCCACTTACAAAAAGTGCATTCGTAATCTTAATTAATCTAATGACCGTCTCTTTCTTTTGCAGGTAAGCAACTCATTGAAAACGAAGCCTTATGTTCTGAAAAATACGACTGAATATCGACCGTTGGTAAGTGGTTCTTACATAAAAGAGAGGGTACAGTGAAAGTCGGCGAGACATCATATTACCATAACTGAACAAATTATGAATAACAAAAGTTTCGTTTTTATCCTTGTTGGAGAGAGGTAGGTAAACAAAGACATTTTTGTTGTGTAAAGCGAGGTAAGTGGCCTATTGTCTACGGACAAGTGAGCCTGCATGAAGATACGTGATTGTGAAAACTGACAGAATGGTTCTGTTTCCTTGAATTTTTTTTACTTTGAATACTGAAAATTACTGCTAAACAGGACCTTACTCTAAGAATACCAATACGTTAAGAATTGCCAAACTTAAGTGGCAATGGGCACGGCACTTTGCTCGCAGAACAGATAGCCGCTGGGGCCGAAAGGTTCTGGAGTGGCGACCGCGTACCGCAAGACGTAGCGTTGGAAGGCCCCCACAAGGTGGACCGATGACCTTGTAAAAGCCCCAGGAATCACAGAATGCGGGAAGCACAGAATCGGTCAAAGTGGTGGTGGAGGAGGCCTATGGCGGTGTTTGAGGGAGGCCTCCAGCAGTGCACGTCTTTCGGCTGATATGATGAGGACTTTACTCTAAAAGACCATGTTTAGAACAGACATAAATGATCGCAGTTGTGTTGGGTGACTTCGCCCTATAATATCGTAGTTGTGTTACTATGGACATGTAAATTACAGCATGTCATACATTGTGTGGCTACAATTGTCTCCGATACATCCGGTTCCAATGAATGCGGCTTTTATTTGGACCATGAAATCAGACACAAATACACTTACAATGACTACGTAAATTGCGAACTTCAGCAAATTGAAATGACAGCCCGATATTGCTTATGGAAAACAGAGTTCAGTCGAGAAATATTCTTATTAACTTTTTAGGGTCCCGTACCCGAAGGTAACGGAACCTTATTACTCCGCTGTCTGTCCGTCTGTTTGTCAGCGGGCTGTATCTCATGAATCGTAATAGGTAGACAGTTGAAAGTTTCTGGAGTGGCGACCGCATACCGGAAGACGTAGTGTTGGAAGACCTCTCACAAGGTGGGCCGCTGACCTTATGAAGACCGCGGGAATCCGCTGGATGCGAGAAGCATAGTACCGGTGGAAATGGCGATGCTTGGTGAGGCCTATGTCCAGCAGAGGACTTCTTTCGGCTGAAATGATGATGGTAATGACATATTTTACAGAAATTCAAGTAAGCTCAACTTCACAGTATCGGTGTTGTTGGAAAGTTGTCCCACGCATGATTGCAGTGCCAGTTTGTCGCTCCACTAACTCACACGTCCCAGTACTGGCGCGTCCGTGTCGTGTGCCCGGCCTTTATGAGCACTCGACTGGCTTCGATTACTGGTATGAGGGGTTTTTATTACTGGTTGAGCTCTGATACATGCATTAATAATTTTACATATTTTACTTTTTAATACACCTTTTTTACAACCAGTATCATTCAGTATTATGGTGAATTTTTTGTATTTCTTACCTATTTAACAGCTCTTGTGCCAAATTAAAGAAAGCGCTTTCTTCATGGATCGTTAATAGTGGTAGAAAAGTTAGATAATTATAACAACATTACTGATGATTTCCTCTCACGCAAATCTAGGCAATTTCCACGCAAACAACTTTTCTGTTTGCCTATCTATAATCTTGTCAGTACGGTACTACAGTATATCTCTGACAATGCACAGCAGTCTTTTAGATATATCGCTCTGAATAAAATCGAGCTTCCAACTTTTTTTTTATTCCCACATCTCATTGATAACAATTCCATTCACTGACCACCGGCACCGCGCATGCGTGACAGACGACCACACGCTGTCAATCGATCGCTGTGTGAGAACGACGCGCACGCAGCGTCTGCGCAAAGGTCAGATTTATACGTTTGTCGATCATCTGCGACGTGCTGGGCAAGCTTCCAAGAATGCTGGAATATAGAACATTATTGTAATATGAGGAAAATTGTGGTTTTAATAGAGGGTTTGTTGTTGGGGAATACACCTTATAGGCTTCTTTCAGAGGCTGTCGAAAAAAAAACCGAATTGAATGACAAAAGAATCAGTTGCAGTCCTGTGCGTGTGCATATTAATAAAAGTGGCCAATAGCGATTATAATAGATTGATATTGTATTTTGAAAATAGCATAGATATCTCGACATGTCGCCATCGCACCACAAAGCAGCGGGTTTCCTCCCTAAGCGGAATCCGGAGTTTCGGCCAAAGTTACGGGTGCTTTGTACTCCATTTCAATTACGAAGATACCATAAGAACCCGTACTTTTGTACGAAGCACCGGCCAAAACTACGGATTTCGCTTAGGGAGTAGACCCCCGAACCGGGTTGCTTATTATATGATGAAAACATTGAAACTGTGATGGTGGCAGAGTAGATCAGCTGCTTTGCATACTATGCATCTACACATTTTTTCTAAATATCGTACTGCACAACTAGATATAGATGGGTTCTCTTATTATGGACGGTTCTTCACGCGCTTTACCAGTGGGTCGGCGACCGCAAAAGGTTATTCTTAGACACTAGAATATGTCAAAGAATGTGTTTAGTGTTCTTTATACACACCATATAGAACTGAATGGACATTAAAAATATGCTCATCTGCAGATTGCGTGGGCTTAGCAGCCAATGTTAGGTCTTCCTTAGTATTTCTTAAATAATTTTGTGCATGATATTTAAACCAGATATATCAGAAAACTATCACACATGCCAAACCAGTGATGTAACTCCTATACCAACGATTAGAAGTAATATTTAGTATCCAACCGACCCATATAAGGCGTACGTTTTATAGCTGTGTGGTAACATGGGTTTCTGAATCATTATACTTTGCACACGGGTCAAATAGTCTATCAGGTTGCGTCATATTGACCTGATGGATCGCTTCTTTATCATTCTTGAATAATACTAAGCCCACACGCTTAGGTTGAAACGGTAAGTTACAGATAGACTCAAAGAAGAGAAGGAATGTATTTTTATAATTTTCTTAAATTTACATTGGGAAATTCCTAGGTTGTTGTGAGGAAAGTTTTGACTAGAAGAAAGGGACATGTTGCGCTTTATCCCAATTTATTTGGGGTCAGGAAAATGATGATGAGAAATTCTTAGGCCAGGCCAATGTGTTCGTGTTAACAGACAGTCTGTCTTTTACTGATTAACCCCACCACAGTGGTGCTCTTCAAATCCTCATCGTCATTGTCATAATTGGGTGTCTTGTTCCATGCACTGAGTTACGGCATTCGCACGTTTGTGTGCATGTTTGTGCTTATCCAGGAGTTCATTGCATGCCACAAACGTGCGAATGCCGTAACTCAGTGCATGGAACAAGGCACCCAATTAGGATAAGACTCGCACCAAGGAGTCTGTGCGAGTCTTATCCAGGAGTTCCTTGACTTCTCTTGTGTGCTAGAAAAATAAACATCTAAAAGTTTTCGAATCTACGAAAAAACCTTGTCATTATCGAAATACAATCATTATGTCTCAATCATGTAAATACATAGGTAATATAAAGCTCCCACACAACACATTCAAAACAAATTAATTCAACAATTCCTACTAATTTACAGCTACTGATTCTCCATGAAATAAATATTTAAAACAATGTGCTTCCTCTATAAAAGTTTGAGTATTTTATAAGCCACCATCTATGGCAGTGATCGGTTTATGTAAATGAACCGTGACCTATTAGTAATATGATAAGGATATTTGATATGAATATTAGTATGGGATGATATTAAGTTTAATTGGCGAACTAATTTCGGAATTTTAGTCAGTAATTATGAGTATGTTACCGTTGCATTCACATATACACACATAATAAGTGTGTTTCGCCGCAATTGAATATAATTATTTTAACTTTTTTGGATCGTTGTTGATTTTTATTTGTGAATTCCACTATTTGTTCCCCCTAACCCAAACCATTATTGTTCCCCCTAGAGGGTGTATTTGGATCAGTGGAAGAACCGATCTCATTTGGATCACGGGCAACATCTATTCTTAGACTTCTGCGTAGAGGATTATTTCAGACATAATCACCCCTTTGCAAAGCCGGTTGGGTGATTCGTTTCGACTGATGCACGACAATGCACGTCCACACACGACTAGAGTCGTAACACGCACTCTTACCGATGCTCGCATCAACGTTCTGCCGTGACCTGCACAATCGCTAGACCTCAACTCAATTGAGCACGCATGGGATATGCTCCAAAGAAGAGCTTTGCCGAGTATGGATGCGTGCATAGCCCACAACAACTTTTTGACTTGTTAGAAAGAACGTGGGCGGCCATTCCTCAAACTGATTTTGATTAACTGAATGCATGTCGCTGTGATTTTGTGATTCGTGTCAATGGTGGAAACACAGTTTTTTTTTACGCTACAATAAAAATTCCTTTTTATGCCTTTTTTGCCATTTAATTGACGACAATAACTTAGATTAATTTCCCACAATTTGGAAAAAAAAAAACTTAATTTAATATTTTGTTAACTTAAACATAGGAATTAAGAAGCCAGTCTGGAAGACTAGATTTTATTCTAGGACATATAATTATATAAATAATGTACCTATACAAAATATTGTAAAACATTTTAAAAGAGTAACGGTGGAGTTTCTTGCCAATTCTTCTCCATACGAAAACTACCTTTTGGAAGGGGCGGTAGAATCAATACTATATTTTGTAAATTATGACGTTCAAAAGTGCCTTCAAGGGCCTATTTGGAATAAATGATTTGACTTTGACTTTGACTTTGAATATTAATTGGGATATTTTTTATAGTTAACAATGAAAAATGTTAAAATGTACTTGATCTATAGACACTTTTGATGTGTATATTACTTCAACAGTTTTTTCATAAAGAACTAACGTTTAATGCTTTTCTCACGACTTTTTTATGAACTATAAACTTGGTTTATAGTTTCAGTTGTGTTAATACGTTCATAAAGTTAATTACTACGAATCGTAAAGTTTAACTTTATAGATCTGGAATTTCAATTATGTTTCTCTTCTCATTTTTACTATTATTTAAATATAAATTATACTGGATCTAATCAGTAAGGAGAAAATTAAACAGTGGATTTGTAAATCTGTTGCAGACTAAAATGCAGAAGTAAAAATTTTTTCGCCAGTTGTGTTTAAGTTCCACGTAAAAAAAAATAGTTTAATAAAATTGGAACACCACAATCCCCCCAACGAGAGCCCCACAATAACCAAACCCCTATGGTTTGGTTTTCACCCTTTTAGAGTAAAGGTAATAGAGTTTTAACCCTTTACTCTCTTTTTACATCAAACCTTTACAAACATAAACCTTCATTATTCTTACTGATAACCCAATATCAGCTACAAAAGCAATAAAACACGAGCATTATTACCCCATAATACAAACGCTAAGGATGTGAGCCATTATTTCGACTACGAGTAGAACTCGGTTCAAGGGGATATCGATTACATCGTTACATCGATCGCGGGCCGCATCGAGTATTGCAACCTTCCAATCGATTGTTATTATTCAATATTGCTACTGCATGCTGTTATGGGTTTTATTGTAAGTGATTGTAATATTATAAGTGTTTGGATTGGTCAATTTTGGTTTCTGTTATTCTACGAGTATTGTTTTCGTAATTTTGTTCTTAAACTTTCAAAAGGACTTACGTATGTTCTAAAATGAAATAAATGATTTGACTTTTCATTGTACATACTGCAAAATGGGGACATATATATTATTATTTATATGCAAAGGTTTATTTTGATAAGCTCCTTGATAGCTGGTTTACTAAACAGTTCAAAACATGGAATTATTTTATTTCAAAACTGTATCTTGTTCCTCTCTGGCGCTAAGTGTCGTTCATTGAATTATCTCTCTGTTATCGGGGATTACTGTAACAGACCGCTGTGCTTAAAACCTGAAACTTCGCCATCGTGTATCAGTTTCATTGATCAATAGGTCTTAATATTTCAAAAGTGCATACCTGAAGAGTGACTAGTCTAGATTTTAATACAATACTAACCTGTTTGTATTCGGATCTTTATGACTTACTACTGACAGATAAGAACCTGTTGACTTGATGTTATTGCAGTAATATATTGCTACAATGTTTTATTTTACCTTCTAACTCATGTTGTTGCACACTTTAGGATATAAGTACGGCAACAAGAGGATTCCACGATAATGTGACCATGTATCAGGAATTCAGGACCGTTACAAAAAATATCTGAGCCTTCTTCATCTCGTGCTCCTCCATCATAAAGGTTAGCCAGGAATAATTCAGCATAACGTCTTCTATAGCGTGCTGTACCTAGACAATGCTTCAAAGTAAGAGCTGATCTATTTGGAAATTGGATAATTACTTATCTAATATTCATTCATTCATTCATATTTTCACCCGACCGGAGCTCGGTTGACCAGATATTGTTTTACTATCTGGGGATTCTATAGACGTGATAAAGAATATTTTGCTTTTATTTGCGTTACCTAGATTCATTGCTACACGTGTTTACATCAATCAAACATTATTTCAACCCACTGACACAAAATTCCTCAAATCCTGATCTATAAAAACAATCACCAAAATATATGATCTGACTATTTATGTGTACAGACTAATCTAGACTTGTTATAAATACCGTTTATTGCCCACAATCAAATAACCGAGACGTAAAGTTCAGTGAGTATGCTAATTAGCTGGCTCACTCATTAGTCTGGCCTTAGCTGGGGCACTACGAACGCGATACGAAATACTTATGACGACCCAGATCTACGAGAAGTTATTGGTATTTTTAATTGTGTATTACATTATTTGTAATGGTAAATGGGAACATGTTTTAGGATGGTGTCTTAGCGCTATTAATTTGTATGTTTGCATAACGGAGTTGACAGATTTATGGTTTTGATGAAAGAGTTTAATTAGAATTAATATTTTATTGGCGACATGAATGCAACATGCGGGTAATATAAATCGATTTATTAATTATGCAATGCTCTACATCGCTCATACAAAAATACTAACACTGATAACCATGTTTACTTAGTGCAGTGTTTTGACGATTTCAGACTATTAAGTGCAGGTACTTTTAATATGTTGTCTTTATGTAAGCCTGTGTTCTATCAATCTACGACTCTACGTCTGAACAAAGTTTATAATGAAAGTTTTAGTCAAGTTAATAAATAAATGAGAGACAGACAGGGAGTTTCTGTTTTTATGACAACTCTTTATCAATTGCGGAAGTTTTTAAAAGGCAATAGCGGAAAACAATACAACAGCATTTTCAGGATTTCTATTCCAATGTTTTGTTACACCGTGACATGTAAGGAAATAGCAAGCACTTGCACGCAATCACAAACGCTGATAATGAATGCTTTATAGTCTATTGTTGTTATTATTATAATAATTAGGTATACTTTGTAGGTAGGTACACCGCCTCTATGTCTAAGTTGTAAGGGCGGTTTTCATAGTGTAAGTGTTGCCACTGATGCCACTTAATGAGCTTGTTCATAAAATAAAACATACACCAATGAATGAGCAGACTACTTTAGTTCTTTTAATTGGGAACAGTCTGAGCATCACTAAAAGGGACATAGTTAATGGTATTGACACCCTACTTAAATTAAAATTAGGTAAATTAATATTATGTGCATTGCCATATTCTCATAGGTTATATGAGCAAGATAACAACTACATTTTTAGCTTAAATAACCTTATGCATATTTTAGCATGTCATCATAGTGACCGTTTATTGTATTTTGATACTAACAACTTAGTTAGAGATTTTGTTTTGACTCAGGAGCATATGTTTTTACCTAAGAAAAGCCAACATATATTAGCTACTTTATTAGCCTACAATATTCACGCAGTTATTAATGTTTTAACTGAGATTAGCTTAAGTGACGAAACAGTATTATCTAGTACTTCTAATAATACTGTAATAGATTCTTTAAACTTTTAGAATCGACAAAAGAGAAGCATAATAAGAATATTTTATTATATCACCAAAATATAAATCGCTTCTCTGGCAAAATCCTAGACGTGGAAATGTTAATAGATAAATATCATATGGATATCTTATGTTTTTGTGAAACCTGGTTAAAATCAGATAGGATGTTGTTTAATGTAAATGATTTTTCAGTTGCCAGTGCGTACAACAGGTCCTCATTAGGGGGTGGTACCTTAATATTATGTAATAGTTGTTTCAGATATAAGGAAAGGAAGGATATCACTGCTTGCTCTGTTGATCGCTTATGTGAGGTAGCATGTGCAGAGGTTGAAGGCCATACTTTCTTATGTGTTTATAGACCACCAGCCTCAAACTTGCCATCATTTTTGATATAATGGAAGAAATATTAACTAAACTTTTCAGAGATAATAAAATAGTTTTTGTTTGTGGTGACCTAAATATTGATTTATTAGTAAACTCACCGGAAAAATGTAAGCTCATCTCATTATTTAAATCATTCAATTTAAAATGTATATTTAATGTACCAACTAGAATAACAGCAACCTCAGCTACATGCATAGACAATGTATTTACTAATTGTAAAATAAAAGACTCGTCCCTAATTAGTGGCGTCAGATCTGATCATACAGGTCAACTTATATCTTTTGAATCAGATAAAAAGTTACGTTTAGATAAAACTATTCAGTTAAGACCTCTTACTAAAAATAAATTAAAAATGTTTAATAATAATGTTCTTACCAATCTTTCAACAGCTAGTTTTGATTCACAAGACCCCAATATAAACTACGGTACATTATTTTCTACAGTATGCCAAGAATTCAATAAAGCATGTCCTGTAAAAAAAGTAACAATCAATACTAAACCAAAATTTAATGAATGGGCCACTGCTGGCATTAGAAAAAGCAGAGATATTTTATATAATTTATATAACGAAAAATCATTGACTTCTGATGAAGCTGTTCATAATTATGTAAGAAACTATTCTAAGATATTTAAAAGAGTCTGCGCCCAAGCAAAATCTAAATTAATAAGTAACAAAATTAGTATCTCGAACAATAAAATCAAAGCTGTGTGGCAGGTAATTAATAAAGAAACTGGTAACACAAAACAGCGAGATCAGAATGAATTGTCTTTGAAAATCGATAATGATGCCATTTCAGATAAGTTAAAAGTTGCTGAGACACTAGAAAATTTCTTTACCAACATCCCAATAGAGGTTACGAAATCACTGCCTTCATCATCTATACTAGCTGAATCTCTTCTAAAAGAAAATTTCAGTAAGGACATTCCAAGTTTTGAATTCAAGCCCATTACTATTGTCACGATTAAAAAAGCTTTCAAAAGTCTTAACATAAAAAACACTGAAGACTTATGGGGGATTTCCGTTAAGGTCCTTACTGATATCATTGACACAATTGCCCCTGTCCTAACAGGCATATTTAATCAATGTTTAGATAGCGGTACGTTTCCTGATTTAATGAAACATAGTAAAGTAGTACCAATTTTCAAATCGGGTAGTAAGAGTGATCCCTCTAATTATAGACCTATATCTGTTCTACCAGCATTGAGTAAAATATATGAAAAAATCATGCTAGACCAGATGTTGTCACATTTTAATTCAAATGGGATTTTGCATAGTCACCAGTTTGGTTTCACGAAAGGTAGGTCAACGACTGACGCAGGAGTAAAACTCATCAGTCACATTTTAGAATGCTGGGAGAAGTACCAGGATGCAATTGGCATTTTCTGTGACCTCTCAAAAGCGTTTGACTGCGTTGACCACAACACACTGATCTGTAAATTACACCACTACGGAATTCGTGGCCAAGCTGCTGACCTTGTTCTTTCCTATCTATAAAATCGACGGCAAAAAGTAAACGTTAATGGGGCGACGTCCTCGGGGTCTCTAGTTAAAATGGGCGTGCCTCAAGGTTCAATTCTCGGCCCTTTCTTATTTCTCGTTTATATAAATGACCTTCCTTACATGATGGCTAACTTATCGAATATAATTCTATTTGCTGATGACACTTCTCTTATTTTTTAAATAGATAGAAAAGATACAGATGTCTTACATGTCAACGATAGTCTGGCTGTTCTTTCGAAATGGTTCGCAGCTAATAATCTTTTACTTAATGCGAACAAAACTAAATGTATTAGGTTCTCATTACCAAATGTACCTCAAGTAGGTCTAAATCTAAAACTTGATGGCAAAAAACTAGATGCAATAACGGAAACTGTATTTTTAGGAATTACTTTAGATTCAAAATTGCAATGGGGCGCCCACATTAGAACTCTTTCAGGTAGATTAAGTTCAGCTGCATATGCAGTAAGAAAAATAAGGCAGTTGACTGATATAGCCACAGCTAGGTTAGTATACTTTGCTTATTTCCACAGTATTATGTCATATGGCGTTCTGTTGTGGGGATCGGCAGCTGACGTAGATTCAATTTTCATTTTACAAAAGAGGGCAATCCGCGCTATCTATAAAATGGGTCCTCGCGTCGCGAGTCTCTTAGAAACAAATTCAAAGAAATTGATATACTGACTCTGCCTTCTCTTTATATCCTAGAAAATATTTTGTATGTTCGGAAAAACTTAGGACTTTTCAAAATAAGAAGCGATTTCCATAATATAAATACACGTAGTAGACATGAAATTGTGATACCCAAATTTAGATTAACTAAAACAAGCAAGTCATTTCTTATAAACAGTATCCGATTTTATAACAAGTTGCCAAAGTCGGTTACAGAACTTAGCGATGGGAAGTTCAAAACCCACATCAAACGTGTCCTTATCAAGAAAGCATATTATAAAATTAAAGACTACGTTGAAGACAAAGAAGTTTGGCAATAATTCCCTCTGCACATGTGGCTTGGGATGGTACCTCATTAACGGCAAAATATGTAAGATTCTATTAACTGCTCTCAAATTACCATGTTTATATTTTTGTTTTATTTACATTCTTCCTTGACATAATCATAATTTTATTTGACATTATATACCTACTATTTAATTTTCAACTCTATATTAGTGACTTTTGTGGACATGTTAATTATTCAGATTTGTTACAGTTGTAATAGCAATCATGTCATTTCGTTTAAAATTGTTTTTATTTTTATTAATTTATTTATCTTTTATATAGATTCTTTTCTATTTTGTGAATGTGAGAACGCTGTAGGCTTAGTGGACTGTAGGTACACTTGTTGACCATCTTCTATTTTGTTAAGTACATACTTGGTACTTGTTGAAAGACCTACACTGTCCTCGCATACCTAATAATACTGTATTTATTTTTTTTATTTTTTTCTGTAAGTATTGTAAAACCCAATTATTTTTAAAAGAGTAACCGTGGAGTTTCTTGCCGGCTCTTCTCCATAGGAAACGACCAATTGGAACCGTGCGTAGTTTCTGACGTTTCATAAGTGCCCATGTAGGTTTATGTGAAATAAAATATTTTGAATTTGAATTTGAATTTGATATGCGGTTGACTGTATCACAGGACTCTGTCGGTTCTTTGGAGTCAGTAAGAATGACTAATACTACTACCAACTATTACTAAAACTGATATTTTATAGGATGATATCAAGCACCGCAGGCAGTCTTTCGGCTGAAATGAATGATGATGTCAAGCAAGAAAGTAGTGATGTGAAAGTATTTAATCCGATTGTGTTTCTATTTATTTATTATTCTATTTCTAAATTCTAACATACTTGAAGCGACATTTCATTGGTCAAAGAAGGTGCTCTGAATATTATATTCCTAGCACTTGTGCTGGTCTGTGGTGGCCGGTGGCTAGGAACGTTCTATAAATAAAAAGACTGATATTTAGGACACAGTGACTAATAAAAAAACTCAGCTTGTGTCCCCTTATTTCACTCCTCACGAGCCATCCTCATGACCCTGTAGATAAATGTCGATTAAAAAAAATGATTCTCCTTTCCCTGTTGGTGTGTTTCCATGTTAGTATCGCATTGCATCGTACCGAACTCTAAAAAAAAAAGTGCATCTGAACTATCGGATATAGGTGAGAACAGTGCTATGCCATGTTGTGTCGTCAAGCCATCAAATAACTCCTCCTTAACGTATCACACCTTTGTATGTCCTGTTGCAACTACATCTTCAATTACCATATAATAGTGTTCACAAGTTGTTCAATGAATTACATTTGAATATCGTAATCCTTAACTATTTATGCTTACATAATATCATATGCTTACCATTTACGGATTAAGCGATTTCAATAATCTATTAATCATGTTATTATAAGCTCGTAAATGAATGTGGACCTTCTAATAGAGGTACGTAATGAACAGCCATTACGGAATTATACGGTTTGTAATAGGACCAACTTAGTGATGGTAATACGTTTGGTTACAGTAATATTGTCTTCTAATGAATCCTAAATGATCCTTTTACCTTATTATATCTTGGATAATTTGTCAATTTTGATCGTATTCTAAAGTGCTAAAGCTTCAAAGGATTACAGTAAACTACCAAGGATTGTTCCAAAGGCAATGCAGAAAGGAACAAAAGTTTTCGTGTATTTCGTACAAACAAAAAATATTTTCATCGTAATTATACCTACAGCGTCATCACGCTGTAGTACGTAGTGTACTGAAGAAAAGGCTAGGAAGATGATGATCTGCCTAGCCTTTTCTTCAGTTAATTGTAGTCACTATCACGACATGACCAACAACGCCTCCTGAAATATAATCGTACGAGTATCTTCAATTAACATATAATGGGTCTCCGCTGTTCTTCCAAGTAGTTGTATCAATCATATGTGTATGTTCACGCTCAATGTCGACCGGTGCTGGGCTGTAATCGACATTTCAATCTGTGTGTGACAGTGGATTTGCATATTCACTAAGCCTCTCTGTTCTTGAGGAGATTGCAGATAGTGTTAGCAAACGCTACGGATTAGCAGCAGCGTTTTACTTTTATATTTCAGACGTTCAAGTTACAACATTTCGCTTTCAGATTCTATTTCCTTTGTTCATATTTTGCCAGTATATACGGTCAAGGAGTGATAATGTTTAGCAATATTCAAACAAATTTCTTTTACCACATAGCTGACTCGTGTTACCTTTTTGAATTGTCATTTTTATTTATCAATATTTGGCAATGACATAATCGGAAAAATAATTAGGTACCAACGAGTAAAAATTTACCTAAAGGTGCTTAAAATATGCTTTAAGGATGCAGTGAATCTTCTAAAATGCATTTTCTCGAGAAAAGTGTAATAGCTACACCCTCTTTTTCTCTTTTTGCCATCCACCCTAGTGCCATTTAAATTAACACCTTACACATGCGTGATCATTACGTTTCTGTTGCAAGTGTACAATATCCTAACCACTACTGTACCCTTTAATTTGGCCTGCACTGTATGTAAATAGAGGCGGTTGCATGTTTAACATGTTTATATATTCATAGCTTTGTTTGTTAGTAACGCAAGGTTACAAATTACTTCTTTGTTCGATATTAGGTTAAACTGAGATAACGCTTATTATCTTAAACACACGATATGTTTCGTTTGATTTGCAATAGTTCTTTACTACGCCATTGTATAAGTTACATAAGTTTTGTAGAAAAATATTATTATTATTATTTCATGTTCCTGCAGCAGTGGTGGCCCAGTAGTATCGGCCCCGACTTACGAGTTGTGGGTCGTGGGTTCGAATTCAAGCAGGCGCTTTACTTTGTGTAAATAATTTCATCACCACTGCTCTCGAAACGGACATGCCGGTTTCCTCAAGATGTTTTCTTTCACGAAAGCATCGTGAGGAAACCGGCATGTCCTAGAACCAAAAATTCGAAGACATGTGACATCTACCAACCCGCTGGGCCCGCGTGGTAGATTACGGCCCACTCCCTCTCACAGAGAGGAGGCCTGAGTCCCAGCAGTGGGAACATTAATAGGCTGATTATGTTATGTTATGCCGCTAAGCAGTATTGTGTTTATGGCATAATATCTCCGTCTATAACCATAAAGCTTGAAATCCTCAAGTCTTCATTTTTTCACGTTTACCGATCTCTTAAAGAAGACTTACTTAACGTGAAAATTGAGAATCTCTTTATTTTGGGAATCGATTAAAAACAGAACGAAACTGTTGTGTGTTTTAATGTTCAAAGCAATGTTGATTATGACCCCTATCGAAGTAAGGTACTTGAACTGATTTATGAAGAAGGTCCATCATCTGACATTCATCTGATTATGTCCATTATGTTAACTCTTGTATAATAACTTATACAATTTGGTTAACACCTCTGCGACGGTGACACTGGCCCAGCTTCACTTAGTATTGTTAGACCAGGTCGAGGTGAGGTCGTCAATGTTTTGTTCTAACTGTTATCTGATATAAAGATTAGTTTGTATTGTTTTTGTAGCTGTTGAGTAACTTACGCACTGTTATTGAAGATTTTGATCGCTATTCCGAGGATTTATTAAGATTTGAGTTTAGTTACGGGCTTTGGAAAACGACCATTGTCTTTCATGCATTTTAAAGGTATTGTGAAAGGTGACTAATCTATCTCAAAATATTCATCAATAACTACAACACCATTTAAATGTTCACAAATGTTCAAATAATGTAATGTTCAAAATACCAAACGCAGTCGCTTCTAGGGAAATTAGCGAATTTTCAATGACAGACAATTCCAGTACTGATGAGGACATGTATAGTATATACCATGGAAAAGTCGACAAAAATACTGTTCTTAGTCAGAGATAAAATCAACATTTAATTAGTACTCTCTAGTAGATTATAGTTAACACCCTCATAAGACTTAATTAATTTATAACATAAATTCTTCAGCTCCATTCCACCTTCAGAACAGTCACACAATGGACAGAACAGCTTTATCCTCTCAATCAGTTCCCATACAACAACAGAGTCATTAAGTCCAGTCCGCTATTGTGGCTGTATGGAAATAGATGCCTGATACGACATATATTGTGTGTGAGAAATACTATAGATGTAGGTGCCACCTATTAAGCGGCTATGGGTGGACAATGTGGACATAGGCCAGTCCGAGGGATCTGTTTAGGTGTTATAGACTCTTATTTTCGTGAAAGGTTCAAAGTGACAGTATAAAAATGCTCAATGAATGAGACAAATCTTAAACCTCTTACGATTTAGATTTACTTTACATTATTCTTCAGAAGTGTCAAGTGGTTCTCTTTGACGTACCGCTGTGATAATATACATATTTGCAACGGAGACAATTTTAGGAAGAATTTGTGAGGAACATTAAGACGCAGATATATATGCCAGTGAACTATAATAATCAAATTATCTTTAAAATGGTGAAGGTTTCAGAAAAATACGCTTGATAGATTTTTCGTGATTCTCAGTTTATCCGCATTAGACATAATTTTACAAATTAATTTAACTATGTAATATAAACATAATCTAAAATATTACTATATAAAGTAAATGCTCTTATTTAACATTTTTTCCAAATCACTACTAATCTTCAATATAAAATCATTAAAAGTCGGTTATCGTCGCCTTAACGGTGGGTTGGTTCAACCGTAGTAATTGTAGAAAATAATAGGAAACATAATAGTGGGCGTCGAGACGGATGCCTAAAAATGACAGACAGCTGTAACCTGCCTGGCGTGATTATCAAACCTCATGCGAAGGCCTAAGGGAGGCTTACATTTAGCATTGGATGCTTGCTAGTCGGCTGTCATGTATGAATCTAAAACACCGGTAATCTCACATCAAAACGTTAAATTAACTATTACCATACGCCTGTTAACTATTACCAAACCATAACCGAAAGGTCGAAGTAACTGCTACAGTATATAATTTAACACTTCGGTACATAATAACCATTCTACACAAGTACATACAATGAACAGGCAGTCTTACGTATACTGTAATTTGTTTATTATATTTTAGTGCAACTGCTATTTATCTGTTTTTGCGTTTACTATGTAATTTTGGGTGCTACTTTAAATTTTGAAGGCGTTTATTTCTGTTTTTTTTGTGTCTACCAGTGTTTGATTAAAATACAAATAAAGTAATGCAATTTTGTTATATTCTATGTGTGAAATATTTCATAGGTAATCAAAAAGATATTAAATACTAAGGCCAAATATTATTTTGACATCGACGCTTCTCTACCGTACTGTCGTGGCGAGTACCTACCTAGTCAGAAGCCCAACCCAGTAACTGGGTTGTGGAGGTCACATGGGCAATTGCTCCATGTAAAAAATACTAGTATTCAGCTGCATTAGGTTAGACTGGAAGCCGTTCCCAACATAAGTCATTTATTCATTTGTTGGGAAAATATAGTTGGGAAAAGTCTAGGCTGTTAAAAAAAAAGACGTGTGGCACTCGGGGACTGCCCCGGCGAAGCTATTGCACAGCATTTTTTATCAACTTATGCAATTGTAAAATATTAACCCGAATACAAGAAATACATATACAATGATGACATTGACAGGAACTGTTATTCACATTTATAGTTTTTAAAACTTGACACAACGTAATGGCCGGGAACATCAAACTAATAAAAAGGTTTTAATTTAACTATTAATAGTCAAGGATCATTCGTCTAAGTAAATTTGAACTTTATTGTCAAACAGTTAAACATAATTTTCAATACAACACTCTCGTATCATTCGTCTAAGTAAATTTGAACTTCGTTGTCAAACAGTAAAACATAATTTTCAATACAACACTCTCGTTGATCATTCGTCTAAGTAAATTTGAACTTTGTTGTCAAACAGTAAAACATAATTTTCAATACAAAACACAAAGAGTGTTTTGTTTCTTATGTAGTATTTTCGTTACGAAATTTCTGGATTAGGTCTCCACGCTCAAGGCGTAGGATAGAAGCTATGCAATAGCTTAAAAACTAGATGATTGTAAAAAAACTTTATTTAAAAAGGCTTGACATAACCTTGACAAAACCATACCACATAATTATGGTTTTTCTATTACCAGTGAACACGAGAAAACATCGGAAATGTAACAAAATGAGTATCGCGTGACCAAAGTGTCTGCTTCCGGAGATCACAATACTGTGGGAAGCATAATGCAATACTAAATATTAATTATGATATTATTCCCGCTGTTTATTGTGATGACGTTGACAATGTGACAGTAATACGAGTACCTCTGTGATGGATAGCTGTGATAATTGTAATTACTAGGGAAAAGCGGAACTAATTATTTTTTATTTAATTTAATTTGTTTTATTGTTGAAAAAGAGAAAGATACAATAAAAATAAAATGCTACTTACAATTGCTTTCCTCACATTGTGTTAATATAATTCTTGTGCGATTGAAAGCTGGGGTTTAGACGAGATCTAATTGATTAGTCGTTGGGTTTTTTATATTCTTTCATGATAAACATTGGTTTGAGTTTATAGAGCTTACAGAAATAGGGGCTGTTCCCCTATTTCTGTAAACTGTACTGTACGTCAAATTAACCGAAAGACTTCACAAATGCGATTGGTAATTAATCAAATAACTGAATCAAACAAATCAAAGATAAAAATAAAAATCTATTTATTAATACGTAAAGCAAAAACTTTGTACCCCTTTTACGAAAATTACGCGGACGGGAAGGAGTGCAGAAAGCTAATATTTTTATAATGTTTGACACACACACACTCTTTTGTTTATGGTTAAATATGGGCTACCTTAGAATGATGATATGACACGTACAGTTCGCGTCAAATAACTTTGCCGCTCTGAAGTTAGGTTGCGCATGCGCGCTGGCATGCGCACTACTGTTTTTTAAGGCAGATTGACTACTGCTCAGTCATTTGTAGCCTACTTCAGAGCGGCAAAGTTATTTGACGCGAACTGTAGACAGAGTATATGACAGTATGGAATTTGTATATTATATGTATACATGCAATTAGTATGAACTATCTTAAACTAACATATCAAAATTAAAATTTTAATGTATTATGGTCGAAATTCGACCACTGGGCGACCACTGGGCGACCATCATCATCATCAGCCTATTAATGTTCCCACTGTTGGGACACAGGCCTCCTCTCTGTGAGAGGGAGTGGGCCGTAATCTACCACGCGGGCCCAGTGCGGGTTGGTAGATGTCACATGTCTTCGAATTTTTTGGTTCTAAGACATGCCGGTTTCCTCACGATGTTTTCCTTCACCGGTTTGAGAGCAGTGGTGATGAAATTATTTACACAAAGTAAAGCGCCTGCTTGGGTTCGAACCCACGACCTACAATTCGTAAGTCGGGGCCGTTACCACTGGGCCATCACTGCTCTGCGACCACTAGTTAAAATAAATGGAAAACCAAAATAAAAAACGAAAGAAAAAACAAAAATACCTCACATAAGTGCTGTGAACAACTCTTATAATAACCACAATACCATATAATTTGCAACAACAACAAAGGCAGCCGACGTTGTATTAAAATTGCAACAACCTTGGCATGGCGTGACAATTATCGTGATCATCATTTTATATGAACACCGGATAACATTAGTACCCTGGAAGTAAATGACGAAACACGCAAAGCTTTGTGTGCTAAGTATAGAACTTATATAAGGAACCTACGTCTAATAAGTTAAATAATTATATATGTCGATTATGAAGCCTTATCATTCTCTTGCTTTTTGAACGAGCTACAAACTCGGCTTCTGTAGTGCCTTTTGATTCTAAGTACAATCACAGATTATGGGACACTCCACAAATCATTTAAATAAAAAGCTACTCTTGCTACGACACAATAAAGTGCATTCAGGTCGCACAGTGCTTGCGGGAAAGTCTTAAAGAGTTACCGTGGCCGCTGGCAACGTACAGGCAACTGAAGGAACACGGGTGGGTTTTAGTCAGTAAGAGTCTGACACGCCCTCACGCTTTGCCCAGAGCGGGAGAAGTTATTTGATGATTTCCCACACAAAAAAAAGGTCGCACAGCGCTAATTACCTACAGTTATATTCACTTAGAAGTTGCCTCTGTTTCTATCGCGTAACTCTGAGATCTTCTGACTACGTTATACTTACTGAATTGACCCAGCAAGGCGGGCCCGCCGCGTATGTGTAGCTTCATACCTAAATTGCGGAGTGTTCTATCTGTATTCATTGGTGGTACAATACCATTTGTTTTTTTCTGCAGTGTTACAGGATATAATATACACTGTAGAACTTATCGTCTAGGCAGGCAATAATAGTGACAAATAATTACAAACTGCAAAACTAGGGAAATATTATTTACTAAATGAACTCATATTTTTTCACAGCTAAAGGCCTATTCATAATGAAAATTGATTTCATAATAATTAAACTATTGTATTGAGCCTCATTCTCATGGCGCATCAATTGAAGTTCAATAGCGTTTCATTATTATTTTAATTTATAACCTTTTGTTGGTTCTTATGATTTGATCATACAATACACCTGATTGACAAGAATAGCCCGTCTAATAATAATTCCTCGAGAATGAAAGATATATTTCACGAGAATCAAAGAAATATTCCATGACAATAAAAAAAATCGTAGGCGATCTCCGCAGCGTCTCGCCGCCTACATGTATAAGCCACACTTCAATATTTATAAAAACCTATATAGTTTATATATTATAAGTTAATGTTCCCGTATTGATAAAGCCAAGGGATTGGTGAAGTGATTCAATACCCATCTTGGTTCCCAATTCTGTCGGTGAAGTCCGTTTATTATGGAGATGTCGGAATGAAGTCGGTTAAAAGAGATGTAAGCTTCACAGCAAGGTTACTTAAATCACTTAACTTTAAAGATTACCAATTGTGTTCAAGTTTATTGCTTGTATTTTGCCAATGTTCATGAAGTGCCGGAATGAATGGCGATGTAAGATTTATATCTTTGCGTATTGGACGTCGCCTGAGGGCATGATATGCTTCGGACCAAGATAAATGATTCCTATCATAATAGGGACGTGCGAGGGATTTAATTGCATTGTTAATTGGTTCTAAATGATTTATTGATCCCAAACTTTGAATACTGACAATGCTCGAATTACTCAACAAAATATTTTTTTGCGCAATTCCAACAACGAGTTATTTTATAAATGAAAAACCGAGGATATAATTGATTGTGACATTCGTGAGAAAAAAATGATTATAAATTAATTTCTGGGCGTGTCTTTATAACGGACATGCGGTAATTTATAATGACAGCAACTTGTAAATCGTGAAAGAGAAAGCATTTCAATTAATTACTGTCAATATTAATTTGTCATTGCAAATTGAAATCGTGTAATGGATTTTTTATTACATACTATACAAGAAAAAATATTGCTCATGTATGGGAATGACAATGATGAGATTGCGAATTTCTATACATATACGCAATGAATACGATAGTATGCTTCTTGAACATTTTTTTTTTATTTATTTTACTATTGAGGATGCTTACTCAATAGCAGGTGCTTTTCCTTCTTCGTCTAGCCTTATCCCAACATTCCCAACTATGTTGGGGTCGGCTTCCAGATTAACCGGATGCAGCTGAATACCTGTATTTTACATGGAGTGACTGCTTATCTGACCTCCACAACCCAGTTACTGGGTAATACGATACCCCTTGGTAATACGGGTTTCTGACTACTCGTAACGACTGTCAAAGATCCACAGCCGGTTGACAGCCGGGACGCGGCTTAACGTGTTTCCCGAGGCACGGAGGGGTTTTGGTATGTAAAGATGGTCATCCATCCACGGAACAACCGCGGCAGGCGTAGCTTAACCTGAACGATTGACCCATGCGGCTGTTATTACTTAGCCACAACTTCACAAGGTGCTTTTCCTTCTAGCTTAACCTGAACGATTGACCCATGCGGCTGTTATTACTTAGCCACAACTTCACAAGGTGCTTTTCCTTCTTCTTTATCATAACACCACCATTCAGTATCCACTCAGCAAGGGCACTACCAGTTTATTCATCTATCATTACAAGTACTCGTGTGAAAAGATTTAACTCGACCTTAATTCAATGTTCTCATGTTTGTAGATCATGTTACGATAAGCCCATTGCTAATGCCTTGTTTGAAATCAATTAATGCTCAGTTAGTAGATCAATTCCGTTGTGAATTTGACAAACCAATGCTGCTCTATATTTAGGAGCATGTAAGTAGTTCCGTGGTACTTACAGATCATGTAGCTTCAGGCAGTGCTACACTTGTTTTCGATGCTATTTATTAAGTTCTAATCACCTTGTTTAGAATGTTAAGTATATAGGTGTCTGACTATAGGTAAAAAGTGGACAAACCGGTCCATACGCCCGGAGACAAAACTGATGCTGAAAACACCCAAAAGAGCTTTACTTTATCCATTATTTGTGATATGTTTGGATCAAAGTAGTATTTATGTAGGTGCTCATAAATGATTTAACTGTTTTGATGTTGCACGACTTGACTAGCTTTATTATTATAATTTTTTTTTTTTTTTTTTTTTGTATCTTTTCGTCTACGTTTATCTTATATTACCCGACTACGGCAAAGCCAAAAGGAAGAGTTATGATTTTAGCAGTCTAGGTTTTACAAACTAAAAATGTTTTAAGTATGTCGTTTTCTTGGTTTGCAATACGCTGTTAACGGACATTTTGTCAACGCAAAGTATTTGTTACTAGATGTATACATGTGGAAGCTTGTAATTAGCAAATTTTCCTACTTATAACTGATGCTTATAACTGTGTTATTAGACTGTAAGCTTTCTGTAAAATAAAATAAATAAATAAGACGTATCTGTGTCAATGACTGACCTTAAACGTGTATTTACAAACGTCGTTATCTTGACTGTCATTCACCAAGTTTTTCCCAACAATGCCTCAATTATCCAGATGCGTCTATTATCATCATCATTATCAATTTGTATTTTAATTCCTGCATTTCCGATTCCTCCCACACACATTGCACATAAGTCATGATCATTATATTCTGTCAGTCCCCAATTATCAACGGCCATTTTGATTTATAAATGACTTACGCCTTGAATATAACTGCGATCTAATGAGCATGTCATTTAAGTATTAACATTAACAATATGATTATGTTTAATATAATAAGAAGGTGGAATGAGGAAATGTAAAGTATCATTGGATTATTTACCATAAAGGATTCAGATTTATGTTAATTAAAGCGAATAAATAATTTACACCGTCTTAAATAATCACAGATTGAAGACGAAAGAACTGATTGAACTTTATCTTATAAGTGGAAACGGACTTATTATGAGTACAAAATATCAGAAAGGGCAGGATACAAGTGTTTTGTTTCCTGCCATTGACTTTTGTAACTAGGATGAGAACGAAGCCAAAATGTCGATAAGCGGAAGGCTTGATGAGAACTTTACTGCACGAATTGCCATAAATGTGCTGTTTTATGAACTTGTGCCTTTGCCAAATGCTTTTTCAATCATTAGTCATTACTCATGAATGCTGTGGTTTCATTTTCAATTCTGGCCAAATGGGTATCATCATTGTAATGGTCTGTAGTATAGTGTAAGCCTTGAACTGATAGATATAAAGCTTCAAGTAATATTAACATGTTTAAATAACGCTTTATCAGGCAAAAGATGAGACTGAAGTATTGCTTGAAATATTGATAAAAAGCTTAAAGCATGAATGTAGCAAAAGTTATAGGTGTTTTATTTGTAATACTAATACAACTTTTAGAGAAGACAGGATGAGAAGAATAGATGCTGTTTGATAAGAACCGTTCTTTGAGATAGATTGATAGAATATGCTAATCTTGTAAAACAAACTCAGAACATGCTTTTGTTAGACCTCAACCATCAACTCTTAAACAATTTTTATACTTAATAGAGGTTAAAAGATTACACAAATCTTTAATAGTTTTGTGTAATTTTTAAACCATAAAAATGTTGACTAATCTAAACAATATGACATTTGCAAAGGATACCACTTATTGTTTAACTTTTAGTTGTAATCTTCTCGGAAATCTGAAATTAAATAATTATTGTACGTGCAATATCAATATTAGTAATCGTTAATTATTGTGGAGGCGTGCCCGGCCTGGGAGTTAAATGTCACGTCCTACCACTGTTCTGTTGGCAATATCTGATAAATAGATTGTGTGTTAGTGAAGGCGAGTTGGGGGCAAAGGTAATCATTTATTTGGTACTAGGTTCTATTGTTTTATTTACGTGTGTACTTTCTGTAGCATCCACTGTTCAGTGTTGATTTTGG
The DNA here is from genome assembly GCA_948150665.1 of Conistra vaccinii. Classification (NCBI taxonomy): domain Eukaryota; kingdom Metazoa; phylum Arthropoda; class Insecta; order Lepidoptera; family Noctuidae; genus Conistra; species Conistra vaccinii. The sequence continues at coordinate 1,205,650 of OX411321.1, forward strand.
CCGAATACCTGTTCAGAATTTTGTTTTCATATTTCTAGGTTGATTCCGTAGTTTAGTAAAAGTGGTACATTTTCATGAACCTACCTAGAATACTTCCTTAAAGTATGTCCCTGGTTTAATTTACCCATAACAACCTGTAGATTATGATTTTCTACAATTTGGGAAAGTTCTTCGAGTTGATGATTACCGAATGGCGTGGGCATGATCTGACCATTGGTAATTTGGTCTAGCACAGATCTTTACAAGTAAGTATGATAGATAGTGCACAACTATCTAGAGAGATGATGAGGAATCAGTATCAGCTTTAGAAGTTCATGATTATGAACATCCGTAATATCATAAATTTTCCAAAATAGACGTCTTGTAGGTACAATTCTCCTAGCCAAGTCATTATCATTTTGGTTGGTGGTAGGGCTCATTCTAAGTCCGTGTGGCGAACTACCACCATCTTATCTAAGTCTGTCGCCATAACAACAGTGTTAACAGCATTGTTGTGTTTCGGCAGTTAGTGACAAGATAGTCAGTTCCTCTGTGGTTGAGGATTCCGGGTGACGCTCGCTTCCACCTTCGGCCTGATCATCACTTACCATCAGGTGAGATGCAGGCAAAGGGCTACCCCGTTTTAGGTAATTTTTTTTTTTACAGTTTTTACAAGTTTCTTACCAAGTGCTAATTAAAGTAAATGAGTATCACTTACAAGCAGAATCTCATAACCACATTACTCCACAAGTCCACAGTTACAACATCACTATTTAGTGAATGTTCTATGCGACAACTTTCCTCGCGAAAGTGCGACGTCGCTTGCTTATTCATACGAGAAGCCTCTTGAGTATCATATTATGACTGTTTAGGTATTATTAGCTAATGTTACGAGCTTTCACCCGCTGCTACTCTTGCTGCGTTTTGTGTATTTATGATAATTTCTCTTGTTTCAGGTAATGTGTCCAGTGTTGCAGTTACTTGCAGTCTACATCATCATAATCAGCTCGTAAAGTTTTATTGCCGTCCCAATGAACGGTCAAAGGAACGTTGTACAATCACCAGACATATTATTGACTGGATTTTGTTGAACGCAGTTTGTTGTTATTAGAAGACGGTGTTGTCCTTCTTTTTGAGGTACTTCCATAGTGTTCTTTTCCTGGATGTGAAACGTTTTTAAAGGTTCATGAATTGCTGTTACTACACTGACGAGCAATATAAAAAGTACAAAGTGCCAAATAAATCTAAATATCTCTTAAAACACACTATTTTTTTTCTTGAAAACAGTTTTATAGGTGTTTTTATGCGCTGTTAAATACACTTGAATGTTCCTTTTCACTTCAAAAAGCTATTTTGCACGGTTTCCGAAATATTTCATAATACGTTAGTGTCTTTGTCTTCTGGGCAATATTTTCTACACGATTTTTTGCGCTCTTTTTAGTTATTTTACACAACAACCTGTGTTAAGGTGACGTATTTGTAGTCATCGAAGATGTTATGTTACAAATTAATAATAAATGCCAAATTATTATAATAATTATGAGCCGTAATAATTAGTTCTCATACCTTACTACGTTACAAGAACCACCAATGAAGTGCCTACTAAAATAACCTCTTACACAATAATAATATAAATTCCATCGGATACGTTTGTGGGCGACCGACCAACAGGTGAACGAAATGCCGATAAGGCACGAATCCAAGTAGCGATTGTGTCGAAGCAATATAATTGTCTAGCTCCTAATTTATTTGTTATAAAGATAAAGATAAAGGTGTAGCCAGACTGCGGTTGATCGATGACGTCGACGGGTGCAGTGTGATGCATGGCAACTGGATTATCGACGATCGACGATGACTGTATCATTCGACGCCGATCATCATCATCATCATCAGCCTATTTATGTTCCCACTGCTGCGACACAGGCCTCCTCTCTGTGAGAGGGAGTGGGCCGTAATCCACCACGCGGGCCCAGTGCGGGTTGGTGGATGTCACATGTCTTCGAATTTTTGGTTCTAAGACATGCCGGTTTCCTCACGATGTTTTCCTTCACCGTTTTGAGAGCAGTGGTGATGAAATTATTTACACAAAGTAAAGCGCCTGCTTGGGTTCGAACCCACGACCCACAACTCGTAAGTCGGGACCGTTACCACTGGGCCACCACTGCTCCGACGCCGATCCCTAGTGTGTAATTCACTAGAAAAAATATTTTGATTTTAAAGAGTCTCCATGAAGTCTCTTAACCATTCTTCTCCATACGAACCTACTACACTTTGGAATGAGCAACTAGCTTCATCTTTCTGAATGAACGACTCCTTTGACAATTCCAAAGTGCTTGTAAATGGTGTAATTGAAAAAAATGCTTTTAGTTTGAGTTTGTGTCGGTCGGTCGTTTGTTGATAGACCATCGATAGATATATACTATATCACTATAACGAGTAATAATAATATGTTTTGAGTTTGGCGATCAATATTAAAGCGTTGATCCATCGCAGTCTGGTGGCACCTTTAAATTAATTTATGTGGTAAACGATATGCGCCTTATCGTCGATGAAATTGTAGGAAACAGCTCGGAATTACGATCGAGGTAATCGGTCAGAGGTTGATAATGTTGTGCCTAGTTACGTTGCTATTTTATCGACTGTGGACTGGAGCTAGTTACCCTTTTACGCAATGGACTTTCACGTCCCAAGCAGAGTAATAAATAATGACCATGTTCTTGGTTTGAATAAATTATAAAGTCTTGCTGGTTGCTTGCGAAAGCTCTAGGTACTTTCATATTAGATTTAGATTTACATGTAGGATCCAGCACTCGTTATACCTGTAACCATTGCTTGTGATAGTTTCCTTTTAACAGTTCAATATTGTTGTTTACATAGCTTGCATTCAAATTTCATATTTGAACAGATTAAAATTTTAAAACTAAAAAAATATAAATAAATATAAAATAAGGCTGAGAATCGGAATCGGAACTTTTTGACCGCTCATAAATTGTCATAGTTCTTACAAATTGTAAGTATGGAACTAAATTAGACAGTAGTGTAGTGAAGGCCTCTTTATTTTTAACTTTGCTTGACAAAATCGTATGCCTCTTGCTTAGTATATCCTATGTTCTCTATAAAATAGTCAATAAAATGACATCAGAATCAAAGTATTTCATATCTGAAATCTGACATCATGAACCTAACAAACAATTTTGTCATAGCTCACACTGTTACTTTGAATTCCTTCACTTGTATTTATTGCAGGTCGTGCTCGGTCTGTCGTACTCTATCAGTAAATATCTGTTAGTTGAGGTCATTGGGATAATGCATGCGAGCTATAGTTGCTTTCAGATTTACGTGGACATAACTGAACGTGCTAACTAAAGTTTTACCTATAATTAAACAGGACCTACGACTTCAAAAGCCTTTATCATCATCATTTCAGCTGGAAAACGTCCACTGCAGTGCTGTACGTACATAGGCGTTCCCCAAGAGTCACCACATTGACCGAACCTGTGCTTCTCGCACCCATCGCATTCCTGCAACCCTATAAAGGCCTCCTGTCCACTTTGTGGGAAGCCTTCAACGGTGCGCCTTCCATAGAAGCATTCATCTAGATCTAGTTAATTCGTTCATGTATTTTGTACTTTAGAGCTACGGTTTTGTCGATATATTACCTCCACCTCCCAGCAGCTCTCTGTATTGGAAGTTTTCATATTATTCTTAGATAGTTCATGTGTCACAAGATGCGTAGTTGTGAGTTTCTACTGTAATCTATATAAAAATCAATTGCTGTGCATTAGTCTCGCAAAAACTCGAAAATGGCTCGACCGATTTGAAAACTTTTATTTTTTATTTTGTTCGCCTCAATAGCTTTATACCAAGGCCTTAATAGGAAAATCCCAAAGGAACAACAGAAAAGTAGTAATTTGGTCTCAAGTGGTACGCGGTTCACAGGGTCATCTAGTGATTTTATACAAATAACACTACAACGTCAAACTGGATACACCAATTTATTTGTCAAGTTTTTTGTAGCAACTTTGGCTGTTTGCAGAACGCATCTCTTTTGCTTTTCGTCATGAATCAATACCTAGTGGTCATTGCCAGTCCATGTTTTTTGGAAAGGGTTCCAGGTCGATTCGGTTTAATACAAAGCTATATTTACCTCAGTTGAGGAAAACAACAAAACATTTATGAATGTAATCCTGCAATACTGCGAACCGTCCATTTTTCCCTACACTAGATTATAATGTTAGTGCAATTGTCATGCGTCGCACGCGGGATCAATAGGCTGTTTGTAAGCTTGAGAATGAGCTCTGTGGTATACAATTTACATACATTATCTGTTACAACTATTTACAACATAGAACGCTATGTTATTGTGATATTGGTATTTATGAATCGGTTGGAATCAAAAGGATAAGTAGGTACTAGTGTTGTTATTTATACCCCAAGCTGTTAATTTTTTTTATAAAATTCTGTTAGCACTTTGCTCTGCGTTTTATATACTTTTTCGCTAGGTTTAGTGTGGGCAATTCTTTTTTAAACTTTGTTCTGGTATCTTGAATTTTTTCTCTTCGTAGCTCATAGGATCTTCCTACTAAACTCTGTAAACGATGTTCTCTTTGTTTTCAGTGTCTCGAGGTGTTTTAGACTTTTATAGGACTTTTATTATTCGTAGTTTATAGGGGACTTTTGACCTTACATCTTCATATTTACTTATTGTAAGTGAAGGCATAGGGGGGGTGGGGTAGGCTTGTTGTAGTGCATAAGGACGTGTGGAAGTGATTGTAAGGTTACGTACTGTAACACAACAAACACAAAGTTGTAACACAACTACTTACACAGTATACATAATAATAGCCACACTAAACTAAGCCCAATTAATGTGGATAAAATCTACAACAATGATTAATTATTCAACTTTCGCCGCTGATCGCCTCAGTGCGCTTTACGCCAATTAACTCAGACTCGTGACCAGTCTAACTTTATTATAATTATTTTACTTTACACCGAAAGGGAGTAAGCAGAGACTATGTGAATGAAGGAGATATAGAATGTCCCATAGCCTTTGCCTACGGCATCGCCCGCGTGGACGTTAGAATTTATCGTTAGAAAGTAGTACTGGGATAAGAAGTATCCTATGCCCTAACCAGATAATAATCTACCTATGTGCCGAAGCTGCTAAGCTGCTAAAGCGTGAAAAGGCAAAAGACACAAACTTACTTTCGCATTTATAATATTAAATATGGATGACACAAGATTATACATTTTGTGGTCGAGAACTACACAACCATTGCAGTAATTGGGTCAAGATTTATGTGGTTTCTTGGTCGGTCAAAGCCTCTTTGGAATGCATTCAATGCATATGTCCTGAATATATTTGGGATATAAATCAGTTTATCAAATTAATTATCAATGAACAAGTTTGGAAAAACTTTAACCGCCTTATTCATACACACGACAATACTCGTAATAAAATTTCATGCAATAATTGCAATATCCTTCATTTTTGGAGCTCTCAGCTCAACTTAGCTCGGAATATTTTTTTTGTAAATGTAACAGTCAGTTTGACATGTATGCAGAGTTGTTATAACACGACTCCTAATAACCTACAATTTCCTTTCATACCTAGGGTATAAAGGAACTAGCCTAGACTTTCTATTGCACAACAGTAATTACAAAACCTTTGTGAACTATACAAAGGCTAATATAACAACCATTGTGGTAGCGGAACTACATAACACTAATGGTCAGTAGAATTCAATCACATTGCTTTATTCAACTCAGTTGAAATGAGGCTAATAGAGGATTATCTAAGACTGAACTATAATGGAAAATAATGTTAGTCGTACCTACTAGTAAGTAGTCTATAAAAGGAAATTGAAAAGCAATTTAAAAGGGTCATTTGTGATAGATTGGATTTGGACATTTCGATTTCGGAGTTTTTGTATATAAGAGTTTTTTTTAAAGTAATTAATGAATGCGTGGTGATCGATATTCTTATAAATCACAACACAATACTTACTGTTAGAGATCTAAGCTGTACATATTTGGGAAAAGCTTATAACTATTAAACCGGTAAAATAAGAATAAAGAATTTCTTTATAAAACCTCTGCCTAATCCTTAGGGACACCAGACGTGATGTTATTATACGTGTGGTGGATTGTGTGAGGAGCGATATGAAAGAGAAGGGAGTGATTGATAGCTTGACGGTTGACAGGGGAGAGTGGAAGAAGAAACCGTGTTGCGCCGACCCCAAGTAACATGGGACAAGCACAGCAAGATGATGATGAAGAGCAATAGAGCATAGAAAAGCTTTTGAGCTGCTCTTTATTAGGAGCTTAGCCTTTGCTAACCTCATGAAAAAGACGAGCTCTTTGAAGAGCTTAGCTTTTTTGGCCCTCCAAACGACACAAATCTTGCAACATTTCAGAATGTTCTTTAAATATTTCGTAAACTTGCCAGGAAATTATAATCCGCCATTCCTTTATAAATAAATGTCGCAATACCATTGTGGATTAGACTTACCAATTAGACTGCGTTTCCACCTGCCAATCCACCCCGGTCCGAGTGGCCTTTTGAACATTTTTAATTTCATGCTGACTGCGTTGTCTAAGATTTGTGTTGCAACGAGTAATGGCGTCCTGTTCACAGACTTATAAAGATTGGTGACTGGTTTGTGTGAGATTAAATTAGGAATATTATTTGTAATATATAAAACTCTATCTTAAATCTTGTGAGCTAAGTGGTACTGAATGATCGATGGTTTGGAAAAGGTGATGTTAGTGATAATGGTGATCTTGTTCCAAATCTTGATACCGTCAGGTTTATCATAGATCCTACCAAATTTATTTCTTAAGATAATTTTTCAATCCTCTTGCGTATGCAATATTGTCCATGTTGACAGAAGAACAATAATAATTGCGTTGGTTTTGTTTTGAGAAGATGGATTTCCAACAGAAACGTAACTTAAATATTTGTAATGAACATTGTTCAAACTTCAAATCGAAAGGCATTGTGTAGCGGTCTTCATTATTAAGTATAATTATGTACAAAGAGACAATAAATAAGTATAAAACAGTGAACTGAATCTATGACAGGCTGAGGCAGCAACTAGTGACAGTAATGTTTGCACATATGCGTGCGCGCAGGCGCAAGGCGACGCGACGCGGTGCATAGGCGACCCCATTGCCGGTCACTGCACGCGGGTAGTAGATGCAGGTGCTCCTAGGGATGTGGCGTTATCGTGTCGATAAATGAGCAGTATCTATGTGTGACTCTTGTATAAAAATTATAAGTAAAAATTATTTAAATGGAAATGGATAAAATTGGATATAACATTCTCATTTTTATTTCACACTTCTAGCTGTATCTATTGTATGTTGTATGTATTTGCGCCATTCTACAGAAATGTGTTTAATAGTGTTTGTAAATAAATGCAATACCAACTAACGTTTTGCTTAATTCTAGCTCAGAAATTTTGATCTTTTCTTTAATTACAAATTCAGTCTTGATTGATCTTGCGCATCTTCAAAGATCAGATTACTATCTATAATCACTCATATCGTATTACATTCGTCATTAATGTCAGGGTCAGTCAGATTTAATTAATCTACTGACTGACTTCGAAAGTCCCGTAATTTTTTATTTAAAAAACATGTTTACGTTCTACAATCGATATTTTCTAACGCTTTTCCAACGCTACAGTAACGGTGCGAACAGCCACCTACTACTGTGCGATTGTGAGCTAAAGTACCTCTCTAATAGTGCGCTCTACTCACAACGTCGAATAGACGCACTATAGACTTTCAGTTAAATGTGTTAGGGCTGGCGCTCACTGGCGGGCTGGCCGCACGGCACAGCAAGGGATATTTTATGCAACAAATAGAAATATAACTACTTAAAAGTATGACAATAAAATTTAAATCAGAGATTCCGCAGTATCCTTGGCATGCCGCGGGTGCGGTGACTTCTATAGGCATCATCATTGAAATTTCAATTTTATTGTTATACACTTATGTTATGTCGCATAAACATCCTTTCCCGTGTCATGCTGCCAGTGAGCGCCGCCGGCCCTTAGTGTATTTATGCTCGTTGTCGTATTGACTACCTTATGGCCTGCGACTGTAAGCTTTGCTGGTTGCTTGTCTTATGAAACTGGTCTTGGTTGCAATTTGTTTCTCCATTTTATGGAGACTGTTCTATTTAATGTCTATTGACTACCGGTCAAATTTAATCTCTGGGTGGGCTTAGATCTGTTGCCGACCATTGGTTAATTTACTTACTTAGGTATACTCCATTTGAAATAAGATTAGACATTTAAACAAACCTTTTTTACAGTCCGTTCAACCGATTCAGACTTCTATAGCGTAGGTATAAGGATGGCATTAAAAGCAAAAAAGTGGTTACAATACCAACTGCACACTGCAGCACTGTGTACTGCAGTTGCCATTTGTCAAGTCACCAACGCAATAGAAGTCAAAATCGGTTGAACGGACTGTAAAAAAGGTTTAGTTCAATGTCTATATATCTTATTTCAAATGGAATATAGTTGAAATGCACGTCGCACATCACACGCGCTTCAAGAGATAATCAGTCATTAAAAGGGTTTTTTCTTGGTTAATGAGCAATGAAAATGTCTTTATTTCAAACATGTCACTTTCTGCTTACAGTTACTTTTTCTCGCATTGTTCCCACAATTTCTCCGAACAGATTTCAAACTGTCTCAAGAAAAAAGCGATACTAATGAATTAATTCAATCACAATGATTACAATTAAGGCATACCAGACATTACCAAACTTAATTGTAATACGTTTCGTTGTATAAACAATGCGTATTCTGTGCAATGGTGTATATTGCGAGGTTTTTTGCCAAATTGCGGAAAAAGGAATGCAATCTAGTGTTACGAATGTATCTGTGAGAACTGGCGAACAATTATACTGGGAATATGTCAGTTGGCAGGTGCAATGTTGGAGCCAACTGTTGAACCAATATTGCGTATTTGGTCCCATTAAGTTACCTAAGGAACTCCACCGACAATTTCAACATACAGAATGATAACAAAAAATAAATTAAACCATGCAAATAAAATACTTTGCGTGTTTTAAAATAATAGAGCATCGTAAATTATTCTAATCTCTTATTTTTTTAATAAGATAAAGTTCAACTGATTTCTCATGACCATATTATTCGGAAACTTTTATCCTGTTCACATAAAACCTCAAAATAGTATGTTTGATTAAAACAAATGCATCCCTTAAATTGAGTGCCTTTAAAGTTTACAAGAAAATATTAAAATATGCGTAAAACGTTAAATTCATTGCTTCCTTTACAAGTTTCTCATAATAAATATTTTTCACATTAACTGAAGGGAAACTGTTTCTCATGGCGTAAGTGTTCAGAGAAATCTAAGGCAGGATGTAAGGGAAATAAAACCTGACGGATTTAAAATTTAATTACCATTTTGAAACGTACTTTAAGTCTTAGTGCACTCGGTTGTAGACCAACTGGTTTTACTGGATGCAAATTAGTTATAATTTATTAATGTAGTTAACGCTTACTTTGTATCATGCTGGTTTCCTAGGTTTTCTGAGATGTACTACATTTTGCATGTGGTTTTAATCAATTGTTAATTTTATTGAGAAAACTAAACAAAAATAAGTGAATACTTATTAATCGGATAGATCAGCTCTTTCAAAGACTTTTTTGGAAATCTAGAAAATGATTAAGCAAGATTTGCTTTACTTATACTTAGGTACCTTAATATTTGTAGAGTGTAGGTATGTTAGGCTATCACAGGAAAATTCTGTTTTATGTATAATAAAATACGAATTAGATTAAGTTTATCAGTCGAATAGTCTCAAATATAAACCCTTTACATCCATGTTAGACTAAAATACTGAATCCAAATCCCCGCTCAAAATAGTCATTCTCATTAGGACATTTGGTAGTTGACCGTTCAGGTTAGGCATTTAGTGTAGGTAAACTAGAGTGGTCCAGTCACTGGCGAAAGGCACATAGCTCGGATTCTACGTTAGACGATCTAACTGACCACCTAATTTGGAGCGTTAAAATGTTGCTTTGCTTATTTTGGAGCTGCGTCAATTTGGATGTTATGGTAAAGTTTAGTGTTGGTTTAATATTAAATAAATTATTGATCGAGTCATTTTGGTGTAATTTCCTCTAGCTTGGTATAATATTATATTGCTCAGTAGATGGGCAGTATTCACACTATTTAATGTAATTATTTGACAACAGGCTGTTATCTAGGGTCCGTGGCTTAGGCCCCCAGTGGTCGAGGCACCTGTGGCCGACTCCCCCGATTCGATACAGTATAACAACTTCTGGTCAGTAAAGAGATCATAAACGAAGAAACAACTAACTAGCGCGTGTTTAGTTGCTAATGAAGGCACAGTTTCTTTATTTTGTGTAATTTCACATGCGTCATATCAGTCAAGACAACCTGTCTTTTTCTTTTTACCGCAACAAAAATATACACACGAGATATCCTAGTTTTCCTATTTCACGTACATTTCAGTACATTTGTTACACTCAGCAACATTTTAGTATTTCGTTACGAAAGGTAAATTTTCCCAGCCTTCGGACCCTACGAGTACGTACGTAGGTACTGACTGTGAACTCTTAGCATTGTGAAACTGTTAGATCTTGGTATGGGATTTAGCCAATACTTGGTAATTGTTGTAGTAACTGGAATTTTGGCATTTTGTTCTTAGGTATTCATAGCCAAAGAGCTCTTTATTCTTGAAGGGAGTTCAGATGTAGTTTTATATCCTTTACCTAGTTAATTACAACTCAAGTGGTAGTACCTATTAGAGCAACTAAATTGAACTACAGAATGAGGTAGAAAAAAAACAAGAAAATAGATTAACTATCAATTGTTACAGCTATTAATTACCGACTTAATTAAAACCGTCTTTGTATTCAAAACTACTTTAAATTAAAATAAGTGTTATCAATTGTTTCTATTTAAAAGCCTTGGCACAGAAACATCATGACATCGCGTGTTAAATGTTAATCCTTAACCATTTACTAATTATTTGATTACATTAAGTATTGTAATGAATAGGTGTTACATTGATTGTAATTACAATTGTAATCAACTGCTGCCTGAAGGAACGTGTAATTATTTTAAATTGTAACACTTTCTTTGGTACTATATGATAGTAAATGTCTGGTACCTATTATTTTTAATTTGACGAGCGTGTAATAATTCTGTGTGACGGGTCATTGCCATGTGCTCGTTTATTGTTACACAAATTAAATTATAGTATTAGATACAGAAGCATGTCGGTAAGTACCTACCAAGGTATATGAGAAGCCTTTTCTCATTTATATTTGGAAAGGCTCAAGATGCTCTCCCAAACTAACTGAGAAAAGGCTTCTCACCTTGGAAAAAAAAACTAATTATTTACGCATCCTGGAAATAAAATATTTTTTTCGAGAAAACTGGCAGTAATTTTCAAAATTAGGATATTTTACGAGATTTTATCAAATACCTATACTCTGAATTCGGTATTTACTTAATCATTTTCTTATCTACTTACAGGTACGGCTACGTGTAGCTAGCTTATTTTAGCTCTGGACACTATCCATTTAACAGATTCTAGCCATTTCCTCTACAAAATAAATATAATACCTATAGCCTTTTCTCTGGTATTTTCATTACGGCACATCCTCCACGGTTGCGCGATGGTTGCGCAACCAACAACTAATAGTAGTACGGTTGTTGTGACCGCACCACCGCTGCACCGCAGGGAACCGGTTGATACAACGGATCGAACGCCGCACCGTTATCCTATGGATGGTGGTGTAAGACAGGAGAAATGGGGCATCAGCCGAGCTGGATCATGAAGAGACAAAAACATCTTTTTCTTGTACCTATTTAGTTTTATAGTTTGCAGTTAATTGTCCTTACAACACTTAAATTCACATTAAATTAATTAATTATTTTATGATAATAAATTTTAAACTTACATTAAATTAATATGTTAAATTAATTATTTTATGATAATAAATTACATGTCGTTCCCATAGTTTACGAAGGAATAAGCAGTAGCGAAATCATAATAATATTAAGACTTCGGGGTTTGTAGTATCTCTATAGGACTATTCCTTTATTGTACTTCTCACAGTGAGGAGTGTCCCTGCAGTGGGAACATTATATGGGATTATGAAGATGCTATAGAGGGAATTTATAAACCCGTATACCTATGTATACTTACCTAATTTATTATTAAGATTAGATTTGTAAAAATTTATTAAAATACGTGTTACTGATTTGATACATAAAGTGTGTACTAAAACTCTTTTATTTTGAAACTTAGGAACACCGCCTCATACTCACGACTTGCACCACACAGAATCGTGACACAAACTGCTAAAGAACGTGTACCTGAAAAACCGTGAGATTACGAACAAATCCGAGTATTTCGCACGAACACTGTTTACATAATCTTATGCAAGTTACATGTTAATAAACTCAATGTACGGCATTTTATCGTATATTGAGCAATTTACTAAATGTTTATTTATTTTACGGTCTCTTTACTTTATGGAGTGCGAAGTGTTATCAGTTCAACGGTAGACACGTAACTAGAAAGTAGACGTAATACATACATAATAGTTACTGCAAAGATTAGGAAGATTAGAAGACGTCGTAGAGATGTAGTAGTGTTCCTTTATCGGTCTTCTGTGTCTTTGTTGTTACACGAGTTACAGAGTAGAGCAATTAAAATGTCCTTGGGAAGAAGAAGATGAGCCGATAGCTTCTACGCTTTAAGAAGACAGACGACTTTGACGATGGTGTATCGTCAAAGTCGTCTGTCTTCTTAAAGCGTAGAAGCCTTCTTGTCAGTGACGTCGCCTCAGTCTTTGGTCTATAAAGCATTTACCATGCCAGGCAGGCAAAGTTCCCGGGTCGACGGCGCGTTGTGTTCCACGTGCGCCTCTAAGAGATGTCAGCACAACTGGGGTCTGCCAGGTCCAATGCCTGCCGGGGTTACGGGAAAAGTCTTAAAGTGTTACCGTGGCCCTTGGCAACGTACAAGCAACTGAAGGAACACATCACTGTCAGAGTCACACGCCCTCCCACTCCACCAAGAGCGGCAGAAGTTATTTGATGATTTCCCTCCCCAAATAAAAAGAAAAGAAACAAAAAGGCAATGTTCCAATCTGGGGTCTGTAACTAAAATTGAATGGAGAATCATTATTTTGGTGCTTCATTACTAATTTTACAGTTATCATGACTATTTTTTTTTTTTTTTAAATTGAATGTCTTTATAAAAATGATTAGTCTCTGATTGGACCTTACAAAAATCGATTATGGTTACATAATATGAAAAACGGTAGATACCAATATCAGCTACTGAATACAAAAACTAACTATTTATCATATAAACTTATAAGATTGGTTATCAATAATAACCGCTACTTAATTACTCGTCCGACATTCAGTTTCTCTAGCGTGTGGTCGGTGAAACCCGTCCGCGACTCGTGCGCAGTTTTATATCAATAAAAACGAGATTAGAAATTCATATTCGATGAAAAAGTCAGGAAAGATGACCGAAGAGATGGTTTTTTGATACTTTCAATACGTAATCGGTCATTTGCACAAGTTGTTGGACGATTAGAATAGGTACCATGTGGTAGTGATACTTTCAGGCAATTAACTACAGGCAAGCAGTCCTGTCCATCATATTATATTATGCGTGTGCCGGAAATTCAGGATTAATTAGTGGGTACCATGAATACTATCCTTTTACCAAGACCTTAAAGACCTTACTCATAGGTCTTGACTTTTCGGATTCCTGTGCATATTGTATTATTATCACTTGTTTAAAAAACATAGTGAGGAAAACCGGCATGCCTGAGAGATATTTCTCGACCGCGGCATGTGAAACGAATTCAGAGGCGTATGGGCGGCTTTAAAACTCTGAAACCAGGTTAATCACTAACCACACGAAAAGAAGAAGACAAGACATTACGGGTTTTACAGTTTCATGTCTGGTATCTGAGGTCCTCGATAAACTCTCAATGGTTATTCATATAACAAAAATATCAATATATACGAGTATGTATATAAGAAAACAGTATTCCTCGAGCGAGTATTTATTCAGAAACAAGATATCGAATAAATAGCACTATTGAATTAATAAACTTCGCTTAAGAATCCGTACAAACTGTAACTGGAATAGATAGCTTATAAATTCTTTAAACATTAAATAAACCCTAAAATAATGTAATTAATTTACAGTTCCTCTAATATATTATTTTAATTGTAAATATGAGCATTAGGTACTTAATAATAAGTTCATTACTACATTATTAACGGTGAAGGAAAACATCGTGAGGAAACCGGCGCGGGCGGCGTGTCTTAGAACAAAAATTCGAAGACATGTGACATCTACCAACCTCCTTCTCATAGAGGGGATCCCAGGCCTTTGTCCCAGCAGTGGGAACATTAATAGGCTGATGATGACTACATTATTAAGATATTTGTTTTAAATTTCGTAATCAAATTAAATGAAATTTGTAAAACTTAAATAATTTATTATAAAAATCAAAATGTAAAATGTATTATTTTATTTTTTATAAATATTGAAATCTATAAAGCTTTCTTAAATATGCATGACATAAAGAACTTTTTTATTTTTATTTTATTTATTTTATAACTAATTTAATAACATCCCAAATTCCCAATAAGCGCTATTACAAATTCTGTTAACTCCGCAAAACACCCAAGTACGTGTAAATACAAACAAAAGAACCACGCGTAAAGCGGATTACACACGACACTTTCTCTGCATCGTCGTGTCAAGGTCTAATGTGTTAAGTTACACTTATTGTTTTAATCGCTGAACCGTGAGAGTAGGCTTTAATGTCGGTGATGACATTGAGGCGTATGTGTACTTAGCGAGTGGTACAATGGGAGGCTTTTTGAATAGGAGTACATGTACATGCGCCTTTGAAATGGCAGTTTGGGAATTCGTATTTAGAGTAGCTGCAGCAACGAGTATGCTTAGGCAAAGGAATTAAAGGCTGAAGAGGTGTAAAAACGAAATACATACAGTGATAAGTGATAAGGCAAAATTTTTAAGACGGCCTGTCATGCATGACCTAACAGTCAATATAGTTTTTTATTATTAAGGCTTTTTCTTATATCTGAAGTCTGAAAATGTCTGAGTAACTTTTTAAAGACCTTAATTGGTTATTAAGCTTTTTACTTTTGGAATTACCTACTTAATGGTATTTCAAATTGTGTTCCTAATTCCAGCCCTATCGATGCAAGAAACCCTTACATTCGTATATTTGTATATATACACATATACAGTATGTTAACTAACAGAGGGCGTTCCCGTTAATCCACAACAGTATAGCGTCCATACATGCTAGAAAAAATATTAAAACGAAAAAAAAAACTTTTTTTAATTTTTTTATCATAAAATATTCACAAAAAATATTAATTTCCTAAGTAAAACAAACACTCTGTACACGTGCACTTGTCGCACTTGTCTTTTAACGTTGAAAGACAAATGCGCGTGTACAGAATGTTGCATTTACACATCAATAAAAAAAAAATTGAGAAAATTTTATTCCATTTTTTTTTTTTTTTTAATGTTCTTATTTTTTCTAGCATGTATGGACGCTATACTATTGCAGGGTAACGGGAACGCCCTCTGTTAGTTAACATATTGTATATTTATAATCACGTTCCCGAAAACGGCTCTAGCGATTTCGATG
Organism: Conistra vaccinii; assembly: GCA_948150665.1. NCBI lineage: Eukaryota > Metazoa > Arthropoda > Insecta > Lepidoptera > Noctuidae > Conistra > Conistra vaccinii. The sequence continues at coordinate 1,221,375 of OX411321.1, forward strand.
AAAGTTGCAATATAGTGGTTTACGGGGGATAAAACTCGATCTAGCTAGGTCTCATATTTATGAAAATTAGTTTACTCCGTATTTTCAACCCAAGCTCGTTTAGAACAAGATGGCTACCTTAGAATAATGACATGGCAGCATGGAATTAGTATGTACTATATATGGAATTCGTATGAACTTTCCTATACTTACTATTAAATGAGCAATTTCCGGTTGCCCAGGTTCTAAAATTAATGTAATACATGTTGATAATCTTTATCATTTCTACAAGGACTTAGTTTCCGTCCATAACAAATCGACATATTTTTTACAAATTCATCAAATCGTCATCTTCCTCTACTTACATTGCACGTCCATTGTAGGTGAAGGTTCCTGATCAAAGTACTAGATAACGTGCAATTATGTCTATTGTGGTCATCATGCGATCTGTCGTTTATGGTCACCAGTGATTGTGGTCGGATGTCTCTGTTGATGTAATCATACAGCTTTGAAGGTTTTAGGATATTGTTGTTGACAATGGCTGTGACAGCCAGTAATTTCAATATTGATGCAACGGATTTATTTATTTTAATTTTAATTTCATGGTTAATAATTTAAATGTGTGGCGGTATCTACGTCATCTGTCTAGCTTATATTTGATAGCAGGGTTAAAAATCCGGCCTTTTCTCCTTCCTAACAGAGAGGATAGATGTTGGCCTCTTTATTTATTTATTTTATTATTCCTGTACACACAGTAAAATACATAAAGATACCACATAGTTATAATTTAAGTACAAAGGTACTGCTTATTTCTTAAGAAATTTCTTCCAGCAGACCTGCGAAAGGAGAAATGAAAAGAAATGTAGACAATAGTGTGTGAGAACAAGAAGAGAAAATATGAATAAGCGATGTCCTAAAACTAAAATATTAAATATACCTATACGTATAAAGCTCGCTCTTTATCCGTTTTGCCCTAGTAACGTTTTATATGATACATGACCCATCATATTATGTTACATAACCGATAACTTCAATGTCAAACATACCTTTAACAAGAAATATAATTTCTATACCAGTATTAGAATAAAAATCAACCTACTTTTTTATCTTAGCACTACCACAAAACATTACACGACTCTAACACTCAACTTTCTGTCCATTGCAGGCGGTGGAAGGCGGACTACGACACAGAGCAGTGCAAACGCGACAAGGGACTCGCAACTCCTCTCCGTGCTCGCCGCGCGGAGGCGACAGCTTCTCAGCGATAGACTAGCTACGCATATCAATACGCTAGCGTCATTAGCACATAAGGCTAACAAGTATGTATTGTCTCTAGGTGAAGGGATTGTGAAGTGGGTTAGTTTAGCCTGTATTAGGCTAGAATCAGAACGGTAGATTGATTTGAGTTTGCGGAGGAGAGAAATAGTGCAGTTTGTAGTAATTTAATATATACCAATTTTCTTATTAATTACAATAATCATGGTTTTAATAAATAAATAAAGAAACAAAATTAAACTGGTGTGAACTAAGAACTAATCTAATACGTGAATTATTTCATTTTCAGAACCAACACAACATTCGCCACGTTAGAAATACGAGACTCAAATAGCTCTACAGTGAAGAGGATAACGTTTGACAATTCGAGTAATGATCCGGCTACGACACTTAAGCTAATAACATCCGACGGATCGAAGGAAATCCGACAAGATGTAAAACCACACGAAATACGACACCTTTTCGTACCTAGAGTGTACCAAGACAACAAAAGCAGAGCAGGGTTTATGAATAACAGAAGAAGAGAGGCAATCAATAAAGCTGTAACGATACCTGAACGCAGTGAAATAACTGAAAGTAGCATAGTTTATGTCCCACCTGAAAAATTTGAAAATCTAGATAAGGATGTTGAGTTAGACCCTGAAGAAGAATTCCAAGTAGATGAATCGAACCATGGCCTGTATCTACTCAACTACTCTGACACGGAAAATGTAACACAAAACACGAATATAAATGGCACTGTAAGTGAAACTAAAGCGAATAGTACTACGATCGAAATTACAACGCAATCTAGCAATATTTCCAAAGAAGAAACATCTGAAAAAACAGCGACAAAGGAATCTGATGACAAATCCGAATCCAACATTATAGCCAACAGTACTGACAGTAAGAATACGAAGCTTATAAAAGTCGAGCATGAAAAAGAAAACCGCACTCTTTTCATGACTGACGAGATTTATAATCACTTTAGACCACTTGAAACTGAATTACCAGTCGAAGAAATGGCACCTTTCAAATACTTTGGTCAGAAAATAGGTGGGCAAGCTATAAGTGATAACCTCACCTACTCTCCGACATTGTCAGCGTCGACCAAATCAGTTAATTTTATTGTAGCACCATTAGAAAAGAGGAAATTCAATTCAAGATACTCAGCTACAGAAAAATATAAAAATACTAGCGTAGATGAAGAGGAAATTAATGAAGATATGGATGTATCAGTTGTTAAGAATGTTATTGAGAAAAATAAAATCAGAAATACAGTAAAAGGGCCTGCTCCAGCACGACACGTGGGATTAGTTAATCAATATAGAAAATTTTCAACCAATGCACCACCCACTACAAAACCACAAAACGTTGCTCAGCTAAATATTACTGAACCAATAGTTCCACATTCTATGCCCAGCGTTTTCGATAAAAGTAAAGAAAGTAACAAAAGTAACAGTACTGCAATAAATAAAGAGGTAGCGCCTAAACCCAATTTTAATAATTCAACAAGAGAAAATCCAAACAAAACAAATGTGACTGCCGCTTCGCCTAGAAACTTTACTCGCAATTACTCAAATATAAGAAGACGACCATTGAGAGTGATAGCTGCAAGTACTGAAAATAGTCCAGTGCTAACCCCTCTGCTAATTAATGCTACAACAACTGAAAAGGCAGCTACGTCAGTTTATACAGCTGTAGTCACCTCAGTATCTATAACTTCGTCTATGAAGGCAAATAATAAAACAGATGGTGGTCTAAAAGAAGATGATGACAGTAAGCTGTCTGACAATTTAGAAACTAATAATAGTACAATACCGAAAGCAACAATTATTAATGAAACAGAGACTACGACGATTCCGCCTTCAAGTTTCAGACCTAAACACATTATTCGAATAAGAACAACAACAACAGAGAATCCAAATTCTAGTCCTTATATGGCGTCTCCTATAGCCAGTGAATTGTCAACGAGGAATACAGCGCTGGTCAAAAACGAAACTGAATCGAAGATATCAGATAGATTAGCGAATTTATTCCGACAGAGAAAAATCGAAAATGCGACAAATTCGACTAGATCCAATAAGCACAGAAGAAGACGACCAACGACTACTTCAACTACTACGACTCCAGTACCTACTTTGCCATCTACTGACAAAGCTACAGAATCTCCAATATCAACTACACAGGCTACAACAGCCTTTTCCAGTTTTCTCACAACATCGTTACCTCCAGTCACCACAGCAGCTTTCAAGCCATTTGTGGTGACTTCCCGAACATCATCAGAATCAAGTTCTAAACCAGTTTTTGTTGCAAGTTCTACATCCAAAACCGACAAAACTGTCAATAGAACTGACGGTGAAGAAATTGAGGACCCTGCGTCACAAAACGAGGAAGTAGTCATAGAAGCTGAGAAAACTTATACAGCATCATACGTTTTGGCTGGATTGGGATTCTTGCCAGTTGCAGCGATCGTAGCTTTTGTTTTAAGGAGTATATTAAATAAGAAAACCAAAGAAATTGACACGGAGTACGAGGGGTACTTCGAAGATGGAGATATTAAGAAGGAGTCTCCAATAACGCCGGTAGCAAGGCCTCCATTGCCGACGCCGACGAAACCTGACCAGAAATGGGAGTTCCCGAGGAATAAGTTGAGGCTACAGACGTTATTGGGACAGGGGAACTTTGGACAGGTGAGTTTATAGCTATAATGTAGCTTAATTACCTCAATCAGCACAAATTAATTATTATTAATGGTGCTCATTATTATTAGTGGTTATTATCAAAAATAAATTTAAATGTTTGAATATAGAATCGCAAATGGTTATATAAAGCTGTCAAAACTACTCTTAATATATTTTTTCATCACAATCACACAAAATTACTGTCATTGCAGGTATGGAAAGCAGAAGCAGATGACCTGAACGGTCACGATGGACTGACGCGGCTGGTGGCAGTCAAGAGTATCAAGGAGTCAGCCTCGCAGAAGGAGAAGCAGGAACTGCTCCATGAGATCTACATCATGCAGAAAATAGGGACACATCCCAACGTTGTCACGTTGCTTGCCTGTTGCACTGAACTAGGTACCTACGTTTGTTTTAGAATGATATAATTATTACACTTTAGGAAACGAAGCAGTCGGCTCGAATGAAAATACAGAGTAAATGTGTTTACGTTCTAGAGTTAAAGCAGCTAAAAGCTCTCTACATTTATTTTAATATGTCACAAAAGTTTGAGAAGATGAAACTTTAAACTAAAATCACATTTTCAGTTTGGATATTTTGAAGAAAACTCACTAACATCCTTAGATTATATTAATCTAAGCTAACATCATTAAAAAATATTTACCTAGTCAGTTAGTAGGCTTTCAGTCCAACAAAATGGATTTGATCGTCAGTTTTTTTAAAAGAATATCCATGAATTTATCTTATGTCTTTTTGCTTTGTTTCGCAACTCATTGTTATTTCTCTCGTTTTCAGAACCCTATCTCCTCATAATGGAGTACGTGATGTGCGGCAAGCTGCTCACATACCTGCGCGAGCGCCGGTCTCGCCCCGATCGGTTCAGCGGCAGTGGCGCGCTCACGTCTAGAGACCTCACCGTCTTCGCGTATTGTGTGGCTAGGGGGATGGACTACATTGCGTCTAAAGGGGTAAGTTATTTGATTATGTAAGAAAAAAGTACTTTAAAGAAAATTATTTTTTCATCTAGTGCCAGCATAGCCTCGCAATCACAGTGTGTTTACTTTATTTTATACAACATAGTTACTTACTTCACTGAGAAATATTAGATTTACAAGTCAAAGCTAAAAAAAAAAAGAAAAAAAAAATACATTGGTGCCGATTCTCTTATACACTGAACTAAACTATAGTGGGTGATAGACATGCGTACTAGACCACGGTTTTTAAGCTCGCCAACTTACTCGGCTCACCGCACACTGTATCGCGATGTTTTCGAATTTTCTGAACGAAACTAAACTTACGTTACACTAAATTGACGAAACAAAATGTTGGCTCGCGACTCGCGGCGATGACAGACATCCGAAACTGCTAACCAAGGCGGGCTACAAACAAAATGTTGGATCGCCGGCGAACTTACGCAGCGGTTTTAAAGTGCGCGTAGTACTTAGGGTGACACACGGGCGAGTAAGGTCGCCGAGCCATAAGACCGCGTACTTGTTCGCACGTCTATCACCCCTTTTACACAAAAATTCCTTACTTTTGGCTATGAGAATCTTAAAGCAATTCTGCAAAAAAAAAATATCTAAATTAAAAAATAATTTTGACACAACGTCAACGCGTTGACTCCATGTGGTACTTGTTTGCCCTAAGCTACCCCGTGAATTATTTTTAGAGCAGGAGGCGCTCAGGGGACCCTCGACCGCCATGGGATCTGGAGGCGAAGGTCCTTGCCCACATTTGGGAGTGGCGCGAGGACATGAAGCGCCGGGGTGTAACTCCGCTGCCGCGAGAAATCACGGTACAGCGGACAGAGCTCCGGCGGGATCTCATGGCGGCTTGGAGTGTGCGATTGTCGCAACCCAGATTTGGGCACGCCACAATTACGGCGATAAGTCCCCTCTTTGAGGAGTGGCTTGAGAGGCGCCACGGCGTCCTCACCTTCCGCCTGACGCAGGTCCTCACCGGACACGGTTGTTTCGGGAGGTACCTGTTTCGCATAAAGCGGGAGGAAACGCCCGGGTGTCACCATTGTGTGGATCGTCCGGAGGACACGGTGGAGCATACGGTGGAGGTTTGCCCGGCTTGGGTGGACCACCGCCGTGTCCTCGTGGAGGCGATCGGCGGCAGTGACCTCTCGCGTCCGGCCCTGGTCCAGGCCATGGTGCGGAGCGAGAGGGCATGGCAAGCCGTCACCTCCTTCTGCGAAGCAGTAATGCTCGCGAAGGAGGAGGCGGAGCGCGCGAGGGAGTGGCAGAGGCCGCGCCCTACCAGCCCTAGCCGCCGCCGCCGTAGGAGACTTCCCGGGCGTCGGGAATTGATAGCCGATTTCCGGCCACCGTAGGCGTGGGCCTGCGGACGGAGAGCAGAGGGCAGCTCGGCGTCCGATAAGGACCAGGCCCGGGTCGACGGCGTGTCGTGTTCCACGCGCGCCTCAAAGAGATGTCAGCAAAACTGACGGGGTCCGTTAGGGCCGATGCCTGCCGGGGTTGCGGGTAGTCCCAAGGGGAAACCGTGGCCCCTGGCATGGCAAGGGAAGGAACACGGGTGGGTTTTAGTCAGTAAAAGTCTGACACGCCCTTCCGCTCCGCCCAGAGCGGGAGAAGTCATTGGATGATTTCCCACCCAAAAAAAAAAAAAAAGGGGACCCTCGACGTGTTTTATATGGAATTTTTCACTTTTTGTATGGAAAATACGAAAAATTATTACCTACATGTTGAGTTATAGGGGTCTATGAGTTGTATAAAGGAGGTCGAATTTTTAATTTTTTTGTGATAGGTCACACCATTTTCGAGATATAAGCAAAAGAAAAAGAGATACAGTAGGTACTGTTTTTGCACCTGAATCCGACGTGTTGGTGTGAATTTTAGTTCACGACAACCAATTTTATTCGCGATTTAAAATAGTCAGATTTAGTAAGACAATCAAAATTGTTAGGCGAAAAAGTCATGGTAGGTATTGTGATTGTGTCACTGTAGTCTATTTCAGAATGGGAAATCGTCATTTGACAGGAATAAACAAAATTTTGGTGATTTTTAGTCTGGTTTAGAGGCATTTGTGTTAAAAGAATCGGCACCATTATGTCAAATATGTCAATTAAATAAAAACGAGATATAGCGCTACAATTACCTATTAATAGATATAGTTACTAACGGTAGTTTTAAATAATACATCTATTGGCTATAAAGGTAAAATCGGAACTAACGCGACCATCTTGGTTTTTCAATATATTTCACAATACAGTTGCACAAATGTTTACCAACTCCCTCGTGTAAACGTCATTCGAGCGCTAAAAGATTCTTGTAGCAGTGTAGATAGATAGATTACTTTTAATTATGTATACTATATAAATTGCACTGCCTCGTTGGTCTAGTGGTAGCAAGCGCTACTGCTGAGTACGAGGTCCTGGGTTCGATCCCCGGGTCGGGAAAAGTGTTATTGGGGTTTTCTATCTGGAAATTCTCAGTAGCAGCCCGGAGTCTGGATTAGTGCCCGGTTGATGGCAATAGGCTCGCCCCCTATTACATGGGACTTAAACATAACTGGCGAAATTTGGGTGTACCTGCTACAGGTACACCTCTGCCCAACCCTTCGGGGAAAACGAATCACTAAATGCGTTTAGTGCTAAAGAAATTTTAAACATCATTCTATCTCTGTCATCTTCAAACGATTAACAGAAACGTGTGATGCAAGCGGGCCTAAATGTAGTTGAATCTAGTAAAAATTTTTAATTTTAATATAAACTCCTTGGCCACGTGCCAACATTTGAGTAGTGGTGATAAGGCTCTGGTGGTAGCTACAGGACCTGATTGCCAATTTATGTGGCAATCATGAATTTTGGAATACGTAAACGACGTCAAACGTTTTCGACTGAAGTAACAACGATAAACTGTGAGTATTAAGACGAATAAGTTTCTGTAACTTTTGTCCAGATCGTCCACCGCGACCTAGCAGCCCGCAACGTGCTGGTGGACCACAACAAGCTGTGCAAGATCGCGGACTTCGGCATGTCGCGCGGCGCCGGCGCGGGCGCGCGGGCGGCGCGCGGCGCGCTGCCGGTGCGCTGGATGGCGCCCGAGGCGCTGCTGTACAACGTGTACAGCCTGCACTCCGACGTGTGGGCCTTCGGCATCCTGCTGTGGGAGATCGTGACGCTCGGTGAGTGGGGCTGGGACATTACAGGGGTAGATATTGAGTTCAGGCTAGCCCAAGGTAAAATAATAATTAAAAAAAAAAACAACGGGTTGCACTCCGCATCGCGCTCGGGTGCATTTTTGAATATTTTGCAATGGTTAGGGAATAATTTCGCACGAATTGCTTTATTTAACAGTATAAAAGTACTATAATTTATGTGGTTAAATACAATATTCATTAGTAGTAGTAGTATATTTATTTATTTTCAAAATATAGTCTAACAAAAATAAACAATTTATTTAAACACTTTTCATGAAGTATGTTTGACTGCTTTTTTTTTAACCATCAATATGGGTAAAATTTCTTACCTCGCAATCTTTACGTAATGTCAAAAACTATTTATTTTGATATTTACTGTGTCGGTTGCCAGGCAACGGATCTTACGGCACGTTCTGACGCGAGTTTAAAATTTTTTACCCATCCTAAAAAAGTGCACAACACCGCTAAAGAAGTTAGTTTTCACTTCAATTTGTGGGTATAAAAATTCAACATGACGGTTATGAAATGATTCAACAACGCTACTGAGTAGTGCCATAGTTCAGGGACTAAATCAAAATAATACACAAAAAAAAAACAACCGACTTCCAAAAAATACTAAAATAATTCTGGAATTCTACATTTTTAGATTTCTTCTGTAGGTACATAAATATTGATCCTTTAGCCATCGTAACTCATCTACAATATTTTTCTTGTTTATCATTATTTAGCTTTAGCTGCAGGTGGTAAATAAATAATGTTGGTTATATTAAAAAGTATCTCTATATTAAAGGAAGTACATTTTTGTGCAATGGTAAGAAAATAAATAAAAATAATTTTCTAACATAGATAAACAGAAAACTAATTACATATAACTAACTATTAAATTCTGTTTACGTTTTTAGTTTTTATTTTCGCTTGAGTATTGCATACTATTGTAGAGAATCAAGTTTTTCTAACTGAACAGACAGCTGTGCTGCTGGCGAGTTTGTTGCGCCACTTCTTCTTCCTAGTTAAAGCGCTAGAAAGTGGCGAAGGGCGGGTGTTTTGGGGGACTGTGTTATGTAATTTTGACGTTCGAAAAGTGCTGATTCTCAGCCTGGTTTTAATAAATGACTTTCGATTTTGATTTTATGTACAAGAACTGTTTTAATAGAGTTCAATTTTCCGAAAATTCTGCTTTGATTACTGATCAATTCCTTTCCTCTTATTTCCAGGTTCAACGCCGTACGCAGCGATGTCAGGCCGCGAAGTGCTAGCAGCGGTCACAGAAGGCTACCGGCTGGAGCGCCCTCCTCACTGCAAGCCCCAACTGTACCGAGCGATGCACTCCTGCTGGCATGCCGACCCTTCCCAACGCCCCTCCTTCGCAACCCTCAAGTCTCAGCTGGCAGAACTCTTAGATAATGAACCTTCTGAAGGAAACTACGTGGACCTGGACTCCTTTTACCAGGAATCCTCGGTGTATAGCGACCCGTCGGCCATTATTAATGATGATGAAGGGCTTTCGGCGGAGTATGACCGGGAGAGACGGTGCTTTAGAGAGTGAGTAGTTGCGGTGGTGTGATTAATGGTTATTCTTTTAAGGAAATCGTTAATTCACACTATCTAAATTAAAAAATCTGTTAATCCAGACAGATTAACAGATTTTTTAATTTTAATATAATAATAGAATATAATTTTAAAATATTTCAATAAAAAGTATCTTTTTTCTTCAGATCTTCCTTTAGTCCATTTTGTAAGCAGAACTTCTGCACAATATTTATGGAATTTGTTTTCTAGACTCACCACCGGTCCTGCCAAATTCGAGAACCGAGCGTTCAATTTCCGCGATGAGGAACTAAGAAACAAGTTCGGTATCGGCACTCCGCGGATGGGAGGCTTCGGCATCCGGGACGTCCCCTTCAACGACAGGAACTTCTCCGATGGCGAATTTAACGAACGGAATTTCCCGAAAGAAAATTTCAGTGATACGAATTTTACCGAACGCAAAGATGGGAAACTCTCAACTTCCAGTTTTCATCGAGAGAGGGAAAGAGAAAGGGAGAACCCTTTGGTCAGTAGAAACAGCTTTAATGGGTTTCCCCGAGTAGGGACTAGGGATAGGGACAATCATTTCCAAATGGCACCTGACGGCAGGAATAAGAGGGTATCAGAATTCGAATGTGACATTTAAGCGCGACACAAAGATGGCGGAGTTAGTTCAAATGTGGAACACTCCACAGTAGTGCCAACTCTGCGATGTGAATTCAATGCACTTTAATTAGTGAAGATGTGGGCATAACTTAGCCTTGTTATTTAGTTGGTAGTGATGTTAAAGTGAGAAACATTAATCGCCTGATTATGTATATGGATACGGTATACGAAATGCGGTTGTATATTATGTCGGAAGAATTTGGAGTTAAAAGATTATCTTAGCTTTATTTTTTTATGAAATCTTGGTTGAAACGTTAACATGTTTTGATACTTGATGTAGTGCAATCTTCAGATCTTGATATTTGAGGAATAGACTAAGTTATGCCTGATGAATCTCAAACGTCACATTCCCACTAATTCAGTGAAACTTGACTGAAATGTAATTAATTAGTGTGTTTATATTTAGGCTTGATCCGCCAAACACTAGCACTGATTTGACAAAACACTATAATTTTGCACTAGTGTGTGGAAACATGACATTACAAGTTAGAATTTCATACTTACTGAAATTTTAGTAACTTGGCAACTATGTTTATAATTGTAAATATTTTTTTAATTTATAACAGTATTTTTATATTAATGTATGCCCTGGTTTTCATATGAATATTTTGTAAATAAAGAACTGTTATGTACGTTGATTATGTATGTGTGTTATAGGTGGATAGGTTTACGCATACCCCGCATTTGATACAGGCCTGATAAATATTAAAACTTGACTGTGCTTATGTAACACTGTATTTCGATCGTTTTAAATATAGTAGAATATTATTTAAACTGGAGGAGAAAGAAAAAAAAAACAGTTTTGTCACAGATATTCGCTTACATACGAAACTTTTTCGTATAGAGACAATAAAATCAGATAGTATTTGTTTATACTTAAATAAATAATAATGATTACAAGTTTATTTATGTTGGCTTATAATTCCTGAAATTGAAACTGACATATCCAGTTTAAAAGTTAAAAGTCAAGTCGCAAATAGAAAATAGCTTCACTTTGAAAAACTTTCAAGTATCAAATGTATAAAAAGTTGGATCATAATGGTGCTATACATTATATTATGAGCGTACTGTAAATATCAGATGTTATTTTATACTGAGTGTTATGTAACATTTTATATTTTATGTTATTTACTCATAGTTCTATCTATTGTTTCTCTATTCCAGATATCGCTGTCTAGTCTCAAAAATTGTATGATTGTATGATAGTATTGGTTATAGTATGATCTGATTGTATTTTAAGTTTAAAAGAATTATTTTATTATAAATAAATATTAAAATGTATTGAAAAATTATATGGTCATTTCATTCAGCCTTTTTATGAACAGTAAATGATAAATGATAAATGATTTTATTTCTGTAAGTAGGTCTGTACAAACACTTTTACACGTCAATCGTATTTTTTTAAACTAGATGAGGTCGGCGTTTCCTATCTGACTACTCTGAGAAGAAAGGCCGAAACAAACTCAGAGGTCACAGTCTCTTTTAAAGTCCAGACATAATCTTGGTCAGATCATGTGAAGACTACGTAGATTGGTGTCTGAAATGGTCTTTTGAGGAAAGAACCACACAGATTGAGTGGACCTGTCCAGTCAGTGCACGCATTTGTCAGTAATCGTGCAGCTCAACTAAGAGTTTAAGGAGCTCAACGATTCGACGAACAATACCAAAGAAAGGACATTTGGATAGGCCGCATAAATTACTCAAACTGCCAGACCATGATAAAAGCTAACTGAGAAGAAAAAAAAAACTATAAATGAAAGGAATGACCCACATCGACTTCACATTTACAATAATTAAAAGAATATAATGCTTTAAAAAGTAAATATTCATGTCATTAGTATATAAAATACATTAATGTCAATAAAAACCCAGAAATAATCTTGGTCAGATCATTTGAGGACCATGTAGATTAGTATCTGAAATGGTCTTTTGAGGAAAGAACCATACAGATTTGAGTGGACCTGTCCAGTCAATGCACGCATTTGTCAGTAATCGTGTAGCTCAACTCAGAGCTTTAGGAGCTCAACGACTCGACGAACAATACCAAAGAAAGGACATTTGGGTAGGCCGCATAAAGTACTCAAACTGCCAGATTATCATTAAAAGTAACTGAGAAGAGAAAATAAAAATATGGCCCACATAGTCATCACATTCACAATAATTAAAAAAAATAAAAATAAAAATATTTTTATTTTTACACAAAGTAAATATTCATATAATTGAGCATAATGATTTGAGAAAAAAAAAAAGAAAAAAACTAAATTCTGACTGTAAAAACAAAAATTAAACAAATAAATCGGAGCAGCTCAATCCCAAGCCTTTTTGTCCTCAACGTAATCTTTCACGGTATAAAACGCTTTATGGCACAACTTACGTTTAATGAATAATTTGAATTTATTAAGGCTTAGTTCTTGTACGTGGCTTGGAAGTTTATTATAAAAACGTATACATTGACATCTGAACGAACCACCGTACGTTAGTAACCAACGTACTACAAATTTGTGTTTGTTCCTAGTATTTATGTTATGGATATCACTGTATTTTTTAAACAATTTTATGTTTTTATGGGCATATAAAAGATTTTCAAAAATATACTGAGAAGGCACAGTCATAACATTAATCTCCTTATATTTCTCTCTGAGAGAGTGTCTCGGACTTAATTTATAAATTGATCGAACAGCTCTTTTCTGAAAAACAAAGATAGTCTGAATGTCTGCGGCATTCCCCCATAACAGAATACCGTACGACATTACACTATGAAAATAGCTAAAGTACACTAAACGAGCTGTCTCTATGTCAGTTAAATTACGAATTTTTCTAACAGCATATGCTGCGGAGCTTAGCTTTTTTGACAATTTATCTATATGTGGGCCCCACTGAAGTTTAGCATCCAAAGTTAATCCTAAAAATACTGTGCTATCTTCAGGATTCAATTCTTCGCCCTTTATCAAAACCTTAGTTTTCACCTAATTACGTAATACACGATCAATCAGAATTTGAATCGTTTTGAAACAGATTGCTAATCCATTGCTTCCTAAGTTCGAAAAAAAAATCTGCTATTATAAATAAAAATTAAAATTATTATAAAAGAATTATTTTATTATAAATAAATATTAAAATGTATTGAAAAATTATATGGTCATTTCATTCAGCCTTTTTATGAACAGTACCCTAATTACGTAATATACGATCAATCAGAATTTGAATCGTTTTGAAACAGATTGCTAATCCATTGCTTCATAAGTTCGAAAATAAAATCTGCTCAACAACGTAAATAACGCAATGAATAATTATTGAACTGTCAAAATGAAACATTAATCGGAATCGTTTATGAAAATGTATTGCGTAATTACATAGCTGGTTTAACGTTTTACCTTTGATACTCAACTGTTTGTTTTCTGAAATACAATTCGATACTAGCCAAAAGACTTGCCGATCAGACAGAACTAAATTGAACAAAAGTAAAACTGTCTCGATGACAGAATATGCATTAGCTGTTGTATGCTTTTGAGAAAAATATCAAATAAAGGTATTTTAAAATAGTTTGGAAAATCCAAAAGTGCACGCCTCATACTTATCACTCATTCATAAACGAAAAAGAAATTCAAAACATAGTTTAAAAATGAACAATTTATCACTTTTCATGAAGTCGTAATGTCAACGACTGACAAAGATATTTACTTGGCGGTTGCTAGGCAACTTCAAGTCAAAGGTTGGCAATATTTAGTTAAAGATATTATATTTTAGTTAGTATTTTATTAATTATAATTAAACTACTTTGATAAAAGAGCCATTTTCAATAGGGTTCCTTCAACGGTTGAAACGAATGTATAAAAAAAAAATTGACTCAATTAATTGATTTTATCGCAAGCTACAATGTTTTCAGGGTTCATAAATTGACGGACAGGATTTTTTTTTCAACTATTTTTATGCTTTTTCCATTTCTGCTGCATTAAATCAATTGTTAAAAGTACAGTATTAATCTCCATTTAATCATCTATACAATGGTATATAAATTAAGTAGGTTCTGTGTACTAGCAGGAGTGTAAGAATAAAAACAGTTACAGAAATGAGGCAAAAAAAAATTTCGATCGTAGAGCACACTCTAATGCTTCGCATTACGAGTCGTGGTCCTTTGGTTGGATTGTGAAGGTCAACGGTCAAACGTATACTCAAAAAAAAAATCACATTCTTGAATGACAGATTTGACAGATTGCGACTTGTCGCAATCTGTCAAATCTGTCATAAATTTTGTTAAATTGATGGTATTCTTGACAGGTTACGAATGAGATTAGAATGCGAACGTTCTTAAAATTTACGGGAATTGCCCTTCAGAACCAACTGACCATCTTTGGAACAAAAATGACAGTGGTAGATAAAGGCAGGCAATATGGCAGTTAAGAATAAATAACACAATTCTGCAAACAAAATACAACTTCATCATCCTAAATCCATCCAAAAGGGAAAGTACACGCCAGCACATTTAACAGACCCACCTTACCCAACAGTAAAATACCGCAAGTTTACATTTTGGTGCCATCATCGTGCAACACAGATAGCTGAACGTTTGTCTATACTGCAGTAATGATAGTGCACGCCAGTGTAATCGTAGTGTACTTTCGTTCAACCGCAGCCTGTGCGCCGTTGCTTAACGCGTTTGTTTGATATCCTTTGATATACAGGGGTTTGAAAATATTATTTTGGGCCGCATTCTCGGCGGTGACAGCGGCGCGAGAGCGACGCGATCAAATGCATAGTTTTATATGGAACTGTTCTCGCTCCTCGGCGCTGCCATCGAAAATAGTTCCATATAAAACTATGCATTTGAACTCGTCGCTTTCGTATTATTTATGTATTTCGTATTATTTATGTATTTATGTATTTCGTTTCGTGTTTTTCTTTATGTATTTGTGTGTTCTTCCTACGGGGTAGGCAGACACTTCTGAACGTACTACGTTCAGAAGGAAGGAAGGAAGGAAGGGAAGTAAGGGATGTAAGGATCGTACTACGTTCAACGTAGTACGATCCTTACATTACTTTTGATTAGTTTACGTTCATACATCAGAGGGAATATTTCCGTAATTTTTAAGACCGTTCGCATTCTAATCTCATTCTCAATCTGTCATAAATACAATCAATTTACCAATATTTTTTACCCGACTACGGCAAAGCCAAAAGGAAGCGTTATTGACAAGTTTGACTGATTGCGACTCTATTGCGACGATTGCTATGGGAATTGGCCTTCTGGCTATCACGCCGGTCGCGAGTACTACGCACCTGAGCTTTTTGAAGATCATTACCAATAAGGTCACTATTATGTCCTTCAAGGGCGTCCCTCCTGGCGTTACTACTACTCACCTCTGCCTTGTAAATACCTTTTTTTGTCGCCTCATTCATCGTCACGTATTGAGGAAAAATAAAATAAACAGATAAAATTCTTTTGACGTTATCGGGTACCTAATAAACGTATTCCTCTTTTGTATGGTTTCTATTCTAATAGTGAATAGTTGGCACCTTCGTCGTTCGTTATACCACGTCCATGTCTAGCTAGGAAGTAGACAGCTGCCAACTGGCCTTTTAATTAAAAGTCTGTTTAACATATCAGAATGAATTAGCAAGTATTTTAATAAACGTACATACACAAGTATGTTAATAGTCGAAGAAGCGAAGACCGAAAGTCTGATAAACAGACCAAGGGGTATCGTATTACCTAGTAACTGGGTTGTGGAGGTCAGATATACAGTCACTCCTTGTAAAGTACTGGTATTCAGTTGCATCCGGTTAGACTGGAAGTCGACCCCAACATAGTTGGGGAAAGGCTAGGCAGAGATGACACAATTATGATAATAAAGTAAGTAGATACAACTACAATTCCAAAAGCGCCTACATGTTTTTATTAAGCACTATTCAATTCATCGTGTTTATGATAGTGTATGAAGTTTAGGCATATATTCTTGTTACTTTTAACCATTCAGTTGATTGCATTGGTAATCTCTAACATATAAATTATATTCATCACCAGCTCTTTTTATCTTTGTTATTTTTTTACAATTACACCAGTCAATAATCTTCTTGCAGTAGATTTCATGTTATGAGCATGTGAAAAGCAAATGCATAGCTTAAAATTGTGTTGATGTTATTTCAATCGGAACTGCAGTTCATTTCATAAATGATATGAACACTTATAATATCCTCAAAAAGAACATAACGTAACATCACGCCTGTAATCTCCAAATGGTTAGGCAGAGGTATACTTATTTCGCCAGTTGTTTTAGTGCCATGTAAAAGAGCCTATTGCTATCAACCGGGAACAAATCCAGACTCCGGGCTGCGGCTGAGAAATTCCTAAAACATATAACAACAATATTTTGAAAAAGAACTTTGTTATCTATTTAAGCACACCCTGTATGTATCGTCTTGACAGTGTTACGCACAACCGGCACAACAAAGCTTCAATCACAAAGAAAGTAACAAGTATCGACAAACCGCACGCTTCTAATATTTAAATTGTTTCCTTCTTTCGATTTAACTTGCCGAGACAAAGTTGTTATGAAGAAAATATCTTTGAAATTATTTGCTGTGTCAAATACAAAGTGGGATTTAGGAAAACTTTTACCGATTAAAAGAAAAATTGATGCAATGAGTTCGGAAGTATTCATAGAAATTATTTCTAGTTTTAAATCACCCTGTTTTATTTAATTTTAGTCTAGTAATTTATGAAATAGTAAAAAAAATAATTATTAAATTAATAATTAACTTGGATTATAACCCTTATATCGCAGTAAAATGTTTAGACAGTGGATTAGATATAGCAAAAGAAAATTATTCAAAAAACAAAAAACCCGACTGCAAAAACACATAACTGAAAAGAGAAAAACAAGCATTATAAACTAATAACCGGATATAATGGTGTAAGTTTTGTTTGTCCCCGCCTGCGATACCAAAATTCTATAGATTATAATGCTTGTTTTTCTCTTTTCAGTTATGTGTTTTTGCAGTCGGGTTTTTTGTTTTTTGAATAATTTTCTTTATTTCAATTTTTTTAGTTTTATTAATATATCTAAATTTGGAATTGACTCGTTACTAGCTTTTATTTGATACCAATATTGTTATAATTTATTTAAAAAAAAACCTTCCTCTCCCTTTTTTTGTATTTGCAAATGTTATATATAAATATTATATAGCCTATGACACTCCTACAATTAAGACGAATCTAACGACACCGTTAAAATCCATCAAGCCGTTTAGGCTACAGAGCGTGCCAAAGAAATAGACATACATACATTCATACATACATACATACATACATACATACATACTCTCGAAAAACATTACCCTCCTTCTGGGGCAGTCGAGTAAAAATTACTGATTGTAGGAAAAAATAAAAAGCCACACATATTTTTTTTTCATAAATCCATTTTCGCACATAAACAATTATACAAGTTGTGCAGTTTTATCTCGATATCTAGCTGCTACCAGGCAATGATAACTGTCTCACAATAATAAGATGTTTATGTTTTATGCGCCAACAACCAGAGCGAGACAATTCGCATTACTCCATTTTTTTGTACGTAACTTATGTTCTGTACATTATAGTATCCTTACATTATGGTAAGCTTTTTTCATCTGTGAAAAGCATGTTCGTAATATTCAACTACATAAATTAAGTCACAGAGGTAAAGACAATTTAATACTGCGGAACTAAGAAGTTTTTACCTACTTCAGAACGGTAGTTAATTATTTTAATGTAAAAAAAACCTTTTGCATGATCTGAAATAAGTCATGTACGCTATCTTATCAAAAGATCAATTACATTATAACCATTGGTATTCATGGCTACGAAATTGACAAAAAAGGCCAGGTTTTTAATGTCATGTGGTTAAAAGCGACTTGACAAAAACATCGAGATTTCATTATAATATTTAATATGAACGTTTTATACACATATAGTTTCCGGAAAAAAATCTCTAAATGACAGTGAAAACCGCATCAAAATCAGTTGCGCAGTTTAGAAGAACAACAGGTTCACACGGACAGCCCGAAATGAGACTTTAATTTATAATAGTAAAAAAGAATAAAAAAATTGTGATGTATGTTTATGTATGTAATATGTGTATGAATGTTGTTGTGTTGTATATGTATGTTTATTGTGTGTATGTTGTGTGAGTGGGTGTTGTATTTAATTTACTGAATTGGTAATAATCTATGTATCCAAGTGCAATTAAGAATATCTTATCCAAATTCTAGTCTATTAACGTCAATCTACCTACCTAACCTACTACGCTTTGGAATGGGCAACTAGCTTCATATTTCTGACTGACTGACTCCTTGACAATTCAAAAGTGCCTGTATATGGTTTAATTGAAATAAATGATTTGAGTTTGAGTTTGAGTTTGAATCAACCCAATTAATTTAAAGAGAATAATACGTGCAAATTAAAATTACGTAAATAAAAGCGCTTTCACCGCTTTATAAGATAATGTCACTCAAATAACGCAATAAAATAAATTGAAATAAATCCTATTACTATAGTTTTACGTGTATCAAATATCTCTAGATCATTATGTAAAGTATTATCTCATTTTGATCAACTTAATTTGGCAGTCACTGTCTAAGCAAAATCCAACGCTATGCTGTTTTGAAATACAGTTCTAAATGTACTGGCAGGACATATTCAAAGTTGTAGGCAAGTCTGTCGATAACAATACTTCCATTGACTTCCATCGATGTCTTTCGTAACAATAACTTCCGAACTGTGAAAGCTTTTTTCCGTACAAGACAAAAATAATTGCGTTATCATCATTACTAATAACATTGAGCCCATATGTATTTTTTTTTCTCACTTACGTAATATACCATCAATGAATAGGTGTAAATTCTGACAGCAGAATTAACTTTTATACCTTCAATCTAAGGATGTATTGTTCAATGATAAGAGAACTTATCAGATGACCAGAGATGACCTCAGCATCTCGGTGAAAGTCGTCAGTTCCGGCATTACCCGACACCTGTATACAAGATGAGAGAGTATGTTTGTGTGCGTGTGTGGGGGAACTCACGCGTCCATTTGACGTTGAAGCGCGGAGCTCTGCGTGCGCGCAACGCTGCGGAAAAGACATCAACGCGCGCTCACAATTTTAAGATATTTTTTTGTCACATAATATGTGTTCGTGCAAAGTGCTAATATGATTAAACTGTATCGTAATATAGAAAGATAATTAACTAAATAAACAATTTATTAAAATAAAATGGCGCGTTTATCTAGAGTTTTTCTCGTCGCGGCGTTCGTAGCGATTCTGAAAGCAGAAGATGATTTAAAAGACTTTGAATTCAGTGACCCTGATGAGGTGATGATTGCGCAGGAGTCTAGGCAATATCAGACTGTAGTGAAACCTCCTGTTAGGATAGTGAAGCCGACTGGAGTGACGAATTCCCATAGGCCTCAGTACAATTTGGATTCTTTTGAAGACAGACATGATACTTTTGAAGATTTTGAACCTTCACCCCGAAGGACGTTGGTCAAGAACTATAAGTCATCTCATAAGATAAGAGCTAAGGAGGGCATGATAAAGGATGCTGTGCTGAGGGCGCTGGAGAGGAAGGACCACGTGGGCAAGTTTGCGCAGATCCTGCCCATCATCAGGGCGATGTCGGGCAACCAGAGAGTTGCGCTAGCATCACTAGTGTCCAGCCAAGTTAGCACCCCGCCTGGGAGAGCACCGCTGAATCTTGCGCAGGTAAGAATTAATTTATACAAGTATCTAAGAGTAAACGTTCATAATTTTCACAAGGCAACAGTTTAGCTGTTTATAAGTTATCTGTCTTTGTCAGTCTTGGCTTTAAGTTAACTTTTAGCTCAAATTCGTTGAATTAATCTTTCGAATCTGCCCACATTTTTGGGATTTCTTTTTATTTAGTGTTTACTGTAGGCATTATTATAGCTTGTTGTATCATCAATCAACATCCACATAAACATTAGTGTTATGTACAAAGTTAAAAAAAATTACTCCAGAAAAATGTCCGGCGTAGCTAGATGCGGTGAGGCTAAATAAAACCCAGAAAATTATCCAAATCATAAACGTAACAACCGTAATTTATTATCTAACCGTAATTTTGAGGTGAAGTCCGTTGTTTCATGTCATTGACCAAATCGTAATACAAATCTATCGTTTGAGAAAATCTTCACATTATTATGTTGTATAGAACAATAAATGAGATCCCACCATAGTAAAACGGAATGAATTAGATTCGTATCATTTTCTATTATTACACCTAGTAGGTAAACTTAACTGCTACCTGACTACCTACAATATAAGTGAATAGGTACAGTAATACAGGGTAGTTTTTTTTTGGTCAAAAGATTGGGTTTAATTCCTGGCCAACTTAAGAGCTGTTTAAAAGTTTTCATCAAAATCAAGGTTATGACTACTATTACAGCACTATTTTGACCACTATGCTCTATTTATCATAGTTTGGTTTTGCACTGAATTTCCATCTTAAAATTCATCCTGTAGACATTACAGAAGAATATTTTGTCTAAATCATTTTGCTATTTTCGAACAGGTTTCATTAATTTCATCAACAGGTTTGCAATAAACAATAAATAAAATTTATTTATATTTTATAACGAAGACTTATGTTTTCTAAAATGAATCATGTTTTCTAAACGAATTCTCCTCATTCATATATTCAATAAAATATGATTGTTAGTTATTCCTTTTAAAATTACAGTTTAGAAGTTTTTTAGGGTTCCGTACCTTAAGAGAAATAAAGGAACCCTTATAGAATCACTTCGTTGTTCGTCGGTCTGTCTGTCTGTAAGTCTGTCAAGACCTTTTTTCTCAGACACGTGTGGAGGTATCAGATCTATGATCCATTGGAACTCTAAAAAAATCAAGCTTCTAAGCTCAATGCAGTAAAAAATACTGCCATTTATGCGATATAATTTGATACTTGCAAATAAATTAAAATCAATAGGGATCCGTTGACTTAGAATCATGAAATTTGGCAAGAAGCAAGGTCTCACAGCACAAGTAAAGGAAAAAGTCCGAAAATTGTTCATAGATAGTTATAGCGATAGAATCACATAAAAAAATGCGATTATAAACTTACATTTGCATGTATGGAGAACAGGTTTTTCAACTACAATGTAAAGTTTGTTTCGGAATAAATTCATCCCAACTACGGAATCCTTCATTGTGCGTGGTTCGACACCCACTTGGCCGGTTTTTTACTTTTCTGTGGCTACCGAGAAAAAAAAAATCTTTTGGTTCTATTTATAAAAGTTAGTCCTTATCGTGGACTTTAAAATGGTTTCAGGATAATGAAACTTCTAAGCAGTGGAGCAGTGGTGGCTCAGTGGTAACGGCCCCAACTTACGAGTTGTAGGTCGTGGGTTCGAACCCAAGCAGGCGCTTCACTTTGTGTAAATAATTTCATCACCACTGCTCTCAAAACGGTGAAGGAAAACATCGTGAGGAAACCGGCATGTCTTAGAACCAAAATTTCGAAGTCATGTGACATCTACCAATCCGCACTGGGCCCGCGTGGTAGATTACAGCCCACTCCCTCTCACAGAGAGGAGTGTGTCCCAGCAGGGGGGTGAATAGGCTGATGATGATGATGATGAAACTTCTAATTCTTTTCGGCCACATTTAAATATGTTTGCTCTTCAATGAGAAGCTCAAAGAAAATAAATCATAACTTAAAAAACTTGACATTGCATAAAGTAGCCACTAAAACTAACATTGCGCACCTACTTAAAAGAAAGTGTCTATAATATAATTTGTGTTGACACGCTATAGCTCATTTAGTTTGCTTATCGCTTATTCTGGCGTTGTTATTACATCAGCCATCTTTTTTGTAGTGTCAATGAAGAAGGACTTTTCCTGGAGGTATTGTTGTCATTGACACGGTGGAGGGCGGGGTAGAATACTCTGCCCTCCACAGTTATGTTGTACCTGCTTTCCCCAAAGGACTAGGCAGAGGAGTACTTTTGTGTCTCAACATGAATTTCAGGTTTCAGCGGGATACCGATATTTATCGATAGACGCTTCTGCTTACTTGCTTGCTTGCTACTACTAATAATAAAATGTATCACATTAAAAACCCAGTGCTCTTCCTCCTCTCTCCTTCTAATCTATGCTGTGCCCGACGGGGTCAATAATTGTGACTAATATGATTATTTCCCTACCAACTTTATACAATAAGGTACGCAATAAAGAATTGAAAATTGAGAATTGCTATTAAAACTGTAGGTTTGACTAGTAGCCCGTAAGTGGGCTTGCTAGACTAGGAAACTATCTCATGATCAGTTCATCATAAACATGAACACGATATGGAATGTATGGTAGCAGTACCTACCGTACTTTATTAAATGACAACTTTTTATAACTAGCGTTAAACCATTTTAATCCTAGCCTTGTTTTTAAAATCTATTCATAAGCCGCGTCGTTTCCCCGACAATACATTTGCGGCCAGCAAAAATACTCCACATTATTATTTTACGACACAATATAGTGAGAGAATTGGTTCGCACAACTATTATCGAGTTTTTACTTTTCCGTTTCTCTGGTACAAGCATGTGGTAATTACTCATGTGAACCAACGTAATGTATGAACTAATTGTATAGAAGTATTCCGTTAGGTAGCTGTTTCTTTGCGGAAATGCGTATCTGTATTTCATGATTGATTTTTCCTCATGAGTTAATCATGTTTCTAAGCTTCTTATAATACAGGACTGCAGGTTATCTGAATTTATTTTACTATAACAGGAACTATCTATTTGCTTGTCAGGGTTTTGCACACCTTGTAATGTAATACTTTTGATAAAAATGCTAAAGACAAAACATTATCAGGAAAGCAACATTGAACCTTATTCTTTAGTAATAAAGTTGAAAATCTATCAAAGAAATTTGACAGAATGTAGTAACTTGATGTGCTGGCGTCTGTACATTGATTGCTATAATGAAAGTAACAATATTTAAAAAACTTGGGGTCAAATAGTCAATATTTCTTTATTTAAATCGTCAAGCAAATCAAGAATTCCACAAAATTATGTTTTGGAAACTCAACGAAAGTAAATAAATATTCACATTTAAATAACAAAAACCGCATATTATGCGGTTTTTGCAGCCCAAGTTATTTGCAATTTATCAGGGTTGCGGAAGTCACATTATTTTGGAAATATAAATATCGAATTTTTCCTTTGTAATTTTTATAAACTCTTTGACTTATTGTGATTTGTAAACACCGAATAAACAAATTACGTAAGTACATCCTTAACATAAATTTATTTCAATGTCCTACTAAACTTCCGCTGCTAACAAGTTTTTGGAAATGTCATAATCTCGTAATTAATTATGCAAACTAAAATAAAATGATGTAAATCACTTACCATTATAATTTAATTTACATTATAATATAATTGGTGTAATAGTTTACTTATCATTTCAATCAAAAAAGATAATAGATATTGCACAAATAGAAACTTTGACTATCTACGTCGAATCAATAATTTCAATGACTGGCACACAATTAAAACACAACTTACGCCGCAAGAATGATAGTATAGAAAACACGACAGGAACCACACATTTCACTTGTTAACTTTTTATCGATTGGTTAATTACTATTATACCGACAAACATTCCATCTCACTCATTGTTCTCTCTAAACTATCGTAATCGTCGATAAAGAGATTTCATCCGATCTCCAATATCACGGAACTGGGTCAATGTTTTTGTCCTACAGTATATTTTTCACTCTTCTTCATATTGTATGAGATTTATAGTAGCTTTTGTTTGTACAATACTTCCTTTGTCTTAATTATTAATTAAGGCGAAAGCGTCAGGGTAGCCCGCGAAATTCTTTTTTTTTTTTCGTAATTTGCACGTTAATATCCGGTTGTACTTAACCTATGATCATCCAAATATGATTCGCGCACGTATCAAATATAACATAAATAACATCACGCCTTGTTTCCCCGAAGGGTTGGGCAGAGGTGTACCTATAGTACACCCACATTTCGCCAGTTATGTTTTAAGTCCCATGTAATAGGGGGCGAACCTATTGCCATCAACCGGGCACTAATCTAGACTCCGAGCTGCTACTGAGAAATTCCAGATAGAAAAACCCAATAACACTTTGCCCGACCCGGGAATCCAACCCAGGACCTCATGCTTAGCAGTAGCACTTGCGACCACTAGACCAACGAGGCAGTCAAAGTCAAATATATAGAATTAAATTATTATCATAAAACTCATCAATACAACTCTCTAAGTTCAAATAATCATATTGAATATTAATCTATTTCAAGAAATCATGACGTTTTAGGATTATTCTAACATAAGGAGTTGTATTACTGATTTTAATGATTATGATTCTGTAAAAGCATATTATTATTATTATTATTTATTTAATAATCAAGTAACAAGACTCATAGTGTTAGTAACAAAAAACTTACAAAGTATGTTAGTAAAACATTTCACACATAAACAATTTGACACAGAAACAATTTGTGACGTCACTGCAGCAAGGTGACAGGCCCAGCCGATACCTTACAGCAGTGGCTCACAAACGCACAATCTAGTCTGCTTGCTACCATAGACAGGATGCTGTTGGTGCTGCCTCGCACCCTCCTAACCAGGGATGCGCACCGCTTCCGCATCACAGTGTAGAAGCAGTCTACGCGAGCTTCAGCAAACATCCCTGATGCGCTGCAGTGTCGAGGCAACCCCATCAGCACCCTGAATGCGTTATTATACTGAACGCGAAGGGCGCTGTATGATTTCTGAGTATAATGAGCCCACAGACTGCAAGAGTAAAAAGACGTGCAGTAAGCACGAAATATAGTGCGCCTGACCTCCTTAGAGGCACGCATATTGGTTACGGTCGCAAATAATATTTTAATCAAGATACAACCTGGCACTACCTGCAAATTGAAAAAAAAAACGTAAGAAATTTTGAATTTCGCGGGCTACCTTAGCGCATACCCCTAACGCACGAAGATATGAGAGGTACTCGAGTGTTTTATTTAATTTTGATCGTTACACATGTTTATTTTAACCTTAATCAGTGGCTAGTGAAAATGATGAAATATATTCCGCGGTTTTTTGTAGTTTTCGAGTTATATATTTTTATTTTGTATTTTTTCTGAGTTTTCTGCCGGAAGAGTTTCAAAAATTCAAAATATATTTTTATAGTAAGTGACGACAAATGATAGGAAGATGATTATTTCATGTCTAAAAGAATATTCCACACGTGGTTGTACTACAACTACATCTCTGCCCAACCATTCGGGGAATACAGGAGTGACGTTTAGTCTCTAAAATAAATACTTTTTCTTGTTGTTTAAAAATAATATTACAAGAGGTACTGTGAGCAGTGGTGGCCCAGTGGAATCGGCCCCGACTTACGAGTTGTAGGTCGTGGGTTCGAACCCAAGCAGGCGCTTTACTTTGTGTAAATAATTTCATCACCACTGCTCTCAAAAACGGTGAAGGAAAACATCGTGAGGAAACCGGCATGTCTTAGAACCAAAAATTCGAAGACATGTGACATCTACCAACCCGCACTGGACCCGCGTGGTGGATTACTGCCCACTCCCTCTCACCGAGAGGAGGCCTGAGTCCCAGCAGTGGGAACATTAATAGGCTGATGATGATGATGATGATGAAGAGGTACTGTTATTAAAAATAATAAGGAGTTATAACTTAAAATTGTCGTTTGATGCGTTTTTTATAGAAAGTTCAGAAACTTCTAAGAGGCAGGCGGGTAGGGTAGTCTTTTTCTTGTTAACTAATTAAATTCTTGAAAAGGTGACAATTGTATTTTGAAACATTTCATCTGTATTTTCAAGCAGTCTTAGGTCACGTACTAAACACTATTTCACTAATAAGTACTTTTTCAATCTACTTAACGTAATCTTAAAATCGATTTTCCACACAATTATCGATCGGCAGGTGTTGTAAACATTGTCTGTCGCCATTTGCTTTTCATAAATATAATCGTACCGTAAAGAGTCGTGGTCGAATTGAACTATTAACCCTTTGTAAATCTGTAGGTGAGGTTTTTGTTAGATAAAATGTTTTATTATTGCAGTTGTTGTGGATTGAGATTACCACGTTCTTCTATATTACACGATGCCGTTGTTGTCTAATTGTAACATCAAAGCTATACACTTGTAAAACACTTCATTGTAGTTAAGCAACACTTGCTACGGTATCTTTAAGACACGTGCCGTAAAGCTCACTCAATCTACAATCTGCCCAGCCTTTTCCCAACTATGTTGGGGTCGGCTTCCAGTCTAACCGGATGCAGCTATTTACATGGAGCGATTGCCTATTTGATCTCCTCAACCCAGTGACTGGGTTACATGATACCCATTGGTAAGACTTTTGGGCTTCTGACTATACGTAACGACTGTCAAAGATCTACGAATGACAGCCGGGACCAATAGCTTAACGTGCTTTCCGAGGCACAGAGGGGTCTCGATATGCAATCGATGGACACCCATCCAGAACCAACCGCGGCATGCGTAGCTTAATCTACGAACGACCCGTGCGGCTGTTATCGTTAAGAGCTAAGCATAAAGCCTCACTGTAATTAAGCTAATTAGTTACTGCTGATAAGGTTATGAAGAATATCGATCAGCGATCTATCGGTTGACTCTTTTGCAATAAGCACCCCATGTAGCTTATTCATAAGAATTTGATATTCATTTTCATTGCAAATTCTTCCGTCGGAAGCAATTATGTTTTATGTGGGACTTGAAATAATAAGGATGTCGACAAAACATTTTTTTTGTCTGTCATGTAGATTATTCAAAAATATCGGACACGTATTTTTAATTTTTTTTACGTAATCATAAGATTACGGCAATACATTGAGTTAAAATGTGGCATGACGTCACTAGCCGGTAGATTTTATATTGACTTGTGACGTAGTGAGCCTCAACTCCCCAATTTTAATGCATTTTATCTAAACTATTTTTTATTAATATGATATCTTAAAGTAAAAAATACTGTGTGTGTTTAATATTTTTTTATTATCTGACTGACGGACTAAATATTTTCATTTTGAAACAAATAGGGTTGGTTTTTTGTAGCGTAATAATGATTGACAGTCAATTAGATATAGCAAAACGAACTAAATGATTGAACTACATTCTATTCTTATTTCTTCCAATGATTTGTTTTACTAAAACTGGTAGATATTTCTCAACACTATAACAAAGATATATTGACATAAAAGGTCGAAATAATATAATATGAAATTCAAACTATCTATTTTTAAACAGTTATCTGTATTATAATGATGATGCCCTTGTCCCTATTAATTGCTTTGTGAAACTTATAGAGTTATGTACTAATTTGTTTGTCATCGAAACGAGAGTGTGTCAATGCCAATTTTTGATGAAGGGTATTCTACTTTTATGATTTGAGATGAGATGAGATATTGAGATAGTTGTGATGGATTTTTGTGAAATATGTATGTAGATTTATTCATTGTTCTGGCTTTTGCATGTCTTATGCCAATGTCTAATGGCTTTTCTTTCACGACTGGAGTTACCGTGCTAGTTTATGATAGGAAACGAAAACTTTGATAACACACTAAGCGCTATGAAATGCTTATTATTGGCTATTTGAAAAATAAAACTGGCAGTTCAAACGGGAAGTTTAAAGTTTGACTCACAGGCAACATCTCTAGAATTAGATATTAGCTTAGACCAACACAAATTAATGTCAACGGTGTCTCATGAGAACCAAAACCAAATGTAAATAATTGATTTCATTCCTAAATATCAGACTTTCACCGAAGCTAATGTTGCATAAACATTTAGGTAACTATACGACTTATTATTCTAGTCATAAAACTACTCCAGTCTATTTAGTACAAAAACGTTTTTGAATAATGTAAACCTTTGGATAGAAAATAAGATTTACTTTTAAATATGTAATGGCATTTCCTTGAATATTTTTAACTGTTTTGTCGGAAAAATTGGGTTTGGTTGGTGGTCATGATAGCTCACTATAATTACAAATGTGACTCAATCACAATCAATAAAACTTTAAATCTAACAATCAATCTGAAACATCCATTTATCGATCACCACATTACCCGATCAGTTCATTGTAAATTCAGTTTATAGTTTCTTATAACGTTCTAGCATTTAAATAGTGATAATTTTGTGATAATGCAAAGAAGACCACATACTTTACAATATCGCGCT
The DNA here is from genome assembly GCA_948150665.1 of Conistra vaccinii. Classification (NCBI taxonomy): domain Eukaryota; kingdom Metazoa; phylum Arthropoda; class Insecta; order Lepidoptera; family Noctuidae; genus Conistra; species Conistra vaccinii. Next base: position 1,249,884 of record OX411321.1, read on the forward strand.
GATGAAAACAATAGATCATCAACAAAAATTCCCAAGTCAAATCCCTCTCTCAAGAACCGTCTAATTTATCAAAAATAGTGCAGCACCCGCTTTCATATCAGCGTCGGCGCAGCGGCATCCGATCCGATGCACTTCAGTGGCTCACAACTATTCCAACAATATGTTATGAATATGTAGCAGAAACCGCATCTTTGTGGGGCAGATGTAGAAAATATTGAGGACATCTAGAATAATCAGCTGCTATGGAGTCTTATTATGACAACATGTAGATCGTAATTCAATAACTGGTTAGACCAGCTGTCTTGTATGCATCAGAATGTTGGGCTACAAAAGGGATGAATGAAAGGCTATTGCATGCAGCTGAGATGAGAATGCTAAGAGGGATATGTGGTGTTACGCAAATGGATAGAATTAATTGAGTAGGTACATGGGAGGAAGTCTGAAAGTGGTACCGGTGACTGAAAAGTTGTGTGGAAAATGGTTGTCATGGTATGATGTAATGCGGAGGAATGAGGAAAATGTCGTGAGGAAAGTTTTGAGTATGAATGTGGATAGTACTAAGAATAGGGGAAGACTAAAGAAACGATGGATGGACTGTGTGATAGATGATATATTATGACTAGAAAGGGGGTGACTACCGAGATGACATCTAATAGAGAAGTATGTCCATCCTTCTGGATGACGGGTCACATACTTCTCTATTAGTCGTCATCCCTCTCTCACACGATCGTAACTTACCAATTGGCATCCTTGTTTTATCCGCAAATGTTTCCAAAGGAACGATTTCCTTATGATCGTCGTCAAAACCGCCCATAGACATTGACGAAGATACGACAGTTAGCATTCGAGTCAGCCCATCTCTTGGGTCCTGAAATGTTAACAGGTTAATTATAGAATAGGTTGGTACTGTTTACTAACAGTCTTGCTACTGCAAGAAGTGGATGAATAGCAACAGTGGGATAGACATTACAAACCTAGATCTGTGTGTGATAAAAGAAATTAGGCCCCGACTACGTGGCAGCTTAAGTACCTAAGGAAAACATTGTCGTTTCTTTCTGAACGTCGTACATTCTTCGTCACACCTCTTTGTTGTTTATCGACCTTACAGTTGAGTAGTGACGCAACTATAATTTCTAGACGAATCGATATTTTTGATTCGGTGGGTTGACCGACTTCTGTTCGAGAAAAAGTGAAATAGAAAACTTTACGAGTATTACGCTAATTTTTCTCTTATAATTGCGCAAAAATATTATCTACTTATATTCAGGAGAATTTCTTAAACCTTCTTGGCCTGATTGTATAATTATATAATTTTATTTGATGTGATTTGGTGGTTCGGTTCAATTTCTATTGGTAGATAGGTATTTCGTACTTCTTGACTATTTATTTTGTCAAGATAAACATTCGGTTACATTCACTGGTTATGATAATGTCTTTGACCCAATACATTTGCATGTTTTTAACTCAAAGATTTGTGCATACTCGTGATTATCATTTATGGACATGCGTGACGGAACCACGGTTGCGTGCGCCATATTCTCAGGAAATCGTGTGTCTGTTTGTTTGCATGTCTGGTGGTGTTCCTGTCGGAAACTATAGTATGCCGCTATGTCAAGGAGGTACCAGTAGTTAAGAACGCGGCGACCGTTGAATTGTTCATACAAACGTAATACTTACGTAAATCATTTGCAATTTGAGCATATTTCCACCATATCATGTATAAATTCTGATTTAGACAGTATTTATCTAGGCTCGTACACCTTTTGTTTTTCCAAAAAACTCACCTAAAATGAAGTTTAAGCAAATTGAATTTCGCACATTTTTACAGCGTAAATGACATGTTTTCATACTGTTTTTTCTGTATTATAAACAACAATATTTGGAATATTGTTTCTGCAGAAGCATAGCTTATATTATGAAGTTACAAATTATAGATAAAAATTATGAAAGAATAATAAGTTTTCATTCATCATAAATTCCGATAGCTAGTAACAACGCTAACAACACACAACACACATTACACACAACAGACACAACAACAACACAACAACACAACAGAACAGAGATAACAATATTCCAAACGCATTTTCCTCCCATCTTGCAGTTTTGGGTTCATTAATACTATAGGCAGGACTTATCTTCACTCTTGTTGGTATGCACAAGCAGTCAGCAAGCTGTTACGGGGATTGACTGCCCAGGGTACCTCATCTACTTTATTTAGTATTGCCATTTCGATAGTATAAAATATAGGTATATTAAAGTCAACTCAATTTTCGAAAATAAATATGAAGAGTCCCGGGATGACATAAAGCATAATTAAGTCGGTACTTAAAGGAGCGTCATACTCGTACTTAAGCTGTTTCACATGACACTGCGATTCTGTAAACACACAAGGCCAAATCACATGACATAGAAAATGCAACATTCTCTAAATTAAATAACACACGTAATCCTCCGCTGCCCCTGACACATCGAGCTATTCATACAGTTACCGATTACTTTCGTTTTCGTTCACCTTACGTCAAAACTTTCGCTCCATAGTCTATGGTGTTATCTCGAGCAGCTTACCAGTCATTACGTCAATGGCTTTAGGGCAAAGATGATTTATTGAATAAACAGACGAGACTGATTTGTATTGATTTAAGACGATTGGTTTATTGATTTTTAATAAAAATTGGTAAGCTGTACCATTGTCAGTTTTTATTAAACTAACATTTGTTTTGAAATGATTAATTTACACCACAATGAATGGCTAGGTTATTTGTGAGACCATAGCATAATAAGGCTATAATGTTCCCACTGTTGGGACACATGCCTCCTTTCTGAGAGAGGGAGTGAGCCATAATGCACACGAGGGCCCTGTGCGGCTAGGTACCACCATCATAGCACTTGTTTATTACCCAATAAAGATACAATATTTAAACGAACATAACTTTTTATCATGGGCCTCCCAAGACCACTGACTTTTAGGTGGTAATGATTTATTTATTGCTTTTTATGTCTACAAGTATTAGCAGTCAGGAGCCTAACTTGGTACCTCTTGGCATAGAAAGAAGAAAGAAAGAAAATTTGGTCATTTTGCACGAAACTCGAGAGCAGTGGTGGCCCAGTGGTAACGACCCGACTTACGAGTTGTAGGTTGTGGGTTCGAACCGAAGCAGGCGCTTTACTTTGAGTAAATAATTTCATCACCACTGCTCTCAAAACGGTGAAGGAAAACCTCGTGAGGAAACCGGCATGTCCTAGAACCAAAAAATCGAAGACGTGACATCTATCAACCCGCACTGGGCCCGCGTGGTAGATTACAGCCCACTCCCTCTCACAGAGAGAAGGCCTGTGTTCCAGCAGTGGGGAACATTAATAGGCTGATTATGATTAAGATGATGATGATGCACGAAACAAGACACACATTACAAAAAAAAATTGCTGATCCTTAGTTTCCTTTCACGAAATAGGGTTATATACTTACTTACAAAACTTTATTGGTGTATTTATAAAGCGATCTTAAAAAAACTTTTGAAATTACTTGCGAAAAAGATTAAACAAGCATAAATTAATATGGACCGTAAATTATATAGTTAGTTAATTTGTCCCCAGACAAGTAAATGTAGTTATTTCTGGGGAAAGTGGCTTTAATCGGCGATAAAAGGTTGCGATTACATTCTGTGTGCGTCCGGAATAAATGAATCTTTAACATTTACATAAGTTAAACGTCGTAATCGAGTCTTTTCTTGATAAAACTGCGGAGCTCTAGACATTGAAACAAAACAGTTTATATACATAGTATCAAAACTATATCTTTAAAAAAAGTCAGGGAATAATAACCAGTCTTCTTCTTTTCGTGAGGTTATTGACTAACCTGGTGTCAGAGCTTTAAAGTTGCTCATGGGCTTTCTTACTTGGCTTCAGATGCCGTCGAGATATATCTCTCAGGCATAGCGGATCCCCCACGACGTTTTACTTCACCGTTTTTGAAGCAAGTACACATTACGCATACATACAGCAGTATACATTATGCATATGTTTCAGAAAAGTCAAAGGTGCATGCCTTGAGTCCGAACTCGAGAAATATGACTTGGCAGTCCGTCCACACCACTAGGCTATCACTGCTATAAAAATAACTAGTAGAAAACGATTTTGTAGAAAACTGAAACTACTTAACTTCTTTTGTGTTTATTGGGAGAAAGAGGGCATAACATACATCAGAACTGTACCTACAAACAAGAAGTCACTAAGAAAAATATGTCTAACAAGACAACAACAAAATAAAAACTCCTCAACTACTTCTTCAACAATCGTGTCCAAAAATAAGGTTAACTACTCACACGCCGCAATAACACAATCAAACAATCTTAAAACCAGTAGTGCACACGATACGGATCTAAAAAAATGGATATATATCTCTTAACTGGAACTAGGTCTTCTCATGGCCGTGAAATGGTCGTTGTATGGTTTACATTGTAACTGGCAACTTGAACAAGACCTAAACAATTCATCATAAAAATAAAACAGCTGCAGTGTCTAATCGTTTTTTTTTATGTTAATGTGGGAACACTTTTGTGTTCTAACAGAAATATCCATTCATTTTCAGACACTTTATTTATTATATAACCACTATCATTTTAATATACATTTAAAAAATATTACCAGTGCAGTTTTTTATTCATCATCTAAAACGGTTACCAATTTTTAAGAAGTTGTAATATTTGTCATTATTTCAACTTAGGCCATATTCAGTCTATCTTCTCACTTGGTTCCTTCCTTGGTTTTGGTCTACTATTAAATTTCCTTCTTTACATTCCTTAATCATGTTGTCATCATTGTTTCTCACTTTCTTTTCCATAACTTTCATTCAATATTAATAACAAACGACCACAAAAATACATAAAACATTTTGCTGATTCCAGGTGAGGTCAATGTTTGGTAACAGTGACAACACAACAGACCTTATGCTACCGATACTCTTAGACATGGCTAATTTGATACGAAGAGCCGTCAGATCAGGGAAGGAACCAAGGGAAGTCAAACAACCTTATGAACCTGCACCACCACAGTTACTCAGACGATCTTTTACAGAAGACACAGAATTCGATGACGAACCGTTCGACATGGGTGTAGAACCCCTGCCTCCAATCACACGCAACCGTAGAATATATCCAAGGAATTACACAAACAAAACTTACACTGGAAACAGAGTACAGAACACGATACATAAAGAAATAAATAACGTTACGAACACTAAAGATGATGTAAGTAAATATAATTATGATAATATACGGTAGATGTCTCATAATCAGCGATGTAATTCTTATAGCAGAATATTTATAGCAGTTAATAGACGTAAACCAAAGACCATTTTTCCCACGGTAATCAATGATCATAAACTCAACTTACCGATATATTATTACCAACTGGTCACAGACGACACAAAAACGTACAAAGGCTTGTAACACATTGTTTCAAACAATGAAACTCACTACTTGATTATTTCTTGATTTTGTGTTCACATATCATGCGTTTTTGGTTTGAAGTTATGGCAACTACTACAGCAGAATTTATTTTTAAAGCTGTTTTAATGACTGTTTCAGCACAACTCAACAACCCCATCAACAACAACACCAGAGCCAACAACGCCAATGACAGTGTCAGTGACCGTCAGCAGATCATCGAGTGTGTCACGATCAGACAACGGGACGCTGGACCTGATGGCAGAGTCTACGAACCAGACGATAGCACAAGACCTACCAGTAGCAGAGAAGCTGAGAGCATTGAACAGATATAGCGACAGGAAAGGTAAGATGTTATTTTTATTTAGTCATAATAATAATTGCCACACCAAGCTTCTAGTACGGACAATAATACTAAACCACATTTATTAGCAAACATTAAGGTAGGGCTTGTAGAAACAGACAGTCAAGTCAAAATATTTAAATTCTGTCATGTGGCTCATGAGTCAGAAGTTATCACATTAAAAGTAGCTGTTGATATAACAAACGGAATGCATGACGTGTTGACATAGTGAAATGAACTTAATTAAAAAGAAAACAAAACTTTTCAACAACGCCAACGTGTTATTGCAAAAGTCGTGAGTTGCAAGAAAATCTGTCTGATCTTTTAACCCTTCGTTACATCAGCATGCAGAGTTGTACTTACGTAAACACTCATTGTATTGACAGTAGCTTTTGTCACTATAAAAAGAAAGTTAAAAAGAGCCCATTTAAATATGTCATTTCATCATTTAAAATTCTTTAAAATTTATAACTATAATTTTATCTAAACGTTCCAGGTTCTTCGTTCCGTCGTGGTGTCTACCAACCGAAGCCGCCATCTTTGATTCGCCGCACCACTCCTGAGCCGGCTGCCCCATCACCACTTATACCTAAGAGAAGGCCTACTCCTGCCAGGAAGCTTCCCACGTCAGCAGCAGACCCGAATAAGTGCGAACTGTTCACGAATACACTATGTCTACATTCTGACGATTATCCTACGTAAGTTGATAAAATTATAATTGTATTCAAGTACCTACGAGTACCCACTATACGGAGCAGTGGTGGCCCAGTGGTAACGGCCCCGACTCACGAGTTGTAGGTCGTGGGTTCGAACCCAAGCGGGCGCTTTACTTTGTGTAAATAATTTCATCACCACTGCTCTCAAAACGGTGAAGGAAAACATCGTGAGGAAACCGGCATGTCTTAGAACCAAAAAATTCGAAGACATGTGACGTACCAACCCGCACTGGGCCCGCGTGGTAGATTACAGCCCACTCCCTCTCACAGAGAGGAGGCCTGTGTCCCAGCAGTGGGAACATTAATAGGCTGATGATGATGACGACCTACCCACTTAATGATTAAAGATTGTTATTATAATGCAAAAATAGAACATTTTTGCTTTATACACACACACACACATAGACGGCGTGAGTTTATGAATGTCTGTGTTTATATACATACATACACTCACGCCTTCTTCCCATGCGGGTAGGCAGAAACTAACCTGCTAGGATACTTACTACTTTTGCTTCGATTACGTTCATAGATCTCGTTCGTTCGTTTCACGTTCTCGCTTTACACTCTTTGATATTTCTGTCCAGCAGTGAACTGCAATAGTTCTAAGTCTTTGTTAAATGGATTATTTGACTGCTTGATTATTTCTTGATTATTACGGCAACAAGCTCTTTTGCACAAATTAAAATTACAACTTCCAAAAATTTTTATTGGCATACGTTTTAGACGCATAATAAAATTCATATGGCATTATGTTAATTTACCTTAGTTTTCCAAATTTTATTCGCTGTAGGTGGCATGTTCTACATTCTAAAAGAATTAAAAGCCTATGTTTAGAAAAATCCCAAAAATATTCAGTTATAACAGGATCGATTTCATAACTTTGAATACTATATTCATCGAATTGAATACTGTTACATTCATTAGCAATATTCTCAACCAGTCTAACAACTTCTTTATCATTTTAAATGGTTTCCCAAAAATCTCTGAAACGGGTTTTTATGCATTCATATTTCATTGCATAACCAGGATTGTATAGAAAGCAAGAGTAATGTGTTAGCGAAAGTGATTCTCTTGGTGTGTCGTGTGGTTTGCGAATGTCATGTGATTTTCGCGGAACGATCTGCGTGACCGTTATCATAAATAAGGTGTGAGTTCGAGAATGTGAGTTTTACCTCTTTTGTGTTCTTATGGGCATTTCATTACGTTGCATTACCTTTGTCTATGGCTTTTACTCGCTTGTCGTTGGTTAATTTATGAGCAATTTATTACGATTGCTATAAGATTCTCCACTATTTATTGCAGCTTTAAAGATTTTGTCTTAAAATAAGATAGTTCGTGTAATATAAATTTTTGTGTGAGACATCTCATAATTATGTTCCAATTCGATGACTTGGCTTACTTTTTTAGAATGCTTATGTCATTTTAATATCTTCATTGTCTCCAGCGGAATAATGATACACAATCTTATCTGTATATGCTATTAAAACGAATGTTTTTGTTAATTAATAATGACAACATCTTATATAATAGATCTGTTGATGTCTTTTAGTTTTTCTTCGCCATCCAATTATGTCTACAGTCACAAGGCGTTACCCATCGAAACGTAACGAATTAAAAATCAAGTCAAATCTGTTATGCAGATTTCTAGAGGAGCCACCATCATTGATTACTGTGGTCATCATTTTATTAATATTTAATTAAGTCTTATTAATAAATTATTTTACTATAACAATATCTTTAGAAATGCTAATCCGCTTTAAGATAATATAAATTCGTGTTTGTTACTAGATACAAAGAAAACTTTAAAATTTTATTCCGTCTATGATATTCAATCGATGACCTTATTGGTGAAGTTCGTCAGAAAAGTCAGGTGACTAGTAGTCGCAACCGACGCGGTGTGCGTGTATGACCAGAAGTATGAACGTAAACGAGGCAAAAGGATATAAGGATCGTAACAGGTGGCGTTCTATAGTGTCTGCCCACCCCCATGGAAAGAAGTACTGAGTTTATGTTTGTTGTATATTAAATCGATTAACGTCCAAACATATTTGGTAATTAGTAAACCAGAAATACCTACAATTCAAAGCAATATAATATTACTGCTTTTTTATTTATGTTTAAGAAACGTCAGAGGTAAAAGGTTCAAAGATATACTTTGGTACTTATTTTTATTAAAGATTCAATTAACCTTCTAATTCGAGTAACGAATCTTTACATAAAGCGCGGATAGAAAGTATAAATCGGTATTGTTGATGAGATATTAAAATAACGGTGCTCATTAAAGCGTTTTATTATGGTATTTGATTTGGTCTGGATACTATTAAATAGTTTTTTTTACTGATTTTACAAATCAAAACCTGGTTTCCCAACTTACCTACCTACTTTGCAAAGCCGAGCATGCCAAAAGGGATTATATTAAAAACAGTATTTCTATTACATAAGGACTATAAAATTCCATAAAAATATAATTTTTGATCATTAAACCATTTTGTAATTTTCAAAACAGCGAACCGCTTTCTAAATACTGCTTTAATTTTAAATATCCTTTAAGTTACGACTGACATAGCCTAATATGTTACGTAAGTTTTTCTTTTTAAAACCTAGGAAGCTCTAAATATTTATTCAGTTGTGTAATCAGCGTGGCCGATGTTTTGGTTACAACTCATATTTCCATACTAATAATCTCGGTTTGTCAGACCGTTTGTTAGGTTTTCACGGTAAAATTGTGAACTGAATGGTATATAAAGAGATATCACAGGAAAATCACAGGCATACACATTCATTTCCAAAAAAAAAATGAGATTTTTTTGTAAAAATTTAAATCTGCGCAGATAAAGTGCTAGAAATCTATTATAAACAGTCACTATAACTTGTAAAAATCACATAGTTTTAATAATTTGTTTGTAATTGCAGTGAAGCCATCGTGCAGTCAATAAGACGCAACAAGGCAGCCGCAGCCGCCCTGCTAGCTGACTACAAGGACCCAGGAGAAGGAATCATTGACGGAGTCACTGCGGCCCAAGAGGCTAAATACAATGAACAGCATTACCTTGTGTCTAATAGGTAAGTTATAAATATGAGAAGCTAAGTGGAGTGTGATAATACACTTTTTTTACCTGAAATTGGCGATAACGTGAGATGATACTTAAGAATAACAAGATGAACAGGCAGTCCCGCAACAAGTGTTTTTACTGGCTATACTGCGCAACATTAGCAATCCCAACATAAGCTGGCCTAAAACTCAAGTAGATGGATAGAAGTAGCAGCACTTATGAAGAACTATGACTAATAAAATGTTGCTTATGTTACATTCAGGCGAGGAGACACAGCAAATCGGGACTTCGCTGGTGCCGGTGAAGCAGGCTTCATGTGTCCAAGCACAGTGAAGTACGCCAGACCACAGCGTGCGAGGGCCACGTCGGGGCAGTGGAAGTACATAGTGAACACTGGAGAACACACGCAGACACTGAGGCTGGAGAAGTGTTTGTAAGTAATGATGTATTCTATAGTGGAGTACGCGGGACCACAGTATGTAAGGGTCACGTCTAGGTAGTGGAAGTACATCGTAAACACTCGAGAACATACGCAGACACTAAGATTGGAGAAGTGTTTGTAAGTTCTATACAGAAGTATGCGAGACTACAGCGAGCTAGGAATGCGTCAGGACAGTGGAAGGACATCGTGAATACTGGAGAACATACGCAGATACTGAGGCTAGAGAAGTGTAAAAAATGACGTAATTTCTAGTGAAGCTGCAAGAGAAGACGTTAAACTTGAAAGGAAAGACAGACTAGACTACAGGACAATTAGTTGAAGGTTATGTGGTCTCAAATGACCTGATTGAAGAAAAGTGTGTGTAGATGAGATGTTGCGCGCTTGAAGTGCTTAAAACCTGCAAAGTTAATAAGAAGTTATGCTAGAATAAAATACTTACGTAGTATCAGGCGCTACAATTGCAATTTTATTCAATTATAGTTAATCTATCACCGTATTTTATACATGAACTGCAAGTCTATATTTGGAAATGTATTTCATCAATGTCAAAAGTAACGCAATGGTATGATTAAAAACTATTATTAAATTACACTTGCCCAACTATAAATTAAAATGATCGGATGTCTGTTATTTCAGCAACATGTCAACGTCTTACAAAAAATATAATTATTTCACTGGCTTGCAAGATCGCAATCATTTGAAGAATAACTATTTTTAAACGCAATAATAAAATTAATGTTCACAAAGTCGTCGGTTTTGTAAGAGCCGATTGATAAATTATTTAGTTTTATTATTTGGAGTGGAGAGAATTGTTCGTTTATTGTTTTATTTTCAACGGTTTGACCGCAGTACTACTTGCCTAGGAAATACGTGAATTAATTAAACATGAGTTTTGTACATGTCGAAACTATCCCCGTAGTTAGAAATCACATTGTCATACATTAAAGTTTTGTGATTTCTAACGTATGTATTCATCATAATTAGCCTATTAATGTTCCCACTGCTGGGATACAGGCCTCCTCTCTGTGAGAGGGAGTGGGCTGTAATGTACCACGCGGGCCCAGCGCGGGTTGGTAGATGTCACATGTCTTCGAATTTTTGGTTCTAAGATATGCCGGTTTCCTCACGATATTATCCTTCACCGTTTTGAGAGCAGTGGTGTTGAAATTATATACACAAAGTAAAGCGCCTGCTTGGGTTCGAACCCACGACCTACAACTCGTAAGCCGGGACCGTTACCACTGGGCCACCACTGCTCTCACGTATGTATTAGTAAGTACATTATTTAAATGCAATATGCCTTTTCACAGGAAACCAAAAGAATCGTGCACCTACCTGACGGACAACTTCAAATCAAAATGCGTTCAAGTTTATAACTACCATCGGCTGCTGACTTGGGATCAACAAAACGGCCTTCACATGGATATATTCAAGGTACACTATACGAAATATCCCCTTTCTTCATGTCAAAAGCTATGGAAAGTAATTAAATAAAAGTGTCGTATCGATCTAGGGCTTGGAAATTAACATTTTGAAACAATATATCATAACCAAGATAATATAGCCAGTACAAATATCTCTTCCAGGTTCCGACATGCTGCTCCTGCCACATTGAAGGTTACAGCGTGTCTTTCCCACCACTAGGCCACAGACTCCAAGAAACCTCTTCAGAACACTTCCCCGGAGAAGATTTATCATCAGAGACAGGAAACCATGCTTTTGAAAACGTGCAATCCACTATACAAAAACCAAAAATTAAATCACCACCGTTCACTCATAAGAAACCCATAGAATCATTCCCACCATTTACAGATAATCAGAACTTAATACCTGGCAGTCCTTTCAGCAAACATAATGATAACGATGACTCTGTGCCACAAAATCCAATAGATTCTTATGGAAACTCATATTTCCCAGACTCATTCAACCAGGCGAGTTCAATAAGGCATGTCAAACGACCACCTTCAGCCAGAAACCCTCCTCCATCATCAAACTTTGATGAAGTCACTTTGCCAAGTTACTTGGAACCGCCAACGCCTGCAGCTGGTCAATCATTTAACTTCATCAAAGACAATCCACCTAAATATAAACTGCCTGGAAGCCAATTTAAAAGAACTACAAGACCAAGCCCATCAGGACGAAGACCAATCAGAAAGAAAATATCTGGAGGACCAGATGACCTTGTGTCATCTGGATCACAAGCCCTTGAATCTTTCCCGAACAGCAGCGGAGACACTTTAGAAGAAGTTAATGATTACGAGGAGCCTGATATCGGCCAGGCAACATCTATAAACACTCCAAGACCAAGAGTGACCATTGCTCCAAAACTGACTGCATTACCAACGGAAAAACTGACACCAGCACATAAATCAAGAGAACCTAGTAATAACAATGAACATTATATTTCCAATGGAAAGCGTGTAAATTACAACTATCATCCAATTATAGACTTCTTTGAAGAAGATAAAGAAATGGAAACAGATGAATCTATAGATAGAGAGGACGTTGAACCAAGTTACATACCAAGTGTAGAATCAGAATGGAAACCAATTAATCATCCCTCTTCTAGAGACAGCCAAACAAATACTGTTGGTAAAAAGAAACATAAATAATATAAAACGATTTATATAAAATATTAATTACGGTGATGTTATCAGTATAATGAATAGTTGAATGAAGTGTCAATGATGCAATTATTCATATTTTAATTAATGAGTTATGTATAGAATCATTTGAATTAATGAAAATTGTTTGAACGAGCGATTGAGACGATGTTTCTGCTGATGTAATATTTGATACTGTACGCCTGTCCTATGTGTACGAAGATGACTTTTCTTCGTTATTTGAACGAATGATTATCATATTGATAATAAACAACGGCTTGTGGAAAGCTACTGACTCTTTTTGTTCAGTCTTATCTATGTGAATTCGACTTGTGCCTATCTATAAAGCTCTGCTACCGCTTATAATTCTTCGTAGTCCCTAAAGGCAAAACGGGTATTAAGATTGCATCAGCCATTCTCTACGTTATCTGTCTTGATTGCTTGTCTTTATTCTCCCACTATAGTCTTAGAACTAGCTTTAAGTTCCGCAATATTGTAAACTTTCATTAACGAACGAAACCAAAACAAAGTTGCAATGTAAAATGTTGATATTTATTTATTGTTAAATTTTTTATTTTGTAATTTATTTAAATTATGTTAAGCTTAATGTAAGTTTAAGTTTCATGTCGATTATAAGATTTCAAAGACTTGCCACTGAAATAAAAATTAATAAACTTCGTTGTCTTTACTTTTTTTTTGTTATATTCTGTGTTGTAGCTTTAAGAGCGTATATTCTAAAAGATGGCAATGTCAAATGTAGCTGTCAAATATTTACCTGTTTTGATTAATTTAGAAATAATACAGTATGGAAATAAGAAATGTGGCCAACTAACTAACTAAGAATATTAATAATGAATTCCAATTATAAAATTAAATTTGATGTTGTACCCGTTTTAGATGTAAAAAAGGCATTAATTTGGAAAGTTTACAAATACTTTTTTTTACATCTAAAACTAAATATTCGGTGTTACGATATTAACTATTACAATTCATTATTACTATTCTAGTTAGTTAGTCAGCCACATTTCTTATTTCCATACAGTATTATTTCCAAATTAATCAAAACAGGTAAATATTTGACATCTATTTACGACGTTGCCAACTTTATGGATGCACGCTCTTAATATTTGCGCTAAATGAAATCATCGCCCCATGACATTCACAAGATCGAAGAATTTTCTGATACATTGATCTTAAACACTTTTTTTAAATATTTAATTCACTTAATAGTGCACAAATTGATAAACAAAATACAGCCGATCCAGTTAACTGCCGTCAAAAGTGAAAGCAGCAGCACCGAAGTTGAACGCACTACGTGAAGATATCTCTCATTCGTTCAAGCTCAACAGATACTGTAACAGTCTAACAAAAAGTGTGTTGGGACACTAGTACGTAACCCAGATGTGCACTGAGACAACTCATTGTGTGATAACACAATTTAATACTACAATCTTTAGCAATGTATTATTGGTTATTGTGCAATTTGTCATGTTCGAAAATTAGTCGCGTACACTCGGTTGTTCTATGTAGTTCATTGGTCAGGTTGTTGTTACAAATGTTCTAAAATGGTCGCGGAAATCTGTTCCGTGAGTTTAGCAATAGTTGTAACTGGTTTATATTTGAAAATAGACTCGGTTTAGTAACAATCTGAACTAGTGTTTAGTGCGACCGTTCGGAATGATTCAATTAATTTTCAAACGAAGTACCTACTAGCAGTTAATTTCTACTTGTTTGATTAAAGTACAAAAGAAACAATTATTTACAGTAAAAATCAAATAATAATAGTATTCTTTTAGAGCTCACTTTATTTATAAAATAACAACTTTATAAATAAGTTCTCTTCGTTGTAAAAAAACATTAACAATTACCTCTATCACAGTACAGTTAACAATAGCGAATAATATAGATTTTGATAACTCGATCGATCGCTTTCGACTCTAGTCCCGCGATACGTAATGTGGCACTTTCTATTACAATAGACTAATTACTTTCGAAATTATCCATCGCCAACTTACGAAACTATATCAATAATTTAGTTTTGCTTATATTTTACCTGCGATTGTGGCCTAACTCTTAAATTATAATCTATTTATACAATACCATAATGCGAATTTTGTGTGGAATTCAACATTTTATCTTATAAAAATCAATCGAAAAAACTGAATACATACAACCACAAACTCATAGCGATCAACTGACTGCAGGCAATACCAATGTTGCAATGTTTACCTAATATGTAACAATAAAGCAATTTAATTTATCTTGTAAGAAAAAATGAGCGCAAAATTAATCGATAATATATATGTTGGAACATTGCGATCAATCAGTGATCGGCAGCTCGTAACACGATAATTAGAATTTGATTATACGACAATTTAATTTCCTCCAGCCCGCTAAGTAATTTAAGTTACATAAATAATTGCGGCATACGTTTATGTTTACCAACTAAGAGTAAAAATAGAGTAATATTACTACAATTTTCAAATCAAAAGTAAGCAGCTTTTAAGTCAAGCAATTAAATATTGGTAGTGGTATTGCCTGAGTTACTTGAATACTAGGTTTCACCTAAAATTTCGACATGCTACGAAATAGTTTCGCGACAAAATGGAAACCTGTCATCTTTGTTAAGAGTATGGACAGACTGACAATTTCTACATTTTATGTGTTCAGTCGACGTAATAGTACATTCGTTTGCTAGGGTCTACAATGTAACCTGGTGTAGTGGTCAATATAGGCACGGCTTGAGCAAAACTGTTAAGGAGAACGGCGGCACTCCTTCTAGTGTTTTTTGATAAACTTTTAACTTGAATATCATCATTATCTTCCTGTGGCGTTGGTGCTAACAATTTAGCGCTTCTGTAATTTCCACCATGCATTCTTTCATGTCCTGAACTTCGGGATTTGTAATCATCGTCCTGTTGTGACGGTCGGTCTTCTTCATGGTTGTCGTCGAGTTCAATCAGTTTCTCGTTCTTTCTACCTCCACGTCTTCTATTGTCATATTTAAGATTACCACCATGCATTCCTCGTGCTGGTGATTCATTAAGTTCAATAAGTTTAGAACTTCGGCCATTATTTGTCGACCGATTTACATCACTCAATGATTTTAAGTTACCTCCATGCAATCTTTTAGGAGTGTACTCATCTAGTTCAATATGTTTTGTGCTCTTACTCTGCGAGGTTTCAGCGTCTTTAGGAGGTTTCGTGCTACTATCTGGAGGTTTAAGTAGTCTAAGGTCTTCTTTTGTAGCTTGTCGATAGTTTCCACCATGTTTTGGACCCTTATCAAGATCTTCTTGATCGCTGAATATTTCAACATCCCCTAAATTATTAATTGCTTTTGCTAACTCATCATCTTTATATAAATCTAAAACTGCGACATTTTTCTGCGGCTTTCTTTTAGGCACTGCTGGTATTTCTTTAATTATTTCAACTTCCTTAATATCTTGTTTAAATTGTGTTACGTGTGGAGATGATTTATTTGCAGGTAACTCTTTGTGTATTTCAATTCTTTTTCTGGTTACAATTGGCTTGTTGTCACGAGAAGAAATAGGGGTGGTAGTGCGAATGCGAGTTGCTACAGTAGTTGGAGGAGCATCTGTTGTTCTAGCCAGTGTACGTTTCGTCGGTTCAGGGGTGGTCATTTCTGGTTCAGATGTTTCTTGCTCAGGTATTTCCACCGAATCTTTATGTTTACTCTCTATTTCTTCCTCACCATCAACATCGTCGTCATCATCATCATCATCGTCATCATCATCATCATCATCATCATCATCACCATCATCATCATCATCGTCGTCCTCGTCGTCATCATCAGGCTCACCACTTTCGTAATCTTTATGTTCATTTTGCTTTAATCGGTGATGGTCCTCCTTTCTCTCATACATTGGCATGTAATCGTCCATATTAGTTTTAACTCCAATCAAAGCGTCAACTTCTCCTTTCCTCATATCATCTTCGTCATGTTCACCATATTTCTTAGAATCTGTCACTAGTGTGCTTGTACGTGATTTCTTTTTCTTTTCTCTATATTTAGGTATCACAATGTCATCTTCTTCGCTATGTTTATTGTTTAGAGGCCGCAGTGTTGTTTCCTCTTGGGTTTCAGCACTTTGATCAGGTTTATAGTCACGGAATCTAGTTATAAATTTTAATAGTTGCTTTTCTGTGGTATGGACCGGTACTATTTCTGTTGATGTCTTTAGATTAGGTCTTTCTGCTCTCATTCTTTTTCTAAATGATGGTTTCAGAGTCGTCGTGGTTGTTGTTGATGTTGTCATTTCATCTTCTTCTTCTTCATAATCTTCGCTACTATCGTCGCTAGTTCCGTCATCAGAAAATTTTTCAGGATTTTCCTGTTCTTCGGTTGTATTTTCAGGAGCAGCACTTGCAACAGTTTTTTTAACAGAATTCGAAGCAGCAACATTCTGAATATAGGCAGTTTTAGGAATAAATTGAGTTAAATCATGAAATGGTCTCGTTGTAATATGAGTCGGTCTAAAACGTTGCCTACCTCGAAGAGATTTTTGAGTAGAACTTTCTATATTTTTTTCAGTAGTTGTATGCGATTTGTATGCATCAACTGACATTGCTCGCTTATTTTCCACTGGAGTATATTCTGATTTGTGATTTATGGGTCTGATTTCGTACCTGGGTTCACCCCTACGTTGATCTACACTGACGTCAACAAAACTTGCATCAGAATTTTCATTTTCATGTCTAGTAGGTTTGGTTCTCTCATTTCTGCCAATATCAACATATTTGCGGCTGTTAGTCTTTTGTTTATCATCTTTATTTGATCTTGAAACTCTTTCTGCCACTCTGCTTGATTGCAATTGCTTTATCAGTGGGCTAATATTACTGGTCGTTGTAGTTTTCTTTGAGTCTTGAACTTGGCTATCCCTTATAATTTTGTAGGGTTCATAAACAAATGGTGTTGCTCTTTTTTTCCTTAATTTAGGTGGCAGCTTTGTAACTTCTTCCTTGTTTTGGAAAAAGTTGTATGTTTTATTGGAATTGTCTATGTCAGAGTATAATAAACTTGCTGGTACGTCGGTGTTTACTGCTGGATTACCCGTGGTTTTAATATTTTTCAAGATATCTGTGTACACATTAGTTTGTTGGGTACCGTTAACTACTAGTGTACCTTGTGGCGTATACAAAGCGGATTTTAATGCTTCATTCGTTGTATTTAAAGATTCTTTTAAATCACGCTGATCACTCCTTAATTTATCTAAAAGAACAAAGATATTTGTTTTGGCAGCCTCTTGCAATTTATTCGTTGAATCTATGACATTGTTTATTTTAGATTCTTGAGCAATATCTCCTTTTAGATTTTTAAGCTTATATGTCGGAAGTTTAGGTGCAATAATAGGTTCCGGATTTGATATTATTTCTTCTTTAAAAAATGGGCTATCTAAAGGATTTTCGCCAAAATATTTGGCCTTGAAACAGTCAATTTTATCCCCGAGACCTTTGAGACGAGGTTGTTTCTTCGTAGTTTCGAAACTTTTATTTGCTTTACTTTGAGATTCATCGTCATTTTCATAATCTTCATCTTCTGTGGGGTTTTCACCATTCTTTAATTTTTCTGGTATTGGATCTACTTCTTCATCTACTTCAGAGCATTCGAGACGAGACCGAGAGTCATAAAATTCGGTTCCACCATTTGATTTTTTCGGCATCAATTTGAGATTTTCAGCATACTTAAGGGGTGAATTTTTGTTTATACCCTTCAAATGTTTATAGTAATATGGATATTTTTCTTGTATATCCTCTTTATTTAGTTTTGATTTTTGTTTTGCTGTTCTTAAATCTTCGATTTTAAATGACAATGTTGAATTTATATCTATTTCAGGTACTTTAAAATTTACTTCTCTCTTACCGACTTCATGTTGGGTGTCCGTTACGTTGTCTTGTTCATTGTTCTGTGCGACATTATCTTCATAATTGTCAATATCGCTTTCACCGTTATCTTTGTTAATATTGCTGTTGTCATGACCACTGTCGCTATCAACATCATCATGGTCACTATACGAATCTTTTCTTCTATTTCTGTTACCAATTTCTGGTAGACTGTGTTTATTTAAATCAGCATCGACATTCTCTTCATGTTCATCTTCAGAATATTCCTCGTTTTCTGTTTCTTCTTCATCGTCTTTATTATTATTTTTCCATTTTTCTCCGTGTTCTTCGTTGTCTCTGTACTCTAATCCTCTACCGTCTTGATAGTTTCCGGTGACTGTAGGAATTTTATATAATCCACCACTATTTTCATGCTCTTTGAGGAAGCCTCCGTGACCTTCGTGATCTGAAGCGTGTTTTTGTTCTCCAGCATGATCGTATGCAGAATCTTCATAGCCTTCTTCACTATATACTGTTTGCGCTTTTGTACTTTTAACTGCTTCTCTTAGACGAGGTGCATTTCTTATTTCTTCGTAGGTTTCTGCATCATCATAGGCAGCTTTTTTGGGCAAATGCTTATACGTCTCAGTTTTTCTGACTTGAGCATAATTTTTAACAGGGATGAACTCATCTTTGCCATCTTCATCTTTGAGTTCTTGTTTTTGAAGTTCTAGTTTCTGGAAGGTTAGTGGACGATTTTTTTGTACAACGGCATTGACAGACTCGTCAAGATTGTTTCTTAGATTAAAGTATTTTTCTTTACCTTTTTCGTATATATCATACCCCTCTGGTGGTTCCGCATTGTTCCCAGAAATTGGCACTTGAGGATATTCATTACGTTCGTCATCGTATTTCATAGCATGTTGTTGTCTTAAATTATGAATGTGACGCTGTACCGGGCGGTAATGCACTGGTCTAATTTTTGCGTATTGATTCCAAGGATGTTTGAATTTTTTATTTAGTACGTTATCCCTGCTGTCGTCTCTAGTGGGAGCTTTGTAATATACTGGTCGTCTTTCAGGTCTGTGAATCTCGTATCGTGCAGGTATATTTTTATGCGGAAACAGTTTGCCATCAGTTTTCTCTGGACTTTCTAAATACTCATCTTTAGCAATATTAGGTTCACCAGCTTCTTCTTCATAAGCCTGCAACCTATGTTTACTATCTTGCAAATCGTTTCTTATTTTTGTAAGCACTGGATCTTTATAAATTTCTTGCAATGACGGCTGTTCTGCTTTATATGGGTGAAATATTTCATAGTTACTCGCCGTCGGTTTCACATAGCTATTTAATTCTGCATTTTGTTGTACGTACTTTTGAAACGGTAGATAGGTCTTCTTATTGTCATCTAGCATGTGATGAATGCCCAAGGTGGGTTTCTGTTCACCCGTATAGGGTTTGACAGGATATGCTTTATAATGTTGTTGGGGGTTTTCCACTCCGTGGAACGCTGCTATATCGGCGGCAAACTTAGGTTTCTGCGCGGTGTATACAAAGTACTCGATTGGTACTGGCTGTTGATTAGATGGCCTGATGTGCACATTTTGTGGCTGGATGATCTCCACTGGTAATTCCTCTTTGGGTTCATTTTTCACTTCACTACTAGCAATGTCGTCCCATTTGACTGGGACCTTGATAGATGAACACAGTTCACAACACAATAGCACTAGGAATAAACTGGGGACTTTGGTCATGTGCATGGTTCACATCACGGATCGCGACGGTGGCTGGCGGTTGACTGAACCAGGTCGATGGGCAACCGAACACTTTTTATCTCCTCGGTCGTTCGTCGCGGACCGATTGCTTGTCGGCCGGTCGCTTTGTTTATTGCGTATGGCATAAGATATTGACCGGAGCGGATCTTATAATAACAATACGTGTTTGTTTATTTATTTTTTTATTATTTAGATTTATGTACTCGTAAACCTCAACTTTTTCACTTGAAATTGATGTGAGAATAAAACTATTTTTTTACAACTGTTTTTTTTTCAGACTGTTTTTTTTTCACTTTTGGACTCTGAAACAATTTCAAGATCAAACTGTTTTTCAATTATAGACTATGCCATTAAACAGACCCGTCATTGTGAGACTCATGTTTAGAAGTGTATGAGAAAAGGCTTATAAGATAATCCAAAAGAAAAAAAAAAGGAAATAGTTAACATGAAATAGTGCAGCCTCACATAACTTGCACCAAAAATATCTATTCAATGGAGAAATTAAGAAAAAAGGTACATGAAAGATAACGAAACAGATAAATAGTTAACGTCTGGCAAAGACAGCCGGATGTAGTTGCCTTACAAGGTGTTACGTGAAACACATGATTTATTATTTGTTTGCAATTTCAGTAATTTGGACCATGTCTCGAATGTTGTATAATTATATTGTGTAAAGGAGTGTAGTATGTACCTATTAGTAAAAGTAGAAAGGGTCAGAACAGACCCACCCCTCCTTTCCACTCAGTAATGGTCAACGCATTTTGTGATACATTGAAAATCTGTCTCCCACACTTTTGGTGACTTGCGTAAGCTTTGCAATGCGGAATATGAAGGGAGTTTAACGGTAAAGGATTAAGTGACGGAATTGCCGACAAGCTGTGGGTAGTGTCGTGATTAAAACTCATTCCTTCTTTCATATGGAAATCTTTGCCCAGAAGTGAGACAGTGACTAATGATATTGTTTGAGTGATATTGCTGTTGATATTGTTCTATTAACATTATATTCAAGCTTAAAACTTAAGCACCAGGAAGTGGTGAAGGGCGGACGTTTTGTGGGACTCTCTTTTTATTTATTTATAAAGGTTTTCAACAGCTTCTGTAAATAATATATTATTAATTATAAGTATAAGTTTAGTACCAATTAGCATTTGACTTACACAGTCACCAATAATTATTATTATTGTTTTTATATACGAGTACGTACATATAATCGTCTTATGTTATTTTGACATTCAAAAACTGCTTTAGCCATTTTTGAAATTACTTTTTTTTTGTTTTTTTTTTATCTTTCGTTCATTCAGTTCCTATTTAGATTTATTCTCTAAGTAAATATTTAATAAGATCCCTGAATAGTAGGTATCTCCATTGTTCAATTGTTTGAAAAAAATTCAGTTCCTATGATATAAATAATAAATATTTACTATTTTACGGATCAAAGGAACATGAATGTTTATGATCTGTCCAACATGATGCATTTTCGGAAATTTCTTTTTGTTTCTGTGTGACTTCATTGGTTCTGTGAGAGTGTCTGTCATAATAACACTATTCTTATAGGATCTGTTTGTTACACCATATTTGTACAATAGATAGGTCATCAAATTCATGAAGAGTTCATTTGGTTTTATTATAATTATAATACACCTGCCTGCTTGAATACCCTGGGTTGACTAGTAGAGATCGCCTGAGGTATTAAGTCCGCATCTGTACCTCCTTTATTGCATTCATCACCTTTTATAACCATCTGTGGACCTAGCAACACGAATAAAAAAACGAATTAAACATTAAAAATACTCGTTTCGCACTTAATCTATACTTCATCTTAAGACTTAATTCATAACTGTGGCTGATATTTATTATTCTACTTGTCGCAATAATTTTTAACCAAAATTCTACAAGTGGTTGTATTTTTTATACAAAAATCGTTTTAATTTACGTTACATTTACTCCGCGCGTTCGTGTTAGGATCTCTGGCTTTGGATTTAGACAGTGCGTGGGTCTACGAGTACAGAATGTGACAAAGAAATAAAGAAAGAAAAATTTAATTCGTTAATTTGCGGTAAACCCGACAATTTGTAACATCAGAGTGGTTAATTTTTAAGATTGCGAGTTCAGTTTCCAGTCACCAATCTCGAATGTATGAACACTTAGGCCGTATAAATAGGTATCCGAAGGCCATACATGATATATTCCGGGCCGGTATCGAGCGAACAACCAATCCAATTCCAATCTTTTCTTGAAAATTTAATTGCGTTACTGATTATTTCGGTGTGTACTTACATAACTTTAGATTACTAGACAGATTAGATTTAGACAATTAGCAATCATTAAATTGGTATCAGTAGGAGGTATATTAGATTTGGTTAAAAGTAATTTTTGTTCACTGCGATGCATGGTGTAAGTTTTTAAATCATGATTGCATTCATATTTTTCAATTAATTGACATATTGATCATAAAAAAGTATGTATGTATTAAATAACTGAAATAGCCTTAGGAAATAGATTACTCGTATTATTTTGAGTCGTTTTTTTTAAACAGTTAACCTCTCTTTCAATTAAAAAATAAATAAAACTAATTTGCAATGAATTGTATTCACTTGAAAATAACCTCATGATTCCCCATTTGCTTCGGCCTTGCCTATATCTGTCCAACCACTTATTATTTTAGCTTGCATATGGCGAAATACCTACTCGGTGCGTGCTACAAATTATTGGTTTGAACTGGGACAAAATTGTTGACCGAAAGTTTGAGACAGTTATGAGTACGTTTATGTTTCGATATTGCTTATAATTATACAGTAAAATGTTACCATTGTTGATAATTATAAAAAAAAATACTTTCTGTTAAAGAATTACGGCAACATTAAGGTCATCGGTCAACAACTTCCTTGAACAAAGACTACTATGTCCAATCTCTGTTTTGGAGAAACTGCTTTGTCAGAAATCACTTTCCTTGAGGTATGTCGGAGACAGAACAAAGCAACCCCATATAGAGCTAACTATAAAGCCAACCGTATGTCTATGTAAACCGTTCAACTCTGTGACAGCGCTTTTATTTCGCAGTAAAAAAAGAAAAAAATAAGCTTTATTCAGTTCAGAAAAACACGGTACAATATAAAAAACGAGTAACAGATCACATACGAGCCTTAGGTGTTAGATTTTTACAAATTTCCTGGACCCCACACTAGGATTCCCTGTGTCGTGGGGTAGTCCTAAGTTAGTTGTGGGGTAGGTAGGTAAGGTTTGTTTTCGTAGTCCACCATGTGGTTGACCGTACCATATTATTTAGAAAATGTTATGGTCTATAAATACATTCCTATAACTACCTCTTCGAATCCACAATGTCGACAGAAGGGTGCGGCTCTCTTGCACCAGCCTTGCCTACAGCCGGTAGCAGGCGAAAGGCTGCCCTGTCCAGTGCCGTGAAATATTGTAACAACTGTTAGGACTGCATATCTATTCGGTACTTAGTTTCCAGTAATGTTTGGGTCCTAAATGTTGTTGTTATTGTGCAAGTCGGGTAGAGCTAAGATGGAATATATAATATTAAGACTAGCTGCCCGCCCCGGCTTCACACGGGTAGCACTACGTACTTATCTACGGCACACCTAAATAAAGATTCTGATTCTGACCTACCCTAACTACCTACCTACCTAAATACATATCTACGTACCTAAATACACCTACGTACATACATAA
This sequence comes from Conistra vaccinii, assembly GCA_948150665.1. Classification (NCBI taxonomy): domain Eukaryota; kingdom Metazoa; phylum Arthropoda; class Insecta; order Lepidoptera; family Noctuidae; genus Conistra; species Conistra vaccinii. The sequence goes on from OX411321.1 coordinate 1,273,803, forward strand.
CTACCTACCTAGCGTACCTATAACCTATCTACATACATACCTACCTACCTATATATTATTATCTACACCCGTTCTACCCATTTCCTTCGAATTGTACTAAGTATTAAAACCAAACAGGCTTAAGTTAGTCATCGTAAGGATCTAATAAAAAGCAATTCCGAAAAAAGAGCCGATTTTCAAATTCGTGCGCCACGGTCCACTAATGAAGCAATCCTGATAACGATTAACAACTCTCAATCGTATCTAATTGGTGGAAATTGGAGTGGTTTGTGAACAACGCAACGCCTGTAACAATTCAATGGTAAGTTTGTGAAACGTCTCGAGGGGAACTCATTTATGTAATGACGTCTGCAATCGGTAAATGGAGCATTTGGTTAGAGTTGATGTAATGTTGGCGGGTACGTTTATAGTGGTCATTTATCACAGCAGACTTGAATTTGTTTTTGAAGAAAACTTAAAATACAAGAAAATCTAGAGGTGCTCTGATTTTTTTTATTTTTAACCGACTTCCAAAAACTTGGAGTACGTATGTTTTTTGTTTTTTTTATGTATGTTCATCGATTTCTCCGTCAATTGTGAACCGATTTTGAATTATTTATTTGTTTGAAAGTTTATGCTCTCGAGGTGGTTCCAATAAATATGATTAATTTTGCTTGGATCGTTTTTGAGTTAGCTTCAATAATACGTATTTTTCTCAGTTAACTGATCAATATGATGATAGTTCCTGTTACTGTTATTTACATAGCTGGTAGTGGTATTCAAATTTGTGTGGGGTAGGTACCACAACTGAAACCTGTAAAATAAAAATATTTTATTAAAAAAAAAAAACAACCGACTTGTCCTTTTTGGTAGCCGGCTGTTTCTTTTTTGTAAAAAGTTTTTATTGGCAGAATATTTCGATCTTTTGGTTTATAGTTTTAAATAGATTCCCTTTTTAGTATAATTAGTTTGTAGATATTTTTATTAAGAATTGCAGAATTCTTTCAATCTTTTGTTGTTTTTACTGAAAACAAAAAATTGTAAAATACATAGTAAAATGTTAGTAGATAATAAACTATAATACAAAAATTTAAAACTATTTTTGTGAGATACAAATTCAGATTCTCTACTCAAATTGACTGCCATGTGCTTGTTTTTTTATACCAATGCGTAATAAAATACTATACATGCACAAAATTGAATAGATACAGAACGATCGAGTATCAATAAAACTCGTAATCGAGATCCAATTCGCGCGTACGAGGAAGTACCACTTACATCTAGGCATTTCCTAATACTCGGCGATTGGTCAATTGTTCAGTCGACTGAACTCAGTGTCAGTAATCTAGGGTCTAGGTCAGGTCTCTTAGGCCTGACATTTGATTGGTAAAATATTGGTAAATTGTAATAATTATTTAGGTATATTTTTTGTTATTGTTTGCGGCAACGGAGTTATAATTGATTTTTTGCCTATTGCACGACTCATAATGCGAAGCATTAGAGTGTGCTCAGCTACGATCGAAAAATTTTTTTGCTCCATTTTTGCAACTGTTTTTATTGTTACATTCCTGCTAGTACACAGCACCTACTTAATTTATATACCATTGCATAGATGATTAAATGGATATTAATATTTTACAATTGATTTAATCCAGTAGAAATGAAAAAAGCATCAAAATAGTTGAAAAAAAATTCCTGTCCGTCAATTTATGAAACCTGAAAACATAGTAGCTTGCGATAAAATCAATTAATTGAGTCAATTTTTTTTTAATACATTCGTTTCAGCCATAGAAGGTACCCTATTGAAAATGGTTCTTTTATTAAAAGTAGTTTAATTATAATTAATAAAATACTAACTAAAATATATCTATATCTAAATATTTCCAAACTTTACTTGACGTCGTTGCCTAGCAACCCACAACATAAATATCTAAATAAATAGTTTGACATTACGTAAGGATTGCGAGGTTAGAAATTGTACCCGTATTGATGGATAAAACAGCAGTCAAAACATACATAACATACTTCATGAAAAGTGATAAATTGTTAATTTTTGTTAGAAACTATGTTTTGAAGATTTAAAGATACAAACATACTACACATATGTACTTAGTAGTGCCGTTTTTTAAATAGGCATTCAAGCGCTCACGTGATCACAGGATTTTATATGTACACTCTGAAATATAACAGTTATTATTAGTTTTATTTTTCCAAAATGATTAGTTACCATCTTTTATTACGATGTCATCATTTCATAGAATGTTTTCTAATAATAATAAAACAATACCTATGTTTATAACAATTATATTAAGTAGGTATTATTTTTTGCATAATAAAGACAAAAATGCATGGACCCTGTAAATGCTTTTGAAAAGGGACGTGGCCCCTCCACTGATCATACATGCAATAACTAAGTAACTGTAACGTAAACTTCGATCAATAATTAAGTATTGACCGAAGAACGTAAATAAAAATAGTTTGGAAAATCCAAAAGTGCACGCCTCATACTTACCACTCATTCATATACGAAAAAGAAATTCAAAACATAGTTTAAAAATGAACCATTTATCACTCTTCATGAAGTCGTAATGTCAACGACTGACAAAGATATTTACTTGGCGGTTGCTAGGCAACATACGGACATCAAGTCAAAGGTTGGAAATATTTAGTTAAAGATATTATATTTTAGTTAGTATTTTATTAATTCTAATTAAACTACTTTGAATAAAAGAGCCATTTTCAATACGGTTCCTTCTACGGCTGAAACGAATGTATAAAAAAAAATTGACTCAATTAATTGATTTTATCGCAAGCTACAATGTTTTCAGGGTTCATAAATTGACCGACAGGAATTTTTTTTCAACTATTTTTATGCTTTTTCCATTTCTGCTGCATTAAATCAATTGTTAAAAAGTACAGTATTCATCTCCATTTAATCATCTATACAATGGTATATAAATTAAGTAGGTTCTGTGTACTAGCAGCAGGCGTAGCATGAGCACCGCTTTGTCGACGGAAGAGAAGACAAAAATGACGTTCCGTGTAGACAGTACGACGGCAGCAAAGTAGAAAGAGGCAACTGCACTTTTTACGAAATTCACTCTTTAATATAATTCGACTCAGAATTCTTTGTTTTGTCATAGGATGTTTTTACTGTTTGATTGTCAATTTTTACTGATATTAAGTCACGTTAAACACAACTACGTACAGCTTTTTTTTTCAGTGTGTCGAAGTACCGTGTTTTGGAACAAATAACATTACAGTAATATTGGCCTTAACCATTTCCTTGGTAATATTAACTAAATGATGTAAAATAGGAGAAGATAGCTTTCTTCTTCTATTAGTTATCACAGTTTTGCATTTAAAACGCTGTTCTGTAAATTATGATTTTGCAGATAACCCTGTATACTTTGTGACCGTCTAGTAGAATATTTTACTACCATAGACAACTGTCAGTCGTCAGAGTGATTTTGACAATTTGGTATAGAAAACTTTCTTCTGAAATAGTCTACATATAAAATGACCTAGACAAAGATAGTTAGAAACGAAAGACAAAGTGACAGATTGAAGAAAGATTTCTACGGTGCAATGTCAAAAATGAAGAAAGGAAATGTCACTTTGTATAGAAACAGCTGTGTCTACTCTTCGTAGACATAGAAAGCGCATGCTACGCGTGCAGGAGTGTAACAATAAAAACAGTTACAGAAATGGGGCAAAAATTTTTTTCGATCGTAGAGCACACTCTAATGCTTCGCATTACGAGTCTTGCAAAATGCGATGACATATCCGTTCACTTATGCGATCGTCTATCAAAGGTATTCGATGTTCCATAAAAATCCTTTGATAATAATACCAGCTCGTTAAAGTCCCACTGCCGGGCAAAAGCCTTCTTCTCACGCAGAGTAGGCATGAGCATTGATCACCACGCTTGCTCAAGGTGGATTGGCGATATCAGATTTATTAACTATAAGTCCAGGTTTCCTCACGATGTTTTCCTTCACCGATGACAGTGATGAGTGTGAGTGAGTACGATCGAGTGATATATAAAAAAAAAACATGCGGGGCAGTCTTTGGGGACTGTCGATAGAAGTGAAAACTAAGTAACGCTACCTAACGAAAATGTCAGGAATTTATGTGGCTCGCTGTCAGTACAAGATAGAAAACTAGCTCAATAAAAAAAAACAAAAAAAAAAAACACGAGTTATATGTCAACAAAAAAGTGGTCAACGCGCCTTCGGTGACGATGACGTGAGTTCCACGGTTTTTGTTCACTCAAAAAGTGCTCAACGCGCCTAGAGAAGTTTTCACTCCAAAAATCATAAATTGATACAAATTAGGTACCTACTAACATAAAAGCTATCAACGTAAAATTTCCAATTTGCCCCATATTTGTACCGTTAGTGGCCACTGACTTCTTTAGCAATACGACCATTATTTACTTTAGAGTGACGAAAAAAGAAAACAAATTAAAGCGATGGTGTTTGTTCGGTCATAGTTACGGTGTTCCCCGTAATGATTCGTCACGGTTGTGGGCGGTATGTTTTGTTGTCTAGCCATGGTTTAGTCCTCATGTGGCGAAAACAATTATACTCGTATCTGGGGGAAGCACGGAACAAACTTTCTTGCAAAAATTATAGCTTTTACCTGCGATTCCAAATGAACCGTGCATATTCTGGGATAAAAATATAGGTAGTCTATGTCACTCTCCGGCCTATAAAATATGTCTATGGGGTTGTTAACCAACAAACACATAAAAAAAAAAACAATCAAGTAACATATAATTTGTTTTCTGTGTAAATTTGATTTAATATAAGAAACAATTGGCTCTGATTTCCGAAAATGTTTCACACATAACATTAACTACTCTATAAATAGGTGACTACTTGGCAGCCGAAGCTTAGGAATTTTTATATAAGTCAAAGTCGAAACGTTTATTGCGAACTAAGTGTACAAAGTTTATGTTATGTTAGTACTTATGAGTTAGCAGCCTTTTACAAGCATTGCAATTATTATTCGCCTGCCCTTATCATCCTAAATTAGCATATACACGAATAGAAAGAGCTTTCGAGGGAGAACCTTTGCTACTAACACCGCTTTTGCCCATTGTTAGTCAGTTCGGTGTTAATGACCTAAAAATAGGTGATAACTTGGGCACAGGAGTTAAGGCATTTTCTTGGCTCCAATAGCCATTAGATATACAACAATGGAAAGAGGTTTCCAAGGATAAACTTTTCTGCTAACACCACTTTTGCCAATTGCTAGTCAGTTCACCGAAGTTAAGGAATTTTCTTTGATTATACTTTTCTAGGTTTCATTTTTCTAAGCTCAACAACGATAACTAAGTAGGAACTTTCCGTCGAGAGCCGCCGTTTGTAACCAACCCATATCTAACTTAAAAATTGCGTGCGAATCTGATATCAATCTGTACCTTAGTTCAATAACTATTAATTTCGTAACGTATCAGAAATAAATTATTTCGCAACTAGATCAAGATATTTAATTTTTGCCTGCATCTTGTGCAATCCGTATCTGATGCTATAGAACTTAGACGAAGTAAAGAGGTAGTTATTTTTTGCGCTCAAACAATATGGCTTGATTTGCATTTAGTAACTTTAGATGACTGTTGACTAACATTGGAAACTATCGAGTCAAGGAAATCGTTTTTTATATGCTCCGTTTTGTAAAACGTGTCTAATTTGAAAATGAACTGAGACTACCTTTAAGTTCAAAGATTTTTTAGAAAATATTAATTTAATTTCATGATAACGTTTTCATATAATATATTTTGTTGGTTAATTTGATTTTAGACCTAGCTATTTTTATTTTATTTGTAGCAATTTTTTTGCCTTATCTTTATAAGGCTACATACTTACTTATATTAAAATTAAATTAAAAACATTAAATTCAGACTATATTAGTCCATATTTGATTAGTATTGCAAAAGAGAAATAAAATAAAGTTTTACTGCTATATTACAGTTGTTCGCCACAGTGACCTGAAATCGGAAGATATTTTGAATCCCTGTAGTTTTGCGTAAATGTGAAATGTTGACCCTAGGACAAGGACTAGGCCCTAAGTGAAGTGACGTCACGTGTTTTCTTACTCCCACTGAACAAAACACCTTTTTCGCTATTGCGTATTTTTTACATCAACGCCATCTACAACAATTGTCTGGAACTTTTATAAACGAGTCGACATGAAAGCTTGAGTAAGAGATTTGATTTGAGCATGCGCATTGTGCAGCAAAAACAACTCAGGTTTTTACCGTGATAAATCAATCTAGTGCTCGCAAGCGCTACTGCTGAGTATCTGCTGGTCCTGGGTTCGATTCTCAGGTCGGACTAAGTGTTATATTGGGTTTTTCCATTATTAATTTCGCTGTAGCAGCCCGGAGTCCCGATTAATGGCAATATACTCCCCTATATAACATGGGACTTAAACATAACTGGTGAAATGTGGTTAGACTTCTGGTACACATCTGCCTAACCCCCCGAGTATTAGCTGCAGTCGTTATGTTATGTTAAATCGCATAAGTTGTACTAGGCTCTTGCTTATAAAGTAAATCTGTTCAAAAGTAATTTATTTTGAACTATAGTGTACGAGCTACACTGTACATTGACCTTTGTGGTAGTTTGTATGTCATACTCAATAATGCACTTCGATATTGTTTAGCTGTGCATTTCTCTAGCATAGCATTTAAGTGGAACAATTGTGTAATTATATTCTCAGTAGCAATAAATCCATCAAGGGTATCATTCGTCTACTTTTGTCTCATCTACATAACATACCTTACAAGTACATATTTATTATGGTGGTGGAGTATGGTGGGTGGTTTAGTTTCTTGCCCATTCTTCTCCATACGAAACTACCTTTTGGAAGGGGCTACTAGAATCAATTTTTTTTTTTTTTTGTAAATCTTTGACGTTCAAAAGTGCCTTTTTTGTGCCTAATTGAAATAAATTATTTGACTTTGACTTTGACATAACATGTTCACTGTTGGGCATTACAACCCCAACATTATAGTAACGTACTTATTTAATCGTTTGTCAAATCATGCCTTTTACATACAAAGGTATAGGCAGTAGTAAAATTTCATTGTGAAGTTGTACGCACGGATGCATATCAAAGCTATACATTTCCTATGTATGTCCTCTCATTGTATGGAAATACAATGCGAGATCAGCTTATGCTGGAAATGTATAGCGTGATATTTAGCCGTGTGTACACACAGTATCTCTGACTTCCTGTCTATACGTAGTGTCCTTTTTATGTGTATCTTCAATGTCAATGAAGCAAAAGACTGATTAGCTAACTTACAAAATATGCATCTATTAGTTTTATCTTAACATTTTTATCAAGGGGTTAATTTAGTTAAGATGTTATCGACTCATTTACAAATATTGAGCGGGCCCTAAATATTTTTGATTAATAGGAGTGACCTTTACAAAATTAATTACCAGGCCTTATTCGTTCAAGAGCTGATGTTATGCAGGGGATAAGATAAATCCTACTGATACAATGACAAAACGACATTCGTATCCATTCACCTTGAGGAATGATTGATGAAGTTAGGGTGAATTTTCGAAACAGGTAAATATTAGATAAGACATACAGAAAATGACAGGTCAGTGGTATCAGTACAATGATATTATAAGTAAAAAGGTGTAGATAGGTTATAGGCGCTCAGCAAGCGACACGCTAAAATGTGGGTGCGTCTCAAATCATATAAAGTTATTTGGTATATTTTCATTTCAATAACGTTCACAAGATATAATAAACGTGAGATATACCAACTGTTGATATAATTTCTTTACATATAACATTTATATACTCTAAAACTTATTTCGTATAACGTTATTGGATATAACGTTTATTTAATCGAAAATCATTAGGTCTATCGTTTAAATTATATAATGATACCATCATTATGGTTAACACCCCGATTCACAGCCATCCAACTCGGATAGGTTAGGTTAGAAGGCTAAAGGCTTTTGCAGTCCAGCGCGACGTGACACGAACAATACAATTTCTAAGAAAACTTCACCGTATAACAATAACCGGTGTCGGTCTGGCTGCACACAGCGGCTGGTCTGCATACACACACAAAACTTGCGTGAGCGGCCGCCGAGCGGTGGTGAACCATTTGGGTTAGGTTAGGTTAGAACAGTGACCATTAGCGCGCGAAGGCGAGCGACCGAAGGGAGCGTGCCGCGGTAGCCGCCGCCGAGTGCCAGATCCCCCTCTCTTGTTGGTGAACTATTTGGGTTAGGTTAGGTTAGAACAGTGACCATTAATGCGCGAAGGCGAGCGACCGAAGGGAGCGTGCCGCGGTAGCGGCCGCCGAGTGCCAGATCCCCCCTCTCTTGTTGGTGAACTATTTGGGTTAGGTTAGGTTAGAACAGTGACCATTAACGCGCGAAGGCGAGCGACCGAAGGGAGCGTGCCGCGGCAGCGGCCGCCGAGTGCCAGATCCCCCCTCTCTTGTTGGTGAATCATTTGGGTTAGGTTAGGTTAGAACAGTGACCATTAACGTGCGAAGGCGAGCGACCGTAGGGAGCGTGCCGAGTGCCAGATCCCCTCTATTCTTGGTGAACCATTGGGGTTAGGTTAGAACAGTGACTATTAACGCGCGAAGGCGAGCGAGCGTAGCGAGTGACCATCTTGGCAGGTGGTAATCAGTTAAGTATATCTACAGTATCTACTCAGGTTATTTACTGTGATAGAAATTACATATTAGACTAAATATGTTTTATGTCTTTTGAGTGGTATATCAAACGATATTATATTAAATGTATGTTATGATTATAAAAATTAGTTATTTTAAAATTATATCAATCGTTTATTATATTATATTTGATGATTATATCAAATAAAATTATAGATTCAGTTGTTATATCTTGTAAATATTAGTCATTTTGTAATTATACCATATATTACTTACCCCTAAAATGTGGCTAATTTTAGCCACATTTTCTTCGTATTGTCTCTTTTTCGCTCCCGATAATTACGTCATGCCGTCCTACTTCCACGTGTCATCTAATAGTGTGACATTGTGCCGTTTTTGAAGATCGAATATAGAGTAGATAACCTATCTACGTCTTTTAACTTATAATATCATTGTATCAGTAGCACTACTAAAAATCGCTCATTTTGGTACGACATATAGGTCCTGACAATGTCAAATCGTTATGACTTTACGTGCGATTGTCTGTACGTACCTGCGTATAAAAGGTGCTTATTTATGGTTTTGCCGTCCCCCCCGACCCTTGCTCGATAACGATGCGCCAGCCCGCGTTTTTGCTGAGCCTGTAGCTTTAAATTCCCCTGATAATAATAATGAACCATCCTTGATCCAGCCTGTCCCTCTTGCTGTCCTCCCCCCAGCGAACGCCCTAAGCCGAGGTTCGTACCCCACAGGGGGTGCCCTTAGCGAGCGTTCGCCTAGTTTTAATTAGCTTAGTTTGTATGCCCCTGGCTGGAGGCTTTGAGTTCTTTTAGGAGCTTAAGGCAGCCACAGGAAAGTCCGGTTAAGCAGCGAATACCTCTGTGGTGTAACCTGCGAGATGCCCTAGTAAAAAAAAAAAAAAAAAAAGTTTTGCCGTTTTAATTTATGTAAGGCTCCGGCAGACGAGCGTCATTAGACGATGCGACGCAATTCTCGAAAAAAAAATCCATGTAGTGTTCATAGAAATTGTTATAATAGAGTCGCGTCATGCTGTCGTGTGGCTCCTGTCCTGTCCTGTCTTGTGTGTGCTGCCTTTATGCGACGAACTCTTGAAAAACCTTTTTCACGGTTACATAGCAATAGGCTCGGCTTGTGTTACATAGGGTATGCCCCTTAAATTAGCTATATAACAAGTGGATGTTATAAAGGATATCCTAATCTAAGCGGCATAGGTACTATCTATTGAGTGGTAAAAAGCGCAGTATTTTCAAAGTAATAAAAAAACTTTTTACTGTGCCCTACAGGGTCGGTAATTGTACACTTAGCAACTTTAAAAAGTGATTTTCTCCTACTGTGATGTTTGTAATTTTATGTTCTTACGAACCAGTATGTTCGTAAGAACATAGATACTATTATTTTGTAACCCACACAAATATGAAATAGATTTTATCTCAAAGTTGCAGTCGTTATTCGATGAGAAAATCGCTTTTGAATTTTTCTAAATGGACTCATTAGCGCTCGTGACTGTACCCTAGCTAAGCCTCTGTAACGTCTTGTTAACATTATGGATCGCAAATAAAGATAAATGAATGTAGAGGCATACGTATTAACTACGGTCTGGAAAGACGTAATTTATCTGTTGGTTCCTTACTTTGTTTACTGGTACATTAAATCTCAGTAATAAATATAATTACGTGGTTATTAATCAGACACAAATACAGTGTGTGGTATTTGACGGTCACTGTCTGCATATATAAATGGCGGTGGTATCGCCGCGCGCCTCACTAGAGTGCACGAGTGTTGTCTGTGGCCATCATGATTTCTTTACGGGTGAGTTAAGATTATTTACTTAATTAATCATAATTAAATTAATATTTACTTATTATGATATGTTAGCCGGTCTTATTTGAGCATTTTTTCTTTGTAATTCGTGTGATGAGTTGGAACAGTCGCCATTAAAGTGTCAATATCAAATCAACCGCATCTTTTTGCACTGGAAGTCAACCCCTACATCATCTGGAAAGAGCTAGAGGTCTATAAGACCTCTCAACAAATCTCTTCCCTTTCCAAACCACCTCCACTAACCGATAACACAACACTTCAGGAAGGAAGATTTTGTTTTTGTAAACTATCTTTCCTTTTGTAAAGGTTCTTACAATCAAAACATACAACACACAGTCTGGATGTAAGAAGTTTTTTTTACAAAAGGCGAGATAATCTCTACAAAGAATGTAAGGTCTATTCAAATCTTTGTTTCAAATTGATGTTATTTCCACTCAACTTTATGCAACTGTAAATAAAGTTGATTTTGACTGACTAGTACTGTGACAAAGTATGAAATAATTTGAAGTTGTAGCGCAAACTGAACCTTACACGTAAGCATTACAGTTGGTTTTCATAAAACTCGTGTTTGTTTACATGTTTGGCAACTGTTTAGCGTCAATATTCGGATCCTGTCAACTACAATCCTTCGGAATTCCGTCTGCCTCCTTCCTTAGTCGGGAGCACATGTGCTCCGAGTTTGAATTAATTCCCGGGGATTTCTTTGTTGTTGTTTTCGGAATCCATTTTGTGCAATCGTTTTATTGAACTTTAAACTTTAGTCATTGCAATGTACACATATCATATATTTTTCAAGTACCTACCTACAAAGTATCGAGTATGCTATCATAGCTTTTAACTCTTGAAGCTTTCGATCAAATATCTTGAAGCTTACGAAAGCGGATGGGAGACGCTTACGGAAATTACTAAGTTGTTAATAGTACTGCTTTCGCTAATACTCGAAATATAAAAGTGATATAACATTTAATGACTTCGTAGTGTGTTTTTATTTTTAAGAGAAATACGTACTTACAAGTTATGTGTGAGTTTATGTAACGTGATAAATGATAACGATTGAAATTAAACTACGTACGAAAATTTTATGACAGAAATAGACCACTTACCTACTAGGTCCTACATTGTATACATTTGTCTTTCGTTAATCAGTCCTTTCACGACTACGCTAATAGCTGATTTATATTAGTTAAGTAGACAGTTTAGTTCAAGTGGTAAATTATGGGTCCAAAAGAGTAATTTTATCGTTGTGAATTTTCACATAGGTAAAGATAGACGTCAAGGGGCTTAAATCACTACTTAACTAATGCAAATTAATGTAAATCAGCCTTTAGGGCCATGTCTAGTTGGTGACTGCTTTCAAAACAAGCTTGCTGAAAATATGTAAAACAGAATGACAACTTATTTAATGACAAGACTATTATAAAATAATTAATTATGTACGATCAATACCTTTCAAATCCTGATGTCTTATGTTACTATTTTACTTCCTGTTACTCAAAATCAGGCACACATAGTTACTCACCTCTCTGCTGAGACCTTTCGTGAAGGTGAAACGACTTACTCATGTACTTATCAAGATCAAGTTCAAACTGATCGCTAATGTAATACACTTGACATATTGTGTATGTTATGTACCTATGTTTTGTGTTGTTTAACTTATGTCATACCTATATTTTGTTATGCGTATGCGTTGAAGGCTGTTTGGTGAACTTGTTGCACCGTTAATGTCTTGCTCCAGTTTTAAATAATAATATTTTCTCTAGTAGTCTTGTAATTGGTTGATGCTGCACTGTCTCAATGGGGATCTTTTCTGAAAAGTAAGTGAAAGAAAAAGTATTAATGAGCAAGTTGCAATGCACGATTTCAGACTGTTTTTGCCAACTCTAGGTTTTCTCACGAATTTGCAATGATAATATTATTTAAAGAAAAAATGTCAACGATAATTTAGTTCGTTTTATATAGTGAAAGCACAATTTCAATAAAACCTTGTAATCTGCTCCTGGAATGTATGTCATCGTAAGATTGTGAGAATCACTAGTTTATAATTTATCGATATTATTTCCGTGAGATTATAAACTGTCGAAATTTTGAAGTGGGTGAAATGGGTTAGGTTAGGTTAGAACTGTGAACAAATGCGCGCGTGTCGAGCGAGCGAAGCGATCGCTGCCGCGGCAGCGGCCTGCGAGTGTTACTTCCAAGTTGCTCGCAGCTAGGTAGGTATTTGGTATTAGCGCATGGTGTGTCAGGTCGCAAGCAAGTTTGATACCAGTTCACAATTGTCGGTAACCCATGGATAGATTATAAACTATTGAAAAATAATGCAACAAGGGGCGATAAAAAAAAATGTATATCCTAGTTAGAAAGTGTCTTGGAAACATGATACAACTAATTTAATACGATAGTAAAATAACTAGCGAGCCTAACAATAATTACGTTATGTAATAAATAGATTTATATTTATGATGTTTAACATCTGACATCTCCTTGGTAATAAGCAACATTAAAGGGCCTCGTCAAAGTCGTTTCTGGCAGCCAACTCTAGCACCGCGCGGGTTTATTGGTCAAATCAAATAGCGCACGCATCTCGGATTCCTCTGGCACACTTCCGTCCGTTTTCACGAAATAACTCCTACATATTTGATTCTCTACATGTTTTTTAGATTTAGATTACAGGAAAGCGTGAGGAAAGATGTTACACAGTAAAAATCACGAAGATACCTCGTAAAATTTCTTTTAACGATTAATATCCATATTAATTATACACATGCAATCATTCTGATTTTTTGTCAGGTCATTCTACAAGCAACATATTAACGTAATAGTGTTTTAATATTTTAGTCCAATTAATAGACTTTTTGTAAACAGTTATTATTGCTTCATATTTTGCAATAAATTACCAGCGTTGTGTCATCCCACTTCTCTTTCTTTTCTATGCAGTCCTATATTGACCGCATTTTAGCTGTTGTCAGCCTTTTCAATTGTAAATAGTTTGTTGCAGTTCACAATTTTTCAACAGTTTAACGGAAATAATACCGAAAGATTATAAACTAGGGAAGTTCATGATACGGTGACATGTGCAACTAATTAGCAACTTATACATAGCTGTACAGATCTGGTTATGTCTTTTAGTGAACTAATGCTAATACTAAAAGGGTATAAACTAAGGAAGTTCATGATACGGTGACATGTGCAACTAATTAGCAACTTATACATAGATCTGGTTATGTCTTTTAGTGAACTAATGCTAATACTAAAAGGGTAATATGCTAGTGCTAAATAAGATCCCATCATAATATACAATTTGCACCAGTCACGACTCCTTCTCACATAATTATGGTTGACCTTTAGTAGGTATCCAATTTACAAGTGATTTTAGAGAAGACTAGGTACTAAACCGCAAACAAAGATCATTTTCTTAACACGTCTTGAAATAATATCGATGTAATGCAATCTCTTTTTTTAAAGGAATAATATTTTTTTTTTAAAGCAAACTAGGCAATGAATACACTTTATAAAAGGTAAGTATTTAATTTCTCTCGAAACAAAATTGGACTACTTATTCCACGATTGCGGAAGCAAAAACATACCTTTTAAAAACAAAAGTTCAGAGCAAAACAAATGGAAAGCATGCAAAATGTAATAATAATGTCCCAAGGCTTTTAATTTTAAATGTCAGTTGCATTATATCAATGCAGTCGGGGTACTTCGTCCGACCGTCGTGGGCTCGTGATAAAATCGACTATAATTTACAAAGAGAAAACGGATAAGAAGATTTAAAATAAAGCTTTAGAATCCTACACATAGATTTAATTATGAAGAGAGGAATAACTTCATGGCCATCAGGTTACCTGAGATAGGTACAGGTAAATACATACATTTAAAGAGACCTGTCCATAACTTGGATCACGTTTAAAATATACCGAAAAAGCTAGTAAACGACTTTCTTTTTGGTTTCAAAGAAAAAAAAACGAATACTCTAATCTAATTAGCCGATCAAAGAACAGAAAAGAGTTTTGTTTTAAAATAATCTCGTAACTGCAATATTACCTAACTGACTACAGTAAGTTCAAGTTTATTATAATCAATTGATTGGTGCAGTCTGATGAGGATAAACGATTATTGTTTTTAAATTGGATATCGATGCAGAAATAATATTTTTATTAGTACCGGGTTTTTTGACCTCCACAAAATATCTTCAAATAATTCTCTACGCATTAGGAAATCGTAAAATTGTAGTATTTCTACTATGCGGATATTATTGACTACTTCCTCTATCTATAAGCTAATGACTAACATGTGACTTGTTTAAAATAATTAGGGGCTTGGCACAGTTGAAGGTTCTATGACTGTCATGGTCACTGTTGCCAGTAAAATTCTTTAATAGTTTTGCACAGGTTGTAACTAGTTCATACCTTTAAAAATAAATAGTAAATTCTTTATTTCGGACAACATAAGATCCACTGTGTTAGTAAATTTCTTATAATTAATGTTAGTAAACTAAACCTATATATAAAATCAAAATTATTTGAGTTCGCTTCATGTGGACGACGCACAAGCGAAAGGAAGTACTTCACTCGTGCATCACCCCCACAAAACGTCTCAGAATAGGAGAGTAGATGTTCTCCGCTACTGTCCTCAGAATACTGTTGTCACTGTCCCGCAATCTTGTTATTAGGACGAGATTTTTTTCCGAATAACCGCGTAAAAGTCGTCAGTTCGATTCAACGCAAACATCTCAGATGCGCTACAAAAACGGGGCAGTCCCAACAGCATTCTGAAAACATTATTATATTGGATGCGCAGGACCTCCAGCGATCTTTTGGTAAAGCTGACCCACAGACTGCCCGTGTGTTCTCCTCGTATATGAAGTTTGAGTAAAAGGAAGTAGAATATCAAAGCTACCTAAGCGTTACTTACCACTAGCTAGTAATGAAGCGCTTTCAGCAATACCAGCATCATTCCTTCCCACACAGAAGTAATAATTTAAATGTTCACGTATCTATTGACAGCATATTGGCCCGGGCTTGGGTTAAAATCTTAGAGCAAGTTAGGGGAAACACAATTGTTCAGGTCGACCTAATTCAGCCCAGCCGGGCGGAAAAATCAATTTTAGTAGCCCCTATTGCTAAATATAGACAAATGATCAATCCCACTAATTAATTATACACTTCTTTATCATGTTTCAGGTATCTTTCCTGCTGTGCGCTGTATTAGCGCTGGTGGTGCTGTCTGCAGCTAGGCCAGATGATGGCGAGACTGTTACTGTACCAGGACCTGGGTTGTCATACGGTTAGTATTATTCACTTTATTTTTGCATGATAATTTCTCTATAATGTGTTTTTTGCGATTTGTCTAGGAGAGTTTTTTTAATTCTCATACTAAGCTGCCTCGATTGTCATCATAATAAAAATTAAACGTGAATATCAACTTGCTAGGTCCCCCCGTTCCTGAGAAAATCGGTAGTGACACACGGACAGACGGACAAGAAAGTGATCTTATAAGGGTTCCCTATTTGCCTTTTGAGGTACGAAACCCTAAAAAGGCGTTTGGATCCAAATACTTTTTTTATATCTGAAACTAAATATTCGGTGTTACGATATTAATTATTGCATTTTTTAATCAACATTTTAGTTCGCTAGTTAGCCACGTTTCATATTTCCGTACAGTAATATTGCCAAATTATTCAAAACAGGTAAAATTTTTACAGCTATTTGCGACGTTGCCACCGCTATAGGTAGGAAAAACCCGAAAGATGGCCCTAAAATGATCAGTAGTACTAATGTCTAGATCATTGTTAAACGCACTAAAGTGACCTCACACGATTAAAAACAAAGCCAGTCTATTTTGTAGAAATCCCTGCGTGAATAACGAATTCAAAATATGTTCCTCGTGACAGTAATGTACTGTATTTCTTAAATAAATATTCATGGCTACAATCTACATTACGTCAATGAGACAGATTTTTAGGGTTCCGTACCTCAAAAGGAAAAAAACGGAACCCTTATAGGATCACTCGTGTGAAGTCGTGTGTCTGGCTGGGTGTCTGTTTGTCCGTCTGTCGCAGCTTTGCTCCGAATGGAGCGGACCGATTAAGTTGACACATATGTATTTCTGTGACCCAAATACGGACGTGTTGCTTAAATAAAAATATTACATATGGGTAACCCCATATCCAATTATTTTTATTTACGCTACACGTCTTTTGGGGGACAAATAAGAAAAAAAAATAAAAGTTTTGCGAACTGTTCCATATTAAATTAAAGGACTTTGCGAGGATCAGAATTTTTTTATTCATAATTTTAAAATGAATACTTTTAAAGATATTTAAGCAAATTGACCGATAAAAAATTAAAACAATACAGAGAATGGTTCTTTACTCATAGATTACAGGAAAACCTATAAGAAGTCTATGGTTTTAAAATAACATGGTAAATCTCTCAATATTGTGCGTAAAAACATTTGCAGTTGGAATGTATGGGAGAACATGTTTTTCAACTACAATGTTAAGTTTGTTCTTGAAATGAATTCATTCCAACTACTAACGGAACCCTTTATTGTGGTTTTTTTGTATACACCAATGTAGTATTGTAACAAAACTTTAACAGAGGTGTTCTGAGACTACTTAGTTTGGTAGTGACTTTTTGTCATCATTTCAATGTTTATTTATTCTATCATTGTGCAAGTGCAGTGAACTTCACTTCAACCTTTCGGTTTAATAATGACCTCAATTTATACAATGTAACAGGTAAAATGTTTGGTTTCACAACCATGAAAATATTCGAAATTTTGAATAAAATTATTGAAATGACGTAAAGCCTTGAATAGAATATCATAACAATAATAAGCACCTCATTATTTTAGTTCATGTGATGGGTTTTCCCAATTTTCCAATAACTTTCTATTAACTTTTTCTTTTTTACTTTAAACTTGCAACAATTGTTTATCTGCAAAGATCTAAAACACCATATCGTTGTCAATTTAACATTTAGAAGTTGCTGTTAGAACCATATTAATAGAATAAACATTTTTTTAAAGATTATTCAAATAAATAAATGTTTCTTTCGTTCTTTTATATTTGCTACGAGTATACTATATAATTTCGCCCATGGGCATGTGACCGCCCGTATTTTTCTGTGATCATAGAGTGTTTACCTTTGACCGTTCTTATGTGTCATGAGCTAGAAACTCAATAAAATATCTCTATAAATTATTTACGGTATCAACTTAAATTTTTCAGGAGGCATCCCGTACGGCAGTGTGAGCGGCAACGTAGCAGAGTTCTTCAGACGACAAGCGACATCTGGCGGCCGGTCGGTGTACCTCTCCGGTCCTCGCGGCAACAGCGTGGACTACGCACCGATTGAACAGTACTTAAGATAGATGGCGTTAGTTGTAGGTTTAGGTTCTTCAGTACATAATATATTGTGAGTTAGATTAAATTTGTAAGATGTGATTGATTGTGGTTCTAACACCATAGTGAAACGCAGTCTATACAACATTATGTACCTATAGGTACTTTAATTTTAAAGAATCCCACTGTTACTCTATGGAGTAACTGTCGTTACCTAGGTTGGTTCTCCATGGAGGTACAATTGCGTTGCCTACTATTGCCATTATTTGTTTTTACATAATTATTGTAGATACCTCAAAGGTAGTCAAATTTTTAATCAAAAACTTAAGTAAGTATGCCAATATAGTCAATTCTGTTAGTTTGTTAAGTAAATGCCATTAATTTATTTTATGATATTACAACAGAGTTTTATTTATAAAAATAGTTTCCCATTTCCGTTTAACATAACCGAAACTGTCTGAATACTAAATTATCTACTTTTTTATTTACCTGTTATCTTTGCTATATCAAGACCGCCTAATCACCTCTGTGGTCTAGTGGCTAGATCACCTGTCTCTGACCCAGAGGTTACGGGTTCGATTCCCAATACAGGCAAAACTTTCTGCTCAGTTTGGTTGGTGGCAGGGCTTGTTCTAAGCCCCCCTGGCTAGCTACCATCATCAGATCTTATATAAGTCTGTCGCCATAGCAACATTTACAATTCACTTGTCAAATCTCATAGAAATCTGAGGTAACGCCGGAAAAACAAAACTACAGGAACTGCAAAGAATGTAGAACAGAATCATAAAGACACTGTTTCGCTATCTTATTTGACATCAACGTACAAAATTGTTAAAAAAACAAAACTGATGAATATCAACAGCTTTACTTATACACAATCTTGATAAGAAAGATAATGAATGTAATTCATACAAATACAAACGTAACATTTATCAAAAAATCTCAAAAATGTTAACGCAGTCTTCGTCGACTTAGTTTACTTATCCTGCCAAAGACACGTACAAAAAATTATGCAAAAAAGTATAGCACATAATATTGAAGGAGCAAAATTTAATAATCAGTTACCATCCTTTATAAAAAAAAAAGATGTTCTTTCAGCGGTTTTAAATCAAAGCTATTAAATTAAATCATTGAAACCACTCACTAACACATAACAATATTACTAGCCTACTAAACCTAAACCTACTTGGGTCCGTAGACCTCCGGAGCACTACGAGTTTTAAAATACTTTCAACTGAAAACAATGCTTGTACATTTGACATAAATATAATCTCGTATGACAACAACATTGTCTCATTACAACTGTACCTACAAGTAAATTACTAGACATTATTGTTTTATCAACTTACTTCCCACGAATAATGGCTATTGTCTGTTAAAAGTCACTGTTTTTGTCAACAATTGATATTTCCTATGTACCTTGTAAGATCTGCATAGATTTTGTTGATATCTGGGCTAATGAGTACCTAACTGATCATGTTCCAGTGCATCTGCATTATAGTTAATTAAACACGTATGTTCGCTGGAACATTATAAACTGAAATGTGTTGGAAGAGTTGTATCGGGGTTGTAGTCCTATGATCCTCTACGGAGCTGCTATTGTAACCTTGGGCAGTTTAGTCATCTATTAATTCGAAAGAAAGACATATTTATTTAGCACAGACAAAAAGATACACATTATATTAAGCAAAATAAAATAAAAAATGTATTCCATTTTAAAAATTAACAAGAGTGTCTATTACGGATTGGACAATGTCTACACCGCAATGGAACCAGAAAATCAAAAGACAAGCGTTCCTATACGTTGTAAAAATGCGACTCGACGTGGAGTCGTGGTACAAACCCTGGTAAATTAGTTTCACTTTTACATCTATAAAAAAAATGTAGCAAATGAAGGAAAGAATTGTGAGAAAACTTAATTTTACTGTTTGTAAGGCTGCCTGCCCACTGGAGCGGGAGGAGAAAAGAGGAGCGGAGATGTGCCAATATTAACCAATAGAATCTTGACTCCGCCCCTGAGTTTAGATCAGTGATCCTGAGTCAAGATTCTATTGGTTAATATTGGCACATCTCCGCTCCTCTTTTCTCCTCTCCGCTTCAGTGGACAGGCAGCCTTAAACCGCAACGCGCTGTGAGAAAACTCTGCCAAAACTCTTTTGCCGTTGACTAAATTTATTATCTTCAAGGTGATTTTATACATTAGCTTCCTACGCACCCCCCAACCCCAAGGTCTGTATGTCAACACACGCGTGACATAACTCCCACTGGGTCACTCGCCACGCGTCGTAGCGTCACACTGTGGTATTAGATAAGTCGCATATAATCTACATACGGTTATTAGTGAGCGTGCTTATTACTAAAATTGGGTTAGGTACGAAGGCGAGTGCAATGATGGCGTAAAGACGGACTGGCTCAGACAGTGTGTTGGGATTTGGGAAGGAATTTGGTTATTATAGCTGTGGAATCCTCTCGTTCCTCGCCATAGTTCAAAATGTCTGTATAGACTCCATCGTGTTTTTGAAACGAAGTACCTTATCGCTGTACTCTGCACACTTGGTGATTGAGAGCTTGACCGAAAAAGTATGATCCTCACGACAATTTTGTTATAGTATGTATGTTTCATAGTGCTTATTTAATACATAATATACAACGAAAGCAACTTTGTGTAGTTAGTGACTAACCTGGTGTCAGAGTTTTGAAGCCGCCCATGGGCCTCTGACTTCGCTTCATATGCCGTCGAGAAATATCTCTCCGGCATGCCGGTTTCCTCACGATGATTTCCTTAACCGTTTTTGAAGCAAGTGATAATTATACAATACGCACATGTATCCCAAAAGTCAGAGGTGCGTGCCTTGGGTTTGAACTCGAGACCTATGACTTGGCAGTCTGACGTCACACCACTAAGCTATCATTGCTAAAACTACACTAAGCTATGACAAGCTATTAGTTTATAGCGTACAATGATTAACGAGCCCATGGATTATTATTCGTGGATTAAGAACCAGAGTAGCGTAAGGGCAAAAATTCAAAAAAATTTTTTTTTCGCCATTCGCTTTTTTAATCCCCATATTTTTATGTGCCAAAAAACTGGAGCGATGTAGTGTGTAGATTGCTTAGTACAAAAATAACGTATAAAATAAAATGATATTTGTTTACTGCCAAAATGAAGTGTTTCTACTTACGATAATCTTGACATTATTTTGTCAAAAAAGTTACGAGCACAACGATCGAAACTCGATTTACAGAGCGAATAGGACACCGAATATGCCTTCAATGTAATTGCTCAAAAAACGTAACTTGTCATACGTTTTTAACGCAGAAAGTTTGATTATGTAACCTAAGTTTGTTTCGTGCCAAATAAGCGTAAAGTACCGTTACTGCATAAGGGACCTTGTTTCGTGCGCTTCCGTCATTTTTCTCCCTGCCAAAAAAACGTAAGGGTGCGATACGCTACTATGGCACTAAATAATGAAAGTAATGCAATCAGTTTTTATGTCAGTAATAGTGTAAAAGCTATATACGTTCTTTAAGCACGTAATAAATCTCTGTTGGTCTGATTCACTTTCGCGTCTAATACTACTGTACGTTAATTTGACACCAAAAAGTTTAGGTAGGCCCAGCCGGTAGCGTATGAAAATACGACGCAGTAAAGTGTGTCAAAAGTTTTTTCTATCGACTTTCAATATTACCGAAATTTTTATGAGTGGCTGCTTCAAAAAACTGTCAGAGACAAATGTGGTCAAATCTGATGCCAGGGAGTGCTTGATCCACACAAAAAAACTCCTGAAGAGGGTTTACGTCATACGGCATTTCATACAATCTTTCAAGCCCTTATTTTTCGAAATGACTGAACCGATTTTAATGAAACTTCATACGCATATGCAGGATACAAAGGTCTTAAAACTTAGTTAAGAACATTTTCAAAATGTCTTATTTAAAAGCAGATAACTGGAAATCTCTGTTTCTATGGAAAATTAAAAAACGGTCTAATTTGGCTGTAACACTATTTTTCGAAAATGTTCTTAACTAAGTTTTTAAACCTTTGTATCCTGCATATTTGTATGAAGTTTCATTAAAATCGGTTCAGTCATTTCGAAAAATAAGGTCTTGAAAGATTGTATGAAAAGCCGTACGACGTAAACCCTTTGAAAGTGCTGGCACTTTCAAAGACCACAGTACGTCAAAGACCACATTAACTCTTATCCGCGCATTTCAGCTCACTATCGATTATATACCGTCGATTATGACATGGAAGCTTTTTGTCATATTCCTACTTCATCTTCCAAAAAAATCTTTTATAAACAAAGGCTGTCTGTGTCAGCCTTCTAAGAGTTGACACGCCCTTTCACTCCGCAAAGAGCGGGAGAAGTCCATTGATGATTTACCACCCAAAAAAAAAGGCTGCCTGTGTATAACTGTACTTTACTGGATTATGGCAAAGAAAAGAGGGAAGTAACATGTTATTTCTGGAATGAAGGTATTAGTAATATAGGTGCTAACGAGGTTTGATCATCTTTGTTCAAATGCATGACAAAAAAGCAGATGGCAAACCGATCACTTTTATGACCGATACTTGCGCGAGTCAATGCCGAAATATACTATTTCTGCCTTGATGTTGTATTGTGTGGCTTTTTTGGATATACCGGAAATAAATCAAAAATATCTTGAGCCTGGTCACAGTCAGATGGAAGTTGACAACATTCACGCTACTATAGAGCTGCTGGCCAAGAAAAGTGTACCAATTTTGATCCGTCCATTTACTACACTATTATTAGAACTGCGTCAAGAAGACATTCTTACAAAGTACAGACTGGAAGATTTTTTTGATTTGAAGAAACTGAAAACTGTTATGATTAAGAACTGTAAAACAGATACTCATGAGGAGACTGAATTGGTTAAAAATCAAATGGCAAAAGTTCAACATCTCATGATTTTTACAGCCACTTCCAGGTCGACCACAAATAATTATTTTTAATTACATTTTTAAAGTAGCCATGAGGGATTATTACTTTTAGAAGATTTTTGTTATTACTTTTAAGGCCATTTTAACGGAAGTTCCGGTGCATTCCATACATTATTAAATTCATGTAACAGCCAAAATGACGTATGTCAACCATTTTTTGAATAATAAACGTTATTTAAATAAAAAGGTTTTTTTATTGACCTAAAAGTTACACTAATCTGTAGACAATAAATAAAGCTTTATTATTAGTTAAAATCAGATATCTAACTACTATAGATTTTGACATAAAAGAGCTATAAGATAACGGTAGGTAAATTTGAGTTGTTTTTCGGCTCTCCTGTGAAGTTGTCATTTTGCCCTTACGCTACTCTAG
Source organism: Conistra vaccinii (assembly GCA_948150665.1). NCBI lineage: Eukaryota > Metazoa > Arthropoda > Insecta > Lepidoptera > Noctuidae > Conistra > Conistra vaccinii. The sequence continues at coordinate 1,296,973 of OX411321.1, forward strand.
TTCTTAACCCACGTATTATTGTCAACTTTTGGGGCAGATGGGACCACATAATATTAGGTTTTCAGAAAAATCCAGTGATTTAGGTATCTAACATCTACAACAGATTAGGGGAAGCCCTTTCTTTGTTGTTATTACCATCACGTGCAACATACAAAATTATGGCTCCGAGGTACATAAATATTAGTAAAGATGGTTGTAAAAGATGGATCTCCATTTTGACCAGCAATCATTCACCTCATGACTGTATCGAATCAGTATGCCTGTCAGGTGGAAGAACATAAGTAAGTGCAATTCAAACTTTTATGGTCATATTATAAACGTTGTATAATTTACATCCAATATTACGGTGGCAGCACATTCACTAAAACCACAATTGTGGGAAACCAATCCTGGCACAACTCCAGTTTATTTATAGAATCAATACTGAGAAACAACTTTGTAGGATTTTCCTCTATTCTACCTTAAAAGTTTTGGATAGCTTATTTTCTAAAATTCATGCAAACAATCTCTTGGGTGAGAATAACAATCAGTTGTGGCCAAGTATCTGCTAAGCGTAGAGATAATGTCAATTAAAACAGACAACAGTAATTATGATGACAATGAGCTCGACAGGTATGTAACCGGTTACTCACGCAAGCCTATCATTTTTATTAAAGCCTTATTTCCATAACTATAAACAGCGTCTAAGGGAGCCTGAAATACTAGAAGCGAATGTTAACAATAATTTTAATTACGATCAACCAAAGAAAATACTGAGAGCACTAGCCCAGTGGTATCGTCTCCGACTTACAAGTTGTAGGTCGTGGGATCGAACCCAGGCAGGAGCTTTACTTTGTGTAAAATAATTTCTTCACTACTGCTCTCAAAAGGAAGAAAAACATCGTGAGGAAACCAGTATGTCCTAGAAACAAAAATTCGAAGATATGTGACATCTGCCAACCCGCACTGGGCCCGGGTGGTGGATTATAGCCCACTCCCTCTCGAAGAATATGTATGATGTGTAAAGAAAATACTCGACAATTAACTACTAACCCAGACTGTCAGTGTGACATAAGATCTCGCGGCCGCCATAAAACAATTGTCGATGACGGACGATTTTGATTCACGATTCGACACGGCCATCGATTGATTATGGCTACTATTTACAAAAGGTCTTTTTATTTTGTGCTCCGTAATGCGGTAATTAAGTGGTCTTTAGTAGTAGATGGTAGTAAAAGATGGCAGTCTACCGTTTTCTGAACGCCTAATTTCCTGGATAATCTCATGTAAAGTGATTTGATTGGATTTTGGAGATTCTGATGATCACATGCTCACGATCACATGTCGACGAAGTCGAGAATAATTTTACGAATTTTTAGAAAGAAACACTGAAACAAACCCAAAGATCTCATATATTATAATCTCTATACCTCCCGATTTCTAGACATTATATAAATTAATGACAATAGTTTACAGGTCTTACTTGTTTCTAATAAAGTGTATGTAAGTACCTACTCTCTAAAGTGTTGTACTGAGCCTGTATTGATTCTTGACTATCTTGGCAGCTTACGGTGTGAAGTTGAGCTTTAAATGTTACGTGGTCGATTTGATGATTCATTACTATATTGTGCAAAGGAGTCAGCTGTACCAACCAAGACAATAAGACACCAAGCCATTATAACAAAAGAGATAACAGAACTTATAAACCGAAGACACTCACTGAAAAATAAAGAAAATAAATCAAGAATGGATAAAATCTTTCTAAGTCAATTATACAGAACTATAAATAAAAAAATTGCACTTAACATCAAAACTCACAGACTAAATACAATAGAAAAATACATACAGAAATCTGGAGCAGTCAAAAAAGCGTTCAAAAAACTGAACAATACAAGATATCTCATGACACAGCTACAAAATTCATCAGGAGCCAAAGTTACAAACAGGCAAGATCTGCTTAATGTAGCTACTCAATTCTAAAAAAACCTTTACTCTAAGACAAACTCAACCAGCGAGACGAATATCCCAAAATACACACAAAATAACGACCCTGTTCCACCATTTAATGAAAATGAGATAGAGTTTTCAATAAGAAAATTAAAATCAGACAAGAGCCCAGGTCCAGACGGCATAACAAACGAAATGTTACAAGCAGGAAAAGACAAACTGGTCACGCCGCTAACTAAATTATTCAACAATATTATGGAGAAGAAAGAACTACCTAACCAGTGGACATGTTCGGAGATTATACTATTGTATAAAAAAGGCGATCCTACTTTGATATCAAATTACAGACCTATAAGCCTAATGTCATGCCTTTATAAAGTGTTTTCTTCAACATTGCTGAGACGAATAACTAGAGTGATCGATGAGAACCAAGCCGTGGAGCAAGCAGGATTCATGAGTAGCCGATCTACGGTAGATCATATCCACACATTAAAACTAATCATTGAAAAGTACAACGAATACAACATGCCACTGTACATCGGCTTCATCGATTACTCAAAAGCGTTTGACTCTACCTCCCACAGCTCTATATGGAGAGCGTTAGAAGAGCAAGGACTGCATCCAGAGTATATCTGCATAATAAAAGAAATATATAGAAACAGCAAAGCCAGAATTAAACTGGACAGTACCGGACCTGCTTTTAAGATAGAGCGGGGTGTGAGACAAGGGGACCCACTATCACCAAAAAATTTTATAGCTGTTCTAGAACAAATATTTCGTTCGTTGACCTGGAGCGACATGGGTCTGAATATATATGGAAAATACCTATCCCATTTACGATTTGCTGACGACCTTGTACTACTCTCCGAAGACCCAAACGAGTTACAATATATGCTAGAGACGCTCAATGTAGAAAGCATAAAAGTGGGGCTTGAAGTGAACCAGAGTAAAACCAAAGTTATGACGAACTGCACAGAAACAGCAATAACGCTAAACTCTACACCCCTGGAGTGGGTCAATGAATATGTTTATCTGGGACACTTAATTTCTACCAAAGACTGCACAAAGTTGGAAAAATAGACAGAAGAGTAAAGAACACATGGAGCAAGTACTGGGCTATGAAAGAAATCTTCAAGAGTAGTCACTACCTAGTAACCTAAAGACAAAAGCTATGGAGATCTGCCTGATGCCGTGTCTAACATATGCCTGCCAAACGTGGCCTCTCACAAAGAAATCTTTGCGAAAATTAAGAGTCTGTCAAAGAGCAATAGAGAGAAGCTATATGGGCCATAAACTAAAAGATAGAGTCAGAAATAGCTCAATAAGAAAAGAAACCAAGGCTAAAGACGTAATAAAACAAACACTAACCCTAAAATGGAAATGGGCTGGACATTTACAGAGAGTTGATGATGGCAGATGGACTCAAACCATAACAAACTGGTATCCTATCCACAAAACGCGAAGACGTGGTAGACCCAACAAGAGATGGAGTGACGACATACAAGGCTTAATAGGAAAAACATGGAGTAGACTAGCTAGGGATAGAGAAAAATGGAGACAGATGGAGGAGGCTTTTACCGCACTAGGCGGTCCTTATAATTAAATAACATAGTAACTTTAAATATCTAATAAAATAAAACTACTAACTATCTAACTACGAATTTATGTACTCACAATAATAATTGCTAATAATTTCAATGTATAATTTATTCGATCTTACAATTATTTATTTCTGACATTTTTCTTACTAATATTATTCAAAGTGTGATTATTTAATTCTCTACTGTACTAATCTGTGATAACATTAGTATTAAGTAAACAATAATTATGTTTTTGCTATAATTGAACAAAATTGAATTGTATGTTTTATTATATAATGTGTAATCTGTAACTATAAGGAATCAATAAAAAGCTTTTTTTTTTTTTTTTTTATTAAGTACCTACTCAATTCACTTGAACAAATAAATACTGCATTCAAAGCATGTTTGTAACTCACACTAAAATTATTCGTTTTTTGCACCATTTAAGTCGCTAATTGACAATAAGATAGATGGCAGAGCATCTGTCTGTATACAGATTAGGTCGGCAATCAAGTCAAGTCACCTGCTACGCGTAGTAATTGTGGCATTATTTTAAAAGTCGCAGCGTTGCGCTGGAAATGTCCGCGTTTAGAACTAGAAATTGGGCAATTTTTTGTTGAATTTAAATAGTGGAGTATTTTGAATGGTCTTAAATTTTTACCGGCATCTACATGTGTTTCTTTGTGGATCATGTGGATCTACATGTTTTTGTATAGGAAAGAATAATAAAGGATGTGGGTTCGAAAAAACTCACCAGGAGATCCCGTTTAAACGCTCCGCGTTCCAAAGGCTGCTTGATGTTTGAGTCCAGCTAAATCTTTCTACACGAACGTTCTACAGGCACTGGTAGGCGTCCGCGTCGGCTTTTCTTGTTGGAAAATAATGTAACGATTTAAACGTTAAAACTTAAAAAGTTTCGTTTAAAAATTGGCGCGGCGCGCAGCGCCCGCCGTGCAGTAGGCTTACAGCCAATCAGGATTGCAGAAAATATTATATTCGACGAGGTTATGTCAGCTTCATCAAATCAAACCTGATTCTTTTATACATATTTTGATAAAATAAGGTGTTGTCGGGAGAAGAAATCTGGAACAATTAACAATGCAGAAAGCATTTTGATTGGAACGGTATGAAACAATGTTTTACGCACAGTTTTAATGTTAGTAAGTAAAATAGAACACGCTAGATGATTGACAACTACATACATTGCCAGAGATAACTATATGCCGAGACGAGTCCTCATTCAGAGGACATAAAACAAAAAGTAACAAGTGGGCAAATACAATTTATTATTAAAGGTATATCAACCTATCCCGTTATTTCTGCACAGGTGTCAAAACAAGACCTTTTAAAGACACATATCCGCTGAACGATGACATAAAAAACTATCTTCTCACAATAAAATGGCATTCCATTAAGAACAGCACCTGATACGAATGTTAACGTTGTAATGTATCAATGAATGTCTCTCAAATGTGACGTCAGAGAATTGTAAGGTGCTTGGGTGCGAGTTTCGAGGTGACGGTGACTTGAATAAGTAAATTGGGTGTTGAGTCGATTTTTTCAACGATCAGAGTGATGATATTACGATGATTTTTGGAATAGACTGGGTGGGTTACAAAGTATGGCGTTAGGTTAGTCTATCAAAAAGGGAAAAGATCTGCTTTTTTGTATGTTTGTTACGCTTTCACGTTAAAACGGCTGAACGGATTTGGATGAAAATTTGGCACATGGGTAGAAGATGACCTGAGTTAGGACTCCCACGGGATCGAGACTTATGCAGGTGAAGCCGCGGAGCGCAGCTAGTATATAATATACTAGCTTTTGTTCGCAGTTTCGTCAGCGTGGACGCTGGAATTTTTTACGTAACGTACTATCAGGATATAAAGTACCTATCCTATGTCCTGAGCTCTGCACACGTGAGGACCTAATGGCGGCGTCAGCGATCGGTATTCGTGTTGCTGGGTTTTGGACCAAACAAATTAAAAAAAAACTAAGAACATAGTTTTTCGTGTTATTTTTGCCATCGACACGCTAAGAACCAGGAACCCAGTGTTGGTCTAGCTGTCTACCAAATTACATCGAAATCCCTTCATTTTATACATATAGTATGGATGTGTTAGGTACTGTACTTAATACATGGATAATTTTATCCCGTGGTGCCATTTTGTGGCAAAGTAGCTTATTAATATATTGCCTCTCTATATTTATGTTGAAATCCTCATCGATTTATTTTCTAAGAACAGAGTCCGGAATATTCGGTGGGACACACCGCTCCCCTTGATTTTGACGTCTTCCGAAGGAGTACTGCAGACGTTGCAGTACCTACTCTGCTTATGCATAACGCATTCTTTCTCACGATAATCCCATTTACATGCAGATTAATTTCTAGCTTCACATCCTTATTGTGACAATAACATGTCCTGTATTGCGTCTATCATCACGGAATCCCCTTTTTCGTCCCAATTCGCAAACATCAAAGCATTGGTTTTTACTGAATTAAAAATGCCCGAACTGATTGTGTATTCAATGAACACCTCACTTGGTATTTTGAGCCTCTGTGACGTATTTGGCAAATGGTTTATAAAACAACTTTTGTTTCTGAGAATTGGCTTAAAATACGGATAGAATCGATGCAGTTCAATTCGTTCCCGTTATGTAACATTTTCAAAACAATAGGTCTTTTTGATTTGGGCTAGATTTGAAGGAAATGTAATCTATTGTTCGGACGTTTTTAGGTTTTAAGATGACGTATTAATGTTAAATTGTGGTTGGCTAGATTTAGTAACATAAAGGCAGAAACAGGTTTACCATTGTTAAAAGGATTCATTATTCGTTAAAGGTAATCCTAGGGGTTATGACGGAGTGACAAGTGACGAACATTAGTAGGTTCAATTATAATACAAGCCTTCCATTTAAAGTGATCACATAGAAGTTGCACGTGGATGAAAACCCTTTTAAAAAGAATCTTTACATTTAAATTTCGATTTTATCTTTCCTAGTCTCAAGCACACCGCTTACGGGGCAATAAACTAGTTGGGCCCAACAATTAGTTGGGGCAAAATTTTCAAAGAAATATATTGTAATTTAAATGCATATGGTACTAATAAATTTCCTCCATCTGTAGTTATTTACCATAAACGAAGTGCGTCATTATCCTGTTCGTTTATTCAAAGAACAAGCAAAGTATTGGCACCGACTATCTTTATGATGCGCACGCGGCGATACGTTTAATGAACTTGAATCGTATGTAACAGTAGTGAACTTGAACACGGATATGACCTAATGTAGCTCTGTTACCATGTGCGGTTATTACCCTATCACTAGATGAGATAAGGAATGTCATGTAACTGATAAGAGGATTCTGCGATTCTGGGTGTTGTAGTGCTATATTTATTTATTAGAGTTCAATGGCCTCCTGGGAAACGGGAAAATCCTGGACAAAGGTAAGGATAAGGCTGCTGCTCTGTTAATTCAACAGTTAATTATGATAAGGTAATCCTTAAGGGTTGGCTTCATGAAAATCTGCCATGAAGGTCAGGTTGTCTGTCGTATAAACTTAGCGATTCGAAGTTTGCACTACCGCACCGATTTGGCAGAAAGATAGATGGTGAAGGACCAGAACAGATAAATTACTCAGTCATGATTCTTAAACTCTAATCTAACTAACCCGTAGAATATAAAGGAAACTTATTATGTATATTTATCAACTTATGGTACTGGTATTTTTGCAAATAAATATTTTTCTTTAATTACTAAGACAAACAAATACCGAACCCTATTTTTGAAAGAAAAAATTAACTCTCAACTTCCTTGCTTACATGCAGGATAGTCTACTTAGTCTAGTCCATCATGGAAAAAAGACAGTAGCTCCAAAACTCAAAAAATTATCTTACATATTAATAGCAGAGCAGTGGTGGCCCAGTGGTATCGGCCCCGACTTACGAGTTGTAGGTCGTGGGCTCGAACCCAAGCAGGCGCTTTACTTTGTGTAAATAATTTCATCACCACTGCTCCCAAAACGGTGAAGGAAAACATCGTGAGGAAACCGGCATGTCTTAGAACCAAAAATTCGAAGACATGTGACATCTACCAACCCGCACTGGGCCCGCGTGGTGGATTACGGCCCACACCCTCTCACCGAGAGGAGGCCTGTGTCCCAGCAGTGGGAACATTAATAGGCTGATGATGACATATTAATATGTATTTAGGGGTATGAGGAACAGGGTGTAAAGTTCACTCATCCACCATAGAAAAGGGAGGATCCTCCAACCAGACGGGTATTATGTCTGGCGGGCAACTGCCCATATGTTGATTTCGGATAGTCTTATCTATGTTATTCGCTCGGTAAACTCTAACTGCGCGATGTAGGAATTGTGTGACGTCATGTCTTTTTGTTTCGTAGTTTTTGTATGTGGCGGTCTAACCGCTACATCACTCCCCTCCGGAGACCGGAGGTCGATAGTGGGCTGAGTCTTGGTTCTTGCGATGCTTCACAGTGCCAGCTGTGGTTCCAGTGAGTCGGAACCGGGTGCCGCTCAGTTCACAGTGGGTCGGAACTGTCTGCAGTGATTGCGGCGATGGTGATTGTGGTTCCAGTGAGTCGGAACCGGGTGCCGCACAGTTCACGGTGGGTCGGAACTGTTTGCGGTGATTGCGGCGATTGTGGTGATTGCGGTGATTGAGGAGATTGCGGTGATTGAGGTGATTGCGGTGATTCCCCAGTGAGTCGGGGTGATGTGGCTGAGGGTGATGACCAGGAATGCGCGTTCGCTGCATGCTGGTGGTCAGGATACCCGTTGAAGCCATGGGTGCTGGCTGGCTGTGTGACTCGCCTCACGAAAGGTTGCGGGAGTGATGATGATGACGATGACATCACGCTGAAGTAGTTGCACGAAGGCTGCGTTGACGTTCATACTCGGGCTCACCAATTTAGGGGTATGAGGAACAGGGTGTAAAGTTCACTCATCCACCATAGAAAAGGGAGGATCCTCCAACCAGGGTGTTGTGTCTGGCGGGCAACTGCCCATATGTGGCGGTCTAACCGCTACATGTCTTATCATTAACGTGTACTTTTAAAGAATTTTAGAATTTCAACATGATGTGTAGAAACTGGAATGTTTTTCATTTTCTTTTGTTTTAATTTAATTTTCTTACCGAACCACCTACAACCAAGAGATTTCCAAAACAAGTAGCTTATTGTCAGTATGTACTCTTTATATAAGTGGTCAAGGTTTCAATGACAGCTAGGTATAATGATGACGGCGACCTCTGTCTGCGGAAGGAAGGACGGGGCTGTTTGATGGTGACAATGTCCGTTTGATAGAGTGGCCTGAGACATAGGCAGAAGCGAAAAGGCAAATTAAACATCGGAATCAGAACGTAATCTTGCAATCCGTGACTAAATAATATGGCTTATTACTGTATTAAAATAATTTATATTCATATTGGATTCCACTAGCATAAGATTGGTTCGAAAGATGTTTAATTAGAAATAAGTGAATAAAACCGAAACAAGATAATTTTCCAATTACCCTAATATTTAAGATTTTAAACCCACCACAAGCAATATTTTATTAATGCTCTTTTTTTTTTTTATGAAACTCAAAGCTATTAAAGTCAGTTTGGTTCCATAATTTAATAAAAATACACACTAAGAAGTAAACGCAAGGTATTCTTAGCACGTCGATGATAAAGTATTTCAAATTAGTTTTTTTCCAAAATACAGTGATTGCTGAAGCAGCTTAGATCCTCACACGGGTGCAGGTAGCAGTCACCTTTCTTCGAGACACCAATAGGTTTATTAGGAAGAATTAACCTGTAAGTCTGTGACCGCGATCGCTTATGACTTGTTTCCACGAAGTTCCTCACATATCAAAATACTGCGTTATGGCATACTTCAAACTAATTGCTGTATTTCCTACCTTCTCATTACTGGCACGACAATGCAAATATTAGAGGAAATTATTACGTATAGAATTAAGCAAGGTCTTTGCTTTTCATGTGAAGTTATGATCTACATTTAAGGATCCCACGTCCTTGAGGAAAATGGAGGCTTCGGTACTCGCTTTTTACGAGCATCCTTCTTAGTACAAAGAGGTGATACAAATTATTAATGATATTTATATTGTAAATAGGTCGTAAATAACACTTTTACACGTCAAACAATGTTCCGGTTCCCTGATATAATTAGGTTCTTATGGCCATCGTAGGACTTCCAACGAAATACAACGTTGCCTATAAGCATCAGCAGTCCATCATGGGAAAAAGCCAGTACCTTTAAAACTAAAAAATAATCTTACTTATTTCTTCTTATCAAAAACGTGTATTTTTAAAGAATTTTCCCGAATTCAAACATGTGTTTTTTTCATTTTCTTTTGTTTTTTTTTCTCAGCGTTATCTTCAAGGTTGTAATTATTGACCATGTCAACATTAGTGAAAACCAACTGACCTCCTCCCTGGACTTTGTCATCGTAAAATATGCCTGCAAATTAAACCAAAAGACAAGTGTCAAGTTTTTTCTTAGGGCTCAAAACGGTAATACACAGGAGAAGAACTCTACACTGTTTATTACTCAATCATGTATTACATTCCACAATGGTCTAAGGTGGTAACTTAAAATTTACACATAAACAAAAACTCACGCCTGCTTCCCATGAAAAACAAAAAAATAATTATGAAATCAATATGAACCGAACCTTAGTCCCTGACAGGACAGCAAAATAGTAAGAGAGAGGAAGCTTTACATACTTATCAGTCTTTTTAGATGTATAACAATGCAGAAGTAAACAGTTTCTTTGTGATGATTATCGATAGTTTACAGGCACTTTGGAATTATCAAGGAGTCGGCCAGTCAGAAATATGAAGCTAGACACTGTTTTATAGCAATCAATAATATGCCTCTCGTGAAAGAAAACAGTGAATCACCAAACACCTTGAAGAAGGTAGCTGTGGTGAACTAAATCGAGTGACATATTGAAAGGCATATTTTAGCTGTAGGCAGACTTGACTGACTGAAGCTACTGCCACTTGATTAGCGTGTAATTTAATTTCCTTTTATTTATTTTTTGCGTACTCAAAGGTTTCAAAATAAATAGTAATTTAACGCCCTCTGCGTTTCATTTGATCCTTCACGTTATTTTAAAATTATACGCTTTTTATGTGATAAGGTGTGTGAGTTGCAAATCTAGCAGATTTTTTTTTGTTTATTAAGTGTCGTAAGGGCGCATTATTAGTACCTGTAAATCCCTGAAGCTTAGTTTTGTATGGTTTGAGTTCGTTTACATAAATAGTGCAGCGGGTGATGTGCGTTCATACTTGGTCGATCCGTTATTGTTTAGTTAAGTGGCCCTAAAACTCCTTGAAATACTGTCAAAGTGTTCGGCACAGGCTCATGAATCCCGAAAAATCACGGATACCTGAACATTTTTGGATCCCTTCAAAAATACATGATTTTTCAGGCCATGGTTAGTTTCAAATCCAAAATTTCTAAGTCCACCAGTTTTGTCTACAAGTCACTGCCGTTGGGCTATAGTGACTTCAATTTACAGTCATAATATTTTTACATAATTTTCTTTGTCTATAACTTCATGAAAAGCAAATGGGTCATTTAAAATGTTTGTAATATTCAAAGTCCTTTCGAAAGAGGTTGCTGGATAAGTTATTATTTATTTGCATTCGATAAAATGACTGATATTATTCGTAAGCAAACCTTACATTTCCTTTTAGACTTTAATATGTACATATTACCATAACAGATAGCTATTGTGAAATAGGGGCTAAAAACTGCACGTTTTCGATGGCACTACCCCTACGCCATCTAATCCTCTACTAACGCCCCTCGGGTCATCCCCAAAAATTACCCTTCTAATTTCTATACAAATTATAAATTAAAAACGATTAGGATCATTCTATTTTACACTCAAGTAATCTTTGGAGTCAATGATTCTGATAGTAAATATTGATAAGTAAATAAATATATTATTTTCAAGTGACAACACAAAGAGCATAATGTGCTTCATAATAATTTACTATTAGGGATCTACCGACTAATGATAGTTACTTAATTTTCAAACTGCAATTTCAAGACAAAATACTATATCATTTGACATTTCAATGAAAATTACAACGTGAACTATTACGTAATAGACTGATATTTTGTTTACATGTTTCAGTTCGTTTGTTTTGAACAAAATAAGTGGCATGATCAGAAAAACATTACCTATTAATCGTTTAGTACTGAACCCTCTCATAGTTACTCGTATAATAAAAACTCGATACAAGTAAGGTATATGTCTATGATGGTCGATGTCCTTTGAGCTGAACATTTGACCGACTAAACGAAGGTGGTAATTGTTTTCACACTGAAATGGAAAGGAGCGCCCTTTCTCTGTTGCTGCACAAAAGGATAAACTAGAAAATATTTAGTATTTCTTGACTCAATAACGTCTTGATTATGACTAGTAGGTACAATATTAAGGCTATCTTTAAATCTGAGTAATCATGGGTACTGGAAGTCGGCTTGGTAAAGAAATAAAAGTTATTTTTAAGCACATCTTGATAAATTAACGGGTTTGACCTGTTGGCTATATTGAGCGAACCCGCCCTATCTCGCTAATTAGTTGTTCGTCCACAATACACACTACAACAGATGCTATTTAATACTATTTAAATTCAAGTCCTTGGAATTTCTGCAGTTCAATTGTATGTACTATCATGTTGATACACTTACTTTTGGGTTACCAAAAAGCTGGCTTCCAGCTGAATAAATGTAAGTCAATATCAACATCATCTAATGTAAACACGTATGTATCTTTAGTTGCACTTACCTCTGCTATAATTTCCTTATTTTTTCACTTCAATGAAAATTTTCAAAAGTATTAATTATAATAGATCATGAACAATATTATCAATGCAACATCTCTTAGCCCAAACGTAGTCAAATCACCCCATCTTTTTTCTCCTTTCAAAAGCACATCCTTCAGATTTTCTTACCCTTCCTTTGCCCAAAAAATATAGGCCATATCACCCAGACAGTTACCTCAAGTTCTAAAGCTAAGGTCATTGGCAGCACAATGGCGTATGGTGTCCGGCCATCCGTGTAGCTAGGACGGAGTGGAGATATAAAACGGCGCGTAGGGCGTCCACTGTCAGTGTTGTACCAACGTCATCCAGGCACCATGGCTTGCAAAGTAAGTGGGATTTTAGTTTTTAGTGGTGTTAAGGTAGTGTGGTGATTGGGTTTTTGGGGTTAATTAAAATAGTTATAACATTTGAAAGTTAAGTTATAAGTGAATTTTTGGTAAGGGTTGTTTTTTTTTTTTAGGAAAATCCATTATTATTTTTTTATCTGTAATAATTTAGAGTGAATAAACGCAATCGAAAGTTTTCATATTAGTCTGTAACGTTTATTTATATTATAACTACTATAACTTAATTGCGGTTAATACTTTGTCGTTCATGCGAGTACTGAGTGTTTACATTTGAAGGCTTCTCGAAAACTTACTGATTGATCTATTTTAGTTCTTAATTTTCTTAAAAAATCATAGATCATATTTTTCTTGATCAAACGACACATTAATTAAGTTTAGGTTAGTATTTGGTGTCTGTAAATTAGTGGTTACCTAACTCATCACTAAGTATCATCTTATATATCTTATTATTCTAGAACTAAAACTTTAAAAAATATGTGTCTTGTCTTGTGGTCCCCGAAAAGTTAGGCAGAGGTGGTAGGTACTTATAGTACTCCCATATTTCGCCAGTTATAAACCTTAATATTCAGGAAACACTTTAAAATTGTTAACGAACATATTCAGCATATTGTTACAATAAAAAATTCTGAATTCATGAAATTGTTTCATAATTTCGATCTTTTATCCGAGTCTTATCACTAAAATAATTGGCTTCAAGTATTTCATACTAAAACGATTAACATAAAGCCTTTAATTAGGTGTCCAGTACATATCCGTGGGAAGTAAAATTGAAAAGATCGTGAGATATGACTGTTTTGTGCATTGTCGTAGGGACATGTGTGTTATGTACTTGTTAGTAGGTAGCAATTGAGACATAATGGCTCGTATTTACTTTGGTCAATTGTATTGTTGAATGCTGTAATCAGGTGCACAATGCACTTATAATATAACTCTAATTGGCCTAGTGGTTTCAGTAAAACAGTTGTTTAAATATCAATGTGTTTGAGAGACAACTGAAAGAAATTGTTTTAAAGTGTTAAAATGGTCGATTCGTCCGGATTCGTACCAGTTTATTCGGGCGAGTCACCAATAAGCCGTGTAAACTGGCTCAAGTTTTGTTTATCATATATTTTGCCTCCGATTTGAATATTACTTCCATTATTTTGATTCGATTATAATTTTGTATCCATGTTTATTTAAAAAAATATTTCAACAACAGTTCAACTGATAAACATCAACATTTATTTTATTCAACATGGATTTTATTTTATGAAAAAATGAGAATCATATTCCTATTTTTTCAATAAGGAACTCAAATCACTTAATCATTCCAGATCGCCTTCTTCACCGCCGCCATCTTCTTACTCTTCGCGTTATCTCACGCTGCACCTGCCGAAGAAAAACCAGTGGAAACCTTCAAGGCAGAAGCTGAGAAGGATGACCTAGCAACGGCCGACAAAGATGACCTCAAAACTGCAGCCTCGCATTGGGGCGGCGGTCACTGGGGCGGCTACGGTGGCCACTACGGCGGCCACGGCTACGGATTTGGGTACCCCAGCTACGGCTACGGATGGGGCTACCCTAGCTACAGCTACGGATACTGGCCCTATGGCGGATATTACGGCCACGGATATGGCGGTTATGGCGGATACGGCGGATGGTGGTAGAACTCTATAGGGATCGATTATAATGCCAGTATTAATTTTAAGTTTACCGTTCGGAATGCGAGTATAATACGATTTTAAGAGATTACGAGGTAAACAACTTCAAATGATTTTTGAAAGATAGTTAAACTTGATAAGTTTGTAATATCAACCACACTCGATATTTTTTTTTACACCTTATTTTACATATTTATTTTTTATTAATCAAACCTTATTTAGGTTTAAAACTTTTATACATTAGTTATGTATCGTGTGTGGGCAATCTCATTACTTGCCGGTAAATGTGTATAATATTATATTAAGCTTAATTTACACTAGCTTTTATCGACTACACGTTGTGAATTTTATTTAAATAAAAGATGTAATTTTAACTGTTTCAAAACTGTTTGAAATCAATCTATTTCAAATACTAAGGGACCAAAAATAAGATTGATTTTCCTATAAAGCTAAAGATATATATTTTCTATATTCTATTTCATTCATCCCGGATTTGCGAAGGGAATTCGCGAATTAGTATTTATGAATGCGTGACGCTTCTAAACCTATAAATGTACAGTTACAAATAATTCGTTTCTTAGATACACTTTTAGAACAGTTACCTTATTTGGATATTCCGATGGTGTGTTAAGGTCTGTTGATATGGCAACTACAATGTTTTGATTTTTACCGTTCTATATTTTGGTCATGACACTATATTGTTTGCAAATGGTAACGACTTATTGTTGTTACACATATAGTTAACTGCTTTTATTATTGTATATATTTTTGTCATTATCACGCAAGAAACTATAGATTATAAAACCTTACAGTATAGTTTTGTTAAAATTGCCTATGAAAGTAAAATTTGCAAGTGTGTTCTAGAGGTAATTATTGTAAAGGTATTGTATCACTGCCGTGAAATGTATTGTAATGTATAAATAGTATTAAAAATATACAATATATTTATTAAATTATGATTGAATGAATACTTTTGTTGTTTTTTTACAAGAACATTTTTATCAGCATTGTTGGCTCAGCGGTAACGGCCGCAACTTACGAGTTATAAGGTCGTAGGTTCGAACCAGGACAGGCGCGAGGCGCTTTACTTTGAGTAAATTATTTCATCACCATCATCATCTTCCTGCCCTTGTCCCATGTTACTTGGGGTCGGCGCAACACGTTTTCTTCTTCCACTCTCCCCTGTCAACCACTGATCTCAAAACGGTGATGGAAAACATCGTGAGGAAACCGGCATGTCTTAGAACCAAAAATTCAAAGACGTGACAAGTACACACGGCTACACAACAAGCTATACTTTTCCAGTTTATGCTGATCTCGCATCGTAAAGAATTTTCGTACAATGCGAGCTCAGCTTATACTGGAAATGTAAAGCTTGATGTGTAGCCGTGTGTACCAATCCGCGTGGTGGATTACGGCCCACTCCCTCCCACCGAGAGAAGGTCTGTGTCCCAGCAGTGGTAAAATTATAGGTAGAATATGATGGTGATGATTTTTATCATGAAATTCAAATTTCAAAATTCAAAACTCATTTAATCAAACTAGGCTGAGAATCAGCACTTTTCGAACGTCAAAATTACATAAGACAGTCCCCTAAAAACGCCCGCCCGTCACCACTTCCTAGTGCTGAAATTACAAAATACCTAAAAAAACTAAGAAAAGAATAAGAAAGACTATAGTTAATTGACTATGAAGAAAGACTATGTTGTATATACCACTGTTTTGCATGCATAATTATGATTAAAATTCACAATCGTGATTTTGAGTAATAAGTCATTGTTCTGTTGATATCGATGTACTGGAGAAACCCATAACATGGGTTTTCCCATAGATAGACGATGATTCGATGATTTTTGATGACATGTGCATTATGATTACACTATGTAGGTATCTACCTAAATAGATTCGCCAGATACATTTCCACTTAAAATTCCAAAAGACGATTTTGTTAAGCATTCAAATATCAAGCGAATTTATTACTAAAAGAAGTTCTCAAACACAGGATAGTGATCATGCAGTACCCTTGAATAAGGGTGGTTTGTCGAATAGTTCATAGCAGAGCCTTGTAAAGTCTCACACGCACCCCTAATGGTCAGCGCAGACAGAACGGAGCGCAGCGGAGAGGATTTTATTAACGCACTTGAAAATAAACTAAAATAATAAAAATTAAAATAAAGTGCATAAATGCTTGAAACTGACAAAAAATGCTCGCGCGTCCTCGAAGATACACGCGATCCTTAAAGAAAATGCCGACCGCATGAACGATGAGACCGCGCGGGGATTATTCCTCTCTGTCTGCGCTGACCCGAATAACAATAATAATATTTGACTTTGACAAAGCTTTTATTTCGTAACTGACAGGATGGTTTTCATAGTTCAAATGTGCACTATACAAGTGCAGTTTACGGTAGCTTAAGCTAAAATGAATTACAAATAATCTAGTGTTTTCTTTGTACTTCTACCTACTGCATTTTTTTGTTACTATTTATTTCATTGTAGATGACCTTACCGGCTTACCTTGGGTCCGTACACCCACCCGCCCCCAAGACAGAGAGTTCTAAATTTTTTTGTTCCATCAGTCTTCAGCTCATTCCGCGTCTTTTCTCGCAGTAAATGCTTCTGATGTCAACCTCCAGCCAGCGGTATACTTCTTTAGGCGGCTGATAATAATCAGATAAGTCTCAAATTTTAGTTCTACTTGTGTGCTACATTTTACTACAAACCTATTTTCTATTACACTTAATTTCTTGAATATTTAATATCCACAACACTGTAGTATATTAGACACGTAATATTAACATCGCTTCTGCAATGTAAGTGTAACATAAACTGTCATCATCATCATTTCAGCCGAAAAACGATAACAGCTGGACATAGACCTTCCCAAGCACTCTCAATCACGTCGTGGGGAAATAGTTTAAATGTTTTTCAAACCTCTGTTGAACGTAGACCAAATATGATAGACGTTAAGAGGGTTTACGTCTTACGGCTTTTCATACAAAATTTCAAGCCCTTATTTTTCGAAATGACTGAACCGATTTTAATGAAACTTCATACACATATGCAGGATACAAAAGTCTAAAAACTTAGATAAGAACATTTTCAAAGCGTTCTAGAATAAAATCAGTCGGGACGTTTTGTTATTGTCTAATATTAACTAATTTGGGTGTTGTAGGAACACACAAATCCTGCCTGGCCCTTCATTGAAAAAAAATTAAGGATGATAAAAACGTGCTATTCTTTAACACGTTCAGAGCCGGGAGCCCTCCTGGAGGGTTTACCTAGTCGCACATGGGATGCCGGGAGCCCTCGCGGAGGACTCATTTTTAATATAGGTTTTTCTTAGCGAATTCATCATTATAAACCGTGAAAATAAAATCAGATTTATATTTTAACAAAATTTATTAGCACATGCGTTGGTTTTCAAAGACTTTGATTTTTTTTAAATTTTTTGTTCACGGTAACAAATATTCACTAACAATTTAAAAGGTTAGAAACTACGTATAGCGACAAGACCCCTAGAAAACACTATTTCACTTCGTTTTACAGTGTTTGATAACACGGTTTTATACCTAATGCCGTTGACCATCCGCGATGATTAACTTTAGCGCAAACGTAATACCGGGAACCCTCCCGGAGGGTCCCCTTGCAATATGTATGGCGGCATGGCGTATGAGCTCAACGAAAATGGGTGGAGTCGAAAGTGTTAAAATATCCGAGTCATGCAATAACAAAAAAAACAAAACTTTGAAGTAAAGCGTCTAGCTTCAAGATAACTCCTTTCGTAATATGATTTATTTTAATACACACATAATAATTATATTGTGTACTTTTCCAAAGTACGTAGACGCACCAAATAAACTACGTGCGCGAACATAATAATTATTTAAAAACATATTTTTATCTTTGAAGTAGAAATAGCACACTTATCATTAACTCGTTGAAGTCTTTTCTATGAAAAAAGCGAAAACAGAAAATTCATAAAACAGTTGATTTTCCTGCCATCTAGCGATGAAGTTTACAACTAAAACTTGCGCGAACGCACCTTAGCTAGTCGAAAATAAATACCTCCTTTTACTTTTTGTGAACTTATGAATTAAGTTTGAGCGCGGAGGTATTGTAACTTAAAAGTTGTTGAGAGAAGAACTAATAGAGGGCGTTATGAGTTCAAAAATAATTTATCCGACTCCATTTATCTTACGTTTTATTTTCAGTTTGAGGGGCTTGTGGCTAAGTATTAACAGCCACGCGGGTCGATCGATCAGGTTAACATGTTGAAGGACACTGAACGAGACACAATAGAAGTTTTATTGTTATGACTCCTATGGGCATATACTGTCCTTCAAAGTGTTAAGTTAAGATCTTTGACAGTTGTTACGGGTCGTCACAAACCTGAAAGTCAGGTTTAACTACGCTTGCTGGCGTTGGCCCGTGGATGGTCGACCATCTTTATATTATACCAAAACCCCACCGTGCCTCCGAAAGTACGTTAAGCTGTGGGTCCCGGTTGTCATTTTTTAATCTTTGACAGTTGTTACGGGTCGTCACTAACTCAAAAGTCTGTCAACCAGAATTACCAAAGGGTATCGTGTTACCCAGTAACTGGGTTGTGGAAGTCAGATAGGCAGTCGCTCCATGTAAAATACTGGTATTCAGATGCATCCGGTTAGACTGGAAGCCGACGGCGACGCCAACATGATTGGAAATAGGTTAAGCAGATGATGTTTTATTTTCAGTTTCAGTTAAGGAATTTATTATAATAATGTATCTACATTCTTCCACATTTATTATTTTTTAATAGATCAGGATGTATTATAAAATATTTTTAATTAATGAATGCATATTCATTTTGTTTTTTGTAAAACAAAATAATTTAGGGGCTTCCAAAATACTAACAACATTTTTATCTTGTCTGTAGGTATCTGCGACTACTATGTATAATTAAACATAATTATTCACAGTAAACGATTCAATATTATTATGCCAAAATATAAGTACGTATTGACACCAAAAACTGCACTATTATTAAAATTACTTCTTTTGTGATTTAAAAGCTTGAAATGTTGTTTATTATTATACAAAATTTTTGTATGTAGTGTCGTTTTTCAAATAGTTAATAGCTTCATTATATTAATTGGGTGATGGGCAGACATATGTATAAATCATAACAAAGGTGAACAAGTTTCTGTTATCTTTGTATTTAAGTAGGTACATATCATATGAATACGCAGTTTGATAGTAGGTAGGTTATATGTCAGATTTTAAAGTTTTCATTTGATTAATTTTACCCGTTCCGTTCAGCTTGGGTAGTTAACTTAAATGTCAGTTTGATTATGTTTTATTTCGTAAAAAGAAAAAACAACTCCTATATTATTAAATGAGTCTTGCACTGTAAACTTACTTATAAAATGTGCATTAATGTAGGCGGTTAATAAACATCAGAGAGAAATCAACTAAATGTGTGATGGGATTTTTAAACTCATTTTTTGGAATAAACATAACATAACGCCTAAATTCCCCGAAGTGTAGGTAGAGGTGTACCTATTTAGTACACGCACATATCGCCAGTTACGTTTAAGTGCCATGTAATAGGTGGCGAGCCTATTGCCACCAACCGGGCACTAATCCAGACTCCAAGCTCCTAATGAGCAATTCAAGATGGAAAAACCCAATAACTCTTTGCCCGACCCAGGAATTGAACCCGACCACTTGACCAACGGGGCAGACAAATTGCCTGGATTTATTCTTTAGTAAATGGAGCGACATTATACCGTTTATCACGGCTAATTCTATGGATTGCTACACACGTTGCATTTGACAAAAAGGGACATTTAAAGAGAAGTGCTTACGTACATCATGTGAAAAGTGTCGTCACAAAATATCTCATCATTAGAACTACGAATCATTTGTTTTTGTTCACAAGTCAATGTAGGTTTTAGTTTAGATTTCTTACTTCTAATAAAGTCATCAACGTTTAGCAATTCTTAACCATTTACTAACGTTTGAAACTCAACGAGAGGATCTTAGGGCTTGTGTTAAATAATAAAAAGAATACACAACTCTTTTGTATTATTTTTATATTTGCATTATTTTGGTGTTAAAAAAGAAGAAGTTCCATATTAATTAATGTAGCTGTCCAGTTTATAATTTATGTGGATCTTGTAAATAGTTCAAGTGACTTTTAATAAAATTAAGATTCTTGTAATTAAATAACAAGTAGTATTTTATTTATCTAAGATAATGCGCTGTTCTGATTCAGGATATCTTCTTTAATTAATGTTGCGGAATCGAATTTCTAAATATTAATTAGTTTATTTTTAAAACCTAGGTAGGTATAGGTCATGTCTCTATAAACAAACTGATTTCTTGCTGCATGTAAAATCGTCTACGTCATGATTAATGGGTTGAATAGAATTCACAGACAGGTGACTGTAAATCGTAGACATATCCTATTTAGTATCTATACAAACGTAGACCACACTTATTTTTAAGCTTAATTAGGTGCACATTTTTTTTGCCCTTGACTGCAGTTGAATTACTAGTTTTCAAGATTTAATGAAGCGAGCAGTGGTGGCCCAGTGGTAACGGCCCATATTTGCGTAGGTCGTGTGTTGGAAACCAAGCAGGCGCTTTACTTTGTGTAAATAATGTTATCACCACTGCTCTCAAAACTGTGCCGCGGTGAAGGAAAACATCCTGAGGAAACCGGCATGTCTTAGAATCAAAAATTCCAAGACATGTGACATCTACCAACCCGCACTGGGCCCGCGTGGTGGATTACAGCCCTCATCCAGCTGTCCCAGTAGTGGGAACATTAATAGGCTTATTATGTTATGATTTAGTGATTATCATCTTATCAAATTAATTTATTTAAAAATCATATCTCTTGAATAGAATATCAATATAATACTTACATTCTTTTCATTATCATTTCATTATTTACCTTCTCATTGCTGAGTGCCTTTAGTATATTGTTTTTCTCTTCTAAATCGCAGCTTCTTCGAAGTATTTAGGTATGCATCAATGAAGGTGAACCGTCAACAGCCACTGAATACGCATACACACAACATAACACTTCAATACTTACCATTCAGTTGAACTTATGTCAATGATACTTGACGAATTACATTCTTCAGTTCACTTAAGCCAGACGGTCGTTGAGATATGAATCGATCTAATCAAACAATGTACTTACTCTTAGACTATAACTTGGTTGGACTCCTTGCCTAATAAAGGCGGCCTTGCTTCTGCAAAGGTCGCGACGGTGACCTTTGCTTCTAACTTTATTCTTACTACTTGATTCCGAGTGATGACATCTATTTGGAGTTTTGGAGGCGTATTCGTATTTTTACTGTGTCACTCGATTACTGATGTTGATATCGATTAATTTTGAATAATCGAGTTACTACTTTAAGCTTATTTTCATTAGTAATTAAAAAAACCATAAATTTGAGTTTTAATATTATATCTTAAAGCAATTCATCTTTAATCGACACGATGGTTTTCTCAGAATGAAATTGAAAAATATATACTATCGCTTAACTACGTCAATTACGTACGTATTAGCACCAACACTTTAAAATTGTTGATTTAAAAATTATAAAAATATATATTTGAGACCCTTTGACCCTTTGATATAATACACGGTACGGTTTTTGGCCTCTCAAAAGTGACTCCCATATTCAAAATTGATGTATTTAGGTACGTTACACTTCAGTGTTTGGGTCACAGAAATTCATATGTGACCCAGATTTCAACTTAATCGGTCCATTAGATTAGGAGACGACAGAGAAAATTGGCTGTGGCAGATGGACAGACAGACACATGAGTGATCCTACAAGGGTTCCGTTTTTAATCGGACGTACGGAACCCCATAAATATCTTTTTATAACTTCACGCTCGATTTCCTGGTAGAGGATTAGAAGATTAAGTAGCATTTTATTTGTATAAGTAATTTATTTAAAGCAAAAAACACGAATGAAGTGGTTTGTTGAGTACTGAATTCCGTGATAACTGATGAATGATATAAGCAAAGCAAATATGTTCATGAAAAAAAACGGGCATGAAGAATTCCTAGGTGACATAAAAGGGGTTTATGTTTATAATTACTCTACGACTAATTCTGAGCACTTTGTGAAAATAAAACAATAAGGTTTGTTTTTCAACAAATTGCTTATACTAGGTACAATCTATCTGCCATAGATATTTTGCGAATTGCACATTCTGCGTCAAACCCAGTTCATTCGACTAGGAGAGTTTATAAGGAGTTACTTTATTTACATAGTAAACGCACTATGTAAATATAGTAACTCTTTATGAACTCTCTTCTTATGAGTAATTCTGTTATTATATTTTTTGACACATCACCGTACTTAATTTATATTAAAATTATCGTTTATCATAAATTGTGTCAACCGTCAATAACTTATTGTTGAAGTGCTAATAACTAAACCACTTTATTAAAAACTTAGAAGGGTCATTTGGTGCCTACCGTTGCATGACAAACTGTACTTGAATTTTGTTTATTTACTCAAGTACATAATAACATTGACACTGTGTTTACATATACGCACAAATTGACAAAATTTATGTTAAATGACTTTGAATGTGATGTGTTAATTAATTTGATTCGATGATATGGCCTAATATCATCTTCCACACAATCATTCCCCTTTTCTGACGTCTGCCTTTTTTTTTGTAGCCTAAATATGGGACTGGGACTACGTTGCAATTGCTTTCAAAGCCTTTCGTATTTGTACGACTTTCATTAGTATTGATATAGCTTGTTCAGTAGCTGAAGTAAAGGGGTTTGAAGATTTTTGTATGGAGGGTGGCCCTAACGTGATGCCGCCATTTTGATTTTTTTTCAGAATGGCGGTGAAAATCGAAAGTTATAAATTTAGATAGAGGACACTTATACAAACAAAAAATGTCATATAACATAATATCCTAAAGCGTCAGGTTTCGGAGTTATTCACCGAAATATAAGTCCAAAACTGAACACTGAAACCTGTTTTTTTCCCCTCAAGTAAGTATATTGAACTATAAAAACATAATTGCATCATGTATAGGTAATGTTTTAGTTAAGAACGAAAGAGACAAAAATATATGTATACCCCCCGCCGAATGAGGACGTGTGTTATATTTATGGTATAATAATTATGTATTATATGGTGCATGGCATGGGCGCGACACCAAGAAAATCCTATTCAGCCTCCCGCTGCTTGCTTGGATGATATTATTTATACCGAATGTGATTAAAAAATCTTATGTTTTATCCACTAGGTGCAGTCAATTGATTCATGTGTAAATAACTTAATCAACATGAAGTAACTACAATATAAATAAATAAATTCGATATAAGAATTGTTATTTTTATCGTTGTATATCTCGGAAACGTGACGCTTTATGATGTTATATTATACGAAGTTTTATGTTTGCATAAGTGTCCCCTATCCAAATATATGACATTAATTGGGCACCTCGATTTGAAAAAAAAATCAAAATGGTGGCTGATTTTAGGGCCAAAATCTTCAAACCCCTTTTTGACTTTTCCATGATTGTTTTCGCTAATATAATTTCACTTCGTCTAGGCCCTCAGGACCATTATTTATACAATTATTACATTTGACATTTTAGGTAAGACAATTTGCCGGAAGTCTCAAAATATAAAAACATATACCCAATTAGCTAGCTATTAATTTTCAATTAAACAGCTGATTGCTGTAATCCAATCTTAATAATACCAGAGAAAACGCATGGAAAATGAATCTATTACCATTTACCATTAGTATTTACATAGGAAACACCTGTGATGGCGTAGAATGCGTAACACAGGATGCGTTTGCGCAAGTAAATTAACAAATACCAGCTTCTTTTAATAGAGCTATTAGAGCAAGCATGTCATAGACCTTCACTATAAGTTTGACAAACTTATGTGCACTCTTTTTTTTTCAAAATTTGCTGGATGTAACTCTTTCAATGGCGAGCAATTTCCACATTATTTTCCGATCTCCATTACTTGAAGGATTTTAGGTATCTACTATCACACCTTGTCAGCTTTACTGTAGTAGCGTTAAGTAGGGAAGCTCAAGGGACAATGTCGATGCGTTGCCTTTTCCCATGGGGGGGTAGGCAGAAATTACAGAACGCAACCGGCTCCTTACTCCTTTTGCATCGTTAACTAACGGTCATCAGTACGCGTAGCATGACAATCATAGAAACGGGTTTTCTACGGGTATTGTCGACGGAAGAGTAGACAAAATGATAGATTGTGATTGTTTATCTGTCATTTCTATTCTTCCGTCGACAAAAAAGCCTTTTCTATTCTGGTCATGCGAAGCGTGCTGGTCATAACGCATGTTGCTACTACGTACCTGTTTTTTACCAATAAGATCAGTAGGTATAGGTGTGGTGGAGGAGCTCGTGGCTTATAAGTAATAACAGCCACACGGTTCAATCCATCAGGTTATGCTACGCTTGCCGGAGTTGGTCAGTGGATGCGTGACCATCTTTATATACCAGGACTCCTCCGTGCCTCGGAAAGCACGTTAAGCCGTTGGTCCCGGCTGTCATTCGTAGATCTTTGACAGTCGTTACGGATCGTCTGAAGCCCGAAAGTCTGATACCAGTCTTACCAAGGGGTATTGTATTACAGATAGGCAGTCGCTCCATGTAAAATACTGGTATGCAGCTGCATCCGGTTAGACTGGAAGCCGACCCCAACATAGTTGGGAAAAGGCTTGGCAGATTGATTGAGGTATTGGTGTGGTGGTCGGTCCCCGGTAGGTACAGTTATTTTTCAAAACTGAGCACCACAGTGGCGACAGCTATTTGCATGGTGCGGATTGGTGCGTACAAGATGTTCTACATACATTTCAATAAAATGTGCGTTACAGGATGTTATTGCTTTAAGATGTTGCAACAACGTGAGTACAATAAATATCAACATCTGTTATGTGTGCTCCCTGAGTCGGAATGTTGATAATGTTGATTATGTTGGTATGCGTCGCTACGATCCTGACCTTAGATGAATGTAGTGTTTATTATAATTTTATTATAATCTCTTATGTATAGGCTAAATTGAAACATCTTATACCTAGACTTTGTGTATAATAAAGTTAGTATTAGCTAATAGTAGAGCTCCCTTGAAAAAGACATAAAACTCAAAATAATATTGATGTGTTCACAGTTTGTATATATCTAGATAAGCATAATCAGCCTATATCTTATTATCTATTCGTTCCATCTAACTTCCTTATGTAGAAGATTCCGCAAGATTAGGTATATTTATAAAAAGTAACACCATATCATGCACCTCCATGACATTTCACTTAATTACTCTAAGATTAATGAAACTACTTTATACACCGAAAGTACAAAAATCTTTTGGCACGTGACCAAAATCTGAATGACCGCCATCTTCTTTTTTTGCATTACAATTCCTGTGTCAATATCATAAATGTTCACCAACAACGTTCTCCTGTCTATGTCATTCAGGCGCCAGATTTATGTAGCACTCTACACTGCTTGGTGCCAGTAGAATTACATGGCATGATGCTAGATAAACAGGACATGAGCCTTTTCAACTTTGATGTGCTAGGTGGACGTAACTTGCGCGGCATCGCACTTACAATGCTCAGAGGTTATCAGTATAGCACTATTTTGCTTATTTTTCAGCTCCGTTAAATATCAAATAAAGTATAAGGCTGGAGAAGGTTTTTTTTTCGATTTTCATGCGGCGGAGCCGTGAGCAAAAGCCATTCTAAATAATATTCGATTTTGCAGCCAAGCTGTGTCGAATTATGCTGACTCGGTCGTGTGTGCTAGGGTAGATGTCGAACAAAGTTTGTGTTCGACACGAGCCGAATGAAACCCGAATAATATGTGTATTAATTGCTTCGGGTCAGCTTTGTTGTTAATCAAATACTACCGCATCGAATGTGCCGAAGCGAACATCTTGTGTGTAGTCCACGACTGCCGAGCGACAGGTGGTGAAATCAATCTTCAACCATAGTAGGTACTAGGTATTATTGTCTTGATCAATTCACACTCGAACAAGTTTAGTTAATGGGATAAACAGAAACACTATTAATGGGAAGTCCATATTGCTAGTGATCTTAGCAAGGAATGCGAGAAAAAAATTACTGATATTAAATCAATTTAGTGAATCGAATCAATTTAGTGAATCAATTCAATTTAACGCCTACATAAGGTTAAATATTAATTCAATTCCAATGCATAAAATATGTTCTTTCATCGATCTAACGTCCTGCTCAAATGAATCATAATATATTTACTGTTGATAAATATATTTTTATCTCTTAAACAGCCCATGGCGACTAGCAGGTCACAATATTTTATGTAAATGATCATTATGTATCATATAACTGAACATAAATTATTTATAAACTAAATAATTTACTCATCGTGCGTATCAAGGTAGAAAACATAATTCACTGCATGATTTAGAGCGTCCAAGAATGTGGTCTTTATTGAAAATGGATTACGATATTTTTATGGTGGGCTCTGAAGGCTAACTCTTTGGAACAACCTGATTTTGAGGCCGATATTCTACACGTGCCGACTGTCATCTAACTTCCGCAACCAAGGACATAACCATTGTTAGTTGTCGCGTTACGATGGCTCTGACTACCCATCGAGTTCTCGATGGTTGCGGATCGCAACTATTTTATTCGTGCAAAAGTATTTAATTGACAAGCGTTATCAAAGCTTAAATTAAGAGGGTTCGTGGCTAAATGATACCAGCCGCACGGGTCGAACGAAGCTTACGTTACGCTTGCCGCGGTTAGTTCGTGGATCGTGTCTCGTGCCTCCGTCCTCGAAAAGCAAATTGACGTAAACAGTCGATACGAATAGTCAGAAGCCTGAAAGTCTGACTACCACCTTACCAAGAGGTATCGTATTACCCAGCAACTGGGTTATGGAGGTCAGATAGACAGTCGCTCCATATAAAATACTGGTATTCAGCTGCATCCGATTAGACTGGAACCCGACCCCACCATAGTTAGAAAAAGGCTAGACAAATGAGGATCAAAGCTTGATAGCTGTGGGCCCGAGGGGTCAGAATCCAACTGCCACCTTATTTTTAGGCTTACTTTTGCACTACGTCACACTCTGTTCTCATAATAATGATTTTCGGCACTGTTTATTTTCATAAAGACTTGTTGACAAACATGACGGTAATAAGGCTCGACTATTTTAATCGGTACCTCTTACAGCACAGTTAATTCATCTAGGCCAAGTTGGTATTGGTATTATGCGGACGCACGTTGGATGCAATAAGCAATGTAAATATAATAAATTATAATTATAGCAGTTATGTCGTGGATGTCGTTAAGCTGTGAGATTCTCGACATACATAGTTCTTGTAAGGTTATTGGATGAGTGCCAGACTGAGGTATGTACTTAGGGCCATGTTATAATCACCGATTATTATTGCTCCATTATGAAAGAATTTCACATGTTATAGCGCACTGGATTATCAACTCTCGGTATTTAGCTGAGCATTGAGAATCCAACAGAACGCATCCTAGGCGTCAAAAAAACACACTGTTGGATTATCAACTCTCGGCGCTAAGCAGTGCGTTGAAAATCCATTTCGCGAAAAAATATGCGAATCTGGGCTAATCGATGTTGTGGTTAATGATAGTGCACGTTTACCTAGAAGTAACAAATTCTCTAAGACTTGAAGATTTGGTTTCGTTATAGTAGGTAATATTGAAGAAAGATTTAAGTATTTTATTTATATAAATATTTAAACATGTGCAATTTTAATTAGTTTTTTGTCATTGTATCACAAAGCTACGCGCGCACGATTTTCCGTTATCACCATGAGCAGGTTTGACTTAAAACTAAGGTTAAGTGACAGAAATATTGAAATTCCGAGCATTAATAAAGACCTTCGCCAAAACTCAACCTCCTGTAATATAATTTTCGTTTTCTCAATTCCATCATTAACAATATAAATAATATACACAATATAATGTATATTCTTAAGGATATAATGAAATAACTCAAGTGTCCTGATATTCTAATATATGCTCTATATTATCATGTTATTTCAAACCAAATTCAATCAAAATTAGATTGTGACTTAAGTCGTTTTGATAGTGTTGTCTGATATCTTTACTTATTTAAATAGCGGTCAGTTTACATACTATAATTTCGTTTGTGTTATCTAATATTGAACTTATTACGTTTAAGCCACCTTACTATTATTTGTTTTTTATTACGCTTTATTTATTGTATTGTACGTGGACTAATAGCATTATTGATTTGTACATGAAATAATGTGGTAATTACTTATTTAGTAATGAACAAGGGTGAATTTCACCAATGAAACTAAACGCGATCAGCGCACATAAACCGCGTTCAACAGACGTCAGCTGTCAGTGTCATTATTGTTGGGACTGTTGGAATAAGGACACAGCTGACAGCTCTCCTCATCTAATCCTAATAAATATGTAGGTACTTTAGTTCATAAAAGTAAAGAGCATTTGATAGTAAAGGTTAATTAGTCATTTGGGCTGTTTTATTGAAAATATTAATGAAACCTGAATACTAGATATAATTGATTATGATAAGCTTATAATTGAATATGATCTTCTAAGGTTTTATTATAAGTATAAAATTTTATTTGTGTCTCAATTACTAAAACAATTTCATCCTTTAGTTGTTAAATTATGAAATATTTTAGTTTATATTACTCATTACTTTTAATTAATTTCAGCATACCGATTCATTACTTTTATTACTCGTCAACCAAGGGTATAATATTTATTGACTACTCATCTTATTTCACTGTCTGCCCTTCCAGTATTGATGCCCTTTTATCGAGTTTTTCACAGGAATATGAAAATTAGGGAAAAACCTGAAAAGATTAAGAAGCTGAAAAGATTGGTCCATGAACCACCTGAAAAAGATAGGTAGTACAAAACTGGAACTCTCAGTCTTCACAGATTATCCTCTAGCAGGTAGGGGGCTTTACGCAAGCCTCATGCCACCATTGAAGTTGCCCTTCAATGGTGGCATGAGATAGGCTAAGCGTGTGCTGAGACGCAGATAACCTGCGTTATCTGCGTCTCAGCACACGCTTAGCCTATCTCTGCCTATCTATGCTCTGTCTACGCAGGGTAGGGCAGAGCAGATTTTGAAATGCATGAAAACAGCTGCGTACGCTGCGGCGCAGGCAGGTGTGTCTGTACTGCTCTGCCTCTTAGTAGAGCCGGCATAGATTACTGCGCGACGCGTGCAGGTCGTCACTTGTTTTTTTACCACTGATTCATAATTTTGTTTCAATGACAGATTGTTTGTACTAGCTAGGACGCGAATGTGTCTGTAGCTGCGTCGCAGTCGCAGCATGCACTCGCGGCCTATGTTTGCCTCGCCTGCCCTACCCTGCAAAATCTGTACTGTGCTGTGTCACCTGCGTCTCAGCATACGCTGCCTCATGGTCAGTCCTAACAGGGATCTGAAAATGAGAGCTGACAGAGTGTACCGTCCATATTATAATTAACTGCTGTAAGTTACATGTAATCACCATATCATGTTCTTTACTAGTACTTAGTTTTTAAGGACAATGTTACCAACCCTTTATGAGTCTTCACTAGAAACAAAGATGTCTGTTTATTATTTATACTCAAATGACGCCTGACATACCCAGCAGATCTTGGGCAGTCAGCCGCGCTACCAATCTTCTGCCTAGCTGAATCTTATTACCACTGTATGAGCTAACCTTCTCGCTTAGTTAGTGTAGATAGAAGGATGCCTTGACTGCCTTGGTGGCAAGCGCTACTGCTGAGCACGTCGTCCTCTGGGTTCGATTCTCGGGTCGGGCAAAGTGAAATTGGGTTTTTGTATCTGAAATTCTCCATCGATTCTTCCAGTTGATGGCAATAGGCTCACCCCCTGTTTTATGGGACTTAAAACATGACGGGCGAAATGTGGGTGTACAATAAGTACACCTCTGCCCAATTCTTCGGGGAAACAAGGCGTGATGTTATGTCATGTATGTAGATAGAAGGATTTGACCTCTTAAATGGACTGACTTAAAAAGGTGTAAAATATTTTGCCCTTCTTCAATTACCATAAGTTCAAGAGGTCATGAGCGTATCAAGTCACACCATTCACTTCACAGGTGTTAGATTTTTGACTCGTAAAATGCATACTCGTAAAATAAACTAACTATTAAACTAGAGATACTCGTAATAAATAAACTGTTTGAATTTGAGAATTGACTTCTATATACAAAATTGTATTGTGCCCATATCAGATTTGGAAGTATTCATAAAAGATCAATACATACGTAAATAGTGTGTTTTAAGCCGCTTGTTGAATCGATCCTGATTCCTAAATATTGAGGATTAATGGCCAGACAAAAAAAGGGAGCTAGATGACATGTGTGACAAGTATATGAACCTACTACTTACGTACTCAAACTCAAATTATTTATTCCAAATAGACCAATTACAGGCACTTTTGAATTGTCAAAGGGTCGGTCAGTCAGAAAGATGAAGCTAGATGCCCACGTATGTACGAGTACAGACGTCTTAAATTGGACATAATAAACATCCTATTAATTTCTCTCTGTGAGAATGGTTCACCAAGCGCCTGAACTAAGATCGATAGCTCATAGCTCATGCTAATCTTATCCAAGAACATCTACAAAGTTATTTCACAAAATGGTAAGATGCGAAAATACACATTTATTTAAATAATATCTAGGTATGACATTTAATAGAACTGTGTTATTATTTTTATACTACCTACCGCATTTTTACGACATGTGTAATCTTATTTACACGTAATAAAAATGCAATTTAGTATTGATATTATTATGTGATTGATTGCTACCAAATCGGTAAACAAGGACAAGATGATAACTTAATAATTTTAAAAGTAATTTATTGGAAAAATTATAATAATTGATTGCTCATTATTATGGTAATAGGTTGTCTGCTGATTATCGTTGAAGGTAGGCCTTTAACCATCATATCGTCGAGATTTTAGTTTTATTTCATTGTACACAATGTGTAGAATTAAATAAAACTAAAATCTCACATTAAAGACAAAATGTCACATTCGCGGTATTGGATGCCGACCGACGGTATTTTAAAAACCAAAGTATCAATTTAAGAGGGTTTACGTCGTACGGCTTTTCATACAATCTTTCAAGCCCTTATTTTTCGAAATGACTGAACCGATTTTAATGAAACTTCATACGCTTATGCAGGATACAAAGGTCTAAAACTTACAGTCACAAAACAACAGGATACAAAGGTCTAAAACTTAAGGTCTAAAACTTAAAGTCACAAGTCACAAAAAAGGTGTATTAGGGCTATGTTTGGATTGAAAATAACTGAAAGTTGCAAACAGTATTTTATTAAATATAACATTTTAAGTCTTCCTTCCTTATTTATTTATGAAATGGCTAATTTTGTACAAACCAATCCTAAACTATTTAAGAAACTATCAGACATTTCTATTCGTAATCGACGGGATAATAATAAATTATACGTACCAAGATCAACCACGGCATTGATGCGTAAAAGTATTTCTTGTTTAGCACCAATCATTTATAATAAAATCCCAAAACCTATTAGACAAATGCCTACTGCTCTATTTAAAATACATTTAAAAAAATATCTCATAGGCAAATGCTATTATACCGTATCGGATTTTTTAAATGACCGCAATTAATTAAATAAATTCCTATAATTACGACATTTTCATAATTTCACTCTCAAGTCTGTTAAATAAATAAAAATCTCTCTATTTTAAACTTTTATTAGTATTAAGTTACAAATGTCATAGTTTCTTGTGTAGACTCAAATTGTTTTTTATGGTTTATTCTAAGCCTAAAATATGTTGTTTTGTACGCCATTTATGGCAAAACATGCAGATCTACCTGTTATTTTAAGACCTTGCACATATTATTTGATGTATACTCATGTTTTACAATAAATATATATTCTATTCTATTCTATTCTATTCTTAGTTAAGAACATTTTCAAAAAATAGTGTTACAGCCAAATTAGACCGATTTTTAATTTTCCATACAAACAGAGATTTCCAGTTATCTGCTTTTAAATAAGACATTTTGAAAATGTTCTTAACTAAGTTTTTAGGCCTTTGTACCTTGCATACGTGTATGAAGTTTCATTAAAATCGGTTCAGTCATTTCGAAAAATAAGGGCTTGAAAGATTGTTTTCTTAGGACGTAAACCCTCTTAATAAGATCTTTTTTCGAAAATACTTTCTCTGACAGCTAAGCCAAGCATTTATCACAAGAAGTCACTACAATATAGATTATAATATTGTCTAAAAGTAACGGCTGTGTGCAATTACCAGAACTATGTAGTATCCAATATGATACCTATATTTCTAGTTTCTGAACCGGTATCTAAAATACCAGATTTAATTAATAAAAAGCATCTCAATATCACACACCTGGAAGCGATTAACATTTCAGCAAATATTTGTTACTAGCTACTGACACTCACCTACATCTTCAACATACACCACCACAGGCAAAACTTAAATGTCGACACTGTTATTTTAAATATCCTTATTCTCTACTCTATTATGATTTCCTGCGAAAATAAGCAATTCATGTAAGTGATTTTCGGTGAGAATTCTTCATTATGATATTTTTCGCAGATTTGCTTCAATTTTGTCTCATTTTCTTGGGTTATGAAGTATAATGGACAATAATTTGTTTGTTCCAAAAAACCAGTAAGATACATACTCGTCAATGACAATACAAAAGGTCAATGCTATTAAAAGTTCCCTAATCTATTTCCTATCGTAATAGACTCGACCAACATAATATCGAAATGATGCGCTCATAACACTCTATGCTAATTATCATTCAAAACTTTATAGCAGTGGACGGCCCTGAATTTAAAATAAACCACATACATGCATAGGTGTGAGAAAATGATCAGTTTTAGATGTTACGAGTCGATGAACAGAATTTAAAAAAATCTGAGACTCAAGTTTATACTCTTATAGCAAGTATTGAACAGATACCTAATTTAAGATGGCACGAGCTAGCATGCAGTTTTCATATATGGACTATAGTATACCTAGTAGTAGGTTTGCTAGATGTACATAAAGATACTTTACAAATAAAAAAGACTATTGTAGAATTGCCAGAAAGGTGTCACAGACTCCAGCTTCATCGTTTTGGTTGCCCGACGCCAATTTCCTTTCACTTCTATCAGTGCATTGCCAGTCGTCACAATGAGTAGTCTCGAATGCATTCAAACTACTCATAGTCGTTAGCCCTTATTCCAGTGCGATGACCAGTGTAATTATAGCATCGGATGCCCGAATTTGATTAAAATCTTCCGAGCACCCGAATACGGGCAAACAACCAAGTATAATTGCGCCTTAAAATAGATCAAAATGCAATTCCGTAATGACAACGACCTTTGATTTTAAAATCGACTTAAAACAGAAGACAGTCGACACATTTTTAGGAGAGTCGTGAGAACATCGTATCGTAATCGTCTGCATAAAAATGCTTTGAAATCGTCAACCGTAAATAATAATGAAAACAAACGAAGACCCGAAGGCGGATCGCAAATGTCAAACTACAATATTAGTCTAATTCCAAACGATTTTTATTATTAGTCTAGTTTTTTGCTACGATTCCGTCTTGTTTATCCGGAACACTGATAGGTCAGGTGCATCTGATGGAAAGGAGATAATTTATATTCTCACTTCACCTTTTTCCAGAATAGCACTACAGGTCCGGGTGGTCTCAAAGAGGAAAAACTTTTGATCGGCGACCTGAAAAGGTGACTGGGACAGACTGGATGCGAAAAATGGAGGACAGGGTGCTGTGTCACAGCCTGGGAGAGGCCTTTGTCCAGCAGTGGACTGCGATAGGCTGAGTTGATTGACTGGCAAGGATGTAATGCCGCCAACTTGGTTTTATATACATTTCCTAAAACAATTTGACAAAGTGTTTACCCACAGCGTCATGTCAACGTTAATGGGACGCTAAAAGATTTTTAGTACTAAAAGTTTTGTGCATTACTTCCTTTAATGGCTGCTACACACAGTGCCGCGGCGGCATGGCCGCCGGCACTGCCCGCCGGCCTTACCGCCGGCCATGCCGCACAAAGCCGCAGAAAAAAACGCAAAGAAAATGAAGGCGCAAAAGCCGGAGGCACGTGCCGCGCGGCAAGAGCCGGCGGCATGCCGCCGGCACTGTGTATAGGAGCCATAATGTTTACGTATAGGTCAGGGCTCCAGAGAGAAGAACCTCCTAACAATGCGAGCCGTGTCCAGAAGTAGCGCTTTCTGAATCCAAACCCCTGATCCAGCTGCCCAACGAGAGCCTCCTCAGGTGTTGGTCGAGGTATGATAATTATTATTAATACACACCCATGCCTTTATCGCATGCTTTCATAATTTATGATTACTAAGACATTTATAACTTGCTAATACGAATCCAAATTGGATTACTGAATTAATAATGGATTTAGTTTTACGTTTTTATCTATTTTTAGTGTTGAATTCAATAATAAATTATTTAAACTTTATGGTCGCTGGTTGACAATAAAACTGATTTTGTCACCTATTTGTCTACCCACGCAGATTGAAAGGTAGAATAAAAAAACAAGTTTAGCTAGGTAAGTAGGTATTATAGCAGGCCATCAGGTAAAGAAAAATACCAAAAAAGATTTGCCTACAGAGCAGGCAAATCTTTTTTGGTATTTTTCGTTAAATAATCCTAACTATTGCAGGCGGGATAAACCTAAGTGCTTGTTTACGGAGACGCGGGGCGTTGAGCGTGGCGTGCGGCGTGGCGTTCGGCGGTGCGTCGGACGTTTTTTCTGTTTACAGAGAGGCGGGGCGTGCAGCGGCCCGCGTCATCACACGCGCAAACACAAACATATGGCAATATACGATGTTGTTTATGGAAGCGCGGGGCGTGCGGCGGGGCGTGCAAAGTAGCGGTTCCCGCGGCGGTCCACGCGGCGTGCATCGAGAGCGAAGGCCGGGAGCTGATATTCAAGCGCACCCGACATAATAATGAATATAAAAATAAATAAATAAATACATAGGATGCATAACATCACGCCTATATTCTCCGATAAATTAGGCAGAGGTGTTCCTATTATAGTACCTTCACCCACATTTCGCCAGTTATGTTTAAGTAGGGAGTGCCATCAACCGGGCACAAATTCAAACTCCGGGCTACTACTGAGAAATACCAGATGGAAAATACCAATAATATTTTGCCCGTCCCGGGTATCGAACCTCAGCAGTAGTGCTTGCGACCACTAGACCAACGAGGCATTAAAAAAACCGGCCAAGTGCGTGTCGGACCACGCACAATGAAGGGTTCCGTGGTTGGGATGAATTTATCCCAAGAACAAACCTAATTTTGGTTGACAAACATGTTCTCTCATACATCGATATACATCACGGTCAATTCTCTAACTGCAAATGTAAGTTTGTAATCACAAAAAATATTTTTTTATGTGATAAAACGAAAAATTAAAAAAGTCGAACTTTTTCCTTTACTAGTGCTGTAAGACCTTGCTTCCTGCCAAATTTCATGATTCTAGGTCAACGGGAAGTAGATACCCAGTAGGTTTTGATTCATTTGCGAGTATCAAAATATTTCACATAAATGGCGTATATTACCTATATTTTATTTTTATATGTTATATTTTTCGTTCGTTCGTTCACTTAGAAGCTTTAATTTTTTAGAGCTCCAACGGAACATTATATTTACGTATTTGATGTTATATGTGGATATCGCCGATGTAGGTATTAAGCGTACTGCCTGCATTTCAAGCAAACGCCTATAAAAACGCTTCTCCGTAAACGCTCTCATACAACGCCATATATGTTTGAATTTTGTGCTGGCCGCCGCGCCACACGCCACGCCCAACGCCCCGCTTGTCCGTAAACAAGCACTAAGACCTGAATAAACAAAAAATAAAAAGCTTTTTTTTCACTTTTCAGTTATGTGGTTAATTGCAGTCGGGTTTTTTGAATCACAAAATCTAATTCTGTGGATTCATTTTCCTTGATCGGGTTCGCGAAAGTCTTAGACCAAAACTGAGATGAAGTTTACCTCTATTGTGTCAACGGCACGTCCATGGCAGCAATGTGACATTGACTGCGAAAATATGTCTTAGCCGTATGTTATAATAACTGGAAGAATGCCGAAAACTTCGAGCTTTTTCGAGCATCACGCAGTGAAACCTGGTCTTTCGAAGCTGCAAACTTGGTTTTACACTACCGGTATCTATCATTACAATATCCTAGAAAAAGAGCAGTGCATTTTTGTGCGAACTACAATGTCATCATAACTGACTAGCCTTAAATGTGTACTAACAGCCTCCATGTCAACGTTAGTCTTCCGGCAAATGCTCTCTGTAGCACTGTAGCTCAAGTGTTACCATGGGCGTGCGATGGACTGTACCAGCCACATATCTCATTAAAAAAACCTAGAGTAACGTTAATTGGCTGATTTTCTACGCTG
Source organism: Conistra vaccinii (assembly GCA_948150665.1). Lineage (NCBI taxonomy): Eukaryota > Metazoa > Arthropoda > Insecta > Lepidoptera > Noctuidae > Conistra > Conistra vaccinii. The sequence goes on from OX411321.1 coordinate 1,333,862, forward strand.
GGTCAAGTTAGAACCGGTTTTTATAGTGGTACTAGGTGACGGACAAACAAACCGTCAATACATTGATGAAATGTTTGGGTCAATACTTGTCGTAAAAATTTGTAAGGGCATGTTTGGCTGTGTTGAAATAGACGCGCGAAAATTATGCAATAGAGGTACAAGAATAATCCTATAGTTTAAATAGTTTTCGCAGCAGTTCAATATAGCTCAACGGTAAAGACATAGGGTTGAACTGGACAAATTGGTTACGAATTTCTGACGAAAGCCTATAATAATAATACTTTTCTTTCACATCACATTGTTGGAAAAAGACAAAGGGTGTTTATTCTAATCGGAAAGCGTCACTGTGTTAGAAATAATGAAGAAAGCCCTTTATAGAATGGAAAGAAAGTTAATTTTAAATATTTCAATGTCTAAAACAAAAATCTGGCACTTGTCAAACGTTCTGATTTTGTCAAACGTTTTGACATCTTGTGAAACTCCAATCCTATATTATACGAACAATATTTGTTTATTATAATTATTTATATTTGTAAACACGTTCTCGAAAACGGTTCTAACGATTTCGAGTAGCAAGTTGCAATATAGAAATGCGGGAATGTGATACAACGTTGGTATACCTGGACGATAAGTTTATCTATTTTCACACGAGGAAAGCTCGGTTGACCAGTACTAATAATAATATTACCTACACACACACTGGCTCTATTTTACTCCATCATATAGTCAACGTCAATTTCTAGGCGCCATATTTGACCGATGTCAAAGTCTTCTGCATTTAATATCGATGCAATAACAAACAGGTGTGGGCTATAATTAATTTATTTTAACCAATAAATCAAACGTAGGCTTTATGTAAGAGCTACGCCCATTGTTTGAAATGGTGACACGGTTCGGGTCGGATTAACTCCGACGCGATTTATGTTCATTGTATAATCTGTCATAGTTTTGGAGGAAGTGGTTAGGTTTATCAAAAATTACCAATTATTATGAATGAGATTATTATTTCGTAAACACAATGAACATAGTTAATAAAAATAGTAATGTAAAATTTTTGTCCGTGTGTCTGTATCCAGGGTCCGGATTGGCGCAAAAACGGCTGAAAGGATTTGAATGAAATTTTGGCACACAGAAAATTTATAACCTGGATTAACACAGGGGGTACTTTTAATCCCTGTAGAACGTTCCCGTGGGAGATTTTCTGATACCCACACGGTCGAAGCCGCGTGCAAAAACTTTATAAAGTGAGTTTATAAAGTTACGTCGTCGGTGTGATGTTGTATCACATTATTTCAACATTATTGAGCCTACTTTTATCCGAAAACCGCACTCACTTTGATAAAGGAAAACTGGACGTCCTAAACCGATGCATAGATCATATTATTAAGCACCGGATACAAAGTTCTCTAATCCCTTGAATCCCTCCAACTAATATTTTTTTTTTTAATTCATGTTATTTTTATTGTGATATGGGCCACTGACCTCTTGACCTCGATCTCTCCTGATGGAAAGTGATGGATGAAGTCTATGATGGACCGAGTAAGCCCAGAAGATGCCTGTTCACTCTTGCTTTGAAGGCTGATGGGTTACGTTATTTACCTCTAATAAAGCAAAAACGTTATTAAAATATGAAGTGTGCCTTGTGCCTGATACTTAAATAAAGTGAATAGATATCGGCAAAGGGCCATTATTCTGATACAGCTTGTCCTCCTCTAAAGATTTCCATTCAGTCCTCTCCTTTGCTGTACGACTCCATATTGGACCCGCTGTTTTTCGGATGTCATCCTCCCATCTCTTAGTCCGTCGACCTCTGTCTCTTTTGCTGTCTCGTGCGCGTGGGTACCATTCAGTTATAATTCCTGTCTTATTACCTGTACATAGGTTTAATTTTCAAAATTTTCATGTTGATAAGTATTTGTTGTGTTGTTTTGTTATTTACTCAGTTCAAAGTAGTTTATTTAGTGTAGTACATGACATATATAAATACAAATAATTAATTCGACCTCAATTAACCTCAGTTGGTTAGTGTGAGCAAGATAAACAACATTTAATATTCTTATTACGTTAGAGACATCAGCAGTTATTCGAATTATGTCTTGATTTGTGCGCTATCGATGTGTGAGTCACGTGCTGAGATGATTGAATGATAAATTGGGCGATAAAATTTTAAAATCAAAACCAATCTGCCAAACCTTTTCCAAACTATATTGGGGTCTTACCGGATGCAGCTGAATACCAGTATTTTACATGGAGCGAGTGCCTATCTGATCTCCACATCCCAGTAACTGGGAAACACGATACCCTTTGGAAGGACTGGTTGTCAGGTCTTTTGGGCTTCTGACTATACGTAACGACTGTCAAAGATCTACGAATGACAGCCGGGATCAACAGCTTAACGTGCTTTACGAGGCACAGAGGGGTCTCGATATGCTGTGGCTGGTCACCCGTCCACGAACCGACCGCGGCAAGTGTAGCTTAACCTTGCGACTTTAAATATAGTCACGAGCCCCTTTAAATAATAAAATGTAAAGATATTGTACATCTTATAGGTAGCTATGAATAGTTCGCACTAAAATAGGACACTAGAGTTGGCATCGCAAAGGAAAACGAAAACATACAATAAAAAAAATCTGTTTTCAAAAATATGCCAGTACACAACACTACACAAATACCAATATCCATGACAAATTTTTATTATTAAAAAAACCGCTGTACTAGCCATAAAACATATTTTCATAAAAACTGATGTACGATTCATGAGTCTGAATCTATCGTACTCATTAGCATTTGTCGCAGCAATGCAAGCAATAGACTGTGATAAACTACGAAGGTGTTTAAGCAAAACAGTTCAAAAGTGACTAATAACCATCAGATCTTGAACCACAAACCACAACGTACACTTTGCCACTAAACGACTACAACTTCTGCGTATACATTAATGTCACATTGATGAAATGATTATAATGTCAAGTTCAACGCTGATATTAAAAACTAATTTGAGTCTCTCGTTAGGTGAGCAGAAGTGTAGGTACGTCACATTACGTCACGCTGTGTTAGAGGATAGGCAGTGAAATGTTTGATGTTTAATAAGTAAATAAAAGTTATTAAGACATTTGTTTTGTAAGAAGATGACTGTACCTTTGTCATATTGAATAAATAAGACCGTACTTGAGGTCTAAGAATATCGGATCATTTTATTACTTAACCGTTTCGTTGGACTAGTGGTCGCACTTGCAAAGACTGAGTGAAATATCCTTGGGTTCACCTGAGTGTTATTATGCGTTTCCAACGGGAAATCATTAGCAGCAAACCCTAGTCATGGGGACTGATAACCTGTCCTAATCCAGGACAAGGTCTACCCTGGGTATCGTGCTACCCAAGAACTGATAGTGTTAAGTGTTGTAGTGCATTGATATCCCACAATAATAACGAGGCTCGCACGAATTTTATTAAATTTAAATTATTTGCATACTATTGTATAGAATTGTATTATAAAGTTTTTTCTAACTGAACAGACAGCTGTGCTGCTGGGGAGTTTGTTGTGCCACTTCTTCTTCCCAGTAAAAGCACTAGGAAGTGGTGAAGGGCGGGCGTTTTTGGGGGACTCTCTTATGTAATTTTGACGTTCGAAAAGTGCTGATTCTCAGCCTAATTTGAATAAATGAAAGATACTCTAAGAAACTTTTCAGGCCTGAAAACTTGTGATTGTGAAACGGTATGTATATCGTAATATGCATAGTTTATTATAGTCGCTAAGGCGTTATGACCTATGCCTATTGTATTTAAGACTTACAATTTGTAAGACGAGACCTATCACAAATTGCGATGTCGTAAGCTTCGATGTTTAGTAATCTTTCGCTACTGGATTTGTAATATGAATTAAATTATAATAAGTAACATCAAAAGTATAAGTATTAAGTATTTGACCTCAGTTTATATTGGATGAGCCATCTCGATCTTTGTAGAGATACTTATTTTTATTTGCTGGAGTTTGTCGCTGACCAGAGGGCCTAGACTATTCCCTTTAAAACATTTCGTATTTCTACTACACAAGTCTTTTTAATGGGATTGACATAAGTCTTTCTGTAGCTTATGTCAGTTCCATAATAGTTTGACTTTTCCATCAAAGTGATGGAATTGCTGCTGATAGAATGTCACTTTGTCTGATGAATACTGTTATGTAGGATTGCGAAACTTTGAGGTGTCAAAAAATCATAGTCCTTGTGATCCATAGTAAAGAAAATCAAGCTATAAAAAATCTCACAATGACATAACAAAACAATTTACTAGAACTTACATAGCTCCTCGACAACCTATCACGAAACAGTACATTAACGGCAAATACAAATAAATTCTTGAAAATATGTTAAACATCACATTGACATCAAATTCCAGTGACATCTGACAGATCACAGAGGGTATATACGTGAGATACATGCACTCAGTTTGTTGAAAGCTCGGGTCAAGAACAGCATTCGTAAGTATTTACTATTTACGCTGCTGTATAGAAATTCCTCATTTAAAACAATGTATTTATTATGATATTACGATAACACTTAGTTTGAAAGAGAATGGTACAGATTTAGCCGTATAGTAGATACTTCCTGAAAGAATGTTTGTCGGTCTTCATTAAACTTTAAATCTTAAAATAAAAATAGTGATTATTCAAAATCATTAACGATCGCAATATAAGGTTAATTACCCAGAACCTCATGAAACTTAAATAGAACAAGGAGATAAACACCTTTTTTTTCTTGTTATTGTGGTCTACCTAGGCAAGTATTTGGGAGCGTTGTTTAATAAAAAACTAGAAATAGGTGTGAGCAGAAGCGCATGCTCTGATATAATGCCTCTTAAAACTTAACCTATGGATTACATGGTGGGACTCTTATGCTAAATTGACAAAATGCATCGAACCGTCTGGAAGGACCACCCTAAACTGCAATCATGCATTTTATGCTCTCACGGTGATGACGTGTTGCGGTTCAGGTTGCATAACTCCTCCCTCCTCAAGAACGAAATTATCAGAGTTGTTAAGATTCTGATCATTTCGCCGACAGTTTAACAATTTGATTTTATAATATCTAAAAACAAGAAAGCTTATTAATCCTAAAGGTAAAATTACATATAGTACTACCGTACCTAAACTAACGTTTTTCGTGTTAACCGCACTATCATTTTCACTGTATTTTATTTTACTCATTTTCACCACTTGAGCTAATTCCTTCAGCTCATCTAAATTTATACCTTTCATATTCACTGCACTGACACTGTTGGTACGTTTTTCAGGCTTCAACTCTGGTAGGGTAATCATTGGAGTTATTGGATAATTCAGACGTGTGAGAGAAAATTGATTATTTTGTAGATGTATGTGCCCCACGTTAACCTTACAAGCATCGTCCAGGGTAACTATGTATGTTCCTTGTAGAGACTCGTGGCTCATGACATCGTCGTCGCATTTTCTACTTGCTATAATATTATTCCTTGTATATAGAATCCAACTTCCGCGGCCAATTCGTTGGACTTTCAAATCTTCAATGTCAACTATATGCTGCTCGCATGCACTAGCATTAGAATGGAACTTCATCAACTGTTCTTCACATAGTGGCTCTAGATGGGTCAACACATCATCATCGGTACATAAGAATTTGTCATCTATTGCAATCTGTGCACATGCTCTCACAACTGGTAAGTAATCTGAGTCTTTCACCAAAAGGTAGGGATATTTAGGAACTACTATTACAGTTTTGTTCAAATCTATGTTAAAAATAGGTAAAGAGTAAAGTTTAAAATAACTATAAGTACTGTTCTCAATTAAAGGAATCTCTATTATGAACGTAATCTGGTTTTGTTTAATAAAAGCTTTAACAGTAATACAATCTTCAAAGGAGATCATTCATTTTGTTAGGCGATTTGGGATAAAAAAAAAAGTCTGCGGCCAAGAATGAATTACATATTATTTAAATGGCGGCAGTAGTAGAAACATTTCTTTGTATGGCGACAACGCTGTAAAGTATTTGTGAGTAAAGATATACAACGATCTTTAAATTAAATAAATTATGTACATCCAGCCATACCGCGAATATACCATATAATTATTATTCCGATATTTTGAGCTGGGTGATACCACCTGACACATACAACACTAATAACTAGCTAGCCTATCTATATTCGGCGTAGTATGGATGGATTACAATAAAATAAAACAAAGGTATGAAGTTATTTATTAAGTATTCTTATTACAGTACCCTAATTACGTAATGCACAATCAATCAGAATCTGAATCGCTTTGAAACAGATTGCTAATCCATTGATTCAAAAGATTATTTACGTTGCTGAACAGAAAATAATTTCTGTTCAGCAACGTAAATAACGCAATGAATGTTGTTGAACTGTCAAAATGAAACAAATTAATCGGAATCGTTTACGAAAATGTGTTGCGTAATTAGATAGCTGGTCTACATATTATGTTCGTCATCTTGTAATGATGTCGAACTCAGGTACATAGGATCGTGACCAGACATACTCTTAGTGACATACACAGTGTCAGATTTACAGTCGTGGGCGCAGAAATGTGATACGGGTAAACGAGAGAAATAGCTCCTTTAACGTCTACTTGGTTTATTGTACAATGAACTGAACCTAGTCGCAGTCCACTACTGGACATAGGCCTGTCCTAAGCTACGACGCAACATCCCGTCCTCCGCCTTCCGAATGCAGTCAGACAACTTTTTAAGGTCGTCGGTTCATCTAGCTGGGGGCTTCTCACACTACGCTTGTCGATACGCGGTCTCCACTCTAGAACTCGTCTGCTCCACCGGCTGTCAGTTCTTCGACAAACATGGCCAGCCCACTGCCACTTCAGCTTGCTCACTCTGCAGGGTATGTCGATAACTCCGGATAACTTCATTTCTGATCTTATCCTTCAAAGAAACACAGAGCATAGTCCGCTCCATAGTGCGCTGAAGGACCTTGAATTTGTGGACTAGCCCGACTGTCAGTGTACACGTTTCGGCATCGCATGTCATAACGGGCAGGATGCACTGGTTACAGACTTTTAGTCTTCATACCCTACGGGAGTTTATTGTTACAGAGTCAATTACTAACACTAGTGTAGTAATTAATACTCTGAACTTAAAATGACGTAATCGAGTTTGCCTTCGCCCGAGTGTCGCGACTGGATACGACATCTTATAAATTATTCCACCAAGATTTTTTAATAGGGTAATTATGCCACACATGATGTATGATTTTAGGGAAGCAGCACCAGCTTCATAAATGCATTCCATCAACCAATAGTTATAGTGTTATATACGCAGAGAGCTTTTTACAAATCATACAACAGAGTTGAAATGTCGAGAATTACCTCGCTGATTACATTATAGAATATTGTGTTTGTATGTATGTGTATGTATGTACATAATCGAAGTTTACATTGATCTGAATGTAATTAACTTGCCTGATATTAATAATACGACACGATTTCTCGCTGGGCTAACCAAGGAGATTGTTGGCTGCTTAATCGGACTTTCCTGTGGGTGCCTCAATAAATTAAGGCCTCCAGCCAGGGCATAAAACTTATAAGTGTTGGGTTCGGAAACCAAACTGCTCATTGGGTATGAGGCTCTTTGCCTCGACATAGTCTTTTAGACGCTTATAATTAAGTAGATTTGCCGTACTACATTGACGAGACTTATGGGACGGTAACTTAGGACTCAGACTTGGGTTTGCCTGGCTTAGGGATACTGATAACGGTGGCTTCTTTCCACGGTTGCGGAAAGATCTTATTGCTCAAGGCGCCGCGCCATTGAAGATGGCGATCATAAGTATAATGAGAAGAGCGGGGAGGAGTTTGTACACCTTATTGGTGATACCGTCTGAATCGGAAGCTTTCCGAGGGTGGAGTCCTTTTATGATGTCGTGCACTTCGTCTGGAGTGACGGGAGGCAGAGGACCATCAGGGTCTTCAACGGGTGGGAAGCTTTGCATTCAAATTCAGCATCAACCTGGTAAAGGTGCGTTTGGTCTACTGGTTGGGAGCTGGGAGAACATTAGGACTCTAAGCTATTGACTAGGCAGTCGGCTTTGTCAGGGTTGTCGAAAGCGATGCTCTTGTCGGGATGGATGAGAGTGAATGAACTGAGTCACGACACGCGTATCTATTGTGTAGTGTGGGGTGAAGCCCATGGGAAGGGGCGCGGGAGGAAATGCTAGGTTAGGACAGGTTTTTACCGTAACATGCAGCGCCTTTGTAGGTACTACCTATTAAAAAATAATGCGTTATAAATGTACTTTCAAAATATGTAATTATTATTGATGGTCGCCAAAAACAATGTTTTATCTCATAATGGGTATATCTCCGAACCCAAATCGTTCTCGACATTGACGCCATAGTAAAAAATAGTGCGTTATAAGTGTTCTTTCAAAATATGTAATTATTATTGATGGCCGCCTAAAACAATGTTTTATCTTAAAATGGGTATATCTCCGAACCCAAATTGTTCTCGACATTGACGCCATAGTAAAGAATAATGCGTTTTAAGTGTTCTTTCAAAATATGTAATTATTATTGATGGCCGCCTAAAACAATGTTTTATCTTAAAATGGGTATATCTCCGAACCCAAATTGTTTTCGACATTGACGCCATAGTAAAAAATAATGCGTTTTATGTGTTCTTTCAAAATATGTAATTATTATTGATGGCCGCCAAAAACAATGTTTTTTCTTAAAATGGGTATATCTCCGAACCCAAATTGTTCTCGACATTGACGCCATAGTAAAAAATAATACGTTTTATGTGTTCTTTCAAAATATGTAATTATTATTGATGGCCGCCAAAAAAAATTTTTTATCCCAAAATGAATGATCTCCTTTAACTAAATTATTTTCATTTACGGCATATAACAGGTTTTCTGTCTTGGCTATAGATTGTAACATGTGCAATAATTCGGTGGAATTAACAATCGCTCGATGTAGTACAGACACTTTACTAAAAGCTAAGGCCGTTTCAATCTCACTTAAAATTATATGAATAGTTCTAAAATTGGATATAAACATATTAAACATTCCTAAAACGTAAGTAGAGTAAATAGAATTTTCTTCTTTGGTAATTATATTTTTAACTAATCTCTCAATCCTTTTTAAACGTTCATCTAAAATTAATGTATTGTTATGTAAGATTTCTGTACTGTTAAAAAAACCATTTAACATTTTGGAGACCAACGTTATTTTTCTATCTATTATTAATTGATTACTTTTTAACTGAGAAATGAGGGAATCATATCGGATTGCATCACTATGATCTAGATTACCTGTAACAATTTTAATCATAGACCCAAGTGGATCAATTAGTCCTCGCTTAAATCTTTTAGCCGGTACAAGTTGCTGAAATTTCTCGATAGTTCTATCCTTTAGATAATCCGTTTGAGTACGAATGCCTAAAAACTCATGGGTGTAAGGTTTGTTAACATCTACTAATTTACTGAATTCATTATATTTAATTATACTTAATTCTAGATCATTACCTAAACTATCTAAATTTAAAAGTTTTATAATTAACCACTTATCTACTTGTTTAAACGCCTGTCCTTGTTTCACAGGAAGGATACCAGGGTTTCTTTCAACCTTTTGAAGTTGAAGGGCCCATGTTATTTGCGCTACTGCCAATAGCGTGAGACACCACCTGCGGAGGACGTTTAATATTTTTAATTGGGACTTTTGTGTTTCTAGTTCCAACTTTTACAGGGATTACATTATGTTCCACATCACCGCTAACAGTTGCCTTCCTATAACGTGGCTTGTCTTTACTTAATCTGGTGTTAACCTCTTTTGCGTAAATTATGTCCCCTATTTCAAACTTTTTACTTATCTCACCGCCCTTGCTATTTCTAATGTTTTGCTTTGTTTCTATCATCTGTTCGGATATGTAACTATAGAGACGTTTAGTACGCTTTGCATGATCTTTTAGTAATTGTTGTGTATAGGTTTTCTCGAAATTTGCACTTAATATAGAATTTGAATCAGTATGACCGAAAACAACTTCAAATGGTGTCAAACCTGTCGTTGTATGTATGGTATGATTATAAGCCATTATTGAGTAGGTCATAACGGAGGCTGCATCAGTGCATTTTCGATCGTATTTAGCTAAACGGTATATTTCGATAATAGTCGAATGGAAGCGCTCTACTATGCCTGTTGAATTAGGGTTATGAGGTGTACTGATATGTAATTGTATGTTGTACATTATCATTAATTCCTTTAGTAATTCATTATTAAATTCACTGCCCGGATCGCAACTAATTTTTTTGGGGGTCCCGTATATGGAAAAATATTTAATAAGGGCACGTATTACTTCGGGTGTAGATCTATTTGATATTTCTATGGCTTGTCCTAATTTACTGAACGCATCGACTAATGTAAGATAATATACAGATTCTATAGCAAAAATGTCTATGAAAATTTCCTGAAATGGTGCATTTTGTGTTTGAGTCAACTGTAGAAAAGGCTTTATGGGTTTTCTGTCATACTTGGTTTTACGACATGCTTCACAATTATTTATTACGGCTGAAATCGTTTCTTGCATGCTATTCCAAAAATAATTTCTTCTTATCCTAGACATGGTCTCCTTTATACCTCTGTGGCACGTTTTTCCTTCATGATGTTGCAAGATGATTTCTTTTTGTTCGTTTTCATCTTCAACAAAAACTACACGCTCTGTACATTCCATGAATTCTACCATTCCCTTTTTAAATAACTGTATTATAACTTTGCTAAATTGTTTCCTGTGCTCTATGCTTTCAAAATATATAAAGTATTTAATTTTATATTTAACGTATTCTTTTAAAAACTGTTTAATCAATTCCTCATTATTTATTGGTAGAAATACTTCAAGGATTTTTTGTTTTTCACGGGAAAGATCTTTAACTTGAATATCGTTTTTATGCCATGTAAAGACTAGTATTTGATTGGGTTTAGTGTCTATCGCTTCTTGTAATATAGGAATACCAGATGATTCCATATCTTCAGTTGAATGTACTGTAAATGTTTTATCTTTCGCAGGAGTAAGTAGAATGGGTTCATTTATATCATATTCAGAACTGGCTGTTACCGTAGCAGACAAATCCGAGATAGAAATTGTTCTAGAGTCGTTACTTTCGTTATCAGTTAAAGGAAATTGTCCAAATTCGGCTTCGTGTGGACACGATGCTCGAAAAGAAACAAATTAATCAAAAATCAAGTTTCGTTTTTAAACCCTTATTCATTCTATACTTTTGTATCAACTTGCACCCATGGATAGTGTATTTAATAAGTACTGAAATTGTTTAATTCGACATATTGACATTACTCGACCTTCATTTTCATTAATTCACAGTGATGCCAACGTAGCAACGATTAATCGTATAGATTAAAATAATTATTTACAAATTGATATAATTATTATTTTTGAAGTTCAACTACTTCCTCCTCATTCATGTTAGAGTCTGGAGTTTACAGTCAATAAAAGATGTTATTTGTAATCACTTACATTATTTCAAACATTTTTTATCCATATATTTGGTAAACGAAAGTATTTTAAAGTATCGAGTTGGTCAAGGAGTTTCACTTATAACATTTATTAAATCGATTATTTAAAAAAAAGTTTAGGTAATGTCAGAATTGTCATTTCAAGTCACTTTATTTCTTGGCATCGTGAATATTGTTTTCCTCGTTTTACTGTGATATTTTTTCAAGTATTGGTTTGGTTTTGGGTACTCATACAACTTCTCACGTTGACTCGGCACGCCTATGAACTCCGACACCAATCCCATCGTTGACCCCAGCTTAAATATGGATAATTATCGAACTCGCCGAAACTTGAATCGTAAGGATACGAACGAAGCAATTTCGCTTCAACTCCTGCATGTGGTGGAAACTGTGTTACAGATCCTATGTGCGAATTGTGTTACTGATATCAAGCAAAGGAAAAAGCATATCCTCGATCTTGTGGAAATGGAATCTGTTATAGTGTCTATTAAAGTGGTACATGTCAACGAAAACACGAAAATGTTACATGGAAACATTAAGCATTTGTACAATGTGAACGAGATTTATTTGTTTTCTCTAGGTCATGTTTACTGTGACCTTTCTCAACAGGTCTTGGATATTATATTTTAAATGTTGGTAAAAGAAAGAGCCGCCTAATTGATTTCAATGCATGGAAATGAAAATAACAGTCAGGGATGAAATTCAATCAAACAGTGTTGCTCCAACTGCATAGTAGGGGGAAGTGGGTTGCTGTGTTCATGTACGGACTATAATTTGGTTTTTAAGCTCTACAGGGTACCAAGATAATATATATACATCTGCCCAGTTCCTAGACAATATATTATTAACTTATGAGTCAGAATAATAACAAAATGTATAAATAAAAATGTGTTTTATTCCAAACAACAAGTACCCAAAACAAGACTTAGAAGCATCGCGATACAATCTTATTACAATATTCTCTTTCCTACTGGTATTAGCTATTAAACCTGTATTATATTTATACTTAAAGTACCTGTCCACACCGAGCCAAATTCCCATACAGAGTGGACAAAGTCCTTTTCTATTTTTCGAGTAGCTTGTATTTTTTTTTTTGTTTTTGTTCTTCCTCATCCACATTAACTTCCATAGAGAATCCATCCTCATCTGAACCTAATACATTTAATTTTATACGAGACAGAGCATCAGCGTTTGTATTTTGCTTGCCATTTTTATATTTAATTTCAAAATCATATTCTTGAAGACGAAGTCGCCAACGGGTGAGCTTACTATTTGGCTCTTTAAGGGAATACAGCCAGGCTAAAGGTCTGTGGTCAGTATAAATGATGAATTTATTACCATAAAGGTATGGCCGGAAATGTTTTACCGCCCAAATTACCGCTAAAAGTTCACGTTCTATAGTACTGTATCTAGTCTCCGTATCACTTAAGGTTCTACTGGCGTAAGCTACTGGTTTATCAGATCCTATGGTGCCTTGCGACAGTACTGCGCCTAAGGCATTTGACGAAGCGTCTGTCGTTAAGATGTATGGCTTTTCTGGATCGGGATATTGGAGTAAAGGAGCATTAGTAAGAAGCTCTTTACATTTTTGGAATGCATCTATGTAAGCTTGATTTACAATAATTTTGTTTCTTTTCTTTAAGCAATTAGTCAGTGGTTGTGTTACCTTGGCAAAATCTCTAATAAACCGCCTGTAATAACCTATCAAGCCCAAAAAGCTTTTAATTTCTGTTACGGTTTTTGGCAGTGGGTAGTTTAGAACTGCTTTGATTTTGTCATCATTAGGTTTAAGGCCATCCTTAGTTATTACATGTCCTAAGTATAGGACTTCTTTCCGGAGAAATTCGGACTTATCGAGTTGAATTTTGAGGTTATTTGACTTTAAACGATCAAAAACTGCTCTTAATTTTTGAATATGTTCTACAAGTGAATTTGAGAAGATTATAATGTCATCCAAATAAACCAGGCAATGGATTCCATGTAACCCTCTTAGAACACTGTCCATTGCTCGCTGGAAGGTCGCTGGAGCGGTTTTAAGACCAAACGGCATTCTCAAAAATTCAAAATGTCCATTTTCAGTGCTGAATGCTGTCTTCTCTCTGTCATTTTCATTAATTTCAATCTGATGATAGCCGCTAGCTAAATCTAATGTTGTAAAGTATGTACTTTTACCTAATTTATCGAACAAATCAGTGATATTGGGAAGTGGATATCTATCGTCAACAACAAATCGTATCTATTTCGTTTAGCCGTCTGTAGTCTATTACCATTCTATATTTTATTTCTCCTGAAGCATCTTTCTTTTTTGGGACTAAATGAACTGGGGCTGACCAAGGTGAATGAGATTCTTGAATGACATTTTCTTTAAGTAGCTTCTCGATTTGATTTTTTATTTCTTGTGACTGACTAGGGGGTTGTCTGTATGGCTTGATGTAAATAGGATCTTCGTTTTTAGTCCTAATACAATGTTTGACTTGATTCGAGAAACTTAATGGAATGCCATCGCAATAGAATATATCTTTATATTCTTTACATAATGTACTTATAGCCTTACTTTCTTCAACTGACATGTGATTCAGACGAAGTTTTTCTAAGTTATCTGTCAATAAGTTTTCTATTTCAATATTTTCAATTTTTGTTAAATTATTAACATCACAATCATTTATATGATTTTTATACGGTAATACTTCAAATGGTTTAATAATTGCTAATTTAATTGGTTTGTTGAGGGTATTTTGTATGATTGTAGTAAAGTAACCGTCTTTGCATTTAACTAAAGCGCTGGGCATACGCACGCCATCAGTAAATTCTCTAAAATCCACTAAAGCATTACCAGAATGATAATTTGCCGGAATTTTAACTCTTTGTTCTGACCGAGGTGCTAACTCTAATATATGTTTATTCTTATCACGCATAATCGGTATCATCGTAGTTTTAGTTTTCATGACCTTATTTTTTAAATCTATTACTGCCTCTACACTTTGTAAAATATCATTACCTAGTAAACCATCGAAGCTAGGATCGACTTCATAGATATGATATTTGTGAGTGTCATTAACATTGAAAGTCGGAAAAGCCGGAATTGAAAGTACTTGTTCGTGTCGGCTTATACCGTGAGTACTTTTAACCTGAAATGGGTCGTTATAAATATAATCGTAAAAGTAGTGATAGGCCTTTACCGGGTTTATAAATGATTTAGTACTTCCCGTATCTATCATAAATTTAGCATCTATCTCTGGTACATATATGTATGGCAATTTAAGGCATGTATCGCAATTTAAATTTATTATCTCTGTATGTTTTCCGAGGCTAATACTTGAAAATCCCCATTGTTTTCCGCTGAAACTTCTTTATTAATTTCTTCCGAATAGTTCTCGTCTTGATTTTCGGTTTGAGGGCAATATTCGTGATAATATTCATCATTACTTTGGTAATCGTAGGGAAACTGACCTTCATCATAATGGTCAAGGTCAAGCTCATTTAATTTAAATCCTTTTATATCGACCTTGGCCGGAGGCGCCGTACGCATCGTGACGTCACTAGATTCAATTTTAGGTTGCTGATTACCACCGAATGACTGTAAAGGTCTATTGAACGATTGGTTCTGGTTACCAAATGGCTGCAAGGGTCTATTATATAATTGTTGTTGATTTCCAAATTGTTGAGGACGCATTCCAAAATATTGGGGGCGCATCCCAAATTGTTGCGGACGTATCCCAAATTGTTGCGGGCGATAACCAAATGTCTGGCCTTGAAATCCAAATTGTGGAGGACGCATCCCAAACTGTTGCCCAAAAATAGGTTTATTATTATTAATAGGCGTATTATAATTATTTGTGCCGAATTTAAATGTTTGTGTATTATTTGGTATAGCATGCTTACTGGACGGCGTAAGCAGTATTTTATTTCGGGCATTATATTGGTCATGGAAATTGACCTCTTCTAATACAAAAGATAAAGCCTGTTCCAAAGTGCACGGCGCTTTTAATCTCACAATACGCACCATATTTTCCGGTAGATTATAAAGAAACACGTTCAATGACGTATTATTATAAATAGTTATTTTACTTTCACGCATGGTACTGGATAATCTATTAACTTTTGACATTAAAATACTACGCACTGATTGAATACGATTGCAAAAATCCAAAAATGATTCACCATTTTTTATACGCATAGTTTCCAATTCAATAGCTAAACATTCTTCACTTCTGGGGTCTCCGAAATGTTGTACTAATAATTCTTTAAACTCTTCCCATGTAACAATATCCTCGCGCTCACTGATAAGCGCGGCTGCATTCCCCGCTAATCTACTCGTTATAGCATGCATTACATACAAGTTTTGCTCGCCACTTCCCCTGTATTTATTTATAATATATTCACTCTTACGTATAAAAAGATTTAAATGGCGTTTATCGCCGTCAAAAAGCGGAACAATTTTAATCATTTCATTTGGAATCATGACAATTTTTACGTGATCATCCATTTTTAACACTATTTAATTAACTTAACACACAGTAATAATATAAAATAATAATGTAAAGTACAAGAACAAAAGTATAAAGTTCCTTTAAACACTTTTTAATACAAAATAATGTAATCTTCTAATAGTAATCTTAAATAAAACTTTAAAAAGTTAATCTGATTAAAATATTTTTTGTAATTCATTAACAACAATTTTTTTTTTGTAACATCACTTGTTATAACTTTTTCTATTATTGATAAATGATAAATGATAAATGATAAATGATTTTATTTCTGTAAGTAGGTCTGTACAAACACTTTTACACGTCAATCATATTTTTTTAACTAGATGAGGCCGGCGTTTCCTATCTGACTACTCTGAGAAGAAAGGCCGAAACAAACTCAGAGGTCACAGTCTCTTTTAAAGTCCAGACATAATCTTGGTCAGATCATGTGAAGACCATGTAGATTGGTGTCTGAAATGGTCTTTTGAGGAAAGAACCACACAGATTGAGTGGACCTGTCCAGTCAGTGCACGCATTTGTCAGTAATCGTGCAGCTCAACTCAGAGTTTAAGGAGCTCAACGATTCGACGAACAATACCAAAGAAAGGACATTTGGATAGGCCGCATAAATTACTCAAGCTGCCAGACCATGATAAAAACTAACAGAGAGAAAACAAAAAAACAAAAAAAGTATAAATGAAAGGAATGACCCACATAATCTTCACATTCACAATAAGTAATTAAAAGAATATATTGCTTTAAAAAGTAAATATTCATGTCATTGTATAGTATATAAAATACATTAATGTCAATAAAAAACCCAGAAATAATCTTGGTCAGATCATTTGAGGACCATGTAGATTTGTATCAGAAATGGTCTTTTGAGGAAAGAACCATACAGATTTGAGTGGACCTGTCCAGTCAATGCACGCATTTGTCAGTAATCGTGTAGCTCAACTCAAGAGCTTAAGGAGCTCAACGACTCGACGAACAATACCAAAGAAAGGACATTTGGGTAGGCCGCAAAAGTACTCAAACTGCCAGATTATCATTAAAAGTAACTGAGAAGAGAAAATAAAAATATGACCCACATAGTCCTCACATTCACAATTATTAAAAAAAATATATAAAATATAAAAATATTATACTACACAAAGTAAATATTCATATCATTGAGCAGATGATTATTCTGACTGTAAACACAAAAATAAATCAAATAAATCGGAGCAGCTCAATCCCAAGCCTCTTTGTCCTCCACGTAATCTTTAACGGTATAAAACGCTTTCTGGCACAACTTACGTTTAATGAATAATTTGAATTTATTAAGGCTCAGTTCTTGGACGTGGCTTGGAAGTTTATTATAAAAGCGTATACATTGACATCTGAACGACCCACCTATTTTCTTGAGCCTTGTTGAAGGTACTACAAATTTGTGTTTGTTCCTAGTATTTATGTTATGGATATCACTGTATATCACTGTAGTATTAAACTAGCCTTACAGATATTATGCAAAACCAGATAACGTTATAACGCGAGACTTTTAATCGCAAAATAACAAAAAGGAATAGGAAAGGAAGGTGAAAATTTGGACTCACCAGCTCGCCTTTCTCATTTTCAGCTCCACCATGACAATTTTGTTTGGTTCGTAGAATCACCAACTGCTTTTCAGGGCCACCCGAACGCGTAACACGAAAAAGTTTTATTCCGGAAAAACGCGAAGGACAGCGCAGCTCTATTCGGCGATCCTACCGGCTGCGCCAGTCAAGTATTTGGGAGCGTTGTTTAATAAAAAACTAGAAATAGGTGTGAGCAGAAGCGCATGCTCTGATATAATGCCTCTTAAAACTTAACCTATGGATTACATGGTGGGACTCTTATGCTAAATTGACAAAATGCATCGAACCGTCTGGAAGGACCACCCTAAACTGCAATCATGCATTTTATGCTCTCACGGTGATGACGTGTTGCGGTTCAGGTTGCATAACTACCTAGATGTTAAAGGTGGTTGGTCATATTACAACAAATACAACAACCTTTCTTGTGGAAGCATATTTATCTGATAATAAATACCATGAAAACTTTTACACGTTAAATATTTTTGGTGTTTTATTTAACCAATTACTACATCTAACATTGGATAACACATTATCTGTTGTCAGTGACTCGATTTAAGCAAAGGAATAATATATAAAAAAGGAAAAGGAATATATACTATCCTAATCGAAGAATGAATTGTTTGTAATAACTTATAAGTTACAAAATTTGTAAATGTGTAAATTAATTAAATTGATGTCGCAATAAAGTGTTGTAAGGCTGCGTTTCGACTACAGATGAGCGAGGAGGATGCGTAGCGAGGGATGCGTCCGAAACTAATCAATAACATCGCTTCACTGTCATAGCTTGAGCTAAGCTAGCGATGTTATTGGTTAGTAAAATCCCTGTAATTATAGATGTTAGATGGACAAATAAACAAGTAAAAGTTGTTCAAAAGTTTCAACAATAGCAGGCAGAAACAGCTATGGAGAATGCTGTATTTGTTAAAAAAGACCACTTGACATCTGAAAAAAAAACAAAACAAATTCGCTGATACATTTATGAAAAGGTCAAGATCAATGTAATAACTTGAACATTCCGATGGAAACATTCTATTTAAATATGAACAATGTCGACATTTTGGTTAGCATCACTTATTTATAGTGAAACTTTTAAACCTGCGACAATGAATAGATGTAAACTTTGGTACCGATACAGGTAAAGTCAATCAGTGATGTGGGTTTGACAATATGTATTGAAATCAGTTTAAACAATTAAAAAAAAGAAACACCCAGCAGTACCTTTGCGCTCTTATATCTTTATGTAATTCTCTTTACTAAGTGTTTCGTGTGTACAGATATGAATAAATAAATTAATTAATGTAATAAGACATAAAAACTATATTATCTCTCTTGAAAGCCGCTGAAATCAACAATTTGAAGTGATTTGTTTTTTACTAAATCTAGTAGTAACTAGTAAAGTTGTGTTTTGTATGCTTTGTAGGTAATTTGTGTTGCTTTATCTTAACGCAAATATAGAAAAGATTTGTACACAAAAGTAAAATTTCACCATACTAAAACTTCATTTGTTTACACTTTACAGAAAATCGTTTTCACAATCATTTCATTAAGAAATCAATTAAGCTAGTAATATATTCGTTTTCAATATCTACAAGTTAGTTATAAATATAAATAAGCCTTCACTAAATTGAAAGATGTCTTTTAAATTAAATACTGCTTACTATGAGCTGTCATGGTTTAGACACGAAGGCGATAGCTACGTTTTATCTAAATACTGTCAAAATATTTTGTAAATAATAATAACTTTAAAATCCAGAAAAAAAATCAAACTATTTGATATTATGCTATAATTATTTAAAATCATAATGTCGTCATTATAATGTAGGTTTGCATTGCATATCTAGTAGGTTTCAGCGTTTTCTATATTAAAATAAAAAAAAACTTTTAGAACACATTTTTGCTGATGTTATAATTTGATTGAAAAGACATCAACGCATTCATGGTTTTGTAATATATTGTTATTGTGTATTAATAAATTGCTTTTTTTCTTATCAGTTCGACAAACATCCGATGGTCTATCGTAAAACGTTTTTAGGTGAACTGGTTAAGCCATATGTGGTTCACCCACCTTCGCACCGGAACGCAGCAAAGCTCAAAGTTGAGTTCATCTCCTGGGACAGTTATTTCACAAGAAGCTATACTATTATTAAGTATAACTATATTCTCCACATTCTTTCTTTATAACATCACCAAATATCACGCACATTAGATTGTCATTAATTAGGTTGCGCGGGCGCCGACAATCAGCGTATTATTTATGGCCGACGTAAAGGTTGACTTGAAATAAATATCTATCAAGTCTCAACATTCCACTAACTTGTATGCATAATGTTCAATTAGGTTAAAGTTTTGGATCATCTTTCAGTATCTGGCTACGTTAAATAGCGTAAGAATGATGCAGAGGTCATTAGAAAATTTAATATATTCTGAAGATATCCTCATTTAATATGAACAAAACTTGACATTATTTTTCCCACGTAGCACTAGACCGCATTACGTTTCCAGCAGAGACGTAAGATCAGATGGACTTAGTGGAAGACTGTCAAAAACATAGTGAATTGGGATGGACAGAGAGATAAGGAATATGGCCTCGCATTATATTGGACTATAGTGCACACAGAACTAGTTGACCGCGCCTTAGGTGGCGACTCATCTCGCTATTGCAATCTCATGTGCGTTTTATCTATACTAGCCGGAACTTTCAACGCGTGTTGCCGTCGCAAAGTACGGCGCCGGAATAGTTTAAGTAAGATAAGGCGCTCAATCTATTTCTACACTATAACAAAAGCTACAACTGCAAGGAAAACTCAATTGGATCTTGCTTTATCTGAGTGTTGTACCCTTAAATATAATATATTTTTTAAGTTTTAAGTATAAGTAGGAGAGTTTTTATAGTGTTCTATATATCTACCAGATAAGTTTACCAGAACTTATCTAGAGGTGGTTTAAGCATTAAAAGACTGAGAATCATGTTTTCTGTGATGACATATTATAATTATTAGCAGTCAATAAAAAAATACACCACAAATTCAGTTGCGGCAGATTTTCTGCTTGGCAACATATTCAATTATCTTAAACAATAACAAACAAAATAATTTCCGATAGTTGACGTGCATTACCAGATTAACAAAAGGACAAAACGGTTCGCGTAGTATCGTAAAACTCACAATACGTATGTCGCTATCCTTGGCATGGTGGCTTGAAGCTTAAATAATTGAAACTGATGGCATGTGCCGAGAACAACCGTTAAGAGTTGAGTTTATCTCATTATTCATTAATGGTACAACTTGCTTAATTGGGGCTTTATGGTCAGTTCGTACCTTTACTGTGTGAGTTAAAAACCAGCAAAACCATGGCCGTTTTAGACCGTCTTTTGTGTGCCCTAAATTGAACCTGGGAGGAACTGATGAACTTTAATGAAAGCACTGCCTGTGTAGCAACATACTCGTACTAGGCTGATAAATTATCGTGATAAAATTTAAAACTATGAACACGTGAGCAAATAGTACTGTCTAACTTGTATAATCTTTTTTTGGAAAATCTGTTATCTTGTTTTTATGTTAAGGCTGTAGAAAGAAAATACGTTTATTTGCGGTAAACATGACGCAAGGAAAGAATTAAAAAAAAACGGAAATAACAAATTGGGGGAAAATATGCGTCAATTCACGCAAAACGGCGGCTTATTGGTGACTCGCCCGAATAAACTCGTACGATTTCGGACGAAACGACCATTTTAATAAAAATGAATTTTTCTTGAGGCGATTCGTACGAATTTTGATCGTGTGGACGAATCGACAACTCCAGCAATACGTAGTAGTAAAGTAAACTGGTGCACAGAAGTGGTTAGGGTGAAATATAATATATTGAAATAAACAAGATGAAAAATTAAATTATTATTCATATTAAAAGGTAGCATAATTAACTTGAAACTGTGAAAATAATACAGGGTGACGATTTATACACCTGCATCCGATAAGCGGGCTATTCTACCTGCCATACTGAACAACTTTCGCTATGAAATTCATAACGGACTCGTCAAAACAAAAAAATGCATCGTAATAGTCCTGTTGTATAGGAATTTGTAATTATTTTCCCCGGGTCGGATATAAGTTTCATAACGAAAGTTATTTAGTACTAGCTTTTTCCCACGGCTTCGCTTGCGTGGAAGTCGGAAACTATCCCACGAAAACGTTCTACTGGGATAAAAATTATCTGTATTAATTCAGGTTATAAACTATCTGTCTGCTCATCCAAATTATATGAGTAGCATAACGTAATGATTGAATATCGTGAATTCATGCAAGCCTAGTACTTTTTGTTAGGTTACTACTTAGAAATTGTGCACAACATCTAATGATGAAATACTATATCGTCAACTCATGCAAGCCTAGTACTTTTAGTAAGGTTGTGCCAAGATTCAAGTTTATAAACTCAAGTAATAAAATTAAAATCACTTGGTGATTGGTGATTAAAATCATATATCAACCCTGGGTGATTCTACACGTCATACTAAACAACTTTCGCTATAATTATGAAACTTATATCAGACTCGGGGAAAATAATTACAAATTCCTAATAGTCATACACAACAGGATTATTTCGAAGCAATTTTTTTTTTGGCTCGTCGCCTATGTATTTCATAGCGAAAGATTGTTGTTCATTATCACAGGTAGAATGGCCCCCTTGACGGATGCAGGTGAATAAATCGCCACCCTGTTTTATTTTCACAGTCTCAAGTTAATTATGCTACCTTTAATCTGAATAATAATTTATTCATTTTTCATCTTGTTTATTTCAATATAATTATATATTACCCAAACCACTTCTGTGCACTAGTGTACTTTACTACTACGTTTTGTTGGAGTTATCGATTCTTCCGCAAATAAATTGAATTCGTACGAATCGCCTCAAGAAAAACTAATATTTATTAAAATGGTCGATTCGTCCGGATTCGTACCAGTTTTTTCGGGCGAGTCACCAATAAGCCAAAACGGCCATCGCTCAGCTTAATGCTGCGACCCTATGCGAGACAGAGTCCCAACGCTGATTTCAGCGACAGCCGGTGTGCTGTATGTCTTTTAGAAGGACAGTTCTCACGATCAAGTATATTTGTTTTTGAGTTATCTTGATTGACAATTAGGAAGTAGAGTTACAGGTGCACAATAATCTTCATCATTATAATAAATCTCAATTTCAATGCAGCATTTAAATAATTCATTAATAAATTAGAATTAATTCGGATTTAGACAGGCATCGTATTTCTCATTTATAATGCAGTGACAAAATGTACTAAAACTAAATAATCAAAAACAAAAAACGACATTGATACGCGATATGATTGACATAGTGTTGCGAAAATTATAATAAATTATGCGTTTTTTATCCAAAATTTTAGCATGTTTTGATTATAAGCGTTTATGTTATTATGAGGGTAATAATTATAAAAAAAAAACTTGTTATTTACCTGGCTTCTTCATTTAAAACCTGATAATGACAGTCGTGATGTTTATATTTTTATGTTATTTCTTGGTATTTATAATTATAATGCATGGTATGAATGAGAATTGTTCGTAATCGCAGCTCTGGGTGAATGTAATTAGGATAAACATTAAATATACAATGCGACATAGTCCTTATGAAATATAAGCAGCGACCCGCGAGTAAAGTTTTGAATTTCAGGGTGCAAAGTACAAGTGTTTTAAGAAATTACATAAGGGCTAAAGAAAAATCTTTCAAAGATATTGCGTGTGAAATTATAGTTGTAAAAAGTAAGAGATTAAAAGGGCCAAATCTCACTCAGAAAGACGATGACGTGCATGAAAACGGTCCTTTTACAGTTTTCTGTTCAGATGCATTCAGCATCAGAAAGACGCCATTTTTTTTTAATTAATTTGTCAATATTACTGATTGGAATTTAGCAATGGTGGTCCAGTGGTAAAGTGAACTCACGAGTGTGTATAGATCGTAGATTCAAACCCAGACAGGCGCTTTAGTTTGTAGAAATTATTTCATCACAGTGGTGATGAAATAATTTCCACAAACTAAAACGCCTATAAGCGCGAATATTCTATGTTATGTATACTTTAAAAAGTACAGATATAAATGTAGAAAACGGTGAAGAAAACATGATGAAACTGGCATATCATAGAACCAAAAATTCGAAGACATGTGATATCTATCAACCTGCACTGGGCTCATGCGCTGGATTACGGCCCAACCGACAGTGGGAACATTTAAACTGATTATGCTTACAGATTGAGAACTACCACTACATATTGATTAATACATGCAATTATTAATCGATTTAAAATTTGTTAACCAAAGGGGTTTCGCTAAATATGTAGGGTGTAGTAAGAACGGTATTGCGTCTCATGTCGGCATCATTAGACATACCTCGCTAAAGATTCGTGTGTCAACTCTAATTACAACACAGAAAACCACAAGAAAATCAATATTACAAAATTATTTCTACGGTCACAAAATCCATTAAAAACAGAACTAAGACTTCGTTAAATGAAATGAAATTCATGAATATTAATGAGAGCGATTGATACATTTCGTTTAGAAATATATTCGGTTCTATTAATGGAGTTTTTTTATGGAAATTTATCACAATTTATACTTAGGTAGACGGTACGTGTTGGCAATATAATATTTCGTGATATAAAAATATATATTTTTGGCTAATCATTTAGGGATTATTTCACTTTACAAGTCTGTCCCACTAGTGGGACAAAGTGGAATGCTCACAGTTTTGTCGTCCACTGTGTCCCACATATTGATGTTGTTAGGGCAAATAACTGTCGCGTGTCGGATAAACTCTGAGTGCACTTTTTCACGTGCACGAAAATATTCTGGCGGAAATAAAACAGTTTTACTTTTCGAATACCACTACTTGCTATGTAAATAACAGTGACAGGAACTTATTATAACATCGTCCTTATAGACTAAGTGGAAAAAATACGTATTATTAAAGCTAACTCAAAAACTATCCAAGGAAAATTAATAATCTGTTTAAGGAACCACTGCGCCCTCTACCAATTGAAAAAATAAATGTCAATATCGGTCCACAATTGACGAAAATATCGATGGACATACTTGAAAAAAAAACCTCCTCTTTTATGGAAGTCGGTTAAAAATATGTATAGAAACTACGAGATTAGAATGACTCTGAAGCGGCTTAAAAACATCAAAGCGCTGGATGTTGACGGAATTACGGCCTTATAATTATATTTACTATGTTAAAGTCAAGCATAGGTTTTCAACGAATCACCTAAGAGAGTAACATTGGAATACTAATAATTATTATCTTACTACCTAATTACTATGACATCACTGATTTGCAAATAATAAAGCAACTAATACAGAGAGTGGATAGGTAATATTATTTTTCATATTTCCGATGAAAGGTTTCAACTAAGCTAAATAATTATTCTTGGTAGGGGTTTGGCTTTGGTACTTCGTATGGGTTCGTATTCAATCTCACAACCTGTCACTCACCATTCCGATTCGACGACTTAACCGTTGGCCTATATGTTAAACACACAGGTACCTACCAAGTGCCGACATTTACGCACTTTTAGTAAAATTGTGAAATTATTGCAAATATTGAGTTTTATTACCCGTCTATTTGACTATAGTTTCGTGGGTGGCATGCCCATAAAATAAGGTTCGGTGTTCATAAAATTAAGTTTTAATCTTTACTTTGCTAGGTATTTATTTTATTTCATTGTTTTTGCTAAATGAGCCAGCCTATAATGTGGTCAGTAAGTAATTATAATGGCATAGTTAAACGATGCTGCAGTGATATTTACTTTATAACCAGGATGTACAAATTGCCCAAGTTATAATAAAGTTCCTCAACTTTATTATAAATACAACTTAACCACCTCTGTTTAAGGTGTATTTTTCTGCTGTAATGCTATTTTTCTTTCTTTTTTGAGTTTTTAAATTATTCACCCATTAATTATTTTCTTAGGCTTTTTTTAGTAGCATCTGACTGTTACAAGACTGTTCTCTTCAGGTACCTACTCTGCATTACTCTGAGGAATCCGAAAGGCAGAGTATTAGGGTACCTTTCCAACAGAGATGTGCTATGCGACGTTGTAAGGATGCGTTTAATATCCACCAATCATAATCATTGGTCCACATAGCACTGGTGGAAATGGGTTCAACTAAGAAATGTTTTTTATATGGAAGTATGCATGCTGTGGATACGTGCTATGGATGGGAGCTATGGATGCGCGAGTGGTGTAGCTATGTACAGAGCAGTCGCAGGTACTCCCTGTGCTTTCCCTACTGTCGATGTATCGCATAGCTCGAGCTGCACATTTTCCTCGCATAGCTAACCGCGGCGGCGCATCTTCATAGCACATCTTACTCGCTCCTTTACACAGGTTAGCATTAGCATAGAGTAGCATGAGTAGAAACGGTCAGTTTCGTAGCTAACTTTCTCATTTTTTTTTTGTTTTTTTGTTGCTGTGAAATTATCAAATAACTTCTTCCGGTCTGGGTGGAGCGGAAGGGCGTGTCAGACTTGACTATAAGCCACCCGTGTTCCTTCAGTTGCTTATACGTTGCCAGACCCTTTAGGACTTTCCCACAACCGCCGGGGTTGTGGGCATCGACCCTAGCGGACCTCACTAGTTGTGCTGACATCTCTTTGAGGCGCGAGTGGAACGCAACGTGCCGTCGCCGTCGACCCAGGCCTGGTCCTTATCGAACGGCGAGCTACCCATTGCTCTCCGTCCGCAAGCCCGCACCTATTACGATGGCCGGAAATCGGCTATGGATTCGCGACGCCCAGGGCGTTTCCTGCGGCGGCTAGGGGCGTGACGGCGCGAAATTCGCCTCTCCTTCACGCGCTCCGCCTTCACTTTCGCGAGCATTACTGCTTCGCAGAAGGAAGTGACGGCTTCTCATACCCTCTCGCTTCGTACCATGGCCTGGAACAGGGCCGGACGCGAGAGGTCACCGCCGCAGCTTTCACATCCTCGCAGCAAAGCTACATAGCACTTCGCTGCAGCTTTTCCTCCAGAGATGTTTAGCAAGATAGGTAGGTATGTTATGACTAATAGGTGGCGGGCCTATTGCCATCAGCTGGGCATAGTTCCAGTTCTGGGCTGCTACTAAGAACATCCTAACCCAATAACACTTTGCCCAAACTATTATTATATTGTTATTTATGTATATTTCATTTTAATTCTGGATAAAGCGAAGACGAAGCTATGCAAAACGATGTAAACGCCATATACGAATGGGGAGTTCAAAATAAAATGGAGTTCAATCCTTCCAAATGCTATGTAATGACCTTTGGTCGAATGCGGCATCCAATTGATTTCGAATACAAAATAAATGGTACGAAAATAAGTAGAATAACCAAGATGAAGGACTTGGGTGTCACATTTGACCAGAAGCTAACTTTTCATGACCACATTGCTACAGTTGCCAAAGAATCTTTTAAAAGGCTAGGGTTTGTTCTCCGAAATGCCCGTGATTTTCGCAATGAGCATGTGGTAAGGCTTTTATACAGCACACTTGTCCGAACCAAGCTAGAAGCTAGTTCTTCTGTGTGGAATCCGCACGAAGCAAAGTATGCACTCCTGCTAGAAAAAGTGCAAAAAGCATTCCTGCGTTTTCTTTACAGAAGAACTTTAGGTTACTATCCCTACCTCTATCCTACCAAGTTCCTCTTAGGATATCTAGGATATCATACGCTGGAGACCAGAAGGGCATGTGGCCAGGTAGGCGTTATGCTCAAAGTGTGGAAGGGTATGATGGATGCGCCTGACATCCATAATGAGCTGATTCGACTCTACACACCAAATAATTATCTCCGCGGCAGAAAACATCGACTGCTGAGCGTGCCTTCGTGTCGGACAACAGCCCGTGCAACGTCTCCCCTACCGCGCTTGTTGACCGCACTAAATAAGCTCGTTGAAGCCAACCCGGACTGCGATCTCTTTGATATCAAATTTCCCAATTTAATTGTTATGTGCCTACATTTTTGTGAGAATAATAGTATCTAATTGTTGTTATTCGTTTATGTGTTATGTTCGTACTTATTATATACATGTTGATTTATGTAATTGGTTTCTTAAGCCGTGTAAATCAAATAAATAAATAAATAAAATAAAAATAAATAAATAAAATCCACTGTTCAAACCTAGTTTTAAATAATACATCTGTAGCTCAAACAACATCAAGCTTTGGCCACTGGCTAATAATATTATTCTGAATATGTATCAACATTTTATTATAACTATAATATTAAAAACTCTTTGTTTAACAAAAGCTCCGGTTCCCAGCCAGTGCAGCCAATAATATTGATAAGCGATAGTATTGAGAAACAATGTAAGCGTTTCCGTACTTTTTATCAGTTGATCGCGGATGTGAGATGATTGCCACCTGTCCATGTATGCTCGGTGGTGTGTGGAGTGACCTTTAGCACGTCATGTGTCAAATGTGAGCTCCTGCAATAACATAACATCACGACTGTAATCCGCAAAGAGTTAGGTAGATATGTACCTATAGTCCATCCACATTTCGCAGTTTTTAATCCCATGTAATAAGAGGGGCGAGCCATCAATCAAACTACTGATAGAAAATCCCAATAACCTGGAGATCCACGACCTCATGTTCTAGTAGCGCTTGAAACAGTTGCAACCACTAGATCAATGGGGCAGTTCTTCTGTAATTAATTAAAGACTGTAGTCAGTAGATGTCCATGATTGGCCAGATCTTCAAGCATTGTTTAAACTATCACGCGAAAAAAATAAGGACATGTAATTTCAAAGGCCTATGAAAAAACTTGCGAGTACCTACCTAATCTACAACAATAGAATTTTTATTTGTAATGCCAACATAGACTGATCATAGTATTATAGCAATATTGGAGAAAAATCTAATATTAATGGGAGGATCTACACACCCTTATCCCATTAAACTTTCTGAAATGCTGAGCAGTGACCCTTGAGGCCAGCATTTCTTACCAATTGTCTCGAACAAAAAGGCGGATGTAGTTGGTAAAATTGAATGTTTGTTTAATTCTTATACGTAAAGAAGATTCAGGAACTCAACTATACAGGAAAGACCCGCGTCATAAACGAGTTTTTATTAACTATCAATCAATAATAATATCAACTCCCCCCACTTTATATTTCCCAAAGAATTTTAAGGGTTGACCTTATTCCAACCACAGGTCATTATTGAAATATAAAAGTACTTCAAAATGTTCAGTACATCAATATCAGTCAAAATTTCAGGCTTATATATAAGTTGGTAGGCGGTATATATTATATGCGATCGTCTCGAGCGAAGCTCAAACGTATTCGCGCACGCGCAAAGTGAGACGCGTTTGGTGCAGTGTGATCTATAGATCAATAATATGCAGTGTATGTGCTAGTCAACCGAAGGAAAAATGGTGAGTTCTGTGGTTTTTCTTTTGTTTTTAAGAATATGGGTTTTGTGCCACATGTGACGTGTAAAAAAGCTTGCGAAAAAGTTTTTCGTATATTTTAGTTTTGATTTTCTTTGGTAATTATTTGGTGGAAAAAACATGGTTTTTAAACACAAAATAAGTACGAAAAGCTTTTAAATTTTGTACTACTTTACACTTCTATTCGATACTTATTTTTAAGTACCTAATTGCTGAAAAGGAAAATCAAGTGAAAACTGTTCTTTCTTAGTTTCAACTTTACATAAAAAACGCTAACCATTTTTGACAAAAAACTTTGTTGCAACTTGTTGTTAACAAACTTTTTCCAAATTTCCAGCTCGTTGATATGATTTAGTATATTTCACATAAACCCATTATAATATTTTCAATGGCACTTTAGCAAATTTCATTAAGATTTTCGCAATTTTTGCCGATATTTAAAATCGATGAGTGCGAAACCGTGACACTTTCGAAATAATTTTCCCTAAAAATATCAAATTAGCATTCGACTCGTCTTATGTTAAATGTCATAATTATAATACATTTCAAATGTATGTCGTAGTTTTTACAAATAATTGTGTCCGCGGAGTTGTAATAATTGATTTATTATTATGTAAAACTAGGTAAAACAGGTATTTACTTGAGTGCACATAATATTATTAGCTACGTTTCCCGATTTATTTATTGTGATTTTTAAAGTAGATTATTACAGAATGTTGATCAGGTAAGTGACCTAGGTAACCTCATAGTTATGTTTTAGGTTTACCGGTATACATATTTCTTGGACCCATATTTTAGAGGTTTTTATCAGCTGTATATGAAAATCAGGACTTCCTTCTTCACACTCATTCCTTTTCTACTCAAAGAAGACAACGACTGTCCTCAAAAATCTCAAAAATAAGCTTCTATCAAGTTGACGATTTACTTCATTTAATTTGGACTCATGAATAATTACCATCTACTAAAATTCAAGAAAACGTGATACCAAAACCAACAATTCCACTAAATCATGGATAAATTGAACAACGATAACTAGTAATTAGGGTATGACGTTGTTACAAGTTAAATAGTGAACCTACAAAGATGCGCTTGCGCCGGAGGACAAAGTTACGCAACACAGAAGGCCGTCGCGCAAAGGTCACACCCGACGACAGATTCGACCGGCATTAACTGGAATATTTAAAGCGCTTTTCAATTTATTATTCTTCTTAACTGATTAAAAATAGAACATTATCTCATTGGTAAAACGATTATGTGACAAGATTTTAGAGCTAATCGGCTTATGGGGTCAGGTACAGACGCCAGCACATCAACCTACTAACTAACTCCAAACTGTCAAATTTTCCCAATCAAAATTGAACCTTATTCTTTAGCGATATAGTTGAAAATATATTCAAAAAATTTGACAGATTGTAGTAACTTTATGTGCTGGCGTCTGTACAACATTAAAAGTTACGATCGATATTATAAAGATTAGATATAGATAGTAATCTAAAAAAAAAATATATTAAAGTAGTAACAATAATTAAGTAAGCTAGTAAGTATTTTGCATCCTTGTCACTATGTTTTGATTCAGTCACAAAAATTTTAATATGAAATATTGTCATGACGGTTATTAATATCTACTATCGTTTTAAGGATTATTAACTACAAGTTCCGTCAGCCGTGACTTTGAAATGGCGGCGTTTTATGAAATGCGTATATTTCATCACCAATAAATAAGTAACTGACAAGTAAATCATTATTGATTTATGAATACAAGAATTTTCGAATGAAATAATTACACTTATAAAATTGCACAGAAAATGTTACTTAAGCGATTTTAAATCGATACGTTAGCGGCATTACATGACTTATGCAGCGATCTTTAACCCGATATGTAACGTAACATACTGTACTTTAAAGTTTACCGAATGTAACATCAAATGTTACCGACATATTTCGTATTGAGATATGAGCATAGATCTTCTTGTTCGATAGTCCAACCAGCTGTCGATGGGAACTTTTCTAGCTGCTACATCATTATTCGATTTGCGAAATGGCAAATAAGCTCTTCAAGTGAATAAACAATGCTAGCCTATGTGGGGTTTCTTTATGATACACATAAAAACCATTATTGTGAGATTTATATGAGAAATAAACTTTTTCACAAAATAAAACGTCGGTCATCGGTCTTAGGTTCTGCATCTTCGTTTTTTGCCGCCGACTTCCGAAATTAAAGTTATTTTTCACTATGTAGCGTCTTTTTTGGAAATCGGTTTATTTTTTGTAAAATAAATTTTTCACTTTATGGTGGGTCGGTTTGTAATTTATCTAAGTTACAATAGCCTTATCTCAACTGTCATTATCTTTTACAAAATATTGCCTTTCCCGAATTATCCAAATCGGTCCAACCATCTTCCACTAATCGGGGAGCATACATAAAAACGAAATTCACCGCACTGAGAACCTCCTTCTTTTTGGAAGTGGGTTAAATAATAGTCACACTTACATAAAGATTTGTATTTTCGAACATAATTTATGTTTTTGTCCTTAGCGAGGTTTCAAGACATTGCCCTGCAAGTGTCATCATGTGGTGATATAATGAATAGTCTCTAAATGGTGCTCTTCGTCCTTGCCTTGGTCACTATTCAGAAACTGCTATAATCACCGTTGCACCACATTAAAACATAAATAAAAGAACATCAAGTTACTCATTTGGTGACACACCAGTTCCATATGTTTTCATGGTCATAGACCTTAATGTCTTTGTAATGTGAGCTCTTATGGCATTTATTTTATTAATGCAAAGCGGAATGAACGAACATCCTGCATACCTACGTTATTTTGTATCAATATGCAAATAAACGGGTTTTAAAATATTATCAGGTCAAATAAAACCATTGTTTGGACAAAGGAATTTTTAAATCGATCGAACCACCAAGGTTACATCTTACGTAAACGATGCCTCGTTATTGGTAACTCCATATGAAAATGTAACCGTAGAATTATTTTACATAAATATACTAACCGATCCTGTGATCTCAGAGAAAATGTTGATTTTATATACCTAATATAACTGAGCCTGATTTGCATTATTTACTCATTCAGATGATAGGCCTACTTGCGTACATAACACTCTTTTATTAAAATAAGTGGGGTTGCTCAAGGAAAAAATAAATGTATAAAGCAAAATCGCATAAATAAGAGAAAAAAAAGTGAACACAGTCCATTCATAGACTGCCCGTAGGAACGCTTTTGGAGAAAATTTAATTTATTTTGTAAAACCTCATTATGACTTTCAAATTATTATTTTTGCGAGTTCATTATAAAGTTTTCTATATACCTATCTACCTTACTACATCAGAATACGTAGCAACGCCAGTTTCCACAATTTGAAGAAGCCTTTAATATTTGTATATTTAAATATCAAACCACACGCCAAGGTTGTATGTTACGCAAACTTGTCATTGGTCACTCAAGAATGTATTAATTAAAACATATTTAAGTAATGATGTAGCTATAAAAGGTTTTATGTTATTTTTTCTTGGTATGAACAGCCATAAATAAGTTGTAATTATCAGATTAACAGCGGTCAGCAATTAAAGAAGAAGACCAGAGGCTCATTAATTCATTATACATAGATTAAAAGATTAATTTTATTTTTGTTATTTGTAATCGTATTTTTTTGCTTGATCTATGAATAAGTAGGTACATCCTGAGTAAGGATTAAAATAGTTTAGTAACAGTATATACTTTACGCACGGGAATGAACAAGAAATTTTATATCATTTGTAGGCATTGCTAGCAAATCTAACTGCGAAAATATAGACACCAAGTTCTATAGACTTTACGCACCAAAACAACCGCAAACTAATCAAATTCGATGGGTGTACCAACCACACTGTGTGTTTCAATAAACCATAAACGCGTTATTTATTATTTGAACTCTAAGTAAATTTCTTAAAACGCACCTCAGTACAAAGTCACCGCGTGTAAACAGCTCAATCAATACAGCTCATGAATTAAAACATGAAAAATAACTAATAACAGAAACATTAAACTATTAGGTACTTATGTCACAACACAACGCACAAGTAATGTTAGAAGCTAATTTTAGCTTAAATCTAAGTTACTTGGACAGTTACCTTCCTTTGGTATTTAGTATTGAGTACACATTATTTTATTCCAACTTTAGCTGAAAGGTCAAGAAATATATAATGCTGACACTAAAAGCAAGTTCCAACAAAAATAATAGTTCAATAGGTAGCATTCCAAATCGAACAGCTGATTGAAAATAAGGTTCATTCTTTTCCAATTTGTGCCCATCAACAAATTAGCTAACAAAATAAAGTCTGCATGAAATTCAAATGTATATTGACCTCTGACCTCAGCTTTTAAAACATTATTGTAATGTATCAAGCGTTAAATTCAATTAAAAAATTGCTGGTCAACATGTTTCAGCGCATTAGGTCGTGTTAGGTCGTGATGAGTTTTAAACTGATGCTACTAGTAATTTATCAATAAATTTAGAACTTATTTAAATTCTAGTATAACACATAACATTATATCACGCCTGGAATCTCCGAAAAGTTAGGCAGAAGTGTACAACAGCCACATTTCGCTATGTTTATAGTCCTCATGTAATAGCGAGAGAGCCTATTGCCATAAACCGGGCACAAATCCAAACTCAGGGCTGCTACTAAGAAACTGCTATTTAAATACTGTTTCTTTAATATTCAACTGGTGATGCACGAAACACTTTTGTACAAAAGAAAATATTTTTAATGAAAAATTCATTTCAGGGTAAACAGCCCTGAAGTAGTCTTTTATTTGGGTTCGATCCAACATATCTTTTTCTTCCATACTTCTCTACTAGTCGTCTATTTTACATCTCCGTGCGCTTATATTGTCGTTCCTTAATTATTATTAAAGAAGGTGTAAGGGTCGCGCCACACCTGCCGAACGTTCCGCGGCGGAACGTTCCGTCGTGTCAAGTTTGCTTGCATTTCTATGGACGTAACGTTCAGCTGATGTGTCATAGGTAACTTGAAAAACATTAGGAGCGTATTCAACCGAACCTTCCGCCGCGGAACGTTCGGCAGATGTGGCGCGACCCTTACCGTAACCCATTGCCTTATACACAAAGGCTGGTAATCTAAATATCCTACAATTCTTCATTGTTGATGAAACAAAACAGTATTTTTTTCGGCAAATATTTTCATAAACAATAGAACTAGAGGAATGTTGCGTACGTTTGTTACTTCTCTGTGGTAGTACTGCTATGTGTGGTCCAAGTGCTTATTTGACAGCGATTGTTTAAATAGTTACTATAGGAGTGCATACAATATTATTGGTATTTTTATTGATTGGCCTGTTTCCCGTAATAAATTACCGTATCTTCCAATTAATACACGTCATAATAGTTAAATGTGAATCTCATAATTTGTTTTTGTATGATCTTTGAATTGATTGATTGGCAGTCAATAAAAATTAAAAATCATAATCAAATCATACTTTTGCCTCTTCTTAGAATAATATCCATGACCTCAGAGAAGCATACATGCATTAACACAAGACAAATGATGTGATTATCAATATAAATCATGTTAAGACTACTAGAAACGCCGAGTAAAGGTCATAGTATGTTAAAAATTAATAAATAAATAGTTGTAAACCAATGCCACGTGTTTACAACATAGTTTATCATAAATAAATAGTATTTTAAGAACAAAATAATATGAATTAGTTATGAAGCTATTTTTAGTTAGAGGTTTGTTTTGTTTACACAATGTTTTAGGCGCCGCAATAAATAATGGATTTACCATGGAGTAACCATAAGTCAGACTATTTGCAAGTTGGATTATTGCATTAAATTAGAAGGTTGTACCTAATATAGAAGCTCTACTCTATTCTATTCTATTCTAAGCCAATGCAGTAAAAATCATTGTACGTTATGGATTTTGATATCTTTACAAATGGACTTCATAACATAAGGGCAAAATATTTTAAAATAAATGCGCGTTTTGAGGTCACATTGTCAAACAAAGCATATTTTTGTATAAAACCGTTGACAAAGTCATACGAAAAAATCGAAAAAACTACGTAGGACCAATTTTCAACCCGCTGTTGCTTATGACTTTTGTTCAACGTAGCCAAATGTACGCACAACGCGTCCTACTGTACGAGATGCAACGACAGATAAGTTTGTGTTGTACGCTTTGTTTAGCCACCTGACAACGTACGCCCGTGATGACAAGTGATCGGAATTATTTGTTAAGTGTAGGATGACGTCGTTGTATCCTTGGGTTAAACTTAAAAGTAAATAAAAGAGGCACTTATCATCATAATCAGCCTATTAAGGTGAAACAATTTGATATTTTTTCCATACAAACTTCGGAGGGGTTTTACTCCACTATTTGACATCGTACATTCAAAGTTAAACATGATATCGTTAGGTCTCATTATTAAAATTGTCTGTACGGAAGCAGAATAGTAAAATAAAAAGCCATTAAAAAGTTATGAGCCAACAAAGATTCGTTTTTCTTGCTAATTTTAACGCAACTTTGGGCGTAAATAAGTAATACAAGAAGTGTGAAATCTCGAAAACAAAATCCGTACCGACACAGAAAAATTTACGAAGATTTCAATAAATTTTATTTGTAATTGATTTATGCAGTGGTTATTTCAGAAAAACCTTTTTTCCAAAGGCCTTTTCGTAATTTTTGACGCGCTCGTTATACTAGAATTGGTCGGTACGGTGTTTCTGTGCGTGCGAACTATACGTTGTCCATGTAGATCAGCTTCTAACTGCTCATCACTGATACTATCTCTGTCGGACACGATGCCAGGTGAGACAGTGTGGTTTTTGACCAGGCCCACCATTGAGTTCGAGCCCGCGACTAGTTGCACCTTAATGTTTCCACTGCTGGGACACGGACCTCCTCTCTGTGAGAGGGAGTGGGCTGTAATCCAACACGCGGACCCAGTTCCGATTTGGTAGATGTCACAATGTCTTCGATTTTTTTTCGCACTTGTCATTTTATGATTGTGTATTTTATGATTGTTGATTTTTATCCAAGTTCGGCCTATTTGAGGAATAATTTTGGGAAATAAGTTATTCATTATTTCGGCCTAAATATTATAAGCTTATTTGGAAATTATTAATTGTGTAAAGGTAATTGTTGTTTCTTCTACGGCAATTTGGGTTAAGTGGTTGGTTTTAAGTGACTAAACAAAAAAACGTGATAAGATTATTTCTACCTTATTTGATATTTCAAAACACTTATTATATCTTACCATGGGACCTAGACCTTTTAATTCGAAACGCTTTAAGTATATAAGCCTCTTCCTAATTGATTTCTCGCGAAGTAGCATTGTTGTTAATTTTTTTTGCTGCTATTTGCAATTTTTTTCAATGTTAGGAAAAAAGAATTCAATTTAGTCATAATTTAATTTTTAAATGATCACCACATTAAAATGTTGATCGCAACTAATGCATAATTCAATCATCATTCCGTGAATTATTGACACGAGATCCTACTATGTACTACTGTATGTTTGGATGTTTGTTACTCAATCACGCAAAAATGGCTAAACGGATTTGAATGAAATTTGACACACTGGGTACTTTTTATCCCGGGAGAACCTACGTTCCCGTCGGATCATTTCCGACATCCACGCGGGCGAAGCTGCGGGCAAAAGCTAGTTTGTTATAATTTGATTTTGATTCTCAATGTTTTTTTTTTTTACTTTTAAATGTTCCTTTTTACCGTATTTCCTGTTTAAGTCCCAAAGATTTTTTTTTTCGTTTCAAAATTGAATAAATATTCTACGAAAACTGTCGTCCGCGAGCGTACCCTAAAGTGGCGCAACACAGAGCGTCTTTGACATGTTATGAAACTCTGATTGGCAGTTATGCACTAAAGCGGAAAGTTCAACTTATTGTATTTACGTTAGTTGTTCTAGTTGTTCTTACTCAAGCCCTGTTTTAACTGAAGTATTGGTCAACTAGATTTCTAGTGCAACACAGAAAAAGATTCTTGATAAAAAAAAAACATGGCAATCCTAACTAATATTATAAATGCGAAAGTGATGCTTTCACGCTAAAACGGTTGAACGGATTTGGATGAAATTTGGCACGTAGATAGACATGACCTGAGTAAAGACATAAATAGTTTTCATCCTGGATTGCAGGCGAAGTCGCGGGCTAAAGCTAGTTTTAAATAAAAGTGGGTCTTCACTGCTTACAGTGCTTATACCTTGAGAATAAAATACATGTACTGTACATGTACCTACTGGTAATTATTGATCGATACTTAAACGTGACTTAACTCATCATTATGAACAACTATATACTATAGCATAGTAAAACTTAAAGTCACCACATATAGATATTATATTTTAAAAAAATATTTTAATTATTATTTGTTTATAAGAAAATGTGACAAATATTTTTCTAATATTAAGTCCGTTATAAAATCTACTGTTTACAAAATGTAGTAATTGATGGAACGTAATTACAGTTCTGCATAAATTATTCCATGATAATTATGTTTAACATCTTAATTAACTTTGAAATATTTCCTATAAAAACAATACATGTGTGTTTACATACTATAAATCATGTTTCAGTCTTGAGTGAGGAATTTTACTTAGTTGATTATTATCTTTATCAACATTATTTATTACTTCTGCAGCAAAATTTTAAGGAATTAAATTCAAGCGCTACTGCCGACCATGTTGTATTGGGTTGGATTCCCAGGTCGGGCAGTATTATTGGGTTTTTCTATCAGCCCGGAGTTTTAATTTGCTCCCGGTTGATGGCAAAAGACTCGCCCCCTATTACATGGGACTTAAACATAACTGGCGAAATGTGGGTGTACTATAGGTACACCTCTGCCCAACCCTTCGGGCAAACAATGCGTGTTGATATTGTGTTTAATGTGTATATTATCTACCCTACTAAAAAAATATCGTCACAACGAAGCGGCACAAATTAAATAATTTAGCAATGGTCATGTAATAATGCCAGATTAAAATTATAAGCAAGAAAATTAACATCGTGTAAGTAAAATAAGACTTGTTTTATTTTCCAACACAGATTTAGTTAACCAAATTCTTTAATAATGATATCAATATCTAGCTACGTAACGTCATTTATTAGTCAAAATGACATTTTAAAACTAGATTTTGCTATCACAAAAAACACTACAAAAAATATATTATTGTTGTGACCACGTCATACCCAAGCCAAACTTCAATAGATTTTTCGTCCGAAGCATTTAAGATGTCTGTTAATAATAGAAATTATTAACAGACATCTTAAATGCTTCGGTTTTTTCTTCAGAAAATTGATTATTTGATTGTGTTCGTAAATTATATTGGCTTCCTCTCATTATTTGTGATCTTCCTTTTGCAATCCTACGAAAACCTAATAGGTCATATACGTATTTGGCAATGTGCAATTTTGCACATTTTGAATAGGTTGAATTGGTGAAATTACAGGGACATGAGAATTTACAACTTTGTACTTAAAGGTCAGCAAAACATCTTCCTCTCCCTTTTTCATTCATCATTCCAAGTGGTCTTTTAGGTTTCAATGGACGGCATTGACCACTTTTCATCATATTTTACAACATGAATGAGAAAATAAAACGAATAACAGAAATTAATAGGTAATTTGCTACCATCAAAAAAAGATTATTAAGTATCTTAATATTTGGACTAAGTATACATATTCCGAAAAGACTTAAAAAGCGTAAAGGAATTTTTTCAAAATTTCACATTTAAATTTTCACATTCAAATAAATTTTAATAGCAGTATCTCACATTACACATCGGGACAAAATAAATGACAGACGTTTATTTATTTGATTGTATTATGGTGAACCGTAATCAGGTGATTCATCATTGTGTAACCCTTATTATCGAATCATTGCGAAACGAATATTCGGCTCGAAAGTATTTTTGCACGCATGTACCAGAAAGTGACAGCCTGGTAAAGTCTTTTTTTTGTTTTTCTTTCCTTGTAAGTTTGCTTATGTCATATTTCGACAGTGCGATAATTTGAAAAAAAAGAAGGGCTCGTGACTAAGTAATAACAGCTATACAAGTCGATGTATAAGGTTAAGCTACGCTTGCCGTTGGTCTGTGGATGGGTGACCATCTTTATATACAGACACTCCTCCGTGCCTCGGAAACTACGTTAAGCCGTTGGTCCCAGCTGACACTCGTGGATCTTTGACAGTCATTACGGGTCGTCAGAAGTCCGAAAGTCTAACAACCCCAAGGAATACCCGTTGGTAAGAATGTTTATAGTCGTATTACCCAGTTACTGGGTTGTGAAGGTCAGATAGACAGTCTAACCAAATAAAATACTGTTACTCAGCTGCATCCGGTAAGACTGGAAGCCGACCCCGATATAGTTGGAAAGAGGCTAGGCAGATTGACAGATTGGCAGTTTGAATGATTGTTTGTTTGAAAGGGTGATAATTCCCTATGAGTTTCCCAACATAATTAAAAACAAAACAAAAAAAGATTTTTTGAGAATAATTCCATTATTTTTATCAATCAGGTGAGTAATTTATCCTTTTGAATGAAATCCTTAACCTCATAATAATTTGCTCACAAAAGACGTTATGAGAAAAATATAACACAAAAGAAACGTTAAAAAACTTCACACATATTGTTTTGATTTGACCGTTAATTATACGGTACATTTAGCTAAATTAATGTAGTTATTATAAATGTGATAATACATATAAATAATACTCTTTAAATATACAAAATGTTATGTCTATCTGTTAGACAATTTTTAATAGTCACTAAAATAATCAAACAATTTCACCATTTTTGTTGCTAATTGTACCTACGTTCCAGCGCTTTTATGGATGATTGTAATTAACTAAAAAATAATTGTAGCTTTGATGATAAACACTAATTTTGCAAATACCTAATCGTTTATCCAGTTTTGCAAAAGGTTTTTAACCGCAACTTTTTAATTCTCAATTTCCTTGTATCGAAACGGATATAGTTTTATCAAAAATAAATCAATTAAATCAATATTTAAAAAAGAAAAACAGATTTACAGTGTTGGTAAGTAATTGATTCGACCAGGACATCCTACTTCATATTGTACTTTAATTGATAAAAACACTTACCACAGCTTTAACGTAGCGCAAAATATAAACGCTTCTAGTGCTTACTGCATAAAGTCTATAATTGAAGAGAAAATAATTAACAGAAGCGCAAATAAACTTGAATTTTCAATGTCAATTATTAAGCAAATATGTCAAAGGTGGCCTGAAGTGTCGTCTTCGTGGAAGCACAAGCTTACGTACAAGCTAAAAGGAACTGTATATGCAAAGTTTTTAAAGTCTATGTTTGCTTGTTTACGTTACATCACTTACGTCATAGGAATTTGTGCAAAAAATTATGTAAGTTGTCGAGAAATTAATGATTTGAATATTGATGTTGAAAAACCTTGAACTTTCAGTCTTAATAGGTACTAATTAGTGGAGGGGTCATAAATACCAGTGGCTCAAATTGTATCATGTGGGTAGTGATAAATTTTAAATTGGGTATTTGGTTTTATTACCAAGCAATTTGGGAAATCTTCATTTTATTATGCGAACGCAGAAAAATGGCTTCACATTATTTTATAATGCAAAGCACGTTATAATAGTGTCTTATAATTTAAAGAACGTTTTCAAATTGAAACGGCTACATAATAAATATAAATATATAAATATAAAATATAAAAAGTTTTATTGGCAAAGGAGGCAATGTTAGCATTTAATAAATGCTAACATTGAAACTTTCTGATGGGCCAGGACCTGTAATTGGTATTTAATACTTATACTTTGAGACTATCCATTTTGTGCCTCGTAACAACACAGCAGCTTATTAAAAAGATAATTAAATTATTAATTCAAGGCACATCTCGAATGAAGTGGTCGATTAATAATGATTTACCCAACAACCATAATAAGACCTATTTGGTAGGCTCGATACTTAACCCTCCCACGCTGGGGACAAGTGGCTAAAATGATGTAACTGCACAACTACATTATGATGTAAATATTTTGTTTTTTTTTTTGTTGCAAAAAATGTCGATTTTATTTTCATGTCTTGGCGCCACGTACTTATGTACTATTATGTAATAACGCCGTAAGTACACATACAGCATTTTGTTTAAATAACAATTTGACAAATGCAAGAGATGAGAGAGAGTTGGGTAGAGTAAACCCCTATTAAATGGGACTTAAACATAACTGGCGCAATTTGGGTGTACTAAAATAGAGTAGTCAACACCTCTTCCTTGAATTCGTATATATATATTATATACATATAATATAGGTATAATATATTATAGTAAATATTTATGTGAGTGTATATAGTTTATAACCATTTTATGTACTTTTGTACCTATTTTAGTTATTTATAAGTAAACCTGTGCCTAACCCTTCGGGGAACACAGGCGAGATCTTATGTTATGTTGTTATAAAAGGTTAGATAAAAAAATGGAAATAAATCTCAGTAATTATTAAAAAGGAGTTTCATGCTACCATTTTAAAACAGTTTTTTTTTTTAATAAAACTAATGTGATGTTTATGTCTTATTTTGCATTATCTTTGGAGAAGAGCTTAAAGGATCTGTTTGATACCAGTTGGTGCCAGCGTCTTCGTCTGCGTGTATTTTGTTTTTATTGGTGTAAGTAGCTATGTCCAGCCCCCTAATCACGTAATGCACGATCAATTTTAAATTGAAACGAATTGAAAAAGATTGCTAGTCCATTGCTTCATAAGTTCGACAAAAAAAATATTAAACAGATTTTTTTTTCGAACTTATGAAGCAATGGATTAGCAATTTGTTTCAATTTATTTCAATTTAAAATTGATCGTGCATTACGTAATTAGGGTACAGGTCCCAGGCTACGATCTATGGGCACGCCACAATTGCGGCGATAAGTCCCCTCTTTGAGGAGTGGCTAGAGAGGCGCCACGGCGCCCTCACCTACCGCCTGACGCAGGTCCTCACCGGACACGGTAGTTTCGGGAGGTTCCTGTTTCAGATCAGGCAGGAGGAAACGCCCGGGTGTCACCACTGCGTGGATCGCCCGGAGGACACGGTGGAGCATACGGTGGAGGTCTGCCCGGCTTGGGTGGAGCACCGCCGTGTCCTCGTGCAGGCGATCGGCGGCAGTGACCTCTCACGTCCGGCCCTGGTCCAGGCCATGGTGCGGAGTGAGAGGGCATGGCAGGCTGTCACCTCCTTCTGCGAAGCAGTAATGCTCGTAAAGGAGGAGGCGGGGCGCGAGAGGCAGAGACTAAGGTCGCTCCCTCGAGCCCCTAGCCGCCGCGGTAGTAGACGCCCCGGGCGTCGGGAATCGATCGCCGATTTCCGGCCACCGTAGGCGCGGGCTTGCGGACGGAGAGTGATGGGTAGCTCTCCGTCCGATCAGGACCAAGCCCGGGTCGACGGCGCGTAGTGTTCCACGCGCGCCTCAAAGAGTTGTCAGCGAAGCTGAAGGGGTCCGTCAGGGCCGATGCCTACCACCGGGGTTGCGGATAAGTCCTAAGGGGAAACCGTGGCCCTGGTCTAGGTAAGGGAAGGAACACGGGTGGGTTTTAGTCAGTAAAAGTCTGACACGCCCTTCCGCTCCGCCCAGAGCGGGAGAAGTCATTGGATGATTTCCCACCCAAAAAAAAAAAAAAAAAAAGGCTACGATCTAGCTTATTTTTATAATAATCGGTTCACTGGTTTAGGCGTCAAAAGGATTACATACAGACATACAGACAGAGTTACTTCTGCATTTATAATACACTCGAGAGCAATGAATCCGGGTCACTCAAAGAATCCTAAAAATCTCGGAAACTAAAAATGCTAGGTTAATGCAATAAATTGTATTTAATAGACAATGTAATACTCCTTAAATGAAGGTATTAAAACTTCTTAGTTATTGTAAAGTTATATCATAAAAAAATCAAATTTGAAAAAGGGCCACTATCGAAGATGGAACTACGAAATTACAGCATTTGGTTTTGCTTTTGTTTGTAATCTGTCATTTATGTGGGTACATAAACCATGTTGATAGTGCTCTATATTCATTATTCAAGCTGAAATTATGTCGCTTACGCCTGAAGAATGCACCAGAATACTTACAATGCTGGAAACCGGCCGGAGTCAGCGCGATACAGCCAGGACTGTCGGTGTGTCGCTGTCAACAGTACAAAGAGTTCTCCGACGTTACGAAGAAACTGGTTCTAACCTACGCAGACCAGGAACGGGCAGAACCAGGTGTACCACAGCACGAGAAGACCGATACTTGGTGAACACCATGCTTCGAAATCGCTTTCTCACAGGAACTGAACTCACAAATCAGTTTCGACGCCTCGGAGGAAGTAACCCAAGTGCATGGACAGTAAGACGTCGGCTTGCTGAATCTAACTTAAAACCCCTTAGACCTGCAAACGGCCCTAAACTGGAGCGTGGGCATCGTATTTCAAGACTAAGATATGCCCAGAGCCACGTAAATTGGAGTATTGAAGATTGGTCAAAAGTTATGTTCTCCGACGAATCAAAATGTATGCTCTACAAGCACGATGGAAGACACAGAGTGTATCGAAGACCAGGGGAAAGATTCAAGCAAGCATGCATCGAAGAAAAAGTAGCCTACGGTGGTGGGTCTGTACTTGTGTGGGCCGGAATTTCTTCTGAAAGTCGCACAGAGCTGGTGATCATAGAAAACGGCTCTTTAACTAGCGTAAGATATGTGGAAGAAATCCTCAATGATCACGTTGGTCCATTTATGGTCAATTTAGGTGAGGATGCTATATTTATGCATGACAATGCCCGACCTCATACAGGTAGGATTGTGAATGACTACCTTCAAGAGATGAACATTACTCGTATGGAGTGGCCAGCGCGCAGCCCGGATATCAACCCGATCGAGCATGCTTGGGACGAGCTAGGCAGATGCGTAAAACAACGAAACCCTCCCCCAATCACGCTTCGTGAGCTCAAAATTGCTCTCACAGAGGAATGGGAGAATATTCCCCAAAATCGTATAAGGAACTTGGTGTACAGCATGCCAAACCGCGTAAACGCAGTAATGGAAGCACGAGGAGGCAATACGAAGTATTAAAATTCAAGAAAATCGTAATAAAGTTCAAAAATTTCATGTTTCCTATTTTTGTTTTAAGGAGAGATCAGCAGTTTTTTTCTTTATGTAATTTTGTGTTAATAAAATGTATGGCGACTCATATTTTTTTTACTTTCATTTAAGGAGTATTACATTGTCTATTAAATACAATTTATTGCATTAACCTATCATTTTTAGTTTCCGAGATTTTTAACATTCTTTAA
Organism: Conistra vaccinii; assembly: GCA_948150665.1. NCBI lineage: Eukaryota > Metazoa > Arthropoda > Insecta > Lepidoptera > Noctuidae > Conistra > Conistra vaccinii. The sequence goes on from OX411321.1 coordinate 1,378,253, forward strand.
GTGACCCGGATTCATTGCTCTCGAGTGTATTAAATAAGTATGGACATATCGTTGAACAATTTATAATATTAATTATTAAAATTATTTAGTATTATGAATATTATTTATATTCTATGACCTAATTAGTAAAGTTCCTAAGGCATTTCTTATGTTCTCAGCTTGACCACCTTCCGACATTATTGAACCTTAATAATTATCGCTTGAAGCAAAATAACAAAGACAATATAAATTTTGGCTATGTGAATAATTAATTGAATTAATTGAGAAGGCCGCAGGAATCCGCTCGATGCGGGAAACACAGAACCGGTCGAAGGTTGCGCCGGTGCTTGGGGGAGCGCTATGTCTGTAGACGTCTTTCGGCAGAAATGATGATGATGAATAATTAATTTTAAAATAATTAAAATATGCGGAAAAAGGGCATTGACCTAACCGGTGGTTATATTTTTTTTTGGGAAATCATTAACGTGTAGGTAAATAATATTTAGCATTATGTTATAAGAATGCCTTTTATATATTTTAGTAAAATTGCCGTAATTAATAAAAATCGCTTTGAAAAATAAATTATAATGCTAATAGATTCTCTATCTTTTCAAAAGGTTTTTCAGATGCTTCACTCTTTAGTAACCTATAATATTGACATAAATAATTGAGTTTTGATTGTCAATGGATTTGTATTTGATCGTATTTGATAAAAAAGTGAATTAATATGAATGTTTGCTTTACAGAGAAATACCTACATACCTTATTGGTTTAGTTTGTGTTATCCAAAAATAATCATTATAATGACACTGTAGAAACTCGATTCTGTCTCAATTTAAAGATAAAGTTCATTTCATAAAGGTGTCTCCGATCGTTACACACATTAAATATTCCAAGAATATCTGATGAACATACTACTCACGTAATCCTATTATAACATTTAACGGTCATCTGAGGGTCATAACGGTCAAGTTTGCGAATCATAGATATCGAAGGTAATGTCATTGGCGTGGTTACGCATAATTTTGTAATGTACAATTTTAGGCTTTATTTACTATTTCAAGAATTTTATTGCAAGACAGATCATCGTCTGCCTAGTCTTTTCCCAACTATGTTCGGTTCGGCTTCCAGTCTAACCGGATGCAGGCAAAAATCAGTATTTTTCATGAATCGATTGCCTATCTGATCTCCACAATCTAGTTACTGAGCAATACGATACCCTATTGTTCAGTAACTGGATTGAATGCCTGAGCAATAGGGCATCGTATTGCTTCGTAACTGAATTGTGGAGGTGAGATAGGCAAAGTCTGACAACCAGTTTTACTAAGACTGGTTAGCAGGCTTGTTGCAAGACTGGTTGTCCGAGGAATGAGGCATGGTCCTTGGATGGTCACCCATCCACGGATAGACCGCTTAACCTTCGATCACCACGTGTGGCTGTTTTTATTTAGCTACGAGCTCCTCACAACTGCAAGACAGATGCAGGGTTAATAACGTGTACCCACATATTCTATTAAAGGATTTTCTTATTTATTTACTTTCATTAATAATACTTTTGCCATGACAGCAGTTTACGTAGGTAGAGATTAGAAATAATTTCCCATTTACATTAATTTCTAGCAAAGTATCAATGACAGTTGATTTACTTGTTTTTAATTAATTCCAATCATTGTAAAAAATACATGTTTAAAAAAAACCAGTCTTAGTTCGAAATAACTAATTTATTTCGATAGTGATAGTGGTGGTAATTTATGTAGAATACGGTGCCGTAGGTGATAACTTAGTTTTTTTATTTCTATAATAATAAAACACTTTTCATTATATCCGGGATGATCTAATAGAGCAAATTTTTGAGATAGCAAAATAACCCTTGTTTTTCTTCATTTGGAGTATTAATAGTTCTCTTAGAAACATTATTAATCAATGTACGGTTCTGAATAAATCAATGCTTTCTTCATATCCATTCTGAATACCACTCTTATTGCAGATCCATTGAAATAAAGAAGATACTGGATTCGCAAAACGTAGAATAACCGAGAGTGCAGTTTATAATATTCATGTGTGCTCTCCTTCTTTGAGTTTTTATAAAATTTTGGCTGAGATTTTTCGTACAGAAAAAAAAAACCGACCATAAATGTTGATAATTGATGTTTCTGATTTCATAATAAGTAGGTAGTTCTTGTTTGGCTCCTTCTCACGTTTATTAAATTATCTTTAAAAAAAAGTACCTTATCTGACCTCACCTTTCTGCACTTACACAACGAATCTGATAAAATTATTAAAAACCAGTTCCGATTTATCCATAGATATTTTATAAGTGACATATTTCACCACCTGTGGAACTTATTATAATTATTAATTGTAACTTTAGTGACTCTAGACAATAATATAGGAGATGATTTACTAAAATGTGTTTTCTTATCACGAGTCAATGTATTTTCAATGTTTGTATGAACACTACACTTTTTTATTCCTTGAAAAATCGTCACGTCTTCGAAAATACCTAACAGGTGGAAATAACATAATCGAAAAACAAAATAAGACATAAGTTGAGATATGCAAAAGTAAAAATAAAGGCTTACGAACAAGACGATACGGTAATAAAAGTGAAAAAAGTTGTAGTTGCGTAAAATATTTTCATTCATAATAGGAAACAAATTAAAAAATATACATAAAAAGTGATATAAAAAATCTCACTACAAAACATTAATAGAATCAGATGACATTGTGTTGACATTGACAGGCCGGATCTATGCGTAGGAGCATCGTAACTTAGCAGTCCACATATGGGTATGAGAGGTAGGATCACCAGTGTAGGTGCTCTGGGTTAATAGCTTCCTTCGTAATTCTTTGTAGTCTATTTGTTAGACTAGCTTTTTATATATTTTTTGCAATTGTTATCAATTTTATTTGCATTTCATTGTAAAGTTTTGGTTCAAATGAAAGTGGCATAAACTTTCAAAGTAATTTTTTTTTTTAAGAATGAAAGTGCCATTTAAACTTGTTTTTTTGTTAGATTCTGTTATGGGAATGACTCTTCGTTGAAGATAGATAAGATAATTTGTTTGCGTAAAACAAAAACATGGTAGGTACACATAGGTGTAATTAAATACTTATTTCCTCTGCTGTTTTGAATTGATTAAATACCTTCATATTCTATAATTGTGACTCTTCTCTCATCATAATGGTCTAAACTCAAATCACTTCGTAAATTTCCCAGACTTGTGGTATTTAAACAGCGCAGCGTCTGCACTTGACACCAATGAAGAAAGTAGCATCCAATCAATTATTATTAACCATTAATAATGAGTAACTAAATGTTCTTTTTACCCAACTTCACATGATTACCAATTCAATAGACAATACAATACATTTTTTTCTTTACACACACACAATGTTAGTGATAGGAATTCAACTCCTTTGTTTACATTCGGACATTTTGTACTCAATGCCAAATGCAAATAAAAACGGAATTGTAGTATTGTTGCATTAAATACGACCAATTATTTGGTAAGATGAGATGGTATCTATTTTAAGTTTATGGTGGAAAAAAATGGTAATGTGCTGGTTTCGAATCAAATCGAGTTTGGATATTTCTGATTTGTTAAAAGAGTTTCATGGTAAATCAATATCTGTTTAGCATGCATAAATAGCATAAGTGGGGATTTTTACGGCTTTAATTAAATAAGCAGACATAAATAATAATGGCATAGGGCCAAGGGAAAATGCATAATATCCTGTAGCTAATTGAAAACTTGATAAAGTCACCGTAAGGAATAAACTGGTATGTATACCTTGAGAACTCACACCATTTTGAGAGATAAAACTGCAGATATTATTAAAAATGATAGATTGTGTTCATCCCAAAATTAAATAACTAGTAAAATCATTATAATAATAGCTCAAAGATGTTTTTCTAAAATGGCATTCTCAAAACTTGTTTATGTTCAGGAAACTTGAACAGGATTTTTCATCTTTATTATTAAAGAGGCAATTAATTACTAAAGATAAGTTTTCTTATTATCAAATCAAGTTTTTATTTTTATTAGTAACTATTATGTAAAATCACAATCATCATTTGAGATAAAAAAGCTCAGACATAAAATAAATTATTAATACCTATATAAATGTAGGTATTAATAATACAAAGCTGGAAGGTTGTTTTTAAGGTATGCTGAATATGATGATAATGATGGTGCATTCTCTTAAAACATTAGAAAGACACAGGCACAGTATTGTTGAGCTTAAGACGCAGATATGCTAGTGACCTTGAATGGTTAACTTGCGTGTTCTGTACTGAGCTCACGCAACGTGTAGAACGTCCAGCCAGCACTAGGACTCGCCCATCAAAGACCGCTGTCCCAAATTAGACGCATTATTAATTTATTAAACATAAAACAGAAGGTATTTTAATAAAACACGTAGGTGTATAGAAAGTGGTGAAGGTTTCAGAAAAATACGGTTGAAAGATTTTGCGTGACACTCAGTTTTTTATCCGCGTTAGACACAACTTTACAAATAAATTCCACTATGTAATATAAACATAATCTCAAATATTCCTATATTAAGTTATTTTTTTCCAAATCATTAACACTACTCGTTTAGACGTGATCTTCAGTATAAAATCATTAAAAGTCGGTTATCGTCGCTTTAAAGTTAACACCTCTGTCTTATCAAATCTAAAATGTTAAGAGCTCCCAACACAAAATGCAACATATACGATTGACGGGCGACCTTAAAACGTTATCATTCATCAAACAGGTCATCTGACGTCAAGTGTGAACTATTACTCAACGGTCAAAAAGGCCAAACTACAATTCCTTGTTTGTGGTCTAGCTTGCTATATCAACTATGGATTTAAAATTGTCTACAGATCTAAAAATGTTGGGTTCTCCGAAATCATCATAAGGATTTGATAATATCCGGGAGATAAAGGAAAACCCGAATCACAAGATGTTCGTTATTTTGCGTAAATGGACGTCATTAGGAAAAGGGCAATGGACTCTCCAAATATGCGCATAAATTTTGTGAAACCTTAGGATTGTTAGTAAAGGCGGTTGTAGTGAGAGGCTCATTAATATCAAAGTACAGGAATTAATGATGACCATATTAAGTAAGCAGCATCAACTAAAAAGATGTATGAGTTGGACAAGCTGGAAGCCAAAAAAAAACAATAAGTAATTATTAACTATATAATATAAATATAATAACATAACATCATTGCTTCCTGGAAGGGTTGGGCCGATTATACACCTCTTTAGCAGGTACACCCTCATTTCGCCAGTTATGTTTAAGTCCCATGTAATAGGGGGCGAGCCTACTGCCATCAACCGGGTACAAATCCAGACTCCGGGCTGCTACTGAGAAATTCCAGATAGAAAAACCCAATAATACTTTGCCCGACCCGGGAATCGAACCCAGAACCTCATGCGCAGCAGTAGCGCTTGCGACCACTAGATCAACGAGACAATTAATCTTAATATATATAAATCTCGTGTCACAATGTTTGTCCTCAATGGCCTCCTAAACCACTTAACCGATTATAATAAAATTCGCACACCATGTGCAGTTCGATCCAACTTGAGAGATAGGATAGTTTAAATCTCAATTTATAGCCGCAATTTTAATTTATTGCTAATTAGACCGCCCATTGTGTCACCCTATGTAAAATGTCTAAACCTATGTCTGTAATTTTTATGGTGTACATAATAAAGAGTATTCTATCTATCTATCTATTAGGGCTACCCATGCGAAGCTGGGACGGGCAGCTAGTATAATATAAAACAATAATAAGAAAATAGTAAAACCATGAATAAAGTATCATTCACAAACACGAAACGAACGTAACATTGAAGAGACAAGAGATAAGCGAAATGTTTTACTAATACAAAAATGGAAACGAAGAAACCACGTTCAGTTTCATCACCTGACCCGGATCTTCATAAACCATCCGGACAAATACCGGAGCAAGGACAAATTGTCCAACAAACGTATATATTACCCAAATGTCAAGGCAACAAAAATTGTCCATCCAATTTGATTTACGACCGAAATTAGCAATATCCAGGAATCATATTTCATTGTATTTCGGAATCTATTCAATGTGACATATATGGTCCGAAGTTATAATATTAATAAAATTGATCGTAACTTGTTCTTTTGATTGGTTGATTTATGATAGATTCTTTATCAAAACGTTAGCTTCGGTTATTTTGAATGTATCCTCTTGAAACTGTGCGGTTATTAAATGTTAGTGCTGTATGCTTTGAGGAGTTTCATCATTATGTACTTTGTGGTTTATTGATAACTCGCGAAACAAAGTTAATGTTCATGTTGTGGTGAAACATTAAGCTTTTCTTTTTCTTTAACGACATTTATGACCTTTTAAGTTCTCCTATTAATTATTTCTTATGAACCCATTCCGTTTGTAAAATTCACTATTAAACTTTGTATGATTTTCGAGCACAACTTTATTTCGCATTACTATAGTTTCATATATCATATTTAATAACAATTTTGCCATAGGTGTTCACAAAAAGATGTAATGAAGACGTAAGACTATCATTATAATGTGGATTTTGCTTTTACATCAAGCGCTTGCATTAGTTTGATAGCTTTATTAACCTTTACCCACATTTTTCACCATTAACTCAGGTATTTCAATAAAGTCTGTACCTAAGTGTTTAGCGTTTAACTGAATTCTCTTTCAAACACCGCTCTTCTCAAGGACATTATCTTAAACGTAGGCTTTTGCAAACTGAATGGTCATTTTAATATAAACCATATAAGACGCTCAATTGTAATAGCACTTGTATTCATACAAAAATGTCGAGTTTATTCTTTTATACATTTTCATATTGATAAATTATTGAAGATTGAAATTCTTCCATGAAGTAAACAATTAAAATATAAAATAGTATCCCACCAACATCGGTAGCAAAGTATATGTTGTCAGTGGTTATGACTTATGACTCCAAAGACAAGAACATCTTAACCGTTGGACCAACTCTGAAAGAAGATCTTAGCTCTTCATTATTGTAGACAAAATTAATTAGGCACTAATCATAATCATAAATATTTCAAGTAAAGCCATATTCAAGACTTTACCATCCTTGACGATTGACGAGACATATCAGTATTATAACGAGTGAGCTTTTCACTTAGTTATACGACAGAAATTACTGCCCTAGGGTACCTCATAAACATCATAAAACATAAAGAACATCCAGAACTCAAAGTATAATTTAAAATAACTGTCATGTTAAAAATAATTACCGTTCACGAGGTCCTCATTACTATCCTACAAAAGCTTGCGTTACTTGGAGTTACGCAAGCGAAGCAACTGGACGAGCGAAGATCCAAGTATGGGATGATGACACCAAAAGACAATAAAATTGGTTTCGATTGAATTTTGTTGAGATGTGTGAATGATTTTAGTGTCTTGAAGGGACGGAATAGGGCCAAGGTATGTTGGTTTGTTTTAATTTGAATGTTTATAGATTTCTGTCTACTTTTCTTGTAGACGCTGAGGATGTAAAAAATTAAGTGGTCAAAGTCTTTATTAAAAATGCAAAAAAAAACAATGTTTTAGATTTCTAAACATTGCCAGAATATCAGTGCCCCAGAATTGGATACAATGTTTAAACATAATAATGAAAGATCACTCGAAACTTGTTTTTTAGTTAGGGAAATCATTTAGTTTTGTACTGCAAACTATAGTTTTATATTATTTAGAAGCATTTTTTCTTTTTTTACTATTGTCAGTACCATGGAGCCGTTTATGTTATAATTATGTATGTTAACTTGAAAGAGCATGGCAATTGAGAGCATATCATGCTCACTTAAATGTCTCGCTGATGGTGGCGCGTGTTGGATCATTCGGTTCCCTACAAAATGGTTGAGGTAGATGGTACTGAACAACGCGTCATATTCGTTAACGGGCGCCATCAGTTGAGACTGGTCATCTCTTATCTGCCAAGGCTTATTTTTAATCTTATATTTTGAATTGATTTAGATGTTTTTTTTCTTTGTTCTCACATAATAGAAGCAACAAGAATAAAGCACCCAGGATTTTGTAATATCTATATTTAAAAGAGTATCTTTGTAGTTTATTGCCCGTTCCTGTCCATAGGTACCTACTACGCTTTGGAATAGGCAACTATTAGCTTCATATTTTGGAATGAGTGACTCCTTGACAATTCCAAAGTTCCTGTAAATTGTTTAATTGAAATAAATGCTTTGAGTTTGAGTGTAGTTTGCCTATTTATTTCGATATTTTCAATGAAATCTTGAAAGTATCGTAGTGTTAATGCATTCCTCTTTTCATTGCATATGTCGAAATTAAACTCATCTATCATTACAAATACTATTCCTCAAACCATTTAAACCCAAGTCATCTTCATTGTAGGTGTCCTCACACCACATTATAAAGTAGTTAGCACAAAATCCTAATGGTCGTTTAACTTAAACCTTGGAAGTCCATCTAATCTTTCACCAGTTTCTGGACAAACTGGTTAAAGCTAAGTTCATGCTAGTTTCTTTATTGTTTCAAATCTTTAATAATTTAGGAATACATGAATGTGTGTGCCTTTATAAAAACGAACTCGAAAGCATTGAGTTAAATGTACAGTACATTTAACTCAATGCTTGAAAGAAAGGGAAAATTTATAATACTTCTATGTAGTCTTAGTAACTTTATACTATAGTATTAGGTAGATAGGTAATTATATTGAGTTCAATTGGAATGAGTGTGTACTAATCTTTTAATAGAAACAGTAGTATCTGTGCATTTATATCTACTTTAATATTATAAAAAAGAAACATTTGTTTCTTTGTTTGTAATGAATAAACTTGAAAACTACTGCACCGATTTAATTTAAAAAAAAATTCACCAGCAGAATGCTATATTATCACTGAGTAACTTAGGCTAATAATTTAGAAAGATATCACGCGGGCGAAGCCGCTGGCGACAGCTAGTTTATTAGTAAAATTGAAAGTCAGGCCTAGTTACAAGCGCAACAAGTCTTTATGCATGACTGGGTCAAGATGCCCCCAGTCGGGTCATGCAGATATATTTGAAATGCAACTTACTGAGATATTGGCTGACTATCATGCTATTATGTTCAAAGACAAATTCAAAACAGCTTCCAAAGATAAAGAGTAACTGGCAACTAGTTGCGTTGAATATTGAAAACGCGCCAAAAGAAATAAAAAAGAGCTGAAGACTATGAAGCGAGTAATAATTTTGTCAACGTATATTTAAGTCAATTACCTACTGAAATCAATACCGGTAATAAAGATGCAGATGCTATCTCTAGAAGTATTTATGTCTCAAGTTTCCTTTTGAAGTTATAGTTACTTTTGGGCGTATCCTTTAAACTTTATTTCGCTTTGACGTAAAGAACACCGACTCATTGTACAATACAAAGTTAGTATCCTTAGACATCCTTCCTCTCGGAGAGAGGAGTTCACTGTCCTAGCAGTGGGAACATTATAGGATGATTATGTATATATAGAACCTTAGTGTCTTACAACCAAAACATGTAACATGTGACATCTACCAACCCGCACTGGTCCCACGTGGTAGATTACGGCCCACTCCCTCTCACAGAGAGGAGGCCTGTGTCCCAGCAGTGGGAACATTAATAGGCTGTATGTATGTATGCATATATAACAGACATGTTAGTGTCCTTTAACATAGAACTTTACTGTAAGAATTCCAAAATTAGCGTCAAAATGCGTTTCATAATTTCATCATAAAGGTAAAAACGCGAACAGTTGCTAGGATAAGAACAACTACAAAAACATAAATCAACATGATTAATAAAATTATGTATGAAGGCAAAATCGTCATAATAGATGTAATAAACAATTACGTACAACACTTTAAAAAGTTAATAGATTGCTAAAAGATTGCCATCTCTGGAAGGCATGACTGGTATTAACGGCTATTGCTGATAATATGATTCCGGTAAATGCAAAGGTGAAGGTCGATAAGCTTCGAATTAAAGTGTACGTAATTAGCGTGAAGCCCTACGGCGTTATGATGACAGATTGGTAGATATTAGCAAATTGAGATGTATTTATTGATGCGGAAAAGAGGGTCTACCATGTTTCAAACGAAACTTGTAATGACTATAGAAGCAGATTCGGCTAAATAATCATATTTAAGTGACCGTTTTTTTTTAAATGATCGAATAGGTACACTTATATTATATGCAGCCCGCACAACATCAACAAACACAACAGCAGCACCAGGTTAATTCAATAGATATCGCAATAAATATAATTATTATTACTAAACATTAGCCTAAAGCTCATGACCATTTTACTATCAAATCTAACATTTAACTCATCCTCCCTTTCACCAATTACAAAACCAACTTTACACAATATAACCATTATACGTACTTCCCAAATTTTATTATCTGAAATCATATCTTCGTCGAAACACAAATCATCGATCATGGCTCCCTACTATTTATTATTGACAACGTCTAACTTATAAACATTAAGAAATAAGAAGCAAACAATGGATTCATCTTCATCTTAAGATGAATTTAACTATGATATAAGGGCCACTTGACACCAATCTGTCTGCTTGTTACCTTAGTCATGTTAAGCTGCATTTTGTATCATAAATGGTTTACAATTCAAGAGCTTTATTGTTATAGAGTTTAATTTAGACTTTGCATTGCGTTTTGTGTTGTATTATCTATCTTGTTTTACATCCCACACAAGTTCTTCATCACTCAAGTGCTTTGCGCTGTCAAATTTCGTTTAACTCCATTTGAAAGCCCATCAAGTTTCTTGTTGACTTTTATACATCAAAATTCTTTGAGGATCAAGGTTATATAATTGTTTTATTTGAAGAAGATGGTTAAATGAGATTATCAAACTAATCAAATTTTAGTAGAACTGTGATAGCAGCTGAAAATCACCAATTCTTGAAATGCTTTAGAAGTTTAGACCGTACATGATTTAGTAGCTAGTCGTACCTTCATAAAATATTATAGATGTGACTTCTAAATTACAGTAATCACGGTTTTTGACCTGCCTTCAAATTAATGATGATTGAATTCGATAATGATGTAGAAATTAATATATCTCTGGAATTAAGAAACGCCATTAGCTTGCACAAGCCATCTTTGCATCATGTTATTACGCTATAGTTTACTTTAAACTTACCTTGGTATTGACTATTGGTTCTGTTGACTTTGAATTAATTATCTTATAAGCTGAACGTTCAGTGTTCAAAGTGGCGTGACCTATAAGTGTCATTATTATTTTATATTTGGTTTTTGTTGTGATGTGTTAGACGTTACATGATTGATTGCACAGCTTTGATTTTAGGGAAACTGATTTAAGACCTTATATTACAAAAAAAACAATTGAGAGGTATCGTGGGACACAGGAACGAAGTTTTTTTTGCTTTTGCACACTTGGCGAATGAGAGCGCGACCGACAAAGAGTATATCTTTATATAAAGAGTATATATTATATAACTCTTGGCAAATAACTAAGACAGTTTATAAAAGACAAGGTGAATTCCAGCCCATCTAGCGACCTTAATGGAGACAGATGTCCAAATTCGCAGTACAAAGGGTGTGACACAGTTGCAAAGATACTCATTTTTCTAAACCACTTGGCCAACATATTGCGGGCTGTTTCCAATCAATTCGTTACGTTAAGAACATGTTCTTTTATCTTAATAGGACGAGTCAATCCCCAAACAAACGCTGAAACTGGCACAGTTGCTGTTGTAACCTAATGAGTTGTGGTTCAAGTTGAAATAAACAATGCTTTGGAATTTCTAGAACCAACACTTAGATGTTGTCCTAATTAAATATTTGATGCAGTCGTTTGAACGATTATATTAAACATAGCAAGGGATCACATGTTGTTTTAAAATATACTTGTACCTACAGTAGCTTGTACATAATACTATATTGTATTTAAGATGACTAGCTTTACTTATTTATATAAACTGCGCTCATATGGAAGACAATATAAATTTTGACAGCCACTGCCCTTTATATAGGATGATAGGCAAAGAACCGAGTATTAAGGTGACACTTGATAAGTTCTTATTCTATTGTAAAGGAAGCTGGTTTTGACTAGAAAGAATATTGTAGTCGGTTAGATTAGGAATTGGATTGAAAACATAATCAAATTCAAATTGTTGATTTTCAAGAAAATACATAGTTTACAAGGGAAGATCTTACAGCCTTAATATCAAACGGACGAAGACCTAGAAATCCCGTCACTTTTAGCATTTCATTCGTCACCAGTAGCTCACGTCGTGTTTGCAAGCTGTCGCAACTTGGGGTCAGTGCTGACTATTATATATCTTAAGTAAATAATTACTTGGTTATACGATGTCGTGCGACCTTCAATGGCATTTGTTAATTTTTGTGTGTCATCCGCTAATGTATATGACCTAGGGATCGCTGCTCGTTCAGAATTTGTATCGGCTGTGTTGCCTTCGAATTGTTGACTGATTTCGTTTATATTTTTATATAAAAGTTTGTTTAAGTTGAGGCTATGTTTAACTTTAGTGAAATCTATGAATTCTTGATTGTCAGATTATTATGTTCAAGTCTGCCTACTGTGATGTGTGGCTACGGTGTCTGCGTGTGTGATTGATCTGTAGAATTAGCTGTCTGTCACCATTATTATTTTAAAAGATAATATTCACCAGATCACTGCATGCAGTTCAAAATAACCGTTACTGTAATCCTGAAGGCAGGATAAAGATCAATTACCTTTAAGTATAAGCATGAGATATGCAAAAACAAAGCCAGCAAAAAGCCGGGCGGCGTTTGACGGTATTAGTTGTAAGTTTGTAACCTACTTACAAATAGTTGTATAATTGTTGTATACATACGCCACGTGTGTGCAACTCATTACAATTTCCGTCAATGAACAAAGAAAATTAGTTATGTGGAACACGTTTGTTCGAAATATGTCCGTAAATGTCTAGTCTAGTATTTCGTCTTTGTTAGGTTTAAGTTGCAAATCGTTATAATTATTAGCTATATTACGTTTGGTAATTAGTAGGTTTTTGGAACTGTCTTTTACTTTTTCATGTTCAGGAAGTGTTAAGTGGTTTAAGCCTAGTTTTTGCGCAAGTTTACATAGAAATGAGTCGTTACTTTCCATTCTTGATGATGATCAAGAGGATGGGCTGTAGTGACCGTTATTGCAACAACATCTCTGGGATCACTTACCTATCTGCCAATACAAATAGGTTATGCTTATGTGATTATGGCAATATTTTAAGATATATAGGCCTACATAGGTACATGTAGTTATGTTCAATTGTTCAGCAAAGGATGTTTTTAACAAATAAAAATTCATTTTTATTCAAACTAGGCTGAAAAACACTTTTTGAATATCAAAGTATATGAGACAGCCCTCAAAACGCTCGTCATTCATCACTTTGTAGGGCTTAATTTATTTATTTATTTTCTTCTTAGGAAAACTTACAGCTAACCAGGTTACAGTAAGTAATAGTAAAATATGGCCAATTACAAGTTTCCACATATAGTAAAAATTATAATAGAAAACAGAAAGTTCATGAAAAAGACTATATTTATGTACAGTCATTTAAAAAAAAAAAAAACACAATTACTTAATACGCTCGAAGAAGCTATTAGACAAATTTTTCTTCAATTTGGCCACACTAGTATTAAAAATGTCGATATCAGCTTCCTGGCAGGTTGCGTTGTACATACGACTCGCTCTCACCATGTACGAGTTCCGTCTGTACGTAGTGGTTCCCATTAGGGTGTGCAATAAATGAGGTCTACGCAAGGACACAGACGGCACTCGCAGCCCGATTTTGTCCAACAACTCGGTAACACCAGTTATTCCATTGGCAATCTTGAAAAGAAACACAAGATCTGATATTTTTCGCCTTTCGTAAAGTGGAAGGATATGAAATTTTTTGCAACGGTAGGTATAATTCGTGGAAAACGTTTCAGACCGATATTGAATGTGCCTTAAGAAACTTTTCTGTATGCTCTCAATACGATTTATGTAGACATTATAATTGGGGTTCCAAACCTGAGAGGCATACTCCAAATGACTACGAACAAAGGAACAGTATAATATTTTAATAGTCTTTATATTTTTGAACTCAGAGGACACCCGGAGAATGAAACCAAGTGCCTTTGATGCTTTCTTGACTACATTGTCTATGTGTGCGTCAAAGAGGAGTTTGGCGTCAAAGGTGACTCCGAGATCCCTAATAGTATTGACCCTATTTAGTGCTGTGTTCAAAAGCGTGTAGTTATGGACGATCCGGATAGGTTTCCGCGTAAAGGAGCAAACATAACACTTGGAGACGTTCAAATCTAACTTGTTGTTTATACAATAGTCCTGAAAATTAGTAAGGTCATCCTGTAATAAATGGGCATCTGCGACAGTATTTATTTGTCTCATTATCTTCATGTCATCAGCATATAGTAATAATGTTTAATCTGGGAAAAAGAAGAGGCGCAAGAAACTCCCCAGTCAAAAATACTTACTTATCGAACCTATTATTACCATCGCATCACTGAAGTAGTAAATTCATATCGTAAATCAAAATTCTCTAATCCTTAATCGATACAAAATCCATAGAGTTATCTCCATCATCAAATGCTGAGATTACCATACAATTAATTTTGCACATTTTAATAGCATGCCAAAACTATTGTTTGCGTCGTAACGAGTAATTAAATACCCACTATCGCCGTTGTGTGCGCAATTGTTTATTGAAGTAATTAATATACTTGCACCTACTGCTGAATGAAATGAAGATTTTGGTGGTTGTAGTAATGTTTTACCTACTTAAAAGAAAGGTCCCCGTATCTGATTCCATAAAAATTATTATATAAGACTCCACTAATATTATAGGTGGGTAGCCCATTTTATGGAAATAACAGTTTATAATACAAAAAATATTGAATTTAAATGATTAAATTAGATATTAGTGATTTTCTGTAAAAAAAAATTAAGTACTTAAAATAAAACACAGCCACATTGAATGGAATCTATAATATTTCAGTCGGTAGAATTCAACAAAATGATTTGCGAATACACACAATAAAACTCAGCAAACGATATATTATCTAAAAAAGTATTGGAAAATGTTTGCTGAAAGTTGTCAACATGCTCGATAGATGGCGTTGTACCATTCGGGCCGAATCGTGAATCGCGCTATGGTTTCGTTCACACTGTAAGCTTATAACTCCCCGCGCATATTTTTTTATTCAAGCATTAGTAGATCTATCAGTTGTGATCTAAACAAATTTTTGAAAAAGTCAGTCACTTTTATGTTTGACTTTTATTATAATTTCGATAAGAAAATTTGGCAAGAGTAATGTGTGGTTTATTGCACGACTCTTAATGCGAAGCATTAGAGTGTGCTCTACGATCGAAAAATTTTTTTTGCCCCATTTCTGTAACTGTTTTTATTGTTACACTCCTGCTAGTACACAGAACCTACTTAATTTATATACCATTGTATAGATGATTAAATGGAGATTAATACTGTACTTTTTAACAATTGATTTAATGCAGCAGAAATGGAAAAAGCATCAAAATAGTTGAAAAAAAAATCCTGTCCGTCAATTTATGAACCCTGAAAACATTGTAGCTTGCGATAAAATCAATTAATTGAGTCAATTGTTTTTTTATACATTTGTTTCAGCCGTAGAAGGAACCCTATTGAAAATGGCTCTTTTATTCAAAGTAGTTCAATTATAATTAATAAAATACTAACTAAAATATAATATCTTTATCTAAATATTTCCAACCATTGCCTTGATGTTGCCTAGCAACCGCCAAGTAAATATCTTTGTCAGTCTTTGACATTACGACTTCATGAAAAGTGATAAATTGTTCATTTTTGTTAAAAACTATGTTTTGAATTTCTTTTTCGTTTATGAATGAGTGTTATGTATGAGGCGTGCACTTTTGGATTTTCCAAACTATTTATTTTTATTATAGCATAGCGGTTACAGCGCCATGTGAGAGTATTTGAAACTAAACTACACAATACCCATCTTGAAAACATTGTAGATATTTGAGTTTCAGAAATAATCGGTATGGCTACAAAAATAAGTTTCAGGTTGGAAAACAATGTTTCTTAACAAATATTAAATCAGTTTTTTTCATTATTTTTTTTACTTTTTTCGAAGTTGTTATAACTGCTTTCAAACATTAGATTAATATGTATTATATTTTCGAAGACTAACGTTGACTAGGTTTTTCAATTGATTTTATGGATCTAATGATTAAAAAAATCTATTTGACTGATAATAAATATAATTTTAGACGTTCATTCAGGAAAAAAAAATATTAAAAAAAACAGCAACCTGATCTTGCGTTTATCAGAAACTTAGGGAGGAACTATTCTTGTATAAGGGGTTATTAAACATTGGCCCTACCTGTCTTGGGGAATTTTGCAATAAAGCCCCCGTTGATAGACGCAGTATATAAACTTATTATGTTTTTATTAGAAAGGAGGAAACTGCTATCATCCGCTTTACCTGTACCGCGGTTTTTGCCTTTTATGTATGATGAAAATGTATTTATGCATTAAATGCAAATACTTATTTATTCAATTGCTTAAAGTAAATTTACAATTCAGCAATTGCCATTACACGTCATGATTAAAAGCGAATAACATAAAGGACAACTAGCCATTACGAATAATAACCAATCAACCAAGAAAAACAGTTGAAGACGACTGTGTTGACTTACTTAATTAAATCATTGTTAGTGACAAAATACTTCATCAATGACATTGGATGGTCCAAGTTACAAGGATGACTAAATATTTTGAATTGAGATGATTAATAGACTGATTATTACTTAGATTTAATTTAAGAATTTATCAATGTTGCTTGTCATAATCAAAGTCAAAGTCAAAGTCAAAGCATTTATTTCAAATAGGCCTTTGAAGGCACTTTTGAACGTCAAAATTTACAAATTATAGTTATTATATTATTGATTCTACCGCCCCTTCCAAAATGTAGTTTTCGTATGGAGAAGAATGGGCAAGAAACTCCACCGTTACTCTTTTAAAATGTTTTACAATATTTTGTATAAGTACATTATTTATATAATTATAATATGTGAAGACGATGCACCTAGAATAAAATTACTGTATACAGTAAGAATAATTTAAATTGGAGCAAACGACAGATAAATTAATTATGTGGTAGATACATGGTGTTCACATATTCACAAACATTGTAAAAATAGACGAATCTACTAAAAATTTACAATTAATAAGTCAGTGTGTGAGGAACTAATCACAGGATGTAAAATCAATGTCATATAATGAAAAATAAATACAATTAAGTAAGCAACCAGTTTGATTTTGTTTAGACTCTAAATTGTCCTATGGAGCAGGACCAGCATGTTTCCAAGCATTCTTATCTTGGATATAATCCTCTAATCTGTAATATGCTTGTTTACAAAGTGTACTTTTTACATGAGTTTTAAATTTTCTTTCATTTAATTGTAATATATCACAAGGTATTTTGTTGTAACATTTAACACAGTACCCCATAAAAGATGTATACTATGTACTTTAGATAATCTGAAAAATGGTTGATCTAGTTTATCTTTATTTCTAGTATTAAAATTATGTCTATCACTTATTTTATTAAAAAGATGTAGATTTTTCCTTACATACATAATATTTTCATAAATGAATTGGCAAGGAACGGTCATAATATTAATCCTTTTAAATAGTTCCCTGAGAGATTCGCGACGACGGAGATCATAAATGGCTCTGACAGCTCTCTTTTGCAAAATAAAGATAGATTCAATGTCAGCAGCCCGACCCCACAGTAAAATGCCATACGACATAATGCTGTGGAAGTAGCTAAAATAGACCAAACGCGCGGTTTCTACATCTGTTAACTATCTGATCTTTCTAACAGCATAAGCGGCCTTAGGGCCGGTTTTTTGATCCGTAGTCAAATACCGTATAACAATTTGTTAGATTAACCATAGTCAACTGGTGAACTAATGGTTAAAGGGCTATAACGTTTTTCAATGTCTAATATAACTATAGTCAAACTTAACCATTGGCTATAATATTGCCAGTGTAATGAGAAATCATTTCCTAAAAAAAGGTATGGTGTTTTGGGGGTAATATTTTTCTATGTGACAACACTAGCCATAATGAATGAATGAAACCAAAACTAAACGTCTTTTTTGACACTTTGACAGTCTAAATGTCAAACCTAACAAACTTCAAATATAATAACACGAGATTCAGAAAGTCGGAAACAAACTATTTTCGCTCCGTGCCGTGTTAATATTGTTCTTGAATTTTCGCCTTGACCGCCAAGCATTATCTCTTAAAAATGTCAGCAAACAGCCAACAATCAAACAAGTAAGTAATACAATGTTTCTGTGCGTTTACTTTGAGTTATATGTAACCGAAATCGTCAAGAGTTATCTCGTGTTTTATTTACATAATTGATACACAAATAGGCATGTAACTTATTGTTTTTTTATTTCAAGGGACCGCAGCACTAATTTTTGTAAAGATGAGATAAATAAATTAATGTGGCTGCTAAAGGATTACCCAGTAATAACATGTAAAAAAACTGATCACGCCAGCAACCATCAAAAAGAAGCTGCTTGGAGATTGCTCACTGAGAAATTTAATTCCGATGGTACAAAATACCGTAGTGCAAAGCAGTTGCAGCAGAAATATAACAATATGAAAAAAGTTGCAAGACAGGTACCTACAAACACTTATAAGTAACTTTCTCCTGATGATTTTATAGCTTGATGCTGTAATGCAGAGAATTTCAGAGTTTAATTCTTATTTTAATTTAGGAAATGGCAGCAGAGAAATATGGAAGACGGCTAACTGGTGGAGGACCAGCCCCTCCGCCACCATCAGAAACCACCGAATGGTTGAATTCCATTATGGGAGAGTCCATATCTGGTCTTCCGGCTGTATATGACTGTGATGCTTCGGGTATGAATCAACCTACTTATTAAAAAAATTGTGTTAAGCATTTATTTGAACTGTTTGTAATGGTGTTTTTTTGTTACAGAAAATACGCAAGTAGTTGTGGTGCTAGACAATATAGAAAGTACAGCAAATGTTGATTTGGATTCATCAGAAAATAAAGTCTTTGATGAGTGTAAGTATTAGGGTGTTGTACATCCTTATAGTTCACTAACCTATCCCGAGGTGAGGTGATGATGTTACATTGCTTATAAATGTCCTTTGCCATATAGTTTTATACAAAGACTTCTACATGGCTAGAGTTGACGCTGAGATGATAGATGGGTGAAATAACTAACAAATATCTCATGTTATTATGATAAAAATTACAACATTTTATTATATTAATTACAGGTATGCCTCAAACAAGTTTTGTTGAGGTAGATAAACATATTGTGTTCTCCGAATCCGAGGACCTCTTGAAGGAAAATGTATCCAACAATATTGGTCAGTATTATTATTTGATTGATGCATATTCTTTTGGTTTAAGAAAATGGTTTTACAACTTGTCTTGTTTGTTTCAGGAATATCAAAATTGAATGAATTTGACGCGTCTACACCAAAGTCTATGCTGAGAAAACCAGTGACAAAAGAGTTGTGTAAGTTAAATGTAATAACATCATCATCGTAACATCAGCCCTGTAATTCCCCGAAGTGTTAAGCAGAGGTGTACCTTAGAACACCCACATTTTGTCAGTTATGTATAAGTAAGTCCCATGTAATAGGGGGCGAGCCTATTGCCATTAACCAGGCACAAATTCCTGATAGAAAAACCCAATAACACTTTGCCCGACCAGGGAATCGAACCCAGAACCTCATGCTCAGTAGTAGCGCTTGCAACCACTAGACCAACGAAGCAGACTTTTAAATGTAATAAGTACTGCATCATTAAGAAAAAATTTACATAAAGCAATTAATCCTTTATTATGTTATTTTATGTTTCAGCTTTCAATGAAAAGAAAAGAAAGACCGCATTCACTCCGTTGGAAACCCGCAAGCGCATTATTTTGCATACAGAAAAAAAAAGTGATTATTTATCTCAAAAACAGCTGCGAGAGAGTGAACTGTCCCAGTATGCCAAGGAAGAACATGAGCAAAACATGAAGTACAAAAAGGAACTGCACGAACAGGAGTTACAGTTCAAGAAAAAAATGCATGAGTTAATTTTAGAAAAATGTAAATATGAGACTGAAAGGGCAAAAGTAGATTTTAATAAAGCAAGTACTTCATAAAAATAAACTATGTTTTATTTAGTCAAGTGTTGATCAATAGGAAAATAAATTGCAATAGTATTAATAAAATTATAATTTATTGAGCTCCTTCAGAGTTTAGTAATGAGTAAAAGTATGATGATATGAGATCTCTTCTGTATTGCTGATCGTTTTCTGTCACAGGGAAGATAATATTTTCTTGCTCATTCTCTATAAAAGCAGTTCCACCGCTGGGTAAATCTTCTCTATTCCTAATGCATAGATTATGCAGTATTGCAGTGCTGACAATAATAGCTTGCACATTATCTAATTTAACTCTTAATTGAGAGCCTATGCATGGAAATCTCCTCTTCCAAACACCAAATGTTCTTTCCACTACATTTCTAGTTCTGATTTGGCTCTCATTATAGAGCTTTTCAGTAGCGGTTTGGGGATCTGTCATTGGTGTTAATAAATATTTCTTCAATGCATAGCCCCGATCTCCCAAAAGACAGCACCTGCCTAAGTGTTGGGAGTCCATCAGATATTTAACTCTGCTGTTGTTGAAGATAGTGCTGTCGTGTACAGAGCCTGGCCATCTTGCAACTATATCCCTTATTTTTAGGTCAGCATCTGCTACTACCTGGGTGTTTATAGAAAATACGTCCTTCCTGTTTCTATAAAGCTCCGCATTATCACCCCCTGAAATAAAATCAAGAACATAAAAAAAAAGTTATACATGTTACATTTTTAATTTTATTTATGATGAAGTGAGTACCTACCAGGGCTTAAAATACGTATATGAGTGCAGTCTATAGCTCCAATTACACTTGGAAATTTGGCAATTGAATAGAACTTCGCCACTACTTCCCTTATTTCCTCAGTGGTGTGCGGCATTTCAATAAAATAATTTAATTTTGTGCAAATAGTTCTGGAGACCGTGTGGATAACTTTACATGCAGATGATTTCGATAGCCCAAAGAAATCTCCAGAGCATCGTTGCATGGTGCCTGTGGCGTAGAATCGCAATGTAAGCAATATTTGCTCAAGAGGCGTTATGGCTTGATTCCTAAAACGTAAGAAATAATTTGAGGTTAGTTAATTAGTAGGTATTGTTATGAAGATGAGTTTGCCAATTAAAGATGCAATCATTGGAGCTTTTAGGTACGTTACCTACCTTGTGGTGGGACTTTTTAGATAGGTTCCAATTTCACTGACTAACCACATAACTGTTTCTTTTGATAACCGATACCGTTGGCAAAAGTCTACACTATCCCAGGTGTCCAAGGGTTGGGTACGTGGTCTAAAAATTTTCGGCCTTCTCATTAACACGTACTCCGCAATAATATCATCGTCTGATGAACTTTCCGACATCATATCATAATATCTTACAATGTTTAAATTCATGATAGATAACTTACTTTAGATTATTTGAGGAATTAAATAAGACGTTGACAACAAGAAAACTTGTAAACAGCTGGTGTGGTGTGCAGTTAACCATCCGCCATATTGTTAACTCTCCAAGTTTGGGTGGTTAATATTTTTAACTAATAGTTAATTATTTGACCATTGGTTACACTAACAATTCATCAAAAAACACATTTTACCTAAATTTAACCATTAGTTACTATTTTTAACTATTGGTTGAGTTAACTACGGATCAAAAAACCGGCCCTTAGCCGCCCCGCAAGAGATGTTATATGAGGTCCCCATTGTAATTTCTCGTCTAGCGTGATTCCCAGGAAAACCGTTTGATTAATAAATTCCAGTTTTTCTCCATTCAATATAATGTCACATTCGCTACTTCTAACATTAGGTAATTTAAATCTAATGCATTTGGTTTTATTTTTATTCAGTACCAAATTATTTACCGTAAACCAATCTTGGACCTGAAGAATAGAGCTATTCACGTCGTCAAGATTTTGCGACCGTCGGTTGATTCAATGTTAATGATTGATTATTTACTTTAAAATTTAACTTTTTGGTAATTTGTGGTTAATGACGAAGTAAAAAATAATGGTACTGTTTGATGCTGTTATGAGACGGGTTAATTTATTCAGATGTATTTTTAATGAGCATTTTTGCAATAATAACGCGTGAACCTTTTTTTACCTTACCGATAATATGTTTTTATCTAGTAATAACGATAAGCATAATATATCTACGTAAAAAATAAAATATCAATTAAAATATAAAGATCTCATAACTCACAACTCGATTATCCTTGAGAAAAGTCGCTCTTGCCTTTTACTGCACCATTGACAAACATAAAAGCAACAAGAAGCCTACTGAATTTCCCAATACCGAATGAACCCATAATAAATCGATTAATTTAAAACAAAACTGGGCAATAAATTCATCCATAAAATTTTACGGTAGTTGACGAAAGCTTTTACCTTGGACCAAACGACATACAAGTAGAATTCTACCAGTGCCAACCTGAATGCCTTGAGCCTCTTCAACGAAATATGTTACACTGACGCATAAGGGAACACTCGTAAATACCAATTTTATGGTAATTGTTTTTAATACATTATAATAATGACAAAAGTTTTTTTCTTAAAAGACTATTGATTATAAATTATCACGGCAATTGTGAGTTTTTTTTGTTGGAAGCGCCTGTGGAAATTGCTTTAGTTATGTTGTTCAAGTAAGACTGTTGTAGGTAGAATAAGTAAGGTGACTCAGTGACATTTAGTGCCTTTCGAGACATTCGTAAATTACTCATATTTAAAAAAAAGTTTTGTCGATGATCATGATGAACAGATAAAATCTTGGTGAACTTTTAACTTTTAAACACTCTCTATGAACAATATAATAAAAGTATGGGAACAAATTTATTCGTTGCTATTAAAATCAGAAATACAACTAATTGATGAAACATTTTTGTCAGGCACTAATAAAAATACTTCGTAACCCGAATCGGCATTTTTTGTTGAACTAATTGATGAAACATTTTTGTCAGGCACTAATAAAAATACTTCGTAACCCGAATCGGCATTTTTTGTTGAACTGGGCCTTTTTAGCGCAGCCGTGAGGCACTTTCCCCTGCTAATTTCATATACTTATCGCATTTTATACTTTTTGTTTGATTTTTTATTTTTATCTGCTGTATAAATTGTGTGCTTTTTAGTCTGTGTTAAATAAATGTATTTTCTTTCTTTCTTTTCTTCGTAACCGCCAAATATATCAATTATATATACACTTTGATTAAATAATTTTGTAAAGTCTTGGCCTTGACCCAATTTAAGTACAACATAGAATGTAACTATGTACAATGGTAGATAGGAGTGGCCACATAAAATTCCAATTAATTTCTTACTTTTCGAGTCATTTGAGAAAGTAGTTCGGTAAAACAAAATACACCACCTCGTATGATGACTTTATAAGTAACAAAAAACAAATATTAATCACAAATGACATAATTATTAATAGAATTAAAAATAGCTCAGCATTATTAATCAATATTTAAATGTTAATGATATTGTTCGTTGCATAAGATATAGTATGATTAATAGGTACGCACGATGTCAAATGGTGACCACGAGGAGTCAAATGTGTCCAAAGACAAAGTTACGAAATGTTGGCCGTGACACGGAGAATTAAATTATGTACGATTATGGGAGAAGATTATCCATTATTTAATAAAATCCTGTAATTTGTGCACAAACCATAAATTATATTTAATTAATGCAAAAAAATATGCCTCAAAAGCTTCTCGTGACGCTTACTTTAAGAATATTGGAATATTGCTTTAATTAATTTGTATGAAACTAAATGTTTTAATAATGGTTACCCAAAAATCAGTTTTCTTACGTTTGTCCAACTCTATGTATTATATTCCATTGCGTTATTTTTAAATGATATCCACGTAAACACAAACGACCTTTACATTAAGTGTCATAATATTTTTTATTAAAATATTCTAACAAAAAAAAATCTCTTATTCCAGAGGCTGTCATTGCATCTGGCAGTGGTGCTGCTTGCAGTGTACCACACCTGCAAGGCAGAGCGTCAAAGTCGAGCCATCCAGTTTGGCTCAGTCCAAAACTATGCGGTGATCGGCTCCCCTATCTCCGCAAACCTCGACGAGGATGGGTACTTTTACCCGAAGCCTAAGCTTCCCTTCCCTCCACCGACTCCACCACCGGTGACGAGGCCTCCGATAACTCAAGCAACAGGCTACGTGTATGAAACTCCACGCATACCATTCCCTTCGCCTACTAGGCCTCCCCCACAACCAACACCGCCGCGTACTCCGCCGCCACCACCACCAACAAGAACCCCGCCTCCTCCACCACCACCTACTAGACCATCTCCCCCACCAACATACAGTACCACTAATTTTAGAACCACAGGCTATAGCTACCCAACACCAGTAGTACCGTTCACTTATCCAACAACGACCAAAAGACCGTACTATGTTCCTCCTGTAACGCAGCCGACCACGCAGAGAACGTTCCCTCCGATAACGTATCCGCCTTCGACTACGACAAGAAGACCTACGCCGCCGACGCCACCTCCTACCATACCAACTTACAGAACACCCACAACAACCAGTCGCCCACCAACTTACCCAACCTACACCACAGGCTACAGCTACCCAACCCCAGCAGTAACATTCACTTATCCAACAACGACCAAAAGACCCTACGTTCCTCCTGTAACGCAGCCGACCACGCGGAGAACGTTCCCTCCCATAACGTACCCTCCGACTACGACAAGAAGACCTACGCCGCCGACGCCTCCTCCTACCATACCAACCTACAGAACCACAGGCTACAGCTACCCAACCCCAGCAGTAACATTCACTTATCCAACAACGACCAAAAGACCCTACGTTCCTCCTGTAACGCAGCCGACCACGCGGAGAACGTTCCCTCCCATAACGTACCCTCCGACTACGACAAGAAGACCTACGCCGCCGACGCCTCCTCCTACCATACCAACCTACAGAACCACAGGCTACAGCTACCCAACCCCAGCAGTAACATTCACTTATCCAACAACGACACGAAGACCTCCACCACCGACACCTCCTCCTACCACACCAACTTACAGAACACCCACAACAACCAGTCGCCCACCAACTTACCCAACCTACAGAACCACAGGCTACAGCTACCCAACCCCAGCAATAACATTCACTTATCCAACAACGACACGAAGACCTCCACCACCGACGCCACCGCCTACCAGACCAACTTACAGAACACCCGCAACATACCTTCCACCACCAACAAGACCACCACCCCCACCAACTTACAGAACACCCGCAACATACCTTCCACCACCAACAAGACCACCACCCCCACCAACTTACAGAACACCCGCAACATACCTGCCCCCACCAACAACGAGAAGGACACCACCCCCACCAACTTACAGAACACCCGCAACATACCTGCCCCCACCAACAACGAGAAGGACACCACCCCCTACCAGACCACCACCCCCACCAACAACCAGTCGTCCTACAACCTACCCAACCTACAGAACCACAGGTTACAGTTACCCAACCCCAGCAGTAACGTTCACTTATCCAACAACGACACGAAGACCTCCACCACCGACGCCTCCTCCTACCAGACCAACTTACAGTACAACCGGGCCAACATACTTACCACCTCTGACACCAACAAGACCGCCTACCCCGCCACCAACAAGACCACCACCCCCACCAACTTACAGAACACCCGCAACATACCTACCCCCACCAACAAGACCACCACCCCCACCAACTTACAGAACACCCGCAACATACCTTCCACCACCAACAAGACCACCACCCCCACCAACATACAGAACACCCGCAACATACCTGCCCCCACCAACAACGAGAAGGACACCACCCCCGACTAGACCACCTCCCCCACCAACAACCAGTCGCCCAACAACCTACCCAACCTACAGAACCACAGGTTACAGCTACCCAACCCCAACAATAACGTTCACTTATCCAACAACGACACGAAGACCTTCGCCACCGACACCTCCTCCTACCAGACCAACTTACAGAACACCCGCAACATACCTTCCACCACCAACCACCCCGCCACCAACAAGACCACCACCCCCACCAACTTACAGAACACCCGCAACATACCTTCCACCACCAACCACCCCGCCACCAACAAGACCACCACCCCCACCAACTTACAGAACACCCGCAACATACCTTCCACCACCAACCACCCCGCCACCAACACCACCGCCATTCAAAACGACAGGCTATGCCTACCCAATACCTAAAATACCGTTTACCTTCCCGACTACAGCTAGACCTCAAACAAACCCCCCCGTATACCTACCACCCAGCACTACTAGACCACCAGTCTACACAACACGGGCACCGGTTTACATTCCCCCATCGACAACTAGACCTCCAGTGTACATTCCTCCTCAAACAACCAGGGCCCCATTCTACATTCCTCCTTCGACGACAAGAATACCATACACGACTCGACCGCCTTTCATCGAAGACAAAGGCTACTTCTACGACAAACCATTGGTACCATTCGTGTTCTAATATAGTTTAGTTTAACTATCAATTTGATGCACCAAAATTAAAATAATGTAACAAGAAAGATACAACTGAAAGCAACAATATTTTGTTGTGTATAGTGTAATTGGATTTTTCTTATAGAAAAGTTCTAATTTTATAGTCTAAAGTTGGATCGCTGCTTTTTAGGAAATTATCACAAAAACGTCACATCGTAAATAAGTTCATTCTTATAATACTGAACGTTCCATGAAAATGAATTCGAATTATTTGACGAGAAACTAAAATGATCTAGCAAAATATGTATAATAACACCAAATAAATTGACATACTCTTTATTATTGGAAAATAAACTCAGAATTTAGTCAATTAATCAGACTTTAACCTAGCTCAATGACGAGCTGTCGACAATCTAACAGAACCTTTAATAATTTTGGTGCAATCAAGCAATAATTTCAATCGTAGATTTGCCCTGCCGTGCCAAAAGATAGTCGCGTTTCTGGTTCGTTTTGACATCACTGTCACGCACAATGTCGCAGAAACTTGACTAGATTGTCATTAGAACGCTACTATTCAAATTCAAATTCTTTATTTCAGACATTGAGTCCATAGTGTTAGTATCAACAAAATAACTAGTGATAGTAGTGTTATTATTGTGTGAGCTTACTCTTCTCAGTATGGACACTTTTTCGCGCGACTTAATACAGTGAGGGCAAATCTAACGATTCAAGAATTCAAGTGTATAATAAGTTGCCATAAAAATTGTGATACCAAACGAGTACTACGTACTTACAGTCGCAATAATATTATAATTAATTATATCTTGTTAATAATGTTTGTTTAAATAATAGTAACTAGTTAATTATTATTATGTAACGGTAATACTCAAAAATGAAACGCGGAATCACTGCCTTTAACTAATTCTACGTGTAAGATTGTAAAATATTTTTAAAAATAAAAAAAATGAGAAATAAGTGTTTGGTTTGTTTTCATAAATTGCCTGCTGACATACAACTTGCGACTTAGAAAAGCCTTTTTACAGTATCATGTTATATTTAAATGTTCCGTAGGTTCTAAGTATGTACCTATGTAAGTCCATCTCATTTTTTTATCTGTAACGAATTTCAACACAAAAAAATTCACACAAAAATTGCTAACAAATTGTCAAGCGTACTTAATAATTCGAGAACCAGATTCCCGATTTACGTGAGTTTTTTGTCGACGCCAATATAATTTTCATGGCTAGGTTTTCGTACATATTTTGCAAAGAAATGTGATATCTAGTAGTTATTTGGAAACTCACGCCCTAAGGCTTCTTAGAAGTGGCCGATGACACATGGCTTGGCTTGAGGCGACAATAACCAACTTTTAATGATTTTATACTGAAGATCACGTCTAAACAAGTAGTGTTAATGTTTTGGAAAAAATATTTTAAATAAGAGCATTTTCTTAATAACTTAATTTATAAATATTTGAGATAATGTTTTTATTACATAGTGTAATTCATTTGTAAAGTTCATCTCATCAGCTCTCCAAAGAATACTGTGAAACTACGAGATCACACATACACAAAAATATTCAACCAAAACCTAAGTTTCATTTTCCAATCGTTTTTTCCTAATAAATCAACAGAGATCGTTGAAGCGCGAAGTTCGACGACGCGCTATTAATTTATCATCGGCGTTAATGAATGCGCTTCGACTTAGGAATTCCAGAGAGTTCTTAAGTGAAAATACTGAACGAAACTAAAGACAGCATGATGTATTAGGACTGTTATGAAACGATCGACCAGAGTATAATAAGTACATCGATCATAGTTTGAAATTAATATGCAAAATTACCGTCGAAATTGTTCGCTAGGTGATGTGTCTTATTCATACAGTTTTCAATTACAGGTCTATGCAATCTTAGCAGAACAATATGACCACAGTTTTATGTAATGTTAGACACAATGTGATTTGTTTAATGACTGAATAAATTAATAGAAGTGAAATAGTCATCACATTTGTGAATATGATGACTATTTTGATGACTATGTGTGTTGACTATGTGTGTTGACTATATGCAAAAGATAGGCCATTATTTCCTACCTGCAGGAACAGCATTACCTTCGGTAATTTATTCAGAAGTCTGTGATTAGCAAAGGACATTCATCATCTACCTAGCCTATCCCTTGTTATAGTCAGCTTCCAGTCTAATCGAATGCAGCAGAATACCAGTATTTTACATGGAGTGACTGCATATCTGACCTCCACAACCCAGAGGACCTTACAACCCTGCCAATGTTAAAAATAATAAGATGGTGCGGTCACAGTATAATAAAGTAAGGTGCGGTTCATAGTCGTGAAATCATGCCTGAATTATTGAGACAAGCAAGTCATCGTAAATCCTCTCAACATCTGCAATGAGCGTCTAATTATGTTTTATAATGGAGTTATTGGTTAGATGAGTTCAATGGATCACACTTTGCCCTGCAAAGGTTATACCAGCTCAGACCAAATAAAATCCAAGACAGAGCGCTGCGAACAATACAGTGAAGCATGCCAAAACTACCCTGCCACTCACTGCATACACGCTCACACGCACACATTTACAACCTTTTACAATGACACTAAATCAAACTACACCACACAAAGTGCACACATGTTTACGAAACCGGCTTCTCTTCACTGTTGACAGCGCTCTGTCTTGGTTTTATATTTGCTCTGAGATCATAAGGTACCGGCTGACATAATTTTGAATTATAATTATTAGTGTGTTCTAGCTTAGTCAAAATATTCTTGTGAAATCAATATCTGTGCTTGGGGTTTTATCTCTCCTTTCCTTTATAAAAGTCTTAATTATGTACTTACTAAAAAAAAACCGGTTAAGAGCGAGTCGGACTCGCGCACCGAGGGTTCCGTAAGGAGCTCCATTCATATAGGTACCTAAATAGTTCTGTGCCCAGAAACTAGTCCTCTAAATTGTATGAACGCCCATACAACTCAGAGGACTATCTTAATTGGCGTCAACTATGTATTCATGGGGACACCCTTTAATTTTCAACTTATTTTTTTTTTTTAATTTTTCCTTTATTTTTGCTGTAATGGCTCCTACATACAGTGCCGGTAGCACGAGCCTCCAGCTTTTGCGCCTTCATTTTCTTTGCGTTTCTTTTTGCGGCTTTGTGTGGCATGGCCGGTGGCAGCAAGGCGCCGGGTAGTGCCAGCACTGCTGCACAAAGCCGCACAAACAAACGCAAAGGAAATGAAGGCGCAAAAGCCGGAGGCACGTGCCGCGCGGCAAAAGCCGGCGGCCATTCCGCCGGCATGTGTGTAGTAGCCATTAGACCTTGCTTTTTGCAAAATTTTTTGATTCTAGGTCAACGGGAACTCCATATAGGTTTCCGAGTCAAAACCTATAGGGTAATTTCGGTTGATCTAGAATTGTCAATTTTGGTTTCTATACACCTAACAGGGACTATAGAAATTTATACCAGATACTGAGGGTATCTGGTTATACATTTCAACTTGCTAGGTCCACACGTTCCTGAGAAAATCGGTGAAGACACACGGTCAGACAGACGAACTAGAAAGTGATGTTCTATGGGTTTTTTATTTATTTATTTAAAGCACACAAATGTACAAAGGCGGACTTAATGCCATAGGCATTTTCTACCAGTCAACCTTTGGGTGATGCAGAGACAAACAGTATGGTAGGTACAACATCGAAAATTGTGGAATAAATATTTATTTAAATATAAGGATATACATATCCTTAGATAGGTATAGATATATACCTATCAAAACTATACATATATAATATACCTAAAATATACATAAATATAATAACACATAAATACACGAATATACATAAAACAAATAAGACAAACAATGGGGAAAAAATTACCGTTGTGATGATACTGCCAGCTTCTTACGAATGTGCTCGCGAACTTTAACTTTAAAGGATAATCGGTTGGTTGCCATCCTGATTTCTTGGGGGAGCGCATTCCACAGAGAGATAGACTGAACGAAGAAGGAAGAGTGAATGAAGTCAGTGCGGTGAGTGGGACATAGAAGAAGACGATTGTGTAATGAACGTAGAGTTCTATTGTGGTTTGCGCAAATGTACTGAAAGTGGGGGGCTAGAGAACTAGGGGAAGAGGAGAGTCAAGAAATGAAAACAAGGTGGTCAGTACCCTTTTCTCTCTGCGCTGGCGTATGGGCAACCACTTTAGAAACCATTGATACGCAGAGACATGATCATATTTACGGAGATTGAAAACGAATCGAATGCAGTTATTGAGAAGACGGTCAAGTTTGTCGAGGAGATCTGCATTCAGGTCATAATAGCACACACCACCATAATGGATGATGGGGAAAATTAAGGACTGCACAAGCATTGCCTTGGTACTTGATGGTAATAAATTTTTTAGTCGGTAGAGAGTCCGCTTTATTTTACCTTTTGAGGTACGGAACCATTAAAAATCGAAGTTTTGTTTGTTTACACTGGCGCACATAACTCGTAAGCGTAACATCAGTTTCCTCAGAGAGAGTACAAAGCAACAACGTATCACGGTCCGTCATAATACATCGAATTACACCCGTTATTAGTTGATGCTCATCATTTTCACGTTATCGACGCCTGCATGGATTGGAAAGTTCATTAAAATTGTAATAGTGTTAATGTGTAGGAAAGGCACATGCAATGGCTATGATGTAATGAAGATTGTACAATACGCAGATGAGATTTTTTAAGTCATGAAGAGATCAATCAGAACAAATGAATCTGATCCAGTCGACACGACGACGTGAAACGATCAGACTTTTAGTTTAAACAATTATTTGCTTCTATTAAATTATCTTTCTAGTCATCGTAGGGGATTGATATAGGGGATTGATTATACACACGATTCAGATTTTGATAAAATCACACGGATCCGTAGGTGCCATTGTAGTATACAGTATGTGTGTAACTAGGTGTTACATACGTCAATTCAAAAAGTTTTGTCTTTTGTAGGCAGAACAGTTGAGTTTTTTGTCAAAACAATTTTATTCGATTTTAGACCACTTTGACAATGAGACTGTATAAAGCAATAAAAATTGTCTCATTGTCGTTGCACCATCATTGTTTTCATAGAATGATAGTCTAGTGTCCAACTAAACTACTAAACGTTTGACATCATACATACGCGGTACATATACGTACAAAAAGATGCAACGCCTGACGAAGGCCGCTAAGTGTTAAATAAGTGCTAGCTTTGACAATTTAAGACCTGGTTACTTTTTGTTCTCTTGGTTTGCAAATATGTAGATGGTTTGAGTTTTGTAAGTCGTTAACGCTATGTAAGTATAAATAGTATAGTACGACTTGTAGCCTCCGAAATTACTAGGTAGACTATAATAGAGGAAGTTTAAACACAAAACTCTATGCAAAATATACTCTATGCTTCACACAGACAGTAGCCAAACAAAAGTACTTAATCAGTTGTAGCTTACAGATGGGAGTTCTAATATCCACATTATATCATATCTGCTAATCCCCCTAGTGTAAAGATAAATGAAACTCGATAATAACATATTACTGTTGGTAATTAAAATTGATAGCAATTAGCAATACGCTTCGCTCAGGCGCGGTAAGTGGGGCTCATTTGGTATCATCAAGCTGTTTAAAGATTGTTGTCTAGCACGGGTTGTTAGACTGGTTACACATAAGGTGCTGGAAATAGAAGCACAGGATTCATTTGTTGTTTGACAAAATCTAGGAAGTTAATATTAAAGGAAAAGTTATGTATCATGCGATTTTGAACCATTGGTTTACATTACTTTCAACTGTCATCTTGACTTGCCCAACACTTCAACTGCCCTACAATTGATTATAGTTGAACTAAAGACATTCGATGTATTCCAGGAATGGAACTTGGCTAAAAGTATATTTAAGAAACAAAAATCATACTTGAAAGAGAAATATCTAAGCAAAAACACAGCAAGAGGCAGCTGTTTTGATTGTTTGCAATGTAGTCAACATTGACATTACCGTATTGTACTCTCACCCTAATATTTTTCAGATTTATGATACACTAGAAGTAAAATGCACTTAAATAGAATGTGACATGTCAGATAGGATCTTAATTCAATAATGTATAGTGCTATCTTTCATAAGGCACCTGTTTAATTTATTACTGTTTACGGTGTATGCATCATGTGTTTGTTTCGAGAATGCTGATAAGTTGTAGAATCAAACGGAGCTAAACTATAAAAAATAATTATGGTTAAATTCATGGATTCAAATTATGATTGATCTGTACATTTTCATTGTAAGCTACATTAATTATGGAGATTTTAAATTTTACTTTTAGTTTTTATACAGCTTCTGTCAATGTTTTTATTCCTTAAATGTTAAGTTCACATATAATATAATTTGTGTATAAATTAGCAGCAGACACCAGGAAAACCACCAGATTAATCACTAACCACACGAAAAGAAGTAGAGCAGTAATAGGTACCTTTCCTTATTATTATTATTTTTAAGGTAATGTTGAATGTGGATGTGCTGTTGGTGTTCTTTATTATATAAATAAATAATGTTTTTTATATCTTTTTTTTAAAGAAATATTTAAAAAAAGTAAATTATTATGTATTTAAATAAAATAAATAATAATGAGCGGAATAACTAAGTACTAGATTATTATTGATGATCATGTTATTGTTGAAAGCAAAATAGAACACAATAAAACTTGAATGTAGCCTTTATTTTACACTCACATTACATTCAAACTGCAATTTTCTAACATAATTGTCATAGAAATGTTAGCAATTTGACCAGTGGAAGTCCGGTCCCATGACGCAACAAATCAACGTCAGAGCAATTGACAGCATACGACACTCTCTACTCTATTATACAAGTGAGCCGAGCAATTTATGACATTAGTACACATAAAATAAACAAAAATTGCTTGTTTAATTTTACGGTGTAACATAGTGATGTGAATATATTATTACACATAATTGTGATTTTCACTGGTGTTACGAATATTCGGTCGTGTGGGAGCGGTGGCCGGCACGCTCCAGTGCTTTGCGTCCGCGCAGCGTGGTGGCTAGTGAGGGGAGAGGTAGATGTCGATATTTTGCTATCGAATTTTCTTTATATTCTTATAGAACAGTTAGAAGTAAGGTTTGCATCATCATTTCAGCCGAAAGACGTCCACTGCTGGACATAGGCCTTTTCCAAGCACTGCCACTTCGACCGATTCTTTGCTTCCCTCATCCAGCGGATTCCTTTATAAGGTCATCGGTCCATCTTTCTTGCAGAACAGGTTTGCATGAGTTGTATTTATTTATGTGATTAAAACCGTTACAGAGGTGGAGGAGTGAACCGTTACGGAGGAGCTCGTGGCTAAGTGGTAACAAGCCGCACCTCATCAGGTTAAGCTACGCTTGCCGGGGTTGGTCAGTAGATGGGTGACCATCTCTAGATACCGAGACTCCTCCGTGCCTTGGAAAGCACGTTAAGCCGTTGGTCCCGGCAGTCATTTGTCGATCTTTGACAGTCGTTACGAGTCGTTCGTCGTCGAGAAGTTCGTCGTCGAGAAGCCCGAAAGTTTGACACCAGTCTTACCAAGGGGTATCGTATTACCCAGTTACTGGGTTGTGGAGGTCAGATAGGCAGTCGCTCCATGTAAAATACTGGTATTCACCTGCATCCGGTTAGACTGGAAGCCGACCCCAAGATAGTTGGGAAAAGGCTAGGAAGATTGATTAAAACCGTTACAATATTTCATGCAAAGTTTGCTGAAGTCAAGAATCGAAATCAGTGGCGTTCTTTCCCAAATGCTATGTTTAGCTGTGGACTTGTATTACTACAAGACTATGTAACGCGATGATAGTGATGATGATAATAGCCGGAGTTGAATATGTACCAACGCTAAGTTGAGTGAATGATTGATTTTATTTGCACAATAGATTATGACGACCTCTAAACGTTTTCTACTAATCAAAGGCTCCCCAAAAGAACCTTTCCACCAATTCTTAAGAATAATACCACATCAACTATCGACATCACCAACCCCACCTCAACCCTACAATCTCAAAGGAAAACATTAATCGCTGCGCGAAGAATCCGTCACATTTTCTAGTGCGAACGCGTGCGACGCGCGCGCAGCAAACAAACCATTCCTGCGGTAGTGATGTGTCGGTAACATGTCTAGTGAGGGTTCTGTGTCGTCCAATGGATCCCGGATCCGACAGTTCGGGTTATACAGGACCATCGATGCGGGAACTGAAGAGTTTCTGAGGTCGTCAAGGAAGCGGCAAATAAGGCAAGGATGTGCCTGCGCTGCCATATCTACGGCGATCACAGTTACCGTTGTTGTTGTGAGTGTGGTTTTTGGATATATTGTTTCGAGTATTTGTCTTTTGATATTATTTATTCGTGGAATTGTGTTAACCTTGTGTATGTTAACTTCAAATAATATCTTTGTGCTGAAAAAAATATGACAGTACTTGTGCAATTAATGTGCATCGTTTTCATCTTTAAAGCTATCTGTAGTTTAACGTAATTTGTGATTCGTTTTTGGTGAACTTAATCGTAGTATGTTAGATGTCTTATTAGTTTTTCAATTAATTCCTAAACTTAATAAAATTAAATAGGTACTTTACTTTAAACGAAATATTGATTCTCAGCCTAGTAAAATTTTACCACAAGGAATGTTTCCTCTTTCATTGTAAGTTATTAGATAAGAAGCTCTGTCTAATCTAGCATGATTTCCTGTAGTTAAAATTCAATAACATCCAAGTTTGGTATACAAGACTGAATGCATTTTTATGCTAAACACAATGCAAAAAACGATAGAAAGTAACACATTTCAATTTATGTCTTTAATAAATTGAACGAAGGAAACAGGCTTAACGGCACTTACAATTTGATTTACGGAAGCTTTATTGACCACAGTGACAATAATAATATCAATAATTGTTGAACAATGTATGTTTATAAATAAACGCATTGTGACAATTAAAAAAACATTGACACTGATCAGTCTATTGTTATCTGTAAGACTATTTTAAGATGGTCAACCAGAGCATATTAAATAGTGACTGAAGTGAGATCATGTTTCCTTTTAATGTCAGTCGATGATGATGACTCGGGCATATTTTAGGCCGTTGCAACATGTCTTCTTCTTCCATAATACATATATATCTCCCGTAGCCCCTCGTAGATTTCTATTAGCCGTCATCTCAGGAAACACTCCCTTTTTAGTCAATCATCTTTCACGCAATCCATCTATCCAATTGTTTTCCTCAACTCAAAAATCATCTTTTTGTTCTTCTTCCAATTTATTTACTTACTTACAAACGGAATAGCAGTGTCTCTTTTTCTGTCTTAGTCTTTATCTACCGTCATATCTATTGTTTCTGTGGTGCCTAAAATTACTGAATGACAAATACTCTTCCAGTCTTTACGGTTACAAAGTTATAAAATGCCAATATCAGGTCATTAGGAGTTGTAAAGTCACAAGTCGTTGTCAGTCAGGCATTTAGATGATCAAAACTACAGCAAGTGTCGTCGTTCCCATTTTGATTTTTTTACCTACTACTGGGAAGCTCTTGACCTACATCTCACCTGATGGTAAGTGATGATCAGGCTGAAGGTGGAAGTGAGCTTCACCCGGAATCCTCAACCACAGAGGAACAGGCTATCTTATCTCTAAATGCCGAAACACAACAATGTTGTTAACATTGTTGTTATGGCGACAGACTTAGATAAGATGGTGGTAGCTAGCCAGGCGGACTAAGAACAAGCCCTACTACCAACCAAACCGAGCAGAAAATGTTGCTCCCACTGGGAATCGAACCCGGGACCTCTGTGTCTGAGACCGGTGGCTTAAGCAAACCATGACCATAGAGGCGGAGGCAAATTCTATGTTGAATTTTTTCTAGTTATTGCTACTAGTCAAAGTTTTGCTATGCTTAGATTTTGGGACGTGGATGTACATCCTCTATGTATATTTTCGTAACATTCTAAGAAACATCACATTCGCGTACATTTCGTTGTGACGCGCAGTAATATTCCAAACACGTTGTCGTTTGTGTACATAATTGCGCTTGTTGCTTTTTCTCAACTTTTTTATTTTGTAAACACTTATTAAACACGATAAGTTCGCTTCCTTTTATTAGCACGCGCCATTTTTTTGCGATGCGCGTAGAAATTGGAATATACTGATAACGGACTTTTTTATGATTTTTTTCTAACACTTTCTGTAACTTTTTACAAGTTCATGCATGCCTAAATGTTATAATATCTCTTGGTTATTTTTTTTAACAATGTCTGGTATTAGTGGTTCATGTGTTAGAAAAGTACTTATAATCATCGATAGTATTTATGCTATAAACAGCGACGAATTCAACAACTTTTGATACATAAGTATAAGATATATATTAAGTCCTCATAACATCATCCAAATGGAATCATCGGCTAGCTGCCAGGAAATATTTGCAATCTGAGGTTGACGGAAAAGTTGATCCAGAATTTTATTTTCTAAATAGACTCTTTTGAAATTGTCCAGCATATTTGCATTATATTAATCTCTATTTCTGCTATGACCATATAATATTTAATTTACATTATAATATTTTTTTTTAATATTTTGCAGGAATCATAATAATAATATGTAGTTTGTTAAAAAAACACAGTTTCACATTTAGCAATTTTTTTAAAGTTATCACACGCACATATTACGTTGTCTATTGTTACCGTATTTAATTGATGTTACGCTGTCTTGTTGATACGGTTTCGTTACAAATCAAACACTCAGATTTATGAACACTAGCTTATTGGTTTCACTTTTATGTTTTCTCATCTATCTTATATCATTGTTGACTGCAGTTCCTAGTCGTTTATCATGACCTTTTCCCTAAGTTTCCTTCCAACGACTGTGTCGTTACTCCATTTTGTAAATTTTTCAATTGTTACATGCATAGGACACTCTTATTTATTAGTTTATTTATTTATTTACGAAAATCTTACATAAATCTACCATTACAGATCTGCGATCCAATGCGATAGAGTGGCCTTACATGCTCCTATAAAAATATGTACTACTTATATCCTAAATCTTAACCAACATCTAAATAATAAATTATATACATATAATGAAACTTTTGAGAATTCACTCAAGTTGCACCACAATATATCAACCCTCTCGTGAACCTCGTTCACCAGTTGACCACACTCATGGCTCTAGCGAGAGGAGTTCTTTTAGTTTTTTATCAAGCATGTCATGATCACAATCATGTCATAGTATTATTATATTATTATTTATTGAAAATCTAATTAATTGACTATACACTTTGCCTATTGCCTAACCCTTCGCGAAATACAGACCTAATGTTATATGTGATTAATCGATAAGGGTACCATGTGGAAGAGTTTTTTCGACTACTTCCTTCCTCGTTTCTGCTGCCAAGCTGCATTGCTATGTTCTGGTTTGAAGGGCATGTGCCCGGTGTAATTATAGGCATGAGAGACTTTTCAACTTTGTTTTTACGGCCACAGGCCTTCGCTATCTACTTTCTACGAGGGTTGTTAAAGTACCTACTGTCTGTTTCAAATGTATCTGATAAAAGTGTAAACAAACCATGTTTAAATTAAATTCTTACGCAATTACTCACTAAAGGGAATAAGCAACACATTTAAGATTTCATTTATATCTCACTACTTTTTCGAAAAATAATTAAATTGTACTTTTAAAATCATCCGTGGAAAATTTATTTTATAAAATTAACCTCAGTTGTCAATAATGATAACCATTTTTACTTCGACTCCTAAGTGTACTTATTTTATTGGTAAAGTTAGTCATTTAATTTAGTACTTAGTCTTTAAGGTGATTTTAAAATAGAACGTTGGGTTTTCAAATAATCAAATCACAGCACAATCACAACTTATCATCTACGTATTTTTCTGATTCATTTATTTACATTTTAATCACATACTTTTGGAACAGACCATATACACAATTTCTTTTTCATTTGTTTCTTGGCTTTGTAGCAGCAACATTTGAGATTCATACTCTTTTTTTTACCTTTGAGGTATTCTAGTAGCTTTAGTACTGTATTCTGTGTACTTATAGTCCGTTTCAAGTTATAGATATCACACTACTTAGAAACCCAAATATCTTCCTTGCGTGGTGAGCAAAGATATAGCATCCACAGAATACTTATGGATATAGCATAAAATGCAAATATTTAATGTTCAAGCTGAACAATGTACATAGTTAACATATTGAGCGTACTGTGCATACTTTCTGCTTTCTTCATCGGCGCAGGCGCAGCGCGCGCGGCGTGACGTCAGATGAGTCAGAATGATAGTCTAGTGTATAGTGAAAGGTTTTTTTACAAGCATTTAATGATCCATTACAAGGAGATTAAGGAGACTGTTTGGTAATTAAAAAGTGCCAGTAACAGTAAACTGCATCCACCTATCCAACTGCCCAGCATCGTGATTTTGCTAATTTCCCCTTTGCGCTAAGTCAAATTCGAACTGGCCATTTTAAACTGCCGTGGGAAATAAATACCCACCTTTCTACATAAATAATGGTTATTTAATTTCTATAGTCGTTTTGGGTCTATATTTTAAACTACGTTTTAATACTTACTAGTTTGTCCAAGTAAATGATTTCTAAACAATAATGAATATTGTTATTGAAATAATCGTTTTGAATTTGACTGCTAATTGCACTATCTGTGTTGAATGTGATGCGTGGCGCATGCACATGAAACAGTCGCTCATAAAACATCAATGTCACTCACAAAACAAATAAATCTAGACTCTTGTATTCATCAGTCTTCCGGAGCAATTTAAATCAATGCAACACATAAAAGCAATGTTAAACATAATTTATTGATTACTGTGGGATAATTGCGTGGTAACACACACAAAATGGCAATCGATCGCAATGCCTTTAATTTTGACACCCATTGCTTCATAGGTTTGAATAATCCTTCTGCTCAACATCGCAAATAACGCAATGAGCATGGCTGAACTGTCAACATGAAAGGCATTGCGATCGATTGCCATTTTATGTGTGGGTTCTAGAAGCCAAGAAAATAAAAAGACCTTTTTTATTTTATATTCCTGTTGATCAGCTGATCACGGTTAGAATTCGTTGCCCAGCGTTGCAAAAATCGAAATACGAAATATATATTATGTAATAATGACATTAATTACAGGGCGTAAAATGTTAACGTTTTTTATGCAATATCAAATGTCATAACATCATAATATAATATGTTGCACAATATGATATTATGCAGATTCTAAATCACGCCTGCGCCGTAAAGATACGGATTGATGAACAAATAAACAACAAAATGACGGTTTTATTATTAGATAAAACTTTTTTAACGACTTTGCAGTATATCTTTTGTTACTTTTAGTGGCAATATACGTCATTAACGTATGAACTATTTAAACAAACAAGTAGTTAAAGTAATTATAATATAAGTAATAATTTTGCTAATTTGTGGAATAAATGCTGTTTTTATTAGTATTGCATTTTCAGTGTTGACATCAAAAAAGCAAATTAATGTTTTATGATGTGTTAAGTTTCTAGTTATGTTGATACTTTGGCGGAAGCCATATTAATTAAAGTAAGAAGAGACGGATAGAAATTGCACTTGAGCCATTTTAAAGACTTATAAATTCTTTGAAAGTTATTAGTCTTTGAAATGGCTTAATTGCAATTTCTAGGTCAACTTAACACTACCTATATTCTATTTTATTTTATTTTATTTATTTGGGACAAAAAACAGCTATACAGTACAGCATTTACAAAAAGTAGTTATATTGCAGTCGATAAAACGTATAACCCACACTATTGTCCACGAAGTGACATCGGTGTATAAAAGGAACGCATGTTAAATGAAAAAATAATAATTAATCAAAAATAAACATATTTAGAAGAAAACACTATATGCCGACGAGTCGTAGGAAGCGGATGACAAGAGCATCCGTCTTATAGGTGACTTACAAGAGATTCTATTAATTATAACATTACAAGAATGACGGTAATAACGCTATCGTTATTGCTTTGGTCAATTATTTCACGAGAAAGCAGTGTATACTAGATAACATGCTCACTTAAATGTCTCGCTGATGGTGGCGAGTGTGTTGGATCATTCGGTTCCCTACATAATGGTTAAGCTGGATGGTGCTGATCCACGCGTCATGTTCGTAAACGGGC
This sequence comes from Conistra vaccinii, assembly GCA_948150665.1. Lineage (NCBI taxonomy): Eukaryota > Metazoa > Arthropoda > Insecta > Lepidoptera > Noctuidae > Conistra > Conistra vaccinii. Next base: position 1,419,172 of record OX411321.1, read on the forward strand.
GCCGTCAGTTGAGCTGGTCATCTTTTTTCTGCCAAGGCTTATTTTTAATCCTATATTGTTTTTTTTTCACATTGTTCTCACATATAGAAGCAACAAGAATAATGCACCCAGGATTTGGTAATATCTTTATTTAAAAGAGTGTCCTGGGAGTTTCTTGCCCATTCTTCTCCACAGAGATCTAATTTTTGGAATGGGCAACTAGCTTCAACTTTCTGACTAACTGACCGACTCTTAGACAATTCAAAAGTGCCTGCCTGTAAATGGTTTAATTGAAATAAATGCTTTGAGTTTGAGTTTAAGTTTGAACATTACGCCATTATTCTCCAAAGGGTTAGGCAGAGGTGTACCATACTACTAATACACCTAAATTTCGCTATTTTTGTTTTAGTCCCATGTAATAATGTGATAATAATAATAAGTGCCTTCAAAGGCCTATTTGAAATAAATGTTTTGACTTTGACTTTGACTTTGAATAGAGCCCACTGCCATCAACCGGGCACAAATACAGACTCCGGGCTGCTAATGAGAAATTCCCAATGGAAATCTAAATAACACTTTGCCCGACCTGGGAATCGAAACTAGTACCTCATGCTCAGCGCTTGCGACCACTAGACCAACGAGGGACGCAGTGTATTCTATTTACTATTTATATATTTTGAACAGTAATATGCAGTTATTTCATCAATAAAGGTAACACAACAATTACGATTGTTTTGTGCCGTTATTTTTCTAACGCTTTATAATAAATTGGAGTATAAGTCGGTTTACGGGGTTTAAAGGATCATGAGTTACCTTGAACTTCACCAATGAAACTGAACGCGATCAACACATCTCAACCGTGTTCAGGAGCTGTCATTGTTGTGGAATATTGACACTGACAGCTCTTGAACGCAGTTTAGATGTGTATTGATAGCAAGTGAAATTCGCCCTAAGAAATTTGAGCTCAATATATTTTATCTACTTTGTCAAAAGAATTCTGCCCTTATAAATATAACACATTTTATGTACCTAATACAATTTTGCACTAAATACTTTGTTTCTAGGTGCACTTACTGTGTTACTAATAGTTTTATGGCTACTCGAAAATAATAGTAAGTAAGTTAATAATCTATGTTATTAATTAATCCGGTCTGTGCAGTGTTCATTTGATGTAATCTATTAACTTGTATTGTACAATTTGATGTAATCTAATAACTTGTCTTGTACAATTTGATGTAATCTAATAACTTGTATTGTACAAATACCTTCATATTTTCCAACTCACATTATCAGCAGCTAATTGTTTTTTTTTCTTTTTTCAGAGCGTCATACTGGTCTATGAATATAGCATCAACTCAGAGGGTAGTGTCATAAAAAAAAACTCGTTAAAACCCAACTGGATTGGGCTTATGAACGATAGTGATATGACATCAATCAGTTCAAAGTTTAATAAGAAAATAAACTTTGACAGAACTACTCTCAAACTGCTGCCAATATTGTTAAAGGCATTGAACAAGAACCGATACTTAGAGAAAATTCTAGAAGAGTACTCAAGTTCTAGTCCACCTTATGCGGGCAAAGACTCGACTGAAGCTACTTTTACGAGAAATATTTTCTCTGATTCAAAGAATTGGTTAAAATTACCAACCACTAGACTCTACACGACTGATCATAAAACATCACCTTTAATAAATTGGAAAAATCCAACCCAACGCTTGGAATATCTCACTAAAATTAGAAAGATAAGAGACTATCAGAGAATGTTAAATTACTTCGACAAAATGATCAATGATAAAGTCGGAATTAATCAGAAAAAGGATTTTGAGTATACTGAAAATCCATTGATAGCTGAAACTGTACCCATGACAAAAAGAGATAAAATAAGAAAAATTGAACGGTTGTGGTATCCTGTTCACAAAGATATAAATAGCAAGGAATTAAAACCTAAAGATAACGAGGGTTTAGTTATTTGTAATTGTCCTAAGAAATTGGGACTACTGTTAAGTAAATTGTTAGCAGCTTTGCAAGATTTGATTCCACAAATCATCGGTGATAAACTTGGTCTAAGTACATGTAGAGCTACAACTCGTACTGAAGCCGTAACCCAATCAACCACTCAAACAGTGCGACCAACGAAACAACCAATGCGAAAGACTATACAAAAAAAAACAAATGAGTCAAAAGCAAGTAGACAACATTGCGCTACAAGCCCCCCTACTATCCCTTCTAGTAGCAGTACCAGCACAACCACTCCTAGTACCACAATAACAATTACTAAAACAACGCCTCCTGCACTAAATGAATTTGAAATGAAATATTTTGAAGAAAAAACAACACAGAAGCCAACAAAAATTAACTTTAATATGCTTAACGATAAAACTTTCGAAAAAACTAGCATGAAGTACGATCTACTTGCTTTACCTACGGAGTCATATACTCAAATCACTAAAAGCCCAGAAGTAAAACATCGAACTACAGAAGCGATTAAACCAATCAAATTAATTGCTGAATCCAGCACTGAGAAATGGTTGAAAAAGTATACTTTGGAGTCGGCTTATTCACGTTTGAACGTACCTTTATTCAAAGAAGAAGAGTATGATGATTATTTTAATAATAAAGCTGGTGGAGCGGTTAATGAATTTGAAAACCTTGACGTTCACAGTATGGAATCCATAAAAGCTAAAACTATATCTTCTCCTGAGGATATAGTATTAGGTGTAAGAGACATTGAAAACAATTTAAAAAAAACATCACTGAATGTAAATTCTATGAATTATCATCCAGCTGCTAAACAAAAGGACTTAGACTTAACTTCGATGCGAAAATTGGCCGATATGATATATGTTCCTCAAGAAAAAAACACCAAAGTGTGGAAATATACCATAGAACCTGAACTACCACCGCCCTCATATAGAAGTTACAAATACCCAGAATTGCAAGCTGTCTCTAAAGTTACAAATCCAGTTGAAAGTTCCGTTGATCCTACAACAAGTTATATATTTTCCAGTTCACTGAAAAATATTATTCAAATATCTGATACTACTCCTAACGTAAAAAACAATCATTACGAATCCACGGTCAAATACAAACCACATTCACTTACTTACCAACAGACCAGTGATATTGGAGGCAATTATGAATTTCAAGATGAATATTTACGACCAACAGAAAGTACTATGCCACCTTACAAATATAAAAATTCTACAAGAATAGACACTAGCATAGAAGACATGAAACAGAAGAGTTCGTGGGAGTTATTGAAAAATAACGAGAAAACTGTAACAAAATTTTCTGAATCGATGCTGCCATCTCTGAGACCGATATATTTGGAAATTCAACGAAACAATGAATGGAGACAAGATGAACATGGCGACTACGATAATTATAATTTCAACAACAATATCTTTGATTTGCCAAACATTAATTAGAATACAGCATACAATAATAATAAGCAATAGACATTTTATGTTCTTTCTAGTTGTATGTATTAACTTACGGTGTTACTATTGTTATTATATACTGTGCTATTTTTGTGAAGAATGGTTATGTACTCATCATAAGAGAAAACTTAGGAAAAAGTGATATAAAAAAAATACAGCTTGTATTGGACCGCAAAACAGTACATTACTGTCGCTGTCCACAATTAGGGCATTGATAGACGATCGTGAAAATGTGGGCCGAGGCAAAGCCGAGGCACACATTGAGTCCATCAATGCCTGGTTGTGGCCAATGCTTGTATAGTACTTTTCTCAAACAATGCGCGGAAATTCAAACTAAGTAAATTAATTATAAATTCCAGAATCAATGACGAACAAAGAAAATTTTTCACGAGTCAATGGTTCATTTGTTTCTTCTTTACTTTAAACAGCTCTATTTGATAAGCCAGTTCAAAATCTAAATAAAATCTTTGATAAGTTATCTCCTTGGTTGCCATGTGTTGAAGTGAAAAGTTTCTTCCTTTTTTAAATAATACGACAGATATGAGTTTTCATAGTAATTTATTTGGTCGCTAAACACGACAGATATGGATTTTCATAGTAACATTGCCGGCCGGGCGCACGCTTGTTTTTGACCAGTACAGCAATTTCGATTTATCTCGAAGAACACTGTCAAAATAATGTTCGAATTTCCAAGCATGTTTAAGAAAAATGAGTATAATCACAAGGAATCACAAAATTATGCTTCTGTTTTATTTTTAGCTTTTCTATAGGATTTTTCTCAATTCCGGTACGTGAAGATTAGTCGTACTTTAGTGTTAGTACTTTTTTTGTGTAAAATTGTTTGGTTTTTGTATTATTAAATTGTAAATCTAAACAAAAACTCTAAGTCTTTTCATTCTTATCACAATAAAAGGCACAAAAAAAAAAAGTGTCAGAGTTTATTAATATTAAATGTTTAATGTATTCTATTTGAATGAAATTACAAAGGGTGACTTATAATTAGACGTATTCCTTCTAGGACGTGATAGTGTGACCCATTTGTAACATTAAGCATCAAATAAACCCTAAGAAAAAATTTGCGGGATTCGAGAAAACCCATTTTTTTTGTATTTTTTTAAATTTCCCCTTATTCGTCACTAAATATCACTTTTCTCTAAACTCTCAAATTGAATGGCCTTCATTGCCATTCCATTGGGTACCTAATACTTTAGTAAATCTTTCGACGTATCTAAAACATCAACATCACTCGCTTGCCCGAATTCAGTCCGCCCAACAATCTTTTTTCCCAGAGACGGTGGGATGAGTCGCTCTGCAGAGTAGTACAGACCAATTTACTTGACACGTCTGCTACTCCTGTGGAGCGTGCGCGCCTGCTGCCTGTGGGGAAGTGGGAGTCGGGCCTGTGGCTTCATGCACTACCGTCGTCGAACTTAGGCCCTTTGTTCGACGATCCTACTTTCCGCATCGCTGCTTCCCTGGGACTAGGAGCTCCTTGGTGTTCTCCTCATCGCTGTCACTGTGGCGAAGTTGTCAACAGCCTCGGACACCACGGCCTGTCCTGTAGCCGAAGTGCGGGTCGCGTAGCGCGGCACGCGAACATAAATGACATCATCCGATGAGCTCTTGTCGCCGTTGGCGTTCCAGCTGTATTAAAACCTAATGGCTTGGCACGCGACGATGGCAAGAGACGGGACGGTATGTCTTTATTTCCATGGAAGGTGGGTAGGCCTTTAGTGGGGGCGCAACGAGTGTCGATATTCTTGCGCCATTCCACCTTCCTGGCTCAGCGTGCTGTGCTAGCGCTGCCGCTGCGACTGCAGAAAACCTCAAGCAGCGAAAGTATAATAACCTCATAGGTAACTATATTTTCGAACCGTTTGGGGTTGAAAACCTCGGGCCGTGGGGTCCGAGTACTTATGGTCTGTTCAATGAAATTTCCAAACGACTGGTTGACACTTCCCGTGACCCAAGGGCTGGCTTTTACCTGGGCCAGAGGCTAAGCATTGCCATACAACGTGGCAATGCCGCCAGTCTCTTGGGTACATTACTAGTCGACAGCGATGAGGAGGAATTTTTCGACGCCATAATATATTGTTTGTTAATAGTTTTAGTTAGGTTAGTTATTTTTAGTTTTGGAAGAAGATATGTATGTATTCTAAGTTGTATATTAAACATCAAACAGTTAAAAAATAAAGGATGAAGTTTATTAACTATTTTCAAAAGTCATCTACATACTTGAACTTTGACACCAGTTATCTCAAAATTTTACTATTGCATAAAGCGTTCAAATTATGGGAAAGACATTTTCATTTAATCAGCTATCTAACGAGGTAAAATTTTTTTTTAAATATTGAGATTTGTCGACGAAAATGTCGATAATGCTGGTAAAGGTAGAATTTGGAAATTGTTGAAATATTTATTTATTTAATTTATTTAAATTTCTTTATTCAAGTAACAGGGACTCAATTGTGTTAGTAAACTTAAGAACTGTATTAGTTTATTTTATTAAAATTAAAATTTATTTCACCCCATGTGAGATGGCACTGCAGTGATTTACATAATTGCAATTGAGCCTGCTAGCGATCATTTTCAGGATATTGTTGGAGCTGGCCCGCACCCTGCGCACCAGAGATGCACACCACATTCGCATCGTTGCGTAAAAGCAATTTATGTGTGCGTCCGCGAACATTCCCGATGCGCTACAAAAATGGGGCAGCCCCACCAATACCCTGAAAGCGTTGTTGTATTGGACACGAAGGGCGTTGTACGACCTTTGGGTATATCTAGCCCACAGGCTGCACGTGTAAAACGTTGTGCAATAAGCACGAAACAGAGTAATTTTGACTCTAAGTGAGCAGCGTAAAAACCTGCAAGCCAGCATGTTCGCCCTTACCGACAACGCCCTTCGCTCCCGCTCAATATCGAGTCCGTCATTGAGGTCAGGGGTCAATATATAACCAAGATATTTAAATTTAAATACTCTTTGTAGTGGAGCCCCAATGAGTAAAACAGAGGGCTTAGTGCGACTTTAATTTTACCATCTCGATCAAACGCATCGACCGCGTTTGGCGCTCCGATTGGCAGCCGGCCGGCCTTCACCGGTGAAGGGCCAATCGGAACGCCGAACGCGCTCGATGCGTATGATCGAGAAGGTTAAATGAAACTCACACTAGACCCTCCGGTGGTGCATAACCTGCACCCTAATTACGTAATGCATTTTCAATTTCGAATTGAAACCAATTGAAAAAGATTGCCAGTCCATTGCTTCATAAGTTCGACAAAAAAAATTGAGCAGATAATTTTTGTCGAACTTATGATGGACTGACAATGGACTGGCAATCTTTTTCAATTGGTTTTAATTTAAAATTGATCGTGCATTGCGTAATTGGGGAACTGGTCTACCCCCAGCCTCAAAGACCATGATCTCCGATTTATTGGAGTTATATAACAAACCATGTGCTACGGCATACTGCTCACATTTGGCGACCAACTTTCTGAGACCGCAGATTGAAGCGCTCAGAAGCATCATATCGTCTGCATAACTAATATTATTTACACAGATTCCATTTATAAAGCAACCCACTCTGGTGCTGCTGAGCTCGACATTCAGGTCGTTTACATATTATACAAGTTGAAATGCGTGGGTGAGCATAACCCTTCCTGCCTTACCCCGCATTCTAACCTGTATAGCCCAGAAAAAGTACCTTAATTACAATTTTCGGAAACATGAGTGTTATGAACATCGCCGGTAGCACTACAAATAGTATGAATGAAAACTTTAGGATGAAAAATTTTAGGAAGAGTGATCATTCGGATTACAAATCATTAGGAAGAACAATTTCGGGTAAAGAACTTTAGGTGAGCCAATATACCTGGGACTCGTCCTCGACAGCCGGTGGAACTTCGTGGAGCATTTCCGACGTTTGGCTCCCAAACTGGAGCGGGCCGGGGCTGCCTTGAAGCGGCTTCTGCCCAATCTAGGGGGTCCAAACGCCTCCTACCGGAGGCTCTACGCGGGGGTCGTGCGGTCCATGGCCCTTTACGGGGCACCGGTGTGGGCGCGAACCTTAAGGTTGCGGCCAGCCCGCCGGTTGCATGCAGCATAAAGGGTCATGGCTATCCGGATGGTCCGGGGATACCGTACGGTCTCCGGCGAGGCGGCGAGCCTCCTTGCCGGAACGCCGCCATGGAATCTGGAGGCGAAGGTCCTCGCCCACATTTGGGAGTGGCGCGAGGAGATGAAGCGCCGGGGTGTAACTCCGCTGCCGCGAGAAATCACGGTACAGCGGACAGAGCTCCGGCGGGATCTCATGGCGGCTTGGAGTGTGCGATTGTCGCAACCCAGATTTGGGCACGCCACAATTACGGCGATAAGTCCCCTCTTTGAGGAGTGGCTAGAGAGGCGCCACGGCGTCCTCACCTTCCGCCTGACGCAGGTCCTCACCGGACACGGTTGTTTCGGGAGGTACCTGTTTCACATAAGGCGGGAGGAAACGCCCGGGTGTCACCATTGTGTGGATCGTCCGGAGGACACGGTGGAGCATACGGTGGAGGTTTGCCCGGCTTGGGTGGACCACCGCCGTGTCCTCGTGGAGGCGATCGGCGGCAGTGACCTCTCGCGTCCGGCCCTGGTCCAGGCCATGGTGCGGAGCGAGAGGGCATGGCAAGCCGTCACCTCCTTCTGCGAAGCAGTAATGCTCGCGAAGGAGGAGGCGGAGCGCGAGAGGGAGTGGCAGAGGCCGAGCCCTACCAGCCCTAGCCGCCGCCGCCGTAGGAGAATTCCCGGGCGTCGGGAATTGATAGCCGATTTCCGGCCACCGTAGGCGTGGGCCTGCGGACGGAGAGCAGAGGGCAGCTCGCCGTCCGATAAGGACCAGGCCCGGGTCGACGGCGCGTCGTGTTCCACGCGCGCCTCAAAGAGATGTCAGCAAAACTGACGGGGTCCGTTAGGGCCGATGCCTGCCGGGGTTGCGGGTAGTCCCAAGGGGAAACCGTGGCCCCTGGCATGGCAAGGGAAGGAACACGGGTGGGTTTTAGTCAGTAAAAGTCTGACACGCCCTTCCGCTCCGCCCAGAGCGGGAGAAGTCATTGGATGATTTCCCACCCAAAAAAAAAAAAAAAAAAGTGAGCCAATATGGACCCCGCTCTGGGCACTATGAAAATTGATATAAGTTGTCTTTGGACACGTTACCGCATCACTGGCAGCGTGGCAGGGCGAGCTCGCATCACCACATGCACACAAGATCGTAACATACAAATTACTGCTCGACGACATCTTTAAATATTGGTATGGCAACCAGATCAATAATGTACGTTGGGCTGGTACTTTAAAAGAAAAATTCAGTTCCATTGGCCTTGACCTTAACCTTTCTAAATGCGAAATATATCTTCCCCAAACCACTGACAGACAGACTACCATAGCAAAATTTAATACCATAGCACCAAACATCAAAATTACAGAAAGAAACTCTCTTCACCTCCTGGGCTCCCCAATTCTTGACGAATCCTTTCCAACGTTTATTGAGGAGAAAATACAAAATTTCAACGATGTGTCGGAAAGACTTTTCAAATTAATATTCATTCGGCCTTCACACTCATTCGGTACTGTTGCTTTGGACCAAAATTCACGTATAGCCTCCGTTCCTCCCATCTGTGGAAGCATCCACAACTTTTAGAAAAAGTTGACAAAATTATTAAAAGTACATTAACCTCAATCCTAAATGTGGCCCTGGACGACCGAGCGTGGCAGCAAGCCACACTTCCCATCCGCCTGGGTGGTCTCGGTGTCCGCAAAATTTCAAGTATAAGTTTACCAGCCTTCCTCTCCTCGGTCCACAGCACCGATAAATTAACCAGGAACATTTTATCTTCCTCACTGGTCGATTTTGAGGTACCGTGTCTGACCGATGCGTTGAATGCTTGGAAAATGGCTTGTCCCAATACGGATTTGCCTGACAACCCGTCCTCCCAGAGACGGTGGGACGCGCCGCTCTGCAGTATTATACGGAATACCCTGGTCAACACGTCACCTAATACTGTTGAGCGTGCCCGTCTGCTAGCTGTGGGAGAATGGGAGTCAGGCTTGTGGCTTCAGGCGCTCCCGTCATCCACCATAGGGACCATGATGGATGACTCATCGTTTCGGCTCGCTACGTGTCTCCGCTTGGGCGCACCTTGTGTTGCTCCGCATCAGTGTCACTGCGGCGAAGCTGTAGGCAGTCTCGGGCACCATGGCCTGTCCTGCTACAGGAGCGCAGGTCGCATTGCACGGCACGCCAGCATCAACGACATTATTCGTCGAGCCCTTGTCACCGCCGGCGTACCAGCTGTATTAGAACCAAACGGCCTGGTACGTGACGATGGGAAGAGACCAGACGGCATGACGTTGTTGCCTTGGAAGGTGGGTAGGCCTCTGGTGTGGGACGCAACCTGTGTCGACACCCTTGCGCCATCTCATGTTCCAAGCACGGCGGGCTGTGCTGGCGCCGCTGCTGCGGCTGCTGAGGCCCTCAAGCGGCGCAAATACTGTAATCTTATAGGTAACTACAGCTTTGAGCCGTTTGGGGTCGAAACGCTCGGGTCATGGGGCCCGAGTGCGCGTGCCCTTTTTAAGGACATTTCTCGCCGACTGGTCGACTCTTCACGTGACCAGAGGGCTGGCTCGTTCTTTGGCCAAAGAATTAGCATTGCCATTCAACGTGGCAATGCTGCCAGTCTTCTGGGCACGTTTCCCAATGACAGCGATGCGGACGAATACTTTGACGCCTAAGTGTCCGCTTGTTTTTATTATTATTTTTTATATTTATTTGTATAGTTAGTATAGTTTTTTAATACGTAGTGTAAATAGTTTTAATATATTGTTATGTAGATTTGCATTGATTATTAAAATTAAGAACCTATAATATCATTAATGTAAATATATTTAAACTCCTACTGTTTTTTATCATAAAACGCTTTTATCCTACTGAGAGAACATAATCATGAACCAGATGCTTTGAAGGAAAAGGTTTGTATTTTGCACGACTCTTAATGCGAAGAGTGTGCTCTACGATCGAAAAATATTTTTTTGCCCCGTTTCTGTAAATGTTTTTATTGTTACACTCCTGCTAGTACACAGAACGTACTTAATTTATATACCATTGTACAGACGTAGTATTATATTATCTGTGGTACAGATGATTAAATGGAGATTAATACTGTTTTTTTAACAATTGATTTAATGCAGCAGAAATGGAAAAAGCATCAAAATACACACATCAAAAGTGTCTAGGGATCAACATATATTTTTGCAATAACTTTTCTCCTGATTGATATTAATTAAAATTTTCTTTAAGGATTCATCAAATAAAGTGTTTTCGTTTGTCACAGTAACGATAAACCAAGTCACCTTTGCATTAATAAAGAAATTTGCCATTTTCCTAATAAAGGGATTTTTGACATTTGAACCACTAACATTAAAGTTCGAAAAAAAGACTGAAATAACAGTTTTCTTTAAAATTTTATTGGGTAACTTAAACAATTAATAATCCGTGTTTCTACCGCGAACACTAACAACACAAGAACATCGGTTTGGCATACTCAAAATGAGTTCATCCAAATCACGCTGTGGAATGGCCGCCCATGTTCGTTGCAACAACAAAAAAAGGTCTTCTTGCGACTGGATACCCTCCATATTCGGCAGAGCTCTTCTCTGTAGCATATCCCATGCATGCTCAATCGGGTTCAAGTCTGGCGACTGAGCAGGCCAGGGCAGGACATTGATGTTAGCTGCGGCGAGAGTCTGTCTTACAACTCTTGCGGTGTGCGGTCGTGCATTATCATGCATTAACTGAAATAAGGGACCGATTTGCACTTGTAGAGGAACGATGACGTCTGATACAATCGTCTCAGCATAAATTTGAGCGTTGAGGTTGCCTCTGATCCAAATCAACTCAGTTCTTCCGCCGATCCAAATACCCGCCCATACCATGATGGTTCCACCACTATAAGGATGGACTTCCTGGCAGGATTTTAATCGCTGTTGGCGTCCAGGGGTTCTCCAGTGTCGTATACGTCTTGTATCCGGTCTCATACCAAAACGAGACTCATCAGAAAAGCACACGAAACGCCATTGTTCTTCTGCCCAATTTCTGTGTTCAAGAGCCCATTGATATCGAATCCTACGATTGTGCATTGCTATAGGTGGTACCCGTAGCGGTCTTCGGGAATGAAGGTTCACTTCATGCAAGCGGTTTCTGACTGTTTGGTCGCTAATTAAGTTCCCTGAAGAGTGATGAAGCCTCACGGCTAACATCATGGCGGTTATTGTTGGAGCTCTTCGAGCTAAGATTTGAATGTATCGGTCTTGTCTCCGTGTGGTGCAGCGATACCGTCCTCCATGGCGCTCAGCCACGGTACCAGTGCTTCGGTAACGTGTCCAAAGTCGACTGATAACACTCTGACTTGTATTCAGAGCTAAAGCCACAGTACGTTGCCGGGAACCAGCTTCTATCATTCCCACGGCTCTGAGCATTTCTTCCCTGCTTAAATGACGTCGCTGCTCCATAATAACGTTGGTTTTAATCAGTAGTAGGGAAACAGTAGCACTAATAATGTCTTCAATGCGTTGTATGTTTTTATAGGGAAAATATTGACAGCTGATTTTCATCTTTTACTCGAATTTGATTCACAGTTCCTGATTCAAATTATGAAATGCACCAAAAAGGATCCATATAAATTTATAAAATCATAAATTTATTACAAAGCCACATCTCAATCTCAAGAAATCCGCATAAAAATGCTTGATCCCTAGACACTTTTGATGTGTGTAGTTGAAAAAAAAATCCTGTTCGTCAATTTATGAACCCTGAAAACATTGTAGCTTGCGATAAAATCAATTAATTGAGTCAATTTTTTTTTTGTACATTCGTTTCAGCCGTGGAAGGAACCCTATTGAAAATGGCTCTTTTATTCAAAGTAGTTTAATTATAATTAATAAAATACTAACTAAAATATAATATCTTTATCTAAATATTTCCAACCTTTGTCCGTAAGTTGCCTAGCAACCGCCAAGTAAATATCTTTGTCAGTCTTTGACATTACGACTTCATGAAAAGTGATAAATTGTTCATTTTTGTTAAAAACTATGTTTTGAATTTCTTTTTCGTATAAGAATGAGTGTTATGTATGAGGCGTGCACTTTTGGATTTTCCAAACTATTTTTAAACTATTTCTTGTGATTACAAAACAACTGTTCACATTTTTACATTTAGCCATTTTATTTTTGATGTATGTAACAACATATAACATATATTTATTACTATTACTATACTATACTATACTAATAATACCTGAGATAATTATGTCTAAAAACCAACTGTTTAGAATGATTAAAGGTCGTTTAACTGATTTTTGTCTTAAATGAATGAAATTCAGGTCAAAGTGTCGTCTTGGGGGCACTATGAAAAAAATACTTAGAAAACGCGACCAATTTCGAGGTAGCGCTCGCCGGCCGCTGCCGCGGCACCGCTCGCTTCGCTCGCTCGGCTCGCGCGTAGTTGGTCACAGTTCTAACCTAACCTAACCTAATCCTAATCTAAACAAAAAATATATGACTTTGAATAATAGTGTAAAAGATGGTTATGTTGAGAAAATATAGGAAAACAAATAAAAGTATAATAGATGTTTATTGCTACTGACATTATGAAGTTGAATGCTTCGGAATTATGAACATTAGAGACTGAGTAGTTAGGAATTGTGATTGTTAGGATGAAAAATGTTAGGAAGAACATTTTCGGATTTCCAATTATCGGAGTTGAAAATTTAGGTGAACTTTGGCGCACCCCCCAGAGCGATTGTCACAGCACGTTGCCGAGAACTAGCTTCCAGCGTTCCCTCTGATCATTTCTTCTGGGCGCAAATGTCGTCTTCTCTCCATCATAACGTTCTTTTGTATTAATTTGACTCAGAAAGATGGCAGGACTACTATGGTCTCAAACCCGTTGCAGCATTATACAACATGTAAACAAAACCCTGTCCGATACTTGATGTTGCTGCTTAGTATCGTACTGACAGTGTATGTGGTAATTTTCACGCAGCATTTTACTCAATGGGGAACTTCACCGGGTTATTACATGGGGTGCGAGTGGCCATCGCGTGTCGTTTAGCGGGTGTCTCCTAGTCTTACTTATGACACCTGTTGCAAATTTGCTAATTTTTTATGGAATTGGAGTAAGGTACAAAAAAATGTGAATTTTTAATAGCAATATTTTTTTTATTTTCAATAATAATATTATTAAGATTTTTTATTACTTTTTGGTTATTAACATAACCAAAAAGTTAAAAAAATCTTAGCGCATAAGCAGTACCTACTTGCGCATAAGTAGGTACTGCTTATGCGCTAAGATTTTTTATTACTTTTTCGGATTGGACAACCTTAAACATATATTTTATAGGAACGACTTGACAGAAGACTTTCCGCTTTTGAATGAAATTCAAAAGTTATTCCCTTTTCAAATGACGAAATTTACTCAAAACAATCCATAGAAGTTACAAAAATATAATAAAAATAAAAATAAATTGTAACTAGCTAAACGTGCTAGATCCCTAGACACTTTTGATGAGTACAATAAACTGTTCTATAGATAAGTTCATCACAGTATGATTTCAGAAAGAAATCAGTGATAACGATGCAAAAAAAATAAAAAAGCATTGAATTGTCAGCTACCGAATATGTCAATCCACAAAACGCTTTGAACGCGATTGCCACTTGTCTGGGCCCTCATGTTAGTGCGATTTGCATCGGGTATAGTTCGTGGTAGCAGTCCTCAATACTTAAACTCATGTGTTAACCCAGTTTATGTGAAAACATGATTGTAAACAAAGCAAATAGTCTCGAACGCTTAATTTTTGTAATTAATCTAATTTTCCTGTCGGTTTTAATATAACATACAAAGTAAGAATATTTATGTTTGCATTTTCAGGTAATTCTACTGATCTACGAATACGCGATTGCTGTAGAATGGAGTTTAGTACAAAACAAGAAGGACATGAACCAAACCGATGGCGACCAACCATTTGCCGATAGACTCGACCGCAGCTACTTCGGACTTGATCAAGATTATTACGAACGTATGCCCCTACTTATAAACGCTTTGCAGGAAAGTAGCTATTTTGACCCAACAATAGAAATGTCTGGACCCTTCGCCAAAATAACAAGATATAACATGACCATAATAAAACCGACAACATCAAGACCCACTTTTAAACCGAATGCGGTGAGAAGAACCAGTCCACGACCCTTTTTCTTTGAATACAGAAGTCCTACTCCATTGCCTTTCAGCAAAACATACAAGTCAAGAACTTGGATAGAAAGATATCGAAACGAAGAGAGATTAAAAAACATACGACAAATCATCAAATATTTAGAAACGACAATAAATGCAAAATCAGGAGATTTGGATAATAAACCTCCGAGCAAACATATAGCTTTTACAGGTCTATATATAGAACCTATGCTGGAAAACAAAGGATCAGATACTGATTTAAAGTCAGATTTACAGCAAGAAAGTTCAGAAAACATTAAGACATTTAAATCTAATCATCTAGCAGATCCACTCTTCAATTTCAAACCAGAAAATCCTGGAGATGTGAATCTGCTAGCTGACGACTTCTTGCGATTTGCACCAGTTCCAACTCCCAGTCTTTTAGATACTTCCAACAAGTATCCAATGTTCCGACAGATTCCATTCCACAAAAGGAATTGTCTAGGTAACAGATGTGAGGAAAATGATGACGGTAGACATAAATTACTACCGAGTTCCAGTGAAATAAGAAAAACTGAAGCACCGCCCGTTAGTACTACAAAATCATTCAGCGTTATGCTCAATTTATATCCTGTCAAAAAAGAACCAACGACCACTGCAACTTCTTTAGACAATATTTATCTAACAACGTCACGGCCATTAATTCAATTTAAAAGAAAATCTAATGTCGCGTTCCGGCGCATATATACACCGTATAAGAGACCAAGATATTTAAGCAATATAATAAGTAAACAAACCAAAGTTGCAAAAGTCAAAGAGAACAAAAATAAAGAAAATATACCAACTGAAACAGGTACTCAAATGATAGTTCATGTTAAAGTGTACAGTCCTGACGAAAAAACTGATACTATGAAAAACGAAACGAACAGATTACATCCTACGATACCGTCGACGCAAACCAATCCATACACTACGAAAGCTCCCATAGAACTATCAACATCACAAATAGAAGATCACCATGTAGGTAGTTCAGGGTATATACCTGTAGAAGTTACATCAGAAACACCGTCTCTACCTCAAGTAACAACCATGCATCCTTTCTTTGAAATGACAACTGAGTATCCTTGGCCTGCTCCGACTGAAGTATTACAATTCAATGCCGAAGATGCAAAAGTACCAAATCCATATTTAGAATTAGAGAGAAGGACAAATAACTACCAAAATATAGCAATTAGTAGAAGAAATTTTGGCACACAAGTGGAAATACAAGAGGAACCTAGTACGCTTATTGTTAAGCTCAAAAATGAATTCGTAAGAACTACTACAGAAGCCACTGAGGTTAACAAAAGTACCGAGAAAGTTGACGAAACCACAACAGTATGGACGTATGTACCTCAAATAAATGGTCATTATAGAAGCATTAATCAAAATTCAAAAAACGTTAACGTTTGGTTAGATGCGGACCCAGAGAATAATAGAAAAAAACGCTTAGAACAGTCTGTGTCAGGTATTCATACTTATGTTCCAATGTATGTAGAAATTAAAAGGAATCATACTCAGACGTCCAGCAGAGACGATGATTTTGAAGAGAATGATGATAATGTTGATATTAACGGTAAATATTGATGATGTGTTATTGTCTATTGTGATTGTAAAATAAAACCTTCA
The DNA here is from genome assembly GCA_948150665.1 of Conistra vaccinii. NCBI lineage: Eukaryota > Metazoa > Arthropoda > Insecta > Lepidoptera > Noctuidae > Conistra > Conistra vaccinii. The sequence continues at coordinate 1,435,502 of OX411321.1, forward strand.
ATGTGGATAAGTGAGATACTGATCGATAATTAGGTAGTTATTGTAAAATATATAAATATTTATTTTCTGTGTCCCACCGACTTTACTTGCTACCCATTAATATATCTTGTGCTGATTTCCACTTTGTAGGGTAAATAAAATAATAAATTATAGAAGTTGCAGTTGTTTTATTTATATGCAGGGTGGTCGAAATAGTGACGTTATTAAAAAAAAAAATCCTCTTGCCCAGGGGCATCCGGAAACCGGGGGACCGGGTGTCTTAATTAACAATATTAACAAAAACAAAAGCTTTTGTTGTTATTAATTAACAATATTAACAAAAACAAAAGCTTTTGTTGTTATTAATTAACAATATTAACAAAAACAAAAGCTTTTGTTGTTATTAATTAACAATATTAACAAAAACAAAAGCTTTTGTTGTTATTAATTAACAATATTAACAAAAACAAAAGCTTTTGTTGTTATTAATTTTAAGAACTTGACTGCCTCATTGTCCTGGGTTCGATTCCCAGGTCGGGCAAAGTGTTATTTATTTATTTATTTTTATTTATATATTTAAAGGCTTACCAACTAAACACATACACAGCATTAACTCAAATTTTTGTTATAACATAGATCTCGCATGTATCTAAATTACAGGAAAGCACAACACTTACAATTAGCGTACTAGCACATTATACATTATACATTAAAACATTAAACAAATCGCTCGCGCTGAAAAAAATAATAATCAAATAATAACTTATAAACATCAAATAATAATAAAACAATTTAAAATAAATAATAATGTTGGTAATATAAAATAGTAATGGTTACTGTGTTACGTTACAAATAAATATTATAAAAATTGTGTTTTGTTATTGGGGTTTTCCTTCAGGAATTTCTCAGTAGCAGCCCGGAGTCTGGATTTGTGCCCGATTGATGGCAATAGGCTCGCCCCCTATTACATGGGACTTAAACATAACTGGCGAAATGTGGGTGTACTTTATAGGTTTTTTTTTTTTTTTTGGTTGGGGAATCATCAAATGACTTCTCCCGCTCTGGGCGGAGCGGAAGGGGCGTGTCAGACTCTTACTGACTAAAACCCACCCGAGTTCCTTCCCTTGCCTAGACGGGGGCCACGGTTTCCCCTTAGGACTATCCGCAACCCCGGTAGGTACACCTCTACCTAACCCTTCGGGGATTACAGGCGTGATGTTTCATGTTATGCTATGTTAATTTTTAAGAAAGCCTAGGTTTTCGCAATGACAAGTTATGTTAAGACATAATTATATTATTATCTATATGGTTGAATTATTATTTCATAGGCGTCAACTACTGGTGTAGCTGTCACTGTCAAATAAAATAATTTGGTCATATTTATTTATTGCACAACACATTTTTATTATCATTTTATTTATTTATTGCATTTATTTATTTATTGTACAATTCAATCAATCAGCCTAGTCTTTTTCCAACTATGTTGAGGTCACCTTCCAGTCTAACTAAATGCAGCGGAATACCAGTATTTTACATGGAGTGACTGCCTACCTGACCTCCACAGCCCAGTAAGTAAGTACCTAAGTAACACGCTTATTAAGCCTGGACTGGTTGTCAGATTTTTTAACGACACCCAAAGAACTAGGAATGACAGCCGCGACCCACGGCATAACGTGCTTTCCGAGCATGGAGCGATGATACCGTGGCCCCTGGCAACGTACAGGCAACTGAACACAACTGAAGGAACACGGGTGGGTTTTAGTTAGTAAGTGTCTGATACGCCCTCCCGCTCCGCCCAGAGCAGGAGAAGTGATTTGATGATTTCCCACCCAAAGAAAAAGGCGTGGAGCGATATGTAAAGGATGGTCACCCATCCACGAACTGATCGCGACAAGCGTAGCTTAACCTTCGATCAACCCGTGCGGCTGTTATCATTTAGCCACGAGAATATTTGTACAATTAAATTAACTAAACGATCACTATTACCAATAATATGACCATTTTGTTTATCAAAGTGACATTAGACTGTTAGTTTTCTCAAGCGAATAATAATTCGAGCATGGTGAGAATTGTAAAATAAATTACGAGTAATCCAGATCTCCACACGCTATTAGCGCCATAGTACATGGTGAGCGAATCTAGAAACAAACGACACTGTAAACGCTTATGATAGCCAGTTGCATGTTCACGCGCATAGCTGTATTACACCGATTGTAGTTTCTATGTCGTTGTATAGATGGCAGCACCATCCATCGAGTAAGCATACTAATCCCCGAAAAGGTAGGTACAATTGCATGGTATGGTCTATTTATAACCTTATTTTCAATTGATGTTATTTCTTATTTATGTAAGTGTAAATAAAGCTGATTTTAGTCTGATTAGTACTGTTGAAAAAATCATAAAAAATATGAAGTTTTTGAAGCCGGACGGCAAAATTCCGTGTAGTGCACAAACGCCTTTACTCTATGAAATCCCAATAAAACTGTCCGGCCGAATGGAGCGCTGGTGTTCAGAATAGAACCTTGATGGAAATGATTTATACAAGTGTATAGTAGGAGTCCATATACTCGGAAAAGAGGAAGACCTGTAACTAGTTGGGTGGACGACATCACACGAGTCGCAGGCAAAAACTGGCTGACAGAAGCCAAAGACCGAGACCGATGGTGTTCTCTGGAGGAGGTCTTCACTCTCTCCTGAGTCCTGAGGGGTTCAAGCATGCTTTTTTAAATTTGCATTTTTATTAAATAATAAATAATTCATCAATTATTATTACAATTACCTACTCAAATTTAATTTTTACCTCTTTAAATATTATTATTATATTTTTAGGGTTCCGTAGCCAAATGGCAAAAAACGGAACCCTTATAGTTTCGTCATGTCTGTCTGTCTGTCCATCCGTATGTCACAGCCACTTTTTTTTGAAACTATAAGAACTATACTATTGAAACTTGGTAAGTAGTTGTATTCTGTAAACCTCATTAAGATTTTCACACAAAAATAGAAAAAAAAACAATAAATTTTGGGGGTTCCCTATACTTCGAACAGAAACTAAAAAAAAATTTTTCATTAAACCCATACGTGTGGGGTATTTATAGATAGGTGTTCAAAAATGATATAGAGGTTTCTACTTAATTATAATTTTTCTCTAAACTGAATAGTTTACGCGAGAGACACTTACAAAGTGGTAAAATGTGTGTCCCCCTCCCTGAAACTTCTAAAAAAAGAGAATGATAAAACTAAAAAAATATATGATGTACCATGTAAACTTCCACCGAAAATTGGTTTGAACGAGATCTAGTAAGTAGTTTTTTTGAATACGTCATAAATCGTAAACCGCAATTTACCTTTAACGAACTACAAGAACTTTTATATTATTATTATTATTTTTAGATTTTAACTATTCTCGGGACCATGGGGTCCCGGTCCTTTAGAAGGCGTACGAGGGGCCGAAGCCAACTCGCAGAGGCCCCTTAGACAATTTTAAATGGAATGAGGCACCAACCGACGATTATCCCTGTATGCACTATGCAAGTGCACCCAAGGACAATCCCCGGTTGGTTCAGGACTATTGCAGAAAATGGAAACAAAAAACATTTGGCTATGGGTTTGGGTGGCTAGTGGTTTGGTTACCTAGAACTATGGAAGGTCTATGTCCCCTGCCTGATCAATGTTATGGTATACACGGATAAAATGGCAGGGGGTGACTTGCACACTCAATAATGGGCCCCCGAAAACTGTTGCTAGCACATAGTGACGTAGCAACAAGGGGGCAACATGTCCTGAGGTGCTTGAGGAGTGGAGCGGTATTCCACGGCTTTCAGAACAATCCCAGAGCCCGGAAGATGGTCAAGATCCCTACGAGCACTTACTGGAATACTTCCTTCCTCCGAGCACGTTTGCTCTTGCGAATCTCCACTCAAGCCAGCCAATTAAGGCAAGAATGAGGTGGGAGCTTTGTTCCTCGTCAGTGTTCACCCCAGCCGGCCAATAAAGGCAAGCCAGAGATGAGGAACAAGATTTCTCCCGGGAGATAGGGTCCGTGGGGTCGCTACTGCCCAACAGCTCGCCACATGCTGCCCTGCGGGTTTCTGTATCTCTCTTGGTCTGGCTCCTTATCCTAGACCTGTTCCGGCAGAGTAAACTCTACCGGCACAGACCTAGGGTTCGGAGCACGCAAGCCCCACCACGACGTCAACGTAGAGATACGGCGGTGGGGTTATTATTATTATTATTATATTCTTTATTATCAGATAACAAGATCCAGCGTGTTAGTAAACAATAATTAACTTATTACTAGTGTTAGTAGTTAAAATAAATTTGAGAAGAATACAGCTTATAGAGTATTGTGAAAAGGACATCCCCAGGTTAACGTTTAGTGATTATCCTTTTCACAAAACTTTTAATAATCGGAGAGTCAATAGTCTCCGCCATAGTTTTTAGTATGCTGTTGCCACTAGCCCGTAACCTTGATAACAGCGACGCGGTTTTCTTGCGAATGACGGCGTGGAAGCCGTCAGTTCGGTTTTGCGCAAACATGGTAGACGCGCTGCACCACCGTGGTAGTCCCAACAGCATCCTAAAAATGTTATTATATTGTACGCGTAGGTCATCCAGCGTTCTTTTGGTATAGTTGACCCAAAGATTCCCCGTGTAAAAGCACTGGCAATATGCCTTAAAAAGTGTTATTTTTACTAGCTTGCTACACCGAGCGAATCTTCGGGCCAACATGTTACCTCGGACCGCCAATGCCCTACGCTCCCTTTCAATATCAATATTGTCCTTAAGGTCGTCAGTGAGAAAATGCCCTAGATATTTGAATTTTGTCACTCTTTTGATGTTCAAGCCGTTTAGGGTAATATCAGGTATAGTATCTGGGCATTCACCTCCGGCCCTAAAGACAATGTATTCGCACTTTTTAGTGTTGTAAACAAGCCCGTGTGAGGCAGCATACGCCTGACAGACCCTCAGCATCTCATTCATGGCACCTGCCGTTGGCGCTAGCAACGCCATGTCGTCAGCGTAGCTAATACTATTGATTTTTACACCATGCACGCTACATCCGACCCGCATATTGCTGAGTTCCACGATTAGGTTATTTACATATGTGCTAAATAGCCTAGGAGATGTCAGGCCACCCTGTCTCACACCACATTCTAACCTATATGTCTCAGAGAGTGCATTAGACCACTTAACTACATTTTCCTGGTTCCCGTACCAATACTGTAAGATCCTGAGGACTCCTGTCGGTACACCCCTATCCTCCAGCTCTCTCCAGAGTACATCATAATTTACCAGATCGAAGGCTCTGGAGAGATCCAGAAAACAGGCATATACCGGCGTTCTACGATCAGTGTAATACTGGACGATTATGTTACTTGCTGCTACGGAACCCTTCATGGGCGAGTCCGACTCGCACTTGGCCGCTTTTTTAATTTTAATTACAATTGGAATCTAAAAACAAATTAAAAGATGTAACGGAAATTACTAATTAATTATTACAAAACGATAATAACAAATATAACAATTTTTTTATCATTACACTATATTAAATACATAATTATTACTTGTAAAAATGTGCAACCAAATTGATAAAAATGTACCTATAAAATTTAAATATTTTTCCAATGTTTGAAATAAAAGGGTTTTTTTTTTATAGTAGGAATCGATTAATGGCACAATTTGAAAAAAGAACACACAAATCAAAATAATGAATCAAAATCCGTTCTTCATGCTTTCACACAAGAAATATTTATGTCAAATGTTGGCAAATAATCGCCAAACCGTATCACAACACCAAGGTAAATATTGACTTGCAAAGATCGTAGAAAGTGAAAAAGGAACGCACTATCATTATTGTTAGTAGTAAAACAATGTCATGTATGGTGTTAGAGAATGGTCAGTCGTGGAAGACGGAAGGGTTTAATTATGGTGGCAATGTCCCATAAAAACAAACATGATTGTGTCTGTGTTTGTCTAATTATTAGCGTAGGTCTGGTAGGTTATAATGTAAATGGTTTTGTGTAATTAAGAAGTCTTGAGTAATAAATAATATAATAATATATAGATTATAATTTTATAAATTATCGACTTCGGTTAACTGATAGTAATGCATTGGCGTACTTTTTATTATGTTTTTTATATGAATTTGCTGTGATTAGGAAAAAAAATTAAATGTAAATATGCAAATTAATAATTTAGTAAATATTTAATAAATAGTTATAGGTATGTGTATTGTGTTATTGGATATTGTTAATAGATACTTTCATGAATTCTTAATTACGAATTAGATTAACTATTATAAATACTGCTACCATAGACAGGATGCTGTTGGTGCTGCCCCGCACCCTACTAACCAACCAGGGATGCGCACCGCTTCCCGCAATAAGAGAGTAGCCTAAACGACTTACCCCCATCATCACCTCGCGCGATCAACTTGGAGCCATCAGAAAAGTGTCTCTCGCGGGAACTCTGTACGCAGCTCAAGACTCTCTGACCAACATACAGCCCAAAGCCTTCGTGAGGGAGCTTATTTGTAAGTATTCACAAAACAGAACTGAAAACTGCGCGTGAAGCACAAGAAAACCAATTTATTCACCATGAAAGTATTTTAAGAAAATAGGCGGCGGTATCCCTAAACCTGCTATTATTATTATTACCTACTTCTTTAACAACGAGTTTACCCATGCTCATCCATAACTTACGACCGTTCATACATAAATAGAAAGCCTTGTGATTTGAAACAAAGGGATGGCATATTGTGGAGTCTTCCTCATGGTCTTTGTATTCCATCTCAATTTCAAAAATACAGTAAATAAAATCGTAAAGTTGCCAACTTAACCACACCGGTGTAGGTCAGTGACCAATCAGAATTTATACGGCTGTCTATAGCCGGATCATTGTCTACTTGGCACAGATTTCGTTAACATCTTAATTGATCAGGCAAACCATGAAATATCGATGCGGACATGCTCAAGGTCAGGGTTGTAGTAAGTGCCAGATTTTAATACAGGTAAATGAATATAATGATAATGCAAAAGTAGAATATTTGCAGTAGTTTACTTTTTGTAGTAGGTATAACCTAGGAGCTTTTAGAGGAAGATTATTATCCTCTAAACTTTATATGCACAAATATGTTTGAAAATAGATAGTAAGTAATTAGCAAAATAGATAAAATATACGGTAGTAGGAAGAACTGGACATAAGGAATGCCAGTAGTATAGTACAGCAAGTATTGCTGCAATCTGGTAGTGTACAACGAGACTTTTCAACTGCATATCTATTTAAGGTCAGTAATCCACGGGCAGATGTCCAAAGATAGCGGTAAACACTTTCAATCAGGTGTGCCGCATACCATTGGTCTATTCACCCAAACTGCACCCTATGAGACCGAAATGGAAAACAATTCAATACTTTGGTTGAAAATACTTTAAGTCTACTTCAAGGTGATGCGGAAAAACAGTGCGTCGAAGGACTTGGGAAGCCCTTTAGCCGTGGAATAGTATTGGCTAGAAAGAAAAATGTGTTACAAAAACATAATCAAATATCGCCATCATCATCATTATCATTCGCTTGCCCTTATATATATTTGACGTAATACGAAAATATTATATAACAGTTTTAACAGAGATTGAAATAAAACATGCTATGCGTTGTAAAAGTCGGTAACAGGAAACCGTTTACGTTCAGTCTCTTGGGAGACAATGGGTTCACCGTCTCTTGTTTCTACAGGCTACGGGCTCTTGCAAAAGTTAATAGCCATTACGTTAGTTATGTTATGCGCAGTTTTATGTGGACATGCATGTTTTAAGTTGCTCTGTTCATGAGCTGGAAGTTACAACTATTTGTTTGCATACAATTTATGTTAGACTAACACAGATGAATGGATTACGGTACTGCATCTATATGGTTCCAAGTTCCAACCAAGTATCACTACTGACTGAACTCTATTTTTGGGTTTCCTGTGTGTCAAAAAGGGTATGATAAGAAACTGTAGGATCATCTTCCGGTGCTGTTATCTCTCGTATCTTACCGTTGTTTTATCAATAATTTGCCCATTATTATTAGTAGTGTGCCTCATTATTATTTCGTCACGTCACGACCTTATTGGGTTCGTTTATTTATGTATTGTTTTACTTCAATCGAGTCCAGTGAAGGTGAACTTTGAGTATTTAGGTTTTCTTTATATTCCAAAACGAAAATATAAAGTGCAGAAAGGCTAACTCGTAATACCATGTGGTAAGACGCATTTCGTATCTTAAGTAATAGTAAAATTAGGTTGACTGCTCAGCTATGAAAAACAGTTTATTCAAAAGAAACATGGGAAGGTACCACAATTTGAATAGACCTTGGCACCATGTTGTAACTTGATTACTTGTTTGCTGTTAAAATGGTTGCAAGTTACACATTTTATTAGATACCACGCTGGTTAAAATCTCGTTAGATTTCAGTTGAGATTGCACTTTACAATGTGCTGTTTAACGTGTGAATACTGACTTTTAAGATAGTCAAAAATCTTCGTGCCACATCTTTATTATAATTTTCATGTTGTACTGTCGCAGTATCCTTCAAAACCGAACATGGTAATTTATCTAGACAAGTTCTAAAGTTATGCAACTGTGAACTATTCACGCATTGCACTTCTATTAGCACACCACTATTGACCAGTTTTTAACAATGCACCGTCCAAAAAACCGGCGCACCTCTACGTTCCAAATGGCTACTTAATAATAACCCAAAAAAAAAGTAAATTGGCCTTTATTGATAGACAGTAGTACCGGGTACTAAGTTCCCTTAGTACCAAAACATTTCTCTGAATGCAACGGACCCCCTTTAGAACGTGACCTAGTAGACCTTTTCTCTCTCTCTAACAACATTGACCTCATATCTCCTATCTCACATCACGCATCTTAAGAAAAACCCCGTTACTTTTACCTGTGCAAAAAGGCTCTATCTGCGGAGGTGAAAAGACGGCGCCGACGAGCTGTTGCTGTCCCATTCTCGCGTGGAACCTTTTTTTTGTAAGTTAGAAAAGGAAAGGTGCAATAGTAATCCGGTACCGTAGACCGGTGGTGCAAGTTTTTGACAGTACGTATCAAAGTTAGCAGAGTAGTTGAGTTGGTGTATAGTGTATTTAGTTTCGTTAGTGTTATTTATTATTTATAAATGAAAATATGTAATATTGAGTGATTTGTGAAGTGCCTTGTGTTTATAGGAATTACTTTGATTAAGGTACGTGTTGAAATGTGTCAAATGTTGCAATAAGGCGTATTACACTGTGCTTTCTTTGCATAACATGTCAGTTAGTCATCAAGGTCAAAATAAATCTCATGTAGCCTGACCTTTAGGACACCGATAGATTTATAAACTGAATGAAATCAATAAAACATCAAACACTTGTATTGTTTAGTCTGACACTCAGAAAAACGATGATATCATATCATTTATGCACATAACAATATATTTTTTATCGACACAGCAGTTTCCTACTTAGTACAAAAATACATCTAAGTACCCACAAACAACTTAATATTTTAGTGCCTTCTCTTCCGGGTATATTGTTCTTTTGAATGAAACCTTCTTAATGTTTACGTATGCAAGTTTTCAACCATGGTTTTAGGAACAAGTTTAAAAGAATTTCCATGAAATATTATATTTTATATGTATTTCATGTAAAATGTGGCTTAGGTTGGTAGATAAAATGAAATCACCATGCTTGGACAAATGATTTAGATTTTTGATCTCATGCAGTAAGCAATTTATTTAATAATATTCAGCAGACCATTTAGGAGTCTAGTCTCCTTTAGGGTAAATAGAAATTAACCTTTACATATCAGTTTATTTATTTCAACCGAGACATCTAGGCAGTTCTTCGATCAAGGCAATGGAATTATGACTAAACGAACAAGTTCCAAACGGTACAATTTGTATGTCAGTGGCGCGGAGACATTTAGAATACTGACTCGTGGTATGTCAATATGTCACGAGAACCTTTATGCTATTTGGGTATAGACTTAATGCCGCAGCCTGCATAAATATGCAGGCTGCGGCATTAAGGGTGTGCATCCTAAAAGTTGGCAACGTCGTAAATATCTGCCAAATATTTACTTGTTTTCATTAATTTGGAAACATCACTGATATGGTAATAAGAAATGTGGGTAACTCTAGCGAACTAGAGTATTAATAATGAATCGCAATTGTATCATTGAATTTGATGTTGTACTTGTTTTAGGTGTAAAAAAGGCATTTGGAAACTTTTCAAATATCATAATCAATATCCTAGTTCGCTAGTTAGCCACGTTTTTATTTCCATACAGTCTTATTTCCAAATTAATAAAAACGGGTAAATATTTGACAGCTATTTACGACGCTGCCAACTTTTAGAATACACTCTCTTAATGAGGAACGATTCTTAAGGAACAGAACCTTTAATCGACAAAGTATCTACCTAATTAATATACTTATGTTAAAACAAATAAATGTAAATAAGCCTCCTAAAATGCGGTTACAAACGAATAAAGAATTTATAAATCTATAAATAAAAACAATTGACTTTTAAATAAGGACACAACGAAGTGTGTTTCTATTGGATGTTCAAGAAACCAGAGTTACCATTTACGGAACATCTAATTTAAAGCATTAAAAATCACATCTTCCTTTCTAGTTTTATTCAGACCTTGAATGGAATTTGTAAAGAACAATGACATTTTAGTTCGTATTTTTAATGCTCTGCTCTGCGCAATATCTCGGGCATTGCAGCATTGTTTACAATGTGATTGGTGCATTCGGCTGCTTAATAATGACAAGTATGACGATACTCAGTACATGGAAAGCATACTGACTTCATCTAATAATTTTAAAACATGAGTAATTTTTGAGGTGCAAACGTTTTTTCAAACCAATTTCATTTAAATTTAAATTGATATAGTTAGGTACCTTTGTGGACATATTGCGCCGACTTCAAATCAATTGGGATAAGGGCAAGAGAAGGATGATCCTTCTTGGAGAACATAACACAGATTTTTAGAGGTAGGTATGAGGAACAGGGTGTAAACTTCACTCATCCACCATAGAAAAGGGAGGATCCTCCAACCAGACGGGTGTTGTGTCTGGCGGGCAACTGCCCGTAAGTTGATTTCGGATAGTCTTATCTATGTTTTTTTGCTCGGTAAACTCTAACTCCGCGATGCAGGAATTGTGTGACGTCATATCCTTGCTGCGTAGTTAGTATGTAGCGGTGTAACCGCTACATCACTCCCCTCCGGAGACCGGAGGTCGATAGTGGGCCGAGTCTTGGATCTTGCGATGCTTCACAGTGCCAGCTGTGGTTCCAGTGAGTCGAAACCGGATGCCCCATAGTTCACGGTGAGTCGGAACTGTCTGCGGTGATTCCCCAGTGAGTCGGGGTGGCGCTGCGTCGTCATCCAGTGAGTCGGATGTGGTACAGCGCCGGGTAGTGGCTGACTGCTTGCGTCGACCAGGAGAGGGTAGAATAGGCTCTGCTTGTGAGACCGGCTGGAAGTGCAGGTACTGTGCCGAGGTTGCTGATTAGGCTGAGGGTGATGACCAGGAATGCGCGTTCGATGCATGCTGGTGGTCAGGATACCCATTGAAGCCGTGGGTGCTGGCTGGCTGTGTGACTCGCCTCACGAAAGCTTGCAGGAGTGATGATGATGACGTCACGCTGAGGTAGTTGCACGAAGGCTGCATTGACGTTCATTCTCGGGGTCACCAATTTGGGGGGTATGAGGAACAGGGTGTAAAGTTAACTCATCCACCATAGAAAAAGGAGGATCCTCCAACCAGACGGGTGTTGTGTCTGGCGGGCAACTGCCCATAAGTTGATTTGGGATAGTCTTATCTGTTTTTTTGCTCGGTAAACTCTAACTCCGCGATGCAGGAATTGTGTGACGTCATGTCTTTGCTGCGTAGTTAGTATGTAGCGGCGTAACCGCTACAGATTAAAAGGACATGGCATATATTTGAATACCCACCCCAACTATACTTGAAATTGTCAGTCATCAAACAAATGAACAATGAGTACTTAATATCAGATAGATGACAAATAACCTAGTAAATCATCTACCACTTGCTTCAAATACGGTGATGGAAAACATCGTGAGAAAACCGACATGCCTGAAAGACATTTTTTGACGGCATGTGAAGCCAAATCAGAAGCCCATTGGCGGCAAAAAAATCTCTGAAACCAGGTTAGTCAGTAACCACATGAAAAAGAAAGAAGATCTACGGCGACATTATTTTGATGCTCAAACTCGGACATGTAGTACTCGGGGTGGATCTGCTCTAAATCCATCCACATTCAACACAGCCAAGGGGAGTCTGTCATAGTTACCGAGTGACTCTCACCAAGGACCATTGAATCATTTTCTGCAGGAGAACCTGCACTGTTGTCGTGTTCTCTCTGTAATATGAATTATTTATCGTATTACATATTAAAAAAAATCGATTGCAGCTGTCATTTGGTCTATCAAATTATAAATCGAAGTTTACACAAGTGCCTATAACCTTATTTTATTCAAGTAAGTTAAAAATTTCAGTTCCAATAGATAGTGCTACGCCCACAGTAGAGGTTCTGTCCCTCATAAGGAAATGAAAGCGTGAAGATATAGGTAAACATGGAATTATATTACGGTCGAACCTCGAACCGGTCATTGGTACTAATGTGCATATTGATTTGGACCCGGCCAAGTGGTCAAATCATTAAAATATCATAACATCACGCCTGTATTCCCCTCAGGGTTAGGCAGAGTTGTACCCGTGTACCTATCTATATAGTACTCTTATATTTCGCCAGTTATGTTTAATTCCTATGTATTAGGGGGCGAGCCTATTGCCATCAACCGGGCACAAATCCAGACCCCGGGCTGCTACTGAGAACTGCCTGATGGAAAAACCCAATAACACTTTGCCCGACCCGGGAATCGGACCCATGTTCAGCAGTAACGCTTGCGAACATTAGAACAACGCGGCAGTCATGAGGTTATATAGGTATGGTAACCGTCATTCTCTGGCTCCAATGGAAAATGCATCTTTTGTTAATGGCCAGTAGGAACCTTCTTTTAAATCTCGCAAATTCGTCTCGTTCATTTGTTTTAACGAACCAGTAGGAATTATTACAAACCTTGAGATTCGAGCAAAACCACGCATAGGTAATCATAGCATCGCTTAGGTTTCATAATCATAGGTTCTTTTCGAAGAGGAATATAATATTTCCTTTAGAATGCCTATAGATGTACAACCTTTTAACCTCACGCTTGTAAAATAACGGTATCACCACACACCATCATATTCCCGGAATAACAGAGATAAGAGATTTTATGTTTTAAATGAAGACACGTCAATTTAGATAGGATCTGAGTATGTGGGAAAATATAGTGATTATGTATTAGGTTTTCCGTGTAAACGATAGTTAAGTGAAGGAAATGAGTTACTTAACACGATGAGCTAACAACTTGTAGTAGCTGAGGCTATACTTAGGCATGTTGGGAGGCTGCGTAAACTTGTTCCCATGCATTTACTAAGTTATGGTTGACTTGTAATGACAATGAGTCATCTGATATTTTTAAATACTTAGCTGGTTTTCTTAAAATTAGTAGGCAGAGACATACCTACCAGTTTTATGAACATTGTTCAGAAAAAGTTTTAGTTCGATCCTAATACAAAAATTATAAATAAGGCACAAATTACTTGCACATTTCCTCACAGAAAAACTCAGATCTTCAGACAAAGGAATAGCTATAATAACATTGCTCCCCCAACAGTAGTTTTTGAGACCAGCCTATTGTCACAAATCCAGACTCTGGACTGCTGCTGACAATTTCAGAAAACCTAATAACATTGTCTGTTGTTCCAAGAATCGAACCCAGCAGGACCCCACGCACAAACCTACGCAACAAGCAAACATCCGGTAGACGAAACCGTACAAAAACATCGGAACCTATCTTAGGGTTCGAAAGCTTCTTTTAAATCGCTCAATATTCTAGGTTAGACTCGGTAACGCAACGCTATTGTGTGCCGACCTCGTGTCACTGAACTAAGCACAATGCTCGTGAGAAACCACCATGATTGTTTAAGCTGTTGAGCTCCTTCATGCAATTGCTTTTTGTGGCAGAGGAACTTCGCTGTTAATTTCTTTGTCTAAATGTTTTGTTGTTTAGAGCTGTGTTGTTTGGTCTGATTTAATGGGATGAGCAAAAAAATTTGGCAAGCGATTTCAGTTTTGCGACCGGTTAGTGGAACAGCTTAGGTGCCGTTCGGTCAAGTGCCGTTGAAATCAGTGCTCTGAGTGGAATACTTCCGTTTTTTGATCAATCTTCGATTGTAGAAAACGAGATTGATGATTAAGTATTTGAAACTAAAACGATAATTTCAGCAGACTTAGTGGTAGTTGTATTTACGTATAGTAAGTATTGTGAAAGTACCGAGAAAATAAATTACTTAAATATACAAAAATATTGACTCTGCTTCCTCGACGTTTTTTCTGTTTATTTCCAAATCATTCTACAGGCAAATACAAAATAAAATGTAAAAACATAGTAGAGGTATCCACAGTTACATTTACAATTAAAATAATTATAATCATCTCTCTTTCCCAATAATTAATTATAAGTAGATCACTATCAAAACATAAAATAAATAAATCACGCACATAGATAGCACATTTACTTAGATAATAACTAATTTAACAAATTGGAGCAAACGACATGACTCGATCGAAACGTGACGTCAAACAATTGCAAGCGCAGCTCTTTTAAACAATGTCATTCTTAGTAATTATTTACATAAGATTTGATAAAAAAACATAACATGCTGTTGTAGATGTACATATTATACATATTCTGTATATTCGATTTTTACTTAAGTTCTACCTTGAAAGAAGAAGTTAGAGGTAGGTACCAACATCCGCAAAAAGTGTGCGAAGGAGACTCATATTCCTTCAAATTATTGGTTATCTATGGTTCTAGGACATGTCAGTTTCATCCCGATGTTTTCGTTCCCTTTTAGAAAATATCTACTTATCCTATTGTAAAAAGTGTAGCGTGAACTTACTCCAGTGAACCACTTACCCAACGCCAACAGTTTTGCGGTCAGACATTCTTGTATAAACACTTACATCAGTGCTTTGTTTTGCAATGGTAATCTTTGGGCGGTGGCTGGCCATTGCACTTGATTTTTGTAACAGGGTGTACAGTGGCCCATAGTGTACATTGTTTAACACCACGGTGATTCCCACTGGGTCTTGGAAGGTGAAGAGATAGGCAGCATCATCCATTTGTGTAAAATTAACATCATAACTGTCATGTCATCATTGAGTGCTTCGGGAGTTGCGCTTGCATACACTAGACAGTGTATGCAAGCGCAACTCCTGAAAAAAACACATAATGTCAGAAATCTTAAGTGAAGGTATTTCTTGGGTAGTACTCTAGTCAAAATTCCTTTTTTGAAGGTCCCAATGTCACTCAACCGCTCGACCATCGAGGTGATAACAATTAAAAATTCTATTGTATCTCGTTAGTGACAGTTGAACTTTCATTCAGAGAAATTCTCATTTGACAGTTCTATCAAATGGTCAAACATTGCAATTTGACGAATTTGACATAGTGTGTTTTGAATTTTTGATACACAAATATTTTCCTAACGGTATTTATATACTTATAGACCTACTCTGTATCCGATACAAGTCCGAGAAAAATCGGTGCCATTGTGACAAGTCGACTTCAGATCGGATATTGCATAATCGTTCTTACAAAACCTACTTCCTACAAATTGTTCGAAATATATTTCTCCATCCTCGAAATTGGAATAGTTCAAAAACACTCATAGAGTGATTATTCGGAAACTACTAACCAAGATTATATACACTAAGATACAACTATATTAGCAGTACATTATAAGTATTACAAACTAGTTAGAATGTCACAAGCTTGTGGCCAGTCGATTGAGAAATGAAACTAAAGCGACAGGTTGATATTGTTCAATAACTTGTTTTTATTTGAATATGTTTATGCTGTTATTAGAATATATAGACAAAATCTAACGATATATACATAAACTCACGCCTTCGTACCATGGGGGTAGACAGGAAAGTAAACACACTGTGACTATAATAATAAACCTTATTGTAGTCACTGTTGGACATAAATCTCTCCCTAGTTACACAAAACTTGATTTTCCGTCGATTTTTTGTGTAGGTACTGATGATGGTCTTCAGGTCGATGTCAAATGTAAAAATATTGTTGATATTATGTTAGATGAGTTGGGTGAGCCCAGCAGATAACCACGCCAAACGCGGAAGCATTGGCGTTGGCGTTCTAGGTCCTCAGAAGTGCAGGTGTATGGGACACTTCAATATAATGGGACATGGTTTTGTCAGGAGCAATAATCCCCCATTTCTCTAGATTGTACCTACTTGCAGCGGCCTACTTGGGTCCTCAATCAATTGATTGTTTTCCATATAGGCCACTGCAGGTCACTCCCGGGTAGCAGGTGCTCCTGGGGCTGGATGAAGATGGCTAGTGGCAGGTCATATTTTTCCAAAAAATGTATTCTTACCTTTAGAGGTTGGTCTTGGATGACCCCGATGTTGTTGGATCATCGTAGAGGGGCGTTCGGGAATCGGTTTTTTCCTTTTATTTCTCAAGCACGCATGCGAGTTCTCTTCATGCTACAGGTAGAGCGGTACCTTCCAACGCAACGGGTAGAGCTTGTTGAGCGGAATTGGTTTTAGACATCTCGACATAATTCGACACGTCTCGTTCAGGGTAATGTCGACTTGCTTTGCGTGAGAGAATCGTTACCACACTGGGCACGCGAATTCGCCGGCAGAGAACAACATCGGGTGCTGCATCCCAGTTGGTGGAAATACTGCGACGATTCAGGTTGTTTCGGGTCCCAACCTTTTGTTTTATTTTATAGCACTCAACTCATAGGTTAAGACTCTATCTTAGGTTACACCTAGATATGTAGGATTTTAAGAGCATTACGTATTCACCATTAAATCAGCAAGTTCATGACGATAGATCATTGTTTAGTACGGATACAATAGGTTTAAACAGAAACATCCATACCTCAATAACGACTTGTCACAGTTCATCACAATTGTCACTAAACGAGCTAAACTATGTATCCTCTTGCTGATCCCAAAACTGTTAGCCGATATATCCTTATACCGGTGTTAGGTAAATGTCAGTCCGCTATTGTGCAACGCACTAGTTGTTGTAATACAAAATAACGTAGTCAATAGTGTTATGAATGTTAAGTCAGTATTTTTAATTACAAACGTATAATATTATGAATGGTTATGAGTCTTCACGCACGAGGAAAGAAGACCTCGAAAAACATTCGGCTTGTTTATATTTTGACAGTACGCTCTTGAATTCTGTACCATACACCTAATGTACTGTTATTATAGGAACTCCTAAAATATTTAGTTACTGAGGAAACTGTAAAGGGCAAATTTTTCACGCACAAATTGTCAAACGATTAGGATTTAGAGAGGATAGGAGTATTTCAATCGTAGAAGTTTTTAAGAGTTTTGCGATGAGTTTTAGTAGTTGTTTATCATTCAATAATCATAAAAATGATGAGTCAGTCGCCGCGCTATAATTATACTCGTAGTCTAAAGTTAAGCGCGCTGACTTGGCCCCAATGCCTAAACATGTACAGGTGGGCTACAATTTACAATTATAAAGATTTTATTTACATCTGAATTTAACTCCTATAATATTTCCATTCAAATTTCCAGAATGGCCGAAATAATATTCCAGCGTCGAAAGATCCCAACAGTGATATCAGACCCAAACCCGCTGATAATCCTGCTGATACTCTCGCTGCTTCAAGCATGTTGGAGTCAGGTCATCAACAGGGCGCCTCACTTCGTCCCACAGATCGGGGATATGTCGCAGTTCACTCTGTCTGAAGACACGCCTGTTGGTACACCGGTTTATCATCTAAAAGGTAAGGTACCTTTTTTTTGTACTCTACCGTGTAGTTCTATGGTCTATTTCCAGCAGTGGATGACTATCGGCTGAAATGATGATGACAATGATAAAGTTATTTAAAAAATACCATAGACTACGTATTTAGTAACCTAATCCAGGAGATAAGCGTTAAACGGGTTAAATTAGTTAATGTACGTCATCTATTGTATTTTATAATAGATTTCCGCAAAGTCACGCCTGATTCAATTAAACTATCGATAAAGTTATTAAAAATATCGTCATTTAAAATTAAGAAAAATTTGCGGAAGCTCGTTTTTCAACCTAAATATTTTATTAGGCTTGGGAATTAGACGGACGGCAGTATCAAATAATGGTATATCAAAATAAACATCATACAAGTTTATTTTGATACACCAATTTTATTTTATTTTAATAAGGTGAACCTTATCATTTTTTTCCTGGTGTTACATATAATTGTCATGAAATTGATGATTCCATTACAGTGACAAGTTCACACAGTTTAGGTAAACCTATAAGGTGAGCTAAAACAACATAGCCCCACATGGTCTTCTTTCATAATGGTTGATATTAACAATTCTGACATTTCTATTCCAGGTGTGGACCCAGAAAATGGTCCACTTCGGTACTCCATATCTGGGCAGTACTTCTCAGTAGATTCGCTGACTGGTGTCGTGACCCTTGCCAAGACTCTAGACAGGGAGGAGCAGAACGCCTTGGAAGTTATCATCAGTATTACTGGTAACGTCGAAATAAATACCTTACTTCTACTGAATTTCGCTTATATTTTACAGAATATCATATTTACAATTCTCATGCATGTTTGCACTAAATACATGGCCTAAAATAATACAAACAAAATAGTAGTAGATTATTATTTTATTTTACATATATTTAACCGCGAAGTATAGCAGAAAAAAAGGGGACGCTTCTTACCAGAAGTGGGTGATTCCGGGCTGAAATGATGATGACACATTTACGCCTTTGTGCAAGTTTCAGAATGTGACCGATTCTGAAAGTTGCATAAAGACGTAAAAATAGGCGTTCGAATTAATGAAAGTTCATTTCCCAGTTCAACCATTTTCTACTAACTACAGTTCTCTTATTATCAATACCTTGCTAATATTGCTAATTATTTCCGTCCGTTCCTTTGCTGCGTAACGGTTTTAACGATCTTTTTCTGGGTTACCAAAACGTTTGTCTTGGTTTCGTAACAGGTGATTACGGAATTGATAAGAGAAAAAGTATGTTATAATATTATTGACTTCGAAAACGTACTCGGAAATCAATCCTTTTACAGATGAAGTAATAGCAAATGTACGGAATACCCAAAAGAAAAAGCACCTTGTTGTTATAATATCATTATCGAAAAGTTGGAAAACATTTCATTTACAGATGAAGGCATAGCGAACACAGAGCCGAACACAGTGTCGTTGAGGCGTGTCATCCCAGTAAAGGACGTCAATGATAACCCGCCTATCTTTCATAACAGACCTTATATTGTAAACATTAGTGAAGCCACTGCTGTTGGTACTGAGATTGAGGTACGTACCCATAAAATTTTATACTTATGATATTTATGGGAAATAAGATGAAATAAGGAGGCAATAAGATGGACAAAACAGTATTAAAATAATAAAAAGCGATAAAATATGGTTTTTACAAAATACACAATTTGCGTGTGAAAGAAATACAAAAAAATAATGGTACAAAACAAAAAACTGTGAAGTCATTGTCGAAACTATTATAATGTTAAGCATCATAAAAAACATTGTGCAATTTGAGCAGTAATAAGGTACTGGCATGATTTTTTTTGTAACCTGTGTTAATTGATGAATTTCAGGTGAACCCAAAGATAACAGTAACAGATCGTGATGAAGGCGAGAACGCGAGGATACGAGTCATATGTTCTACCAAAGAGAAAGGAAGCGACTCTGAAGCTTGCGCCACATTTAGAGTTGAAACAGATATGGTAAGTAAACAATAATAAGTAAAATACATATAACTATGCCTTTGAAATAAAAGTCTTTATTAAAATATCTAGTGCAGATAAAAATTTGGTCGCAAAAAATAGATGGGCCTGCAAAGGAAGGACCTTTGTATGAAGTATTTATGACTTTGCTAAAAGATACTATTGTTAACCGGCATTTATGAATTTCAGATAACACCAAACGAATATCAAGTACGACTTTTCCTGAACCAACCTCTGGATTTTGAGAGCAGATCAGCATACGTGATAAGTTTAGAAGCTACTGATTCATCAGATAGGCCGCTCAGAGCACTAGCCAGTGTCGCAGCAGCAATATGGGATGTGCAGGATCAACCACCAGTGTTTCTCAATGCGCCATTTTCAGCTACAGTGCCAGAAAATACAGCACCAGTATGTATTATGGCAATTCTTAAAATTTTACAAAATCGTCATTATTTAGGGACTGAATACAATAATCTAAATACAATATTAGATATGTTCATTATTTTGTTATTCTTACTAATATTATAAAATATGTGAAAGTGAGTTTGTTTCGCTTTCACGCTTAAACGGCTGATCGGATTTGGATGAAATTTGGCACATGGGTAGACCATGACCTGGATTAGGACATAGAATATTTTTTATTCCAATATTCCCACGGGATGAAGACTTAAGTGGGTGAAACCGCGGGGCACAGCTAGTAACCTATAAAATGAGTATGACTAGTATTCATCGACCTACATCTGCATGCTTGATGTATTCTTTCGTTTTTATGTTATATTTTTTACTTAGAATAATCTGCATCATCAGTACCTACTCATCACCATTTATAATACTTCTATTTTTAAAACACTGCATTCAGTTACCAATCTTACATTATTATTTTCAGGACACAAGTATAATGGAGATCATAGCCAAAGATGGCGACACAGCCAACCCTCGACCAGTTCTGTTGACCCTCGAAGGTGACACTGAGCAGTACTTCAAGCTACTTCCCGACAGACCTTTGGGACGAGCTACACTGGTCGCATCCGACATTCCCATTGACAGGGAAAGTGATGTCGTGATGCAGAACGGAGGAGTTTACAGTTTTTTTGTCAAGGTATTCACGATTTATTGCAGTTACTTTTTATTTTGTAATAATAGCAGCAAAAATCTTTACATGCTATTTCATATTTGTTCATTTTTTATTTTTTTTATTGGCCCTGCACTAGTTATTTTTAGTAAACTGCAGCTAGCGACCCGCCCCTACTTTGCACAGTTTTTACGACTTGACAAAACATCGACATTTCTTAATTACCTTCCGCAATAAATTCTCTAATTGATGGTGAAAGCCGAATCAAACTCCGTTGTGTAGTTTATAAGAACAACGCGGGCACACAGACAGACACGAAAAGCGATTCGAATTCATTTATGTACAATACAGGGTCAAATCAAACTAGCTAGCAAAACTCCGCAGACGTGATGAATATCTAAACACGACAAAATAAAAATAAATTAAGTTTTTTTTCCTGTATGAGTTGAGAAATCATTTTTGTTTTGTTTTATATTTATATTTTGACTACAATGCGGTTGATGACCCACAAAAAATCATCAAATTAATTTATTTTTTGCTCTATCGGATTTAGCTAAATCGATACCCATCACGTCTGCGGAGTTTCGATACCTTATTTGACCCTGCAGATAATCTCTTTAAACATACATCATTGCCTAGTTGTATGCACCGCTAAGCATAAATAGGCTTTTTCTCTTAAGTGTCATGCTTCCTTGTTCTGTCTGCTTACATTATTTTTTTAATTTCAGGCAACAGAATTAATAAACAACGAAGTGCCATCAGATTTTACGGTGACAACTATAACTATAATTGTAACTGACGTTGATGATCACGTACCGGAATTCAACAAAGAAGAGTTTGATATATCAATACCCGAGAATATAGAGAATGGTAGTCCCATCCCTGGTCTGTCAATATACGTTGAAGACCACGATATAGGACAGAATAGTAAATACGATTTATCACTAAGAGATGTTTGGAATTCTGAAGACGTGTTTGCTATTAGTACAGATCACGGTGAAGGAAGAACCCCAATCAGTATAAAAGTGAAAGATTCTTCGAAATTAGATTACGAAGTAGACGATGCTGACAAACGCCTATTCAGTTTTGATATTGTAACATCTGCTAATGGAATAGAATTATCATCAGCACGAATCAATATAAAACTTCTGGATATAAATGACAACACTCCAATTTTCGAAGAACCTACGTATAAATTCAATATTCCTGAAAATGCTACTATTGGAACAAAAATTGGTGATGTATTTGCTACTGACAGAGACTACGGAATATTTGGTGAAATTGAATACACGTTGACTGGGTTTGGATCTAATATGTTCAAGACAGACAAAAACACAGGTGGTGTATATGTGCTTCAGATATTAGACTATGAAAAACAAAAAAGTTATAGCTTAACACTGTTTGCTAAAGATGGAGGTGGTAAAGGATCAACAGCAAGTATTTTTATTGAAGTGCTAGATGTTAATGATAATGCTCCATTATTCGAAGCAGCAGAGTACAGTAGAACTATAAGAGATGGGGCTACTAGTTTTGAACCACAGTTTGTTGTTCGAGTGAGTAATTTTATTTTAAAATGTATTCAAAATAGCGTTGAGCATATTTTGAGGTATAAACTTTGATGTTAATGATTTTATTATTCTCTAAATATTTCAGGCTACGGACGCAGATGGTCCCACACAAGGTGATGGTCAAATTAAATATTCATTGGAATCTGATAACAGCATAAGTCGCAAAGGGAATGTTTTCATCATAGATGAAGATACAGGAGAAATAAGTATTATCGAGAAGGTTGATAGCATGGACACTCCTCGAGGTCAATATGAATTAGTTGTTAGAGCTACTGACTATGGTAAGTTAATAAGGAAATCGAAATAAAAAATACCACAATATCAAGAATGAATAATAAATAATCTGTTAATAAATTTTCAGGAATCCCACCTCTTCATAACGAAACTCGAGTTTACATTCGAGTGGGCGTTCCTGGAAACCAGCGACCTACATTCAAGGGCAACTACCACCATTACAAGTACACCGTCTCTCAACATAGTCCTGAGACTACAGACGACTTTACCTTTGACTTAAATCCTATGAACTATAAAGCGAACATTAGGGAAGATGCTAAACCCGGTCAGAATGTGACTATGGTGGTGGCTAATGATCCTGATGGATTGGATGATTTGCTCACATATCATATTGTATCAGGATCTAGGGATAATTTTGTGATTAATAAAAAGTAAGCTGAATTTTTTATTCAATTCTACAATATCATGAAACTGTCGTAAGCTTTAGATGACTACGAACTTTGTTTTACTGCTATAATGCGTTTATCATTTTCTGTTCTTTTATTTCAGATCCGGCCTTATATCAGTATCTAATGATGCAAATTTAGACCGTGACATAAATCCAGACCGGTACGAAATCATCGTATCAGCAGTCGACAGTGGAATGCCTATACCAGAAACTGCTACCACTACAGTTTTTGTAACCATCCAAGATGTGAACGATAAGCCACCAAAATTCAACGTGACTGAATCAACAACACATATTTCGGAAAAAGCAAAGGTAGATGATATAGTAACGAGGGTTATTGCTTATGATACTGACGTCAATGCAAAATTACAGTACAGTATCATGCAGCTAAAAGCTCTTTCTAAAGCTGGTGTCCAACTAAAACCTAATTCACCATACGATTACAAACACATATTCCGCATCAATGAAGACACTGGAGAAATATTTGTCAACGGAACTTTGGATTACAGTATGGCATCGATAGTCATATTGACGATCAAAGTCGTTGACGTCAACGCTGAAATTAATAAAGAAAAACAATTTGCTATGATAGAACATACGATTTATATACAACCTTACGCTGATAAAAACCCACAATTCACCAATGCGGGCTGGACTAGTTCCAATCCTGTCATATATCATAAAATAAAAGAAGAACAACCTATTGGAAGTACTGTCGTCGTGTTAACAGCTGAAGACCCTGTATCTGGACATTTAGTATCAAGTTATAAGGTCATAAACGCAGAAACCGGTTTGCTTCAAGTAGATCCACTAAGTGGTCAAGTAGTTTTGACTAAACATTTGGATTATGAAGACCTTACGACCCCTAATTTGACAATAACTGTAAAAGCTGCAAGTAATGATGGTAGTAAGCATAGTATAGCTAAAATTATTATAGAAGTTATGAACATCAATGACAATCCACCAATTTTTGAAAAGGAGGTAATGTATTGTATTCTATGAAATTACAAAGTAAATAAACCTCTTTATTATAAAACTAAATTTTAACAAAAAAAAAAAAACTATTTATTTCAGTTCTACAAAGTAAGCGTTCTAGAATCAGTGAAATATCCAGAGCAGATTGTTATCGTCAAAGCGCACGATGCAGATGCTGTGTTGACTGAAGAAGATAAAGTCAAGGGTTATTCAGATATCAGATACACGTTAAGGGGCGAGAATTCTGATCTGTTCAAAATTGATAACGTTACTGGATCTATACAGGTAAAACTTCTTCATAATATTAAATTAAGTTATAACAAAGTATGGAAAATAAAGTGATGAATATTATGTAGTAAACAGTAGAATATTATATTATCAACATTTTAGGTTGCTGAAAATAAAACATTAGACAGAGAACGACAATCAGTTCTCAGGTTGGAGATTGAAGCAGCTGATACGCCAAGTGGTGGAGCTGACAAATTGAAGACTACCGCCACTATTCTTGTAGATGTCCTCGATGTTGATGATAACTCGCCTGAATTTGAGAAGAATGTGTACACCGGTAAGATATCACATCTTAAATACATAATGAAATAAAACATATTTCGCACCACCCTTTCTGACTAGTACAATCATGAAGCACTAATGATAAATCAAGATTTTGGCAAGTAAATCTTAGCATTTGATTTTTATTTTCAGCTGTTGTACCTGAAAATGTACCGATCGGTATAAGCGTCATTAACGTTACCGCAACAGACCCTGATGAAGGATTAGGCGGAGAAATCAAATACGACTTCTTGGACGAAGGAGAAGCCAATGGTAGGAATAAATATGAGATAAATGAGAACTACATACAAAAATGTAAAGGTATACAAATAAGAGATGAAATATAAGTAATCATTTGTTTCAGGCCTTTTCATAATAGACGCTATATCGGGCGAAATTAAAACCCGTAAGGATTTAACTGGTCGTGGTCGTACAGATCCTTACAGACTGTTGGTTGGCGCGACTGATGGTGGTGGACATTCTGGAGACACGTCATTATCTCTGTACATCGGTGACGTTAGCGCTAATGATGGCGTCCCAAGGTTTATTAGACCTGCCGCTGGAGAAATACTAAGTATTAGTGAGGTAATAAATTGACTTTTACTTAAATAACGAAAACAGCCATGATCCGACAGCCATATTCAAAATTAGAAATGCTTAATTTAAATACTTGAAAGTTAACATGGACGTTTTATTAAAAGAGAGTGAATTAAGCACTAATGATAGGACGCCATGATTCTGATTTCCAAGATCATTATTCGGTGTTTTTATTGTCTAATCATGTTGGCTACTTCATAGAATGCAACAATTGGATCCGCTGTATATCAAGTAGTGGCAAGCGATCCTGACGATCCGACTCAACCTTCTGGACAACTCTTCTACTCTATACAACCAAGCAACGCTGACGCAAAGATATTTTCAATCGGTAAGTGCACTTTGGAATCCTTATAAGAATTTAGACAGTTTCTTTCGTTGTCGTCGATGTTTATTTTTATTAAGATTTATATAAAATGTTTTTAAAATAAAAATTGTGTCCTCTTTCAGATCCTCATTCGGGTCAGATTACAACAAGGCACTCATTGGATAGGGAACGCAAAGCATCATACACTTTAGTGTTACTGGTGACAGATAGAGGACAGCCACCTCAGCAAAGCACCAGGATCGTCACCGTCAAAGTCACTGACGTTGATGACCATAAACCGCATTTCGGAAGAAACTCTGTAAGTAAATAAAGCAATATAGTTTTTAATGCTAATAAAATACGACAAATTAACACCAGACTTAAAAATTAACCCTTTTATTCTGAACTGAATAAAGCCTTTTAAATAAATAATTAATTACCAGCAACCTTCTTTCTCAGGATGATCCTCCGGTACTAATGACAGTCAAAGAAGAAGTCCCTATTGGCACAGTCATTGGGCAACTGGAAGCAATTGATGAGGATATCGATGAGAACGCTGCTGTAGACTATGCTATTACAGGTAAATAATCATTATCGTGATCACATATTCCCAGAAAACATTTTAATAATTAAATTGTTCTATAAGGTCCCATTAAAATAGATGGACAGACCACCAAAATAAGGACAATGGTAAAAATAATAATAAGAAAAACGCATTAGATACTTACAAGAAAAATAAATCAGCTAACGAAAATACACCAAAAATGTTGGTTACCAAATGCCATGTATTATTTTTGGTCAAAATAAAAACACTGTTTTTTGGCTTGGATATCTTTGTTTAGACGTACTGAACGCTGTGTTACAATTTGTCCATCTATTTTAATGGGACCTTGTATATAATAAACTATTTTGCGATTTGTGGCTTTTCCGGTGCACTAACCTCAACTGGTCCAGAAGTGTATTTTAATCCTTTTACGAAACTGCATCGATTGGCATCATAAAATAAATCATGGATAATTTACGTTTTTCTAGCCGACTGTACCATTACCGTTCCTAAAACAGTGAATGCAGATAACAATTACCTACTAAAAATGCTATGGACAGTCTTCTAAAAATGTTTTCCTATAGCTACAATGGTTACGTTTCAAAATTCCACGTTGAATAATAAAACTAATAAAAATAAACTATTTTTTTTTGCAGTGGGAAACGACTATGGCTTACTGAAATTGGAAAGAACGAATGATAGCAAGGCTTTGATAATTGCAGCAGCGAGACTGGACAGAGAAGCAGTGTCCAAACTATTGATCACAATCAAGTGCTTCAAGTATGGCACTAAACCAAGACTGACGAAATCCTATAATAGACTGGTAAGAAAATACATTGCAAACTTCGACAAAGTTC
The DNA here is from genome assembly GCA_948150665.1 of Conistra vaccinii. Classification (NCBI taxonomy): domain Eukaryota; kingdom Metazoa; phylum Arthropoda; class Insecta; order Lepidoptera; family Noctuidae; genus Conistra; species Conistra vaccinii. Next base: position 1,462,576 of record OX411321.1, read on the forward strand.
TTAATGATTACTGGTAAAAAAATACTGTAATTATTATCACACTTAGCAACAGACGATGCACTAATAACAACCTATGTGCAATTGAGCATGCAGTGATAACCAAGACCTGTAAGAAGATGAATTAAAGTACCTACATAGTAAAATATTATCAGTATTCAATAGTTTTTTCAGTATTACTCTTTCAAATGCCTTCGCCCATTCAGTCATCATTATTTAAATTTTGACGGATTATTAGCTATGAAAGTAAACCACATCATTAAACGCCCTTCTAAAAGTTTCCTAACCAAAGCTGACAAATTCTTTCCAGGACCCGTCAGAAATCCAAGTACTAATCAAAGTTCTAGATATAGACGACCATCTTCCTGAATTTGAGAGTGCCAACATGACAGTAGGAGTCAGACTGAACGTTCCTATAGATACACTGATAGCATCTTTCAAAGCTACTGATAAGGATCCTGATGCAAGACCTATACACTACAGCATTGTGAACATGAGCTTCGAGTCACCTATCAAGGGCAAATCGTTGAATAACATAACTGACGTGATTGTGTTGAATAATGTAACTGGAGACTTGAAGATCATGAAGAATTTGATACATTATGCTGATGGGATATTTAGGTAACTTTTCATACTTTACACTTTCTGTTTCTATGCTAGTCTGCTAATCATTTAAATAAAAGGTTCTAATTCATCTAATATTATCATTCATCGATAATAGTTTTTATTTAACTGATTCTGAAAAATCTACTGGCAATTAAATGTCTATGTTTTGTTGCGTGCAGCAGCATTGACAACGAACTTTGCATTATACAGAAAAAAAATTGAAAACTTATCAGCATGGAACCTCATAAATTATATCTAATATCTAAATTGCATTAATGAATTTTTTGGTTTCAGGTTGATAGTAAGAGCAAATAATACAAACGACCCAGAAAGATTCGGCGATATCTTAGTGGAGGTAATTACTTCATTTTCATTATCTGATCTAATCATATCATTGAAATAAGAGAACCGAATACAAAGAAACAGGTTTTTCCAGTAAAATCATACTACGTAATATACATAGCGTGAGTAACTTTATTATACTGTTGCATGAGTCATATTTGGCTATAGGCTCGCCTTTTAATTACATGGGACTAGCGAAATGTGGGTGTACCTAAGTAGGTACAGCCAAGTATATAATTATCTTCTTCAACTTTTAAATTGTTTCCTTCATCATGTCAGGACACATAATAGCTTTTAGAGCGACGGCAATGAGTAGATATAGAAAACTATATTTAATTATTTGGTAAAAAATATAGCATGGTGTCAAGGTGACACCATTTTAACGGCCTGGCCGTTTTATAATAAAATACTATCTGACCAGACAGATGTTGTCCTGTTTCCTAGAACTCGATAGAACGCCTCCTAAAAAGAAAAACACACAAAAAAAACCATCAAAATAAGTCCAACCGTTTATGAGCAGTTCAGTGACATACACACACACGTACAGAAGAATATATTCATTCTGTGATATTGATTATAACATACATAACATTATCAGCCTATTAATGTTCCCACTGCTGGGACACAGGCCTCCTCTCTGTGAGAGGGAGTGGGCTGTAATCTACCACGCGGGTCCAGTGCGGGTTGGTAGATGTCACATGTCATCGAATTTTTGGTTCCAAGACATGCCGGTTTCCTCACGATGTTTTCATTCACCGTTTTGAGAGCAGTGGTGATGAAATTATTTACACAAAGTAAAGCGCCTGCTTGGGTTCGAACCCACGACCCACAACTCGTAAATAGAGGCCGTTACCACTGGGCCACCACTGCTCTACCTTATTGATATCACGACGCAATAATACAATGGTGAGTCGGTAAAGTAGATTCTACCGTGCAATGAGTAGACAAAAATAGCCCTTAAGCCTTAAGGTGACGAACATACCTTGGCTGTGACTCTACACCCAGATTTCACATTTCTTCATCCCCTCCGGAAAATACAGGCGTGATCTTATGATATGTTTATTCTCCAGGTGGTAGTAGTGAGGGAACGCGACCTCCTCCGTCTGGTAATGCCAGGTGGAACAAGACAGAAGTATGGAGACCTTCGAGACAGGATGTCTGCTGCTCTAGCGCAGAAGGGACTAAGGATGCAGCTGCATGATGCGAACACCGCCTTCTATGCTAACCCTGGGTAAGATAATAATAACATTGACCGTAAATGAGTCACAGGTTTGATTCTATTTCGAATTTAAAACGTTGGTCACATGTAACGTATCTGAACTTAAGAAAATAAATGAATGTAGCTTTGTGGAGTTAAAAATGATAATCTAATCATTTAAATAAAAGAGATGATGAATAAAAAGATATATATAAATAAGCACTATAGCTACATAGGAAACACTATTTACAGGTTCGACAAGAACCCTAAATTAAGTTGTAGACAAACTTAAGTCATTATGTAAAATCCACAGTAAACAAAACACACGAAGTAACACATTATTAAGATCTTACCAAATATTGATTTACATATTTTGTGCAAGAACTTAATTGCTTGCTTAAATGTATCTGTTTTTATAATAATACTTAAACCAAGGTTAGGATTAGTGTAATTATAGTGCCTTCAGTCAGCCTCCAATAACAACAGTCCTTGAAATGTAAAAAATAATCGAATACTAAGCTCATAATTGCGTTTACGTTGTCTTTTGAATAATATCTACTTATAGTTTATTAAAATTAAACTCATTAGCACTCGTGATGACGTCTTGTGACGATATATTATATCCAAGTCAGATCTTTTTTTAATTCTTGTCCTCAATAATTATGTCTATGTATTTTAAATTCAAATGTTTAATCAATTCTATTGTTTACAGGCCATGCTTCCAATTCAGGAAAGTAGAATCCGGTGAAGCTTTAACACCAAAAGCCATGAAAGGAACTATTCGGGCTTTAGGCACAGAGTTTCAGGAGATTCTAGAAAACTTCAATGTACATAACATCACTAGCTGCGGCGTGTCTCGGACGAAACACTCGCCAGCGCAGCATGCATTGCTGGCTTTGGCTGGAATTCTGCCGTTTGCTGCCTTCATAGCTACCCTTGTATTGTGCTGTATGCATTCTAGTGGTACGTATTCTTTTATTTTTAAGAGTTAAGCTCCATTCGTCGCAAGATTCTTGCCTGCGGCATACAAAAAAATTGAAGCAACGAATGACTTGCTCTTATTGTTGCTTCAACTTATGGTATGACACAGACAATTAAATCACACCGTGTAAATCAGGCTTCAGGTTAACCTTTAGTACTGTCTAGTTGATTTATAAGAATGAAATATTGCAAGTAATTACCAGAGATAGAAAAGAAATAATATATTACTTGATACCTTTTGCTTTTGACTCCTTGGAAGTAGGAGAGATGTCATGATATTAAAATAAGTGACAAAAGCACGTTCCTAGGTGCATGACTGACCGAATTAAACACTACTACGAAATTTGACGGTCTGACACTTTGACCATTGACACGAGCCATGACTAGCAAAATTACTATTCAAATTCTTACATACTTAAATTATTGTTCAAATTACTGCAATACTTCAAAGCCTCGTCATTTATTAACGAAAAATCGTTTAATCTCTCGGTAAATACCTGGTTGAAGTGAGGTGAAGAGCTGGTTCATACTCTAGTAGAGAAAATATTTAGACAAATTATTGAGTGTTTGACTTCAGTTTGATTAGCATCTTTATGGAAAAACCATATCGTAATGCGGACGTCAATAACACAATGAGGGCCGTCATGTTTATGGAAATAAACATCTTAGATTCTCATTGGTCCAGTGAGTGGTTGCTAGTGCGACTGCTGAGCCTTGACTCAGTCTCCGAGTTGGGTAGTTTTTTTTGGTTTTGCCCAGTTAGCAGCCCAGAGTTTTAATTGTTATGACAATAGGCTCACCCGCTATTAGGTACATGGGAGTTACAGCTCCACCTTTGGATAACAAAGGCATGATGTTGTGTTATGTAAATCTCCTATATAAGGTCACATTAAAATAGATGGACAAACTTTTAGGTATCATTCAGACCACCAAAACAAGGTCAATAACGTAAAAAAAAATTATGAGAAAAACACATTCAATACTTACAAGAAAAATAAATCAGCTAACGAAAATACACCTAAAATGTTGGTTACCCAATGCCATTTTATTATTTTTGGTCAAAATAAAAACATTTTTTTTTTGCTTGAATATCTTTGGTTAGACGTACTGAACGCTGTGTTAAAATTTGTTCTTTTCTGTTTAAAACTTCGACTACCTTAATACAACATTGTGTATTTCCTCTTTCAGCCAAGAAAAGAGCTCGGGAGGCGCTGCTAATCACAAGGGAGCCTCCACAAGTAGCCGCCAGTAATATATCAGTGCCAACCAGGCTTTATGCTGAACCATTGTATACCACGTGACGAAGCAACCAGGGCTAATTACTAGGCGTTATTGAAATAAGTTAAAACCCGAAAAGTGGTTATTGTACCTACTCATCATTTTGAACCACAAAAAGACCAACCCTGATCGCGAAAAAATACAGCATTTTGTCAGGTTATCTTTAAAATACTACAGAAGTCAAAACTGTACATTGAATAAACAAAAGTAATTGCTACGAGGTGTTGGAACAAGTCTGATGTCGAAAATATATCTTTTAGAATTTTTTTCCGAATGTCTGGATTGGTGCAAAAACGGCTGAACGGATTTTGATTAAATTTGTCACACAGATAGTTTATAACCTGTGTTAACACATAGAGTACTTTTAATCCCGGAAGTAAGTTCCTGTAGGATATATTCCGACATCCACGCGGGTAAAGCCGCGGGCAAAACCTACTGTGAACATAAATGTATGGAACTGCAGTATTTTTTTTGCGATTTCTGGGTTGGTGCCGTAATACAAGATCCTTATTGATTAATGAAATATGACCAAACGGTCATTGAACTCATCATAATTCAGGTTTCGAGTCATTTCAATTACACCTTGTATACTGATTCTGCTCTGCTGAATTCAGCGCTTTGTCGGACTCTTAATCACCTATGTGAAGAACTTGAGACCATTAATTTACAGTGCGCTGAATTTGGAATTGTGTGATTATTATAGGGTGTGTGTTTGTATATTTGATTGTGGGTATGTTTTGTTTTATGAGTAAGTGTGCTGATTATGTTTGTGGGGTGAATCAGTGAGAGAGTGAGTGAGAGTGAAAGAGACGAGTGAGTGTGTGTTCGTGAGTATTTGTATAGCGTTGTCTTACTTGTTAGATTAATACAAAACTAAATCCAGCCAAGGATTATTATGAAAACTTTATGTAGGTACCTATCTCCAATACTTTGAATTGGTTTCCAAATAGTGCTTTGAGATCGATAGCTAAGACTGTTCATTCTAAAAGTTGGCAACGACGCTCACTAGCTGTCAAATTTTTACCAGTTTTGATTAATTTGGCAATATTGCTGTATGGAAATATGAAATATCGCAAACTAGTGAATTAAAATATTTGCAATTTATTATAACACTGAATTTGATATTGTAACCGTTTTAGGTGTAAAAAGAGCATTTGGAAAGCTTCCAAATACTTTTTTTACATCTATAACTGAATACACGGGAGTTACGATATTAATTATTGCACTTCAGAATCAGTATAAAATAAGCAAATTATAGCAAATTATAGTTTATTGAAATAAGCATCACTTTTGTACGTATGTTTCTATTCTTTCTTCTCATCTGTTTATATGTGTGTAAACAATTTAGTTCACTAGTTAGCGATATTTCATTTTCCATACAGTAATATTGCCAAATTAATCAAAACAGAGAAATATTTGACATCTATTTAGCGACGTTGTGCACTTTCACAATGCACGCTCTTAACAAAAATAAATGTATGTACTTATTAAAGTAATAATGAAAATTATGTTAATTAAAATAAATAATAATGGCGGGACCACGGATTCACGGACCGAAAAAAAACGTAATTAATTTTGATAGGTATTTAAGTATTATTCAAGAAATATGAATTGTAAATAAACTTGCAAAATCGTTTTGGCATGAAGATATTTAAATAATATATGAATAATAATATAGTGTACTATGTTTATAAATATTGCTTTTAAAGCTTTGTATGCTTAGCTTGTAAAATATTTTTTATGAAGATGTTGAAATCTTGAATTTAATATCTAATAATATTGCCAATAATAAAAGGTGCACATTATAAATAAAATATTGTAAAAACATATATTTAATTTTGTTGTTGCCATTAATGAAAAATAAACTTATATAATCGCCTAAATTGCCTGATATAAAATTATATTAAGTACAAATAATTATTTTAATGGAAGTTTTTATGTTATCAGCCATTTTGAAAATGAACAAAAAGTATTAATATAGAAAAATGTGTCATGACCATAATAATAGTGTGATAATATTTTATAGATTTTTTACGTAATCTAAGTCACAAATATTATCAAAATTGCTATCTATGATAAGAAAAACAAATAAATTATAAATACGTGAACAATGTATGTTGTGTGTTTTTTATAAATAAATTATTAGATTTTTACTTGGTAGTTGTTTTACTACTAACTAAAACAAAAAGTGATGTAGCTTTACCTATACATTAATAAAAACTATAAAGTTGGATGTCGTGGATTCTAAACATTCTATTGGCTATTGGTTTAATTAGTTACAACGGCATTACACTAATGACACGAAAAATTTATTAAAAAAATTTAAACACATGCATTCGGCTATTCTTGCCGTCTGTCTATAAAATCCCAGTGTTTTGTGAGAGCATCGTTCTTGAATACATGACATATGAAAGCTTACAAAATAGCACTATGTAGTTAATTGCTAACACGAGCATAATTACAGTGAGCGTGCTCGTAAACTATTTATTATATATTTTAAGGTAAACGATTTATGCTCTTTATTATAATCAAGTTATTTTTTATGTAAAGTTAATACTTTTTAAGATAGTGACTTATACTAACCACAAAATTAATTCCTTGAGGGTGCTTGAGGGTATAAAATAAGTTCTACCCCTTCTCCCATAAGTTAAATGTTAATTCACACAAGTGAAAAGGGATACGCATTTGGAATGTTTTTTATGGTAAACAAGTAATGCAAAGGAATATTAAATAGTTTACTAAAATTATGAAAAACATGGGCTTTACTGTGTACTTTTCTACAATGTTAAATAAAATTGAATATTCTCAAAAAAAATATCTTGACGCCTTTTTCACAAAGAATTTATAAGTGGCGTATGGTACATAGACTTGTACGAACTATTTTGTGCAACTTATGTATTTAATTAAAAATTAAGCAAAAATTATTTAAAATACCATTATTTTATTAATTAGTTACAACAGCATTACACTAATGACACTAAAAATTTAATTTAAAAAATTTTAACATATGCATTCGGCTATTCTTGCCGTCTGTCTATAAAATCCCAGTGTTTTGTGAGAGCATCGTTCTTGAATACATGACATAGGAAAGCTTACAAAGTAGCACTATGTAGTTAATTGCTAACACGAGCATAACTTAAGTGAGCGTGCTCGTTCATTGTAAGACAATTACAAAAGAATTGGCATAAACTATTACGTATTATAAATTATGTGCAGAATTAGATCCTGTCATGACCTACAAAATAGCACTTTGTAGGTAATTGCTAAAACGAGCATATTTTCAGTGAACATTCTCGTTCATTGTAAGACAATTATAAAAGAACTGGCATACTTTTATAAGAAAATAAACTATAATTATAAATTAATTGCTGAATTAGATCATGTCATGCGCGTGTAGGATAAATAGAAAATAGATTTTAATTATATGCATACCTTTATTACCTACATTATTATAATTATTCAGCCCTACATTGTAGAAATGCTACAATGTATTGCTGAATAATATTATAAGAAATATTACCGTGAACTAAGACTAAAATGATAGTGAAATAAAATCTGTCAAGTGCGAGTCGGACTCGCACACGAAGGGTTCCATACCATGTCGTACAAGATTTAACACTATGAATTTTTGTAATACTTTCGTAAAGGTAACAACAGAGGCGCTATAAAAAAACAAAGATTTGTAAAGAAATTGTCTAATTTTAATGAGAAAATGTTGTTGTGTTAAAATATAGGTGTAGGAGTATATTTCATTTATTTTAAGAGAAAAATATTAAGTTAACTTTATCCAGTAACATGCATTAACTAAAGTCAAAGTTATTTATTTGCTACTAACATAGTATTAGTAGGTATAAATAGGTATATATGGTAGGTAAGCAGGTAGATATGTAGTACCTACCTACCCTGGTAAGAAGGGTAGGGTAGGTAGGTAGGGTAGGTAATTAGGTAGAAATAGGTAATTAGGAAAGGTAGATGCGCCGTAGATAAGTACTTACTGCTAACCGTGCGAAGCCAGGCCGGGTAAAACTAGTTACTTATAAATAAAAGGATTTCTCTTGCTACATCAGACTATATTGTACAAAATAGAATGTAAGTAGTACGCCAAATTTTAATTATAACTGTGCGTTTGCACTGGCGAAACATTCACAACAAAACATGTTGGAATCTCTATTTTCTGTAAATTTTTCATACAATGTTTGACAGGAACTAGAGATTTCAACATGTTTTGTCGTGATGTTTCGCCAGTGCAAACGCACGGGTCAATACAGGTATTTATTTACGTTATTTTTGATAGTCATACAGAAATCTATTATTTCTTACTTATTATTTTTACACATCCCATCGGACTATGAGAGTGAGGGAAGAGAGAGTGCACTCGTGTCTGCGCACACACTTGTGCACTATAATATCTCCCGCGCCGAAGGCCAGTCTCCGTTGAGATTGGCCGCCATGACCGAATATTTTTACACCAATAATTTTTCTCATTATGAAATTGTATCCACAATGGTTTAAGCTAGGTAACTGAATAGTACACTGTATGTGCCAGCATTCATTTCAATGTTACTGAATATATTGTCTATTGGAGTGTAGTTTTAACACGAGGTACACACATCAACACCGTCTAGGGATACTTTGAAAAAAGTCGATAAAGTTCTTAAACTCAAAAAATACTGGCCGGTTTAACGGTTTTAAAATCTTGTGAAGAAAGTTTATTTTGTAGACCTTTTTGGATGATCGAAATTTAAATGATCGAAATAGTATATGCTGCCATGATAGTAGGTACTTACTAATTCCATGTCATTACTCCGACTATTAAATAGTTATCTGTGGAATTTATATCGCATAATATTAGCATGAAATACAAAATTATTACTTTAAGTTGCAGAAAATCGCTCATATTATATAAAATACGTTATGAATCGGCGTTTTTAGTATTTGTTGATTATAAACAGTATATGTTACATGATACACACAAGTTTCAAATTCCTAATTTGTTTAGTTGTTGAGATAGAGCTCGTACAAAAATGGTCTAAAACAGACAACTTCTACGGCCCCCTAATTCGTCATTTTTGAAGATAAAAACAAATAAAAATTATATTTATTCTCTTCTCGATGAGCTCTAGAAAATGATACCCCACATGCCAGGGTCAGATATTTTTTTTTTCAAAATTTAATTTTATTGTATGGCGACCCCCCTTTATTTTTTAATTTTATTATTTGTTGCTCTTGCGGCAATAGAAATGCTCAATCTGTGAAATTTTCAACTGCCTACCTATTACGGTTCATGAGATAGAGCTCGCTGACAGACAGACGGACAGCGGAGGCTTATGAATAGGGTTCCGTTTGTCACCCTTCGGGTACGGAACCCTAAAAAAAGGACATTATTTCGACTTCACTTGGTCATATAAATGTAAAAGAGACGAATCAAAAGATTATCACCAATCGGCACCCTAACTATGAAACGCAAACTCAATTTTAAATTGAAACCAATTGAAAAAGATTGCCAGTCCATTGCTTCGTAAGTTCGACAAAAAATATTAAGCAGATTCTTTTTGTCGAACTTATGAAGCAATGGACTGACAATCTTTTTCAATTGGTTTCAATTTAAAATTGAGTTTGCGTTTCGTAATTAGGGTGCGGTTTACGCGCACAACATGAGTAATTATATTTAACTTAATAAAATTAATTCGTTTTATTGACTGCCTCGCTGGTCTAGTGGTCGCAAGCGCTACTGCTGAACATGAGGTCCTGGGTTCTCCCAGATCGGGCAAAGTAATATTATTGGGCTTTACCATCTGGACATTTTCAGTAGCAGCCCGGGGTCTGAAATTTGTGTTCAATGGTGGCAATAGACATGTCATAACTGGCGAAATGTGGGTGTACTATGGGTAGAACTCTGCCTATCCCTTCGGGGAACACGGCGTGATGTTATGTAATCCGTTATATCAGAAGCACTTCTAACTTATCTGATGAAATGTGGTTGAAATATTACACTTCTGCCCCACTTTGGAAAATGAACATGCACATGAACATATTACTTAAAATAGGGGATAATATTTGTATCTTCAACTACATACTCGTATACAGGGTGGAATTTTTAAATGCCACCTGGAGAGAAAGTACTCTAAATACTGGAGATAGGAAATTTTACCCAATGGAAACATTCCTATATTTTTAGTAAGAATCAAATCTGCATTCAAAGATTTTCGAAAATTCTCTTCCCACACTCGTGAATCGAACCGGCTAAAATCCGAAAAAATAGCACCCTGTATTTTTATGGGTAAATTGGGTACATTTGATTCTAAACATATCCTCACAAAAAAAATCTAAACATTAATTATTGTTGGTTAATTAGGTATACAAGCATAAGTAATCTGATGGACCTTTGAGTAAAAGTGCTTTATAATCTTGTTCCATTGAATTTATAAATTAAGATTTTATGGTTTTCCTTTCATTTAGTTTATCATGTTTGTTAGAGAGATTAGACCCTTACCGATTGATGCCATAAAATTACAAGGTATTATTTTGTAGGATTTTATCCGGTTCGATTCCCGTGTGTCGTGAGCAAACTTTCGAGAATCTTTAAATGCACATGTGTTTCTTTAAAAAAATAAAGGATTGTTTCGTTTGAGTAAAATTTGCTATCTCCAGTATTAAGAGTACTTTCCCTCCAGGTGGCGTTCAAAAATTCCACCCTATACAGGATATCATTTAACCAGTAGACCAGCATTAACCAAGGACAATGAGCGTTAGACTACTTGCATAATTGCGTAACCATGATCCTGTTTAATTTTGACAGTTCAACAACATTCATTGCGTTATTTACGTCGCTGAGCAGATGTTTTTTTCAAAGATATGAAGCAATGGATTATCAATTTCCTTCAAAATGATTCAAATTATGATTGATCGTGGGCTACGCAATTAGGGTGCAGGTTCCCAGCACGAACAAGTCGGACACATGGTACCGATCGGGGTGGGTAAAACGTGGGTATAACAGCACCCCGATCGGTACCATGTGTGGGTAAAACAGTCCCATACTTTCTGTACGCTCGTACATCTAGAAACGGGCTGAAACTGGTCGGACTACACTTTTCTATAACGGGCACTCGTGGGTTGATCTGTACTTACGGCAATTCGGAACCGGGATACCTGTACCTTTGTGCAAGCACCCTTTTTCCAGACTCAGAGGCTACCTATCTCCGCTCCCTTAAGCACTCTTTTTCGGCTATATTTTTTCACAGAAATTAATTATTATAAATATAGTGAATATAAAAACTTCTATTAATGTTCCTGTTTAATTATTATTATCATAATAACATCACTACTTATAAAAATAAATTCATTATAAGTTTTTTATTTTTGTGACCTAATTATAACCACAGCTACATATCGAAGTACGATTTTGACCTCCAAATAATACAAAACCGTACCGTACCGTGACTAAAAATAAAGATTTTAATCGCAAATATAATTTGATTGCCTTCGGACCACAAAAACTTGATTAAACAAAGTTTGTCGGCGGAAAATCAACAGATAATTAGTCACACAACACGCTGGACTGAATCTGAGAATTTCTATGAACGTGTGGAAAACCAAAATAATAAATTACGTCATCTTATATCTGAGACGCTAAATTGATTATTGACAGTCTGATTTCGATCGGCATTGACACAAGAGCTATGTTCGGCATAATACTCTTAATAGCTCTAGTCATAATATTTACACTTGTTATTGGTATATATCAGAAGAATACAAATGCAGTATGCCTCTCAAGAAGAAGACTAGAAGGGAAAACAATACTAGTTACTGGAGGAACCGCGGGAATGGGCCTCGAAATAGCCACAGACCTCGCCCATCGGGGAGCTAGGGTGATCGTGGCGTGCCCCTTTGAAGACGAAGGCAACAGATCAAGGAAGCAAATAGTACAAGAAACGGAAAATGAAAACGTTGTATTCAAACTCCTAGACCTCGGATCTTTGAAATCTGTTCGGCAATTCGCAGCAGATATCCTGAAAATTGAAGACCGATTAGACGTTTTGATAAACAATGCCGGTATTGGGGTTCCCGGAGACTTCTTAACTGCCGATGGAATGAACTTCATAATGCAAGTGAACTACTACGGAGGATTTTTACTAACGCTTTTGCTTCTTCCACTTCTGAAGAAGACGGGCAAATCTGGTGAACGTAGCAGGATACTGTTGACAACGTCGGTCTTGCATAAGATTGGACGAGTGGATTTCGATAACCTGAACAAAACTGACTATTGGTACAGAATGCAGATCTATGCTAACAGCAAGCTGTGTCTCATACTGTTTGCAAATGAACTGTCAAAAAGATTGGAAGGTTCCAATGTTGTGGTGAATAATGTGGATCCGGGAGCAGTGGGAACGAGGATCTTTGATTCTGGGAACAAAGTGTTAGCATTTTTCTTAAAACTTCTGATTAATAGCATGTTTAAGACAACGTGGCAAGGAGCTCAAACGGCTTTGCATGTGGCGCTAGATAAGAAAGCTGGTGAAGTGAGTGGAGCGTACTTTAAGAACTGTGAACTTAGTAGGGCAGTGAAAAGGGCGTATTGTTACAAAACGGCCCAGATACTTTGGGAGGAATCTGTGAGATTGGTGCAGTTAACTGACGATGAGCTGAAACAGTGTTTTAAATCGTTATAATGTTGATTTAAACGGGAATTTAGCTGTAATTATTACAATATAGGTTAGTAATGTTTCATTTCTAAATTACAATATTATTATTCTCAAATAGTTGCTATATTTTAACTTTAAATTATATAGTTACGTACAAAATATGAGTCGCAGAAATGGTTATTAACATAAAGAAGCTAAGTTATAATACAAATACACAAAAGTGTGGTACATAATAAAAGTACTTAGTAATGGCGTTTTCTTATATTTCCCACCTACATACTATGTTCACCTTTAATGCTTGCTTAATGCTCTGTTTGCATTGTTCGACAAATAGGCAATTGTTCCGGGTGTGGTGGTAAGTAGGTACACATAGGTTTGTAAACACGCACACAACTCACAGGTGAAATCCTTGTGTTGGTCATTCCTCATTATATCAGACGAAAGAAGACTGGTGTTAAGAGGCCGTGCACGAAATCGACTGATTTTGATCAATTTTGTTCATTAGTTGTGAGAAAGGGAAAAAGAATTTAAACAAAACTATTTGTGTGATTTGAAAAGTCCAGTTCTTTGTTTTGCATGTTGTTGAAAGGAATTGTTCAAATAAGTTAAGCATTCATGGAAAAACACAAAATAATATTCGAAACAAGTTTTCCGAAAAATGACGCGAGATTGACATTATTTTGATCACTTTATTACAAGAAATTACTTTTGATTTTGAACATCTATACATAATAATATAATAAAATCGTAGCGAGGTCAAAACTGTACATTGAATATTTTTGAAAAAAAGTAATTGCTACGGGGTCTGGGATCGATTCTTATGCCGAAAATATAGTTTTTAGAATTTTTGTCTGTTTGTCTGTTTGTCTGTATGTATGTTCCAGCATCACGCAAATTCTACTGGACAGATTCTGTTACAATTTTGCATAGATATGGTATAAGTCTGGTTAAATGGTAGGGTATATACTATCACGCTCTTTGCTATGGGGGATAAGCAATATTACATTATGTTCGTATTCTTATCCGCAAAATTGTAAATGGGTGCGCCAAAAGGTTAGGATATTGCTAATTTTCAACAAAGCAAATAGCTAAGTGGCAGGACGATTGGTTTGTAAACCTGTGGTTATGAGTTCGAACCCCGATTATTGGTATTTTTTTTATTCATTTTTTTTTGTAATGCATTATAAGCATGTTTTTATTCTTTTTTTATTATTTTAAATTATATTTATATTGATGACAAGGATAAAATGAAGCCGAAAAATATTGAAAGAAAACCTAAAAACGACGCCGCTCGCCTTTGACAGTTTGCTTTTTTTATATAATTTTCACGAATTCCTTTTAGTTATTGCAATTTAAACCTTATGATTAACGTCATAACGGCGACAAGATAGGAATTCGTCGACAAATATTTTAAATAAGTTACTTGGTGTTCATATAGTACATAGAGTACTCGCAAGATAATTCTGCGCACGGCTCAAATCGGAACTAATCATTTACCGCCGTTTTTTCGTTTATGTAAGGTCAAATTAAGTAAAGAATTATAATTATATTAAATAATTAAGTTAAAGTCGACAGTCTTAGCAGGAGGCGTTCTGTAGTTTCTGCCTACCCTTATGGGAAGAAGGCGTGAGTTTATGTATGTATGTAAATTAAAGTCGCTGCGTGTGTACCTAGAATTATTTACCAGATGTTATAAAAATAGTAATGGGCCGATTTTTCCAACGCCAGATAAGTTTAACTTCTGAGGAATTATTTTGAATTACTGACAGTTTTTCCATTAAAAAAATCTGTTGTGGGAGGGAAATATTGGCATCATCTAGCCGAGGACTTTTTACGAACTTTGCGGCGCGTACTGAAGCTGACATTGAACAAAATGACGAACGCGTTCTAAACAGTTGTCTTGATTCACTTCAAGACGTGGTAATTTCCATAGGTGGCAATCCACTGATAGAGTATGGGTTTCCGGCTCCGCAATCATTGGGACATCAAGACCGTGGAAATCGGGAATTCGCCGCCGAAACTAATTACGATCCGGGCGCAATGAATACCATCGTGAATGACCACGTCTTTTTGTTCACCTCAGAGCAAAGGGATATTTTCAACACCGTTCTCCAAAGCGTTGGGCTCAGTCAGGGTAAAATGTTTTTCTTGGATGCTCCTAGCGGAACAGGACAAACATTTATTACCACAGGTATCCTTGCAGAGGTTAGGAGGCAAGGCAAGATTGCAATCGCAGTAGCGTCTTCCGGAATCGCTGCCACACTGCTTCCTGGTGGCATAACAGCGCACGCCATGTTTAAGATTCCCATCGATTTAGAAAGCAACGAAACGCCTGTTTGTGGGGTGTCACGCAACAGTGACAAGGGGCGCGTGCTTAGAGATTGCGCTTTCATCGTATGGGATGAATGTTAGTACATTCATCCCATACGACGAAAGCGCAATCTCTATGGCAAATAGGAAAGCAGTGGAAGCTGTAAACAGAACCCTGCAGGACATCCGCAGGAACCAAAACATGATGGTTGGTGTCACAATTCTTTTTAGTAGCGATTTCCGGCAAACACTACCTGTGGTGACGCGAGGAACTAGGGCTGACGAGGTGATTGTTCGCTGAAAAGGTCGACTCTATGGTCGCAAGTTCATAGACTGCGTTTGACCATCAACATGCGAGCTCGGCTTGGCGGGAATTCACATGCTCAAGAATTCTCCGATGTTCTTCTAAAAGTTGATGAAGGCACTCTGCCAGAGTAGAGCGGCCAGGTGGACCTACCAGAGACTCTTGGTAGAGTAGTTCCCAATTTAGAAGATCTGATTCGTCTGATGTACCGGGACATCAGTCAAATACCGTACCTACCAAGAGAATTCTTGGGTGTGTGAACGTGCCAATTTAACGCCCAAAAATGATCAACAGAATTCTCTCGCAAATCGAAGGCAGTGAAGTGATATACACCTCCATTAACACTGTTGTGGAGCAAAATGACGCCACACATTACCCCGTAGAATTTTTGAATTCGTTAACGGCAAGTGGACTTCGTGCGCACATAATCCAGCTGAAGGTCGGTGTCCCGATTATGCTCCTTCGGAACTTAACTCCGCCGAAGCTGTGTAACGGAACCCAGCTCAAAGTCATGTCTTTGCAGAGAAACATCATCGAGGCAGAAATTCTAACAGGTTGTGGCATTGGCGAGACAGTATTTATACTGCGTTTACCACTAATTCCCCACAATTACCCCTTCCAGTTTAAGCGCGTGCAGTTCCCTGTGAGCTTATGCTTTGCGATGACTATCAACAAGTCACAGGGGCAGACACTGAAGGTTTCGGGTGTCGACCTCAGGACAAGCTGCTTCTCACACGGACAACTGTACGTCGCTTGCTCCCGCGTCACCAGTCCTGACTCTATATATTTTAGCTGCTGAAAACAACACCATCGATGGAACGACGAAACTTTTGATCGACGAACGATAGCGCGACACAATTTTCCCTCGACAAACTAAAGCACGACAAACATTTCTATAATATTTTGTTGTTAATAGGAGATAAGAAAAAAAATTTAAGTACTAAGTACTTTCGATTATAAATGTCGATCAAAAGTTTCGTCGTGCCATCGTTTGTCGTGAACGTTCGTCGAGCTGATGTGCTGTCGCACCGCTGATGGTCGACCTATCGTACTGTCGCTCCAGCATTTGTCGCGCATTTGTTTGTCGCAACTTTGATACGGAGTCCTATAACCAAGTCTACAAACACACTTTGGTACCTACAAACCTATTAAAACAAAAATACGAAACAAATAGGAGATAATGTGCCAATAAGACGGTAAACCACAAGAATAATAAATAGACTGTAAAATTTGTGAACTTCGTTTTAAATACCGATGTTCTGTATTCATAAATAGTTTAAAATTACGATTTACGTGAGTTAGAATGTACGCTATGACGAATTAATTTAATGAGAATGCTCATAATACATATTAATTATTATGGAAAAACCTTATCACCATCTTAGTTATTATGGATATTACCTAACTCGAATCTAAATGCTTCTGTAATAAGCATTCAAATGTGTAGGTATAGATATCGCAGGCAATTTGTATGATTCCGCTGTTCACAAACGGCGTCTGTCGTCCATTTACAAACGATCGCAGTTATAAATAAAATATACTTACCGAAAGCAAAATGTTATTATTATTACTAGCTGCCCACCCCGGCTTCGCACGGGTAGCAGTAAGTACTTATTTACGGCGCACCTACCTACTCTGCCCTACCTACCTACCCTACACTGCCCGACCTACCTACCCTACCTACCTATCTACCCTACATACCTACCTTCCTATCTACCTACCCTGCCCTATCTACATACCCTACCCGGCCCGACCTACCTACCTACCTACCCTGCCTTACCTACCCTACACTGCCCGACCTACCTACCTACCCTACCTACCTATCTACCCTACACTGCCCGACCTACCTACCTACCCTACCTACCCATCTACCCTACCTACCTACCTTCCCCTATCTTCCTATCTACCTACCCTGCCCTATCGACCTACCTTACCTACCTACCTACCTACCTACCTACCTTACACCCTACCTTCACCTACCTATCCTAAGAACCTTCTCCTTACAATAACGAAAAAAGAATTAGTGAAATCGGTCCAGCCGTTCACGCGTGTTCAAATAGGGATTCATTTTAGGCCCAAAACTTTAGTGAGTGAGACAGAGAAAGCTTATTGTGAGAGAACGACAGGAGACCGGCTTCGTTCTCATCCTTACTCTGTGCTGTTTACGGGATGAGAAGTGACACTGGTAGACGCCTGACGGGAATAACTGATCGAGTAGAGAGAATAGAAAATTATTAAAGTACTAATATCGCTATTAAAAAATAGGGGTTGGTGGTAGAAGAGCGAAAATTAAGGGTTGTATGTATTTTTTAAACCAAATCATAAAAAAAATTACAATAAAAAAAATTGTCCAAAAAAAGAAAAAAGAACTTGGGGTGGACCACCCTTATCACTTAGGGGTACGAAAAATAGTTTACATCCTATTCTCATACCTACCTAATATACACAAAACATTTCATAAAAATCGGTCAAGCCGTTTCGGAGGAGTTTGGCAACAAACACCGTGACACGAGAATTTTATATATTAGACTAGCTGCCCTCCCCGGCTTCGCACGGGTAGCAGTAAGTACTTATCTACGGCGCACTCACCTACTCTGCCCTACCTACCTACCCTGCCCTAACTACCTACCCTACACTGCCTGACCTACCTACCTACCCTACCCTACCTCCCTACCCTACCCTGCCCGAACTACCTACCTACCCTACCTACCTACCCTACCTACCTACCCTACCTACCTACCCTACCTACCTACCCTACCTACCTACCCTACCTACCTACCCTACCTACCTACCCTACCTACCTACCTATCTATCTACCTACCCTGCCCTATCTACCTACCCTACCCGGCCCGACCTACCTACCTACCCTGCCCTACCTACCCTACACTGCCCGACCTACCTACCTACCCTACCTACCTATCTACCCTACACTGCCCGACCTACCTACCTACCCTACCTACTTTCCTTCCCCTATCTTCCTATCTACCTATCCTATCCTGCCCTACCTACCTACCCTACCTACCTACATACCTACCTACCTACATTACACCCTACCTTCACCTACCTATCCTAAGATCCTTCTCCTTACAATAACGAAAAAAGAATTAGTGAAATCGGTCCAGCCGTTCACGCGTGTTCAAATAGGGATTCATTTTAGGCCCTAACTTTAGTTAGTGAGAGAGAGACAGCTTATTGTGTGAGAACGACAGGAGACCGGCTTCGTTCTCATCCTTACTCTGTGCTGTTTACGGGATAAGAAGTGACACTGGTAGACGCCTGACGGGAATTACTGATCGAGTGGTAACTGATCAATTTATTATCGACCGCCAAGAGTAGAAAATTATTAAAGTACTAATATCGCTATTAAAAAATAGGGGTTGATGGTAGAAGGGTGAAAATTTAGGGTTGTATGTACTTTTTAGTGCCAAATCATAAAAAAATTACAATAAAAAAAATAGTCCAAAAAAAGAAAAAAAAAAAACTTGGGGTGGACCACCTTTATCACTTAGGGGTACGAAAAATAGTTTACATCCTATTCTCATACCTACCTAATATACACAAAAAATTTCATAAAAATCGGTCAAGCCGTTTCGGAGGAGTTTGGCAACAAACACCGTGACACGAGAATTTTATATATTAGATTACGTATATAAACCGACAAATCTTGTGAACTGGTATCAAACTTTCTTGCGACATAACGCACCTTGTGCTAATACTAAATGGCCTGCTTAGCTGCAACTGGCTGCAAGCAACTTGGAAGTATCGCTCGCCGGGCGCTGCCGCGACATCGGTCGCTGCGCTCGCGCGTGGTTGGTCACAGTTCTAACCTAAACCATTTACCCAGTACACAATTTCTGCTAGTTTATAATCGGACGAATCATACAATCTGCTGACTGATATACAAAGAAATCTGCTTGGTTTTCATGCCGCCGGGACACCTTAACTTTGTCCGCTTACTGAGCTGGCTCAAACCGGTTTGCACTCGAGCGGGTGCTGGTGCACGCCCCGCGCGCCTAGTCGGTGACAGGTCACGCACACATAGCTAGTGCGTTTCTTTTTTTTTCTAAGTATAGTTTTCAATGTTTTCTTTTTGTGTGGCGTGTGATAGCTGACATAATATGGCAAATAATTTAATTACTTTCCATTATATTAGATAGAATCAAGTTCTTCTAAGGCAATTTACATATTATGCAACGGCACCGCCGCCGCCGCGGTGCCGCTGTATTATAGTCACCCTTGGATGTGTATGAGCTTTTGCACGTCATGGCGCTGCCTTGGAGGTGGCGAGTCTTGAATAGTGTTGATGGCGCGGCGGCGAAAAACGCTGCCGCTGCGACGCAATGTGTAAACGCCCTAACTGAACAGACAGCTGTGCTTCTTCTTGTGTTCTTCTTAGCTAAAGCCCTAGGACTACTTACAGATATGACAAAAGCTTTCTACTGTGTCCATCACGCAACCCTGATTGATAACCTTAATATGTATGGGATAAGAGGAAACGTCCTTAATCTTATTAAATCATATTTTAAGTGATCGTATACAATACACGAAAATATCTAAAATTTGCACAAATACTAGGCGTGAAAAGAAATACGAGTACGTATCCAAAGCAAGAGTGATCAGACATGGCGTACCTCAGGGTGGACTTCTTAGCTCACTTTTATTCTTGCTATACATAAATGACTTACCACATCACAATAAACACCATAAGGTCTTATTCGCTGATGACAGCACCGCACTAATTAAATGTACAGACGTAATTAAATACCAACAGGACATAAATGATAATGATACTCTTAAAGACATTGTAAATTGGCTTGACGAAAATAATTTAGTAATTAACCTCCTAAAAACAAACGCAATGCATTTTTATCAACGCACATCAGTACCAAATGTAAAAATAGAATGTAATAACTATAGTTTAGACCAAGTACAAGTTGCAATTTTTTTTGGTATACTGATAGACACTCATTTGACTTGGAAACTTCAAGCAGAAGAGGTTTGTAAAAAATTGAGCGTATCCGCGCATGTCTTTAAGTACAAGCTAAAAAAAGGTCAACATTACCACAACAGTAGTTGCATACCATGGTCTAGTCGCAGGTGTTTAAGCATGCATGTGATGCAGATGCAGGGTAAATGGTGTAAGTGCCGGGAGAGTACACTCGAACTTGCCATAAACGATACGCCAATACGCAGAGTGACTAAGTTAAAATCTCAGTCACTGAGGTCGTTGGCAAATATCTTGGCCGACGACCTCAGTGACATGACGACATTGAGAGGGCGCGTAGGGCTCTGGCGATCAGAGGTAATATGTTGGCACGAAGATTTGCTCGGTGTACTGACCAAGTTAAGATTACGTTTTTAAAGCTTATTGTCAGAGCATTTACACTGGTAATCTTTGGGTCAACTACTCAAAAAGGTCGCTGGATGTTCTACGCATCCAATATAATAATGTTTTTAGGATGCTGTTGCGACTGCCTCATTGTTGCTGTGCCCCAGATATGTTTGCGGTAAACCATACCGATGGATTTCATGCCATCCGCAAAAAAACAGCCTCACTCCTGAGCATAATAAGAGGCAGTCACAATAGCATCCTGAAGGCTATAGCGGCAGATACTTCCTCGGCCATAATAAGGGAATTTGTGAGAAGACTAGGACCCCTAGGACCATTTTCGTTTTCGTTGTCTAGGTGGTGAGTGATCTTCTCATTAATTTTATTGGTCTTTAGTTTAAGTTACTAACAATAGTGTTTTAAGAGCAAAATTGTTACTAACAATTTTATGGATCTTAGTTGTCCGAATTAAGACGATTTTATTTTATTTATTATTTTTTAAGTCCCTCACACTATTAACTTTCCCGGCCATGTACATTTTAGAAGTCGCAATTTTCGTTAAAAGTATCATAGTAGGATCACCCATATTTTTATTGTACTTCATCTTATTTTCTGTACCTGCAATCAATGCAAATCAAATCAATGCAAATAAATGTTTACTTTACTTTACTTTACTTTAGGAAGTGCTGAACTGGGACTGTCTTAATTAATTTTGACGTTCAAAAAGTCTCACCCTAGTTTGAATAAATGACTTTTGTTTTTGTGTGGTTCTTTACTCAAAAGACAATTTCAAACACTAATCTGCATGATCCTCATAATATTATGGCCTGACCAAAACTATGACTTAAAAGAAACTGTGAGTTTGTTTCGGTCTTTTTTCTCAGAGTAATTTATTAGGAAACACCGAATGTATGTTTTTGATCATTCTTTTTCTCTTTGGTAGGTCATACGTCACAGGTGGTCCCATATATATGTTATTAACTTTGCTTGGGTAGTTTTTGAGTTAGTTTCCATAATACGTATTTTTCCCTCATAGTCTATGTGGATGATATGATGATAAGTTCCTGTCACTGTTATTTAAATAGCAGGTAGTGGTATTCGAATTTGTTTAAACCTTTTTTACAATCCAGTCATTCGATTATGACTTATATTACGTTGGTGGCATGACAAATGGCAGCTGCAGTAAACAGATGGTACTGTAACCACTTTTTTGCTTTTAATGCCATCCTTATGCCTACGGTATAGAAATCAGAATCGGTTGAACGGACTGTAAAAAAGGTTTGTTTAGATGTCTAATCTTATTTCAAATGGAGTATTACACTAGGTACCTAACTGGTACCTAGTGTAATCTCTCTACCTAATGAAACATGGAGTATAAAAGGATTACTTGTGAAATAAAATGGCCAGTCGAATTTTAATCATGAGATTTTTAATATTAATACAGTCACTATAAAATGCTGTTAGTTAACTAATTAGGAAACAATTTATGACAAAGTAGGCGGATACATGCTCACATAGGTAAATATATATTATACTGAATAAATTAACTTATTAAATTGACTGCCTCGTTGGTCTAGTGGTCGCAAGCGCTACTGCTGAGCATGAGGTCCTGGGTTCGATTCCCGGGTCGAGCAAAGTGTTATTGGGTTTTTCTATCTGGAATTTCTCAGTAGCAGCCCGGAGTCTGGATTTGTGCCCGGTTGATGGCAATAGGCTCGCCCCCTATTACATGGGACTTAAACATAACTGGCGAAATGTGGGTGTACTATAAGGTACACCTCTGCCTAACCCTTCGGGGAAACAAGTCGTGATGTTATGTGTGTGTGTAAATTAACCGACTTGGTTTTACATTAGATCTCACAATGATTTGGGGTAGAAGAACTGCGTTGCGAGACTTGCATTTTTGTACAGGTTAAGTTTGTGAAGGGTTAACTTATTACACTTATTACTTGTTATGTATAGAGTCCTCTAATAATCACTAAACAAGGTTTTGTAGTAAGTACTGTAAAAATTGATAAACAAGGTTAGGTTAGTAACCTAATGTAACCTTGTTTATCAAATTTTTACGTAAAACAACTGATAAACGCGGCATTAAAAATATCAGTTTAATTCCAGTACATCAATAATAGCTATAACAACTGCGCAATGGAGAATGCGCAGGAAATATAAGTACCTACTGCCCTGCCCTGCCCTATCGACCTACCTTACCTACCTACCTACCTACCTACCTACCTTACACCCTACCTTCATCTACCTATCCTAAGAACCTTCTCCTTACAATAACGAAAAAAGAATTAGTGAAATCGGTCCAGCCGTTCACGCGTGTTCAAATAGGGATTCATTTTAGGCCCAAAACTTTAGTGAGTGAGACAGAGAAAGCTTATTGTGAGAGAACGACAGGAGACCGGCTTCGTTCTCATCCTTACTCTGTGCTGTTTACGGGATGAGAAGTGACACTGGTAGACGCCTGACGGGAATAACTGATCGAGTAGAGAGAATAGAAAATTATTAAAGTACTAATATCGCTATTAAAAAATAGGGGTTGGTGGTAGAAGAGCGAAAATTAAGGGTTGTATGTATTTTTTAAACCAAATCATAAAAAAAATTACAATAAAAAAAATTGTCCAAAAAAAGAAAAAAAAAACTTGGGGTGGACCACCCTTATCACTTAGGGGTACGAAAAATAGTTTACATCCTATTCTCATACCTACCTAATATACACAAAACATTTCATAAAAATCGGTCAAGCCGTTTCGGAGGAGTTTGGCAACAAACACCGTGACACGAGAATTTTATATATTAGACTAGCTGCCCTCCCCGGCTTCGCACGGGTAGCAGTAAGTACTTATCTACGGCGCACCTACCTACTCTGCCCTACCTACCTACCCTGCCCTAACTACCTACCCTACCTACCTACCCTACCTACCTACCTATCTATCTACCTACCCTGCCCTATCTACCTACCCTACCCGGCCCGACCTACCTACCTACCCTGCCCTACCTACCCTACACTGCCCGACCTACCTACCTACCCTACCTACCTATCTACCCTACACTGCCCGACCTACCTACCTACCCTACCTACCCTACCTACTTTCCTTCCCCTATCTTCCTATCTACCTATCCTATCCTGCCCTACCTACCTACCCTACCTACCTACATACCTACCTACCTACATTACACCCTACCTTCACCTACCTATCCTAAGATGCTTCTCCTTACAATAACGAAAAAAGAATTAGTGAAATCGGTCCAGCCGTTCACGCGTGTTCAAATAGGGATTCATTTTAGGCCCTAACTTTAGTTAGTGAGAGAGAGACAGCTTATTGTGTGAGAACGACAGGAGACCGGCTTCGTTCTCATCCTTACTCTGTGCTGTTTACGGGATAAGAAGTGACACTGGTAGACGCCTGACGGGAATTACTGATCGAGTGGTAACTGATCAATTTATTATCGACCGCCAAGAGTAAAAAATTATTAAAGTACTAATATCGCTATTAAAAAATAGGGGTTGATGGTAGAAGGGTGAAAATTTAGGGTTGTATGTACTTTTTAGTGCCAAATCATAAAAAAATTACAATAAAAAAAATAGTCCAAAAAAGAAAAAAAAAAAACTTGGGGTGGACCACCTTTATCACTTAGAGGTACGAAAAATAGTTTACATCCTATTCTCATACCTACCTAATATACACAAAAAATTTTATAAAAATCGGTCAAGCCGTTTCGGAGGAGTTTGGCAACAAACACCGTGACACGAGAATTTTATATATTAGATTACGTATATAAACCGACAAATCTTGTGAACTGGTATCAAACTTTCTTGCGACATAACGCACCTTGTGCTAATACTAAATGGCCTGCTTAGCTGCAACTGGCTGCAAGCAACTTGGAAGTATCGCTCGCCGGGCGCTGCCGCGACATCGGTCGCTGCGCTCGCGCGTGGTTGGTCACAGTTCTAACCTAAACCATTTACCCAGTACACAATTTCTGCTAGTTTATAATCGGACGAATCATACAATCTGCTGACTGATATACAAAGAAATCTGCTTGGTTTTCATGCCGCCGGGACACCTTAACTTTGTCCGCTTACTGAGCTGGCTCAAACCGGTTTGCACTCGAGCGGGTGCTGGTGCACGCCCCGCGCGCCTAGTCGGTGACAGGTCACGCACACATAGCTAGTGCGTTTCTTTTTTTTTCTAAGTATAGTTTTCAATGTTTTCTTTTTGTGTGGCGTGTGATAGCTGACATAATATGGCAAATAATTTAATTACTTTCCATTATATTAGATAGAATCAAGTTCTTCTAAGGCAATTTACATATTATGCAACGGCACCGCCGCCGCCGCGGTGCCGCTGTATTATAGTCACCCTTGGATTTGTATGAGCTTTTGCACGTCATGGCGCTGCCTTGGAGGTGGCGAGTCTTGAATAGTGTTGATGGCGCGGCGGCGAAAAACGCTGCCGCTGCGACGCAATGTGTAAACGCCCTAACTGAACAGACAGCTGTGCTTCTTCTTGTGTTCTTCTTAGCTAAAGCCCTAGGACTACTTACAGATATGACAAAAGCTTTCTACTGTGTCCATCACGCAACCCTGATTATGTATGGGATAAGAGGAAACGTCCTTAATCTTATTAAATCATATTTTAAGTGATCGTATACAATACACGAAAATATCTAAAATTTGCACAAATACTAGGCGTGAAAAGAAATACGAGTACGTATCCAAAGCAAGAGTGATCAGACATGGCGTACCTCAGGGTGGACTTCTTAGCTCACTTTTATTCTTGCTATACATAAATGACTTACCACATCACAATAAACACCATAAGGTCTTATTCGCTGATGACAGCACCGCACTAATTAAATGTACAGACGTAATTAAATACCAACAGGACATAAATGATACTCTTAAAGACATTGTAAATTGGCTTGACGAAAATAATTTAGTAATTAACCTCCTAAAAACAAACGCAATGCATTTTTATCAACGCACATCAGTACCAAATGTAAAAATAGAATGTAATAACTATAGTTTAGACCAAGTACAAGTTGCAATTTTTTTTGGTATACTGATAGACACTCATTTGACTTGGAAACTTTAAGCAGAAAAGGTTTGTAAAAAATTGAGCGTATCCGCGCATGTCTTTAAGTACAAGCTAAAAAAAGGTCAACATTACCACAACAGTAGTTGCATACCATGGTCTAGTCGCAGGTGTTTAAGCATGCATGTGATGCAGATGCAGGGTAAATGGTGTAAGTGCCGGGAGAGTACACTCGAACTTGCCATAAACGATACGCCAATACGCAGAGTGACTAAGTTAAAATCTCAGTCACTGAGGTCGTTGGCAAATATCTTGGCCGACGACCTCAGTGACATGACGACATTGAGAGGGCTCGTAGGGCTCTGGCGATCAGAGGTAATATGTTGGCACGAAGATTTGCTCGGTGTACTGACCAAGTTAAGATTACGTTTTTAAAGCTTATTGTCAGAGCTTTTACACTGGTAATCTTTGGGTCAAATACTCAAAAAGGTCGCTGGATGTTCTACGCATCCAATATAACAATGTTTTTAGAATGCTGTTGCGACTGCCTCATTGTTGCTGTGCCCCAGATATGTTTGCGGTAAACCATACCGATGGATTTCATGCCATCCGCAAAAAAACAGCCTCACTCCTGAGCATAATAAGAGGCAGTCACAATAGCATCCTGAAGGCTATAGCGGCAGATACTTCCTCGGCCATAATAAGGGAATTTGTGAGAAGACTTATACCCTAGGACCATTTTCGTTTTCGTTGTCTAGGTGGTGAGTGATCTTCTCATTAATTGGTCTTTAGTTTAAGTTACTAACAATAGTGTTTTAAGAGCAAAATTGTTACTAACAATTTTATGGATCTTAGTTGTCCGAATTAAGACGATTTTATTTTATTTATTATTTTTTAAGTCCCTCACACTATTAACTTTCCCGGCCATGTACATTTTAGAA
Source organism: Conistra vaccinii (assembly GCA_948150665.1). Taxonomy (NCBI): domain Eukaryota; kingdom Metazoa; phylum Arthropoda; class Insecta; order Lepidoptera; family Noctuidae; genus Conistra; species Conistra vaccinii. Next base: position 1,489,546 of record OX411321.1, read on the forward strand.
GTCGCAATTTTCGTTAAAAGTATCATAGTAGGATCACCCATATTTTTATTGTACTTCATCTTATTTTCTGTACCTGCAATCAATGCAAATCAAATCAATGCAAATAAATGTTTACTTTACTTTACTTTACTTTAGGAAGTGCTGAACTGGGACTGTCTTAATTAATTTTGACGTTCAAAAAGTCTCACCCTAGTTTGAATAAATGACTTTTGTTTTTGTGTGGTTCTTTACTCAAAAGACAATTTCAAACACTAATCTGCATGATCCTCATAATATTATGGCCTGACCAAAACTATGACTTAAAAGAAACTGTGAGTTTGTTTCGGTCTTTTTTCTCAGAGTAATTTATTAGGAAACACCGAATGTATGTTTTTGATCATTCTTTTTCTCTTTGGTAGGTCATACGTCACAGGTGGTCCCATATATATGTTATTAACTTTGCTTGGGTAGTTTTTGAGTTAGTTTCCATAATACGTATTTTTCCCTCATAGTCTATGTGGATGATATGATGATAAGTTCCTGTCACTGTTATTTAAATAGCAGGTAGTGGTATTCGAATTTGTTTAAACCTTTTTTACAATCCAGTCATTCGATTATGACTTATATTACGTTGGTGGCATGACAAATGGCAGCTGCAGTAAACAGATGGTACTGTAACCACTTTTTTGCTTTTAATGCCATCCTTATGCCTACGGTATAGAAATCAGAATCGGTTGAACGGACTGTAAAAAAGAAAGAAAGAAGAAAGAAAGAAAAGAAAGAAAAGAAAATATGTTTATTTGCGGCAAACATGACGCAAAAAAGAAAAAAAATTACGAATAAAAACAATTTGGGGGAAAATATGCGTCACATCTACGCAAAACGGCCATCGCTCAGCATAAAGCTGCGACTCCATACGAGACAGAGCCCCAGCGCTGGTTTTCAGCGACAGCCGGCGTTGACGTGATGACGTCAGACCGGTGCAGCATATAGTGAAATAACATACATATCAGAAATAAAAATAAAAATTAATTATAAAATAAATACATTACTTAGTCCCAAAAGTTTAAATATTATATAAAATGGCAACATTTCGTTCCGTCAGCGACCATCAGCGACTCAAGCGCCGCAGATCATAGACTATTATAATTATCTGTGCGCGCAGCTGTCATAAAACTATTTGTTTGTGCGTTTTGACTTATTGAATTGTAGGTACCGGTTATGTAATAATTATAACATGGCCATGGCGCATTAAGTAATGAAATGAGTTATGATGTAATGCATAATAACACAGGATGTATTGAGTGCATTGGGTGATTGCGTATGTCAGTATGTGTAGTTATGGGATTTTGTAAAAGGTTTGTTTAGATGTCTAATCTTATTTCAAACTAGCTTCTGCCCGCGGCTTCGCCCGCGTGGATGTCGGAAATTATCCCACAGGAACGTGTAACATGTCCTAAATCAGCGGGGTAATTGCGTACCACTTACAATAGCTATGGGTTTCATTTTGACAGTTCAACAATTAATTGCGTTATTTACGTTATTTCTCGAGAACATAATTATTAAGCAATAGCTTCCACTCGGCGCTCTGGCGCGTCATCCCCTGGCTGGACCGCCCCTCCTCCCTCGTTCTGTGCGCCGTCGACTCAATATCGCAGGTCATTCTTATCGTTCTAACTTTTAAACTATTTGTCCAAATTACTTAGTGTAAAAGACAAACTTTATCTACATTAAATACCAAAGCGATGAAGGTATTTATTTTGATAAGAATTAACTAAATACTCTAAAATATGCAATGTAAAAAAAGTATTCAATTTAACTGTATTTATTGCTCACTATTTTGGTTATAAAGGCTTCCATATAAAAGGTAGATATATTATGCTGTCGCGGACTTTTATTTAGAACTCTTTAAGACAAACAATCCCACAATACATTTTCTTCATGTAACTCTAACGGTTTAGGCAGCGCACGCAGAATACGGTGGAGGTCTGCCCGGCTTGGGTGGACCACCGCCGTGTCCTCGTGGAGGCGATCGGTGGCGGTGACCTCTCGCGTACGGCCCTGGTTCAGGCCATGGTGCGGAGCGAGAGGGCACGGCAAGCCGTCACCTCCTTCTGCAAAGCAGTAATGCTCGCGAAGGAGAAGGTGGAGCGCGCGAGGGAGTGGCAAAGGCCGCGCCCTACCAGCCCTAGCCGCCGCCGCCGTAGAAGTCATTGGATGATTTCCCACTCAAAAAAATAAATAAAAAGGCAGCGCACGCAAAAATTGATCTCAAAGGGCAGGAATTTTTCCGACTTACTTGATACTTATCGTTATATTATGGCCAAATCACATAAAATCTTTATAAATTGTAGCCTATGTGTTATTCTAATGCTAAGCTACATATTATTATTATTTATAAGCTACATTATTGTAAAGTTTCATCAAAATCCGTTCAGTAGTTTTTGTGTGAAAGAGTAACAAACATCCATCCATCCATCCTCACAAACTTTCGCATTTATAATATTAGTAGGATCAATGTAGGGCAGTGTTTTTCAACCTTTTTCATGACTCGCCCCCTTAGTATGAAAAATTTTTTCGCGACCTCGACCATTCGAGAACGATTTGAACTCAGTCGAGATTCCCGCTGAGTCGAAGTTTCTGCAGCACGAAACCTAGCCTGATGTTCCCGAGTTGCAGAGAGCCTTGCCTCACGACCTTCCTCAGATTCCTGTGATCGAACTAATCTCATCCTTTTAGCATTTCTGCTACATTGGGAGAGGTTGGATCTTCTTCGAGGCATTCTTACAATAAAATAGTACTAACTACTTAACACACAGTTATTTAGTAAACACGTATTATCGTAAACAATTAAATTATAAATACTTACAGATTATTATACAGTCTAAAATTATCACAGTTTAAGTAATAAGTGTTAAGACGTGTTTAGTAAACCAAACGTACTAACTTTATAAAACTAAAGAATTGCTAGTAAAATTAATTACTAACCTGAGCTAATAAACTTATAATAAAGAAAATCAAGAAAAGAAATGCCCAACCTATACCAAATACTTATAATATTTATATACAAACCCTAAATAAAAATTAAGATAAGTATACCGAAAATCAAGGGAAGAAATGCCTAACCTATAACAAATGTTCGCCGTGATTCTTTAAATTGACATAACTTTTTTATTTATGAACCGATTGACATGAAATAAACACTAAATGTTAAGTGAAGCTTATTACAATATATTAGTGAAAACCGCATCTAAATCGAATAAGCCGTTTCTGATATTAGCGTGCACAAACACACAGACAAACAGACAAACCGACAAACAGACAAACAGACAAACAGACAAAAAAAATATTAATTACAATCTCGGGTTCAGCATCGATATAATAACAACCCCTGCTACTTTTTTTTCATATATTTCCATTGTACAGACACCACTTTTCTACAATTTTATTATATGTATAGATGGAGTATTACACTAGGTACCTAACTGGTACCTAGTGTAATCTCTCTACCTAATGAAACATGGAGTATAAAAGGATTACTTGTGAAATAAAATGGCCAGTCGAATTTTAATCATGAGATTTTTAATATTAATACAGTCACTATAAAATGCTGTTAGTTAACTAATTAGGAAACAATTTATGACAAAGTAGGCGGATACATGCTCACATAGGTAAATATATATTATACTGAATAAATTAACTTATTAAATTGACTGCCTCGTTGGTCTAGTGGTCGCAAGCGCTACTGCTGAGCATGAGGTCCTGGGTTCGATTCCCGGGTCGAGCAAAGTGTTATTGGGTTTTTCTATCTGGAATTTCTCAGTAGCAGCCCGGAGTCTGGATTTGTGCCCGGTTGATGGCAATAGGCTCGCCCCCTATTACATGGGACTTAAACATAACTGGCGAAATGTGGGTGTACTATAAGGTACACCTCTGCCTAACCCTTCGGGGAAACAAGTCGTGATGTTATGTGTGTGTGTAAATTAACCGACTTGGTTTTACATTAGATCTCACAATGATTTGGGGTAGAAGAACTGCGTTGCGAGACTTGCATTTTTGTACAGGTTAAGTTTGTGAAGGGTTAACTTATTACACTTATTACTTGTTATGTATAGAGTCCTCTAATAATCACTAAACAAGGTTTTGTAGTAAGTACTGTAAAAATTGATAAACAAGGTTAGGTTAGTAACCTAATGTAACCTTGTTTATCAATTTTTTACGTTAAACAACTGATAAACGCGGCATTAAAAATATCAGTTTAATTCCAGTACATCAATAATAGCAAACAACTGCGCAATGTATCATGCGCAGGAAATATAAGTACCTACCTACAACTAGAAGTAGGAACCGCCAGCCAAGCCGGTCGGCCTAGTTCAGTACAATCGGTGGTTAGGTCAGTGCTCCATGCCTGCCAGACCTTGGTAATTCAGTTACGGAAAGGCTTTTGAATCTCCTCATATGTATAAACCAGAGAGAGGGCCTCAAATAATTCGGATTGGTGCGGTGCCGCGGCAGCGGCCGTCTGGCACAAAAGAATGTAATGTTTTGGGAATGAGGTGTTTTACAGCGATCTAACCTCAACAATCAAACAAAATACCAAGTGACGTGACTTAGTGACAATGCAATGCTTACGGCACTTTAACCAGGCCGAGGCGGTGTTAACAAAATGGCGCTAGTGGCACTTTATCCGATAGGTATAGAGTGCCGCTAGTGGCACTTTATCCGATAGGGTTAGAGTCTCGCTATTGGCACTCTATACCTATCGGATAAAGTGCCACTAGCGCCATTTTTTTAAATATGAATCTACATCCCGGTTCAAATAGCGGCGAGAAAATAAAACAGTTCAAAATATCCGATTGTCAATATTCGATTTGTAACAGTATCTACATCATCATTATTATTGCAGAAATTATTCTTGCATGTCGAAAGAGGTTAAGAAACCTGTTAACTGAAGTTGTATACTTAATTTCAATGTCGAGATTAAGTTGACTTATGTAGTAAGAGGATTTTAACCTTCTGGGTCGGACAAGGAACAGGATGCTTTCACTACTGAAAACCTGATTGAATGGCCTTACGTTGTTTTTCTTATCAATCAATAATATTTTGTACCTACCTGGTTTTATTTTAGCCATTTTTCTGTCGCATCAATATTTGCAACTATTTTTCTGTGGTATTTACCTAGTTATTATAAATGCCTCTAGTTTTGCAAGCGTTAGACCATAATCTGCCAAGTTACTTACCAATCATCCTGCCTAGCCTTTAGCATTATTTATTACTAGCTGACCCCTATCACTTTGTTGGGCGGTAAACATAAATATATAGCCTATGACACTCACAAATAACATGGCTTTCTATTGGTAAAAGAATTTTCAAAATCGGTTCAGTACATCCAGAGATTACTCTCTACAATCTCACAAACTTTACCTGTTTATAGTATTAGTATAGATAAATTATGAAACCACAGGAAAAAACAGTGATTGAGTAACGCAATAATCATGCCCGGACTGGGTATAATTAATTCCAACTTTGTTGGGTCACTATAACAAGATAATTACAATATTTACGATGTAGTACCTATAATGAGAGGGGAATGGTGTAAAGACAGTAAGTAACGTATAATTGTCTGTGGCATTCCATAAGTTAGCATAAGTGACATCTACCAACCCGCACTGGGCCCGCGTGGTAGATTACAGCCCACTCCCTCACACAGGTGGCCTGTGTTCCCAGCAGTGGGAACATTATTGGCTGATTATGATGATGCTAGACCGTAAGTTTAAGCAAGACTGTTTAGCTTTAGACGCAAGTCACTTTGTTGCTTCAATTTAATATTGTATGCGATAGGCAAGAAACTTGCATCGTGTAAATGGGCCTTAAAAGTTGTAGTTTCCATCAACATCTTTAAGACGCAGTACGTCAGCCATAGGACTCGCCCATCAAGGAGCGCTGTCCCAAAATAGACGCTTGATTAATTTATTATATTTATGTAAAACAAAAAGTATTTTAACGTATACTAAAAGATAAATAATTAAATTATTTTTGGAACGGTTAACGGTAAAAATACGATTGATATTTTTTGCTTGATTTCTCAGTTTTTTATCCGGGTTAGACACAACTTTACAAATTAATTACACTATGTAACATAAAGATAATCTTAAATATTCACAAATTAAGTTATTAAGAAAATGCAATTAAAACGTCTATTATAAGTCCTGGGGAAAACTAAGCCTTAGGTACGTTGCGAAATTTTTTAATCTAATAATTTTATTTGGACTACCATCTTAATACGAGCATCTTGAAAGAATGGTTACAAGATTTATGTAGGTTTTTATCCCCGGTTCAATTAGTTGTGTGTAAACAAAGCCAGCTTATCCAAATATACAAAAAAACCGAACAAGTTCAAGTTGAACACGCGTGGTGAGGGTTCCGCACGATATGTTATCTACCATGTTTTTTATGCCAAGAACAAACGTAACATTGAAGTCGAAAAACATGTTATCACAATATTGAGAAATTTACCATGTTATTTTAAGACCATATACTTTTTATAGGTTTTCCTGTAATCTAGAAGTATTATACCTAAATACCTTTCCCAGTTTGTTTTTCATAATTTTAAGCTCTTAATTAATTTTTTTCCAATTTTGCCCCCAAAAGTGACCCCCATAATCAAAATTCATTTATTTACGTTACACGTCCGTGTTTGGGTCACAGAAATTCATAAGTGTACCAAACAACAAAATTAGTCCAGTAGATTCAGAGCAAATTGGCTGTGACAGACGGACAGACAGACATACAGCCAGACAGACACACGAGTGATCCTATAAGGGTTTCTTTTTTGTAGTACGGGACCCTAAAATTTGCTCGTTTTTTCAGTTGTTTGAAACAATGCAACCGTGTCGAGGTTAAATACATAAGAAACTCGTCTCAGATTTGTTTGTGTTGTGCTAGTGGTCGCAAGCGCTACTGCTGAGTATGAGGTCACGGGTTCGATTCCCAGATTGGGCATAATTTGGATTTTCCGTCAGGGATATCTCAGCAGCTGTCCGGTGTCTAAGTTTGTGCCCGGTTGATATCAATAAGCTCGCCCCTTATACATATATAGGGGACTTAAACATAAGTTCTGGCGGAATGAAGGTGTACATAGGAACACTTCGGGGATTACCAGGTGTAATGTTATGTTATGTTATTTTGATAAAGCTATTTGAACACAATATAATTGATGTCCAGATTACATAGGCTGAGTGATAACTTTGTGTAATTGTGAGTGACTTCCTCCGCGACCCTATAATAACTTTGGGCTATCCAATGCAAACATAATTTTTCATATTCAACTGGTAGTTTAGGATTTAGGTGTATAAAAATCAACGTCCAGAGTCAACACCATAAAAAGATATGGGCAAATTTAGATTTTTGTAGGATAGTGGGCAAAATACACCCAGCTCCGCCACAGTTGAAACCACTGTAGTTTTGAAGACATTGCTTTTCCCTCTGCTCACGCCGAAGCGCATCAAAATCGGTCCCGGGGTTCTTCAGTTCCGACAATGTTAGGTTAGGTTAGGTTAGATAAAATACACGCAGCTCCGCCACTACACCCTGCTCCGCCACTATACCCTGCTCCGCCACAGTTGAAACCACTGTAGTTTTGAAGATATTGTTTATCCCTCTGCTCACGCCGAAGCGCATCAAAATCGTTCCCGGGGTTCTTCAGTTCCGACAATGTTAGGTTAGGTTAGGTTAGATAAAATACAGGCAGCTCCGCCACTACACCCCGCTCTGCCACAGTTGAAACCACTGTAGTTTTGAAGACAATGCTTCTCCCTCTGATCACGCCGAAGTGTATTGCAGTACATTGCTTCTTTTTTTTAAACATTGCTTCTCCAGAGGGTGGTTTCAACTGTGGCGGAGCGGGGTGTAGTGGCGGAGCTGCGTGTATTTTATCTAACCTAACCTTTTTTTTTTTTTTTTTTTTTTTTTTCTCGGGGTGGAAATCCTCATGGATGTCCTCCGCCCTGGGGTGGGCGAAGGGGTCTGTCAGACTCTTACTGACTAAAACCACCCCGGTGTTCCCTCGCACACTTGCGTCGGGGGGCTGCGGGAGCAAATTGCGACTTCCGCTGCCCCGGACTGGTGGTGGTGGATCTAACCTAACCTAACCTAACATTGTCGGAACTGAAGAACCACGGGACCGATTTTGATGCGCTTCGGCGTGAGCAGAGGGAGAAGCAATCTTCAAAACTACAGTGGTTTCAACTGTGTGGAAACTAGGAAAAATAAAAAATAAATCCAGAAAAATAATATTAAAAAAATATATTTAAAAAAATTGCAAGGTCGACCTAATTTAGTTTGGAATCAGGTATTTGCAAAGATTAAAAATCAACTTATTTACTCATGTTTTAAGTTGATTTGATTGCTATTTTAAGTTAGTACTAAATTAGGTTGACCTTGCAATTTTTATTTAATGTTTTTTTTTAAATTATTTTTCTGATTTTTTTTTTCCTGGTTTCCTGTATCGATACTGAACCTACCCCTAAGCTATGGCACGCAATTACTTTAACACCCTGTATATACGAATGAGGCTCCTTACGGAACCCTTGGTACGCGAGTCCGACTCGCTCTTGACCGGTTTTTTTATATGTATATCAGTGGTGGCAGTCGGTAATTTATTTACAACTTAACATACCCCTACTATAATGTTAACTGATCAATATTATATTAGTGATATATTGTGTATAATTTAAAACAATAAAACGAGGTATCGCTCCACGTCGTATTTCAGTGTGTTCTCACCCGGCCGCGCCGCCGGTACCGCTACCATGTACGGAATTCTGCTGATTATAGCCATCATTATCATAATCGCGCTGTCGGTGGCGGTGTACCAAAAGAGTACAAATGCAACATGCATATCGAGAAGGAGATTAGAGGGTCAAACAGTCATAGTGACTGGAGGAACTGCTGGAATGGGCTTCCACATAGCAACAGACCTAGCCCACAGAGGAGCCAGGGTTATCATCGCCTGCCCCTTCGAAGACGAAGGCACTAACGCAAGGAAACAAATAATACAAGAAACCGGAAATGAAAACGTAGTATTTAAATTCCTGGATTTGGCATCTGTGAAGTCAGTGAGGCAATTCGCAGAAGACATTTTGAACACTGAAGACAGACTAGACATTTTATTGAACAATGCTGGAGTTGGGATCCCTGCAGATTTCATGACGGCCGACGGAATGAACTTTATAATGCAAGTGAACTATTACGGAACATTCCTACTGACTCTTCTACTTCTTCCACTTTTGAAGAAGACAGGAAAGCCTGGTGAGTCCAGCAGGATAATAACAACAGCTTCAGTCCTTCACATGGTTGGAAAGGTGGACATCGATAATTTAAATAGAACAAACTATTGGAACATAATCAGGATTTATGGTAACAGCAAGATTTGTCTCGTCTTGTTCGCAAATGAACTGACCAAGAGATTGAAGGGTTCTAACGTTGTGATCAATAATGTGGATCCTGGAGCAGTTGGCACTAGGATCTTTGACTCCATGAATAAGGTATATGGAACAATTGTAACAGTAACTTTCCTTTTATTCTTCAAGACACCATGGCAAGGCGCGCAGACAGCTCTACATGCGGCGTTGGATAAGAAGGCTGGTGACGTTAGTGGAGCATACTTCAAGAATTGTGAAATAGTGGGAGCAGTGAAACGTGCGTATTGTGACAAGACTGCTAAAGCGCTCTGGGAAGAGTCTGTGAGACTAGTGAAATTAACAGAAGACGAAGTTGACCAGTGCTTCAAATCATTATAATAATTTTTGAGGATACTCTCATATTATTGGTTATAAAGGTTTGACAATAATAAAGGTTTGATAATTTTACAAGATTAACTTGATATTTATTAAAAGTGGGTAAAAACTATATGTTCATATAATACAGAAGATCGAAATAAACATCAGAAGAACAATTTAAATAAATCAAAGAAACAGCTGCAGTAGGTAGATTTTTTGTGTCATTCCTGGAGTAAAGAGTAATAAAATAATAGTTTTAACTTTAAACAGTACAGCAGTTTATTTTTCACAATCATGCTTGGATATTTGAACATGATTTTGAAAACCTCCCTCGAGATAAATCGAAATTGCGGGTCGAATACATGCGAGCGCCCAGCCGGAATGTTTGTATGAAAATCCATATCTGTCGTGTTTAGCAGCCAAATAAATGACTATGAAAACTGTCGTGTTATTTAAAAAGGGAACAAACTTTCTATTTCAACACATGGCAACGAAAGAGGTAACTTATCAAATTATTTTTAAAATTTCGAGTTGGTTTGCAAATAGACCTGTACCGTAATACACGATCAATCGGAATTTGAATCGTTTTGAAACAGATTGCTAATCCATTGCTTCATAAGTTCGTAAAAAAAATCTGCTCAACAACGTAAATAACGCAATGAATATTGTTGAACTGTCAAAATGAAACAGATTATTCGGAATCGTTTACGAAAACGTGTTGCGTAATTAGATAGCAGGGCCTAGAGCGAGTTTTTATACGTATTCGATCACGTTCTGCACGAGATCGGGCCTCTGAAGGCCAATTATTCTTGTACTTAAAAAACGTTCACATTCAAGTAAATTGATTTTATGGTTGACAGAATGAGATGCGAATGCGAACGTTCTTAAAAATACGGGAATTGCCCCAGAAGAAAAAATTAAAATTCTGGCGCGTGAAAATTGTTTGTGGTTCGTCTTTGTTTCTGGAATTTGTAATAATTTAATCAATTTGAATTTCCGCGCATTATTTCAGAGTACTATACAACCTTCGGCAGCAATCTGGCATTGATGGACTCGCGTATGTGTGCCTCAGCCCACATTTTCACGACCGTCCAACAATGCCCTAGTTGCAGACCGCAACAGTAATGTACTATATTGTAATGTGGTAGTGACCTGTCAACCTGTCTCGATAATTAATGTATTTTTAAAATTTTATTTACATACAATCACAAACACGATATTCTAGGTTTTATGTATTAAAAAAAAACCGGCCAAGTGCATGTTGGACCACGCACAATGAAGGGTTCCGTAGTTGGGATGAATATTCATCCCAAGAACCAAATTAACATTGTAGTTGAAAAACATGTTTTCCCATACATTCTAACTGCAAATGTAAGTTTGTACGCACAATATTGAGTGATTTACCATGTTTTTTTAAGACCATAGACTTCTTATAGGTTTTCCTGTAATCTATAAGCATATAAGAACTATTCTCTGTATTTTTTTTTATTTTTAGGCTCAGTAGTTTCGGACATATTGGTCAATTTTCTTCTATTTTCTTAAATATCTTTAAAATTAATTTAAAAAAAAATTGAAATCGTCGCAATAAGCCCTTTTATTTTATATGTCAAATCACACGGTACAGTTCGCAAAAGGTTTATTTTAATTTTCTTGTTTGCCCCCCAATTACACTGGCCCCCATATTCAAAATTCATGTATTTACGTTAAACGTCCGTGTTTGGGTCACAGAAATAGGTACATAATTATACCAAATTTCCACGTAATCGGTCCATTAGATTCGGAGCAAATTGGTTGTGACAGACGGACAGACAGACAGACAGTTCAGACAGGGCTCCGTTTTTTTCTTTTGAGGTACGGAACCCTAAAAAGATACACGTGTCAAATAAGAGCGAGTCGGACTTGCACACTGAAGGTTGTGCTTGTTGTGAACCCTTGGTAGGAAAAATATTTCTCAATTTTCAAAGCAATCTCTTTTTCCGACCAGGATTTTTGCTAGTTACAAATAACCTGTGCTAAGTACAGATTTTTTTTCTTGTAATAAATATTACGAGAAAGAACATCCATAGGTAGGTCATCCATGGGTCCTCCTTAGGCTTATATATAAACCTGCATTACCAATATTTATCTCAATGTTTTCACTTTGCAAACTTCGGAGATTACTCCTAATCTAGTGTATAAATTGTATGTTTACGGATTTGATTAATAAAGTGGAAATGAAGCCCATGAGTGCTCTTTCATAATGATATCCCACTTGACGGTGTCCCCTTGTTTCGCAGACAGAAATTCCACAGAATTTCGTTTCGCGACAAATGTTTCATACAATATTTTAGTCCTTGTATTTCTATTTCGAATTTTATTGTTTCAACGACTATTTACTTGAATGAAACATTATTTCACAGAAACACAATTCAATTAATTTTATAATCACATTTTTTTATTTAACAAAGACTTTATCAAACAGTAGAATTATTTTTTAACGAATATTGTTTGTTCGGTGTGTTTTTCCATGGTATTTTATTTCAACGAAAATGTAAAAATAGACGTTGTGCTATAAACAACAATAGTGTGTGTATGTGTGTGTAGTGTAGTATCTAGTAATGTAACTATTAGGGCACTCCGACCAAGTAGGTTAGGTTAGGTTAAAACTGTGACAAAGCGAGCGGTGCCGCGGCAGCGGCCGGCGAGAGCTACGTCGAAATTGGTCGCAGTATCAAAATTAGGGCAGTCCGACAGTCGAACCGCTTCATAAAACTATACTACGTGTGAACTACTATACAGGGTGTCAGGGACATCGACGCGAAGCCGGTTACCATGGATTCCACGCAGGGGGGTTCAGAATCATGTACTGAATCCATGGTAACCGGCTTCGCGTCGATGTTCCTGCCACCCTGTATACTATAGTGTTATCAATTATAAAATAGTCCAAGCAAATTACATTTAAGGTACTGAAACTGTCACTCGATAAAATGTTTTCTTGGTAATACGTTTTATACAACTAAACAGTATGAGGATAAAGAATATTTGATTTGTTATTCTAGGATTTAAGTATTTGTAACATAAATCGAGTACTTCCACTTTGCCCCACCAAGCTCCACTAGTGGGGCAAAATGGAATCCCTAAAACTTTGCAGTGGAATCTGTCCCACTGGTTCGATTTGGTGAGGCAGATTCCACTAGTTTTAAATCTTGTGGATTCTGCCCCACTAGGGTTGGCACCTTAGAATTTGTGTAGGTGCTTGTATTTTATATTAGTTTGGAAAAGATAGAAATATACAGGGTGTCAGCGTCATCGACGCGAAGCCTATGGGTTCAGTACATGATTCTGTCCCCCCTGGGTCGAAATCTCTCGGACGCTCTTCCCCGATGAATGTAAAAAAAAAGAAAAAATTGACACATCGCATATTGCGGTGACAGTAATGATGACATACCATGAGTAAATTTTTATAACCTAGCCTAATAATTAGAAAGGTTTGTTCGTTTTAGGACTACTAGTATTAGTCATTATTGTTTTACTCACAGATATTTCTTATTTCTTTGGCGTAACTAGTTTCACGTTAGTAAAGTAAAATTACTACAATATTTACCTAATAAGCACAAAAACATGCATTTCATGTCTTATTAGATAAATATTAGTGAAAAACTGCAACTACAATCATCTCAATGATACGTTATATTGAGGGCAATGAACGGAACTCACGTATTAAGCAATTTGAAGTCAAGGTAAAAAGCTAATTCTCACTAAGGGCCCGATCACACGTACCACAACCACAACACATCGCAGCGAAAATGTGGGAAAGCAGTGGTTACGTGTATTCACTTTACACTATTCAGGGCTCCACTGTACAATAGGGACCGCGCGTGCGGAGCTTCATATTTTTATTGCGTGTAGATGTCTTCGTATGGAACACTTTTGCAAAATGCCACAGCTAGCAAACGCTTAGTTTTCGAGAAAAAAATTCCTAAAGTTTCAATAAATTCAATTAATTTACGTAATAAAATTGACGTTTTACCACAGATAATGTACGAACTTCACTCCTAGGTCGTTCCGTTTTACGTTCAGACTAAGTCATAGCGGATTTTAATGGGTTTTTTTTATAAATATGTGGTTTTTTTTTTTAAACCACCCAGTAGTAGGAGCCCCGCGAAGCGGGGCTCCGTCGACATAGCTTGACTTGGTAAAAAGGCAATAAGAACTTAGGATGCAAGAGCGAGCGAAGCGAGCTCGGGACTTGGGGCACCCCGACACGGAGAGGTTAGGTTAGGTTAGTTAGGTTCGTGGTTATTTTTTTTTAAATCACCCAGAAGTAGGAGCCCCGCTAAGCGGGGCTCCGTCGACAATGCTTTACAATTTTTTTTTGACCTTGAAAATATCCATCACCTGAGAGCTTGTTATAAGGAAATATACCAAGATTTTAGTATTTTTTGGTTTGACCTTGACTTTTGGGGTGTTGACCTTGACCTTTGGGGTGTTGACCTTGACCTTTGGGGTGTTGACCTTGACCTTGAAGATGTCATTGACCTTATTATTGCTTAGAACCTAATTTAGACCCGCCACGTAAACTTCCCCACCCAAATACTCCCACTATCCCACCAATCCCGAAAGAAACTTTTGGCGAATTTTTTCAATTTTTTTTTTTGCGGTTTTGCTAGATTTGCGATTTTTTAAATTACACTAAAAAGGGTATAATCTACCAAAAAAAAAATATCTACTATAAAAAATCGCCGGTCCCTATTGTACAGTGCTTTCCCTATTCAGTATCGCTGCAGTTTCTTGCAGTTGCGTTGTGGTCACTACAAAATCTAATCAAATAGTCGACGCAACGTTGTGTTTGCGATGTGGTCGATCGCTAATGCGTGGTCTCGCTGGTGGTAGCGTTGCGGTTGCGATGTGGCTTTGATGTGGTCGGTATCGCCGACACGGTTGATTTTGACGGGCAAATGAATGTGTGAATAAACTATTCATATTCGCCCGTCTATGCGTTAGCGCCCGTCTATGTATTGTCGTTGTGGTGTGGTTGTGGTTCGTGTGATCGGACCCTAAGTGCTCTCCACTCTACTCAAATCCCCTTTTAAACCAATATACTTACTGATATCATTTTATTTGAGAAACGAGTTATATTCATATAGGTAGGTTGCAGCTCCACATGAAGAGGGTTTCTTTTAAACATTGAGCATTATTTTAATTATAGGTACCTTTTTTTAATGTATCTGTATCTACTAACACTGGAAGATAAGTAAAAAAAATTTTAAGATTTTATGGTTTTTAATTTGCATCTTTGACATAATATCTCGGAACCCTGGGGAGGACCCTCCCGGAGCTGGACCTTTGAGAGGCGTATGACTGGTAGAAGCCAACTGCAGAGGCCCGTCAGAAGCTGTCAATTTTATTGAATGTGCCTCATTTCAATTAAAGGTACCTACCTATAAATTAATTATAACAATCGTTGGTGCACAACTTAGTGAAATCGTTCAGGCACCTATTTTCTGTCCATTTCTATCACCCTGGTACTTTTCAAAACAACAAATGATTCAATTTCAAAACCTGTATTTTTACCATTATTGAGCTAAGTAGCAAGTCGCCTAAGCACCTAGTTCCTGTACATTTCTGCTTTCCTGGTTGTTTTAATACATAAAGAATTAGGACAGTTGACTTTTTTATTTTATTTCCACATTAACACTTTTGCTACTGATTGTACCTTTTCTCCTTTTGATAGTAACGTGCACGGATATCGAGGGATATGGCATGGAGGCGTGGCACACGTCGCCTGCATGCGGTCAAACTGACCTTATGTGCGCGTGACAGCGATAGTTGTATGTTTGCATCGAAACGTCTAGTGTCATTTCGTATTTTTTACAAAATTACGAATTGTTCCGTGCTTATTTGCAAAAATAGGACAATTACAACAAACCTAAAGACAAATGGCGTGTCCTGCCACCAGTATGTAAAAAATCACAGCATTCATTATAATATTAAGGATTTTACAAATATTTCATTGTGAAATAGTTTTGGAATGTCAAAAAGATACATTAGTGGTGTGCAGCGCTGAGATATGGATATCAATAATTGTTAGGTGTTCTTACGGGAATTATTTCATTATTACCAACATTTGCTTGTTTATATAAAATGCTATTAATGGGTAATCAAGAAATTAAGTATCGATTTTCATGTAAGGTATGAAAATTTAATGAGGAGTGAAATTTAAATTTTGAAAAAAACCTAATACATATTTCATTCTTTGATCCTATTTATTTCGGCTGTTTTTTTTTTTTTGAGGTACTTTTATTTTTATGCAATTTATTTAAGTTTTCCGAAAGATCCAGAAATTAAAAATAGATGGAAAGATGCAACAGGCAGGAAAAATTATTTACATTTCACAGGTTTTCACAACTTTTTGTTATCTTCAATAGGTATTTTAATTGTTGTTTTATGTTCTATAGTTGGATAGTTTTAATTTTATGTTTGAGAGAAACTGAATAAACTAATCTACATAAATGTCATTTGTAAACAAATATGTTAAAGTAAAATCAAATCTTTGTTCAAAGGCATTCTATTCTATCAACGACTACTAGAACGATAAGAATAGTTGGTCGCTGTGATTAACTCAAAATAATGTTTGTGTTCTTTCTCCAGATTAGCTTACCTACTGACAGGTTAAATATGAGTTTATATAGGTAATTGTTTATTTTATTTGACTTTAGGAGTCAATTTATTTTTATGTTCATTCATTATTGACATAATCTACTCATTAATATGTTTATTTTAATGAGTTGTATTAAAATAATATAATTATGTGGTTAGCCATCGACCTCGACATTTAATCATATTATTTATGCCTGGAGGCTTTTATTTCGATATTAAGTTCTGTTTACGTTTAGACTTTATACACTTAAACAGGTTATTAAGCATTATGTCAATCAGGAAACCAGTGTGTATGCTTGTTTCCTTGATCTTAGTCACGCTTTTGACACCATAAATCGTGACCTGTTGTGGGGGAAGTTAGAAAATAATAATGTGCCAGCTGGGGCTACGGGGCTTATCAGATATTGGTACGGTAATCAGTCCAATAATGTCAGATGGGGTTGTTCTGTGTCCGACGACTATAAGCTGTCGTGTGGTGTTAGGCAGGGGGGTTTGACCTCTCCCGACCTGTTTAATCTGTACGTGAACGACTTGATTGAGGAGTTGAGCAGGACACCGGTAGGGCTCAGGATGGGCGATCGTTATGTGAACAACCTGAGTTATGCTGATGATATGGTTCTGCTCAGCCCCTCAATTAAGGGCTTCAGAAAGTTGCTGGTTATTTGTGATCAGTACGCTATAAACCATGACCTAGTTTACAATGCTAGAAAAACAGAACTGATGATATTCAGGTCGGGAAAGGGCCCTCAAAATGTTCCGCCAGTGTGCATTGGAGGGCAGACGGTGAAGGTTGTGGAGAGGTTCAGGTACCTTGGTCACATACTGACATCGGACATGAAAGACGACGCGGATATCGATCGCCAGCGTCGTGCCCTATCGGTTGTGGGAAACATGCTCGCCAGAAGATTTTGTAAGGCTAATGTACTGACTAAGGTGCACCTATTCAGAACGTACTGTCAAAGTTTCTATACGTGCCAGCTCTGGACTGAATATACAAGGAAGTCTTGGGATGGCATACGTGTTCAGTACAATAACATCTACAGACACCTAATGGGGTTGAAGCGATACTGTAGTGCCTCTGGAATGTTCGCGGAGGCGAGGCTGAACGCGTTCAATGCCATACAGAGAACCAGAATTGCATCATTCATGTCCAGGGTTGGTACGTGTAGGAACAGTATAGTTAAGGACCTTGCTGAGAGAATGTATGCTACCGAGACCTACAAACGGTGGCTACAAATAGCCGCGTAAGTAAATGATTTTTTTAATTTTAATTCTAATTCTAATTTTTTGATTATTAATTCTTAATTTTAATTTATGATTTTAATTTAGAAATTAATTTTGATTTTTATTAGGATTTGTTATTTTTGATTTTAATTTGGAATTTGAATTTAAATTTTTTTAATTGTGATTTTTAATTCTAGTTTTTAATTTATGTGTTATTATTTTATTTTTTTATGGATCATGTGGTCTGCAATAAAGATAAGTGTTGATTCTCAGCTTATACGAGTAGTTGTGTGTATAAATGACTTTTTAATTATATTTTTATTTGATTTGGTTTTAATAACGTCAAAATACGCCCAAAAAGTACTTCTCTTTTTTGCAGTCAGTTTTCATCGATATTTTTATCGATCAAATATTTATATCAACCCCTCATCCCTAGTTGAGGCTAGAGTTGCATGTGTGCTTTCAATGACTGTATCTGTACTTTCTTGGGCCCGCCCCTTTTCAGCATGTGTGCTCAAAAGTGTTACGCATTTTTTCTTGTGTGCGTACGAAAATGCATCATGTGTGCTGTATCTATTTCTTTTGTTTTTATGGGAGTGTCAGGAGTGGGGAAACGGTGGCAACACTTGAACTTGAACAAATATAGCTTGAAGGCATATCTCCGGATATCTATGGTAACGTGCGACGAGTTGCAGAATGAAAATAATATTTATTTAGATTTTTTGCAACTCGTCCTAAATGGGCCGTAGGCATGTAGGACGAGTTGATGAATCACTCTTCTTCGTTGATCAGGTACAGAATGTAACTAAGAAACATCTGGGATTGACAAGTGGCAATACTAATATCAGGAATTCTTTATTCATGTCCCCAGTGGTACCTCAAGATATTCTGCGTGTAATTAAGAATTTAAAAAATAAAAAAGTTCTGGATACGACGAAGTTTTTACTGCGTCAGTAAAATTTGTTTCGGACATCATAGCCAAACTCAGATATAATTCCAGATCAATTGAAAACTGTAGTCATAAAACCATTATATAAAAACAAGCGGGGCAGTCTTTGGGGATTGTCGATAGAAGTGAAAACTAAGTAACGCCATCTAACCAAAATGTCAGGAATTTGGCTTGTTGTCCTTGTCAGTATAATAAGGAAAGCTGTAGCTTCATTTAAAAAAAAACAGAGTGCGCTGTCATCAAAAAAGTGCTCAACGCACCTTCGGTGACGATGACGTGAGTTCCATGATTTTAGTTCTCCCAAAAAGTGCTCAACGCGCCTAAAGAACTTTTCACTTCAAAAAAACCGAAAAACCTATGTCTGTAATTTTTATGGTGTACATAATAAAGAGTATTCTATTCTATTCTAAAACAATAAGGAAGACATGTCAAACTACAGACCAATAGCTTTGATTTCAGTATTTTCTAAGATATTCGAAAAGATTATTATTTTGAATCTATTTACACATTTGTAATTAAAAATAATATATTATGCGAAGAGCAAAAGGGCTTTCGAAAAAATAAAAATATTAGCATGGCAATAATAATATTTGATCTTTTAATAGTGGTCATGAATAATGTGGATAAGAAAAACCCTGGATGTGCAATTTTCACAGACATGAAAAAAGCTTTCGATTATGTGAAACATGACACCCTTCTAAATAAACTTGAAGACTATGGTATAAGAGGCAACGTACTAAACATAATAAAGTCCCGTACCTCACTGATCGAAAACAGTATACAGAAATATCGAGAGTATGCACTAAAACTAAGCATGAATTCAAATATTTATTTTATCATCTAGTAGAATTCCTAAATTTGGGGTTCCGCAAGGTAGTGTACAGTAGCGTCCATAAGTCCATATGTTATTCACGATTTAGGTTATCCAATTGTTATTATTGTACCAGTGACGGGTATCTGTCAGCTGTCATAGATATATTTTTTGTATTGTTTGTATATTACATAAGTACTATTTACTAACAAATTTATAAGTAAGTACTATTAATAAATAAATTATAATAATTTTCTACGTATATATTAGTACTATTTACTAACAATTTATGGAATCTTTTTATTCTGAAATAAATGATTAATAATAATAATTACTAATATGTAACCTATTTAGCCTAATATACAATATTTTTTTTGTATATTAGGCTAAATAGGTTACATGTTTTTAGAGTGGTACTCGTACATCAAACGGTTTTATATTAAATATATGTTATGATTATAAAAAGTAGTTATTTTTAAATTATATCACTCGTTTATTATATTAACTGATCATTACATCAAATAAAATTATAGATTCAGTTGTTATATCTTATAAATACCTAGTAGTCATTTTGTAATTATAATAATATTATATATTACTTACCCACAATGTTAAGTTTGTTCTTGGTATTAAATTATCCTAACTAAAGAACCCTTCATTGTGCATGGTCCGACACGCACTTGACCGGTTTATCCAAATACAAAACCGGACAAGTCCGAGTTGAACTTGCGTGGTGAGGGTTCCGTACGATAAATCTGTTATCTACCATGTTTTTTATCCCAAGAACAAACTAAACATTGAAGTTGAAAAATATGTTATCCCATACATTCCAAGTGTGCAAATGTAAGTTTTTAGTTTTTACGCACAATATTGAGAGATTTTCCATAGTATAATTTATTGATCGACGTCTCGATTACATGGGCTGAGTGATCAGCTTTGTGTTTGTGTGAGTGATTAGGCTGGGTTCGATTACCGACGTGGTAAATGTACATACCAGGGATGTTGCGGATGCCGATTTTTTCACATCCGCGGATCGGATGCGAATTTTTGAAGACTTACATCCGCGGATGCCGATGTGGATGCGGATGTTTAAGATCTTATATAAATATAGTAAATCAATGACGAATTAAAAACACTCTGCGCCTGGCATCGGACGCGGACGGTCACGCTGCTCGCTGTCCCAGCTGCTGCGCTCGAGATTCCTGTTTGGCGTTCAAGTGTTCCTGAGACACCGTGCCTGCTATAGTCTTTGACTATCGTCGACTGTTAATTGTCTGTCTTTTTCAAGACACAATTAACATCTGTTTCTATATCAGTCTTGTCACTCTCCCGTCGCGTTTTTCATCCCCCTTCAGGGAAAATCCACAGTTTCGTGGTCCTCGGTTGAAACCTTACGGTGCCAACGAAGCCGAGTGGGGTGTTGACCCAACACACCCGCCGAAGCCCCTTCAGGGTCGAGGCAATTAATTGGACGGGTCCCAGTGTTCGGCCTTGGGGGATCTCCTAGTCGGCACTGGATGACAGTTTTCCTTCCCCAGCTACTCACCTAGAACGGTTGGGTGTGTCTACACCCTTCGATCTAGACTTGTAGGACCCCGTTGCACAATAAGACAGGCAACGGGCAAAAGCAAGCTTAGGGCTCACCCGAGGTACACAACCTCCCTGTCTCACCCGGCAGGGAGGGTTTTACACATCCCCGGTTTTCCCCCGGGGAGATAGGATTAGGGAATATTGTAGGAGTTTTTTCCCAGTAAAAATTTTGTTTTGCCTCCTTATGAGGTGAAAAAGTTAGTTAGTCTGTTTTCATCATGGACAACAGGGACATCCTGGTAGAGTTCAGGAAGTTGCAATGCGACTTCCAAACTCTATCAAACGTCCTTAATGGCATGATGAAGGTAGAACCTTCCCTGGTAGAAAAGTTCGGTAACGAACTAGCCGCGTTATCTGCTCGTCAGCAGGCCCGTATAGCCATCACTGAATTCAGTGATGCCCTAGATTCTCCCGCTAGTCCAACTACGGAGTTGGAAAGTCCCCTCAGTCCGACCGAGTCTATGGACACGGACGACGTAGTTGCCGCTTCCTCAAAGCGCGCTCCCACCCCCCACCCTTATCGCTCTGACTCAGAGGCTCAGGCTAATTCTCCTTCCTCTGGTTCCCATTCGGACGACGATGGCTATACGCCAGTCGCCGGAAAGCGGAACAAGAGGAAGAAGAAGAAGCAAAAGTCTTCTCAGGCTAGCAAAGTCGCCGCGGTCGAGGAAGTAATTCCTCCGACGTACGTAGATAGGGATAGCCCCGCGTCGCCCGATAGCCCCGCGTCACCCGCTAGTTGCGCCCCGGTAGATACCCCCTCCACCTCCCCCCGTCCGAATGAGTCACCCTCCGCGCAGGGTGCCTCAAACAGCCCGAACTCTGGCCCTAAAAAGGTCGCGCCTCCACCTCCCGTGTTCATTCAGGACAAGGAGAAGTGGACGGCAATTTCCAAATGGTGTGTAGACCAAAAGATTGGCTACACAAATGCCCGCTCTACCCAGCAGGGCATTAAAGTTCAGGTTCCGACCTCGTCAGACTATAGGAAACTGACTAATCTTCTGAAAGACAGAAAAGTGTCATACCACTCTTTCTGTCTCCCAGAAGACAAGCAGGCTCGCGTAGTCATTAAACGAATCCCGAAAGAGATTCCGTCCGCCGAAATCCTTGCCGATCTTAGGGCTCAAAACATCCCCGTGGATGAAGTGCATCGGATGCACCGCTCGCGCGGAAGGGAAGCATATGACATGGTTCTTGTCATATGCTCCCCTTACGAGGGGCATCACCCCATATTCAATGTTAAGGTAATCTGTAGTCTAGTAGGTTTCTCCATAGAGAAACCCTGGAAAAATAGTACTATAGGGCAATGTCATCGTTGCCAGTTATACGGGCACTCTCAGAAGAACTGCCATGCGAAACCCAGGTGCGTAAAGTGCCTGGGTGACCATGGCACTTCTGAGTGCACCCGCCCGAAGGACCGTAACCTTTGCCTGAGTCCACCTAGCTGCGTGCTTTGTGGACAAGAAGGCCACACGGCTAATTACCGCGGTTGCTCTAAGGCCCCTAAGGCCACTTCATTAAAAACAGCCAAGCGGCTCGACGCTCGCCAGGCTAAACAAAGGGACTTCATCCCATTCCCGTCCAACCAAATGCCAGAGCGACTAAGTCCTCAGAGACCTAGTCCCTGGCATCAACTTAACCATCATAAGGCCTTCCCTACGCTGGCCTCTCCAGCTCCCCCCCCCCTAACACCCCCCTTTACGGCCTTATGGACCCCCGAAATCGCGTTCCCCCCCCTCCCCCTACCGCACCACCCGCGAAACCCGCGACTGCTCCTCAAGCACCGCAATCCATACCTACTTCTGCTCCTCAAGCACCGCGTAACGCCCCTGTTGCTCCTCAAGCGCCGCGATCCGCTCCCAGGCCAGTGAACATGCCTCCCATGCCACTGATCAGCCCCGAGCATAATTTCGATTACCTTGCAGATACCTTTCAGGTTTTCTACACTCCCCGTGCCACTCAGTTGGTACATAACATTATAGCGTGTAGGAGAGTCGGCGACATAGCCGGCATCCAACGCCTTTACCGCGAAAATCGTGAGATTACGCAAGCCCTCTACTCTTTTATGACCCCCCAAAATGTCTAACGCCGTAATCGCTAGATTTAAACCCCGATCCCTTAACTTAGGCATCTTCAATGCAAATGGTATTAAAGGTCAAAAAGACGAGATCGCGGAATTCCTTCGCGAACACGAAATAGATGCACTCCTCATCCAGGAGTCATTTCTTAAACCTAGCCACCGAAACCCCTCTATTGCTAACTACCGTATTATCAGAAATGATAGGACGCGTTGCCATAAAGGCGGAACTCTTATTTATTACAAAAAGGAACTGTACTGCATACCTATGGATCCTCCCCCCCTTGCCAGACTCGAAGTCTCTATGTGCCGCCTAGGCATGACAGGCCATCAGCCGATTACTATAGTCTCGGTGTATATTCCACCGCGATCTCCTTCAGAGAGTTTTCAACCTATAGCTAACGACTTAAAAATCCTATTAGACATGAGTGACTCCGTTATCATAGCGGGCGATCTCAATGCAAAGCATCCCTCTTGGAATAGCGTTCAGACTAATAACAGAGGTCAACACTTGTTCGACCTCACCTCCTCCCTTAACTTTGACATCATCGGTCCGATGTCACCTACTCACTTCCCTCATGATCCTAACTGGACTCCGGATGTCCTAGACGTGGCGCTCCTTAAGAACGTCAATCTCAGACTAGTCTCTATTGAAACGGCGTCAGAGCTTACCTCTGACCACCGTCCCGTAGTAATTAAAATGGCTTCCCGCACAGGTCACCCTAACGACCCCAACCAACCCCCCGTTACCAAAAGGGTCACGGACTGGAGGAAAGTAGGCGAACAGCTGAAACCCATGTCCCCCCTATTAGAATCAATCCCAGACCAGTTTGACTCAGTCGCAGACACGACGGCCGCGATCGACTCACTCACGGAGCATGTGCAAACCGTCTTGAACAACTGTTCAAGGGAGGTTCCAGCGACGGATACCCTTCGCTTTAAACTCCCTGACGATGTGCGTGCTCTGATGACTGAGAAGAACGCGGCCACCCGTGCCTACGATAACTTTCCCTGCGCCTCTAACAAAGCCCACATGCGCTATTTACAGAGATCTGTAAAGACACGCGTGGAGGAGCTGCGTAATGCGAATTGGGACAAGACTCTGAGCGAACTCACTCCCAATCACTTAGCCTTCTGGGAACTCCAGAGGAAACTTAGGTCCAAACAAGAGGCTTCCATGCCCCCGTTAGTTCGCCCCGATAAATCAATCGCTTTCGACGACATCGACAAAGCAGAATGCCTAGCCGACAGTCTCGAAGCGCAATGCTCCCCGAGCCTCCTACCCGTAGACCAAACTCAACTCAATAAGGTCGATACGGAAGTAGAACGTAGAACCTCTCTACCCCCCGTAGAAGACCCTGATAATCCTCTGGCTCCCGTCACACCAGACGAAGTCCAAGATATCATTAAGGGTCTTAAAACTCGCAAAGCCCCCGGTTTAGATGGCATCACCAATAGGGTGGTCCAACTCTTCCCCACTCATCTCATACTACTAATGTGCACCATCTTCAATGCTGCTCTTAGTAAAAATATCTTTCCACAATCGTGGAAAGAAGCCGTAGTTATAGGTATCCCTAAACCTGGTAAACCAAAGTCAGATCCATCTAGTTAACGTCCCATAAGTTTGCTCAAGGTAATGGCAAAAATCTATGAGAGACTTATTTATAAGCGACTCAGAGACTATGCCGAGACCAAGGGCCTCATTCCAAACGAGCAGTTCGGTTTTCGAACTCAGCACTCTAGCGTGCATCAGGTCCACCGGATCGTGGAACACGTTAGCGCTGGTTTCTATCGTGGTTACGTGACCGGTGCTATCTTCTTCGACATAGCAAAGGCGTTTGACAAAGTCTGGCACAATGGCTTAATATACAAGCTATACCAGCTCGGTGTGCCAGATCGTCTCGTACTCATCTTACGGGACTTTTTGACAAATCGTACCTTTCGCTATCGTATCGAAGGAGCGTTATCCTCTCCCCGTCTCATTCGCGCAGGAGTCCCTCAGGGCTCTGTTCTTGCCCCCCTCATATTTACACTGTTCACCAGTGACATACCTAGAAGTATAACGGCGCAGTTGGCTCTGTTCGCAGACGATACGGCCATTTACTGTACCGGGTATAACTCCAACCGATTAATCCTTAACCTACAAAAGGCCGTCGACAAGCTCGGCGCCTGGTTTAGGTTATGGAGAATCGAGGTTAATCCCGACAAAAGTCAGGCGGTCTTTTTCTCTAAGCCGCAACATAGGCCCATCCTTCCTCGTCCAGTTACCATGTTTGACAAGCCGATCCCTTGGGAGAAGCGAGCCAAATATTTAGGTGTAATCCTGGATCATCATCTCACTTTTTCGGAACACGTAAAAGCGGTACGCGCGCGAGCCGCTTTCGCGCTTAGTAGACTTTATTTCGTTATGAATGCACGCAGCAAATTGTCACTCAAGTGCAAATTGCGCATCTATACGTCGTGCATTCGTCCAATCATGACCTATGCGGGAGCCGTCTTTGCTCACGCGAATCCCACTGCGATCCATAGGATGCAAGTACTACAGAACCGTGTCCTTCGTAGGGCCACGGGAGCCCCGTGGTTTGTTAGGAACGAGATCCTCCATCTCGACCTCAAAATCCCCACAATCCGTCAGTTCCTCAAACGAATGTCCAAGCGGTACTTTGACTCCGCAGTCAAACATAGGAATCCCCTAATAGTCAAAGCAGCTTGCTATGTCCCGTCTAATAACCAAGTTAGTAAGGCCCGTCGCCCTAGGCATGTCCTCTCAGACCCAGATGACCCCATAACTCTCCTCCAGGAGAGCAGTAGGGCCACAAGTACAGTATACAAAAAGACACACCGACACAACTTCAGACCTCGCCGTAGAGGTCCGCGACCGCGACCCACCCGAGTAAATGATACTCCCCCCCGACCCTTGCTCGATAACGATGCGCCAGCCCGCGTTTTTGCTGAGCCTGTAGCTTTAAATTCCCCTGATAATAATAATGATCCATCCTTGATCCAGCCTGTCCCTCTTGCTGTCCTCCCCCCAGCGAACGCCCTAAGCCGAGGTTCGTACCCCACAGGGGGTGCCCTTAGCGAGCGTTCGCCTAGTTTTAATTAGCTTAGTTTATATGCCCCTGGCTGGAGGCTTTGAGTTTCTTTTAGGAGCTTAAGGCAGCCACAGGAAAGTCCGGTTAAGCAGACGAATACCTCAGTGGTAACCTGCGAGATGCCCTAGTCAAAAAAAAAAAAATAAAAAAAAAAAAAGACGAATTAAAACAATGATAAAGTAATTATTAACATTTTTAATCATGAAAATTTGTACTTATTAAGTCTACTGCTCCTATTTTTTTTTTATTTCACTTACTAGCTTTGATATTAGCAGCACAAACAAACACGTAATGATTTATTTACAAGAATCAAATGATGCACCACAACAAACGCGTCTGATCTTGTGTCACCAATTTTTTCGCTCCCATTGGTCATTGTCACGTGCGAAAGGCACGCGCCATTCACCGGCCCCGCCCAATTTCTTTCTTGTCACTACTTGTATTACATTCGCATCCGCATGAACATCCGCATTGATTATTGCGGATGCAGATGCAGATGTCCAATTCTATGCAGCGCAACATCCCTACAAGCCTATGTACATACCTATGCTGGAGTTGGGTTCCCGGTAGATTTCCTGACTATGACGAACTATTACGGAACATTCCTACTGACTCTTCTACTTCTTCCACTTTTGAAGGAAACAGGAAAGCCTGGCGAGTCCAGCAGCATAATAACAACAGCTTCAGTCCTTCACATGGTTGGAAAGGTGGACATCGATACTATAAACCAAATAGGTATAACCAAAGAGATTCGAATCTATGAAATTAACAAAAGCTGTCCCTGTTGTAATGGCAAAAAACAACGAATTTAAGGCTCAAATATTATTTACAAGAAGGCAGTTTTTTTTTTTTAATAGTGTTGCCTAGGTTAATAAGTAAAATAAGATTGTAGTGAAAACATTATTATTTAATGTTAAATTGATCATCACTATAATTAACACTAACGACAAAGTTGTTCTTGTTGTTTATGTGTGTGTCCTCTGTTTAACTTTACTTTATAACCTTGATACACTAATTTATTCAATGTATGCAAATTGTATGCATGATAATTGCGTCATTTTATTAAAAAATAATCAACCTTAACATAGTATTTTGATAGAAATTATTAACTAAATTAGAACTACTAACTCTACTAGAATGACATATTATTTTGACTGATTAAACACTTGTGGGTAATAGAAGTATATATTATGTAGTGAGCTCAATGTGCTGACTAAGTGCTTGTTTACGGAGACGCGAGGCGTTGACCGTGGCGTGCGGCGTGGCGTTCGGCGGTGCGTCGGACGTTTTTTCTGTTTACAGACAGGCGGGGCGTGCAGCGGCCCAATAATATTTTGCCCGACCCGGGTATCGAACCCAGGACCTTATGCTCAGCAGTAGTGCTTGCGACCACTAGACCAACGAGGCATTAAAAAAGTGCCAAGTGCGTGTCGGACCACGCACAATGAAGGGTTCCGTGGTTGGGATGAATTTGTCCAAAGAACAAACTTAATTTACACACACATAACAAAACATCACGCCTTGTTTCCCCTAAGGGTTGGGCAGAGGTGTACCTGTAGCAGGTACACCCACATTTCGCCAGTTATGTAAACTTAATTTAGGAGTTGACAAACATGTTCTCTCATACATCGATATACGTCACGCACGGTCAATTCTCCAACTGCAAATGTAAGTTTGTAATCCCAAAAAAAAATTATTATGTGATAAAACGAAAAATTTTAAAAGTTCGGACTTTTTCCTTTACTAGTGCTGTAAGACCTTGCTTTCTCATGATTCTAGGTCAACGGGAAGTACCCGGTAGGTTTTGATTCATTTGCGAGTATCAAAATATTTCACATAAATGGCCATATTTTTCGTTCGTTCGTTCACTTAGAAGCTTTAATTTTTTAGAGCTCCAACGGAACATAGATTTACGTATTTGATGCTATATGTGGATAGCGCCGATGTTCATAGTTCGTAGATATTGAGCGTACGTACGACGCCGCGGGCCCCGCCGCGTGCCCCGCGGCGTTGCCCGCGGCGTTGCACGCGGCGTTGAACGCAGCGTGCCCGCCACGTGCGACGCGGCGTGCAACGCAGCGGGCACCGCCTGCATTTCAAGCAAACGCCTATAAAAACGCTTCTCCGTAAACGCTCTCATACAACGCCATATTTTTGAATTTTGTGCGGGCCGCCCCGCCGCACGCCACGCCCAACGCCCCGCGTGTCCGTAAACAAGCACTAAATATAATAATGTAATTAATTATGTCTTTATAATATCCACCAAAATGACAATAAATTTTCTTACGCAGTCGGTGGAGCCCCACTAAAACTTCAACTGATCAATATTATGTTGGCAAGACTTGTTTAAAATAAAATAATTGAACTAAGATTAAAACGAGGTATCGTTCAACGTCGTATTTTAGTGTGTTCCCATCCGGCCGCGCCGCTGGTACCGCTACCATGTACGGAATTCTGCTGATTATAGCCATCATTATCATAATCGCGCTGTCGGTGGCGGTGTACCAAAAGAGTACAAATGCAACATGCATATCGAGAAGGAGATTAGAGGGTCAAACAGTCATAGTGACTGGAGGAACTGCTGGAATGGGCCTCCACATAGCAACGGATCTAGCCCACAGAGGAGCCAGGGTCATCATCGCCTGCCCCTTCGAAGACGAAGGCACTAATGCAAGAAAACAAATAATTCAAGAAACCGGAAATGAAAACGTAGTCTTTAAATTCCTGGACTTGGCATCTGTGAAGTCAGTGAGACAATTTGCAGAAGACATCTTGAACACTGAAAACAGACTAGACATTTTATTGAACAATGCTGGAGTTGGGTTCCCGGCAGATTTCCTGACGGCCGACGGGATGAACTTTATAATGCAAGTGAACTATTACGGAACATTCCTACTGACTCTTCTACTTCTCCCACTTTTGAAGAAGACAGGAAAGCCTGGCGAGTCCAGCAGGATAATAACAACAGCTTCAGTTCTTCACATGGTTGGAAAGGTGGACGTCGATAATTTAAATAGAACGAACTATTGGAACATAATCAGGATTTATGGTAACAGCAAGATTTGTCTCGTCTTGTTCGCAAATGAACTGACCAAGAGATTGAAGGGTTCTAACGTTGTGATCAATAATGTGGATCCTGGAGCAGTTGGCACTAGGATCTTTGACTCCTTGAATAAGGTATATGGAACAATTTTAACAGTAGGTTGCCTTTTATTCTTCAAGACACCATGGCAAGGCGCACAGACGGCTCTACATGCGGCGTTGGATAAGAAGGCTGGTGACGTAAGTGGAGCATACTTCAAGAATTGTGAAATAGTGCGAGCTGTGGAACGTGCATATTGTGACAAGACTGCTAAAGCGCTCTGGGAAGAGTCTGTGAGACTAGTGAAATTAACAGAAGACGAAGTTGACCAGTGCTTCAAATCTTTATAATTATTTTTGAGGATACTCAAAAAACACACTCATATACAGTGACAGTACACTCATTTACTCCTCATATACTCCCATATACCTACTCCCGTAATATCTGTAAAGGTACAAAAATAAGATAAGCTAAATATAAGTACAATAGTTATTGCTAATTACTCCGGCCGGAGAACGGTAAGCTTTAAAAAAAATACAAGGTCGAAAAATCTGAAAAATTTGTGGTCTTTTTACCAAAACATCTCTGAAAACCGTTGAGTATTCAAATTCAACACATTTAGACATGACCGTACATCGGATATTTTGTTCACGGGGTAGAAAAATCTTTACTCCATTTGCCTTTGGACCACTACGTTTGAGACACCCTGTATTTTGAAATGAAATGAAATTTTATTTATTTGCCAGAATATGGGTATTTACTTATTAGCATGATAAGGTAATTTTAGTCTTACTATATTCGACTTATCAGTCGTACAAATATTTCTAGTATGCATGCATAATATTAACATGAAAATACCAATATCATTAGTCATTAGTCATGCACATCATAATCATAAAAAAATGTATAGTCTTGATTCGTTAATATTGATTAAGCACATAAACATTATAAAATATAATAAATTAGTTTATTAGATCATAATTATCGCAGTCAAGACAGTTCATCAATTTATTGGTTAGATTTATAAATAATGTCAATAACTATAGTGATATAGAATGTTTAGGTACGAAGTTAGTGTTATTTGATTTGTTTTTGTTACTAACAAATTATAATACATATTAATACGAGTAAATGATCAATGTAAAATGTGTTCCGACCATTTACACAACCCTTACTATTTTAAGATAATTATTAACCCTTACTATTTTAATATAATAATTATGAAATAAAGAACAATGGCAAACTCCCAAACAAAAATTTTTGTTGACATTTTTTTTTCGTCTGCCGGTGAAAAAATTATGTAAAAGTACCGAGTTTGAATTCCTGAACAGTTTTATCTGCTGTGTATAACTTGTATAGGAAGTCAGGAATTAAAGATATTCCAGTTTGAATTTCACACGTTCTAGAGGTCATGTCTTGTCAACAGCAGACCCTTAATCGAAAAATTTATATAGAAATACCTACTTACCATTTAAAATATCGGCAGCGATAATTATGAAGATTTGAATGACGTTGTTTCGACGCACGAAAGGCTAGGCAGATCGAATTTATTGACGTAGTTCGCTTCTTGGTCATGTGGCAGACCTAGGTACGTACGTCACGGTCGACTAGACTTATAGGTTTAAAGAATTTATTTCTCATTAGAACATAACAGTTCACTTAAAATGAGATACATAGTGCTTACATCTAAGTAGTTATAATAATATTTCGCCTCGATGGTCGTTTGTGACGTCACAGGGTACATACATGTTTTTTGAGTTTTGCTTTGAATATGTTTATGTTATCACACTTCTTTAATTCCTCCGGCAAATTATTGAACAGCTGTACTCCCTCAACTAGTATTGTTTTTTTGTCGTAATTAGTCGGTGCCCGTGCAGTCATTAGTAATACCTATATTACTCAATTTCTGTAGTAGTTTTTGATGGCTTACCGTATCTTATGCTTTTTTTAGGTCAATGAAAACACCTACAACAAGGTCTTTTTGATCAATATGATCTTTTTATTTTGGTTATTAAATCTACTGAGGCTGTGAGGGTACTTGATTTAGGACGGAAACCATACTGCTGGTCAATTAGGAATTTTTTCTCAGTCAGATATGCGTTTAGTCGGTTGTAACACTCGTTCGAATATTTTAGAAATAACGGGTAAAACCGACACTGGTCGGTAGTTACTGGGGTCGCGGGTCGCTTCTACTTCCTGATTTGTAAATCGGAGTGACCTTACAATTTTAATACTGAATATACGTTGTCCGTAGTTTATTTTGCTGTAAAAATGCACTGCTATCAATGATATTTTAGGGAGTGATATGAAAATTCGAATGAAGTTATTTCGACGCACGCTATTTCGAAAAAAATTGCTACTGGTATGCTAGTTCGAAACCACATTGAAATTGAAAGAGCTGCAGGAGAAGTATTAGTTAACTATTTAATCAATAAAGGAAAACTGTAGATGGTACTCGCCACCAAAAGTAAAACTGGCCAAGTACATGTCGGATCACGCAAAAAAAGGGGCGCCGTAGATGGGATGAATTTTGTCCCAAGAACAAAATGTACATTGTAGTTGAAAAAAACTATTCTCCCATACGGAATGTATGGCAGAACATGATTTTTCAACTGAAAATGTAAGTTGGTCGATTATTACTCGTGAACTTGTAGAGCCTACTTAGCCGTGATAGTTTTCCTTTTCATTTCGTCATACCTATATGCTGCTGTGAATTTTTCCACATATCCAGAACCAACCATTTAGCTGGCAAGACAGGGCCATACTTGAATCTAAGAAAAATTACCACTTTAAAGCTCAATATTTCGCAGACATAAATATCCCTGAATCCAAAAATGGCCCACACCATGGGATATACGAGAAAATAAGCGCTTTGTTCAAATTAGTTATAATTAGACACAGCCAAAAAGCGCTCCACGCTTTTTGATTTAATAATTCAATATAAAAAAAGTAAGTTTAGCCTGTCGGCTGCAAAATTATAATGGCATGCAACTACTACTACGGCTTTACTTTGACCATTTTTGTACCTATGTCTTGATTTCTGTCCGAAATATTTTCTTGTTTCATACTTTTTAGAACGTGATTTTTCAGTAGTCGGGTTTTAGTTTTTAAACTTACTTTTTATTTTATTTATTTGGGGTGATAATTTCGTAATAAGGTATTTGCAGAGCCGCTTTATTTTATTTTTAGGTTTTTGGACAGGTTTAATTGTATAATAGGTACTTACTTAATTTTACAGCCGCGCCGTACCTAGCACAGTTCACTTTTGCATTTTTTTTACAATTTTAACATATTTATTTACTTTGACAATATGATATATATACATATTTGTAATGTGCTCGTCAAGCCCTTTCATTTGATACCAATCATGGTATGATTAAAAAAAATTTTTTTTTTCATTCGTCACTTTATGTCCTCTAGAGGGCGCCATAATAAATTTAATGTAACGTCACATAACCTATAACCAGCGGACAACCAGGACGCTTCCAACGATACCTCATTTGTCAAATTATGATCAGTGGTTTAGAAGTTATGAGGTTACAGATGAACATACATACATACATACATACAGTCAAAATCATAACCCTCCTTTTTGCTTCGCCGAAGTCGGGTAATAAAAGAAGTGACAAGCTGCATTGGTACTTATCCGATCACCTGTCATGGCTTTTAGAAGGCAATAACAATTAAAATTCTATTGTGTCTCAGTTGAAGGTTTATATCGTAACTAGTACAATTAAATTCAATTATTTTATACTTTTAGTTCCTCTAAAAAGCGCGTTTTTTTGTTTTGTACTTTTTAGTCTTGTATATTCTTCAAAACTCAAAACTCAAAACTCAAAGCATTTATTTCAAATAAACCAATTACAGGCACTTTTGAATTGTCAAGGGGTCGGTCAGTCAGAAAGATGAAGCTAGTTGCCCATTCCAAAGCGTAGTAGGTTCCTATGGAGAAGAACGGGCAAGAAACTCCAAGGACTCTTTTAAATCAAAATATTGTTACAATATATTGGTTACATCATTCATGTTGAAATTAAACATGTGAGAACAATGTAGAAAGACGTGCAAGTTAAAAGCGTCCGTAATAAAAACAATTAAAAAATAAAAAATAAAATAAGCCATGGCAGCTAAGAGATGACCAGTCCCTACTGACGGCGCCCGTTCACGAACATGACGCATGGATCAGCACCATTTAGCTCAACCATTTTGAAGGGAACTCAATGATCCAACACACACGCCACCACCAGCGAGACACTTAAGTGAGTATGACATACTCTCAGCCATCAGGGCTCATTCAAGTCAATGAAAGACACACCCAGTAAATGGTAGTTTTGTAAAATGGTCACAGTGCTCACACATGTGCTATGCAATTATACAATACTAAGAGATTGAATTTATACAATGCAAAGTTAGTTTTTGCAATCTTCAGCGGCTCCAACAATATTTTCGATGCTAATCAACTAGTTTATGCGCCCTTGTGGAGCTGGACCAGCGTTGAGCCAAGCATTTTTGTCAGCGATGTAATCCCCCAACTTATAATATGCTTGGCAGCATAGTGTGCGTTTTATACAAGATTTAAATTTGGTTTCATTTAGTTCTAGTATGTGGGGAGGTATTTTATTGTAACATTTTAAACAGTACCCCATGAAGGATGAGTCTACTTTAGCCAGTCTGAAACCAGGTTGAACTAATTTGTCCCTATTTCTAGTACTATAATTGTGCCTTTCACATCTTTTACTGAAAAGATTAAGATTTTTCCTAACGTACATGATGTTTTCGTATATATATTGACAAGCTACTGTCATGATGTTAATATTTTTAAACAGCTCCCTAAGAGAATCGCGCCTACGGAGACCATATATTGCTCTGATGGCTCTTTTCTGCAGAATAAAAATAGAATCGATGTCTGCAGCTCGTCCCCATAGTAAAATACCGTAAGACATGATACTATGAAAGTAACTGAAATAGACTAGCCTCGCGGTATCTACATCAGTAAATTGACGGATCTTTCTTACAGCATATGCTGCTGAACTTAGCCGTCCTGCAAGAGAGGTTAAATGAGGACCCCATTGCAGCCTGGAGTCGAGCGTAATCCCCAGGAAAACAGTTTTATCAACGAATTCTAGTTTCTCCTTATTCAATACTATATCACAATCAGTACTTTTAACATTCGGTAAAGCAAATCTTATGCATTTAGTTTTTTTTCCATTTAACACTAAATTATTAGCAGTGAACCAATTTTGGACCTGCAGTAGGGCGTTATTTACGTCGTCAAAATTTGATGCACGTCTATTTATCTTAAAAATTAGGGAAGTATCGTCAGCAAATAACACCATTTGTGGTTGGTTTTTTAATAAATGGGGTAGATCATTTATATAAACTAAAAAGAGGAAAGGACCCAATATCGAGCCTTGTGGAACACCCATTTTTACTTTTAGACCGAGTGAATTGACACCATTAATTTGAACTTGCTGTTGTCTATCATTTAAATAAGATTTTACTAAACTGAGCGCAAGTTTACCTAGTCCGTAATGCTCAAGTTTCAAGAGTAAGGTTTCATGATTTACGCAGTCAAATGCCTTCGAGAGGTCACAAAAGATTCCTATGGCATCTTGGGCCTCCTCCCACGCTGTAAATATGTGTTTTAATAAGCTGACCCCGGCGTCAGTCGTACAACGTCCTTTGGTGAAACCATATTGCTGATCGTGTAAGATTTGGTTGGTGTTAAAATGATTAAGCATTTGAACTTCATTTATTTAATAAGTCTTAACTCAACGAAGTTATGACTTGCCCGGTTTACTAGTAGCCACGAAATCAACTATCCACCTACTGGCTCCATCATCAGGCCTTCGACACCAAGTGCAATAAGCTGGACTCTTCATTACGAATCATTGACCCCAAACTCGAAGAGTTCACTAGTAGCCACTAAAAATTTCCACCATCCACCTCCTGGCTCCATCATCAGACCCTCAACACCAAGTACAATATATTGGAGTCGTCAAACTGAATCATATGAGCCCAAACTCGAGGGGTATACTAGTAGCCACCGAAGAGTTCCAGTATTCACCACCTGGCTCCATCATCAGACCCTCGACACCAAGTGCAATGTATTTGGAGTCGTCAAACCGAATTATATGAGCCCAAATTTAAGGGGTATACTAGTAGCCACCGAAGAGTTCCAGTATTCACCACCTGGCTCCATCATCAGACCCTCGACACCAAGTACGATATACTGGACTCGTCAAACGAAATCATATGAGCCCAAACTCCAGGGGTTTACTAATACCACTGAAGAGTTCGATTATCCACCTCCTGGCTCCATCATCAGACCATCAACACCAAATGCAATATATTGGACTCGTCAAACCAAATCATATGAGCCCAAACACTAGGGGTTTACTAGTAGCCACAAAAGAGTTCCCTATCCACCTTTTGGCTCCATCATCAGACCATCAACACCAAATGCAATATATTGGACTCGTCAAACCGAATCATATGAGCCCAAACTCCAGGGGTTTACTAATACCACTGAAGAGTTCGATTATCCACCTCCTGGCTCCATCATCAGACCATCAACACCAAATGCAATATATTGGACTCGTCAAACCGAATCATATGAGTCCAAACTCGAGGTGTTTACTAGTAGCCACCGAAGAATTCCAGTATTCACCACCTGGCTCCATCATCAGACCCTCGACACCAAGTACAATATATTAGACTCGTCAAACCAAATCATATGAGCCCAAACACTAGGGGTTTACTAGTAGCCACAAAAGAGTTCCCTATCCACCTTTTGGCTCCATCATCAGACCATCAACACCAAATGCAATATATTGGACTCGTCAAACCGAATCATATGAGTCCAAACTCGAGGTGTTTACTAGTAGCCACCGAAGAGTTCCAGTATTCACCACCTGGCTCCATCATCAGACCCTCGACACCAAGTACGATATACTGGACTCGTCAAACGAAATCATATGAGCCCAAACTCCAGGGGTTTACTAATACCACTGAAGAGTTCGATTATCCACCTCCTGGCTCCATCATCAGACCATCAACACCAAATGCAATATATTGGACTCGTCAAACCGAATCATATGAGTCCAAACTCGAGGTGTTTACTAGTAGCCACTGAAGAGTTCGATTATCCACCTCCTGGCTCCATCATCAGACCATCAACACCAAGTGCAATATATTGGACTCGTCAAACCGAACCATATGAGTCCAAACTCGAGGGGTTTACTAGTAGCTATTGAAGAGTTCTACTCTCCATCTCCTGGCTCCATCATCAGGCTTTCGACACCAAGAACAATCAAGATCAAGATCACCTTCAAGATACTAAATTAATATATTGTCATCGGTCCCTGATACGTGTGCAAATTTTCAAGTTAATCGAACTTCTTAAAGTTGGTGAATATTACTATAATAGTATGAATATAACTATAAGTATTTATAATGAATATTACTAATAGATACAGGTAAACCTAATAAAAGCGTATTAATTACTTTGTTTGACTCTAACTTATTCACAAATTAACATAACATTAGAAGGATGGGACGAACACCATAATAATTGAATTAATTTTATATTAAGGTGTGGTTTATAGTGGAGCGATAGCTTCACTTCGTATAGCAGTATGTTTACAGCCGGCACCAACGCCGCGCGCCGCTACCATGTACGGACTTTTGTTGATTATAGCTATTATTTTCATAATCGCGCTCTCAGTTGCGGTTTATGAGAAGAGCACGAACGCAGTATGCATTTCGAGAAGGAGATTAAAGGGTCAAACAGTCATAGTGACTGGAGGAACTGCTGGAATGGGCCTCCATATAGCTACAGATCTAGCCCACAGAGGAGCCAAGGTCATCATCGCCTGCCCCTTCGAAGACGAAGGCACTAACGCAAGAAAACAAATAATACAAGAAACCGGCAATGAAAATGTAGTGTTCAAACTCCTGGACTTGGCATCTTTGAAGTCAGTGAGACATTTCGCAGCAGACATCTTGAACACTGAAGACAGACTAGACATTTTATTGAACAATGCTGGGGTTGGGATCCCTGCAGATTTCCTGACGGCCGACGGAATGAACTTTATAATGCAAGTGAACTATTACGGAACATTCCTACTGACTCTTCTACTTCTTCCACTTTTGAAGAAGACAGGAAAGCCTGGTGAGTCCAGCAGGATAATAACAACAGCTTCAGTCCTACACATGGTTGGAAAGGTGGACATCGATAATTTAAATAGAACGAACTATTGGAACATAATCAGGATTTATGGTAACAGCAAGATTTGTCTCGTCTTATTCGCAAATGAACTGACCAAGAGATTGAAGGGTTCTAACGTTGTGATCAATAATGTGGATCCTGGACTAGTTGGCACTAGGATCTATGACTCCTTGAACAAGGTATGTGGAGCAATTATAACAGTGGCTTGCCTTTTATTATTCAAGACGCCATGGCAAGGCGCGCAGACGGCTCTACATGCGGCGTTGGATAAGAAAGCTGGTGACGTAAGTGGAGCATATTTCAGGAATTGTGAAATTTCGGGAGCTGTGAAACGTGCGTATTGTGACAAAACTGCTGAAGTGCTCTGGGCAGAGTCTGTGAGATTAGTGAAATTAACAGAAGAAGAAGTTGCCCAGTGCTTTAAGTCGTTGTAGAAAAATCGATGAAGATACAAAACGACGATAAGCTTATGTATAATAATTAACATTTATTACTCTGATACATTTCGTGTTTACATTTAGAAAGATATACAAGGTGGAGACGACAATACAACAAAAAATTAAACGGCGTGTCCATAATGACGTTCCCATTCTGTATACAAAAATTCAATTGAATATATTCAATAGTTTAGTCATTATAGCTCGGCAAAATCCTTAGTCGGCTCGGGCTATTCCGTTTATCCACCCCAAAAATCCACCCTAAGGTGGATATTCAGAAATGTATGCCCGAGAATTGCCAAAGCCTACTTGGATAAACCGAATTTATAGGCTTAGGGTGGATCCCGACATACATTACATTTAATTTGTTTGAAAAACTCATTTTTTTATTTCGAAGCTAGGTTTTATTTGACAGTTCCAAAATACTCTTAAGCATTAGAAGTGCCAGTATTTTAATTTTTTGTTGTATGGTAGTCTCCACATTGTATATTAAAATAAACAACAAAGTAAAATTAACAATGAAATTGTTGATGTTATTATAACCGAGTTATTCTCAGATCTATAAAGGCTTAATGGTCAAATTATAACTCATTGCTTGAACCGGAATCTTTGGCACTTTCTAAAGCACACGAGATCATGTCTTCTTGGTTTATAATAAGTAAGGTTTGATAATTTTATTAACTGGCAAGATTAACTTGAAGTTAATAAATATGCTATATTACTAAAAGTGGGTAAAAAATTATGTTAATAAAATACAGAACGTTATAAACGAAATAAGATTAAAAGAACAAATAAATCAAAGAAACATCTAGTAGGTAGAGTTTTTGTGTCATTTCTAGAGTAAATATAATAATAGTTTTAACTTTAAACAGTACATCAATATAATCATGTGGCAGTGACCTGTCAACCTGCCGATAAATGTATTGTTTATTATTTTATTTACATACAATCATAAATACTGTATTCGGTTACATGTTTTCAAAAAAAAGTTACACGTGTCAGATAAGAGAGCGAGTCAGACTTGCGCACCGAAGGTTCCGTACTCTTGCAGCCTTGATGGGCAAAAGATTTCTCTTTTTTTTCAAAATATAATATGTTTGATAAATAAAGTGCAAATGAAGTGCCCTTTCATATGATATCCCACTTGATCTAGTGTAAGGACATAATTACGGTGTATTTTCCATTCCTTCGTAGATGGGCAAGCATCTGAAATAAGGAGCTGTGACAGACGGACAAACAGACAGACGAACCCTAAAAAGAAAAGATTATTCCTAGATGTTCTTGACCTTCACTCTTGCTTTGAGGGCTAAAGGCTCGTGCAGACTAGTGCGACGCGACGGCGCGACGCGACATGAACATTACAATTTCTAAGAAAACTTCACGGTCTAACAATAGCCGGTGTTGCGTTGCGCACGAAGCTTAACGGTGGAAGAGAACGCAAATGCTAGCAGAGAGTTTCATACTGGTCGTGTGCATTAAAAAAACGCCAATTACAAACGGCCCTTAGTGCCTGGCAGCCTGCCTACCCTTGGCTACGGTAGCGGTCAAGGTCACGGTGATTCAAGGGGTGCGAAGAATCCCCGGAAGAAATCCGGCTACCACAATCATCGGAAACTGGACCTGGCAACATATAACACGCGTACACTCCGGACCGACGAGAAGATCATCGAACTCTAGGAAGATTTGAGCAGGTTACGAAGGGGTATAGTAGAGTTATCTGAAGTCCGAAGAGAGGTGGAGGACTCCATAATCCTTAAATCCGGAAACTTGCTCTATTTTCGGGAGGGCGACCAGCAATCCCAGGGTGGTGTTGGGTTTATCGTCCACAAGTCCCTTGTGAGCAACGTGGTGAAGATCGAGAGTGTGTCGACCAGGGTGGCCTTTTACAAATGGCGGGATACGACGTGAATTCGAATAATCTAGAAGTTTTTTTTTAAGAACGGCACTGTGGTAGTGAAACGCGCGTGCATCAGTGCATGACAATGTTCTTTTTTTGAAATTCATAAAGATACCATGAGAATGTGGCTGTAAAAAAGGAGTTGCATTATGAAATTTAGTACAACATTATAACACCCGTTGTCCCGTTTGAATGTTAGTAGGGTTACTATGACACTGGCTGTTTTAATGTTGGTAATACGCTAACTGTTTCAGAAAATTTTATAGAGGATTTATAGCATGGGTGTAGATAAAATAAAAAAGTTGTGGTCGGTCGGTTGTTCTTGCTAGGAAATTTTTGTCTGAATAAAATGATTAAATCTCTTATCTAAAGAGATACTTCTCGGCACTCGGCTACTATTTTTACCCGACTTCGGCGAAGCAAAAAGGAGGGTTATGATTTTGACCGGTATGTATGTATGTATGTTTTTATGTATGTATGTATGTATGTATGTATGTATGTATGTATGTATGTATGTATGTATGTATGTTCATCAGTAACCTCATAACTTCTAAACCACTGATCATAATTTGACAAATGAGGTATCGCTGGAAG
Source organism: Conistra vaccinii (assembly GCA_948150665.1). Lineage (NCBI taxonomy): Eukaryota > Metazoa > Arthropoda > Insecta > Lepidoptera > Noctuidae > Conistra > Conistra vaccinii. The sequence continues at coordinate 1,529,926 of OX411321.1, forward strand.
CGTCCTGATTGTCCGCTGGTTATAGGCTATGTGACGTTACATTAAATTCAATATGGCGCCCTCTAGAGGACATAAAGTGAAGAACGAAAAAATTTTTTTTATTTAATCTTACCATGTTTGGTATCAAATGAAAGAACTTGACGAGCACATTACAAATATGTATATATATCATATTTTTAAAGTAAATAAATATGTTTAAATTGTTAAAAACATCCAAAAGTGAGACTGTGCTACGTACGGCGCGGCGCGGCGGCGGTGTAAACTAATATCTATTATACAATTAAACCTATACAAAAAAATATAAAGCGGCTCTGCAAATACCTTATTTCATAATTATAACTCCAAAACAAATTAAATAAAAAGCAAGTTTAAAAACTAAAACCCGACTACTGAAAAATCACGCTCTAAAAAGTATGAAACAAGAAAATATTGCGAACAGAAATCAAGACATAGGTACAAAAAAAAAAAAAAAAAATGGTTCCCAAATAACGGTAGGAGGGGTTCACGTCGGCGTCGAGGTGACGATGAAGTACTTGGGACTCGTCCTCGACAGCCAGTGGAACTTCGTGGAGCATTTCCGACGTTTGGCTCCCAAACTGGAGCGGGCCGGGGCTGCCTTGAAGCGGCTTCTGCCCAATCTAGGGGGTGCAAACGCCTCCTGCCGGAGGCTCTACGCGGGGGTCGTGCGGTCCATGGCCCTTTACGGGGCACCGGTGTGGGCGCGAACCTTAAGGTTGCGGCCAGCCCGCCGGTTGCATGCAGCCCAAAGGGTCATGGCTATCCGGATGGTCCGGGGATACCGTACGGTCTCCGGCGAGGCGGCGAGCCTCCTTGCCGGAACGCCGCCATGGGATCTGGAGGCGAAGGTCCTCGCCCACATATGGGAGTGGCGCGAGGAGATGAAACGCCGGGGTGTTACTCCGCTGCCGCGAGAAATCACGGTACAGCGGACAGAGCTCCGGCGGGATCTCATGGCGGCTTGGAGTGTGCGATTGTCGCAACCCAGATTTGGGCACGCCACAATTACGGCGATAAGTCCCCTCTTTGAGGAGTGGCTTGAGAGGCGCCACGGCGTCCTCACCTTCCGCCTGACGCAGGTCCTCACCGGACACGGTTGTTTCGGGAGGTACCTGTTTTGCATAAGGCGGGAGGAAACGCCCGGGTGTCACCATTGTGTGGATCGTCCGGAGGACACGGTGGAGCATACGGTGGAGGTTTGCCCGGCTTGGGTGGACCACCGCCGTGTCCTCGTGGAGGCGATCGGCGGCAGTGACCTCTCGCGTCCGGCCCTGGTCCAGGCCATGGTGCGGAGCGAGAGGGCATGGCAAGCCGTCACCTTCTTCTGCGAAGCAGTAATGCTCGCGAAGGAGGAGGCGGAGCGCGCGAGGGAGTGGCAGAGGCCGCGCCCTACCAGCCCTAGCCGCCGCCGCCGTAGGAGACTTCCCGGGCGTCGGGAATTGATAGCCGATTTCCGGCCACCGTAGGCGCGGGCCTGCGGACGGAGAGCAGAGGGCAGCTCGCCGTCCGATAAGGACCAGGCCCGGGTCGACGGCGCGTCGTGTTCCACGCGCGCCTCAAAGAGATGTCAGCAAAACTGACGGGGTAAAAAATGAAAAAAATGAAAAGGAAAAAAATGTACCTTTTATGTTTATCAAGAAACGTTGGTATGAATATTAATATCACTCCTTCCTTTCCTGTTTATAGGACGATTCAAGAATTTGAATCATACCTTTTGACGCACCGACCTTTAACCGCTAATGAATAGCATAGAGCGGGATAAAGCAACGCGGTTCGCGCGCTAATTTAGGTATTTTCGTATGAATAAATAAAACAAATACATATTTTAAAATGCAAAATTTATAAGCGTTATCAAAAATATGTAGTTTTGTTATTATTAAAAAACTGATGACCTTCCGTGAAGTAGGTATTTACGCCGTACTAAAGGGTCATTTTATCACCGGTCCTTTGGAACGTAGACGATTTTTGTTTACGGTCGAATGGCCCGCGCTCCATTCGCTGTGTTGTTTTATAGAGATTACTTTGGTTATTTTTCTATGGGGGAAACTTGAAGTAATCGTATTTCTAAAGTGTTACGCGATTAATAAAGTGAATCTTAAATAACTTGCATATTAATTGCTTAACAAAAGGTTAAGTAATAACAATGCAGCAAGGGATCAAACGAACGCAATTATTTCGCAATTGCTACGGTGCGCTCTTAACTACCTACATGCAAAGTATTTTATTACGTACCTACGAATGTTGTTTACAAAAATGCCAGCACATAAATAGAGTTGGTAATGAACTATTTACAGGCGCTTCGGGGCCATATTCCAATTTAGGAATTATCTTACTTACCGAAGTACGTAGTAGTAGAAGTCAGTAGAGGCCGCGACTTACGAGTTGTAGGTCATAGGTTCGAACCCAGGCAGGTGCTTTACTTTGTGTAAATTATTTCATCACCACTGCTGCACTGCAAGTCCACCAGTTCATGTTCTGCTTTAACAACCACCAGGTTGCCAGCTCATTCAGCAGAGTTAATATGATACGTGGTGGCTCTCTAATAATTGTTCGCAACAATAATATGAAGTTTAAAGAACGTAAGGATATTGTAAGCCTCACTGTTGAGCGAGTTATTGAAATTGCTTGCATTGAGCTTGAGCAGTTCATTGTATTGAGCGTGTACATAACAGGCCCCCATGTGCTTCATATGATATTTTTGAGAAATATATGGAAGAAGTATTATTAAAGACTTGTAACAGTAATTAAACAGTTGTTGTCTGTGGAGATTTCAACATTAATATATTAGAAAAATCTGCTGTAGTAAATAAATTCATAAGTTTTATTAACTACCGAAATATAAAAGGCGCTGGTTCTGGTAGTAAAACAAAAGGTATATATTCAAATCAATCAAAATAATAGACAATAGGTATCAAAAACATAGACAAAAAGGTAAAAATATAAAAAAGGTTTAGTGCAGACTTGCACATTCTCCCCTTTTTTAATTAAGAAATGGGCAGCTTAATTAGCTTTCGGAGGGGCCTCCTGATCGTGCCAGCTACAGTGGCAACATCGGCCACCCGCACTATTCCATCTCTACCGGGGAACAACCTCTCGACACGGGCTTTGGGCCATGAACCACGCGGTAAATTTGAATCGCATATTATGACCACATCTCCTTCCGTAATTGAGGGCGCGGAGCCTCCACCCCTTCTGGGTGACAACGAAGGCAGGTATTCTCGAACCCATCGCTGCCAGAAATGATCGGCTAGTCTGAGTGCCCTCCGCCAATGACTTCTGCTCGAGAGGTCCGACTCCTGAAGCGTGGCTGGGATGGGACGCCCTGGTGATCCGTTTAGGAGAAAGTGAGCTGGCGTTAGTGCTTCTTCTGCATTAGCTTCGAGTGAGATCATCGTTAGTGGCCGCGAATTTACCAAGGCTTCAGCTTCAGCCAGCAATGTTCTGAGTACCTCATCAGAGGGAGCCCGCTCGTGGAGTGACACTTTCAGCGCTCCTTTGACACTTCGGATAAGGCGCTCCCAGGCTCCACCCATAAATGGTGCCGAGGGGGGAATAAAACGCCAGTTTATGAACTCACTGGCAGCGTAGTCTTCAACTGCATCACCGTACAACTCTCGCAGTTCTCGGCTGGCTCCAACAAAGGCAGTGCCGTTGTCGGACCAAATCTCCACTGGGGTCCCTCGGTGCGAGACAAAGCGGCGTAGGCACATGATGGCCGAGTCAGTCGATAAGCTGTGCACCACATCCAGATGTACGGCCCGGACGACCAAGCATGTAAATAGGGCCACGTAGCGCTTTTGCTTTCTTCTGCCAACCGTGACGTGAATGGGGCCATAATAATCGAGACCGGTGAAAGAGAAAGGCCTTTGATGATGAGCTAGGCGAGCTTCTGGCAGATTTCCCATAGGTGGTTGGAACGGTCTAGCACGGCGCAATTTGCACAGCTGACAGGTATGGGCCACGAATCGAACAGCGTTTCTGAGTCCAATAATCCAGTAACGTTGGTGAAGCTCGTTCATTACCAAATCTAGGTGTGAATGTGCGGCCTTCTGATGATATCTTTGGATCAAAAGACGAACTGCTGGGTGTTTTCCATCCAAAATGAGCGGACGCTTAACATCATCTGTGACGGTTGAGGCAGCAACAATGCGGCTTGACATTCGTAGCTGATTATCTTCATCTATGAATGGCGACAGTTTGAACAGGCGGCTATTACGAGGCAACGGCTGTTGGTTCTTAATCCGCAAAAAATCTTCTTTAAAGGAATCGAATTGAGACTGCCGTAAGATGTGGGTTTCGGCCAGGCGTAAATCGTTTGCTGTTATTCTCGCTGATACATTAAGATTATTGGGGACATTAGGAGAGGATGTGCAAGAGGGAATAAATGTACATAAACTTCCTTCCAGACGAGTTAAATTGGCATCAACGCCTCGTCTTTGTAGACTACGCATACGCAGTAAAGAAATAAATTGATGCGCTTTTGCTGTTGCTCGCACCATTCTCAACCATGAGCTGAAACGCAGTGGATCCGCGGAGATTGGTGCGGGCAGGTCAGTATCAGTGATGAGATGAACGTGATGTTTGAATTCTTCGCGGCCTAGTCCACTGACATCGATCACGGGTTCAGTGGGCCAGTCCGAGGAGAGCAGGAAGGTAGGACCTGAGATCCAACGAGATTCTGGAGTTAACTTAAATCGTTTGACCCGAGTTGCATCATCTGCCACGTTTAAATCACTCGGAATCCAACGCCACTCACCAACGTCCGTGAGTTCCAGTATCTCACCTACTCTATGAGACACGAATGGCTTAAGAGTCCGAGCGTCGCTGCGAAGCCAACCTAAGGTAGTCATTGAGTCACACCAGAAAACGCGTCTCGTCGGTTTAAGTCGGTGGGCTTCGCATACAGACGTAGCAAGACGTGCAGCCATCAGAGCACCTTGGAGCTCTAAACGGGGAATTGAAACAGGCTTAAGGGGTGATACCCGAGCTTTGCTGCAGATAAGGGAGAGTCTAACGTCACCGTTAACGTACAAAAACCGCCAATAAGCGACAGCGGCAAAGGCAGACTCGCTGGCGTCCGAAAAGACATGAAGTTCGCAGCCTGCTAGATCGAGATCATTCAAGTTATAATAGCGACGTGGAATTCGTAAACTAGAAACCGAGGATAAATCCTGAAACCACGATTTCCACGCAGCGCTATCACCTTGAGAGAGCTTCTCATCCCATTCCAAGCCTTTACGCCAAGCATCTTGAAACATGATGCGGCCTCGAACGACAATTGGCGCAATGATTCCAAGAGGATCATAGACTCGCATCACGTGGGCTAAGACCTCTCGCTTGGTGAGCTTCTGTGGCAACACACCCTTATGGACTCCTGTGTTAAAACCAATCACGTCACGGGCGGGTTGCCAGATAAGGCCAAGCGTGCGCACATGCGTAGCCAAGTAGCCTAAATCTATATCTTTAACAATGCGCGTCTCTAGTAAGGATTCTTTGGGTAGCAACGAGAGCGCCATAAGATCATTTGACGTCCAGCCTCGCATCTCAAAGCCAGCACGAGAATGTACGTTATAGATATCGGCAGCCAGTTTGGCCGCTTCGTGAACGTTGTCTAAACTAGTGATGCAGTCATCCATGTAGTGATCGTGTATGATTACTCGAGCTGCATCAGGGTATGCATCCTGCCACTCTAATGCATTCTTGTTTTTTATATAGATTGCAGTAAAGGGGCTGGATGCAGCGCCAAAAATCATGGATGACATGCGGTATGTACGTATAGGCTCATTCGGGCCGTCGCGCCATAGAAATCTTTGAGCATCCCTATCTTTTTCAATAACTTTAATCTGAGGGAACATTTCACGAATGTCGGCTGTCAGAGCGACTTTACCCTCACGGAAACGCATCAGAATACTTAGTAAGGGTTGCAAAAGGTCTGGACCAGTTAATAACATCGAATTTAATGACACGCCGTGGGACTTGGCGGCTGCGTCGTGTACCGTTCTCAACTTGTTGGGCTTATTTACGTTAATTACGCCAAAGTGAGGGAGGTACCACAACGGAGACTCCAAGTCAGGAGGACTAGCTGAACACGGTTCAGCATATCCCTTTGAGAGCATATCATGGATATTCCGACGGTAGCGTTCAGCATAGGCAGGATCTTTCACCATTTTTTTTTCTAAACTAAGGAACCTAGACACAGCTAACTTGTAACTATCGGGAATATCTAGTTTATCAGCCTTCCACAACAAGCCTACTTCAAAGCGGCCACCGGGCAGGCGGCGCGCGGTGTGCTCGAGAACTTGCACGGCGCGTTCGTCGTCTGCACTACGAGCTTCCTGTTTAGAGATGCCGATTGAATCAATTTTAAACTGCTCCCTAATAAGACCTTCCAGAATCAACTGATCGTTCGCTATATCAGGTTCGCTAACAGCGGCGTGGTTGACAACGTCGACCAGTTTCGTTTTGCTACAACCGAAACCGTACAAAACCCAGCCTAAAGCAGTTAAAATAGCTACGGGTTGTGTTTTGGTTCCCTTGCGCGTAGCTTTCGCGAGAGATAAGTGCCAGTTGTCGATACCTATAATCAGCATAGGCTTAACGTCTTCATAGCAAAATTCATTAGCAATGTCTACCAGGTATGGATACTTACGCACGCTCTCAAGATGCGCAGACTGTCGCGCAGCACTCAAACCGCTCATCGACCTGGCTCGCTTAACGCAGTGAATTTCGTTTGAATGACGGCCTTTTATGTTGAAATCGACGTAGTGAATGTTCACGTCCATTCCTAGACCACCTACACAGTCCAAATGAATACGTTTCTCTTGGCCCTTGCAACCAATTTGAGCTGCTAGCTTAGAATCGATGAATGTGCCTGTGGAACCGTCGTCCAGCAAAGCGTAGGTATCAACGCTACCAGAAGGTCCCGACACGATCACGCGAACTATTTTCAACAATGGCCGAACAAAAGATTCCGCGGCTGATGAGGAGGATGCATGAGCTAAGACTTCGTGATCCGAGTCATCAGGTGGTGGTACAGCGGTCTCGTCGCAGGCAGCGGGCGCCCTGCACGGCGACGACGTGCTGAACGACGAGGGGGCCGCGCTGGATGTCGATGGTTCGGGTTCAGCGTCGTCTTCCACGTCGACGTGCGCGGTGACAGCACGCTCGAGTTTCGACCCGTGCAACAACGCATGGTGACGCATGTCACAACCTTCTACGGTACATATTTTTTTAATGCAAGAAGTTTTATTTTTGTGCCAACCCTTTTTTAGACATCTATGGCAAATTTTATGTTTTTTAATAAATCGCCAACGATTATTTACTGTCATTTTGACAAACCTATCACAAGACGTCAACTCATGATTTTGTTGACACAATTGACAAATATTATTTGTTGAATTATTTGTAGTTGATAACGTTTCTGACGAAACGTTACGATTTTGATGATCAATTTCAGCTACAACGTTCACCCTATCCCTAAGGCCTCTAATATCCAGGTTAGGACGTGATATAGCAGGCATGGTGCAGTCAGTAATGCCACCGAACCTACACTGTAAGTTTGCCTCACGGGAAAGGAAATCGGCAAACATTTCTATTTTGGACAAGCTGCCATCGCACGAATGAGCGTAATCCAGCCACCGCGGTCGCAACAGCGGTGGCAGCTTGCTCCACAGTGCCTGAAACAGCTCTGGTGAGCGTAAGTAGTCCGGCTGATTTAACAGGCGGATTACTTCCACACAGTTTCGTACACGGCTGGCAAAAATTACGAGGTCTTTACTATCGTAGCTTACCTTAGGCAGCGCACGTAACACAGACACTTCATGCATCACTACGAGCTCGGGGCGACCGTAGCGCGCGTCGAGTGCAGCTAGCACCACACCGGGGGCGCGCGCCGCCGCCAGCAGGCCCGCTACTGCGTCGCGCGCCGCTCCGCGTAGGGCGCACGACAGCCTCGCTAAATTATCAGTTGCCGAAAAACTTTGAGATGTATTTTCGTACGCACGTTTTAAAGCTAGCCAATCTAAATAGGACTTGCCGTCGAACGTAGGCAAATCCGTCCTCGTAGCAGTTTGCCTGTTAACTTTGTTTAATAGTGTTCCGAGCGAGTTGATTAAGCGCGTCACTCCTCCGTCTTCGACACGATCTTGGTTGAGAGCATGCGTAGTCGCCACAGCATCTTGGCCGTGCGACACTCTCATGCCCGGTGTCTCACACCGGGCCCCTGCATCACCGTACCTGAAATGTGGGTTGGCACTTAAAAATTCTCGCTCTTCGGGATTAGGCACTACATTTGTTACCCAATCTTGAACACTAGCACGGCTACGCATGCCGTGGCTGCCGTGCTGGCTGGCGTCCGCCTCTATGGCGGCGAGCTCAGCTTGTAATTGGAGCTTAGCGACCTGTCGCTCTCGCTTCAAAGCTTGGCGCTCCCGCTCCGAAGCTTGGCGCTCCCGCTCCGAAGCTTGGCGCTCCAATTCAGCTTCCAAATCAGCCAGGTGGCGCGCGTGCTGCGCCTGTGCCGCGAGCTGACGCGCCACGATGGTGGCGGATGAGCGCGAGGTAGCGGCACTGGCCGGGCGGGAAGGCGCCGGAGCCGCGGCGTGAGGGGGCAGGTCCGCGCTCTGCTGCGCGGGCGGGGCAGTCTCCCTCTCCGCAACTTGGGTGCCGTCTCCTGCACACAGCGCATCCACCTTTGCACGTTTAGAACGTGTTTCTACCATTTTTCCGATGATAGGACCAATATTAACTACCAGAACCAGCGCCTTTTATATTTCGGTAGTTAATAAGTTTATTAAGTCATATAATTTGTACAATACATTCTTTGAGCCGACTAGAATAACTGCCACTAGTGCTACCTGTATTGACAATATTTTTACTAACTTAAAACCTTCTAGCCATTTAATTATAAATGAGTTGGACTCTGATCACTGTGGCCAGTTAGTCACTTTCCCTCAGAAAACAATCAGAACTCAAAGAAAACTTGTAAGTTTTGTTCCTGTAAATAAAAGTCGCTTGGGACAATTTAAAAATAATTTAATGGAAAAACTACCGGGTTTGCCTTATCATAACGACCCGGATCAAGATTATGCTTCCCTATTTAACGTCATCAATTGTGAGTTTAGGAAGGTTTTCACCTCAAAAACATTGCCTGTTTGTGACCGCGTTATATTTAGTGATTGGGCAACACCAGGGCCCTGTTTAATAAAGCTGACAGTCCGACAAGTCCGACATATGTCAAAAAGTGACAATTTGACAATTTTTCTGTTTAATAAAACTTACAGGCGACATAATTGTCATGGTGGAAAATTCGCAATATATTATTAAACGCCTTTTTTAAATGACAAATATGTCAAGGTATCACCTGTCGATTATTGACAAATTTGTCACTTTTATTAAACAGCCTAAGCGCGACAATTCTACAATTTTGTCAGTTTTTGACATATATGTCGAATTGTCAGCTTTATTAAACAGGGCCGAAACTTTCAAAGAGTTTGTTAAGAATTATTCTAAAACTTTTAAAAGGGCCTGTTCCTCAGCAAAAGCCATACATATTAAAAATAAAATAAAATCTTCTGGAAATAAAATTAAAACAACTTGGAATATTATTAATTCAGAAACGGGAAGAACGACAGTACGGAATCGTGACTTCCATCTAAAAATCAATGATGTAGATATTAAGACAGACGTAGAGGTGGCAACTGAGTTTGAAAATTTCTTCACTAATATACCCATTTTAACAACCAAAACTCTGTCATCGTCGTCCTCCACTTCTGCTTACTCAATACTTAAAGAATGTGTACCAGAATGTGACAAGACTTTTGAATTCACAATTATTACTGCTAAAGACATAATAGAATCTTTTAAAAATCTTGATGTAAAAAAAACTGCTGACCTTTGGGGATTATCAGTACATACCATGTCTTCAATAGTTGATGTTATTTCACCCTTTTTAGCAATCGTTTTTAACTCTTGTATTGCATCTGGTGTATTTCCTGATTTGATGAAACTTAGCAAAGTGATTCCACTATTCAAATCTGGCAGCAGAACTGATCCCACACATTTTCGGCCTATTTCGATATTACCTACTTTGAGCAAAATCTTTGAAAAATTAATTTTAAACCAAATGTTAGGACATTTCAATGCACTTAATTTACTGCATCTGAAACAGTTTGGCTTTACAAAGGGTCGTTCAACTACAGACGCGGGCGTGGAATTACTGAAGAGCATATTCGAGGCCTGGGAGGAGTCGCAGGATGCTCTTGGCATTTTCTGTGACTTGTCCAAGGCCTTCGATTGCGTACATCATGATACACTCATCAGGAAACTGCACCACTATGGTATGAGGGACAAGGCTCTTGATCTTCTGACTTCTTATTTGAACAACAGAATTCAGAGGGTCGATGTTAATGGCAAGAGATCTGCAGGATCCGCGGTCACAATGGGCGTTCCGCAGGGTTCAATTCTAGGTCCTTTCTTATTTCTAATTTATATTAATGACTTACCTTACCACATAAGGGATAATCACAAGATCGTTTTATTCGCAGATGATACATCCCTCATTTTTAAAATCAAACGTCAGTTAGTCAACTTTGAACAAGTTAACGATGCTCTCTCTAAAGTTGTGCATTGGTTTAATGTAAATAATCTTCTCCTGAACGAAAAAAAGACTAAACTCATTAAATTTTCAACGCCAAATGTCAGGCAACTAACTACCAATGTTCAAGTTAACGGAATAGAGTTGAACCCTGTTGAGACAACAGTTTTTCTTGGAATAACTATTGACGGTAGATTACAACCCACACATAGAAAAATTGTCAGGAAGGCTAAGTTTGGCCGTCTATGCTGTTAAAAAAATTAGACAGATAACTGACGTAGATACAGCCAGAATTGTTTATTTTAGTTATTTTCATAGTCTGATGTCTTATGGGATTCTTCTCTGGGGAACCTGTGCGGTCATTAATTCTATCTTTGTTCTACAGAAAAGGGCTGTCCGAGCCATTTACAACCTAGGTCCAAGAGAGTCCCTACGAGAGAAATTCAGAGAAATAAATATTCTGACTGTAGCCTCACAATATATTTTTGAAAACCTATTGTATGTACACAAAAATATATCAAATTTTAAGAAAATGTCCGATATTCATAGTTTAAATACCAGGAACAAACACAACCTTGCTGTACATCGCACACGTCTCCACAGAGTAGGCAACTCGTTCATGGGTCAATGTATACGCTTTTACAACAAACTTCCCATTGACATTCGAAACTTACCTATTAAACGATTTAAAAGCTGCATTAAAACCAAACTTTGTAAAAAAGGGTACTATAAAATTTCAGATTATTTAGAAGATAAAAAAGCTTGGGATTGAGCTGCTCGCTCTGCTAAGCCTTGTGATAAAACCATAAAACTTGACATTTTAATTATTACTTATGAACATCAAAATAAACCAGATTTATATTCACATTGATATTATTTAAAATTATATACAAAATGACATGATTACTTTGTAAAGTATTAAATTATTTTAATTATTGTGAATGTGAGGACTATGTGGGTTTTTTTCCTCTTTAAATTTTATTTCTCAGGTAGTTTTAATGATGGTCTGGCAGTTTGAGTAGTTAAATGCGGCCTACCAAAATGTCCTTTCTTTGGTATTGTTCGTCGATTTGAGCTCCTTAAGTTCTGAGTTGAGCTCCACGATTACTGACAAATGCTTGCACTGACTGGACAGGTCCACTCAAATCTGTGTGGTTCTTTCCTCAAAAGACCATTTCAGACACTAATCTACATGGTTCTCATATGGCTTGACCAAGATTATGTCTGGACTTTAAAAGAGACTGTGACCTCTGAGTTTGTTTCGGCCTTTCTTCTCAGAGTAGTCAGTTATTCATTTCATTTCATTTCATTTCATTGCTCTCAAAACGGTGAAAGAAAACATCGTGAGGAACCCGGCATGTCCTAGAACCAAAAATTGGAAGACATTTGACATCTACTAATCCCTACTGGACCCGCGCGGTGGATAACGACCCACTCCCTCTCACCGAGAGGAAGCCTGTGTCCCAGCAGTGGGAACATTATAGGCTGATTCTTTTTCTAAATATGAGTTAAATATTTCCCCTAATATTTTTCAGCCCCTATTTAAAACCCACCCTATTTTTGTGTCATTTGTCTAACTAAAGGGGTACATATTTAAGTTTCAGTAGTTCGGTGCTTTGTTAGAACCGAACTATCGCAACTGAAAGATTCAGTAGTTCGGTCAACCGGACTAACAACCGAACTACTGCTACTAGAGGAAAATTTCTAAATAAATATCTGTAATTTTATGGTGTACATAATATCTATCACAATATATCTCAGAGTATTCTATCTAACTATCTATCTATTGAGTAGGCTGTATAGATAACCTTAGGTAGGTACCTACAGCACGCCACAACTTAGATGTAAATTTTGATTTTTAATTTCATTATTTCATTTCAATTCTAGGAATGTATTTGGTTAAACGACTTTACAAGTTATTGCGTTTGCGTAAAGATTTATTTTCACATAAAGCAGTAATAAAAATGGTAATTTTGAACGCGCACTCAGTTCGGATTGTGATCGGTTTTACGAATATTGCCGATGCTACATCTAAGTTGTGTTATACTGTACCTAATAGTATACATTTATCAAGGCCTTTTATTCAGGTATCACTAGCGTGACGGCTCCTCAGAATACCTAATTAGCTAATTATGTAAGTAATTTGTTGAATGATACCTTGAGATACTTGTAATAGTTTGTTATTTTAGCACATTGTCAATGATCTATGTTTATGTAATAGGGTCCCAGCCAGTACTTAGGGGGCGTAAAGTGAGCGATGGGTGGGCGCCGCGGGTTCAAAAATAAACTATTTATTAATTAAATTGTATGTTCTTGATACAAGAAAAGGTTAAGGCTACATTCCTAATCCCAAACGTTTTAGTGTTGCTGTAAAATGAGGTGAAGCATTTATGCATAAGTATAAATAAGCAGAGGTAGGAATTGGTAGATTATATTTACGTACTTTTCGAGGGAGGAAGTAACATAGAGTGGATAATACTTCCTATAAAATCCCTGTATCATAAACATGACGATGAAGTCCCGGGATTAAAGAAGTTTGCAAATTCTATATTGCACTCTGAATACGTTCGTAACAAATTAATATTTCGATGAATCTTACTAGGTACGTGTTTAGGGTTCCGTACTAAAATTGTTAAATTAAAGTGCTTTGTTTTATATAGGAAAATAAATGATTGAAAAGTTGGCTGGTTATTGTTTGTATTTACTAGATTATACTGCAAAAGGGTAATTTTAAAACTAAAAAGTAATATACAGTATGTTAACTAACAGAGGGCGTTCCCGTTAACCCGCAATAATATAGCGTCCATACATGCTGGAAAAAATATTGAAAGAGAAAAAAAAAAAAAAAAATTGATACGTAGGTAAATGTAACACTCTGTACACGCTCACTTGTCTTTCAACTTGGAAAGACAAATGCGACAAGTACGCGTGTACAGAGTGTTTGTTTTACGTATGAAGTTAATATTTTTCATGAATATTTTATGATAAAAAAATCAAAAAAGTTTTTTTTTTCCGATTTTAATATTTTTCTAGCATGTATGGACGCTATACTATTGCGGGTTAACGGAAACGCCCTCTGTTAGTTAACATACTGTATCTAATCAAATTAATACATTATAATATATTATTTACGTACAATTACAAAACTTTCTAGTGAACCTACACGATCTCTAGTAAAAAAAACCATGAGATGATGTTAAATACAGAAAAAAATTGTATTTAGTCCCTAAATTCATGTTGGGATGGTTTTTGCACAGTGGTAACACAGGGGTAAAATTTTCGAATGTTGCAAGAGATATTTGAAATAAATAAAAATATTAATCGCGGGTTTTTTACACCATCCCATGGTTTTCGATTAGAGATCCTATAGAGTTCACTAGAAAGTATTATAACAATATATCCAGTTTTTTTTTTTATATTTATAGTAGCGCACGGGTCGATCCATCAGGTTAAGCTACGCTTTCCGGGGTTGGTTCGTGTATGGGTGACCATCTTCACTTACCGAGACTCCTCCATGTCTCGAAAAGCACGTTAAGCCGTTGGTCCCGGCTGTCATTCGTGGATCTTTGACGGTCGTTACGGGTCCTCAAAAGCCTAAAAAAACGACCTCAACTTATGTAAATATACCCAGCCCGCTGGGAATGTTCAACACCGTCTATCAGGCGGAGTGTGTAGGCATCATACAAGCGGTCTACGCCATGGAAGCCAGGAGAGTTACGGACACCCACATACGTAGTCTCCGACAGCGACTCAGTTCTCCAATATGTATTACCTTGAAACGAATACTAGAATGTCACAATGCATGAAAACGAGTAACGGTATCTAGCCGCAACTCAGTGACACTTTAATGGATAAAAGCACACAGCAGCAAGTAATGACGCAGCTGACAAACTGGCTAGAAGAACATCGAGCACGTCGGTTTGTGGACCCGAACCTATCGTACCCATCCCCTACAACCAACTACGCATCTGGCTACAGGAGTTCATATTAATGCGTGTTTCCTAGACCTTTCTAAAGCGTTTGATCTGATGTCGTACGAATTGCTCTGGCAGAAACTATTGAATGACACTTCAGTGCATAGAGAAGTTATATCAATTCTACGGTTTTGGTATAATGGCTGCTACACACAGTGCCGGCGGCATGGCCGCCAGCACTACCCGCCGTCCTTGCCGCTGGCCATGCCGCACAAAGCCGCAGAAACAAACGCAAACAAAATGAAGGAGCAAAAGCCGGAGGCACGTGCCACGCGGCAAAAGCCGGCGGTCATGCTGCCGGCACTCTGTGTAGGAACCATAGTAATCAGATAAATTATGTAAGGAGGGCAGGCTCGTTATCGGATGTGTATAAGCTGGATTGCGGGGTGGGGCAGGGCGGCCTGACCTACCCTCGCCTCTTCAGTCATAAACCGGTTGATCGTCCAGGTCAGCAACACCTATCAGGGTTGTTATGTAGACGGAGTATGCGTCAGCAAAATTAGTTTTGCTGATGATGTGGTTTAACTGAGCCCTTCGATTAACTCAATGATAAGCCTGCTTACGATATGTGAGTGAGAGGTACACGGAGATTCATGGGTTCCGATAAAATGTTAAGAAATGTCAGGTACTAGTCTTCAAAGCAGGCACTAAAACTTACCCGATTGAACCACAGCTGAAACTTTGCGGAAGTTCTTTAAAGCTCGTCACTTCTTTCAAGTGTCTGGGCCACTGGGTTTCTGAAGACTTAAAAGACAGTCTGGATATTGAGCGTGAGCGCAGGGCGTTAGTTGTCCGCTGCAATATGTTGGCTCGCAGATTTGCGAAATGTTCTACTGAAGTAAGGCTAAGCTAATAGCGTACTCTCAGTCGTTCTATACTCATGTATACAAAATAAAATCTGTCAAGTGCGAGTCGGACTCGCACACGAAGGGTTCCATACCATGTCGTACAAGATTTAACACTATGAATTTTTGTAATACTTTCGTAAAGGTAACAACAGAGGCGCTATAAAAAAACAAAGATTTGTAAAGAAATTGTCTAATTTTAATGAGAAAATGTTGTTGTGTTAAAATATAGGTGTAGGAGTATATTTCATTTATTTTAAGAGAAAAATACCTGTAAAGCACCGCCCGTTTCGTACGCGATCCCCATTCCGACCACCCGCTGAGCGGGCGGCGCGGCGGAGATAAGAGCGCGCTAACATAAACAAAAACTGAGAACTTATTGTTTCGTCTACAGTCTTATCGTTAATGGTTTTGGGTACCTGCTTAGACAAAGGACTGTTTATAATACTTACAAACTTCGTGAGTGAACTAGCGAATTGTTAAATCAACATTGTTATCGGCAGTTCCTTTGTTTATTGTTTTGGTGATTTATGACTAAACTACTGGTTCAAATCTCATGAATTTTTTTACGATACATTATTATTAGCTATGCTATCTATGAACAACGTTTTTTACAGACAAAATAAGTAAATAAAAATACCAAAATTCAAAACATACGAAGAAATAGGTATTCGCCCCATTACGTAACATTATGTGGTTCAAAAAAATATTTGGACGGTCTATTTTTGCTGAAATATTATCCAAATATCTAAATTGGGGTTTAAATTTAATAAATAGTATCACTTACCAGCGATAACATACACAAAACACTCACAAAACTCAAAATAACACATCAATCACTGGTTTGTTTACATTATTTTTGGTACGGTCAAAGTATAGATATTACTATGTTCTTTCATGCAAATATTTATATAACTCGATGGTAAAACAACGTAATAACATAAAAAACATCACTTCCCGTCGAAATACACTAAAAAACAATAACAATAACGAACTACATTGCGCACATGCGGTCAGTCCCCGCGCATTTCCGACACTGACATTTGACTGTCCCGGAATGTCAGTTTCAACTTTATTTTTTTAATGTTGCCTATTAATATTTTTCCGGATAATCGATTTATTTGACAGGTATATTATCCTACCATAGAATAAAGCTGAAAACAGACTAGATACAGACCATAAATAGAGTAAAATCGGAGCTTGAAGACCGTACCGACCGGCCGACCCGACCGACACGTATCCGTGTCGTCGGGTCCCGAGCGCAATTACGACTTACGACTCTATTGCGTGTCATCCGAGTTTTATCGGTTAAGTTAACTTTATCCAGTAACATGCATTAACTAAAGTCAAAGTTATTTATTTGCTACTAACATAGTATTAGTAGGTATAAATAGGTATATATGGTAGGTAAGCAGGTAGATATGTAGTACCTACCTACCCTGGTAAGAAGGGTAGGGTAGGTAGGTAGGGTAGGTAATTAGGTAGAAATAGGTAATTAAGAAAGGTAGATGCGCCGTAGATAAGTACTTAGTGCTAACCGTGCGAAGCCAGGCCGGGTAAAACTAGTTACTTATAAATAAAAGGATTTCTCTTGCTACATCAGACTATATTGTACAAAATAGAATGTAAGTAGTACGCCAAATTTTAATTATAACTGTGCGTTTGCACTGGCGAAACATTCACAATAAAACATGTTGGAATCTCTATTTTCTGTAAATTTTTCATACAATGTTTGACAGGAACTAGAGATTTCAACATGTTTTGTCGTGATGTTTCGCCAGTGCAAACGCACGGGTCAATACAGGTATTTATTTACGTTATTTTTGATAGTCATACAGAAATCTATTATTTCTTACTTATTATTTTTACACATCCCATCGGACTATGAGAGTGAGGGAAGAGAGAGTGCACTCGTGTCTGCGCACACACTTGTGCACTATAATATCTCCCGCGCCGAAGGCCAGTCTCCGTTGAGATTGGATTGGATTGGATTGGAGATCCATGACCGAATATTTTTACACCAATAATTTTTCTCATTATGAAATTGTATCCACAATGGTTTAAGCTAGGTAACTGAATAGTACACTGTATGTGCCAGCATTCATTTCAATGTTACTGAATATATTGTCTATTGGAGTGTAGTTTTAACACGAGGTACACACATCAACACCGTCTAGGGATACTTTGAAAAAAGTCGATAAAGTTCTTAAACTCAAAAAATACTGGCCGGTTTTAAAATCTTGTGAAGAAAGTTTATTTTGTAGACCTTTTTGGATGATCGAAATTTAAATGATCGAAATAGTATATGCTGCCATGATAGTAGGTACTTACTAATTCCATGTCATTACTCCGACTATTAAATAGTTATCTGTGGAATTTATATCGCATAATATTAGCATGAAATACAAAATTATTACTTTAAGTTGCAGAAAATCGCCCATATTATATAAAATACGTTATGAATCGGCGTTTTTAGTATTTGTTGACTATAAACAGTATATGTTACATGATACACACAAGTTTCAAATTCCTAATTTGTTTAGTTGTTGAGATAGAGCTCGTACAAAAATGGTCTAAAACAGACAACTTCTACGGCCCCCTAATTCATCATTTTTGAAGATAAAAACAAATAAAAATTATATTTATTCTCTACTCGATGAGCTCTAGAAAATGATACCCCACATGCCAGGGTCAGATATTTTTTTTTTTCAAAATTTAATTTTATTGTATGGCGACCCCCCTTTATTTTTTAATTTTATTATTTGTTGCTCTTGCGGCAATAGAAATGCTCAATCTGTGAAATTTTCAACTGCCTACCTATTACGGTTCATGAGATAGAGCTCGCTGACAGACAGACGGACAGCGGAGGCTTATGAATAGGGTTCCGTTTGTCACCCTTCGGGTACGGAACCCTAAAAAGAACCGTACTACGTGTGTGTGCCGTGGTGGTGTGCTGTGTGTGTGCTGTTAAAATAAAACTAAGTCGCTTTAAAAAAAGTCAAGAATAAAAATAGTAGTTTCCGAGGTGGTAGGTAAATATTTAAATCCTCTTGCTGCGTCAATATAAAATTGCCGAATCAAATACTTTATGAGGAGTTGGCGAAACTGCGTCAAACTGACAACATAAAATATAAATAATTATGTTGATACCGTTGTTATTATCGATCACCATTGCTCTGGTATTATACCAACGTTGGTCCAAAAGAGATGTTTACAAGTTAAGTAAACAGTTAAATTCTGGAGTATGGACGTTACCTTTAATTGGACACAGTTACTTGTTCTTTGGAGATAATCACAGTAAGTACCTACCTACCAAGATTATGTTAATGAAAGAAAAAAATTCATTTTATTATTTTTCATGTTAACAGTGTAGTGTAACAATTAGCATCGGGCCAAGAATTTAGCCTTGCTGGACTCTTATTTTGGCTCTAGAGATTTCCTAAATTAGAGCCATTTGCTTCGTGTCTTTTTGTCTCGTTATCTATCTTAGATTTATTTTTGCCTCTTTGTTCTTAATCGTATGTATGCCATTATATTAATACTCAATATCTTTATTGCTTTACCATCATGTGTACTTAGGTGGTAACTACGTAAAAATATTAAAATATATTAATATTAAAAAACAATGACTAACTAACTATACTTAACTATACAAATAAATATAAAACGATATAAAAGATAAAAACAAACGGACACTTAGGCGTCGAAGTATTCTTCCGCATCGCTGTCATCCGGAAACGTGCCCAGAAGACTGGCAGCATTGCCACATTGAATGGCAATGCTAATTCTTTGGCCAAAGAACGAGCCAGCTCTCTGGTAACGTGAAGTGTCGACCAGTCGGCGAGAAATTTAATATTAAAATATATATAATTATTAATATATTAAAATTTGTAATTGCAGAACGAATGGAAGCCTTTCAAATACTTGGTCGAGACGCAATAAAAAAAGAGAATGGTTTGTCATCCTTGTGGCATGGAAACTATTTATATACGAGTAAGTATATTTTTATATCAAAGCTAGTGTCGGGGATTTGCAGTAAAACTCCACTTCGATTAGCACTGTTGATAATATTATATTGAGCCGCGCACAAAAAAACTAGGGCTTTCTTTTTTTTGTTGATCGCATCTGGTAGTTGACCTCTAAGCATCGTAACTACTTAACCGGGCTGTCTTGTAGTTCCCCAAGCTACTAACTTAAAGCCTCCAGCCAGGACGTAGGAATGCTCGCTAAGGGCACCCCTGTGGGGTACGAACCTAGGCTTAGGGCGTCGCCGGGGGAGGACAGAAAGATGGGACAAGCTGGATCAAAACTGGATAATATTATACTACGGCTTTACATTTCGGTTTTGCTTGAGAGCGTTTATTCTAAAGTTGGCAATGTCGCAAACAGCTGTCAAATATTTACCTGTTTTGATTAATTTGGCAATATTTACTGTCTGGAAATATGAAATGTGGCTAACTAGTAAATTAAAATATTGATTATGAAATGCAATACTTAATTAATATCGTAACACCGCATATTTAGCTTTAGATTAAAGTTTGACTCATTGACTCAGGCGTGACTTTGCAGACATCCATTATAAAATACAATAGGCGACGTATATTTAGTAACCTTATCCACTTAACTGTCATAAATGCGTCGTTAATATACGTCGTCTATTGTATTTTAGTTTAAGATGCAAAAATAATATTTGTAATCTTTCCAAAAATGTCATTACACCTACAACGGTTACAACATCAAATTCAATGTTATAATTGCAATTCATTATTAATATTCTAGTTTGCTAGTTATCCATATTTCTTATTTCCATACAGTAATATTGCCAAATTAATCAAAACAGATAAATATAAATTATGACATCTATTAGCGGGTATTGTCTAAACAATAATAATTATGTAGTAGCAATGATTTTATGCAAAACATCCATAAAATCATTGCTACTATTATTGTTGTTCATAATCGTCCCCCCGTATAATACACACATCAAAAGTGTCTAGGGATCAACATATATTTTTGCAATAACTTTTCTCCTGATTGATATTAATTAAAATTTTCTTTAAGGATTCATCAAATAAAGTGTTTTCGTTTGTCACAGTAACGATAAACCAAGTCACCTTTGCATTAATAAAGAAATTTGCCATTTTCCTAATAAAGGGATTTTTGACATTTGAACCACTAACATTAAAGTTCGAAAAAAAGACTGAAATAACAGTTTTCTTTAAAATTTTATTGGGTAACTTAAACAATTAATAATCCGTGTTTCTACCTCGAACACTAACAACACAAGAACATCGGTTTGGCATACTCAAAATGAGTTCATCCAAATCACGCTGTGGAATGGCCGCCCATGTTCGTTGCAACAACAAAAAAAGGTCTTCTTGCGACTGGATACCCTCCATATTCGGCAGAGCTCTTCTCTGTAGCATATCCCATGCATGCTCAATCGGGTTCAAGTCTGGCGACTGAGCAGGCCAGGGCAGGACATTGATGTTAGCTGCGGCGAGAGTCTGTCTTACAACTCTTGCGGTGTGCGGTCGTGCATTATCATGCATTAACTGAAATAAGGGACCGATTTGCACTTGTAGAGGAACGATGACGTCTGATACAATCGTCTCAGCATAAATTTGAGCGTTGAGGTTGCCTCTGATCCAAATCAACTCAGTTCTTCCGCCGATCCAAATACCCGCCCATACCATGATGGTTCCACCACTATAAGGATGGACTTCCTGGCAGGATTTTAATCGCTGTTGGCGTCCAGGGGTTCTCCAGTGTCGTATACGTCTTGTATCCGGTCTCATACCAAAACGAGACTCATCAGAAAAGCACACGAAACGCCATTGTTCTTCTGCCCAATTTCTGTGTTCAAGAGCCCATTGATATCGAATCCTACGATTGTGCATTGCTATAGGTGGTACCCGTAGCGGTCTTCGGGAATGAAGGTTCACTTCATGCAAGCGGTTTCTGACTGTTTGGTCGCTAATTAAGTTCCCTGAAGAGTGATGAAGCCTCACGGCTAACATCATGGCGGTTATTGTTGGAGCTCTTCGAGCTAAGATTTGAATGTATCGGTCTTGTCTCCGTGTGGTGCAGCGATACCGTCCTCCATGGCGCTCAGCCACGGTACCAGTGCTTCGGTAACGTGTCCAAAGTCGACTGATAACACTCTGACTTGTATTCAGAGCTAAAGCCACAGTACGTTGCCGGGAACCAGCTTCTATCATTCCCACGGCTCTGAGCATTTCTTCCCTGCTTAAATGACGTCGCTGCTCCATAATAACGTTGGTTTTAATCAGTAGTAGGGAAACAGTAGCACTAATAATGTCTTCAATGCGTTGTATGTTTTTATAGGGAAAATATTGACAGCTGATTTTCATCTTTTACTCGAATTTGATTCACAGTTCCTGATTCAAATTATGAAATGCACCAAAAAGGATCCTTATAAATTTATAAAATCATAAATTTATTACAAAGCCACATCTCAATCTCAAGAAATCCGCATAAAAATGCTTGATCCCTAGACACTTTTGATGTGTGTATTTACTTGCACTAAAATGTCAAAATATCAACTTATAAGAAATAACATGTGAAATAAATGTTATAATCATTCTTTAAGTAACACATTACCGCTATTTGACATAAGCAACATTTAAAATAATTTAGAAACGCTTTTTTTTATTATTTTATTTTTAGCCGCAACCATTGTTGCGGCTAAAAATAAAATAAAAAAAAAAGTTTATAACCCTATATTATTTATTGATTTGTACAAAAAATAATGTCATTAATATGTCAAATGACTACGTGAAAATGGTCTTTATTTGGTTTAATCAGAACATTTAATTACTAATCTGTCGTTTTCTTGTTGTCGCTATCGGCTAGGTATTCTTAATTATAATAATATGACTAAGACGAAACTTGATTAGC
Source organism: Conistra vaccinii (assembly GCA_948150665.1). NCBI lineage: Eukaryota > Metazoa > Arthropoda > Insecta > Lepidoptera > Noctuidae > Conistra > Conistra vaccinii. The sequence continues at coordinate 1,552,278 of OX411321.1, forward strand.
ATTGAAAAAAAAAAACTGAACCAGTTAAACCGGGCTCGAGATATTTAAAATGCGTTAAAAAATCAAAAAGCATGAATATTTTAATTATTCATAGGAAGCATAATCAGCCTATAATGATCCCACTAAAGTGGGCAGACTGGGCAGTAATCTACCACGCGGGCCCAGTGCGGGTTGGTAGATGAACATGTCACATGTCTCCGAATTTTTGGTTCTAGGACATGCCAGTTTTCTCACGTTGTTTTCGTAGCAGTGGTAATGAAATTATTTACACAATTGGACTGCGTTATGTAATAACGAATTAAGCGACGAAATCGAAAAAAAAGAGTTATGAATGCAGATCGACTATAGGTATGATAAACTATGTATTCAGCTATTTTTGTGTTCAAAAATCACTCTTACGGCCTTATAATAAGGGGTTGAATCAAGCGACATTTCGAACTTTGCTAGAATTTGTGCACACATTCGTTTTGTATTAAAGAATTATGCGTCAAAGTTACAGTTACAAACAGTTTTCAAATTGCATAAACGAATTAAACACGTCCACGATGAAGATAATTCAGTTTTGCCTTTTGATTTAACCGTTTTTAAACCGCAGCATCGAATTAACCACCTAAATTTGATACTTTATTGCGATTTTTTTCGGGTGAAATCCAGTTATTTTAATAAAATTTACTTAAACAAAACAAATGTTGTAACACTTCTACATCTTACTAATACTTTTATTCCTTTTTTTTCTTTTATTAATTACCTATACACTGTACCATATTAATTTTATTCTTCATCTTCTACTTCAAAATCAATGGATCCATCAAAACCTTCAACATCATCTTCTAAATCATGAGATCCCATTAAAATTTCGTAATATTTTCTCGCATCAGATGGTATGAGATGAAGCAGGGATTTTATATCATCTATTTCGGTTGAGAATTAGGTTTTCCTTGTGGCCAAAATTGCTCATAATGCCTTGATAATGTCAATTGATTATTTATTGCCCCCCTTTTTGGGTCTTTTATTAAGATCTACTTCATGGGTTTGACCGCCATGACAGGTTGAAAGAAATATCCGACCAGGTCTATCCTTAAAAATGTTTATTTCTTTAGTTTTCAACCAGCTTATAGGATTTCCTTCTCCATTGACATTATCAAGGCATTATGAGCAACTTTGGTCACAAGGAAAACCTATTTCTCAACCGAAGCTAGATGATATAAAATCCCTCCTTCATCTCATACCATATCTGATGGGAGAAAATATTACGAAAATTTAACTGGATCTCGTGATTTAGAAGATGATGTTGAATGTTTTGATGGATCCATTGATTTTGAAGTAGAAGATGAAGAATAAAAAATAATATGGTACAGTGTATAGGTAATTAATAAAAGAAAAAAAGTATTAATAAGATGTAGAAGTGTTACAACATTTGCTTTGTTTAAGTAAATTTTATTAAAATAACTGGATTTAATCTTATGTTCCAATTTATTTCACCCGAAAAAAATCACAATAAAGTATTAAACGACAATAATGCCGTATAGTACGTTATTGATAAATAAAATGGTCTGAATATGGCTTAAAACACATTAACAAATTAAGCGGAAAAATGGCTATAACTACAAAACTGTATAGTTTAGCCTTATATTTTTTTAACTAATGTGAACTTATACATATTTTATATGTTCAGAATAAAAATTATACTCTTGACATATTAAATGTATGCACAGCGACCATTTTAAGTTTGAAATTTTTGAAGCTCATTTTCTCAGGATTCGTTAAATGGCGCTTAATCGGTTCTTACATAACGCAGTCCAATTTAAAGTGCCTGCCTAGGTTCAAACCCACGACCGACTCGTAAGTCGGGGCCGTTACTACTGGGCCACCACTGCTCCTGGGAGTGCTGCTTCCTGCTGCTAGGAAGCAATAGTTGCATTTTATTACAGCAACAGGCTTTTGTGTGGCGGGTTACATGGAAACGTAGCAATTGCAGGGTTGCAGGCAGTAGGTACGTTCAAGATTTGTTAGATTGGTATTAACTACTTATAACGTTTTTAGCAACAATAATGGATTTGGCCTATCACTATCACTACATGTTATATACAATGTCGCCCATGCGCATGTGACCGCCCGTAATTTTCTGAATATTCATGAAAAAATATCGAAAATAAACTTCAAAAGGGGGGGTCTATCTATAACATTTTTCACTAGTTTTTTTAAAATAAATACACAATTTTTTACCGAAAAAATGACTTCGATTCCGTTTTTTTTTTCGTAGTCGATAATTTTTTGTAAAAATTTTAATTAACCTGTTAAAATAACTCATAAGCTTTTGGAAATAATAAACAGAATCCAAATCGACCCATAAACTTCGGAGATGTGTCAAAAAACATAAAGCAAATCTTTAAAAAATTAAAAATTGAATAACATGAAAAATGTTATAGATAGACCTTTTGAAGTTTATTTTCGATATTTTTTCATGAATATTCAGAAAATTACGGGCGGTCACATGCGCATGGGCGACATTGTATAGAAATTCCCTCCACCGCGCTTGTCTTGTCCGTCTGATCGCAATAAACTCAAAAACTACCGAGGGGATTCATACGGTTTTCACCATTGAACGGAGTGTTTCACGATGGAGGTTTGGTGTATAATTCCTTAAGGTTTTGAGTAAATATGACGATGATTGTTGAAACAGTCGGAAAAAATCATGCCGACTGGGAACTTTAATGGCGTGCGCCGCGTAAACCAATAGAGTTATATGAAAACAATGTCTTCCGAAATTAATACATTTTTTACCTGGATATGTGTTACTTACAGTGCTTTTAATCCCGGTAGTACGCTCCCGTTTGCGAAATACACGTGGGCGAAGCCGCGGGCAAAAGCTAGTACTTAATATAAGTTCTATCTACAGTGCTCGCAGATCCTGACGCCGCTGAGTTAGTTCTGAAGACGTGTCTTGAGAAAGATGACATTATGAAGATGGCCAAGCTATTTGTTGGGAATGGCTCCGTATTTGCTCCAGGTATACAAACTTTAACAACATTATTATGTAGTGCAACATTATTGACCTTGATCCATTTAAAGTGCAAATGTAAAAACTCAATTATAATCAAAACAAAAACTAATTTTAATATTACTTTCAATACTAGTTTCAATCTGGCGACCGCGTCGAAAAGTCTTATTTTTAAGCTTCAGCATGAAACATTTGAAGAAATTCATGCCAATTTTCGTGAAAGAGAGTGCAATCCTTGTACATAAGATGAGAACAGTAGCGGGGACCGGTTCATTGTCCGCATTCAAATACTTTACTGCTTACACTATGGACGCTATTACAGGTAAATCATGAAAAAATATCTTTCCTATATCAACCAGTAAAACAAAATGCGATGTGTCATGATGTGATGTGATGTGATGATCATACTTCCGTAAATACTGCCAAACGCTCATCGGTACTAGGTAACACTTGAGCTGGCCTACTAGCGTCGTCGTAAGTAGTATCAATATGATACGAGGCCAGGTTAAAATTACTGGTTCATACCCACAGACGTGCGGTTGACTGCCTACATTGTATACAGTTTCTGAATACCTATAGATTTGTACTCTTATGCCATAAAAGAAGACACAATCAATCTTCCTAGCCTTTTCCCAACTATCTTGGGGTCGGCTTCCAGTCTAACCGGATGCAGCTGAATATCAGTATTTTACATGGAGCGACTGCCTATCTGACCTCCACAACCCAGTAACTGGGTAATACGATACCCCTTGGTAAGACTGGTGTCAGACTTTCGGGCTTCTGACGACTCGTAACGACTGTCAAAGATCCACAAATGACAGCCGGGACCAACGGCTTAACGTGCTTTCCGAGGCACGGAGGAGTCTCGGTATGTAAAGATGGTCACCCATCCACTGACCAACCCCGGCAAGCGTAGCTTAACCTGATGGATCGACCCGTGCGGCTTGTTATTACTTAGCCACGAGCTCCTCCTCATAAAAGAAGACACGTTCAAGTGATTTAAATGTAATGTAATGTGTTCGTGTCCCACTTCAAGATGGTTTTTTATTGAATTCCAGAATCAACACTAGGCTACAAATTTGGTGCTCAACAGGATCCGGACCAGCCTTTCTTAAAAGCATTTAATGAGGGGCTAGCAAGGTGTGCAGAACGTCTCTGCCAGCCATGGCTACATATCGACCTGGTGTATACCAATCTACCCATATACCCACGACTGCTGAAGAACAGAGAGTTTATGTGGAATTTCGTAACGGAGGTGATCAAATTGTTTGTTGTTGTTGTTTGAAATATTCTTTAAAATAAACCGGTATCACTAAAACAATAGCAAAAAGTAGTTGATAGGATACCTATTCTTAAAAGAGATAGATAGGTTATACAAGGTGTAAAAATACCCATCACAAGTCTACGAATTATGTACATCAAACTAAGAAAGATATAATATGCATTGATTTGGTTTTTTTTTTTTATTTCAGTTAATAAATACCAAAAGAAAAGAAATAACAGAAAAAAAGGATACTCAAGAATACAATGAACGTAAGTTCGGCTCACCAGTCACCAAGCGTCCTTATATTTCATGACTGTAGAATTTTACTTCTTCGTCTACACCTATATTCAATTCAGATAATTTAGTAAGCAAAGGGGATATAAAATTAAAATAATATCTTCTTAATGGCGACGTCATTCACAAAAATGGCGAAAAAAAGATTTTTTTAAGTACTGATTTAACAAATTATATAAAAAAATATTACATCGTAATTATTTTGAAAAATGAAAAAAGTTATAAAAAATAAAAATAAACTGGAATGACATGACATTATGACATTGGTAACACTGCCGGAATTCCAAACATTTTTAAATATTTAAAAGTAAAAGATGAAATGTACCAAGTCTAGCACATTATTGATGACATTTGTTAGTTTCGTCATAAATGTGAATGAATCCGATTCTGAAACCGATATTCAGATTTATCTCGCAATTTTTTTTATTTTTTATAGCTGATCCTAATTGGAACTACCGATTTGAAATCAGATTCACATCATTTTAAATGACTGATGTATGTGTAGTTTAATAAATGCAATAATTTATGTTTTATTTAGCTACTACCTTTATGTTTTATTTTGCTACTATCTTCAACAAAACACATAACTCTCATAGATCCATATTATAAGTAGCATGCATGTCTTGCCACTGTTCGATGAAAATGGCTGTAAATTATTCCGAGTGAAAATCGATTTTGGGAGGCCTAGGTCTAGAAGTAGACTTAAAAGGGCAGATTATGATGATCATTACCGCCTCCGACACACTTGTGCAGTGTTTGATTACGGTATTTTGTTTGCATAGTTCTTTTCTTTAATTTTATATAGGATTAGTGATTAGTTGATTACTTAATGATAAAATGTTTTGCACCACTTTCCTGTCATTCTGACAATGATATTTCTTTGTTTACATAAATTATCAAAATTAAAGTTCGAGACTATAGTTTACCTATTTTGTAAATTGTACTGTACACAGGTTTTAATCTGTAATGTTGTAGGTACATGTACACAATAAATGAGTAAACCTAGGTTTGATTTTAGATCAAGTCGACTTTCCCATTCCAGGTTCACTTGAAGGAAAAATGCAAACATTTTTGGAGAGACTAATAAGGCTGTCAAGCGGTGACGAAGGGGACACAGATGTGGAAATTGTGGAGGAGCTGATGGTTATCATGATAGCTGGTAACGACACTTCAGCAGTCGGAGCGTCCTTCACATCCGTGTTGCTTTCGAGACATTCTGAAGTGCAGGAGAAAGTTTATGAAGAGTAAGTTTCTCAACACACACTCATAACTAGCGACCCTGCCTCTAAGGGGTGCTATCTACTGACGTAACGACGAGACATTGACATTTCTATGCTATATTATCAAGGTTAGTTAGGGTCGCGCCACATCTGCCGAACGTTCCGCGACGGAAGGTTCGGTTGAATACGCTCCTAATGTTTTTCAAGTTACTTAGGACACATCAGCCGAACGTTACGTCCATAGAAATGCAAGCAAACATGACGCGACGGAACGTTCCGCCGCGGAACGTTCGGCAGGTGTGGCGCGACCCTAACATGTCATATTAATATATTTTACTCTCAATCTCAATTCCGGAGTTAATTCTTTAAATGAGGGTGAAAACTGTATAAAAAGCCATTGTGTAGTTAAGAAGAACCAAATGACACAGACAGATAAGAAATTCGACTTAATACTGTTTATTTTTATAGATATAGATGCCACTTTAGTGTTATAAAATGAAGAGAATTGTATCTGTTTCAGGTTACAAGAAGTATTCGGTGACTCCGACCGGTCGGCAACTTTCGAGGACTTGTCTCGTCTCAAGTACCTGGACGCGGTAATCCGGGAGACGCTGCGGCTGTACCCACCGGTGCCTGTCATCAGCAGGAAAATTGAGAAGGATGTTGTTTTACGTACGTTTTTGTATTATTAAGACCCCACCTGGTTACAAATAGTGGCTGACGAGAATACCTTATCAATAAAAAGTGCATCTCAATATACAATAATGTAAAACAGAATACTACATTCCTAAAATTCATAAAAGACCCTATTAGAAATCGACACGAGCTTCACCTCTCAACGAGGCATCCTCAGGATGACGATTGACTTGTCGCGAACCCGAGCACGGCGAGTTGCCACGCCAAGCGCTGGAATAGTTAAGTGGAATAGGTTACTAAATATATTTACGTCTATTGTATTTTATAATGGAGGAGGTGAAGAACAAAACCTCACTTTTCCATATTGTAAAAAAAAAATTTTTTTGTCTATTCGCAAAAAAAATGTTAAATTGAATAAAGCAAATAAATAAAACTCTATCAGAAACACCTCTTTTCTCATATAAATTTTCATTTGAAATAGAGAGTTTTGAACAAAACACTTAAGATTCTAAAAAAATCAGTCTGCCCTGATTATTTTCAAAAACTCACTTTATTGGAGTAAAATTCAATGGTAACATTGAGACTCATTAAAACCACATAAAAACATTGAGTTTAGTCTGAAGGAACTTTTAATTTTTAATTTATTTTTATTTATCTTTATTTTTCAGACTACAATGGTCTATTAGTGTTAGTAACAAAATGGCTTAACCTATGTTAGTACTTAATAATAATAATGCCTGGTCTTTTTGCTAACTAGTATAAGATATTTTTATTTGTCTTTATCAAAACCACACTTTACCAAAAATGTTTAATCAAAACCTCACATTTCCAAATTTCGTTTTAAAATATTAGCTAAGATTCTTATCATTTTTATCTGCCATTTGGTACAACAGATTGACTGAAACACTAGTTTAAATGACACAACTAAAGTAAAATACAGATGTTGTAGTCAGTTAGTTATTTACATTTTACTGTTTTCTCAAAAAAGTGGAAAAGTGAGGTTTTGTTCTTCACCTCCTCATGGGTTTCCGCAAGGCCACGCCTGAATGATTTAACTATGTAAAACACAATACAGTCATCAGTGCATGTACCTAGTCTTAACGGCACCATTCGTATTATATTGATATTCATTTGTAACCATTACGCTGGGCTCAGTAAAGCCGCTTGACGAACTCTTAAGACGGACCTTTCACAAGAGCTTCAAGAGATATGGTTTATTTACAGCGTCAGGTATCAAACTCGTGCCCGGTACTGGAGTTATAGTGAACATCTGGGCGTTACACCGCAACCCTCGGTACTGGGGAGACGACGCGGAGCTGTTCCGACCTGAACGGTTCATCGACACGCCACTCACGCATCCCGCTGCCTTCATGCCGTTCAGCTGTGGACCGAGAAACTGTGTCGGTGAGAGTATACTTTTATCATTAATATAAATCTGCCTAGCTTTTTCCCAACGTTGTTGCGTTCGGTTTCCAGTCAAACCGGATGCAGTTGAATACCAGGATATTTTACATGAAGCGACTGCCTATCTGACTTCCACAACCCAGTAACTGGGTAATACGATACCCCTTTGTAAGACTTGTTATCAGACTTTCAGGCTTCTGACAACCCGTAAAGACTGTCAAAGATCCAAGGATGACAGCCGGGACCAACGTCTTATACAGGGTGGAATGTTTGAACCCATAGATATAAGAAAGAAGGAGATATGCCCGGTAGTTGGAAATGTATCGGAACCCAAAGTCTCTTGCCACTCCCTTCTCCCGCGCCACAACTACACATGCACATCAGTAAACCCAATAGATATGAAGTCCTACTCACACTTGCGAATCATAAATCACAACGTACTACACAATCAATTATAAACTTTATCCCATCAAACACAGCGTGCATTTACCATGCACCGTACAACTCACTCACACGAAAACATCGATCGCTGTCGTTGTGCTGTGCAAAAGCCATTTATTTTACATATACGCTAGTGATTGACTAAATAGGATATTTATCGATTAACCCATTTAATATCGTATTAAAAATTTTGGGAGTTCTTGAAAACTAATACTTAATAAAAAAACGACATATAATAAAGATGATATAAATAAACAATACCCAGCTAAAAAAAATAATTAAGTAAAACAAAAAATTTCAACATTATAAGAAAATCTAAATGAGTATAAAACAAGATTTCACATCGGTTTTCCAACCAAGCTATAACTGTTGACAAATTGAAGAATAAACTTTAATAGTAATATAAATTCATACGATAAACGACATTGTAGTCGATAACCTACGTTAGTGGATCTGCACAACCGCATCACTAGCTCGGCGCAAGACACAGCCGCCGTACTACGCAATGCAACCGCATAAGTGAAGTATTACGGACGCTTTTAACGTTTTGCGTCGTTCTCACATGTATAAGTTCAACATGAATGATGAAATCAATATTTTGTTACCAAATTTTTATTTAAAAGAGTGTCCGTGGAGTTTCTTGCCCGTTCTTCTCCATAGGTACCAACTACCCCAACTACGCTTTGGAATGGGCATCTAGCTTCATTTTTTCTTACTGACCGACCCCTTGACAATTCAAAAGTGCCTGTAATTGGTTTATTTGAAATAAATGCTTTGAGTTTGAGACTACCATTCTTCTTTTCTATTTTATTAATTTCGTTTTTTTATTTACCTAGCTAGTTCTTCCTCTTCGTCGTCTGTCACTTCTTAACTGTTACCCAGGTTTTGTCATACACATCGTCTAACATTCGCCATTTTAATTATGTTGCCAGTTGTTCAACCTTACGTTCCCACAATATAAAACGCGAAACCCCGTGACATGTAAAGCTCGGTGTATATTTGCTTCTATGTGTAAAGATACTTTAGTGCATCATATATTTATATTTTTTTTTTTTTTCATAGGGAAAAAAACAGTAGTTTGCGACCCCTATATGGAAAGGCATATAGAGTAAGACAAGACACGGGGCATCACCATCAAGACACACAAGCCGTACTTCAGTGGTAGAACGGACTCTCGTTCTACCACCGAAGTCCGGCGGAAAATTGTGTTTTTTTTTAATGCACTTTGATACAATGTTATAGACACTAGCGCCGCGTCTATCGGACTTGAGTGGTGGCACGGACCCTAGGTAGATTTTGCGCAGAACCTACCTTTTTGTTGCTTCTGTTTCAGGTAACCAGTACGCTATGATGTCAATGAAGACTGTGTTGTCAACAGTGCTGCGACGGTACAGGATCCTGCCAGCTACTGCACTACACATAAACTCTGAATACCCACCACTACGACTCAAGTTTGATCTAATGATGAAGGACGAAGATGACTTTCAAATACAAATAGAATCTAGGTGTTAATTACTAATGAATTGTATTTATACATATTTGATTAAAGAACTAGCTGCTGCCGTGGTTTTGCCCTTTATAAATCTAAGTAAGTTCATTTGATTTAAGATTAATTGTATACGTGTTTTTTACGTGCCTTGAAATAATTTTGTTTATTGTATTTGTCGGAAAGAAGAGAGAAAAAAAAAAGAAAATACGTTTAACCTGCGGTAAACATGCGGTAAACATGACACAAAGAAAGAAATAAAAACACGAAATTACAATTTGGGGAAAAATATGCGTCACATCCACGCAAAACGGCCATCGCAAATACGTCACTGATGTGGCTTATCATATCGCCAGCGCCGCCTATAGTGCGTTTCATCAAATAGTTCCTATGGCGTTATGTTGGTCCCACTGTTAAACTATATCAACGAACCTATTTGCCTACACAGAACTATTTGATTAAACACACTCTAGCGGCGCTCGACAGCGTCTACAACGAAACGCTTGACCGGGCTAAGTTATCGGTGGCGATCAAGCACTGTGTGTATTTTGTATTTTTAGAAACTGTCACGCGTTCCATATGTTGTGTCGTGCACCTATAGTGTGTAAACTTCTAGTGTTTTGATCTTAACTACAAATGGTTTTTCTATTGCGCAATATTAACATACACTACCACTATAGTGTAGTATATAGTACGCCCACAGTAGTTAGAATATGGCTGCTAGTAACGAGAGAGATGATTGTGATACGTTTGTTATCAAATATAAAAACGCCACAGATGAAACTGAAAAGAACAACATGAAGGTTCACATAATCAAAATCTTGAGGAAAGCAGTCTACGGTACAGTTTGAAAAGATTTGATAAAGTTTCAGCTATTGATAGCCAAGAAAATGCTGACAGTTGACCTTTAAAAATGTTTACCCACACCATTTAATTAATGGGCATAGTTTCTATTACAGAACGATGTGGACTTTTAACTTCACAATAATTATGGATTCAGTACCCAAAGAAATTTGGTGTTACACGTGGGATGAGACTGTGGCAGGTCAAGGCAGAAATGAAAAGGCTTCTGGAATAGTTAAATTTTTTGAGCAGGTTGACGATAGCGTATTAAAAGAATTAACAGTGTGGAGCGATAACTGTGCGGGGCAGAATAAACATATTTATTTAATGATGGATTATTTGTGGATATTGTCTCAAATAGAAAATGTGAAGGTAATTAAACCACAAATATTTATTTTATTAAAAACGCATACTCAGATGGAAGTGGATGTAGTCCACTCAATAATAGACAGAGAAAATAAGAAAATCCAAAAGTTCCCCATCGTGTATCCTTAGAACTGGCAACAGTTTATCAAGAGGTATCGTGTTACCGCGTAACAGGGTTGTAGAGGTCAGACACGCAGTCGTTCCATATAAAATACTGGTATTCAGCTGCATGCGGTTAGACTGGAAGCCGACCCCACCATAGTTGGGATAAGGCTTGGCAGATTGATTGTTTGATTTCTTTAAGTTCCATAGAATAGGTAGCGAGCTTATTGACATCAACCGAATAAAAATTTAGAAGGGCTGCTACTAAGGGATTCCTAATGGAAAACTGCAGTAAAACTTTGCCCGGGAAATCAATCCATGGGGTACTCAACAGTCATACTTGGGACCACGAGACTAACGGGGCAGTCAATTAGATAAAACGAAATATACGACATTAAAAGGATCATCATCAGTGCTTTAAATGTTGGTATCTTCAGGCGCCTGCGTTATTGCAATTGGCATTCATTGTTTAATACGTTATTGAGTGACGATGACACAGGCGGCCGAGGTATGTGATGGTAAGTCGTGACCGCTACCAATGGGTACCTGCAATAGCAGCCTGCATAGCAGGGGGTCAAGTCTACTTATTTACAAACGTCACAATGGTCTCTCGTTTGTTATTTTTTGACAGATTTGTAATTTACAAACGTCACATCACAATGGTATCTCCATTGTTTGTTTTTGACAGATTTGTATTTTACAAACGTCACAATGGTCTCTCCATTGTTAGTTTTTGACAGATTTGTCATACAAAATCTTTCAAAACTCACCATCGAGAGACCATTGTGACGTTTGTAAATTAGTAAACTTGGCCCCCAGGTGTGTTGAATTAGAAACAGTGTAATTTGAAAACGTTGTTAAGACCTTTTTTTTTAAGAGTAACCGTGTAGTTTCTTGCCAGCACTTCTCAATAAGAATTGACCAATTGAAAACGTGCACCTAGCTTCTGAAGTTTCATAACTGATGGCCACTTATAAAACTTAGGTACGTAGGTTTACATGAAATAAAATATTTTGAATTTCGAAGAGACTATTAAAGGTATGAGGAACAGGAAGTTCCTCATCCTCCACTAAAAAGGGATGATCCTCCGATCAGACGGGTTTTGAGTCTGTGGGCTACTTCTCGCTTGTAGTTGTATAATAATTATGATTTTGCGGAGCTATCCAAAAAGTACTGCTTGCGCGATGTAGCATTTATATGACGTCAGATGCTACTATGTGGCGTTACAGATATCGCCACAGAGACAAATGAGACAATACTTAAATGTCTCATGAGACTGTAATAACACCTGCATACATAATATTAGAACCGAAACACAGAAACGCTGCTTGATAGTAGAAATAGATCATGGTGGAAGAACTACCCCGAACGAGCTCCTTCACAGCTCTATAGTTGTAGGTACAAGCATCTTTTGGCGCGTGGCCGAAATAGGAACTAAAGCCGCCATGTGGTTTTTTAATACAATTTCACAAATAATTTATCACTAATGTCTACCAACAGCGCCCTTCTGTCAACATCAGCCAAGCGCCAAAAGATCCTATAGCGCTTTACTACTTCCATGACATTTTAAGATAGTTACTTTTACGCATGGCAAGTGCGAACTGTTTCAAATTATCTGCAATTTATTGCAAAATCGGAACATGTTGCTCACAGTTATTTGACTAGACTTAACTAATTTGGCTTGATTGCATAACAATAGTTCTATACAATTAATGTTGGTCTATAATTTATTAAGTAGGGTAGGGCCATAGAATCTTATATCTATGGGCATGGGGGTCCGCAAGCCATTATTTCTGTATTTGTGGGCAATAGTATTAATGTAAAAAAAGAGGACATCACTGACAGTGTCACTGAAATCTTGAAGATTAAGTGTCAGAAAATAATATTGTGTGCTTTTCCATACTTTCAGCACTTGTCAAGTAGGCAAAATCATAATATACATATGCTAAATAACCATATACATTTATTAGTTAATCACTATAGTGACAAACTTATATTTTTTGACACCAACACTTTTGTTGAGAAATTAAAATCGACTAGGGATACTGCGTATCTGCCTATTAGTTTTAGACGTCAAATAGCATGGCTATTAGCTTTTAATATAAACTCAGACATAAGTAGTATGTCGAAGTCTTATGTAATTAGCACCACAGAAATTAGTAAATCAAATCAAATCAAATCAAATCGTTTATTGCAAACCATAATGTACAATTACAGGTGGTAAATAAAAAAATAATAGAAACAATTATGGACCCTGTCGGGCACAGCAAATTTATAAATAGGTTGAGAGAGGAAGAGCGCTTTATTAATTTTCATGAATTATTTATATCCTATTAGCTATGTATTTATATTTCCATTCATTCGATTATTCTATAATATTTTATATGCAGGTCTATTTGTTCATTTATTATTTATTTAATTATATTTAATATTGCTTATTTGTTTACTCACTTAAAATTTTGTTTATTATTATTAAAGTAGTATAATTATTAAGGATTATAGAATCATTTATTTTTATTATTTTACTTATTAAAAGTACTTATTAAAATATAACTGTTGTTCATGACTATGTATTATTGTTGTTGAATTTATCCGTTAATATTATTCTATATCCTATTATATAAGTACCTATTTATATTTCATTCATTCATTTACTTATTCTATTAATATTTTATATGGAGGTCTATCTGTTCATTTATTATTTATTTAATTATATTTAATATAGCTTATTTCTTTACTCGCTTAAAAATTGTTCATTATTATTAATGTAATATAATTAATTAATTATATATTAGAGGAAAATTTATTTTTGTTATTTTAGTTGTCAAAATATAGCTATCTGTTATTCATAGTTGTTTGTATCATTAATATTGAATTTATCCGTAAGATATTCTTGTACTGTGTAATAGCTTTTTTTAATTAAGTATTGCTTTAGTTTATTTAAAAATATACTGGTTTTATTTTGTTGTTTAATGTCTTCTAGTAATCATACTAATATTAAGGTTGCTAGAAATAATAATTTAAACTAGTCAGTAAGACAACAGAAGGTACCAGTAACAATGTTCTTAATCTCACAATCAACAAGGTATATTCTGGCACTCAATTAGTTAATTGTAAGAAAGGGGCTAAGCAGAATTCCTTGAAATTATTTCATCAAAATATTCAAGGTTTTTCTTCCAAACAATTAGAAATGAATTGTTTTTAGAAAAAACAATGTTTGATATTATTTGTATAACTGAACACTGGTTGAAAGATTATGAAATGTTAATTAATTTTGAAAATTATAGTGTGGGCAGTTGTTTTAACCGAAAATCCATGCTACGTGGAGGTTCACTAATCCTAATTAAAAATTGTATAAAATCTAAGTCTCGTAATGACATAGTAGAACTATCGGTGGAACATAGCATTGAACTGTCCTGTGTTGAGCTAGATAAGCATTTTATAGTGTGTATAAACAGACCTCCAAATTATCAAAACTACTCTATATTTGAGTCAGTAATGGAAGATGTTTTGGCAAAACTTGCAACTGGTAATAAATCAGTAATTATTTGTGGGGACTTTAATATTAATATTTTAGAAAATAATCCAAATAGCAGTAGATTATTAAGCCTCTTCAAATCATTCAATCTGTCAAATGTGTTTTTTGAACCAACGCGAATAACTTCGACTACTGCTACATGTATTGATAATGTGTTTTGTTGCTGCGACTATTTAGATAAAGCCATTGTAAATTATCTCCCTTCTGATCACAGTGGTCAAACCGTTATTTTTGAGTCCAATACACCATTACAAAAAGTGCAGATTCAAATTAGACCAATAACATCCGGTAATTTAAATAAGTTTAATAGCACATTAATTAGCAAGTTAAGTGCTCAGGGCGTAAATATGTCCAATGGCAATATTTTGTATGAACAATTCTTTTCATTAGTGCAAACAGAGTTCAATAACTCTTTTAAGAAAAAAACTAAAACTATTTGCCCTAAGTTTTTATTCAGTGACTGGGCAACTAAAGGCATCAGGAAAAGTAGGGAAAGACTATTTGAACTGTATGGCCTTAAGCCATATATTAACACGGAAACTTTTAATAAGTATGTTGCTACTTACTCTAAAATTTTTAAACAAATCTGCAAAGCAGCTAAAGCTTCTTTCATTAGCAACAAGGTTAAATCAGCTGACAATAAAATAAAGACAGTTTGGAAAATTATTAACAATGAAACGAACAAGAACAAAAGACATAACACGGATTACACACTGGACACTTCCCGCGGTCTCATTAGCGAAAACATCGATGTTGCTCAGGAATTTGTAACTTTCTTTACCAATATTCCAATTAAAACTACAGAAACTTTAAACTCCTCCCCCTCACTTGCTATTGATTTATTAAGAGCGAATGTTTCAGCCTGTCCTGTGGAATTTAAATTTAAACATATAAACCCTGTGGTCGTTGTAAAGACTTTTAAGCAACTTACCGAAGATCTGTGGGGCATGTCTACTAAAGTTTGTCAATCAATTATTGAGACAATTGCACCCTATTTAGCTTTAATATTTAATTTATGTGTAGATCAAGGGGTATTCCCGGATTTAATGAAGTACAGTAAAGTTATTCCACTTTTCAAATCTGGTGACAGCAAAGATACTAATAATTATAGACCCGTATCGGTTTTGCCGGTTTTCAGCAAGGTGTTTGAAAAAGTAATGTTAAATCAAATGCTCAATCATTTTAATCATAACAACATCCTACACGATCAACAGTATGGTTTCACCAAAGGACGTTGCACAACCGACGCCGGTGTCACCTTATTAAAACACATCTTTAACGCATGGGAAGAAGCACAGGATGTAATAGGCACCTTTTGCGACCTTTCCAAGGCATTTGATTGCGTGAATCACGAAACACTGCTCTTAAAACTTGAGCATTACGGATTGGGTAAACTTGCGCTTAGCTTAATAAAATCATATTTGAATGATAGACTGCAGCAAGTTCAAATAAACGGTGTAAATTCATTGGGTTTAAAAGTCAAAATGGGTGTACCACAGGGCTCGATATTGGGTCCATTCCTCTTTTTAGTATATATAAATGATTTACCTCATTTACTGCAAAACCGACCACAAATGGTGTTATTTGCTGATGACACATCACTTATTTTTAAAGTTAACAGACATGCACAGGAGCTTGACGACGTAAATAACGCTATGCTTAAGGTCCATAACTGGTTTACTGAAAATAATTTGGTATTAAATGAGAAGAAAACTAAATGCATAAGATTCGCGTTACCGAATGTTAGAAGTAGTGAATGTCACGTTGTATTGAATAAGGAGACACTAGAATTCGTCGAAAAGACGGTTTTCCTAGGGATCACGCTTGACTCAAAATTACAGTGGGGTCCTCACTTAACATCACTTGCAGGGCGGCTAAGTTCAGCCGCTTACGCTGTTTGGAAAATCCGCCAAC
Organism: Conistra vaccinii; assembly: GCA_948150665.1. NCBI lineage: Eukaryota > Metazoa > Arthropoda > Insecta > Lepidoptera > Noctuidae > Conistra > Conistra vaccinii. The sequence goes on from OX411321.1 coordinate 1,568,787, forward strand.
TAACAGACGTGGATACCGCGAGACTGGTCTATTTTAGTTACTTTCATAGCATCATGTCTTACGGTATTTTGCTGTGGGGACAGGCTGCAGATATTGAGTCTGTCTTTATTCTGCAAAAGAGGGCTGTCAGAGCCATCTACAACCTCCGCAGACGCGAATCTCTAAGGGAACTGTTTAAGAAAATTAACATCATGACGGTACCTTGTCAGTATATATATGAAAACATTATGTATGTTCGAAAAAATCTACATCTTTTTCGTAAGATAAGTGACAGGCATAATTTTAACACTAGAAATAGGAACAAATTAGATCAACCACGTTTTAGATTGTCTAAAGTACACACTTCTTTTATGGGGTTCTGTGTAAAATGTTATAATAAAATACCACTCGATATTCTTCAACTTAATGAGAAGAAATTTAAAACATGCATTAAACGCACACTATGTAGAAAAGCATAATTATAAGTTAGATGATTAAATCGTAGATAAAAATGCTTGGCTTAATGCTGGTCCTGCTCCACAGCCACTTGGGCTCACTACTTGAAATTATTGTATTTGGAAGAGTTGCTACCCCTTTTCTTATTTTTTTATTTTTATTTATATTATTTTTCTGACATTACGAACAACATGTTTATTTTATTTTTATTTTTTATTAACCAATTTTGTTATTGTTGAATATTCCAATATTTGATAATGATTATCTTTCTTTTTGATAGTATAATACATTGCAAACTATAGTTTTGTATAATTTAGAAGCATTTTTTCAGTTTTTGTAAATGTGAGTACCATGGGGCTGTTTATTCTGTTATTATATTATGTTTTATGTTGACTTGAAAGAGCATGGCAGTTGAGACTTTGTCATGCTTACTTAAATGTCTCGCCGATGGTGGCGAGTGTGTTGGATCATTCGGTTCCCTACAAAATGGTTGAGCTGGATGGTGCTGATCCACGCGTCATGTTCGTGAACGGGCGCCGTCGGTTGAGACTGGTCATCTCTTTTCTGCCAAGGTTTATTTTAAATCTTATACTTTGAATTGTAATGTCTCTATTTCTTTTTTTCACATTGTTCTCACATATAGAAGCAACAAGAATAATGTACCCAGGATTTTGTAATGTCTTTATTTAAAAGAGTGTCCTGGGAGTTTCTTGCCCGTCCTTCTCCACAGAGATCTACTTTTTGGAATGGGCGACTAGCTTCAACTTTCTGACTAACTGACCGACTCTTTGACAATTCAAAAGTGCCTGTAAATGGTTTAATTGAAATAAATGCTTTGAGTTTGAGTTTGAGTTTGGTCTCAATTCGAACAAATTATAATTAGTCTTGAAAAAAAAAATAGATGGCAGCATAGGTAACAATTATGAAATTAACAGTCACTAAAAAGCGATAAACGGAAGATTTTGGCTGAAGTAAGATTAGTAATAATCAAAACTTCCTTGTTTAATGCTGATATATCTATTGTAACTCATAAATCTCGTATTTTCAACAAAAAAAGATAAAACCTAGGTTTAGGGCTCTTTGCAATAGATGGCGTTTTACTCAATTTGTCATAACTGTAGCACATTTAGCCAGTCAATAGCCCGACTAGGGAGGTGTCATTTCTTTGTATGGGATTGGGTATCTGTACGTAGTATTATATTATCTGTGCTATGGGTAGGGCTAATAGTCTCAATTTTCACTCTAAGACCCATAAATAAGATACACACACTCTTACGGCACAAACGCTCGCGCTGGGGCCGCGCGCCGCCGAGCGCCTGATCCCCTCTATTGTTGGTGAATCATTTGGGTTAGGTTAGGTTAGAACTGTGACTGACTCGATTAAGTAAGTATCCTGAAGGGCTAGATTTCAAGAAGTCCAAGTCCAGGGCTAGGTCTCGGTCTGGGTGACCTAGATGCAAATGAATTTACGTTTTGACTGTATAACCTACCTAATCGAGAGGTAAAATGTTCGTGTTTACGACTTTTATCAAAATTATCATTTTAATTCCAGTTTAGCTGCTAGATAGCATATTTACATATTTGAATTAGTATAGGAGTTTCACACGTTTCATTGTGTGCAAATTAGCACCAGCTTAAATAGGAAACATTTTTAAATAAAAGGTTTTTGATGACGCATTATTGCTTATAACAATGATTTTATATCATAATTAAATATGCTATTTTCACACATTTTTGCGAAAAAATATCTATCCTATAATTAAAAGATTCTAAGCTAAGTTAAAATTACTGATTTTATACAAGCTAAAATTATTGGTGACCCATCGCGCGAACAATTTGCTTACCCATGTGACGGTAGAACATGTAAGACTGTTATAATTATACATCTACTAACTAATTACCCAGGTTTGCAGGTTTGCAATAAATTATTTGATTTGATTTGATTTATCTTCACAGCCTGTGGCGTCAAACTCGTGCCCGGTACTAGAGTTGTGGTAAACATCTGGCCGTTACACCGCAACCCTCGATACTGGGGAGACGACGCGGAGCTCTTCCGACCTGAACGGTTCATCGACACGCCGCACATGCATCCCGCTGCCTTCATGCCGTTCAGCTATGGACCGAGAAACTGTGTTGGTAGGTTTTTTATGATAGTTGAAGGTATTGTAGCTTGATCGCAAGGTTGGCCAATGAGGTTTCCGTAGATAAAAAAGAAACCGGCCAAGTGCGTGTTGGACCACGCACAATGAAAGGATCCGTAGTTGGGATGAATTTATCCCAAGAACAAACTTAACACTGTAGTTGAAAAACATTCATGTACTCCGATACATTCCATCTGCAAATGTGAGTTTGTAAATTAACTTCGTTAGTTATATTTTTATTTTTGGTTTTTGTATTAATAAATTATAACAAATGATAATAATTATTACCTGCCTAGTATTGTCCTATACAGAGCAAAGGCCTCTTCAAGAGAAGGCACGACCTGCTCAAGGTGGATAGGCGATTTCAGATTTATATTAATCCAGGTTTCCTCTTGATGTTTTCCTTCACCGATGTCCAAGGTAAACTGAAAAAGTACATTTGAATTGAAAAAGTCACGTTGGCAAATTCCCAGATTCGATGCATGGCTTGCATGCATGCATGGTAACAAAAAAATCCGCTACATGCAAGTTGCTTGTTGCTAATTTTGTTGTTACCGGCGGCGGCGTTACCGGTATGCGTGATGTTGGCTGATTGTCATAGTGCGCGATCAAATCAGTTGAGTAAGTCTCTATCAAGTATATTTTTACCTGTGCTATCAGACAGTAAAAGCAGTAAATTTCTTATGTCTTGTACTACCAAGTGATATCATAATTCTACCCTGTCTGGAACAAATTTTCTTTTTAATTCAAACACGTGTTGTTATACCATTTTAGAAAGCTAAAAAGACATCGCAAGTTGCTCCTGTATTTGTTTCACCCAATTACGAGACACCCTGTATAAGTAAGCTGCTTAACGAGTATCACATAGAATACAGTCCTAAGGCAGCTGTCCCTCCGCCGTAGATTAATGAGAAGCGAGTATATCTAGGAACTAAAAACAAGTTGGCTAGCAACGAGCGATTATTCGCTGGTATCCGTATGTAGCCATCGTGAGTCTCTCAGCGAGTGTCTGCCCGCCAAGTGAGCACTGCAGAGTCAGAGCGAGTACTCTCTTTGATAGCTCTTACTTGTCGCTGCGACAAACGAGTACTCGCCCGGGCCGGCGCGGCGGTGGTGTGAACAGTCAGCGATCAACTATTAATAATAAACGTACCTCTATTTTTTTTATTTCATTTCTTTGCAGTGGTGGTCCAGTGGTATCGGCCCCGACTTACGAGTTGTAGGTCGTGGGTTCGAACCCAAGCAGGCGCTTTACTTTGTGTAAATAATTTCATCACCACTGCTCTCAAAACGGTGAAGGAAAACATCGTGAGGAAACCGGCATGCCTTAGAACCAAAAATTCGAAGACATGACTGTGACATCGATCTACCAACCCGCACTGGGCCCGCGTGGTAGATTACAGCCCACTCCCTCTCACAGAGAGGAGGCCTGTATCCCAGCAGTGGGAACATTAATAGGCTGATTATTATGTATCTCTTTTACTTACACCTACAATCTTTTGTTCGTTTCTTGAGCGAGAAAATCGTTGATAGCTAGTCGCTTCTTCGTCTGAGGTGGGGCACGTGAACATGATTCGACCCTATAAAACAAAGCAATAGTAAAAATGTATCAACATATTTTGCTGCACATTGATTTTGAATGCATATGCAATCGCTCATAATTTATTACTCCCACTGATTGAAAAGTAGAACATTCGCTTTAAATGACGTCAAACTAACTCTGAATGACGCCAAACCAACTTTGAATGACGTAAATCCAAGCGGCTAAAATTGTTGCGTAACCATTTATGAATAATCATAACTACAACAAACGCTTTGGTCTGAGTAATGTCTTCTAAACTACAGTGGTTATAACTGTGGCGGAGCTGGGTGTCTGGTGAAGCTGGGTGTATTATATGTAACCTAAACTAACATTGGCGGAACTGAATAACCCCGGTAAAGATTTTGATGCGCATTGGTCTGAGTAATTGTCTTAAAAACTACAGTGGTTTTAACAGTGGCGGAGCTGGGTGTACTTTGCCCACTATCCTTTATGTAAAAACAACATTTTTAAATAACCTCTAAAGGTTATTTGTTTCTACAGGATGGAAGGGTAAACACCGTTGTCACTCAAACTATGGGTAGTTGGCTTAAATATAAACATAAAAAAAAAATTACTTTATTTTCTTTAACAAATATTAAAAAGGTTATTGTCCGACACCGTCCGCATTCATGGATATGCGCTCGCCCGAGTGACGTAATCGATCGCCGCCCGTCCTACCTACCTACACAACACATGAATAAATACAACCTTTTAGCTTAAGACAGGCAAAAATACCTACCTTAGGAATTGCGTGACGATTCTAAATGTACATCTTTAAAAAAAAAGTTGTGATTTTCCATTGAATTTATGTTCTATAAACGAAATCAAACCACTGGTTTGAAGGATAACGGTGTTTACCCTAACACCCTGTATACTATAAGTCTAGAGGGAAATAATTTTAACTTGAGGTCCTAGGTTTACAGTACCTACATAATATTTCATAAGTGGCGCAAGCCTCCATGCAAAAGTTAGCAACCACCTTCGTAGTTCTTTTTTTTTTTGTATGTAATAAATAAATAAATAAAATGTTGTTTATGTTGCTTTTTGAGTATTTGGATTGCAATGACATTTTATTTTATACTTATCTAATCTGATACAATATTGTGAAATTTTATTTTATGGAATATTTGGTTTAATAATAATAAATGTTTGTTCAAACTCAAAGTATTTATTTCAATTTTTACCGGCACTTTTGAATCGTTAAGAGTCGCTCAGTTAGTCAGAAAGTTGAAGCTAGAATGCCCATTCCAAAACGTAGATCTCTATGGAGTAGAACGGGCAAGAAAGATATTATAAAATCCTAGGTATATTATTCTTGTTGTTTCTATATGTAAAAACAACGTAAAAAAAAAACAAAAACCATTCAAAATATAAGATTTAAATTAGATTAATAAGATTATTACTACCTGTGACCTTTAGTTTTGATCCTGACCAAAAAAAACGCTAGGTTATTTTAATTCATTTTTATCATGCGACAGTATAAAATGGTATGTCTAAGATGTTTAGCGTGACAGTCGTCCGACGACGACTGACGTCAGTGCAACACTATTCATATTAAACAAGGTGATAACTATTCGAACTTCTAGATATTTCCCTTCAAAGAATTGACTCTCACTGATAATGGAAGTGCATTTTGACACAATATTATCAGAAAAGTATTCAATCGTAATTGTGTTGTGTGTAATTTGCCTAATATCTCAAGTAAATACATTCGTCAATAATTCTGCAGTATAAAACAAATCAAAAGTACTCGATATTCGTTAAACCGACACCATACAAACATGTTGGTAGAGTTGTTGTTATCGGTCGTCATGGTTCTGTTATTATACCAACGTTGGTCAAAAAGAGATATTTACAAGTTAGGGAAACAGTTAAATTCTGGAATATGGACGCTTCCTTTTTTGGGCCATGCTTATTTGTTCATTGGCAACGGTCACGGTAAGTACCTACATAAATAAATAAAATACAGTAACTTAAAAGGAACTTACCTTACATGCACATTTAAAATTTAATGTGTATTCTATATTAACCAAATTTTTATTTAAAAGAGTATCCGTGGAGTTTCTTGCCCGTTCTTCTCCGTAGGTACCTACTACGCTTTGGATCTAGCTTCATCTTTTCTGACTGACCGACCCCTTGACAATTCAAAAGTGCCTGTAATTGGTTTATTTGAAATAAATGCTTTGAGTTTGAGTTTGATTACACTAGCTTCTGCTCGCGACTTCGTTCGCGTGGAAATCGTAAGACACCACAATATCTATACCAATATAATAAACCGTCAGAGTCGCGCGGGATGGTATCTCGTTGACATATAGGCATGCACAGATCGGTTTTCGGTAGTGCTCGATTGTCGTCAGAACCCACCGCGTCGCATCGCATCGCTCGCCCGCTCTAGCGCTATAGCGTTCTTTCTGAGTTTTTTCCGTTTTGCTCGGCTTCTAAGTTGTAGCGTGATTTTAAATAGCCTTTCACAAAAATTGGGCAAAACTTTCGATAATTGGGCATTCAAATGAATTGAATTTTTCAAATCCTACTGGTAATTCCAGAGATTCAAATTCAAATTCATTTATTAATTTTGTAAACATACGGTAAAAAAAAAATATTTACAGTTGTTTTACAAATAAATTTCGGCACATGCTACATAATGAAGGCATACAAAATTGTTTAATTATGTAATATAATCGCGATTAAGCGCGATTGGCGCGTTCAAACAAATTCTTCAGCTTAATTATATTTTTAGTAGACTCAAACTCAAACTCAAACTCAAAGCATTTATTTCAAATAAACCAATTACAGGCACTTTTGAATTGTCAAGGGGTCGGTCAGTCAGAAAAGATGAAGCTAGATGCCCATTCCAAAGCGTAGTAGGTACCTATGGAGAAGAACGGGCAAGAAACTCCACGGACACTCTTTTAAATAAAAATTTGGTTACAAAATATTGGTTACATCATTCATGTTGAACTTATACATGTGAGAACGATGCAAAACGTTAAAAGCGTCCGTAATAAAAGATAAAAACAAAAATAAAACAATTAAAAAAATTAAATCAAATTAAAATAAGCCATGGCAGCTATGAGATGACCAGTCACAACTGACGGCGCCCGTTCACGAACATGACGCATGGATTAGCACCATTCAGCTCAACCATTTTGAAGGGAGCTAAATGATCCAACACACACGCCACCGTCAGCGTGACATTAGAGTGAGCATGACATACTCTCAGCCGCCAGGGCACATTCAAGTCAATGAAAGACATACCCAGTACCTAAATGGTAGCTTTATAGTCTGTACATAGTACTCACACATGTGCTATGCAATTATACAATGCTAAGAGATTGAATTTATACAATGCAAAGATAGTTTTTAAAATCTTCCGCAGCTCCAACAGTATTTTCAGATGCTATACAATTAGTTTATGTGCCCTTGTGGAGCAGGACCAGCGTTGAGCCAAGCATTTTTATCAGCCTAGGACTAGACTAGGGTATATTCACGTAGGAAGCTAACCTAACCGGCGGATACGCCAGGGCAAGGTATAAGAAAACAAGGTATGGCATTTCGAGACACAGTGGTCACGTGGGTGACACTTACCTACGTCATCACATCAGTGTTACCAGCATTGAGTAATAATAACTCCCCAACCACCTTTATTACCTGTGCGATTTCGATAAAACAATGAGGTTTTAATTAACAATTACGTTGGTATATGTTTCAATTGATTAAACAAACGAAACGACAGTTTAAATTCTTTGTATAGATTTTTTAACAGAATGGCGACTTAAAATCTTTCCTTAATTCGTGTTTTGTTGCAATAAAGTGGCAACTGGATAGTGACGTAGGTAAGTGTGACTCCCGGAATGCCATACCTTGTTTTCATTTAACATGCGCCAGGGTTTGTCATCGCTGACAAGCGCTGGTTGTCAACGCTGGTCTGTGCAGGTGCGCGAGTCGTAACCGATAAGCGCTGACAGGTTCCTATCTGAATAATTCGGCGCCAGTTTGCACTGGTTCACTCTGATTAGGCCAAAATTATGAATTTAGCCACCCTTCATTAGATTGAAACCTAGTTAACCATACAAACACTCAACTTTCAGTAAGATGGTAGAAGTCAAGTGCGCATGTAGAGATTCTTTCTTTTATTTACAAATCTATACAAATAAATAAAATTGAAGTGTCTGTTTGTAATGTCAAAATAACAGGTTTTTAGTAAATGCATATGAAAGTATATAGTATACGATCCATAAAACAAAAAAACAAAAAATTTTTTTTTTGTCTGTCTGTCTATATTTGTTTGTCTATGTGTATATATATATCTAAACATATATTCTGCTTTAATGTTACTCCTTTCTTCCAGTACCAATTCTTTTTATTATTGCAGCACGAATGAAAGCCTTCCAAATTCTTGGTCGCGACGCAATTAGAAATGAGAATGGTCTAACATCCGCATGGCAAGGAAATAATTTATATACAAGTAAGTTTATAATTTTTTTTTTATGATATCTAAATTATATATCACGCCTAGGTATGATTTATTTATTTAAAAATTTCATTATGGTTACAATTTTTTAGTTTAAAGTTTACTAACATAGTATTTCAAGATTTTCAAGTCATTGTTTCTAATACTTTATGGATTGTCTACAGCTACACGTTTTTTTACAATATTTTAAATTTGTTAGTTGTCGCTGATCCTGTGACCGCTGAGGTAGTTCTGAAGACTTGCCTTAATAAAGATGACCTGATGCAGCTGCTACAGTTTCTCATTGGAAATGGCTCCTTGATTGCACCAGGTATGAGGTTTTTCATAGAAATTATTGCTTTGTTGCGTACACACGGGGAACCGATCACTTTTTCGTTTTTTTTTTGTTCGAATTTCATTTACCAAAGACTATTTAATTGACCGACGTCTTTTTTGCTATATGCATTAATTGACATATTTTTAGATCATTGAAGTATCATGTGTCACACGTAGGTATTATTTTACCGAACTATATTTCGCCGATTTACAAAATAAGTTTTTGCTATTGGCCGACGCCTCTTTTAAACTTTTTACATTTGCCATATTTTGACCACACCGAAACAAAATATTACGGAATATTATTGGTAGCATTTTCAATATTAAATTAAAATAGTGTCATAAAAAGTCAATTTGTTGTACTACAAAATTTAGTGAAAGACACGAATCGCTGCAAAACCGTCTTCACGCAGTCTTGTCTGCCCTACCCCTAGAGTGAAATTTAAGCCTGCGTAGGCGCGGAGTGGTGGGGCGGCCCGCGAGCTGAGGAGCAGGTGGTTTGAAGGCCTGTCGCCGAAGCTGCGGTGCTGAGCGTTAAAACCATCTGCGACGATAAGCTCGCGTGGGGCCGCCCAAATCCCGCAGCGCCGGAGCCGTGACAGAAACAATGCTTACTGCATGTTGCATGCCTGCTTGCATGTTGCATGCTTGTTTGCAGGCTACATGCCTGCTTACATGACAGTTTGCACGCTGCATGCCTGCTTGCACGCTGCATGCCTGCTTGCATGCTGCATGCTTGAAGCAAGCATCCTTGTTGGTATGCTTCTTACTGGGACCACTTAAAACCACTTTTGTTCATAATCAACTGTTTTATTAAGTACCAAAAAAATAAGATACGAAAAATTTCAACGCGATTTAAACAATTAATTAAACAAAATAGTAGGTTAAACTAATCTGAAACTAGTTCCTGTTGCCTTAATCTTTGACGCCAGTGTAATAAAGATTTTGAAATTTTGTAAATTCGAACAAATGTTATTTCGGCTAAATGTAACTTCGGTAAAAAGGTTTTCGACCAAATAAAACGACGGAGTAACGAAAAAAATCGAAATGACAATAGGAAAACTGACACAGTGGCAGATGTGACTTTGATGAAGTAAAAAAAACGAAACGATAATAGGTGAAAAGTTTTAGGTGAAATGAAATTCGGTCAAATATTTTTCGAACTTATGATAGGTACCCGTACATACGGCTACACATCAAGCTATACATTTCCAGTATAAGCTGACCTCGCATTGTACGGAAATCCTATACGATGCAAGATCAGCATAAACTGGAAATGAATAGCTTGATATCTAGCCGTGTATGTACCTAAGATCAAGATAAATTAATGTCCGTTTTTATTATTGCACTGCTGGATTTTCAACTTTCTGCGCTGAAGTTTAGTAGCGATATCTCCCAGTTGAGCTTTCACCCGAAACAAACCTAGTTGTGTTTTCACCCGGATTATAACAAGGTACATCCGTGTTCAAAACTGTAATAAAATTATAAGTTTCTAAGGTAGATTACCCTTAGCCATTATTGAAGACAAATCTAAAAACTACCTATTCAAATACAAACATAATTTTGGAAGATACATGATATAAGTATCATGTATAAGTATGGGTCAATTTAATACAATCATTATCGGTAAGTGTTGAACACTATTATTTTTATCATAAATTTATTTTATTTCAGATAAGAAACAGTAGTAGGTACAATTATATTGATCTACACCAAAATTGCTGTAGACCAAATAACTCATAACAAGACATAATAATTATAAAGACAAACGAGCCATAATGTCCAATGTCCATGCATATAAATACAGAATAAACGCATATACAGGTGGACCAAAAATACACGTCATAAAAAAAAAAAGATTCCTCATGTCCAGGGATATCCGGAAATACCCCATGTATGTTCCGCGATTTTTTGTAGTTTTCGAGTTATATTATTTTTTTGTATTTTTTTTTGAGTCGTGTTTTTCAGATATTTTTTTTGCGATCATATCGTCTTGAATGTTACTTTCATACATAAAATAATAAATAGCGTATAGCGTAGGCGAGCATAGACCCCTATGCTCGCCTACGCTATTCAACCTATACGTGAATGAGCTGATTGGAGCGCTTAGCAGCATGCGTGTCGGGTGTCATATTGATGGCGTGTGTCTTAACAACGTAAGCTACACCGATGACATGGTGCTGCTGAGCGTGTCAGTCTGCTGGCTTAGGAAACTCGTGGCCACTTGCAAGCAATATGCTAGACTGCATGGTCTGGCATAATATAATGTTAAGAAGAGTGTGGTCATGATCTTTGGGGTCACCCAGAACCTGTATCTTCAGTGAAGTTAAGCGGTATGCGCCTTGTGGGGGTGGACCAGTTTAAATATCTGGGTCACGTATTGACCACTGGCCTCAAAGATGATGAGGATATTGACAGGGAGCGGAGGGCGCTGTGTATGGACGCTGTGTATGGACGCTGTGTGGTCTGGCATATAAGAAGAGTGTGGTCATGGTCTTTGGGGCCAACCAGAACCTGTATCTTCAGTGAAGTTGAGTGGTATGCCCCTTGTGAGGATGGACCAGTTTAAATATCTGGGTCACGTATTGACCACTGGCCTCAAAGATGATGAGGATATTGACAGGGAGCGGAGGGCGCTGTATATGGACGCTGTGTGGTCTGGCATATAATGTTAAGAAGAGTTTGGTCATGGTCTTTGGGGCCACCCAGAACCTTTATCTTCAGTGAAGTTGAGCGGTATGCCCCTTGTGAGGGTGGACCAGTTTAAATATCTGGGTCACGTATTTGACCACTGGCCTCAAAGATGATGAGAATATTGACAGGGAGTGGAGGGCGCTGTGTGAGAGCTAACATGATTGCCCGCAGATTCAGGCGTGCCTCTAAGGAGGTCAAGCGCACTATATTTAGTGCTTACTGCACGTATTTTTACTCGTGCAGTCTGTGGGCTCATTATACGAAATCATACGGCGCCCTTCGCGTTCAATATAATAACGCATTCAGGTTGCTGATGGGGTTACCTCGATACTGCAGTGCATCAGGGATGTTTGCTGAAGCTCGCGTCAACTGCTTCTACACTGTGATGCGGAAGCGGTGCGCATCCCTGGTTAGTAGGGTGCGGGGCAGCACCAACAGCATCCTGTCTATGGTAGCAAGCAGGCTAGATTGTGCGTTTGTGAGCCACTTCTGCAAGGTATGGGCGGGGCCTGTCACCTTGCAGCAGTGACGTCACAAATTGTTTCGGTGTGAAATGTTTTACTAACATATTTTTTATTTTTTTTGTTACTAACACTATGAGTCTTGTTGCTTGATAATTAAATAAATAATAATATGTACAGGTATTAAGGCCATCTTTGTACAGTATTTTAAGGGTTCCGTACCTCAAAAGGTCAAAAAAGGAACCCTTATAAGATCACTCCACCAATTTTGTCAAGAACGGGTGGACCTAGCAAGTTGAAATTTATACTAGATAAGATACTGAAGTCTAGTCCCTATTAGGTGTATAAAAATGAAAGTCCTGAGTCACACGATAAAACGATATGGGCAAATATAGAATTTCGCGAAAACTTGTAAGTTTAGTGGTATGAGGAACAGGGTGTAAAGTTCACTCATCCACCATAGAAAAGGGAGGATCCTCCAACCAGACGGGTTGTTATGTCTGGCGGGCAACTGCCCTTAAGTTGATTTCGGATAGTCTTATCTATGTTTTTCGCTTGGTAAACTCTAACTGCGCGATATAGGAATTGTGTGACGTCATGTCTTTTTGTTTCGTAGTTTTTTTGTATGTGGCGGTCTAACTGCTACATAAGTACCAAAATTTACCTTAATTCACTTTTTTTTTTTTTTTCGGAATTTTCCTTACTTTTAACCATAGGTCAACCAATTACTCTACAGGTTTTGGGTCGATAACCTATACGGTAGTTCCCATTGACCTAGAATCACGAAATTTGGCAAAAAGCAAGGTCTACAGCACAAATAAAGGAAAAATTCCAAAAAAAAAAAGAAAATTAAAGGGTGCCCATACATATATAGTTGACGCCAATTAAGATAGTCCTAAGAGTTGTATAGGCACTCGTAAAATTTAGAGGACTAGTTTCTGGGCACAGAACTATTTAGGTACGAGTACCTAACCTATACGAATGAAGCTCCGAAACCCGCGGTGCGCGAGTTCGACTCGCTCTTGACCGGCTTTTTTTTTGTACTGAGTAAAACAGATAAATATCTGGCTGTCAACGCAACACTCATTTTTTTTTTAAGTGATGTTATTTTCCGGGTGAAACCGCAACTTTGGAGGTAATACCACATATTACCTACTACTATACCGGGGCGCTGAGCCGAGAGTTGTAATTTAACAGTGTGCTTTTATTTAAGCAAGAATTTGCGTGACATTTTAGTGTTAGTAAAAACAGGCATAATATTACTAGCCAAGCTTTCGCTATATCTAAGCCAAAGCACGTGCTAATTTCCCTTTGTCATTCAATGTTACAGTGTCAATCTGGCGTCAGCGTCGAAAGTTCATAAATCCGAGCTTCAGTACGAAAAAATTAAAGTATTTCATGACTATATTCGAGAGAGAGAGTGCCACCCTTGCGCAAAAAATGGGGGAAATGGCGGGCTCTGGGGTACTGTCTGCGTTTAAATACTACACTGCTTTTACCATGGATGTGATTGCTGGTATTATCTTGTCTTTTATATTATTATATTATGAGCCAGCAAAATAAAATAGTTTAAGGGCTTATTCCACTTGTTAGTCGTTCAAATGGCATTAATGGTCCAGCAGCTTCAATTAACAGTTCGTCGTGGACGAAGTACGTCATCGGTTCCCTGACATCCTCGCATGCAAAGAGTAGTCATCAGTGTGTCGATTGTGAGTTTTATCATATAGAAAACGCTACTACCACGTAGAGGGCTTAGTATGAGTTTCATTTTACCATCTCGATCAAACGCATCGACCGCGTTTGGCACTCCGATTGGCAGCCGGCCAGCCTTCACCGGTGAAGGGCCAATCGGAACGCCGAACGCGCTCGATGCGTTTGATCGAGAAGGTTAAATGAAACTCATGGTAGCCACACTGTATCGAGTATTAAATGAATGAAAACGTAAAAAGCGGAAAGTATTGTAAACCGAAACAGCGAGTGTAAGATTTTTAACGGTAATAGTTCGGTATTTTATACGCGACGTACATCCACTGGTGTGTGTGTGACTTACAATTTGACGTTTCTAAGCGATGTCCAAGCGTTTGTAAACGTAAAGGAGAATGCTCAAGCTACATGGAAAAAAAACCCCGTTCCGGGGGAAAAGCGATGTATCTCAAATCATCAATAATAATATGTACTAAAATAATATAAAAATAATAATATATAAATAATAACTAAGAATCAATCCGACACATTATTTCTGGCTGTTCTCGTCTGGCTAACGGAGACTAGACTGCATAGGCACAACCTTGTAGCCAGGATTATCCACCAGCAACTTGCTCTGAAATACAGTCTTGTGGAATCGGAGGTACCGTACTATAGGTATGTGCCCGACCCAGTCCTCGAAAATGGCAATATCATGTTGTATTGGGATCGATCTATCATCACTGACAGGACTATTGTTGCCAATAAGCCAGATAAAGTGGTGATAGATCGATTAGAGCGTCGCACAATAATTATTGATATAGCGGTCTCGCATGACGAGAACCTCGTGAAAGCTGAAAAAGATAAACAGATTAAGTATCTTGATCTGGCCCACGAGGTTGTCGACATGTGGGATGTGGATACAGCAGTCATTGTGCCGATAGTCGTAACGGCCAATGGCATAATAGCCAAGAGCCTCGACCAACACCTGAGGAAGCACTCGTTAGGCAGCTGGATCAAGGGCCTGATCCAGAAAGCGGTACTTCTGGACACGGCGCGAATCGTTAGGAGATTCCTCTCTCAGGAGCCCTGACCACCTGTAGCTTGGACCCTGTTCCCGATACCGGTGGGCCACTATTTTTTATATTTTTAAATGATTTTGTCAGCCCATCCACATCAGAGCCCTTTCTACCCTCTCTTCGTCGACGCCAGCAGTCAGCCACACATTAAAACGAAATAGGAATATCTCATTCGTAAACAATATTATTCATCTAAATTACGTAAGGCACGCATGACGCCTATTAACATAGTTGCGAAAACTTTGTAATTCACTCGTATTATATCTTCGAAACCATTCTAAGTTCAGTATAAGCAACATTTAAAAAATTACAAAACGTTCGGCACACTATCGCACAAGTGACGATATGAGCTGATGTTAGTTAGACATTCTTCAACCCACACTCGCATCATTTTGAAATACCATTGCTCATTAGTTAGCTCGATTAACTTAATCGTAAGGTATTTCGTGATACGGCAAGAAACTCACACTTCAGGAAGACAGCCACCACGCAACTATCGATTCGACACGCTGCTAGAGCGCACTATTGACAGTAATCAACCGGTGTCACTCTTATCCAACCTCTTCGGTGGTTCCTAGTAACTAAGTAATAAAACTGGACGATGCTACTTGCTGCATACACATACACACATATTTATTGCATTTGTGTTCATCAGTTCATATATTTTTAAACGTAACTTTTTTAGACCTGATTAGGCTCATTAGTCTACCCATGTCGGTTATGCCATAGTATTAAATTAAAAATAAATTACAAATAGATTTCAAACAAATTACATACGAACATTATTTTTTCCCAAAAATGTGTGCAATCGAATTCAGCAGTTGTCTCTTAGATACTTAAAAATATACTTACGTCAAACGTTCATCTACAGACGGATTCAGTAGACAACTGAGTTTGTAACTCGTTCAGTGTAGTGCGTACGGAAGCTTACTAAACATCACCTCTCTGAATAAAAAAGATATCAAAATTCAGACGACTAAATTCAGCCAAGTGGAAAAAGCCCTTTACTGCAAAACAAAGTGCCTTTATAGATATACACCTCAGCAAATCGTTTGGTGGTAGCAAAATGACCTGTCAAATCAAGTTTTGCTTTTAATCTTTATTTTTGGTAGATCTATGTAGGTTGACGAAATACTTTCTCTTCTAGTACAGAGCCCCGAACCCCGATAGTACTAGCCCAAGTAGCTCTTTACCAGTTTTAATTTTTTGCGGTTGCTGTTTTTATTCTAAAGAGATATTTTCAGAATGACTTTGGATTTTAATTGTTTTTACCCACCACATATATTGAATTTCAGAGTCAGCAATGGGTTACAAAGTGGGTGCCCAAAAGGAGACAAAACACCCATTGTTGGAAATATTTGATGTGGGGCTAAGCAGGTCATCAGAACGACTTTGCAAGCCATGGTTACATAGCGACCTAGTGTTTCAAAACTTGCCTCTTTATTCAGATATGATGAAAAAAAAGAAATATGTTTTTGATTTTATGACTGAGGTAAGTAACGAAAAAAATAATGTCCTGTAAAGGTTAGCGCGCATGAGAAGTGGCTAGAGAGGTGCCATGGCGTCTTCACCTTCCGCCTGACGTGGTCAAAAATGTATGAAAGTGATTTAGGACGATTTTTGCAATGCGGTGCGGACGTGCGTCAGCATTAATGGCTCAATCGTTATTTAACGTACAGTACGACACAACTTAGATGTAGCATAGATTTGAATATTTTCTTTCATTCATTTCAATTTTACGAATGTATTTGGCTATGAGACTTAACAAGTTATTGCGTTTTCGAAAAAACATTTTCACTTGAAGCAGTAATAAAGATTGGTGATTTTAAAGGCACACTCAGTTCGGATGGTGATCGGTTTTACGAATTCTGTCGATGCTACATCTAAGTTGTGTCGTACTGTAGCTCTGCGAAGAACATAATAATTATAATTTGCTTTATTTATTAGACAATTATTTATTTGGGTAATACGATTTTAAATAATGAATACTATGGTTTTAGTTAATAGAAAACAAGCGAAAAGAAATGAAAGAAACCAACATTGCTCAAGAACACTATGAAAGTAAGTACTTATTATATTAGACCATTTTATACAAATATATAGGATATTATTAGGCGTGTCGCGTGTGTTTCCTGACAGTGGGCCTGTCACGAATACGTAGAGTATTCGGAACGTAAATACGGACGGTTTTAAAATTGTAATACTCGTTTTGCACGGTTTACTAATGTTTGCCATAATTTAAAATTCTATAATTTTATATAACATAGTTGTATTTGCCATAATTACATTAACATAACGTTTAAGTTGCCAAAATAAATTACATAAAATCATTTTCACAAAGAAGGATCAAAATTCACCCACGTCCGTAGCGTTTATGACCTGTCCGGTATTCAGTGGTAAATACGTGTAATAGGTAGCATTAGATCTGTCTTGATAAAATTCGACCCCTCAGATGAGTGCAATCTTAACTGCAAAGTAACTAGTTACAAAAAAAAGACACTACAAAATGAAAAATAAGTTTAATTTCGGAAGTCGGTGGCAAAAAACTTAAATTCATAAAAAAAGATACCGATTTCTGTATTTTTTTTGGAAAACAGTTGTTTTTTTTTAAATAACTTATTTTTATAATTATAACATACATTTAATATAAAATCGTTTGAACACTCAAATATGTCTAATATGTCATTTTTATCTTAGTTGTATACAGTATATATCATAGTAGATATACCTAGTAACTTATTACCACCTGCCAAGATGGTCACTCGCGACGCTCGCTCTTGTCGTCGCGCATTAATGGTCACTGATCTAACCTAACCTAACCCAAATGATTCACCAACAATAGGGGGTATCTGGCGCTCGGCGGCCGCTGCTGCGGCACGCTCCCTAACGGTCGCTCGCCTTCGCGCGTTAATGGTCATTGTTCTAACCTAACCCAAATTATTTACTAACAATAGAGGGAATCTGGCACTCGGCGGCCGCTCTCGCGTTAGAATGGTAAGAATAAGAACGTGACCTCGGGATCAGGAAGGATTAGCGAGCCATACTGAATAATATTATTTTACATTATACAGGGTGTTAAAGTAATTGCGTGCCATAGCTTCAGGGTGAGTTTAGTATCGATAAAGGAACCCGTAAAAAATAAAAATAAAATACCTTTAAAAAAAGTTTAAAAAAACCGAAAATTATTATAAGATGCCTGAACACTTCGATAACACCGAGTGAAGGATATGTAACTAGGTACGTAAATATTACAATTCCAAGTATTTTTTCTTCCTTCTTAAGCGTGCTTATCTCCTTCAAAATTAAAGCCTACAAATTAAAAAAGTTGATCTTGCAATATTTTTTTTAGTTTTTTTTATATTATTTTTTTATCATATTTTTATTTTTCCTCGGTTCCTTTATCGATACTGAACCTGAAGCTATGGCACGCAATTACTTTAACACCCTGTATACATAATATTTAATTTCAACTCTTTATTAGTGGCTTTTGTGGACATGATAGTTATTCAGATTTGTTACAGTTGTAATAGCAATTATGTCATTTCGTTTAAAATTGGTTTTTATTTTTATTCATTAATTTATTTTTTATATAGATTATTTTGTAATTTGTGAATGTGAGAACGCTGTAGGCTTAGTGGACTGTAGATTTGTTGACCATCTTCTATTCTGTTAAGTACTTTGTACCTGTTGAAATACCTACACTTGTTCGTATAGGTACCTAATAACACTGTTATTTGAAATTATTGTAAAAACAAATTATTTTTAAAAGAGTAACCGTGGAGTTTCTTGCCGGTTCTTCTCCATAGGAAACAGTCAATTGGAACCATGTACCTTACTTCTCACGTTTCCTACGTGCCCATGAAGGTTTATGTAAAATAAAATATTTCGAACTTACCGGATGCAGTAGAATACCATTATTTTACATGGAGCGATTACTTATCTGACCTCCACAGCCCTAAAATTATAATACATGAAAAACAGACTAAGTTAATTTGCATTTTATCATTTTAATAATTGTCTCGGTGGCAAAACGAACAAAACGTTGCAAAACTAAATAAAATTATAGAAATCGCAGTGTTTTTTTGAATGATGCGTCGTTTAAGTTGTTTTTTGTCATTGACATGCACTTCTGACATACTTACAAATGTGTATAAATTTCAGATTCTTCAAACGATAGCTCGAAGACAATACTAGAGAGTCTTATAAGGTTGTCAGAACAGGACGAAGGGATCACGAATGATGAAATTAAGGAAGAGCTATTGGTTATCATCGTTGCTGCTAACGACACTTCGGCAACCGGAAGTTCATTCGCATCCCTCATGCTTGCCAGACATCCTAAAGTACAGGAGAAAGTATATGAAGAGTAAGTCACATTAAAAATTATTATTATTATCAGACTTTAATATCCCACTGTACGGCAAAGACCTCCCTTTCTTCTTCTATTAATCTATTTCTGAATGTGGCCAATCCAAAAAAAAAAAACAGTCGACTTCGTCACGCGATTTTGATATTGCGTTCCAAACTGATCACATAAGGAACTCCATAAGGGATCAATGAGTTTAAGTCCTAGTATACTGCTTTCCATTGTTCGCTGACAAACAACTATAGACAACTATAAGTAATTTTAAGTAGTCGTGATTTTTGCAAACCTAATTTATAACCAGATTAACCATTGACCAGGTTGCGAGAAGTGTTCGGTGATTCAGACCGGCCACCTACTTCTGATGACATGCCTCGTCTCAAGTACTTGGACGCAGTGGTCAAGGAGACGCTGCGGCTGTACCCACCCTTGCCTGTTATAGCCAGGAAAGTTGAGAAGAATGTTTTATTACGTAAGTATTGCTTTGACATTATGAAAAAAAAACCTATATAACTCCCTATTTGTCAGCCAAATTCTTTAAGCATTCAATTATAATGTTCAGATTACTACACATACTTACTAGTGATCAAAATATTGTAACAGCCTGTTTGTTGGTATTGTTGGCGGCATATTGTGGGATTCAGTCGTTGTACGTTGAAGTACACGGACGCTCTCGATTGTGCACGTCAAAGTTATTAGTTTATGGTTATTATGGTGTGCACGTTTAGTGAAACGTGCACACCATATGTTGAACAGTGTTTTTTGAAATAGGTATATTAAAGAAGTGCAAAAGTGGGTGGACTAAGACTTCGTGCATTCCTGATCTCAGACGAGCGGTCCAGAGTATACGAGGGAATATCTGGCACAGGACCCAGTGACCCCTTGCAAGCTAATCTGGGGAGATTTTTCTATATCTTTCAAGGATCTGCTCAAGAGGTCCGCATAAACTTATGAGTGGATCTCAATATAAATCCTTAAATCTTATATGCTGTATTTACAATTTGTTCGATTACTTTTAAACAATAATTGTTTTTGTTATTTTGCGAGTGCGTATTCTATTTTTAGCGTTAGGAATGAGTCAAGGGTCGCTTCAGGTAGTTGTTGACCAACAAAGCATTTCTTCATCTTTTAGATTTTATTGCTCTTGACTCTCTAACTTCGAAGCCAAGTATAGTTTTGTTTTGTGTTTATTTGGGTGGTAAAGCTATTGCCACCATTCAAATAAAATTTAATTAATTCCTGGCGGTCGATTTATTTTTAAAATCCCAAATCGCCGAACGATATGGGTGATCTCCTTAGTGTTAATTCAATAATAATATGATTTGCATGCCCATGTGTCGGCAGAACATGGATAACTGTTCTAATAAAACAACTACTATCTAAATACCCATGTTTGCAATAAATGATTGGAATTGATTTATCTTTACAGCCTGTGGCATCAAACTTGTGCCCGGTACTGGAGTTGTGGTAAACATCTGGGCGTTACACCGCAACCCTCGGTACTGGGGAGACGATGCGGAGCTATTCCGACCTGAACGGTTCATCGACACGCCACTCACGCATCCCGCTGCCTTCATCCCGTTCAGTTATGGACCGAGAAACTGTGTTGGTAGGTTTTATCAAAAATAATTTTCGAGATCATACAATCCAATAAGAAAGGTTGATAAGACAGGTTGATTGTATTGTAGCTTGAGCGCAAGGAAGATCAATTAGGTTTGCGTAGAACAAAAAAAAACCGGCCAAGTTCGTGTCGCGCACAATAAAGGATTCCGTAGTTGAGATGAACTTATCCCAAGATCAAACTTAACATCGTAGTCGAAAAACATGTTCTTCGATACATTCCAACTGCAAATATAAGTTTAAACGCACAATATTGTGGGGTTTACATGTTATATAAAGACCATAGACTTCTTTTAGGCTCAGTAGTTCCTGAGATAAGAAGGGGAATCGTCAATTATATTTATTTATTTTACTTAAACATCTCAGAAGGATAGGAAATCCATTGAAACCAAATTGGATTTCTCAGAGCAACTAATCAGTGCAAACGTTCAATGCTCACAAACGCAAAACGACGCGCAGAGTCTACAACAGCTAGGAAAAACACAGGAAATTAATGATGACAAGACCGTAAAATCGATGGACTCACCGATTAAACAACGACATGGACACTTAGAACCTTTAAACCAAATAAAACTCAAAAGAGAAAGAAATATTTACATAATCGGAGACGAAAAAGTTAGGGGATTAGCCGCACGCTTAATAGACGCTAAGGCTGGTAAATGGAATGACAACTACAACATTGAGGGAAGAGTTCAACCATATGCTTCATCGTGCGAGATCCTTCGTAATCCTGATAATCTATTACGTACCCTATCTAACAACGACGTCGTTATACTCTCAGTTGGAAAATATGATAAAAATCCCTACACGTTGTTAACCAATTTGTGTAGCACACTGTGTAGTCTGAGCTATTGTACATTTTTGATACTGAATGTTTCAGAAAGTAGGTACCTAAATGTTAGCAAACTGAACCATGAACTTAAAATGTTTACAAAAAACTTTAAAAATTGTAAGTTTGTCGAAGTTAGTAAATTAGATGTTAATTATACTAAGAAACTCTCAGACTTAGACTTAATTACCTACAAACTTAACATAGAAATTGACTTCATGGAATATGACAATTGTTTTATAAATCCAATAATAAGACAACGCAACTCACGTCATGAGACTAGTAATAATAAGAATAACAATGCATTTTTTCGTTCCTAACTCCCCCACTAATAAAACTACAATAAATATTGATAAATCAAAACAGGATTGCCGACATAGTAAACTGAGAATCTTGCATCAAAATATAGCCGGCATTTGTAACAAACTAGATGAATTAGAACTAACCTTATCAGAATTCGTGGAAAAAAACAAGGAGGTTGATGTACTATGTTTTAGTGAAACTTTTGTCAAACAGGGTACGGAAGTTAACATCAAACTTAACAATTTTAATTTGGCTGCAGTATTTAGTCGCGATAAATGTAGAGGAGGTACGTGTATATTAACCAATAAAGTGTTAAACACCAAAACATTAAATATTCCGTCTAATCTGGCAACTAAATTTTATTTTGAGTGCTGTGGCGTGGAGATTATTGGTCTGAGCGTAATAGTTGTAAACATTTATAGAATACCCGATCAGAGAAAGGCGCAATTAGGTATCTTTCTACATAAGCTTGACAATCTTTTAAATTACTTGACGGACCAATTCAAGAGAAAGAAAATTGTAATATGTGGTGACTGGAATATTGATATATTTAAACAAAACTCAGCAACAAAAGAGCTCTTAAGTATACTTCATAATTATAATTTTGAAGCACACATAACATCACCGACTCGGGCAAACTCTTGCATTGACCAAATCGCCAGTAACATAAAAAACGTTCAGTCAGAAATTTATCACCTCGGCCTGTCAGATCATGAAACAGCACAAACGATAATTATAAAGGCTAGCAAACAAAAAACAATATCTTGTTGGACAGAACTGAAACGCGACTACTGTTCAGAAAACCTCGAGAAATTTTGCGAATGTATGTCTTCTCTTTCATTTTCAGAAACATTTGATTCAGATTCTCTAATACAGGCCTTCAATAATTTTTATGAGACATTTAAACTATACTACGATCTTTGTTTTCCGATAATAAAGGTTAAAGTAAATAATAAACCAGCGATGCAAAACTGGATAACAAAAGGTATCAAGAAGTCTAGCAAAACTAAACGTCATTTATATCTAAAATTAAAAAATAATAACAAAAATAAAAAACAAAATGAAAAAAGCTACAGACTCTATAACCGTATATTTAAGCGATGTGCACAGAAAGCACATAAACTTATTAATACAAGGCGTATACAAAAGGATAAGAACAAATGTAAAGCTACTTGGAATGCAATCTCCTCAACTATATCTAATAATAGTCTCTATAAAAATGACATTGACGAAATAAGTTTTAATAATGTGACATATAATGATCCCTTAGACATTTGTAATATATTTAATGACTTCTTTATTAATTTGACATCTAATCAGCCTATAAATTCCAATAATATTAAACTTAATCAAAAAAACAAAAATCTAAATACAATTTTCCTAAATCCTGTAGATGCATTTGAAGTGTATAAAATCATAATGTCTCTAAATAATAGTAAAACTACTGGTCAAGATGAAATAACCACACAAACTTTGAAAGCTTGTGCTTTTTGGATATGTCATCCACTAGCGCATGTCATAAATTTATCATTCCTAGAAGGCGTATTCCCTGAACAGCTTAAAATGTCTACTGTGAAACCACTTTTTAAAAAGGGAAATAAATCAGACCCTAACAACTATCGGCCCATCACTATTGTTCCTATTTTATCGAAAGTTTTTGAAAAGGCAATTCTTATTAGGATAAGCAACTTTCTTTCTACACATGAAATATTATGCAAGGAGCAGTTTGGTTTCCGCAAAGGAAGTTCAACTGCTCTTGCAATATTTAATTTGATAAAAATTGTAACGGAAAGTATAAATAATGGCAATCCAGTGGTGTCCCTATTTCTAGATATGAGTAAGGCTTTTGACTTTGTAAATCACTCTAAACTCTTACACAAGTTAGACTTTTATGGCATTAGGGGAAAAGCATATGAATGGATATCTAGCTATCTACACAACAGGAGACAGTGTACAGAGATATCCAAAGTTACAAAAAAAGGCAGCACAATATATTTCAAAGAAAACTTTAAATCAATGGCATTAATAAATAAAAATGGTGTGCCTCAGGGTACAATTGTCGGCCCTTTACTATTCTTGCTATATATTAACGATCTTCCGGAAGCCACTTTGCAGAATTGTATTCTTTTTGCAGATGACACTACAATTATTGTAAAATGTCAAGATAAAAACGCTTATAAATCAGTTACCGAAAAGGCCCTATCAGATATAGTCACGTGGATGGAAAATAATAATTTGAACATAAACATTAGCAAAACAAAATTAATTGAATTTAACTCCTACAATACTAAACAATTAACATTAGACATTATTTTTAAAGGTAAAAAAGTAGAACAAGTAGACGACCTAAAATTTCTAGGAATTAATGTAGATAAACATCTAAATTGGAAAAGCCATATCGAGTCAATTTGTCAGAGACTTGATAGGTTTGTGTTTGCGTTAAAAAAATTAAGACAAAATGTTTCTGTAGAAGCTGCCTTATCGGCTTACCATGGTTATGTGTCATCCGTACTGAGCTATGGGTTAATAATGTGGGGCAACTCGACCGATACCGACAGAGTTTTTAAAATTCAAAAACGATGCATCCGGGTTATAAACAAGGCTTGGTTCCTAGATAGTTGCAAACCATTATTTAAAAAATGTAAAATTCTTCCACTACCTTGCATGTATATAAAAGATATCTGCATCTTCACAAAAAAAAACATGCACTACTTTAAACAACGTAGTGAGGTCCTAACTAGACAAAAAAGGGCTAAGTTTCACAACCTACTGTATCAGCCACCCTGTCATAAGGATATCTATAAGAAAAATGTATTTAATATGTGTGTTTTAATTTACAATAACTTGCCAAACGATTTAAAATTGTTACAGGATAATGTGTTCAAGACAAAATTGACAGAATGGCTTCTAAAGTGTTGTTTTTATAGCTTTAAGGAATTTATGGAATATAAAATTGAAAGTTAGTGGTACTTACCTTTAATTATAAGATTATTAACAATTTAAATAAAATAGTATATAAATGCATGGTAATAGTATATGATAATAATAGTAATAAAACCAGAATGTATGTAAACTTAATAAAAAATTTGCACGCTTGCTTGCAGGCAGAATACAATGACATTTAGGTTATAAGATCTCACCTGTACCAAAACAATGTATTTCTGGCAAATAAACATTTGATTTGATTTGATTTGATTTGATTTGATTTGATTAAACTTTATGCACTAGGTAGTAAAAAAATACCGAACTAAGGCGTACTTAGGGCCGTAAGAGAGTTCAAACTCTGGGCATCGATTATTTCATAAGATCAATGGTAGTTGATCGACCATTGGCAGTTTAAACAATCAGTTAGTTTAAAGTAGCCCAAAGGGACGTCATTGACAGTGACAGACAGACAGACACACGAGTGATCCTTTCCGTTTTTTCATTCGGTTATACAAAACCCTAAAAACGAGACATTAATCATATCCTTCGGCACTGAACCTTCTGGTAGTCATTTCCTAGATAACTACTTTCTGATCTCCCACCAGTTTTTCCAATTCTTTCACGATCTCGTGGTTACCTTTTTGGGTATGACGGAATCGAAACAGTGCGATCTGCTATCTGCTTCGTGAATTATCACTTTTATATGAGTCGTTGGGGACCACCGGAAACGGTCTTGACTTATGAGTTGTACCCTGTAGGTAATGAGTTTGAACCCAATTATAACTTTACTTTGTGTAATTAATTTCATCACCACTGCTCTCCAAACGGTGTAACGGAAAACATCGTGATGAAACCCGCATCTCCGAGAACCAAATATTCGATGACATGTGACATTTACCAATCCGCACTGGTCTCCTGTGGTGCATTACATCCCACTGACTGTCAGAGAGTAGGCCTGTATCCTAGCAGCGGGGACGTTATAGGCTGATAATGCTTATGCCAAAGGTTTTCTCACAGGTCACCAGTACGCTATGATATCTATGAAGACTGCGTTGTCATCAGTGCTGCGACGGTACAAGATCCTGCCGGCTGCTACACCAAACAACAACTCTGAATACCCACCAATACGTCTCAAGTATGATATCATGATGAAGGATGAAGAGGAATTCCCTATACGATTAGAACCTAGATGTTAGTTACTGTTTGTGCTCTGAAGAAATTAATTTTAAAACTGAGAGCTTAATTATATTTTTATTTTTGGTTTTGGTTTTTGTATTAATAAATTATAACAAATGATAATATTACCTGTCTATTATTGTCCCAGTTTAGATCAATGGCCTCTTATACAGACAAGGCATGAGCATTGATCACCACACCAGCCTGCACAAGGCGGATTTCACCGATGCCAGTGATGTCCAAGATAAACTGAAAAAGTACATTTGAATTGCAAAATTCACATTGGAAATTGCCCGGATTCAACGCATGGCTTGCTTGTAGCGTATTTTGTTGTTACCGGCGTTACCGGTATGTGATGTTGTCTGATTGTCATAGTGCGCGATCAAATCAGTTGAGATAAGTCTCTATCAGGTATACTTTTACCTGTGCTATCAGACAGTAAAAGCCACAGATATAGATAGACATAGATAACGCAAGAGCAACTACTTCGCGTGCCCAGCTTACGTACAATAATCGTAAGCTGCCACTTTCGCGCTCAGTCTGCATCGTTGTGCCACGCTAGACGGACGTCAGTAAAATAATTTAAAATGGTTAATTGCTCAGTTATACATTGTAAAAACTTTACAAATGTGAGGAGAAAAAATAAAGGAAACGATTCCTTCCATCGATAAGTCATTTTGTGATTAATATTATGCGTATTTAATATTAAAATCAATTATTTTTAATCTAATACTCTCTGTAATACCAAATTTGAGAAAAACATAGGTCATCAAACGTAAACTGAATTTTCGTATTACATTGCGGCTTTTACTTGAAGCGGTTGATGCGACGTTTTGTTTTAACAAGTGATGAATATCGAAGCAAGTGATACTATCGTATATCGCATCGGTTTCGTAGTACAGGAGCTTTTATCATTTTTCTGTCAATTTTAGCGATTAGTGCTGTTCATCGTATGCAACAAAAATCGATTCTCAAGAATCGATTTCGGAAACAGAGGAATGATTTTGTATTTTATAGGTAGTAATTATGTAGACAATTTTAATAAATTATCGTAACGTTTAGTGATTTTTTTAGTTTCCCACATGAACCCAATTTAAAAGAAAAATGGATTGAGGCGACGGGAAATAAAGATTGGTTCCCAACAAAGCATAGCACTATAATATTTGTTAAATACATTTTGAGGAAGCATGCTTTGTTGAAGGGAAAAAGTAACGAATATTAACAAAAGCAGCATATCCGACTATTGATGTACTGAAGATCACAACTTTCTTTATCTTTTTGCTGTTGTAGCTGAAGTAATTTTGCATCCATTTTAATTTTATTATATCGTATTTTACTGGGTTTTCGTTTACCTTCTAAAATTTCTTCTCTGGTTTTTTTTTTGTTTCTGAAAGATAATCTACAACAATTACAAGGAATAAGTAGGGAAATACTAACAATTTAAAGAAATTATAAATCCCTTACTGCCTACTAAGCAGATCAGAAATTTTTATTTTCCTCTGTTTATCTCATTCCTCTGTCTATCTCATTCCTCTGTATATCTCATTCCTCTGTCTATCTCATTCTTCTGTCTATATCATTACTATGTCACAAAATCGATTAATTAATCTATTTAAGCGATTCTCAATAATTCTTTACTGTACACGATTACTCAATAAATAGAGAAATGGTATAATAAAAAGACGATCTTTATTCAAAATTGAGATGAAAAAGGGTAGAATCTCGTTGCTTTTGTAAACATTAGAACTAAATTGAATATAAGGTATTTCAATCGAATATTCACGTATTTATAATGGTAAACTTACTTGAAATTTTGGAAAAGGTATCCAAAAACGACGTGTGAACGTCGACGGAACGCGCACGAGCACACAACCTCAGAATGCGAAGACTTTTAGTTAGCGTACTGCTGGCTGGGTGAGCGAGCAGTATCGATTCAAAGATAATAAAATCGATTCAAAGACGCTGCCGCGTGCGGCGGATTTTATTTTCCCATCACTAAATAATGCTTGTGACGTCATAGTAGGTAGTCAAAAAATGGCACGCTTGGTTTTCATATAGATCGTGATACTTGCGTTATCTATGTCTATCTATATCTGTGGTAAAAGCAGTAAATTTCTTATATTTAACCGTCGTGTACTACCAAGTAATATCATAATACTCCTGTCTGTAACAATATTTGTTTTTAATTCAAACACGTGCTAAAAGGGGGACTGTTATACCATTTTAGAAAGTTAACAGGACATCCCACGTTGATCCTGTTTTTTTCTATCACCCAATTACCAGACACCCTGTATAAGTAAGCTACTTAACGAGTATCACATAGAGTACAGTCCTAAGGGTGCTTTTCCACCAGAGATGTGCTATGCTACGTTGCTATGGATGCGTTTGATATCCACTAATAATATTCATTAGTGCACATAGCTTAGCACTGGTGGAATCGGATTCAACTAAGATAATGTTTTTTATATGATGTGTGCTATGGATGCGTGCTATGGATGTGTGCTATGGACGTGTGCTATGGGTGCGTGCTATGGATGTTTCCCTACTATCGATACATCGCATAGCTCGAGCTGTGCATCTTACTCGCACCGCTACATAGCTTAGCATCAGTGGAAACGGTCATATAGTTTCGTAGCTTAGCTTTTACATTCTCGCAGCATAGCTGCATAGCACATCTCTGGTGGAAAGGCACCCTACGGCACCTGTCCCATCGCCGGAGATTAATGAGAAGCGAGTAGATCTAGGAACTAAAAACAAGTTGGCTAGCAACGAGCGATTATTCGCTGGTATCCGTATGTACCAATCGTGAGTCTCTCAGCGAGTGTCTGCCCGCCAAGTGAGCACTGCAGAGTCAGAGCTAGTACTCTCTTTGGTAGCTCATACTTGTCGCTGCGACAAACGAGTACTCGCCCCGGCGCGGCGTGGCGGTGCATGAACAGTCAGCGATCAACTATTAATAATAAATGTATCTCTTTTACTTACACTCGAACTACAATCTTTTGAACGTTTCTTTAGCGAGAAAATTGATAGCTAGTCGCTTCTTCGTCTGAGGTGGGCACGTGAACATGATTCGACCCTATAAAACAAAGCATTGGTAAAAATGTATCAATATTTGCTGCACATTGATTTTGAATACCTAGGCAATCGCCCATAATTATTCCTACTGTCTGTAAAGAGAACATTCAAGATTAAACATCATAAAACTAGCTTTGAATAACGTAAAACCGCCCCGGCTAAAATTTTGTGTAACCATTTATGATAGTAACCTCATTGATATTCAGTGGAAAGAAAATTAGCATCATAATATTATTTTTTCTTAGCAATAAAACTAGTCCATAGACAAACGACCAAAACCATGTATCATTGCAACACGGCCTAAACTGTATAAATCGTTAGATTAGAGGATCCTGAACACAACACCTGGTCAGGGTTCAGTTCAGTCTGACAATAAAGTTCACAAACGTCAAAACTTCACGGCGGGCCCATTTCTGCTATGCAAACAATAGACAGATCCGATGTTTTTAAACATTGATCACAGCCCGTCTGATATTTAAAAAGTCCATAAATGTTGGATATTTTTTGTTTTTACGACGCTTTTTGCCTGGGTGCATTTTCAAAAAATGTGAACCGGAAGGTAACATAATGATTAATAAGGCGCTGCATTAGTAAAACATTATTTTATCCTGTTTAAATCTATTTATATGTGCATGCTGTGGTCTACTGTAATTGAAGGAGCACACGTAAAATAACCGTTTTTATTATTGTGATTTATATTGTGTATGTGTATCCTTTGTTGGAGGTACTAATAAATAAATAAATAAATAAATAGGCTCGCCCACTATTACATGGGACTCAAAAACATAACTGATGAAATGTGGGTGTACCTGCTACAGGTACACCTCTGCCCGACCCTGCGGGGAAACAAGGCGTGATGTTATGTGTTAAATTTAATTGCGTAAAGTAAAAAAAAAACCGAAATTGAAATGTATGTAAAAGCAAAATTTTTTATTAACTCAAAACTGTATATCTTCCTGAAACTTACATAAATTGCCGTGCAATTAGTTACGTACGATCACAGTTTCAGGAAATGAGAAAAATGTCTCGAATTTTTCTCATTTCCTGAAACTGTGATCTTTTCCGCTTGAAAAATTTCATAGAACCATTTGATCATTCGTACAAAGCCATTAATGCTCTTAATATTGAACACTTGTCTAGCTAAGTGTTATGTCATAAATATTGAACACTTGTCTAGCTAAGTGTTATGTCATAAATATTGAACACTTGTCTAGCTTAGTGTTATGTCATAAAGCTGATATAGCTTTAAGAGGTTTAGATCCGAGCACAAGAAAATCAATTTTGAACTAAGTCTCGATCAAAGTACCTACTTATCCTTATCTGATGTCTGATGTGCACAAACAATTAAAAATATTAGAGAATTCGCAGGCTTGTTCTGTTTCAAATACCACACAAAATAAGAATTTTATACGTAGCAATCAAAATAAAAGTTTGAGTGATGACAACAATAGAAAGGCACTTGCTTCGAATACGCAATCGAGAGATAATAAATTTGCTTTAAATGCCCATTGTGACAATAACCACATGATCTTCGCTGTGTGCAATTCCGTGAATTGTGCAAAGCATCAGGCGTGCTGAGGAATTAAATCTTTCTCATAGCTGCCTCAAGAAAAATCTTTTGACTGCTGATTGTAAAAGTGAATACAATGATTATAATAATATGCTTTACATGTAATCAACGTCATCATGCATTACTGCATATTGATTCCGAACTCAAACCTGCTACTGCGCGCGCTAGCCGTGACCGCCAACTGTAGCAGCGCTGAGCCGATAAGTCCTTGCACAGTGTGACGAAGTTTTTATACCTACAATACACCACGTACACGACTACTTAAAACCCAAACAAAAAAACCGCAAGTGAAGTAAATACAGATCCCAATTTAAAATACCTACACAAAAATTGACCACAGTCCGCGAATAGCGTGCATGAATATCGGTCGTGAACATAAATTTCGAAAACCGACCTACTCATCAAGTAGGTAATTAAAATCTTAAATTGAGTATTTCTTGAATTAAAGACGATGCTGTGGATCCTAGTGGCAGCGCTCCTGATGATTTGGACAGCGATATCCAGATGGAAGAATAGAAAAATGATCGCGTTGGCAAAGCAATTGGCTCCAAGAAGTTTTGCTTTACCTTTCGTTGGACATGCTTACCGGTTCCTGGGAAATGATGTGGGTAAGGATATTTGCGGTGTTTGAATGTCATTCAAGCAAAAGACTGGTCTAATATAAAAAGCGAAGATTAGAAAGGAGTTTTTTAGGGTTCCGTAGCCAAATAGCAAAAAACTAAACCCTTATAGATTCGTCATGCCTGTCTGTCCGTCCGTATGTCACAGCCACTTTTTTCCGAAACTATAAGAACTATACTGTTGAAACTTGGTAAGTAGATATATTCTGTGAACTGCATTAAGATTTTCACACAAAAATTGAAAATAAAACAAAAAAAATTGGGGGTTCCCCATACTTCGAACTGAAACTCAAAATTTTGTTTTTTTCAAACCCATACGTGTCCCCAGGGTATCTATGGATAGGTGTTCCAAAATGATATTGAGGTTTCTAATATCATTTTTCTCTAAACTAAATAGTTTGCGCGAGAGACTCTTCCAAAGTGGTAAAACTTTTTTCCGAAACTATAAGAACTATACTGTTGAAACTTGGTAAGTAGATGTAATCTGTGAACCGCGTTAAGATTTTCACACAAAAATGGAAAAAAAAGCATGAATTTTGGGGGTTCCCCATACATCGAACAAAACTCAAAAAAAATTTTTCATCAATCCCATACATGTGTGGTATCTATGGATAGGTGTTCAAAAATTATATTGAGGTTTCTAAATCAGTGTACGTTTTATACAAGATTTAAATTTCGTTACATTTAGTTCGAAGTATGGGGAACCCCCAAAATTTATTGTTTTTTTTTTCTATTTTTGTGTGAAAATCTTAATGCGGGTCACAGAATACATCTACTTACCAAGTTTCAACAGTATAGTTCTTATAGTTTCGGAAAAAAAAGTGGCTGTGACATACGGACGGACGGACAGACAGACAGAGAGACATGACGAATCTATAATTATAAGCAACATCATGCAGATTAACCTTCAAGCGGTCGCGCGGCGTCGAATCGACCGCACTCGATACATTTTAGTTCATAATACCGTTATTTCTTATCGCATATTGTTCCTATTCCTAGTAGCCTGTCATTGTTTCACTGTGCAAAAAATAAACATTTTACCACCCTTCCCCGCGCCCCCTGGAACGCACAGATTGTATTTGCTTTAATCGCGGCGCAGGCGTCGAAAGCACGCCACGCGCCTGTCGTCGAAAAAGTTACGCGCGACGCTCAACGCGAGATATTATTTTTTGGAATATCATCGAATTAAGTTTGTAATAGTGTTTATTAATATAAAAATGGCTCGTAGAGTGAATTAGGCATTGAACTGACAAAAGAGTACGTTCAAAGAAGGGCTACGATGGTGAACCTGCCAAGAAAACTCAAAAGAAACTTATGAGAGCATTTGAATATGAGTGTTGAAGACGCTGGTTATGAACCAAGCAGTAGTTCCAGCACATGCAGAGGAAGCTGCAAAATATGCCCAGCAAAGAAAGGAGGCAATCAAAGACACAATGCACATCATGTCTGAGAAATATTTGCAGGACCCTACATTCATTTGCAATTAATGTTATCAAGTCAAAGACTCTGATTCTGATGAAAACTAGACCCAAGTTTATTATAAATACTTTGATTTTAATTATTTGATCTCATGCAGCTAACTTATTTTGATTGTTTTTTTATTATATAAAGCTAGTTTGTCGTAAATAGATATTGTGTTGCCAAATTCCTTTTTTCATCCAAAAAAAATTAAAGTTTTTTATTTGATTTTATAATTTTGAATTTAGCTGATTTTAAGTAATTTTTTTTCGATAAATTGGGTCCTAATATAATGATAACATGTATAAATAATAAATATTAAGTGATTATTAATTCATTCGTGTTTTAAATCCCTGTAATATCCAATCGGTCTTTTAGGTTACGCGCGACCGCTGCTGTTACAAATGACCGCGCGCCCGCTTGAAGGTTAAGTGTGTCTACTCCTAAGCTCACGTTCACACCACACACACACAAACCCAAACACACACTCTCTAACACATACTCACACACTCTACATAATATTATCTACTAATTTTGATTGATTTCATTTTAATTGATTAGATTTTTGTTAATTTATAATTTATATTTTGTTTCAATGTTATTACTATTTTATTGATCTCATACTGATTATTTTATCTGGCTCCGATTGATCTCACGCTGATGTTTAATTGATTGTTTAGTTTTATTTTAGTATATGTTTACTGGTTATGCAATAATCACTGTGTACTATCCATAGCTCTGAAAAATGTCGCAAGTCCGACCCCCAAGATACAAGCAAATGCCTAGTTTGGGGGTCACTGTCCAATCTGTTCTTGTACAACCATTATGAATATTAATAAATAATTTGAAATAATTTGAATTTGAAAATTTGAAATAAGGGTTCCGTTTTTTGCCATTTGGCTACGGAACCCTAAAAACAAAGAAAAACAAATAATACCGTTGTTAAACTTTGATATAAGGTCTTGGTCCTTACTTTTAGTCAACAAAAAACCAACAAAGAATATGCATGAAGATCATGCACCGGAACAGACCTAATTTGCAACTCTAACCATTTTTTACAACATTTATTGTTTACATTTTTGTTTGAGCTTTAATTAATGAATGGTATATTGGTAGACCTTACAGCAGTACAATACAAAATCATATTATACAACATGTAAAAAAAAACCTCCGGGTTTATCAATATGGGGGGGGGGGGGTTAAAGTTAAAATATTCCGCGAGACAGGTGAGCTGTGCGAAAATTGTAGTAACAATGTCTGTTACTTTGTAGATCGCATGGAAATGTTTAAAAGCATAGGCAGAGAAGCGTTGGAGAAAGATGGTCTTATTTCTCACTGGCAAGCTAACCGACTCTATATCCGTAAGAAAAAACCTTTTAATATTAAAACTAAACACTGAAGTTATTATAAAATGACGATTTATCGACTTGTTAAAGATATGCACTATATCCATATTCTGTGTATTATTTTACGAGTTTAATAGGATATTATGTTCGCACATCTGACGGAAGATGCGTCGCGCATCGTGTCGGTTGCGTATCATCGCGTCGCGTACACCAGAACAAACAAGTAGATAATAAAACATCCAACCTATGATGCGTTAGTGAGTCGGGGAACTAACAAAGTTAGTTAAAGTTAATACTCTTCTATTTCGTCTCGTTCAGTATCCTTCAATGCGTTAAGACTCTCGCAGCCAGGCGCGATGCGACATCGGTAAACAATTTCCGTCAAGTTTTCATAGAAATTCTTTCACAAGTGTCGCGGCAGGCCTGTCGGCAAGAGTCTTTAAGCTTCACTTTTGTATGTATGTATTCGTTTGATTCAAATCTTGCGACTGATTGTTCAACAGATACTTAACCTTTCTTACAGTGGTGGCGGACCCTGAGGCAGCGGAAGTTCTTCTCAAGACGTGTTTAGAAAAGGATGACGTCATGAAGTTCTTTAGAGTCCTACTGGGAAACGGCAGTATATTTGCACCAGGTTAGTATGTCGTGAAGTAGTCACTTTTGATAAAAATAAGGATGCCAAATAATGTATGTCAATGTCAAAGTCAAACTCAAATCATTTATTTCAAATAGAGCCCTTGTAAGACTCTATTGTCAAAATTTACAAAAAAATTGAATTGATTCTAGTCGCCCCTTCCAAAAGGTAGTTTTCGGATGGAGAAGAATGGGCAAGAAACTCCACCGTCATTAAATATTTTAAAATATTTTGTACAGGTACATTTGTATTATTATAGTTATGTGAAGACGATGCCCCTAGAATAAAATGACTATACCACAAATAGGTAAAGAAAATTAAAAATGAAGCAACGACAGATAAATTAATTATGTCATAGATACATGGTGCTCACATATTTACAAACATTGTAAAATAACAAAGTATACGAAACAGTAAATAATTCAGTGTGTGAGGAAATAATAATCACAGAATGTAAAATCAATGTCATTAGAATACAATTTAAAAAAATACAGTTAAATGAGCAACCAGTTTGATTTTGTCTAGATTCTAGATTATCCTATGGAGCAGGACCAGCATATTGCCAAGCATTCTTATCTAGGATATAATCCTCTAATTTGTAATATCAGTGCCTCCAGTCAAAAACGGCATAAGTCGAATATTGTAAAGGTGCTCCCACACAGCAGTTATATAACGTTATATAACATAGTTTTTAAACAGAACTGAACCCTAGTACTTTAAAAAACTATGTTAGAAAATGTTTGTTAACATTTTATAACAGCAGTGTGGGAGCACCATAACATAACATGCTTGTTTACAAAGTGTACTTTTAATATGAGTTTTAAGTTTTCTTTCATTTAATTGCAATATATGACAAGGTATTTTGGTGTAATATTTAACACAGTACCTACGCCAAGATTTATGTACTTTAGATAATCTGAAAAATGGTTGATCTATTTTTCCTTAATTTCTAGTATTAAAATTATGTCAATCACTTATTTTATAAAGATGTAGATTTTTTCTTACAAACATAATATTTTCATAAATGAATTGGCAAGGCATCATCATAATAATTAATCCTTTTAAAATAGTTCCGTGAGAGATTCGCGGCGACTTAGATTTATAGCCGTAGGTTTGGCTTTGACAGCTCTCTTTTGCAAATTAGAGATGGATTCAATGTAAGTAGCTCGACCCACGCAGTAAAATGCCATACATATAACCACGGTAGACGGTAGGCCAACTTCATAGAAACGGACGAAGCGCGAGCTATACCTACGCGCCTCGATCGAGGTATGCGCGAGGTACGCAGACAGTCGCGTCTGTGCCGCAGTGACGAACGAACGGTGTATTGTTTTTTTAACAATAACCGCGCGATTTTTACACTAAAAATAAATTCAAGTACATATTTAATATGACGAGTAGGATATATTTTTGCTGTTTTTGGTTGCATGAATTTGGCAATAACGCATCCAGAGATAACTTTTTTTAGATTACCTGGAAACTTTGAAAGGTATTATTATTAACAAACAACAACAACAAAATTATTTTATAGTCTTACTATAAAATAATTTTACTTCCAAGGTAGGTACATATTGTGTGTATTTTTAATGGATAAGTATTTCCTTTTATCTCCCGAAAAAAAGATGTCTGGATTAATAAATAAAGTGAATAGAGTAAAGGAAAGTGATAACACGAGTGAAATAGGGAGTTATAGGAGGTTCATGAATTAATACGGTAGGTACGCTTGTTTTAAAACCTCGGGCATTTGTGTTTTGTTTTGTTATTCAATTCACAAAGTATTTTATTTATTTGTGTAGATAAAAAAAGTATATTTACAATCACAAAACTAAATGGAAACACAAAGTAGGCAAATGTAATTAAAATACTGGAGGCGGGCAGCCCTATCGCCTGTTTACGTACCGCGCGGCTGTAGGCACTTATTTCTAAGATATGGCTTAGTTATTCTACCGTCTACCGTGATATAACTTTTTGAAGTGAAAACTACTTTAGCGGCGTTGTCCACTTTTTTTAGGATGGGTAAAAAATGTCAAACTCGCGTCAAGACGTGACCGTAAGATCCGTTGCCTAGCAACCGACAAAGTAAATATCAAAATAAATAGTCTTTGACATTACGTAAAGATGGCGGGGTAAGAAATTTTACCCATATTGATGGAAAAAAAGCAGTCAAAACATACTTCATGAAAAGTGTTTAAATAGACTACCTATATTATTTATAAAATAAATAAATGTACTATTACTACTAATGAATATTGTATTTAACCACATAAATTATAGTACTTTTATACTGATAAATAAAGCAATTTTTGCGAAATTATTTCCTAATCATTCTAAAATATTCAAAAAATGCACAACGTTAATGTTCAAGTTTTCACTTCTGCCGGCACTCCTCTGTTGTTTTTTTTTTTTCTTAAGTAAGTATGTTCAGTTCAAGTTAATTTTGTTTATCTAACTATGTACTAAAGCACACATTTTGGATACTGGATAGCACGTTCCAATGTTCTAAACTAGCATCAACCAGCGTCACGCGGTTTATTTTTTAGGTTTTTAATTCATTTTCTCTTCGGCACCTCTAGATGTCGCCTTAGGTAACGCTCATGAGCTAAACGAATATTTTAAAAAACAGGCCTACGTCATAAGGGCGAGGCGTGAAAATTGATTCGCTGTTACAATGTATAAAAGCTAAAATATAATTTTCAAAACGTCAAAGTCGAAGCGTTTTATTTGCGTGTTAAAGTGATTCATTGTAAAACATCCGACTAGAATCAATAACGATATGAAACTAGCTATCTATTAATCTGGTTATTTATATGGCTGGTATGGCTAAGTAGAGTTTAGCTCAAGTTTTGATAAAGAATGAACTTGTGCACAATTAAGGCGCTTTTATGTCGATATAATAGATAAACAGGATGATCCGAGAAACGACGTCTAAAGCAAAATTTTTGAAACCTTTCTCTAAGGGCTTCCCGAAACGCCCTTTGTAGCAACAGTTCAGCGATTATTTATAGTATACTTTAGGAGCTAGAAGGTTTTTAATATTTGTTGGGAAATGGATTACTCCAAGCGGAAACATTCCCTTTGAGTTAAGTTTTAGTCACTTTGGGTGATGTTTAGGCAGGTAGCTTTTTAAATATCTTCTATTTTAATGTTATACTAGCTTTTGCTCGCGGCTTCGCTCGCTTCGATGTCGGAAATTTGCCCACGGAAACCCACTACTAGGATAAAAGTATCAAATATTAAGTCCTAACCCA
Organism: Conistra vaccinii; assembly: GCA_948150665.1. NCBI lineage: Eukaryota > Metazoa > Arthropoda > Insecta > Lepidoptera > Noctuidae > Conistra > Conistra vaccinii. The sequence continues at coordinate 1,606,815 of OX411321.1, forward strand.
GGTTACCCAGGTCATGATCTACCTGTGTGCCCAACCGCAATAAAATATTATATTTTATAATATTACTAGCGGACTTGGTAGACGCTGTTCTGCCCGAACAGCGCCATCTACCAGGTCCAATTGTATTTTCAAACCATTCAGGGACTTACTCAAATAAACACACAAAATTTCTTTCAAATCGGTCCAGCCGTTTAGGACGAGTTAGGTGACAAAGACACGTAATAAACCCACACTCATTTTATGTATAGAATAGTATAGTATGCAAGATAAAGTTGCAACAACGGCTATTTTTAGGGCTAAGTGGGACGCCCATCTTCGCAGGATAAAAGATGAGGGTGGCATAAGATTCAGCAAAATGACTTGAAATCAGGATGTCTATTTCTAGCATTTTACTACGGGTTGATTGGTTACAGTTTCAATATGGCGCCCCCGTCGCAAGGTCCTGGCACCTACCTTCAGCCAAAAGAACCTCAACTCTTTCGTTGAGGTATTCTCTCGTCAGAGCTGCATCATGGTGGACCAGTTTCGTAAAGTCGCAGGGAATGGGGCCTTCTCCGTGTGGAAATATCTCACTACCTACACCATGGATTCTGTATGTGGTATGTATTTTTGATGGTTTATTTAGCTCTTCATTTCTGGCTGTATCTTACGCTGAGCGTTCTTTGAGCATGACTATTGTTTATTTATTTTCAGAAACGACTTTAGGCATAAAAGTGAACGCGCAGCTGGAACCTGAACAGCCTTTTCTCACCGCTTTTGAGAACTGCTGTCGCTTAGACGCCAAGCGCATCTGCCAGCCCTGGTTATACAATGACAAGTTGTACAGATTCTTCTGCACCGAAGATTTTCAATTGCATTCACATTGCAAACAACTGATCTGGAATTTTATGAACAAGGTGAGCTTAATATTAATGTTAACTTTTAACATTTCATGGCAATAAATGGTCAGAGAGGAAATTGCTATGATAAAAACGCTTAGCCGGTGGATTGTTGTTCTCAGTTTTTTAACGACTTACGATCTTGATGTAATTGATGCCTTAGTCGTTTTTATTACATCTTAAAGGTGGCTGAGAAGTTTGGTTCTATTTTAATGTCAGCATGTTAACTACTAATGAAGGGCGTGCGTGTCTATTATATGTGTGTAGTGTATGTTCTATTCTATTATATTCTGTAATGCTTGTCTAATGAAAAAAGGCTTCTTCCAAAATATGTATTTTTTTGAGAAAATTCAAAATAGTTATGTTCAGAATTTGACTCAATACTGCGACTGTCGTATTAATACTTAGTAAATATTATTATTTACAGATAATTGCATCAAAATGGGAGTCACTGAAGAAAGAGAAATTCGTATCCCATACAAATCGAAGTGAGCTAATTACAATTATTTTTATTCAATAATGAGAAATGTGTGTTTATTTTTTGTTTGTGTTTGTTGTGACATGGCCATGAATATTCATTTCATCATCCATATTCATGAGTACCTATTCATTTTCCTCATCAGCATACAAGCAAAGTTGGAAGACCTTCCTCGAGCTGCTCATAGAATCTCCAGGAGGCTATGGTAACGTGGAACTGCGAGAAGAAACCCTGGTCATCGTGCTGGCTGGTACTGACACTTCAGCAGTCGGAACAGCTTTCACTACAGTAATGTTGGCGAAATACCCTGACATACAGGAGAAAGTTTATCAAGAGTAAGTTCTTTTGCTATTGAAATGAAAGGGCTTATTGAGAAGATTTTTATTTTATTGTTATAATTTTAAAATAAGTACTTATAAAGTTATTTAAGAAAAAATATGAAAATTCACCATGCCCGCCATTTTCTCCGAAACGACTAAGCCTAAAATTCTGAAAAAAATACAGAGAATGGTTCTTTAATCATAGATTACAGGAAAACCTATAAAAAGTCTATGGTCTTAAAATAACATGGTAAAATAATGTCTAATATTGTGTTACATACTTATATTTGCAGTTGGAATGTATCGGAGAATATGTTTTTCAACTACAATATTAAGTTTATTCTTGGAATAAATTCATCCCGACCACGAAACCCTTCATTGTGCGTCGTCCGAAATGCACGTGGTCAGTTTTTGAAATATTCATTTTCCAGGTTGCAGGCAGTGTTTGGAAATTCAGACAGGCTAGTGACCCCTGAGGATCTACCTCGACTCAAGTACCTTGAAGCAGTGATCAAGGAGACGCTGCGACTGTATCCACCAGTTCCTTTTATCGTCCGACAAGTTCAGAAAGATGTTACCGTGCGTAAGTACCTACTAAATTTTATAAGAATCAGCTTTGAACTTCGGAATGGAAGTATCGTTATTGGGCGTTCCGGCGATTCTCTCTTAGCAAAGTGTATTGATAAATGATTTTACTTTTGTAACTAGGTTTGTACATCACTTTTACACTTCAATCAATCAATCTTCCCAGCCTTTTCTCAACTATCTTGAGGTCGGCTTCCAGTCTAACCGGATGCAGCTGAATACCAGTATTTTACATGGAGCAGCTGCTTATCTGACCTCTACAACCCAGTAACTGGGTAATACGATACCCCTTGGTAAGACTGGTATCAGACTTTCGGGCTTCTGACGACTCGTAACGACTGTCAAAGATCGACGAATGACAGCCGGGACCAACGGCTTAACGTGCTTTCCGAGGCACGAAGGAGTCTCGGTATGTAAAGATAGTCACCCATCCACTGACCAACCCCGGCAAGCAAAGCTTAATCTGATGGATCGACCCGTGCGGCTTGTTATTATTTAGCCACGAGTTCCTCCTTTTACTCTTTTATACTTCATTCATATTTAAAAAAACTATAAGAAGAGGTCGGCGTTTCCTATCTGACTACTCTGAGAAGATAGGCCGAAACAAACTTAGAGGTCACAGTCTCTTTTAAAGTCCAGACATAATCTTAGGCAGATCATGTGAAGACCATGTAGGTTGGTGTCTGAAATGGTCTTTTGAGGAAAGAACCATACAGATTGAGTGCACCTGTCCAGTGTTCATGTGTGCCGGCTTTATCTAAATTGACATTATGATCGATGTGTAAAAGTGTTTGTGCAAACTACTTACAGAAATTAAATCATTTATCACTATAATAATTTTAGTACTTAAACCAGAACATTAAAATCACCACAAGCTATGATAGATTCGTTCGAATTACAAATTACGAAGTGTATAGAGTGCCGCGAGTTTCTTGTGGCACTCTAGTGTCACTGCCTCGGCCCGGCTAGGGTGCCGTGAGCGTTGCATTGTCACTGTCACTTGTTATTTAGGTTAGGTTAGGTTAGAACTTTGACCACACAACGCACGAGCCGAGCGAGCGTAGCGAGCGGTGCCGCGGTAGCGGCCGGCGAAGTGCCAGGGTCCGTTTAGGCACAAGAGAATGTAATGTTTTGGGAATGTGGTGTTTTACAGCGATCTAACCTCGACAATCAAACAAAATACCAAGTGACGTGACTTAGTGACAGTGACAATGACAATCCAATGCTTGCGGCACTTTGGCCGGGCCGAGGCGGTGTTACTAGGGTGCCTGTAGTGGCACTTTATCCGATAGGGATAGAGTGCCAATGGTGGCACTCTATACACTGCCTACAAATTATGGGCAAAACTTCATCCATAAGTTTTTCAAAACAGTCAAACAGTTCTGAAGGAGGTCTTACATTTAATATAATGAACTGCTCCAATTCTTTACACGCTATTTCTATTTATAGTTGGTTATTTACAAAAACTAATGAGCCACCATTTTATTAATTTATGTATTTATTTCTATAGCTTCAGGTATAACCTTGGTAGAAGGCTGCGGTCTCTTCATCAGCATCTGGTCAATTCACCGTAATCCTCGTTACTGGGGAGACGACGCGGAGCTGTTCCGACCTGAACGGTTCATCGACACGCCGCTCACGCATCCCGCTGCCTTCATGCCGTTCAGCCATGGACCAAGGAGTTGTTTAGGTGAATATAAGTGTTACAAGGGAAGTTTAATTATTTTTGTAAGCTCAGATGAGTTACGCAGATGCTTTGCAGATTCACCATTTGTCATGTAGGTTTAATGCTCTGTTCTCATTTGCATTAGAGAATCTAAAGACGATTGTTATATAAGACTGTATTCAAGTGCTGATCTTTTCATTTTTCAGGATATCAATACGCCTTGATGTCAATGAAGACAGCCCTAGCGACACTACTGCGTCAGTACCGCGTAATACCAAGCGAAGCAAAGAAAGACTCAAGTAAAGCAAAGAACGGCTCGAGTGAGCTGAGAGTGAAGTTCGACGTAATGATGAAAGATGTAGATGATTTTGTAGTACAACTTGATTTAAGAATTTAAAATAAAATTTGGAGTTGTAAATGCTCTTTACTAGCACTAGGTCTGTAATAGATTTCTTTGTGGAAACTAAACTGTTTATGAAGTATAATGTGATGACATAAATATGTAGTAGTGGTGCCTGACTGACCAATAACCAATACCTACTTAGGTCTTCTATGATTTATTGATTCATATAGCCTGGTTAGAAAAACACAAAATCGCCTCGCAAAAAGATTGCGCGGTTTATTCATGTAGGCGATGAAATATTAATTATACCAAGCCAAATACTGAATTAAATTATGAATGTGCTCATCAAGGGCGAATTTAACAAAAGAAACAAAACGCGGTCAGCACATCTTAACCACGTTCAAGAGCTGTCAGTGTCAATATTTCACAACATTGATGACGATTTCTTGAACTTGACGCTCATTGGCTGGTTTTGTCCATATTGACTCAGGATCGAACATAACATAACATAAACACGCCTGTAATTCCGCGAAGGGTAAAGCAGGAGTGTACCAATAGAACAGGATCAGGATCAGGATCGAGTTGAGTGGAAAAAGGAAAGATACATAAGATATGAAGAAAGAAAGAAATGATGATGATGAAAGGGAGGCCTTTTCTCTGCAGTGGGACAATACAGGCTGAATTATTATTATTTAAAATGTCTTCGAGATACCTATCTCGGGACCCTGGGATCCCGGACCTTTTAAAGGTGTTTGATAATAAATGTTGATATTATTATAATATTAGAATCATCATCAATCATTGTACCGATAATCGTAACGGTTAATGGCCTAATAGCGGAGAGCCTCGACCAACACCTCAGGAGGCTCTCATTGCGCGGCTGGGTAAAGGGCTTGATTCAGAAAGCAGTACTCCTAGACATGGCACGCATAGTGAGGAGGTTCCTCTCTCTAGAGCCCTGACAACCGGCAGCTTGGACCCTGTTCCTGATGCCGATGGGCGACTATTTTTTTTATTTTTAAATGTTTTTTATATCTTTTTTTTAAAGAAATATTTAAAAATGTAAATTATATGTATTTAAATGAAATAAAGAAAGAAAATAATTTTATTTAACACAGACCAAAAAGCACACAATTTATACAGCAGATAACGGCTGCGCTAAAAAGATAATTATAATATTAGAATACAATACAATAGGAATACAATAGGATAGAATACAATAGGTATCAATACTCTACGTAATTCCGAGTCAAATTAGGTACTTTTACATAGGTATGTAAAACTACCTAATTTGACTCAGAATTGCGTTTACAAAAAATAACGCTCTTATTAAATTGTAAAAATCACTAATATACGAGCCCCGATGAAAAAAAGTTCGTCTAGTGTGAAATTTTCTCTGTGAGATTTTTCTAACTTTATTATTTTTGTATATCTACAATTATATCTATATAAAATATTAAGCTGTTCTACTGTCACATGTCACGTTACTTAAGCCGTTTTTTTATTATGAACCTATAAACTATTTTAGCTTTTTAAATTTATGCATATCCTGTTTTAAATTCGAAGAAGTTACAAGCAAAATAGTTCGTCTAATTGTTAATCGATGCAAAAGAGTTCGTCTATCGGTGAGTTAAATAAGATTATTCCTTAATCTTTCCGAATAGTTTGTGGGGTCGATGCTGACAAATCAAGTTACCAAATATCTAAAGACTTGATACTTCCCAAGTCTACAGTCCAATCTATTCAGCACTATAAAAAGAATAGAACGACTTCTTTTTTTAAGAAAACTGGTCGACCACGCATCACAAGTGCAGTAAAAAACAGAATCCTGAAGAAAATTTACAAAAATAATCGTCGTGCTCAAGCTGGAGAACTCACGGTGCAATGGAAGCACATGATTCACAAAGACGTCTCAGTTTATATTTGCAAAAGAGTCCTAAAAAGAATGGGTTACGGATTTTACACCGCTAAGGACAAACCAATGTTGACTGCTGTACAAAAGAAAAACAGGTCGAAGTTTGCTCGTGATCATTTTAAATTGGACTTCCGATCAGTGGCGTAGTATCATTTGACAGTCGGCGATGAAAGGAAAAAAGTGATTCGGAACAAAAATGAGGCATTTCATACTGATTGTCTCAAACGCAAAGTGAAGTTTCCGGCGTCTCTTATGATATGGGGCTGCATGTCTGCACAAGGTGTTGGTGGTATGCAGTTTGTGGATGGTTCTATCAATGCTGCAAGGTATCAAAATGTTTTGGAAGAGAATTTACTGCCCTTTATTCCGTCACTTAAGCATCAAGATTCCTTTATTTTTCAACAGGATGGTGCTTCCTGCAAGGACAACAAAGACGTGGCTACTGGCGAAAAGCATCCCTACAATCGAATGGCCATCTAACAGCCCGTACTAGTCACCAAACTCTATGGTGGAAAATGAAAAAAGTTGTCTGTAAAAATCCATTAAGATCGAAGAGCGACTTTAAGGCTAAACTCTTGGCTGTCTGGGAGTCAATTACGCCTGAGGAGTGTGCAGCGTTGGTTGCAACCATGCCTCTTCGCATTAAAGCTGTCATTGAGAGCAAAGGCGACACAACTAAGTGGTAGACGAACTATTTTGCGGTAGTGACAAGGGTAGACGAATACTTTTGCGTTATGTTTTATAGAATATAAAAAAAAAAATGTTATGTAAAGTCATGAAAGAATTTCAGTTATGTTAAAATAAACTTTAAAATGTTCCTCAAATTGTGGTTTACTTTTTATTAAACGTTCTTAATTATTTTACCAATATTTACTTTCTATATTTTACGCTTTGCACTACTTTCCATACTAGACGAACTATTTTGTCACATCGATGATGCTTGTGCACCACGTACATACATGCAGGTATATTGTTACCTCTGTAGGTCTCGAACGTCGGTGTTTGACCAGTGTTTAGGATGTGGAGATCCCGCTCATTGAGGAATGAGTTGTATGCTGCCCCGCGATGGTTTTCGGAAACACTTCCCCACCGCTGGCTCCAGGCGTTGACGTTTCCTCCCACCAGGATGTTGTTAGTTTTTGTGTAGTGCTGTGTGTCTCGAGAAAGTAGGGTTCGTTTTCCTGGTCACCCTCAAAATAGACCGATAGACCCAGCTGAGGTGGCCCACTTTCAGCAAGACGGCGGCGATGTTCTCAGTCGAAGCGTTCACACTGAGTGACTTGCTAGTATTTACTATAGTTCGTTCCATACTTCAGTAGGTTTTTTACCAAAACTTAGTATGATATAATTCCAAGTTCAAAAACCTAGCATAGGGCTTATCCCAAATTCATAAATATCATTATCAGCCTTTTAATGTTCCCACTGCTGGGACACAGGCCTCCTCTCTGAGAGGGAGTGGGCCGTAATTTACCACGCGGGCCCAGTGCGGGTTGGTAGATGTCACAAGTCTTGGTTCTAGGACATGCCGGTTTCCTCACGATGTTTTCCTGCACCGTTTTGAGAGCAGTGGTGAGGAAATAATTTACACAAAGTAAAGCGCCTGTCTGGGTTTGAACCCACGACCTACAACTCGTAAGTCGCGGCCGTTACCACTGGGCCACCACTGCTCTACAATTCATAAATATAGTAAGTCACATTTACAAATTCAAAACCCTACTACCTATGTACCGTACTTAATAGGGTTTTGGACTTGGAAATGTTACTTGCTAGACTTTTGACTTTGTTTTAACGGACTAAGACTTGCACTTGCTAGGTTTGCATTTTCAATTCTACCTTCAAATTCTCAAGGTCCTCTTTTCTCGTATAATTGTTCTTGACAGTGTCTTATTCACGACGAAGTTACAACAAACCCTCTAACAACCTTGTCACGACTTACGTCTATGTGGTTGAAGTTAATTGGTGGTAATTGTTGTATCTCAAGGGCTACGAATACGGGTATTATTTATTGATCCGTAGACTTGAAAAGATTTATTATATCTTCTACATCTCGTACGGTTTTTCCTTTATTCTTTCGTTGTATCATACACTGTATTGATCCAGACAGATTATCTTTACTAAAAAGTTTAAAGTGCAGAACTTTAACTATTTGCTTGGCACTCAAAATTTGGTAAGGCCACAACAAATGAGAGGATAAAATTTTAAGATACTTGATACGTTCAAATATTTGAACAATGGAGAGTGATGTAATTTTTACTATAACTAACACTTTGTACTTATACTCGATTTTTTCAATTTACATTTTTTTTGCAATTTCCAATGATCTCCTGATTAGAATTCACGATACCAAAAGATCTGTAGGTGAAGCATCCCCATCAAGACTGTCAATTTTAGAGAATCGTATAAAAAATAAAACAGGTGATCAATATTATGTCCTGATATCAATGAAGACAGCTCAAGTGACACTATTGCGTTGTTGCCACATAATACCAAGCAAAACAAAGAACAGAAACGAGTGAAGCAAAGAACGGAACGAGTGGAAAAAGAACGGAACGAGTGGAAAAAGAACGGATCAAATGAAGCAAATAATGATCCAAGTGAAGCAAATAGTGATCCAAACAAACCAAAGCTAAGAGTGTAATTTGAACTGAGAATAATTGACATTAAGCTGATGCATGTGAACAATTTTGAAATAAAACTTGAATAAGAATTTGATTTCAATATGTTTTCAAAGATATTGGGATATAAAAGCTGTATAAACATTAATTGTAGATAGGTTCCAAGCAATAAGTAGATGGTAGTGAATTTTTAACAATATATATTTTTTTTTATGGCCCACTCCCTTTCACAGACAGAGGAGGCATGGTCCCAGCAGTGGAAACATTGTAGACTGATTATGGTTATATGATAAATGTTTAAGTTTGACCTCTGACGTGTCGTACTCCTTCGGAGAATACATTGTAGACGATAAGCAATTCTTCAACTATTTTGAGATCGCAGTCCTTACGTTTAGTTTCCACATGATGTTTATTTTGCTTTTCATACTACGTGGAAAAGTTTTAATGTTGATATAAACCAAGAGCCAAATATAATTATCTAGTACACTTCATTGAAGCATTATTTGCTTTGAACCATATTGCGTCAGGGAAGTCATGTCGGTACTCGAATATTGTAATGTACTTGAACGAGCGGCATTTGGTGAAGTGATGGCAAAGCTTGAATGTGGTTTATGTTCTGGGTTTGATTTCTCGGTGTAGGTACTAGAAAGTGTGTAATTTAAGATGGTTTGGGTTCTGTCCTTGAAATGTGAAATATTTTGCGTGTTTTGCAAAAACCAATTTCGATTTTGATTTAACGCATGAATAAAAGTTTTCAGAAACGTGGTACCTAATTATTTCGTATTCCTTCACAGTTTCTAAGCAGATTTTTATCTAATTATAATATCACGCCGGTATTTCCCTAAGGATTAGGCTGAGGTGCACCTATGGTACATCATGAGGTGCACCTATGGTACATCATGAGGTGCACCTATGGTACATCATGAGGTGCACCTATGGTACATCATGATTTTGTTGATAAAACCGGGGAAAAGGCTCTATAGATGTGCTAATCAATGTAGCGTCGCGCATTAATGGTTTTCGATCACAAAATTTCCTACACAAGACCCTAAAAATATAAGTGTGTACTTACTAAAAGAACTGTATGATGTGTCTTTAAATATATCATCAAAACCGCACAAAACTATTTTGTCACATCCAGTAGCCATTGCGTCTTCAACGGTTCTAATTTTAATGCGTTCGTTGATTTGTTCGAATACTGCATTTCATTTGTTTTATGTTATCACTCCGTTTTCATTATATTATTTGGAAAAGTGTTAATTTCTTGACATTTCTTTTAATTTAAGTTCAGTTTTTTCATAAGACTGTATATTCTAGATCTAAACCTTTTTGATTTTAGTATTATGTTAGGACAAATCCTGCTACTGTTCATACTGGTTTGGGTGTTAGTGTTACGATGGCAGAGGAGACAGATGATAGATCTCTCCTACAAACTCAGTGCTACTAAACATAGGGCATTGCCTTTTGTTGGACATGCTTATATTTTCCTTGGAAGTGATGAAGGTAAGATTCTTGTCTATTTTTAGTTAACTGGAAATGTAGAAAAAAAACTTCTTCAAAATAAGAAGTTTTTTATCAGTTTTGTTACTCATAATGAGAGTGAATGAATGAGCAAAAACTTTTTTATAATATTACTGGAATTATTTCAGTAATATTATAAAACAGTTCTTGTTCAAAACTCTCATCTCATTCTCTTACTCTAGTTATTTATGGTTATTATAAATATCGGCGCCAGTCCTAAGGGGACACCGTGGCCCTTGACAACGTACAGGCAACTGAAGGAACACGGGTGGGTTTTAGTCTGTAAGAGTCTGACACACCCTTCCGCTCCACCCAGAGCAGGCGAAGTTATTTGATGATTACCAACACAAAAAAAAAAAAAAGGCTAGGAAATGAAACCACCGACCCCTAAACAACGCCTGCAGTACATTTTCTAAGCATGAGTACGTAGTATTATATTATCTGTGGCATGAGTATACTCACATGCTATCTACTTTGTATAATTCACCAATATTAGATGTAGAGTAAACCTGTCATCATAAATCTCATTATGTTATCTTGGTTAAGTTTTGTCATTTAGTTAAAATTGTGAAACGATAATTTGGCTCCTTTCCACAGCACTCCATAGCCATATATCTAACGTCTTTATTACCTCTCATGTCGTTTTTGTGAACTTCTGTTTAAAGAAATACTTAGGCAAGAGGCTGGGGCGTGCATTTTTTGCCGCTGAACGTGGTCACGGAGCGAAGGCGGGTGGTATAGAGCCCTAGGCTCACAGGCGAAGGGTTTGGAATAGGCACATTCTATTTTTGGGAAGCGAAAGATACAGTCGCAAGATATTAAATTTTTGGCATGTGAACCATACGGTTGCAAGACGAACTTGCTAACACGATGTCCGTAAACTCGTGAACGACTCTTGGCCTCTTCTCACATTAACGTAACTAAAACTAAGTGTGTTAATTCATGCAAGACCTTCTTACTAATAAACGTTTTATAGAGTCTGTATAGTTACTCAATGCTTTGTCTTCTTCTTTCGACAGTCAAATTACTGACGACTGAAAGAGAGAAATCGGTGTGTAACTATTCACCTGATGTAATACGTTTTTTAGTAAGGTAAGACTGTAAATTACAATTTTCCATCTTACTGGTGCGTGTTACTTTTGCCTACATAAGTGTTTTCCCTGACAACCTGATAGTTTTTTTTGGGTGGGAAATCATCAAATGACTTCTCCCGCTCTGGGCAGAGCGGAAGTGCGTGTCAGTCTGTTACTGACTAAAACCCGCCCGTGTTCCTTCCCTTGCCTGTTCGTTGCCAGGGGCCACGGTCTCGCTTTAGGACTTCCCGCAACCCCGGCAGGCAGCGGCCCTAGCGGACCCCGTCAATTTTGCTGACATCTCATTGAGGCGCGCGTGGAACCTGACGCGCCGTCGACTCGGGCCTGGTCCTTATCGGAAGGAGAGCTACCCATTGCTCTCCGTCCGCAAGCCCGCGCCTACGGTAGCCGGAAATCGGCTCGCGATTCCCGACTGATACCTTACAATGAAAACTCGTAGAAAACCGCTCAAGCCATCTCCCATTACGACATAATATATATTTATTACCGAATATAATAACGATAGTTCGAAATCAGTAGTTTGAACTAAATTTCTTATAGCCGTGATTAATCATAATTAGGTATAAAATAATAAAGTCAGTTAAATAACTAGTTTTAGAGCAACTTTTGATATTTGCAAAAAATACTAACTTGGGATAACTATTTACAATAGACCTCCAATATAAAATCTACATTATCAATTAACTGAAAAACTGATTTTTGACAGAGTTAAAATATTATTTTCTTCTTTTTCATCGTATTAGATAGGTCTGTGTAGTTTTTCCAACTTATTCTTTGCTTTAAAAATATGAAAAAAATTGTATTTTCATAAAATAAATTAGTTATTTGCCATTTTTTATTAAATTTTTATTTAGATAAAACAGGCGTGAGAGTGCGCGTTTACTCGTGAAGGAGGAGGCGGGGCGCGCGAAGGAGAGACAATGGTCGCGCCCTAGCGCCCCTAGCCGCCGCCGTAGGAGACGCCCCGGGCGTCGGGAATTGGTAGCCGATTTCCAGCCACCGCGGCCTTGCGGACGGAGAGCAATGGGCAGCTCGCCGTCCGATAAGGACCAGGCCCGGGTCGACGGCGCGTCGTGTTCCACGCGCGCCTCAAAGAGATGTCCAAATTGATGGGGCCCGCTAGGGCCGATGCCTACCGGGGTTGCGGGAAGTCCTAAGGGGAAACCGTGGCCCCTGGCAAGGCAAGGGAAGGAACACGGGTGGGTTTATAACGTGATCTCAGAAAACTAAAAAATAAGGCAGTTTCTAACATTAATTATAATAATCTGAATGTACTGTGTGTACATATATAATAAAATAAATAAATAAATAATTTTAACAGCCATTGGGGTACAGTATAACAGTACACTAACCATTATATCAAACGTAATAAAATATGAAAAATAGAAAACCTTACCTCAATTTATGTTGAACTATAAGTGTGTTGTAATTTATGTTTAGGTTAGTAATCAAAATCAAAGATAAAAAAAATATAATCTTTTAAATATGGAAATATATTATCATCTTTTCTTAACCTAGATAGTGCCTCAGTATTTTTTCTGGGAATGAATAGCAATCAGACTGTCGTTTTTTTCTCTTTCCATTTTAGGTAATGGCAATATAAGTTCAATATCATCCAGTCCGACAGTAGCAAGATCAGCATTCTAATTGCGTAACACTCGATTAATCACAATCTGTTTAATTTTGACTGTTCATCAATATCATTGCGTTATTTACATTGTTGATCAGATTTTTTTTGTCGAACGTAAAGACCTTATCAACTTTACTATTTTTACGTAGATAGATTATAACTCACTTCATATTCATTTTCCTCATCAGAGATAATTTTTCAATATAATGCTTGGTCTGTTTCCCCGAACAATAATATCAACTATAAAATCATCCTATATTGGACGTAGTTAAGACAGGGATTTCATTATCATCTAAACCTAGATATAGAGCATCTGAATCTTCATTGGAATTTTCAGAGCCTTCTCCAGAACTTGAAAAGAAAACCTTGGTAACCTTTTCGAGTTTCTTTGGTTTTTTTGTTTTTTTTGTTTTTATAATTCTCGCATTTAGGGTTTTCTTTTTACGCTTCTTGATTTCTCTTTTATTGGCTGCAAATATGTTTTGCGTTGTGTCATTGGAAATCAAAGAATAATAACTTATGAACTGAAGCGTTTCTACTATGATGAAGGGTGTTTTAAAAAGAAGCCTAGTGCCATATCAATTTTGACATACTTGTGGGTTGGAACGTTTTTGCATAACTACGTCTAATATGAATTGCTGTTATTGGAGCACAATAAAATCTCATACTTTTTAAATTTAGATAAAAATAAAATAATATAATATCTCAACGTGTTTTTAGATCGCATGACAAAGTTCCAAAATCTGGGACGCGAAGCAATAGCAAACGACGATGGTCTTACGACTATTTGGCAAGGACATCGACTTTATATTGGTAAGTAGGCAAGGCACATGAGTAAGCAGTAGAACAAAGAACATTTAAACCTATCAAGCTTGGGCCCTGGGCTATTTTCTAAGTGAGAATGCGACATAAATGTCAAAAATATGTAAATTACCTAAGTGCACTCGGGCGCGGCAAATTTTTTGCAGGTCTTACAATCGGCCAGATTTTTTTTGCATGACCTATGTTTTGTAGGACGTGTGGGTTTTGATCTCTACTGTTTCATTTAGCTCCTAAAAAAAAAATGACTCCACTTTGCCGTGTGTGAATGATCTACGGTTGCTACTACAGGTGCTATTCAATAAAGTAAAAATCTTTGAAAAATCTTTAAAAAAATTCAGATTGTCGGATTGCCGCCTGTCACCTGTGTAGGATCGGTTTTTATTAAAAAGTCACCTTGACTAAATTGAGCCAAACTAATTCTATAATTCGTTCATGGCGCTCTTGGGAGTAATCTGGTCTCGTAAGGTTAAAGTTTTCAAAGCAAACGCCTTTTGGCAATTGCAAAGAATTATCTATAGCGCTGTGTCGCGGGTTCGTTTTCCTCAAGATAATTTATTTGTATGCACCACAAATCTGGCTGTATGTGATTGACCTCCTATGTCTTAATAAAAATAATACGATTAAGATGTTCTGTTTACAGTGACTGCTGATGCCAAACTCGCGGAGTTACTTTTGAAAAACTGTCTGGAGAAAGATGATGCACTGAAATGCTTGCAGTTGATGACTGGCAATGGCAGTATTTTTGCATCAGGTACTACAATAATAACTTACATTTTATTACTTTTTAGTTACCAAATAAAACTTTTACATAATAAATTATATATTTTGTTTAAACTCTCTGACGTCAGCTTCGATCATAATCCGAAAGATTTTGAAGGAAATTCATAATCCATTGCTTCATTGGTTTGAAAAATTCATCTGCTCAACAACATCAGTAACGCAATGAATGTAGTTGAACTGTCTAAATGAAAGTTATTGCCAGTTTATTTGTAACAGAATTTTTCGCGGAAATTTCTGAGATTCGACCTCCATGGAACGTGCACGGAATATCGTCCGGTAAGATTATCGAGTTTCTTCAACAGTCAATATTTGGCGTCCACGTCGCAAAGTCCTGGCTCCAACCTTCAGCCCGAAGAACCTGGGCCAGTTTGCAGAGATCTTCTCTCGCCAGAGCTCCATCATGGTGGAACAGTTGCAGGCTGCAGCGGGGAGAGGAGCCTTCTCCATATGGCAGTACATTACCACTTATACCATGGATTCTGTTTGTGGTAAGAATAAAACTTTTGATAATGTTTGTGGAAGTAATACCTCACTCTTAACGGTCAGACAGATATTTTAAATTAATTTAAAGTGATTTGTAGTTTTTTTCATTTTGATGATGTAATCATTTATTTTGAAAAGTCAGATAATAGTTACGATTTTGACTATGAAAAGCACGCAAATATCAATATATATTTGACATAATAGGTTTGGGAGATTGTGATAGATTGTTCCATCAACAAACGTTGTTCTACATATACTTTATTCATTTAGGTCTTCAAAAGACGTAACCCAAATCTTTTACCATTCCAGAGTCAACTCTAGGCGTTTCAGTCAACTCTCAGAAACAGTCAGAGCAGCTATTTCTGCAGGCTTTCGACAGATGTACTCAACTGGACTCCGCTCGTCTCTGCAAGCCTTGGTTATATAACATGTCTGTGTATAAAATGACACCGGCGTACAGACAACATATTCAATGCAGGGATTATATTTGGGAATTCGTAGAAAAGGTAAAAATTAATTCTTCCTGAATTTCTTTGGATCATTATTGACAACCCTAACGTGAGCAACCTAATGCTGAGTATAATAGGCCTCCTCGCTTCAAAGTCGTGTTTTCCTGGCCTGTGCGAATCTTTTCTCGATCTCACCCGTAGTTTTTTGTAAATCATTAACCAATCTGGCCATATTATGATGGGTCCTTTTTTCATTCGTTCGACAACCATTCAGTCAGGGCTTTCAATCATGTTATCAATGTTAATTCACAGGGTGTAAAAAGACCCATCACAATATACCCATTATCTCCGCATTCTGTACATCATGGTAATAAGCTACTTATGATATGTTACATTCTAGATCATACAATCCAAGAAGAAATCTTTGAAAGACGAGAAAGTATCTATGGCTGAGTCTGATCAAAGTAAGTATAGAAAAAATTACGATTCATACTTTGCACTTATCACTCCTGCACTAGTAACTTTAAAGGAATATTTTAAACGACTCATTTAAAATATAACTGACTTTAATCTAATCTTTTTCTATATGGCAATTATTAGTGAGCCTACTTAAACACGTGACTGTACTCATCATTACGAACAACTTCTAATATAGGGCCAAACCTGATAACGCGAAAAGAAAACAGCTGGTCCCTACATTATTATGTTCGCAAAATTCGTCAAAATGTATGATCTGATTTTTTTTTTCGCGTTTTTAGTATTGGTCTCATAATAAAAGTTGTTCATAATGATGAGTAAATTCACGTGTTTAAGTATCGGTCACTAATTGCCAGTCACCCTATATATTTTGTCTATTATTTACAGGCGAAATATATTATATTATTATTATGTTGTATATTTCTATAGTTGAAGAGAATAAATTGATGTACCTAGATACTTGCAAACAGCTTTCAATGCATGGACTTTAAACTTTGGACAAATAAAAACCTAAAGAAAAGTGATTTTTTAAAATCAACTTTTCTTTTTTCCTAGACATGAAACACGACGGCCTCAAGACTTTCCTGGAACTGCTCATTGACACTTCAGGAGGAGACCGCGGGTACACTGATATGGAACTGCGAGAAGAAACCCTGGTTCTTGTACTAGCTGGTACCGATACCTCTGCAGTGGGTACTGCCTTCACTTCCATGCTGTTGTCCAGATATCCTGATGTACAGGAGAAGGTTTATCAAGAGTAAGTTAATTAGCTGTATTTGGAGAGTTTATTTACGAAATTCGAGTCATATTTAAGTAATTAATATGATTTAAAAATATATTTTGAACGGTATGGGTTCGATACTCAGGTCGAACAGAGTGTTTTTGAGTATTCCATCTGAAATTTTTCAGTTGCAGCCCGGAGTTTCAAACTCAAACTCAAACTCAAAGCATTTATTTCAAATAAACCAATTACAGGCACTTTTGAATTGTCAAGGGGTCGGTCAGTCAGAAAGATGAAGCTAGTTGCCCATTCCAAAGCGTAGTAGGTTCCTATGGAGAAGAACGGGCAAGAAACTCCACGGACACTCTTTTAAATTAAAATATTGTTACAAAATATTGGTTACATCATTCATGTTGAAATTAAACATGTGAGAACAATGTAGAAAGACGTGCAAGTTAAAAGCGTCCGTAATAAAAAACAATTCAAAAATTAAAAATTAAAATAAGCCATGGCAGCTAAGAGATGACCAGTCCCTACTGACGGCGCCCGTTCACGAACATGACGCATGGATCAGCACCATTTAGCTCAACCATTTTGAAGGGAACTTAATGATCCAACACACACGCCACCACCAGCGAGACACTTAAGTGAGTATGACATACTCTCAGCCATCAGGGCTCATTCAAGTCAATGAAAGACATACCCAATAATGGTAGTTTTGTAAAATGGTCACAGTGCTCACACATGTGCAATGCAATTATACAATACTAAGAGATTGAATTTATACAATGCAAAGATAGTTTTTGCAATCTTCAGCGGCTCCAACAATATTTTCGATGCTAATCAACTAGTTTATGCGCCCTTGTGGAGCTGGACCAGCGTTGAGCCAAGCATTTTTGTCAGCGATGTAATCCCCCAATTTATAATATGCTTGGCAGCATAGTGTGCGTTTTATACAAGATTTAAATTTGGTTTCATTTAGTTCGAGTATGTGGGGAGGTATTTTATTGTAACATTTTAAACAGTACCCCATGAAGGATGAGTCTACTTTACCCAGTCTGAAACCAGGTTGAACTAATTTGTCCCTATTTCTAGTACTATAATTGTGCCTTTCACCTCTTTTACTGAAAAGATTAAGATTTTTCCTAACGTACATGATGTTTTCATAGATATATTGACAAGCTACTGTCATGATGTTAATATTTTTAAACAGCTCCCTAAGAGAATCGCGCCTACGGAGACCATATATTGCTCTGATGGCTCTTTTCTGCAGAATAAAAATAGAATCGATGTCTGCAGCTCGTCCCCATAGTAAAATACCGTAAGACATGATACTATGAAGGTAACTGAAATAGACTAGCCTCGCGGTATCTACATCAGTAAATTGACGGATCTTTCTTACAGCATATGCTGCTGAACTTAGCCGTCCTGCAAGAGAGGTTAAATGAGGACCCCATTGCAGCCTGGAGTCGAGCGTAATCCCCAGGAAAACAGTTTTATCAACGAATTCTAGTTTCTCCTTATTCAATACTATATCACAATCAGTACTTTTAACATTCGGTAAAGCAAATCTTATGCATTTAGTTTTTTTTCCATTTAACACTAAATTATTAGCAGTGAACCAATTTTGGACCTGCAGTAGGGCGTTATTTACGTCGTCAAAATTTGATGCACGTCTATTTATCTTAAAAATTAGGGAAGTATCGTCAGCAAATAACACCAATTGTGGTTGGTTTTTTAATAAATGGGGTAGATCATTTATATAAACTAAAAAGAGGAAAGGCCCCAAAATCGAGCCTTGTGGAACACCCATTTTTACTTTTAGACCGAGTGAATTGACACCATTAATTTGAACTTGCTGTTGTCTATCATTTAAATAAGATTTTACTAAACTGAGCGCAAGTTTACCTAGTCCGTAATGCTCAAGTTTCAAGAGTAAGGTTTCATGATTTACGCAGTCAAATGCCTTGAAGAGGTCACAAAAGATTCCTATGGCATCTTGGGCCTCCTCCCACGCTGTAAATATGTGTTTTAATAAGCTGACCCCGGCGTCAGTCGTACAACGTCCTTTGGTGAAACCATATTGCTGATCGTGTAAGATTTGGTTGGTGTTAAAATGATTAAGCATTTGGTTGAGCATTACCTTTTCGAACACCTTGCTGAATACCGGCAACACGGATACTGGTCTATAATTGTTGGTGTCTTTACTGTCCCCAGATTTAAAAAGTGGTATAACCTTACTATATTTCATTAAATCCGGGAAGACTCCTTGGTCCACACACAAATTAAATATTAAAGCCAAATATGGTGCAATAGTCTCGATTATTGATGTACAAACTTTGATAGATAACCCCCATAGATCTTCGGTCAATTTGATTTTAATTTGCCGAAAAGCTTTTATAACTATCATAGGGTTTATATGTTTAAATTGAAATACAACCGGGCAGCCTGGAACGTTTGCTCTTAATAAATCAATTGAGACATCGGGTGAAGAATTTAAAGCTTCCGTCGTTTTAGATGGTATATCAGTAAAGAAATGTACAAATTCTTGAGCTACTTCTAAGTTAGAGCTTATGGCACCGCGTGAAGTCTCCAATATGTACTCACTGTTCCGTATTTTTTTCCTATTAGTTTCATTATTTATGACTTTCCAAACTGTTTTTATTTTATTTTCTGCTGATTTGATCTTGTTGCTAATGTACAGGGCTTTAGCTATCTTGCAGGTATTTCTAAAAATTTTGGAATATGTAGCAACATACTTGTTGAAAGTTTCAGTGTTAATGTAAGGTTTAAGGCCGTACAGCTCGAACAGTCTTTCCCTACTTATCCTTATACCTCTTGTTGCCCAGTCACTAAATATAAAATTGGGGCAAATATTTTTTGTTTTCTTTTCAAAGGTTTTATTGAATTCTGTATCCACTACTGCAAAGAAATCCTCATACAATTTATTTGCATCGACCATATTAAGGCCCAGAACGTTTAATTTATTATTTAAGGTACTATTGAATCTATTTAATTTGCCAGTTGTTATTGGTCTAAATTGTATTTGCACTTTTTGCAAAGGTGTTTTAAACTTAAAAGTTACCGTTTGTCCACTGTGATCAGACGGCAAATAATTTACGATGGATTTAGCTAAATAATCACAATCGCAGAAGACATTATCGATACAAGTAGCAGAAGTTGGAGTTACTCTAGTCGGTTCAGCAAAAATATTAGATAAATTGAACGATTTAAAAAGGCTTAGTAATCTACTGCTATTTAAATTATTTTCCAGAATATTAATATTAAAATCACCACAAATAATTGCGGCTTTGTTACTGGATGCAAGTTTTGCTAGGACATCTTCCATTATTGACTCAAATAAAGAAAAGTTCTGATAATTAGGGGGTCTGTACACGCACACTACAACATGCTTATCCAGCTCAACACAGGACAGTTCAATGCAATGTTCAACTGATAAATCAACTATGTCATTACGTTGCTTAGATTTTAAACAATTTTTTATTAGGATTAGAGATCCTCCACGTAGCATAGATTTACGATTAAAACAACTGCCCATACTATAGTTCTCATAATTAATTAGCATTTGGTAATCCTTTAACCAATGTTCAGTAAAACAAACAATGTCATACTTTGTTTTTTCTAAAAACAATTCAATTTCTAATAATTTGGAAGAAATACCTTGAATATTTTGATGAAATAATTTCAAGGCATTCTGCTGATCTCCTTTTTGATAATTATTTATTTTAGAGCCAGAAGACACCTTGTTGTTGTTAGTTATAAGAATATTCTTACTGGTACCTTCTGTTGTCTTACAAACTAGTTTAAATCCGGAGTAGACCCCAAGACTTCAATGTCATCACCAGGCAGTGAGCTCATAGTGAGTGAGGTACATGGAATCTCCTTCGTACAATTTTTATATATTTATAGCATTTGAGCTACATTTATTCAGGGTCACAACTTTATCATTAGTACTATTACTAACCATTGTGGTGTTAATAACACAAGACTTCGACATACTACCTATGTCTGAGTTTATATAAAAAGCTAATAGCCTTGCTATTATGTGTCTAAAACTAATAGGCAGATACACAGTACCCCTAGTCGATTTCAACGTTTCCACAAAAATGTTGGTGTCAAGAAATACAAGCTTGTCACTATTATGACTAACTAAAAAGTGCATAATTATGGTTATTAAGCATATGAATATAATTATTTTGTCTGTTTGTCAATCTTTCAAAATATGGGAAAGCACACAATATTATTTTACTGCAATTTAACTTTAGCAACTCAGTTACACAGTCAGTAATTTCTTCTTTTTTTACATTAGAACTATTACCTACAAATACAGTAATGTTGGTTTTAGGATTGTATACCGTTCCTGTTACTGATTCCATTATTTGTTTGTAGGTTGACCCTGGCATACAATAATGCAGGTTGTTACTAATTAATTTACCTAATCCTCTTCCCATACTATCTGAGAACATAACTGAATTATAACAATCATTACTACTGAAAGATGGAAAACTATCAATCTCTGGCTGTACCAATTGAGATAGATTGTGTACTAAACCAGATAAATCTTGGTTGAGGATACAATCTTGAGACAAATTCTCAGTCTGGGACGGGTCCTCCGTTTCCTCAGGCTGGACAGCATCAGGGTTTGAAACCTTCTGACAAGTACACTGACACATAACTAACTCATTAGCAGCAAGAATATGTTCTTTAATTTGGTTCTGAGAACCCACATATTTAATGTAAAGGGAACTAAGTCTGCCCTCAAGTACCTGTATGTCAGACTGTAAGCGCTGTGTATCAATTTCATAGATTTTTTTGCTGTCTTCTAATTTGATTTGATAATTGCTTAATTTATTGATTAAATCAACACGTTCTTTTCTCCTAGGAATATTCTTGGAAAAGTGTTTCTGTTGTTTTCTAATTCGATTACATTTTCTGATTATTCTATTCAATTTTGCATATTTTTTCAATTTCCTATGACTAACTTTATAACTATAATTCTGTTTTAGCAAAGAATCTTCAGTAAGATCAATAGTTATTATGGGATTAGGGTTACAATTAATATTTAATAATTCATTATATAAGTGGTTAGTTTGCTTAACCTGAGAACATTCATTTTCTTTCTCTAACTGAATAATACGACTATTAGTATGAATTAATTCGTCTTCAAGGTCCCTAACTTTGCTTAAAGCCTCCTCATATAAATTACTACAATTACTGAAACCATCCGTGACCACCTTCAGTTGATCGCGTTCATCAACAACATTCAGATATTGCTGATGTAGGTCTACCAGCTCCCGTTTAAGGCTTGAGTTTTTGTCGACTATCTTCTTAACTTCCTCCTCACTTTCGTCATTCTCTTGTAACAATTGTTTACATTGGAGGTTCGACGCTTCAAGTTTTTGGAGGGCCGTTCTTAATTTAAGCTCCATATCCTGAGCAGTAGCCTTACGGGTCATCACAGGCATGGTTTCAGGATTTGTTACTGAAATTAGAATAAAGAAACGGTGAGAACAAGTAAGACAGACAATATAAATAAAGGTGGAAATGGAAGGAAAAATGGGAGAAGTAAGCGTTGTTTAGTGGTGAAATAAGGTAGGCTACTGAATTGGTTTGAAGAGCTATTATCAAAGCTATATTATTATCAAATTGAATGTACAATTTTGATGCTTTTATTACTTTAGGATTTTACTTTTCCTTATGTGGGTAGGTTGACTAGATTTTAAAGATATAATTATTTGATTTTAACTTATAACGACAAAGAAAAAGAAAGATCATGAACGTTTTTATTGTTGCAGTTATTATAATAAAGATTAGATTGAGAATAAAAGAAGCTTCGCTAAGATACGTTTTCTACGATGTAAACAACGCGATTTAGACCCAACGCAGAGTGCTAAATCAGCGAACTATTTATGTTAAGACTTAACGAGGACATGTAACAGAGTTAAAGTGACGATTGTGTGCTATTACATATATAGTAAAAGTAAAGCAATACTCCCCGTTTAAATCCGTAGTTCGATCGTCAGCTGTTTCTTTTAGGTTACCGGCCGGTTTTTTGTTTGTAACCAAACACAGTTGTACTTCATATATTTACAGGAAAACAATAATTCTGAGTATTTATGCGGTTATATAACGTTTACACATAAAATTACACCTTAATTTTACTTAATTACTAATTAAAATTAATTTTAAAATACGGAACAAAAATTTGACATGTCACTCGGGCAGTGTTGCCACTTTTTTTTCAGTTTGGATTTGTGTTCAGTTGATGGCAAGAGGCTCGCCCCAGTATTACATGGAACTTAAACATAAATGACGAAATGTGGGTGTACTAATAATAGGTACACCTCTGCCTAACCCTTCGGGGATGCACGCGTGATATTATAATAAGTAATGTAATATTTTTCAGATTGCAGGAAGTATTCGGGGATTCCAAGAGACCTGTGGCTGCTGAAGATCTCCCCCGTCTTAAATATCTGGATGCTGTGATAAGAGAAACGTTGCGGTTGTACCCGCCAGTGCCTATCATTGCCAGGAAAGTTGATAAGGAAGTAACTTTGCGTAAGTATAGAAATATACACACATACATAAACTCACGCCTTCTTCGCATGAGGGTAGGCAGAAACTACAGAACGGTACCTGCTAGGATCCTTACATACTCCTTTTCCCTTATTTACGTTCATACATCTGGTCATACACGCATGCCGGTTGCGAGTACTACGCACCTGTCCTTTCTGAAGAACATCACAAGGTCAGCATAATATATGTCCTCCTAGGGCATCCCCTCCCGGCGTTTCCAGTCACATCTGCCTTGTAAATACATTTTGTTAGTCGCCTTTCATTCATCCTTTCAACCAAATCATCTCAGCATACTTACCTCTTCAATTTAAAAAAATATATAAATAAAATAAAAATGAAAATATAAAAAAAAATATTTATTAATTTTTCTTTTTATTTTGTTTTTTTTTTAAATGGATATATCATTTCATCATAATTCTCCTGCTTCCTGCTTATTCCGATTTATTTGGGGTTGGCGCAGCGATGTCTTCTTCCATATCTCTATATAGCCATACATCTCGTTCTGTGGTCTTCCCCTACTCTTCCTGCCATCCACAGTCATACTTAAAACTTTCTTCAAGACATGTTCCTCAAATCTTCATTCTTCATACAGATTTTGTATGTCTTCTTCACTCTTAATCCAATTTTAGAACAAAACTTCCTTCCAGCATCAGGAATAACCCTAGTAAAAGATTGCGGGTTAGTGATCAACATCTGGGCATTACACCGCAACCCTCGGTACTGGGGAGACGATGCGGAGCTGTTCCGACCTGAACGGTTCATCGACACGCCGCCCACGCATCCCGCTGCCTTCATGCCGTTCAGCCATGGACCAAGAGCTTGCATTGGTAAAGAAATAAATTACTACGTCAATACACAATTGGTGCTTATCAATTTTTGTCAATTTGAGTGTCAAGTTGGTAGGTCGCAGTTCAGTTTTTGACAGTTCAGTGTACAAATCGTTGTAAATTTTTCTATGAATTGCCTTCAAAGAACAGCTATCCGTAGCTCATACATTTAATCCGTGTGGTAATCAAACCTACGACAAGTAGCCCATCGCAGCAACTGTTAGTCGCACAGCTACTATAGTTCAACCATGCCGTCAATATATTGAAAACGTGGTACTCGACTTTTACCCATAGCCAGTAAGCGCCTTGATCTCCAAAAACATTACTGCATAAATATTAAAAGGGACAATTTAGGCCACAACGTTAGGGGTTATCAAACACTCTCACAGTAGATCATTATATGAAAGTCATCATCAGCATCATTTTATCGTTTTTATCGCACTACACGTCTAGTTTTTTGGCTGCCGTTTCAGTTGGCGAAAAGTGATGTGTCATACGACTTTTAATCCGTGCACAAGGTTAAAAGTGGTATAATACCACACCAACTGTAAACTTTTACCTTGTCTTGCTCTAATAATTACTATGGTGTTTTATTATAACTATTTTATAACGTTGAATCATTCCAGGATATCAATACGCGATGATGTCAATGAAGACCGCGCTGTCAGCTCTCCTCCGTCAGTACAGGATCTTGCCTGGCACTGCAACTGAAGACCTGAAGCCATTGAGAGTCAAGTTTGACGTCATGATGAAGGATGTTGAAAATTTCACCTTACAGCTTGTAACAAGACTGTGAACAGCTTGAACCATAGAGCATAGCTTGTTGCTTTGCTATTAAAGAATTTCTTAATTAGAACAAAAATAATTGGAATTGAGAGTGTGCAAAAGTTTTATTTTTTCTTGCATTCAAATCAAATCAAATCAATTTATTTGCCATATGTATTGGTACAATTTAGGTCTTAACATAAATACAAATACAGATCCATAACACTTAGTCATAATAATGTGACATGCAAACATTTGGGTTTATAAATTACCTACTATATTATAGTCTTCTTCCATTAAATTTAAAATTGAGCAGCAATGTTGTTATATTATTAGAAAAATTCAGCATAGGTACTATTAAAATGCTATTAATGTCAGAGGGTAAATGATTAAATAAATAAATAAAAAAGCTTTATTTGATTCCATGCATAGTACATATTAAACGATAACAATTAGTAACTTATTAACCTATAATATTCCGTTACATTTGATTACACTTATATGAATTTATTATATATTCTATTCTGTAATTAATTTATTATTATTTGCTTTGCTTATCAATTAACTAATTATTTAATGCAATGCCGGGGTCCATACCCCGTTCGGGTAAAAGCCTCCCCCAAGGAATGCCATCGTTCTCTGTCATTAGCTCTGTCTAGCCAACTTCCACCCGCGCACGTTACAATTTCTTCTGCCCATCTGGCCTTTGGTTGACCTCTTAATCTGGTGCCTTTTGGCCCAGACCACTTAACTGACCGTAGAGTCCATCTGTCGTCCTTGTAACGGGCTACATGACCCGCCCACTTCCATTTAGCCTTCATTGCAAAAGTTAAGGCATCGCGTACTTTTGTCTTCTTTCGAATATCAACGTTCTTTACCTTATCCTTCAATTTTATACCTAGGCAATTTCTTTCCATTCTTCTCTGGGTAGTCTGAATTTTGTTCCTGGTTTTGAGATCGAAGGTCCAAGTTTGGCATCCATAGGTGAGACACGGTAGAAGTCCTGTATCCATGACTATTTTCTTGGTCGGTAGCGGAAGTTGCGATTTTAGTATTTCCTTATGGTGCCAGAACTTGTTCCAGGTAATCGCTACTCTTCGGTTAAGTTCTTCAGTGTTTCTTTCCTTACTAAACGAGATTTGTTTTCCTAGGTATATGTAGTGATTGACAAACTCGAGAGGTGTGTTATTTGTTAAGATGGGTGATGCGCTGCGGTTAGACATAATTTTAGTTTTATCCAGATTCATTTCCAAACCAGTTTTTATACTAGCCTGGTTTAATTCATTTACCATTTTGTTTAATTGGTGAGGGGTTTCTGAAAATAAAATTATGTCATCGGCGAATCTGAGATGACTTAAGAAATTCCCATTTATATTAATACCTTGATTAGACCATGGCAACTCTCCCATTACGTGTTGTAAGACGGCTATGAATAATTTTGGTGAGATCGGGTCTCCTTGCCGTACACCTCTCTTTATGTTGATTACTTCGCCTACTCTATCCAGTTTGACTCTACTTGTGCTGTTAGAATAAATATTTTTTAGGATATTGATATACTTTTCATTTGTGTTTAGTGCTTTCAGCGATTCCCAGATGCTCTCGTGTGAAATTGAATCAAAAGCTTTTTTGTAGTCGATGAAATGATTATTATTATCATTTAATTTTTCAATCTCTTATTAAATAAGTCACTTACTGAGTAGAAATTCTTTTCCCTTAACCATACTTTTAAGACACCTTGTAAATTTATTCGCTGGTAAGATTTTAATACTGTCAGGTATAGCATTAAATATACGACCACACATTGCATAGCTATTCTTACTATATAATGCTGTCCTAGGAATTATGGGCAAAAATATTCTATTTCTGTGCCTATTACTTTTTGGAAACATTTCATGAGCTTTTTTAAATAACTCCGGGTGCATTTTAACAAACTTAGCGCATTCAAAGATATAAAGACTCTGAAGGGTTAGTATCTTGAACTTTTTGAAAAAGGGTTTGCAAGATTCCCATGGGCGTATTTCTGCTATGGCGCGGATGCATTTTTTTGTGCGATGAACACTCGCTGACTTTCTGTTGAGTAACCCCAGGTGATAAGACCATAATTATCTTAACACAGAATCAACGTACCCATAGAGTCGTTCCACTTTTAGGGGTATGAGGAACAGGGTGTAAAGTTCACTCATCCACCATAGAAAAGGGAGGATCCTCCAACCAGACGGTTGTTATGTCTGGCGGGCATCTGCCCATATGTTGATTTCGGATAGTCTTATCTATGTTTTTCGCTCGGTAAACTCTAACTGCGCGATACAGGAATTGAGTGACGTCATGTCTTCGTTGCGTAGTTCGTATGTGGTGGTGTAACCACTACATTACTCCCCTCCGGAGACCGGAGGTCGATAGTGGGCTGAGTCTTGGATCTTGCGATGCTTCACAGTGCCAGCTGTGGTTCCAGTGAGTCGGAACCGGGTGCCGCACAGTTCACGGTGGGTCGGAACTGTTTGCGGTGATTGCGGTGATTGAGGTGATTGTGATGATTGCGGTGATTGAGGTGATTGCGGTGATTCCCCAGTGAGTCAGGGTGATGTGGCTGAGGGTGATGACCAGGAATGCGCGTTCGCTGCATGCTGGTGGTCAGGATACCCGTTGAAGCCGTGGGTGCTGACTGGCTGTGTGACTCACCTCACGAAAGCTTGCGGGAGTGATGATGATGACGTCACGCTGAAGTAGTTGCACGAAGGCTGCGTTGACGTTCATTCTCGGGGTCACCAATTTAGGGGTATGAGGAACAGGGTGTAAAGTTCACTCATCCACCATAGAAAAGGGAGGATCCTCCAACCAGCCGGGTTGTTATGTCTGGCGGGCAACTGCCCATATGTTGATTTCGGATAGTCTTATCTATGTTTTTCGCTCGGTAAACTCTAACTGCGCGATGTAGGAATTGTGTGACGTCATATCTTCGTTGCGTAGTTCGTATGTGGCGGTGTAGCGTATATGGAATCTATACCTTCACCCAACGCTCATGACGTCAGAGACCGTGTTGGCGTCGGGTATATTTTCAAATCCAGAAATCGAGAATTAATTCATTAAAGCGTACCTTTACCTAACATTTGTGACGTCACTGGCCGAGTTGCCATTGGGTATACTTTCGGATTTAGGATTTCGCGCGTAGGTATTTTAAAATATATCCGACCGCAACCAAGCAATCGTACGGTATTCTTTTGATATAGTGTTCAGGTGGTATAACATGTATTTTATCGAATATTCAATTGGTGTTTTATTCAATATAACTATTAGGGCACTCCGACCATATAGGTTAGGTTAGGTTAGAACTGTGACCAACAACGCGCGAGCCGAGCGAGCGAAGCGAGCGGTGCCGCAGCAGCGGCCGGCGAGCGCTACATCGAAATTGGTTGCAGTATCAAAATTAGGGCACTCCGACAGATGAACCGCTTTCATATATCTTTCGACTAAATCATTATTAGTCTAGTGAAACATTAGTTTAAATGAAATTAGTGCATTTGAAAATTCGGTCAAATGACATTATTTCAAAGAAATAAATATGCTAAATAAAAATCTACCAATTAATTATTCGGTCAAATGAATAATTATACGAAATGACTTTATTGCAACTAAAATTAGCTGAAGTGATTTTCGACGAAACGTTGTTATACCAAACAAGGGTAAACCGTTTTAAACATTTATCTTATCTTATCTTTTATAACTGAACATTGTGGACTTAACGAGAGTTTGGATTTTGAATCGGGGGAAAAGTACTCCATGCAATTTAGACTGAAAGCTGATCAAAATGAAAAACAAGAACGATACGACGAGTTTGAAAAAATCTTATTTTGAATTTGACTAATACATGCCAATTGTATTGTTATAGTAAGAACATTTCTCTATGTAATAATCGTTTTTAGGGTTCCGTACCCGAAGGGTGACAAACGGAACCCTATTCATAAGCCTCCGCTGTCCGTCTGTCTGTCAGCGAGCTCTATCTCATGAACCGTAATAGGTAGGCAGTTGAAAATTTCACAGATTGTGCATTTCTATTGCCGCAAGAGCAACAAATAATAAAATTAAAAAATAAAGGGGGGTCGCCATACAATAAAATTAAATTTTGAAAAAAAAATTATCTGTCCCTGGCATGTGGGGTATCATTGTCTAGAGCTCATCAAGTAGAAAATAAATATAATTTTTATTTGTTTTTATCTTCAAAAATGATGAATTAGGGGGCCGTAGAAGTTGTCTGTTTTAGACCATTTTTGTACGAGCTCTATCTCAACAACTAAACAAATTAGGAATTTGAAACTTGTGTGTATCATGTACCATATACTGTTTATAATCAACAAATACTAAAAACGCCGATTAATAACGTATTTTATATAATATGGGCGATTTACTGCAACTTAAAAATAATATTTTGTATTTCATGCTAATATTATGCGATATAAATTCCACAGATAACTATTTACTAGTCGGAGTAATGACATGGAATTAGTAAGTACCTACTATCATGGCAGCATAATTATACTATTTCGATTATTTAAATTTCGATCATCCAAAAAGGTCTACAAAATAAGCTCTCTTCAAAAGATTTTAAAACCGGCCAGTATTTTTTTAGTTTAAGAACTTTATCGACTTTTTTCAAAGTATCCCTAGACGGTGTTGCCGTGTTGATGTGTGTACTCGTACCTCATGTTAAAACTACACTCCAATAGACAATAATATTCAGTAACATTGAAATGAATGGTGGTACAGGGTACTATTCAGTTACCTTAAACCGTTGTGGATACAATTTCATATTGAGAAAACTTATTTGTGTAAAAATATTCAGCCACGGCGGCCAATCTCAATGGAGACTAGCCTTCGGCGTGGGAGATATTATAGTGCACAAGTGTATGCGCAGACACGAGTGCACTCTCTCTTCCCTCACTCTCATAGTCCAATGGGATGTGTAAAAACAATTTTTATTTTCGCTTGAGTTTAGATTTCGATTTTTTTTTTTGATGGTATATTGGCGTGTGCTAGCTGTCATTATGGCAAATATATTTTATTTAATGTTTTGTGTTGAGTAATGTAAAATATTTGCATACTATTGTATAGAATCAAGTTTATTTTCGTAACTGAACAGACAGCTGCGCTGCTAGCGAGTTTGTTGCGCCACTTCTTCTTTCCAGCAAAAGCACTAGGAAGTGGTGAAGGGCGGGCGTTTTTGGGGGACTGTCTTATGTAATTAGCCTAGTTTGAATAAATGACTTTTGAATTTGAATTATGACTATCAAAAATAACGTAATACCTGTATTGACGGAATGTTGTAATTAAAATTTGGCGTACTACTTACATTCTATTTTGTACAATATAGTCTGATGTAGCAAGAGAAATCCTTTTATTTATAAGTAACTAGCTTTACCCGGCCCGGCTTCGCACGGTTAGCACTAAGTACTTATCTACGGCGCACCTACCTTTCCTAATTACATATTTCTACCTAATTACCTACCCTACCTACCTACCCTAACTGCTACCTAACCTAACCTACCTACCCTACATATCTACCTGCTTACCTACCACATATACCTAT
Organism: Conistra vaccinii; assembly: GCA_948150665.1. Lineage (NCBI taxonomy): Eukaryota > Metazoa > Arthropoda > Insecta > Lepidoptera > Noctuidae > Conistra > Conistra vaccinii. Next base: position 1,637,362 of record OX411321.1, read on the forward strand.
TTCAATCAATCAATCTTCCTAGCCTTTTTCCCAACTATCTTGGGGTCGGCTTCCAGTCTTACCGGTTGCAGCTGAATACCAGTATTTTACATGGAGCGACTGCCTATCTGACCTCCACAACCCAGTTACTGTTACAACACATATACCTATTTATACCTACCAATACTATGTTAGTAGCAAATAAATAACTTTGAATTTAGTTAATGCATGTTACTAAAATAAATGAAATAGACTTCTACACCTATAATTTAACACAACAAAATTTTTTCATTAAAATTAGACAATTTCTTTACAAATCTTTATGTTTTTTTATAGCGCCTCTGTTGTTACCTTTACGAAAGTATTACAAAAATGCATAGTGTTAAATCTTGTACGACATGGTATGGAACCCTTCGTGTGCGAGTCCGACTCGCACTTGACCGATTTATTTATCCTCTTTTCTTCTTGTATACATACATAATTATACATACGTACAGCCTTCTTGTATAATTTATCTCAATCCTAACATATAAAATTAAACGTCCCTTAGTCTGTCTCTGTAGATATTCGTTACCGTAATTAAAAGTGGAAAGACAGTGAAACGGGTATACATTACAGTATAGCGAAATGGAGTGTCCTACATGAAAGTATACCCCAGAACAAAGTTGCGGGCGGGTATATTTTCAAATCCCTAACACGGGCGTATATATTTTTATTGTATACCTGAACCCAACACTATAGAGCGTTGTGTGAAGGTATAGATTCCATATACGCGGCGGTGTAACCACTAAGTACACACTAAAATCCCCTAGATCAGTCCCCCAGGGGACTACACAGCACTCAATGTTCCACTTCGATCCCCTATGCTGGGGATTCTCTGGGTACTAATAAGTCAATGTTCCACTTCGATACCGGTTTTTATTTTTTGAAATATATGTTAGAAAAGACAAGTAAAAATAAAATCTGAAGCATTGCAGAGCCACACTGAAAGTAAATATGAACGTAATCTTGTACCTTCACTTGTACTTCACTTGTACTTCACTTGTACTTCACTTGTACTTCACTTGTACTTCACTTGTACTTCACTTGTACTTCACTTGTACTTCACTTGTACTTCACTTGTACTTCACTCACGCATCTTTCAAGCAGATTTGAACACGCTACGTGGAATTTTTTTTGTGGAAGTGTAAGTGCTTGTTTACGGAGACGCGGGACTTTGAGCGTGGCGTGCGGCGTGGCGTTCGGCGGTGCGTCGGACCTTTTTTCTGTTTACAGACAGGCGGGGCGTGCAGCGGCCCGCGTCATCACACGCGCAAACACAAACATATGGCAATATACGATGTTGTTTATGGAAGCGCGGGGCGTGCGGCGTGGCGTGAATAGTAGCGGTGCCCGCGGCGTAGCACGCCGGGTCGCACGTGGCGTTGCACGCGGCGGTGCACGCGGCGTATTTCGGGAGCGAAGGGCTCAGCTGATTTTCAAGCGCGCACGACGTAATAATAAATATAAAAATAAATACATAGGATGCATAACATCACGCCTATATTCTCCGAAAAGTTAGGCAGAGGTGTTCCTATAGTACCTACACCCACATTTCGCCAGTTATTTTTAAGTCCCATGTAATAAGGGGCGAGCCTAATGCAACTGGGCACAAATCCAGACTCCGGGCTACTACTGAGAAATACCAGATGCAAACCACCAATAATATTTTGCCCGACCCGGGTATCGAACACAGGACCTTATGCTCAGCAGTAGTGCTTGCGACCACTAGACCAACGAGGCTAAAAATCTCTTTAAAACGGGTAAATGGCTGCTTAAAATTATATATAAAATGGAGTACATTTCAGTACAATATATTTATATATCTTTTCATGTTAAAGTTGATAAAAATACCTAAAATCTATAGTGGTCCTGGCAGAAAGGTTCTACCTAGCACGGCCACGTTCGATATGCTATAGCAGCGAAAATATGTGAGTACATTTTTTAAAGTCGTTACACATTTTTTCATGAATATGTACCGCATTAAAATTAAGGTAATCATTCATGGTCGTGCTGGAGAGGATGACACGATCTAGGAACTAAAAACAAGTTGGCTAGCAACGAGCGATCGCTGGTATCCGTACATACGGATACCAACGAATAATCGCTCGTTGGTACATACCAATCGTGAGTCTCTCAGCGAGTGTCTCCCCGCGAAGTGAGCACTGCAGAGTCAGAGCGAGTACTCTCTTTGATAGCTCCTATTACTTGTCGCTGCGACAAACTCGCCCCGGGCGCGTAATTACAAAAGCGGATGCAACACAGACAGGAGCAGCTCTGTAATGCAGCCGCGTCCGTATGAATAAAGCATTACAAACACGATTACACCACAGACATTTGAAGACTGTCTGCAATGTGATCGGTTCCGAAAGACATTGTCATAACAAAAGCGGCTTCAATATAGCATAAAAGTAGGTAAGGACTCGCTCTGTCTACACTGCAGATCGCTAGGTAACTAGTGTCTGTACTATGATCGCGTTCGAAATGGCAACGTCGCACAAATGTGGCGGCTTTACAGACCGATCGTGGAAGACACAATTATTTATGATTTTTGAAGTTAGTTTGCCCTTGACCTAGCGACGAGTCGGTGCAGTGCATGCGTGCGTGAATATTATCGTATTGAAAAATTTTGAATAAAGACAAGATAATGACTTTTTTTTTTAATAAATACTGGGTGGAGTACATGATATTAAATTTCAAAAACACAAAAGCAGAGTCTTCTAACGCCAAAATTCAATGTAAATTGCCAGCACTCGGTATGCGGCAAGAAGAATGTAATACGTTTTTACAATAGGTAATACACGTTTATTTATAGAATTATAATCATAGAAATCATCAATACAAATCTCTGAGTTCATGTAATCCTATTGAATGACTGTTTCAAGAAATCATGAAATTTGAGGATTATTCTAACTTAAGGTGTTGTATTGCTGGTTTCGATGATTATAATTCTGTAAAGCCATATTTGAAATACTTATTGAATTTTGCGGACTCCGTTAGCGCATCCCCCTTAACTTGACTGCCATAATAATATTCTCGCGTAAGAGTACCTATTCCTAAAAGTACTCCTAGATTACCTACTTACTTAGATATCAGTTTTTGGGAGGAACTGACAATGTTTAAATTTTGTTTTTGTTTTGGTCATACTTACATGAAAAATAAAACTTAATTGTACTGCATTTGTTTTTATTATTACATTCTTCAAATAAATTTTACTACTTTATAGATTACTGTATTGAAGCAGCATTCGTACAAACTAATAATGCTTCAAGTGATTCGTAACACAATGCAACTATGGGTGTCACAGGCACACAACAAATGCGTTGCGCTATGTTGCAGCTGGGTTCGGACGGACTATTACTGTTTTAAGCCATTCACAAGGTAATGCAGCACAGACTACGGGTGTCTGTGTTGCATCCGCCTTTGTATTGCCTTATACAAACAAATGCGGCTGCACTACAGACCGCTCTGTGTTGCAGCTGGGTTCGAACGGACTATTACTGCTTTAAGCCATACGCGACATAATGCAGCACAGACTACAGGTGTCTGTGTTGCATCCGCTTTTGTATTTACGCGCCCCGGGCGGCGCGGTGGTGGTGAGAACAGTCAGCGATTAACTAATAATAATAAATGTATCTCTTTTACTTTCACGGGACCTACAATTTTTTTAACCGACGAAAAGAAAAGGATGAGGTTCTCAATTCGACACGTATATATATATTTTTTTTATATATGACCGCATAACTTTTTACTGAGTAGTCCGATTTGAACGATTCTTTTTTTATTGGGGAGGGTATACCTCGAAGTTGGTCCCATAAAAATATGAAAATTGAAACCCACCCCTAAGTGTAAAAAAAATGGGGTTGATTGATGTTTCACGTATTGAATTTTGAAATGTGAACCGATTCTGTTATAATTTCGCATACATAGGTATATGTTGTTTTGATGACACAACTACACAATAAAGTCCTGGAGTTGATCTGATGATGAAGTCAGATGAAGTTGGAAGACAGTCGCGAGAGCTCCTCGCCAATTAACAGCAGCGATATCGTGTTTGGGCTTATTTCATTCACCCTGATGAGAACTTTACACCTAGCTGGGGTATGACTGTAATCGACGGTCAGAGGTTGAGGCAAACATTAAATGGTAACTCAAAAGCGTAAAATAAAAACGTTTTTGCAAAAAAAATAAACCGACGAAAAAAAATGAAAAGCGAAAAATAACTATTTAGTGACAAATTGATGACCTTCAAATAACAAATTTTGAGTAGGTGCCAAACACACATTCAACGAAGATCCATCAATAAAACATTTAAGGCTATGAGTAATTACCTACTATGTTTGTTAGGCGCCGCCACAAAATTTGTTATTTGAAGGTCATCAATTTCTCACTAAATAGTTATTTTTTATTTTTCGCTTTTCAGTTTTTTTTCGTCGGTTTATGTACATTTCTTTAGCGAGAAAATTGTTGATAGCTAGTCGCTTCTTCGTCGGAGGTGGGCACGTGAACATGATTCGACCCTATAAAATAAAACAATGGTAAAAATGTATTAACATTATTTAATGCACATTGATTTTGAATACCTAGGTAATCGCCCATAATTATTCCCACTAGCTGTAAATTAGGACATTCACTTTAAATGACGTCAAACTAACTTTGAATGACGTAAAACCAAGCGGCTAAACCGTAAACATTTAAATTATTTAAGTATATTCTCATATTGTATGTTAATATTGAAATTAATGAATAATTAAGTTAGTTTTATTTTATGTATTTTATTTTCAGTTCTACTCTTACTCACGTTGTTTACATCTCTATTTTCCTATCGCAGGTATGCTGGAAGATGCTGCCCCTTCAAAAAACTCCACTAGATATAAACTTCACCTACAAGTACAAGAAGTTACTCTACTTGACCTGTCCGTAAACACTAGTATGACATTAATTGGAAATCTTACACCAAAAAAGTTAGATCAATACTATCCAAATTTGCATACGCCTTTCGTGAAGTTAAAAAGACTACTAACGTTAAAACTGCACTTGTTACTGATTATGCCTACTCATATGCGTGGCTCAATTACGGCGTGATATTATAGGGACATAGCACAAATGCGCCGATAGTTTTCACACCGCAAAAAAGACTAATAAGAATCTTAGTAAATATAGAAGATATCGACAGCTGTAAACCTTATTCTCAAGAACATAACCCTCCCCTGCCAACACTTTTACACTACAAGAGAAAATATACAGTCAAGATACACATAACGCCATAAAAATGTAAACCTACCAAGCTCTAAGCTAAAAAAAGCACCCAACAAGTACCTTAGTTATGTCAATTAAAGTATATAATAAATTACCAGCAATAATAAATAAAATCTGTCAAGTGCGAGTCGGACTCGCACACGAAGGGTTCCATACCATGTCGTATAAGATTTAACACTATGAATTTAAAAACATTACCCTCCTTCTGGGGCAGTCGGGTAAAAATACAAAGATTTTTAAAGAAATTGTCTTATTTTAATGAAAAAATGTTGTTGTGTTAAAATATAGGTGTAGGAGTATATTTCATTTATTTTAAGAGAAAAATATTAAGTTAACTTTATCCAGTAACATGCATTAACTAAAGTCAAAGTTATTTATTTGCTACTAACATAGTATTAGTAGGTATAAATAGGTATATATGGTAGGTAAGCAGGTAGATATGTAAGGTAGATAGGGTAGGTTAGGTACCTACCTACCCTGGTAAGTAGTGTAGGGTAGGTAGGTAGAAATAGGTAATTAGGAAAGGTAGGTGCGCCGTAGATAAGTAGGTACTTAGTGCTAACCGTGCGAAGCCGGGCCGGGTAAAGCTAGTTACTTATAAATAAAAGGATTTCTCTTGCTACATCAGACTATATTGTACAAAATAGAATGTAAGTAGTACGCCAAATTTTAATTATAACTGTGCGTTTGCACTGGCGAAACATTCACAACAAAACATGTTGGAATCTCTATTTTCTGTCAATTTTTCATACAATGTTTGACAGGAACTAGAGATTTCAACATGTTTTGTCGTGATGTTTCGCCAGTGCAAACGCACGGGTCAATACAGGCATTTATTTACGTTATTTTTGATAGTCATACAGAAATCTATTATTTCTTACTTATTATTTTTATACATCCCATCGGACTATGAGAGTGAGGGAAGAGAGAGTGCACTCGTGTCTGCGCACACACTTGTGCACTATAATATCTCCCGCGCCGAAGGCCAGTCTCCGTTGAGATCGGCCGCCGTGGCCGAATATTTTTACACCAATAATTTTTCTCAATATGAAATTCTATCCACAACGGTTTAAGGTAACTGAATAGTACACTGTATGTGCCAGCATTTATTTCAATGTTACTGAATATATTGTCTATTGGAGTGTATTTTTAACATGAGGTACACATTGACACCGTCTAGGGATATTTTGAAAAAAGTCGATAAAGTTCTTAAACTCAAAAATACTGGCCGGTTTTAAAATCTTGTGAAGAAAGCTAAAGTTTATTTTGTAGACCTTTTTGGATGATCTGAAATGATCTAAATAGTATATGCTGCCATGATAGAAGGTACTTACTAATTCCATGTCATTACTCCGACTATTAAATAGTTATCTGTGGAATTTATATCGCATAATATTAGCATGAAATACAAAATTATTTTTTTAAGTTGCAGAAAATCGCCCATATTATATAAAATACGTTATGAATCGGCGTTTTTAGTATTTGTTGATTATAAACAGTATATGTTACATGATACACACAAGTTTCAAATTTTCCTAATTTGTTTAGTTGTTGAGATAGAGCTCGTACAAAAATGGTCTAAAACAGACAACTTCTACGGCCCCCTAATTCATCATTTTTTAAGATAAAAACAAATAAAAATTATATTTATTCTCTACTCAATGAGCTCTAGAAAATGATACTCCACATTCCAGGGTCAGATTATTTTTTTTTCAAAATTTAATTTTATTGTATGGCGAACCCCCTTTATTTTTTAATTTTATTATTTGTTGCTCTTGCGGCAATTAAAATGCTCAATCTATGAAATTTTCAACTGCCTACCTATTACGGTTCATGAGATAGAGCTCGCTGACAGATAGACGGACAGCGGAGGCTTATGAATAGGGTTCCGTTTGTCACCCTTCGGGTACGGAACCCTAAAAATGAACAAAAATTTAATACATTTATAAATAAAATATGAGCTAATCTCCGAAAGACTGATGCAGCTCGATAGCAATTAAAATTTTATTGTGTCTCATTAGTGACAGTCAAGCGGATAAGACAATTTCTAATAACTAAATGCTATTATAATAATAATATCAATGATTATCTTTTATAGACAAAGAATTGACATATTTTATACAAATTTTATTGTTATATTAATTTAATTACCTACTAAGATTTAGTTCCGCGGCGTCCACACGTTCCGCGGCGGAACGTTCCGTCGTGTCCTATTTGCTTGCAATTCTATAGACGTAACGTTCGGCTGATGTGTCATAGGTAACTTGAAAAACATTAGGAGCGTATTCAACAGAACCTTCCGCCGCGGAACGTTCGGCAGATGTGGCGCGACCCTTATATTTGTTTTATAATAGTGATAATTATATTGTTTTAGTTTTTTTTTGTTGTAAGTAATTTTATCCTCATGTTGTGCCCTTACAGGATCCATGTTTTGTAACTATCTTTAAGCATTATGTAACATCTTTTCTACAATATGGAACGCAAATAAATGAAATTGAATAAGAATAATATGAATATGATATTTCTTTAGAAATAAGCATCACCTTTGTACGTTTTTTCTGTTCCTTTCTCCTTGTCTGTATAAATATTGCTGTTAACTGTTAAATAACTTCTTTTATTAAAATATTTATCACAGTCTGATATTTTAAAATGTCCATAAATGTTCTAATTTTATTACAATATTTTTTGATTTCACGATGCTTTTTGCCTAGCATTTTCAAAAAATGTCACGACTCTCGAGGTTTTAAGAGGTGCTGCATTAGAAAAACAGCATGAATAAGAAATAGCTTACAAAGCTCCCAGAATTCATCAATGATTGTTTCTAACCCTGAAAACATTGCCTAGAAGTTTTTTCTAACATTATATTTAATTGCGTAGTAAAAAAAATGCCTGAAATTTATGTAAAAGCAACATTTTTAAATAACCTCTAAAGGTTTTTTTCTATACTTTATTTATAGAGGGCAATAGCTTTAATTTGAGGTCATTTAAGTTTTTCTGATAATATATCATATGTGGGGCAAGGCTCAATGCAAAAGTTAGCCACTGCCTTTGTAGTTAAGTACAAAATTTGCCACGTCTGTGCAATTTATTGGCTATTAGTGAATCGCCTGAATTAACTCGCCAAAGTCGGGCGAATCGACCATTTTAATAAATATTAGTTTTTCTTGAGGCGATTCGCACGAATTCAATTTATTTGTAAACTAATCGACAACTCCAGCAATACGTAAGTAGTAAAGTAAACTGGCGCACAGAAGTGATTAGATAAAAATATTGAAATAAACAAGACGAAAAAATAATAAATTATTATTTCCTTAAAAAACAGCATAATTAACTTGAAACTGTGAAAATAATACAGGGTGGAGATTTTGTCATCTGCATCCGTCAAGGGGGCCGGTCTACCTGTCATACTGAACAACTTCCGCTATGAAATTCATTGAGCAATAAATATTTGCGTCTTTAAACGAATTTCCAACATATTGTTGCTAAAAATATGATTTTTGGTACCTACTTTCAAACTCAAATAGCAGCCAGGGGGTTAATTGAAGACTTTCGTTGTTAAAAAAAAATGCTCTAGATGTTATTTCGCATAGAAAAATAGCATTTTTTTTTCTGGGCGGCACTTTAATTTTTGTTAACAAAATGACTGATGTCCTTTGATTATTAAGATTATTAGTACTTGTTAACTTTAGTTTTATCCTCACCAAAAAAACGCTAGGCTATTGAAATTCATTTTTATCGTGCGACAGTATATACCTAATGGTATGCCTAAGTTGCGACAGTCGTCCGACGACGACTGACGTCAGTGCAACACTATTCATATTAAACAAGGTTATTCTAACTAAACGAACTTTTCTACATAATTATTTCCCTTCATTCGTTTTTCTTCGCACACTTGCGCGTGTCTCTCACTGATATTGGAAGTGATTTAATTTTGACACAATATTATAAGCAAAGTGTTCAATCGTAATGGTGTTGTGTAATTTGCCTAATATTGCATATCTAAAGTAAATTCATTCGTCAATTCTGCAGTATAAAAATCAAAACTATCTACTCGAAATTCGTTAAACCGACACCATACAAACATGTTGGTAGAGTTGTTGTTATCGGTCGTCATGGTTCTGTTATTATACCAACGTTGGTCAAAAAGAGATATTTACAAGTTAGGGAAACAGTTAAATTCTGGAGTATGGACGCTTCCTTTTTTGGGCCATTGTTATTTGCTCATTGGCAACGGTCACAGTAAGTACCTACACAATTAAATAAAATATTTAAAAGGAACGACCGGGCGACCCATGCACACTTGAAATTTGATGTAACAGCATTCATATTACACTAGCTTCTGCTCGCGACTTCTTTCGCGTGGAAGTCGTAAGGCACCACAATATCTACGGGGTGTCAGGGACATCGACGCGAAGCCTGTTACCATGGATTCAGTACATGATTCTGAACCTCAGCTAAAAATCTGCTGTTTCATAGAAAAGTGCAATACCTACGCGGTCAAAATGACGGACGAAACGTTTCAACGCAGGGGGTTTCAGAATCATGTACTCAATCCGTGGTAACAGGCTTCGCGTCGATGTCCCTGTCACCCTGTATTTATTTATTTATTATAAGGTAACTTCACAGCTGACAGTAAGGTATAACAATTTTATAATTCTAAACATTACGCCAATTATGAAGTACACAGAAAATGAAATATACAGAGAGTGACTATTTAATTATTATTACTAAAGTGTGTGCGGGCGTGTATCTGTGCGGTGTAGGTGTTGTAAGTGTGTGTATGGCTGTGTATGCATGAATAAACTGGCACTGCTGAGATCGCTAGGTGTCCGGCGTTTGATGGAGGATGTGGAAAATCTCTTTTTTAAATCTGTTCCGTGTGGTATTGAAGGGGTCCAATGTCGGGAATTTATCATTATATAATGCAGGTAGACGCAAGAATGGTGACATCTTCAGATATACTAATATAATAAAGCGTCAGAGTCACGCGGGATACTATCTCGTTGACATAGGCATGCACAAATCGGTTCTCGGTAGTGCTCGGTTCTCACCGGGCGCCTCTGGCCCACCGCGCCACATCGCATCGCCCGCCCGCATTATTAATTCGTTTTCGCTTGCTGGGCCTTCATTGTTGCGTTATCGCGAACTAAACTTCGCGCGCTCTCACTCGCACACTGCTCTACGCCGACGCGCGACGTCTCGCTGAGCAACAGAGAGCGTGCGATGGTAAAGTTCGCGATATCGCGACAATGTAGCCCCATTAGCGTTCTATCTGAGTTTTTTTCGTTTTATCGGGTCGCAGTCTGATGTTACTTTCATAAAATATGGGCCAAATTGTCAAGAATTGGGCATTCAAAAGAATTGAATTTTTCAAATCCAACTGGTTGCTCCAGAGATTAGCGCGTTCAACCAAACTCTTCAGCTTTATAATATTATTATTAGTATAGAATAGGGTGTATTCACGTAGGAAGCAAACCTATCCGGAGGTGCCGATATTTGTCACCGGCCGGCTCCGGCGTTTGTCAACGCTGACAAGCGCTGTTTGTCAACGCTGGTCGGCGCAGGCAGTTTTCATACTTTTTGCGCGAGCCGTCACCGACAAGCGACGACAGGTTCCTATCTGAATTAGTCGGCGCCGGTTAGCACTGGTTCACGCTGATTTGGCCAAAATTATGAAAACTGCCTATGCCGGCCGACCAGCCTTGACAACCAGCGATTGTCGGCGACACCGGTACCAGTTTTCTACGTGAATACTCCTTATTTAAAAATGTTTAAATGTCATGAAATTAAGCAGACGTTAATCATTCATTATATTTGATTTAATTGACATGTGTATGTATTTAAATTGTATCTGATTTGAATGAATGAATGAATAGAATATTATTTTATTATGTATGTGCTTTATATTTTAATTTAACCAAGTGTGTAAGTCACATAAGTCATAACAGAACAGATTGGATTTAGTCAGATATTATAATTAAAATTTGTCATTTAAATATTCGTCAACAGAATAATACACCTTGTTATTTAACAATTTGAATAGATTTCTTTTAAATTCGTTAATGTTAATACTCGAGATAACTTCTCCTGGTAACTTATTATACAGTTTTTGAGCCATTGCATAAAAGCTGTTGCTATGAAATTTTGTTTTTGTTGCTAACACCTGTAACTTTTTTGAGCGCCATTTACTTTCTACAAATCTGTATAAATTCATGTTGTATTTTATAAAAATACAGGCTTCATAAATATAGAGTGACGGTAAAGTTAATATTTTTAAGTTAATAAAATGTGGCTTGCATGATTCTTTTTGTTTTATTTTACAAATCGCTCGGATACATTTTTTCTGTGCTATAAGTACTTCTTGAATCTCAGGGGCATTTCCCCAGAATATGAGGCCATACCGCAGTGCCGAGGTGACATAACCATGATAAGCGGCGAGTAAGGCGGTCTTATTCGCAATTTTACCCAGCATATAAAGAGCGTATGAAAATCTACTAAGCTTTCCACAAACACTTTCAATTTGAGTCCTCCATGTCATGTCATTGTCAATATGTAGTCCAAGAAATTTTGTGACACTAGCTTCAAGTATGTCATTCCCTCTATAGTTTATTTGAAACTGTCATTTTTCTTTGTGTCTAATTTTAAAATTCATAACTTTAGTTTTGGTTAGGTTTATTTTAAGGTTATTAGCATTTAACCAGTCAATAATAGGAATAAGGCTATTGTTTACATGCTCTTCTATTTCTTTTATAGTGCTCACTCATACATCTACAACATCTATTGTATCATAATAAATAAACAATTAAAAGCCACCCTTTGCTAGGTTAAAAGCAAAACAAACACTCAACTTTCGGTTAGTGATTCTTTCTTTTACGAATCTACTTTAATGTTACTCCTTTCTTGCAGCACGAATGAAAGCCTTACAAATTGTTGGTCGCGACGCAATTAGAAATGAGAATGGTCTAACATCCGGATGGCAAGGAAATTATTTACATACAAGTAAGTTTAACAATTTTGTATGATAAATTAAATATCACGCCTGGGTATGATTTATTGGGTATTTAGTATGAACGGCCCAAAGCGAATGGACCGCGGGCCATTCGACCGTAAACAAAAGTCGTCTACGTTCCAAAGGACCGGTGATAAAATAATTTCAAAATTAATATGAAGGGACAGTCGCATACATTGTGGTAGTATGCATATTTTATGAATTTTAACTATTTAAATAATTTAGTTATTTGAAATCATCTAAATAAACACAAGACTGATTTTTACTAATTCTTATTGTTTAATTGTATTTTTTTATGTTTTGTAGATTTGTTTCTTTAAAATAAGACTGATTTTTATGTAATTTTTTATTTTCAAAATTCAAAAGTCGTTTATTCAAATTAGGCTGAGAATAAGCACTTTTCGAATGTCAAAATTACATAAGACAGTCCCCCAAAAACGCCCGCCCTTCACCACTTCCTAGTGCTTTTGCTGGGAAGAAGAAGTGGCGCAACATACTCCTTAGCAGCACAGCTGTCTGTTCGGTTAGAAAAAACTTTATAATAGTAAGCAAATAAATTACATTATTCAACACAAAACATAAAATAAAATATATTTGCCATAATGACAGCTAGCACACGCCAATATACCAACAAAAACATCGAAATCTATACTCAAGCGAAAATAAAAACTAAAAACGTAAATAGAACATAGTACCCGAATTATAAAGCCTCCAGGCATAAAGGGAGTACCCGTTTACATATAGCTAATAAAGCTGTAACTCAAAGTCACATAATTATGGTAAACTAGGACCATCGAAGTAAAAATAAATCAACAGTTAGGCAAGAATAATATAGTAAATATGATCTACTTAATTTTTTTTATTTTTTTTTACTAGGGCATCTCGCAGGTTACCACTAAGGTATTCGCTGCTTAACCGGACTTTCCTGTGGCTGCCTTAAGCTCCTAAAAGAACTCAAAGCCTCCAGCCAGGGGCATACAAACTAAGCTAATTAAAACTAGGCGAACGCTCGCTAAGGGCACCCCCTGTGGGGTACGAACCTCGGCTTAGGGCGTTCGCTGACGGGAGGACAGCAAGAGGGACAGGCTGGATCAAGGATGGTTCATTATTATTAATAGGGGAATTTAAAGCTACAGGCTCAGCAAAAACGCGGGCTGGCGCATCGTTATCGAGCAAGGGTCGGGGGGGAGTATCATTTACTCGGGTGGGTCGCGGTCGCGGACCTCTACGGCGAGGTCTGAAATTGTGTCGGTGTGTTTTGTGAACTGTACTTGTGGCCCTACTGCTCTCCTGGAGAAGAGTTATGGGGTCATCTGGGTCTAAGAGGATATGTCTAGGGCGACGGGCCTTACTAACTTGATTATTGGACGGGACATAGCTAGCTGCTTTGACTATTAGGGGATTCCTATGTTTGACTGCGGAGTCAAAGTACCGCTTGGACATACGTTTAAGGAACTGATGAATTGTGGGGATTTTAAGGTCGAGATGGAGGATCTCGTTCCTAACGAACCAGGGGGCTCCCGTGGCCCTACGAAGGACACGGTTCTGTAAGGCTTGCAACCTATGGATCGTGCGGGGATTCGCGTGGGCAAATACGGTTCCCGCATAGGTCATGATGGGCATAAGTGGCAATTTGCTGCGTGCATTCATTAAACTAAAGAGTCTACCTAGAGCGAAGGAGGCTCGTGAGCGAACCGCCTTCACGTGATCTGCGAAAGTGAGATGATGGTCCAGGATTACACCTAAGTATTTGGCTCGCTTCTCCCAGGGGATCGGCTTGCCAAACATGGTGACTGGACTGGGAAGGATGGGCCTACGGCGCGGCTTTGAAAAATAGACCGCCTGACTTTTGTCGGGATTTACTTCGATTCTCCATAACTTAAACCAGGCGCCAAGGTTATTGACGGCCTTTTGTAAGTTAAGGATCATCTGGTTGGAACTTTGCCCGCTGCAGTATATGGCCGTATCGTCTGCGAACAGAGCCAACTGACACTTTATACTCTTTGGGATGTCACTGGTGAACAGTGTGAAAATGAGGGGAGATAGTACTGAGCCCTGAGGGACTCCTGCGCGAATGAGACGGGGTTAAATTATTTAACTTTTGTAAACATTTTATATTATTGTTGATTGTTTTTCTAAAGAAGATAATACCTGCACAACTAAAAAAAAAAAAAAATTCTACTTTTTAACTTTCGCACCCATTGTACTTGATGTAGTTTATGACATTTAATTTTTTTACTTTTATCACCGGTTTTTTGGAACGCAGACAATTTTTGTTTACGGTCGAATGGCCCGTGGTCCATTCGATTTGGGGCGTTCAGACTAAATACCCGATTTATTTATTGAAAAATTTCATTATGGTTATAATTTTTTAGTTTAAAGTTTACAAACATAGTATTTCAAGTCATTGTTATGTGGCATTTTGCTGTGCAGAACCACAATTTTTAGTCTACTTATATGTTTTTAAGCTACTATATTAAACAATTCACCTTTTGATACCTTACATATTGAAATCCATCATCATTCATGTAAACTTCCTTGTATTTATTCTTAATCACACTATACCTGTAATAGCATACTTTTATATTCTTTGATTATTTTAGCATCTAAATTCTATTTAATACTATTTATTACTTTCGTAAAGAAGATAGAATATTTTATATTAATTGAAAGCTGTCGTCTGTCTTATTTACTTTTCTTAACCATAGACATAATGTGCTATAGACACTTTATCTTCTTCTAAACCTATTAAAGAAAACGGGTTCTTTTTCTTAACGAGTTGAAGTTTGGCTCTAGCCGTGTGATGTGTTATTTTTCACCTTGAATCTAATTACGTACTTGAATCTTAGCCTGATTAGTTCAGTGTAGCTACCATAAAACTGTGTAATCTAAACTATTGTGTATCGTGCTAATAAACTTTTAGTGTGTCTCTATTTACGGGTCTTATTTAACCGACTTTCTCACCTAGCCCTATAGAGGGCCCTACACCAGCCATCTGGCCGCGTGGCGCAAGACGCCACGCCTCAAAAGTCACACATACTACTCGAATAAGAGAGGGCGCCGACGTCGAGTGACGTGACGTCAGGAGTCGTGCCCTCCGGGAGTGATTTCAGCCCTCACGGCATGACGTCACGAGTGATGCCGACGCGTCCCTCCTGTTAGCGTGAGGCCCTACGAAGTGCCTCCGCTACTAGGAACTACCTCTCACCTCTCACCTCTCCATCCAACAGAGTAGAGGAACCTCCTGTTCGGCGTGCTACGCGGTAGCCCGGCTCCTCTGCACTCTCTGCCTACCTGCCTGCCTACCTGCCTGCCTGCCTGCTTACCTGTCCTCCTATCCTGAGCATCCCACGTCGAGTGAAGCCGACCCCTTAACCCTCTTTAGCTTTTATACTAACTATACTCTTAACCTTAACCTTTAACCTTTTTATTTTAATTGTTATCAACGTTTAGCTCCGAAAAGCTAAGCGTTACGTTACAGTTACTAATACTTTATGGATTGTCTACAAGTTTTTTTGGCATATTTTGAATTTGTCAGTTGTCGCTGATCCTGTGACCGCTGAGGTAGTTCTGAAAACTTGCCTTAATAAAGATGACCTGATGCAACTAATACAGTTTCTCATTGGAAATAGCTCCTTGATTGCACCAGGTATGAGGTTTTTGAAAACGGAAATTATTGCTTTGTATGTATAGTGTACACACGGCTACACATCAAGCTATACATTTCTAGTATAAACTGACCTCACATTGTACCGAAATCCTATACAATGCTAGATTAGCATAAACTAGAAATGTATAGTTTGATATCTAGCCGTGTGTACCTAAGACCAAGATAAATTAATGTCCGTTTTTATTATTGCACTGCTTTATTTTCAACACTGCGTTGAGGGCTAGTAGCGATATCCCCCAGTTGAGTTTTCACCCGAAAAATACCGGTCAAGCACTGCACGTTTGTTACGTAATATCTGTCAAGCCCCGCAATTACGTCACTTTACAGAATTTTTTGAATAAACAATTTCGTTTTATTTCATTTAGACATTTTTCAGAATTTTTCGGTTTTACCTGTAATTTTTTGAAGATTTTATTTCTAATTGTTTATAATATTATACACCTCAGGCCATAGAGAGAAACAACCCACAGACCAAAAGGAATCCGCTATAGTCCCTCCTTGTCCATTTGGCTACGCAGTTAAGACTGTCCCCGAATCGGGCACAGCGGGGCTTGAGGGTTATTACGCAAGTGTCCCCGATTCGGGGTCACCAGGGCTTTAGCGGTTAAAAACCTAGTTGTGTTTTCACCCAGTTTGTAACAGGGTACATCCGTGTTCAAACCCGTAACAAAAGTATTCGTTTCTAAGGTATACATCATACTCACTCAAATGTCTCGCTGGTGGTGGCGTGTGTGTTGGATCATTAAGTCCCCTTCAAAATGGTTGAGCTAAATGGTGCTGATTCATGCGTCATGTTCGTGAACGGGCGCCTTCAGTGGGGAGGTCATATCTTAGCTGCCACGGCTTATTTTAATTTTAGAATTGTTTTTGTTTTTATATTTTTATTACGGACGCTTTTAACGTGCACGTCTTTCTACATTGTTCTCACATGTATAATTTCAACATGAATGATATAACCAATATTTTGTAACAATATTCAGATTTAAAAGAGTGTCCGTGGAGTTTCTTGTCCGTTCTTCTCCATAGGAACCTACTACGCTTTGGCATGGGCAACTAGCTTCATCTTTCTGACTGACCGACCCCTTGACAATCCAAAAGTACCTGTAATTGGTTTATTTGAAATAAATGCTTTGAGTTTTGAGTTTTGGTATGTTATGTCATTATTGAAGTTAAATCTAATTGTAAGTCAATTTAATACAATATTTATTACAATTTAATACATAAGTGTTGAACAAATTTTATCACATTTTATTTGGGATAAGAAACAGTAGTACAATTATCTACACTAAAATTGCGCTCAACACCAAATAACTCATAACAACACAGAATATAATGTCCATGCATTTGTACAGGTATTAATTCCACCTTTGTACAGTATTTTTTTTTCATGTAAAGTTTTAATAAATATAAAAACCGGTAATTACATGTTGCCGTCTTCCTCACGTTACAGGAGAGTCAGCGGTCTTTGTCTATATTGCACGACTCATAATGCGAAGCATTAGTGTGCTCTACGATCGAAAAAAAATTGTTGCCCCATTTCTCTAACAGTTTTTATTGTTACACTCCTGCTAGTACACAGAACCTACTTAATTTATATACCATTGTATAGATGATTAAATGTAGATTAATACTGTACTTTTTAATCATTGATTTAATTCAGCAGAAATGAAAAAAGCATCAAAATATTTGAAAAAAAAATCCTGTCCGTCAATTTATGAAACCTGAAAACATTGTAGCTTGCGATAAAATCAATTAATTGAGTTAATTTTTTTTAATACATTCGTTTCAGCCGTAAAAGGAACCCTATTGAAAATGGCTCTTTTATTCACAATAGTTTAATTATAATTAATATAATTCTAACTAAAATATAATATCTATAACTAAATATTTCCAACCTTTGAATTGACGTCCGTAAGTTGCCTAGCTGAAGGGGTCCGTCAGGGCCGATGCCTACGCGTATATGGAATCTATACCTTCACACAACGCTCTATAGTGTTGGGTTCAGGTAAACAATAAAAATATATACGCCCATGTTAGGGATTTGAAAATATACCCGCCCGCAGCATTGTTCTGGGGTATACTTTCATGTAGGACACTCCATTTTGCTATACTGTAATGTATACCCGTTTCACTGTCTTTCCACTTTTAATTACGGTAATGAATATCTACAGAGACAGACAAAGGGACGTTTAATTTTATATGTTAGGATTGAGATAAATTATACAAGAAGAAAAAAGGATAAAAAACGTTTATCACAAAGAGAAATGTTCTTACTATAACAATACAATTGACATGAATTAGTCAAATTCAAAATAAGATTTTTTTAACAAACTCGTCGTATCGTTCTTGTTTTTCATTTTGATTAGCATTCAGTCTAAATTGCATGGAGTACTTTTTCCCCGATTCAAAATCCAAATTCTCGATAAGTCCACAATGTTCAGTTATAAAAGATAAGATAAGATAAATGTTTAAAACAACCTCTAAACTGGATTTATCTATCATTTTACACACTTTTAACACTAATAGGAACACAAACTATTAGTTATCACTTCGTACCCTACTTATATAGACACTGTTTTTTTTTTATTAAGAACATTTGAAATCACATAAATTTAAACCGTTCTGACTCGCACGGGGTGAAACAATATAATGTAAACAAACAAAATGTTGCGTCAGCCAGCGGGTGAAAAGGAAAGACCGAATGAAATAGTAACGTGACAAAAGAATACCGTACGATTGCTAGGTTGCGGTCGGGTATATTTTAAAATACCTACGCGCGAAATCCTAAATCCGAAAGTATACCCAATGGCAACTCGGCCAGTGACGTCACAAATGTTAGGTAAAGGTACGCTTTAATGCTATAATTCTCGATTTCTGGATTTGAAAATATACCCGACGCCAACACGGTCTCTGACGTCATGCATAATATTCGGATGAAACCACAACTGGGCGGTAATGCTGCTAACCCGGAGCTGAACCGAGGGTTGTAAATTTAACAGTGTGCATGAATTTAGGCGACATCCTATGTGTAAGTAAAAACGGGCATAATATTACTAGCCATGCTTTCGCTTAACATTACTCCTCTGATCCTCTCTCTGTCGCGCAACTGTGAAAAATGTGCAAGATAAAGACAGGAATATAATTAATCCAAAGCACGTGCTAAGTTCCGTCTGTCATTCAATGTTACAGTGTCAATCTGGCGTCAGCGTCGAAAATGGATAAATCCGAGCTTCAGTACGAAAATTTTGAAGTCTTTCATGACAATATTCGAGAGAGAGAGTGCCACCCTTGTGCAAAAAATGGGAAAAATGGCGGGCTCTGGGGTACTGTCTGCGTTTAAATACTACACTGCCTATACCATGGATGTGACTTTTGGTAATATATTATCATTCATATAATATTACTCGTAAGAGCCAGTAAAACAAAATAGTTTAAGGGCTTATTCCACTTGCCTAGCTAGTCTTTCAAATGGCTAATATCTATCTATATCTGTATCGTATCTGAATTCAGACAGTGTGTGATAAAGATATATTTAACGGCTCAAGATAGGTTTTACTAGAAGTGGTCAGTATTAGTGGTTCAGCAGCTTCAATATTATCAGGATTGTGCAGTTCGCCGTGGACATGGCACGACAGCGCAGCGGCTCCCCTGACATCCTCTCATGTTATCAGAAAACAGCTGCCACACAACGATCGATTCAACGCGCTGCTAGAGTGTGCTATTGACAGTAATAAACCAGTGTCACTCTTATCCAACCTCTTCGGTAGTTTCTAGTAACTACGTACTACAACTAGACGACGCTACTTGCTGCGCCGGCGCTTTCATATTTAATTTTATAACTATTAATATTCAGTTATTATAGTTTTAATCGTAACGTCTTTAGGCTCAACAGTTTACCCATGTCGTAAAGCAGTGCTATTAAAAATTTAATAAGTTACAAATAGATTTAAAAAATACAAACAGATTACATACAATATATGTGTAATCGAATTCAGCACTTTAACATAAAATTAACATTACCTTGTTTCCCCGAAGGGTTGGGCAGAGGTGTACCCAGGTGTACCTATAGCAGGTTCACCCACATTTCGCCATTCAGCAGTTTAGTCTCCTAAATAATACATACTAAGTTTGTAACTAATCAGTGTAGTGTGTCCAGAAGCTTTCTAAATATCACCTCTCTGAATAAAAAAGATGTCAAAATTCAGACGACTGCATTTAGACAAGTGGAGACCCTTTACTGCAAAACAAAGTGACTTTATAGATATCAATATTGTTAGGACAGAAGTGAAATCACAATTAAACAAATAATTATTTAACCTAAAAACTAATCACATGAACTTTATTATAATTATTATTAACAAAATTACAATCAGAGGAACAAGATCATCACCAATCAAATTAAGAAAATAAACCAGAGAATAATGAGATACAAAGATACCAGTGTGGCTACCATGAATTTCATTTTACCATCTCGATCAAACGCATCGAGCGCGTTTGGCGCTCCGATTGGCAGCCGGCCGGCCTTCACCGGTGAAGGGCCAATCGGAACGCCGAACGCGCTCGATGCGTTTAATCGAGAAGGTTAAATTAAACTCATGGTAGCCACACTGATTTAGCAGATTACACCGAACGACTGACGGGTAGCGCTTCCACAGACTACATAGAGATATGAGCGCTTCCGCGCGCTACGCAGTCCAAAAAGAAAAGAGGTTTGACCCGCCGCCGCCGCCTACAAAGGTTTTATAGTGATTGCGGCCCCTCCGTCCCTGGGTCGGGTAGTGGTATCTAAAAATATTATCAATGTACGCTGGTGATGGGCAAAACCGTTTGATGGTGGCAAAATTGCCTGAATCAAGTTTTGTTTTAATTCTTTGTTTTTGGTAGACCTACTGTAGGTTGACGAGGTTGACGAACTTCTTCCTCTTCTATAAATGTAGAGCCCTAATACTCGTAGTTCGAGCCAAAGTCGCTCTTCTTGACCAGTTTTCCTAGTTTACGGTTGCTGTTTTTGTTCTAAAGAAACATTTTCAGACTGACTTTGGATCTTCATTGTTTTTTAACCGCCGACGCAAATAGAGGGTTGATATAGGTTTGACCGCTATGTGTGTGGCTGTCTGTGACAACGTAGCTCTTAAACCGATTCAGCCGCCGTTTCAAGGTCTTCACGTCTTTTGTGTTAGCTGCTGTAGGGATCTTAGACGCATAATGGGTATTTGCTGTACTTTCGAACGTACGTGTGACCTACAATTTGTAACACTCATGTATGCTACAAACTATGCAAGATTATGGGATTCTTGGTCTGATGCTGCAGTTGCTGTTGGATATCCTGACAGATATCAAACACCCACACCCTTGAAAAAAGAATAGCAACTTTGACATTTTTCTTTTTTTGGGTTACTGTTTAAAAAAAAAATTAGTATTAAATAGTTATACCTACACCCACTACATAATTTATTGTATTACAGAGTCAACAATGGGTTACCAAGTAGGTGCCCAAAAGGAGACAAAACATCCTTTGGTGGAAGTATTTGATGACGGGATAAGCAAGGCATCAGACCGACTTTGCAAGCCATGGTTACATAGCGACCTGATATATCAAAACTTACCTCTTTATTCAATTACGATGAAAAGAAACAAGTACGTAGTTGATTTTATGACTGAGGTAAGTAACAAACTATGTCTTGTAAAGGTAAGCGCAAATAACAGCCGCATCGGGCCGCAGCCGGCAGCGCATCGCATTTCTATACAAAATAGCCGCCTCACAGTGAACTGAGAATCTACTTTTATTATATTATATCATCTTCTTGCTCTTGTCCCATGTTACATTGGGTCGGCGCAACACGTTTCCTTTTTCGTAGGATGATTTGGTCATTCGAATTTTCGGAAATACCCTAGGGATATTGTGAAAACACGGATAAACAATGGTGAAAACATTTCTACTCCAAGTTACTTGTCTAATTATTCGTGTTTTCGCAATATCCCTAGGGTTTTTGCAAAAATTCTAATAATTAATAACAAACAAAGGTAAACTATGATACAATAACACTTTTCTCGCTCTAATCACTCCATATTCGGCACAGATTTATTCCTAGATGCCTTACTTTCTTTAAGGGACAATCATGTTGCAGTATCGCGGTTAGCTTTAGAAAAGTGTTAACGTCATGATTGTCCTTTTATCTGTTGCAAACATATGGGGGCCAACTCTGTGCTGTAAAAACCAATTAACTAAGGTACTGGCTTGAAACAGATTTGTACGATTGTTTACAAAATTGTGCCAAACAATGTCTGAGTACTATTCAGCACCATCCAGTGTTAGTTCATACACAGCAAATGGCTTTACGCGGTCCGATCAAATGTGCGTCAGCTTTAATTGCTCATTTTTTTTCCTAGGGCTATGAAGAACATAACCTAATTTGTTTTATTTATAAGATAAATTATTTGGGTAATATGATTTTAAATAATGAATACTATATGATTTTAGTTAATAGAAAACAAGCGTAAAGGAATGAAAGAAAACCACCTAAGTAAGTACCTATTAGTATATTATTATGCGTGTTATGTGCGTAACGTCTCCAGTCAATAGAGATAGAGGTTTGTCCAGTGGACCCTGTGGACCTGTCACGAACGCGCAGAGTAAACGGAACGTAAATTCGGACGATTTATAAATTGAAAATACTCGTTTCGCACTTAATATTTACTAACTTTTAAAACTTTATTCTTATCTATGGATAATATTTATTGTGCTTGTCGAGAATTTAATCAAGTATCCCTCGCTGAGACCAAAAACTCAACACAACAAAGACACTCAAGAAAAAACCGGTCAAGAGCGAGTGGGACTCGCGCACCGAGGGTTTTGTACCATCATATACCTATAAAAATCGTCAGATTATATCGTCAATTTGTTGATGTGTACTGAAAAAGTGTGTTATTTAGAGACATGGTTTTATTTATCCTGTAATTTTCACATAAACTTCGTAATTTTTACGTAAGAGATCGTGCTCGTGCGGTATCCCCTGATTACTCTGACAGCCATCGCCCTCTGCGGGTTTCGCAGTATTGCGATGCTGTCGGCCGTCAGGTCAAAAGCCCACACTGGGGCCCCGTTAGGGATCAGGCCCATGGATCCCTAGATCTCCAAGAACAGTCTGCTATAAAACTCCATGGGCCTGTTAAAGATTAAATTGGTATGAACTCGAGCACGATACGGCCAGCGCGTGTGCGTTTGCGTGTATGAGTGATGTCTCAACATTCCACAGATAACACACACTAATGAACTGTAGTCGCACTATACGCGACCGGCGAAATAACATTATAATATTTCTGTTGAATTTAGAATACGCGTCATATGACCTGTTCTTACCATTGCATTTGTAAAATTCGCTAATGATTAATATGTGCAAATAGCCTGATGAGTTAAGCAATGGATACACGATCAATGAGGTCTGAGTTCGAATCCTACATAAAATGTGTGGATGTTGACCATCTAATTTGTATTTTTTTAGATATTTGTGTTTATTTATAGTGTATTCATAGTTATTGTATTATTATTTAACTATTTATGTGATTTTTTTTTTGTCTTTTCGGTGCTGAAAGGTGGAAATAAAACAATCGTGCTGAATGATAACAAAAATATTTATTCGTTTTATTCATTTATAAAATTAACTAACTTTTATGAGAATTGTGACGTCACATTCCTACCTAGATAAAAGAAGTTCTCTTGTAACCGTTCTTAAAAGATTTTTTGTTAGTGGGTACCCACTTAGTCAATTCATAATAACATAACAAGGAAAGGATATTCTAATACTTAACACAAATATAATTATTGACTTTATGCATGTTTTTTATGTAACGTCACAATGAATGTTATATTGAGGTTATATAGCTTAAGTGTTCATTTTCTTGACGAAAAGAAGACTGAAACTACACCTCAATTTAAGATCATTAAATAATTACGGATATGTTAATATTTCTAAATATTTAGTTACACCGTCTAATAATTAAAACCAAACATCTAATCTGCGTTTGCAATTCATTTGCAAAACCTGTAAGCAAACACGACTTTTAGGAAAAACAACTGTAATGCCTACACATAAGGTTCAGTTTGCGCTACAACTTCAAATTTTTTATAACTTTTTCTACGGTACTAGTCGGTCTAAAATGAACTTTATTTACACTTTTAGAAAGTTGATGTTTGCCTAATATTTTAAAGTTAATATAAAGCAGTGTTCCAGTTGAAGTGTAAATATTATTCTCGTGCGAAACTTAAACTTTCTTGATAATGCCTTTCTGGTAAAAACGGCTTTTAGCTGGTCTCCGGTGGTGCAAGCCTTCGGCGTGCCACGGCTTCGGTTCTTATTAACGTATTTAATTATTCAGAAAAATATCTTGTTGGTATGAAGCCGTATTTATAATATAACGTCGCTGCTCTTCGATAATAAGACTCACAGTATTTCTTTAGAACAAAGAATAGGTAACATTGTATATATTACACATAATAATTATTTAAGCGAATTAAATTTCATAATGAATTTAAAACTTTATTTAATAATATAATCTTCTGAATAAAAGGATTAACAATACCTTTGATTTAGATTTATGTTTAGTAAAATATGAAATATTTAAATGATAATTGATAATAACACTCACACTTAGTCCGGATTCATTAGATATTTGTGTAAATATCCACTTTTAGGCAGCGCAAAAATATTTGATCTCGCTTCAATATTTACGTTTGACTCTATTTTAAAAATAATAACCACAACACTAGTAACACAACACTAATAGATTTAAATACTCGTCACCAACAATAACCACGAACCAACAAAATTCTTTTAAGATGTGAATACTCGTAACGAACAGGATCTGTATACCTCACAGAAATCGAAATAATTAGTAGGTAGATCACAAAAAACGAAGTAAAGTTTTTTATGGGCTACCTATTAAACTTTATTATTTATGTGAACAAGACGAATGAAACAAAAAACGAATGATTGTTATTTTTATTTTATTTTATTTTATTTTATATCTTAAGAAAACTTACAGCTAGGATACAGATAGTTGACAGATAGTGAAAGAAGGCCAATTAAAAGTTTTCACTGACAATATTGGGGTAGCACAAGAGACAGCAGACAGGCAAGCGAAGCGAAGGTAAGAATAAGTATAAAGCACACGGAGAGATTAAGAAAAGACTAAACAGGTTTTAGTGATCTTCAAAGAAGTTTTTACACATAATTTTTTTAAGTTTCGGAACACTGGTGGAGAATAAATCAAGATCATCACTGTGACACATCGAGTTGTAAGCCCTGCTAGCTCTTATCATGTAAGAGTTTTGTCGATATATGCACCGGACAGAGGGAACATACAGAGGTTGATGATTCCTTAAAGTGAAGGATGGAACACGCAGCCTAATTTTGCTCATCAATTCAGAACAGTCGGTTGAACCATTAG
The DNA here is from genome assembly GCA_948150665.1 of Conistra vaccinii. Taxonomy (NCBI): domain Eukaryota; kingdom Metazoa; phylum Arthropoda; class Insecta; order Lepidoptera; family Noctuidae; genus Conistra; species Conistra vaccinii. The sequence goes on from OX411321.1 coordinate 1,662,765, forward strand.
CCAAATTGAACAAGAATACCATGTCGGCAATTTTTCTCCGCTCAATTAGTGGAAGAATGTGAAACTTCCTGCAGCGGCTGTAATAATTAGGCAAATATGTTTTGGATCTAAACTGAATGTACCTTAAGAACTTCTTTTGAATGTTTTCGATGCGATTGACGTAAGTATTATAAATAGGATTCCATACTGGTGAGCAGTATTCGAGATGACTGCGCACAAAAGTACAATAAAGAATTTTGAGTGTTTTGATATTCTTAAAATCGGCTGATATCCTTAAGATGAAACCTAGTGCCTTAGAAGCTTTTTTAATAATGTTATCGATGTGTGTGTCAAAAAGGAGTTTCGAGTCAAAAGTGACGCCTAAGTCTCTAATCGTGTTAACTCTGGCTATTGAAGTGTTGGCTAGTTTGTAATCGTACAGAATAGGTTTAGGTTTACGAGTGAAGGTACATGTATAACATTTCGATACATTTAGATCCAAGCGGTTGGCCGTACAATACTCTTGGAATCTGTCCAGATCCTGTTGGAGACGTTCAGCATCTTCATAATTTCTGATTTCACTAAGAATCTTCATGTCGTCCGCAAACAAAAGAACTTTTGAGTTAGAGAAACATAAAGAGACGTCATTGATGAAGATGTTGAATAACAGGGGTCCCAATAGCGATCCCTGTGGAATTCCTGAGGGGATAATCATAGTTCTCGATGTGTATCCGTTAAGAACAACAGTTTGACATCTGTTGGCCACATAAGATGAGAACCACCTGAAGAGATTTCCACTGATACCTATAGCCAATAGCTTGCGCAGAAGTATAGCATGATCCAAGCGATCAAAACACTTGCTGTAATCCGTGTAGATTACATCTACTTGAGTGCGATGAGACATACATTCAGTCAAGTAGTCACCACAAAGAATGAGATTGGTGGTTGTCGACCGACCTCGCAGGAAACCATGTTGGCGGTCACTGATGCTTAGTTTGAGACAAGCATAAAGCTGCTTGTATATTACTTTTTCCAGGACTTTAGCGAAAATGCATAGTTTGGATATGGGCCTGTAGTTTTCTACGAGGTCTCTAGGCCCTTTCTTGTGGATCGGGGTGATTAACGCCGACTTCCAGATTGTAGGTACCTCACCTAAATTTAGAGACCGCCTGAACAGAAATGAAAGAGGAGGAGTTAGAGTTTTGGCACAGTTGAGTATAAAAACGGGGGGAATATTGTCTGGTCCTGCAGATTTAGATAAGTCAACTCCTTTAAGTAGGTTGAATACTTCCAATTCGTTAACCTCGATTGAATGTATGTCGGAAACAATGTCGCTCAAATGCATGTTTGAGCCCTGCGCATGGTCATTCGAAAGATTGACGTCACCGTTGCTACTACTAGCAGAACTGAGAAAATTAGAATAGAAATAGTCACCAAACATATTGCAGATATCCTCTCCTATATTTGAAGTGCTATTTCTATATTTAAGTAAGGAAGGATAAGTATTAGTTTGACTTTTTGATTTTACGTACGACCAAAACGCTTTAGGGGTCTTAAAAATGTCTTCTTCAATTTTTGAAATATAGCAGCTAAACATTTCACTTTCAACTTCCTTGGCACGCTGTCGGAGCAAAACAAAAGACTCATGATCAGACAGGTTTCCGTATTTCTTAAATTTTGCGTGGTACTTTGCTTTTTCTTTTAGAATTTTAATCAGAGGCTGTTTGAACCAGAGAGGGTATCTGCTGCTTGGAACAACCGTCTTAATAGGTACAAATGAATCACGTACTTCATTGAGAGTACCATAGAAAAATGATACGGCATCTTCGAGTGTCCTAGCGCTCAGTTCCTTTGGCCAGTCGATCTGACTCAGTCGGTGATTAATGGCCGTGTAGTCGGCCGATCGATATAAAAATCTAATACGAGGACGCGCAGGAAGAGTATGAAGTTCCACGAAATCAACAGACACACAGAGAGCCCTATGATGAGGGTCTTCCGGCACCAGAGGATCGGCGCAACTTGTTACTGAAACCTCGCTATTAGATAATACTAGATCTAGTATTTTATTGTTGACATTTACGTGAGAATTGTATTGCGAGAAATTGCAGACTGTAAAATTATCAAACAAATTGACCTGAACATGACCTTGGATATTACTAGGGCAAACAGACTGACCATCATCATCTGGTTCCCAGTTTATATTAGGAAGGTTAAAATCTCCAAGAACCAAAAACTTATCAGCGGGATGTTTCTGAACAATATCTGTTAGATTATCAGAAAAATTAGTTAACTGACCTGCTTGGGAGTGGCCAAGATTTTGATTGCAGATGTACACTACGCAAATATGCATTTTATACGATACTCGCGGTCTCTTCCTGTGTAGGGTGAGAGTAACCCACAAGTCCTCGGCAGACGAGAACCATTCACTGCGAAGATCACTGATAAGTTCACGTCGCACTGCAATAAGCACACCACCCCCCAAAGTTTGTTTAGTGCTAGAATAATTTCTATCGCGCCTCAACACTATGTAACGGTCATCAAACAATTCACTGTCTTTAATACCCTCAATAAGCCAAGTCTCAGTTAAGCAAATTATATCGTAGGAATTAACACACACATTACGATAGAATATTAACGTTTTTGTACGCAATCCCCGAACATTTTGGTAAAACACACTAATAGGTGACATCGCGAGCAGAAAGATTACTAATTAGTGCTTCGATAGAAATAGTAAAATGAGGTACATTCAGTTTAAAGCATAAAGTTAAATTGTGATACATTAAGAAATTGAGCGAGATCAAGCTGATTACAACCTTGTTTCCATGCAAATAGGATTCAATAGAGAAATAGCTATGGTCAACACCGAGCGATAAGAGAACAAAAGGGAAGCGGTAAAGGAATGCGTATAAAAAATTGGCACCAGTGTTTCTTAAACTATTAGCGTAGTGCGTGCAAATATACAAGTACGACAAATTATAAAATTGACACAACATTTTTAATTCATAAACTTTTTTAGGTCCTGTTCCGTTTTTATGTGATGTGTTGGAGAAGTAGTATTTTTCTTCGTGAGTATTTTGCAACCCACTACCCAAGTGTATAAAAAACCTCGTTCTTTAGCAAGTTTTTTCGTTTTGTTCAACAGCATTTTGTTCTCAAAAGTTAGATGATCGTTGACGTAGATGACACTGTCGGACTGCAGGCCCAACTTGCTTGCAGTTATAGATGCTTTAAGTTTTTTAGCAGCGGCTACGAAATCATTTTTGAGGTATCTATTATGAACTGAGCAAATAATGTTTTTATTATGTTCGTTGTTTCGCATCGGTACTCTCGCAATGAAGTTTATCTGGTCTTTAGGGATACTGCATCCAATGATATCTCCTATCTTGCCAATGATTGCGAACAGATTTTCTGAGTTGGTTGATGGAACACCCTTAATTTCTAAGTTGTTCATTCTTGATCTTTGCTCTGTTTCGCGATGCAGATCTTCCATTTTGGAGCATCGATCATGTAACGCCGCGATCTCCTCCTTTGTTTTCTTGAGACAGTCTATTTCACTCTCCAACCCCGACACTTTGCTAGCTAATGTCTCCACCGAATGGTCCAGAAACTCGACATCTGTTCTAAGACTGGAATACTCCGACCTGATCGACTTAAGCTCCGCCAGTTCTGATTGGATAGCTTTCACGTTCTCCATTAAAGCAGGTAAGTGGTCCATCTGGGCTGAGAGGGCCTTCAGCTCTGACATAATAGAATCCATGTCAGCTGTTACGGGCGTAGCTGCAGCTGCAGTTGTGGGGCGAGGGCTGGATGCTGCCGAGGATTTGCAATTACTGCACTTCCACGTGTTCTTCCGATCACCCAATTTCCTCCATCCTCCTTCAGTTATACCAGCGCAAGGAAAGTCAAACTGTCCCAGGCATCCAACGCATTTAGCGCCATCCCTACTCTCAACTTGGCAACGCTTGCATTTAAACATTTTGTGAAGGTGTTGAAAACTTTGAGAATCGTAGTCTGGTAAATAGTCGTACACCGAGTAACGAAGCGTATGCGTGCGGCCGATTTACTGTCTACCGTCAGACTGTGAATTATCGATCTACTACTAAATATTAAAAACTAAACTAAATATTAAAAAGAAACAGTGAACTGTAAATAGTAATTATTAAAAAAAAAACAAAAAATAAGCGCAGGTGAGATTCGAACCGTCGTCGGCTCGCTGAAAACACACTTATTAAAGCACGTTAACCATTGAACTAGCATGTCATACATTTTGCTGGTTGAAATTATGAAGTATGAGTTGTAAACCAAGTGAGTGTGTGTGCGTGTATAGTAGTGGAACAACTTATAGAAGAAGGTCGTAAGTCAAACCGAACCGTCAGTCTATTACTTTGAGAAATGGCCTATCGACTTATGACCGCTACTGTACAACCGCCTACAGGTGCTCGGGTCCCCCAAACCAACAGTACACCTGCCTTAAAGCTGGAGTTCTGCTGGATTGTGATTCATCTAAAAGCTCCGTCACAACTTTTAAGAAGCAAAAACTAATAAGAGCTTTTATATCTTATTAGTTTTTAATTCTTAAACGTTGTGACGATTAAAATAAAATCTAAAAAAGCCCCTGGCTACCATTTCATAACTGGTATGGTTCTGCAAGAACTTCCAGATTCTGGCCTAAACTACCTGCTGTATATTTACAATGCCATGTCAAGACTTTGCATTTTTTTCTCATCAATGGAAAACAGCTAAAGTCCTAATGGTTCCTAACCTGGGAAAACTTGTTGATGACCCAAAGTCATACCAGCCTACAAGTCTACTTCCAATAGCTTCAAAAATTTATGAATTTACCTGCTATTATGTTTACTACCTAAAATTAAAGAAAAAAAATTAATACACTTTTATTTATCACACTTCACTCGTTAATAAAATTCACAATACATTAAATTGGTGATAAGAAATATCGTGCTGCCGCATTCCTTGACATTTCAATACTCAATACCCAATACTCATTTCATCTTTATTGCATTCCACAATGTATGTGCTTAGGTGGTAAACATTTTGGGCACGCCACAATTACGGCGATAAGTCCCCTCTTTGAGGAGTGGCTTGAGAGGCGCCACGGCGTCCTCACCTTCCGCCTGACGCAGGTCCTCACCGGACACGGTTGTTTCGGGAGGTACCTGTTTCGCATAAGGCGGGAGGAAACGCCCGGGTGTCACCATTGTGTGGATCGTCCGGAGGACACGGTGGAGCATACGGTGGAGGTTTGCCCGGCTTGGGTGGACCACCGCCGTGTCCTCGTGGAGGCGATCGGCGGCAGTGACCTCTCGCGTCCGGCCCTGGTCCAGGCCATGGTGCGGAGCGAGAGGGCATGGCAAGCCGTCACCTCCTTCTGCGAAGCAGTAATGCTCGCTAAGGAGGAGGCGGAGCGCGCGAGGGAGTGGCAGAGGCCGCGCCCTACCAGCCCTAGCCGCCGCCGCCGTAGGAGACTTCCCGGGCGTCGGGAATTGATAGCCGATTTCCGGCCACCGTAGGCGCGGGCCTGCGGACGGAGAGCAGAGGGCAGCTCGCCGTCCGATAAGGACCAGGCCCGGGTCGACGGCGCGTCGTGTTCCACGCGCGCCTCAAAGAGATGTCAGCAAAACTGACGGGGTCCGTTAGGGCCGATGCCTGCCGGGGTTGCGGGTAGTCCCAAGGGGAAACCGTGGCCCCTGGCATGGCAAGGGAAGGAACACGGGTGGGTTTTAGTCAGTAAAAGTCTGACACGCCCTTCCGCTCCGCCCAGAGCGGGAGAAGTCATTGGATGATTTCCCACCCAAAAAAAAAAAAAAAAAGGTGGTAAACATTTGCTTGAGGAACAATCGTGGACCCTGTCGGGCACAGCAAAAGAAATATTAGAATAGGTAGAGATGAGGACTTATCGTATAACTTATAATCTAACTTAATCTAAAAAAAACATTTTTTGTAGTCATCTCTCAAGCGTTTGATAGAGTTGGGTATGAAGGTCTCCTTTACAAAATAAAAAACAGCTTCCCAAGCAACATCTCCCTAATTTCGATGTCGTACTTAAGGTACAGGTATTTCTTTGTGCAGAGCGGTGAAGCTTTATCAAAACTATGCCCTATTACTGCTGGGGTTCCTCAGGGCAGTGCACTTGGACCGATTTTATATGTATTTGATTCATATTGCTGTACTCCTAATATTAAATTTAGCGACTACAGGAACCTTTGCTGATGACACAGCCGTGCTGGTGTCCCATACTGATTATAAAGTAGCATCAGCTATGCTACAGATCTGTGTGGACGACATTGCCCTCTGGCTGAAAAAGTGAAGGATAAAAGCCAACGAGACCAAATCGATAAATGAGACTTTTACTAGGAGGAAGGATACCCGTCCATCAGTGCATTTAAATTGGATACAAGTACCTCAAGCTGAACATGTCAACCTTGGTTTATAATATCTCGACAAACGTCTTACTCGCAAAAACACATTGTTACAAAAAGGAAGCAATTTGGACTGACACTAAGAAAGTTCTACTGGGTGATAGGTGAAATTCACAATTAAACCTGCAAAATAAAACCCTCTTATACAAAGCTATAATCAAGCCTATATGGACACAGCATCGCACTCTACCATAGATCTCATACAGCGATTGCAGAACAAGCTTCTAAGAACAATCACAAATGCCCAAATAAAACTCTTCGCCATGATCTGATAATACCAACAGTCAAAGAGGAAATAAAAAGTTATATCAAGTCGTATAAAGAAAAAATAACTCGCCACTATACCTACACTATAAACTATCTTAGCAAACCAACTAATTGATAGGAAACGAATACGCAGGCTAAATTACAAAATTCTGCAAAACTTAATCGGACAAACTTAGCTTGTTACTTATAAATACTAGGATGTGTTAAAGGACGTATACCAAGCAACACTTCATAGGAATTACTGATGTCCTAATAAAAATAGTGACAGATTGTAAGGAAACAAAGACAAAAAAAAAACAACGGGTTGCGCTCTGGGAGTGCCGGCAGAAATGAAAACCTGAACATTAACGTTGTGCATTTTGAATATTTTGGAATGGTTAGGGAATAATTTCGCACAAATTGCTTTATTTATCAGTATAAAGTTATAATAAAGTTATAATTTATGGGGTTAAATATAATATTCATTAGTAGTGGTAGTATATTTATTTATTTTCAGAATATAACCTAACAAAAATAATAAAAAATACCATCAATATGGGTAAAATTTCTTACCTCGCAAACTTTACGTAATTTCAAAGACTATTTGTTTTGATATTTACTTTGTCGGTTGCTAGGCAACGGATCTTACGGCACGTTCTGAAGCGAGTTTACAATTTTTTACCCATCCCAAAAAAAGTGCACAACGCCGAAGAAGTTTTCACTTCTAAAATGCTGTAGGTTGGTTCTATTTTCGATGCAAAAATCGTTCGAATATATTATGTACGTTACGTTTACGTCGCGCATCGTGCTAGGACCCGGTATAATAATACAGTACTCTTTGTGCTAGGGCCTCTAGTCACCAAGACTTATGTCAAGTACGGTAAAGTAACCATGCCAACATAAAGTATAGATCATGTCAACAATTTGTCGTTGTTACATTTGAATTTAAATGAGACTGGCGGCACTAAAAACCTGATATATTTTATGATTTTTGTTGAATTGAATTCATAGGTGACTTTTTATATTTTTCTCTCGAGAATTATTAAAACAGGTATTCAATTACACCAATCTGCCTTTTTCCAACTTTGTTGGGGTCGGCTTTCAGTCTTACCAGATGCACCTGAATACCAATATTTTACATGGAGCGATTGCCTATCTGACCATCACAACCCTATAATATTATTAATTTAAAAAGAGACAGTTAATTTGCATTTTATAATTATTTGCTTCAGTGGCAACGTTTGTCTAACGAACAAAACTTTGCAAATCTAAAGTAAAATTATAAAAATCTCAACAGGTTCACTTATAATATAATATTTAAATCTTATTGTTTGTGTTGAATGATGCGTCATCTAAGTTGTTTTTTGACATTGACGACTACTTTACTTCTTAAGACATACTTACAAATCTGTATTAATTTCAGATTCTTCAAACGATAGCTCGAAGACAATGCTAGAGAGTCTTATAAGGTTGTCAGAACAGGACGAAGGGATCACGAATGATGAAATTAGGGAAGAGTTATTGGTTATGATCGTGGCTGCTAACGAAACTTCGGCAAGCGCAAGTTCATTCACATCCCTCATGCTTGCCAGACATCCTAGAGTACAGGAGAAAGTTTACGAAGAGTAAGTCACATTGAAATTGTTCCACTGTAGGGCAAAGGCCTCCCTTTTCTCCTTCTATTGATGAACTATTTCTGTATGTGATCAATACTATAAAGATGAGTTCGCCGAGTTCGCGATGTCAAAAAATCATAAATAAATAGTTACATCCCCATGCCTAAGGATATAACGGTTATTTTCTCCGTTCCGGAGATATAAGCATTAACTCCATACATTTTTTTGCAAAAAAAATTAAGTTTCCTATTAAATATTATGATACGGAGCGTATAAAAAAGACGTTGTTTCTATATTTTATCAATCCCTCAGACGAACAACAACATAAACTACACAAACATTTGGTTGTATAACAGTAATTCAAAATGATATGCTATATATATGGAATTTGCCAGAAAAATTTTTAAACTAATTCTACGAATAACATCTAATAATAGTTTATAGAGATCATCTAAGTACATCACCTACCCCAAGGAATATAGATTGTGAATATCTTAAAATAATATTGAAACAAATTGATACAAATCTGATAGAATGGAATAGTAGGATTTCCGAAAGCATAAATTCAAGTTACGAAGACGAAGTTATTGATGTCAGCGATGTGTGTGAGCGATTACGTTCTAATTCGGAAAGCAGCCTCTGAATAAGAAGGCTGCACCCTGCACGCGCGGCGCCGCGGCGCCCTAGGCCCGCGCGTCTGTGTCTATGCGCCTTCCCCGTCAAGAAGTGACATTTGACACTTAACATTTTATTTTGTGAAGTTTTTATAAATTAATTATTGTATAAGTGTACCTTTTAGTTTTTAGTATGTATATTATATTTTCAACTTAGGTTAGTGTTTTTTACATTTATGATACATGCCGGCTGTAGCGACGCCGGAAATAGCGCTCGTCAACCCGTCACATCGCTCGATGTCCAGGTAAGATGTCCCCATTGCTCCCAGCCGCGCTTCTTTAAAGGCGAACGGGGGCTACGGATACACTATGGCAAGGTCCACAAACCACATAGTGTACCTCTATGCCCCCCAGCTACATCACCTACATCAACACCTCTAGAGAAAACCTTGTGGAAAGCGCTTGCAAAATTTAAAAATTCTACCCCAGTGTTAAAAAGAGTTCCCCGGGGCGCGAGACGGTCTGTCGCACTGAATTTGGCGCAATGTCTCCGTCTTGCGACCCAGGAGAACTCACAAAGTGCCTGGGAGCAATTACTCACCTTCCCTTATAGGATTCTACATGTCCAAAAAAATTCGGCGACCAAAAAATCTTTAACGAACCAAATTAAAGACAATTGCAACAATTTGACCAATATTTTAGATCCTAAATTACCTGTTTTCAATAACCCTCTACGAAGAGGCTTATGTTCATATGTAGAATCCAAACTAAGTGAAGGTGACATCAGGGGAGCGGCCAGGCTTTTGTTCAGTAGCGATGTGGTGGCACCCTACTCTCCAGAAACTATTTCAGCTCTGGAGAGTAAACATCCAGCGCCTGCCGATGGTCTCACCTTCCCCGACCCCCCCCTCTCTCCTGGTCCGGATTCAACACCCCTTACCGTTACTGCCCCACAGCTGATTGCTGCCGTGAGCTCCTTCCGAAGTGGCTCCGCCGGCGGCCTCGACGGCCTGACTCCTCAGCATTTAAAAGATTTATTGAGTCCAGGCGCCGGGGAAGCTGGTGAGTCGCTTTTGAAGGAGCTTGCGGCTCTAATTAACCTGATGCTCAACGGCGGTGTGAATGATGCCATCGTCGATGTCTTGTACGGGGCAAATCTATGTGCCCTGCGCAAGAAAGACGGCGGCATCCGTCCCATTGCCGTTGGGTGTACCTACAGGCGTACGGCAGCTAAAATATGCTGCAGACTATACGGCGAAACTTTAAAAAATAAATTCCAGCCCCTACAGCTTGGCTTCGGATCCAAAGGGGGCTGCGAGGCTGCCGTACATGCCCTTTCCAGTTTTTTAAACTCCGGTAAAGGTGAGGTCATCCTCAAGGTTGACGTCAAGAACGCCTTCAACTCCGTTAACAGGGACACTCTGTTGGCCGAAGTAAAAAAGGAGTTACCGGAAATTTATGGTTTTTTGTGGCAATGCTATAGGCACCCTTCCAAATTATTATTTAAAGACAACGTTTTAGAATCTGCAGTCGGATGCCAACAAGGTGATCCCCTCGGGCCAGTCATTTTCAGTTTAGCTATCCACCCCATAATACAACAACTAAATTCAAAATTTAATGTGTGGTATTTAGATGATGGGACTCTAGGAGGTGACGTAGACACTGTCCTAAAAGATTTCCAATTCCTAAAGCAACAGTTTCAATTCATCGGCCTTGACCTCAACTACTCAAAATGTGAAATTTACCCCTGTGACAATACCGACAGACAATCGACTTTCCAGAAATTCAATACAATAGCCCCAGATATCAAAGTTTTAGAAAAAAGTTCACTGCACCTCCTAGGTTCCCCAATTTTAGAAGACAGTTTTTCACCTTTCATTGATGGAAAAATTAAACATTTCAATGACATTTCGGATAGACTTTCTAAAATTAACTTGCATTCCGCATTCACCCTTATCAGATACTGCTGTTTCGGTCCAAATTTTATGTCTTTTCTCCGTGCTTCCCCCTTGTGGAAGAAGCCACACCTTTTGGACAAAATCGATCAAATCATCCGAAGCAGTCTAACATCAATCATAAATGTGGCATTGGACGACCGCGCGTGGCTGCAAGCCACACTACCCATACGTTTTGGTGGGCTCGGCGTCCGCAAAATTTCCAGTGTAAGCTTACCGGCGTTCCTGTCCTCGGTCCACAGCACAGAAAAGTTAACCACAAGAATCTTAACCGCTTGTCAGGTTGACTCTGAAGTGCCGTGCTTGACTGATGCGATGAACGCCTGGAAAATGGCTTGCCCGGACACGGAGCAGCCCGAGAACCTGTCTTCCCAGAGACAGTGGGATGAGCCGCTCTGCAGGTTGGTACGGAACAATCTCATTAATACGTCCACCAACACTGCGGAGCGCGCCCGCCTATTGGCTGTGGGAGAATGGGAGTCGGGCCTCTGGCTTCAGGCGCTACCGTCACCCAACATAGGCACTATGCTGGGTGACACCACTTTCCGGCTCGCTACAAGTCTGCGTTTGGGCGCTCCTTGCGGGGCTCCGCATCGCTGTCAGTGCGGTGAAGCAGTCGACCGCCTCGGACACCACGGCCTTTCCTGCGGCAGGAGCGCTGGTCGTTTGGCACGGCACGCAAGCATTAATGACATTATCCGTCGGGCTCTTGTCACCGCCGGGGTGCCAGCTGTTTTAGAACCCAATGGCTTGGCACGCGACGATGGGAAGAGGCCAGACGGAATGACCATAATGCCTTGGAAGATGGGTAGGCCTTTGGTGTGGGATGCAACCTGTGTCGACACCCTCGCGCCATCCCATCTTCTCAGCACGGCGGGCTGTGCCGGGGCGGCTGCTTCTGGTGCAGAAAACCTCAAGCGGCGGAAATATAGCAACCTCATTGGTAGCTATATTTTTGAGCCGTTTGGGGTTGAAACACTGGGGCCGTGGGGTCCGAGTGCTCATCGAGTATTCCGGGACATCGCCAAGCGGCTGGTCGACTCCTCACGTGACCCGAGGGCTGGCCTATTCTTCGGCCAAAGAATCAGCATTGCCATACAACGTGGCAATGCTGCCAGCCTTTTGGGCACTTTTCCTGTTGACAGCGATGCGGACGAATTTTTTGATGCCCTATGACCGTTTCCCCCCCCCCTTTTTATATACTTGTACATATTACTATTATTATTTTAATTCTGTTAGATTTTAAATCATGTAAATATCTATGGTCATAATAAATAAATTATTAGTTTCCTATTTGTCTTTCAGATTGTATCGTAATATAATAGTAATAGTAATAGTCCATTTATTTGTAAGAATATAGTTACAGAGATGTTACACAGTTCTAATGAAGTACATAATATTCTGCCGTTCCCGGCGTACAAATACATTGTCAGTGTTTTGGTTCGCTTATAATCATACATTGATAGATATTGAATTAGATAAATAGGGATAGCATTCAAATGGCAAATTAGTCAAATACTAGATATTATTATGTAAATGTCAAAAAGATTTAGTTAAGTCAAAGAGATATAGAAGCAAATAATATTATGATTATTCCTAATATTTATGTCAACTTATCATTCATAAAATCATTAGTTGAGTAGTAGCATTTACTTAAGAGATAATTGAATAATTTACATTTAAATGTCCTGAAGTTTAGAGTTTAAAAACAATCTGGTAGTTTATTATAAACGTATATAATTATGTATGCATAATATTGGCTATTAGAAGCCATTTCAAACAAAAAACCGACACTTTATTTAAGCCTAAATGTCTTCAAGAGCCTTTCGTTCCATATTGCGCCATCTCCTCGTGGGCCAGCCACTTTGCCATTTGTTGCTGTTTGGGATCCATTGTGTGGTTATTTTAGCTCATGGCTCCACCGTCAGTAATTTAAGTTTTGGAACGCAATATCGAGTTCCTTATGAGATCAGCGAGTTTAAGTCCTAGGATATTGGGTTCCATTGCTCGCTGACAAACACATTAGACATTTTTATGTAATTTTTAAGTGGTCGTGGTTTTCGAAGAACCAATTTATAACCAGATTAACCATTGAGCAGGTTGCAAGAAGTGTTCGGTGACTCAGACCGGCCGCCAACTTTTGATGACCTGCCTCGTCTCAAGTACTTGGACGCAGTGATCAAGGAGTCGATGCGGCTGTACCCACCTGTGCCTGCTATAATCAGGAAAGTTGAGCAGGATGTTTTATTACGTAAGTATTTGGTGGTTATTGAGACAGTGTTTGTTTTACGATTCCCTATTTTTCATGCTGGGGCCGCATCTGCGTTTATCATGACATAGCAATTAGTGCAAGGTTCGTAAGTTTTGCTCGTTAATAAGCTCTCGCGTTAATGCGGTGGTCAAATCTCTCAGATTAGAGGCAACCTCAATGCTCAGATTTATGCTGAGAGGATTATTTCAGACATGATCACCCCTTTGCGAAGCCGGTTGGGTGATTCGTTTCGAGTCGAAACGAATCACCCAAGCATTAGTCGAAACTTTCGACTAATGCTCGACAATGTACGTCCACACACGGCTAGAGTCGTAACACGCACTCTTGCCGATGCTCGCATCAAAGTTCTGCCGTGGCCTGCTCGATCCTTGTTCCTGCCAAATTTCATGATTCTAGGTCAACGGGAAGTAACCCCCCTACCCCTCCCCCTGTAGCCTTCCCCTGTCCCTGTAGCCTTTGGTTTATTTGCGAGTATCAAAATATGTCTCATAAATGGTCGTAGTTTTGAAGTGATAATTTTTTATGGGAGGGTAAACCGCTTCATAACATAACGTGTTACGGCGCCAGTCTGGCTTCTCTTTCTCTCACGCATACGGCAGCAGTCCCCCGCCGCGTTATCCCCCTTCCGTGGAGCGTCCCGAGACGCACACGTTTTTGAAGTGAAAACTTCTTTAGCGGCGATGTGCACTTTTTTTGGGATGGGTAATGTTAAACTCGCGTCAGGACACCGCGTCAGGACACGTAGCCTGATCGATAATTTGTAAGACGGAGGGAGAGTAGAATTTGTTGACAGCGCACTTTGTTTTATTTTTTTGGAATTGTTTTAATGGAGCTACAGCTTTCGTTCTTGTACTGACAGCAAGCCACATAAATTCCTGACATTTTCGTTAGATGGCGTTACTTATTTTTCACTTCTATCAGTAGTCTCCAAAGACTGCCTCGCATGATTTTTTTCCTAATTGTTATTTAGTAACTTTAGTAACAAGCCGCACGGGTCGATCCATCAGGTTAAGCTACGCTTGCCGGGGTTGGTCGGTGGATGGGTGACCATCTTTACATACCGAGACTCCTCCGTGCCTCGGAAAGCACGTTAAGCCGTTGGTCCCGGCTGTCATTTGTGGATCTTTGACAGTCGTTACGAGTCGTCAGAAGCCCGAAAGTCTGACACCAGTCTTACCAAGGGGTATCGTATTACCCAGTTACTGGGTTGTGGAGGTCAGATAGGCAGTCGCTCCATGTAAAATACTGGTATTCAGCTACATCCGGTTAGACTGGAAGCCGACCCCAAGATAGTTGGGAAAAAGGCTAGGAAGATTGATTGATTGTTATTTAGTAACTTCAAATTTGTGTTAATTAACTAATAATATGATTTGCATGCCCATGTGAAGGTAAAACATGGAGGACTATTAAAATAAAATATCTATTTACTAATTACCCAATACCTATGTTTGTAAAATCACAAATGATTTGATTTATCTTCACAGCTTGTGGCATCAAACTCGTGCCCGGTACTGGAGTTCTGGTAAACATCTGGGCGTTACACCGCAACCCTCGGTACTGGGGAGACGACGCGGAGCTGTTCCGACCTGAACGGTTCATCGACACGCCACTCACGCATCCCGCTGCCTTCATGCCGTTCAGTTATGGACCGAGAAACTGTGTTGGTAGGTTTTATAAGAAAGGTCAGTTAGGTTTTTGTAGAGCAAAAATAAACCGGCCAGGTGCATGTCGGTTCATGCACAAGGAAGGGGTCCATAGTTGAGATGAATATTCCCAGAACAAACTTAACTCTACAGTTGAAAAATGTTCTCGCATACATTCCAACTGTGAACGTAAGTTTGTACGCACAATATTGGGAGATTAAAGTTAAAGCGGCTCAGTAAATACTTTATCACGAATATAACCCCAAAATAATTTAAATAAAAAAATAAATAATTAAAAAAATTCAAAAACACAACTGCCCTGCCAAAAACGAACTAAAAAGTAAAAAACAAGCTGTATTAGTTAATCTGAAATCTAAATTGTTACTGCAGTCGGGGGACTGTTCCGTGGAACACTTTTTAATCTAAGAGGTCCCCCCCTAGCCTACCGGAACCTACCGGTACCTAGGTAGGAACTTTACTTTATGTAATTAATTTAATCACCACTGCTCTCAAAACGGTGTGAAGGAAAACATCGTGAGGAAACCGGCATGTACGAAAATCTAATATTCGAAGACATGTGACATCTACTAATCCGCACTAGTCTCCCGTAGTGCATTACTGCCCACTGCCTTTGTCAGAGAGTAGGCCTGTATCCTAGCAGCGGGGACGTTATAGGCTGATGATGCTTATGCTAAATGTTTTCTCACAGGTCACCAGTACGCTATGATATCAATGAAGACTGCGTTGGCAACAGTGCTGCGACGGTACAAGATCCTACCAGCTACTGCACCACACAACAACTCTGAATACCCACCAATACGTCTCCAGCATGATATCATTATGAAGGATGAAGAAGACTTCCCTATACGATTAGAACCTAGATGATGTTAGTTACTGTTTGTTCTCTGGAGTAATTAATTTCAAAACTGAGAGCTTAGTTATATTTTTATTTTTGGTTTTTGTGTACATCAAGTTACACTCTATACATAACTATAGCTACCATACAGTATAGAGCGTTAGAAAGAAAGTATCCTTGTCGTGATTGGTGGAATTTTCATCGTTCTTATAAATGGCCAATGGTTACGCGCTCTAACAGTGAAAACCAATTGACACAAACGTCATTATGAATAAACCCCACTTCCCTGCCTTTGCGCCGGTTCCGGTATTCCCGAATATTACCGAATTTCACCGAAGCGAACAAAACGAACGAAAAGCCGCTCGGAAAGTGTCGGAAGGAAGTTAGTCACAAAAACAAAGCGTTGCCGTGAATACGTGCGTATTTTGTTTTTTAGTGCGGAATCTCAGACCAATAAAGTGAGTGAATTTGTTAAAAATGGCGCCTCAGTTATCCCAAATCGAAAGGGAAAGGATTATTGCGCTGCGACAGAGTGGTTGCAGAGTAATAGACATTTGCAGACAAACTGGCATAACGGTAAGTAATTTTATTATGATATTATGAAGATAATATTGAACAAAGGGTTATTATATTTCTTGTTGTTCTTTCTTATAAGTATTGTGTTTCCAATATTAAATATTTCAACGCTTGCTCTGCTCCAAGTATTCCAAGTGCTACCTATATTATAAATAACTTTAAATTGAAAATTTAACAGTGCTCTACCTAACATAACAGAATTTGATGCAGTATTGGTTTCCTTAGATTCCATTAATTCATGAAACATTTTAACAAGATTTTGGTAAATATTTATTTACCTATTTAGAAAAGAATTAGTGTATCTTTATTACAAGAAGTATTTTCTTACAGAATTTTTAGTCGAATGTGTCTGTTAAAACATTTAAAACAACAACAACGTTAGCGTTGAACTTTTTTTAATTTTGAGATCCATGGGCGTAGCCAGGGCTTGGGGGTTCAAACCCCCCCTGAAAAGTTGTGATGTTACCATTCATAAAATGATCTTATTTAGGTATACATACTGCCGAATGCAGTGCTATTCTCTAAAAAAAACATAGTCGCTTAAAAAGCACAGCCTTGAGCACAGCGCTGCCACAGCGACGAATTACAGTTTTTCTTTAGTAGATTTTCAACTTAATAGTCTAGAACATAAAGTTGAAAATCTATTAAAGACAATCTGTTTCGCGTCATTGATACAGTTTAACATTTTATATTTTTAATTTCGTTTCAGAAAAGGACTGTTTATTTTTGGTTGCGACGATGGGAAGAGAGTGGCACCCTGGAAGCTCACCATCGTCAGCTCTACACGAGAGCAACTACCACGGCGGAAGACGCGGCCATAGTAGCTGCTCATTCTGCTGATCCATTTCTCAGCACGAGGGCGACATCCTCTACCTATAGTGTGAGTCCATGCCTTGTTTATTATCATTCACTTTACTCATAAAAAAGCATCTAGGTATTCTCTGTATCCATTCGTAGATCCATACAAGTATTTTTTTAACCAGTACGCAATTTATTTTTCTGTAGTTCTATACCTATCGCAATTTAAAGTGAGAGCCAAGTTCAATATTACTATTTCTTTTATGCTACAACATTGTTTGCTATTTAAAAGTTAAAACTTCTCAAACTTGATACACCATACCACTTATTTACCTCGTCTTATTTATCTTGTCATAAGTATATATATATACATACAGGGTATAAATTGGGAGATGGGTGCAAAGCTTGAAGGCTATTAGCTTATTATGTTCTATATGGGCTAAGGTATCACCCCCTTCAAGCTTTGCACCCATCTCCCAAACACCCTGTGTGTATATATATATAGTATATATAGAGTGTATATAGTATATATATATGTGTGTATAGTATATGTATATATATATATACATATATGTATACTTATATATTATAAGTATCATTATTTAAAAAAATGGCATGAAAATATATAACCGACTTTTTTTTTGTTTTAGATTTCGACGGATACCGTGCGGAGACGGCTAAAAGAAGCGGGGAAAAAATGTTGCCGTCCTGCAAGAAAAATTTTAATGTGCCTGCACCACAAGGAGGCGAGAGTAAGTTTTTGCCTCGAATACTATAATTTTGACTGGGTGAACAATATTGTTATATTTGTAGACGAAAAAAGTTTCCGATCCGACAAAGACGGGAAAAAAATATTATGGCGCAACCGCAACGAAAGGTATGTTGAGGTAAATACTTTGCCCAATCGAGCTAGTGGGAGAATTTCCCTAAATTTTTGGGGATGGATGAGCTCCATGGGGCCAGGTGAACTGGTCGAGGTTAGCGGGCGCATGAATGGGGAACAATATATTACGAGACGTAATGATCCCTACCGTGCGCCTGCACTATCCAGAGGGCATTATTTATTTGTGCCAGGACAACTGCCGTGTCCACACCTGCAACGTGGTGCAGGAGTGGCTCGCAACACGGGACGATGTTGTCTGTTTGCCATGGCCTGCAAAGAGCCCAGACTTAAACCCGATCGAGAACCTATGGGGTCTCATGGCTCTCGATTAGGATGCTTCAGAAATCCGCAACAATGAAAACTTGCGGCGAGAAGCTCATGCTACATGGGAGCATTTCAGAGGCAGGGACACATGCTGGAACATGGTGGTCGGCATGAAGGAATGACTAGATGCTGTTCTCGATGCGCAAGGTGGTCCGACCAAATATTAAAGTATATATGTATGTTTATTATTTTATATATAAAATACTTATTATATATATGAATCCTATTATTTTTAATTTTCAGTTACTCTTTTAAAACATAACTTTTGTTATTTTATAATATTATGGTGGATATTAAATGTTAAAAACTTACTTACACTTTTTAATAAACGTTAAATATATTAATAATATAATATTTATGTATAATTTTTGTAAATACGCAAACTCGCTCTGCTATGCTCCCATGTAGTCATTTTTTAACAACCAATAGGCCGATCTTGTTGCTGATTTCTGAGGTAGAGTTTGAGTTCTTTTAGGCCATGGCTGAAACTTATTACGCTAATAACACCTGAGCGAAGTCAACTGACAAAATATATGGTCCGAGATGAATAAAAACAACTAAGCACTTACTCTGGCTTACTATTGTTCCTGTCACTGTCGCGCATCAGGCAACTCTAATGCTAGATAGAGATAGGACATGGCTAAGCCGAAGTAAGTGCTTAGTAACGTTTATTTATTTAGACCCAGTTCAATGGCACAAGTAAATAATGCACTCCAGACATCTGAGTTCCCATAGGCACCTTTCCTATTAAATCTGTTCATCCAGGGCATGTTTTACACGCCAAGTTTCACAAATATTAAGTATCAGCTGTTAGGAACAACCATCTATTCTTAAGGTGGCATTCAGATCGACGCGACAGCGACATGCGATGCGACCGCGACCTGGCTCGCGCGACCCGGCTCGCGCGACCCGTCAAAATGTCACGTGTCACGTGACGCAGTCGCGCCGACACCGCGATTTCATTTGACGGTTCGCGGGACCCAAGTCGCGGTTGCGGTTGCGTCGATCCGAATGCCACCTTTACATACTTTTATATTTATATTTAATAGTAATAGTAGCCTGTAATTCAGGTATTTATAAAATTAATTAAAGACTTTATATTTCGGTTAAATATGTATTTAACTGAAGATACAACTTAAATCAGTTTTGACAGATTTGAGTATATTTCTAACCACCAATTCTCCCATTGCTCGATTTGGAAAAGTTGCCCATTATATCTTTCGTTGACGTTGTATCATTGTAAAGAAATTTATGAAAAAAAATGCTTCAATCTGCGCGGTATCTCGATCAAAGTTCGCCTAAGAGCTCTTACACATGAGCGGCAGGTTGCCGACGACGCATGTCGACGGCTGCAGTTATCTGTGCCGTGGGCAACATGCCACTCGTGTGTAAGAGCTTTAAGTCATTTCCCAATTCTCATGCTTTTATTTCTCCATATGAAAATTGAGCCCAGCGGTTTGAAAGCGTAACATTCACAATATGGATAAAATTTGATATGAAGAGAGCTTAAAGCCTGGGAATGAACAAAGGTTACTTTGACCCGTGACATCGATGATGTCATAATATTTTAAACCTGTAAATTGAAATTTCAAACATGTTTTCATGAATTTAAGTTTGGGTCGGAAATCTTTTCTCTCCTACGTGCTCAGAACCTTGAGTTACGTAGCACGCAGGGATTTTTGTAAGCACAAATAGTTTAAGATCTTATTTCGTCATTTTTAGCGTTCACATTTCGGCGCTGATGCATTTGTGAGCCTGACGTATCAAGGCACGGCAAAACTGATAGGATATCGCATGTCGCGATATGTCATAAGTTTGTGCGAACCTTCTACGAAATGCGTGTGTTTACTAATACAACATTCGCTTACCCAGTCAAGTTATAGTAATCTAGGTAAAAGCTTACTTTGCAACTGTATAATTACCTTGCTAATGAAACGTTAACTGGTTTTTTATTGTATACAACTTTTTTATACAGTGTGCCCCTAGATAAAGTGCACAAACGAAAATGGGTACAGCTGGACCATTAGTCATCGATAAAAAATTGGAAAAAAAAACCAAATGTTGAATTACATATTTAATAAAACTTGTGATAAAGATAGAAAGTCATTTTTTTTTTTTGTTAAAGAGTAAATGAGATGGGGTTTTAGAAAATTTAATCAAAAAAAATATTCGGAACTTTAAAAAAATTCTGTAAAAATCTAAATTAACCGAAAAAATCAGACAAAAATTTCAACATTTCTTCGATAAAACGTGTTTTTCACTCGATGACTGTTATTTAAGGGTTTTTTATTTTATTTATTTTCCATTTTTTTTTATCTGTGAATAATGGTCTAGTTTTACCAATTTTCGTTTGTGCACTTTATCTAAGGACATCCTGTATAGTTTAGTCTTATAAACTAAGCGTACTAGTTTAGTTTTTCACCGACTTCAAAAAAGGAGGAGGTTCTCAATTTATGTAACTGAGCTGATGATGGAAGCTTAAGGCTGCCTGTCCACTGAAGCGGAGAGGAGAGGAGCGGAGCGGAGATGTGCCAATATTAACCAATAGAATCTTGACTCCGCCCCTAAGTTTAGATTTGATTGGTTAATAATGGCACATCTCCGCTCCTCTCCTCTCCGCTCCGCTCCAGTGGACAGGCAGCCTAACAGTACGGAGTTACTCGAATAGGCATCGAGTAATTTTGTAAATTCTTTTTATGTTTGAAAGGGCGTTTGGTCATGTGATACTATGAATATCTACAACCAAAATTGTGATAAAATAAAAAATAAAAAATTGCAAAAAATAACTGACTTAAAAAAATAAACCACAAAATAACTCAATTACAACAACAACAAAAACAACAACGGTGTCGGTGGCAACAACCTATCAAAAATTCCAAAATAAGTCACCGACTTCAGTAATTAGGTTATTTTATGGGTTTTTGTGGTTTGTTTTTGAAGTAGGTTATTTTTTGCAAAAAAAGTTTTTATAAATATTAAATAGGTTATTATAGGTAAGCATTGTTTATATTTTTAAATAGGTCATATTTTAGTGTTTAATTTTAAGTTTTCATTCGTATTATTATTAATATTTAAAAAATAAAAGGATTATTACTTATTTCCGCATTTTTATTGCAAACTTAATCTGGCAATCTACTAAACGCCTGACGCAACCGCGTAAACTTGGTAAATGACACAACACACACACAGACAAGTAAAAACACCATTGCAAGCACACAATCTCTAGTTCTATGCATGGTCTCCTGAGTCCTGACACATCACATTTTAAGCGCAGCTACACACCAATTTAGAAATCCAAAAAAAAACCAGTCGTAACTTTGAACCATTAACTTCCTTATGGGATTTCATCACAAAATTTTACTTTAACCATAACTTAACGAACGTTAACTTTTCGAGCAACCGGGCCTAAAGATGAATCAATCATCAGCATGTAATCTGAGACTGACTTAAATGCAAAAAACGTAAAAGAAATCAAATTTCGCGGGCATGGTTGGCGCTTCCATTTTGAGGAAGTTTACTTTCAACGACCACCGAGCCGACAATAGCGAGCTGAGATTGCAAAATTACGTAAGTACTGAAAATACCTATTTGTAATTTACGAATTACGATCATTTGTAGAGATGGAATATCTACAATACAAAATTATTTCACTGATAAAAAAAACGAATTGAACCCTTAATACGTCAATAAAAAATCTATACTATATAATATAATATATAATAATAATATAAAGCTGAAGAGTTTGTTTGTTTGAACGCGCTAATCTCTGGATCTACTGGTCCGAATTTAAAAAATCTTTTTGTGTTGGATAGTCCAATCTATAGGAAGCCTATAGGTATTTTCAAGAAGTGAGAAATTAGAAAAGAATTGTATAATACCTACCTACTTAGGCTACTTACTCATTCAAGGTTATTTTAACGCAGAATGCCCATTTATCGTTATCTGTTTCATCATTCATTTTATTTGACTACTAGCTGCTCCTGCGCGGTTTCACCCGCTGCTCGGCTCCTATTGGTCGTAGCGTGATTTTACATAGCCTATGCTACTCAGGAATCATGTAGCTTTCTACTGGTGAAAGAATTTTTAAATCGGTCTAATAGTTTCGGAGCCTATTCAATTCAAACAAATAAACAGTAAAATCTTACCTCTTTATAATATTAGTATAGATAATAGCGTCGCAATTTAGATTTTGAATTTGGCGCTCTGCATTGCGTTCGCATCCCAATATGCGCGACCATAGGGACGCAAACAATTTCTTTCACACTGATTACTTCTTTTTACTTATTCTACACTAAGACGCATAACGCACACACGCTCACGCACGCCGACCTTGAGCGATGCATCACGGAACGGTTTAAGTAGTATTAACAAAAAGCTATTTATCTCTTTCGCACGATTCTCGCTGTTGTTACTCAAACGCGCTCAAGGTCAAAGTGGTGTAGCTTGATGTGCTGCCCACTGTACTTAAATAAATTATAATAATAGATAATAATACCAGCCTATTATTGTTCCACTTCAGATCAAAGGTCTCTTCATTAACAGAGAAGGCATGAGTATTGATCACCACGCCCCTGCTCAAGGCGGATGGGCGATTTCAAATGGGTGTGTAATGTTTGGTATAATAACAGCTAGTCTAATTTCATTTGACATAACTTTCATATAATATAATTTTCATATGCTATAAAAACATTTAAACTAATTTCATAATGATCTTAAGTTATATTTGATATAATTTTCATTTTCTCTATTTTCATTTAGTATAAGTAGTTAATTTCATATAATTTTCAAATTGTATAATGCTCTTTTTATATAATGTTCATTTGACCTAACTTTCATACCGATGCAGCCAAATTGCTACCCCGGGGGTAACAATGCGTCCTAACTTTCTAAAGTAACGCATCGTTCTTGAGAAAAGCAAATTATATTGTAACCTAACCTCAAAACATTAAAGTTTTGAAGTGGCTAATTTCGTACAAACCAATCCTAAACTATTTAAAAAACTAACAGATGTTTCAATCCACAATCGACGCGATAACAATTTATTACGAGTACCAAGATCGACCACGGCGCTGATGCGTTGATTGCGGGCCTCCTCGACAGTACAATGTACTATTTATGTATAAGTCCAGGTTTCCTCACGATGTTTTCCTTCACCGATGCCAGTGATGTCTAAGATAAACTAGTAGTAGATATAGTAGTAGTAAGATAAAGTCACATTGGTACACACGGCTACACATCAAGCTATATATTTCCAGTATAAGCTGACCTCACATTGTACGGAAATCATATAGAATTCGAGATCAGCATAAACTGGAAATATATAGCTTGATGTGTTGCTGTGTGTACTTGCCCAGATTCAATGCACGGCTTGCTAGTGTAACGGTTATCCGCCAGCTGTACATCTGTGAGCCCAGAAACCTTCAATCTACTCTCGCATCGTCAACAACAAACAACCAACGCCATCTAACGGTATTGAAAGCAACTAGTATAACAGCAGCCGCGAGGATCTATTGATGCGATCTAAATAGATTAGACAGATGTACTAGCGCCATCTATCAACTCATAGATACACTAAACTTTGTGGTCATTTTAAATGATAATAGTTTTTCCTTAATCCCTGAGCATTCTTTTATTATTTTGAAAATGTACTGTAAATCATACTCAATAATAAAATGTAGTTTATAAACTTATAGCTTTCATTCATTATGAAATGAATGCCAAGGAGCGTATGAACATAATTATGCTGTATACATTGGCTAGCAACGAGCGATTACTCGCCGGTATGTTTATGTACCAATCGTGAGTCTCTCAGCCATTGTCTGCCCGCTAAGAGAACACTGCAGAGCGAGTACTCAACTTTGTTAGCTCTTGTCGCGTCGCTGCGACAAACGAGTACTTGCCGGACGGCTTAACGTGCTTTCCGATCTCTCCGAGTCTCGTTATGTTAAGAAGGTCACCCATCCACAGACCAACCCCGGCAAGCGTAGCTAAACCTAATGGATCGAATCGTGCGTCTGTTATTACTTAACAAATGTATTATTAGTATAGATGGATTAACATTACAACGATTTGATGTAGATTTATGAAATAATGAATTTAATTTATTAACCTTTTTCATATATATCTATCTTATTATTTCACGTTTTACACGTAATATAATTATGATATTTGGTAGTTACGTAGTGTGAGCGTCACATCAATTAACCGTTGTTAATTTATAAAGATATACAGTTCATTAAGGGTTCAGTACAATAATGCTTACCGAACCCTTATGAAACAGCCAAGATGCTGTACTGCCTCGATCGTGTTCGCCGAAGGGTCCCGGACTTCTACGCCATCATGAGGTCGAGAGTCGCGTCTTTTTGGCAAAGTTTGAGACGCTCCAGTAACAGCATTTTGAGGGCTGTCTCGTGCAACCTAGCAAGCCCCATATTTGTGCACTGGATTTCTGTTCACCTAAACGAGAATTAAAAATGACGAAAGACTAACTTTGTTTTGAAAACAAATAATAATTTATTATGATAATTTTATTTAATGATAATTTTTAATGATGATTTTTAATGACAATTAGTAATGATAATTTTTGTTTGTTTGTGTTTTTTGTTTGATTATGTTTTTACTTATTTATTCCATTTTAATTTCAATCTATATTTCTATTTTTTGTATATGGGTATTTTGCCTGAATTAAAACACAATTTATTTATTTTATTTTATAATCAAAGGTATGTTCATGATGTCGATTACTTTAAGTATAAACAATAATATCATGGGATCTAGTTAGCTACCAGCTTTTGACCGCGACTGTGTTGGAATTGCATTTGTAAGAGTAGGTATTATTATTATTACGTTTATTGAATTTGCTCCAAAGCAATAAATGAATTGTACTTTACACTTACAACTACACACATCAAAAGTGTCTAGGGATCAAGCATTTTTATGCGGATTTCTTGAGATTGAGATGTGGCTTTGTAATAAATTTATGATTTTATAAATTTATATGGATCCTTTTTGGTGCATTTCATAATTTGAATCAGGAACTGTGAATCAAATTCGAGTAAAAGATGAAAATCAGCTGTCAATATTTTCCCTATAAAAACATACAACGCATTGAAGACATTATTAGTGCTACTGTTTCCCTACTACTGATTAAAACCAACGTTATTATGGAGCAGCGACGTCATTTAAGCAGGGAAGAAATGCTCAGAGCCGTGGGAATGATAGAAGCTGGTTCCCGGCAACGTACTGTGGCTTTAGCTCTGAATACAAGTCAGAGTGTTATCAGTCGACTTTGGACACGTTACCGAAGCACTGGTACCGTGGCTGAGCGCCATGGAGGACGGTATCGCTGCACCACACGGAGACAAGACCGATACATTCAAATCTTAGCTCGAAGAGCTCCAACAATAACCGCCATGATGTTAGCCGTGAGGCTTCATCACTCTTCAGGGAACTTAATTAGCGACCAAACAGTCAGAAACCGCTTGCATGAAGTGAACCTTCATTCCCGAAGACCGCTACGGGTACCACCTATAGCAATGCACAATCGTAGGATTCGATATCAATGGGCTCTTGAACACAGAAATTGGGCAGAAGAACAATGGCGTTTCGTGTGCTTTTCTGATGAGTCTCGTTTTGGTATGAGACCGGATACAAGACGTATACGACACTGGAGAACCCCTGGACGCCAACAGCGATTAAAATCCTGCCAGGAAGTCCATCCTTATAGTGGTGGAACCATCATGGTATGGGCGGGTATTTGGATCGGCGGAAGAACTGAGTTGATTTGGATCAGAGGCAACCTCAACGCTCAAATTTATGCTGAGACGATTGTATCAGACGTCATCGTTCCTCTACGAGTGCAAATCGGTCCCTTATTTCAGTTAATGCATGATAATGTACGACCGCACACCGCAAGAGTTGTAAGACAGACTCTCGCCGCAGCTAACATCAATGTCCTGCCCTGGCCTGCTCAGTCGCCAGACTTGAACCCGATTGAGCATGCATGGGATATGCTACAGAGAAGAGCTCTGCCGAATATGGAGGGTATCCAGTCGCAAGAAGACCTTTTTTTGTTGTTGCAACGAACATGGGCGGCCATTCCACAGCGTGATTTGGATGAACTCATTTTGAGTATGCCAAACCGATGTTCTTGTGTTGTTAGTGTTCGCGGTAGAAACACGGATTATTAATTGTTTAAGTTACCCAATAAAATTTTAAAGAAAACTGTTATTTCAGTCTTTTTTTCGAACTTTAATGTTAGTGGTTCAAATGTCAAAAATCCCTTTATTAGGAAAATGGCAAATTTCTTTATTAATGCAAAGGTGACTTGGTTTATCGTTACTGTGACAAACGAAAACACTTTATTTGATGAATCCTTAAAGAAAATTTTAATTAATATCAATCAGGAGAAAAGTTATTGCAAAAATATATGTTGATCCCTAGACACTTTTGATGTGTGTATTTGTGTCCGTGTACCTATTATAAAAGTGTGCGTATCTACAGTCAAAGACGTCTCAAAACAAAACAAGATCACAAAATAGTGAGTGGATTTATATTTTCTGATTATATTTTTCAGTATTACAGTTTTTGGTCGCGACTGCCCAATTTCTGCCGTAACACGAATCTACCATAAAAAGAATCTGCCGTAACCAGAATCTGTCCTTATCCGATCACCTGTCGATTGGCCTTTACAAGGCCATAACAATTAAAAATAAAATATAAGTAATAATCTTTTTAAAAACAAGCTTTTAATGAACTAAAAAGTACGAAATAAAACTTACGTAAACACAGAACTTAAAAATTTTCTTAAAAACTTGAGACTTAACTTCAAGTTTATCGAAAGAAGAGATTATCTTCAAGATTTACGCCTCAAGCTTTTAAGAAAATATACTAAAATATACTGTATGGAATGTGTAGCCACATTTCTTATTTCCATACAGTATTATTGCCAAATTAATCAAAACAAGTAAATATTTGACAGCTATTTACGACGTTGCAACTTTTAGGCTGCACGCTCTTAATAAGAAACTTTATGTATTTTACAAATAATTTTATTAAAATACTGTTTACTGGTATGAATGCTTTGCAGACAAATTTTTGAGGTTGCAATCAGCGCTATCATTCACTGCAGCATAGTATATTGACCACCCTGTATTTTTGATAGTAAAAGGTTCAATACCTGCCATTGTATTCCGAGTATTGGCCATTACTATTTTAGCAAAGTCACAACTCATGTATCACATTATTGCTTACATCTTTAGCTCATCATACTATTGTAGTTTTATATCACTTTTTCCTACTGTCCAGCTGCACTGTGAAACTATCAGCATCCTTCATCATGAGATCAAAGGTGACTCTGATAGGTTTTTCTTCTGCTTTACACCCATTACTACTGCTCATGTCAGCAGACACTCGGTATCTTCTGATAAGCGTTGCTACTGCTGTCTTCATAGACATCATTGCGTATTGATAGCCTGAAAAAGAACACCATTTTAAAATACTGATTGCTGCCTGTATGAGAAGAGGACTTTGCCTTGCAGAGATGTAACGGAAAGTATAATATTTATTAAAGGCTGCAAATCTAAATCGCGATCATTGATTTATAATAGAACGGTATCGAGATTGACTATGTAAGGCCCCGTGTATAGCCTCGAGCGAAGCGATTTGCGACGCAACTTCCGTGTAGTAAAACGCGCGCGCGTCGTCATTCGTGGCACGCTCAAAAAAACTTTTTTCATTTGTTTTCCCTGCAGTCGCTGGCTCGTGGCCAAATCATTTATTTCAAATAGGCCCAATAAGTCATTTTTTAAATAACAAATAAATAGAAATGATTCTAGTCGCCCCTTCCAAAAGGTGGTTTTCGTATCGAATTCTACTGTAACTCTTTTAATAGTTATTTATGCTACACGTGCGGAAAGTAGGTGATTTAAATATCAGTTCTTTTAAGGACACTACGTTGCTATCATGTCCACTCTTGATGACGTTAACTGGGACGAGTTGCTGAGTGATGAGCCAACTAGACAATGCTGTTAATCATTTTTACAACAAACTATATGAAATCATAGATCAGTATATTCCAAAAAAAAACTGTTAAAAATTCATCCCAACTTTTCTGGTATACATCTGCACTAATTAAGTTCCTAAAATAAAAATATAAATATCACCGGAAATTTAAAACTTATGGAAATATAATTGAAGAAGGATCTTAAATTCCAAGGGAAGTAGAAGTGGCGCAAGAAACTCCCCAGCAGCAGTGTTGTCTGTTCAGTTAGAAAAAACTTGATTCTGTACAAATAGTATGCAAAATAATTTACATTACTCAACACAAAACATTAAATAAAATATATTTCCAATAATGACAGGTAGCACACGCCAATATACCAACAAAAACATAGAAATCTATACTCAAGCGAAAATAAAACTAAAAACGTAAACAGAACTTAATACCCGAATAAAAGCATCCAGGCATAAAAGGGCGTGCCCGCTTATATACAATGTGTTTGGTCTCGGACTGTACAAACTTAAAGGGAAGGTAGTTTGCTGTATTTTATCAATTTAAAGTTATTCTATGATTAGTAAAATTATGGCTAAGGAAATTGAGTAAAATTTTCCCAAAGCCTGAACCTAATTCGTCACAAAAATCTTGATTTATTTTTCTGTGAATTAACACCGGTTGGAGTTGTAAGGCTGAAAGAGCGTTAGCTCCGTGTTGGCTCGATATTGACCGGAGGGAGCAAGCTAGGCTTGGGCTGAGGAGGTTATGGTTGGTTGGCACCAACCAGCTGCATGAGAGGCTATTAGTCAGAGACATCCCGGCATTGCACTTCACTAAATCCATAGTTCCCCAGCCTCAATCAAGCAGTCACTTAGTTGGTGTTGTGAAGAATTATATTTTTCAAAAATATTCTTCATTTTTTCGTGGCCATTTGGGATAATGGGATAATGGATTTAGCAGAAAATCAGAATCAACGTGAACACTAACCTAAACAATTCCTGGGCCCGTAGCTAAATGCCATGAAGGCAGCAGGATGCGTGAGCGGCGTGTCGATGAACCGCTCCGGCCGGAACAGTTCCGCGTCAGCTCCCCAGTACCGAGGGTTGCGCTGCGTGCCCCAGATGTGCACCAGCACGCCACAACCTGCCACCAACGTTATACCTGATGCTGAAATAATAGTAGAAATATGAATGACATTACAAATAAATAAATAATTACATTTGACAATGTTGTGCCGATTCTCTTGTACACCAAACTAAACTATCACTAAAATTCCTTACTTTTGGCTATGAAAATCTTAAAGCTATTCTGACAAAAAAAATCTCTAAATTAAAAAATAATTTTGACACAAATCTAAAATCGAATTTGACTAGCTTTCCTCTATGCTCTACCCCGTGAATTTTTTTAGAGACATAGGCGCGCACGGGGGGCTGCCTCGACGTGTTTTATATGGAATTTTTACTTTTTGTATGGAAAATAATAATAATAATAATTCTCGTCTAGCTAACGAAGAGTACTTGCATAGACACAACCTTGTAGCCAGGATTATCCACCAGCAACTTGCTCTGAAATACAGCCTTGTGGAATCTGAAGTGCCGTACTACAGGTATGTGCCCGACCCAGTTCTCGAAAATGGCAATATCACATTGTACTGGGATCGCTCCATCATCACTGACAGGACTATTGTTGCCAATAAACCTGATATAGTGGTGGTGGACCGAGTAGAGCGGCGCACAATGATCATTGACATAACGGTCCCGCATGACGGGAACCTCATGAAAGCCGAGAAAGATAAACAAATCAAGTATCTTGACTTGGCTCGCGAGGTTGTCGACATGTGGGATGTGGACTCAGCGATCATTGTGCCGATAGTCATATCAGCCAATGGCTTAATTGCCAAGAGCCTCGACCAACACCTAAGGAGGCTCTCGTTAGGCAGCTGGGTCAAGGGCTTGATTCAGAAAGCGGTACTCCTGGACACGGCTCGCATTGTCAGGAGGTTCCTCTCTCTGGAGCCCTGAACGCCGGTAGCTTGGACGCTGTTCCCGATACCGGTGGGCTACTATTTTTTATATTTTTAAATGTTTTTGTATTATTTTGTTTTATAAAAATATTTAAAAATGTAAATTATATGTATATAAATGAAATAAAGATAATAATAATAAAATCGTTTATTTATAAAGGGGCACGTTTACAATAAATACTTTAACAATTTAAAATAGAGTACAGTTACTTATTTGCCTGAACTAGGTTGAACCTGTGCTTCAGGCTAGAAAGTGCATAAATACTTATTCCAATAAATTAACAATGAGTGTATAATAAAAACTAAAATTAAAATTTAGGTAAATAAAAGCAAAAATAGCATGTTAGCGGTTCTATTTGCAGACAGCAAGTAGATCTTCTGTCTGTGCATAATCTACGGTTAGTAAATATTTAAGTACATTTTTTTTACAACTAAAGTAATTTAAATTATATAAACTAAGTTTTTTATTTAATCTATTGTATAGAAATGGTCCTAAGAATGTAAAGAATCTTTCTACAAACACATGTTTTGAGGATGCATTAGATATGCATACTATATCATTCCGTCTCTTGTTAGTATTGCCAGCATTGTAGGTAAGCATGGTGTGCTGTTTTAATACTAAGTGCATAATGAAAAGCTGGCGAACCGTCAGTACATTGCAGGATTTATATTTTTATTTTTTTTTATTTTTTTTTTTTATTTATTTATTTATTATATAGGAGATCTGTGGGAAAGAAGAAGGGATGGAAGTTTGCTACCTTTAAAATTGCTCTCTGAGCTCTTTCAAGAGGAAGTAAATTAGTTTTTGGTCCCAAGAAGTGATACAGTATTGAATTATGGATTGACATAGGGCCAAATAAACTTGTGTGATTAATTTTGAATCTGCAAATGATCGTAATTTTTTAAAACATGTATTAGTCTACGCACTCTTTTAACAAGGCTTTCAATATGTTTTCTGAAAGAGAGTGTGTCATCTATTATTACCCCGAGGTATTTTATGCTGCTCGTTTTGAGGATAAAAGGACAATTACAATTGTTGACTGTACGGTTTCCACATTGATGGGCAAATAGATGAGGGTTAGTAATGTTAAGTGGAGACTTGCGGATGGAGAAGTGAATATATTTTGTCTTGTCAGCGTTTAAAATGTTAGTAAATTGCTTTGAAGCCAATTAGTCACAGTATTGAAACCTAGTTGAGCGATTCTGAAAAGTTCGGTACTGGGTTTTAGCGCTAAAAATTAAGGCCGTGTCGTCGGCATTAGATATATTTTTGCCGTCTTTTATATTAAGACCACACAAGTCGTTAATATAAATCAGGAATAGCGTAGGGCCCAGAATACTCCCTTGAGGCACGCCAAAACCAGTATTTTTCTGCTCGTCGCTCGTAATATTATCTATTCTAACACATTGGTACCGGCCATCTAGATAGTCAGCAAAGAGTTTCAGCGGCGTTCCTCTTATTCCTATATTCTCTAATTTGTTTAGCAGAACAGAAACAGACACCGTGTCGAAGGCCTTGGCTAAATCAAGGAAGACTCCCAGGGTTTGATTTCCTTTGCCGAGTTCTTTTGAAATATAATCAGTCAGGTTATGGACTGCATCGGCTGTCGATAGTTTAGCTCTAAAACCAAATTGCGCAGGGGATAAGAAGTAATTTTTTTCTAGGTAGTTAACTAGTCGACTGTTTATAATTTTCTCTAGTATTTTGGATATTGAGGGGAGTAAGGATATTGGCCTATAATTGTTAACTAACTCTTTGCTTCCAGATTTAAAGATAGGGATTACAACTGCCTTTTTGAGACAACTAGGGAAAATTCCTTCAGAAAGACATATTCGAAAAATATGCGTTGAAGGAGGTACCAAAATACGCTTAAAGAGCTTAAGGATCTTATTGCTAATATTATCACATCCAACTGCACAGCAATCTTTTAGCCCAGAAATTATTCGAGTTATTTCATCTTCATCAGTGTCCAGCATAGCAAAAGATTTCGGATTACTTGATTTTTGGAGAGATGGTTGGTCACAGTGTTTCGGAATCTGTTCGGCAAGAGTTTTCCCAACATTTACAAAAAAGGTATTTACATTGTTAGCTGCCAAGAGTGGTGAAGGATTAGTAAGCAGTAAACTCGAATTTGATTCACGCTGTTTATACATATTGGTAACATTTTTAATATTATGTTTCCAAAGTTGCTTGCTATTGTTACCTGCTCTATTTAATTCATTTTTATCGTAACTATTCTTTAAATTCTTTAGGAGATTGTTGCAGAAATTCTTGTATCTTTTATAGGTGATTTGGATTATTAAATTTTCAGGGTATCTCTTTGTTCTTTGATGAAGTTTATGTCTGTGTCTTATACACCGGATTAGTCCAGGAGTAATCCAAGGTTTAATATTATAAAGTTTTTTATTTACTACAGAAACTGTCGTGTTACGTAATATTGCTTGTTGAACATGTTTTATTAAGTACGATAAGGCCAAATTAGCGTCAGTAGTATTGTAAACTAAGCTAAAATCAACGTTGCATAAGTCATATTCGAGTTTGTTTGTGTTTAATTTGCTCATAGTCTGGGGACGATTTAACTTAGACAGTGTTAAAGAAGGATGCCCATTTATGGCCCGAGAACGCCCACCAATTTACGTTTATGTAAAAAAAACATCGTTATTTCTAGTTATCTAACAAGATATTCATTTATCCGAACAAGATGGGAACATTTTTGCACAAATAAAAAGTACCGAAACGATAAATACGTGAAAATAATTCCCTTTTGTGGATAAAATCAGCAGTGTTGCCAATAATTATTAATTCCGTTCACGAAATAATCGATTATGTTTTCATGGATGTTTTACTTATAATATCAGATCCGTAATGCTTATTATTCGATGTATTCAAACAAATACGTTGTTATGTTTTTACTATTGATACTAAATGAACAAGCGAATTGATAGTTGATATAATAATGAATGCATAGGATCATAACAAAAACGCTACTACACATTTTAATTACATATAATTCTTTAGCTGTTCAGCACAATAAAGATAGAATATGTTAAAGAAAACATATTTACAAAGACGTTCATAACTTCTTAACCTTTAAACTCCCGAGGCAGCCGCAAGGCTGCCGCAAACTATTTGTCCTTCAAACCCCGAGGCGGACATACGGCCGACGCAGGTACACACGGTTTAAATCTCTATTTCTACTATGAAATTAGGGCTAAACTGGTCGGTGAGCAATTTAACTCTATGGCCTGACGGATATTCTCGTCAACTAAATCATTTAATTATTAAATTCCCGTTCGTCCCACCAGGGGGACGACGGCAGTGGGACGAACGGGAATACACCCTTTTTTAACGATTTTTATCATAAAAACCAATATCCAAAAATATCAATAGCCAACATTGGAAAAAAATGTTGAAACTGACTGATGTCGCACGTCACACGCAGGTAAAACGTTATAGTCACGAGTGCGCGCTCGGCATCGTATTTCGTTATTTTTTATTATTTTTGTGTGTAAATCGACGGGAAGTGTTGTTATTTCCATAAGTAGTTTCTACATACATCGTGGTAGATAAATATTTGCACTAACTAGCATCGTTTATTAAATACCTATTTTGATCCGACCAAAAAAAACGTCGGGAACCCGTGAGTGAAAAAGTGAATGTGATTATTTTGAGTTTTGTGTGTGTTTCGTGTCGTGTAATCGCTGGTAAGACTTTATTTTATTTTTTAATATTAGGTACTTAATCGTTTTATTATTTGAACTAAAATACACTGTTTATCCATTTTTTTTAACCAAATAATGTTACGTCATCAGAGTTGACGTCGTTAAGATTAAAGAGTCACAGTGGCGATTATAATTTTGTATTAAAATTAGGATTCGATAAAAAAATCGATATCGATCTATCAATTTTTTGTGTGTGGTGTGGCAACATTGAATTATGCCGGCCGGCTGTCAAGTCAATGTCAATGTCAAATCACAAATCGACTTTCTTTGTTTTCGTTTGCATAACTTTATTTTCTTGCGAATTTGTTATTTTAACCATCGAATACGCTTATTAAATGGACTCCGAAGATTCTTTGAACCCAGAGCCCTGACGACCACGGCCTGAACATGGATTCCGCTCCCGCTTCTAACGATAACCTCAGCACGAACTTTGACTCGATATCCACAAATTATGAAGACCCCGGCATTGTCGCTGGCCCGAGTACTTCCGTTCCCTAAGTAATTCATTCAAAAGGTCATTTACGCTGTGTTAATTGTGGTTTAAACGTCACGAGAATACGAAGGCATTTCTTGGAAATAGCAGAAAGAGCAAAATGTTATACAACAATTCGACACAACAGGTGAGTATCATGTCTTCCTCTGAGAAATGATTTTTAAATAAATAGACAGAGTACCTACTATCAAAGTTAGTGTTGTTTTAGGATATCTAATAATTATGACTTGTTTATTAGGTACAAGTGTCGAGTGACAGTTTAGTGTGCGAACAACAAAATGTACAGATCATGGACAAGTGTGCATCAACTGCGTGCGGCAGATTGCTTTTGAGAATAAGATCACATACACTCAGGTCTGATTCTCCACATGAACAACTCGAAATGATTGCCTGTCAGATTGTACCAAGAGCGGTAAGTTATCAACAGTTTAGAATTAATACAAGCGTAGTTCTGAGATTTGATACTGACATACTTCTGAGTCTATAGTGTAATATTCAACTTCTTTCGTGTCCGCACAAGTTATATTTCACATAGTACAGATTGTCTAGAAACTTGAGAAAGATTTTTTAGAAATTAATTAATAATAATATAAAATGTGATAGATATTTTTTTGATTGTGTATTTATTTGTACCAAAACCACAGTAATTCACGTTTACTGTCTTTATGCACTGAGCTTTAATTTTTATTATTATTTCAGTTGCCATCATCATCTCGTTAGAGCAGTTTAGAGCAGCATCATGTTCAACTACAGAACCGGAATCTGAACCATCCAGTCTGCCTATGGAGCAATTTGAACCATCCAACCTACCTTCGGTGCAATCTGAAGTAGCTGACAGTGCATAGCAAGCGGGACAAAGCTTGAACACATCCAACAGTATACTGCTGCCTTATTATGTAAGAGCACCAAACACTCAAAATCAATGTTTCTTTCCTGGCTGTAACAAGACCAATCGGCTCGCTGTCCCGTCAGCACTGCGGGTACATCTTTTTTGTAAGTACAATTACTATGTACCGCTGGATTGTAGAATCTGTTATTACCATTTAAGTAGTACCTAACCCCTGGAATCTACTTTTAGAATCAATATATAATCATATTAAAACATTTAGTGCAGCACAAATTGAAGATTTTGCCTCATTGAAAAAAACGGTTTTATCTAAATAACCCCAACTTTTTTCTAAACCAAGACCTTGACCGTTTCATTATTTAAATCGCATATTATCCTATCCATATACTTTGAATTGTGTGCACTTGAGGCCGAAGTGTCTATGGAGAGTTGGCATTCCCCTTTACGGTAAGTAGGACAGCGTGATGGTCAGTAATTGTTGAGTTAGTAACAAGCGTAATATATGATAGGCTTGATTTGATCATCATATGATCGAGACAAGAACCGCTCTGATGAGTAGGCAATGTGTGAGCGGGCAGAAAACCATGGCATGAACAGATATTAAGGTAATCTTGGGTCCCTGCGTCGCAGTTTTCGGAGCCGATATTTATATTTAAATCACCTGTTAGTATAACATTCTTATACGGACTTAGTGCTTGTAGAATCTGGTTTAAGGAATTGTTAAAAGGATCTAAGTTTCTAGCGGAAGGGGATCTATAAATAGCGATTATAGCTGTGGATGTACCAATTTTGATGATTAAACAGTTACTCATACAGTCTTGTAGAGTATGTTCTTCGACTGTGACCTTTAACGATTCCTTAGCAAAGACTACCACATCATCATTTTGATTGTGGTTTTTTGTGGTATGCAATAAGTTATACCCTGGTTTTACAGGGAGGTTATCGTAGCGATTTGATAGCCAACATTCCGTAAGTACCATTATATTGTAATGTTAAAGCTATCTATGTTCTTATAAATACTACGAATGTTTTGGGTCAGTATCGTTAGTGAATTTTGATAGTCGGAAAGATATGTTCTGCAGTTCTCAACGTCACATGTCCTTGAGACAGTTAAAAATGTGTTATCTATATCCGTAATTAAGTTATCATCCATACTAAAAACTAAAAAACAACAATAATAAATTAAGTCTAAAATATAAACAAATATGTGGCGCTCTTAGGCGCCTTCATAATCTATAGAATTAATGTACCTGTTTTCGGCAGCTTTTTTAGCAGGCTGGTTTTTTAAAGCGAGAACATGTTGCACATTTTGGCGGATTGGCTTTCTTTGCGCAGTCTTGGATTGTGTGCCCTTCTTCACCGCAATGTCCACATGTGGGGGCAGTAATTTTGCATGTCTTGGCTGCATGACCGTACTGTTGGCACTTGTAACATCTAGTTACCAATGTGAAGTCTCGTACCGGGCAGGACGTCCAGTTAATAAATAATCTATCCTGTGTGATGAGGGCCTTACGAATGACGGCTGGAACTTCTAAAAATAGTTGCAATTCTCAGCATCTTTTCTGCCAGATTTGTGGCTAAGTTTTATAGAGGTCATAAAAGTATCTTGGGACATATTCGGCAGTTTGTCGGTCAAGTTTTGTTCATAAATGCATTTATAAACCTCCTTTTCAGCCATTGATGTGGGGACTCCTATAACTATAATGCGGGGTTTGCGCTTTCGTGGTTCGTCGACGGTAAGACCTAACGAAGCGAGTTGGACAGTTTGTTTGAGCTTATCTAGGTCATCTTTGGTCTCAGTGCTTATTATCAGTCCTCCTTTTCCTATTTTCCGGACGCCTCGTACTTTCAGCTTCATTTCTCCAGGGCATATGATTTTTTGGACCATATTCTTGGTTTCATCGCTGGTCTTCGAGTTATCACAGGGATAAATCGCCACGGAACTAAAAGTATTAGGACGAACAAAGCTGTTGGACCTCGTCTTCACCATATCTGCAAAAGATGTAGTAGCCGCACTATGCTTCGTACAGGACTCCTGAAGCGTCCGGTTCATCTCAGTTAGACACTCCGATAGGTCTCGAGCTTCAGTCATGGATTTAAGGGAGGTATGGGTTTGTATGGCTTTTTGCTTAAGCGACTGGTATTGAACAGCCATTTGTGAAACTCCATGTCCAACTTTCCGGCAAAGATTGCTTATTTTTAGCTTCTGTTCAGAGTTTAGCTTTCCATCAGCGGCAATAGCACAGACCTCGCTCAGACACTGCTCAATAGATCCCATCTAGTTTTGGATCTCCGTAGTGGACACTACTTCAACTTTTTCATCTTGGTCCTGTTTTGGTTGTTTGGGCGATGTCGGTGCCGGGGTCGGTGTCGGTGGAGGGCTGCGTCGCATCATCGTGCTCCGATTAAAGGGGCTGCCATCCATAATATATCAGAATAGCAAATATCCCAGTCAGTTCATTATTAAAACTTGTCACTTATAATGTTCGTATGAATAACACGCTAATACACTAAAACTAGGTCACTATTTATGCAAACGTTAACTTATTTTATTTTTAATATGCATTGATGAGCACGTCTGTATGCTTTGAATGCCTACGAAAATCTCCTCTGAATGCATACAAAAAATATGAAAAATGATTAGCAACATGTTCAGTCATAGGGGTTTAAGGGTTTCAAAAAGGGGGTCGAAATTTTTATTATTTTTGCGATAGGACGCACCATTTTCGAGATCTGTTCTGCACCAGTACTGTTTTTGCACCTGAAGTCGAAGTGTTGGTGTGAATTTTAGTTTATCACAACTAATTTTATTCCACTCCTTTTTAATCGCATTTAAAAATAGTTAGATTTAGTTGGATACACTAAATTTTTAGGTGAAAACCGTCAAATTCAGAATAGCAAAATTGCTATTTTCACTAAACTAATATCTCAGTGCAATCTTAGTGCTCTCAAACTAAAATATAGTTAAGTTGTGTCACTTTAGTCTATACGGAGCAGTGGTGGCCCAGTGGTATCGGCCCCGACTTACGAGTCGCTAAACACCCTTTCAATCATTGTCATCGATCTCGCTTACTCCTCGATTCTGTTTTTGATTTTAGACGCATCGCGTTCTATCAAAAACCCCGAAATATTATGTAGGTACTGTAGAGGCTTTATTCTATTTGGTTTGAGATGCAACCTTTGTGTGCGCATATTGATGGCAGTTAGAGGAAACAAACATTGAGTTCATATTTAGAATAGGAGAAATAATAGATAGTCAGCCCACGGCTGTCACGCGGCTCGATGTAAAATGTATTGTAATAATTTGTAGTTCCAATTCTAGAAATAATTATGTTATGCGATGCCAATATGCGTTTAATTTAGTATCATCCTGGTACAAGTAAGCCTTAGAGCTTACAAAGTGGTGGAGGTGCCCAAACCCGGGCTGTAGAAGTAAGGCGTGTGCAGAGCCAACTAATACTGCACTAGCGAAGTATATAAAGAAGTATAGAGAAGTATAGAGAAGCTGCCACCCATTTTTTTTTCAGACGAAATTCATTTGATGGAAAAGGGCGATTCCCCATAAAAATATTATAGCGAAGCATATCGCATGGAAGCATGGAAGTGTTGTTTTAGGCGAATAAACGACACCTAAAGAATCGAAAGCTAAGTGGTCTTTATTAATTTTTATAAAAATGGAATATTTCTCGGGCTACAACGGCGTGTGCCTGCAAAGCTTTCTAAATAATTTTAAGCTCACAGCCACCTTCAACGAATGGGAGGAAAATAACTGGGCACTGATTCTACGCGCATTTCTTGTGGGTCCAGCTATGATTTTCCACGGTTACACGTACCATGAGGGTATGAATTTTGAAACGTTGTGTGACAAACTATGGGCCGAGTTCTCGTGCAAATGTCACAAAGGAGAATGTAGGGTGCAAGAGAAGATTGTACAAGTTAGAGAAAGCGAACAGGAAGAGATCGCGACGGTAGATATTGATGCAAATTTATTTTCTAGCGGAAAACAAGACGAACCGCTAGTTACTGAGCAAAGCTGTAAAGATGACGATGATGTTGATGACGAGCTCAGCTGCCAAGGATGCAGCATCGCCACGGACGAGGAGGAGTCGATCGAAGTGTTCGAGAATGAACACAAAGAGGAAATTGTCGAATCGGGTCAGTCCAGTCCATTTATTAATTCTGTTAGTAATGTTTCAGAACAACAGAGCATATGTCTATCTATGGAGAATGATGATCACGATGATGAAATTCTTAAATATAACATCATCGCTGATCAGAATTATGAAGATGATAATGTTGAACAATCTTCTGAAACAAAGGAGGTTGACCAAATCACCTTGTCTACCAAAATAAAGGAGAATGAGCAGTTATCATTGGTACCAGACAAAATGATTGAAGTTAAGGCTGATTTAGAGGTAAATGTAAATAACAGTCATATTGTCGAGGATGACGTCGAGTCTTATATAGTCGAGTTTGACGTAGAATCACGGTCAGTCGGAGTTATTAATAATGACTTTCCACTGAAAATCCATAGTAACGAACACAAATATAGTGTACCATCGCAAGGTTGCTTTGCCATAAAGTTGTCATTCATTTGGAAAACAAAGTTCATATTATTATTATATTATTTTATAACATTATTGCAACAACAACGTGCTACGAACAATTTAAGAAAAACACCAATACAGTTAAAGGGCTCATACGTTAGGAATATTCAAATTAAAAACTTTGTACCAAAAATGAAAAAGTCGAAACCTAACAAACTTTCTTTAAAAAAAAGTACTATTTTTAAATATAATTTTTTTTGAAATATTTTAAAGAGGTTTAAAGATATTTTTATTAACATAAATAGTTGGAAACTTTTTCTTCTAAGGATTTTGTAATTTTTCAAGCTCATCATTTTCATTTTATCATGTCGCTGCATTATTTTTGTAAAATCAGCAGGGCATGTAGGATTAATCATTTTATTTTGTTTCATATTCTGATGTTACGGCGAACGGAGGAAGAGAAAAAGATGTCCACTACAACGGCATCATAGTATTTTTTTTTAACTTAGGAGGAACGCACTCCAAGGTTATTGATTTATGTCGATTAATGTTTTGATGGGATAATAATGTATTTTGAGAACTGTGATCCTTCTCGAAGGGGGGGTGAGACTTGGTCTAGGCTGAGACCAACTTTGCTAATGGGGCATAGCCTCGCAAAGTGTGTCGATTTGACACAATTGGTTTCTGCTGATGATTGAGGATCGACAGTTCAGACAATATGGACTTGTAAGAAGATTTGGGGTTTAGTATTGTTGACGTGATGATTTTTCTAGAGGTTTACCTTTGGAGTGAGTTCATGAGTTAGGAGCGTTCGATCTTTTGCAGTTCTGACTTTCTCTTCCTCTGACTTTATAAGGTTGAATGAAGTTTAAGCCATTATTGTTTGAGGTTTCAGTATGATTAACCCTCTCTGGGCTGATATGAATGTTGTCATATCATTTTATTTGTTTTTAGGAGGATGTGTTATACGTTTTTCGCCAGTTTTGGTGTAACGAGATTTATGCAGGATGTAACGATAGTTTGTGTGAGTGCACATTGGCACCTATTAATATTTGAATTAAGTAGTTGACACTTGTCGTGGTGTCACATTATCGCGATTAGTTCATCCTGACGTAAGTCTTCTCCTGCAAGAGACATACCTCATATTGTTAATTTTATTTCTGGCGTTAGGTAAATATTATCTTAGATATAGGTAGGTTAATTTAATGTTTGTTTCATATGGATAAAATTGGACACTACGTTAGCCCTATTTTATCCAGTAGGGGCGTAGCTGATGTAGAGGCTTTATTCCATTTGGTTTGAGATGCAACCTTTGTGTGCGCATATTGATGGCAGTTAGAGGAAACAAACATTGAGTTCATATTTAGAATAGGAGAAATAATAGATAGTCAGCCCACGGCTGTCACGCGGCTCGATGTAAAATGTATTGTAATAATTTGTAGTTCCAATTCTAGAAATAATTATGTTATGCGATGCCAATATGCGTTTAATTTAGTATCATCCTGGTACAAGTAAGCCTTAGAGCTTACAGTACCTACTCAGAACGGTAAACGGTTTCCTAAATTAACTTGCAAAGTACCTAATTATGCCCATTTGTCAATCACAGAAAATGCCTAAAATGTCACTAAATACTTACGAAGTTCTACATCCTTCTCGATTTTCCTGACAACGACGGGCACAGGTGGGTACAGTCGCAGTGTCTCC
This sequence comes from Conistra vaccinii, assembly GCA_948150665.1. NCBI lineage: Eukaryota > Metazoa > Arthropoda > Insecta > Lepidoptera > Noctuidae > Conistra > Conistra vaccinii. The sequence continues at coordinate 1,704,295 of OX411321.1, forward strand.
CGGATCACTGCGTCCAAGTACTTGAGACGTGGCAAGTCCTCGGAAGTTACAGGTCTGTCTGAGTCACCGAACACTTCCCTTAATCTGATAAAAAGTAAAACAAAAGAAGTATTTATAAAGAGGAATAGTACAGAGGGTCTATCAATTTCTACTACTACACTACTAAGACACACTGCTCTGTCTACACTGCAGATCACTCGGTAACTAGTTACCGAGTGATCTGCAGTGTAGACAGAGCGAGTACTTATCTACTTATAAGCTGTACTGCAGTCATTTTTGTTAAGACATTGTCTTTCGGAATCAATCACATTGCAGACAGTTTTCAAATGTCTGTGGTGTAATCGTGTTTGTAATACTTTATTCATATGGATGCGGCTGCGTTACAGAGCAGCTACTGCCTGTGTTGCATCCGCCTCTGTATGTACGCCTCCCGGACACCTGAATCGAGCCACCCTGCATATTTTTACTTAAGGGGGATGCGCCTAGGTAGCCCGCGATATTCAAATTTTCTTAAGTTTTTTGCAATTTGCAGGTCAGTATCAGGTTGTATGGTGATCTAAATATGATTCGCGGCCGTATCAAATGTTTATTTATAGAATTACAATCATAAAAGTCATCAATACAACATATTGAATGACAAATTCATGAAATCATGACATTTGACACTTTTGCTAACTTAAGGAGTTGTATTGCTAATTCTAACGATTATAATTCTGTAAAGCCATATTTGTTACGGTCGCGAATCATATTTTAATCAACATACGACCTGACACTGTGCTGCAAATTGCAGAAAACGAACGAAAATTTGAATTTCGCGGGCCACCTTAGCGCATCCCCGTACATAGAAAAAAAAACAACGGGGTGCACTCCGGGAGTGCGCGCAGAACTGAAAACTTGAACTTGTTCTTAAGGGCGTGCCGCAAGGCTTGAGAGGTTACGTTGTGGATTTTTGAATAAAGCACTTTTCATGAAGGATCTATGTTTTGACTGCTTTTTTTTTAACCCATCATTATAGGTAATATTTCTTACCTCGCAATCTTTACGTAATGTCAAAGACTATTTATTTAATATTTACTTTGTCAGTTGCTAGGCAACGGATCTTACGGTCACGTGTCCTGACGCGAGTTTAACATTTTTTATTTATCCCGAAAAAGTGCACAACGCCGCTAAAGAAGTTTTCACTTCAAAAAACATGCTTTTGAAGCCAGTCACTCACTATCATTTCCGTTGGTCATTGTTCCAAAGAATCATGGCAAGATTCTTACATTAATTAGTACAAAACAAAGAGTTCATTGAGAGGTTTCAAAATATTTTACAATGTTGAGAATACATTACCAGGATTAGATTGATATACTTAACATATTTTTAAAACCCCACATTATTAAAGTATTTAGATATCAAAATGTTTCGTTTTATCCCGTTGCCCATTTTAAATTTATAAAAAAAAAAACGAAGTGACAAGTGACATTATCGGTCTACTTAGTTATAGCACAGAAATATCGATGTTTTGACACGTACATCTCCACAGAACATTGCCACGTGCGAAGCATGGGCGGGTCGCTAGTTGTTTATAAGTCCAAGTTCATCATCATCATCATTCAGCTGAAAGCTCCACAGCTGGACAAAGGCCTCCCTGCCTTTGTCCCCATCGGTCATATTGCTCTACGAGCAATGTGCCCGCCCAATACTTTTTAAGTTTGACAATTCTTAGGACTATGTCGGTTCCCCTGCAAATCTCCTCATTTCTGATTCGATCACGCAGGTAAACTCCGAGTTCAGTAGCTAACTACCTAGAATTTTACTTTGATGATGATGGGACTCACTCCTTATACACCAACTCTTGCACATCGGGATGCCGCGCCAGCATAGTTAATGTGAAGGATACCCCTACAGCCGAAGTATCGGTGCCAGCGCTCACAAGGACCAGGGTTTCTTCCTGTAACTCCAGGTCAGAGTACCCCCGTTCTCCACCAGTTGCTTCTATTAACAGCTCCAGGAATGTCTTCATATCTTGGGTGGAATCTGGAATAAAGTAAATCACATCTTTTCACGTACTCGGCAGTGTCCATATAATTTTATACCCCATCGTGAAGGTTATGTAGATATCGGAAATTTTAAATTATTATTACTCAGCCCTAAGTCCGTAACTTTGCGGAAATCCATTATAAAATACAATAGACGACGTATATTTAGTAACCTAATCCGTAAAGAGTTATATAGGACCCTGAAAGATTACGACACGTGTTTCACCTGATTCCGTATCATAGTTGCGACCGAGGCATCCTCAGGATGACGATTCAGTGCGTTCGGCGCTTGACGTGTCAACACGTCGTGTCTGGGTTCGCAACAAGTCAACCGTAATTCGATTGCCACATTTAGCTGCACAACGTTGTTGCGTTTACAGTATTGGTATAATACGTGCTGATGAAGACTGAAGTCAACATTGATGAAGCCCGCGAGATTACGTCAGAGAATATTAACGTAATGTGGAATATGACAAGGCTCGATTTGATAGCTAACACAAAATTTTCGGTTGCCCTTTTCGTGTTATTAGAAAACAAAAATCGAAATCAGATTAAGATACTAATTACAATAATTATTTGAAGGATTCCTGAGAAAATCATGACTATCCAAGTGGATGGAAGGTATTTAGTAGGTATAGCTACTCACTTTTTTTCGCGTCATTGTGATTTTCCTTCATGGTTTTCCGTTTTGATTTGATCACCTGAAATATAACATTATTTATTGCTTTTAATTACAATATTAAAACTGGCTGATAGTTTATACATTTAGCGATTATCTTTTTTTTTTTTTTCGAAAAAAATTATCGAAAATCAAATCCGTCTTGAAAGACGTCATGCTCCCCAGCAACCACATTACCTGTTTTCCAATTTATAAATGACGATGACCAGTAAAGTTATGCCATAACCATGTCAAGCCAATTCATATTTTTAAGTATCCTTCTATTAATCGAACTAGATTTTAGATAATAGTCTATTGTCAATCAAAGCATTTTTTTTAAGATTGAATATAAATAAATATTATTTGTAGTTCCCGGTTACATTTTCGGTTTTATGGCGACGGTAAGTCAAAGATTACATACGTTCATTCCGTTCATTCGGTCAATGTGATCAGATGAGTGGTAGCAGTCAGAGCTGGGCAAAATACATGCTTTGCTTTAATTAAAATACAAATTACAAAATACTCTCTCGCACTTATTTAAAATACAAATTACAAAATATTTTTAAGTCGTGTAATTAATAAAATACAAAATACAATTTACAAAATACAGTTTGCTGTTAGGTTAGGTATATAAATAGAATAGAACTAATCCAGCCCAGCCTAAGGCAAAGGGAATATAATTCAAATTCAAATTCAAAAGTCATTTATTCAAACTAGGCTGAGAATCAGCACTTTTCGAACGTCAAAATTACATAAGACAGTCCCCCAAAAACGCCCGCCCTTCACCACTTCCTAGTGCTTTTGCTGGAGAGAAGAAGTGGCGCAACAAACTCCCCAGCAGCACAGCTGTCTGTTCAGTTAGAAAAAAAAACTTGATTCTATACAATAGTATGCAAATAATTTACATTACTCAACACAAAACATTCAATAAAATATATGCCATAATGACAGCTAGCATGCGCCAATGTACCAACAAAAAAATATCGAAATCTAAACTCAAGCAAAAATAAAAACGTAAACAGAACTTAATACCCGAATTATAAAGCCTCCAGGCATAAAGGGCGTGCCCGCTTACATATAGCTAATAAAGCTGTAACTCGAAGTCACATAATTATGATAAACTAGGACCATCGAAGTAAAAATAAATCAACAGTTAGGCAAGAATAATATAATGATCTACTGTCGAGGTCGCTAGCTAACCAAAGATTGCAATACAACTCATTAAACAAAAACATTGTAATGAGTCGATTATGTCAATTATAAATGAAAATTAAATTAATATAATTTGACTTATACAGTCAAATAAAATAAACAATTATATAACTCATATAACCTGTCAGTAGGTAAGCTAATTCTGGAGAAAGAACATAAACATATTCAATATTCTTTCCATCATATTTTAATATTCTTTCCATTTAATATTCTTTCCATCATATTTTACAAAATGGCGACCGCTAAATATGTCACAGCATTCACAGGATTCACTCCATCGCCGAATGAAAATTACAATTGACAAGTTATGTAATTGACAATTTGACGTATGTACCTGCAGTACAGACTACAGTACAGTTTAAGTGCAGTGTTGCCAACTTTAAAGATATTGCATATTAGCGGTCGCCATTTTGCTTACGAAAGCTATCGACCGCTATTTTCTGCAGATCGCACCCATTCATAAGATCGCTAAATGTATTTATGTTCAAATGTATTTTGGAGCCATAAGTATTTGAAATACTAACTACAAAATATCTCAGCGTCAGGTATTTGAAATACTAATTACAAATTACATTTATAAGAAGTAATTGAATTACAAATTAATACCAATTACGTATTTGTATTTCAATTACGTATTTCAAATACTGCCCAACCCTGGTAGCAGTATACCTTATTTTTGAGGTACAAGAAATAACCATGGAGGCCACCATTATTTAATTTTATATATTGATATGGAACTTTAACGACTAAGGGTGCTTACATAAAGAAACAGGTTTGTTTGTCCATAGAGTAGTGTAAAGGACGCCGAGCATGCCGTTATTTATTTTTCAACACAGTTGCTCGTAAAGTGGCTCTTATTTAACCGCTTTTAGGTTCATAATGCAGTGTATTATAGACACGTGCTTTTTTCTTTACATAATCGCACTAGTGCGGTAATGTGCGCCATAGATAACTATTTACTAGTCGGAGTAATGACATGGCAGTCTGGCAGTATGGAATTAGTAAGTACTATCAAGGCACGACATGTCTTTCTTATTGCGACTTAATATAGTGTGACAAAGTAAACAGGTTTTTGGAACGAAGTTCTTTAACACGGCTTCATTCTTGCGTCTGTCTTTTTCTAATTCGATAGAGAGAGAAAGAGAAAGTGTGAATTTCGTCAAAATGGAAATCTAAGATGGCGGCTGCGGAAATTTTCTCATTTTTCGTCATGGGTATCGTTTTCGTGTTGTCGATGGTTCTAAAGCCGATAGCGAGGTCAAAATAGAAATCCAAGATGGCGGGTCCGAAATTTTTCTCATTTTTCGTCATGGGTGTCGTTTTCGTAGGTTTCGATGGTTCTAAAGTCGATAGTGAGGTCAAAATGGAAATCCAAGATGGCGGCTCCGAAAATTTTCTCATTTTTCGTCATGGGTATCGTTTTCGTAGCTTTCAATGGTTCTAAGGCTGATAGTGAGGTCAAAATGGAAATCCAAGATGGCGGCTGCAAAATTTTTCTCATTTTGGTCATGGGTGTCGTTTTCGTAGCTTTCGATGGTTCTAAAGCCGATAGTGATGTCAAAATGTAAATCAGAGATGGCGGCTGCCGCCATCTTGGATTTACATTTTGACATCACTATCGGTTTTAACATGATCGAAAATTACGAAAACGCCACCCATGACGAAAAATGAGAAAATTTTCACAATCGCCATACTGTATTTACCATTTGACCAAATTCGCACTTTCTCTCTCACTCTCTCTCGATAGAGAATAATTAGTAATAATTAGCAGTAAAATCAAATTTATTCAAGTTTCAAATTTTTTCTCCACCTCCGACCGAACGTGATGGTAGGCTGTTCAGCGGTTTTGTCAGTGCCTTGCGCGCGCATCGCTACCCGAAAAAAAATCCAGCGCGCCATTTTTCATAAATATTTGTTATCGTATAAGTTGTGTGGTTACTGCAGGTTACATATTAAGAAAAATACGAACCGACGTAGAAACGTTTTTACAGGAAGTGGATAGTCAGTACCTGGCAACAAAGGTCAGTTGAACTTTATAAATCTAAATGTATCATTTCTCTAAAGTTACGTTATTGTAGCATAAGTTCTTACAACAAGACGGTTTCTTTCCTCGCAAATGTGTTGAAAAACGTCGTATGAAACGCGTGCGCATTGTTCATTACCCACTCGGCTAAATTATCGCGCTCGCCATTGGCTCGCGCGAATAATACCGCCTCATGGGTAATGATCAATACAGCACACTCGTATCATAATGTACTAATATAGTATATAAGACTAAAGGTCATCCCTCATTATAGCAGCACGGCTCCGTCACGGCAAATACCTTGTCATTCAAGTTAGGATTCTAAGTCAAATCCATTAAAGTCTATTTTACGATGGATACACCTTACCATTATAATAAGACTGCAGTCATGGACAATGATATTCAAATCTGTAAAAGTGCTTTTACTGAAGTGGATATAAAGTGCGCGAAAAAGTTATTCCGAAAACTAAGCGAATGATCATAAGAAATAACAAAGGCAAGTGTACAAGAGACTTGAAAGATATAATTATAGTTTTTAAGGAAACAGATCCGAAGGTCATTCCAATTTTTTTTGCTCGAGAACTACATAAACTACCTCCAATTAGTTTTGACCACATAGATGTTACAAATCTGTTAGAAAACATTTTAGGGGTATGAGGAACAGGGTGTAAAGTTCACTCATCCACCATAGAAAAGGGAGGATCCTCCAACCAGACGGGTATTATGTCTGGCGGGCAACTGCCCATATGTTGATTTCGGATAGTCTTATCTATGTTATTCGCTCAGTAAACTCTAACTGCGAGATGTAGGAATTGTGTGACGTCATGTCTTTTTGTTTCGTAGTTTTTGTATGTGGCGTCTGCGGTGATTCCCCAGTGAGTCGGGGAGGCGCTGCGTCGTCATCCAGTGAGTCGGATGTGGTACAGCGCCGGGTTTTTGGCTGACTGCTTGCGTCGACCAGGAGAGGGTAGAATAGGCTCTGCTTGTGAGACCGGCCGGAAGTGCAGGTGCTGTGCCAAGGTTGCTGATGAGGCTGAGGGTGATGACCAGGAATGCGCGTTCGCTGCATGCTGGTGGTCAGGATACCCGTTGAAGCCGTGGGTGCTGGCTGGCTGTGTGACTCGCCTCACGAAAGCTTGCGGGAGTGATGATGATGACGTCACGCTGAAGTAGTTGCACGAAGGCTGCGTTGACGTTCATACTCGGGGTCACCAATTTAGGGGTATGAGGAACAGGGTGTAAAGTTCACTCATCCACCATAGAAAAGGGAGGATCCTCCAACCAGACGGGTTGTTATGTCTGGCGGGCAACTGCCCCCTATGTTGATTTCGGATAGTCTTATCTATGTTATTCGCTCAGTAAACTCTAACTGCGAGATGTAGGAATTGTGTGACGTCATGTCTTTTTGTTTCGTAGTTTTTGTATGTGGCGGTCTAACCGCTACAACATATTGTTACTGCAATCGGAGATGAAATATGTTAAAGATAACTATGCTACCCTAAAACAAGTTGAAGATCTTTATAATAAAGACATTTTTTTGCCTCCCGTTAAGAAATAAAACCGTCCGTTGTTTATTAAGAAATAAAGATACGGGAGCGTATCTATTGGAAGACAGTTCCTATGTGGGTGTATATATGTGAAATAAAGAGTGACGATAATAATAAGCAGGAGGAGCTCGTGGCTAAGTAATAACAAGCCGCACGGGTCGATCCATCAGGTTAAGCTACGCTTGCCAGGGTTGGTCAGTGGGTGGGTGACCATCTTCACATACCGAGACTCCTCCGTGCTTCGGAAAGCACGTTATGCCGTTGGTTCGGCTGTCATTTGTGGATCTTTGACGGTCGTTACGAGTCGTCAGAAGCCCGAAAGTCTGACACCAGTCTTACCAAGGGGTATCGTATTACCCAGTTACTGGGTTGTGGGGGTCAGATAGGCTCCATGTAAAATACTGGTATTCAGCTGCAACCAGTAAGACTGGAAACCGACCCCAACATAGTTGGGAAAAGGGTAGGGAGATTGATAATAATAATTAGTTAGTAAGTTAGTTAGTTGATAAGCGGCGTGCGACTCAAGGACGTTCAGTTGCTACGTCACCGCAAACGTATGCGCAAGGATAATGGCGATAGCTCTTTCTCGCTTGCGCAGGCAGTCGCTAGCAATACACGCGTGGAGGCCATGATAGAAACTGCGGCGTCGGCCGATGTGGATGTCGCTACGCCCCCGCAAGGGGGCGTGGCAGGCGGGGTCGGGGCCTCGCCCCTCGCCCGCGGAAGCTGTACAGTGGCCCATTACTATGGGCCCTTCCTCTTGTGCGGCTAAGCGCCTGATGGAAAAGACACAGCAAGCTGTGTCTGTGTGATTGGTTGCATTGAATAAGCTGTAGGGGCGTCGCGACGCTAATAAGGTACTAGCGTCGATGTTCACGGGCCCTAGGCGGTCCTACCACATCAGGTTAGACCCCCAGTTACCTGGGGGAAGCCCAACGAGGCCGACCTGCGACTAGGGTACCGGCTTGACGCACCTACAGGAAGAAATGAAGCCTCCTCCGCCCCGTTCACAGAGCTAGCCGTTAGCGGATTGGAGGGGTAGCAGTACTGTATGTGTGGGTGGCTAGTTATGTAGTGTAACGCCACCCAGTGTAGACACGCGTCGCGGCCCGCGCTGCGTCAGCGTGTGTTGTGTATAAGCGTCTGTATAGTAATGAATGTCTGTGTTTAGTTGTACGGAATGTCTATATTAACCTAGCACACTCCGCGCAACTAGATGTATGTGTACATCTGTAGAGTCTCATTATATCGAGTTAGCTGCGTGTAACCTGGGTGCTGCTAACTCGAGGCGTCAAATCGGTGCAATGGGGTCAAGGGTCCGCTACCAGGTCGCGGGGCGTGGGTCTCGCGTCAGGCGGGCGCGCATGCAACGGTGCTATCTGCCTGACATGGGGCCAGGCAGAAGCGTCGGCACGCGCGAACATCGCCTTAGCGAGTCGCCTCACAAACTCGTCCAGGCTCTCTATACCGAGGTCCCGGGCGATGATATCATTCCTCACATAGCGAGGGGCGCCTACTATGGTCCGCAACGCATAGCTTTGTTGCGTGCGGAGCAGCTTCCGGTTCGTCTCGCTAGTGAGGGCGAACCATGCCGGGGCGGCGTACGTCAATACTGGGCGGATATAAGTCTTATATATGCCCAGTTTGACGCGCGTCGGGATGCGGGATGAGAGCACGGGCCTGAGGAGGTTGCGGGCTACCCTTACCTGTGCGGCGACCTTGCGGACATGGGGCCCCATTGTGAGGCGGCGGTCGATGGTCACACCCAGGTATTTGACCTGGGGCGCCCAATCGACGGCGGCTCCCTGTAACTTCAAAGGTGGTGGGAGGTGCACAAACCCAGTAACTATCGCTTGCGTCTTACCCACATTAACCGAAAGCCGCCACTTAGACAGCCAGTCGGGGAGAAGGTCGAGTGCGCGCTGCATTTTGACTGCCGCGTGTTTCGCATTAAGCGATATGGTAATGTACGCGGCGTCATCTGCATACAGCGCGAGTGTCGCATCTGGAGTGGTGGGAATGTCGTCGGTGTAACGTGAGTAACACGCCGGCGACACGCAGCTGCCCTGGGGCACGCCTGCAAGTATCGGGCGGGCGCCGGATAGCGCCCCGTCGACCACCACCTTGAAGGTCCTGTGTGACAGAAAGGATGAGACCACCTTAACAACGCGACGGGGCGCGTCGGACGTGGACAGTTTGTAGACTAGGCCCTCGTGCCATACACGGTCGAAGGCCTTCTCCATGTCAAGGAATACTGCCACCGCGCATTCCTTTTTGTTGATTGCTGTTGTCAGCAGGTGCAGTACCCTTGACAACTGAAGCGTCGTGCTGTGCTCCGCCCTGAAACCGAATTGCTCTGGGCGTGGGGCAATGTACTGTGTGAGGTGTCGCAGCAGGAGCGCTTCGAACACCTTGGAGACTGTCGGTAGAAGTGTTATTGGCCGATAGCTCTCCGGCTTCGCCACATTCTTCCCCGCCTTGGGCAGCATGATGACACGCCCTTCCTTCCACGAGGTTGGAAAGACCCCCGTGCGCAGTATCGCCGTAAACAGGCGCGCCAGTGCCGCTACCGTGCGGAATGGCAGGTGGCGCAGCGCTGTGTTGGTGATACCGTCGGCCCCGGGGGCCTTCCGAGGCTTCGTATTTAGAATGGCGCGTCTAACTGCGCCAGGCGAGAAGAAGATAGGGCTCTCCTCGGGAGCTATCGGCGTTGCGAAGTAGTCCCCTAGGTGCCGCTCGACTGCCGCGACATGGTCGGTGTCGCTGGTCGGGTTCGGGCGGAACTGACGCTCCAGGTGCTCGGCGAAGACCTCCGCCCGGTCCTCCGCTTTGTATCTGAGCGCCCCGTCACTGTTAAGTAGAGGGCGCACCGGGGCTGGGGTATTCGCCAGTTGGCGGCACAACTTGTGTACAGACGGCCAACTGTCTGCGGTGGCGTCTATTCTTTCTTCCCAGCCCGCGGCGGTATGGGCCTGTAACTCGGCCTTAACCTTCTCCGCGAGACGGTTTAGCTGCGTCTTCATTGTGGGGCATCTCGACTGTTGCCACTGTTTGCGAAGGCGCCTTTTCACGGCGATCATCGCAGTAATATGCGCCGGCAAGGGCGGCAATAGCCCTCTCCCTTGCGGCTGCGTCGTCGTCGCCGCTTCTAGGGCGCTCTGTATGCAAACAGTGACGTCACCCGCCGTTTGATCGACGTCCGCGGAGGAAACAATAGGCCGAGTCGGCGTGGTGGTCTCCATCCTTTCTGTGAACGCCATCCAGTCGGTTATTCGACGTGGCGCTAACGGTCTAAGTTGGGTCGGCATTCCCGATAAGACGACGAGTACAGGTTGGTGGTCCGACTGTAACTCGTCGTCTATTACTTGCTGCGTGATCTGACAGCGGAGCCCACTGTGTACCACAATGTCCAGCACGTCGGGCATGTGAGAAGTAATGTCGGGGTAGTGGGTAGGTGTCTCAGGGCCGGACACTGAGTACCCGTAGGCCTCTGCGTCCGCGAAGAGCCGCCTTCCCTCTGTGTTGGTCACCATCGAGTTCCACGCCGGGTGCTTACAATTTAAGTCGCCGGCAAGGATGGTTGCGTTGACGTCCTGCGCGCCGATAAGCGCCCGCAACTCAGTCAGATCGAGACGATTTGCGGGCGGCTTATAGCACGCATAGACGTTTACGTCCTCGCCGGCAACATGCAGCTGCACACCCAGCGCGTAATACGTGTTGAGTGACGGCAAGGGGAGATCCTGGTGGACGACTCTTCGCCTCACAAGTACCGCCAGACCACGGTATCGTGTGTTAGTAGCCGACCTTTCGTCCTTGCGATAGACGTGATAACCCGGGAACCTAACCCTATCTTCGGGTCCCAGGTGCGTCTCGCTAATTAGCGCCACGTCGATGTCTTGTTCCCGAAGGAGGTGGCGGAGGGGGGCGACCTTACCCCTAAGGCCGCGGGCGTTCCAGTGAACAATCCTCAGCGGTCTAGCCATCACACAATGACAGCAACGTGGCCAGACCGTCGAGGATGACCGCCTCTATGTCTCGGCCCTGCCTTATCGCTCTTATGAGATCCATAAGCAGCTTAATTGCGCAGGTTGTGAATTCTTTTTGGTTTTTCTTCCCAGTGTTCGACACATTTGTCGAAGCTTCGTCACTTTGTGCGATCGCAGCGCCACCACTCTTCATGGCAGGGAAGCTTCTCTGCGCTGTGATTGGTCGCGGCTCCCTCACTGGATTTGCCGCGACAGTGGCAGCACTGTGGTGCGGTTTGCGAGCGAACCCGCTAGTTACTCCCTTTGTCCGCTGCGACGTGTTGTCGCTACTAGCGGGTTCGTTCGTCGACAAAAGCTGCTTCAGCTTTTTGGGCTCCTGCGTCGCAACCTGCGCAATTATTAAGGCAGGGGCGGCCGTAGGGGGTTCTTCTTGGGTCGTAGAGGGGGGGGGGTGCTCCTTCTTCCCCTTCCTCTTGCGTTTCCTTTTCCTCCGCCCAGAGGAGGTGGAGGCTTGGGTCCTCTCGGTGGGCTCGTTCGCCGCCGCCATCAACGTCGGTCCTTGAGCCTCTACCATGGCCGTTTGTTGCGGCCGGGCCATTATACGGTTTGAGGCCGTAATGGCGACGGTCCCCGCCCGCTTATTGCGTATCTCACGCTCAAAAACTGGGCACTTGATGTTGCTCGCGGGGTGCGGGCCACCGCAATTGACGCAAGTGGCCGGCTCCTCCCGCGGGCGCGGGCAGTCTCGTGCCGCGTGCTCTCCCCCGCAACGCACACAAGCGAGCGGTCTGTGACACTGGTGCGAGCTGTGTCTGAAGCGTTGGCACCGGTGACACTGGGCGGGCCCACGTTTTCCACGCCAAGCCTCTATCTTGACTCCACGCATATACATAAATATGGTGGTGTCAAAGATTTGTTTGACGTCCGGTGTTCTTTTTAATATTGCGTGGAATACGCAACCGGGTCGTCCCTGCGCGCCCTTTATATGGCGCACGTACTCCGGTTGGTACCCCAACGTCCGGAGTTCCTCCTCTATCTCCTTCGGGTCCGTGTCGGCCGGCAGGCCCCGAATGGCGATTTTCATGTTCTTGTCCGCTGGCAGCGAGTACGCGAACCAGGAGACGCCGCTGTCCTTTTCCAGGCCAGTTAGGTACCGCTGTACCAGCCTGTACTCGTCCTCGGTCTCAGGGTTAAATCTAACCCCGGACCCGAAGGGACGAGCATGCGGAGGCCGGCCCAGCTTGGCACTGATGGCCCGGAAATGAGCCGCCCAGTTTGGCAGCGTCTCCACTACCAGCGGCGGGAATCGCGGTTTCTTCTTCCCCTTCGCCTGCTTCGCTGACGAGTTCGCGACATCAGGGGGAGGGGGGGTTGCAGTGGAGGTGGGGGGGGGCGAGTTAACGTTTCTCGCCCTCCCAGGTATCGTGTCCGGTGGTGGAGTCGGCGATTTCGGCGGTGACCGGCGGACCGCACCGGAAAAGGTAGGCGACGACGGTACGCCCCGACCCCGCGAAGCGCTATCGCGCTGTGGTCGCGGCGGGTCTAGGCAGTACCGCTTCGCCTCTTCCGACGCAGTCTCGCCGGAGCTCCTTCGGCGCCGCTGGGCTCTAGTCTCGAGCTCGAACTCGAGAGGGGAACCCAGCGACGGTGTTGGTGATGGTGACGGTGACGCCGGCGACAATGGCCCGGCATCAGATCCGCCCGCGAAGGGACGCATACCGGATCGCGGGGTCATGTCCGGGGACATGTCATCGCGACCGGATGCGGCCGAGCCCACCGAAGCAAGCGACATGCTCGACCCCACACGTGAGGAGCATGCCGACATCATGGCGGGCGAGTCGTAGGCGGATGCACGGGGAGGTGCCGGCGAAGCGGGCACTCGTGGCGTTATATTAGAGTATGGGCCGGCACTTACCGGGCGCTCTTGCTCAGCCATCGCCGGTCCACCCAGCGAGAAGCGGGGACCGGAGGGGGCGGGGCGCGGAGCGGGCGCGGCCTTTGGCAGCATCTCCTTGGGCGTCGAGCTTTGTTTCGCCTTCCCAGCAGGTGCGGGCGGCGACGCAAAGCGCGGAGGTGGAGCGACGGTGCGCGTAGGTGGAGCGCGCGCCCCTGCGGTCGGCATGGGCGCTCGCGGCGTGGGTAGCGCGGGATACGCGTGCGGTGCGGCGGTGCGCACGATAGACGCGGCGGTAGGCGCGGGCGCAGATGGGCGCGCGGGCGGCGCTTGGGCGCGCGTTTGTAGCGCGCGACTCGGGTTCACGGCAGGCCCCGGGGCCTGTATAGGTACCGGGCGGAACGCGGGAGGGCGAACGGGTACAGCATGCGGCCGGCTCGACGACGGCGAGGGCGCAACGCGCGCAGGCGCCGATGACGTCGGTGGGCCGGTAGCAGCAGCGGCACTCGTTCCCTCTTTCTTCTTAACGGCGTCTTTTTTCCCCTTTTTAACTTTAGGGGGTCCGGCGGGTGGTGCACCGGACGACGCGTCGCCAATATTTGGCAGCGACGTCGCCCGGTCCAGCACCGGTCGGTCTTCAGGTGCCCCGGCATCGCGGCCCAACGAGGCGCGCGTGCCGGGGTTAGGCATTATTTGGGCGTGGCCTCCGCGACCGCTGCGGTGACTGGTCACCGAGCTGCACGGTAGGCTCCCCCTGTGTCCGCACCAGTACCAACGAGCAACTCGTGCACACACAGAGGAAGAAACACTAAAAGTTTTTCGCGGTCCGCACGGAAAAGTACTGGCGTCGACCTATGACGCGCTGTGACGCAACTTGTTGACGACAAGCGAAACAAATCCGAAACTACGCGACAGTTGGAAGACGTCAGTGGTCGGCCACGAGCCAATCCTGCGGCGTCGGCGGTGACGTCAACAAGCAGGTAGACGAAACCAGAGTGTGAGGCCCCCGCACTCTTCCTCACGCTTCCTCGCTCCTCAGTGCCTCGCTCCTCTACGAGGTCCTCTACGAGGAGCGAGGAAGCGCTAATGCGCGGAAGGCGTTAAATGTGAGTGCGACAGAAAATCGTGGGCGAATATTACCGAGGAAGGTGGACCGTGGAAGCACGCTACTTACAAAAGGCGTATAAACAACCGGTTTATAGGAAGTAAAGGGAAGGCGCTGGCAAAACCTGAGAGTAATTTCAAGGCGGCTGATATCAACATTCCTTTCTACATTTATAATGATGACGAGGGGGCCTCAGAACAAGATGTTGCTGATTATGTATTAAGTAAGACACAGGTTGTAATTTCGCAGGAAAAAATTAACATAAAATTAGAAAAGGCTTATAAGCTTATAAATTCATAATACCTCGGGCTAAGTTAACGGTTTTTATGGATGAAAATCTATGGCCCGAAGAGGTATCATAATTATAGGAAGTTTATTAATTTTAGAAATAAAGCACAGTCTCAGAGCAGTGAAGTTATTAAACATACATAATTAATGGCTACAACAAGCGTTAAATTCATAACTTTTAACTGTAAGGGCGTAAAACGATCGCAACAGTGTATAAATAAATTATGTTCAAAGGCAGATAATATAGCAATAATACAAGAGACATGGCTATTACCGCATGAAATCCCTTTGCTAGGTAATATATGGACATGAGGAATTTAGCTATGCGGGTAAGTCTGCTGTCGACATTTCAAGTGAGGTATTAAAAGGAAGGCCGTACAGCGGAGTTGGGATATTGTGGCGTAAAAGTATAATTACTGTTGTGAATCTAGTACAGTGTCAAAGTGTTCGATTGACAGCTATAAAAATAACGCTAGCCAATGAGGAGTTACTGATTTTTTCTACATTATACATGCCTACTGATTTGATTGAAAATCTTATTGAATTTACCAATTGCTTAGGGGAAATAGTATCAATTATTGAAGATTGTGGTATCGAATCAGTGTTTACATTAGGGGGATTTTAATGCTCATCCTAATCAGTTATTTGGAGTAGAATTGCAAATTTTTTTTGTGGGATAACAGGTATTTTTGAGTACAGGCAACAGACTAATTTTGTATAAGATGGGGAGGTTTCATATCTGATTCTTATCAATTAGAGTGTGGAGTTAGACAGGGGATCCCCCCTGTCTAACTCCCCTACGTAATTATATATTTAAGGGAGCTGGTTCGTGAGCTCAACAACACGTGTGTAGGTTGCTCAATAGATGGATATATAGTCAACAACATTAGTTACGCCGATGACATAGAGTTGTTGAGGCCATCGATTAGTGCTCTGCGTAGGCTCTTAGGTGAGTGTGAGGCATATATGCTGAAACGCATGGATTGACGTATAACATCAAGAAAAGCGAGTTGCCCCATACTTTGGGCGGGGCAAATGAATCCTTCATTTGTACCGCCCGTAGTAGGTGGGGTTGCGCTAAGACGAGTCTCTGATTGTGTACCTAGGACATGTTGTCAACGAGACTCTGACTGATGACCTAGATGTGGAGCGGGAACGTAGGGGGCTCGCGATTCGCTGTAATATGCTGGCTCGCAGGTTTGCTAGGTGTTCAAAGGCAGTCAAAACAACATTGTTTAGGGCCTTCTGCCAACCGTTTTATACCTGCAGCCTGTGGGCCAACTGCACGCAGCGGGTCGTAAATGCTCTGAGAGTTCAGTACAACAATGCCTTCAGGGTGTTGATGGGGTGCCTCGCTATTGCAGTGCGTCAGCGGTGTTTGCGGGATCACGAGTGGATGGCTATCACGCCATAGTTCGAAAATAATGTATCCTGCGAAATTTCATGTGAATCGAACCAGTAGTTTTATTATAAATAATCAAAACAATGAACAAAGGAATTTCTTTTAAGAATCTGATAAGAATGTTTATTTATTCCAACTAGCGTTCGCTTACAAAGATTCTAAGTATTATAAAAAATCCTTTGTCTAATCAGGAACCAAAAACCATTAACGATAAGACTATTTACGTAACAAAAAGCTCTTAGTTTTTGTTTATATTAGCGAGCTCTTATCTCTGACGCGCCGCGGGCGTGCCGCGCGGCTTGACGGGTTGTCGCAAAATCGCGCCGCGCGGCCTAAGAGGTTAAAACAACCAGCCCCCCAATTACGCAATGCACAATCAATTTTAATTTGAAACCAATTGAAAAAGATTGCCAGTCCATTGCTTCATAAGTTCGACAAAAATCTCTGCTCAATTTTTTTTTCTCGAACTTATGAAGCAATGGACTGGCAATCTTTTTCAATTGGTTTCAATTTAAAATTGATCGTGCATTACGTAATTAGGGTGCAGGCTAGTTGGAGAGCTAACACGTGAGCAAGCCACATAGAACTGGCCGTGGGAGAAACAGTCTTGTCGCAAATCAACTCCAACAAATTTCAGAGTCCCTGTGACTTATTAATAGTCATCGCGAAACAAACCTTGATTGGGAACTGCAATCTTTTAAATTCAAACGGAAGGTCATTTAGTATCATTGGCATACGCGGCACCGGCGCGCGGCGGCACGAAGACTGTTTCTCCTCTGGCAGATCCAGTTAGTATTTTGGCCTCAATAACATTGCGGCGGAGAGCTGTTACTTGGAGTCCAGTTCCATTGCACAATTTTGGAGGCCGTATATTTTGAAGCAACATGACAGGAGCACCTACAGGCAACATAAGTCGGAAGACCTATAGTGTGGTTAGTCTGTACTGTACGGTACAAATAAACGCTATTTACTATGAAGGATGAGCAGTATCGCATTCTGTTCGTATCCTAATCTATATCTATATCGATTCTCCCGGAGAAGAGGATGGGGGGGTTCTCCGGGGGAGGGGCCCGTGGCTAAATAATAACAGCTGCACGGGTCGGTCGACCAGGTTAAGCTACACTTGCCGGGGTTGATCTGTGGAAGGGTGACCATCTTTACATATAGAGACCCGTCCGTGCCTCGGAAAGCACGTTAAGCTGTTGGACTCGCCCGACTGTCATTCGTGGATCTTTGACAGTCGTTACGGGAAGTCAGAAGCCCGAATGTCTGACCACTATTCTTACCAAGGGGTATCGTATTACCCAGTTACTGCGTTGTGGTGGTCAGATAGGCAGTCGCTCCATGTAAAATACTGTAAAGTTAGAAACAGTATACGTGTACTTATAATATTTTTACTTGAATACAAAATTTAGCAAATGAACATCTTCGATACAAAACTTCATCCCCCTTTTCAGACCCTTGTGGGTTGAAATAAAAACAAAACAGCGATTTACGTTGTGTTAGTTTCCAACCATAAGCCGAAATATTAGTGATAAAACTTAAAAAATAAAGAACTTTAATTAAAAACAAAATGTCATTCCCCTTTTCACCCCCTTAAGGATTGAAATTCTAACAACACCCGTTGCGTTAGCTTCCAACCATAAGCCTAGATAGTAAATTTAGTGATATTTCTCGAAAATTAAGGACTTTTCAACTTCATTCCTCTTTTTAACCCTTCGAGGGTGGAATGATCAAAAACGCTAAGACACGTATAAATAAATTTTCATTTGTCAGCCTAAACACACTTCAAAACTTCCATCCCTAATTTTACCCCTTTAGGGGTGGAATTCCCAAAAACCCTTTCATAATGGATACTTACTCTTCACAAAGAACACACCCTCCAAGTTTCATGTTTCTAGGACCAGCGGTTTGGGCTGTGTGTTGATATATGTATATCACCCAGTCAGTCAGTTAGTTTACCATTTTATATATTTTTTAATTTATTTTTTACCTAAAACGGGGAAGTTCTTGGCCTGCAAACATTTAAACAGATAATCTTCTCCTGAATGAAAAAAAGACTAAACTCATTAAATTTTCAACGCCAAATGTCAGGCAGCTAACTACCAATGTTCAAGATAATGGAATAGAGCTGAACCCTGTTGAGTCTATAAATATAGTATTAACAAGAAGTGTCTGAAAATAATTGTACGGGTGTTTTTACCATTAAATAGACAAACTAGCTTTGACTAGTTATTGCAAGTTTAAAATACCAAGGGCTATTGATGTAAGCGCCTGAGCAAAAATACATAGCAATGTTTAAATATAAGCTTTCCACACATTAAATTGTCAGGCGTTGTAAAGTAAATAATTGTAAAAAAGACTATATTGTAATAATAATAAAGCATATTAATTGCTATTGGTACATTATAATTGAAAACTATAGATATTTCCCTTTAGCTGTTATCACTAATACTAGGATTGAATAATAGGTAAGTACATAATAGTTGTACCGGATACGACTCGAAATTACATCCAACTACAAGTATGAACATTCCGTCTTCAAAGGTACCAATGGCAAACGAAGAGGAAAATATTAAACAAAATGACATATTAAAACAGACACACAAAGAAGAAGTCATGAATAGTAAACAAAAATCTATCGACATATTTGGAGCACAACAATAATGTAGGACTAGCAGCTAAGTTAGTTCATACTAGAACTAATACCAGGTATGAAAAATATAGAATTGAGTCAACTACTAAACCCCAAGCCTCTGCAAATGACGAAGATAATGAAGATAAAATAATAATAAGCGTTGGTGAAAACGACGACAATCCCATAGAATTGTTATACAACTTATCTTATATAATAAAAAAGTTTAAAGAGACCAAATTCATTATTCTTGGTGTAAATAAGAGTTACCATCTAAAAGAAAAGACATTGAATGAAACTTTGAAAAACTTTAGTAATAATATTAGTAACTGTACTTATATAAGTTGTTTGTTATCTGTATATACCTACACTATGTAAAAAAATTAATTCTACTATAGATACTTTAGACTATAATATAAAATACCTGTATTTCAATTCTAAAAAGAGTGAAACAAACATTAACACTAAGATTTTATCCCAAGAATATGCTTTTACACTTAAACAGACATTATCTAACTATGAAAAATTTTCAAACAAAGAAGATCAAAATAAAACAGCAAACAAACACACTAACAATAACAACCACGGTAAAGGAACTATACCATATTATTTCGATTTAATGCGGTAAAAAGCTTTAGAGTTGAACAAAAAAGCATTGCCTCAACGAGAAAGCACGTTTTTTTCTATAATCCCAAATCAAAAAATTCTCTCTTTATAGACGAAGATACTACTACAAACTCAATCACACTGTTTCATCAGAATATAGCTGGCCTGTTAAACAAACAAGAAAATCTAGAGTTATGCATAGATGATTTAAAAAAAAGAATTACATTGATGTAATATGCCTCTCGGAAAATTTCATTAAAAGAGGCAATGAAAATAACGTAAAGTTAAAAGACTTTAAACTAATTACTTCATATTCTAGAGTAAAAGAAAAAAGAGGGGTAGTTTCTATTCTTACCCAAAATGATATAGATTATAAAGATTTGGCTATATGTAACTCCATGTCAACGGATAAAGTGTTTGAATGTTGCGGAGTTGAATTACCTTCTCTCAACTGTATAATTATTTGCCTTTATAGAACTCCAAATAGTAACATAAACTTTTTCTTCGACAAACTTGAATTATTGCTTCATAAAATGTGTAATAAACCTAGCAAAAAAAATATTCTAACAGGTGATCTTAACATAGATACAATCAAAAACAACAAAACAAGCTCACGTTTAAAAGATACCCTCATCAATTTTGGTCTCTATCTGCATATAGATCAACCAACCAGACAAAAAACCTGCATTGATCACTTTATTAGCAATATTAAAGACGCTATTGGAAATGTACACGAATTATTTCTCTCTGACCACAATACAAGACAAACTTTAAAATTTTCCATTGATAAAAAGCCAGCAAGAATAAAAAGTTGGTATGTTTACAAGAGAGATTATAGTAAAGATAACTTAGATAAATTCTTAACCTGCTTATCAGCATTAAGTTGGTCTGAAGTATATGATCACGATATCTTAAATTCAGTTTTTAACACATTTCATGATACGTTTTGCTTATTTTACAATCTCTGTTTTCCGATTAACAAAGTAAGAATGAATTCACACTGCAAGTCACCAAGGTGGATCACAACAGGAATTAGAAAATCAAGTAAAAACAAAAGAAAGCTAAGGTATCGCCAATACATGACCAAATCTGAAGGATACATCACACTATTCAAAATACAGTAATATTTTCAAAAATTGTATAAGCCGATCTAAACATCTCATAAACTCTAGAATAATGTCATCGACAAAAAATAAAGGCAAAGCAGCATGGCAGATAATAAAAGATAAAACTGACCACATAAACATAAAAACCAATATTGATTCAATCAAACACGACAATAATATTATAACTAAGCCGATAGAAATCGCTGAAACCTTCAATGACTTTTTTATTAATATTGCTAATAAATTGCATAATAAGAATTATACCGAAAAAAACAAACACACAATCGATTTACAAAATATGACCCAAACCATGTTTTTAAACCCAGAAGGAGAGAAGATGAAATAAGAAATACCATAATGTCCCTTAACAACACCAAATCGGTTGGATTTGACGGTATAGCAACCCACGTTCTCAAATCTTGTGCCACCATTATATCCCCAATCATTGAACACTTAATTAACCTCTCTTTCTGGCAAGGTGTTTTTCCAGAAAGACTTAAGCAATCTATTGTGAAACCTTTGTTTAAAAAAGGTGAAAAAAATGATTTATCCAATTACCGCCCAATAACTTTAATATCTAACTTTTCAAAATTTTTTGAAAAAGTCATGCGTCGTCGCCTCATAAACTATTTAGAAAAATTTCACATAGTTAAAGAACAACAAAACGGCTTTCAAAGGGGAAAATCTACAACTCTAGCAGCTTTTACATTAATAAAAAGTGTGATCGAAAAATTGGATAAACGCATACCAGTATCAGTCATTTTTTTTGACATGAGCAAAGCATTTGACTTTGTCAACCATGAACTCCTTCTACGAAAATGCAATAGCTACGGAATCAGGGGAATAGCTATTGATTGGATCAATAGTTATTTATCGAATCGAGAACAAAAAGTAGAAATAAGCTCATTAAATAAAAAAGGTGAGTCCACTTCGTTTAGTTCCAAATTTAGTCCAACCAAATCAGGAGTACCGCAGGGTAGTATTCTTGGTCCTTTACTTTTTCTTATTTACATTAACGATTTACCTGCGGCTCTTCATCATCAATGTATACTTTTTGCTGACGACATTTCTGTTATAGTATCAGATCATAATAAATCAGAAATAGAACACGAAAAACAAATAAACGAAACAGTAAAACAAGTTTTAAAATGGCTCGAAAATAATAATCTCTGTGCAAAATAAAACAAAATACATCAATTTTCAAAATTATAATTCTAAACCAAAATTATATAAAATCACTTACCAAGGACAACCAATTAATGAAGTTAAAGAATACAAATTTCTAGGACTAATTCTCGACCAACATTGTAATTGGAAATTACATATTAATCACCTGGGTAAAAAATTAAACCAATTTGTATTTGCTCTAAAACGTTTAAAGCGTACCGCGAGTGAAACAGTTGTTCTTACTGCTTATCACGGATATGTTTCTTCGTTACTCAGATATGCTCTTCTACTCTGGGGTAACTCTACGAACATAAATGAAGCCTTTTTGGTATAGAAAAAATGCTTAAGAGCTATCTGCGGGGTAAGTCCCTTAATATCCTGCAGACCTTTGTTCAAAAAATTTAAACTTCTAACCTTGACAGGACTTTATACGTATAATGCAAGCTAGTGTTTTTGTAAAAGAACACTCGATTTTTTTTTGGCATGTGATATAAATTCAAAATATACCCGTAGAGACCCAACAAAATTAAGAATGCCCACACACCAAAGTACATTATGCCATAAAAATTGTTTTATCACAGCAGTAAAAATTTTTAACAATATCCCAAAAGATATTAGGGAACTCCCTCTGAAATATTTTAAGTCTAAATTACATAAATGGCTCATAGGTAATACTTTTTATAGTGTAAAATAATTCTTAGATAAAAAAGTAAATGACAAATATTGTTACTGATTTACCGATATATATATATATATATATTTTGTTATAGATACTGCTTAGATTTTAAAACCGTTAATAAACAGTGTAAATATTTTAGAAGAAAAAGTTTGTACAAGTAGGTATAATGACCGTTACCACGCACAATGGTCCACTTGAAGGACTAAGTGCGGAAACCAAACCCTTTAACATAGAACATAGAGACCGTTACCTAACTACATCGTTATTATTGATACTAAGGAACTTGTTTCCTTTAAAATATTTGTATGCCAGTCCATGGCGAGACATGTAGATCATAACCCTATTATTAGGACCATTATTGTACCATGTTTAATGCAAATAAATATATTCTATTCTATTCTATTCTACTGCAATGTCATCATGATGGATAATTTTTGGTTCGTTTCTTTTAACTGTTTGTAATAAACCTTTGTTAATAAAATAAGCATCTACATACGTTTCTTCGTATTTTAACTTGGGGTTGCTGGGCAGATCCTCTACAGCGTAATAAAAATGAAGTGTTTGTACTCTTAACCATTCAAGGTACTTTTTGTTTAAAGTATGTACAGATTGAGTACATATTGGGTACAAAAGTATTATAAAGTTATAAATGGAAAAAACAGGTGATGGGGTTGCAGGGTAGCATGATGTCTCGAAAGTGCCCATTATATCATTACAAAGAACCCACACTCACTCACACCGCTCGGCGACAAAGCTTACTCAGCTGATACCTGAACACAGAATGTTGAGGTATCAGCTACCACTCCATCCACTGCCTCTGAGCAAGGAGCCTCTCATATAATTTAGCTTCCCAAAAAAAACCGAGTATCACGGATTCTCTCTCAATTTAAAAACCCAATATTAGACTGGTTAGTAACAATTACCTACCTCATCTATAAAACTGCAGATCATCTGCTTGCACCTCTCGAAGCTGCCGTGGTATGGTAGCAGCTTATACACAGCAACTGCATGCAGCCAGGGCTGCACTATTCGAGCTGCCACCAACTTGGAGCACTCGTCGAACGCCATCAGAAATGGCTCTTCTACGGTCTTTTGGGCGTTCACATTAACTCCTAGGACCGTTTCTGTTAAAAAATTTACCGACATCATTATTTCAACGTTTAGAGACCTCCTGTTGCAGAGTAGGTAGGTTCCTACACAGTATTTTGTGTTTTGGAGAGATGAAAACCAAAAGTATAGTAAAACAAGGAAGCTAGAGAAGGAAGAGGCTGAAGCTTGATTTCAAATAAAAATCTAACTACATTTTTACCCGACTGCCCCAGAAAGAGGGTAATGTTTTTCGAGAGTATGTGTGTATGTATGTCTATTTCTTAGGCATGCTCTGGAGTCTAAACGGCTTGATGGATTTTAACATAATATCTGTATATTATGTTAAAATCCATCTGCCACCATCCAGGGACATCGACGCGAAGCCTGTTACCATGGATTCAGTACATGATTCTGAACCCCCCAGCGTAGAAATTTACAAAATAATAACCGGAAATATGGTGTACTCGTAACTTTTGTTTGTGGCGCCTGTGATACCAAAATTCTATAAATTATAATGCTTGTTTTTCTCTTTTCAGTTATGTGTTTTTGCAGTCGGGTTTTTTGTTTTTTAAATAATTTGCTTTATTAGTTGAGTATTAAAAAGCTGTGCTTAGCTGTGTGTCCGAGGCTTAACAAGTTCGTTCAAAGTCGGTATCATCGCACTGAACGATATAAAGACACAATAATAGACTGATGCTTAGCCTATTAAGTATTGGCGACAAAGGGTAAAAATTTATCTTTTTGGTCACTCTTTACGACACCGACGGGTTGCGAAGGGATCAGCTCTATGATGAAACTTACCACATACAGAATCCATGGTGTAGCTGGTCAGATACTTCCACACGGAGAAGGGTCCTCTTCCCTCGACTGACTGCAACTGTTCTGACATCACGATGCTCTGTCGTGAGAATATCTTCACGAAGTGGTTCAGGTTCTTAGGGGTGAAGGTCGGGGCCAGGACCTTGCGGCGAGGGCGCCAGATGGACACTGAGGAGTTTAAGAAGAAAGTAAGTTGATTGCGTTGCATCCAAAAATAACTTTCAAAATTATTAACAATAATGTTTTCTAATCATTTTTACAGCCCCATTTCCCAAAAAAACCCTATTTTACTCGATATTATAAAAGAGTCATGTTATACAATGTTACTTTTTGTTTATACTAAACTTCTTAAGGTGTCCCTTAGTAAGCGGGTTGATTTCGATTTAGATTCAGTAACCTACTCTATACAAGGTGGAGTCGACAATACAACAAAAAATTAAACGGTGTGTCCATAATGACGTTCGCATTCTGTATACGAAAATTCAATTGAATATGTTCAATAGTTTAGTCATTATAGCTCGGCAAAATCCATAGTTGGCTCGGGCTATTCCGTTTTTTTCTCCCCAAAAATCCACTCTAAGGATAGGAAGGATATTCTGAAATGTATGCCCGAGAATTCACCCAAGGCATAGTTGGATAAACGGAATTTATAGGCTTACTCCCTTAATAATAAACGTTGTATATCGCCTGAATAGTTTCATATTCATATTCATTTATTCATCAAATATAAGCTAACAGTTTACACCAAATCGCTTACATCTATGCTAATTCTACAAAACATTAAATTTTTTAATTAAAACTTCTCAGGCTAAAAAATAAACGTTAGTTACACAACGCTTTGTCTTCTTCTTTCGAATGTCAAATTACTGACGACTGAAAGAGAGAAATCGGTGTGTAACTATACAGGGAATATACAACGTTTATTAGTAAGGGGGTTAGGGGCTGGGTTGTGGAGGTCAGATAAGCAGTCGCTCCATGTAAAATACTGGTATTCAGCTGCATCCGGTTAGACTGGAAGCCGACCTCAAGATAGTTGGGAAAAAGGCTAGGAAGATTGATTAGTAAGGGGGTTAGGGTGGCTTCAGCAATTTTTTTTTTTTTTTTGAAGCGGTTCCAAAATACTCTTAAGCATTAGTAGTGCCAGTATTTTAATTTTTTGTTGTATGGTAGTCTCCACATTGTGTAATAAAAGATGCATAATAGTTAAGTTGTTATACAAACGTCGATAATGTCTTTTATCAGACCAGCGCAGCGAGCATGGCCTACTGTGAGATAGCTTGAGTCACAGATTTTATCACAATTTGAGGGATAAAACAGTTTTGTCACAAATGCTAACACGGCGGCGTGAGATAATCTCTTGACTTGTGACGTAACTTCTTGACGTTTATTTGGGACTCAATATGTCTTATTTGCTACTACCAATTTTGTCACAAATGCCACATATGACTGTCTTCCGTACGTCAAAAATGAATTAGTTCACAACAAAATTAAAAAGTTGTAAAACTGTATGAACCTGCACTTTAAAAACGTATTATTTTATTTAATCGCATATTCAGATCATCATAGACATTTTAATTTTTTAAATTTACTGTGTCACACTATGAAGTTAGCAACAAGAAAGGCATGTCGCGCCTCAGATTTTATCACATGGTTGACCCGTGCCAGCATTTAAGACAAATTGTAAGAGATGATAAAATCAATTTATCATGTCTTGTCACAAACATCTTGGGTACGCCCTGTGCTAGCCCCGCAGGGCAAATCTAAATCGCCATGGGACTTAATTCTATGTATCTAGACAGAGCTATTTAAACACAGTCCAGATAAAACGTTACTCTATAAAATAAATTCGAGAGAGGGCTTGCGTTTTTGGGGACTGAATTTTACTTTCATGAATAAATAAAACTTTAATTTACCTACCTGGTGCAAATATGGATCCATTGCCGATGACATTTCTCGCAAATCGCATAATATCGTCTTTCTCTAGTGAAGACTTCAGGATAACTTCCAAGTCCACTGGGTCTACCACAACTGACAAAAACCGTATAGTTAACAATTTGATTTATTTATTTCTAAAAGGGAAATAATAAAGCTTCTGAAAAACAAATTAACATCCGACGATCGGAGGTTGACTTTAATACTAACTATTCCAAGAAACATACCAAACTTCCGAAAAAAACATTAACTCTCCGAAAACATATTAATATGTTCTGCTAAAAAAAATCGTTTTCTTAAGCTCTACAGAAACCAGCTTAATTTCTACTATTCGTTACAAAATAACTTTTTGAACTCTCCAATTTTAATGAAAATAACTACCTACCGGTCGGCTGGCACGCGCTTCGTGTGTACTTCGGGTGACATTGGTTGCGTTCCGGTGCAGAGCCATAGGCGCGCTCACATTCGGATAATTATAAAATAGTGAAAACATGTCTACGAGAAACTGGGTGAAATAGGTTAGATTAGAACTGTGACCAACCACGCGCGAGCCGAGCGAGCGTAGCGAGCGGTGCCGTGGCAGCGGCTGGCAAGCGCTACTTCCAAGTAGTTCGCAGAAAAGTCACTTAGAAAAGTATTTTTATAATGTCACAATAGTTTAACAAGCGCCACAGTTTATAAAATGTGTAAGGATACTAAATTTATAATAGGTGAGTTACGATAAAAATTACTAACTGTAGTTTGGTGGAAAAATATCACGTCAGCATTATGCTTATTGATTTTTCGGAATTTTCAGTATTTTATTCGGTCGTTTCTCTATTTGTATGCATCGCATGTTAGTTGTCGGAAAATTAAAATATAAAGTAGTTTTCATATTTTGAGTGTGCTCATATATTATTATTTTTTCGGAGCTTTTATTACTACCCTTTTTAAAATACTTCCACAGCCACACAACGAAAACCTCTCATTGTTTATCTGTGTGCTGGTGAGCCGTCCATTAACATTCTACAAAAAGATTCATTACAACAATGTTACGTACGTAAGTACGTATATAATGATGATAAAAATTTATAGGTACATTAATATACAATATATTATGTATATACATTAAATTAAACTTTGTGTGAGGAAACGTTTTGATTTGTACCCAACAACTTTTCGAACTCGTTTTGTATAACGTTTGCAAGTCTTCTGGAATTTTTATTGAGAAAAAAGGTACTAAATATTTTGCAACCCTCACCTGTACACATTATTGAATTGGCTTTTGGTAGGATGTATTTATATTTAAGTGGTATCGTTCTCAGAGAGTTAGGTTTTTTTTTCGGTCGGTCTACAAATTAGGTGCACAAAATTAATAATAGAATTACGTAATCTGTTACTATGGGGAACGTGGACCGGTTACTCTCTCTCTAGGATTAGGAACACTTCCCCGGTTACAATATCCTTGGACGGATCGACTTCCGTACCCACTTACCAATCCTGTTTTTGGTACCTAATGGCACTAGTCTTTTGACTCTAATTTGTGACTTACCAGTATAATAATTATCTCCTAACCACCAGTTAGTGAGTCCACCATTTTTGATCGCTTCGCGACCCAACATCTGGAATGCCCGCATACGATCTGCAACAAAATAAAAAATAAATAACACTATTTTTTTGTAGAATTCTAGTTTGATTCAAGTAGTGTAACTAATTGGTTGGTGTGCTTATGATAAATAAATAAATAAATAAATAATGCCGCACCGCCGCCGCCGGCTAGAAATAGTAAGTATATATGTAGTTACAAATCTTGGGAAGTAGAACCACTCAACGCAATCAACTGCGGTATCGTCAATTCATACCCAAAAGAAAAAGACCCAAGAAAGCATGTGATATTATCCTAACAAATTCAATACTATTAAATGAGCAATAGTTGTCTATATAAATATATTTGTAATCACGTTCTGGAAAACGGCTCTAACGATTTCGATTAAATCTGCAACACACGGTTTACGGGGTCGAAAAATCGATCTAGCTAGGTCTCATATCTGGCAAAATTAGTTTTCTCCGTATTTTCACCCGAGCAGAGCTTGGTCGCCCTAGTGTTACCCAAAATCGGTCTTGGTCTTGCAGTCTTGGTCTTGTTCTTGCATTTTCGCAAGACCAAGACCAAGACCAAGACCGACTTATTTTAGCAAGACCAAGACCAAGACTGACCCTGCAAGATTTAAGCAAGAACAAGACTAAGCCTGCGAGACTCTTGCGTCTCGCAGTTAAGTCAAACTGAGATTTGGGCGGGTCCAAATTGGCGGTTTTTTGGCGGACATCAAAGGACTGGTAACGCGAATGGGAATGAGTGTTTGTGTTGAATCTTTGAAAGACATGTGAAGCGGCAATGTAAACACACATTTCCCTTGACGTTGCCACATCAATATTTAGGGAAATATTTGCGGCAACACGAATGGCAATGGCTGAATGTTAACGAGGTATTATGGTATGGTATATCTCTAAATTACGTTACGCGAATAAACCATTGGTCGGTCAGTGTTTATGTACCTACTTATTTGATATTTTACCGACAAAGACGTTGCTTAATCAAAGACTGCGACAAGTGTATCACAGCATTTGACACTGTTTGATTGCCACCGCGCGCCGCCCGCCACAGAGTATGGACAGAGGCATACAAAATGGTTACCTATTTTGGTAGGGTTGGCACAGGAGGATAAAATGAAATGACCTTGAAGATCTTTAATAAATAGCAATAGGCTAATAGGTAATTGCAAGACTTGCGAGACTCTTCCTGCAAGACCAAGACCAAGACCAAGACCAAGACGAGAGCTAGTCTTGGTCTTGGTCTTGCATTTGGGCAACACTAGGTCGCCCAGATACTAATATTATAAATGCGAAAGTAAGTTTATTTATTTATTATTTATATATTTTTTTCTCAGTAGGTAATGCTTTGTGGTTTGTTATTTAGTAAATATCTTTACAAATTCTTTACTAAATGTCACATCACAAAACCTTCATTTTTTTTATAGTATCTGAGATCTGTAGGCCTAACATGCCACACGCGACAATGTTTATATCTCGCGCGAGTAATTGTCGTCTATTTTTGCACTTTTCTCGTTTTCTGACAGCGCTGCCATACAAAATAGTTGACTCGTTCTGTCAAACTTGATGTTTTTTCGACAAACCCTAACATGGCCTTACGATTTTTCTGTCATTTAGTCGTCCTCGATTTTGACGACGAGAAGAGTAGACAAAATAATTATAAGAAAAAAAAACTCCAAAATAGCATGGCAGTTTCATAAATAAAAAAATAAAATTAATTAATTTAAATCATAATCTTTTTTATACTTGATTAAATGTGATTTCATTTATTTCTTTATTTAAATTATTTATTTTATTTGTTTTATTTATTTATTTTATTTATTTTATTTATTTTATTTATTTTATTTATTTTATTTATTTTATTTATTTTATTTATTTTATTTATTTTATTTATTTTATTTATTTTATTTATTTTATTTATTTTATTTATTTTATTTACTTTATTTATTTTATTTACTTATTTTGTTTATTTATTTAATTAAAATACCTTGTTTTAAACAATTTTTAAACAATTTTTACTGGATCGACGTTTTTATATGGAATTTTTCACTATTTGTATGGAAAATAAGAAAAATTATTACCTACATGTTGAGTGTTAGGGGTTTCCTAAAGGGGGTCGAAATTTTCATTATTTTTGCGATAGGACACACCATTTTCGAGATATAGCAAAAGAAAAATAAAAGTTTTGGTGATTTTTAGTCTAGTTTCAAGGCATTTGTGACAAGAGAATCGGCACCATGGAATGAATGAAACGGTATTTCAAACCAATGTTGTTATCATAAAAATGATTTGTTTTTAATAATTTGCAACATCGGTCTCTCGCGCGAGATATAGAAATGTCAAAGTGCCTTTTTCGAGTTATCTCGTCGTTTACGGTCATGTTAGGGATTAGAATGACGTCAGAATCGTAGAGAAACTACGACAAAACGACAAAAATAGCTATCTCGCGCTTGTCATGTTAGCCCTGCTGGCTGATGGTCTGTTATTAGAACTGAGGGAGCACACTTTAAGAGCTGTGGTTTTAGGGTTCCGTACCAAAATGGTAAAAAGGAACCCTTAGTGCTCGTTTACGGAGACGCGGAGCGTGGAGAGTTGCGTGCGGCGCGCGGCGTAGCGTTTCGCGGTGCGTCCATCGATCACTAATATTAGTGATCGATGGGTGCGTCGGACTTTTTCGTTCTGTTTACAGATAGGCGGCGCGTGCAGCGGCCCGCGTACACGAGCAAACACAAACATATGGCAATTTATGATGTTGTTTATGAAGACGCGGGGCGTGGCGCGTACGATTCCGCGGTCCCCACCGCGTGTCATGCCGCGGATAGATAGATACGTTGCGGTTGTCGCTACGTTGAATCATGAACGAAGAATTGCGAGCATAGCTAACTGCAACGCTGCGTGCGCCGCCGCGATTAACTTCGCGTGCGACGCGGTGGTGCCATCCGCGGGCTCCGTCTGCATTTCAAGCAAACGCGTGAAATATCGCTTCTCCGTAAACGCTCTCATACAACGCCATAAATGTTTGAATTTAGTGCGGGCCGCCCCGCCGCACGCGACACCCAACGCCCCGCATCTCCGTAAACAAGCAGTTAGGCTGCCTGTCCACTGGAGCGGAGAGGAGAGGAGCGGAGATGTGCCAAAATTAACCAATAATATCGCACCTCTGGAGCGGAGTTTTGATTCTATTGGTTAATATTGACACATCTTCGCTCCTCTCCTCTCCTCTCCGCTCCGGTGGACAGGCAGCCTTATGGTGCGACTCAGTCTGTCTGTTCGTCTGTCTATCACAGCTGGATATCTCAAGAACTATATATTGCTATCAATTTGAATTAGATGACGTTTAAAATACTATTTTGCAAATAAGAAAGAAATAAACAAACATGTTTTTTTTTGCAACAGGAACTGAACGTGGGTTTTAAAAATCGAAGTGGGCCTACTAGGCATGTGGGGTATCATACGAAAGAGCGCTCACATTCTCAAACATTTTTTTCATCACACCTATTCGAAAAACGACAATATTGCCTATGGGGAATAGCGGGAGCAAAGTTCAACTTTGCTCCCTAGGGAGTTTGGGGTTTCTCTCCTCTGATTGGTCCACTCCACGCTTTTGATAGCGTACTGATTTGTGTAGTTAGGTTGGAAGGGCTCGCAAGAAGGATTAATGTAAAAAAAAAATCGAGTACGTAGCTTTTTATTTTTCTCATAGGTAGTGATGAAAAATAGTGTGTATCACTCGGGGACAAAATATTTTGTTCTCGGGCGGCGTATATTGAATTCCTCGCTAACCTCAGGATTCTACTATAGAATCCTTCGCTTAGCTTTGAATTCAAAATAACGCCCAGCACGCGTAGCATGCGCTTTCTATGTCTACGAAGAGTAGACACAGCTCTTTCTATACAAAGTGACATTTCCTTTCTTCATTTTTGACATCGCACCGTAGAAATCTTTCTTCAATCTTTCACTTTGTCTTTCGTTTCTAACTATCTTTGTCTAGGTCATTTTGTATGTAGACTATTTCAGAAGAAAGTTTTCTATACCAAATTGTCAAAATCACTCTGACGACTGACAGTTGGCTATGGTAGTTAAATATTCTACTCGACGGTCACAAAGTATACAGGGTTATCTGCAAAATCATGATTTTACAGAAGAGCGTTTTAAATGCAAAACTGTGATAACTAATAGAAGAAGAAAGCTATCTTCTCCTATTTTACATTATTTAGTTAATATTACCAAGGAAATGGTTAAGGCCAATATTACTGTAATGTTATTTGTTCCAAAACACGGTACTTCGACACACTGAAAAAAATAAGCTGTGCGTAGTTGTGTTTAATGTGACTTAATATCAGTAAAAATTGACAATCAAACAGTAAAAACATCCTATGACAAAACAAAGAATTCTGAGTCGAATTATATTAAAGAGTGAATTTCGTAAAAAGTACAGTTGCCTCTTTCTAATTTGCTGCCGTCGTACTGTCTACACGGAACGTCATTTTTGTCTTCTCTTCCGTCAACAAAGCGGTGCTCATGCTACGCCTGCTGGAAGAACAAAATATTACTTTGTTCCCATGTAACACAAATAACTATTTTTTCATATCTCATGCTCGGAAAGTAGTGTTTGTTTGATCCGAGTAGCGGGTGGGAGACGCTGCTTCCCGCTCTGGGGCGGGAAAGACTCATAGTAATTGCTTCCCGCCCTAGGGCGGGAATGAATTTTAAAATAGAACTTATGGTTAGGTAGTCGGCTACGAACACAGATATAAATCTAACTAGATATAGCAAGTCCCTCCATCTTTATGAAAACCAAGCGTGCCACTTTTTTACACACAATTTAAAAACAAAACTTACCAATGAAATAAAACATTTCCAATTCCAATGCCTCGGCCAATTTTTCTATACAGTCTTTAAAGCTCAATATGGCTTAAAAAGAAATTTTTCTAGATTTTGGTGGATTTCCGGTGCCGATAATGCTAAATGAAAATCTCAGAGTACGATCATTGATCGTAATTTTACTCCGTTTTTTGACACGCGAAGTACATTCTTACAATCGCATCATCTAGTTAGATTAATATCTGTGGGTACGAAACTTTTTAAGAAAAATATCGAATAGAATAAAAATAAAAGCTGCGGCAGTGTTTCCACTTACGTTTTTGGTTTTCCCCAGTTTCTTAATGAATTATCCCTAAAATTCCCTAAAAAATATAAAAATTCCTTGGTTTAGGGAATTTTTAATTTTTATGTCATTAAATATCTAGAAAACATTCATTATTAATCGAGACAGACGAAACAAACCAACTGTAGGTTTAATGCGACTTATTTCTGATGTCGTCTTTAGCCACGGAAATAGTACTATTAACAATAACATGGTAAACTAAAATTAGACGAATAAAAATCATTACAAGTTTCAGGAAATCCCCTTTAATCAATCGGTGGTGCCATAGAGTAAAGTAGAACATTGGGTTCTGCCTACTAATTAAACAATAGGGCTACCATCTCAAGTTCAATTTTTCCCTAAATCCCTGCCAAAATAAAATATCAGTAAACCATGCTTATTATTAGCCGTTTTCCCTAAAAAAAGGGAGAAATCCCTAAAAGTGGAAGCACTGGGCTCCGGTCTTGTGAGTATATTATAAACAGCCAGTGTGAATTAAAAAAAAATACTTATACGCGGGACGGCCCGCAGCGGTGATGCGGTGCGTTCCATATTTAAACATTTTTACAAATTGTTCTAACTTGTTAGTTCATTTTAAATAGGTACTACTCATGTTATTCAATATCAATAAATATTATAAACACTATTTTTTACTTTCCTTATATTCGAAATGAAAAGTAGAGTGTTTAACACGGGTGAAAGACATCAATTCCTTTCCACCCTTGTATAACAATCTACTATTCCTTTAGGCTGTTTCGTTTTCGACTTATGACGAAAAAAGTAAAAAAAATACCGTTCCCCCCTTATCTCCAAAGTTTGCATAGAGAAAAATTTGAAATTATTCTATGTGATATAAGTTCATGTAAAGATTACAGGAAAAATAAAATGATATCTCTAAATAGCACACTTATTCAGAAATCACCAACAAAAAATACATTAGTTTCACTATCAGTTAAGAGATGGCACTGACCTAAAACTGCAATGTTCTACACCACAGTGTTAAAATTCTCTGACGAATATAAGCCTCGCCGATGAAAATTTAAAATTTCACGGTTCACAAGGTACGGAACTATCGGCGCGCGAATCCGACTCGCTCTTGACCGGTTTTTTTAAATAATATTTGTATAAAAATACCCATATTTGTTCTACAATTGTTAGTCTACTACTAAATCCTATAATTTTTATTTAGGGCGACTTGCAGCAAAATGTTACAAATCTTGGTTTAGATATCGATTTTGCCTTATAATCGACTTAACTTAAATCTTATTAATAATATAATTAATAATTGATTATTAATTATTATAAATAAGCATCTCATTGGGTACGTATTACAATACCGAAATTCAAAAGACCTATTTTAAAATACCTATGGACGAAATCCCGAAAAATTAAACGCTGAATGATTGTTTGGTCGAAAGTTTGAAATCCCGAAAGTTCGTTTGCCCGAAGATCCATATCCCGAAGCTTAAAAACCCGAAGATCCAAATAAAAACACAACTATTATTTTAAATATAACAGAAACGAATCGCTGCAAAATCGACTTCACGCGATCTTGTCTGCCCTACCCTTAGAGTGTAATTTAAGCCCGCGTAGGCGCGGAGGGGTGGGGTGGCCCGCGAGCTGAGGAGTGAGAGAAACGCTCACCACCGCAGCTTCAGCTTGCTGGCTGGCAGAGCCGGCCAGCCTCAGCCGCGGCGGCGGGCCTTCAAACCACGATAAGCTCGCGTGGGGCCACCTAAACCCCGCAGCGCCGGAGCCGTGACAGAAACAATGCTTGCTGCATGTTGCATGCCTGCTTGCATATTGCATGCTTGTTTGCCTGCTTGCATGCTGCATGCCTGCTTGCATGCTGCATGCCTGCTTGCACGCTGCATGCCTGCTGTATGCCTGCTTGCATGTTGCATCCTTCCCCATGTATACGCCCCAGTGGTATAATTCACAATATCCCAATTAAGTAATTTCGTAATTGGGATATTGCGAAAACCCGGATACTTAGAAAATGGTCAAATAAATTCTGCGAGCAACTTGGAAGTAGCGTTCGCCGGCCGCTGCCGCGGCACCGCTCGCTTCGCTCACTCGGCTCACGCGCGGTTGATCACTGTTCTAAACTAACCTAACCTATTTCACCCACTGATATACTACTTATACAGACATATAAATAGTTCGCAAGTGATGCATCATTTTACGTATTTTGACCACCATTCGGGATTTCGTCCATTCGAGGTTTCATCCTTTCGGGCATTTGGACATCGGTATTTTATGTTTCGATATAACGGATATTGGTATTTAAAACTTTCGGTATTTTGAACTTCGTTGTTTTGGACGTCGGTATTTCAGTCATAGTTATTATGAAATGTCGGTATTGTAATACGTACCCATCTGTTTTCATATTCGATTTAACTAAACTGAGATTAAGCCAATAGTTCATTCACCGTTCATTTTTTGCGTTCCGTTTTCAAATGAAAAGTGATGACAACTCAGATTTGCATAAAGAGAAGAAAAAAAATTGATTTGTCAATAATTTCAATGTAAGTCAGTGTTGGTTGTAGTTGTGTTCTCGGGTTTTTTCTAGTTTTTTTACCGCCAGACATAATATAATATATGACGGCGTCATATTGTAAACAGCACGTGCAGCGGGCCGAGTAACGCAGGTGCAATGCGTCACTAAGGCCTCCCTACTTTCCCTACTACTCGAGCCGCTCTACATAAACGAGCGCGCAGCGTGGAGGGGATGGAGGGGGGAGAGGGCGAGGGGCGAAGCCCTGACCCCGCCTGCCACGCCCCCTTGCGGGGGCGTCGCGACAACACTTCGGAGGGGATCATTCTTGTCGCAGGCTCGGCCCGGTGCACATGTTGTAGCGTTTAGATACTGAATTAATTGTAGTCTGAATTAGAATAAAATCGTTGGAAATATAATTTGAATTACTGTGTTAATAAGCTATGGGAATAAAAGATCCAACCAAAAACATTTTCATGTAAAATGTTGCCAAGACTATTTAAAGGCTCACACTGTCAAAAAGTTATCAGATCTCATGTAGAGCCAAGTTTCTAACTTTACACACCCTAACTCTACATGAACTAACTTCACAAATTCTACACCTTAGTCAAAATATGTGGCTTGGCCGTTTTGCTAACGTCACATGGGCGTAAGTTGAAAAATGTATTCACTATTCATTACTTTTCTGTTATACAATAGTTAATTATTCATTCATTTTGTTAGTTCGATCGGGCCGGAAACGGCCAAGCCACATTATTTTGACTAAGGTGTAGAATTTGTGAAGTTAGTTCATATAGAGTTAGGGTGTGTAAAGTTAGAAACTTGGCTCTACATGAGATCTGATAACTTTTTGACAGTGTGAGCCTTTAAATGGTCTTGGCAACATTTTACATGAAAATGTTTTTGGTTGGATTTCACTTCTTTTTGTATTGTAAGTTGCTTATGACAATTTTTTTTTTATTTTGAACATTTTTTCTTTCTTTTTTTGGGTCATATTCACAGCTTTACAGTAGGCTAGATACCACAATTATTGACGCGCTTCTGTCTTCAATTTGTGTCGTCGAGAATATATAAAAAAATCCTCTTAAATTATTACTAACTAGCTTTTACCCGCGGCTTCGCCCGCGTGCATGTCGCAAAATATCATACGGTAATATACTACCGGAAATACATATCTAATAGCCGAGGAAAAGCTCATTGACTAACTTTCAGCGGGCGCAGTGGTCGGCTAATGCACTCGCGTTGCCGTCAACCAT
This sequence comes from Conistra vaccinii, assembly GCA_948150665.1. Lineage (NCBI taxonomy): Eukaryota > Metazoa > Arthropoda > Insecta > Lepidoptera > Noctuidae > Conistra > Conistra vaccinii. The sequence goes on from OX411321.1 coordinate 1,740,956, forward strand.
AATTATTTTGTTACGCGTAATTTTAAAACTGTGTTCATTTAAATGATATGATGTAAAAGCATATTTTAATCGAAATTTAATGCCCAATTTAAATAACATATTTTATTGGATAAGGACTAATATGATACCGGTCAAAATAGCTTCAAATTGAAGCAAATTTTTAAAGATAAAAATGTTTACTATCTATATGACATCGTGGACTTTTTGTTGAACTTCTTAAGATATACAATACTGTAAATCATAAATTTGATTTATCTCTCACACGGCTTACGCAGCGAACGCCAATAAAGCTCCACGTCCTCCAGTCGGCATGATTTTTTCCGACATCTTTAACAATTATCGTCATATTTCAGCCAATTTACACAAAACCTTAATAAATTATACACTAAAACCTTCCGCATGAATTACTCCGTCCAATGGTGAAAACCGATTGAAAATCCGTTCAGTAGTTTTTGATTTTATCGCGTTCAGACAGACAGACAGACAGACGCGACGGGGGACTTTATTCTATAACTAGATGAAAACCCGGCTTCGCTCGGGTGAAATGTAACTCATAATTAGAGGTGGGCGTCGACCAAAAAATTGTCGGCGGCGGCGCGCCGAGAGGAATTGGTCGGAACTTTTCAGATATACTAAGCAAAACTAAATGAATACTGAAAAATGTACAGACGCCAGCACATCAAGTTACTACAATCTGTCAAATTTCTTTAATAGATTTTCAACTTTATCGCAAAAGAATAAGGTTCAATGTTGACTGGGAAAATTTGACAGATTGGAGTAGGTTTGATGTGCTGGCGTCTGTACATTATAATTTTATTACGAAAACAACTTCAACTTTTCAGGTTATGGCCTAGTATTCTTTTTTCTATGGTTATGTTAAGGCAATCGGCCAATCTTAGGTTTTAAGAAAAAACACAGAGTATATCTTATAAAAAAGCATCCAAAACAATACCTTTGCGAAACGAATGAAAAATTGTCACAGTTCTTTGTAATGGACACTTTGTTTATAATGAATGGCGCGACGTAGCGCGACGTATGTATATGGCGCTAGTATGTTTATTAACTACTCATGGCCGCTTTCCGAATTAGAACATAATCACTCACAGCGCTGACATCAATAATTGGCGTTCCGAATAAGATATGTCAAAAATTTCATATCATATTTCTTTGTGTATTGTATACCACTTTCTTCTTATTCTTGGGTTAGGTGACGAACGATAGCCAGAAGCACAATTTCGAATATGCCACGTTAGTCTAAAGATATGATACGACTCAAAACAAAAACAGCACAACTGTCAATTTTGACAGCGCTCACGGTGATATTAGTAAAAGGTACGGTCGGCGACTCGGCGTTATCGCAAGATGGTGATGTCATGACGGCATCGATGACGATTCACGGAACATCGTTATCGCGCTCACGCTTATTCGGAGCGGCTTTTAGCGCGCTCAAATCGATTACAGTGTAACTCGGAACGCACTGCATGTCATCCGGTGTCAGTGACGTTTCAATATGGCGACTGCGATTTGTATGTCAGTACCATTAGAATTTAACAAAATACTCGACAATCCGAATTTTGCGGATATATGTTGTCGACTCGAAATCTTTATTTTTTTATGTTTTATTATTCAGGTAAGTTTTCGATCGAGTCTACCGTACCCCTTGACGAAATTATTAATATAGATATGTAAGGATGAAAATATACCTAACTATACCATCGATTTACATCGAAGGATACGTTTATTGCCCGTGGTTCGACCGCGTAGTTATACTAGTAGGACCTAGGGTATTTTTCTTTTCGGTGGTTCTATCAATCGACCATCTTTATAAAATTATTACATTGTATTGGCGCTAGATCTACATTACCGAGTCAAAAGGTGACCGCAATTGTGCATAAGTTGTCATCTGTCACACAATGACATAGAGAATTGTCACTGTACCGTCAGCATAGTCGTTTCGAAAAGAGTACTTAATTTTAAAAGGAGGTTCTTTTGAAATAATGAAATGTTTGTTTTTATAGTCTTTATTAAATATTCTAAATTATAGTAATATTGGAAGCAAATGTGTCTACGAATGTCTACGATAAAAAATATTTCTTTAAAATCACCTTTTTAAATTGGTGTTTTAAGTGGATTTTTCTTGGCGAATCAAATATGTGTAGATTCATTATCAGAAACATAAACATTCTCAACTGGTGAACCCATGATTTCATGTGTGGGTTCTACAAATGATAACTGTAATAAATTTCTTTCTATAACACACAGTTCTTGTGAGTACCTAACAGTTAAATACAAATAGTGACTAAGTACATCTATTTAATATTTTAAATCTGTCTGTCTGTTACCTTTTGACGCTTTAAGGCTGAACGATGACATTTTGCACTGCGCCTTTACTCGCGCTATTTCCCCTGCATTCCCTCGATGTGCTTGAGCAGGTAGAATCTCCTTTGCCTCACTCTCATAGTCCAACGGGATAGCAACCCACCACGAGCAGAGAGGCGATCAGGCGAAGGACCCACGCTTGTGGGTGTGTGTGTGTGTGCTTTCGAAGCACGTCGCATTTTATTAAATTTTTTATGTACCTATAATTTTGTATTCGAAAACATAGTTGCAATGAAAAGACAATCTTAAAAAACACAATAAAAAAAACCGTCTTCTCAAATATTTTAAAATCCTGTAATGTAACCTCCATACTTCCTGCATTCTTTTAAACTTTTTTTGTCAACACTACACTACCCTATCGTTCATTGTCATTAGAGGGGCGCAAGATTTTTACAACCGATTGAATTCATATTCGGTGATTGGGCAATCTCCGGTGAAAAACCGGAGAGTAAAGAAATTTTGTTTCTTTTTTTTTATTAAACATTAAAAATAAAGAAATAAGAATAATCAATTGATATACTTTATACAGCGTGGCGCTTTAATGGCGACATTAATTTAACACACTTATACGGAATAGCGTTTTCTTTTTAAGAAAATATTTTAATTTCATTAAACGTTTTAATTTATTGATTTATTTAAAAATTTCTAAAATAGGATCTTGAAGCAACCTGTACTTAACAACTGTAGCGCATAGGTCATTTACCGGGGTCACGGATCATTATATTGCATCAATGAAAATAAAACAAATAACATGCAAAGAGAAGGCGAATTGAAGGAATGGGAGAGCCCTATGTCGGCGAGCGTTTGAAAATTTTAATTTTTCTTTTAACGATTTTTTTTTCTTATTACATTTTTATGATTACTGGCCACTAGCGGCACCCGTGTGTTAAATTAATGTCGAAATTGTAGCGGCACGTTGTATAATCATTTATTAAAAAAAAAAAAAACGTTTCATAAAAACAACAAATGCTGATTTTGATTTAAGAAACACAACATGTCAACAGCGTCATAGCGTAACATGTTTCTTCTATCATTTAGTATTTGTCCTGTCGCCGAAAATACTCTCTCTGACCTTACAGAAGTAGCAGGCACAGCTAGGTATTTAAAGGCTATTTCGTCTAAAGGCTGTATAAATGTTTATTATATTAAAAAAATAAGATGCGTCGGATCAATCGGTTAATTACCGATTTCAATCGAGTACTTTTACCGGTAAATCACCGGTTATTCTCCGGTTAGTCACTGCTCCGGTGCAAACCTCTAGTTTTGATTACATCGGTTAGATCAGTGACGAAATCGGGGTTTTTTAGATATCAATAAAATCTAAAATATAAGAGCTATGCAATTGAGACTTTATATATTTAATAAGTCCGCTATTGACATCATATCCTGTAAATTTTGTTTATCTGGTATAATCCAAACCCAAGTTATGAGGGTTCAAAAAAACGACGAAATGCTTCGAGAAAAGGTAGGTAGTGCCCTCTTGCGCTTCGCTTGGCTTGTCTTGGCGGGGCACTCCCGTGCCCCCAGATGATTTCTGCTATATTCCTTACTTTCATTTAAGATGTCGGAAGCTCTGCCTTCATATTATACCATAAATTACAATGAAGATGTCTAGGGCAACTAATTTTACCACGGCAGAAATAATTCATTTACTACGACTTGTAGGAAAAATATCGATATAAAAAAAAAAAAACTATTTTAGTATTTAAGTATTTTTTATTGTAACTTTTTTTATTTTAAGAATTTTTATTTTATTAAAAATTAAAATAACAAATGCAGTTTTACCCCAGGACCGCCAAAAATCGCTATAAATCGCTTCGAGAGTACACTACGAGAGAAAAAGGAGTCTCTAGTTGTACGATCTCCTCAAATAATGATGATAAAGCGATAAGAACCGACCTAGACGCCGGTTTAACTTTAACGTTTATTTAAATCCAGATTTAGGCTAAATCGATGACCAAGCCAAGGGTTGTATAGTACTTTTCTCAAACAATGCGCGGAAATTCAAACCAAGTAAAAGCTACAAGCTGTGTGTTCCCCAAGTTCACACGCACATACTTACTATACGGGGAGAAATCGGAAAAATAAAATAAAATATATAAGTACGCAAAGTGTACCGGTGTGCCGTGTGACATATCAAATGAAAAGGCTTGTCGTGGGGCTCTAAAATATTTTTTTTTTATATTTTGTTAAATCATTTTATATATATATTTAAGAAGAGCAGTGGTGGCCCAGTAGAGCCGTGGTGGCCCAGTGGTATCGGCCCCGACTTACGAGTTGTAGGTCGTGGGTTCGAACCCAAGCAGGCGCTTTACTTTGTGTAAATAATTTCATCACCACTGCTCTCAAAAACGGTGAAGGAAAACATCGTGAGGAAACCGGCATGTCTTAGAACCAAAAATTCGAAGACATGTGACATCTACCAACCCGCACTGGGCCCGCGTGGTGGATTACAGCCCACTCCCTCTCACAGAGAGGAGGCCTGTGTCCCAGCAGTGGGAACATTAATAGGCTGATGATGATGATGATGATATTTAAGAAAATTGATGAAAATTTACCACTTATCTCCGAAACTAGTGAGCTTAAAATTTTGTAATAGTACATTATGATACGAGTGTGCTGTATTGTATAACAATGCGCACGCGTTTCATACGACGCACAGTGTTCCATTGGACCAAAAAAAATTCCCTCTGCTGTTTATGGTATTTATCGATCAAGGGATGCATTTATAATGCATGAGTAGAACACCCACGTGTCGATTTCAACTACTTTTTCTTTTTTTCACTGATGAAGTTTAGGTGATCTTTTCATTTAAAAAATTAAAATAAATTCTGAAAACGTAACTGTCCAAGATATTTATTTTGTATAAGTATAATCTGATAGAACATCTTTGGGCGTATATTTTCAAATTTTTAAAGGGGTTTGAAGATTTTGGCCCTAAAATCAGCCACCATTTTGATTTTTTTTCAAAATCGAGGTGCACAATAAATGTCATATATTTGGATAGGGGACATTTATACAAACATAAAACTTCATATAACATAACATCATAAAGCGTCACGTTTCTGAGATATTCAAAGATAAAAATAACAATTATTATAACGAATTTATTTTTTTATGTTGTAGTTACTTCATGTCAATTAAGTTATTTATACATTAATTAATTGACTACACGTAGTGGATAAAACATAAGATTTTTTCAATCATATTTCGTATAAATAATATCAACCAAAAAGGCAGCGGGAGGCTGAATAGGATTTTCTTGGGTGTGCGCCCATGCCATGCACCATATAAGACATATACCATATAACACACTTCCTCATTCGGCGGAGGGTATACATATATTTTTGTCTCTTTCGCTCTTAACTAAAATATTACCTATACATGATGCAATTATGTTTTCATAGTTCAATATACTTACCTGAAGGGAAAAAAAACAAAAAAAAACCTTGTTTCAGGGTTCAGTTTTCGACTTATATTTCGGTGAATAACTCCGAAACCTGACGCTTTAGGATATTATATCATATGACATTTTTTGTTTGTATAAGTGTCCTCTATCTAAATATATAAATTTCGATTTTAACCGCGTTTCTGAAAAAAAATCAAAATGGCGGCATCATGTTAGGGCCACCCTCCATACAAAAATCTTCTAACCCCTTTGGAAAATCACCTCCGGATACAGAGTAATTTCTTTTTTTCAGATTATCGTTTTTTATTTTTTTCTCCCTAAAAACGCAAAAGTGCGACTTGACACTAGCACAGAAATATTGCTCGTAACAAAGCCTATCACTAATAAAAAAAACACGTTGCACCATCGCGGTGTTTGGGAATAATACGCCATTTCGTTCTAAGGTCAAATAATACAACATAGGGTTGTCGCAAAAGGTCAAAATATATTTTTTTCTTCAACACAATAGACTTATCCACAGACAGATCTTAGCATGAGTTGCTTAACTTTGGTGACCCATCCAAAGACAGAACTTTTTTTATAATTATTGTTGGGTCTGTTAAGTACTTACAAGTGTTTGTGTTCTTGAATGACTGTTAATAGTGTTACTAAACGCTTGTGAACTAGAAAAACTAAAATTAACCCGCAAATCACTCCAAGATAGTCAAAATGCTACACATAAAAATTAAAAAATTAAATATCTTCCAAGCATGTCATTGGATTTTATGCCTAAATGAGGTTAAGCTATTGTAATATAGAGAAAAATATAGTTCAAAACAAAATAAAAGGTCAAATACAATGACAACCCTAACACTATATTTTGAAATTCAATTCCGTCTAAACACCGCGACACTGCGACGTGACTTTTTTATCATTGATAGGCTTTGTTACGAGCAATATTTCTGTACTAGTGTCAAGTCGCACTTTTGCGTTTTTAGCGAGAAAAAAAATAAAAACGAAAATCTGAAAAAACAATATTACTCTGTATCCGGAGAAGATTTTCCAAAAATAAAAACTGGAAAATATACGCCCAAAGATGCTCTATCAGATTATATTTATACAAAATAAATATCTTGGACAGTTACGTTTTCAGAATTTATTTTAATTTTTTTAATGAAAAGATCACCTAAACTTCTTCATTGAAAAAAACAAAAAGTATTTGAAATCGACACGTGGGTGTTTAACTCGTGCATTGTAAATGCATCCCTTAATCGATAAATACCATAAACAGCAGAGGGAATTTTTTTTGGACCAATGGAACACTGTGCGACGTTTTTCAACACATTTGCGAGGAAAGAAACCGTCTTGTTGTAAGAACTTATGCTACAATAACGTAACTTTAGAGAAATGATACATTTAGATTTATAAAGTTCAACTGACCTTTGTTGCCAGGTACTGACTATCCACTTCCTGTAAAAACGTTTCTACGTCGGTTCGTATTTTTCTTAATATGTAACCTGCAGTAACCACACAACATATACGATAACAAATATTTATGAAAAATGGCGCGCTGGATTTTTTTTCAGGTAGCGATGCGCGCGCAAGGCACTGACAAAACCGCTGAACAGCCTACCATCACGTTCGGTCGAAGGTGGAGAAAAAATTTGAAACTTGAAAAAATTAGATTTCGCTGCTAATTATTACTAATTATTCTCTATCGAGAGACAGTGAGAGAGAAAGTGCGAATTTGGTCAAATGGAAAATACAGTATGGCGATTGTGAAAATTTTCTCATTTTTCGTCATGGGTGGCGTTTTCGTAATTTTCGATCATGCTAAAACCGATAGTGAGGTGAAAATGTTAATCCAAGATGGCGGCTGTGAAAATTTTCGTCATTGGCCTCGTTTTCGTAGTTTTCGATGGTTCTAAAGCTGATAGTGAGGTCAAAATCAAAATCTAAGATGGCGGCTGCGAAAGTTTTGTCATGTTTCATCATGGGTTTCGTTTTCGTAGTTTTTGATGGTTCTAAAGCCAACAGTGAGGTCAAAATGTAAATCCAAGATGGCGGCTGTAAAAATTTCTCATTTCGCATTTTTCTCACCCATGAAAACTGAGCAAACATTTTGCAGCCGCCATCTTGGATTTACATTTGACCCCACTATCGGCTTTAGAACCATCGAAAACTACGAAAACGACAAACATGACGAGAAATGAAAAAAAAATTACAGCCGCCATCTTGGATTTCCATTTTGACATCACTATCGGCTTTAGAACCATCGAAACCTACGAAAACGACACCCATGACGAAAAATGAGAAAATTTTCACAGTCGCCATCTTTGATTTCCATTTTGACGAAATTCACACTTTCTCTTTCTCTCTCTATCGAATTAGAAAAAGACAGACGCAAGAATGAAGCCGCGTTAAAGAACTTCGTTCCAAAAACCTGTTTACTTTGTCACACTATTAAGTCGCAATAAGAAAGACATGTCGTGCCTTGATAGTACTTACTAATTCCATACTGCCAGACTGCCATGTCATTACTCCGACTAGTAAATAGTTATCTATGGCGCACATTACCGCACTAGTGCGATTATGTAAAGAAAAAAGCACGTGTCTGTAATACACTGCATTATGAACCTAAAAGCGGTTAAATAAGAGCCACTTTACGAGCAACTGTGTTGAAAAATATATAAAATAACATGGTAAATCTCTCAAAAATGTTTGTGCCTTGGGTTCGAACTCAAAACCTATGACTTGGCAGTCTGACGGTCACACAACTAGGTTATCACTGTTCTTGGGATAAAACATGGTTTGTCATACGGAACCCTCTTGTCCGGTTTAATATATTAAAATTATACTTACTCTCACCATCCCCCATAAACAAATACGCGTGCCCCAAAAAGGGGTAAGCTTTTACGTCACATTTTACTTTGCTAGCCACTCCTAGGATCCGTCGGTTCCGATACCGTCTGACGAGCAGCCACAGAACCACGATACACAGAAATAGTAGCCACAACATGGCTCCGTTAGCCCCCGTAGTCAACTGTGACGTATAACCGAAGCAGTTCACTTATATAAATAGCAGTTAACCGTCAATAAGGAACTAGTTCTGGTAAAATATAATTACTTAATTTTATTATATTTCGGAAACTTACAGCTAACCTAAACAATAATTATGAAATTGAAGGCCATTTACATGTTTCCACTGATAAACAGTAAACCACAGACAGCTGTGCTGCTAGGGAGTTTCTATTCTATTTTTATTTATGGCAATGGTGCCGATTTCGACAATTCTGCCAATACCAGATGTGTTTAGAGAGAACGTGCGGAGGGAAACAAAAAAAAATATATATATATTTATGTAAAAAAAAGTCTAAATTCAATAATGTTCAATGTGTAACTTGATGACGGGTATTAGTAGCACACTGAAACAAACAGATAATACATATTGTTAGCTAAATTATTAAATATATACGTATATGAACACAAACCATACACCAAACAACATCATAATTTGATGTCATTAACTGAACTATGTTTTACTAACATAGTTCATAAGTACTTACTAACACAAATATGGATGACTCTGTAAAAGGATAGTCTGAAATAAAGTTATTATATATATATATATATTAACTCGGATAAAAACATCAAAGCCGAAAGGAGCTTTGGGGAAGAATGTGTTAGTAGGGATGGAAAGTTAGTTGGGACAGGGATTTTGTTGAGCCATTTCTTCTTCCCAGCTAAAGCACTAGGAAGTGGTGAAGGGTGGACGTTTTGGGAGACTGTCTTATATCATAATTTGACGTTCGAAAAGTGCTGATTCATCAAACACTTTAAATGGTATTCGGCCACTCAACGTGTTTTATCCAGTCTAATACTTTTACAGTCGTGGTAACTTTTATTATATATGATACCGGCCAAACCCATTTTTAGGATTAACTAGTTTCGCTTAAGCCAAACCAGTTCTCCCTAAACGCTATAGGACAAACCAGTATAGCCTAGGCCTTACTCGTTCATCCTGTTACCGATAGGATAAATCAGTTTAGCCTAGGTCGAATCGGTTTATCCTTGTTAGAATTTACACGCTTTAGGACAAACTGGTACGTACTAGTCGGAACTAATTTTACCTAGTCGGAACGTATGTCGCTGCCTATACAAACGGGGAATCCCCGAATCACCTCTGGCTCTCCCCTCGCGCCTTTCAACCCCTCTTCGCTCGCCCTGTCGACTATACTACTATAATAGGTACATCACCAAATTTCAAAACAGCTAATCGTTTCAGTCTTCTTATTTATAATTATGTTATTTTTTCCAACTTTTCCGCGTCGTCTACTTGTTTAACCAAATCCGCTTACTAGTCTACTGATAACACATTACAATGAGAAGACTTTTTGTTTTCACTCTGCAAAATTTCCTCCAAAAACTTTTCTCTCCACAGCTTTGATTGGCTTGTCTACTACATGAAGGCTCATCCATGATAAAACGCTCACAATAATTATAATAGGATTATAATAAAATCTTTTAAACGCAACCAGCAACTTAACACGCCCATTCGTCGATGCAAAATACCGTTCAAATCAACGAAGTGGGCGAGCGAAAGGGTTGAAAGGCGCGAGGGGCGAGCCAGAGATGATTCGGGGATTCGCCGTTCGTACAGACAGCGACATGCATTCCGACTAGGCAAAAGTAGTTCAGACTGGTACGTCCTAGTCTGAACTAATTTTGCCTAGTCGGAATGCATATCGCTGTCTGTACCCCTTTCCAACCGAGTTGAAATGACCGTGAGTTTTGACTTAACAAAATTCTAGGCAAAATTTGAACCAACTTTTGCGAACGCAACCGACCCCGATCGTTCGTGAGTCTATGTAAGAATGAGTAAAAAAATAATTTTGCATTGTGCGCGCACGTTTTGTCCTGCCTCTTCGTCGAAAACCGAGTGAGGGATGGCTGCGTTTTTAGATACCCGCGCCTTCGCACGTAAGTAGATCGATTTTTTGTAATTGTATTGGAATATTTGATATTATTTGATAATATTTGGTTAAATATGTGTTTCTTCAGATATAGTCATCAGATTTTTGCTAATTGGACCATCAGTTTCGTAATAATTTTCTGTCAAAATTGAACACGCACGATCATGCAACATCGGTCGTAACACGTGAAGTTTTTTCATCTTGTTATTTTGTGTTTTATTTGTTATTTTGGTTCTATAGTGTGTTAAAATGGCCTGGCCAGATAGATGATGCAATATTAGATCAATTATGGACGGAAATCTATCGGAGATTGAAGATTTTGACGATGACTAGTACGAATTTGCCTACAAAACCAGTAAGGCGTCCCATCGAATACTTTCGTGAATACATAGATGACGTGTTTACAGAAAAGATGTCTCACTGTACTAATTTATATTACTTACGTACTACTGGCCGTGAATTGAAAAGTACAAGCAGTGAGATTGCAAAGCTCGTTGCAATACAAATACTCATGGAATGTCTTCATTAGCCCCGACTGCCTATTTGGAGGGCTGGTACTAGGTTGGAAAGCAGTTTAATGTCACGGGACAGGTTCCTGATCCTCCGCAATGCACTACACGTAGTTGACTTCGATTCTCCACCTGCGACTGAAATCAGTAATCCACTATGGAAGGTTCAACCCATGATCGATCAAATTAAGCGTGCCTGTAATAAACTAGAGATGGTGCCGGAATTTTATTCAATTGACGAGCAGATGATACCATTTACAGGCCGTTGTCAACTACGTCAGGTTGTGAAGAGCAAACCCAGGCCTGTGGGGTTGAAAAACTTCGTCCTCACCACTAGTGAAGGGTTGATGTTAGATTTTGATATTAACAGAGGTGCAAAACTATGTTTGGTGACACGAATCTCGGTCTCGGTCCTTCGGTAATCTTACACTTGGCTAAGAATATTCTCCCTGGCAGTTGTGTTTACCACGATTGATATTTCACCACCGTTCCTTTGATTGAAGATATGAACAAGTTGAATTTGCATTCTACGGAGACAATAATGCCAAATCGTATCCTGACCGAGAGATTTTATTAAATAATTATAGTTTTTTTATAATACTGACTGATTAAAGTAATTACAGAACATAAATATTGATATTTTATTTTAATTAATGTGAATTATCGAACTAAATCATTTGATTATTTACACATACTTACGATCGTGCGACTAGCAAATTATTCCTGAACCTCACGAACGTGAGGGTCTGATTGCTGAAGATCAGCTTTCATGAGATTTTTTTCAGTATTTTTTCCAGAACCTCTTAAACAGTTTTAAAACGTTTACTAAGTTTTTGCCGATCTATACGAGTTTTGTACCTCCCGGTTGTAAAGGGGTACGAACGAGTTTATCCTAAAGCATGTAAATTGTAACTAGGATAAACCGATTCAACCTAGGCTAAACTGGTTTAACCTATCGGTAACAGGGTGAACGAGTTTGGCCTAGGCTATACTGGTTCGTCCTATCGCGTGTAGGAAGAACTGGTTTACCCTAGGCGAAACTAGTTCATCCTAAAATCGGGTTTGGCCGGTAACATATACATAAACATGTTTGTTAATTTTGTTATAGAGCTGAGTCGAGCGTTTATTGAATTGCTTGCATGCAAATCTAGTTTTAGTTTGGGGAACTTGGACGACTAAATCTTTTCTCATTTTAGATTTTTTGTCATCAATAATGGTAGGGTTTTATGTTTTTTTAGTACGGTTTGGGTTACATACAGTTTCACATCAAAATAGTATCTATTGGGCTTGCGCGCGCTCGGTATATATATATATATACGTACGTATTTATATATATATATATATGTATATACTTTACGTTGTATACTTTTTCTGTCCATCTGCATCGCTGTCTTAAATTTCCCTGACTCGATGGCGCTGCCATCCGCGGCGACTACGTGCTGTCGCAGTTTTGAGACCTGTTGGTAGGCAACATAAACGGACACATTTAAGTACTTCTTTTTTCACCATCTTGTCGTACAGTGTCCAACCTTAAGGCTGCCTGTCCACTGGAGCGGAGAGGAGAAAAGAGGAGCGGAGATGTGCCAATATTAACCAATGGAATCTTGACTCCGCCCCTGAGTTTAGATCAGTGATCCTAAGTCAAGATTCTATTGGTTAATATTGGCACATCTCCGCTCCTCTTTCTCCTCTCCGCTCCAGTGGACAGGCAGCCAATTTTTTTTTAATTTTTTTTTATTGTTTATTTATTTATTCAGACAAAGTCCATATTGTTAGTCACAAAAAATATCTTAGAAACTATGTTAGTAGTGCAGACATAATTACAAAAAGGTGGGTACATAAAAAGAGTGTAGGTAGTCATGAAACCTCCCGTCCGAGCACTGGACAGATTGCTACGCTATCTGACCAGAACCCGAACGAAAGCCTTCATGACTGTCGAGTCATACTTCTCGGCAATTACTTGAAGAATACTGTTAGTGCTGCCCCGCACTCTGCTTAGTAGGGAGGCGGTTCGCTTGCGCATTATAGCATGGAAGCCATCAAAACTAATACATTGTTTGCGTACTTACCCATTGCGCCTGGCCTACTTGCGACTGTGACGCACAGCCAGCATCGCGATCCCATCGTATAACCTTCTTTTTTTTTTTTTTCTCATTACAAATGCTGGCTGATGATTGCCGAAGACGATACTTCTGTCTATGAATACACAGGGTGTGGCATTTTTCGTGAATGTACAACTGGATAAACGGAAAGGAGCATAAATAAGTTGTTTTACACTGACACGAGACTAAAAATACTCATCAGCAAAAGGAAATTATCGAAATAAATGACGCTTACCATTTTCTAATATCATTGTACCGACTTCATATATTAAGTATTAAAGGTACTTCACTTTCTCCGTATATTATTAAATTGACTAACTGTTTATGACGCATTTTCGTCTTAGTTATATTATTAAAGGTACTTCACTTTCTCCGTATATTATTAAATTGATTAACTGTTTGACGCATTTTCGTCTTAGTTATATTATTATTAATAACTATTCATATATTTAACTGAAACATATCACTGTAATTTTTCTGTCGTAAAACTGAATAAAAGTGGGTGTATCTGTCCGCCGCGGTCGGCGGCCTATTGCGCTTTGAGAAGTGCACTGTGTACGATTCACGAATCAGTCTAGCTAATCGCTAAGAACTAAGAACAGGTTTTGCTTGAACAGTTCTTATTGGAATTCGTATTTTTGTTGTTTTTGTAATTAGTATTTGATTATTTGTTTACTAATTTTTATGTATTTATTTATTTAGTAGTAAGTATGAAAAGTATGTAAGAGGTATGTTGAAACTGTCTGTACTCCCCGTCACTTGTCCTTGTCCTTAGGGGTTCATTAGAAAACCAGCGTCAGACAGCATCTGTCTGGCATTAATGCTGAAATGAACCTTTTTGGCGCAGCCGTGAGACACACACTTATTGTAAATGGTTATTTTTAGTTTTTTGATTTGGTCTGTATTTTTGTGTGTCATGAACTGTGTCCAAATAAACGTTTTTTCTTTCTTTCTTTCTTTCTTCTATCCAACTGAGTTTCCTTATTCTCCCAGAAATTCGTTCAAGTTGAGGGTACCACGACAGTGCTTCGCTCAGTGCGAACCTTCTCAATGCAAGGGCAATTACAGTCTATAGTAGGCATGTCTCCACATATGTGTACTTTTAAATCCAACTCTTCAATGGGGTGAGTTCGGTTACTGATACTAAATTTATTTATTTGTTTAATGCATGGAGGACTTACAGCTAATAAAAACAGGATAAAAGGAGACGACAGTCACCAAAGAGCCAATGACAAGTCCTCACGTATAGACTTAAGATAACTATTGACGGCGTGAGCACAAAAAAAAAGACACATGCTTTACAACATAAGAAGCAACATAAAGATAATACTTGCTGCCTTACCAATAAACTTATGTTAACAGGTGAATAGCGACACACCGATTTCCCTCCCTCAGTCGTCAGTAATTAAACTTTCGTAAGAGGAAAGCAAAAAAGCATATGTAATTTGTTTTATTAGTGTTTAGGGAAAGTAAGTTACTTTTTAGCCATTCAACTACCCGAGCCATTCCTGCCTCTGCACTCAGTTTAACTTCGTGCCAGGATAAGCCAGAGAATACAATAGACGTATCATCGGCGTACGAGAATACCTTAGCATTTTGTATTTCCAGATTACAATGATCATTAATGTACAGGAGAAAGAGGGTAGACCCTAAAACACTAATTTAGTGACGAATTCTGAGAATTTTTCAAAAATTCTTTAAAGTTGTGTTTTCTCAAATCCTATGTATTTTCGCCTAGGCTTTTTGGGGTGCTTAATTGTTGCAAATGGGTCACACTTTCACGTCCTGGAAGGAATACGTCAAATTACAAGTCACCCAGCTGAAGTAGCCATTCACGATAATAAAGGAAATATTGTATTGGATATATAGTGATTTCATTTAGAAACAAGGACATGCTTTAAAAAGAAATATATATATTTTAGTCTTAAGATTGACTATTAGACTAATACCACCGAAATCTTAAAAATCTGAGTCCAGATGTTTTATAATACCAGCCTATTACTGCCCCATTGCTGTCCCGTTGCTTTGCTAAGGTGTCTTCTTGTACAGAGAAGACACGAGCATTGATCGCCAAGCTTGCTCAAGACGGATTGGCGATTTCAGACTTATCTACACTAGTCTAGATATCTTCACGATTTTTTTCATCAACAATGTTAGTATGTCCAAGATAATATGTAAACGTTTCAGAAAGTATATAAATGAATTGAAAAGTCATAATTATGTACTTTCTGAGTTTAGTGCAAACCTATTGCATAGTAAGTGAGAAATATAGTATTCTTCTACTCTTCTTATGGTACCTACACACAGTGCCGGTGGCATGGCCGCCGGCGGCTTTTGCCGCGCGGCACGTGCCTCCGGCTTTTGTGCCTTCATTTTGTTTGCGTTTCTTTCTGCGGTTTTGTGCGGCATGGTCGGCGGCAAGGCTGGCTGCAAAGCCGGCGGGCAGTGCCGGCGGCATGGCCGCCAACACTGGCTGAACACTGGCTATGTAGCCGCCAACACTGTGGAAAAGAGACTTGATTATAATCAATGAGGATAATACCCATGACCTCATTGGTCATAATACCCATTATCAAAGTAGCAAAACATAATAAGATTTCAACGTTCATAATTAAAATCAAATAGTTATATGGCGTCATATATTCGGAATTCCTGTTCTCTGTCCAATAAATCGTAGGCGTATAACAAGTTTTTTTTTGTAGTATATTTATTTGAGTTCAACTCTTGCGTTTAACGAATCAATAACACACATAATCACATACGAATAATTTACTATTTTAAATAAGATAGTTTTTTTTGTTCGGCGATTAAGCCCCTCAAAAATTGTAGCGTTTATTAATTAAATGCTTGCTGATTTGTTGTTTAAGATCTGTAGATTACAGTGGTAGTATTAATTATACTTCGTCTAACGCGAATACTGAGCAATGTGATCGTAACCGAAAAAGTACATAAAGAGCTATTGTTTAGTGAGTAGGTTGGCCTGATCGGTGTTCGCCTCGCAATCTTTACGTAATAACAATTTATTTAATATTTACTGTTAGTTACTTTGTCGGCTGCTAGGCAACGGAAAAGGGTCGAAGTTGGAAATATATACCTAGATTATTATATTAGTTAGTTTTTAGGGTTCCGTACCCGAAAGGTGACCAACGGAACTCTATCTCATGAGAGGAATAGTCAGTTGGTTGGTTCTAGTGCCATTATTGTGTGGAATATTCCGATCAGGTGTCACGTGTGACATTGCAAAACGACATCTAGCGGTGAAACCTTGAAGCTCAAGAGTTAATGAATAATGCAGATATATATGGCGCTGTGGCTGGTTTCAAAAATTAAATTTATGTTACTCGAGCTTTCCACATTTATTGACATACTTATGTTAATCAACAACATTTTATAGTCATGCAAGGTTTTATAAACTAAAAATAAATCTATATATATAAAAATGAAACCCGTTTTCCGTTGTCACGACATAACGTGAAAACGGCTTGACCGATTTGGCTTATTTTTTTTTTGTTGTGTTTGTTATAGTATGGAGATGGTTCTTATGATAGGTAGTTGAAGGTAGGGTAGGTAGGTAGGTAGGTATGCAAGTAGGTAGGGTAGGTAGGGTAGGTAGGGTAGGTAGGGTAGGTAGGATAGGTAGGGTAGGTAGGGTAGGTAGGGTAGGTAGGGTAGGTAGGGTAGGTAGGGTAGGTAGGGTAGGTAGGGTAGGTAGGGTAGGTAGGGTAGGTAGGGTAGGTAGGGTAGGTAGGGTAGGTAGGGTAGGTAGGGTAGGTAGGGTAGGTAGGGTAGGTAGGGTAGGTAGGGTAGGTAGGGTAGGTAGGGTAGGTAGGGTAGGTAGGGTAGGTAGGGTAGGTAGGGTAGGTAGGGTAGGTAGGGTAGGTAGGGTAGGTAGGGTAGGTAGGGTAGGTAGGGTAGGTAGGGTAGGTAGGGTAGGTAGGGTAGGTAGGGTAGGTAGGGTAGGTAGGGTAGGTAGGGTAGGTAGGGTAGGTAGGGTAGGTAGGGTAGGTAGGGTAGGTAGGGTAGGTAGGGTAGGTAGGGTAGGTAGGGTAGGTAGGGTAGGTAGGGTAGGTAGGGTAGGTAGGGTAGGTAGGGTAGGTAGGGTAGGTAGGGTAGGTAGGGTAGGTAGGGTAGGTAGGGTAGGTAGGGTAGGTAGGGTAGGTAGGGTAGGTAGGGTAGGTAGGGTAGGTAGGGTAGGTAGGGTAGGTAGGGTAGGTAGGGTAGGTAGGGTAGGTAGGGTAGGTAGGGTAGGTAGGGTAGGTAGGGTAGGTAGGGTAGGTAGGGTAGGTAGGGTAGGTAGGGTAGGTAGGGTAGGTAGGGTAGGTAGGGTAGGTAGGGTAGGTAGGGTAGGTAGGGTAGGTAGGGTAGGTAGGGTAGGTAGGGTAGGTAGGGTAGGTAGGGTAGGTAGGGTAGGTAGGGTAGGTAGGGTAGGTAGGGTAGGTAGGGTAGGTAGGGTAGGTAGGGTAGGTAGGGTAGGTAGGGTAGGTAGGGTAGGTAGGGTAGGTAGGGTAGGTAGGGTAGGTAGGGTAGGTAGGGTAGGTAGGGTAGGTAGGGTAGGTAGGGTAGGTAGGGTAGGTAGGGTAGGTAGGGTAGGTAGGGTAGGTAGGGTAGGTAGGGTAGGTAGGGTAGGTAGGGTAGGTAGGGTAGGTAGGGTAGGTAGGGTAGGTAGGGTAGGTAGGGAAGGTAGGGTAGGTAGGGTAGGTAGGGTAGGTAGGATAGTTTTTCAGTTAGCTTCAAAATACATATTTTTCGCACTTAGTTTATATGGATGATATGATGATAACTTCCTGTCACTGTTATTTGCATAGCAGGTAGTGGTATTCGAATTTATGTGGGGTAGGAACCACAACCAAAAATTTAAAAATAAAAAAAAATTACAAAAAAATTAAAACCGACTTCCAAAAAAAATACTACAAAGTGAAAAATAACTTTAATTTCGGAAGTCGGTGGCAACAAACGAAAATTAAAAACTAAAGACACCGACTTCCGAAATTAAAGTTATTTTTCACTTTGTAGTATTTTTTTTGGAAGTCGGTTTTAATTTTTTTGTAATTTTTTTTTATAATGTTGCTATTATTCTAAATCCAAGACATAGAATAAACTGTTTTTAAAATAACGATAATTTATGGAAATATAAGAATTGTGTCGATAGAATACTGTAATATTGTTCCCATGGAGTTTCTTGTCCTTCTTCTCCATGAAGACCTAGATTTGGAACGGATAACTAGCTTTCTGATTAAATAATGACAAGTCTTATTAAATATATGTCTAGCCTTGTCTTTTTGTGCTTTATTTCATGAAAACCATTCCCTACATAACTTATTCGTAATAAATAATCAGTAGTCATTCTGACATTCAAATCTTGCTAATTGGGTTATATCTATACATACAATTATAGTGCCCACCGTATTTTCTAACATACGCAACGTATGCTATGCAACGTGGGACAACTATACCTCTACCATGAGTTGCCATCGAAAATTTACTCACTAGCGCTAGCGTATTAACCCGTTCAGTGCCGGGAGCCCTCCTGGAGGGTTCACCTAGTCGCATATGGAATACCGGGAGCCCTCACGGTGGGCTCATTTTAAATATTGTTTTTTCTTAGCGAATACAGCTGGCATTTTAAACCGTGATAATAAAATCTGATATTATAATTCATAATTTAATTACTCGATCCATAAAAAAATTGTTCACTGTTACAAATATTCACACAAATTGACTTCGTTTTACAGTGGTTTATAATACGGTTTTAAACCTAATGCCGTAGACCGTCAGCGATGGTTAACTTTAGCGCAAACGAAATGCCGGTGACCCTCCCGGAGGGTTTACTTCCAATATGTATGGCGGCATGGCGTATGAGCTCTATGAAATGCGGGTAGAGTTGGAAGTGTTGAAGTAGATCAAACAGATTTCGCTATTGCTCGAACCATGAGTTTTACGACTCCGTATCAAAGTTGCGACAAACAAATGCGCGACAAATGCTGGAGCGACAGTACGATAGGTCGATTATCAGCGGTGCGACAGCACATCAGCTCGACGAACGTTAGCGCGACAGATTGTTTTCACGACAAACAATGGCACGACGAAACTTTTGATCGACTAACGTTATTGCAACCGATTGTTTTCACGACCATCGATGGGACGACGTAACTTTTGATCGACGAACGATAGCGCGACACAACTTTTATTCGACAAACTAAAGCACGACAAACATTTCTATAATATTTCGTTACTAATAGCAGATAACAAAAAAATAATTAAGTTTTAGGTTCTTTAATACATGGTTTTCGCTTACCTTGCTCGTAACTGCACTCACGCACTGCAGTCATTTAAAATTGACAATAAAGAATATTGCTAATAAAAACATTAAAAACGAAAGTACTTATTATTTCACATTTTTTTGTTATCTGCTATTAGCAACAAAATATTATAGAAATTTTGTCGTGCTTTAGTTTGTCGAGCAAAAATTGTGTCGCGCTAACGTTCGTCGATCAAAAGTTTCGTCGTGCCATCGTATGTCGTGAAAACAATCTGTCACGCTAACGTTCGTCGAGCTGATGTTCTGTCGCACCGCTGATGGTCGACCTATCGTACTGTCGCTCCAGCATTTGTCGCGCATTTGTTTGTCGCAACTTTGATACGGAGTCGAGTTTTACGGAGTCTCGCGCAGGCGCTAAGGTAAGCTCGATAGATCGTGTCACCTACAGTGTGACCATTTCATAAAATAATGGCGAATCTGCCACAGACTGGGCAAAGAATCTGCCAAAATCTGCCACACTTGGTGCCAAAAATGCCAAAAATATGCCTTCATGGAAACGGAAAAAAATACACACCAATTCAATGAAATATCATTAATCAACAAAAATAATTTAACAATTTTCTTATGGATTATTATACCTAATAATAATAAATAAAATAAATCGGTCAAGTGCGAGTCGGACTCGCACACGAAGGGTTCCATACCATGTCGTACAAGATTTAACACTATGCATTTTTGTTAATAGACCTTTGGTGGACGCGTTTTGTTAAAGAGAATAATAATTAATTAAAAAATAGTTTTTCATCAGATTACAGTTTCTGCATTAATGTATGGTATTCTTTAACTTGTTCTATTTGTTTACTTATCTCATGAACCCAATATCTTCTCTTTTTAACTTTTGTTTTTTTGGCGCGGCAAAATATAAATTCATATAAATACCTAAACTGAATAAATCCTCATACTCGCAATCAGAATCAGAAAACATGACTTACAGACGCACTAGTGCACCTTCTGAGAAATTACAACAGCGTCTGATGCCAAATTACGTTGCATACATGGGACAAGTGTGCACACCAGTTCTCCCACGTTGCATCGCATACGTTGCGTATGTGGGACCAGTTTGTCTCTAGCTTAAGTGTGTTTCTATTGCATACTTGTTCCTATAAAATCAAGAGTCTAGATATGATAATGCGTTGCATACGTTGCGTACGTGGGATCAGTTTGTCTCTAGCTTAACCCCCCGATTTTGAAACATTATTTATTGGTGTCCGGCTCCTATTGGTTTTAGCGTGATGATATATAGCCTTTCTCGATAAATGGGCTAACTAACACTGAAGGAATTTTTCAAATCGGTCCAGAGGTTTCTGAGATTAGCGCGTTCAAGCAAACAAACAAACTCTTCAGCTTTATAGTTAGTTATTAGTATAGATAGACATCTACAACTTCCCTAAAGATAATTAAATAAATATTCTAAGGCTAAGATTATGAAATTAATATTCTTCTGTACATTTATTTACTTATGGAGAAGCTTGGCTTAATAATAACAGCCGCACGGGTCTATGCAGGTTAAGCTACGCTTGCCGGGATTTGTTCGTGGATGTGTCACCATCTTTACATACCGAAACTCCTCCGTACCTCGGAAAGCACGTTAAGGTGAAACAATTTGATATTTTTTCCATACAAACTTCGGAGGGGTTTTACTCCACTGTTTGACATCGTACATTCAAAGTTTAACATGATATCGTTAGGTATCATTATTAATTTTGTCTGTACGGAAGCAGGGGCCCTATTATGAACTCTTATTTCCAGGCAGTTTACGGCGTAAACAGAACTGCCTTGCAATTTCGTATTATGAACGCGTCAAACAAGCCAGTCAGTGGTCACGTGACACCCTGGCCGACTTCTGCCCGAATATTGTCTGGAAATACCGTATTACGAGCGTCCGTTTGACATTTCTTGACGTATTAAAAGTAACCTCACAATCCATTCAATTTACGCTGCTTCAGAGGAACTTTTATTGAATTGTTTTGGAGTTATTTGGAGAAATTGTTCGAGTGACATATCATATTAGGTATATTGAATTATCATGTGTGACGAATATGAACTGTTTGAATTCCTGGAAAGTGACGTTTCAAATCAAAATGATGAATCAAGGAACAAAAGAAGACGTGTTCGTAACATTGAGGTACCTATTATTGTACTAATACCTCAATGGTTCGTAATCAATCTATTAATGCGTTCGACATGGATGATGTGCAGTTCATTCAACGTTATCGACTTAGCAAAGACTTGGTAGGTACTGAATCTCTGTGAGGAGCTGAGACATTTAACTCAATGGCTGAGACCTAGGTTATTTCTAAAGCAAAGTCTTGCTTAGACGATGGTTTATTAAAATGCCTATGGCATTAAGTCCGCCTCTGTACATTCCTGTGCTTGAAGTATTAAATAAATAAATAAATAAATATTAAAGACTAAAGTTTTAAAATACAATATTCTTATTCGTAATAGTGTACTTATCGCTATGGTGAAATTTAACTTATGGCCTAAGAATCTGTAGACTTAACAATATAAATCAATGTCAAATGTTAGATAATATTTATCGCGTGAGAGCGACCATCCGCAGCGCACCTAATATAAACAAAATATAAGTACCTAATAGCTAAGAAATGTACATGCTATCCTAACTATAACTATGTATTAAACGAACAATACGATATTGTTTTTAGTTTTGTCAGACAATAGGTACTTCTGTGAAAGTGTCGAATTTCCCACTGAACTAGGGCTGCCAACATTTCTGCGGCGAAATATAGTTTCAAAATAAGGTTAAAAAAAATATAGTACCTACACTTAAAAAAAATTTAAGTAGTACCTATTTTATGGAAAATACAAAACATTTACAAAGATATATTTTTTACTTATTTTTATATAAACACTACATCTTTAGGCACCACTGCATAAAAAAAAATACGGCGTTAGTAGCGAGTTAGTAGGTAAAGAACTTGACGCATTTTCGTTATCGTTGCCAGTTTCCATAACTAATTTATTTAGGACTTCAACTTCTCAAAAGAAAGAACAACATCAAATTGATAATAATTGGTATAATTACCAATATCCCATAACAAAATTCTATCAGAACAAAAATTCGTTTGATGTTGTCAATTTGACATTATTGACAAGTTCGGAACGCAATGACAGATGAGTTCGGTTATACATAATTCAAAAGTTAAGGCGTGTTCATAATTTTTTTAAATGAAAGATTTGTTTGCTAGATTTCGGTGTTGAAAATATAGTATTTTTGCGTACTATAAATATTTCTTCAACAGATAAAGTACGCAGACCCGAAATATAGTATAATACTATATATTATAGTACGGTTGGCAACCCTACACTGAAGTCCAAGGTCTCCAAGAGCGGTACGTTCGGAAACGTTGTTGTTAAACGAATGTCTTGTTACATAAATATTAACAAACACTGAAAATTAAAATATGATTAAATAAATAGTACAATATACATTGCGTTCATATTTTCACCTACTTTTAGTAACTAGAAATATATTATTTATTATTTTATCATAAAATACGTGATTGAAATAAACCGTAACTTACCGATAATGTGTTTTTGAACGTTACGGCAATGAATTACAAGCCAGCCATAGACAAACTAGCCAGCGGGAAGTCGGTCAGAATTAAGAATGTCATAATACGAAATTTAACCAGCCAGGGAAATGAACTGCCTGGAACATGCCTGGTTTTTTTAAAGTTCGTAATAGGCCCCCCAGAATAGTAAAATAAAAAGCCATATGGCACGCTCTGCGTGTTTTGCGACGCAATGGGAGCGAGGGGAACAAAGATACGTTTTTCTTGCTAATTTTAACACAACTTTGGGCGTAAATAAGTAATACAAGAAGTGTGAAATCTCGAAAACAAAATCCGTACCGACACAGAAAAATTATCGAAGATTTCAATAAATTTTATTTGTAATTGGTTTATGCAGTGGTTTTTTCAGAAAAACCTTTTTTCCAAAGGCCTTTTCGTTATTTTTGACGCGCTCGTTTTACTAAAATTGGTTGGTACGGTGTTTGTGCGTGCGAACTATACGTTGTCCATGTAGACCAGCTTCTAACTGCTCATCACTGATACTATCTCTGTCGGACACGATGCCAGGTGAGACAGCGTGGTTTTTGGCCATGCCCACCATTGAGTTCGAGCCCGCGACTAGTTCCACCTTAAACCGTTGGTCCCGGCTGTCATTCGTGGATCTTTGACGATCATAATGGGTCGTCAGAACCCCAAAAGTCTGACAGCCAGTCTTACCAAGGGGCTATTACCCAGTTATTTGGTTGTGGAGGTCTGATGCACAGTCGCTCTATGTAAAATTCTAGTATTTAGGCAGCTGAAGGCAGAAACCGGATGCCGATCCAGTTAGACTGGAAGCCAACCCCGACATAGTTGAGAAAAGGCTAGGCAGATTGAATTTATTTGCTTAGGAATGTCGCATACGGGGCCATGTGGCAGACCTACGCACGTCGTCGCTGCCGGCTAGACTTATAATTATCTGATATAGCCTTGTATAAATATCTGTTCTATCACCAAATATCCAACAAACCCAGCACTCTTTTTAGTTCCACAGTTTATAAATTAAGAATTAGAACGTATTTTTGAGGCTATAATATTTTATAATTTATACATATTGTGCATTAGTCTGTTCAATAATTTATTCACTTAGTCTGTTTACCATGTTCAGTAAAATTTCTCATCCTATTCATTTCTCCTAGAGAATCGTGGTTGCATGGTTTCTTCCCTGATAGTTTTGAGCAATCTATATGACAGTATATCTCTGCCGTCATAAGGAAAAAGGGCACAACTAACATTTTTTCCGAAATTGAGTTATATATGTCGGAGACGGTCAATAGTACGGTCGCTAAACGAAGCGCGGCACGTGAACCGAGTGGCGGGAAAAAGAACACTCGGATTACTTCGTGCTATGACGGAGCCTAGCTACTGGGGCGCCCGCCGGGGCGAGAAGACTTGCCTTCCGACCGTTCTGGAGAACGGAGCCTTCAGTCTAGGAACTGTCCTTCGTTTCGTTTAGTTGTCGTATGGTATAGTGTCTGATAGCAATGGAGTTAAGACGTCGCGGTACTGTATTCGATTCGTTGTGCTCTGTGCGTTGTAGTTAATTGTGTTAATTGTAATTTGTGATCATTGTGATAATTTGTAATTTCAATAAACGCCGTGTATCGAACCCAGTGTGTTTTCATTGCACGAAACCCATCTGCTGCCCACATGATATCTGAATCTAATGGAATAAATCCTGACGATCCGACATCAGAACTGGGACCAAATCGTGCTAATGAGATCACACGCGGGACAGTGATAATAACAATCAGTGGCGGTTAATTTTTGAAATGCAAAACCATCAAATGCACGCGCTGTTACAAACTTTAAAAACGAAGGCAGTGAATAGCAAGTTAGTGTACACCAGTGTGGCCACAATTCGAGCCCGACAAACTTGATTCCGATGCTCGATCATAGTGCGCAACCGTTGACTTATGTTTCGACGGGAGGGCAGCGGAAGGAAGCCAGCTTATTTTGACAATAAGCAAGGAATTGAAGGACTCTGCATCTACATGGCTGACGAAGATAACCTATCCAGGTATGACATGGGACCAGTTTAAGGAGCTGTTCAAGGCCAGATTCGTGTTGGTTCAGGTGCAAAATGAAAACGCTAAAAGTGACCGTTGGCGAGCCGTTTTTTTTGAAAAATAAAATTCGAGGGTAAGACAGTTTTTTTTTTTTTTTGTGAATTTAGCATTCTTATCACTTACGTGGGGTATCTAAAAGGGTATTAAAATTTGGTTATTTTTGAGCTCAGACGCACCGTTTCTGAGATATTAGCGAAATACCCTGCAAAAGTTTTCTTATGGTTTTTTTGTGTAGTTTACCAATTCTAACCAATTTTTTAAATTTCTGTTTCATGAACCATGCCACGCGATCAAGGGACTAGCGCGCGGCGCCTGTCAATCCCAATTGGGGGTAAATTGCGCCACACAGCTGAAGTCAGATCGAGGGCGCGTAGCGGCGGCAGTGCAAGACGTCTTCGAAGTAGAAGTCACAGTCTGCGCCGGAGCCTGCGGCAGAGTCTGCGCCAGATTCTGCGCCAGAGTCTGCGCCAGAGTCTGCGCCAGAGTCTGCGCCAGAGTCTGCGCCAGAGTCTGCGCCAGAGTCTGCGCCAGAGTCTGCGCCAGAGTCTGCGCCAGAGTCTGCGCCAGAGTCTGCGCACGAGTCTGCGCACGAGTCTGCGCACGAGTCTGCGCACGAGTCTGCGCACGAGTCTGCGCACGAGTCTGCGCACAAGTCTGCGCACGAGTCTAGGCCGGAGTCTAGGCCGGAGTCTAGGCCGGAGTCTAGGCCGGAGTCTAGGCCGGAGTCTAGGCCGGAGTCTAGGCCGGAGTCTAGGCCGGAGTCTAGGCCGGAGTCTAGGCCGGAGTCTAGGCCGGAGTCTAGGCCGGAGTCTAGGCCGGAGTCTAGGCCGAAGTCTAGGCCGAAGCCTAGGCCGAAGTCTTCGTCGAAGTCTTCACTGTTCGTGTGCTTCAAGTGTGGGAAACCAGGACATGTCGCGGCCTGGTGCACGAACATGCAGTGGCAGCCAATCGGATGGTGGAGCACGTGCTGCAGCAGTAAACGGCGAGTGGAAGTTTGCATCGCACAACTCGGGCACGTTACAATAAAAGGTGAGCTGTATTGTTTTGTTTACAATTCCGGTGCTGAATGCTCGTTAGTAAAGGAGAGTTGTGTAGCCAAATTAAGTGGCAAACGAGTTAATAACGTTGTTGCGTTGACTGGTATTGGTCAAAGTAAGGGCACTATTTTATGGGAAACGTAAACAAAATATTGTAACTTTAAAATGCACTAGTTAGTCAATTGTTCATAAGTCCCGTTTGGATTTTGTGTAGTAGAAATAGACAATAGTACTATCGAAATGTTATGACATATTTTGCCTGACGTCTAGTAGATTTTACTAGAACGTGAAATTTTACAACTAACAGTGTTAATATTATGACCATGACACAATATACCATTTCTAAGGTATGGTAAACAACATTACACAACCCACATTAGACTCCGCGAGTACCCTCGAAATCGATTTTAATTTCTGTTGATACAGACATTTCTCTGGAATGGAAACCCGAACTTTTAAAACTTTTGAAACAATACCCTAAACTAAAGGTTTCATAACCTGTATGTTAGCATCAGTTTTAAGCCAAGAACTTTTACTAAGAACATTGGCAGTCATAAATACAGTCGAATAATTCAATGTCAATAATTACACAGACAACAGTTTACAGTAGTAACAGACAGTTACTTTTTCAAATTCGTTACGTAAAAAGATCGATTTAACGCCGCGACTTCACAGATGCTGGGCCTATTTGTAATATTTTGATTTTAACGTTACTTATAACAAAGGGAAAACTCAATATTTTTTTTGGATGGGGTCATTGTTTTGATTCAAAATGAAGAGCGTAACAAAACAAAACTAGACCGAAAGTATAAGGGCCTATTTCAGGTTGTAGAGGTTCTAGTAGATCGTTATACCCTAAAAGCCTTAAATTCAAGGCGCACTTACAAGTACGCTCATGTGAAGCTAAGACGCATGGCAGGGGATCAGAGTATTACCTACTGACGAATTTGAGGGAGAGTCAAGTTAGTTTTGTTGAAGAAACTGAGTAAATTAAGTTGTGTGTGTTGTGTGTGTGATGATAGTTTGGATCAGAGGTTGATTTGTAGCCGTAGCTCAGTAGAAATCGGTGTCTGCTGGTGACAGTAGTCCGTGAGTACGCGGTAGGCAGTCAACTCTGGTAAATGTGGGGTTTCGTGAGAAACCATAAAGTCCGGGAGTGACTTGGCGATCCGAGGGGGATGCGCAAATGAGTGATTGAGTAACTGGAGGTTACTAGAAACACATCAACACATGCACCTTTGTTGATTATTTAGTTTGTGATCTTGAGATTTGGGAATGAAATAGTGAGTAATGCTCTGAACTCTGCAATTTTTCAAGTTTTCAATTCTAACCATAGGCGTAGTTACAAATACGATTACGATAGGTTAAAAAAAAAAGATACCAGTAGTTCATGTACCAGTCGAAGTAGATGGTGATCACGGTGGTGATGAGCAAGCTTATATTATGGGAACCACGCGAGTAGGGTTCTCTATCGGCCGTATTGTGTGTGACCGTACTAGTAGTCGTATTACGTAGTCGTAGCCCGATAGAAATCGGTGTCTCTTGAGGCAACTCAAGAGTCCGTGGGTAAGCGAAGGGCGTGTTTCTCTGGCGGAGGTCGGGGTCCGGAGAGACCATATGTGAGAGCAATGTGATTGCTAGTCGGCTAGAGAGCCGTGGCGTTAGAGTGGTTTACTCGTGTGTGGGTTTCTAAGGCTCTTAGTAAAAAATAAGACGACTGTTAGTTTGGAAAACGATGGTACAAGGCCTTGGTTGATGATTTTTGCTATGATTAATCAAAGGTGATTTAATTAATTGAGAAGTATTAGTATTGTTTTGTTAAAACAAAGTGTTGAGGATTAAAGTTTCCTAATCTTAAAAGTTGGAACCCGTAAATGGTCAGAATTGGCCGAGTCGAACAGGCACTGTTTTGGTTACAGGTTTTGGTTACAGGTTAACACACGAGGACGTGTGCACGCAGGATGGCCGTGTCGGAGACGGTCAATAGTACGGTCGCTAAACGAAGCGTGGCACGTGAACCGAGTGGCGGGAAAAATAACCCTCGGATTACTTCGTGCTATGACGGAGCCTAGCTACTGGGGCGCCGGGGCGAGAAGACTTGCCTTCCGACCGTTCTGGAGAACGGAGCCTTCAGTCTAGGAACTGTCCTTCGTTTCGATTAGTTGTCGTATGGTATAGTGTCTGATAGCAATGGAGTTAAGACGTCGCGGTACTGTATTCGATTCGTTGTGCTCTGTGCGTTGTAGTTAATTGTGTTAATTGTAATTTGTGATCATTGTGATAATTTGTGAGAGCAGTGGTGGCCCAGTGGTATCGGCCCCGTCTTACGAGTTGTAGATCGTGGGTTCGAACCCAAGCAGGCGCTTTACTTTGTGTAAATAATTTCATCAACACTGCTCTCAAAAATGGTGAAGGAAAACATCGTGAGGAAACCGGCACGTCTTAGAACCAAAAATTCGAAGACATGTGACATCTACCAACCCGCACTGGGCCCGCGTGGTGGATTACGGCCCACTCCCTCTCACCGAGAGGAGGCCTGTGTCCCAGCAGTGGGAACATTAATAGGCTGATGATGATGTGATAATTTGAAATTTCAATAAACGCCGTGTATCGAACCCAGTGTGTTTTCATTGCACGAAACCCATCTTCTGCCCACATGATATCTGAATCTAATGGAATAAATCCTGACGATCCGACATATACATATTCGGAATCAGAAAAAAAAGGCCCATCTGCCAATATTTTTGTAAAATTTTTAGGAACAAGATAAACAAAAATACCGTAAGCTCAAAAGGCACAACTGAGCCACTTTTTAAGTTATTTTACGTAAAAAGAGCACGACATCTGACTTATAGTACGTCAAGAGGGCATATATGCGGCTTTTATTTGTAGCACGATAAATATATAATTTGTTTACTTGAAAAGGCATAATTGACCTGCGTTAAATATTAAAGGCATAACTACCACAGATGAGCTCTTTTTTTTTTTTTTTTGGGAGTTTATTTTATTTATTCAGTAACATTTTAAATTAACAACTAACATGAACTTCCAAAAATAAAAATAATTAACCTAACTTAGGTAACTAAAACTATTAGGAAACAAACAATAAGGCATCGAAAAATTCCTCCGCATCGCTGTCGACTGGTAATGTACCCAAGAGACTGGCGGCATTGCCACGTTGTATGGCAATGCTTAGCCTCTGGCCCAGGTAAAAACCAGCCCTTGGGTCACGGGAAGTGTCAACCAGTCGTTTGGAAATGTCATTGAACAGATCATGAGCACTCGGACCCCACGGCCCTAGGGTTTCAACCCCAAACGGCTCGAAAATATAGTTACCTATGAGGTTATTATACTTTCGCCGCTTGAGGTTTTCTGCAGCCGCAGCGGCAGCGCCAGCACAGCACGCTGAGCCAGGAAGATGGGATGGCGCAAGAGTATCGACACACGTTGCGTCCCACACTAAAGGCCTACCCATCTTCCATGGAAATAAAGACATACCGTCCGGTCTCTTGCCATCGTCGCGTGCCAAGCCATTGGGTTCTAATACAGCTGGAACGCCGACGGCGACAAGAGCTCGTCGGATGATGTCATTAATGTTCGCGTGCCGCGCTAAGCGGCCCGCACTTCGGCTGCAAGACAGGCCGTGGTGTCCGAGGCTGTTGACAACTTCGCCACAGTGACAGCGATGAGGAGAACAACAGGGAGCTCCTAGTCGCAAGGAAGCAGCGATGCGGAAAGTAGTGTCGTCGAGCAAAGTACCTAAGTTCGACGACGGTAGTGCATGAAGCCAGAGGCCCGACTCCCACTTCCCCACAGCCAGCAGGCGCGCACGCTCCGCAGGAGTAGCAGACGTGTCAAGTAAATTGTTCTGTACTACTCTGCAGAGCGGCTCATCCCACCGTCTCTGGGAAAAAGGGTGGTTGGGCGGATCTGAATTCGGGCAAGCGAGTCTCCAGGCATCCATAGCCTCGGTGAGGCACGGCACATCAAAATTAACCAGTGTAGGGGCTAGGATTTTCCTGATTAATCTTTCAGTACCGTGGACCGAAGATATGAAAGCCGGTAAACTAATACTAGAAATTTTGCGGACGCCGAGGCCTCCCATACGAATGGGAAGTGTAGCTTGTGCCCAAGCTCGGTCGTCCAAGGCATGATGAGCTCTTTGATTTAAAGTTTACCAACTAGACCTTGACATTTAATTTAAAAGAAAAGTCACAACTAGCAGTTATGCCTTTACTACCAAAAATCTTTGACTAGAGGTGAAGTGAGGGGGTCGAGGTACGAAGCAAATTCCGCCAGTTGTGCCTCACGTGTTTTTTTTTTTCTCAAAATGTCAGAATGAAAAGTCACAATTGGTTAGTTATGCCCTCTATTTGTAATATTAATAACTTAATTTCATTTTTTATGCTACGTTGAAAGAGAAAATGTTGATTATTTAATAAATGCCAAAAAAATTAAAACTTTTATTATAATAATCGTATTGGAATCGTGAAGATGAATTTATTTTAATTCGTCTATTTTCAAAAAATAATATTTTAGTCGATATTTTTCGCCAAAAACCAATAAAAATTTTAAACTGTATTTTCTCCCTATTTATAAAATGTTAGATGTGCCCTTTTTCCTAATGGCGGCAGATTCTAGTCTCTGTTAATAAGTACGATACTTTAGCAACAACATCAGATACTAGACACATCTTGAGATATAATACTTGCCATGACAGAACCAACGAGCTCAAACACGACACTATCTATTTAGTTGAAGAGTTTCTTGTTTTTTAAATATTTCTTTAATATTCGAGTTTTCTTTTTCTACACACTGTTTCTGTGACAAATAAATCAATTTAATTTTGGCCTTTTTTATTGTATTTCCTCCATTTGGCTCCATCTTCAGTTCCTGAATATATCAAGTGCTAGTGTACTACTACTAGCACTTGTCAATACATCCGATAACACCAAACAGGATAGTGTTATCTTGTTTGGTTGAGCCACCTCCCGGCTCCATCAACAGACCCTTGACACTTCCAAGTGTAATAGCGTTTGTCAAGACTTATCTAGTTTGGTTGAGGTTTTTCCATGGCCACCTCCCAGATCCATCATCAGACCCTGAACACCACTTAGTATCAAAGCACTTGTTATTATATGTTGTTAATACATGACGAATGAGTCCAAACACGACGGGGCTATCTGGTTTACTTGAGGAGTACCCGTGACCACCTTCCGGCTTCATCATCACACCCTGGGCACCACCTGGTGTAATAGCACTTGTCAATACGTATCCAATGAGACCAAACACGATGGTGATATCTTGTTTGGTTGAGGAGTGCTCATGACTACCTTCCGAATCCATCATCAGACCTTGAACACCACTTAGTGTCAAAGCATTTGTCAATACATAACCGAGTTCAAACACGATGGTGCTATCTTGTTTGGTTGAGGTTTTCCCATGGCCACCTCCCAGATCCATCATCAGACCCTGACCACCATCTAGTGTCAAAGCACTTGTTAATACGTAGCCAATGAGTCTAAACACGATAGTGCTACGTTGTTTGATTGAGGAGTTCTTATGGTCAACTTCTGGCTCCATCATCAAACCAGTTCCATGGCATCGTTTTTTCAAAATGTCTCGGTAGTTATATAAGTATGCCAAGTTTCAGCTCAATCGGATGCCAAGAAGTGCTTGAAAAATGGATGTCAATTGGAGTAACCGGAAACACATACGAACAGAGCAAGCTAATATAAAGCTTGTAAAAACACAATAACGTGGTTATATCTGTAGATAATATACCGCTAAATAATACAACTATTTTAATGTTTTTTTTAAAATATAAATCTACTAAATAAAACTTAAAACTAAAAATTATTGTAATTACAGCCAAGAGGCATATTATATTATGTTGAGATCAAAAACATAGATTAATATTTTAATGTGTTACTGGACTTATAATTTTCACCAATTAGGTACACTGAAATAATAAAATCTAGTGAAAATTGATAAAGTCTTTACAAAATCTAGGAATATAAAAAAGGTAAAGTAGGTACTGTCACACTTCTTTGAGATCAGTTTCATGAATCAACTTCAACCAAACTTCCTTCCTTGTTGCGAAAATTCAAATTATCTTAGACAGCTAAATACGTAATCATTTAAGTATAATGGCAAATACGGAGATCAATCAGAGTTAGAATTATTCGCGCGTCTGAGAACTTATCATTAAAGATCTATCAGAGTTCTATTATCAACTATAATAAAATAATATCTAATGCCCGATAAAATGAATTCATAAATTTAAATTTTGTCTGAATTTGCCCGTAAATTATAATAATAAAACTGATTTTTTTACTTTTTAAATAGGTATTTAAATTGTTTTTTATAGTTTCCATTAGGAGACGTCTGATAGATCTTTTTAATAGTAAGTTCTCAGACGTGATGAATAATTCCAACTCTGATTGATCTCCGTATTTGTTATATACGTACGTGATTATTTATATGTGGTTAAGATAATTTACCTAAATGTTCGAAACAAGGTAGGAGGTTTGGTTGAAGTTGATTCATGAAACTGATCTCAAAGAAGTGTGACAGTACTTTACCTAATTTATTTATATTAATATTCCTAGTTTTTGTAAAGACTTGATTAGAAAGATTGTGAATGTACCTAACTGGTGAAAATTATAAGTTCTCGTCGACACATTAAATATTTATCTATGTTTTTGATCTCAACATAATGTGCCTCTTGGCTGTGATTACAATAGTTTTAGTTTTATTTAGTACATCTCATTAAAAAAAAACATTAAAATAGTTGTATTATTTAGCTCTTCTTGATATATTATAGATATTATAACCAAGTTATTGTGATTTTAACGTTTGTACACTGATTTAATTCAATTCATATATTCAAAAGACAACTTATTGGATACTAATTTCAAAAGCTACTACTGGTCACTCCTTTACTGCGACCCCTTATTGTCTTGTGCTAAATAACAATGCAGTGAGAAATAATATTACTGCTTTATGTATTTAATGCATTTTTCTTCATAATTCACCTTATAATAATAATTGTACTGATTTAGAGAGAGACTGATTTAGATTTATAGTTGTATTTCTTTACGTGCCTTGGCTCGGTTACCTCAATTGAAAGAAGCCAATATATATAGGGGTGGGTGATAAGGGTCTGAGGTTAATAATGTGTCAGTGGGTGTTATAACAGAACACTCATTATTACTGATCACCAAATCCAAAATCTTTCCGATCGAATTTTTTATATTATTATACTGGTAGGCATTAAAAATGGACATAAAGATGCTAATGTGTCCACAAATTGGAGAGTTGTTGCTACATAAATCTTGTATGGTAGAACATGAACCTCCAGTAGCTAACCAATCAATGTTGGGGAGATTGTTATCACCAAACAGATACATATTTTGAACAGTTCCACTCTCAACAACTGCTTGCAAAAGCTCCAAATATGCAACATTAACACTTTCGGATGTTTTTGGTGGAATGTATGCTGAACATAATGATATCGTACTTTCCTCTTGTCACGCTCGGGATATGCAGAATGACATGCTCAATGTATTGGTTTAATAATATACTGGACTCAATTGTGACAGATCCCAGTCCCTTCAGTCAAATTCAAAATTCAAATTCAAAAGTCATTTATTCAAATTAGGCTGAGAATCAGCACTTTTCGAACGTCAAAATTACACAAGACAGTCCCCCAAAAACGCCCGCCCTTCACCACTTCCTAGTGCTTTTGCTGGAGAGAAGAAGTGGCGCAACAAACTCCCCAGCAGCACAGCTGTCTGTTCAGTTAGAAAAAAAACTTGATTCTATACAATAGTATGCAAATAATTTACATTACTCAACACAAAACATTCAATAAAATATATGCCATAATGACAGCTAGCACGCGCCAATGTACCAACAAAAAAAATATCGAAATCTAAACTCAAGCAAAAATAAAAACGTAAACAGAACTTAATACCCGAATTATAAAGCCTCCAGGCATAAAGGGCGTGCCCGCTTACATATAGCTAATAAAGCTGTAACTCGAAGTCACATAATTAGATATGATAAACTAGGACCATTGAAGTAAAAATAAATCAAAAATAGTTCAACAGTTAGGCAAGAATAATATACAAGGTGGAGACGACAATACAACAAAAAATTAAACGGCGTGTCCATAATGACGTTCCCATTCTGTATGCAAAAATTCAATTGAATATATTCAATCGTTTAGTCATTATAGCTCGGTAAAATCCATAGTCGGCTCGGGCTATTCCGTTTATCCACCCCAAAAATCCACCCTAAGGTGGATATTCGGAAATGTATGCCCGAGAATTCACCCAAGGTCTAGTTGGATAAACGGAATTTATAGGCTTAGGGTGGATCCGCATACATTACATTTAATTTGTTTGAAAAACTCATTTTTTTATTTCGAAGCTAGGATTTATTTGACAGTTCCAAAATACTCTTTAGCATTAGTAGTGCCAGTATTTTAATTTTTTGTTGTATGGTAGTCTCCACATTGTATAATCTACTGTCGAGGTCGCTAGCTAATCACATATTGCAATACAACTCATACGAAAACATTGTAATGAGTAGATATTGAGTAGGTAGAATAGATCATGTCAACAATAAATAAAAATAAAATAAATTGTATAATAAAGTCAAATAAATTAAACATTCTAAAAACTCATATAACCTGTCAGTAGGTAAGCTAATTCTGGAGAAAGAACATAAACATTGTCTTGAGTTAATCACAGCGACCAACTATTTTTATCGCTTAAGTAGTCATTGATAGAATAGTATGCCTTTGAACAAAGGTTGGATTTTACTTTAGCTTTAAACGCATTAAAAGGCAAATCTAGCAGAGAAGTGGGTAGCTTGTTATAAAAGGTTATACCAAGCCCAACAAATAAGTTATGAACCTTATGAAGCCAGTGAAAAGGAGCTCGTAAGAGCAGTATCGCTATAAAGGTGCCACCACCATCCTTCTTCTGAGTAGCTTGCGATCTCGATCACATATACAAGGTGGAGACGACAATACAACAAAAAATTAAACGGCGTGTCCATAATGACGTTCCCATTATGTACACAAAAATTTAATTGAATATATTCAATAGTTTAGTGATTATAGCTCGGCAAAATCCATAGTCGGCTCGGGCTATTCCGTTTATCCACCCCAAAAATCCACCTTAAGGTGTATATTCGGAAATGTATGCCCGAGAATTCACCCAAGGCCTAGTTGGATAAACGGAATTTATAGGCTTAGGGTGGATCCAGCACACATTACATTTAATTTGTTTGAAAAACTATTTTTTTTATTTCGAAGCTAGGATTTATTTGACAGTTCCAAAATACTCTTATGCATTAGTAGTGCCAGTATTTTAATGTTTTGTTGTATGGTAGTCTCCACATTGTATACGGTATTCCGTATATATGTGATCAATAAATATTCCGAATGTAGTAGTAATGAATGTATAGTATTCCGTTGATCAATAAACTCAGAGTCGAGTCGAGATTTCAGGGGTTAAGCGCGTCACGGCGTAGTCACCGGTAAAAATTATATAGTTTTTGTAAATTTTGGGTTGTACTTTTTTAAATAGATCTATAATAACAGCAAACTTTGTTTAAATGTCGTGATCAGGTCTGTAAATATCAATAATAATTGTGTTTTGTGATACGCTTTCAACAGCGCAGCGCAACATTCAATTACACGTTCTATTGAAAAGTTAGTACAGTCTTTTAGCTGCCCGTATTCTATCCCAGAGAAGGAAAGAGGAAAAGAGGAAGACCATTTCAAAGATGGGAAGACGATCTGAGAACTACTGCGGGAGGGATGTGGAGGAGAAAAACTCACGACGTCCTGTGAGCTATGGAAAAGCCTGGGGGAGGCCTATGCTAAAGAGCAAAGCAGTCTGGAGAATTCTGATGTCTAAACCTTTAATTTAAAATAAATTGTAAAACTAGTTTTTGAGGATTGCTAATAAAGGCTATTTGAAATTGAAATTGAAAATTCTATGCCATTACGTGGAGGATAGCCACTCCTCCTTTTCAATGGCCACGTCAGTGGTAGGCAGAAGTAAATGTGTACCCCTTTTGGTTTTCACGTATCCATGTCTCTGTCAGACATAAGCCTCGTATCCACTAGGCAACATTTGGCGCGCGACACGTGAATCTCAACATGTACGGCAACGCTGCACAACAGCGCGCGACGTTGCCAGCTGCCGCGCAACATGACGCGCGGCTTGTTGTTTGTTTAAAGTGCATCGTTAGTTGAGCATCAATTGTTGTCGAGTGGAGACGTGACGCACAACAATGTCCGTAGTGTGGTGTAACGAACGAGTGCTCAAATTGCCGCTGAAATCAACACAAGTTCCTCTGGCGACATGTTGTCGACGACTGAGAATGTGTGGACAGACAACGTTGTTAAACAAATGTACCGCGTCAACATTCAACAAGTTGCGAAACATGTTGAGCAACATGTCGCGCGTCAAATGTTGCCTAGTGGATACGAGGCTATATTGATTGGTAGCTATTTTGTTCTATAAAATCCTCGAGTATGTGTGTTTTATTATTTATACTTTGGATGTTTTGGATTAGTATCTTAAAGACGAAAGGGATCCGGTCCGACTTGGTTAATAAGGGGGGATACTTCTGTGTCGGAGTTTTTCTTGCGCTGTAGTCGTAAGTAGTATTAGTTTTACTGTTTTGTTGTGTTATAGGCCGTCCTTCTCTTTGTTGTCTTCTTCTCTGTAATGATTCTTTATCAAGAAATCCAGATACACATAAATCTAAACTTTTTAAATATCCCGCGTTTTCTAGGATAGATTTAGTCATCTTTTTACTAATTAGTTCCACCCGTAGTGGCCGTCTTAGTCCGTTTTGTCCTATCCGAGTAAGTTCTTCGATATAGCCAGTGAGGTCGATATTCAATATAACTTGAAATGCAAATATTACCCTATCTTCGGGGTCTTTTTCTGTTTTTTTATAATATTCATTCAGGCCGTGGATACCAATTATTTTAGAGGTATCGTTTGTGGAAGTGTCGTTCTGGTTTAGATGCATGTTTTTGTTCTGAAGCTCGGTTATTTCTGTTTTAAGTTTTGCATTTTCTATCGCATGTTTCTGTATTGTTTCGTTTATGTGAATAATATTGGTATTTGTTTTTGTTTGTTCAAAAGAAACTTGTTCGGTTTTCTAGCTTATTTCTTGTTGCAGTTTTAGTACAGCTATATTTATTTCGGATTGAATTGTACTTTGTATTTTTGACAAGATAGATTGTTGTTACAATTCTAATTTTCTATCTAAAAGTTGACTAATTTTGTCTAATGTAATTATGTAACCGGCTCTGTGTGTAATACTATGGGTGATGTGATTGTAGAAGTGTCTTTATTTTGTTGGTGGTGTGTCATATTTTCCTGTATCTCCCAGTATACTTTGGTCATCTTATATTTGGTCGTCAATGGACATTATTATGTCGTCAAGTTTCGGTGGAGCTATGGCATTTAAAATATGGCATGCAGCTATTTGGGGCACGTATGCCACAAACAGCTCTAAGTGTCGCGACACACCTGCCGAATGTACGGCGCTGAAGGTTCGGTTTAATGTACTCGTAGTGTTTTTCAAGTTCCCTATGACACATCAGCTGAAAGCTACGTCGCGTTCATGAGCAAGCGTCACATCACGCGACGCATCGCGACCTAAAGTTTGGCGACGCGTTAAGCCACCGAAAGTTCGGCGCGCGTAGTTGAACGTTCGGTGGATCTCAGCCAGTGTTTCCACTTACGTTTTTAACTTTTCCCAGTTTCTTAATGAATTATCCCTTAAATTCCCTAAAAAAAATATAAAAATTCCTTGGTTGAGATTTTTTTAAGTTTTATTAATAAAAACGCAATCACAACAGGGTCCTCCACTCTTCCTGCTGCCTGCTGGTCCGTCTGCCAGGTCCTAACCCCGCCTATGCCGAGCATCCCACATCGTGCTATAGCTATTATAACACTGGCTGGTAGCAGTCACTCACAGAGCGTCGCATCGATGGTTGCGTGGCGGCGGTAATGACAGAGATGATGTCAGGGAAGCCGCTGTCGTATCACGTTCACGATGAACTTTTATATTCCGGCGCAATCCTGATATTCAAGCTGCTGAACCACTAATACGATTACCACTTTGTGGCGCATTGATTTCTCTCCGAATAATATAGCATCGAAACATAAAGAGCAACAAAATCTAATCCTGTTTCTCTCAAGAAGTCATCAACCTCGTCGTGTTTGACGTCAATGAGTAGATAACAAGATAATAATACAAAGTTGTGTAGGAAAACTACTAGCGACTGACTCATACCTATTTATTTGGCAAAGGAATTTGTCCGTTTTTGGCTTCGTGTGGACACGATGCTCGAAAAGAAACAAATTGATAAAAAAACAATGTTAGATTAAACGATTAAATTATTCAATACATTTGTATCAACTTGCGCCCACGAATAGTGTATTTAATAATTACTGAAATTGATTTATTCTTCGACATATTGACAGTACTCGACCTTCATTAATTCATAGCGATGCAAACGATTAATCGTATATTTTATAATAATTATTTACAAATCGATATTAGTTGTTATTTTTGAAGTTCAACTGAGTAATCAACTCGTTCTACATGCCTATGGTCCATTTAGGACAACTTGCACAAAATTCAACAACAAGTTAAGTTTAAGCCTACCTCTAAAGATTTTCTGACTCCATCGCATGTCTTCCCAAATTCTACCAGATTTTGGCATTATGTATT
Organism: Conistra vaccinii; assembly: GCA_948150665.1. Classification (NCBI taxonomy): domain Eukaryota; kingdom Metazoa; phylum Arthropoda; class Insecta; order Lepidoptera; family Noctuidae; genus Conistra; species Conistra vaccinii. Next base: position 1,780,087 of record OX411321.1, read on the forward strand.
ATAGAACAGCCACGTTTGATACTTAGACCGAGCCTCCCCATAAGCGCCCCGAACGTGTTTGTTCCAGCCTGCCACTTGTCTTACCTTTAGGGGATGCTTTTCATCCCAGCCCCGCACAGCAGCCACTGACAAAGCATTTACAATATTGCCATGCATACGATCTAACGTACGCCTATGTTCTACAATATGACACATACTATCTCCATACTCTCAAACAACTCAGGATAGTCTATATTCCTCAACTCTTTGTTACATAAATCCCGATATCTTTCAAACTCAAACTCAAACTCAAAGCATTTATTTCAATTAAACCATATACAGGCACTTTTGAACTGTCAAGGAGTCAGTCAGTCAGAAATATGAAGCTAGTTGACCACTTTTGGCACGATTATATTTAAATCGAACTCAATTATTAAGGTTAGTTAAGTATCGAGATTCACGATAACATTTGTTACAGTGTGCCATGCTGACTTCGTAACGATACAGTGATCCAGCCATCGCTGACTACCATTTATGTCACTGGTATATGTAAAAACGTCCGAATCAATATCATTTTTTTCTACATCAGCGCATATCCACTGATGATCGTCACTGCTGCGTCAGACCAAAATGGCTGATGTGGATGAGAATTAAAGTCTCCTACTTTAATTCTCATCAGCCATTTTAGTCTGAGCTATGTAACCACTGAAACATAAATATATGTCTCCTATATATTTCACCTAACCAATTTGTGTTTGATTTTCTGAGTTGTCCGTCGGCATGTAGACACTAAATATTATTACAAAGCGATCGTCACTTAATGTCGCTCTTATGGCCGCTATTCTGTTACTCTTATGGCTCCTACACACAGTGCCGGTGGCATGGCCGCCGCTTTTGCCACGCGGCACGTGCCTCCGGCTTTTGCGCCTTCATGTTCTTTGCGTTTCTTTCTGCGGCTTTGTGCGGCATGACCGGCGGCACGGCCGGCGGGCACTTTGTGTAGCAGCCATTACAGTTAATAACACCCACCGTTTCAAACAATCCTTTGCGCCACAAAAGAGCTACTCCTCCATAAGAACGGCCCTTATGAATACTTGCGGATGTATCTACCGCAGACTTCCCCGTTTTACAAAGTATCTATGTATGGTATTGAGAATGTGCACATCATGGGGGAGGAGCCAAGTCTCTCGATTTACATTCGCCGCCAGCGCCGACGCATATTCATACACAGCCGTATTATTCACACTCGCGTTCGACTAGGGCGCACTCGTAGTAGCGACCACTGGTCCGCAGGTGGGGGCACCTAATCTCTCAATTTCAAAATATATTTCAACAGAAGTGTCGCGTCTAAGTGGTCGAAGGTTACGAGAGGTAATTTATGCAGATCCTTCGCCACGAATATGGGTAGTCGCTCAGGGTCTGTGTAGCATCTATATTTATTTATTATTTATTAAAACTTTATGCACAAGTAAAAAATACTGTACAAAGGCGGACTTAATGCCTGAGGCATTTTCTACCAGTCAACCTTAGGGTGATGCAGAGACAAAACATGGCAGGTGCAATATAATTGATAAATAACTCGAAAACTAATAAATATTAATATATAGATACATAGATACATACATATAAACAAAATAAACTTCGTCAAGAGAAATAATGATAGGTAGAGGAGAAAACGAATCCAGCAAATCAGCGCTTGGACGAATCTGCCAACTTCTTATGAATATGTTCACGTGCCTTCACTTTAAATGATAATCGACTGGTTGCCGTCCGGAGGGAGCGCATTCCAAAGAAAGACAGCCTGGACAAAGAAAGAAGAGTGAATGAAACCAAAGCGTTGAGAAGGACATCGTAGAAGACGATTGTTAGTGGAATGAAGATTTTTAGTATGGGCAGAGCATAAGTATTGAACATGTTATATGTTTCAGCATGTCGATGATATCTTCTAAATCCTTTCGAGATTTTTGTCATGCTTCTTTCTATTAATCATTTTCTTCATTGGAAGTTTGGAACAGTTTTAAATAATAGCTTCATTGCTATCAATATATCCTCAGCCGTAAAAGACGTTACATCATCCTTGATAAACTGGTTAGTTAAGTCGGTTAAAAAAGAAAAAGTCACAGTTTGCCCAAAACAAAATCATTTATTTCATTTGCTGTTGATTCCTCTTTTCGTAAAAAAACTGTGCGTTTTCTGTAAACAATATGTTGTATCAGTGTACCTACTAAACTTAAATCTCTTCCTGTTGAGGAACGAATCTCACAAATTGCATTGAGTATCTGTTTACAGAGAGCTCATAAACTCATAAGACACTCCAGTTTAGGCTAAGTAGTTGTGGAATATGCTGGAGAAGGCACAACAATTCGTCGGTGCTCCATGGACTAATTGAAATTTGACCAATTGGTCTATGGGGAAAATTACATGTTTCCATCGACCAACTACCAACTGGAATATGGAGAACACTGGACTTAAACAAAAACTATGATCCATTATAACATTATAACAATAAGTTCACACCTGTTTTCTATACCTGAAAATACAATTCTCTTTAACCGGAAAATACAGGGTCAAATTAAATTAGCTAGCGGACCTCTGGAGACGTGATGGTATCAATATCTTAACACGATAAAATTATAAAAACTTTTTACAAAAAAAAAAAAATACGACTTCCAAAAAAACACTACAAAGTGAAAAATAACTTTAATTTCGGAAGTCGGTGGCAAAAAACGAAAATTCAAAACCAAATACAAACTTAGGGCTATAATGTTCCCCCGCCTCCCGCTTCTTCTCCGGCCGACGCCGAATGGCAAGTCGCCGGGGAGAGGCGGAATGCGGGTAAGGCCAAAAGGGCGGCCAAAAGGAAGGCGAGGCGGCAGCGGCGCAAGGAGCGAGGCGTCGCGGCTAGGCTCCGCGCCCCGAAGTCCGCAGCTGTAGTGATCACACTACAGCCGGAGGCGGAGAAGAAGGGCGCGTCCTACCAAACCGTGCTCGCCAAGGTGGGACAGGTTCTGGAGGGGAACCTGGAAGCGTTTGGGGCCAAAAACGGCCTCAAATTTAAGGTCACCGCGACTGGGGCGCGAATGCTGGAGGTCCCCGGCGCGGCCAGTGGCCCGGCCGCTGACGCTCTGGCCGAAAAAATCAGAGAATCAATAAGTCCGGACGAGGCCAGAGTGTCCAGGCCCACCATGTGTGCTGACATGCGCATTTCGGGCCTGGACGACTCGGTGACGGAGGAACAGGTGGTGGCCGCTGTCGCTAGGACGGGGGGGTGCTCTGCCGAGCAGGTTAAGGCGGGCACTATCCGTCCTGGCTCCTGGGGTATGCGAACCGTGACGGTGAGCTGCCCCGTGTCGGCGGCCAAAAAGGTTGCTGAGGAGGGCCAAAGGCTTTTGGTGGGCTGGGTATCCGCGCAGGTCAAACTGCTGGAACCCAGACCTCTGAGGTGCTTCCGCTGCCACGTGGGTCACCACGTGGGAGTGAAGTGCGACTCGGAGGTGGACCGCAGCGGTAACTGCTACCGCTGTGGTCAGTCCGGTCACGAGGCTGGCTCGTGCACTGCCGCGCCGCACTGCGTCGTATGTGCGGCTGCTGGCAAGCCGGCCGACCACCGGATTGGGGGCAAGGCCTGCGCTAAACCCGCCAAAGCCGGAGGCAGGGGCAAGCCCTCCGCCACCGCCGCCACCGCCGTCACCGCCGCAGCCACCGCCACTACTGGCGCCGCCGCTGCCGCTTCCACCGTCGTCGCCGCCGCCGTTGTCGCCGCGGCAGGGCCCTCACAGGGGGCTCGGGAGGGGGCTGAAATGGACTGTCAATAACGGCTCCATTACGCCTCCTCCAGGCGAACATCAACCACTGCGCTACAGCTCAGGACCTATTGCTCCAGAGCATGGCGCAGTGGTCGATTAACATCGCCGTGGTCGCTGAGCCGTACTTTGTCCCGCCCAGGGATGACTGGGTGGAGGACCTGAGCGGCTCAGTGACCCTAATATCGTCGGCCGCCGCCGGTACTCCGTCCCTCGAGGCTGTCAAGAGAGGACGGGGTTGCGTGGCAGCACGGTTCGGGGAGATTGTCGTGGTAGGGGTGTACTTCTCCCCGAACCGAACTCTCGCCGAGTTCCACAACTCCCTTGCGGAGTTGAGAGTCGTCGTTGTCGGGTTCGGTTCCCTCCCTGTGCTCGTTCTCGGGGACTTCAATGCCAAGAATGTGGCTTGGGGTTCCCGGTATACAGACACACGGGGCAGGATGGTGGAGGACTGGGCACTGGAGACAGGCCTGGTCGTCCTTAATCGGGGTTCTGTCCCCACGTGTGTGCGGATGCGGGGTGAATCAGTGGTGGACCTTTCGTTCGCCAGCCCCGCTCTGTCGCCGCGTGTCGCCGACTGGCGCGTCATGGAGGGGGTGGAGACGTATTCCGACCACCGGTACATCCGGATTGACGTCTCCGCCCAGTCCTCGAGCGCGCCGGTCCGACAGGCCCCGAGTGGTCCGCGATGGGCGCTGAAGCAGCTGGACCGGGAGCTAATCCTGGAAGCCTCGATCGTGCAGGCCTGGGTGTCATCACCGGACAGGCCTGCCGATATCAACGATGAGGCGGAGTGGTTCCGGGAGGCCATGTCCGATATATGTGACGTGGCAATGCCCCGGGTCCAGCCCGGCCATGCTTCGCGCCAGGTGTACTGGTGGTCGCAAGAGCTGACGACTCTGCGCGCCGCGTGCGTTGTTGCGCGACACCTGTACGCCAGGCACCGCAGGCTTCGTATCCGCCCTCCGGATACGGAGGCCATTCAGGCGGAGTTGTACGAGGGGTACAGAGCGGCGAAGACCGCCCTCCAAGCGGAGATCCTGCGGGCCAGGGGACTGGCCCGCGAGGAGTCGCTGGCGACTCTGGACAGGGACCCGTGGGGACGCCCATACAAGTTGGTGCGGGAGAAAATCCGCCCATGGGCTCCCCCGCTGACTCAGAGTCTCCGGCCACAGCTTGTGGAGGACGTGGTGAGCGCTCTGTTCCCCTCGAGAGGGGAACACTCCGCCCCGCCCATGGCCCCGCCTGTTGCGGTGCCCGCTGCGGACCACACCGCCGACGACGACGACGACGATGCTCCGGAGGTGACCGAGGTAGAACTGAGAGTGGCGGTACGTAGGCTGAGTGCCAAAAATACCGCCCCCCGACCCGACGACTTACCTGGGAAAGCCGGGGTCCTGGCCATGGAGGCTCTCGGGCCTCGACTAAGGGGGCTCTTTAGCGCGTGCATGGAGAGGGGCCAGTTCCCACTTCGCTGGAAGACGGGGAAATTGGTCCTCATCAGGAAGCCGGGGCGCCCTGCGGACTCTCCGTCCGCTTACCGGCCCATCGTGCTGCTCGACGAGGTGGGCAAGCTCTTTGAAAGAGTTATTGCAAACCGCCTCGTCGGGCAGCTGGTGCGAGTGGGGCCGGATTTGGCGGATAGCCAGTTCGGCTTCCGCCGAGGGCGCTCTACGGTGGACGCCATCATGCGCGTGCGAGCCCTCACGACGGGGGATGCTGTGGCCCGGGGTGGGGTCGTCTTGGCGGTGTCTCTAGACATCGCCAACGCCTTCAACACCCTACCCTGGAGTTGCATCAGGGAGGCACTCCGGTATCACCAGATGCCGACCTACCTCTGTCGGTTGGTCGAGGCGTATCTGACGGACAGGGCCGTCATCTACCCCGGTCACCAGGGAGAATGGAACCGGCGAGAGATGTCGTGCGGTGTCCCACAGGGATCGGTCCTGGGGCCGCATCTGTGGGACATCGGATACGACTGGGTGCTGCGCGCCGACCTCCCTAGTGGTGTCAGCGTAGTGTGCTACGCTGACGACACGCTGGTCCTGGCGCAGGGGAGGTCGCACGAGGCGGCGGCCGAACTGGCGACACGCGGGGTTGCGACGATCGTCGACAGGATCCGGCAATTGGGACTCGAGGTGGCCCTGCACAAGTCCGAGGTCATGTGCTTTCATGGCCCTCGGAACGCGCCACCGTCGGGTTCCCAAATAACGGTAGGAGGGGTTCACGTCGGCGTCGAGGTGACGATGAAGTACCTGGGACTCGTCCTCGACAGCCGGTGGAACTTCGTGGAGCATTTCCGACGTTTGGCTCCCAAACTGGAGCGGGCCGGGGCTGCCTTGAAGCGGCTTCTGCCCAATCTAGGGGGTCCAAACGCCTCCTGCCGGAGGCTCTACGCGGGGGTCGTGCGGTCCATGGCCCTTTACGGGGCACCGGTGTGGGCGCGAACCTTAAGGTTGCGGCCAGCCCGCCGGTTGCATGCAGCCCAAAGGGTCATGGCTATCCGGATGGTCCGGGGATACCGTACGGTCTCCGGCGAGGCGGCGAGCCTCCTTGCCGGAACGCCGCCATGGGATCTGGAGGCGAAGGTCCTCGCCCACATTTGGGAGTGGCGCGAGGAGATGAAGCGCCGGGGTGTAACTCCGCTGCCGCGAGAAATCACGGTACAGCGGACAGAGCTCCGGCGGGATCTCATGGCGGCTTGGAGTGTGCGATTGTCGCAACCCAGATTTGGGCACGCCACAATTACGGCGATAAGTCCCCTCTTTGAGGAGTGGCTTGAGAGGCGCCACGGCGTCCTCACCTTCCGCCTGACGCAGGTCCTCACCGGACACGGTTGTTTCGGGAGGTACCTGTTTCGCATAAGGCGGGAGAAAACGCCCGGGTGTCACCATTGTGTGGATCGTCCGGAGGACACGGTGGAGCATACGGTGGAGGTTTGCCCGGCTTGGGTGGACCACCGCCGTGTCCTCGTGGAGGCGATCGGCGGCAGTGACCTCTCGCGTCCGGCCCTGGTCCAGGCCATGGTGCGGAGCGAGAGGGCATGGCAAGCCGTCACCTCCTTCTGCGAAGCAGTAATGCTCGCGAAGGAGGAGGCGGAGCGCGCGAGGGAGTGGCAGAGGCCGCGCCCTACCAGCCCTAGCCGCCGCCGCCGTAGGAGACTTCCCGGGCGTCGGGAATTGATAGCCGATTTCCAGCCACCGTAGGCGCGGGCCTGCGGACGGAGAGCAGAGGGCAGCTCGCCGTCCGATAAGGACCAGGCCCGGGTCGACGGCGCGTCGTGTTCCACGCGCGCCTCAAAGAGATGTCAGCAAAACTGACGGGGTCCATTAGGGCCGATGCCTGCCGGGGTTGCGGGTAGTCCCAAGGGGAAACCGTGGCCCCTGGCATGGCAAGGGAAGGAACACGGGTGGGTTTTAGTCAGTAAAAGTCTGACACGCCCTTCCGCTCCGCCCAGAGCGGGAGAAGTCATTGGATGATTTCCCACCCAAAAAAAAAAAAAAAAAAAGGGCTATAATGTTATAATGGAACATACGCGCGCGGGGCTTCACCGGTTAAGTCCAGTGTTCTCCATAGTCCAGTTGGTATTTGGACGATGGAAACATGTAATTTTCCCCATAGACCAATTGGTCAAATTTCAATTGGTCCATGGAGCACCGACGCAACAATCTCATACACAAACGACCTCCTTTACAGAATACACAACAGAATGAACAGCCATCATCCACTTCTACATCTAGTACTACACCTACATCTGGTGATAATAAGTTCAAAAGAACTGAAACTAACTTACATACCTGTAGTTGTCTCCGCTGTAGCATCTAGTCCCTTCACTTCCATTTCGATGTCTGCTGTCTCCACCAATCGAGATCATCTGTCCACTGCGATTGTCAGGGTAACAGTCGATGGCAGATTATTTATTTTGAGGGCTTTACTGGACTGTGGCACTAAAACATCTTTAATAAGTGTGAAAGCTCAGAAAATGATTGGTACCTGTAAATAAATAGTAGTTTATAAAACTGCTATTATGGGGTAAAAAAATACGAGATTAAAGGAGAGTGTCTTTAAGGACCAGAGCCGTAGGCGAGGTTTTTAATAGTATCACAAGAGTGTTTTAATACCCAGTTATGTACCGTTTCATACACTACTAAGTAGTGTATGAAACGGTACATAACTGGGTAGATTCGATCCCAATGTATGAGAGTAGATAAAGTCTTTATCTACTCTCATACATTGGGATCGAATCTACTAAATAAAATATCAAAGTATTTTTTTGTTCGGCGATTCCTCCAAAGTTTGTGGCGAATATCAATGAAACGCATGGTTAATTTGTTCCTTATGATCTCTAGATTATAGTGGTAGTACTAATTATAGTTTGTCTAACGGGAATACTAAGAAATAGGATCATAATCCAAAAATTCACTAAAAGAGCTATTGTTATTTAGTGAATAGATTGGCTTCACGGGTATTATAATTTAATAAAATTATGCACTGTTCAGTAGTAAATAGTAGGAATATAGGTGTTTTGAACGGTTCATGAAATCAAAAATCACATACGTAGATAACAAAGCATTTTTATTACTGTAAGATCAATTTAAACGTCAGATCACTTGAAGTAGATAGTATTTCATCTAAAAAGATGCAAGTCGCTCCACCCCCCATCTTGATGCCGTGTCCAAGATGTAAATACTTCAATACCACACGTACACATTGATTCTGAAACAGTTGTCTGATGTTCACCAACAACACCAACGTCTGCCTACCAAACAGTTGCAACAGCAAGAGTAGCTCTAGTGTTAGAAATCGAAGATTTGTGTTAGAAAATAAGCGTATTCTAACAAATATTTGTATTGTTCTCTTTGGTGAAAATATCTTTGCACATTGCGTTGAAATCTTACTGAACAATAACACAACAACCTTCTGGAGTAAATGCTGTCCGTCTTGAAGATTCCATTTATTCATTATAATCCATCCACACTGGAAAACAGAAATATCAATTTCATGCTATTCGAAAGAAACTAAAAAAATAAAAACTTTTTACAAAAATAGAACAACCGACTTCCAAAAAAGACACTACAAAGTCAAAAATAACTTTGATTTCGGAAGTCGGTGTGTTTGGTTTTGAACTTTCGTTTTTTGCCACCGACTTCCGAAATTAAAGTTATTTTTGACTTTGTAGTGTCTTTTTTGGAAGTCGGTTGTTCTTTTTTTGTAAAAAGTTTATATTTTGCACTTTTTAGTTGTGGTCTTACCCCATACAAATTCGAATACCACTAACCTGCTATGTAAATAACAGTGATTGGAAGTTATCATTATATCATCCATATAAACTAAGTGGGAAAAATATGTATTATTGAAGCTAACTCAAAAACTATCCAAGTAAAGTTAATAAAATTGATATGGGACCACCTCTGGAGCATACCCTTTCAAACAAAAAAACAATTTTTAAAATCGGTCCACAATTGACGGAGAAATCGCGTAACAAACATACAAAAAAAAAAAAAAACATACAGACGAATTGAGAACCTCCTCCTTTTGGAAGTCGGTTAAAAATGAATAAAGTGTGGTTATTACTTGACACTTGTCTTTTTGACAGTATCAGATAGTGATGCGGTTCGATATTTTGATAATATAATATACGGTTAACTCGTTACTCGAGTAAATAAAATAAAATAAAGGTAGGTACATTTTCTGTCGAGGTGCCTTTTACTCGATGTAGTCGCGTTTAGTTTAATATCACCAATACTGCCATACTAGTTCAATATGTAGATATACCTATGCCAAACAAAGAAACGGTGTCCATTGCAGATGCATTTGTTAGACAGTTCATATTAAGTTTTGGTATTCCAGAAACAATAGCTACGGATCGGGGAATAGAATTTATTTCTGCTACTATGGAACAGGTTTGTAAAATTCTTAATATAGAAAAAAATTCTTTAACAGCCTATCACAACCAGTCCATTGGAGCTGTTAAAAATGTTCACAAAACTTTGGGTACATTTTTAAGGATCCAGTGTGGCACATTTCACGACGCGGTTTTCACCCGCAGCGCGCGCATGTTGTTTGCGGGTCCCGCGGCAGCGGCGGGCAACTTGTAAAATCAAAACTAAGAACTCACGGAGCGGTTTGCACCCGCGCCCGCCGCGGTTGCGGGCCCGCAGCTTCTGTAGGATGTAGATTAATATGCAAAAAGTAAAAGCACATTTCACGACGCGTTTTTCACCCGCGGCGGGCGCGGTTGTTTGCGAGTCCCGCGGCACCGGCGGGCAACTTGTAGAATCGTGCGGATGTCGCACACCTGTTGATCGAACTAATGACATACACTCTGCGGGCGGTGGTCACCCTCCTCGTCTGGCGGGCGACCGCAGTAGCTGGCGGGGCGGGGGGTACAGAAATCCGACGCCATTTTTGCACCCGTCTTGTGATTATCGCCCGCCAAGTTTGCGGGTCTCTCAACCGCGACGGCTGCGGGCAGGCTAAGAACTCACGGAGCGATTTTCACCCGCGCCCGCCGCGGTGGCGGCACCGCAAATACTCGTACGAACACGTAATACATGGAAAGGAGATGTTTCAAAATGGGCCAGAAGGCCAATTCTCGTACTTAAAAAACGTTCACATTCTAGTCGCAATCTGTCAAACTGATCAAAAATGTTGGTAAATTGATGGTATTTTTGACAGATTGCGAATGAGATGCGAATGCGAACGTTCTTATAAATTACGGGAATTGCCCCTCTGGTCTATGTACAGTATCTCAAAAAAAAGAGAAAAATCCGTAGAATTCAGGAAAAATACAGATAATTCAATTAAATGTTTACAGTTGTGGTAGTATATTGATATTTATTATCAATTTTTATCGACTTTCAACATGGCGTCTCACGGATTTAGTTACTCTATGCTTAAAAACATTGACAGTAAACCATAGATCATAGAAACAGAACTGTCAGCTGTCACATTCAGCTCAGATCATGGTCTTCGGAACACACCACCGTCGGGTTCCCAAATAACGGTAGGAGGGGTTCACATCGGCGTCGAGTTGACGATGAAGTACTTGGGACTTGTCCTCGACAACCGGTGGAACTTCGTGGAGCATTTCCGACGTTTGGCTCCCAGACTGGAGCGGGCTGGGGCTGGGAGGTTCCTGTTCCAGATAAGAAGGGAAGAAACGCCCAGGTGTCACCATTGTGTGGATCGCCCGGAGGACACGGTGGAGCATACGGTGGAGGCCTGCTCGGCTAGGGCGGAGCACCGCCGTGTCCTCGTGGAGGCGATTGGTCCAAAGGTTGTCTGTAAAAGATCGCTATTAGCGATAAGACCGCCCATTGTGTCACCCTATGTAAAATTTCTTAATCTAAGTCTGTAATTTTTATGGTGTACATAATAAAGAGTATTCTATCTATCTCTCTATTGGTAGTGGTGACCTCTCGCGTCCGGCCCTGGTCCAGGCCATGGTACGGATCGAGAAGACATGGGAGTCAAGGGAGAGGCAAATTAGGCGCCCTCAGGCCCCTAGTCGCCGCTGGAGACGCCTTGGGCGTCGGGAATCCATAGCCGATTTCCGGTCACCGTAGGAGCGGGATTGCGGACGGTGAGCATTGCTCGCTGCCGTTAAGGGATAGGCCCAGGTCGACGGCGCGTTCTGTTCTAGGCGCGCCTTAAAGAAATGTTAGCACAACTGACGGGGTCTGCTAGGGCCGATGCCAGCCAGGGTCGCGGGAAAGTCCGAAAGGGATACCGTGGCCGCTGGCAACACACAGGCAACTGAAGGAACACGGGTGGGTTTTAGTCAGTAAGAGTCTGATCCGCCCTCCCGAGCCGCCCAGAACAGAAGTTATTCCATAATTTCCCACCTAAAAAAAAAAGCATTGCATTGTCATTTGGTGTTTTGGTTTGGTGTTCCATACACAAAATGTTTTATTGCGCTAACACTCAATGTTAGCGCAATAAAACATTTTGTGTATGGACAAAAGGCAATGTTACTACTGTTACTAGGAAAACTTTGGATGCAAAAGCGAGCGAAGCGAGCTTGGGACATAGGGCACCCTGACTGGGGCTGCTCCGCCCCTCGCAGCCTACCGCCCCGGGCCATGGCCCTTATGGCCCTAGGGTAAATACGCCACTGGTCATAGTAACCCTAATGACATCCAAACGGGTGTTATGTTGTACTAAATTTCATAATGCAACTCGTTTTTTACTCATCGAACAGCCACATTCTCGTGGTATGTTTATGAATTTGAAAAAAATAACATTGTCATGCACGCGCGTTTAACAATTAGAAAAGGTTGGGTAGGTTCTTCGAATTCACGTCGTATTCCGCCATTTTAGTTAGATATTAGTATTGCAAAAATTTATTAAGTACTTTGTTGTTTATAAGTAGAGGATTCATATCATGGATTCATGGGTGTAGATAAAGTCTTGAATGCAACTGTTATAATTAGGTATTAAAACACTCATGTGATACTATTTTTTACAAACCCACATTCGTGTTTTAATACCCCTTATTATACCCCCAGTTGCATATGTAACTATAATCTATTGAAAGTTCCATAACACAACCTTTCATAGTACATAACTAATTGATTCAATAAAACCTTCATTCATTCTGGGCAAATTATGTTGATAATTGGCAACTCTGGTCGTTTTTCCGATAGCAATGTCTTGTCTCATTCCAACGTCATTAGTTTGACGGTAGAAGAAATGAGACAAACATAGATTATTTTGACAGATTGACATTTTATGTATCCGTTTCAAAGCTACGTCTTTAAACTCGTAAGTGGTGACGTTTTTCAAAAATTGTTTGTAGAACGCTGCTCCTCTAGTATTGTATAACCTCATTGTTCTTATCGATCAACCCAAACATGTTTAAAAACGGTTAAAAACGTTTTTATTAACCGAGAACTATTTTTGTTCTTTTTCAAAAACGTTTTAATAACGTTCCGTTCGAACGTAAACGTAACAAATCGTTCTTTAGGTTTTTAAGACGAAACCTTTCGAAAAATATATCGTTATCCGAGCCCAGATGACGATTACACGTTATCTACTGACAGCACTAACCCATAGAACATTATATTTTCACTCTTAAATAAAACTCTGTGACTCTGAGGCTAAGAACTCACGGCGCGGTTTTCACCCGCGCCCGCCGCGGTCGTGGATCTGCGGTTTTATTTCAAAATTCACGAGACCGCTGATTTTCGCGGGCAGGCTAAGGTTAATTTTCAACCGCGCCCGCCGCGGTCATAAACCGCGTCGTGAAAATTAATATCTAAAGGAGATGTTTCAAAATGTATGGAGCCTGGGCCAGGTCCTTGTACACTATACAAAAAAATAGGGAAATTCATTTAAAACAGTTCTTAATTGTCCAATTACTTTAAAATGGCTTGGTTTGCTGGTAAACACAAGAAATTACACTTGAAATTGCAACACAACAAAAACCCGTCATGGCGGTAAGCTGTCATTTTGATTGACGTTTGTCACGTTTGAAGGGGGCGCACCCTTAAAATACGCCACTGACTATGACACAGTCTGTTTTAATTTTGGCAATAAGCTAACTGTTTCAGGAACTTTTATAGAGGATTTATAGCATGGGTGTAGATAAAAGATTTTAAAAAATTTACAAGGATTACGGTATACTTACAAAACATAGGCAAAACAAAAATGTTTCAAAAGTTTTAAGATTTGTAACAAATAATATTGTTCATAATGTAATATATAATTTATATATTCATGACAATCGATTAAATTAATTAAAGTGATGTAACGCACTAACCAGCGACATTCACTTTTTTTAGAATAATCTAAATCAATCTGTCTAGCCTTTTCCCAACTATGTTGGGATCGGCTTCCAGTCTAACCGGATGCAGCTGAATACCACCAGTATTTTACATGGAGCAACTGCTTATCAGACCTATACCTGTAAAACTGGTTGTCAGACTTTCGAACTTCTGACGACCCGTAGGTAACGACTGTCACAAGATCCACGAATGACAGCTGGGACCAACAGCTTAACGTGCTTTCGAGGCACGGATTAGTCTCGGTATTTAAAGATGGTCACCCATCCACAGACCAATCCCGGCAAGCGTAGCTTAACCTGATGGATCGACCCGTGCGGCTGTTATTACTTAGCCACGAGCTCCTCCTCCAGTTCAAATTTCTTAGAACAATAACATCAATTAAAAAATAGTTAGTAGTAGTTTATGAAACTGTTGGAGGGGTATTAAAACACGAGCGTTGTAATACCTAGTTATGTGCAGTTTTATACACACTACTACATCTATCCCTACTAAATAAATGATAAAAGTTAAAAGAGTACGAAATATTTTTACATGTCGTCATTCACTAAACTCCCAACAGTCTGGCAAAATCAACATCGTTTTTCCTGGTAACATTGATCGCAAAAACAATGTTTGCTAAATTTATTTCGTTTTGTAATGTTTTTTTGGATAATCTGAAAAAAATTTAGCAAACTTGATTGTGAAATGTAACACCACATGCTTTATTAATCCTTTCAGACCGTGACATACTAATTTTAACCGCAAATTCCACCATTTTTTTTTTTATCGCTAAGCAATTGCTCACTTGACGTCAAGCTGACAACTGAATTCAGATATGCCTGCGGACACCTAAGTAGTGGTGACGCTTATGTGCCGTCCACTACTTCTCTAGTATTGTATAACCTCATTGGATAAGAAACTCGCAACACAACCTTAATCAATACGGCAAGCGCATTGGAATCAATTATGTTATGAAATGAAGATAAGTACCTACAATTTAACTAAACAAGTTCATGCTTGTCGGGGCACGCGAACCGTGTGCAGCTGCCATGCGTCCTGCGAAATAAATCGGTTTTTCAAAGCGTTCTCATTTCATTTTTATTCCGAACAAAATGTTGTGCTAAGAAGAACGAGTACTGTGAGAAACGATATAAAAACGTTATTTTAAATAACTTTTCCTGATCGTATCGAGACCGAGTAACATCACTAGAGTTAAACTGAAAAGCAACCAAAACTACATTCCGTTTCACGTTAATTTTTAAAATAATTTACGCAGAATAAATAAACTTAAAAATAATATTAGACACAGGTTCCCACCTGCTGTATCGTCAATGGTTATTTTTTTTACTTACATCGACCTTTAATTATTTAAATAATATATTTTTTCATAATATCGCTAAAAACGCTTCAATACATACATTTTTGACATTGACGACCATAGCTGGAATTGAATCAATTGAGTGCATTATCAAAACATTATCTTTTTATTACGATTTCGTAATCCCGGTTAGACTTTATCAAAAAAATCAACCATTTTAAATGATTAATTAATGGTTACATTTTTTTAGCCAAAATGCGATTAATATTCATTACAAAACAGTGGGCCCAAAAAAGCTATCTCCTTTCCCACGAAATTCAGTACAACAAAACGTATGAATGGCGCAACATTTAAAAAATTAAACAGGAAACCTGTTTTTGGTTCTTATTTCCCACATCATGCAGAAACGAGAAACAAACGTACAACACGTAGTTTTGTAGTCCCACTAGACTACAAAACTACGTGTTGTCACAGATTAATACAGATGAGTGATGAACCCCGCATTTTAGGTATGAAACTACAAGTACGCGGCGGGCTCAACTTGTTGGGCCAATTCAGGGTGAGTAACGTAGTCAGAAGATTTAAATACACACATCAACATCGTCTAGGGATAGTTTGTATAAAGTTCTTAAACTCAAAAAAATACTGGCCGGTTTTAAAATCTTTTGAAGAAAACTTAATATTTTGTAGACCTTTTTGGATGATTCCAAATTTGATTTGAAAAATAAAGATTAGCGTGGCATAACTTTAACGAAGTTCAATAGGTTTTCAATAGGTTTCAATTTACCTACCACAGTTTTTGGTAATCTAAGATGTCGAATTAAAGTTTAAAAAAAACAAGTTTGCAGTTAATATCGAACGTATGTCACTGTAGGCATCATGCAGCGGCGCTATTTAACGAGAAAGGAAATTTTAAGGGCAGTTAGGCATGCTTCAAGCTGGGGCTATATACAATGTGTTTGGTCTCGGACTGTACAAACTTTAAAGGAAGGTAGTTTGCTCTATTTTATCAATAAAATTATTCAACATAGGGGGTCGGAACCCAACCCCCCCCTGAATGGCAGCCATTTTTGTATTTTGATCGCATTTTATGAAGCGTGAATACTAAAAGTACTTTAACTTTGGAATTGTCCAACTATCGTAAAAAAAAAACTTTTGATAAGTGGAAAGTGTTAACAATGGGATAAATAACTCTGTGTGGTCTGTAGTGCTGTTTACCGATGAGTCCCTATTCGGTTTCCATCCCGATTTGCGAAGAGTACGCGTATAGTGAGTTCCTGGTCGTGAGAGCCATCTGCAACAGCCTCAGGAAGTCCATCCATATCACGGCGGGACAATTATGGTTTGAGTGGGAATTCGTGTTAGTGGAAGAACAGATCTCGTTTGGATCAAAAACACCATGACTGCTGAAAAATACCGTAACCAGGTACTAGTACTAATAATCTACCCCCATCGACTACAAATGGGTCAAGAATTCACGCGAAAAACACATTCAGCATTAGTTTTACCATTAATTGACTTTTCGTCTTTATTTAAATAAATTTTTATTTACACAAAGATAATATTTTTCTTTTATTCTGAAGTCTAGTCTGATAAATGGGATTTATAAAAATATAATAATATACATGTTGTATGTTATTATTTTGTAACAAATTATGAGTAAATTGAGAAAATCCGAAATATCCCTAGAGGGAGGACAGAGAGGCAACTTCTATGTGAATATAACTGTAGGTAATTAGCACTGTGTAGTGTGCTAGGCTGTGCGACCTGCACGCGTAACATGACACTTTCTATTTCTACGAAGAATAGACACAGCTCTTTCTATACAAAGTGACATTTCGTTTCTCTATTTTTGACATCGCACTCCTTAGCAGTAGTTAGTAGCAATCCTTCTACAATCTGTCATGTTGTCTTTCGTTTCTATCAATGTTTGTCTTGGTCCTTTTTAGGGTTCCGTACCCGAAGGGTGACAAACGGAACCCTATTCATAAGCCTCCGCTGTCCGTCTGTCTGTCAGCGAGCTCTATCTCATGAACCGTAATAGGTAGGCAGTTGAAAATTTCACAGATTGTGCATTTCTATTGCCGCAAGAGCAACAAATAATAAAATTAAAAAATAAAGGGGGGTCGCCATACAATAAAATTAAATTTTGAAAAAAAAATAATCTGTCCCTGGCATGTGGGGTATCATTGTCTAGAGCTCATCAAGTAGAAAATAAATATAATTTTTATTTGTTTTTATCTTCAAAAATGATGAATTAGGGGGCCGTAGAAGT
The DNA here is from genome assembly GCA_948150665.1 of Conistra vaccinii. NCBI lineage: Eukaryota > Metazoa > Arthropoda > Insecta > Lepidoptera > Noctuidae > Conistra > Conistra vaccinii. The sequence goes on from OX411321.1 coordinate 1,797,229, forward strand.
TGTCTGTTTTAGACCATTTTTGTACGAGCTCTATCTCAACAACTAAACAAATTAGGAATTTGAAACTTGTGTGTATCATGTACCATATACTGTTTATAATCAACAAATACTAAAAACGCCGATTAATAACGTATTTTATATAGGGGGATTTACTGCAACTTAAAAATAATATTTTGTATTTCATGCTAATATTATGCGATATAAATTCCACAGATAACTATTTATTAGTCGGAGTAATGACATGGAATTAGTAAGTACCTACTATCATGGCAGCATATACTATTTCGATCATTTAAATTTCGATTATCCAAAAAGGTCTACAAAATAAGCTCTCTTCAAAAGATTTTAAAACCGGCCAGTATTTTTTGAGTTTAAGAACTTTATCGACTTTTTTCAAAGTATCCCTAGACGGTGTTGATGTGTGTACCTCACGTTAAAACTACACTCCAATAGACAATAATATTCAGTAACATTGAAATGAATGGTGGTACATACAGGGTACTATTCAGTTACCTTAAACCGTTGTGGATACAATTTCATATTGAGAAAACTTATTTGTGTAAAAATATTCAGCCACGGCGGCCAATCTCAATGGAGACTAGCCTTCGGCGTGGGAGATATTATAGTGCACAAGTGTATGCGCAGACACGAGTGCACTCTCTCTTCCCTCACTCTCATAGTCCAATGGGATGTGTAAAAACAATTTTTATTTTCGCTTGAGTTTAGATTTCGATAAATTTTTTTGTTGGTATATTGGCGTGTGCTAGCTGTCATTATGGCAAATATATTTTATTTAATGTTTTGTGTTGAGTAATGTAAAATATTTGCATACTATTGTATAGAATCAAGTTTTTTTTCGTAACTGAACAGACAGCTGTGCTGCTAGCGAGTTTGTTGCGCCACTTCTTCTTTCCAGCAAAAGCACTAGGAAGTGGTGAAGGGCGGGCGTTTTTGGGGGACTGTCTTATGTAATTAGCCTAGTTTGAATAAATGACTTTTGAATTTGAATTATGACTATCAAAAATAACGTAATACCTGTATTGACGGAATGTTGTAATTAAAATTTGGCGTACTACTTACATTCTATTTTGTACAATATAGTCTGATGTAGCAAGAGAAATCCTTTTATTTATAAGTAACTAGCTTTACCCGGCTCGGCTTCGCACGGTTAGCACTAAGTACTTATCTACGGCGCACCTACCTTTCCTAATTACATATTTCTACCTAATTACCTACCCTACCTACCTACCCTAACTGCTACCTAACCTAACCTACCTACCCTACATATCTACCTGCTTACCTACCACATATACCTATTTCAATCAATCAATCTTCCTAGCCTTTTTCCCAACTATCTTGGGGTCGGCTTCCAGTCTTACCGGTTGCAGCTGAATACCAGTATTTTACATGGAGCGACTGCCTATCTGACCTCCACAACCCAGTTACTGTTACAACACATATACCTATTTATACCTACTAATACTATGTTAGTAGCAAATAAATAACTTTGAATTTAGTTAATGCATGTTACTAAAATAAATGAAATAGACTTCTACACCTATAATTTAACACAACAAAAATTTTTCATTAAAATTAGACAATTTCTTTACAAATCTTTATGTTTTTTTATAGCGCCTCTGTTGTTACCTTTACGAAAGTATTACAAAAATGCATAGTGTTAAATCTTGTACGACATGGTATGGAACCCTTCGTGTGCGAGTCCGACTCGCACTTGACCGATTTATTATTTATGATTACTATTTCAAAAGAAAGTTTTCTATCCCAAACTGTCAAAATTACACGGACAAGTGACAGTTGTCTAAGATAGTGAAGATAATTTGATTTTGTAATCGCCATGCTAAACACAATAAGTCAAAAACGACCTGGAATATTATTAACAAATCAAAACCGTGCTTCCCTAAGGAATCCATTAGACAGATCAATGTAGATAATAAGGTATTAAATGACCCTCAAGAAATAACAGACGCATTTAACGATTTTTTCGTAGACAAAATTCAACCCATTCCATGTTCTGGAAATAATTCTGTCAATATTACAAAAAGTCAAGATTCAATTTTTGTTGCCCCCAGTATACCTATAGACATTAAAAACATTATAAAATCATTAAAGTCCACAAATAATACAGGATATGACGGAATTTCTACGAAGGTAATCATATAAATGTATCTGACCTTATTTGTAAACACTTGAGCTATCTCATAAATATGAGTATCTGTTCCGGTGTATATCCAGATGCTTTAAAAGTGTCTATAGAAAAGCCGTTATTAAAAAAAAACAATAATGAACACATGGGCAACTATAGACCAATAGCACTCATTCCGATCATATCAAAGATTTTTGAAAAGTATATTTATAAAGAGTTGTACTCATACCTTGAAAAGAAACACATTTTAATCGATGAGCAAAAGGGATTTAGAAAAAACAGGACAACCAATATGGCAATTTATGATTTCTTGCATAAGGTAATGATAAATATGGATGCTAGAATTCCAGTATGCGCTATTTACTGTGATATGACGCAGGCTTTTGACTATGTTAACCATAACGTTCTACTTCAAAAACTAGAGGCATATGGAATAAGAGAAAACATACTTAAACTTATAAAGTCTTACCTAATTAATAGAAAACAGTATATAGAAATTAGAAAAATAAATATTAAGACAAAAAGAGAGGAAGTTTACGTATCTGGCGAACGAACGCCTATGTACGGTGTCCCACAAGGGAGCGTGCTTGGATCACTATTATTTATCCTGTATATCAATGACATGCCTGATGCTATAAACTACCCCATGACCCTATTTGCAGATGACAGCCAGTGACTATAACATGTAAAAATAAGGACGATTATGAATATGACATTAATGGAGCTCTGACATCAATAATAGCATGGTTAGATAGGAATAATCTTAAAATTAATTTAGATAAGACGACGATAATGCATTTTAACCAACGGGCGCATGCTGATATTGACATTGAAGCCATATACAATGGCACAGTATTAAATAAAGTCGACGATACATTTCTTGGTGTAATGATAGACGCAAAATTAAACTGGAAAGCGCACATTGAATATACAAGCAAAAAACTGAGCTCGTCTGCGTATGTGTTGTACAAAATGTCCTCAGAACTTAATCCAGATGCTTTGGTGACAGCCTATCATGGATTGGTGGCATCAATTCTGCGCTATGGGATCATATTTTGGGGTAACTCTTCCGACAAGGAAATTGCTTTTAAAGCCCAAAAGAGGTGTATTCGGGTTATGTTTAAATTGCAATCGACCGAAAGCTGCAGACCATTTTTTAAAACATACAAGCTATTAACATTACCATCTCTATACATTTTTGAAGTTGCATCGTTTGTGAAGCATAACCCACAACTCTTTCCACGACAATCGGACACTTTCCCACGCAACAGACGTGACAATAACCAACTTTGCTTGCACTCGGCAAAAACGGCCCTCATGGGGAAAAGCTTTTTTTGTATGGCCCCAAAAATATATAACAAATTACCGCAGTCGTATAGAGCTATGACATCAAACCAATTTAAAAACCAAATTCGAAATCTGTTAACAGACAAATGCTATTATAATATAAATGACTTTTTGACAGATACCTTTTGACATGCTTGTATATTATTATTTGTAACTGTATATTATTATTTCTAGTTATTATTCTTATCAAATTTAATAATGAATGTTGAACCAGCCAGAATTAATTATTTATTGTTATATAAAAATTAAATTGTACGCCTTGCCAGGCAAAACATGTCTGGACGTTTTACCTATATTTAAGATCTTGCATGCTCGATTTGTATGTAAAAGCATGTTTGACCAATAAATTATCTTCATTCTTTATCTTTATCCTAATTATTTTGACATTCAATTGACTTATTTTATTATATTATTAATTGTTGACATTATTCTGTAGTACATTTTATTTTATTAATTCTAATTTGGACTGTTAATAATTTGAATAATGGATATTTTAATAATTATTTGATTAAATGTAATAACCTACCTAATTATATTTGTACGCCGCTACGGCAAAACATGACTGTAATATATTTTTCAACACAGTTGCTCGTAAAGTGGCTCTTATTTAACCGCTTTTAGGTTCATAATGCAGTGTATTATAGACACGTGATTTTTTCTTTACATAATCGCACTAGTGCGGTAATGTGCGCCATAGATAACTATTTACTAGTCGAAGTAATGACATGGCAGTCTGGCAGTATGGAATTAGTAAGTACTATCAAGGCAGGACATGTCTTTCTTATTTCGACTTAATATAGTGTGACAAAGTAAACAGGTTTTTGGAACGAAGTTCTTTAACGCGGCTTCATTCTTGCGTCTGTCTTTTTCTAATTCGATAGAGAGAAAGTGTGAATTGGTTCTAAAGCTGATAGTGAGGTCAAAATCAAAATCTAAGATGGCGGCTGCGAAAGTTTTGTCATGTTTCATCATGGGTATCGTTTTCGTAGTTTTCGATGGTTCTAAAGCCGATAGTGAGGTTAAAATGGAAATCCAAGATGGTGGCTCCGAAATTTTTCTCATTTTTCGTCATGGGTGTCGTTTTCGTAGGTTTCGATGGTTCTAAAGCCGATAGTGAGGTCAAAATGGAAATCCAAGATGGCGGCTCCGAAAATTTTCTCATTTTTCGTCATGGGTATCGTTTTCGTAGTTTTCAATGGTTCTAAGGCTGATAGTGAGGTCAAAATGGAAATCCATGATGGCGGCTGCAAAATTTTTCTCATTTTCGTCATGGGTGTCGTTTTCGTAGTTTTCGATGGTTCTTAAGCCGATAGTGATGTCAAAATGTAAATCAAAGATGGTGGCTGTGAAAATTTTCTCATATTTCGTCATGGGTGTCGTTTTCGTAGGTTTCGATGGTTCTAAAGCCGATAGTGATGTCAAAATGTAAATCCAAGATGGCGGCTGTAATTTTATTTTTCATTTCTCGTCATGGGTGTCGTTTTCGTAGTTTTCGATGGTTCTAAAGCCGATAGTGGGGTCAAATGTAAATCCAAGATGGCGGCTGCAAAATTTTTTCTCATTTTTCGTCATGAGTGAGAAAAATGCGAAATGAGAAATTTTTACAGCCGCCATCTTGGATTTACATTTTGACCTCACTGTTGGCTTTAGAACCATCAAAAACTACGAAAAAAACGAAACCCATGATGAAACATGACAAAACTTTCGCAGCCGCCATCTTAGATTTAGATTTTGACCTCACTATCAGCTTTAGAACCATCGAAAACTACGAAAACGAGACCAATGACGAAAATTTTCACAGCCGCCATCTTGGATTAACATTTTGACCTCACTATCGGTTTTAGCATGATCGAAAATTACGAAAACGCCACCCATGACGAAAAATTAGAAAATTTTCACAATCGCCATACTGTATTTTCCATTTGACCAAATTCGCACCTTCTCTCTCACTCTCTCTCGATAGAGAATAATTAGTAATAATTAGCAGCGAAATCTAATTTTTTCAAGTTTCAAATTTTGTCTCCACCTCCGACCGAACGTGATGGTAGGCTGTTCAGCGGTTTTGTCAGTGCCTTGCGCGCGCATCGCTACCCGAAAAAAAATCTTTGTTATCGTATAGGTTGTGTGGTTACTGCAGGTTACATATTCAGAAAAATACGAACTGACGTAGAAACGTTTTTACAGGAAGTGGATAGTCAGTACCTGGCAACAAAGGTCAGTTGAACTTTATAAATCTAAATGTATCATTTCTCTAAAGTTACGTTATTGTAGCATAAGTTCTTACAACAAGACGGTTTCTTTCCTCGCAAATGTGTTGAAAAACGTCGTATGAAACGCGTGCGCATTGTTCATTACCCACTCGGCTAAATTATCGCGCTCGCCTTTGGCTCGCGCGAATAATACCGCCTCATGGGTAATGACCAATACAGCACACTCGTATCATAATGTACTATTAATTGTAACATCTTGCATGCCATGTGTGTGTATACTCATGTTTTGGACAAATAAATGATCTTTATCTTTATCTTTTATCTTTAGAAAACTTTATACTCGACGGTGACAAAGTTTATAGGGTTATTTACAAAATCATGATTTTACAGAAGTGCGTTTTAAAGACAAAACTGTGATAACTAATAGAAGAACAAAGCTATCTTCTCCTATTTAAAATCATTTAGTTAACATTACCAAGGAAATGGTTAAAGCCAAATATTACTGTAATCTTTTTTTGGTCCAATATACGATACCTGGAAAAAGAAACTTGTCTTTATATACGTGACTAATATATAAGAACTATATCAGAATCAAACAGAAAAAAAATCCTATGACAAAACAAATAATTCGAATGAAGAGTCGAATTATGTAAAAGACTTAATTTCGTAAAAAGTGCAGTAACTATTTCTACATTGCTGCCGTCGTACTGTCTACTCGGAACGTCATTTTTGTCTACTCTTCCGTCGACAAAGTGGTGCTCATGCTACACGTGCTGAATTGCACTTTATTGTGTCGTAATAAGAGTGGCTTCGTCGTCGAGAGAACCATCTGTAATAATCTGTGGTGTTGTTTTCGACGCCTCAGCACAAACTGCTATACAACACGTCGGACCAGTAGTGGAGGATAACCTCGTTTTTTCAATTATGTTGAGGTACAATCACTATAATTATTACATAACATTTTAAAATGTTGTTATTCTTCAAATGTTACGTACACCTATAATTTGTAGGTATATACTTTAGCAGTAATACCTTTCCTAGTTATTATTATTATTCTCGATCCAGTTGTTGAATGTACATAATTATACTGTTGGTGTTCTTTAATAAATAAATAAATAAAAGCGCTACGTTGTAAAACTGTTTCAGTTTTTCACTGTATGAATTCGTCAGTGGTCCAAGGTTGGTTGGTTGTCTGCTCAGGCTTGTAATATGTTGATCCGTGTTAGTGAAATGCAAGAATTGTCTAAGTCAGACACCTGGAGACTTGTTCCTGGCGATACACATCCTGCAGATCTAGCATGTAGAGGATTAAATCCTAAGTCAATTCATTTAGCGAAACTTTGGTGGGAAGGGCCATTGTGTTTTATCTGAGAGCTAAAGTATGTGGGCTTGGTCGGTATATTGGCGTGTGCTAGCTGACATATGGCTATTAATTTAAATAATGTTTGTGTTGCGTAATGTGAATTATTTTGCATACTATTATTTAAAAAAATAAATCTAACTGAACAGACAGCTGTGCTGCTGGGGAGTTTGTTGCGCCACTTCTTCTTCCCAGCTAAAGCACTAGGAAGTGGTGAAGGGCGGGCGTTTTTGGGGGACTGTCTTATGTAATTTTGACGTTCGAAAAGTGCTGATTCTCAGCCTAGTTTGAATAAATGACCTTTTTGAATCTTTGAATCTTGAATCTTTTGAATCGAGCCCAGGACCTCATGCTCAGCAGTAGCGCTTGCGACCACTAGACCAACGAGGTATTCAGATTATAATATATACAAGAATTACTATTGCGTAGTCATCTCAATTATATTATAATATATACAAGAATTACTATTGCGTAGTCATCTCAATTATATTATAATATATACAAGAATTACTATTGCGTAGTCATCTCAATTATATTATAATATATACAAGAATTACTATTGCGTAGTCATCTCAATTATATTATAATATATACAAGAATTACTATTGCGTAGTCATCTCAATTATATTATAATATATACAAGAATTACTATTGCGTAGTCATCTCAATTATATTATAATATATACAAGAATTACTATTGCGTAGTCATCTCAATTATATTATAATATATACAAGAATTACTATTGCGTAGTCATCTCAATTATATTATAATATATACAAGAATTACTATTGCGTAGTCATCTCAATTATATTATAGTTAATATTATTAACTATTATATATACCTACATTATATATAAGGTGCAATAAGAATATCTGCCACGGCTTAATGGGAGGTAGTATTGCGTTTAAAGATTACAATAGTGAAGAAATGACATGGCTAAATGGAAGTATGGGCGACTCCCTTAGCAATGTATAAACATTGTACCTATTAATATGTAATGCTGAATAGCTGAATATTAGTATTGCGTATGAAAAAAGTTTCAGGAACTTTTTATATCGTTACAATCCTGAAAATAAAATCGTAGAAACTCCTACGTCAAAAGGCATACAAACTTGCACAAGAAAAATATTTTGCTATGAACTGTAGCTAGGCGTTTGTTTACAACCTTCAACAAATAGGTTAAAAAAAAGATTATGTTGGGAAAATCACCCACCGCATATAATTATACGCACTGACAGGCCAGGCGCACTCCGTATTTTAGGTATGAAGCTACAAGTACCCGGCTGGCTCGACTCGTCGGGTCAATTCAGGTGGCGTAACGTAGTCAGAAGATAAAAGAGTTACGCGATAGTAAGAACCGCAACTTCTATGTGAATATAACTTTATGTAATTAGCACTGTGCTACCTGAACTGCACTTTATTGTGTCGTAGCAAGAGGCGCTTTTGGTGAGCAGTGGTGGCCCAGTGGTAACGGCCCCGACTTACAAGTTGTAGGTCATGGGTTCGAAACCGAAACATGATGAACCCAGTCAGGCGCTTTACTTTGTGTAAAATAATTTCAGCACCACTGCTCACAAAACGGTGAAGGAAAACATCGTGAGGAAATTGGCATGTCCTAAGTGCATCTATGCATGTCCTAGAACCAAAAATTCGAAGACATGTGACATCCACCAACCCGCACCGGGCCCGCGTGGTGGATTACGGCCCTCTCCCTCTCACAGAGAGAAGGCCTGTGTCCCAGCAGTGGGAACATTAATAGGCTGATTATGTTATGTTATGTATGTTAAGAGTCGCTTTTTATTTAAATGATTTTGCTGAGTGAATCATCTGTACTAATCTGTGCCCAAACAGAATGCTATTGCAGAAATAAAATAACAAAATGTAGGTACATTAATTATTTAATATGGAGCAAAGCAGTACTAGGGTTTGTGAGACACATATCTATCACATATATGTGTCTCACAAACCCTAGTACTGCGGGGAATATAAAAAATATGTTTTTCAACAAGCATCTTTTTTATAAATCCTGGGATTACATGTAACAGTTATTCAAAGACACAACCATTAAACATACAGTGTGTTGAGGTGTTTGCAGCCCGCTTATAATTTATTTCAAGTTCTAGTAGGTAAAGGTCTAGATGCTGCTTCAAGTTCAGGTCTTGATTCAGGTCCAGGAAGATTTACTCGATTTCGATCTTGATTTGACTACCGTTGATGTCTCATCCAACAGGGACACGCATAGTTCATAACCTAAAAGAAAAAGTCAATATAGGATATTTAAGGAGTCATCACTAGCCACAAATATTTATGTGATGAACTGTGAACATACGTGTTTTTGTTGGTCTGGGTGTTTACAAAAAATAGTATGAAGTTGTATAAGTATTAAATATAAGCTCTACTTAGTTTAGGACTAGATATGGTGCTATGTAAAATATCCAAAATATTTATTATAAGTATTAATATAGTGAAGTCAGCATTGAATCAATATAGGAAATACACATAATATACAACACATAATATTGAGGTCTGGGACAGGACCGACTATTTGCAGGCTGATGAACTGATTATCCGAAAAGGAAGACCATCCATTCATGCATTGGATGGACATTTAAATATGAAAGAACACATTATAATACACATCATTTTAATTACCTGATAGAAAGCTGGATGTGACCTCCGTACATTCTGAAACATTGAATTGTTCCTTTCCACTGCATGGTATTGTGCACTTCATAACGGCCACAAGTGATGCACATTGTATGCCCAAATAAACGTGCATCAGGAGCTATTTCCGAACTCAGACGTTCAAAACATGGATGGCAAAAGTTGGCATCCCTTGAAACCTAGAATAAAATTATTAACATGAGTCAAGTATGTAACAAATACTTATACATATTAATAATTTATGACATCTAAGGCAACTAGTTTGTCGTTGTTACAATTATAAGAAGACCTGAGTCTTTCTGATTCATTTCCTCCATTGCCATTGAGTTTATATTATATTTTAAGAACTGTGGTAAACAACCTCCAAATCCGCTTTGCACTTAGTTGCTTCTCATATTGAGTAGTTGTAGAATGATTTCAGCTAACTCTAGATGACTTACCTCGATCGATTGTTTACCATCATGCTAAGATAGTGAGTAGAAGACCATGTAAAGAAGAGGTGCTATGCCTCCACAGTCTACACCACACACGACTAGTTTATGCATCTCATAATGAATGAATATGCAAGGGAAGTCCATGTAGAGTAGCGGAAGGTCAGTATGAAGATAAGCACACTCAATAAGGCCGACAAATAAGCGAGGGTCAAAAGTAAATACTAAATATCCAGAAACGGCAAAACGAAAAAACGACGTCTGACACACGTCTGGCCTGACTGACGTTTGACTTTATAGAGATGGTATGGAACATCTTGGAATGTAGCAGAATCGATAAAATAATTGAAAATAGAAATACTGTTCTTGTCGATTATTATTCAATCAACATTCTTCGACATAAAATAGTTTCTTATTATTGTGATGGTTATTGGATCATTTGCATAGATTAAACAAAGAGTTTACCAAAGAGTTTACACGTTTTCCGAAGCTTTTGGTCATTTTTTTATTTGGTTCTAATCGAATCAAGTCTATTAAAGAAGAATCGATTGTCACTTTTTAGTAAACAGCACTATTTATTAAGTGCCGTCATAATTTTGTGTGCTTCTTGTCAAACAAAAAACAGGAAAAATACTTTTAATTATTTGATTAGTTCACGAAAGTTGTAGGAAAATAATAAAACCGTAATAATTTATTAATGAATATTTGAATGTTATGATGTAGTGAGAAATGTCTATACATGCTAAAGGCAGTGGCTTAGCCATCTCCTTTTGTACCCCGGCACAGTTAAATCGATTTTAGAAAATAAAGTAGTTGACTCTACTTTGCATAACGTGGTTCACAAAATACGCGCGATGTGTCGCTTTGTCAATGAAAACAACTGTTATCTCTTTCCATCTAGTCTGTGAATGAAAACTGAAATCAGCCGACTAGTTCGTCAGTATCTAATCTAGTAGGTACGCAATAATACGCAGGCAAACAAGTGTTTTAAAAGTGCAATTACTTACCAGCTACCGCATTCTTCCAAAAAACTGACGTAAATAAGATGATAAACTTCCTATCACACTTAAAAGAAGAAGAAGAAGTCCAACACTTCTTCTTCGAGTTCGGCAGAGAATGGAGGCCTGCCTGCGTCAACCGGAGGCGGGTCAATGCGGCCGTGTTCTCTAAATCTTAACACTGCATCCAGAATGGTATGATGACTCACTCGCACACCAAACCTCTGCTGGTATAAGTTTACTGCATGCGCAGTTATGGAGTTACACTCGCGATAGCACAATACCATTTCAAGATATTCTTGATTGGAATACCGTCGTCTGGGAGGCATTTTTAAAGAAAGCGCGCGCGATATTACCGACGCTGCACGCTGACCGCAAAACTAACTTCCGAGCGGGCGGGCGGGAGGTCGCGGTCGGCTAGCGCGTGCGACGAACGGGGTAGTGCGGGTGAGGGTGGGGGCGCGCGGGGCTGCGCTTTGACGAGCGAGTGGCCGGCGCGCAGCGGCATTGTTTGATAAGAATGAACAGTGTATGAACGGCATCGGCGTCGGCATTTTGCGAATTGAATTCGGTGCGGTGCGGCAACGTCTACGGGATGGTTTTATGCCAATAAATCAATACCAATATTTTTTGTATGAAAAAAAAAATTACAAATTATCAATAATTTATCTTTACTATTGTGATCTATAAACACAATACTATCTCCCATTGCAGCCGTGGCAGATATTTTTATAGCACCTTATATATACATATATAGGATACAAGTCAAAGGAAAAGAGGTAATTGAGATGACTACGCAATAGCAATTGTATGTATGTGTATTTTAAGCTTATTATTATTATAGTAGTGAAAAATAGTTATGGGAAAAAGGAAAAATTAACGTGATTGTAGCATTAACTAACCTGGCTCTAAAACAACTAATACCTCAGATAGATACTAATCCCCAAATGAATCCTAAATTCGTTACCCCAATATCATTATCTAAACTGTCTAATAAGACTACATATTTACAATATTTCAGGGATAAGGAAAATGATATGAAACACCAAGATACTGTAGAAAAACACTACCCTGACCATCACCAAGCATTCTATGCCAATCCATCTTTTTAAACTGACACAGCACGTTGTTATCACGAGCACTACCCTCCGAGCACTATGTCGAAACCGTTGTTCCGCCATTTTTATATATCGAATATTTCGATGTTGCCAGTACAAATCCAACAATTATCTCTTAATAAAATGAAACCTAACACTCGACCATCCTGAAATCGTGCATGTCCTCATGCACACAAGTGTATTTGCATCTAAAACCTAACACTCGGCTCCCATATACTTATACGTTATTTCAAATTTTTTTCTAAACCCTATACACTGAGAACCATTCTTCTCGCCAGAATATAAAATAATACAGATAAGAGAAACATTATTGAAATTTCACTAGTCGTAGTAGATGGTATCACGTAAACTCAAGCTCAAAACTCTCATTTCTATTTAACCATTTATAGGTAATTTACAAATTTTTTTTTTTTTTCAATTTAATCTCGTAATTCCATTAGCACACTGTCTCGTTACGAATTGACATTAACTGGAAAATCAATCACATGGTCGCTAAACTGGCAAACCAATCACATGGTTGCTAAACTGGCAAACAAATCACATGGTTGCTAAACTGGCAAACCAATCACATTGTTGCTAAACTAGCAAACCAATCACATGGTTGCTAAACTGGCAAACCAATCACATGCTTGCTAAACTGGCAAACCAATCACATGGTTGCTAAACTGGCACACCAATCACATGGTGGCTAAACTGGCAAACCTAATCACATAGTTGCTAAACTGGCAAACCAATCACATGGTTATTAAACTGGCAAACCAATCACATGGATCACAATTAATTAATCTACTTTAACGTAACATAACTGATCTGAACTAAAATCTAAACTTTTGTTTAATTTTAGCTTTAGTTACTAAAGTATAATTTATCACTTCATATTAATAGTATATATTTTATTCGACTATTAATAATAGATCTAAAACTGTAAACTAAAGTTTAACTTCTCACTTCGTATTAATAGTATATTTATCCAACTGTTATTAATAAATCTAAAACTGTAAACTAAAGCTTAACTTCTCACTTCGTATTAATAGTATATTTATCCAACTGTTAATAATAAATCTAAAACTGTAAACTGAAGCTTAACTTCTCACTTCATAAAAATAGTGCGTATCACAAATGAAGAAATCTAAATCATAAACTTCTGTTGTTTTTATTTTTTTTATGATGTAACACAATTTTCCGTTTGTATAAACTATGACCAATTATATACCCCACAATTAAGGTGTATTTCATGTATTACCCGTCTTATCAATCAACTTATCATTCTTTTTCAGCTACCTGTCTTGTAAAAATATATCATTCATAATTATTCTCACTACTATGGATTAAATTACGACCAAACAGAGCTTCTGTTCCGGTTGAAATGTGATTTTAAAGTAAAACAATTGAAATCCTTGATATCATAACTAACTTTTTAAACTCTAACCAGTAGCATTGATTTTATTTTAAATATACTTTTTAATTATCCAAAACGATCGTTTTCATATGTAACTTGTTTACCTTTCTTTTAATAACCATAATTTTGTAAACCTTGCATCATAAGCATAAATATAAATCTAAATAAAATTGTAAAGTCATATTGGTAGCGAAACTTCATACTAACCATTGTGACATTAATTGAACCTTTCATCACAAGCATAAATAAATATTAGAATTATAAAGTCACGGTGGTAGCAAAACTTCATGCTAACCATGGTGACAACTTGTGAACCTTCCGTCACAAGCATAAATACATATTAGAATTATAAAGTCACGGTGGTAGCGAAACTTCATGCTAACCATGGTGACATAACTTCTGAGTCCGTCTGTCTCAGGCTAAGAACTAAAAAGTCATGGTGGTAGCGAAACTTCATGCTTACCATGGTGAAATAACATGTGAACCTTCCGTCACAAACATAAATATATAATAGAATTATAAAGTCACGGTGGTAGCGAAACTTCGTGCTAACCATGATGACATAACTTGTGAACCTTCCGTCACAAACAAATATATAATAGAATTATAAAGTCAAGGTGGTAGCGAAACTTCATGCTAACCATGGTGACATATTTTCTGAGTCCGTCTGTCTCAGGCTAAGAACTAAAAAGTCAAATGTAACCAACTAACAAAAGAGCACCATTGCATTTAGTGACAAACTGTACAACTTGACAATCGTAACTAGCACGTTAGCTTCTTCTTCAGCGGGTAACAAGCTACTATGCCCCATGATCTCATTAAATTAAATCATTATGCCATTAGATCATGAAATTATGGAATCATTAAATCATGAAACTATTAAATCATGAAATTATTCAATCATGAAACTATTCAATCATGAAACAATTAAATCATGAAACTATTAAATCATGAAACTATTAAATCATGAAACTATTAAATCATGAAACTATTAAATTAATATTATATTTAATATTATGGATAATTTAGAACTATTAAATCATGAAACTATTAAATCATGAAACTATTAAATGATGAAACTATTAAATCATGAAACTATTAAATCATGAAACTATTGAATCATGAAACTATAATCATGAAACTTTAATCATGAAACTATTAAATCATGAAACTATTAAATCATGAAACTTAAATCATGAAACTATTAAATCATGAAACTATTAAATCATGAAACTATTAAATCATGAAACTATTAAATCATGAAACTATTAAATCATGAAACTATAAAATCATGAAACTATAAAATCATGGAACTATTAAATCATGAAACTATTGAATCATGAAACTATTAAATCATGAAACTATTAAATCATAGAACTATTAAATCATTAAACTATTAATTAAATCATTAAACTATTAAATCATGAAACTATTAAATCATGAAACTATTAAATCATGAAACTATTAAATCATGAAACTATTAAATCATGAAACTATTAAATCATGAAACTATTAAATCATGAAACTATTAAATCATGAAACTATTAATTAAATCATGAAACTATTAATTAAATCATGAAACTATTAATTAAATCATGAAACTATTAATTAAATCATGAAACTATTAATTAAATCATTAAACTATTAATTAAATCATTAAACTATTAATTAAATCATTAAACTATTAATTAAATCATTAAACTATTAAATCATGAAACTATTAAATCATGAAACTATTAAATCATGAAACTATTAAATCATGAAACTATTAAATCATGAAACTATTAAATCATGAAACTATTAAATCATGAAACTATTAAATCATGAAACTATTAAATCATGAAACTATTAAATCATGAAACTATTAAATCATGAAACTATTAAATCATGAAACTATTAAATCATGAAACTATCAAATCATTAACTATAAAATCATGGAACTATTAAATCATTAAACTATTAAATCATGAAACTATTAAATCATGAAACTATTAAATCATGAAACTATTAAATCATGGAACTATAAAATCATGGAACTATTAAATCCTGAAACTATTAAATCATGAAACTATTAAATCATTAAACTATTAAATCATGAAACTATTAAATCATGAAACTATTAAATCAGTAAACCATTAAATCATGAAATTATTAAATCATGAAACTATAACATCATGAAACTTTTAAATCATGAAACTTTTAAATCATGAAACTATAAAATCATGGAACTATAAAATCATAGAACTATTAAATCATTAAACTATTAAATCATTAAACTATTAAATCATTAAACTATTAAATCATTAAACTAATAAATCATTAAACTATTAAATCATTAAACTATTAAATCATGAAACTATTAAATCATGAAACTATTAAATCATGAAACTATAAAATCATGGAACTATAAAATCATGGAACTATTAAATCCTGAAACTATTAAATCATGAAACTATTAAATCATTAAACTATTAAATCATGAAACTATTAAATCATGAAACTATTAAATCAGTAAACCATTAAATCATGAAATTATTAAATCATGAAACTATAACATCATGAAACTTTTAAATCATGAAACTATTATATCATGAAACTATTAAATCATGAAACTATTAAATCATTAAATTATTCAATCATGAAAGTATTCAATCATGAAACAATTAAATCATGAAACTATTAAATCATGAAACTTTTAAATCATAAAACTATTAAATCATGAAACTATTAAATCATTAAATAATTTATTTCTTTATACTAACAGGTTATATCAACCCAAGACGAATCTCACACAGACATTAAAGGCATTTATTATAAAATAGATGTAATTAATTATCAAACGAACTTTCTGTACCTTGTTTGCAAATAAATTAATTTGAATAAATACTTAACTAAATTGAAGCAACGGCACCAATTACCATCACCTGGTGCATCACACTGGCGCTCAGCTGCACGGGCGTCCAGCCGCACCGGCGGCACACCCGGCGTCCAGCCGCACCGGCAGCCCATCCAGCGCCCAGCCACACGGGCGTCCAGCTGCACCGGCGTCTAGCCGCAACGGCGTCCAGCCGCACCGACGCCTACACCCGGCGTCGAGCTGCACCGGCATCCAGCTGCACCGGTTCTCGCCCGCTCATGAGACTCCAACCACGGTGGCTGCGACCTCCATGGCGTCAGCTGTGACCGCGACCAGTCCCCCAATCCCTGACCGGATACTATCTCGGGCCGGGTCGTCAACTGGAGCCGCGCTGGGACGCGAGGACGCTTCACTGTCGCGAAACATTATCTGAAACTCATAACAACGGGTTTGACTCCTTTTCGAAGATTCCGTGGATAATTTTAAATATCTTCTAAACGGTAGGTCCAATCGCAAAAGTAACAATAATTTGGGCTCCCCTTGCACCCCGCAACATGCCCCGTATATTAATAATTGTGAGTCTAGAACCCCGCCATAAATAAATCATGTCACGTACTCTAACTTAATTTTCAACATGAAATTGTCGTCTAAAAATTATAAAATGTGGGCCAAAAGAACAGTTATTTTAAAATTATCTAAAAGTAACCGCCAGATTCTACTCAATTCAAATTTCAACTGTCATGTAAAACCAAGACTAATAAAAACTTGTCGGTATCGGATGGAATATAAAAACTATTTAAAACTATAATTAAGATTCATAGTAATCAGACTTAATTTTACCGTTATAATTTAAATAAACCAACTAAAAAAAAACCGTTACACATTAAAATGTAAAATGTGAGCACATGTACTTACCACTTCTGAAGTGTAGCATTAACTAACCTGGCTCTAAAACAACTAATACCTCAGATAGATACTAATCCCCAAATGAATCCTAAATTCGTTACCCCAATATCATTATCTAAACTGTCTAATAAGACTACATATTTACAATATTTCAGGGATAAGGAAAATGATATGAAACACCAAGATACTGTAGAAAAACACTACCCTGACCATCACCAAGCATTCTATGCCAATCCATCTTTTTAAACTGACACAGCACGTTGTTATCACGAGCACTACCCTCCGAGCACTATGTCGAAACCGTTGTTCCGCCATTTTTATATATCGAATATTTCGATGTTGCCAGTACAAATCCAACAATTATCTCTTAATAAAATGAAACCTAACATGATGATGAATATTTTAGACGAAAGATCAAACGTTATGAAAATAAGTTGAAAAACTGCAAAGAACGTAAGTACTTGTCATAGTTGCGGCGTTCTTATTAAAATAGTGAATAATAAGTTTTTAACCACTGTTATCTTAATGAAATAACACCTGATGTTATTCTGATAACAAAAATGGTATTTCTTAGCGAGGTAACACGCGATGTTATCCAGAAATACAATAAGTAGGTACTTTCTTAATGAGGTAGTACGTGATACTACCCTGAAAGTAATATCCTTCTTTTTTTATTCGATTTTCAGAAAGCCCATCATTGCGATCTCTAAGCTCATCTCCATATGAGGCATACCAAAGTTCTGTTGAAAACTACGATTATGAAAATATTGATGTAGAAAATATCCCGCACGAACAACAAGAGGATGATCAAATCCCAATAGTAAAATCAGTGGTTAATACTGCGTTACAAGATGATTCACAACTACCGGCCTTGCTACAAGGACCCACTTCCAGTAACCCGAGTGTCGTCAATGAATCTTCTACTGCGGATATCTCTACAGAAATTCTTGACCTTCTTGGTCAAGCTAAGAAATCGGATGCTGCACTTGGGGCAAAAATACCCAATGAAGTCGCTGAACGGTGCGGAAAAATACTAATTGATTGTTTAGACAAAGAGCACAAGGAATTACTAAAATCTAAAATGCTTATTCCTGAAAATTTCACATTAGTGCGTGCACCAAAATTTAATCTTGAAATTGCAGCAATACTGTCTGAATCGTCCAAAAACCGTGACAAACATTTGGAATTGGCACAAAATCAGCTTGGTATGGGGATTGCTGGCCTTGTTAATATAACAAAAGATCTCATACAGGCTCAATCTGTAGATAAACTTAATACTCTGAAAAGAATATCAGAAGTTAGTCAATTGCTTCTTGATCTACATCAAGAATTAACATTTAACAGACGGAAACTGGTCATTCCCTTGTTAGACAAAAACTTTTGGAATATTACCAAAGGTATCAAGAGAGATGAATTTTTATTTGGCACCAAACTTGGTGAGAGCATCAAGAACTCCAAAGATATTGAGAGAACGAGCCTACAAATTAAAAAACCTACTCCAGTGAATGCTACAGGAAACCGGCGGAACTGGTTTTCCGGCGGGAAATGTGCTGGGTCCTCTTCGACGAGCAAACAATGTGACTGCAGCGCCATCTACAAGTCGAAACCAACAGCAGGCATCGACATTTCCAGCGAGGAGGACCAACTATTCAACTCAACGCAGTCGGCAAATGGGAGCCAACAAGATGTACGACAAGAAGAATCGCCGTTAAAGGTACCTCACGCCGGTAGAATTAAATACTTTATGAAAAATTGGATACTGTTAACCTGTGATCCTATCATATTAGAATGTGTTAACGGTTATAAAATTCCATTTATTGGGGAAGTGATTCAATACACTGAACCAATGAACCCACCATTTCCTCATGGAGAAATAGAATCTGCAATTTTGAAACTTATTGAGTTAGGGGCGATTTCTAAATGTTCTGACCTACCACAACAGTTTATTTCGCCGGTATTCTTAACACCTAAGAATACAGGTGGTTATAGATTTATATTAAATTTGAAGACCCTTAATAAGTTTTTACGAGCCAAACATTTTAAAATGGATGATATACGTACCGTATCCAAATTAATAATACACAATGCATTCATGGCAACAATAGACTTAAAAGAATCCTATTTTTTAATGCCTATACATATCTCACATAGAAAATATTTGAGATTCCGTTATAATAAAACTTTATAATTATTATGAATTTAATTGTTTACCGTATGGCCTCAGCCTGGCACCACTAGTATTCACAAAATTACTGAAACCTGTTCTGTCTTGTTTCAGGCGCACCGGTCATACAGTAGTATCTTATTTGGATGACTTCATTTGTATAGGCGATACTTACGACTCATGCCTCAGGACCGTAAATTCAGTAATACAAACATTTGAAAAATTAGGTTTAATTATCAATTTAGAAAAAAGTTCTCTTATACCAAATCAAATTTGCAAATTCCTAGGATTTCTCATTAACTCATAGTCTATGTGTTTACAGTTACCCCAAGAAAAAATTCAAAGAATAAAGGAACTAATCCATAGATACTGCCGCAAAGATACTGTAGTTATTCGAGATTTCGCAAAACTAATTGGTACGTTATCAGCAGCATGTCCAGCCATAGCCTATGGTTGGGTATATACCAAACGACTAGAACGGGAGAAATATTTAGCACTTTTCAAGTCAAATGACAACTATGATACAAAAATGACTGTTAGTCCTCTCTTACTAGAAGACTTCACTTGGTGGAGTCAAATATCCCACAGAAATATGAACAAACTTCGTGATTGCTCCTTCCAATTGGAAATATTCACTGACTCGTCACTCACAGGATGGGGGGCTGCCTGTGAGGGTGAAATTACTAGAGGTCTTTGGTCAATGAAAGAAAGAAAACACCACATTAACTTTCTTGAGTTACTGGCAGCGTTTATGGGCTTAAAATCTTTTTGTAAAACCAAAACAAATATAGATGTTCTTCTTAGAATAGACAATACCACGGCCATTGCATATGTCAACAAAATGGGTGGCACACAATTCCCTCATTTAAATGATATCACTCGGCAAATGTGGCAGTGGTGCGAACAAAAGAATATATTTATTTATGCATCGTATATAAAATCCAGAGAGAACACTGATGCAGACCAAGCTTCTAGATATACTAATGTCGATACCGAATGGGAGTTAGATTCACAATTATTTAGATCCATTACAAAAAAATTCGGTAAACCTGTTATTGATCTGTTTGCATCGCGCCTTAACAAAAAATGTACTAAATATTTATCCTGGAAACGTGACCCAGACGCGTATGATATAGACGCGTTTACAATATCATGGAACAATTACCTCTTCTATGCCTTCCCACCATTTGCGCTCATATTAAAATGCCTAAAGAAAATTTTAAACGACAAAGCAACTGGCATAGTTATCGTTCCGTATTGGCCTAGCCAATCATGGTTCCCCTTATTCAGTAAATTAATCCATTCAGAAATAATGTTTTTCAAGCCTAATGAGAATAATTTATTATCTCCTTCCAGGGAACCTCATCCTATGTGGAGAAAACTTACCCTGGCGTGTGCAATATTGTCAGGGAATCATACATAAGGCAAAAAATTCCAATTGAAGTAATAGAAATTATGATAAAATCATTGTCTAACAATACCATGAGCCAGTATAATATTGCTCTTAAACGTTGGTATTCCTTTAGTATAAATAATAACATTGATATCTTTGACAGCTCAATAGAATATATCCTAAAAGGGGTTTGAAGATTTTGGCCCTAAAATCAACCACCATTTTGATTTTTTTTCAAAATCGAGGTTCACAATAAATGTCATATATTTGGATAGGGGACACTTATACAAACATAAAACTTCATGTAACATAACATCATAAAGCGTCACGTTTCTGAGATATTCAAAGATAAAAGTAAGAATTTTTATAACGAATTTATTTATTTATGTTGTAATTACTTCATGTTGATTAAGTTATTTATACTTACATGAATTAATTGACAACCATAAAGCAAAAACAAGGTTTTTTAATCATATTCGGTATAAATAATATCATCCAAGAAGGCAGCGGGAGGCTGAATAAGATTTTCTTGGTGTCGCGCCCATGCCATGCACATTATAATACATATACTTACCATATATATATAATAATAACTTTATTTGAGACTATCCTATTACAGAGTCATCCATATTAGTGTTAGTAAGTACTTATGAACTATGTTAGTAAAACACAAAAATAAAAACACACAACATCACATTGACACATGGAGTGCGATCCAGTGCCTAAGAAACACACACACGTCCACGTAACACGTCCTCATTTGGCGGGGGTTGTACATATATTTTTGTCTCTTTCGCTCTTAACTAAAATATTACCTATACATGACGCAATTAAGTTTTCATAGTTCAGTACACTTACCTGAAGGGAAAAAAACAAAAAAAATCCTTGTTTCAGGGTTCAGTTTTCGACTTATATTTCGGTGAATAACTCCGAAACGTGACGATTTAGGATATTATGTTATATGTCATTTTTTGTTTGTATAAGTGTCCTCTATCTAAATATATAACTTTCGATTATCACCGCGATTCTGAAAAAAAAACAAAATGGCGGCCTCACATTAGGGCCACCCTCCATACAAAAATCTTCAAACCCCTTTCTAACTGAGGAATTTAACAAAGGTGCAAGTTATGGGACATTAAATTCTTTTCGCTCTGCGTTAAAATTAATTTTACCAAAAAGTAAAATAGAAAATGATCATGTTTGTAGATTTTTTAAAGGTGTTTTTAAATTAAGCCCACCTTTCCTAAGTATTGTGCTACTTGGAATCCTAATCTGGTCTTAGACCACCTCTCTAAGTTATATCCCAATGAAAGTCTATCCCTTAAGGACATTTCTAAAAAGCTTGTAACATTGCTTGCGTTGTCCACGGGACATCGGATGCAAACCTTATCCTTGATCAATGTTAATGATATTCATGTAACTGAAACAGGAATAATAATCACCATTAATGACATGTTAAAAACTTCAGCACCAAACAGAAAAAATCCCCGCTTGATTTTACCTTTCTATAATAATAAACAATCTATATGTCCAGCAAAAACCCTAACTTGTTACATGGAAAAACTTAGTCCACTTAGAAATACTCATAATTGTGATAAATTAATCCAAACCTTTAAAAAACCAATACACAATAATTGTACCTCCCAGTCCATCAGCCGCTGGATCAAAGAAACGCTTAGTGACAGCGGCGTGGATGTGAATATGTTCACTGCCTATAGCACTAGGCATGCATCCACGTCGGCGGCTTTCAGATCCGGCGTCTCAATGGAAATAATAAAAAAGACTGCAGGCTGGACTGGTAACTCAATATGTTTTGCAAAATTTTACAATCAACCTATTATTGATTCTGTAAATGACAGAGTGTTTGCTGATGGCATATTCAATTCATGAGTCTGAATCTTCTATTATTCATAATCCGCTTCGTTATTATTAAGTATCAAGTGTTAACCTTTATTATTTGATTATTACTAAGTGTTAACCCGGTAATAAAAGACTGATTGTTATTACTGACTGGATTAGTTTTATTTTGAAAACAAATGCCAAACTATACTCACATGTGAACATGAACTAACATACAGAGTTTTCCATTCCATAATAAACATACTCTAAACATCTACAATGTATGTTAAATCTCGAGGATGCAACATTGAAGTATAATTTATGGTTAATTGAACTTACCTTAAGTGAATTTCAACCAAAATTATACGAAATGTTGCATCCGAAGAGATTGGATGCTGAGTCCGTCATGGCCGGGAGATTTACCTCTATTCATATTCCTAATAGCGTTTCTAACTTGTTCAGCTGAAAAGTAAATTAATGGTTGCACTCCTGGACTGGCAGACTCAGCACCGGACATCGCAACTGAGGGACCAAGGGGAGACTGCACTTCAAACAATTCCTTGAACATGTCAACAATACCCTCCGGATCTCCTTTCCCTCCAACGCTTACCGGCAGGCCAGGCCCAGTATTTAGCTTATTTGTGGATTTCCAAAATTTATCAAAGTTATTCGACGCCCTCTGCTTAGCTATTATGTCCATTTGGATCTGATCTTGATTTTTCTGGCACCATTTAAGGCGCCCCTTAAATATTTTACGTGTCTCATTCATTTGTTCATAAATTATTCCAGAAGTTGGACGGTTATTCATTACCCATACATCAAATCTAAGCCTGGCCTCTCGGTAAGAGTCGTGCACATGTTTATTCCAGCCGCATAGCACTTTCCCTCTCTTAGGCCTATGCCTACCCTTTCGATTAGTTTGTTCTGCAGCGGTGGTTAATATGTTAACAACTTTGCTATATAGACCATCTACAATAATCCTGTGGTCTATTAGATTACATGTACCATACGCACACCTGCAGAACTCTTGAGGAAAGTCAATTTCACGCAATTTATCATTACACAGCCTATGATATTCTACAACTTGAGATTCATCCCTCTCCCCCCAGATTACTCCAGAACGCGGGCTGTTATGTGATGCCAACTTTGGCCCTACCATGTTAAGATCACACTGGACGTATAACGGTAGATGATCTGACATGTATACGTCCTCTTTTATACCTACCTCAACAATGGTTTGCCACGCCGATAGTGACACAACACAGTGATCAAGCCATCTTTTACAGCCATGAGCTTCGCTCATAAAAGTGTAATTATCTGCCACACAGCCCAGCTTTTCTATATCGGCGCAAATCCACGATTGATCAGCGCAAAAACTTAACAATTCCCTACAAAATAGTTCTTGAGGGTGCGCATTAAAATCACCCAGGATATATAAACTCTCAACATCTTCGCTAGCGGCAATCGCACTGATCTCACCTAAGACCTCTGTAAAAACAGGTAAATTGTCAGATGAATCCGTTGGCATATAAACTGAGATAACAATAATCGAGCGACCGCCGACAGTAGCTCTGACGGCAGCCAGGCGAGAACTTGCACACTTCAACACGGCAACGGTTTCAAAAATACCCTTCCTCCAAAGAATGGCCACTCCCCCATACGGTCTGCCTACAAGCATACCCGCAGATGTATCTACTGACGATTTACCGGTATACTCAAAATCATCGCTTATAGTTCCTAATAAAGGTATGTCATGCGGGAGAAGCCATGTCTCCTGGAGGGCCACTATATCCGACATCTTACAAATATCTCTTACACTATCAATTGAGCGCTTGACACTTTTACAATTAAAACTAAAAAATGTTGAATACTTGTTTTGGTGTTTGTTCATAACAATAATGTTTCAAAACTATAACTAAATTTCAAACTATATTTAATACTAAAAAATCTTTATCATTCTGTAACAGCTGATTCCTGTTTGTTACGATACATAAACCGCACAAAGCGTCTAAATGTTATACCGTCAGGCCACAAATTGTCATTTAAAAACAGTTCTAGTTTACTTTTCGAAACAAACAACTTAAACGCATTGTATTTTTTAGACTTTTTCATTTTTATCATTTTTAACGATACCACTTCATTTGTTTTTTCTTTAATATAACTTATAATATCCTGCTCACTTGTTTCTACACTCACATTTGATATGAACAGAGGTATTATAATGCATTTAGATATCTTTTTAATATTTTTTTTTACGGTTTCTCCTCTCATTCAGAGCAAGTGCCATCTTATCTCTTCACCACCCTTGGTTGACTGGTAGAGAATGCCTAAGGCATTAAGTCCGCCTCTGTACCTCATTGTGTGTGAGAAGTTTAAATAAATAAATAATAAATAATTGCTCGTTGGTTTTGAAGGTATTAGATAGATATTTTATATAGAGCCCCCTGACAGCCGTACCCCGGTCACTAGGGTGAATGGAACTGGCGAGAGAGGTCGTGTGGTGTCCCACAGGGATCGGTCCTGGTGCCGCATCTGTGGGACATAGGATACGACTGGGTGCTGCGCGCCGACCTCCCTAGCGACGTCAGCGTAGTTTGCTATGCTGACGACACGCTGGTCCTGGCGCAGGGGAGGTCGCATGAGGCGGCGGCCGAACTGGTGACACGCGGGGTTGTGACAATCGATGACAGGATCCAGCAATTGGGACAAGAGGTGGACCTGCACAAGTCCGAGGTCATGTGTTTTCATGGTCTTCGGAACGCGCCACCGTCGGGTTCCCAAATAACGGTAGGAGGGGTTCACATCGGCGTCGAGGTGACGATGAAGTACTCGTCCTCGACAGCCGGTGGAACTTCGTGGAGAATTTCCGACGTTTGGCTCCTAAACTGGAGCGGGCCGTTGAACGCGCGGTTGAACGCGCGTCCCAAAGGGTCAAGGCCATCAGAATATTCCGGGGATACCGAACGGTCTCCGGTGAGGCGGCGAGCCTCCTTGCCGAATTACCGCCATGAGATCTGGAGGCGAAAGTCCTTGCCCACATTTAGGAGTGGCGCGAGGAGGTAAAACGGGGTGTAACTCCACTGCCGCGAGAAATCACGGCACAGCGGACAGAGCTCCGGCGGGATGTCATGGCAGCCTGAAGAGTGCGATTGTCGCAACTCGCCGCTAGGTACGCCACAATGTTTAGGCGCCTGCGGTCCATCTACTAGCAGCGTGTGCGATTTACATACATTGCCAACAGCTCTCGGCAAGGCGTATTTATTGTGGCGGGGTGTATGTGAATAAGTTTTATATGATGTCACTTCAAAACCAACCGCACGGTTGAAATAATGTTCTGTCGTTTAGAAATCTAAATTAAAGTACTTTCCAAAATATTTTTTTTTTTAAGTATCCCAAATTACTAAATATAATCCTTTATGTTATACCGGGTGCGGCGATTGAACTGTCCGTATGTGAAAATGAATTATTTCTGTTAATTTTCAATATTTATTTATACACTTTTGCCATGTGAAAATAGAAAGTTCAAAGTTTTATTATGACTTATTCCGAAGGAATAAAACCGCCTTTAGCCTTTACTACAAGCTGAAGTCTCTTTCTGAAAGAAGCGCAGGCTGCTCGAACGACGTCGTCACTCAAACAATTCCATTCTCGCGTAAGAGTAACTTTGAGCGCTTCCACCGAAGTGTGTTTTTTAGCACAGGCCCTGGCCTGTAAAACACCCCAAATACAAAAGTCCAGCGGATTCAAGTCGAGCGATGACGACGGCCACATATCTCGGTCGATCAGCACTGGAACGTTTGCTTACAATCAATTTTGCGTACCAATTGCTCTGTGCGATGGTGCCGAGTCTTAATGAAAAGTCCAACGCTCAGAACTGAATGTGTTGCGTGCCGACGGTATCAGCCCTGGTCGCAAGACTTGGTCTCGATAGATTTGTTGGTTTGTTTTGACTTGGTTGCGACCCATTAGAAGTAAAACGAGCAGAGAACGGCCTTTTTCAGACACCACCGCCCAGACCATGATTTGGTCGGCTCCTTGGCGTCGACTGACTTGCAATTCGTCTGAATGGTCGCTGACATGTCCCTTCAACCAAACACGGTCATTTTGTTTGTTTAAAAACTGTTCAACGTAAAAAGTTTTCTCATCTGAAAACACCTAATTGGGAAGTCCGCCAGAGTCGAGCAAGCGAATCAGTTCTTTCGTTCGATCCAACCGTTTGCTACGCTGTAAAGCAGCGAGTTCTAAATTCGAAGGTGTTTCTTTTACAACAGAATCACTTCAAATGATGATAGAGAACATGTCAAAGACCAACATTTGAAATTTTGGCGGCGTTCGATTCAGTGGTTCGGTTTTAAAACAGTTAGATAGAGACGGACAGTTCAATCGCCGCACCCGGTATATACATACCGTGACAGGACATAAATTCTAAAATAATCTAAAATCAGTTCGTTGAGTCGGCACGTGGCGGGATTGTCGGGACTACTAAAGGCCAAGTTCCTGTCGTGAAGCTGAAACCAAAGCTATTGCTGAACGTTCACCACCGGATCGATGCAGCTAAAGTATTGGCGCAGATGTTCGGAAGAATAAGAACCGATCATCAGAATTCATCAGAAGTTAAGTGCCCTTCCTTCCTCACTCTTACCAACCTACTTAATTTAAAAACGAAGTGTATAGAGTGCCGCGAGTTTCTTGTGGCACTCTAGTGTCACTGCCTCGGCCCGGCTAGGGTGCCGTGAGCGTTGCATTGTCACTGTCACTTGTTATTTAGGTTAGGTTAGGTTAGAACTGTGACCACACAACGCACGAGCCGAGCGAGCGTAGCGAGCGGTGCCGCGGTAGCGGCCGGCGAAGTGCCTAAACGGACCCCGTTTAGGCACAAGAGAATGTAATCTTTTGGGAATGTGGTGTTTTACAGCGATTTAACCTCGACAATCAAACAAAATACCAAGTGACGTGACTTAGTGACAGTGACAATGACAATCCAATGCTTGCGGCACTTTGGCCGGGCCGAGGCGGTATTACTAGGGTGCCTGTAGTGGCACTTTATCCGATATGGATAGAGCGCCACTCGTGGCTCTCTATACACTGCCATTTAAAAATCATCATCAGCTATCCTAAATCCCTAAGGTGTAAAAATGTGCCTTGTACTTGTGCAATAATTTCCAATAAATTCAAGGTCAAAGATTACTCGGTCAAACATAATTGTAGTCAACATAATTCATAATATCATCGTATTTCATTAAAGATCATCATTAATATTCGATATCAGCCAGTTGGCACGAAAGTTATCCAAATAATCATCAAAAATTGCTATGTTAAAAATTAAATAATTTTAATCTACATTGTGTATTTCTCATGTCATTCTAGGAAAATATTCCGTAAAGTTCCCAATCAGTTTTTAATAATGTTCGCCGAACCTTTCAGATACCTCGGAACATCACGCTAGCACCTTGCTTGACAGCGTGGATCCGGTGTCCTAGTGGGGTGACGTCGAAATGAGGGGTGTGAGATTATCAGATACTCTTTTTTGAGCATCGTTGATCATAAGCAACGCTCGCCGGAACATAAATTTCATTATCTAATGTCTTACCTTGAAGGAGACGCAGCACGCATAATTTCCAATCTTGTCATATAATCTGAAAATTACAAGGAAGCTTGGAATTTGTTGTGTGATCATCACATGAATTCATTGTTTAATATACGTTCATTTAGCAGGGTAACTGTAAAGTCATTACGATTCTTAGTTCTTCTTAATTGGGAGTAATTTAGAAACCAGCTTGGTAACGACTTTAAATAACTTTTTGTAGATCGTGCTGATGTGCTTGAAGCTTTAGGTAGGAATAAAACAGAATTATAGCCACCAAAAGGGGTCACAGATTCAAATTTATAATTGAATTCGTTCGAATAACAGCACACAAAATAATCACAATAATAAACAGGATAAATATAAAAAAAACTTCAAATTCATTTGTATGTATAGTGTATTTTTGATGGTAAAAGATTCAATACCTGCCATAGTAGTCGAATGCGGCCTACTATTTTAACAACGTCACAACTCTCTTATCATACATGATTAGTTACATCTTTAGCTCATCATACTATGTATTAAGAGATTTTGTTCTGAAAGTGGGCAACGTCGCAAATAGATGTCAAATATTCTGTTCTGTTTTCAATTCATAATTTTTATTAATATTCCAGTTCGCTAGTTAGCCACATTTCTTATTCTAAGTTGCCAACTGTTAGGATAAACGCTCTTAAAGTTTATATCACAATGCATATATTTCATCTCGCTTTTTTCTACTATCCAACTGCACTGTGAACCTATCAGCATCCTTCATCATGACATCAAAGGCGACTCTGATAGGTTTCTCTTCTCCTCTGCACCCATTACTTCTGCTCATGTCAGGAGACACTCGGTATCTTCTGATAAGCGTCGCTAGTGCTGTCTTCATAGCCATCATTGCGTATTGATAGCCTGAAAAAGAACACCATTTTAAAATACTGATTGCTCTCTGTATCAGAAGAGGACTTTGCCTTGCAGGGATGATAACGGAAAGTATAATATTTATTAAGAACTGCAAATCTAAATCGCGATCATTGAGTTAGGTATATCATAGATCGCTATCGAGATTGCCTATGAAAGAGCGATGCCACATGGGCGTTGCCAATGCGTCGGCTCGTCGCAGCGCAGTAAATTCGACGCACTCAGTGCTGCGTCAGCGCTGCGCTGTCACCTTCGATATGCTTTTAAATACTGCGCTGCCGCTCGTCGTTTCGCTATCGTTTCAACGCAGCTCCCTTCGCCACCTCGTCTCACTCCTATCCTTGTGCGTTGCGTTGCCGTCCGTCATTTTAACGCATCGTGTGGCACGACCCCGGCGTTCAGATTTAGAGCTCTGCCTCATTAGTGCGTTGCGTTGCGTCGTCGCAGCGTCAACGCTGCGTCATTATTCATATATTTTGAATGACATGCCACATTAAAACGATGCGTCGTCGCACGCGACGTTTCAACGGATCGGCGGACGAGAGACGAAGCAGGGGAGGGTGATGGGCTGCGCTGTTGGTACTCCGGTGCGACGACGGACAGCAACAATAGAACACGTTTGTTCCGATCCATTGTGGAGACTGACTGAGGTGCGACGATCGTCCTCTTGCGCTGCGACGTCGTGCGTCGTCGCAACGCAGGTGTGGCATACAATGCGGTGATCCGTTCCGACAACGCAACGCAACGCAATAATGAGGCATCACCCTTGTAGAACGACGGAGCGTCACCGCTCAGTGGGCGCAGCGCCAACACAACGCACAGACAACGCCCGTGTGTCACTACCCTAAGGTCCCTTGCATAGCCTCGGGCGAAGCGACTTGCGACGCAACTTCTGTCAACCGAAACGCGCGCGCGTCACTTGTTTCCTACGCGTGAGTACCTACCGTTATTCGTGGCATGCTCAAAACAACTTTTTTTCATTAAATTTGTTTTCCCTGCAGTCGCTGTCGCAAGACGCGTGTCGCTTGAGCATGTAGATCGTGGCCATAGGCCCTATTACATAGGGGATAATGGGATAATGGATTATGCAGAAAAATACTGAATTCAGAATCAAAGTGAACACTAACCTAAACAACCCCTGGGTCCGTTGCTAAATGTCATGAAGGCAGCAGGATGCGTGAGCGGCGTGTCGATGAACCGCTCCGGTCGGAACAGCTCCGCGTCGGCTCCCCAGTACCGGGGGTTGCGGTGTGTGCCCCAGATGTGCACCAGCACGCCACAACCTTTCACCAACGTTATACCTGATGCTGTAATAATATAGTAGGTATATGAATGACAACAAAAATAAATTAATAAATAGTTTGGAAAATCCAAAAGTGCACGCCTCATTACACTCATTCATAAACGAAAAAGAAATTCAAAACTTATTTTCTAATAAAAATTAACAAATTATCACTTTTCATGAAGTATGTTTTGACTGCTGTTTTACCCATCAATATGGGTAAAATTCTAAGATCGCAATCCTTACGTAATGTTAAAGACTATTTATTTAGATATTTTCGTTGTGGGTTGCTATGCAACACGTCATGTCAAGGTTGGAATTAGTTAGATAAAGATATTATATTTTAGTTAGTATTTTATTAATTATAATTAAACTACTTTGAATAAAAGAGCCATTTTCAATAGGTTTCCTTCTATGGATGAAACAAATGTATTAAAAAAAAATTGACTCAATTAATTGATTTTATCGCAAGCTACAATGTTTTCAAGCTTCATAAATTGACGGACAGGATTTTTTTTTAAAACTATTTTCATGTTTTTTTTCATTTCTGCTGCATTCAATCAATTGTTAAAAAGTACAGTATTAATCTCCATTTAATCATCTATACAATGGTATATAAATTAAGTAGGTGCTGTGTACTAGCAGGAGTGTAACAATAAAAACAGTTGCAAAATGGGGCAACAAAATTTTTTCGATCGTAGAGCACACTCTAATGCTTCTGCCGTTGCCCAACATTGCTAAATAAAATCAATCATTGTCATTGATCTCGCCTACTCCTCGATTCGGTTTTTAATTTTTCATGCAATGCGTTCCATCAAAAACTACGAAATCCTATGTAGTCCTAATCCTACTCAGAACGGTAAACGGTTTCCTAAATTTACTTGCAAAGTACATAATTATGCCGATCTGGCAATCACAGGATCTGCTTAAAATCTCATTAAATACTTACGAAGTTCTACGTCCTTCTCGATTTTCCTGACAATGACGGGCACAGGTGGGTACAGTCGCAGCGTCTCCCGGATCACTGCGTCCAAGTACTTGAGACGTGGCAAGTCCTCGAAAGTTACAGGTCTGTCTGAGTCACCGAACACTTCCCTTAATCTGATCAAAAGAAGTAACTATAAAGAAAAAGGAATAATCAAGAGGGATTGGCCTATCAATTTATTTTTAATGATTCATGTTTCTATATTTAAATCAATCTATATCTTTACATTTATAGTGTTGGACAGATCGAACTTAAGATGGAACTAATCGCGGGCTCGAACTCAATGGTGGGCATGGCCAAAACCACGCTGTCTCAGCTGACATCGTGTCCGACCGAGATAGTATCAGTGATGAGCAGTTAGAAGCTGGTCTACATGGACAACGTCTAGTTCACACGCACAGAAACACCGTTCCGAACTATTTTAGTAAAAAGAGCGCGTAAAAAATTACGAGACGTCCTTGGGGAAATGGAGTTTTATGAAAAAACACCACTGCATAAATCAATTAGAAATAAAGTTTATTGAAATCCTCGAAAATTGAGCTGTGTTGGTACGGATTTTGTTTTGGAGATTTCACTCGTCGTTTATTATTTATTTACGCCCAAAGTTGCGTTAAAAAAATTAGCAAGAAAAACGAATCTTTGTTGGCTCCTAACTTTTCAATGGCGTATTATTTTACTATTCTGTTTCCGTACAGACAAAATTAACATTGTGACAAAACGATATCATGTTTAACTTTGAATGTACAATGTCAAACAGTGGAGTAAAATCGCCCCGAAATTTGTATGGAAAAATTATCAACTAGTGCCACCTTAACGTCGGCACTGATGAAAGTGTATTCGATCACACATCTCACATTTCAGAGCGAACACTAAAACGTCAAGGGTTCTCGACACACTCCATGCCGATGACGTGTGCCCGTTGGCTGACTGTATGGAAACACTCCAAGACTAATAAGTGATCTTCAAGACGCCTGTTGTAGATTTGGACTTAGCGTGAATAAGACACAAATCAAATCCTCACAAATCCCACACCCAATCCGACACAAATCCCAAGGAAAACGTGCACAGGGCGGGCAATACCTGCATTACAAAGACGTTTTCAAACGACCCTTCAATGGCTTTTGGCAAACCCGTTGATCGAAACGGAAAAGCGCACTTCAATTCACAAAGCATCTAAATGCTTTAAAACAAATCGTCTTAAAGACTTAGACAAGAAGCGCCAAATACGCAAAAGTCGTACAAAGTCTTCATATAGATATCTATACAATGATGCTGATTAAGCTGTTCTGGAAACAGGTAAGATTGGCTCGAGGAGTGACAGCAACATCTAGTATGAATGTTATAAGAGCAGAAGATGGATGTTTACTAAGCGAAGAATGTAAGGTCTTGGAACGCTGGGATCCCAGACTTAGAAAGTTTATTCAGTTGTCAGGAGTGAGTAATTGAGCAGACGCCAGTTTTGAAGACCCAAACAGATGTAGATGAAGAGAATGCAATAATAGATGAGATTGTAAGAGCGCTGAAAGGGATTAAAGTTGGGAAAGCTGCAGGGTACGACAGAGTGTCTGCTGAAATGCTGAAGGGTGGTGACGGGGTTGTAGCAAGCCTATTGTACCGGATCTTTAATATGTGTTGGAAATATGGCCGTTTACCGCATGATTGGTGCAAAGCTGTAATCGTACCGCTATACGGGAAAATGCTCTCAGCAGGAGTATAAAAACTACCGCGGCATTAGTATTTTAAGTGTTGTTGGCAAACTGTATGCAAAGGTGTTAATAAATAGAGTAATACGAGTGACAGATGAGAAAATATGCGATGTGCAGTCAGGATTTAGAGAGGGAATGGGTTGCATGGATCAGATCTTCTCTCTAAGGTGCATAGCCGAAAAACATCTTGCAAAGCACAAAAAAGTCTATTGTGCTTTCGTGGATTTGGAGAAGGCCTACGACAGTGTGTGGAGGGAAGAACTGTGGTCAGCACTATACATGTACGGTGTGGACTGGCACTTGGTACGGGCACTGAAATCCTTATACGAGGATTCCAGTGCTTGTGTTAAGATAAATGGGGCATACACGAACTGGTTCTGGATCTCGAGGGGGGTGAGACAGGGTTGTGTAGCGTCACCATGGCTCTTCAACTTGTACATGGATAGTTGTCTGACAGATTTCAAAGAGGGTGAGTGCGGATTGAGGATGAATGAGTTGCCTGTCAAATGCCTTCTCTGCGCAGATGATCAAGTTCTACTTTCATCGTCAGCAGAACAGTTACAAGACATGGTGACTGTGATGGATGAAGCATATAAGATGAAAGAAATTAATATAAATGTGAATAAGACGAAGGTCATGGTGTTTGGTGGCCCAGTGGTAACTGCCCCGACTTACGAGTTGTAGGTCGTGGGTTCGAACCCAAAGCAGGCGCTTTACTTTGTGTAAATAATTTCATCATCACTGCTCTCAAAACGGTGAAGGAAAACATCGTGAGGAAACCGGCATGTCTTAGAACCAAAAATTCGAAGACATGTGACATCTACCAACCCGCACTGGGCTCGCGTGGTAAATTACGGCCCACTCCCTCTCACAGAGAGGAGGCCTGTGTCCCAGCAGTGGGAACATTAATAGGCTGTGATGATGATGATGGTGTTTGAAAAAGACTAGGATGTATCGGTGTGTGATGTGAAAATAAATAATAAGAGTGTGAAGCAAGTAAGTGAGTTTGTATACTTTGGGAGTTTAGATGGGAAGATTGATGATGATGTGGAAAGGAGAGTAAATGCGGGAAATATTGTGAATGGTGCTAAACATGCGGTTGTGACCAACCAGTTGATGTCCAAAAAGGCACGATTGGCTATTCACAATGGTGTGCTGGTGCCTACGCTTATGTATGGAAGTGAATGCTGGGTGTGGCAGAAGAAGCATGAAAATAGAATAAATGCTGTGGAAATGCGTTCCTTGCGAAGCATGTGTGGTCTGAATATGAATGATAGGCTGAGGAATGATGTGATAAGACAACGGTGTGAGTTGAAAGACGATGTAGAGACAAAAATTGAAAAGGGTATGCTGAGATGGTTTGGTTATGTTGAGAGGATGAATGAAAGGCGGCTAACAAAATGTATTTACAAGGCAGATGTGACTGGAAACGCCGGGAGGGGACGCCCTAGGAGGACATACATATACTGACCTTATTGGTGATGTTCTTCAGAAAAGACAGGTGCGTAGTACTCGCAACCGGCAAGCGTGTATGACCGAACGTAAACGAGGCAAAAGGAGTATGTAAGGATCGTAGCAAGTGGCATCTGTAGTTTCTGCCTACCCCCATGGGAAGAAGGCGTGAGTTTATGTATGTATTGATATTATTATCCTTATAAAGAGCGTGGCTCCAATGACGTTGGGTCAAACGCAAATGTTCGCGTGCAATCTGAGCTTTCAAAGCGTAGTAGGTACCTATGGAAAAGAACGGGCGAAAACTCCAGGGCCACTCTTTTAAATAAAACATTGTTACAAAATATTGGTAACATCATTTATGTTTAAATTATTCATGTGAGAACAATATAAAAAATTAAAAAGACGTGCATGTTAAAAGCGTCCGTAATAAAATGATAAAAACAAAAAACAATTCGCAGATTTAAATAAATTAAAATAAGACATGGCAGCTAAAAGATGACCAGTCCCAACTAACGGCGCCCGTTCACAAACATGACGCATGGATTAGCACCATTCAGCTCAACCATTTTGAAGGGAGCTAAATGATCAAACACACGCGCCACCATCAGCGTGACGTCTGAGTGACCATGACATACTCTCAGCTGCCCAGGGCGGGTCTACCCTTTATAGCAACTTTTTATGTCATAATATTATTTTGCATAAAAGCGGATAGCAATAACTTCATTTTGCAGAAAATCGTTTGGCATACACTCATTCATCATCATTCAAATTTCATAATTTTGTAAGTCAGAATCATCTTTAGGCATACATTTCATCCATAATAATTCAAAAGTAGAACCATCATGTCGCAGAAAGTTCACAGTCAGAATCGTCCTTTGCCATACATTTGATATCGATAGTCATTAAAAAGCAGAACTATCAAAATCTCAGAAAGTTTACAGTTAGAATCATCTTTTGGCATATATTTCATATTCACAATAACTGAAAGACTCGTCTATGCAAACAAGCATACACCATGCATACAGCCATGCAAATAAGCATACACCGTGCATGCAGCCATGCAAACAAGCATACACCATGCATGCAGCAAACATACAGCATGCAGCATACAAGCAAGCATGCAGTATGCAATCGAGCATGCAACGTGCAGCAGGCATGGTTTCTGTCAAGGCTCCGGCGCTGCGGGGCTCCGGCGGTCCCACGCGAGCCTCTCTGCGCCAACGCGGGTTTAAATTACACTCTATGGGTAGGGCAGACAAGACTACGTGGAGTCGATTTTGCAGAGATTCGTTTCTGGCACTAACTTTTGTAGCACAACATAAAAACAATATTAAATATTAAGTTTCATTTAAGGTTAAAAATGCTATTTTATAGCAATGGCAATATACCTAATCAAATTATTCCAAATTATCTTCATAGTATGCCAAGTGAAATTGTACCAAATATTGTCGCTCTAAATAAACGTTATGCTAAACGAAGTTATGCGGAATTTTAACTATGCCGAAGGTAATTATGCCAAATAAAATTCTGCCACCTTAAAAGTATGCCATTGTAAATTCGAACATAAGAACATTCGGCCAAACATTCATTATATTAAATATTTTTTATACCTTACAAATATTCGTTTAAAGAAGTTTATGGCAAGTGTGTTATGCCAAATAAATTTTGGAGCATCAAGATTCTGCCAGATAGAGGGAACCCCTTAAAAATTAAGGAAGTTTCGTCAGCAAATAACACCATTTGTGGTTGATTTTTTTATAAATGGAGTAGATTAATATACACTAAAAAGAGGAATGGACTCAATATCGAGCCTTATGGCACACCCATTTTTACTGTTAAACCTAGTGAATTGATACGGTTTATTTGGACTTGCTGTTGTCTATTATTTAAATAAGATTTTAGTAAATTGAGCGCAAGTATTCCAAGTCCGTAATGCACAAGTTTCAAGAATAAGTTACCGTGATCAACGCAATCAAATGCCTTGGAGAGGTCACAAAAGATTCCTATGGCGTCTTGGGCCTCTTCCCACGCGTTAAAATGGGTCTTAATAAGTCGGTCGTAAAACGTCCTTTCGTGAAGGATTTTATTTGTAAAATGATTGAACTCTCATTAATACATACAATAAAGTCTGCAAACTCAATCAAAAATACTACCTCATTCAGTTGTAAAAAATAATAAAGGAAATGTTGCAAAACTATGATGACTCAGAACAATTAATCTAGATACCCTGACCTGACACCTGACACTAAATCAAACCACACTATTGGAACAAATACGCACATATAAACGCACACTGACACACACCACACCACATACACACACACACCACACTCACATCACACGTACACAAACACACCCGATATACTAAACAACACCAAATCACCCTTCAAGTCTCCACTCTGGAATTCGTACCCCGAGCCCCAAGATACAGACTAACTGTCTAGTTTGGGGTTCACTGGCAAATAATATTATGTACTGCTATAGGTAATATTTTAAGCTACTCATATCGTCTCAACTTTTTGTTAACATGTAAACCTGCTTACTGTATTACGTGGACAATAAACTATTTCTATTTCTATTGAGCATTTACTTAAGCATTACCTTTTCAAACACTTTACTAAAAACCGGCAAGAATGATACGGGTCTATAATAATTATAGACCCGTATCAATTGTTGGTGTATTGGTGTCTTTACTGATTTCCCCGGATTTCAAAAAGTTGTATTATCTTACTGTATTTCAATAAATCCGGGAAGACTCCTTGATCCACACATAAATTAAATATTAAGGCTATGTGAGGCACTATGGTCTCAATATGAAAGTACAAACTTTAATGGACATTCTCCAAAGATTTTCGGTCAATTTAAATCTGACCAACAATTTAACAACAATTGACAACAATTTAACAATTCATTCAATCAACAATCAATTCAATTCATTTTTAACAATTTGAATGATTCAATTAATTTTTTTTAATGATTGATTGATTGATGAAATTGATTGAACAGCGTTTAAAGAAGCGTTAATATGCTTGAAGTTAAATTCAATCGGGCAGGCTGAAACATTCGCCCTTACTAAATCAAAAGAGAGCAAGGACGAGGAATTTAAGGTTTCAGTAGTTTTGAAAGTAAAGAGTAAAGATTAAAAATTCTTGAGCGACTTTTTTGCTATAGTAAATGAGACCACAAAATGACGAGCGACGTCTTAAGTGTGTAATCAGAATTATGATTTTTAATCCTGTTCGTTTCATTTTTGATAATTTTCCAACCCGTCTGTATTTTATTGAATCAATCAAGCTTCGAGTTTCTTCTGTAATTCAAATTCGTGAATTAAAATTTGGAACAATAGTGACACCAAAATGACGGCCAGTAAGTCAACTTCAAAACTGCATAAAACCTTTTTCTCTGACTTAAAATTAGTTTGAGGTTTTAGACCTTTAAACATAAAAATTTTGGAATCCAGGAGTACATTTAGTTTTACCTATAACTATAGTACAGAAAAATCGATGTTTGACATTTGTACCTCCACAATAGATGGCTCCATGCGAAGCATGGGCGGGACGCTAGTCGTTTATAAGTCCAAGTTCAGTCATCACCATCATGCAATGGAAAGGCCCACTGCTGGACAAACGCCGACCTTTTACGTTCATCCGCTCTACGAGCAATGTGCCCGCCCAATAATTTTTAAGTTTGATAATTCTTCGGACTATGTCGGTGCCCCTTGCGAATGTCCACATTGCTGATTCGACCACGCAGGGCAATTCCGAGTTCAGTAGTAACTACCTAGAATATAACTTTGATGATGATGAGACTCACTCCTTATACACCAACTCCTGCACATCGGGATGCCGCGCCAGCATAGATAAAGTGAAGGATACCCCCACAGCCGAAGTATCGGTGCCAGCGATCACAAGAACCAGAGTTTCTTCCTGTAATTCCAGGTCGGAATACCCCCGGTCTCCGCCAGTCGTTTCTATTAAAAGCTCCAGGAATGTTTTCATGTCTTGGGTGGAATCTGGAATAAAATAAGTCACGTCCTTACACGCATTCAGCAGAGTTCATAACATTTTATACCACATCAAGATCATGTTTGAATAGAAATATTAAATTATTTTTAACATTTCAAAAATAGCACATTAGTATATGTACCTTATTAGTTTTTCTCAAACATGGTTGGAAATTCAAACATTATTTTGACAACCTTCTTTGAGATTAGTCGAAATGCGGTACTGGTCGAATACATGCGAGTGCCCGGCCGGCAATGTTAGTATGAAAATCCATATGTCGTGTTTAGTGGCCAAATAAATTACTATGAAAGCTCATAATTATTGGCGTGTTATTTTACATTACTGTCGACGCCAGCAATTAAGGCATTGATGGTCGCCTCGGCCCACATACGTGAGTCCATCAATGCCTGGTTGCGGCCAATGCTTGTATAGTACTTTTCTCAAACAATACGTGGAAATTCAAACTAAGTAAATTAATTATAAATACCAGAATCAATGTCGAACAAAGCAAATTTCTATTCTCGCGCCCGTATTAAGAGCGTTTATGGTGAAAGTTGGCAACGTCGCAAATAGCTGTCAAATATTTACCTGTTTTGATTAATTAGGCAATATTACTTTATAGAAATAAGAAATGTGGTTAACTAAGTACCTAGAATATTGATTATGAAATGCAATAATTAATATCTTAATACCAAATATTTAGTTTTAGATGTAAAAATGTGTTTGGAAACTTTCCAAATGCCTTTTTCACACCTAAAACGGTAACAACATCAAATACAGTGTTATAATTGCAAGGCATTATTGATATTCTAGGTACTTAGTTAGCCACATTTCTTATTTCCATTCAGTAATTTGCCAAATTAATCAAAACAGCGAAATATTTGACATCTATTTGCGACGTTGCCAACTTTCAGAATAAACGCTCTTAAACAGTTCCATTTGCGAAGCCAGTTCGAAATTAAATACAATATTTAATAAGCTACCTCCTTGGTTGCCATGTATTGAAGTAAAAAGTTAGTTCCTGTTCAGGTCAATCACCGAACAATTATAACATGTCAGCGTAATCGCGACACCGCGCTCTAAACTTTGAATATTTATGTATTACTTAAGTAATATAGTCAGTACGCTTTCGGACAGCATATCGGGCGCGACTCATACTCATCCTATTCACCTCATTAGTTTTAATCGTTATCCCTTTAGTATTAGTAAAGTACATCAAATATCTTGAAACCTTATGCTCTACGATTAGAACACAAACACCTTGCGACGGCGTCATGTTACAACTCGAGCACGAGTTCAAAGAAATTAAACATTACGATAATATTGTCACGTATACGTCAAACTTATGTGTGGAAATCAAGTTAAAGCAGCTAGGTTATCAGGTGCAGGTTTGTTGCGCGTAGGGGAAGGCTGTTTAGTATAAACCGAAGATTTCATGGTGTATTCAAACAAAAGATTGTCTAATAAAATTAGCACGACAAACATTATCTCGCCAGAAATATCACCAATCAATCACATAATAAATATCACTATGCCAGAAATCTCATATGAGTTTAATCCCAATAACTCAGATAATCTCAGATAATTTGAAGTTATTAAGAGAAGTCTTGAGATCATGAAGCAGAGTGAACCTTTGAGCACCAATATCTCCTCCCACGACATCCATCTTTAAACTGTTACATATCTCATCATATTGGGAATCTTGTTATTGGTAGCAGCTTACTGTTTTAAACGTTGGCGGCAAAGGCAACGTAAAGGAAATCGTTCCACTTCTACAGCAGAGCGGTCGACAGCCTCTGCGGCGACTGCGTCGTCATCTCCACACACCGTTACAGAAAGTGTTGTGATTAAGTGTAGTGAACTCAGGGAAAAAGAGCAATCTAGTAGTAAATCAGTGAAAAGTGATTCTAAGAGACTAGCTCTATCTAGTGAGTGCTTACAAAAAAGAAAGATAGAGGTTCTTCACCGATCTTTCGTGTGTTTTCTCTTCCTGATTTACACTGTAGCGATTCTGTTTAATTTGTAATGTTACTTTTATCTCATCTTTTAAGGGTCCGGCGAACACAATATTCCAAAATGCGTTTGGAATATTGTTATCTCTGTTCTGTTGTGTTTTTGTGTTGTTGTTGTTGTCTGTGTCTGTTGTGTGTTATGTGTGTTGTGTGTTGTTAGCGTTGTTACTAGCTATCGCAATTTATGATAAATTTGGATGTGTTCCGTAATACCAAAAATGATGAATGAAAACCTAATATTCTTTCATAATTTTTTCTATACTTTGTAACTTGATAATATAAGCTATGCTTCTGCCGAAACAATATTCCAAATATTGTTGTTTATAATACAGAAAAAACAGTACGAAAACATGTCATTTAGCTCTAAAAATTGTGCGAATTTCAATTCGCTTAAACTTTATTTTAGGTAAGTTTTTTTGGAAAAAAAAGATGTAAAAGCCTAGATAAATACTGTCTAAATCCGAATATTAACATAATATGATGGAAATATGCTCAAATTGCAAATGATTTAGGTATTACGTTTGTATGGAAAATTCTAGGGTCGCCGCAGCCTTAACATAACTAACCCTACATAACTATTTTAGTATTATTTGAACATTGTTTTCACCTTGTTAATATTAATTCACTACCCATTTAACTATCCCTACTTACTAACCTCATTTTTTTCTTCCTCGGGAGCATGTTCAGGACAATCACCGAACAATTATAACATGTCAGCGTAATCGCGACACCACGCTCTAAGCTTTGAATATTTATGTATTACTTAAGTAATATAATCAGTACGCTTTCGGACAGCATATCGGGCGCGACTCAATCTCATTCTATTCACCTCATTAGTTTTAATCGTTATCCCTTTATTATTACTGAAATATAGCTATCTTTATAATCTTTAATCTTAGTTAATCTTAATCTCAGCCCAACCCCGAACAGTTCCATTTTTTAAATATCACGACAGTTATGAGTTTTCATAGTAATTTATTTGGCCGCTAAACACCACAGATATGGATTTTCATATTAAGATTGCCAAAATAATGTTCGAATTTCCAAGCATGTTTGACAAAAATATATGTTTATTGTATTATTAATGATGCAAGCTTTCATCGATTGTTTATGGTCGATATGAGACGATACTTTAAAGAAGAATGAGTAATTTTGGCCAGCTATCCAATAAATACCATCAGGGCAGAAAGCTGTGAAATACCGAGGTAAAGAGATATCAGAGTCTGAAGAGCCCTAAGGAGATATCCTACAAGTACCATGTAAACGTATTACACACATCAAAAGTGTCTAGGGATCAAGCATTTTTATGCGGATTTCTTGAGATTGAGATGTGGCTTTGTAATAAATTTATGATTTTATAAATTTATATGGATCCTTTTTGGTGCATTTCATAATTTGAATCAGGAACTGTGAATCAAATTCGAGTAAAAGATGAAAATCAGCTGTCAATATTTTCCCTATAAAAACATACAACGCATTGAAGACATTATTAGTGCTACTGTTTCCCTACTACTGATTAAAACCAACGTTATTATGGAGCAGCGACGTCATTTAAGCAGGGAAGAAATGCTCAGAGCCGTGGGAATGATAGAAGCTGGTTCCCGGCAACGTACTGTGGCTTTAGCTCTGAATACAAGTCAGAGTGTTATCAGTCGACTTTGGACACGTTACCGAAGCACTGGTACCGTGGCTGAGCGCCATGGAGGACGGTATCGCTGCACCACACGGAGACAAGACCGATACATTCAAATCTTAGCTCGAAGAGCTCCAACAATAACCGCCATGATGTTAGCCGTGAGGCTTCATCACTCTTCAGGGAACTTAATTAGCGACCAAACAGTCAGAAACCGCTTGCATGAAGTGAACCTTCATTCCCGAAGACCGCTACGGGTACCACCTATAGCAATGCACAATCGTAGGATTCGATATCAATGGGCTCTTGAACACAGAAATTGGGCAGAAGAACAATGGCGTTTCGTGTGCTTTTCTGATGAGTCTCGTTTTGGTATGAGACCGGATACAAGACGTATACGACACTGGAGAACCCCTGGACGCCAACAGCGATTAAAATCCTGCCAGGAAGTCCATCCTTATAGTGGTGGAACCATCATGGTATGGGCGGGTATTTGGATCGGCGGAAGAACTGAGTTGATTTGGATCAGAGGCAACCTCAACGCTCAAATTTATGCTGAGACGATTGTATCAGACGTCATCGTTCCTCTACAAGTGCAAATCGGTCCCTTATTTCAGTTAATGCATGATAATGCACGACCGCACACCGCAAGAGTTGTAAGACAGACTCTCGCCGCAGCTAACATCAATGTCCTGCCCTGGCTTGCTCAGTCGCCAGACTTGAACCCGATTGAGCATGCATGGGATATGCTACAGAGAAGAGCTCTGCCGAATATGGAGGGTATCCAGTCGCAAGAAGACCTTTTTTTGTTGTTGCAACGAACATGGGCGGCCATTCCACAGCGTGATTTGGATGAACTCATTTTGAGTATGCCAAACCGATGTTCTTGTGTTGTTAGTGTTCGCGGTAGAAACACGGATTATTAATTGTTTAAGTTACCCAATAAAATTTTAAAGAAAACTGTTATTTCAGTCTTTTTTTCGAACTTTAATGTTAGTGGTTCAAATGTCAAAAATCCCTTTATTAGGAAAATGGCAAATTTCTTTATTAATGCAAAGGTGACTTGGTTTATCGTTACTGTGACAAACGAAAACACTTTATTTGATGAATCCTTAAAGAAAATTTTAATTAATATCAATCAGGAGAAAAGTTATTGCAAAAATATATGTTGATCCCTAGACACTTTTGATGTGTGTAGTTTATGACGCTAATGTTCACTGCAGTTCTCAATAATATTAGTTATTGAAAGAAAGAAAAATGCGTTT
Source organism: Conistra vaccinii (assembly GCA_948150665.1). Classification (NCBI taxonomy): domain Eukaryota; kingdom Metazoa; phylum Arthropoda; class Insecta; order Lepidoptera; family Noctuidae; genus Conistra; species Conistra vaccinii. Next base: position 1,840,907 of record OX411321.1, read on the forward strand.
ATTGGCGTCACAACAGAAAAATACACCTTATAACTTTAAAAAATAGAAAACAATGATTATAAAGCTAAAAAGGCCTCAGCTCAGCATAATGTCAGATGGCAACACAAAGTGTACCTGACGCTGATTCTCAGCTGCAACCCGAGTGCACATAAGTACAACTCATAACATTATAATACTGGTAAATAAATAAACAAAAATAAAAATGCATAACGTTAATGTTCAAGTTTTCACTTCTACCGGCACTCCAGTTTCATATCATCATCATATCAACACTCATATCATGCCGCACCTGCTCAGCTATCAACTGTTCGCCCTGCATATGCTTGCTCAAAAACCCTCTGGACTCCCCTACTACCTACTTGTCTAGCCGACCAGTTCTACGTACAGTTACAAGTAATTACAATAACTATTTGAAAGATTCCTGAGAAAATCATGACCATCCAAGTGGATAGAAGGTATTTATATGTAGGTACAGCTACTCACTTTTCATCGCGTCATTGTGATTTTCCTTTATGGTTTTCCGTTTTGATTTGATCACCTGAAATATAACAATAACTATTGCTTTTAATTTGAATGTGTTAAAACTGGCTGCTGGTTTATCTAATGTTAAGAGTTCCCATTACCTCTATTGATTACAAATGTCTTGACTTGTTGTTAAACATCAAATCCGTCTTGAAAGTGCCCGTTATAATCTATCATCACACCACTCAGTAACAAAGCTTTACTCAGCTGATACTTAATCATTCTGTGATACCACTCCATCCATTGCCACTGACCAAGGAGCCTCTCATATAATTTAGCTTCCCAAGAAAACCGAGTATCACGGATTCTCTCAATATAAAAACCCAATATTAGACTGGTTAGTAACAATTACCTACCTCATCTATAAAACTCCAGATCGTCTGCTTGCACTTCTCAAAGCTGTCGTGGTAGGGTAGCAGCTTATATACGGCATCTGCATGCAGCCAGGGCTGCACCATTCGAGATGCCCCCAGCTTGCAGCACTTTTCGAACGCGATCAGAAAGGGCTCGTCTATTGTGTTTTGGGCGTTCACATTAACTCCTAGGACCGTTTCTGGTAAAAAATCATCCATTATCATTATTTCAGCTTTTATTGACCTCCTGAAGCAGAGTAGGTAGGTTACTACACAGTAAGTTGAGTTTTGGAGAGATTAAAAACCAAAAGTATAGTGAAACAAGGAAGCTAGAGAAGGCTGGAGATTGATTTCAAATTATAATCTAATTTCATTTTTTGTTGAGTATTAAAAAGTTGTGCTAACTCTGCGGCTTAGCAAGGTAGCTTAAAGCCGGTATCATCACACTGAATGATACAAAGACAAAATAGATTATGTAATGGCGGCAAAAGAATGCGAAAGGATCAGTTCTATCGAACTTACCACATACAGAATCCATGGTGTAGCTGGTCAAATACTTCCACACGGAGAAGGGTCCTCTACCCTCGACTGACTGCAACTGTTCTGACATCACGATGCTCTGTCGTGAGAATATCTTTACAAAGTGATTCAGGTTCTTAGGGGTGAAGGTCGGGGCCAGGACCTTGCGGCGAGGGCGCCAGATGGACACTGAGGAATTTAAGAGGAAATTATAAATCGTTGCATCCGAAAATAACTTTCAAAAGCTTTTACTTTTACTTTTATAGCCCCTATTCCCAAAAACCCCTATTTTACTCGATGTTATACAGCCAACTAGGAAGTATACATCTTTAAATTAAGATTATTTTCTCGTTTATTCATTTATATAAACCTATTAAATAATTTTTTTTTTTTTTTATAAAAGTCATAAAAAAAACATTTAAAATATTTGAAAAAATTGTAGCCCACCGGTATCGGTAACAGATTATTTTATGAGGACATATGGTATGAGGGACAAGGCTCTTGACCTTCTGACTTCTTATTTGAACAACAGAATTCAGAGGGTCGATGTTGATGGCAAGAGATCTGCAGGATCCGCGGTCACCATGGGCGTTCCACAGGGTTCAATTCTAGGTCCTTTCTTATTTCTAATTTATATTAATGACTTACCTTACCACATAAGGGATAATCACAAGATCGTATTATTCGCAGATGATACATCCCTCATTTTTAAAATCAAACGTCAGTTAGTCAACTTTGAACAAGTTAACGATGCACTCTCTAAAGTTGTGCATTGGTTTAATGTAAATAATCTTCTCCTGAACGAAAAAAAGACTAAACTCATTAAATTTTCAACGCCAAATGTCAGGCAACTAACTACCAATGTTCAAGTTAACGGAATAGAGTTGAACCCTGTTGAGTCAACAGTTTTTCTTGGAATAACTATTGACGGTAGATTACAATGGGGCCCACACATAGAAAAAATGTCAGGAAGGCTAAGTTCGGCCGCCTATGCTGTTAAAAAAATTAGACAGATAACTGACGTAGATACAGCCAGAATTGTTTATTTTAGTTATTTTCATATTCTGATGTCTTATGGGATTCTTCTCTGGGGAACCTGTGCGGACATTAATTCTATCTTTGTTCTACAGAAAAGGGCTGTCCGAGCCATTTACAACCTAGGTCCAAGAGAGTCCCTTCGAGAGAAATTCAGAGAAATAAATATTCTGACTGTAGCCTCACAATATATTTTTGAAAACCTATTGTATGTACACAAAAATATATCAAATTTTAAGAAAATGTCCGATATTCATAGTTTAAATACCAGGAACAAACACAACCTTGCTGTACATCGCACACGTCTCCACAGAGTAGGCAACTCGTTCATGGGTCAATGTATACGCTTTTACAACAAACTTCCCATTGACATTCGAAACTTACCTATTAAACGATTTAAAAGCTGTATTAAAACCAAACTTTGTAAAAAAGGGTACTATAAAATTTCAGATTATTTAGAAGATAAAAAAGCTTGGGATTGAGCTGCTCGCTCTGCAAAGCTTTGTGATAAAACCATAAAACTTGAAATTTTAATTATTACTTATAAACATCAAAATAAACCAGATTTATATTCACATTGACATTATGAGAAAGGAAAGAGATTATAATGCTTACAAAATCTTTGTTGTGAAGTATAAGATTGATCTATTTTTGGATGATAAGCTATGGCCGTCGGGAATTTCGTTTAGGCGGTTTATTAACTTTAGAGGCGGTGAGGCAAACACTAATAAGCCACTTAATGGATAGCTGTAATAACTGTAAAATAATAAGTTATAATTGTAAATCCATTAAAAGATCGATGGAAGGTGTTAGGAATTTATGCAAGTCTGCGGATATAGTGGCGCTGCAAGAGACGTGGCTGTTGCCACATGAGTTGGACCTGCTCAACACGATCGACGACAGCTTCAGTGCTACGGGTACGTCCGCAGTGGATACCTCCGCCGGCTTACTAACTGGGAGGCCGTATGGTGGTGTCGCAATATTGTGGAAAAAATGTGCGTTTCAGTCAGTGTCAGTGATAAAGTGTAACAATGTTCGGATCGCGGCGATAAAAGTAACTGTGAGTCATAGGTCTACACTAATATTTAGTATATACATGCCTACTAATTCTAATGAGAATATTCCTTTGTTTACCGAATGTCTTAGTGACATTCAATCGATTATAGAGGTAGAAAAGAATAGTGGTGTCGAGGCATTTTATTTGATAGGGGATTTTAACGCTCATCCCAACGAATTATTTTATAAGGAGTTAGAACATTTTTGTAAGGATCACCAATGGTGTTGTGCAGATATAGATATCTTAGGACTGCGGTCCAACACTTTTACCTTTCGTAGTGAGGCGCATGGGACTGTGAGGTGGTTGGACCACTGCGTTGTCACGCAATCAGCTTTACCAACTATTTGTAATATACAGGTGCTTCATGACGTGTATTGGTCTGACCATTTCCCACTTTTAATCGAGTGTAATTTTCATAAATTAAATAGAAAAGTTACATCTTATGTGAAAAATGATGATGTTAAGAAACGTATTGTATGGGGAAATAGGCAGCCAGAACAGATTAATAAATATCATGATTTGTGTCATTCTGGACTCCGTGACATTGATTTTCCTATGGAACTACACCATTGTTGTGATTCATCCTGTTGTAACCCGGATCATTACGTAATACTGGACAAACTATATATGAATATAATTGATGTACTATCCAGAGCTGCTATACAAAGTTTTGTTGAAAAACAATCCGTTAGAAAGAGACAAGTTGCGGGGTGGAACAAATATATCGCCGGTGCTCACGGGGAAGCCAGAATTAAATTTCAAGTTTGGCTATTAGCGGGAAAACCGACTAGCGGTATTGTTTATGATGAAATGGTAGAAACTCGAAAGATCTTCAAGTCTAAATTAAAGTGGTGTCAGGATAGACAAGACCAGATAAGAATGGATATTCTTGCCTCAAATCATGCAAAAAAAGACTTTAGTAATTTTTGGAAAAATACTAACAAATTTAATGGTAAAGCTGGTTTCCCCGTGAGCGTCGACGGTGTAACTGATCATAAAATGATTGCTAATTTATTTAGGCAACAATTTACTGTGCAGTCGTCCTTGAGCACTCCGCTTAGTACTGATAGCGATCCCGGGACCATCGTGACTAGAAAACAAAATATCACTTTATTCTCCGTGAAAAATGTATCAAGAGCTATTACAAATATGCAAAGGGGAAAATCACCTGGTCATGATGGTCTCAGCATCGAACATTTTAAATATTCTGGTGTGCATCTGCCAAGAGTATTGAAGATGTTTTTCAATCTCTGCTTAAGTCACTCATACTTACCTGAGTCGATCATGCGTACAATAGTGGTACCGATAGTTAAAAATAAGACAGGTGACTCGTCTGACAAAACTAACTATCGGCCCATCTCGCTTGCGACTGTAACTGCCAAAGTGCTTGACAGTGTGCTAAATGGCATTCTCGAACAACATGTGGACTTACATGATGCTCAGTTTGGTTTTAGGTCAGGATTGTCCACTGAGAGTGCCATTCTGAGCTTAAAGCATACTGTCAGGTACTATACTGAGAGGAAGACGCCGGTATACGCGTGCTTCCTTGACTTATCGAAAGCTTTTGACCTCGTTGTATATGACCTTCTGTGGGATAAGCTAGGAGCTGCGGGTGTGCCGGCGGATACCATCTCCCTACTCAGATACTGGTACTCAAACCAGAAAAACCAGGTGAGATGGGCCGGTACGTTGTCGGACGAATACAGGTCGGAATGTGGCGTCAGACAGGGTGGGTTGAGTTCACGTCTTCTGTTTAATTTGTACGTCAACCAGCTACTTGAGAGACTCAGCAGCACTCATGTCGGATGCTATATCGATGGTACCTGTGTCAACAATATTAGTTATGCAGATGACATGGTTCTGCTGGGTCCCTCAATAAGTGCAGTGAGGAAACTGCTTTATATCTGCGAGCAATATGCAGAAGCACATGGACTAAAATACAATTCCAAAAAGAGCGAGCTGCTGATCTTCAAAGCAGGCAAACATCGACCTGCCCATGTGCCTGCAGTATACCTCAATGGCGTTGCACTGAAGCTGGTTGACAAATTTAAATATCTGGGGCATATTGTAACGGATGACCTCAAGGATGACGAGGATATAGAGCGGGAACGCAGGGCGTTGGCGGTGAGAAGTAATATGCTTGCTCGCAGGTTCGCTCGATGTACAACTCAAGTAAAAATAACGCTCTTTAAAGCGTATTGTCAATCTTTTTACTCGAGTGGCCTGTGGGTGAGCTATACGCGACGATCCTATGACACCCTGCGGGTTCAATATAACAATGCTTTCAGAGTGTTGTCAAGGCTACCGTGGCGCTGCAGTGCCTCCGGGATGTTTGCAGAAGCACACACGGACGGCTTCAAGGCCATAATTCGCAAAAAATCGGCTTCTTTACTGCAGCGTCTGCGAGGTGCCAAGAATGGCATTCTGAAAGTCATTGCGGCTCGCTTTGACTGCCCCATTCAAAAACACTGGGTAAGGGTAGTGAATGGTCTTGTATAGGTAGTAAGTAGTCTACATAAAGATAAGTACTAACAATACTAACATAATTGTAAGCTAATATTGTTGCTAATATACTAACAAGATATGGATTTAAATTATCTGAATTAAATTATTCTATTCTATTCTATTCTATTATTTAAAATTATATACAAAATGACATGATTACTTTGTAAAGTATTAAATTATTTTAATTATTGTGAATGTGAGGACTATGTGGGTTTTTTTCCTCTTTAAATTTTATTTCTCAGGTAGTTTTAATGATGGTCTGGCAGTTTGAGTAGTTGATGCGGCCTACCCAAATGTCCTTTCTTTGGTATTGTTCGTCGATTTGAGCTCCTTAAGTTCTGAGTTGAGCTCCACGATTACTGACAAATGCTTGCACTGACTGGACAGGTCCACTCAAATCTGTGTGGTTCTTTCCTCAAAAGACCATTTCAGACACTAATCTACATGGTTCTCATATGGCTTGACCAAGATTATGTCTGGACTTTAAAAAAAACTCTGACCTCTGAGTTTGTTTCGGCCTTTCTTCTCAGAGTAGTCAGTTAGGAAACGCCGACCTCATCTAGCTTATTTTAAACATTTTTTTTAATATGACGTGTAAAAGTGGTTCCGATATCCTATTTACAGAATAAACAATTTCATTTCATTTCATTTCATTTTTACGAAGTGTCTAGTCGTCCGCTAAACGGATGAATAAAAAAATAAATTTGTCGTCCGACTATCGGACGAATAGACAATATTTTGTTGCTCAGATTTCCCGCTAAAACGGCTGAACGGATGATTAATTTATAATGTTATTCGTCCGTTTACCGGACGACTAGCAACAGCCTTATTTTTATTATTACAAACGAAAATTACCGGATATTTTCCTATGAGTATGTTAATCAGACTTGGCAATTTTTATAAGGTGAATATCAATAAAATCTGCTTAATCTGCTTCTGTTTTATTTTTTTAAATGCGATCAGTTTTCATCGTGTTTTTCATAAAATTTTCGCATACTTTATTATATCCCACTATATACAAAGTCACAAATATTCTGCTGTTCGTATTCAAGCTTGACCACGACACGTCCCTTATGATAAGTGTAGATACATGCCATCTATCAGACCACGACAAATCGAAATCGCCATGGGACTCTCATATGTAGACAGAGAGCTGATTCATGAGAGTCCAGCTCCAGACAAAACGTTGCTCTACAAAATAAATTCGAGAGGGGGTTTAGGTTTTTGGGGATGGGGACTGACTTTACTATCATGAATAATGACAATTTTGGTTTACTTACTTGGTGCGAATAAGGTTCCATTGCCCATGAGGGTTCTCGCAATTCTCATAAGATCGTCTTTCTCTAGTGAAGACTTCAGGATAATTTCCAAGTCCACTGGGTCTACCACAACTGAAAAAAACACCGTCTATTAACTATTATAATATTTTATTTAATTATTTCTTTATTACTTAGCCTATTTTTAATCGACTTCCAAAAAGAAGAAGATTCTATGTTCGTTTCTATGCAATTTTTTTTCTTTATATTTCTTTTAACCTCACATGGAGGGAAAGTACTCTAAGTACTGGAGATAGCAAATTTTACTCAAAGGAAACATCCCTTCATTTTTAAAAAGAAACACATCTGCATTCAAAGATTTTCGAAAATTCGCTTGCCACACTCGGGAATGTAACCGGCTAAAATCCGAAAAAATAACACCCTGTAATTTTATGGCATCAATCGATAACCCCATCGATTGATGCCATAAAATTACAGGGTGTTATTTTTACAATAAAGAATTTTATAGAATTGGTCAATCATAAGGATCAAATATCTCTAACAAATGTGAAAAATGAATTGAAATTTAAGGATCCATAAAATCTTAACTTATTTTTATTGAATGAAATAAAAGGGTAATGCACTAATTCATTTGTAGTAAATTTTAATAGCTAGTTGTGATGAATTTTGAAAATCGTAGTGGAAACCTCAGTAATTCTTAACTCGTTTACAGTTGCATAGGATTTTTGTAAAGAACTATGCCCAAACTCCTATACATGCATACCCTAAACAAAACAATCATCACTACATACTCGTATTATAAAACAAAGTCGCTTTCCGCTGTCTGTTCCTATGTGTGCTTAGATCTTTAAAACTACGCAACGGATTTTGATGCGGTTTTTTAATAGATAGAGTGATTCAAGAGGAAGGTTTATATGTATATGCATACATGCATAATATAGTAAGCTATAATTTATTAATTTATCACGCGGGCGAAGCCGCTAGCGGAAACAAGTGATTGTATAAAAGCTACACATGGTGCATTTACCTAGATTTAGACATTAGACCTAAATTTTGAAAGAATTGCTCTATTTCAAATCAACGCGCAATTTTTTGTATATTTCATAACAAAAAAAAATACTTTTCCTGCAAAAGAGCTCATTCGTTAGACTTCAAAAAACGATTGATTGCTAATAATTTTCTGTCAGGCGTTTTTATACACAATTAGTTCAATATCGAATTTCGATTTAAATAACAATTAATGTGATCTAGTAGCACTTGACTAGATTTAGCAACATAAATAACTAGATGTCACAACTCGCCATTAGGTCCGGCAGCGGCTGGAACCAGCTTAAAATGTACCAAGACTGTGGTGGGAACTATGTACCTACCTATATTTTCAAAACCTAAGAATTAGGCAGTCTTTCCATCAGGGATGTGTGAGGTCGCTAAGGGGAGAAGCTTAGCTACGAAACTATGTGTAGGTACTTCATTTCATTTAACCCTTTTCGAGCAGAAATAAACCAAGCTATGAAAATCAAACCTATTGGATCGATCGCTAAGCAGCGCTTAATTATTAGCACATCTCTGGTGGAAAGGCTGCGTCAGGATAGTTATAAACATCTGAAGTGGACCTACCAGAATTTACCAGATGCTTATAATTTATGTGAGAACTAGCTTTTTCCCGCGGCTTTGCTCGCGTGGAAGTCGGTTTACCAAGGAAACGTACTTCCGGGATAAAAAGTATCCTTTGTCCAGGTTATAAACTATCTGTTGCCTTGTTCAAATCCTATTAGTAGCAAGACTTAATGCTTGAAAATGCTATCCTGAATTCATGAAAGCCTAGTACTTTTTGTAAGGTTACTGCTCAGTAATTTTGCACCTGTCATGAACAGAATACCGTCTTGAACTTTGCACCTATCAATTACACCTAAACAATTAGGCCCAATCGTGAATAGTAAATTCCAAAAATAGATGTCGTTGCGTCAGTTAATTAAGTTAACGACAATCGGAGAGTTTATAAAAATAACTTTATTTAACAGACAGAGTCACAATGAAGATAATAATTATCTTACGGCGACTTGCAGCTTTTACTTTAATCTCAATTTAAACTCAACTTTGGCTACTTAATTTAACCATTTGCATTTCATCGATTTAGCTTAAATCTGGATTTAAATAAACTCTAAAGTTAAACCGGCCTCTAGGTCGTTAAATCGGTTAGTTTTAGAGTCGTTAAATCTCGATTTTATAGATATAGACGTCAATATAGTGTTTTTTTAATTTCTCTGTTTATTTTTGTGAAAATGGATTTCTTTTTTTAATAAAAATAAAATAATTAAAACTAAAAAAGTAATAATTAAAATTGAAAAAGTAATAATTAAAATTGAAAAAGTAATAATTAAAATTGAAAAAGTAATAATTAAAATTAAACAAATAATAATAATTTATTAATACTTAATAAATTTAAAAAAATATAGAAGTTTTTTTTCTAATCTCGATATTTTTTCTACAAGTCGTAGAAAATGCATTATTTCTGTCGTGGTAAAATTAGGTGACCTAGATCTTTTCATTGTAATTTATGGTATGTATTATTATGTCTGACGCTAAAAAACTTTTAACAAAAAAAAAACAACCGACTTCCAAAAAAAACACTACAAAGTGAAAAATAGCTTTAATTTCGGAAGTCGGTTTTGAATTTTCATTTCTTTGCCACCGACTTCCGAAATTAAAGTTATTTTTCACTTTGTAGTGTTTTTTTTGGAAGTCGGTTGTTTTTTTTTGTTAAAAGTTTTTATTTTTCACTTTTTAGTTTTGGTACCTACCTACCCCACACAAGTTCGAATAACACTACCAGCGACGCAATTAACAGTGACAGGAAGTTATCATCCTTAAAATGAATTAAGTCCAAACACAAGGTTGCTACTGTAAAACGTTGAGGAGTTCCCTTGACTGTCCTTCGTCTTCATCATCAAACCCCTAATGACAATCACAACCCATCTAGGTGTAAAGTTCTCATCAATACAAATTAATCAAGCCCAAACACCAGGTAATTGCTGTAAATCGTTGAGGAGTCCCCTCGACTGTCTTTCGGCTCCGTCACCAGATCGACTCCAGACCTTCATTAAATAGTAGTGCTTTAAAATGCTTAATGAAAAAAAATAACAAACGCCACTACGATTTTGGAAGGTTCCCCTCGATTTGTCTGGGATGCCATCAGCAGATCCTGGTTTCCTTATAGTTTTTTTGAGGAGTTCCCTGAAGTCGTCATGGATTTCATCATCAGAACTGAATTTTGATCAAAATAGGACCAATCTGAAAGTATACCTTTCAGATAAGAAAATAATTTTCTAAATCGGTTTATAAATGACGCCACCCGTGAAATACTTATCATTGAGAAGTTCCGGTGGCCATCTGTCGACTTCTTCATCAGTTCCACTTCACTAAATTAAACTTTCTGAATGCAAATGCTTAACTGCACCCTAATTACGTAATGCACGATCAATTTTAAATTGAAACCAATTGAAAAAGATTGCCAGTCCATTGCTTCATAAGTTCGACAAAAAAAATCTGCTCAATTTTTTTGTCGATCTTATGAAGCAATGGACTGGCAATCTTTTTCAATTGGTTTCAATTTAAAATTGATCGAGCGTTGCGTAATTGGGGGGCTGGTTGCTGAAAATACCGAAATCGCTATGTGTATGCCTATAATATTTGAGGAGTTCCCTCAATTTGTCATGGATTCCATCATCAGAACTAAATTTTGATAAAAATGGGATCAATCGGGAAGTAAATCCTTTCAAATAAAAAAGAATTTTCCAAATTGGTTCATAAATGACGGAGTTCTGAGGTAACAGACATTAAAAAAAAAATAAAAAAAAAATACAATCGAATTGAGAACCTCCTCCTTTTGGGGAAGTCGGTTAAAAAAACTAGAAAATAACCCGAGAACACAACTACAACCAACACTGACTTACATAGACATTATTGACAAATCATTTTTCTTTTCTATAAGGAGATCTGAGTTGCCATCACTTTTTATTTGAAAACGGAACGCAAATAATGAACGGCGAATGAACTATTGGCTTAATCTCAGTTTAGTTAATTCGAATGAGAAATGTGACTGTGCAAGAGATGCTTAATGAGATTTAAGTTAAGTCGAGTTTAGGGCAAAATCGATATTTAACTAAACCGTTAGTATAATTTTTCTGCAAGTCGCCCTTAATCCTAAAGATACAAAGTACTTATAGCTAAATTTAACTAGACCGTTTGTATCATTTAGCTGCAAGTCGCCCTTAATCTTAAAGATACAAAGTACTTAAAGCTAAATTATGCTAACATGACAATTATGGCGTGACGACAAAGTCATAAATTATACTTACTCACTAGATTTGGAAGAAGCTGCACTGCTGACAAAGCTAATTGTAGTAGTACTAAGTTCACTCATCCACCATAGAAAAGGGAGGATCCTCCAACCAGACGGTTTGTTATGTCTGGCGGGCAACTGCCCATATGTTGATTTCGGATAGTCTTATCTATGTTATTCGCTCAGTAAACTCTAACTGCGAGATGTAGGAATTGTGTGACGTCATGTCTTTTTGTTTCGTAGTTTTTGTATGTGGCGGTCTAACCGCTACATCACTCCCCTCCGGAGACCGGAGGTCGATAGTGGGCTGAGTTTTGGATCTTGCGATGCTTCACAGTACCAGCTGTGGTTCCAGTGAGTCGGAACCGGGTGCCGCATAGTTCACGGTGAGTCGGAACTGTCTGCGGTGATTCCCCAGTGAGTCGGGGTGGCGCTGCGTCGTCATCCAGTGAGTCGGATGTGGTACAGCGCCGGGTTGGGGCTGACTGCTTGCGTCGACCAGGAGAGGGTAGAATAGGCTCTGCTTGTGGGACCGGCCGGAAGTGCAGGTGCTGTGCCAAGGTTGCTGATGAGGCTGAGGGTGATGACCAGGAATGCGCGTTCGCTGCATGCTGGTGGTCAGGATACCCGTTGAAGCCGTGGGTGCTGGCTGGCTGTGTGACTCGCTTCACGAAAGCTTGCGGGAGTGATGATGATGACGTCACGCTGAAGTAGTTGCACGAAGGCTGCGTTGACGTTCATTCTCGGGGTCACCAATTTAGGGGTATGAGGAACAGGGTGTAAAGTTCACTCATCCCCCATAGAAAAGGGAGGATCCTCCAACCAGACGTTTGTTATGTCTGGCGGGCAACTGCCCATATGTTGATTTCGGATAGTCTTATCTATGTTATTCGCTCAGTAAACTCTAACTGCGAGATGTAGGAATTGTGTGACGTCATGTCTTTTTGTTTCGTAGTTTTTGTATGTGGCGGTCTAACCGCTACAGGGCTACCACACTTAACTCGTGTATCTTGATCTTGGTCATTGCGATGCAAATAAAATATTTTACCCCTTTTCACTCCGGTTGGAGTGGTTTCCGACAAATCTTGATACACTGTATTCTTTATTTTTCGTTTTAAGTTTATACATATACTGAGTTTCGAGTTAATCAGACCTCGCAAAAAAAATCTTTCATACAAACTTTGACACCCTCAATCCCGTATATGGGATAGAAAAACTAAAAATGACAAAGTTTATGATTTACTTAGATAAGTATTCGTGCGAAGTACTCTCTAGCGGCTTTAGCACCCTTAAAAATAACGAAAACGACTCCCAAGACGAAAAATTTGTCGCAGCCGCCTTCTTTGATTTACATTTTGACCTCGCTTTCGGCTTTAGCACCATCGAAAATTACGAAAACGACACCCATGACGAAAAATTTGAAAACTTTCCCAGCCGCCATCTTCGATTTACATTTTGACCTCAATATCGGCTTTAACACTATCGAAAACTAAGTATTTACGTCATAATTATAGTTTCTGTTATAGGGTTCATTATACAGGGTTATTGGTAAAACACCAACAACCTCTTAAGGGGTCATTTTTAAGGGGTCAATTTTCGGTAATTTATTTTAACACAGCTTAGTTAGTATTAAGGCTCGTCCAGACCAGCGCGACGCGACTCGAACAATACAATTTCTAAGAAAACTTCACGGTATAACAATAACCGGTGTCGCGTCGCGCTAGTCTGCACAAAGCTTTACAGTCAACCACAGGTCGTCGGAGGTTAATTTGTTTTCGGAAGCTTTATATATCCCATATTATAATACTACATCTTCCTGTCAATGTTCTTTACATAGCTGGTCACTACATGGTATTCGAATTTGTGTGGGGTAGATACCATAACTAAAAAGTGAAATGTATTTAAACGTTTTAAAATTTTTGTTTGTTACCACCGACTTCCAAAATTAAAATAATTTTTCAATTTGCAGTGTTTTTGTTGTGAAAAATCGTGACGAATCCTGAACTAATAATGAATATAGGTAAGTCTGAAATCGTCAACCCGCCTTGAGCAAGTGTGGTGATTATTGCGCATGCGTTCTCTGTATGAGAAAGAGCCTTTGCCCTCTAGTGGGACAATAGTCTAGTATTATAATAATTATATTGTATTGTTGCAGGTAACTGAAATGGACTGCATATGTTTTCAATGCTGGGAAGCTGCTATGAGAGCTATCAATAATTAATTGAATAATATGGAAACTGCTACTTTCACCCATTTGAAGCTAGCTCTAGCAATATAAACAAGCCTCAAAGAGTTATTGGATACTCGAGAGTCTGCATTACATGTGGGCGCTTTATTTTAAGGATTTCAAGTGAACTTGCAGTGCGTACAAACCCAACTGCAACGCAACAACAAGTATAACTATTGATCTCAAATAATATTGCACCTCGTCAGGTTAGTTATTTACAGTTATAAATAAATAGTAGTTGTGTTGATTCTGTAGTTTATACTTCCCACCATGCAAAAGGCCTGTGTTTATGGTAGGCATGGTATCTAATTATATGTTATATTATACTAGTTCATATTTACATTTATTCATCATCATCATCATATCAGCCGAAAGACGTCCACTGCTGGACATAGGCGAAGTGGCGGTGCTTGGGGGACAAGCACCGCCACTTCGACCGATTCTGTGCTTCCCGCATCCAGCGGATTCCTGCGGCCTTTACAAGGTCATCGGTCCATCTTGCGGGAGGATTTATTCATATTATAAAGTTATTAGTAAACTATAGCGGCAAAATATAATAGCTGAACGCTCGGTTGGTGTGCCCATGACAGTTGTTCGGTTGGGATGGGCAAAGTAACAGGAAAACATCATACTTACTACCAGCTCAGCATTTAAATCATGTTTTTGTAGAAGAAAAATAAAGACATTAATTAAAATGTTGTATTTTTAGTTATTACACCTAACCTGATGTTTTAAACATCACTTCATAATTAACTTATTACACTTAAGACGACCCACTGACCACACTTGTTAACAGATAAGTTTCGTCGTCGATATTAATTTGACGTCTTCTACCGGTAGACATAATCTATACAACATCAACGCACCCTCAATGATGATCACGTACTGTTGCTACAGCCGGTGCAGTATGTCGCACACCTGTTGATCGAACTAATGACATACACTCGTGATGTGGGTGATGGGTGTAATATTCTCTCCTTTATCTCAGTTTATAAACTTCGTCACAGTAGTGAAAGTGTAGAAAGGATTTGCCTTTCTACCCATATCATCTTTCACGAATTCCATCCATCGTTTTATGGAAAATGTCTCAATAATGAATAACGCTGTAAACAACGATTCACGTCACTTGTCTGTCAGCTGTCAAGTTTGCTAGATCGTTATTGTCACTTGTCATTTCTTTTTTTTTATAAAAAGAAAATGGGCGACGAGATTAAACGAAAAACTGATATTTTAATTTCAAAATATTTTAATTATGCGGGGTTTTAAAAATATGATAAGTATATCAATCTACTCCTGGTAATGTCTTCTGAACATTGGAAAATATTCTGAACCCTCTAAATTAATTCTTTTTTTTGTACAAATCAATATATGGATCTCGCCTTGATTCTTTTACATATTAATTACTACAAACCTAACTTAATATTATCAATGCGAAAGTGAGTTTGTTTGTTTGTTACGCTTTCACGTTAAACCGTTGAACAGATTTGGATGAAATTTGGCACATGGATAGACCATGATTAGGACAGAGGATACTTTTTATCCCGATATTCCCTCAGGATCGAGACTTATGACGGCAGCTGCCGACTATTTAAGAAGGAAAGAAAAATAGGTTTATTTGTCACAGAAACACGTGCATATAAAAATCGTTAATCGGTAAATCGTGGCGTTATTTCTATTTTGTGCTAGTGATTATATTTAAATCATAGATATCCGGAGATATGCCTTCAAGCTATGTTTGTTCTAGTTCAAGTGTCGCCACTTTTTCCCCTACACTCCCATAAAAACAAAAGAAATAGATACAGCACACATGATGCATTTTCGTACGCACACAAGAACACTTTTGAGCACACATACTGAAAAGGGGCGGGCACTTTTGAGCACACATGCTGAAAAGGGGCGGGCACTAAAAAGTACAGATACAGTCATTGAACGCACACATGCAACTCTAGCCTCAACTAGGGATGAGGGGTTGATATAAATATTTGATCGATAAAAATATCGATGAAAACTGACTGCAACAAAGAGATCCGTGATTTAAATCTTTTGTGTTTTATTTAATTGTTCTACTCGAGTTAATTATCTTTTTTCATGCACGTGTTTCTGTAAAAAATAAACTGATTTTTCTTTCTTTTTTCTATTAATCTTGCCCAGTTCCAATATCCTTGGATGGATCGACTTCCATACCTACTTTACCAATCGTATTTTTGGTAATGGAACCTAATGGCAGTCTTTTGGCTCTAATTTGTGACTTACCAGTATAATATTTTTCTCCTAACCACGCGTTAGTGAGTCCACCATTTTTGATCGCTTCACGAGCCAAAATCTCGAATGCCCGCATACGATCTGCAACAAAATAAGAAATAATTAATTACAATTTTTTTTTCTAACGCCGGAGTAGGAATATTAGCTACTTAAAAATATTGGAAAAGGATTCTGATAAGAACATTTGCTAGTGGAACCACTACAATGCAACCAGCTGTGGTATCGTCAATTCATACCCAAAAGAAAAAGAGCCAGGAATGCTCGTTATAATATTATTAAATTACAATATTATTGGAAAAAATACAAAAATATTATAACCATAGCAAAATGTCTGCTACATTTTAGTTCCGGATTTTTTTCTCGAATTTATGTAGAAAAACATATAGATTGTGAATCGCAATAGTTTAGGATGCGCAGTTACGTATCGGGAATTTCAATTCATCAGATCTAGACAAAGATAAAAATAACAATATATTTATGCATAACTTTATACACCACTTCTTTTTGTTTTATTGGCTTAACTGTCTTCCCATGTCGGTTATATAAGCAATATTATTACAAGGCAAATAAACAAATAATTACAAATATTTTAGAAATAAATTACATAAAAACATTATTTATTCACAAAAACTCATGCAGATTATAAAAATAAATTCATTATTAATTAATATTTATTTTTATTTTGTTTGACACATATTGTTGTATACACGAAAAGCAGATAAAAAGGAAAAAAAAAAAATATGCGATTATTCAACATATGAAATTTACTGCTTCCTTACATAATTATAAAACAAAGTCACCCGCCGCGTCTGTCTGTCTGTCTGTCTGTCTGAACGCGATAAACTCAAAAACTGCCGAACGGATTTTCAAACGGTTTTCACCATTGGACGGAGTGATTCATGTGGAAGGTTTTAGTGTATAATTCATTAAGGTTTTGTGTAAATTGGCTGAAATATGACGATTATTGTTGAAGATGTCGGAAAAAATCATGCCGACTGGGAGCTTTACTGGCGTGCGCTGCGTAAGTCGTGAGAGATAAATTAAATTTATGTTCTAGAGTATTGTATATCTTAAAAATTGCAACAAAAAAGTCTGCGATGGCATATGTCTATCTTTTAAGGGTGACCCACAATAACCATTTTTATCTTTCAAAATTGTATAAAATTTTCATTGTTATTTCCGAAGCTATTTTGACCGGTATCTTATTAATCCTTATCCAATTAAATAGGTTATTTAAATTGTGCATTCAATTTCGATTAAAATGTGCCTTTACATCACATCATTTAAATGAATAGTTTAAGAGATATCACAGTTTCAAAATTACGCGTAACAAAATAATTATGGTTGACCACGCGGGCGCTGTAGTAGCCTACCACTGCGTCCGCTGAAAGTTAGTCAATGATCTTTTCCTTGGCTATTAGGTATGTATTCCCGGTAGAACGTTCCCGTGGGATATTTTGCGACATTCACGCGGGCGAAGCCGCGGGTAAAAGCTAGTTACTTATATAATAATTTTCCGACAACCTATAAGCGAATACAAATAAAGAAACGACCGAATAAAATAGTGAAAATTCCGCCATGACAGAAACCATGCCTGCTGCATGTTGCATGCTCACTTGCATGCTGCTTAGATGGTGTATGCTTGTTTGCATGTTTGCTGCATCCATGATTGATATATTTATTAAATAAAGCAGTTGAAAATAATTTGTAACGTTCATTTATTTGAGAGATTACCACAGACTACAGAGTTTATAATAGTGTAACGAGTGAAGTACGTTTAGTAATATTCTCTGGTAGTGATGTAACAATTGATAAAGAAGAAAGGACTTTAATGTATACTACAACACTCTTACCAAATTGTAGCCTTTCTTCATAGCATAACTTAGAATATAAAAGATATAAATTATGCAAAGGAAAGAGTAAATACGTAATTTGTGTATTTCACAAAAAGATAATGCAATAGAGAATTTTCGTAAATCTACAGTACCTACGTTTGAAACACATATCGAAGTACCTTTAATGCAATTAGAAATTAGTTTTACTTTGGTGTTACACGTTGACAAATGTTATGTATTGAAAGATTTAATGCAACAACGGTCAGTTTAAGGATAATTAACCGACTTCCAAAAGGAGGAGGTTCTCAATTGGTCTGTATGTTTTTTTTTTTTTTTTGTCTGTTTGTTACGCTATTTCTCCGTCAATTGTGGACCGATTTTAAAAATTGTTTTATTGTTTGAAAGGGTATGCTTCCGAGGTGGTCCCATATAAATTGTATTAACTTTACTTGGATAGTTTTTGAGTTAGCTTCAATAATACGTATTTTTCCCACTTAGTTTATATGGATGATATGATGATAACTTCCAATCACTGTTATTTACATAGCAGGTTAGTGGTATTTGAATTGTATGGGGTAGGTACCACAACTAAAAAGTGCAAAATAAAAACTTTTTATTAAAAAAAAAAAACATACAACCGAATTGAGAACCTCCTCCTTTTGGGGAAGTCGGTTAAAAAAAGAACAACCGACTTCCAAAAAAGACACTACAAAGTCAAAAATAACTTTAATTTCGGAAGTCGGTGGCAAAAAACGAAAGTTCAAAACCAAATACACCGACTTCCGAAATTAAAGTTATTTTTGACTTTGTAGTGTCTTTTTTGGAAGTCGGTTGTTCTTTTTTTATAAAAAGTTTTTTTTAATACATGATTTTGAATTAGTTTAGTTTTTGTGAAAATTCCTATGATTTGTTAATTGCAAGTTTAGTTAAAAATAGTTTTTACGCATCTTAAATAAAGCTCATTTTCAACTTACTGAAGATTTTTCCCGAAACCCGGGAAAAAAATGTTGTTCAAAGTTCAAAAGTCATTTATTCAAAGTAGGCTGAGAATCAGCACTTTTCGAACGTCAAAATTACATATGAAAGTCCCCTAAAAACACCCGCCCTTGTCGTAAGGAAGTCTCCACTTTCTATCTCTGTTCTCCGAAGTTTAGGCAAATATATTCAGCCTATTCCGATCACTGCTTATAACATAAACCAAAACTTTTAGTTTCTTTTAGATACTTCATTATTTTCTTGACAGCATTCCAATGTGTGTGATCATTGCTATTGAGATATCTACTCACCAGACTCACTGCATACATAATATCAGGCCTGCTTACTATAGCCAGGTGCATTAGGGATCCAACAGCCTCTCTGTAGGGAATGTTGTAGTCCAGGACTGCTGAACTTTTCTCAAGTGTGGTATGAGTATCAGCTGGAATATTACTGCCATTTTGTCTGATGAATGAAAATACATCCTTTGGACTTCTCTATCTGCAGTCCAACATAATTCTTTGGTTCACATATTTTCATTTCGAAATTATTTCACAATTCACACAAGACAACATCTAATGAATTTCTTGAGTCAGATAGCAAGAGCTCATCATCGACATACAATAAAAGGTAAACTCTGCTATTATTAACATTTCCAATATAAACACAACATCTATCCGAGTTACCTACTATTTTCAAAACCAAACTTTAGTACAGTACCAAATTTATGATTCCAGCACCTAGGTGCTTGTTTCAGACCATCAAGTGAGCGCTTAAGTTTACATACCAGATTCGATGGAGCTTCCACACCCTCTGGTGGTGTCATATATATGGATTCTTTTACATCTCCAAATAAAAATGCTGTTTTGACATCAAATTGGACCATTTCTAGATTATGCTGAGCAGTTTCTGAAAGTAACACTAATGGAATCATACCTTACAGTAGGCGAAAAGGTTTCCGTATAATCTATGCCTTGTTTTTGTGAGCACCCTTTGGCACATAGTCTTGACTTATAATTATATCGGACCGGTTGGATGTGGTTTTATTCTGAATACCCATTTGAATTTAATTATCCGCACACCTGGTGGTTTCTCCACTAATTGCCAAGTCTTATTCTCTGCATGTGCATTCAACTCATCTTTAATAGACTGCTTCTACTGTTCTGCATTGATATTATCTGATGATATAGCTTCACTGTAAGTTTGAGTGGTGTCATGCTCTTCTGAAACTTCATCGCTACATACATAAGTATTACCTTCATTTTTCATCAATTTACTTTTAGATCTTGTTATATTTTTTTTTTTTTACCTCACTTGAGTCTACCTTAGTTGACTAATTTTCTGGTTCATATAATGATCCTTCATCAGAGTGAAAAGATTCATCACTAGTTTCACTTTGTTCAAAAGATTCTTCTAAATTCAAATGATTACTAATAGAATCATCTTTATTCTTATCAGTTGCTGGTACTGACTCTGACAGTGGTAGCATAGTACAATTTCTTACAACTGAAGTTTCTATGAATATCACATCTCTACTTTAATGGTTCCCTTATCGAGTCCCTTTACGTCGAGTCTGAGAGTCTACTGTTCTTGCAAAATATTGCTATTTTACGCTTTCTATTACCGCTACGTCGAGTTTGGTTAATAAGTACAGTCAGGATAAAAATTAAAAGCCAGTATTATTAAAATACTGTTTTATAATTTTTTGTTAATACACTATGGTCAAGTAATTCAATCAAACAGGTAACAATTATCTTTTAACATTATAAATATTATCTTACTAGCTTTTTCCCGTCGCTTAGCTCGCGAAGAAGTCAGAAATTCATGCATGCCTAGTACTTTTTGTTAGGATACTGCTCAGAAATTGTGCATAACTTCTAATGATTGAAAAACTATCCCGAATTCATGCAAGCCCAGTACTTTTTGTTCGGTTATTCAGAAATTGTGCACAACGTCTAATGATTGAAATACTATCTTGAATTCATGCAAGCCTAGTACTTTTTGTGCCAAGTTTATTAACTCAAGGAATAAGATTTTTCATACAAACGAAATCCCCCCTTTTGGCCCCAATTTATATAAATTATAGAAAGTTACTTATTTTAGGAGAATTATTTACTGTAAAATTATAATACTGATTTACATTTACAATTTAACACTAATAGTGATGATTAGATTTTACTTTATGTAACAATTTTTTATTTAAAAGAGTGTCCGTGGAGTTTCTTGCCCATTCTTCTCCATAGGTAGCTACTACGTTTTGGAATGGGCAACTAGCTTCATATTTTCTGACTGACTGACTCCTTGACAATTCAAAAGTGCCTGTATAAGGGTTTAATTGAAATAAATGCTTTCAATTTGAGTTTAGACTGTGATTTCTATAGATTATGAAAGTTACTTTTTTAGAAGTGTTATATTTACTGTAAAACTACATAAACGAATACAATAACACATAAAAAACGTGAACCTGACTGTACTTCAAAATATGATATTATTATTAAACTCGACGTAAAGGTAATAGAAGCGGGGTAAAGAAACTCGACGTTAAGGGAATAGAAACGGGACAGAAACCGTAAACTCGACGTGGGTATTAGAAGCGAGACAAGGTTCTCGGCTCGACGACGTAAAGGGACTCGACATAAAGAGAACCATTCCTCTACTTATCAATACTATCTTTGTTTTAAGATCGAGAAGCCTGTCTAAACTAAAGTAAAGAACCTTTAGTTTAATAAATAATGATGCTCCTCCATCCACCCCCGCCTATTGTGATTAAGCATAGTGATGCATTGCGAAGACTAAAGATTATAATAAGCTCAACGTAGGTAGTTCCTGGATTAAAAAAACAAGATCTTGGAGGAACAAATAACATTTTATTAATCTTTTATTTCATTTTCAATACACATTGCTTACATTGTTTAATATATTTGAAAAAAAAACATAAAAAAATATAAAAAAATAAGAGCCCATCTGCATCAGGAACTAGGTCAAGGTGCCAACCTTGGACCTAGTTCCTGATGCAGATGGGCTCTTATTTTTTATATTTTTTGTGGTCCTGACCACAGAGCCCTGGCTCTAGAGAGAGATACCTCTTCACTATGCGTGCCGTGTCCAAGAGTACTGCTTTCTCAATAAAGCCTTGACTCAGCCGCGCAATGAGAGCCTCCTGATGAGCCTCCAGGTGTTGGTCGAGGCTTTTCACTATTAGGCCAGACTCCAACAAGAGGACGAAGGGAATACATACCCGCTCAAAATCAAGCAGCTTATTATGGATAAAAAAAGGCAAACGAAAAACGTGACATCAATCTAGGTGCCCTGATGACAAACGAAAACTAAATAATCTGGCAAAAAGAAATAAAAAGACTAATCCAAGACTTAAAAGACGACTCAACCAATCCCTATCTTCAGAGCCTAAGTAACGACCAAAGGACAGATTACTCCCTTTGAAAGGCTACTAAACACCTAAAAAGGCTGATTACCCAAATCCCACCTAACAAATGTGGAAATGGGCAATGGGCAGTTAATAACGAGCAAAAAGCAAAGAGGTTTGCAGAGCACCTAGAAAATATATTTCAACCAAACGACGGGGAAGTAATTGAAGATCACACGTTGGCTAATATGGTGACATCAGAAAATGAACTTACCATAAAACTATTAACACCGAGAGAAGTCAAACGAGATATAAAACATAATATACCACGCAAATCACCAGGTTTCGATTTAATAACAGGAGAAGTACTCCAAAACCTGCCAAGAAAGGGTCTAGTTAAGTTAACGACCCTTAATGATGATTTGCTACTTTCAACTGCAAGAATGTGAAACGCTCCATTAATGACGTCAGAGACTTGTGCCGTACGTGTGACGTAGTTTGTCTCCAGGAAACTTGGCTGATGCCGCATGACATACCCTTTATCGGCACGATCGACAGCGGTTTTGGGTACACTGCGACGTCTGCAGTTGATACATCTGCGGGGATATTGCGCGGGCGTCCCTATGGCGGCGTCGCGTTGCTATGGAGATATAGTGCGTTTAAACAGGTGTCAGTGCTACAGTGCGATAACGCCCGTATTTGTGCCATTAAAATTACAACGAGTGATAGACAAGTGATCGTAATGAGTGTTTACTTGCCAACTAACTCTGTCGATCATTTACAAGATTTTACTGATTGTTTGAGTGAGATAATATATGTGCCATTATTGACGAATATGGAATCGAATCTGTTTTTATTTTACGCGACTTTAATGCGGATCCGGGTGAGTTGTTTTTCAAAGAACTTATGCATACTTGTAGCGACCAGCAATGGTCATGTATAGACATAGATATGCTAGGGTTAGACTCGGGTACTTTTACTTTTATAAGTGATGTGCACGGGACTAGCAGCTGGCTGGACCACTGTTTAGCTACTCACTCGGCTAAGCAGACTGTTGTTAATGTAGATGTTAATTATGACACTCTGTGGTCTGATCATTTCCCACTTGTGATTATGTGTAATTTAAAATTACTGACCCCTAAGGTCACGTCACAAATTACTAATGTAAATAAAGATGTAGTATGGGGTATAAAAAGTGAGGACCAAATATCTATTTATGCCAAAGAGTGTCATAAGCGACTTAAAGTAATTGACTTCCCTCCTGAGTGTGTAAACTGTGCCGATTGTTTTTGTAGTGACCGTGGCCACAGGCTTGTTTTGGATACCCTTTACTCCGACATTGTGACTGCCCTCCGTGACGCGGCAGTGGCGAGTCAGGGAAGTGCGGGGAAGGGCGGGGTTGGCCCGCGCATAGCCGGGTGGAACAAACATGTCAGCGAGGCTCACAGGGTGGCAAAATCTAAGTTCCTCGATTGGGTGTTGTGTGGTAGGCCTAAGTCAGGATGTTTATACAGAGAAATGTGCGATAGCAGAAGAGTGTTCAAGTCTCGATTGAAATGGTGCCAAAATCATCAGGACCAAATAAAAATGGACGCTCTAGCTGTGAAACATAGCAAGGGGGATTTCCGCGGTTTCTGGAAGGGCACCAAAAAAGAAAACTTACGCCCTGGCCTTCCTGTGAGCATCGATGGTGTGAATGATCCAAAGGAGATTGCGAATCTTTTTAAGAATCATTTTTCGGTAAAGTCTCCTTTGGGTACAGCGACGGAGGTACTCAATGCTGACGTAAACAGTCGAGTGGTGGGGGCTACCTTCCTGGCGAAGGACGTTACAAAAGCCATAAGGCTTATTTCGAGAGGTAAGTCCCCGGGTCATGATGGGCTCAGTATTGAGCACCTGCAGCATGCTGGACAGCACATTGCTAGGGTCTTGGCTATGTTTTACTCGCTGTGCGTGAGCCATTCCTACCTGCCAGCCGATTTTATGAAAACAGTGGTAGTGCCTGTAGTGAAGAATAAAACTGGTGACCTTACTGATAAGAGTAACTACAGGCCTATTTCTCTTGCCACTGTAACTGCTAAAGTGTTTGACGGTTTGCTTAACACACAGTTAAATAGATCGGTAACACTGCACGATAACCAGTTCGGGTTTCGTCCCCGGCTGTCCACAGAAAGTGCTATACTGTGTCTTAAGCATACCGTCAAATACTACACAGATCGTAAAACACCCGTGTATGCATGCTTCCTTGATTTGTCCAAGGCTTTTGACCTTGTAGGGTATGACCTGCTGTGGAACAAGCTGAGGAGCATAAATTTGCCGCCGGAACTCATCAGCATGTTCCAGTACTGGTATGCGCACCAGTCTAATAGTGTTAGGTGGGCGGGGGCAATGTCGGATACGTATCAGCTCGAGTGCGGAGTCAGGCAGGGTGGCTTAACATCTCCTACCCTGTTTAATTTGTATATAAATGGTCTGATCGTGGCGCTCAGCAGCCAGCATGTCGGCTGTCACATTGACGGTACATGTGTCAATAATCTAAGTTATGCGGACGACATGGTACTGCTGAGCGCTTCGGTCTGCGGCTTAAGGAAGCTGTTGCAGGTATGTGAGGAATATGCCTGTGGTCACGGTTTATTGTATAATGTAAAGAAAAGTCAGTGTATGATCTTCGAGACCGCTAGTGCAAAGTGTCCGAGAAGCGTACCTCCGGTCAGACTTAATGGGGTTCCTTTGGAAAGGGTTGACCAGTTTACATACTTGGGGCATATTTTGACTGTCGACCTTAAAGATCACGCAGACATAGAACGGGAGCGGAGGGCGTTGTCTGTTAGAGCCAACATGATTGCCCGCAGATTTGCGCGGTGCTCTAATGTAGTTAAGGCCTCGCTCTTTAGAGCGTATTGTACATCGATGTACTCGTGCAGTCTGTGGGCTCACTACTCTAACAGAAGTTATAGCGCCATCCGCGTCCAGTACAATAACGCGTTCAGGGCGGTGATGGGGTTACCTCGATACTGCAGCGCATCGGGTATGTTCGCAGAGGCGCGCATCGACTGCTTTCACGCGACCATGCGCAAGCGCGCCGCGTCCTTGGTGCGCAGGGTACGGGTTAGCCCCAACATCGTACTGGCGATGATTGCGGGAAGGCTGGACTGCCCCTTCATCCGACATTGTTCCAGCAGACATGTTGCTGTACCAATGTCGGAGAGAAGATATTAATTTTATTGTTTTGGTGACATTTTTTTTATCTCCTTTATTTTTAATTATTTATTTATGACATTTTTAAATATTAGAATATAGATATGTAGCGGTTAGACCGCCACATACAAAAATTACGAAACAAAAAGACATGACGTCACACAATTCCTACATCTCGCAGTTAGAGTTTACTGAGCGAATAACATAGATAAGACTATCCGAAATCAACATACGGGCAGTTGCCCGCCAGACATAACAACCCGTCTGGTTGGAGGA
The DNA here is from genome assembly GCA_948150665.1 of Conistra vaccinii. Lineage (NCBI taxonomy): Eukaryota > Metazoa > Arthropoda > Insecta > Lepidoptera > Noctuidae > Conistra > Conistra vaccinii. Next base: position 1,866,654 of record OX411321.1, read on the forward strand.
TCCTCCCTTTTCTATAGGGTATGAGTGAACTTTACGCCCTGTTCCTCTTGCCCCTAAATTGGTGACCCCGACGTGATGAACGTCAACGCAGCCTTCGACTCACCGTGAACTATGCGGCACCCGGTTCCGACTCACTGGAACCACAGCTGGTACTGTGAAGCATCGCAAGATCCAAGACTCAGCCCACTATCGACCTCCGGTCTCCGGAGGGGAGTGATGTAGCGGTTAGACCGCCACATACAAAAATTACGAAACAAAAAGACATGACGTCACACAATTCCTACATCTCGCAGTTAGAGTTTACTGAGCGAATAACATAGATAAGACTATCCGAAATCAACATACGGGCAGTTGCCCGCCAGACATAACAACCCGTCTGGTTGGAGGATCCTCCCTTTTCTATAGGGTATGAGTGAACTTTACACCCTGTTCCTCATGCCCCTAAAGATATATCAAAATTTTTGGTGACATTATTATTATTTTTTGTTAATTTAATTTGATTTAATGTAATTTGATTATTTTGTGGTAGTTTAATTTTATTTGAATATTTCTTGTATGTCTGGCAATGGGTGTTATTTACCTGAAAATAAATGAATTTAATAATTTTAAACGACTGTCAATGCCGCACTAAGGCTTAAATATATACCAGACTTATGGAAGGTGGCCGAACTAATAATGATAGCTAAGCCAGGGAAACCGACTCACGAAACATCATCTTATAGGCCTATTTCTTTGCTGCCAATCATGTCCAAGCTATTTGAAAGCTGTTACTCAAACGACTTAAATCAATAATAGATAGTAAAAACATAATACCAGAGCACCAATTTGGTTTAAGAGAAAAACACTCTACCATCGATCAAGTGCATAGGATCACAAACGTAATAAAAAACGCCCTTGAAGACAAGAAATTATGTTCTACTGTATTCCTAGACGTAGCGCAAGCATTTGATAAAGCATGGCATGAAGGCCATACATAAATTGAAAAGCCTGTTACCAAAGGAGTGTGCCGATATATTAGAATCCTACATTCTGAACAGTCTTTAGAAAAAAACAAGAAGATGCCCACTCAGAAGTGAAAGAAATTTAAGCTGGTGTACCGCAAGGAAGTGTATTAGGTCCGGTCCTGTACCTACTATACACGATTGAGACCTTCGCTGATGATACAGCCATAATGGCTGTAGGAAACAACCACGAAGAAGCAGTAGAAAAAATACAAATGGCTATATTTATCTGTGTATCTATTCTAGTATATTGTATACTTATTATTTGCACCAACGACAGCCCCATTTTATGTCCAGGCAGATCACTGTCCATTCCAAGGTTGCCTGGAAGAGATCGCGGAAAGTGATAAGGCCGCCCATTGTATATTTTGTAGTGTCAAATGTATATTTTTTTGTTATGTATTTTTGTGGTGTACAATAAAGTATACAGGGTGTTAGGGTAAACACCGTTATCCTTCAAACCAGTGGTTTGATTTCGTTTATAGAACATAAATTCAATGGAAAATCACAACTTTTTTTTTTAAAGATGTACATTTAGAATCGTCACGCAATTCCCAAGGTAGGTATTTTTGCCTGTCTTAAGAGGCCGACGTACTACGGCACGAAATGCAAACTCGAGACGTGAGCAAAATGCGTTTGGAATATTGCTATCTCTGTTCGACAAAAGAAGGCGGGGCCACAGATTACGGGCGCGCTTCGCAGTGTGTGTGAGCGGATAATACTAGATGTAGGTACTGTATGCCATTCATTCATAGCGAGTCGACAGCATAAATATTATTTGAGTAATAATTAGGTATGTTCATTATTTGCTTTATTTTTGTTGACTAATTTGGGGAATCGCTAGTGAATGTACAGACTAGTAATGCGTTTTTTGGAAATTTCTTTACCATGCCGATGTCTCAATATTTTAGGATATCTCGACTAATCTCAAGATAGAAGGCCTTGTAGAGAAAACCTAGCTAGTAGATACGTCATACAAATAAGGTAGGTACCAACAGTTCGCGTCAAATAACTTTGCCGCTCTGAAGTAGACTCTATATGACTGCGCGCATGCCAGTAGGTACGCATGCGCAACCTAACTTCAGAGCGGCAAAGTTATTTGACGCGAAGTGTAGGTACCTATACTTCGTTATCGAGCATGGACTTGTGGCACGACCACGGTAGATCGGCGGACCGACGGACGACGCTAGAGTAGTCATACGCACGTCGCGTAAATATAAATTATTGGGATAAGTATCTATTATTATTGTCATTATTTATTTTAAGTCTGTTTGTGTTTATTTATTTCCTTTAGAGTGGTCTCCACTTCTTATTGGTGGTCTCGCACTGGATTTTAAACTCTCCGTGTTGAGCCGAGCGTTGAGAATCCAACGCGCTGGGACACTCTCGTCCTAGCGCGTTGAAAAAACACGCGTTGAAAATCCAGTGTGCGAAAAAAAAATCCCGCGGAAAATAACAGCCCGTGCGGTGCGAACCTGGGCGAACTCGACATTATTTTGCGACGGCACAAGCAGCTCTGCATAATTTTTTACCGACATGTGCGTAAGTGCAAGCGACACGTGGTGGCGGTATATTTTCATCATCCGAACATACTGATGTCGCACCGCTGCTGCACCGACAAATAAAAATCTGCGTTCGCAGTTCATTTGCTAAACATCTAAACAAACACGAGTTTTTGGAAAAATAACTGTTATGGACTACACATAAGGTTCAGTTTGCGCTACAACTTCATATTTTTTTATGACATTTTCAACATTACTAGTCAGTCTAAAATCAACTTTATTTACACTAGCATAAAGTTCATATTTGTCTAAGTGGAAAACTCGTGTTTGTTTACATGTTTGGCAAATACATTGCGAACTCAATTTAGAGCGAGCAGTGTTCTCAATAGTGTCCTTGAGACAATAATTACGCCCGCTCGGTCACATAACTAAAGAAAAGGAACAGTGACATGACATGACAAAACTTCGTACAACCGCGTTATGATAGGTAGGTACTTACAATACTACAACTTGGTGGTGGCTATGGCTTCGTCGCGTACGGAGAGCAACTAGCTTATACCGTCTCGGCCAATACTCACCACGCTACGGCTCATATTACATTGGCGCAGAACGGAATGGAAGCGAGTTTTTGGCACGAAATTGGGTCAAAGCATAATGAACTTTATGTCAATTGTGTAACTTACAAACTACAAAATACTCGCTGAGGCCATAGCTGAGGCTCTTTAGACACATAAGTAGGTACCTATCGAATAACATTAGTAACTAGCTGCCCGCCCTGGCTTCGCACGGGTATGCACTCATCTACGGTTCGCCTACCTACCCTAATTACACCTACCTACATACATACCTACCTACCTACTTACCTACCTACCTACCTACTTACTTACCTTCCTAAGTAGGAAGGTAGGTATGTATAACCGGGGACAAACTAATAACCGGATATACGTATGGTGTAAGTTTTGTTTGCCCCGCCTGCGATACCAAAATTCTATAGATTATAATGCTTGTTTTTTTCTCTTTTCAGTTTAAATGTGTTTTTGCAGTCAGGTTTTTTGTTTTTTGAATAATTTTCTTTATTTCAAGCTTTTTAGTTTTATTAATAAAAATCAAAATTTGGCATTGACTCGTTACTCTTACTAGCTTTTATTTGATACCAATATTGTTATATTTTTTTTTTTTAAACCTTCCCGTCCCTTTTTTTTGTATTTGCAGATGCAATATATAAATATTATATAGCCTATGACACTTCTACAATTAAGACGAATCTAACGACACCTCATATGTCAAAATCCATCAAGCCGTTTAGGCTACAGAGCGTGCCAAAGAAATAGACATATACATACATACATACTCTCGAAAAACATTACCCTCCTTCTGGGGCAGTCGGGTAAAAAGAATTAGTGAAATTGGTCCAGCCGTTCACGCGTGATGCCGTGATCAAGGAAATAGGGATTCTTTTTTATATAATATATATAGATCAAACAAAGACTTTTTCGTTTATGGGTGGTAGGCTCGTTGGAAACAGACAAAAATTAAAAAAAAACTTTTTCCCCTAGAGGATGATATGCTATTTTATCTCCGCTTTGGTACGCTACAATGACGGATTTTTTGAGCAAGAAGAGTGAAAAAGTTTTTATTTCTTCCTTTTTAGTGGGTCGGTTTGTAATTTATCTAAGATACAATAGCCTAATGTCAACTGCTTATCACCTTTTACAAAATATTGCTTTTCCCGATGCAGGGACGTTCATTGTTGAGGAGTTCTCCTGGTACTTCACCATTAGCTCCACTTCACCCTATGTATTGTGACGGGCATAAATTGCTTGGCAACCATATTAAAGTAATCTTCTCTAATCGCAACCCGTGAAATACGTATTATTGATAAGTTCCGGTGGCCATCTGTGGTCTTCATCATCACTTCCACTTCACTAAATGGTGCTTTCCGAGATCAAATTCAAGAGTAACTATAAAAAATACCTAAATCGCTATAGGTGCGCCTGTAATATTTCAAGAGTTCCCTCGACTTCTCCAGGATTCCATCATCCAATCCTGACTTGATGACAATGGGACCACCTGTGAAGTATACCCTTTCTGACAAAAAAATAATTTTCTAAATCGGTCCGGCCGTCTTCGAGTATTCCGGGAACAAACATTAAAAAAAAATCGGACGAACTGAGAACCTCCTCCTTTTTTTGAAGTCGGTTAAAAATAGGTCAAGTCAAGAGGAGTGTCAGAAATATTACATACAATACAATTTAGCAAACAAATAAGTACGCGCGTACAGGTACAGCACACTGTAAAGTACCTAATCGTCTAAAGTTGACAAAAAATACTATGAACGAACTCCAACCAAGCACGTTGCGTTAGTGTGCCTTGTGCCTGTCGGAGCGATAAACACCTACAGGGAGCACACACACATTGACAATTATTGCTTGACGCGATAGCACTACTAGCTATCTGAAATTATGAGAAATTTGGATGTGTTCCGTAATACCAAAAATGATGAATGAAAACTTAATGTTTTTCCAATTTTTTTTCTATAATTTGTAACTTGATAATATAAGCTATGCTTGTGATGAAACAATATTACAAATATTGTTGTTTATAATAAAGAAAAAACAATATGAAAACAAGTCATTTACGCTGTAAAAATGTACGAAATGCAATTCGCTAATACTTCATGTAGAGGTAGGTTTTTGAAAAAAAAAAGAATTGGAAGCCTAGATAATTATTGTCTCAATCCGAATATCAAATTTATTTGGTGGAAATATGCTTGAATTGGAAATGATTTAGGTATTACGTTTGTATGGACAATTCAAAGGTCGCCGCGTTCTTAAGCCCGGAAAAGATTGTATTGTATTTATTCATGTGTTGTGTAGGTAGGTAGGACGGGCGGCGATCGATTACGTCACTCGGGCGGGCGTATATCCATGAATTTGCGGACGGTGTCGGACAATAACTTTTTTAATATTTGTTAAAGAAAATAACGTATTTTTTTACTCGGTTTTTTATGTTTATATTTAAGCCAACTACCCATAGTTTGAGTGACAACGGTGTTTACCCTTCCATCCTGTATATAAATAAATAAATCAAGTTTGTGACTGAACCAAAAAATGGAGGATTAAACTTAATGAATCCAAATCTGTTCACATAGATTTTACCAACAAAAACACACAGTATTACACAGTACACAGTATTCTCCAGTTTACATTAATAATAAACAAGTCCCATTAGAGAATACAGCCAAGTATTTCGGTATGACCCTTGACAAGACAAGCCCTAATGCCAGTTTGGACTTATGGTATTCAGCTATGGGGCTGCACCAAACAGACCAATATATTAATCATACAACGATTTCAAAACAAAGTTTTAAGGGAAATTGTAAATGCACCTTGGTACATACGAAATGATGACCTCCACCGGGACCTAAAAGTTGAGTACATCGAAAAAGTGATCCAGAAACTTGCAGAAACTCACGAAAAGATACTTCATCAGCATGTGAACGTGGAGGCAATTCAGCTTCTCGACCACACAAACATAGTTAGAAGACTAAAAACAACAAAACCGTTCGAGCTAGTGTTTGGTCAAAAGTTTTTGGGTAATGGTCATTCGTCTTTTACGTAACACAGAATAGTTACACAGTAGACAAAGAACTCCCGCTGAAGGTCGATACATATTTATAATTACTCACTATGTCCAATAAAATAAAAACTCACTATGTCCAATATCAAGAAAAAAGAGGAAGTATCCTTTAACAAGCATAAGTCTGTAGCGGTTAGACCGCCACATACAAAAACTACGAAACAAAAAGACATGACGTCACACAATTCCTACATCTCGCAGTTAGAGTTTACTGAGCGAATAACATAGATAAGACTATCCGAAATCAACATATGGGCAGTTGCCCGCCAGATATAACACCCGTCTGGTTGGAGGATCCTCCCTTTTCTATGGTGGATGAGTGAACTTTACACCCTGTTCCTCATACCCCTAAATTGGTGACCCCGAGAATGAACGTCAACGCAGCCTTCGTGCAACTACTTCAGCGTGACGTCATCATCATCACTCCCGCAAGCTTTCGTGAGGCGAGTCACACAGCCAGCCAGCACCCACGGCTTCAACGGGTATCCTGACCACCAGCATGCAGCGAACGCGCATTCCTGGTCATCACCCTCAGCCACATCACCCCGACTCACTGGGGAATCACCGCAATCACCGCAATCACCTCAATCACCGCAATCACCTCAATCACCTCAATCACCGCAATCGCCGCAATCACCGCAAAACAGTTCCGACCCACCGTGAACTGTGCGGCACCCGGTTCCGACTCACTGGAACCACAATCACCATCGCCGCAATCACTGCAGACAGTTCCGACCCACTGTGAACTGAGCGGCACCCGGTTCCGACTCACTGGAACCACAGCTGGCACTGTGAAGCATCGCAAGATCCAAGACTCAGCCCACTATCGACCTCCGGTCTCCGGAGGGGAGTGATGTAGCGGTTAGACCGCCACATACAAAAACTACGAAACAAAAAGACATGACGTCACACAATTCCTACATCTCGCAGTTAGAGTTTACTGAGCGATTAACATAGATAAGACTATCCGAAATCAACATATGGGCAGTTGCCCGCCAGATATAACACCCGTCTGGTTGGAGGATCCTCCCTTTTCTATGGTGGATGAGTGAACTTTACACCCTGTTCCTCATACCCCTAAAAGTCAGTTCGGTTATAGCGGCAAAAACAAAATCCATTCAAAAGCAAAAATCGGTATTTAAAAAAATCGAAGATTACAACACAAACATTTTTTTTTTTATGTTTGGCGTCTCGCTGGTCAACCTAGGAGGTTGTCAGCTGCTTAACTGGCCTTTCTTTATGATACGTAAAATCTTATTATTTATAGTCAAGACAAACATGACCATAACAATAGAACCCCGGGACAGAATCTAATAGACTTTTGCCAAAATCATAAGACAAATAAGCACTTCCATTTCCCCTAAGTCTCATCAGTGGAGGCTCTTGGACCACTTTCGCCCATTCTTCTTTATTATGACATAAAAAGTTCTGCTATAAAGGGTAGACACCTGAGGATCTTAAGGCCCTCGCCCATGGCGACTTTTTGTAGCGATGCTGTCGCGCGTTTTGTAAACGTGCTTCTGCATCGCTATATCGCGCAGGATTCTTCATACATAATAACAGCATCGCGGCTGTATGGATACACATTCGCGACAGCATCGCTACAAAAATTCGCCGTGGGCTAGGGCCCTAAGATAAACATTTTTTTATTAATAATTTTGATATAAATATTTTTTTAAGATTTTAAATCCCCCCCCCCCCCCATAGTTCCCCCCCCCCCTCCATAGTTTCAGATGTAAGGTGGGGGGGGCCCACCTTACATCATATTCAAATTCAAATTCAAATTCTTTATTTCAGACATTGAGTCCATAGTGTTAGTATCAACAAAATAACTTAATAACTAGTGTTAGTAATAAGAGATAATGCTACAAATATTAACTGGTATGGATTCTTACCCAGTGGCGCAACAGAGGGGAATCCCACCGATCTGAGAACACGCTCAGGAGACCGTTGGTGGTGGCGCGTAGCCGGCCGACTATGGAAGCGGTCCTTTTCCTTATTATCGCGTAAAAATCGTCTGTGCGCGCCTCCGCAAACATTGTGGATGCACTACAACGCCACGATAACCCCAACAATATCCTAAACGCGTTATTATATTGGACTCGCAGATCGCTGTATGTCCTCTGCGTAAAACGGGTCCAAAGACTGCACGTGTAGAAAGACTGACAGAAAGCTTTGAAAAGAGTTACTTTAACTTGATTTGTACAGCGTGCAAATCTTCGAACCAGCATGTTACATCGAACAGCCAACGACCTGCGCTCCCTCTCAATGTCCATATTGTCCTTAAGATCATCAGTGACCCAATGACCCAAGTACTTAAACTTAGCGACCCAAGCTAAAGGAGTGCCACAGAGCGAGACACCGGGAATATCCGAATAGTTTACGGCACTCGTTTTAAACATAATAAGTTCGCTCTTCTTGACATTGTACTTGAGCCCATGGGACACTGCATAGGACTCACAAATAGCCACCAGTTTCCTCAACCCGCCTATCGATGGGCTCAGCAGCACCATGTCATCCGCATAACTAATATTATTCAAACAAACGTTGTCAATATGGCATCCAACTTTGGTGCTGCTAAGCTCACCGATTAGCCGGTTTATGTACAAATTGAAGAGGCGTGGTGAACTTAACCCCCCCTGCCTCACCCCACACTCCAGCTCGTACACATCCGACTGAGCCTCTGCCCATTTGACACTATTCCTCTGGTGGTAGTACCAGTAATGAAACAAGGATGTAATTTCATTCGGTAGTGTTGTATCACTCCGCAGCTTATCCCACAGTACCTCGTACGACACCAGGTCGAACGCTTTTGACAGGTCCAAAAAACAAGCAAAGACAGGTGTTTTTCGGGAAGTATAATATTGAACAGTTTGCTTGAGGCACAGAATGGCACTTTCCGTGGATAAACCAGATTTAAAGCCAAATTGCGCGTCATGGAGTTCAACGTGTTTAGCCAACTGTTGATCAAGCAAACTGTCCAAGACCTTGGCGACTATCGTGGCCAACGAAATAGGCCTGTAATTGGACACGTCAGAAGCGTCCCCCGTCCTGTCCTTAATAATCGGAACTACCACTGTACGCATGAGGTCTTGCGGCAAATAATGGTGACTGAGACATAAATTAAAAAGAAGAGCAAGAACCCTATGCAGGTGTGGCCCCGCATACTTCAGGTGCTCGACGCTAAGGCCGTCGTGGCCGGGCGATTTACCTCTTGTCATTTTCTTAATAACAGTAGCAACCTGTTTAGCTGTAAACATTACGGCAAGCTCACCAGACCCCGACAATTCCCCCTCATCGAACACCCGCCGGTCTTTTTGCAAAAGAGACTGAACTCTAAAATGTTTTTGAAAAAGGTTGGCAATATCTTCCGGTTCACTCAGACCCTCCACACTTGCAGGGAGACTCGGCTTGGCCTTTAATTTATTAGTGGACTTCCAAAACTTAGCAAACTCTTTTTGCGAATGACAATTTGCCAAAATATCTAATTTTATCTGTTGTTGATTATTTTGAATAAATTTGAATTTAGTCTTAAATGTCCTTCGTGTTTCACGCATTTTCTCGTACATAGTCCCCTGAGTGGGTGCCCCATGCAATAGCCACGATTGGTAATAAGTACGAGCCTCCCTATGAGCATCGCTGACATATTTGTTCCAGCCTGTGAGATATTTTTGTCTCTTGATGCGATCACTGCCAACATATGTATACTGGGCACCCCCTTGGAGAGTTGATACTATTTCTAAATACAAATTGTTTATTAGTAATGTATGTTCTACATTATTACACATTTTATGAGAACACGTGATACATTGTTCGGGAAAATCTATTAATTTTAGTTTGTCGTTACAGTACTCATAATAATGATTAATTTGTTCATCGTTTCTTTCACCCCAGCGCACTTTATTACTAAGAGAATTCTGAGTTAATAATTTCTGATTAATTTTAGTTAAATTACATTCAAATAAAACAGGATAATGATCAGACTGGTAAACCCCATATGAGACTGATGCTTTAGTAATTAAGTATTTAGCGGCGCTTGTTATCAAACAATGATCTAACCAACGTCGCGAACCACTCGCTTGACAAACAAACGTATGTGTATCCTTCGGTAGGAGCTCATAGTCCGCGCAAAACCATGTCTGCTCATTACAAACTGAAATAAGTTCATTAAAAAACCGCGAGCCAGGGTTGGCATTGAAATCCCCCAGTATTATTACACACTCAATACTACTACTTTCAATTATAGCTATAATCTCACTGAGAGTTTGTGTAAACAAAGTCAAATTGTCACTCTTACCGTTATCGTAGGGCATATACACTGAAAATATCAACATAGGACGGTTTTCGTATTCAACTTTTATCGCAACTAATCGATCACTTAAACACTTCACTGTTGATACAGACGGAAACACTGATTTTCTCCACAGCAGTGCCACTCCACCGTATGGTCTTCCTGTGATCACTCCAATAGATGTGTCAATAGCTGATTTGCCGTTGTACGCGAAGTTGTCATCTAGGTTTCCCAGGAATCCTATATCGTGTGGCCAAATCCAGGTCTCTTGGAGTGCAATGATGTCGGCACTCTTGCATAAGTTTCTCACACATTCCACCGACCTATTTACACCTTTACAGTTAAAAGTAGATAGTGTTATTTTACTTCTATCTTGAGCCATTATATTGTAGGTGTCTTGTTTGTACATGGGAGCTGAGTCTTATAGGAATCCTTATCCTTTTTAAAAAACACAAATCGTCTAAAGCGTATTCCTTCAGGCCAAAGGTCATCATCTAAAAAGGTGTCTAATTTATTTTTGGAGACAAATATCTTAAATGCATTATACGTCCTTTCAGTTTTCATATTAATTTTCTCCAGCTTTACGGTTACCTGTGTCTTAGTTTTAATATAATCACAAATATCGGCTTCACTAGTGTGTTTATCAACATTCGAAACAAAAAGCGGGATAAATGATTCCGCTGCTTTAAAATTCCCCATTGGAGCAGACTGAGCCTTGCCTATCCTACCAGTGAATCGATTCTTTAACTTTTTATTTTGAACAACTATCCATTGTTCATCATGCTCCATTTCTTTCCATTCACCCTTGCTTACTACTTCAGCCATAGTCAGTTGTTTACTCGAAAAATCATTAACACTCGTAACATTCCTACCCAACAAAGTTGAGTTTACTGGAGCCAATGCGACGGAATCGTGCGCAGCCCCGTTCAAATTACAGAGAGAACGATATTGCAAAGAACTGTTTATGTCCGGCGAGCAGTCATCTCTGCCGGTGCTTGTTTCTACAACTGGGACGCGGGATAGCGGTATTGGTGGCGGCGGCGGCTCGGTACTTGTTTCACACGGCGGCACAGGCGGTGATGACTCAGAGACATGCGACAGTCCGAACGGTCCGCTGTCCAGCAGATACCCTCCTCTACGCATATTAATATTGGAATTAATATATGACACTGGGCTATTTACAGAAATTCTATCCTTCTTTTGTTTACTTTCTAAGTCTTCTTTCGTCACATAATTTGCTTTAATCTGTTTTATTTCTTCTCGCAAAAACACCAAATCCTTTAATAACTTCGTTACGTCGATATGATCAAAACAAACGGGTGGTAATTTTTCTAAGTTGAAGGCTACAAAAACCGGTAATTGATCAGGCTCAGCTGTTTTTAATACCGTCAGCATGTCTTCGAGATCCTTTTCTTTTTTCTGCTTACGTCTTGATACAAGTCTAAGTTTTGTATATATTACAGTATTGATTAGTTTATAGATGACAAACGACATCCCATTATTAATTGATTTGTGAATTATTATTATGTATTTTTGTGTATTTGTGTTGTATTGTTATTGTTTATGTATTTTTGTGTATTTGTGTTGTATTGTTATTGTTTATGTCTTTTTTCTTTCTTCTAATAAGTACTGGGAAATAATAATATTTTTTAAAATTAAACGAAATGTTGGTAATTATTTAATTTATTGTTACTGAATTATTGACATAAAATTATTTTTAGTATTAGTGATATTGATATATAATTCTAAATGCGTAATGAAGTTTAAATATGAATATAATGTTTATGCTTTTTTTTTTATTTATTTATCATCACTAATATTTTCAACACAATGTATTTTGTTATGAAATAAATGACATGACTTATGAGTTATGACATCTGAAACTATGAAGCCAAAATTTTGAAAAATATATGTGAACTTCTCTTTAGTTATATGTACTCGTATCTATATACGAGTACATATAACTAAAGAGAAGTTACTACAGGAAAACCTAACAAGTCTATGGTCTTAAAATAACATGGTAAATCTATATTGTGCGTACAAACTTACATTTGCATCTGGAATAACATGATGCCTGGGAGAACATGTTTTGCAACTAAAATGTTAAGTTTGTTCTTGAGATAAAAAACATGCTAAATAACATATACCACGCGAGTTCAACTCGCACTTGTCCAGTTTTTTATATAAAAATGCTACTTACTCTCACCACTCCCCACAAACAAATAAGCGTGACCCACAAAGGGGTAAGCTTTTATATCACATTTTATTTTACTAGCCACTGCTAGGATCCGCCGGATCTGATACCGTCTGACGACCAGCCACAGAACCACGATACACAGAAATAGTATCCACAACATGGCTCCGTTCGCTCCCGCAGTCAACTGTGACATAATAATCGAACAGTTCATTTATATAGTTAGTAGTTAACAGTCATTAAAGAACTAGTTTAATTCTATTCGGGAAACTTAGAGCTAACTTATAGTGTTCATAAAAAAGATGAAATTGAAGGCCATTTACATGTTTCCATTGATAAACACGGTTACGAACGCACTCGGCAGGTCGCGGCGGCCAGGCGGGAACCGACGGCCAATGCGGCGGCCAAGAATTCTCAGTTGATTTAACGGCTTGCTGAAAATAGACGTGCTTCGTAACTTCCGCGCCATCAATGCCCTAATTGCTGTCCGCGACAGTAAAGTACTATTTCTTTTACTATAACCGAGATGTTATTTTACATAAATACCTACTCATTTTTTGTTGTAATTTTATAAAGAAAAGACAACTTGATTTTTTATTTCAGATTAAACGTTTTGTTATGCTTATGAAGATAATTTTAACAAACAAAAATTTATTGCTTAATTTTTTTAGCCGCAAATAGGGTTTCTATTTGCGGCCTCTTTTACATAAGCAGACGTCTTATTCCATTATACTCAGAAAAAAAAAAAACAACGGGTTGCACTCCGGGACGGCAGAAGTGAAAACTTGAACATTTTTGAATATTTTGGAATGGTTAAGGAATAATTTCACACGAATTGCTTTATTTATCAGTATAAAAGTACTATAATTTATGTGGTTCAATACAATATTCATTAGGAGTAGTAGTATATTTATTTATTTTTTAAATATCGTCTAAAAAAATGAACAATTTATTACCCATCAATATGAGTAAAATTTCTTACCTCGCAATCTTTACGTAATGTCAAAGACTATTTATTTTGATATTTACTTTGTCGGTTGCTAGGCAACGGATCTTAACAAGTTTAACATTATTTACCCATCCCAAAAAAGTGCACAACGCCGCTAAAGAAGTTTTCACTTCAAAAATTAGCTTTTATTTATTAACAAAATAATGAATATACGTCACGAAAGTATAAATATCACAAAATGATCATTGATGTAATATACATCAATGAAAATGATACCTGTTTTCACCTAGCTGCGAAGAGGTTTGCGGCCAAGTGCGCAATGGCACCCATAGCTTTTCAATTTCTTTACATAACTACATTGCTGTGACATGGATTATATTTAACAAGTGTATTATATTTTTTTTCAAAAATCAATTAAAATTATTTTAATCAAAAATACTTGCGGCCACTTTTTGATAGGCAGCCCGGCAAAAATATATTCCCCCATTCATAAATATAATGGAAAAACATTATTTTGATGCAGCCGGATCTTAGACTATTATAAGATCACAACATAATTGGAATCAAAAATATACATAATATGGCGTCATGTTCGAAATTCCAGTTCTCTGGCCTTCCAATTTTTTTCCATAAAACTAGAATTTATTTTTTACTGAAACTATTTGAGTTCCACTTTTGCGTCTAACGAATCAATAACCCATAATCCCACAATCTTCTTCTTGCGTGTCGATGGCAAAAATAACACGAAATAAATATAATATAATTATGTTCTAAGTTTTTTTAATTTGTTTGGCCCAAAACTCAGCAACGCGGATACCGTTCGCTGACGCTGCCATTAGGTCCTCAGGTGTGCAGGTGACAGGGCATGCGGAGCAAGATGGGAGGTGAGCCATTGTTTGTGGAGAGACGCCGCATACGCACCGAAGGTCTGAGCCGTCCATGAACCCTCACTTGTGGAGGTTGTCCTTGCTACGACCTACTTGGGCACGAAGTCTATTTAATGTTTTCCAAGTAGGCCACGGTAACTTGTGCCCGGGTGGGAGGCTCTCTGATGGATCAATGAAGGAATCACAGTTCTTGCCAAAGATCACATCTTGCTGTGGAGGGGTTACCATCGGCTGGACTCACGCACCCAATAAAAATTTTGCGGCTTTTAAGCCTTTGCGGAACTGGTTTAAAGTTGTGCATTGGATGGCGTGAGTCATCTTGTAACTTTGCTCTCTCGATGCGGCTGGCTATAGTCCTACGGATTTCTGGAGGCGCGATGCCAGCCAGTGGATACTGCATACGCAACGGGGTCGGTTTTAAGCAACCAGTAATAAGTAAGTATCCCACAATAAATATCCCACAATAACACATAAAAACACATAATCACATACGAAGTCTTAATTGAACCTAGTGCTAGCGGGCTAAAGGAGATAGTTTTTTGAAACTACAGTGACTCTTTTTCCGCGTGATTTGGAATGCTATTATGCAGTTGATAATGTTATTAGTATTACTTCATTAGTCGGCTTCGCCCGCGTGGAGGTCGGAAATTATCCCACGGGACCGTACCACCGATGTATCTGTTACGTATTCCGCGGCGCACGAAAGTCTCCCAGTCGGCATGATTTTTTCTCGACTCCGATGATTGCTGCGCCCGCTTAGCCGTCAACCATGATTGTTTTGTTACGCGTAATTTTGAATCTGCGATATCTTTTAAACTATTCATTTAAATGAAATTATATCAAGGCATGTTTTAATCTATATTAAATGCCCAATTTAAATAACGTATTTAATTGGATAAGGATTAATATGATCCCGGTCAAAATAGCGTCGGAAATAAAAATGAAATTTTTATCAAATTCTGAAAGATAATAATAGTTACTGTGGGTCATCCTTAGAAGATAGACATATGCTATTGCGGACTTTTTTGTTGATGTTTTTAAGATGAACCATTCTGTAAAACATATTTTTTATGTATCTTTTATGGTTTACGCGGCGCACGCGAGTAAAGCTCCCAGTCGGCATGAGTTTTTCCGACATCTTCAACAATAATCGTCATATTTCAGTCAAATTACACAAAACCTTAACCTTAACCTTAATTATATACTCAAACCTTTCGCATGAATCACTCCGTCCATTGGTGAAAACCGTTTGAAAATCCGTTTGGTAGTTTTTGAGTTTATCGCGTTCAGACAAATAGACAGACAGACAGACGCGGCGGGGGACTTTATTTTATTATATGTATGCAAGGATGAAAAATTTCCTGCGAGATAATTAAGTTATTAAATTGTATATGGGAGCTACATCTGCCAACAAACTGCAGTTTGGTAAAGAAGTAGAAGCAGAAGTAAACTTTATTGTAACCTGTCACCACAAATAAAATATTTTTCTTTTTTTTTTTACCGGCAAATGAAAACATTTATATAGAGCTAAAGTGCCTATCTACGTGCGTTGCTGATCTCAGGCAAACCAAAGAACCCAAAATAATCTGGTGATATCTTTCAAGGCGTTCCTTCCCTCTGCAAAATCGTTATCACAACATCGCGAGCACGCATTTGCAATGGTGAATATAACTGGCGTTTGATGTCAAGCGCACATTTAACTATTTATTATATTATTTTCTAAGCTAATGTTATATGAAACATATCATGGCAAAATAAACGAACATACAAAATTATTCTAACAAAATAACATAATCGCTTTATTATAGATTTAGTACAAAATCTATTTAGGTAATAGTAGTGAGAAATATTTATATATGGGTAATCTTGCCGGGCACTGGTATCTCTTATTCGGTGGTAACCTAAGTAATTTAAGAAGATGCATATAAATATGGCAGTCCCTATTACCAACTGATACTTCCTAATGTAGTCGGGTAATTATGAGGAAACAAGTAATAAGAAAACGCTTCGAATTTGCTCCGGATCAGATAATTACGGATTGACATAACAATTATTAAGTTTAATTAACTATTTCTATGATAGTTTGATGAAATACGCGCCACAAAATCAGTTTACCAAAAAAATCGAGCAGTGACAGCAATTGACAGCCGCTGTCTGTACTGGACCCACAAAAAGTTCGCATAGGCAAAGGAGTTAGAGAAAATGTAATAATATTATTACCTATCTCGTTTACTCTTCTACGGTTAAGCCAAAAGGAAGGATTATGATTTTAGCAGTCTATGTATGTATGTTTTTATGTATGTATATAAGTATATATGTATAATATCATATTTACAAAGCAAATAAATATGTTTGAATAGTTAAAAACTAGCAAAAATGAGACTGCGCTACGTACGGCACGAATGCACGATATGATACCAACGCGCAGTTTATTAACTGTTAATAAATAGTAACGATTTTTAATGCCACAGAAGAAAACAAGTACAACAAAATATTAATATTTTGGATTTCCTCGAAGATCGATAAATTATGTTGGCGTCGAAACAAATCGGGCTATGGTTTCATTCAAGGCACTATGCAGTGCTATTTTAATTTCAAATAGGATTACTACAATACTGACATATTGGATCACTCTTATTTATGTTGTCGTACCGTTTATCAAGCGTTAAAACGGAAAAGTATAAAATAAAAAGTTATGTCTGTAATTTTTTATGGTGTACATAATAAAGAGTACTTATTCTATTCTATTCTATAAAAAAATAAGGTTCAAAAACTGTAACCAGGGTTAGGGGATTTTGAAACTTAATTTTATATTTACTAATTTTACTATACTGGATCCCCACAGGACTTATGTGACTGGACCTAATAATCATAACGTCCTTATCTAATTTTTTTTATTGATATTTTCTATTTCTGGTTTGAATGAGTGTTAGGACGCGTGCACTTTAGGATTTTCCAAACTATTTTAAAATGAGATCTTTGCATAGTTATCGAGTTCAAAATGTTACTATTACTACTACTATTTTTAACAGCTAAAGCGCGGTCACTGTTGTCCTAGAAAAGAAAAAGAAGTGTGATGATGACACAACGCAGGTAATTTATTGCAAAATATGAAGAATTATCTATTTACAAAAAATCTATTCAGTGGACTAACCAGTTAAAACACTGTTAAGGTAATATGTTGTTTGTAGAATAATCTGACAAAAAATCTGAATGATTGCATGAATATTAAACAAGATATTGAATCGTTAAATATTTTTTAGAGGTAATTTTGCATAGATATTCCCTATATGTCTGGTCAAACGGTAGGGAACAAACTATCACGCTCTTTGCTATGGGGGATGAGCAATATTACATTATGTTCGTATTCTTCATTCCAGCATCACGTAAATTCTACCGGTTAGATTCTGTTAAAATTTTGCATAGATATTCCCTATAAGTCTGGTCAAACTGTAGGGTATAAATCTGTAGGGTAGGGTATTTTTCTCCGCAAATTGTAAAAGGACGAAGGATAGTGTAGTAGATAGTTACCGATTTAACTTTTTAAATGATTATAATCACGATATACCTTTATGGAACTAAGCAGTCTATCATGAAATACAGTATGTTAACTAACAGAGGGCATTCCCGTTAAACAGCAATGGTATAGCGTCCTTAAATGCTAGAAAAAATATTAAAATCGAAAAAAAAGAACTTTTTTTTATCGTAAAATATTCACAAAAAATATTAATTTCATACGTAAAACAAACACTCTGTACACGGGCACTTGTCATAATCATAATCATAATTATTTATTTTTCAGAATATGGTACATTATATGGTTTTTTATTATTTATTTGTCAGAATTAATTGTCGCACTTGTCTTTCCACGTTGAAAGACAACTGAGCGTTTACAGAGGATTACAGTATAAATTTAAAAAAATATGACAAAATTTTATTTAAAAAAGTTTTTTTTTTCACTTTTAATTGTGTACCCACCTGAAAATACTTGGGGGAGGCCTTGACCAGCATAAAAAAAACTAGCTTAATTTTAGACTTTACACACAGATTTTGACAGCAGATATCTTGTCCTAGCGGTTTTAAAATCTGTGTATGAATGTTCTGGAATCGCTGCCACACTGCTTCCTGGTGCAAAAACAGCACACGCCATCCATGTTTAAGATTCCCATCGATTTAGAGAGCAACGAAACGCTGCTTATGGGGTATCACGCAACTGTTACAAGGGATGCGTGCTTAGGGTTTGCGCTTCATCATATGGGGTAATATAATGCATTATGGCAAATAGGAAAGCAGTGGAAGCTGTACAGAACCCTGCAGGACATCCGCAGGAACCAAGACATGATGGGTGGCGTCACAGTACTATCTGCCGAAATGCATGCTTCGTTTAAAAAGTCGACTCTATGGTCGTGAGTTCATAGACTGCGCTTGACCATCAACATGTGAGCTCGGCTTGGCGGGAATTCACATGCTCCAGAATTCACCGATGTTCTTCTAAAAGTTGGTGAAGTCACTCTACCAGAGGAGACCGGCCAGGTGGCCCTACTAGAGACTCTTGGTAGAGTAGTTCCCACTTTAGAAGATCTGATTCGAATATCGTACATTGTTGTGGCATTGGCGAGACAGTTTTTATACCGCGTATACCACTAATACCCTACAATTATCCGTTTAAGCGCGTGCAGTTTCCTGTGAGCGTATGCTTTGCGATGATTATCAACAATTCATAGTCTCAATTTTAAATTCTTTATTGCATTCTATAACGACCTCAATACAAGCTGCCTCTCACACGGATAACTGTAGGTCGCTTGCTCCCGAGTCACCAGTCCTGATTCTCTGTATATTTTGGCTGCTGAGAACAAAACTACACGTAGTATACATGGAAATTTTATAAAAATGTGGCTGTTTTTGTAGTAATATTGTGGTGTCTTACGACTTCCACGCGAACGAAGTCGCGGGCAGAAGCTAGTGACTGATTAACAGAAAGAAATATCAATTGATGTGTCTATTGTGGCCAGATCTTAGAATTCAGTATTTCATGAAATGGCCAACTAACATTGGCCATGTCGTTTAAACATCAACGTTTAATGATATTTCAGCCAACAATTCGCCATATCATTAATGTAGGGTATCCATGGTGTAAAGTGTATGAAAAATGTCTCATGCCTTGATGCGTACCGTTATGCAAATGGCCGCCATGCATCGATGGATGATGATACGCAAAGCGCAATTCCCATGGTGTATCAATGTAGTCTTAATTATGGATTGTTAGTCTATTATTGAAATAATTATAATTACTCAAACACACCACACTACACAACGTTTATGGTTATTACCTACTACCACAGAACACACTTATTATAGTAAATATTTTATAAACTCATAGAAATATGGTCTTACTTGGTTTCTAGTATATTATTATTTCTTATATATTATGTTACGCATAAATACAGATAAATATATTTTTATTACATTATGTATTTAAATACTATGTTCAGCTGAATCACACATATTTCTACAGACTAATAAGCTTCATATTTCAGCGAAGAATAGTACTTACCAGATTTTACTATGTTCACGCAGGGGACGTCAATATGTCATTCTATAGGTAATTGCTGAAAACCAGCGCTGTTGACGTTAGGTTCGTCCGAAGTCACGGCAATTCGCTGAGCAATGACCTGTTCTTGCACAGATGCGGCGCACAGATTTTTAAGCTATTGCATAGCTTCTATCGCGGGCCTTGAGCGTGGAGACCTAATCCAGAAATTTCGTAACGAAAATACTACCTAAGAAAGAGTGTTTTTTTGTATTGAAAATTATGTTTAACTGCTTGACAACAAAGTTCAAATTTACTTAAACGAATGATACGAGAGTGTTGTATTGAAAATTATGTTTAACTGTTTGAAAACAAAGTTCAAATTTACTTAGACGAATGATACGAGAGTGTTGTATTGAAAATTATTATGTTTAACTGTTTGACAATAAAGTTCAAATACGAATGATCCTTGACTAATAATAGTTAAATTAAAACCTTTTTATTAGTTTGATGTTCCCATTACGTTGTGTCAAGTTTTAAAAACTATAAATGTGAATAACAGTTCCGGTCAATGTCACCATTGGTATTTCTTGTATTCGGGTTAATATTTTACAATGCCGAGAAATTTAAATATTCAAGAAAGAGCAGCTATTATTAATAAAGAAAGTCACGAAAAAATAGTGAAAGAAAATATAGATCTGTTATATTTAGAAGATATCAAGTCTCAAACTTATGTTTCTTATTTCAGTTACCATAAACCTATAGTTTCGTGAATAAAGAACGTGAACTAATTGATCATCGTCATAATTCTGGTCGCCGCCCCTTCCTTAGTGCTGCACAAAGAGCTGACATGAGACGATAATATGAAGATAACGATTTTGTGTCAACCAATTATTATGCTGAAATATATGAAGTTTGTCCAAGAGTAATAAGAAACGCCTTACACTCAATGGGATTGCAATAAAGACAACACGCAAACAAAATTGACTGATGCTCATAAGCCAGCACGCTTGGAATATGCACGCATGCATTTGAACGACGATTGAAGTACGACAATATTTACCGACGAAAAATGCTTCAAATCAAGCCAACATGGGAGGCTACATATAAGGAGATATAACGGTACGAGGTATCCATACAGAAGACCCTGTAGTGCCCAATTTTAGTTCCGGACAAATTTCGGCTAATATATTGGGATAGATGTCAGCGGTGTATCAGTTACAACACTGCTTATTCAGTTATTCCTTATTTTCAGTTAAGATTGCAGGCTAATAATAAATCTCAATCGACTTATTTTCACAGAAGTGATTGTTTGTTTTATTGAAATATATTTAACTCTAGCATTAAATTCGTTTGATTTCTGTGAACACAGGTATACACCAGTGATTTAAGTAGCACGGCGAGTTTTACTCTTTCCTAAGTCAAAATTAAAATTACAATATAAAAACTATGCAATAGCTTTACCGCGGCAGTCCCCGAGTGCTACAGGTCTTTTTCTTATTATTATTTTGTTACAAAAGTAGTTTAACTCTGCAATCGGCATTTTGTTTGTTTTGTTATGTTGTTATTGTCATTTGCCAATGTCGCAATAGTAATTACCACAGACTATTTAGCTTGTAATTACACAATATTGCCTTTTTGATCTGTGGCCTTGACATCAACCAATGAGCAACATTGTACAATTTTTATTTATTATTTTATTGGTTGAATACGAGGCTTTTGGCTACTTTTGTATGTGTGTATTTTATGTTTTATTTATAGGTGCGTTTTGTTTGTGCAGAATAAACAATTTTTCTTTTTTTCTTTCTTTAAAAATAGCCCAGTAACTGCGACAAACTTGGAAGTAGCGCTTGCCGGCCGCTACCGCAGCACCGTTCGCTACGCTCAGTTCTAATCTAACCCAACCCATTCGGTCGGGGTGCCACATATGCGGCGTAAAAACTTATTTTAAGTGCTATGTTGCATTTCACGCCGCGGCAGCGGCCGGCGAGCGTTACTTCCAAGTTGATCGGTTTCCATAATATCAGTTTTGAAAACCCAATAAAAGTCCATCGATTTTTTTCGCGTGGTCATCCTACTTTGTTTGATTTGTAGTATGCCGCCGCCATGATGGACAACAAAAACAAACCGACATCAACGCCTCTACCGGTGGGTAATCTAACTATTTTACGATATGATTACTAATGATTGGCCACATCATTAAACGTTGAGTATTCAATGATCTGGCCAGACCACATCATGATGACTGTGACCAGTGGTCGATGTTCATTTCATGAAATGATCAATTTTAAGATCTGGCCACGACATGTCCAACAATCATTAACCAATCATTAACAATCATTATCATAGTTTTTAATTACAACTATTGCGTTCATTGCCATTTTCTCAGAAACAACTTTTTTGGCATAACGGCCTTCTAGTTAAAGGACGGCAGGAAATATGATGCAAATCTACATAATAATAAAATCATTTTATTCACTGACAGAGAACGCACAACCTACATTGCCAGGTCAAGAAGCATGAAGCCTACTTATAACAAAGGCGAGCACTGAGACCTAAGGTCCCTAACCTAACCTAACGGTTTTTTTTTAAATCATAATCCTACATTTTTTTTTTTTTTTTTTAATAATATTTTGTCGTCGCGTCGTCGGGGGATGCTATTGAAGAAAATATATTTATACCACTCCCCTTTTTAAAAGCTTATTTTATTCACTGAAAACAGTGAATAAAAAGCTCTTTTAATCACTATTTTGGTGTTTGAATTTAGAACACACCAATGTATTCGACCTCTATCTCAATGCTATACAACCTCCTTAACACTTTCGACTCCACCCATTTTCATAGAACTCATAACTCATCATTCCGCCATAAAAGTCTATGACTTCTATTATTCGTAGTTGGAAGTGAAACCTCCGGGAGGTTTCACTTCCAACGTCCGCGAGGGTTCCCGGCATCCCATACCCAAGTAGGTGAACCCTCCAGGAGGGCTCCCGACACTGAACGTCTACATTTAAAATGAGCCCTCCGCGAAGGCTCCCGGCATCCCATATCCAAGTAGGTGAACCCTCCAGGAGGGTTCCCGACACTGATCGTCTCCATTTAAAATGAGCCCTCCGGGAGGGCTCCCGGCATCCCATATCTAATTAGGTGAACCCTCCAGGAGGGCTCCCGACACTGAACGTCTACATTTAAAATGAGCCCTCCGCGAGGGCTCCCGGTATCCCATATCCAAGTAGGTGAACCCTCCAGGAGGGTTCCCGACACTGAACGTCTACATTTAAAATGAGCCCTCCGCGAGGGCTCCCGGCATCCCATATCTAATTAGGTGAACCCTCCAGGAGGGCTCCCGACACTGAATTTCTACATTTAAAATGAGCCCTCCGCGAGGGCTCCCGGCATGGGATGCCGGATCCAAGTAGGTAAATCCTCCAGGAGGGCTCCCGACACTGAACGTGTTAACCTTTTATTAAATGTCTATTTTCGCTTTTCTCGTAGTCATGGTATAAAGTATAGTATGCAACTCTTGAATAAAATGGATTTATATCGAGGGCCATGAATCACTCGCGTCGCTCAGGATTCTAACACTTGAATCACTCGCTGCGCTCGTGATTCAATCATCATGAATCACTCCCTACGGTCGTGATTCAGTCGTTAGAATCCTTCACTTGATCGTGATTCATCTATTGCCCTCGCTTTAAATCCGTCCTTTATTCATTAGTTGCATAATATACTATTTCATTCGTCGTCCCCCGACGCAACGTCAAAAAATTTACTACAAATTATATTAAACTTAAAGGGCCATTATATTTAATTCTGAAACTTTTTAAAGAATTTTGTTTGTGTCGGGGGTTTTTTAAAATTTTTAATTTATCTTTTATTTCCTGCTTTTTAAACTTTATTGTATACTAATTACTAGTACCTACATACGCTACGATCGACACGTGCCTCGCTTAAATCTGTGCAGCTGTACGTATTTTTCCCACAATAAAGTTATTTACTAATTTACCCTGATTTATTTTTGCTTGTCTATCATCGGACCCTGATATATACTCAATGAATAGGTTATAGACCATTCCAATGAGACCAAACACGATACCACTGCTGTAAGTTGGTGAGGAGTTGGGTATCCTGCAAGTACCAGGTAATGCTGCAGCATCAGTTCAAGGTTACTATGTTATTCTAATACCATTCAGGTAACAGATTACCAAATTTAGACTCAATCAGACCTGTGGAAGATGCTCAAATCCATTCATCAGTTAGAAAAGACCTGATAATCTTCAAACGGCTGAATAGATTTTCTTGAATCATTGCTAAGAACACTCCCGATCAAGTCACCTTTCAAACAAAACAAAAAAAAAAACTAAATCGGTTCAACTGTTTACGAGCTATGATGCCACAGACAGATACACAGATACACTGATACACAGACATACAGATACACCCCTTCGTTTTCCGTCGGGGGTTTAAAAGGGGTCACGAGATGAAAGTTTGTATGGAAGTTCGTAATTTTTACCGATAGGCCATCATTGGGGACACGGCTTGTTTAATAAGAAACTGTATGTATTTTACAAATACTTTTATTTACATAATTTTCGTAAGGTATACCTACCGGGCAAAATAAATTTCTTTACGGGCATGAATAGGTACTTATACTTTGCAGAGAATTTTTTTAGGTTGCAATCAGTGCTATCGTTTACTGCAGCATAGTACATAATTTATATTGACCACCCTGTATTTTTGATAGTAAAAGATTCAATATCTGCCATAGTATTCCGTTACTACATATTTTAGCAAAGTCACAACTCTTGTATCACATTACTGCTTACATTATTTAGCTCATCATACTATTATAGTTTTATATCACTTTTTTCTACTATCCAACTGCACTGTAAACCTATCAGCATCCTTCATCATGACATCAAAGGTGACTCTGATAGGTTTCTCTTCTCCTCTGCACCCATTACTTCTGCTCATGTCAGGAGACACTCGGTATCTTCTGATAAGCGTCGCTAGTGCTGTCTTCATAGACATCATTGCGTATTGATAGCCTGAAAAAGAAAACCATTTTATAATATTGATTGCTCTCTGTATAAGAAAAAAGCTTTGACTTGCAGTGAGATGGTTACAGACTGGATTATGAAGGTATTATAATTATTTATTAATAGCTGCAAATATGAAACGCCAACATTAATTTGGATCTTGGATTGCTATAGAGATTGCGGCCCGCTTACGCCAGAAATCACTAAATGCATTTAGCGCTAAACGTATTTAAAACATCCATGTATCTCAGTCATCCTCAAACGGTTAACTGAATTATAACGATGCTTTAATTTCGTTTAGTAATTTGTGGCGCAAGTAATCCTGACTGTGTACCTAATGGGTGCCTTTTGGTTCGTAATGGTATCAAACAGTGAGACAGTCAAGCAGTTTTCAGACCAACGCGATTTGTCGCGCGACGCTACACCGGATTTGTTATACCGTGAAGTTTTGTATTGTTCTTGTAGGCGTCGCGCGACAAATCGCGCTGGTCTGAAAACAGCTTCACACTACGGCTGCTACGCGTAACGTCCGTTTATGGTCCTATTGTATTTGGAAGATGCTCCTCATAAGTCTGCTCGCCTAGTACTATAGTTAACAAAATGTTAATTTGATCTGTGTGATTCTTTTCTCATGACAGGCACTTCTAACGTTGAGTATACTTATGTAGAACGGCTGTAACGGGAAAGATCCGAGAAAAATGCACCTTCAAGAATACAATAGGGCTATAAATGGACGTTACGCGTAGTGGTCATAGTGCTACTTCGTCAACAGTGATTGCTAGACGGCGATACACAAGTTCACGCACGTGTAAGTTACCTAGTCTTTCGTGGTTCCGCGTGGTAAGCTACTGCCCATTATCTCTCATACAGAAGATACCTGAGTCCCGGCAATTGAAATATTATGTATGTATATAGAAAATTATATGCCTGATTATATAGAAAATTGTTGAAATCAGAAACAAGGTGAACACTAACCTAAACAATTCCTCGGTCCATAGCTAAATGCCATGAAGGCAGCAGGGTGCTTGAGCGGCGTGTCGATGAACCGCTCCGGCCGGAACAGCTCCGCGTCGGCTCCCCAGTACCGAGGATTGCGTTGCGTGCCCCAAATGTGTACCAGGACGCCACAACCTTTCACCAACGTTATACCTGACGCTGTGGAATATAAATGACATGACAAATAAATAAATTTGACATTGCCTGATCCTGCCCCACCTTCTAAGCATCCTTTCAATCATTGTCATCGATCTCGCCTACTCCTTGATACGGTTTTAAATTTTTCATGCAATTTTTGATCTTAGGTCGAAGATTTCGATCTTATTTGGGTGCCTACTCAGAACGGTGGACGGTTTTCTAAATTAACTTGCAAAATACATAATTAAGCACATCTGGCAATCACAGGAAATGCATAAAATGTCATTAAATACTTACGAAGTTCTACATCCTTCTCGATTTTCCTCACAACGACGGGCACAGGTGGGTACAGTCGCAGCGTCTCCCGGATCACTGCGTCCAGGTATTTGAAACGTTGCAAGTCCTCGAAAGTCACAGGACTGTCTGAATCACCGAACACTTCTCTTAATCTGGTAAAAAGTAAAACAAATGAAGAATTTATAAAGAAAGAAGAATAATAAAGAGGGATTGGCCGAGTTATTCCGGTGGGTTCCCTGATCTGATCCCCTGCTATTGTTACGTTTGTTTTTGATATTCCATCTTTGTATAGCAATATCTATAAATCTATATTACATATTTCTACGGCACTGGTAAAAGTGTCTTCGACATCTCACGCTTCAGAGCGAAGACTAAAACGTCAAAGGTTCCCGACATTTGCGTAACCCCAGCTTTTTCCCACCTTCTTTTTTTTTTTAAGCCTTTCCCCATACTGGGAATTTCTTCTGTATTGTGGGTATTTACTAACCTAATCCGCTTAACTGTTCTTAAAGAGTCATAAAGAACAATGTAAGAAAGACACGTGTTTCACGTCTTAACGAGGCATCGTCAGGATGACGATTGGCTTGTGGCGAACCCGGACACGAGGTGTTGCCACGACAGGGAACACACGGTTTGTCGTGGTGTCTTTCTTACAGGGTTCTTTATAACTCTGATTAGGTTACTAAATCGATTGTGGAATGCATTGCCAGTTGAAATAAAACGCGCGCAATCGTTACCTGTATTTAAGAGACTCGAAGGAACATTACTTGTCGTTGTGATCTTGTTCTCATGTAATTATCTTAGTCTACATTTATTTTCGTTGCTTATATATTTAGTATGTATTTATGTATGATGTCTATTATTTAGGATATGTATTTATCTGTGTATCTATTCTAGTAAGATATTGTTGTACTTATTATTTGCACTAACTACAGCCCCATTTTATGTTCAGGCAGATCACTGTCCATTCCAAGGTTGCCTGGAAGAGATCGCGGAAAGCGATAAGGCCGCCAATTGTATATTTTGTAGTGCCAAATTTTTATTTTTTTGTTATGTAGGTATTTTTGTGGTGTACAATAAAGTATATATAAATAAATGAATAAATATACGTCGTCTATTGTATTTTATCATGGATTTCCGCAAAGGCACACCTGAGTCAATTAACTAGAAAAAATCTACCTATGCCATTAATATTTAAGGCATAATAGCAGCAATCAAAGTTCCTTGTCTTAATTTAGGAGCCACAAAAACTTCCTTAATATCGTACGTAGTCGTTTACTGTGTGTTAGCTACAGTGACGTCACCCCAGCTTCCAAAGGCAGTACAGGCAAACCAGTAAGGTTAGGCTTTTGGACTATTGTCAGAAAATTAAGGCATAATAGCAGCTTAAGGCAGGAAAAAGCTGAACAGTAATACTTAATAAGTGTAGAAACTACGATAAAAAACTGTGTAAACAGGGGTGACGTCACCCCGGCTATGCATGGCATATCTTCCGAACAAGAAAAGAAGATATAATGATGTATTATAGCTCAAAAATTAAGGCATAATAGCAGCCATTCGCTGCAAAATTTTCAAATCTCTGGGAAAAATATTCTATGAGTTAGAAACCGATGTTTGATACATACATCTCCACAGTAGATTGCCCCGTGCGAAGCATGGGCGGGTGGCTAGTTGTTTACAAGTTCATCACCATCATTCAGCTGAAAGGTCTGCTGCTGGACAAAGGCCTACCCTTTTGGCCCCCCATCGATCATCCGCTCTACGAGCAATGTGCCCGCCCGCCTTTGTAAGTTTGACAATAGGGATGATGACAAAAAAAAATAAAACGGAATGCTTTTTCTTTTTTTACTTTATCAAAAGATTACGGCAATATATTGAGTTAAAATGTGCTATAACGTCACGAGTATGTAGATTATAAACTTACTTGTGACGTATCGACCCCCACTCCCCATCTTCAATTGCATTTATCCAAGTCATTTTTTATTAATATGTTCGTTTGTTCCCCGTGGTACTACCAGTATTACTACCAGTAGTACCACGGGTAAAAAAAAAACCCGTAGTACTACCAAGCGATCTAGTAGTACCACGGGAACTTTATTTTTACCTGTGTTACAGTCTTAGTTCGATTCGATATTACATAATTTGACACTTGTCCCTGTTAAAGCAAAAAATACGTGTCTTATATTTTTTTATTATCTAACTGACGGACTAAATAGAATTATTTTTTTTACCCAGGCATCACTATACTTAGGACTATGTCGATTCCCCTGCGAATCTCGACATTTTCTGATTCGATCACGGAGGGGAACTCCGACTTCAGTAGTAACTACCTAGAATTTAACTTTGATGATTATGAGACTCACTCCTTATACACCAACTCCTGCACATCGGGATGCCGCGCCAGCATAGATATAGTGAAGGATACCCCCACAGCCGAAGTATCGGTGCCAGCGCTCACAAGGACCAGGGTTTCTTCTTGTAACTCCAGGTCAGAGTACCCCCGGTCTCCACCAGTTGCTTCTATTAACAGCTCTAAGAATGTCTTCATGTCTTGGGTGGAATCTGGAATAAAGTTAGTCACATCTTTACACGTACTCGGCAGAGTCCATATAATTTTATACCGCTTTGTGAAGATTATGTTTGAATAGGAATTCTAAATTATTTTTAACATTTAGTATATTTATTAAATGTTAAAAATAATTTAGAATTCCTAATTATATTCCTAATTTAAAATAGCTAATAAGGTGTATTAATGTGCGATTGCACATTAATACACCTTATTAGCTATTTTCAGGGTTCCGTACCTCAAAAGGAAAAAAATTGAACCCTTATAAAATAATAATCACTTCCTTTTCCGTCCGTTCATCTGTTCATGTCTGACCCTTTTTTCCGGAACGCGCGGAGGTATCAAGTCGAAATTAATATCAAATACGTCTTAAGTGTATGGTCTCTAAGGCTAAGAAGTCACGGCGCGGTTTTCACCCGCGCCCGCCGCGGTCGTGGATCTGCGGTTTTATTTCAAAACTCACGAGACCGCTGATTTTCGCGGGCAGGCTAAGGTTAATTTTCAACCGCGCCCGCCGCGGTCATAAACCGCGTCGTGAAAATTAATATCTAAATTTCCATGTATTACGTGTTCCTACGAGTATTTGCGGTGCCGCCACCGCGGCGGGCGCGGGTGAAAATCGCTCCGTGAGTTCTTAGCCTGCCCGCAGCCGTCGCGGTTGAGAGACCCGCAAACTTGGCGGGCGATAATCACAAGACGGGTGCAAAAATGGCGTCGGATTTCTGTACCCCCCGCCCCGCCAGCTACTGCGGTCGCCCGCCAGAGGAGGAGGGTGACCACCGCCCGCACGATTCTACAAGTTGCCCGCCGGTGCCGCGGGACCCGCAAACAACCGCGCCCGCCGCGGGTGAAAAACGCGTCGTGAAATGTGCTTTTACTTTTTGCATATAAATCTACATCCTACAGAAGCTGCGGGCCCGCAACCGCGGCGGGCGCGGGTGCAAACCGCGCCGTGAGTTCTTAGCCTAAGAGCTAAAAAAATAAGTTTGTAATACAGCTCAATAAAAAAATACGACCATTTTGCGACATATTTTGATACTTGCAAATAATTTTATACCTATAGGGTACTTCCCGTCGACCTAGAATCTGGCAAGAAAGAAAGTCGCACAGTAAAGGAAAACGTCCGAAAATCGTTCATTTGTGTTTTATCACAGTTTTTTTATAAATCTGTTACACTTACATTAGCCGTTGGAGAATTGACCGTGACGTATAACGATGTATGAGAGAACATAATTTCAACTACAATGTTAAGTTTGTTCTTGGGATAAATTCATCCCAACTACGGAACCCTTCCATGTGTGTGGTCCGACACGCACTTGGCGGGTTTTTTTTGCAGCGAACCTTTTACGAAATATAATTTATGCTATATTAGACTGACCATTTTTGGACTGAATTTTCGAAAATTACTCACAATAGAGGCCTATACCTATAACAAAAAAACCGGCCAAGTGCGTGTCGGACCACGCACAATGAAGGGTTCCGTAGTTGGGTTGAATTTATTCCAAGAACAAACTTAACATTATATCGACGCTTGAAAGGCGACATTGACTAAGCGACATAGGGCTAATTTTACAGGAGAACAGTTTAAAGTTTGACTTTTCAGAAATAAAATCATGTAAATTCTTGTAACCATTCCACAGGCGTAATTTTTACTGTTTTGGAAATCTTATTTTATCATCTACATTGTGGTATATGCAACTATTCAAAAATACTATTATTTCAAAAGTTAAGTGTCGGTTAGTAAATTTTACCAGAAAATTGAAACCGCAAAAATATACTAACCGACACGGGTCGATCTAAAAAGTACAGTAAAAATGTAATAACGAGAAATTATATCGAATTGATATCACAGCAAAATAACCTAACCAGAATCAAAAAAGTTGCGAAATAGAGACATTGAATATAGCTAATAGATATCTAAGGCCGCTTGTAAAATTATTAAAGGTACTGCTTAATCAAATAAAACGACAAATACAAATCAACAGGCACCAACAGGTTTTTGTTTTTTAAAGGGCTTATTTTTTAACTAAACGCCATTTAGCAGAAAAATAAAATGAGTTAAAATGACCTAGATGATAACTAAAAATCTTCTTTGTCAGGAAAAAACATACCATACGCATAAAAATATATTGCCAAGGGTAGCGTAAAAATTGACCAAGGGCTAAAGTTGCATATTACGATTAGGACAACCACCATTTCTTAAAAAGAAGTAAAAAATTTCGTCGCTAAGTAAACAAAAAAAAGTGAAAATTCGTAAAATCCAAAATGCTGAAGCGACATCAAAAGTCGTCATAGGAAGACGTAAGTGCGACCAAGCGACGCAGAAAGATCAGGCGGTTCGAACTATGTATGTAACTCAATATGGCCCAAAATGTCGCTAAGTCAATCTTGCCTTTCAAGCGTCGATATGTAGTTGAAAACCATTTTCTGCCATACGGAATGTATGGGAGAACATGTTTTTCAAACTGCAAATTTAAGTTTGTCGATTATTACTCGTTAAGCTGTAAACCCTACTTATGTGTGATCATTTTCCTTTTAACTTTGTTATACGAGTATATACTACTTCTGTGATTTTTTTCACAAATCTAAATACAACCATTTAGCTGGCCCTGGCGGGACACATGACTCTAACAAAAATTTGCACTTTTAAGCTTAATATTTCGCAAACGAATCTCTGAATTTAAAAATACACACCAACAATATTTTTGAACAACCTTTCCAACGACACCCCACACCATGCGATAGCCGAGAAATAAAAAAAACATCTCCAGTTTAGGTGTAGGGGAGGTACCCTAATAAAATTCATGATTTTATTTTAAATAGTATATACAGGCTGGACCAAAAAAATACACGTCATAAAAAAAAAAATAGATTCCTCACGTCTAGGGGTATTCGAAAATACCCCATGTATGGTCCGCGATTTTTTGTAGTTTTTGAGTTATTTTTTATTTTTTTATTTTTTCGAGGTTTCTTGCCGGTGCAGCGGAGGAGCTACTAAAATTCATTAATTTTTTTGTAGTGAGTATTTTCCAGTTTTTTTTGCGACAGTTTCGCCTTGTATGTTACTTTCATACATAAAATATTAAACTTGCTAACATTCCTGCAAGTTACTCAAAAAAGTAGCGATAGCAGGAATTTAAGTTTTTAGTGGTAAGACTGAAATTTTCAACTTCAATTTAAAAATACAACAATGAGGTTCTATAATCTAGCTGACTTTAAAAACTATGCAGGTTCCCAAGCTACGCAAAATATTTAAAAAAGTTAGAACTTAACCTTCTAATAATTCACTGTAATCGGCCTTCGAAGGTTAGGCTAAAAATCCTTCTATGCTTTAAAATAGGTGGTCCAAATAGTGACGCCATAAAAAAATCTGGAAAATACTCACTACAAAAAAGACATGAATTTTTGAGGCTCTACCGGCAAGAAAACTCAAAAAATTACAAAAAAAAATAATTACTCGAAAACTACAAAAAATCGTGGAACATACATGGGGTATTTTCAAATACCCCTGGACATGAGGAATCTATATTTTTTTTATGACGTGTATTTTTGGTGCATTCTGTATATAATACCCATGCCAAATTTTTAGCTTTCTAGTACTAAGTTTCTGAGCTAAGCCGCGGAAAGACAGACGGACATGGCGAAACTATAAGGGTTCCTTGTTGACCACGGAACCCTAACTAAAAACGAGTGAAAGTGTATCCTATCCTATTTGTGGGACTTTTATATATTAGACCGAAACTCGAAATCCCGAATCACTTTATCCCAAAAGAACGCTATCCCGAATCACTCTATCCCGAATGAACGGTATCCCGAATCACTCTTTTCCGAATTAACGCTATCCCGAATCACTTTATCCCGAATGAACGGTATCCCGAATCACCCTATTCCGAATTAACGCTATTCCGAATCACTTTATGCCGAATTAACGCTATCCCGAATCACGTGAGTCCGAAATAACGTTAATTACAACGAACTTTATCCTAAAGGCCACACTCGGAATGAAGCGAACCGAAGCTAAGTTCGTTTAGCTTTCGCCGCGTCTTTTCATACTTCCGTTTGTAGTTCGCGGTGAAATGAAATTGTTTATTTTGTAAGGAGGATATTGGAATTACTTTTACACATCATATTAAAAAAAAAAATTGCTAGATAGTTCGGCGTTTCCTATCTGACTACTCTGAGAAGAAAGGCCGAAACAAACTCAGAGTGTGAACCGAAGAAGAGGAGGAAAGCGAATCAAAAGAAAATCTGAAAATATAAAATCTAGTGATGATTTTATCACTGAGGGCCTAGACAAAGTAACATTCGATTAGCGACAACGCTAGTAGAAAAGTCAAAAATGTATGGGATTGACAAAAGCTATCGAAACGTCACGTGATCATAGCTCAACGAATAGAAATTAGCTAGACAATATTTAACATCATTCCATTCATACAGCCTCGAACGATAACTTGCTAACGAAAGACCAGACAATATGTAATTTTTATCGAAGAAACCAATGGATCAGACGATAGCGAAACGTAGTGTAGGTATATCGTTGAAGCGATAGCGATTGTCGAAATAGAATCGCTCCGAAGCGAATATCATTTGTCTAGGCCCTCAGGAATTGTCTTTATGCAGGCATTCGAAGTAAAGTCCAACACGGTCCCAAAAAAAGGCGACTGTCCAAGGTCCTGTTTTTTGCAAATATTTCGTAATATATTTTTTCGTAGTAAATACCTACCTATCAAGTTATGCCCGTTTTTACTTTCACTAAGTGACGCCGTGAAGCAACGTTCTAGACCGACCGGTTAAACGAATCCCTAAATAAAAGTGCATTGTTGGATTTTCAACCCTAGGCTCAGCGCTGAGTGTTGAAAATCCAACAGTGCACTTTTATTCAGGGATTCATTTAATTATCACTTAGTGACGGTGAAAATGGCCATTAGTCAAATAAAACAGTCTGAGAAAATTGTTATAATATGTATTAGAAAAAGTAGTAAAAAAAAAAAAACTGCCTTGGTGTAGCAGAAATAACTTATAATCAAACTCAAAATAAACTGCTTTTTATTTCAAATGAAATCACGAGTGTGATAACGAGTGGAATATGTTATATACCATGTTTGGCCAAAATTTAGCTGCCTACGTGGAGACTCACTGACGCAGTCACAAGGTTATCATAAGTGCACATGTCACAGAGCATATATGTATGTGGCGCAAACTGGAAGTTGGACCATAGTCTATGGGGAGACGCACTTGAGATCTGAGCCGTTCATGACCCCTATCTCTGGAAATTGTCTTTGCTCCGGCCGACTTGAGTTTGAAGTCTATTAGGAGATTTCCAAGTCGGCCATGGTAAAAGAAAAACTGAGGGTTAAATATCGTTTTAGGGAATAGCGTTCGTTGTAAATAACGTTGTTTCGGATTCACGTGATTCGGGATAGCGGTAATTCGGCATAAAGTGATTCGGGATACCGTTAATTCATAATAGGGTGATTCGGGATAGCGTTAATTCGGGATAAAGTGATTCGGGATAGCGTTAATTCGGAATAGAGTGATTCGGGATAGCGTTCTTTCGGGATAAAGTGATTCGGGATTTCGAGTTTCGGCCTAACGTATAAGAGTCTATTTGTGGCTTTTATATTAAAATGTTAAATATAAAAGCCACAAAGAAATATAAATGCATATTAAACTGTTTTTATCTAAAACGAAACTTAACTGTACTTTATACTGTATTATCTGGTGTACAATAAAGTATATTTAAATAAATAATAAATAAATAAACGTATTTTTAAATGATGGATGGAAATGATACTTGGTCATCTTCTGTGTAAAATGTTTCAGAAACTCAATAATCTGATGCTAGGGATCATGACCGTACTTCAGGAATTGTCCTGATGGCCGTGGAATACTTCTCCACTCCTCATAAGCACCTCAGGACATGTTGCCCCTAATTGTCGCTACGACACTTTGTGCTAGCAACCGTTTTCGGGGGCCCATTATTGAGTGTGAAAGTCACTCCCTGCCATTTAACCAGTGTATTATATATAAAATATTGGTCAGGCAGGGGCCATAGTCTTTAAATAGTTCTAGTTATCCAGTTCAAGTTCCCAAAACCATAATCCAATATCTTTGTTTCCATATCCTGCAAGAGTCCTTCATAAACCGGGGGTTGTCCTTGAGTGCACAAGCATAGTGCAAATAGGGATAATCGTCGGTTGGTGCCTCGTTTCAATAAACACGTCTAACAGGCCTCTGCGAGTTGGCTTCGGCCCCTCGTACGCCTTCCAAAGGTCCGGGAGAAAATTTCAAAGACGTAAAAAAGAATAATTATTACTACTAACACTCAGCTATAAGGTATTACTAACATACTTAATGGATATTTTGTTGTCCGAATAAAGAAATTTTGATATTCTTTTTTTTTATAAATGGTGTGCGAAAAGTTGATAGCTGAGTAGGTGCGGCATGATGAGAGAACACCGAAAATAATAACATATTTAACGCATTCAAGAACAATGAACGAGACATAATAGAAGTTTTATTGTTATAACGCCTATGGGCGTTTAGTGTCCCTCAAAGTGTTAAAACTACAAACCCCGTGGTCAGAGATCCACTTTCAGAGTCTTTTCCTTTCCCGGGTTTTAAACTTGCCAGAATTTGATCTTTATTAGCGACACTGTCAGATTTAGGGAAAGCCCACAATTTCTTCATAATGACTATTGAAGTAATTATGCGTCAGGCCGCACACGATCACATTAAAATCAAAGACTGAAGATCACTTTATTTTAGGTCCATTTTGAAAATCTGAAAGTGGAGTTCTGACCACGGGGCTCGTATCTGAAATTTTTCAAATAAAATTTCGGTGTTCTCTCATCATGCCGCACCTACTCAGCTGTTAACTTTTCTCCCTGCATTTAAGCTCGCTCAAAAACCCTGTAGGCTCTTTTACTACCCACTTCTCTAACCGATCAGTTTTGAGTACAGTTACAACTAATTACAATAATTATTTGAAGGATTCTTGACAAAGTCATGACTATCCAATTCTAAGGAAGGTATTTAGAAGGTACAGCTACTCACTTTTCTTCGGGTCATTGTAATTTTCCTTTATGGTTTTCCGTTTTGATTCGATCACCTGAAATATAACTATTGCTTTTAATTTGAATGTGCTAAAACTGGCTGATGGTTTATCTAATGTTTAGTGATTACCTCTATTAATTACAAATGTATTGAACTTGTTGTTAAACACCAAATTCGTCTTGAAAGTGGCCGTTATATCATTACAAAGAACTCACACTCACTCACACCACTCAGTGATTATAATCATTCTGTAATATCACTCCATCCACTGCCACTGAGCAAGGAATCCCTCATATAATTTACCTTCCCAAGAAAACCGAGTCTCGCGAATTCTCCCTCAATATAAAAACCCAATATTAGACTCGTTAGTAACAATTACCTACCTCATCTATAAAACTGCAGATCATCTGCTTGCACCTCTCAAAGCTGCCGTGGTAGGGTAGCAGCTTATACACGGCATCTGCATGCAGCCAGGGCTGCAACATTCGAGCTCCCACCAGCTTGCAACACTTGTCGAATGCCGTCAGAAATGGCTCGTCTATGGTCTTTTGGGCGTTCATATTAACTCCTAGGGCCGTTTCTGGTAAAAAAATTACAATCATCATTATTTCAAACTTTATTACCTTCTGTGGCAGAGTAGTTAGGTTCCTACACAGTGAGTTGAGTTTTGGAGAGATGAAAACCAAAAGTACTTATTGTTAAACAAGGAAGCTAGAGAATCCTGGACATGGAGATCGATTTCGAATAAAAACCGGTCAAGTGCGTGTCCGACCACGCACAATAAAGCGTTCCGTAGTTGGGATGAATGTATCCCAAGAACAAACTCAACATTTTAGTATAAAATATGTTCTCCCATATGGAATGTGTGGGTGAACATGTTTTTGCGACTGCAAATGTAAGTTTGTCGATTATTACTCATTGGTTGATTATTACTGCTCTTAGCTGTTATAGTTTTCTTTTTAAATTCGTTTTACAATGCTACTGCCGTGAATTATTTCACTTAGCCAAAACTAACCATTTAGCGGGCAGAGGGACACACTTGATACTAACAAAAATTAGCACTTTAAATCTTAATATTTTGCAAACGGAACCCTGAATCCAAAAATGGTTTCCACACACCCAATATTTTTGAACACCATGGAAAAGACGAAACAAAAACATCCCCACTTTACGTGTAGGGAACGTGCTCTAAAAAACATCCCCACTTTACGTGTAGGGAACGTGCTCTAAAAAAATGTTTGAAGTGAAAACGTCACTTTTTTGTCACGTTGTGCACTTTTTTTGGGATGGGTAAAAAATATTAAACTGAGCGTAAGATCCGTTGCCTGACAACCGACAAAGTAATTAATATCAAAATAAATAGTCTTCGACATTACATAAAGATTGCGAGGTAAGAAATTTTACCCATATTGATGGGTAAAAAAGCAGTCAAAACCTATAGTACTTCATGAAAAGTGATTAAATATCTGTTTATTTTTGTTAGAGTATATTTTGAAAATAAATAAATATACTACTACTATTACTACAATATAGTACTTTTATACTGATAAATAAAGCAATTCGTGCGAAATTATTCCCTAACCATTCCAAAATATACAAAAATGCACAACGTTAATGTTCAAGTTTTTACTTCTGCCGGCACTCCCTGAGTGCAACCCGTTGTTTTTTTTTTTTTCATTTTAGTATTTTACCACTTTGTTAGTCACAAATTACATCTTTCTAGTACTCTGAGATAAGCCGAGAATAGACAGATGGACAAAGTGAAACTATAAGAGTTCCTTGTTGACTACGGAACCTTAAAAATCTAACTACCTACATTTTTAGTTTTAAGTATTACAAAGCTGTACTAATTCCGGTTGTTTCAAACGGTTGGATTCTGAAAGTGGGCAACAAATAGCTGTCACATATTTCGCTGTTTTGATTAATTTGTCAATATTACTGTATGTAAATAAGAAATGTGGCTAATTAGCGAAATAGAATATTGATTATGAAATGCAATAATGACTATTGTAACACCGAAGGTTTACTTTAGAAAACAGTATTTGGAAAAACGCTAACGCTTTCTAAACGCTTTTTTTAAACCGAAAACGGGTACAACATCAAATTCAATGTTATAATTGCAATTCATTCTAGTTCGCTAGTTAGCCACATTCAGTAATAATATTGCCAAATTAATCAAAATAGGTAAATTTTTGACAGCTACTTGCGAACTTTTGGGATAAACCCTCTTAACATCAAATAATTAAGATGTTTAACGTCTGTTGAATACAAAGCGTTGTTTTACTGCATAAAAAAAACGATTGTCAAAGTTAATCGGGCTGCCAGTAAAAAGCGATACTTTTTCCCAATGAAATGGTTGGGAAATTTTTATTTTATGGCAACATTTCGCCGTTCACGTCAAATTTTCAAGTGACTACGAACTAATTTGGTTATGAGTACCTACAACCAATTGCACCTAATACTTTCAGAAATCTAGATATTTCTTGTAAGTCAGTTGCAACAGCTAATCTGTCTTCAAAGTTTAGTAAATACTTTTTCTTTTTTTCTACAATGTTGTTTGATGCAGATGAACTACCGTCGAACAAAGACGGATACAACAAAAGAGCGTCTATAATGTCCAGATGTTTGAGATTAAAATGACGTTAATGTGGCACCATTGAGGCATTATTGTACTTAATACCTCAATGTATGGCACTGTAATCGTTAGTTTTTAACGCTGACGCTCAGACCACAATTTAGTGAAACAACGCTCTTTTTGGTTTGACGATAGTTAGCGACATTTTTGACGTACGAGTATACCCCTTCGTTAAGTGGATATGAAACAACCCGCCCTTAGCAAAGTCGTTTAAAGTCGGTATCATCACACTGAACGATACAAAGACACAATAGATACTTGGCCTATTTGGCGAGAAAAGGCAAAGATTTTTTTTTATAATGGGTTGCGAAGGGATCCCTCGAACTTACCACACACAGAATCCATGGTGTAGCTCGTCAGATACTTCCACACGGAGAAGGGTCCTCTCCCATCGACTGTATGTAACTGTTCTGACATTACAATGCTCTGTTGTGAGAATATCTTCACAAAGTTGCTCAGGTTCTTAGGGGTGAAAGTCGGGGCCAGGAACTTGCGGCGAGGGCGCCAGATGGACACTGAAGAGTTATAAGAGGCAAGTTGATCGTTGCATCAGAAAATAACTTAAAAAGTAAAAGTAATAAAAATGTTGTCTAGTCATTTTTATAGCTCCTTTTCTCAAAAAACCCTAGTTTACTCGATATTATAAAGAGTCATGTTCAAAATCGCCATGGGACTTACCTTTGTACACAGAGAGCTGATCCACAGTCCAAAAAAACGTTGTTCTACAAAATAAATTCGAGAGAGGGTTTGCGTTTTTGGGGTCTGACTTTACTTTCAAAATAAATAACACTTTGATTTACCTACCTGGTGCAAATATGGATCCATTGCCGATGAGATTTCTCGCAAATCGCATAACATCGTCTTTCTCTAGTGAAGACTTCAGGATAACTTCCAAGTCCACTGGGTCTACCACAACTGCAAAAAGTCGTATATACTATAATATATGTATGTAGCTTTATTCGCTGTATTTCGGATTTTATCTTTACATAATTATATAAATCCTTAATATCTGGTCAACCGAGCTCTGTTCGGGGTGAAAATCATTGGTGAAAATATAATCATATCGTCCGGGTACACAACGTTTTATCAGATTTCCGAGGCTGTGAAAATAAAGAAAACGATATTTCCTATGATACTTAGCTAGATCGATTTGTCATCCCCGTAACCCCTAAATTGCAACTTGCATCGAAATCGTTGAAGCCGTTTCCGAGATTCAGATTACAATATACAAGAATTGCTCGTTTAAAGGTATTAGATAGATAGATATACAATCAACAACATTAAACGATTTAAAAGCTGTATTAAAACCAAACTTTGTAAAAAAGGGTACTATACAATTTCAGATTATTTAGAAGATAAAAAAGCTTGAGATTGAGCTGCTCGCTCTGCTAAGCCTTGTGATAAAACCATAAAACTTGACACTTTAATCATCAAACAAAACCAGATTTATACAACATTGACATTGTTTAAATTATATACAAAATGACATGATTACTTTGTAAAGTATTATATTTTTTTAACTATTGTGAATGTAAGGACTATGTGGTTTTTTTGTTTTTTTTCCTTCTTTATTTTTTTATTTTAATTTTATCCTAGTTAGTTTTAATGATAGTCTGGCAGTTTGAGTAGTTGATGCGGCCTACCCAAATGTCCTTTCTTTGGTATTGTTCATCGAGTTGAGCTCCTTAAGTTCTGAGTTGAGCTCCACGATTACTCAAAAATGCTTGCACTGACTGGACAGGTCCACTCAAATCTGTGTGGTTCTTTCCTCAAAAGACCATTTCAGACACTAATCTACATGGTTCTCATATTATTATTAATTTATTTATTCAAGTTACTATGACTCATTACAATATTCAGAAACACACACATACACCAAACAATACATTAAAATTACATTACAATCACAGCTGCCATTTAATACTTACACACACCATTAGGTAACCCGACGACCGTAAGTGACGTGCAAGTCACTGCACCGCCGTATATAAGGACAGTCGTGTATGGTTTGACCAAGATTATGTCTGGACTTTAAAAGACACTGCGACCTCTGAGTTTGTTTCGGCCTTTCTTCTCAGAGTAGTCAGTTAGGAAACGCCGACCTCATCTAGCTTATTTTTAATATTTTTTAATATGACGTGTAAAAGTGATTCCGATATCCTATTTACAGAATAAACAATTTCATTTCATTTCATTTCATCTAACACTAAATTAAATGTCTAACTAACTACATAAATAAAATACATATACAAATAAAAACAAAGACAAAAGGACACTTTGGCGTTGAGGTACTCGTCCGCATCGCTTTCATCCGGAAACGCGCCCAGAAGACTGGCAGCATTACGACGGTGAATGGCAATGCTAATTATTTGGCCAAAGAACGAGTCAGCCCTCTGGTCACGTGAAGTGTCGACCAGTCGACGAGAAATTTCCTTAAAAAGGAGAGGCGCAATCGGGCCCCATGACCCAAGCGTTTCGACTCTTAAACGGCTCAAAACTGTAGGTACTTATAGGGTTATTTGTGCCGCTTGAGGGTCTCAGCAGCCGCAACAGCGGCGCCAGCACAGCCCGCCGTGCTTGGAACATGAGATGGCGCAAGGGTGTCGACACGGGTTGCGTCCCATACCAGAGGCATTCCCACTTTCCAAGGTAACACTAACGTCATGCCGTCTGTATTTTTATCAACTTTGCTTGGTCTTGTTTTCGGCTGGTCTACAAACTAGGTGCACAAAATTAATCAAGATAAATAATAGAATTACCTAGTCTGTGTTAGTACCTATGGGGAACGTGGACCGGTTACTCTCTCCCTCATAGATTAGGAAAACCATTAACTTGCCCGGTTCCAATATCCTTGGACGCATCGACTTCCGTACCTATGGTATTTTTGATACCTAATGCACTAGTCTTTCAGCTCTAATTTGTGACTTACCAGTATAATATTTTTCTCCTAACCACAAGTTTGTAAGTCCACCATTTTTGATTGCTTCACGAGCGAAGATCTGGAATGACCGCATACGATCTGCAACAAAAAAAAAAATAAACGACACGATTTTTTTTGTAGAATTGTAGTTCAATTCAAGTTTTAATGGAACTAACGCCGGAAATGAAATATTTGCTAATTTCAAATCTTGGAAAAGGATTTTGATAAGAACATCTGCACTAGTGGAACGACCTATAATGCAAGTAGTTGAGGTAATGTCAATTCATACCCAAAAGAAAATGAGCCAAGAATGCACATGATATTATCAAGATCTGCTCGAGTGAAAATATAAATATATCGTCCAGGTACACCAACGTTTTATCACATTCCCGAGGCTGTGAAAATAGAGAAAACGACTTTTCCCAGATATGTGATCTAGCTAGATCGATTTTTCACCCCTGTAAACCCCTAAATTGCAACTTTCATCGAAATCGTTGGAGCCGTTTCCGAGATTCAGATTATTATATAATAATATACAATGTCGCCCATGCGCATGTGACCGCCCGTAATTTTCTGAATATTCATGAAAAAATATCGAAAATAAACTTCAAAAGAGGGGGTCTATCTATAACATTTTTCACTAGTTTTTTTTAAATAAATACACAATTTTTTACCGAAAAAATTACTTCGATTCCGTTTTTTTTTTCGTAGTCGATAATTTTTTGTAAAAATTTTAATTAACCAGTTAAAATAACTCATAAGCTTTTGGAAATAATAAACAGAATCCAAATCGACCCATAAACTTCGGAGATGTGTCAAAAAACAGAAAGCAAATCTTTAAAAAATTAAAAATTGAATAACACGAAAAATGTTATAGATAGACCCCCTCTTTTGAAGTTTATTTTCGATATTTTTTCATGAATATTCAGAAAATTACGGGCGGTCACATGCGCATGGGCGACATTGTATATTATACAAGTATAATTGCTCGTTTAAAGGTATTAGATAGATATATAGATAAGAGCAGACCTATTGCCATGTTCCGGAACAAAATTTCCAAATATGCAGAAAAACCTATAGATTGTGAATCGAACTAAGGATGCTCAACTCAAAAGCTCAACAGTCTACCCATATCGTATATATGAAATAGTATTCCAAGGCAAATAAATTTCAAATAGATTACAAACAAATTACGAATAAATTACATACGAGTACAAACATAATTTATTCTCAAAACTCATTGCAGATTATAAATAAAATACATTTATTTTTATTTTGTTTTAAACATCCTTCCATTTATTTGTTTAATGGCTGGCGGTAACTGGTTGTATTAGGTACATACAATAGCAGTTACATAGGAACTTTTATAATAAATTGGACATAGTTACGCAAACTAGAACCAACCCACAAAAAGTAACTTTTGTGATAATTAGATTTTTGTTTCAAAAGTGTGTAGTAATAAATAGGTAAGTTATTTGAGATTAACAACTTTACAACGTTAAGGTTAGTATTGTTGACGTTATAGGACGACTAGATAATTTGGATTTTTGTTAGATCTAGTACCTATCTGTTTTAGATCAAAAACCTGATGGTTCCATAAAGCTTTGTGCAGACCAGCGCGATTTGTCGCGCGACGCGACACCGGTTATTGTTATACCGTGAAGTTTTCTTAGAAATTGTATTGTTTGTGTCGTGTCGCGTGACTAGTCGCGCTGGTCTGCAAAAGCCTTAATGCTAAATTACGTTTTGTGGGTTGGTTCTTTATTACAACATGTTTAGGTTTTACGAACCTACTTACGTAGGTAGATTACTTTAAATAACTTTAAAATACTTATGTTTAACGAGGACCATGTGGCTTGGATCTATTTTGCGTAATGAAAATCCTGAGGAGATCTTCAGAATTTTCAGGTACCACGCGACATGG
This sequence comes from Conistra vaccinii, assembly GCA_948150665.1. Lineage (NCBI taxonomy): Eukaryota > Metazoa > Arthropoda > Insecta > Lepidoptera > Noctuidae > Conistra > Conistra vaccinii. The sequence continues at coordinate 1,910,218 of OX411321.1, forward strand.
TTCCGTTTAGCCTTTAAAAATTGACTATATCTAGGGTTGGTATCCTTAGCGGCTTACATTAATATGAGTACAACAGTCTCAAGCAGCTTGGATCTTTTTTGAGTCATATGAAAGTTGATTCGTAGATTCTGTTGGTACCAATAACTGAATTTCACCAGTTTTGTGGGTTGGTTCTACTTTGCATAACTACGTCCAATTATAATTATAATAACTTACCTTCGGTGTTTGTTATGCATTATTAAACTTAAATAAACACGTTAAGCTAAAGAGCCGTTAGAGCTCATACGGTCTTTATATTAATAAGGTACGTACAAAAAAGGAGGCCGCTTATGACTAATGACTATCTCCGTTAGAGTAGGCTTTTTCAAAAATATGTTTTAGAAAACATTATATGTAGATCTCATGACGCGGATTCTAAATCAAGTAAAAGCTAGTTCCGGTTGACTTAGTTTCAAGGGCAGTACTTATTCTGAGTTGAGTTCCACGATTACTGACAAATGCTTGCACTGACTGGACAGGTCCTCTCGAACGTGTGTGGTTCTTTCCTCCAAAGACCATTTCAGACACTAATCTACATGGTTCTCCTGTGGATTGACCAAGATTATGTCTGTACTTTAAAATAGACTGCGACCTCTGAGTTTGTTTCGGCCTTTCTTCTCAGAATAGTCAGATAGGAAACGCCGACCTCATCTAGCTTATTTTTATATTTTTAATGTGACGTGTAAAAGTGAATTCGATACCCTATTTACAGAATAAACTATTTCATTTCATTTCACATATTTATGTTTCTCTTAGAATCAGATTTGAAATAAAAATATTGCGTATTAATTTTTACAGTTAAACATAATTAAAGTACCCATATAAATACCAGTCAGTGTTAGGAAACCCTCTGTTCTGAAAACTTCTCTTAGCCATTCGGTGGTATGCCTGTTATATTATTGTCCTAAGACATTTTTTTCTGGAAAATCAATGTGGACTGCACGTCTGTCAAGTTTCCTCAGTATACAGGTGGACCAAAAATACACGTCATAAAAAAAAATATAGATTCCTCATATCCAGGGGTATTTGAAAATACGCCATGTATGTTCCGCGATTTTTTGTAGTTTTCGAGTTATTATTTTTTTTTTTTGAGTTTTCTTGCCGTTGGAGCCTCAAAAATTCATGTCTTTTTTGTAGTGAGTATTTTCCAGTTTTTTTTTATGGCGTCACTATTTGGACCACCTATTTTAAAGCTTAAAAGGATTTTTAGCCTAACCTTCGAGGCCGATTACAGTGAATTATTAGAAGGTCAAGTACTAACTTTTTTTAATTTTTTGTGTAGCTTAGGAACCTGCATAGTTTTTAAAGTCAGCTAGAATATTTATGTATTTTTAAATTAAAGTTGAAACAGTCTTACCACTAAAAACTTAAATTCCTGCTATCGATACTTTTTTGAGTAACTTGCAGGAATGTTAGCAAGTTTATTATTTTATGTATGAAAGTAACATTTAAGATGATACTATCGCAAAAAAAAACTGGAAAATACACACTACAAAAAAAAATATTGTTGAAGCTCCACCGGCAAGAAAACTCGAAAAAATTACAAAAAAAATAATAACTCAAAATCTATAAAAAAATTGCGGAACATACATGGGGTAATTTCGAATGCCCCTAGACATGACGAATCTAATTTTTTTTTATGACGTGTATTTTTGGTCCACCCTATATACCTTAACCGTTGTAGCTTATACAAGAAAATGGTCTTAGGAGACTATTCTGAACTTTTTGAAACATGTTGATCTATATTCACAAATTTTGAAAAAAACAAAATACAGTGGTAAGAAAATGGGTTTTTGATGCCAAACGATCCTGTTTCTTAAAAGGATCATAAAGCCCTAACAGACTAACTGAGGATTGAGTACGAGTGCGATTTCTGACTTTTGTAGCGGACAGCCTTTTTTTTTGACGGACATTTTTTTTAACGTTTCCTAAGTTTGAAAGTTCTAAACAATCAACAAAATAATATTATCTTAAACCTCGCTTTCCATCCGGCGAGATCGAGGTCAAGAACAGGCCTATTCAGCACAAAAAAAATAAAAATAAACTACATATGTTATTCTATAAATATATGGAGCGTATTCGTTCGAAGTTAATTTTCGGCTAATCTGTCCATCATAAAAAAGTAAGTTGGAGTTTCTTTTCTACGAAATGTATGGAAAGGTTTTTGTGATTTCTGACTTGTCTCTAAAACATGAGTTGGTCTAATAGAATTTTTTGATTATTATATGAAATAGGATAGATTGGCATCACAAAAGTTTTTGTGAAACTGCCTATTTTCTTGATGAATATAAATTTTTTTCAAAGTCTGTGAATGCAGATCAAACTCTCTCAAAAAGTGAATGACTATTTTCTTGTAGCAATAACGGTTAAGGTAGTTTCCCTTAATGCTCCATTTAAAAAATCCACCTTGTTTATCCGATTTAAACATTTTATCAAAATTCTAGTAACGCGGTATTTGTAGTTTCTGCCAGGATTGACAATGCGTAGCAAGCACAGGATATGTTTTTATTAATCTCCAAATTAACTCACAATGGTTCATGGTGATGAAGATTTTTGGTGATTGGTGAAAACCAGTATCTTCATATTTAAGAAGTTAAATTGGTAGGTACTGCTCCTGGGGCCGTACCATGAACATTTTAAATACTTGTCAAGTACAGGGCAGGTCAACTTGGCATTTTAACCTGACAGGTTTTCTATTTGTACCATGAGCATTTCAGTCTGACCTGCAATGTATCAACTTCAGACTTGCTACGCTATCGTTGACCGGTACGTCATATTATAAACAAACGTTCGGAAATACTTTTTCGGAATGTTACCGGTTTTACGGGTTATATAAAATATATATAATTAATTTGATAACAGTATAAAATGATCAAAAAAATAAAATAAAATAACTATGTTTCGTAGCAAAAAATCTTATGTAACGATTATGACGTTGGAGGCCCTTTTAGATGTAAAATAAAGGTACCAGCAACAACACCAACCTACTTGAAAACTTACCAAAGTTATTACTATTTTCGAACGACTATAGCGTGTCAAATAAATTGTCAACAAGACAACAATATTTATTGATGACATAAAAATTGGAAACATTAATTTATTTTAATAATCACAAGGATTGCAATGGGGTACATAAAAAGGGCTCAAACTCGAGAAATGTCCCGCAGATTGTGGACGGAAGTGACGGAACATGATGTGAATTCTATTGTTGGAGGTGCTTTAGAGGCATGAGGAACAGGGTGTAAAGTTCACTCATCTCATTAGAAAAGGGAGGCTCCTCTGACCAGACGGGTGTTATGTCTGGCGGGCAACTACCCGAAAGTTGTTTTCGGATAGTCTTATATATTTATCATGCAGGATTTGTGTAACGTCATGTCTTTGCTGCGTATTTCGTATGTAACGGTAACCGCTACAGTGCTATCGATGATTCAAGAGGCTGGGCAAGGCTGGGCAGCTGTAGTTTGTTTTTTTACTAAGACTATGAATATTGTCTTTACCTAAAACATCTATTAAACATTAAATTGGTTTTTATTGATATGTATTGTGTTCTTGATTTCTATTTCTTTCACATCTACTTACTCGTACCATTTCTACAACATAAGTAGACGACAAAGAGACTGTGTTTCGTGGTCTATAATTTTAAATAACGCCATAATAGTATTATATTCACAAATTAACATGTATTTACGTTTTTTATTTTAAATTAACGAAAACAGTTCAATAAAAGTTAGTTTTACACGCCTGCTTAATATGACAGCAGGTCAGCTCAGTTTTCAAGGTTTTACATGTCAAAAATGACTTGATGGTAGAGCCTATCGCAGGTCAGACCAGTGAAATGTTGTCACGTGACCACTGAGCGGCTTTAGTCACGTGATCGCTGGCTCGCCTGTTATTTGACTTGTTCATGGTACAAAATAGCCCGACAGTTCACTTTCCGTCGAAAATTGACCTGCTATTGTGCGATGTCATTTGAAAATGTTCTTTTTATTCGAAAATGAAAATGCACGGGTTCTAGGGCCGTCATTTGAAAATGTTATTTATATTCGAAAATGAAAATGCACGGGTTCTAGGGCCCGTTCGCAACCTTCCAAAAACCTAATCTAATGGATCGATTTAGTTGCTATGAATTTTTGGGTACCCATACACTGACGTGTAACGTAAATAAATGAATTTTAAATATCGCCATAAAATTAAAAAGACAAAAGTTTTTCAAACTGTACCGTGTGACATATCAAATGAAAGGGCTTGTTGTGAGGACCTAATTTTTTTTTTTAATAATTTATAAATAAATACTACACTTTGATCTTAGCCAAAAGGCCGAGAAGCGATGCCTCAAGGAAATAATGAAGTCTAAAGACTTAGGCATGATTTTGAAAAGAAAGACTTTCAACTCATGTATACTCCCATGTTTAACATATGGGTGTGAGACATGGGCACTCACCAAATCGCTAAGAGGAAAGCTTGCCAAGTGTCAAAGGGCAATGGAGAGAAGCATGGTAGGCTCAAAGAGACAAGATAGAATAAGGAACACAGATCTCCGGTTCAAAACAAATTTGACAGACATTCTAACAAGAATAGACCAACAGAAGTGGAGGTGGACAGGCCATATGATGCGAGACACTAAAGGAAAGTGGAGCAAGGCAGTAACAGAATGGTATCCAAGGGATGGAAAAAGAAATCAGGGATGACAGCTTTCCCGATGGGAGGATGAAATTAAGATGACAGCAGGTCCAAACTGGAGGAGGATACCTAGCGACAGACAACAATGGAAATTGTTAGAGGAGGCCTATGCCATGAGGCACACCGAAATTCGAGACATTTTGTGATTATTTATGTAAACTTTATTGTAAACTATGCTGTCTAGTTTCGGAATAAAAGGCTACATTATTATTATTATTATAAATAAATAATTTTAAAGATATTTAAGAAAATAGATGAAAATTTACCATTGCCCTTATCTCCAAAAATAGGGATCCTATTTTTTTTTTTTTTATACTTGGATTTGCTCTTTACAATCCGCTTGACAGTAACAGGTCATTTCCAACATCAGGTGGGCATAACAATTAAAATTCTATTGTGTCTCGTTAATGACAGCTGAAGGTTAAATTGCAGGAAAACCTCTAAGAAGTCTATGATCTTAAAATAACATGGTGAATCTCTCAATATTGTGTGTACGCACGGTTACACATCAAGCTATAGATTCACAGTATAAGCTGAGCTCGCATTGTACGAAAATCCTATACGATGCGAGATCAGCATAAACTGGAAATGTATAGCTTGATGTGTAGCCGTGTGTACAAACTTACATTTGCAACTGGAATGTATGGAAGGACATGTTTTACAACTAGAATGTTAATTTTGTTCTTGGGATAAAAAACATGGTAAATAACATTATTTATCGTACGGAACCCTCACCACGCGAGTTCAACTCGCACTTGTCCGATTTTTTATATGAAAATTATACTTACTCTCACCACTCCCCACAAACAAATAAGCGTGACCCAAAATGGGGTAAGCTTTTATATCACATTTTATTTTACTAGCCACTGCTAGGATCCGGCGGATCTGATACCGTCTGACGACCAGCCACAGAACCACGACACACAGAAATAGTAGCCACAACATGGCTCCGTTATCCCTCGTAGTCAACTGTGACGTATATGCGTACGAGTCACTTATATACATAGCAGTTAACCCAGATACTGCGATGGGGCTTTTAAAAGGCCTAAAAAAATTATTAAATCTACCTGCATTTTTCTAATTATTTATTTAATTGACATAGATTTAAATATATATCATGTTGCTAATCCACGTTTAATTTCATGCAGTTACTTGTACGATTTGACACACATTTTCATGTAAATTTTGGTTTTTGAAGATCTTTTTTTTCCCTAGGGCTCACAAATGTTAACTGTATGTTAAATTCGATGCAGAATTTTATAATTTTTCACCTAGATTTATGATTTATGTTCTCAAAAAATATGCCTTTGTTTTGAAACAGATATTAAGTATTCCTTTTTTACGTTTGAAATACGGAGTTATATCATATTGAAGAAAAATACATACAAATACAATCATGCTTTCGTTACCCAGAAACCCCAAAATACCAGGGGTGAAGGTGTCTCGAAAATCATCTCGGTGTCATTCTTGTGTTCTACGTAGGACATGGTCGTTAAACCCTTTGCTAATCTCTTTTGCTAACCTCATCTACAATTTCGTTGAGATTGAGTGCTTTTACTGGTCGCATGCTTATTATGAAACAATCATAATTATGAAGACCCCCTATATTACTACGGGCCTTTTAAAACGCAATCTTTTCCTGACTTTCCCAAAAAATATGTAATTTTTTCATTATAATTATTATGATCATTTAAAGAAATATATCCAAAAATCACGAATATCGGAGATAAAAAATAGTTGCAGCGTAATCATTACAGCCACTACTCTTGACTCTTGGCAGGTGTAAATGTAGTTGAAGTGTTCACAATAATAAAGGAAATATGTAGCGATTCCATTAAGAGACAAGTACACAGTATAAAAAGGAGTTATATGTTTTAGTGTAAGGATCAAATTCAAGATTGACAAGCCCGTTTTCACCTTCACTAAGTGACACTTAAATGAATCCCTAAATAATAGTGCACTGTTGGATGTTCAACTGTCAGCGCTGAGCCTAGCGTTGAAAATCCAACAGTGCACTTTTATTTAGGGATTCATTTAAGTGTCACTTAGTGAAGGTGAAAACAGGCATCAGTGTATCATCATAACATAACATAATGATTAATGTTCCCACTGCTTGGACACAGGCCTCCTCTCTGTAAGAGGGAGTGGGCTGTAATCTAACACGCGGGCCCAGTGCGGGTTGGTAGATGTCACATGTCTTCGAATTTTTGGTTCTAAGATATGCTGGTTTCCTCACGATGTTTTCCTTCACCGTTTTGAGAGCAGTGGTGATGAAATTATTTACACAAAGTAAAACGCCTGCTTGGGTTCGAACCCACGACCTACAATTCGTAAGTCGGGGCCGTTACCACTGGGCGACCACTGCTCTCGAGTGCACCATCTGCTGCTCTACCACCACTGCTCTAGTGTACCATCGAGATCTAAAAAATCTAACACCCAGTTGCACAAAGACAAACATTATGTAATGGATCATTAACGCTAATGATCTCATTAATTTGTTCAAAGAACCATTAAAATCGAGTCTAATGTTGCTTTCTGCAACAAGTCAATGGAAGATTTGTATTTAATGTCTGCTTTAAAAGTTACAGTTCGTTTTTGCAACTGGCGGTGAATCCAGAGGTTTAATTATAATACCAGCCTATGTCTGTACCATCGCAGGGCAACGGCCTCTTCTTGTAAGTACAGTACGACACAACTTAGATGTGGCATCGGCAAAATTCGTAAAACCTCTCACATAAATGAGGACACGGAGGCTCTCCTGAAGCACACATCATAACTCATTCATTCACGCTTACACTTACTCACATGTACAACATGTAGACGTACACACCATACATACACACACATACTTCCCACATACACACACACATATCACCATAGAAATATAAATAACTATCTGTGCAGATCACAAATGGCCCAACTCACATAATTATAATATATTTTGTATTTGTATATTTGATCACCATCTGAACTGAGTGCGCCTTCAAAATCACCAATATTTAGGTGAAAATGATCTTTACGCAAACGCAATAACTTGTGAAGTAATATAACCAAAAACATTCGTAAATGAATGCAAATTTTCAAACATATGCTACATCTAAGTTGACACAACTTAGATGTAGCATAAGTTTGTACTTGACAGAGATGGTAGGAGCATTGATCACCAAGCTTGTTCAAGACAGGTTGGCGATTTCAGACTTATTGCACTCTCCATCAAGTAATATGGTAATGGTACACACGGCTATATCAAGCTATACATTTCCAGTTTATGCTGATCTCGCATTGTATAGGATTTTGGTACAATGCAAGAACAGCTTATACTGGAAATGTATAGCTTGATGTGTAGCCGTATGCGGCAGTTTTCGTTATACATGTTTTTTTTTTCATGTCTGATTCGAATCATCATCATGATGATGATGATGATTCGAATGAATTAAAAAGTATTTTACTGCTACATAATCCACCCTTATATATCTACATATTTCACCCTTGGTGATAAAACTATTTATTTGAATAAGAATTAATACCACGATACGAATGTAACCAACTTTTGTTTCTACCGGCGGCGGTGATATAATTAAATTATAGAACACAAAAGCTGCTATTGTGTGTGACTTAACTATCATAGTTAAGTCATATAGTATAGTAAGACATTATAACCAAAATTTTGCTATTTGGTGTTACATTGCAATTTAAATTTTCTTAAGGAACTCAAATTTTTTGATCCCAAATCAAGCAAAATGTCTGCATCGAGCAAACTTCACTCCTTAGCTTTAGTGCTAGATCAAACAGGGTTATTTAAGTTGGACATTCGTGTAAAACACATGATCGTGTTATCATCACCCAGCTCTTCATTACTGAAACAGCTCAAAAGTATTTATTACTACTGCCCAACTACGTACTGCATAAGTATGCAGTACGTAGTTGGGCAGTAGTAAGAACCGCATGAAATCGAGAAACGGTGATTTGCCTGATATAAGACATGACTGCTATAGCTGAACTTTTACCAACGTTGGTTTGGACTATGTCGGCGCTGTGGATGTGAATGCCTCAAAGAAAAGCGATGGATTGATTGTGGATAGATTGCACTGTTCACATGAATGACAACGCGAGCAGCGCACCCAGGCCCGGACTTAGATACCCTGGGCCCCTATGCAGTTGACATTCTGGGGCCCTTAAGTAAGTTTTGGTAATTTTTCAAACGAAGAATATGCATGCTATAACATGGAGGCGTATTTACAACATTACCTATATTATTTTTAAATTTTTAACATCACATCAACAAATATAACTGTAATGTAATATTACTGTATACACCATAGACATATTATAATACATCTATGGTATCCACTATTGCTTGGATTTCCCGCGAATACCTAATATTGAATATCATATTACCGCATGCCATTAGGTTTTTTGACACCATAAATATTATTCCGAAGAATAATACTAAAATGCATTAATACTGACCATGATAATTATCATTGAGTTTACACGCGAATAATATAATAATGATGCGTACTTATACTTTTGAGCTGTTTCAGTAAAATTATTTTCGTCAATAACTTTATTTTGTAAAACTATTACAAAAAACATCATAGTGTAAACCTGGCAATTGTGCCCCACTATCCGAATATCTGAAATAAAAACGGCATTATTTAGAACATGTTTATTAAAGTAATTAGCCTTAACCGCTGACTCCATTTGCCATAACAAAAAATAGAAAATTCTTCCAAAATTTAATTAAAACAAGTTCTTGAAATCTAGGGTGCAGGGTGGGGCACATTTCACGGATAGGTTTTTATGTGCCGTTTTGTGTGCCTCTAACGTTTTTTGTCTTTTTCCTTTTCCTTTTCCTTTATTTTTGCCACCACATTGTTTGTATTTATCTGAAACGTTTGTGCAATCTTCATGTAACCAGCCAGAACACTGCAAACACTGAATCCAGTCACTTTTCTTTTTCGTATGATAGTAAAATTCGTGATATTGTACACAAGTATTGCCGTGTTCATCGGAACATTCTTCACTAGATTTGCTAACTCTTTTTCACTTTCCGATGAAGAAGGTCAGGGACGTCAGGGTACATTAGCCAATGTTCAATTGTTCAGGTTAATGTGCCCCACTTGACTACGATAAAAAAAGTTTACCATTAACGGATTGTACACAGTTGTAGGCATACAAAAGTCAAAAGAAGTTAAATTTAGAATTAAACTTATAAAAATAAAATGAAATATTAAGAAAATACTTTAACTTGACGTAAAAACAGATACAAAACAAGTTCACACTGTCGTAAATACCTTTCGCTTTTTCTAATTTAAAACAAATAAAAACCGGCGCTGTGTTGTTTACATCGCAGCCACACCATACTTGTGTCGCTGACCCGTTCGGATCAAATTAGGGTCAGTTCACACCGAGACGTGACGCGAAGCGACGCTGCGCACTTTTTAAGATAGTGATACAAAATATAGCTTTATTTACTGCTCAATAAGAAACAAATTTAATTGAGATAATTGGAAAATTCCTCGTGGCCGTCGTCGCCTCGAGACGCATCGCGGCGCAGCGCGACGGATCACGAAGGCGAGGCGTGGGGGCTGCAAGTGACTTCACGATGCGCCTCGCGACGAAATTGAGCTGCGTCACCTCCGGCGAAACCTCTGGGCTCTTCAAGCTTCGTCGCGTCACGTCGCGGTGTGAACTGACCCTTAGCGTCAAATTCAAAATAGTTTTGTGAGTTAGAGAGAAATTAGATTGTAAAAATATTGCTTTGTTTTGACGTATAAATCCACCCACGTTGAGAGATACCTACGTTTATGACAGTTTTTTTTTATTTTTCCTATAAAATTTAGAATGATCGATAACCATGTTATTCAGTGGGAGTTACGTTATATTAAATCGTTCAGCTATCTAATTACGCAACACATTTTCGTAAACGATTCCGATTAATTTGTTTCATTATGTCAGTTCAACAATATTCATTGCGTTTTTACGTTGTTGAGCAGATTTTTTTTCGAACATATTAAGCAATGGATTAGCAATCTGTTTCAAAACGATTCAAATTCTGATTGATCGTGTATTACGTAATTAGGGTACAGGTTAGCACACGATGTTTTCCTTCACCGATAATGTCAGATAAACTCAGAAAGTACTTAGGAATTGAAAAGTCATAATTATGTAAAGAAAAAATATTATGTTAAATTAGAGCATTTTCTTAATAACTTCGTATACGAATATTTTAAATTATGTTTATATTACAATTTATAAAGTTATGTCTAACGTGGATAAAAACTCAAAATCACACCAAATCCATCAAGCGTATTTTTCTGAAACCTTCACCGTTTTAAATATAATTCAATTAATCTTTTAGTATACGTGTTTTATAAAAATACTTTTTGTTTTATGTACTTATAATAAATTAATAATGCGTCAAATTGGGGACAGCGCTCCTCGATGGGAGGGTCCTATTACTAGCTGGACGTACGACGCGTTGCGTGACCTCAGTACAGAACACGCAAGCTAACCACCCAAAGTCACTGGCAGTTAACGGTGCGGCGCGGCAGCGTGCTACGAAGTTTCTGGAATCACCGAAAAGGTCAGATGAGAGTAACCCTGGACGATGACTACTTGTTTTGTCCGAAGCCTGAAGAGCAATAAACCCATAGGTATAGTGGAAACGAGTTAGAGGTTAAAGAGTAAAAAAAATAATACAATGTTGCGAGGAAAAACTACTAGCGACTGACTCATAGCTCATACCTATCTATTCGGTGAATAACATCGTAAGGCGTGTTATGGCGCCCGGTTTTTTTAATGAAAATCCAGTTATAATAGATGTGTATTTGTTTCACAACAATATGCGAACACAGGATAATAACGTTGTTATTTATTGACACAGTGACTATTAATATTATTATGATTAAGTTTTACATTTAGATTAAAAATAAACTAGTCTTCACTTGAAACATAGACGAACTGCCCTAGACCGACTAGTTATCAGGTTACATACGATTAACATACAATCAAACGGAAAATATACTTACCATCTTAAAGTAAGTAGTGATACAACTAAATTGTCGGCTTTATAAAAAATTTAAATTAAGTAATTAATATTTTTTTTTTTTTTTTTTATCTATGGACTCTTTAAAAGAATGATTCTGTAAACACCCTCTCACACACATACACTCACCTCCTTGAGCTTACACACCCAGAGGACAGCAACCCTTTCCCAATTTTGCGTGATATTATGACGTTGTAAACGTAGTTTTTTTTTAATATAAACGTTGCCCCACACTAGGAATTTCTCCTGTATTAACTTACTTGGCAGATAATTTCATACAAATTCTGTTCCATTTTTGAATTTATTCGGTAACTAGCTGTGCCCGTGACTACGTTCGCGTGCATGTCGGAAAACAATAATGTGTCGCTTAGACAAAGAAGGTGTAGGTAGATAGCACTCCTCGATGGAAAAGGAAGAATCTTCCAATCTTGCCTGGTAGGAAGCGCTACCTGGGGTTCTCTACCACAGCCCATTCGAATGCAGTAACTGCGTCTTCAAGGTTTAAAATGTAAATGCGACGAAGTGTCACTTTGATTTTTGAGAATAAATAAAAATAAAGGCGCCTGGTCATTGCTCATTATCTGTGCACCTGCTGCCCGTCTGGCGGAGTGTGCGATACTCCCGAAGACCATAGAAATTACAACACCAGTTCATCGTAAAAAAAACTTACTACTAAAACACAAATAACCGACTTCCATAAAAAAAAACGGGCCAAGTGCGTGTCGGACCACGCACAAAGAAGGGTTCCGTAGTAGGGTTGAAATTGTGCATAATTTTTTTGATAAATATTTAAACAATTTTATTATTATGTATCTTTAAAAAAAGCGGCCAAGTGCGAGTCGGACTTGCCCATGAAGGGTTCCGTAGCAGCAAGTAACATAATATAAAAGTTGTTGTAGTTCGTAGGTCGTTAAAGGTAAACGGTTTACGATTTATGACGTATTAAAAAAAAACTACTTACAAGATCTCGTTCAAACCAATTTTCAGTGGAAGTTTACATGGTAATTATTTTTTTTAGTTTTATCATTCTCTTATTTTAGAAGTTACAGGGGGGGGGGGGGGGACACATTTTACCATTTTGGAAGTGACTCAAAAAAAATTATATTAGAAACCTTCGATATCATTTTTGAACCCATAGATTTATCTATGGGTTCAAAAATGATAATATATATATTTTTTTTTTTTTTTTTAATTGAGTTTCAGTTCTAAGTATGCGGAACCCCCAAAATATTTTGTTTTTATTCTATTTTTGTGTGAAAATCATAATGCGGTTCACAGAATACATCTACTTACTAAGTTTCAACAGTATAGTGCTTATAGTTTCGGACAAAGTGGCTGTGACATACGGACGGACAGACCGACAGACATGACGAATCCATAAGGGTTCCGTTTTTTGCCATTTGGCTACGGAACCCTAACAAACTTAACTTTGTATAGTTGAAAAACATGTTCGCCCATAAATCGATACACGTCACGGTCGGAAAACGTAAGATTTTTTTTTTAATTTGGTAAAACTACGAATTAACGATTTTTGCACTTTTTTCTTTACTTGTGCTGTGAGACCTTGCTTCCAGCAAAATTTTACGATTCTAGGTTAACCGGAAGTACCCTCTAGGTTTTGATTGCTTGCGAGTATAAAAAAAATAATAATGTCACATACATGGCCGAATACTTTTATTAGAGCAATAAAAAAAAATATGGGACTTAGAAGGTTAATTTTTACCCGACTACGGCAAAGCCAAAAGGAAGGGTTATGATTTTAGCAGTCTATGTATGTATGTATATTTTGTGTATATATATATATACTATGTGGAGACTACCATGCAACAAAAAATTAAAATACTGGCACTACTAATGCTTAAGAGTATTTTGGAACTGTCAAATAAATCCTAGCTTCGAAAAAAAAAAAAGAGTTTTTCAAACAAATTAAATGTAATGTATGCCGGATCCACCCTTTTTTTTTTTTTTTTTTTTTTGGGTGGGAAATCATCCAATGACTTCTCCCGCTCTGGGTGGAGCGGAAGGGCGTGTCAGACTTTTACTGACTAAAACCCACCCGTGTTCCTTCCCTTGCCATGCCAGGGGCCACGGTTTCCCCTTGGGACTACCCGCAACCCCGGCAGGCATCGGCCCTAACGGACCCCGTCAGTTTTGCTGACATCTCTTTGAGGCGCGCGTGGAACACGACGCGCCGTCGACCCGGGCCTGGTCCTTATCGGACGGCGAGCTGCCCTCTGCTCTCCGTCCGCAGGCCCGCGCCTACGGTGGCCGGAAATCGGCTATCAATTCCCGACGCCCGGGAAGTCTCCTACGGCGGCGGCGGCTAGGGCTGGTAGGGCGCGGCCTCTGCCACTCCCTCGCGCGCTCCGCCTCCTCCTTCGCAAGCATTACTGCTTCGCAGAAGGAGGTGACGGCTTGCCATGCCCTCTCGCTCCGCACCATGGCCTGGACCAGGGCCGGACGCGAGAGGTCACTGCCGCCGATCGCCTCCACGAGGACACGGCGGTGGTCCACCCAAGCCGGGCAAACCTCCACCGTATGCTCCACCGTGTCCTCCGGACGATCCACACAATGGTGACACCCGGGCGTTTCCTCCCGCCTTATGCGAAACAGGTACCTCCCGAAACAACCGTGTCCGGTGAGGACCTGCGTCAGGCGGAAGGTGAGGACGCCGTGGCGCCTCTCAAGCCACTCCTCAAAGAGGGGACTTATCGCCGTAATTGTGGCGTGCCCAAATCTGGGTTGCGACAATCGCACACTCCAAGCCGCCATGAGATCCCGCCGGAGCTCTGTCCGCTGTACCGTGATTTCTCGCGGCAGCGGAGTTACACCCCGGCGCTTCATCTCCTCGCGCCACTCCCAAATGTGGGCGAGGACCTTCGCCTCCAGATCCCATGGCGGCGTTCCGGCAAGGAGGCTCGCCGCCTCGCCGGAGACCGTACGGTATCCCCGGACCATCCGGATAGCCATGACCCTTTGGGCTGCATGCAACCGGCGGGCTGGGCGCAACCTTAAGGTTCGCGCCCACACCAGTGCCCCGTAAAGGGCCATGGACCGCACGACCCCCGCGTAGAGCCTCCGGCAGGAGGCGTTTGGACCCCCTAGATTGGGCAGAAGCCGCTTCAAGGCAGCCCCATGCCGGATCCACCCTAAGCCTATAAATTCCGTTTATCCAACTAGGCCTTGGGTGAATTCTCGGGCATACATTTCAGAATATCCACCTTAGGGTGAATTTTTGGGGTGGATAAACGGAATAGCCCAAGCCGACTATGGATTTTGCCGAGGTATAATGACTAAACTATTGAATATATTCAATTGAATTTTTGTATACAGAATGGGTACATCATTATGGACACGTCGTTTAATTTTTTGTTGTATTGTCGTCTCCACCTTGTATGTTTGCTTTTACGTGTGTTCCAGTGTGTGTTTCGAAGCGCCGAAACTACAGCACGGATTTTAATGAATGAGGTATCAATAGATTCGTAATAATGGTCCGGTTTCGCTGGAAATGGGGCCTACTGAAGCGAAGAGATCGAAAAAACATTTTCAATGTTAAAAAAATTGTACACAAGAATGTACATTATAATCGATGTAAGCATTACATACATACCCGTACATATGCCATACCACTCAAACTTTTACTAGTCAAGTAGGTAGATAAGCTACGTTTTCCTATACAAACACCAGATAGATAATTTATATTTGGGAAACAGAAACACTATAAAAAATGCTAAAATGTGCGTTTTTGGAGATCAAGATAGAGATAATATAAAGCACGTACGGTTCCACAAATCCACACGTTGTTTTTATAGTACAAAGTTATACAAATTATGCAAATGTACATAATAAAATATTATTATTTACTGAGAGAGAACGCACAACCTAAGGCCGTTTACACATGGTGCCGCTGTATTTAGTCACCCTTGTATTTTGTATTGGCGCTGCACCGCCGCGCCGCGCCGCCCGCCGCGTTGGCAGCGAGTCTTGAACAGTCTTCATACCGCGGCGGCGACAAACTCTGCCGCTGCGACGCAATGTGCCAACGCCCTAAGCCTAGAAGTCGAGTCGTAAGCCTAACGTCTAAAAGCAAGACACCTACTTATAACAAAGGTAAAAAAAAAAACAAAAATGGTTCCTTACTTTCGTCGGTAAGGAACAATTTTTGAAAATTCTTCCCCTAAAGGGGTCAGGGGCTGAGTTTGTATGGAAGGTCTTCATTTTAAGGGTTCCAAGGACCAAGGATCCCTTATAGTTTCGCCACGTCCGTCGTCTGTCTGTCTCTCCGTGGCTTAGCTCAGAGGTTATTAGTACTTGAAAGCTGTCATTTGGCATGGGTAGGTATAATACATAATAATATATTAATTATGCCGATAAAGTCGTAAAATAAAATCAAAAAATAATATTTTTTTAAGGTTTTCTTTACAGGCATGAATATGTGCTTTATGCTTTACAGAAAAATATTAGAGGTTGCAATGAGCGCTATCGTTCACTGCAAGATAGTATAATGACCAACCTGTATTTTTGAGGATAAAAGATTTTTTTTTAAATTCATTGATATATTTTTCATCAAAAGTCCATTAACATTACTTGAAAATTTTAAATTAAAACATGAAGTTGATATATAAATCACAATCAAATATCTGCAAATACAAAAAATGTAATGGCCGCACTCAGAATACTATGGCAGGTGCCATAGTATTCTGAGTGCGGTATTACTATTGTAACTATTATGACTATTGCTAACTTGTATCACATTATTGTTTACATATTTAGCTCATCTAATATTTTATATCACTTTTTTCTACTATCCAACTGCACTGTGAACATATCAGCATCCTTCATCATGACATCAAAGGTGACTCTGATAGGTTTCTCTTCTGCTCTACACCCATTACTTCTGCTCATGTCAGGAGACACTCGGTATCTTCTGATAAGCGTCGCTAGTGCTGTCTTCATAGACATCATTGCGTATTGATAGCCTGAAAAAGAACACCATTTTAAAATACTGATTGCTCTCTGTATGAGAAGAGGACTTTGCATGACTTTGCATGACTCTGTATGAAAAGTATATAAGGGCTGCAAATTTAAATCGAGATCATTGATTATTATCATAGACCGTTATCGAGATTGACAATATAACGGCACGGCCTCGGACGAAGCGACTTGTGACGCAAAGGACGCAACTTGCGTCAAGAGACACGCACACACGCGCGTCAATTGTTTCCTTCGCGTGAGTACCTACCGTCATTCTTACGTCATTCTACCGTATGCTCTAGTCGCCGTCAGGAGAAGCTATAAAGGGGTTAGAAGATTTTTGTATGGAGGGTGGCCCTAACGTGAGGCCGCCATTTTGATGTTTTTTCAGGATCGCGGTGAAAATCATAAGTTATATTATTTAGATAGAGGACACTATACAAACAAAAAATGCCGTACAACATAATATCCTAAAGCGTCAGGTTTCGGAGTTATTCACCGAAATATAAGTCAAAAACTGAACCCTGAAACAAGGTTTTTTTTGTTTTTTTTTCGTTCAGGTTGAACTATGAAAACATAATTGCATCATGTATAGGTAATATTTTAGTTAAGAGCGAAAGAGATAAAAATATATATGTATACCCCCCGCCGAATGAGGACGTGTGTTATATGGATGTATTATAATTATGGTGCATGGCATAAGCGCGACTCCAAGAAAATCCTATTCAGCCTCCCGCTGCCTTCTTGGATGATATTATTTATACCGAATAGGATTAAAAAATCTTATGTTTTATCCACTAGGCATACCTAGTCAATTAATTCATGTGTAAATAACTTAAGCTACCTCGACAGTAGATTATATATTATTCTTGCCTAACTGTTGATCTATTTTTGTTGATTTATTTTTACTTCAATGGTCCTAGTTTATCATATCTAATTATGTGACTTCGAGTTACAGCTTTATTAGCTATATGTAAGCGGGCACGCCCTTTATGCCTGGAGGCTTTATAATTCGGGTATTAAGTTCTGTTTACCATTTTAGTTTTTATTTTTGCTTGAAAACTCAAGCAAAAATAATAGATTTCGATATTTTTTTTTTTTTTTGTTGGTACATTGGTGCGTGCTAGCTGTCATTATGGCATATATTTTTTTTTGAATGTTTTGTGTTGAGTAATGTAAATTATTTGCATACTATTGTATAGAATCAAGTTTTTTTTCTAACTGAACAGACAGCTGTGCTGCTGGGGAGTTTGTTGCGCCACTTCTCTCCAGCAAAAGCACTAGGAAGTGGTGAAGGGCGGGCGTTTTTGGGGGACTGTCTTATGTAATTTTGACGTTCGAAAAGTGCTGATTCTCAGCCTAATTTGAATAAATGACTTTTGAATTTTGAATTTTTGAATTTTGAAATCAAAATGAAGTAACTACAACATAAATAAATGAATTCGTTATAACAATTGTTATTTTTATCTTTGAATATCTCAGAAACGTGACGCTTTATGATGTTATGTTACATAAAGTTTGATGTTTGTAAAAGTGTCCTCTATCCAAATATATGACATTTATAGTGCACCTCGATTTTGAAAAAAAATCAAAATGGTGGCTGATTTTAGGGCCAAAATCTTCAAACCCCTTTTGTAAACAAAGAACTTCTGCTCAGTTACGTAGCGAAATAAATAATAAATAATCCCAAATTCAATCAACTCAAAGTAACTTACTCGTAAGTGTAATACGAAACTAACGAGCAATTTCACTTGGTCGGGTTATATTTTAGCGATATAAATCGCTGTCGTCTAATTGTTAATAATTTTAAAAATTAAATATTTTTAAACATTAGACGGCAGCGATTATCATTAATTGAAATGTCGCTACGTAACTTAGTAGAATTTTTTGTTTACAATATTTAAACATAGGTTCTCCTGACGGGGACTATAATAGTAGACTGTTTGCCAAGGGAGCAAACAACTATTTTTAAGACGAGAGTGTTTCTTTGAATCCAAAGCGTAGCGAAGGATCCTAGATTAGAATCCTGAGCGCAGCGAGGGATTCAAAGTACATCACTCGAGCTTAAAATAGTGTTGCTCCCGAGGTGAACACTCTACTTTTTATCACCCTCTATGAGATAACAAACGTGCGAGGTCCGAGCCCCATCAGGAATGAATTTCCTACTCACGTATGCTTTTAAACACAAAATAAAACATGTATGAAAAAATAATTGCAGCCGCCATGTTGAATTCACATTTTGACCTCACTATCGGCTTTACGACCCTCGAAAACTATGAAAACGATACCCATGACGAAAAAATTTAAAATATTCGGATCCGCCATCTTGGATTTACATTTTGACCTCACTATCGGCTCTACCACCCTCGAAAACTATGAAAACAATACCCATGACGAAAAATTTAAAAATTTTCGCATCCGCCATCTTGGATTTACATTTTGACCTCACTATCGGCTTACCACCGTCGAAAACTATAGCCATTATTATTATTATTAGTTCATTTTATGTTTTGTAGTGTTATTTTTTTTGCTATGTATTTTTTGGTGTACAATAAAGTATATATAAATAAATAAAACTATGAAAACGATAGCCTAGACGAAAAATTTTAAAAATTTCGCATACTGGTCTTGGATTTTAATTTTGATCAAATTCACACTTTCTCTCTCTTGCCAGCCTGTTACTAATTCATACAATGGTCGTGATCGATCTTTTTGGTGAATAGAACTTTAACTAACAATATCCACATTCCAAATTGAAATCACTTTTAGTCCCTAGGGATTAAAGAGCTATTTTGGTCCATGTTTACGAGGATTAAACTACGTCTTTTTGAATAGATGTGATAAAAACAACTTTTGCACGACTCGTAATGCGAAGCATTAGAGTGTGCTCTACGATAGAAAAAATTTTTTTGCCCCATTTCTGTAACTGTTTTTATTGTTACACTCCTGCTAGTACATAGAACCTACTTAATTTATATACCATTTAATAGATGATTAAATGGAGATTAATACTGTACTTTTTAACAATTGATTTAATGCAGCAGAAATGGAAAAAGCATAAAAATAGTTGAAAAAAAAATCCTGTCCGTCAATTTATGAACCCTGAAAACATTGTAGCTTGCGATAAAATCAATTAATTGAGTCAATTTTTTTTTATACATTCTTTTCAGCCGTAGAAGGAACCCTATTGAAAATGGCTCTTTTATTCAAAGTAGTTTAATTATAATTAATAAAATACTAACTAAAATATAATATCTTTAACTAAATATTTCCAACCTTTGGTAAGTTGCCTAGCAACCGCCAAGTAAATATCTTTGTCAGTCATTGACATTACGACTTCATGAAAAGTGATAGATTGTTCATTTTTAGGGTTCCGTACCCGAAGGGTGACAAACGGAACCCTATTCATAAGCCTCCGCTGTCCGTCTGTCTGTCAGCGAGCTCTATCTCATGAACCGTAATAGGTAGGCAGTTGAAAATTTCACAGATTGAGCATTTCTATTGCCGTAAGAGCAACAAATAATAAAATTAAAAAATAAAGGGGGGTCGCCATACAATAAAATTAAATTTTGAAAAAAAAAAATATCTGACCGGCATGTGGGGTATCATTTTCTAGAGCTCATCGAGTAGAGAATAAATATAATTTTTATTTGTTTTTATCTTCAAAAATGATGAATTAGGGGGCCGTAGAAGTTGTCTGTTTTAGACCATTTTTATATGAGCTCTATCTCAACAACTAAACAAATTAGGAATTTGAAACTTGTGTGTATCATGTAACATAGGTATACTGTTTATAATCAACAAATACAAAAAACGCCGATTCATAACGTATTTTATATAATATGGGCGATTTTCTGCAACTTAAAGTAATAATTTTGTATTTCATGCTAATATTATGCGATATAAATTCCACAGATAACTATTTAATAGTCGGAGTAATGACATGGAATTAGTAAGTACCTACTATCATGGCAGCATATACTATTTCGATCATTTAAATTTCGATCATCCGAAAAGGTCTACAAAATAAACTTTCTTCACAAGATTTTAAAACCGGCCAGTATTTTTTGAGTTTAAGAACTTTATCGACTTTTTTCAAAGTATCCCTAGACGGTGTTGATGTGTGTACCTCGTGTTAAAACTACACTCCAATAGACAATATATTCAGTAACATTGAAATGAATGCTGGCACATACAGTGTACTATTCAGTTACCTAGCTTAAACCGTTGTGGATATCATTTCATATTGAGAAAAATTATTGGTGTAAAAATATTCGGTCATGGCGGCCAATCTCAACGGAGACTGGCCTTCGGCGCGGGAGATATTATAGTGCACAAGTGTGTGCGCAGACACGAGTGCACTCTCTCTTCCCTCACTCTCATAGTCCGATGGGATGTGTAAAAATAATAAGTAAGAAATAATAGATTTCTGTATGACTATCAAAAATAACGTAAATAAATACCTGTATTGACCCGTGCGTTTGCACTGGCGAAACATCACGACAAAACATGTTGAAATCTCTAGTTCCTGTCAAACATTGTATGAAAAATTGACAGAAAATAGAGATTCCAACATGTTTTGTTGTGAATGTTTCGCCAGTGCAAACGCACAGTTATAATAAAAATTTGGCGTACTACTTACATTCTATTTTCTACAATATAGTCTGATGTAGCAAGAGAAATCCTTTTATTTATAAGTAACTAGCTTTACCCGGAATGGCTTCGCACGGTTAGCACTAAGTACTTATCTACGGCGCATCTACATTTCCTAATTACCTATTTCTACCTAATTACCTACCCTACCCTTCTTACCAGGGTAGGTAGGTACCTAACCTACCCTACCTACCCTACATATCTACCTGCTTTTTTTTTTTTTTTTTTGGGTGGGAAATCATCAAATGACTTCTCCAGCTCTGGGCGGAGCGGAAGGGCGTGTCAGACTTTTACTGACTAAAACCCACCCGTGTTCCTTCCCTTGCCTAGACCGGAGCCACGGTTTCCCCTAAGGACTTATCCGCAACCCCAGTGGACATATCTACCTGCTTACCTACCATATATACCTATTTATACCTACCAATACTATATTAGTAGCAAATAAATAACTTTGACTTTAGTTAATGCATGTTACTGGATAAAGTTAACTTAATATTTTTCTCTTAAAATAAATGAAATATACTCCTACACCTATATTTTAACACAACAACATTTTCTCATTAAAATTAGACAATTTCTTTACAAGTCTTTGTTTTTTTATAGCGCCTCTGTTGTTACCTTTACGAAAGTATTACAAAAATTCATAGTGTTAAATCTTGTACGACATGGTATGGAACCCTTCGTGTGCGAGTCCGACTCGCACTTGACAGATTTTATTAAACTATGTTTTGAATTTCTTTTTCGTTTATGAATAAGTATGAGGCGTGCACTTTTGGATTTTCCAAACTATTTTTATTTATTTTCTCCGCAGTTACTGTCGCAAGATGCGTGTCGCTTGAGCGTGTAGCTCGTGGGGTAATGGATACTAACCTAAACAATTCCTGGGTCCGTAGCTAAATGCCATGAAGGCAGCAGGATGCGTGAGCGGCGTGTCGATGAACCGCTCCGGCCGGAACAGCTCCGCGTCGGCTCCCCAGTACCGAGGGTTGCGGTGTGTGCCCCAGATGTGCACCAGCACGCCACAACCTGCCACCAACGTTATACCTGATGCTGAAATAATAGTAGGAATATGAATGACATTATAAATAAATGAATTACATTTGACATTTCCTGACATTGCAAAACACCCTATCAATCTTTGTCATCATTTGTCATCAATCTCGCCTACTCCTTGATTCTGTTTTTAATTTTTCATGCAATGCATTCCATCAAACCCTGAAATCTCATCTAAGTACCTACTCAGAACGGTAAACGGTTTCCTAAATTAACTTGCAAAGTACATAATTATGCTGATCTGGTCATCACAGGTCATGCATAAAATGTCAATATATATACTTACGAAGTTCTACATCCTTCTCGATTTTCCTGACAACGACGGGCACGGGTGGGTACAGTCGCAGCGTCTCCCGGATCACTGCGTCCAAGTACTTGAGACGTGGCAAGTCCTCGAAAGTCACAGGTCTGTCTGAGTCACCGAACAATTCCTTTAATCTAATAAAAAGTAAAACAAAAGAAGTATTTATAAAGAAAGAGGAATAATAAAGAGGGATTGGCCTAGAATTTATTTTTACTCCTAATATAAACATTAGTACATTGTAATAACTTATTTATCAAAAATTATTTGAGATATTTTATTTATTCAAGTTAAAAATTCGTGTACTGAAAGACTCTGGTGCCTAATGCATACCGTGTAACTTTTTGCCACCAGGCATGTCGAGGGAAACTGAAGGAGAAACAAATGAACATAATTTACTTGGTTTTAATTTTTTGGAAAAAAGAGAGCAGTGGTGGTCCAGTGGTAACGGCCCCGACTTAGGAGTTGTAGGTCGTGGGTTCGAACCCAAGCAGGCGTTTTACTTTGTGTAAATAATTTTATCACCACTGCTCTCAAAATGGTGAAGGAAAACATCGTGAGGAAACCGGCGTGTCTAAGAACCAAAAATTCGAAGACATTGACATACCAGCCCGCACTGTGCCCGCGTGGTAGATGGCTTATTGGTGACTCGCCCGAATAAACTCGTACGATTTCGGACGAATCGACCATTTTAATAAAAATGAATTTTTCTTGAGGCGATTCGTACGAATTTTGATCGTGTGGACGAATCGACAACTCCAGCAATACGTAGTAGTAAAGTACACAGGTGCACAGAAGTGGTTAGGGTGAAATATAATATATTGAAATAAACAAGACTGTTACACTGTACAAGTTAATTATGCTACCTTTAATCAGAATAATAATTTATTCATTTTTCATCTTGTTTATTTCAAAATAATTATATATTACCCTAACCATTTCTGTGCACCAGTGTACTTTACTACTACGTTTTGTTGGAGTTATAGATTCCTCCGCAAATAAATTGAATTCGTACGAATTGCCTCAAGAAAAACTAATATTTATTAAAATGGTCGATTCGTCCGGATTCGTACCAGTTTTTTCGGGCGAGTCACCAATAAGCCGGTAGATTACAGCCCACTCCATCTCACAGAGAGGAGGCCTGTGTCCCAGCAGTGGGAACATTAATAGGCTGATTATAATTATGATTTGAAAAAAGTACTAAACAAACCTTGTCCGCAACTAGGCATTGATGGACTCACGCGTGTGTGCTTCGGCTTCGCCTCGGCCCACACTTTCACGATCATCCATTAATGACCATGTTGCAGGCCGCGACAGTAATGTACTATTTCTCTGGCTTATCATTATTTTGATGTTTTAGGCTTAAGGGGGATGCGCCAAGGTAGCCCGCGAAATTCAAATTTTCTAACGTTTTTTGCAATTTGCAGGTCAGTGTCAGGTTGTATCTTGATTAAAATATGATTTGCGAGCATCGATCACTAATAAAGTTCTTTATTAGTGATCGATGTTTGCGAGCGTAACAAATATGGCTTTACAGAATTATAATCATTAGAATCAGCTATACAACTCCGTATGATAGAATAACCCCCAAATGTCATGATTTCATTAAATCATGACATTTGGGGATTACATGAACTTATAGAGTTGTGTTGATGATTTCTATGATTATAATTCTATAAATAAACATTTGATACAGTCGCAAATCATATTTAACTCAACGTACAACCTGATACTGCCCTGCAAATTGCGAAAAACTTAAGAAAATTTGAATTTCGCGGGCTACCATGACGCTTTCGCCTTAACATAAAAATGCACGGTGGCTAGATTTAGGAGTCCGGGATTGTATTTAACTTAGTTATAGCACAGAAATATCGATGTTTTGGCATGTACTTCTCCACTGTAGATTGCCACGTGTGAAGCATGGGCGGGTCGCTAGTTCTTTATATGTCCAAGTTCATCATCACCATCATTCAGCTGAAAGGTCCACTGCTGGATAAAGGCCTCCCCTTTTGACCCCATCGATCATCCACTCTATGAGCTATACATTGTAAGTTTGACAATTCTTCGGACTATGTCGGTTCCCCTGCGAATCTCTTCATTTCTGATTCGATCACGGAGCGGAACTCCAAATTCAGTAGCTATTTACCTATAATTTTACTTTGATGATTATGAGACTCACTCCTTATACACCAACTCCTGCACATCGGGATGCCGCGCCAGCATAGATATAGTGAAGGATACCCCCACAGCCGAAGTATCGGTGCCAGCGATTACAAGAACCAGGGTTTCTTCCTGTAACTCCAGGTCGGAGTACCCCCGGTCTCCGCCAGTTGCTTCTATCAACAGCTCCAGGAATGTCTTCATGTCTTGGGTGGAATCTGGAATTAAGTAAGTCACGTCTTTACACGTACTCCGCAGAGTCCATATAAGTTATACCCCATCGTTAAGATTATGTTTAAATAGGAATTTTAAATTATTTTTAACATAAAAAAACAATGGTTTGCACTCCGGGAGTGCCGGCAGAAGTGAAAACTTAAACATTAACGTTGTGCATTTTTGTATATTTTGGAATGGTTAGGGAATAATTTCGCACGAATTGCTTTATTTATCAGTATAAAAGTACTTACTATAATTTATGTGGTTAAATACAATATTCATTAGTAGTATATTTATTTATTTTCAAAATATAGTCTAACAAAAATAAACAATTTATTTAAACACTTTTCAGGAAGTATGTTTTGACTGCTTTTTTTACCCAATCAATATGGGTAAAATTTCTTACCTCGTAATCTTTACGTAATGTCAAAGTCTATTTATTTTGATATTTTACTTTGTCGGTTGCTAGGCAACGAATCTTACGGTCAGGTCCTGACGCGAGTTTAACATTTTTTACCCATCCCAAAAAAAGTGCACAACACCACTAAAGAAGTTTTCACTTCAAAAATAGTACATTAGATAGATAGAATACTCTCTATTATGCACACATAAAAATTACAGACATAGACACATACACGTACACATACGTACATTAACGTACGTTACGTACATTAATCCATAATTGTAATTTTTAAGGTTCTGTACCTCAAAAGGAATTATTATATTACAAAAAAAAAAAAAACGACTTCAGCGTCTTTTGTTTTTGGAAGTTGGTTGTTTTTTTGTTTTGTAAACAGTTTTTATGTTGTGGTACCTACCCCACATAAATTTTGCGGATAAGTCCTTAGGGGAAACCGTGGCTCCGGTCTAGGCAAGGGAAGGAACACGGGTGGGTTTTAGTCAGTAAAAGTCTGACACGCCCTTCCGCTCCGCCCAGAGCGGGAGAAGTCATTTGATGATTTCCCACCCAAAAAAAAAAAAATACCCCACATAAATTCGAAAACCACAACCTGCTAAGTAAATAACAGTGACAGGAACTTATTGTGTAACAAGTTCCACATAGGCTAAGTGGGAAAATACGTATTATTGAAGCCAGTATTATATAGTGCTCTGTGTATTAAAGCATTGAAGCTAACTAAAAAACTACCAACTACAAGCAAGGTTAATGAAATGTATATGGAACCCCTCAGAAGTATGAACTACCAAACAAAAAAACGCGTAAAAAACATACAAGCGAAGCCTAGTCCTCCTCCATTTCAAAGTGGGTTCAAAAACGTAACCCTTATAGGATCACTTCCTTATCCATCCGTCCGTCTGTATGACAAGACCCTTTTTTTTCAGGAACGGCTGGAGGTATCAAATTGAAACGGGTGGAGGTATATACGCAGGTCTACGGTCACTTCAAGATCTAAAAAAATCAAGCTCCTAAGTCAGTGCAATAAAAAAATACGGCCATTTATGCGACATATTTTGATATTTGCAAATAAATCAAAGCCGGTATTTCCCCTTGACCTAGAAACCTTGCAAGAAACAAGATCTCACAGAAGGAAAAAGTTCGAAAATTATTAATATGCAGATTTATCACATAAAAAATATTTTTTTGCGATTCCGTGACGTACATTGGTTCAGTGACAGCTTGACCCGAGTCAGGTCAACCCAAATAATAATACCAGATATTTCGCTCTCGATTACGGTGATCTGTACGGTCAGGCAGAAAATCGATATTTTAAAATAAATCATTACGAATTTAATTATGTTTTCAAAGATTTTGGTTTTTCATTTACAAATAAAGCAGGAAAACATAATTATCTACAACGCCTATTTCAATTACATTAGTAGCCTAAGTTCATTAGTTTTTATAATTCCGTACCTCAAAAGGAAAAAACGGAACCCTTAAAGTATCAAATACGTAGGTCTACATCATAACCTTCGGGATCGTTGACCTGGAATCATGTTTTTTTTTGCGATTACAAACTTACATTTGCAGTTGGAGAATTGACCGTGACGTTTATCGATGTATGGAAGAATATATTTTTCAACAATAATGCTAAATTTTTATTTAAATTATATGGACAAGCGTTCCTTTTGATAAGAATATGGCACACATCGAATCTGATGACAATAGAAATATTTATATCCCAGTCTTGTAAGTCTAGAACATAAAATAGATTCTGCGAAAAATTTACCGTGTCCTTCGCTCAATATTTCTTTCATTTATTCTTAAAAATAAACAAATAAATTCTGTCTATAAATGAATGAAAAAATCTTCAATATATTAAAGAGGTCTTGACTTTCATGCCGACGGTACACGCCACTTTTTTATGCGTTTTGATGATGTGCGTGGTTCGCGCACGCACTTGGCTGGTCTTCTCAAAAAGGCGGCTATGAATTCGGTTGTATGTTTTTTTTGTACCTATGTTTGTTACCTCAGAACTCCATAGTTTATAAACCGTTCTGTAAAATGTTCTGTTCTGTTCTGTTTTTTTTATCCATGAGGAATTGAGGGAACTCCTCAAATATTATAGGCATAGAGCAGTTTTTGTATTTTATTTATTTATTTATTAAAAATGTACCTATGCACAAGTACAAAAAAAAAATATACCATACAAAGACGGACTTAACGCCTGAGGCATTTTCTACCAGTCAAGCTTAGGGTGATGCAGAGATAAAACATGGCAGGTGCAACATAAAGGGATTAATAACACGAAAACAACTATAAAATACAAGAATATAAATACATAAATATATACATACATACATGCTGTTGTTTACATAGCAAGTTGTGGTCAGTGGCGGGGCAAGATCTAAAGGAGAACATTCACGGTCCATACATTTTTGGGCTAAATGTGAAAATGCCGGCCAAACAAAAAAAAAGTTATATTCCGTTAGAACATGTTATTCTCTTCACTTTTCACTATGGGACCAAATCTGTAGGGCCATTCCCTGCGCTGTTATACGTCTTTGTAAAATACTGTTTTCCGTATGTTTTAGGTAAGAGAATAACAGTAATCTAATTATAATAATAGCTTTTAATGGCAGTAATCGTTACAGTCATCATCTCTTATTGTGAAACTAAGGTTCTAGGGTTATTCTCCACATACCTACAGTATGAGAAATAAAGTTTTTTTTTCGACAGTACTATTATTAGCTGATTGAAATAGTTACCACTTATAGTATTAACTGGTTTTAGGTCTATTTTCATCATATCAGCTGAAAGACGTCCACTGCTGGACTTAGCCCTATCCAAGCCCCGCCACTTCGATCGATTCTGTGCTTCCCGCATCCAGCGGATTCCTGCGGCCTTTACTAGGTCATCGGTCCATCTTGTGGGAGGCCTTCCAACGCTACGTCTTCCGGTACGCGGTCGCCACTCCAGAGTCTTTCGGCCCCATCGGCCATCTGGTCTGCGAGCAATGTGTCCTGCCCATTGCCACTTAAGTTTAGCAATTCTTCGGGCTATGTCTTCCAGCAGTGGATGTCTTTCGGTTGATATGGTTTATGGTTTAAGAACTTTATTTCTCAAAAAGAATTACATTCACTTATATGAGAAAAAACTTATTTCTAATTAGTAAGTATACATGCGACGCGACGGATATGATGTCGGTTACCTTGGTTCTCCTGCGGATCTCTTCATTTCTGATTCGATCACGTAGGGAAACTCCAAGTATAGCCCTCTCCATTGCTCTTTGGGTGACTTTTAGCCTTCTGATAAGGTCCATTGTGAGCGACCACGTTTCAGTGCCATAAGTCATCACTGGCAACACGCACTGGTCAAAGACTTTCGGCTTGAGACATTGTGGTATCTGGTACAAGAAGATATTGCGTAGCTTCCCGAATGCTGCCTAGCCGAGTCGGATTCGACGCTTGACCTCTTTCTCGAAGTTGGACCTACCTAGCTGGACAGTTTGTCCTAGGTAAACGTACTCGTCTACAACTTCGAGCGTAGCGTCTCCGATCTCTATGAGAGTGGGTGTTACATGGGCATTTGACATGACCTTTGTCTTGTCCATGTCCATTTTAAGACCCACTCTTTTGGAGGCTCTACTGAGGTCATCGAGCAGTATACTGAGGTCCTCCATGGTCTCAGCCATGATAAGTATATCGTCGGCAAACCGAAGGTTAGTGATATACTCGCCATTGATGTTGATGCCTAGTTTTTTCCAGTCCAGAACCTTGAAGACATCCTCCAGTGCAGCGGTGAACAGTTTGGAGAGATAACGTCTCCTTGTCTCACACCTCGCTGCAGAAGGATAGGTTTCGAGGTCTGATCTTGGAGTCGGACTGACATAGTGGCGTTTTCGTATAGGCACTTTAACACCTCGATGTACCGATAGTCGATCTGGCACCGTTGAAGAGACTGCAGTACAGCCCATGTCTCGATCGAATCGAAGGCTTTCTCGTAATCCACAAACGCTAAGCAGAGAGGCAGGTTATACTCTTCGGTGTTCTGTATAACCTGCTGCAGCGTATGTATGTGGTCCACAGTGCTAAAGCCTTTACGGAATCCGGCTTGTTCGGGAGGCTGGAAGTCGTCAAACATGCGCGCGAGACGGTTCGTGATGACTCTTGAAAACAGCTTGTAGATATGGGTCAGAAGTGTGATGAGCCTATAGTTCTTAAGCAGGGCATTGTCGCCTTTTTTAAAGAAGAGTAACACCACACCTCTGTTCCAGGCATGTGGTGTTTTATGGACATAAAACCAGTTAATACTAGTAATACCTTTTTTTGAATCAGCTTAGACAACTACTATTAAAAAAAACTTTATTTCGCATACTGTAGTTATGTGGAGAATAACCCTAGAACCTTAGTTTCACAATAAAATATGATGACTGTAATTATTACTGTCATAAAAAGCTATTATTATAATTATATTACTGTTATTCTCTTAATTTAAACATCCTGAAAACAGTATTTTACAAAGACGTATAACAGCGCAGGGAATGGCCCTACAGATTTGGTCCAATAGTGAAAAGTGAAGGGAATAACATGTTCTAACGGAATATAACTTTTTTTTTGTTTGGCCGGCACTTTCACATTTAGCCCAAAATGAATGATGTCCTTTGACGAGGGCGAGGTAAATGTCGCGAGGCCCTCTGGTGGCGCAAGACAAATAAAAAAAGATGTTGAGACTGTCTAATTTGTAGAGGAACCTATAAATGAAAATATAGTATGGCCATTCAAAAATATTGCGAGTCGGTGAAAACTATTTTTCGATTCAGGGATCCGTTTTTGTGTTTTCAGACAGACTGACAGACGGACATGGCGAAACTTTCAGGGTTCCTTGTTGACTACGGAACACTAAAAAATGGTTTACGAGTAAAACAGCGTCAATAAAACAAAATATTGAAATAGAGTTACAAAACGATATAAAATGCAGCAAGTCTCATAAAATAGCAAATCACAATAATACAATTCTTGAAGAACACGGTACTGTATATATATTATTGTCAATTGAATTACCAAAATGAAAAGTGCACTGTGCATAATCATAGGATACATCGTCTTTACCATAATGTTCAAATCAATCAAGACAGAAGAAACGCCAATCCCTGGATATCGACACTACAACGAGTACCAAGGATTCCCAAACTCGCATGAAGAAGGATTTGAAATCGTAGAACTGAGCAACAAGAAATTTGATCCTAAAGACCTGACATTAATCAAAAAAGTTACATGGCACTCGCACTAATGGGCTACGTATAATGGCACAAAACTTTTAATTGTTATTAGTATATTTAATTAATCAAACGAAACACAGATGACAAGTCTTGAACGTATGTAACGCCGAAAACAGTTTAGACTTTTACAAATGATACAGATACAAGTATTTAAAAGAAGAATATAAATTCTAGGTTTCCGTACTTGAACGTACTAGTAAACGAGACCGTCGAAGGAATGTTTCACTCAAGAATAAGAGAGTAATTTTGGCCTAAACCTACTATTAAAGGTACCTATCTATTCTGTGGCGTCATTCTGTCTTTCCGCGAACATCCACTGTTTACATACTAATGACACATATTAAATGTATTAATTATTTATGACTTGTATATTTTATGAAATAACACCCCAAGGTTTGTAATTATCTCTATTAGCAAGTGGTTAACCTGTGTTTGCCACTGGTTACTACTCTTGGCCTGCTAATAACCCTACTTATCTAACCGACCAGTTCTAAGTACGTACAGTTCAACTATTTACAATAATTATTTGAAGGATTCCTGAGAAAATCATGACTATGCATACTATGCCAGTGGATGTAAGTTTATGTTTAAGTATATTTATTACATAAAGCTACTCACTTTTCTTCGCGTCATTGTGATTTTCCTTTATGGTTCTCCGTTTTGATTTGATCACCTGAAATGTACAAATAACTATTTCTTTTAATTTGAATGTGTTAAAACTGGCTGATGATTTATCTAATGTTTACCGATTACCTCTGTTGATTACAAATTAATGTATTGAACATCAAATTCATTTTGAAAGTAGCCGGGATACATTACAACGAACCCACACTCACTCACACCACTCAGGGAGAAAGC
This sequence comes from Conistra vaccinii, assembly GCA_948150665.1. Taxonomy (NCBI): domain Eukaryota; kingdom Metazoa; phylum Arthropoda; class Insecta; order Lepidoptera; family Noctuidae; genus Conistra; species Conistra vaccinii. Next base: position 1,941,881 of record OX411321.1, read on the forward strand.
TTTACTCAGCTGATACTTAATCATTCTTTGATACCACTCCATCCACTGCCACTGAGCAAGGAACCTCTCATATAATTTAGCTTCCCAAGAAAACCAAGTCTCACGGATTCTCCCTCAATATAAAAACCCAATATTAGACTGGTTCATATTTAGTAACAATTACCTACCTCATCTATAAAACTGCAGATCATCTTCTTGCACCTCTGAAAGCTGCCGTGGTAGGGTAACAGCTTATACACGGCATCTGCATACAGCCAGGGTTGCACCATTCGAGCTGCCATCAGCTTGCAGCACTCGTCGAACGTCGTCAGAAATGGCTCGTCTACGGTCTTTTGCGCGTTCACATTAACTCCTAGGGCCGTTTCTGGTAAAAAATCAACCGTCCTCATTATTTCAGCCTTTATTGACTTCCTGTTGTAGAATAGGTAGGCTCCTACAAAGTCAATTGAGTTTTGGAGAGATTAAAATCAAAAGTATAGTGAAACAAGGAAGCTAGAGAAAAATCGAACTACCTACATTTTAGTTGAGTATTAAAAAGCTCTGCTTAGCCGTGTCTGAGGCTTAGCAAGGTCGTTTAAAGCTGTTGTTTCCGTTTTGACAGATTTTCGTTTCGTCAGATTTTTGTTTCGTCGGATTTTCGTTTCGCCAGATTTTTGTTTCGACAGTAAAAGTACAATCACAAAGAGTGGTAGATTTAGTTAACACTTTCGACTCCACCCATTTATATTTTTTTCTCCGCCATACATATTGGAAGTGGACCCTCCGAGAGGGTTGTCGGCATTACGTTTGCGTTAAAGTTAACCATCGCGGACGGTCAACAGCATTAGGTTTAAAACCAGGTTACAAAACACTGTAAAACGAAGTAAACTAGTGTTTTCAGGGTCTCTTGTACATTGATACGCAGTTTTCAATCTTTTAAATTTTTTGTGAATATTTCGCACTGAACGATATAAAAACACAATAGACTGATGCTTAGCCTATTACGTGTAGGCGACAAAGAGTCAAAATTGATCTTTTCGGTCACTCTTTACGACACCGACGGGTTGCGAAAGGATCAGCACTATGAAACTTACCAAATACAGAATCCATGGTGTAGCTGGTCAGATACTTCCACACGGAGAAGGGTCCTCTCCCCTCGACTGACTGCAACTGTTCTGACATCACGATGCTCTGTCGTGAGAATATCTTCACGAAGTGGTTCAGGTTCTTAGGGGTGAAGGTCGGGGCCAGGACCTTGCGGCGAGGGCGCCAGATGGACACTGAGGAGTTTAAAAGGAAGTTTGATTGCGGTGCATCCGAAAGTAACTTTCAAAAGTAATGAAAATGTTTTCTAGTCATTTTTATAGCTCCCTTTCCCAAAAACCCCTAAATACCCGATGTAATAAAAGAGTCATGTCATGTTATACTGCGGGTTGATTTATCAAAATCGCCATGGAACTTACCTATGTAGGCGTAGAGCTGATAAATCATAGACTAGACTACTCTAGACAAAACGTTAATCTACAAAAAAACAACCGACTTCCAAAAAAGACACTATAAAGTCAAAAATTACTTTAATTTCGGAAGTCGGTGGACAAAAACGAAAATCAAAACCAAAGACACCGACTTCCGAAATTAAAGTAATTTTTGACTTTGTAGTGTCTTTTTTGGAATCGTTTTTTTTTTTTGGTAAAAGTTTTTATCTTTAAATTTTCAGTTGTGATACCTACCCCACACAAATTTGAATACCACTACCAGCTATGTAAATAACAGTGACAGGAACTTATCATCATATCATCCATATAGGGTAAGTGGGAAAAATACGTATTATTGAAGCTAACTCAAAAACTACCCAAGCAAAGTTAATAAAATTTAGGCAGTGTATAGAGTGCCACCAGTGGCACTCTATCGCTATCGGATAAAGTGCCACTACAGGCACCCTAGTAACACCGCCTCGGCCCGGCTAAAGTGCCGCAAGCATTGGATTGTCATTGTCACTGTCACTAAGTCACGTCACTTGGTATTTTGTTTGATTGTCGAGGTTAGATCGCTGTAAAACACCACATTCCCAAAACATTACATTCTCTTGTGTCTAACCGGACCCTGGCACGTCGCCGGCCGCTACCGCGGCACCGCTCGCTACGCTCGCTCGGCTCGTGCTTTGTGTGGTCACAGTTCTAACCTAACCTAACCTAAATAACAAGTGACAGTGACAATGCAACGCTCACGGCACCCTAGCCGGGCCGAGGCAGTGACACTAGAGTGCCACAAGAAACTCGCGGCACTCTATACACTTCGTAAAATTCATATGGTACCACCTCTGACGTATGACCTACCAAACAACAAAGAATCATCAAAATCGAGACGAATTGAGAACCTCCTCCTTTTTGAAGTCGGTTAAAAACAGGTTCAACACAGGGTTCGCGTTTTCATGAATGACTTTACTTGCATAAATAAATAACACTTTGATTAACCTACATAACATGACGCCTTATCTTCTTGAAGGGTTGGGCAGAAGTGTATCTGTAGTAGACCCACATTTCGCCAGTTACCAATGTTTCTGTAAGTCCCATGTAATAGGGGGCGAGCATATTGACATCAACCGGGCACTGATCCAGCCTCCGGGCTGCTACTGAGAAATTCCTGTTGGAAAAACCCAACAATACTTTTGCCGACCTGGGATTCGAACCCAGGCCCTAATGCTCAGCAGTATCGCTTGCGACCACTAGACCAATGAGGAAGTGAGGAATTACCTACCTGGTGCAAATATGGTTCCGTTGCCGATGAGATTTCTCGCAAATCGCATAACATCATCTTTCTCTAGTGAAGACTTCAGTATAACTTCCAAGTCCTCTGGGTCTACCACAACTGAAAAAAAACCGTCTATTAACTAATTACACAATATAAATTAAGATAACTAATAGGATTACCTAATACTGTTACTATGGGGAACGTGGACCGGTTACTTTCTCCCTCTACGATTAGGTGCCCGGTTCCAATATTCTTGGACGGATCGACTTCCGACTTCCTACTTACCAATCGTATTTTTGGTACCTAATGGCACTATTTTGGCTCTAATTTGTGACTTACCAGTATAATATTTTTCTCCTAACCACATGTTAGTAAGTCCACCATTTTTGATCGCTTCACGAGCCAAGATCTGGAATGACCGCATACGATCTGTAACAAAATATAAAAATAATTGTTCACGATTTTTTTTTGTAGAATTGTTGTTTGTTTTAAGTTATAGTGTAAATAGCGCCGGAATAGAAATATTAGCTAGTTACAAACCCTGGAAAAGGATTCTGATAAGAACATCTTCGCTAGTGAAATCACTACAATGCAACCAGCTGCAGTAAATGATAAATAATAAATGATTTTATTTCTGTAAGTAGGTCTGTACAAACACTTTTACACGTCAGTCATATTTTTTAAAGTAGATGAGTTCAGCGTTTCCTATCTGACTACTCTGAGAAGAAAGGCCGAAACAAACTCAGAGGTCACAGTCTTCAGCTCAACTCAGAGTTGAAGGAGCTCAACGATTCGACGAACAATACCAAAGAAAGGACATTTGGATAGGCCGCATAAATTACTCAAGCTGCCAGACCATAATAAAAACTAACTGTGAAAAAAAAACTAAAAAGTATAAATGAAAGGAATGTCCCACATAGTCTTCATATTCACAATAATTAAAAGCATATAATACTTTAAAAAGTAAATATTCATGTCATTGTATAGTATATAAAATACATTAATGTCAATAAAAACCCAGAAATAATCTTGGTCAGATCATTTGAGGACCATGTAGATTTGGATCTGAAATGGTCTTTTGAGGAAAGAACCATACAGATTTGGGTGGACCTGTCCAGTCAATGCACGCATTTGTCAGTAGGTAATCGTGTAGCTCAACTCAGAGCTTAAGGAGCTCAACGACTCGACGAACAATACCAAAGAAAGGACATTTGGGTGGGCCGCATAAAGTACTCAAACTGCCAGATTATCATTAAAAGTAACTGAGAATATGACCAAAAATATGACCCACACCCTAGGGTCCCTGCTTGAGCACCAATGTTGCAACTTTCCAAAAACTGAATTTTATTTAAAAATGCTACTTACTCTCACCATCCCCCATAAACAAATACGCGTGCCCCAAAAAGGGGTAAGCTTTAATATCACATTTTATTTTACTAGCCACTCCTAGAATTCGTCTGTTCCGATACCGTCTGAAGAGCAGCCACAGAACTACGACAGACAGAAATAGTAGCCACAACATGGCTCCGTTAGTCCCCGCAGTCAACTGTGACGTACTTCTAACCGAAGCAGTTCACTTATATAGTTAGTAGTTAACAGTCATTAAAATATAATTACTTTACTTTATTTTATTTCATTTGGGAAACTTACAGCTAATTTATGCAATGTCCACTGATAAACACTAACCCAGAGACAGCTGCTGTGCTGCTGAGGAGTTAGCTGCGCCACTTCTCCTTCCCAGCTAAACCACTAGGAGGTGGTGAAGGGTGGGTATTTTGGAGGACTGTCTTATGTAATTTTCTGACTAACTAATACAAACTAAAAATCATTTAGACGCTAACAATAAATGCTTAAGGTGCAATAGAGGTCTCAATGACCTTGCGCATCTTGGCTACACAACTACACACATGAGACACTACATGAGATACAAAAACTTGATATTTTAAATGAATAGTTATCAATTTTTTGTTACTCAAACTCAAACTCAAACTCAAACTCAAAGCATTTATTTCAAATAAACCAATTACAGGCACTTTTGAATTGTCAAGGGGTCGGTCAGTCAAAAAAGATGAAGCTAGATGCCCATTCCAAAGCGTAGTAGGTACCTATGGAGAAGAACGGGCAAGAAACTCCACGGACACTCTTTTAAATAAAAATTTGGTTACAAAATATTGGTTACATCATTCATGTTGAACTTATACATGTGAGAACGATGCAAAACGTTAAAAGCGTCCGTAATAAAAGATAAAAACAAAAATAAAACAATTAAAAAATTAAATCAAATTAAAATAAGCCATGGCAGCTATGAGATGACCAGTCACAACTGACGGCGCCCGTTCACGAACATGACGCATGGATTAGCACCATTCAGCTCAACCATTTTGAAGGGAGCTAAATGATCCAACACACACGCCACCGTCAGCGTGACATTAGAGTGAGCATGACATACTCTCAGCCGCCAGGGCACATTCAAGTCAATGAAAGACATACCCAGTACCTAAATGGTAGCTTTATAGTCTGTACATAGTACTCACACATGTGCTATGCAATTATACAATGCTAAGAGATTGAATTTATGCAATGCAAAGATAGTTTTTAAAATCTTCCGCAGCTCCAACAGTATTTTCAGATGCTATACAATTAGTTTATGTGCCCTTGTGGAGCAGGACCAGCGTTGACCCAAGCATTTTTATCAGCGATGTAATCCCCCAACTTATAATATGCCTGACTGCATAGTGTGCGTTTAATATACTGCATAGTGTGCGTGTACTATATTTGTAGTTGAGGCATTCCCACATCTAGTAAAGAATGTATTATATGTTAATTATTGTATTAATACTTGTTATGTCGTCGTTATATAGCTCCCTGTAATAATCCGTGGCTACTTCTAGTATTTCAATTCTGTTTGTTTTGTTTTTCTTATCTTTATGGTGTATCATAATTGTCTATCCAGTTAGTATTTTTTCTTAGCTTGTCCTATGCTTTCTTGACTCCTCCTGAATGTTCTATGTAATAATTTATTACATTGCTCCTTCTTTTCTGTCTTTGTTTCCTGATTTGCAGATTTATTTCTTTACTTAGGTTTTTATCTTCTTTTTGTTGGTTTTCCTGTATTTATACAAACACTTTTCTCTGCAGGATTAAACTTCTTGCTTTTGTACCTATTTTGTCTTTATTCTAGTTTTGTTTTTAACTTTCTTTAATTCTTTTTCGACAGCGGCGTATTTCTCGTGGACATCTTTGGCACTTTTTGTTGTTTTTACCCGACTGCCCCAGAAGGAGGGTAATGTTTTTCGAGAGTATGTATGTATGTATGTATGTCTATTTCTTTGGCACGCTCTGTAGCCAAAACGGCTTGATGGATTTTAACATATGAGGTGTCGTTAGATTTGTCTTAATCGTAGAAGTGACACAGGTTATATAATATTTATGTATTGCATCTGCAAATACAAAAAAAAGGGAGGGGAAGGTTTTTCTAAAAATAAATTACAACAATATTGGTATCAAATAAAAGCTGGTAATGAGTCAATTCCAAAGTAAGTAAGTAAGTCTTTATTTGCCTTAAACATGGTATAAAAGGTGTTACAGGTTGGTAATATAATATAGTCCACATGTTTAGCTATACAACATCGTGTATCAATTGCATGCAAAATACTTACAATTAATTAGTAAGTAGAAATAAAATGTCAAAGCTATAAAACATTCTCCACAATACAATCATCATATCATAATATTATTTAATGTCAGAAATTAATCTCCACGAACAAAATCAAAAAGTCACAATAAAAGAAAACATTATAAAAGTAAACATTATTCGCAACAGTTCCATAACATTACATAACATAACTTAAAGTAAAAAAAAGGAAATCAATACAATCAATAATTATAAAATTAAAAATGTCAAAATTATAAACATTATCGACGATCCATTAAGTAATTATTTGTGAATTATAATTTTAATGTCAAAAAAATCCATAATGTCATAAAAATTATGTTCATTCAGCCATTTAAAGAGTCTGTTTTTAAAAGAATTAATATTAAATAACAATTTCATTTCTTTTGGAATTTTATTATAAATGCGTACACACATCACCAGAAAACTTTTAGAGTACTTAGCTGATTCAGGAGTATCCTGCAATACAAGTCTACATGGATCCCTATTACGAGAGTATATTAATTGATCGACTTTCTTGAATAATTCCTTATTATTATATACAAAATTACATATCTCGTAGATGTACAGTGAAGGAAGTGGTAATAAACCAAGCCTTTTAAAATGCGGTTTACAGGACTCGTCAGTACGGATCCCACAAATGGCTCTGATGCATTTCTTTTGCGCGATAAACACTCTGTCTTTATCTGTACTGTTACCCCAAAAAATAAGTCCATATCGCAAAATCGATTCTATGTAAGCATGGTAGGTTATAATGGCGGTTTTTTTATTCGTCACATTCTTGACTTGCCTGAGAGCATACGAACTTATTAGACTTGTTGCACAAATTATCTACATGTATCTATTAGTCTAAGATCCCCCCATAGAAGGACCTTCACCGAGCTGGTTAATGGATGAAAAGTATTTTATATTCAATTAAATATGTCAATAAAAATATCGCAAATGGGTTGTCTAAAAAATTTCAGTCCAGAATATGATTAAATTAACATTTAATTTTTTATTTTTTTTTTACTTTGCACCGGTTTGGTTAATAGGTAAATTCCATACCAATCGAAAGTATGTAGTCCGTAGAATATGCAAACGTTGGGTTGACAATTTTTTTCCCGTCACAACTCTTGGGTAGGCAGGTATAAACAGGTAAAAAAAAATAGTAACTTGCACCGGTCTGGTTAATGAATTAAAGTTAAATTAAAATAAAGATTATTTCATTACGAACACGGTGGTATAGGGTTGTCTGCGAAAAATCAGTCCAGAATTCCGGTTGTCGAGTTTTAAGAGCGTTTACGTCGTAAAGCATTTCATACAAACATTCAAGCCCTTGTTTTTCGAAATGACTGAACCAATTTTAATGAAACTTCATACGCTTATGCAGAATACAAAGGTCTTAAAATTAAGTTAAGAACATTTTCGAAATGTCTTATTTAAAAACAGATAACTGGAAATCTCTGTTTCTATGGAAAATTTAAAATCGGTCTAATTCGGCTGTAACGCTATTTTTCGAAAATGTTCTTAACTTACTTTTTAGACCTTTGTATCCTGCTTATGCGTATGAAGTTTCATTAAAATCGGTTCAGTCATTTCGAAAAGCAAGGGCTTGAAAGTTTGTATGAAATGCCGTACGTCGTAATCGCTCTTAAAAAGTAAAATATTGCTGCGAGGGAATACGTGCGACAGGGAGGTCCCAGCGAACCATCCCATGCGATAGAAGAGTACACAGAGAGTGCGCATGCTATTTGTCCTTGAGAATGAATAGGATAGCGATATAACAAGTTGCCAAAGTCGGTTACAGAACTTAGCGATGGGAAGTTCAAAACCCACATCAAACGTGTCCTTATCAAGAAAGCATATTATAAAATTAAAGACTACGTTGAAGACAAAGAAGTTTGGCAATAATTCCTTCTGCACATGTGGCGTCCCTGGTACCTCATTAACAGCAAATATGTAAGAGTCTATTAACTGCTCCCAAATTACCATGTTTATATTTTTGTTTTTTTACTTTCTTCCTTGACATAATCATCATATTATTTGACAATATATACCTACCTAGGTACTATTTAATTTCAACTCCTTATTAGCTTGGCTTATTGGCTTTTGTGGACATGTTAATTATTCAGATTTGTTACAGTTGCAATAGCAATAATGTCATTTCGTTTAAAATATGTTTTATTTTTATTAATTAATTTATGTTTTATATAGATTCTTTTCTATTTTGTGAATGTGAGAACGCTGTAGGCTTAGTGGACTGTAGACTTGTTGACAATCTTCTATTTTGTTTGTTAAGTACTTGGTACTTGTTGAAAGACCTACACTGTCCTCGTATACCTAATAACACTGTTTTTTTTTTTTGAGAATATTGTTAACCCAATCATTTTTAAAAGAGTAACCGTGGAGTTTCTTGCCGGCTCTTCTCCATAGGAAACGACCAATTGGAACCGTGCGTAGGTTCTGACATTTCATAAGTGCCCATGTAGGTTTATGTGAAATAAAATATTTTGAATTTGATAGACTCGTACATGCTGTGCATCATTTTGGAGTAGCTTAAATGTAAAATAGAAAACATAGTTTTAAAATAGAGGAACGCTTTTTTTTTTTTTTTTTTTAATAAATTCATTATATTTGAGTGTATATATTTTTTACCAGTGTCACACAAAAAAGGGCATTTTATTCATCGATAACAGTGAAACTGTATTTTACTCACAAGAGAATAAAAACATTTTGAATTTGGAACAGCACGTATATTACGAATTATGTACAAAAAACAAATGAAACGTGCTGAAAGTACCTATATTGGCTGGCTCAAAGGAGCTATTCCATAGAGCTATTAGATTAAGCCGGGCGGCTGCTGAGAAATTCCTGTTGGAAAAACCCAATAATACTTTGCCCGACCTGGGAATCAAACCCAGGACCTCATGTTCAGCAGTAGCGCTTGCGACCACTAGACCAATGCGCAACGAGGCAGTCTTATAAATATTACAATTACGTAAGTTTTTATATACTAATACTACTATTTACTTTCTCGCAGTCAATGGTAAAAAGTATAGTAAGTACACAACTTGCGAATACATTTTTAAGGTGTACAATACTGTAGTACATTATTTTGATCTATCTCGTAGAGCGTTTGCAATGTAAGCGCAAAAAAATGTGTTTATTTACGACATCACATTTGAAACCTCTAAAACACTCTATCTATTAAAAAAATCCGTTGCGTAGTTTTAAAGATTTAAGTATACATAGGGACAGACAGCGGGAAGCGACTTTATTTTATACTATGTAGTGATGCTCGTGCAGCAGGCAAAATTACACGTAGTGGCAACAAGTGTTATTTTTTATGATTTAATATGAGTTCTTTAAAAAATGGGGCAACCACTTAAAAGTCAAGCTCAGGAAATAATTTTCAATGTGCACGAGTTTATGAAGACAGGCTCAGGAGTCTAAGAAGTAAGAACACAACATTTATAAAGGATCGATTTTTGAAAATTATTGACCGAATGGCCGAAGCTACACAAACATTACAAAAACTGAAAAAATGCTTCTAAATATGCGGCATGCTATTGTAGAAAATATATTTTCAATTTTTCATTCGCCGTCCCCCGACGCGACGACAATATATTAACTACAAATTATATTAAACTTAAAGGGCCAGTATATTTTATTTTTTAGCTTTTAAAAGGATTTTTTTTTGTGTCGGGGGTTTTTTAAATTTTAAATTTAGTTTTTATTTCCAGCTTTTTAAACTTTATATTCGTATTACTAGTACATACGATACGATCGACACGTGCCTCGCTTAAATCTACGCAGCTGTACGTATTTTTCCCACAGTAAAGTTAGTTACTAATTTATCCGGTTTTTTTTTTGCTTCTCTATCATCAGACCCTGATAAATATATAATTTTATCTATAACCTATTCATTGAGACCATTCCAATGAGCCCAAACACGATACCATTGCTGTAAATTGTTGAGGAGTTGGGTATCCTGCAAATACCAGGTAATGCTGCAGCATCAGTTCAAGGTTACTATGTTATTCTAATACCATTGAAGTAACAGATTACCAAATTTAAATTCAATCAGACCTGTGGAAGATGCTAAAATCCATTCATCAATAAGAAAAGACCTGATAATCTTCAAACGGCTGAATAGATTTTTTTTAATCATAGTTAAGAACACTCCCGATTAAGTCACCTTTCAAACAAAACAAAAAAAATCTAAATCGGTTCAACCGTTTGGGACCTACGATGCCACAGACAGATACACAGATACACACGTTAAACTTATAACACCCCTTCGGTTTCCGTCGGGGGTTAAAAATGAACAATAGCGAGAGTTCTTAAAGAAAAGGATCAACATACGAGTGAAAACACTGCGGGGCCTTCTTTTAGAACACTGAAAAAGGGTAAATTGAAAAAACTTATCACCTTTAGATTAAGTTTTTTCTATTGTTTACTAAATAAATACCTATTTGTGTTTATTCAATAAATCGTGCATTTTTAAATAACCTCTATTTTTAATTAAATATATTCTTGATGAAAACTGGTGGCCCGATAAAATTGGCACGAAGTATAATTGTGCGATTGAGACGAAACTAACAGCTGCAGTGTGCACCTTACAGTAATGATCTAAGGTTGATTGTAAGTTTTAAGCATTCTTTCGTTAATCTTCGGGGCTTTCTTTTCTGTGCGAACGAAGATTCAGGAAGCGCTTTATCAGTTGGGTACCATATACGAGTCTATCGCTATCCTTTACATTTTCAAGGACAAATAATAGCATGCGCACTCTCTTTCTTTCAATAGATGAACTACACGCTGTGTAGGTACTCTTCTATCGCATGGGATGGTTCGCTGGGACGCTGTCGCACGTATTCACTCGCAGCAATATTTTATTTTTTTAAACTCGACAACCGGAATTCTGGACTGATTTTTCGCAGACAACCCTATACCACCGTGATCGTAATGAAATAATCTTTATTTTAATTTAACTTTAATTCATTAACCAGACCGGTGCAAGTTACTATTTTTTTTTACCTGTTTATACCTGCCTACCCAAGAGTTGTGACGGGAAAAAAATTGTCAACCCAACGTTTGCATATTCTATGGGCTACATACTTTCGATTGGTATGGAATTTACCTATTAACCAAACCGGTGCAAAGTAAAAAAAAAATAAAAAATTAAATGTTAATTTAATCATATTCTGGACTGAAATTTTTTAGACAACCCATTTGCGATATTTTTATTGACATATTTAATTGAATATAAAATACTTTTCATCCATTAACCAGCTCGGTGAAGGTCGTTCTATGGCGGGATCCTATACTATATGAGTATACCCAGAAATTTTGTATGTGAAACTTCTTTTAATCAATCAATATTAAGTTTGAAATTGTATTTGGCATGTTTAGATTCATTAAATTGTATGTACATAGATTTATCTAGATTGATTTTTAATTTATTTACCTGTAGCCATTCTAAAATGTTGTCAATAGTATTATTTATGTCAATTTCGTGATCAAATTTTGATTTATACTTTTTATCAGATGTCACTATGATTGAAAAAAAATTTCAAATTAAGATATATAAAACTAAAAAACTTGAAATAAAGAAAATTATTCAAAAAACAAAAAACCCGACTGCAAAAACACTTAACTTATAAAAGAGAAAAACAAGCATTATAATCTATAGAATTTTGGTATCGCAGGCGGGGACAATAATAATTTAACAATAATAACCGGAAATATGGTGTAACTTTTGTTTGTTCCCCCGCCTGCGATACCAAAATTCTATAGATTATAATGCTTGTTTTTCTATTTTAAGTTAAGTGTTTTTGCAGTCGGGTTTTTTGTTTTTTGAATAATTTTCTTTATTTAATTATTTTCTAAATTATTCTAGAATATTTCCTGCAATTGGTAAGGGTACTTATTGGTTTTTTACTACTTTTAATGTTTTTCCTTTGTATTTTTGGTTCTATTGTGCACATTTATTTGTCCTCGAAGAATTCTGTGATTTGAGTTGTAAGTATTTGAGTTGATTAACAACATCAATATTCAAAAACGCTTTAAATTTTGTTTGCGAGAATGTAATGTATTTCATTCTTTGTTTTACCATCAGGTGACAGACACCCATGTCCATTTTATATTATGTTTCCTATTGTAGTAGCAATTCATGCAATTCATGATGTGTAAGTTATTTTCTAATGCAAAATTAATCAATTTTCGTGAACTGTCCCAGTAAATGGTCCTCATTCTCATTCCTTTTTCCAATTTGACTGTTAAAATCTCCCATTATAATAACTTTTCTTAATTTGGTTGAGTTTTTTGTAAAATTTATCTATCTATCTATTTCTTGATCATAAACCTTACTCCGTATATACCAGTCTTTTCATTAATGTGGTATTTGTCGTGTTCTTCCGTTATATAATCTGCTCTTCTTACGTTACTCAAGCCTATAATATCCCAGTTCATTACTTTCAATGCATGTTCTAATTCTAGTAAAGAATCTTGTGATTTTATAGATCTTGTTTGTAGTGTAGCTATATTTAATTTATTCCTAGATCTTTACCTCTGAACCTGTGTTATGCAAATAAATGATTTGATTGATTGATTGAACTGAACGCGACAAAATAAATATTGAAGACGAAGACGAAGACGTTGCGTCATTCCCTCGAGCTCCTTGGCGATGTGAGGAGTGACACCTCACTCACTCCAGCGCGTCCGTTGTTTGTTCCCCGCAATATGTAACGAAAACAAATAAGAATGTATTAATATAACATAACATATTCATTACTAAAATAATGTACTATATTTAAATAATGTTTACATTTAAATTCACTACTAAAATAATATACTAATTTAAATAATGTTTACATTAAAAGGACATTGACATCAAATGGCAATAAAATAAATAACGTAAAGAAAACAAATAATTGACTCTTTAAGAACAGTGTGGATTAGGTTACTAAATATAATGTCATCTGTTGTATTTTATATTCTGGTAGGGAAAGGTTTTATTTAATCTATTAACATGTACAATATCCCTGAATATCTTGTTATTTAATTTTCTCATAATTATTTAAAATAGTAAAGTATTTTATAAAATGTTTATAAACTTAAGTACCTTATTTTTAATTTATTTATTTTTGGTATGAAGATTTAATTTGATTTTTTCTAACATACGAGCCCTTTACATTTTTACTGGTGCTTTTCTTAAATTGTTTACAGCACTTTGTCGTCGCAATGCGACATTAAGAAACTCAGTATATCTCTTGTTAAAATTAACATTAGGTACTTCGAATGTTACCATCTATAACTTAAACTGTTCGTTACTTCACGAAATCTCAATCAACCTTCAATGCATTAACTTCATCTGATGTCAATGATTAATTTTATTGCTCTTTTATTTTGGTCGGTGTAGAGAGATGGCCATTCTCCTTTATTTCAGAAAGTTCTATCCATGCATCATCTTCATTATTTTGATCAACCACGATGTTATATTCATAAATTACTTCATCGTGATCATCAATTTCCCCTGACGAGGACACTTGCAGATGTTCTGAAACATAGCTAATAGATAAATTATTATTAATTTATAACTAAATTACAGGAATTCGTAAATATTAGAAGTTGACGAAGTAGTATAAAGTAGTATAAACCAGCATGTAAACAAGATGTAGTAAACAACTATTAACTATGTAATGTAACAATGGTTATTTAGTAAATGACTTATTTACTATAAACAGCTATTAATTATCTGAAATTACAATGGTATTTAGTAAATGGCTTATTTATATAACTATCTAAAATAACAGTTTATTGAATGACTTATTTATTAGACAAGGTATACAAGGATAAGATACTGTCTTAGGTACTCATAATGAAGCGAGGCTACATAACATAACATGCTTATCTCAACAAACTCCAGAAACAAAAATAACACTTAAATGCTAAATGAATGATCATTAGTCAAAGATCAAATTGGAAACGTCAAAATTACAATTATACATAATTAGAATCTTAAACAATCTTCTACATAAGTAACTTTTATGAAATATAAAAAAAATCAATACTTACTACATGACAATAAAAAAATGCCCAACACCATTTTTTCCGCATATTAATTGCTTTTAAGCATCAATATACATGCATGTAAATTTAGTTTATACCATTCCCCATCTAAAAAGCTTATTTTATTTATTTATTTAACACTTAATGCACAGAAATGTACAGAGGCGGACTTAATGCCATAGGCATTTTCTACCAGTCAACCTTTGGGTGATGCAGAGACAAACTGTGGTAGGTGCAATTGCGAAAAATTGAGGAATAAAAATAATATTATAAAATTTTATTAAAATACTAAGATACACATATACCTATTACAAATTATAAATATAATATATAAGCTTAATCATATATACGCAAATAATCACAAATAATAATATATATAAATAATTGAATATACTAAATCAAATAAGACAAACAATGGGAAAACATTAACGTTGTGATGATACTGCCAGCTTCTTACGAATATGCTCGCGAATTTTAACTTTAAAGGATAATCGGTTGGTTGCCATCCTGATTTCCAGGGGGAGTGCATTCCACAAAGAGATAGACTGAACGAAGAAGGAGGAGTGAACGAAGTCTGTGCGGTGAGTGGGACATTGAAGAACGCGATTATTTGATGACCTTAGATTCTTATTTATTTATTCACTGAAAACAGTGAATAAAAAGCTCTTTTAATCACTGTTTTGGTGTACAACTATACAACCTCCTTAACACTTTCGACTCCACCCATTTTCATAGAACTCATAACTCATCATTCCGCCATAAAAGTCTATGACTTTTATTATTCGTAGTTGGAAGTGAAACCTCCGGGAGGTTTCACTTCCAATGTCCGCGAGGGCTCCCGGCATCCCATACCCAAGTAGATGAACCCTCCAGGAGGGCTCCCGACACTGAACGTCTACATTTAAAATGAGCCCTCCACGAGGGCTCCCGACACTGAACGTCTACATTTAAAATGAGCCCTCCGCGAGGGCTCCCGACATCCCATATCCAAGTAGGTGAACCCTCCAGGAGGGCTCCCGACCCTGAATGTCTACTTTTAAAATGAGCCCTCCGCGAGGGCTCCCGACATCCCATATCCAAGTAGGTGAACCCTCCAGGAGGGCTCCCGACACTGAATGTCTACATTTAAAATGAGCCCTCCAGGAGGGCTCCCGACACTGAACGTGTTAACCTTTTATTAAATGTCTATTTTCGCTTAAATCTTTCTTTTTCTCGTAGTCATGGTATAAAGTATAGTATGCAACTCTTGAATAAAACGGATTTATATCGAGGGCCATGAATCACTCGCGTCGCTCAGGATTCTAACACTTGAATCACTCGCTTATGTATATTATGTATATACATACGTGATGAGCATTTATATACATAAATGCTCATTTATTACACATATAAGCATTTTTTTTGTTTACTTACTAATACTTATACCTGATCATAACCGAAAGTCATACATGTCTGTCTACCATTCGTATTAATTTCGGATATGTAACACTAACACTTGAACTTGTGCGTTTGCTTGTACAATTAAACAATAAGCTGCTGTTCTAGAAAAACAAAACGAAAGTAAAAACGAAAAATTCTTATAAAAATTTTGTTATATCTTGTCTTACTAATTGTACCAAACGTTGATAAAGTTTAAAGTTCCACAAAAAGAAACGTGGGACGCCTCGCAGAACGAAAATAATATTTATTTTGATTTTGTCGTCCTAAATGGGCCGTAGCCATGGAGGACGAGTTGATGAATTACTCCAGCGTCCAATACCTGAGAAAAACTGTCTCGAGCAAAATTGCAGAGCCATCTCGCTCTTTTTACCATTTTTTTTTATTTACCACTTGTCTTCTGATCTTCAGGCGTGGTAATTTACGCCTGATACACCACTCTTCCATGCGATAGGGCTCGCATGGGTTTCGCCTTATAATTTATAGTACATAGTCGACCGAGCTCTGCTGCTGGTGAAAATAGAGAATGGTCATTTAATAGTATAGCCCAGTGGCGTATTTACCCTAGGGCCAAAAGGGCCATGGCCCGGGGCGGTAGGCTGCGAGGGGCGGAGCAGCCTAACCTGTCCGAGTCAGGGTGCCACAAGTCCCAAGCTCGCTTCGTTCGCCCTTGCATCCAAAGTTTTCCTTGTAGTAACATTGCCTTTTGTCCATACACAAAATGTTTTATTGCGCTAACACTCAACCGAAACACCAAATTACAATGCAATGCTTTTTGGGTGGGAAATTATGGAATAACTTCTGCTTTGGGCGGCGCGGGAGGGCGTGTCAGACTCTTACTGACTAAAACCCACCCGTGTTACTTCAGTTGCCTGTTTGTTGCCAGGGGCCACGGTATCCCTTTCGGACTTTCCCGCGACCCTGGCCGGCATCGGCCCTAGCGGACCCCGTCAGTTGTGCTGACATTTCTTTAAGGCGCGCATGGAACAAAACGCGCTGTCGAGCCGGGCCTGTCCCTTATTGGCAGCAAGCATTGCTCACCGTCTCCGCAAGCCCGCGCGTAGGCGCGCCACCGTAGGGTGGCCGGAAATCGGCTATGGATTCCCGACGCCCAGGGCGTCTCCAGCGGCGACTAGGGACGTGAGGGCGCCTAATTTGCCTCTCTCTTGACTCTCATGTCCTCTCGCTCGGTACCATGGCCTGGACCAGGGCCGGACGCGAGAGGTCACCGCTACCAATCGCTTCCACGAGGGCACGGCGGTGCTCCGCCCTAGCCGAGTAGGCCTCCACCGTATGCTCCACCGTGTCCTCCGGGCGATCCACACAATGGTGACACCTGGGCGTTTCTTCCCGCCTTATCTAGAACAGGAACGTCCCAGCCCCAGCATGCTCCAGTCTGGGAGCCAAACGTCGGAAATGCTCCACGAAGTTACACCGGTTGTTGAGGACGAGTCCCAAGTACTTCATCGTCAACTCGACGCCGCCGCGCCGATGTGAACCCCTTCTACCGTTATTTGGGAACCCGACGGTGGCATGTCCGAGGACCAAGAAAACACATGGCCTCGTAATGTGCAGGTAGCCCTGCAGCTCTCGAGTCCCAATTGCCGGATCCTATCGACGATTGTCGTTACCCCGCGTGACGCTAGTTCGGCCTCCGCCTGGTGCGACCTCCCCTGCGCCAGGACCAACGTGTCGTCAGCGTAGCAAACCAAGCTGACGCCGCTAGCAGGTCGGCGCGGAGCACCCAGTCGTATCTGACATCCCACAGATGCGACCCCGATCCCTGTGGGACATCGCAAGACATCCCTCGCCGGTACAATTCTCACTCGTGACTGGTGTAGATGACGGCCCTGTCCGTCAAATAGGCTTCGACCACACGACGAGGTAGGTCTAGTGATACCGGAGTGCCTCCCATGCAACTCAAGGGCAGGGTATTGAAGGTATTGGCAATATCTAGAGACACCGCCAAGACGACCCCACCTCGGGCCACAGCATTCCCTGTCTGCCGCGGCGTCCACCGTAGACCTCCCCCTGCGGAAACCAAACTGGCTCTCCGCCAAATCCGGCCCCTCCCGCACTAGCCGCCCGACGAGACGGTCTGCAATGACTCTTTCAAAGAGCTTGCCCACCTCGTACAATGCAAAATTACGGGTTATAAACGGGTCTAGGTAGCGCCACTGCTGTGGCACTTTATCCGATAGTGAGGAATGTTTAATGAACACACACTGGGGTTTTATATTATAATATTAAAACTTATTGATGTTTTTCGTTAATTTATGGGGCGGCAAACCTTACAGGCCCAGGGCGCTGAATCTTAAAATACGCCACTGAGTATAGGATAGTTTATACTAATTCCATGTATAGTACTTACTAATTCCATGCTGCCATGTCATTATTCTAAGGTCGGTAGCAGTGGCGGATCCAGGGGGGGGGTCATGGGGGTCATGACCCCCCCTGGGCTGTGTCTAGGTCGACCACTGACATTTTTTTCTAAACTCATTGATACATTTTATCAAATAAATACTTTGTATGATGTTGCCGGTTAGGATATGTTTGCCACACATGCGCGAACGACACGCATAATAAGACTTGTGCTGATGCTTTTATTATGATTATGATGATGGGCCGTGGAGTTTTCTGCCGGCTCTTCTCCATAGGAAATGACCAAATGAAACCACGCTCCTAAACTTCTGACGCTTCATAAGTGCCCATGTAGGTTTATCTGAAGCTAGCAACTAGACGTAGAAATGAAATACCCCAGAATAGTGTCATGACAAACCGCCCCAGGAGGTCCCGGCGGCCCCCTAAATCTTAAAAATATCCCAAAAATGGTCAAAATATATTCAGTAAGAAGCAGTTTAGAGTTTGAGGCTGACGATGAAAATTTCCGAGCTCGCTTCGCTCGCTACACTCTCGAACTTTCTGCATAAGTCGATAAAAGAATTCCTACTGTTAAAAAAAAACCTTTTCTACTTCCTACAAGGCGGTGTGCTAAAATTATCGAACTCGCTTCGCTCGCTCTTGAATTCTATATTCTTCTAACTCTCAAACTTTTCTGCATAAGTCGACAAAGCAACTCCTATTTCCGTAAGGATGTTCAATAGAAAATAGAAACCTAAACGAGTGCAAAAAATTTCGAGCTCGCGTTGCTCGCTCCTCTACATTCTTCTTTTCGTAAATAGCCTATCAATTGAGGAGATGAAAATGCAACTCCATCAAAAAAATAATCCTGCGGGGTCATTATAATTTTTTTGCAAAATTTTACTAGTAATACCTACATAAACTGAGAAGACCGGGCCTCATTTTGTTTTGCCGCTCCGGGCCCCCGACAGATTTAGTCCTCCACTGATTGGGCCTGTCCTGACTGGACCTCGACTATGTGACCCCCCCCTGACTCGAAGGCTGGATCCGCCCTTGGTCGGTAGCCATCTTGTTCTAAACTTTGGGCGACTGACCTCTGCTCGGATGAAAATACGGAGAAAACGAATTTTCCCAGATATGACACCTAGCTGAATCGATTTTTCGCCCCCGTAAATCCTTACACTGCAACTTTCATCGAAATCGTTAGAGCCATTTTCGAGAACGTGATTACAAATAAATATGTAAATACTAGCTGTGCCCGTGACTTCGTCCGCGTGGAAGTGTCTTTTATTTATTTTTATCGAATCAACAGCCTAAAATATAAGTTTCAAGCTTCTAGCTCTAAAAATGACATTAGGTACTTCCATACTATTTTTCACCCCCCCCCCCCCCCCTTTGAACCCCTAACAACGCTTTTTTCGCATTAAAAAGTAGCCTATGACCTTTCTCAGGCTCTAGAATATCTGTGTACCAAATTTCATTTAAATCGGTTCAGTAGTTTTGGCGTAAAAGCGCGACAAACAGACAGAGTTACTTTCACATTTATAATATTAGTAAGGATATTATATATTTATACATATAAACAAATATTGCTCGTTTAATATAATAGTATAGGATAGGCCCTTCTTCGCCCAATGCGTTTTATCCGAACGACGCCTCCACCAAATGTAGACACTCCGCGAGTCTACTGTACCGGGACGATATCAATAGAAAGGATTTTTGCGAAATTATATTTCAATCATAGATTTCTAATATTTTATTCGCCCGCTTGACAGCTCAGGGGGGCTGACTAAAAATAATACTCTGCCACTCTCTACCTTCCAAAAAAAATCACATTCCGTTTTTAATTATAAAATACAAATTGTTAGAATGTTCGAATGCTATTTTCTTAACCAGCCTGTAAATAGGGTTGCTTATCGCATAAAACATTACAGTACACAGTTACACACCACTTTTTTTGGCATTTTGAAGACGTATCTGTTTAATTGTTATCGTGTCATTGACCCGGTATTATGTGTGTGGTCAATGGCCAGTGCTAGAGTATTTCAAATTAATGGTGAATAATATTTTCACCAAATAAATAATAACTAATTTTAAATTGGGTCAGGTGTGGCAGATTTTTTAACGCGACAATTTGTTATCGCGCACTGGATTTTGAACTCTCGGTATTCAGCCGAGCATTGAGAATCAAACACAGTTAACCCCAGCGAGACAAAAAAATACACCGATGGATTTTCAACTCTAGGCGCTCAGCAGTGCGTTGAAAATGCAGTGCGCGAAAAAAAATCACCCGTGGCTTAGAATCATTAAAAACTGTTTTTTTGTAATACATAGATTATTAATTGTTTGTTTGCAACCTTTTCATGCCTCAACGGTTCAACGGATTTGTATGAAAGACATACGCATAGGCCATGACCTCGGTTAGGGTGCGTTTTCACTGAAACGGAGACGAGCAGGAATGGTCCAATCATAGCAGAGAAGAGAGACGCGATGAGGATTTTAACCATTGTGTCTCTGACTCAAATTCAAATAATTTATTTGCCACAACCGCTCCGTTCATTTCCGCCCGTCTCCGCTTCAGTGTAAACGCACCCTTAGGATATAGAATACTTTATAACGCGGTTCACAGCAGTGATAGCTTAGTGGTGTGACCGTCGGACTGCCAAGTGCCGGTCTCGAGTTCGAACCCACGCACCTCTGACTTTTCAGATTCATGTGCGTATTGTATAATTATCACTTGCTTCAAAAACGGTGAAGGAAAACATTGTGAGACAGCCGGCATGCCTGAATATATTACTCGACGGCATGTGAAGCCAAGTCAGAGGCCCCATGGGCATAAACTCAGACACTAGGTCACTAACTACACGAAAAAGAAGATCCTGGTAGTACACACGGCTACACATAAAGCTATACATTTCCAGTAAGTATAAGCTGACCTCGCATTGTACGGAAATCCTATACAATACGAGATCAGCTTAAACTGGAACTGTGTAGCTTGATGTGTAGCTGTTTGTACCTACCGACCTACCTATATACTACGTACCCGACTCTCGAGGGAAAACTAAATTCCGAACACCACGCGGGCGAAACGGGGAGCAAAAAAGCTAGTGACAAAATATTTAAAAAAATCGTTACCGTAATTGGATGTTCTCAAGGACGGCACCCGCCCCGGACGGGGTTTATCAGGTCTCTGGCCACGGCGCTGCCGCGCTGAAGTGCTTGTGAAATTATTATTCGTCTTACACTCCATGGCCTGCCGGTCTATTCTGCGAAAATCTCACAGCAAAAACTAAAGAGGAGTGACCTTGAAATGAGGTTGGCTGTTCCTCTAAAGATACGCGCAACGCAGTGAAGCCTGTCTCGAGCCTGTGTATATTTAGGCGATTTATTACGATATTATGCAACATTGCTATACATTTTCAATCAGGCGCTACATATTAAAAGAACTTGCTCGGACCTATCAAAGCGCAATATAATGACATACATTCCTTTTCTCAAATGAAAGTTGGACGCGTCGATGCTCCCTAGGGATTATTATTTATATTAAAGTATTGCTAGGTTGATATTCGTTTGCCAGTGAAAACCACGCAGCGCTGCTCCTGGGCAGACGCCGACCGACCGGCCAGACATGGGCATTGGCGGATACAGGGGGGGGGGGGGCCATGGGGGCCATGCCCCCCCCCAAACGACCGAGGAATTGTATACTTTCGATTTAATTCAGGTGCACTTACTTTTACACAGCATAGGTACTCATAGGTAGGTATATCAGGAATCAGAAATATATTCTTTAGAAAGGTGTATCAGGGCCGTAGGCAGGGGGGCCCACCAACCCCGCCTAGGGTACTCTAATACATATAAATATGTAATTGTAATCTATTTCGCAAAGGCGTACTTTATAATCTACAAAAGCAGTAAGAGTACGCTTAAATATTGGTATTTTTATCGACTATGACTTTGTTTTGATTGATTTCAGTATTCTCTGAGAGAGTCTAACCGTCTAACGTAGGTATTCCAGGCGGGGTGCTAAAATTTTCGATTTCTGCATGAATTTGATAAGTCGATCAATTCGTGTATTCCCGTTCGTTACATATATTTCTGTATGAATGGTCAAAGATAAGTATACTTTAAAACCTACAAAAGCGGTAAGAGTACGATCGACTATGACTTTGTTTTGAATGACTTCCGGCAACTTCAGCATTGTCTGAGAGAATCTAATCTATTCCAGGCGGGGTGCTAAAATTTTCGAGCTCGCTTCGCTCGCTCCTGCATCCTACATTCTCTTAATTATCTAAATTTTCTACATAAATCTGATAAGTCGATAAATTTACTTCTATTTCTGTATGAATGGTCAAAGACAAAGAAATCCTAACGTATTCGAAGCGGCATGCAAAAAATTTCGAGCTCGCTCCGCTCGCTCTTGCATACTACATTATATTCTCCTAAAGTGACCTTCCCTATTTTGGTCTTGAAAACTCTTGGGTTGAATTTAAAAAAATGCAGAAAACGTCTTTTTTGTTTTTGAGATTTAACCCTAGCTCCGAACCTTGTCAGAATGGCCCCCCCCAAAATGAAATCCTGGATCCGCCCCTGGACATGGGCCACCCTAAAGTGATTGATTAGCATTTGAAATAATACTTCTGTCTGACGATTTTAATTCAATCTCTTAATATTGTATATAGCAAATTTTTATTACAGATCTTTCATTGACTTGAATGTGTTTGGTGGCTGAGAGTACCTACTTATGTCATGCTTACTAGTGTCTCGCTGGTGGTAGTTCGTTTGTTGGATCATTTTGCTCCTTTCAAAATGGTTGAGCCGAGTGGTGCTAATCCATGCGTCAGGTTCGCGAACGGCCACAGTACAGTAGGGACTGGTGGAGAGGTGGTAATCTCTTAGCTGGTTAATTTAATTTAATTTTTATTACGGACGCTTTTTACGTTCTACCTGCATCGTTCTCACATGTAGATATAATGTCAACATGAATAATGTAATCAATATTTTGTAAACATATTTTGATCTAAAAGAGTGTCCGTGAAGATTCTTGCCCGTTCTTTTCCTCCTATTAGCTTTGGAATGGGCATCTAGCTTCATCGTACCTAACTATAAATGCTTTGAGTTTGAATGCGCTACGATGGTCTGCGAAGTTACCGTTGTGGTGTGGGCTGTTGTGGTGTGGTGTGGTTTGGTTATGGTATGTGTGAAAACGCCCTATATTTTTCCAAATAGGTAGAAATTGTAATGTGCGTGTGGATTGAATGCTCCTTTTTAAAAGTTAATTATATTTTTACGAAATCAAGGAAGAATTTAGGATAATGGTGAAAACTTCATGATAAACTTATTGTGAAATCTATGGTGAGAAAGTCGTGGTCAATTAACTAGCACACTCACACTCACACTTGTTTGTTGTGTTAAAAATTCTTTCTTGATTAAGTAAAAATATAATTAACTTTTAGGCTGCCTGTCCACTGGAGCGGAGAGGAGCGGAGAGGAGCGAAGATGTGCCAAAATTAACCAAAAGAATCGCACGTCGGGAGCGGAGTTTTGATTCTATTGGTTAATATTGACACATCTCCGCTCCTCTCCTCTCCGCTCCGGTGGACAGGCAGCCTAAAAAAGGAGCACAAAATCCACACGCACATGAAATTGTATCACTTAAACAAAGGTATTTTTTCAGTGAATAATTTATTACAACAAAATAATATCATTACAAAATATATCGTAAAATTCTTGCGTAAAATAAGAACTTCTTTTAAAATACGTAAATAAAAATCTTAGGGTCGGGCCACACAAGCCGAACGTTCCGCGGCGGAACGTTCGGTTGAATACGCTCCTAAGATTTTTCAAGTTACCTATGACACATCAGCCGAACGTTACGTTCATAGAAATATGACGCGACGGAGCGTTCCGCCGCGGAACGTTCGGCAGGTGTGGCCCGACCCTTACATTTAAAACTCTTGCAACATCTATACGAGTACAACGGCTACATTTACACCTCTTGCTTTCCAATCCTACACTTAAATGCATGAAAAATATGCATTCATTTATCATCATCAAAACATCAATAACAGCTACTTACAGTACATTTATTGTGATCTTGGTTATAAAATAAAGGCAGTGTATAGAGTGCCACTAGCAGCACTCTATCACTATCGGATAAAGTGCCGCTACCGGCACTTTATTAACACCGCCTCGGCTCGGCTAGTGTCGTAATTGCATTGTCACTGTCAGTAAGTCACGTCTCTTGGTATTTTGTTTGATTTTTGAGGTTAGGTCGCTGTAACCATTCCTAAAACATTACATTCTTGTGCCTAAACGAACCCTGGCTGGGTCAGCCGTTGTGTGGTCACAGTTCTAACCTAACCTAACCTACCTTTTAGCTATTTTTATTTGCTAAGCCAAGGGATTATGGCACTTAAGTTTAGCCGGCTATAGATGAAAGAAACTAACGTCAACAATCAAACAAAATAACAAGTGACAGTGACAATAAAATGCTTACAGCACTTTAGCCGGGCCGAGGCAGCGCCACTAGAGTGCAGCAAGAAATCTTGCGGCACTCTATACACTTCCTAAAATAAATACAATTGAGCAAGCAATATTGCTACTGTAGTGGTTACACCACCACATACGAACTACGCAGTGAAGACATGACGTCACACAATTCCTGCATCGCGCAGTTAGAGTTTACCGAGCGAAAAACATAGATAAGACTATCCGAAATCAACTTACGGGCAGTTGCCCGCCAGACATAATACCCGTCTGGTTGGAGGATCCTCCCTTTTCTATGGTGGATGAGTGAACTCTACACCCTGTTCCTCATACCACTAAACTACAACCAAAGATAATTATAGATGGTTCATCCATCACTCCGCATTTTATGTATGCAATGCACAAGTAGGTACGCGCCGGGCTCAACTTGTCGAATTAAGTGGGCGTAAAGTAATCAGAAGATATAAGAGTTACGCGATAGAAAGAGAGGCAACTTCTAGGTGAATATAACTGTAATTAGCGCTGTGCGACCTGAATTGCACTTTATTGTGCCGTAGCAAGAGTCGCTTTTTAAAGGATTTTGCGGAGTGAACATTCTGAATTCATCTGTGCTAAAACTAACTGTAGCGGCACACCAGGCGGAACGTTCGGCGCCGACACTTCAGCGACGGAATTATCGGTCGTAGTATTCGGTTGGCATGACACACCAAAGGCGCCGAACGGTCGGCGGCATTTACTTCAGCGCGTTACACGACGTAACTTTCGGCTGATGTGTCATAGGGTAACCTGAAAAACACTACGAGCGTATTCAACCGAACCTTCAGCGCCGAACGTTCGGTAGGTGTGGCGCGACCCTAAGGCAATACACTGTACAGACTTTTACATGTTATAAATAATTAACAGATATACATCCTATCACATAGGACTAAACTCCATCACAAAATATTTTAATAATAATTATCTTCCCTTTTATATAAACTTCATTACATGTACAATTATTTCAAAACGTCTTACAGACTAGGGTTTTTTTTTGTATAATTTAAATTAGTAAGTATTATAGAATAATATCAGTTGAGTTTCATTTCAATAATATTATTTACTTTCTTACGAGGAGTCGTAATCGTGTAGCTCAACTGAGAACTAAAGGAGCTCATCCGTTAGTTCTGAGTTGAGTTACACGATTACTCACAAATGCGTGCACTGACTGACAGAACAGGTCTACTCAAATCTGAATGGTCCTCATAATATGGCCTGACCAAGATTATGTCAAAACTTTTAAAGAAGACTGTGTCGTCTGAGTTTGTTTCGGTCAGTTTGTAGCCAGGTAGGAAACACCAAACGCATCTAGTTTTAAAACATAAGTTATTTTTGATGTCTAAAAGTTTTTTAGAACAAATTTACAGAAATAAATAATATAATTTATCATTTCATTTAAATGCTATTTAGTCATCAGCCAATGAAGTACTTGATTATGTATTGTTGGTAGAGTAAATGAGCCTGGCTTTGAACAAATACATGCGTTATGTAGATTAAAGTATTTTATAAGCTATCGACCCTTGACATTGTTCTACAGCCAGAGATTGCCAGCCTCAAACCACAAACAATAAAAGCTTGTTATAATAAATAATAATAGGACCACCAAACATGTCCTAAAGGAGGTTGTTAGAAATTCCTTCTTGTAACATTACCTAACAATATTTTAATTACAACCAAATGAAAGTTATTTTCTAATTAATTTACCATAAGTACTATTATAGACTAGACTTAGTTGTGCAAGGTTTTCCAGCGTCGGAGTACATTTTGTTCCAGAACTCGATTCTTTCCTTGTCAATGTCACTTGTGAGTTTCGTATCCTGGTTTAGCACTAAGCATTCTTTAGTTGCTAATGTGTAGGGCCGCCATTCTAGATCTCCTTTAGTTGGTGTGGGATTACTGAAAATAAATAGAAATTCAAATAGTTTGGAAAATCCAAAAGTGCACGCCTCATACATAACACTCATTCATAAACGAAAAAGAAATTCAAAACATAGTTTTTAACAAAAATGAACAATTTATCACTTTTCATGAAGTCGTAATGTCAAATACTGACAAAGATATTTACTTGGCGGTTGCTAAGCAACATCAAGACAAAGGTGAAAATATTTAGATAAAGATATTATATTTTAGTTAGTATTTTATTAATTATAATTAAACTACTTTGAATAAAAGAGCCATTTTCAATAGGGTTCCTTCTACGGCTGAAAAGAATGTATAAAAAAAAAATTGACTCAATTAATTGATTTTATCGCAAGCTACAATGTTTTCAGGGTTCATAAATTGACGGACAGGAATTTTTTTTCAACTATTTTGATGCTTTTTCCATTTCTGCTGCATTAAATCAATTGTTAAAAAGTACAGTATTAATCTCCATTTAATCATCTATACAATGGTATATAAATTAAGTAGGTTCTGTGTACTAGCAGGAGTGTAACAATAAAAACAGTTACAGAAATGGGGCAAAAAAATTTTTTCGATCGTAGAGCACACTCTAATGCTTCGCATTAAGAGTCGTGCAATAAATTTATTTGCTATATGCATGAAGTTAAATAAATTAAATTTAAAAATATAACATAAGATAAATAAAGAAGATAGACCATCATCTACCTAGCTTTTGGGCTTCCAGCCTCACCGGATGCAGCTGAATACCAGTATTTTACATGTACCGACTGCCTATCTGACCTCAACCTAGTTACTAGGTAACACAATACCCCTTGGTAAGACTGGTTGTCAGACTTTTGGGCTTCTAACTACCCGTAACGTCTGTCAAAGATCTACAAATGACAGCCGGGACAGACGGCTTAACATGCTTTCCGAGGCACGGAGGGGTCTTGGTATGTAAAGATACCCATCCACGGACCAACTGCAGCAAGCGTAGCTTAACCTGATCGATCGACCCGCGCGACTGTTATTACTTAGCCACAAGCCCCTAAAGAAAGAAGATAGATAAATAACTAAATTTTATAAAAATAATAGATCATAAAGGTTTTACACTCACCCAGTCTTTGCAAAATCTGCCCACAATTTAGTAATTTGGTATATTATCCTTTTTAATTCGTCATTTTTCGCGCAATAATTCTGACTCATTTCACTGTGGAATAGATAGAATAGATCATCTGCGTGGCAAGCACCTTTCACATTATCAAGACCTAACATGTTTTTTATAACATTTAAATTAGTCACATAGTCAAACTTGTAAAGGAATGTAGGAGCCATGCTGTGGTAGAATTGCAAAAATCGATGATTTTGGTAACTGAAGTTAATATCTGTCTGTACATCTACAATAGCTTGAGTATCATCCTCCGTTGCGTCTTTCCCACCAAAATAAAACTGCTTTATACGTTGACCAAACTCATCTATCTTTTCCTTTGGCACCGTTGTTGCTATATCTCTGGGAACAAGGAACGATGGGTCTTTATTTAATACTTCCAGTTTTTTGGTATGATCATTGACCATCAGCATCCCTTCTGCTGAATTGTAACCGGTCAACAGCGGCACTTTGCTCACTTTTCCTGCTAAAATCAAATCTATAGGATCCTCAGTCAGGAATTGTTCCTGGCCCTCGAATTTCTTTTCTATCGTTGGGGTAAAATAGATGGGCAGTCCTCTGAGTTTTTCATCTTGTGTTCTTGTTTTCACCGTGGTCCTTGCTAAGTCAATAGCTGGGAGTCCTCTTAGATACTGTAACAGTTCGTTAGCATCCTTTGTGTCTTTTCCTAATACTTTTCCCAATCTAAACGCTCGCTCGGCGGGTTTATGCGCCATTGCCCAGTATGATAAACAAACTCCACTTTGTGCTATCGCCTTGTTAAAGAGCCCTTGTGACATTGGTGACAGCATGTGATAGGTTACACAAGAGGCACCAGCGCTCTCCCCGAATATAGTGATATTGTCAGGGTCTCCTCCAAACTTACTGATATTTTCTTTGACCCAACGTAACGCAAGCACTTGGTCTTTCATGCCAGCGTTTCCTGGTACTTCAGGGGTGTCTAGACAAAGGAAGCCTAATGCTTCAAGTCTGTAGTTTATGGTCACGATGATGACGTCGTGTTGGAAGAAATATTCTGGGCCATATGTTTCGGCATTACCCGAGCCTGATAAAAATGCGCCTCCGTGAATGTAGACCATCACGGGTATTTTGGAGCTGGGTGCTAGTGACTTTGTATAGACGTTCAAACTGAGGCAGTCTTCGCTTCCTTCCACAAAATCTATGACGGTCATGTCGAATTGTGGGCACACCGGCCCGTGTTCTGTTGCGTCTCGAATGCCTTCCCATGGCTGCACTGGTAACGGCGCCTGAAATTATGATAAAGTTACGGTTTAGTCATAGGCCAACTAGGATTTGATGAGTGTCATCAAAATGTTTTTATCAATACTTTAGTAAATCTTGTTTAAGCTATGTGCGCATAGTACCTACCTACGTTCTGCGATTAGTTCGCCCATTGTATACTAATTTTATTGTACCAATACCAGAATACCCGCTTAATGATGATGCTACTCAAACTTCAGTTGGTCCTGTGGAGTTTTTAGATCCTTATAAGAAACAGGATCGATTGTCGATTGGTATCAAAAAAAGTTTTTGTGAAAACTGCCCATTATCTTGCTGACTGTACAAATTGTTCAAAATCTGTGAATACAGATCAAAATGTCATCAAAATGTCTCAAAAAATTAAGGACAGTTTCCTAAGACCGTTTTCGTTTACCTACAACTAGCGTACGCGTAGCTAACGTTACGGTTAAGGTAGCTGCCCTTCTTTTTTTTTGTGGGTTGGAAATAATAACTTCTTCCGCTCTGTGCGGAGCGGGAGGGCGTGTCAGACTCTTACTGACTAAAACCCACCTGTGTTCCTTCAGTTGCCTGTACGTTGCCAGGGGCCACGGTAACCCTTTAGGACTTTCCCTACTGCCCCATCTCAAAAATCCACCCTGTATATTATTTATTTTTTTTGGTTTTTAATTCATATTCCAATGTATAATAGATAAAACCCCCCCCCTCCCCCACAACCCCCCCCTCACCCCCCCACCCCACCCCTCACCCCTCCTTTTTGTAAATTTTGTACAGGGTGTACGAAAAAGGATTTAGCAAGTACCAGATTCTGAAATTTTGATCAAATAAAGCAAATTGAATAAAACCTTACCTTAAACCTCAACTCTCCAACAGGCGGCTGTCCATAGCGAATACCTTTGAAGCTGTAGTAAGGGCTTCCATCTAAGCATTTCTTGACCGCTCCCTTCAGTTTACCTTGTTTGACCGTCACCACTGGGTTTTCCTGCAAACAAACAAATTATATGGATAAACACGAAAAACTTTTGCGAAGCAACTGTTTTGGGTTTTGCTATAAAGACTTTTGTAGCAATTATGTTTCCCCCTATTACATGATGTTGTATGGGGTTTGCCTAAGGTAGCCTGTGAAATTCAAATTTGCTGACAGACTTTAAATTAAAAAAAGGAAGTTTTCAATTTGAGAACCATTTTTTTTTTTTTTTTGCTGATCAACATTTCTTAGTCATTTAGCTTTAAACTTAGCTGAGATAGTCTAAGGAGATAGGAAGACAGACAAGCATTATCAAAGTGGGTTCCTTTATCTTATCTAATTGAAACTCCAAAACAACTGAAATGAACTTTGAGCATACCTAAACATAGTGCCATTTTATAATCCTTAATCAGTCAAGTCCATAGTACAAGGTTATTCTATTTGCAAAAGTATATACCAAAGTCCTACAGTCAAACAACATAATATCACACCTGTATGCCCTGAAGGGTTGGGCAGAGGTGTACCTATAGTACCTACCTACCTACATTTCACCAGTTATGTTTGAGCTCCATGTAATAGGGGGCGAGCCTATTGCCACACAATAGTCAAACAAGCTATTGGAATATAAGCAATAATATTCATCATTCCACTACACTGCCAATATTCATTTTTATTGTGTGCGTTATAACATTTGAATTTTTTAGCATAAATGCATCGCTACTGAGGCGAGTGAGGGGCAGTCAAAACTGCATCCTGAAAACTGTAGCCAAGAGATTCGGCTCTCCAATTGTCCAGCATTTTGTGTGGAGGTTGATTTTTACTAACACTAGGCAATAAGTTATTTTTTGTATGTTAGGTACTAACACTATATGGATACCTATTTGTGTCCGAAATAAAGCGATTCTATTCTATTCTATAATTAAGAGACGAGTGATGTAAAAGAATAATTGTCTACTCAGCACATGCGTAACATTTCTTTAAACTTTAAAGTAGTTACAAGTTACTGCCTGTTTACCAAATAACTTGAAGAACTACCTATAAGTATATAGAACCTAATGTGTAAGCTGGTTATTTTTATATAAGGCCATCATGATACAATACTAAGGTTCATCATAAATATGGTTGTCAGGCAGAAATTGTTGATTTTATTACTTACTCTTATTTTAGTAGTAGGTACCTAGTTGTAAATAAATCAAACACAGAAATTAACTACTTTGAATTTTAATTTTCTCATTGTGGAGTCTCAGCCCAATTCCGTCAAAAACAGTATTCTAAAAGCATGCCACTGTTGATCTAAAATTAGACCAACAGCTGTGGCGGATTTGCTTTTGGAATTTTACTTGGTACGGATAAGGAATACACAAATGTTAGTGCTGCACAGTATATTTTTTCAAGTTCAATACAGACAGCAAATTATAGCGATACCTAACTAAACACATTATAATTCCAACGGCAACAAAGAAATTAGAAAATTAAAACGCAAACAATTGCTACAAACAATTACAAGTAGCATTCCACAATGAGTACCTAGCTTACTAGGTAGGTATCTAACTTAAATTGAAGTATACCTAAGTGATCATTGTGGACCCTGTCGGGCTATTTCAATTAGTAGCTTGAATACAGTGTTATTATAGATTTATAATACCGTATGTATTTTTCTATGACATTTGTGGAACGATGAAAGTCTTGAAACAACAGATAGATTATCATAACTTCGTGTTCCTTTTAATAGATAATTCGTTTTCTGTTCAATATGAGTGTTTAAGAGCTATTTGCTTTTGTGGTATAAACTATGGAAGAGGTAGAAAAAAACTTGTAAATACAAAACCAACCATTTAAAATATTTATCTCTTGCCGCAGGTTATTTAATTCAATTTCCAAGATAATATTAATAATTTACTTACTTACACAATTTAAAAACAGATTTAAATAATAGTGAGTAAGTATACAGTAAAAGCATTTATAAAAGAAGGTTATAATAAACTTGGTAGAAACTTGTCTGGTGGAAATTGTTATTATGAATATGCACTTTATTCTTGATTTAAAAATAAAGCTTAGTAGGTACTTACTTGTTCCATGATGTTCACAAGATTTATAGGTAGATAGCTTTTTTATTGGTCTGAGGTAAGTAGATGATTAGTTTTGCTTTGTTAATTCAATAATAAGCAGCTCAGCTGTTCACAAAACCCATGCAAAGTTCACTAAATTTTTGTTTGTTTAATTTTTATGATCCGTCAGTGGTCTTAGGTACTTACAAATTCCTCACTGTAAGTAATTACAAAATAAGGTGGAACGATTGTCATTTTATACAAGTATAACTCAATGCGAATACAACATTATTAGTTATTGATAATGATAAAACGGACTGACAGTGCCTATCAAATAATCAATAGGTTATTAATGGTAATCAATAATTAAATATCAATAAATATAGGTAATGCTAAAGTAATGATAGGTTAACAACAATAAACTGTCAAAGTGTCAAACTGTTTAGAAAGAATAAGATTATGGATGGAGTTGTTTACATATACAGAGTTTATAGGTCGCCGGTCGGTCAAAGTTCATGTCACACTTATCAAGCACAATCCACTCACTTTTTTATCACTTACCTTTGAACTTCCAATTGTCGAGAAACACCTCGCAGTATTTTTCGTACGAAACACAAACTTCTCCACCGATTTTAGAATAAACATTTTTCACCCTCGAAAGTTTTAAATAACTACTTACACTGAAATAAAGCCGCGCATAAGCGCTATCCTTGTCTTGCTACGTATGATACCGCAATTTTCTCAACTTCGTTCTTTATATTTGGCAATTTAATAGTGGCAAGTAGTTATAAATGATAGGTACGGTCCAAATTCCAAAACCAAACTCCAAAGGTTAACGTCCGTACCCACGTAGAAAGAGATGGAAATAAAAATCTGCAGGTTAGCTTTGTACACGTGCGAAAAGGACGTTGCTTTTTGTAATAATCTGTTTTTCGTTGTTTACTCAACTCACGACTTGTTATCATCGAGTGTATTCTGTTGGTGGGTTTATAATTAGGGTTGCCAATTGCCATACGTCCCGTATATACGGGACTGTCACCGTATTTGACCATCCCGTCCCGTATTACTACAATGTCCCGCATTTCGACAAAATAAGTGGGGGCGCGCGCAATAACTTAATTTGAAAAAGTATAAACATGTAACATTTCGAATAAAAACTTTGATTTTGTAATGTAGATTTTTCTATTTTATTTATTTTATACTTTTGATAGCCACCTACGGTTGAGATCAGAGGATATCTGTTATGTTCCCGCCCGAAATGTGAGAAACCACAATCTCAATAGAAGTTATGGCAACCCTATTAATACTGTACAAAGTCCAAGGATGACAACATAGTAGAATAGTAGATGTATCTGTTTGTATTGTACTTAAACTTACTCAAGTTTAACTTATTATTTTTCAAATTGGTAAACTATTGATTCAGAAATAAGTAAACAGAATATTGTCCCTTTGTGGAGATTAATCAAATGAACCTGTCTTGACAGTCAATTTAACACTGGCTCAACTACTAAAACGGATATATTTAATAAGATCTGTCTGATAATCAGGATACCACATCTTGTGTTTGACAAGAGCAATCGAAACTACCGTTTACACAATGGATCAATGATCACAACAGTGACGACAGCAACAACGTTAGAACTAGGTACAGTAGGTACGACACAACTTAGATGTACCTAGCATAGATTTGAAAATTTTCATTCATTCATTTCAATTTTATGAATGTGTTTGGCTATGAGACTTTACAAGTTATTGCGTTTTGGAAAGATCATTTTAACCTGAATCAGTAATAAAGATTGGTGATTTTGAAGGCGCACTCAGTTCGGATGGTGGTTTTACGAAATTTGCCGATGCTACATCTAAGTTGTGTCGTACTGTACTAGACTAGTCTCGGACTAGTAACCAAGCTACAGCTAGAGAAAGCTAACGCCGAAGTTTCCTTATGTTGCTGGCTATAATAAATTAAAGTTACCTACATGCTCTGTGGCTATAGGTAATAGGGAATTACGATTTAATGATTCGATTATGATATTGTAATGTAAGGCATTTGGGAAAATCACGGCTGCAGTTGACTGCATTAAAAAAAAACATGCGTGGCAGTCTGGGGACTGCCGATAAAAGTGAAAAGTAAGTAACGCCATCTAACGAAAATGTCATGAATTTATGTGGCTTACTGTCGGTACAAGAACGAAAGCACAGCTCCTTTAGAAAAAAAAAAAAAAAAAAACAGAGTGCGCTGTCAACGCGTTTATCATGGGAAGCGTTAGGTGACGATGACGCGAGATCCATGATTTTTGTTTACCCAAAAAGTACTCAACGAAGAAGATTTCACTTCAAAAATGTGTAGGAAAATGAGAAGATGATAAAGGAAATTGTATGTTGGTAAGGCACCTAAATCTTGTATGCGTTTGTTTGTAATGTCCCTATGCTGGTGTAGAATCTACATAATAAATGAGTTTGGTCTTCTCTCTTACATCCCTTCTAGATATTCTTTTCTTCTTCAATCTCGAAACGCCTGACAAATTTTTATTAGCAAGAAATTGACAATCTAGGTTTTCTATTTGGTCTGAGATCTAGTCAAATGATATCAAATGAAAATCGTTTGTACCTACTTGATTGCGGTGGGTAGGTACAAAAGATGTTACAAATAACGTTCAGTGCAAATATGCATTCAGTGATGGCATTTATAACCCGCTGCTTTTATACAGTAGCATTTTTAGGGTTCTGTAGCCAAATGGCAAAAAACGGAACCCTTATGGATTTGTCATGTCTGTCTGTCCGTCCGTATGTCACAGCCACTTTTTTCCGAAACTATAAGAACTTTAGTACTGTTGAAACTTGGTAAGTACTTAGATCTATTATATGAACTGCATTAAGAGCGTTTATTCTGAAAGTTGGCAACGTCTCAAATAGATGTCAGATATTTCGCTGTTTTGATTAATTTGATAATATTTCTGTATGGAAATAAAAAATGTGGCTAACTAGCGAACTAGAATACTGATTATGAAATGCAACAATTTATCATAACACCGAATAGTTAGTTTTAGATGTAAAAAAAAGTATTTGGAAACTTTGTGCTTTTGTGCCTTTTTTACACCTTAAACGGGCACAACATCAAATTCAATGTTATAATTGCAATTCATTATTAAAATTCTAGTTACTTAGTTACCCACATTTCTTATTTCCATACAGTATTATTTCCAAATTAATCAAAACAGGTAACTATTTGAAAGTTATTTACGACGTTGCCAACTTTTAGGATGCACCCTCAGATTTACACAAAAATAGAAAAAAAAAAAACAATAAATTTTGGGGGTTCCCCATACTTAGAACTGAAACTCAATTTTTTTTTTATCAAACCCGTACGTGTGGGGTATCTATGGATAGGTCTTCAAAAATGATATAGAGGTTTCTAATATCATTTTTTTTTTCTAAACTGAATAGTTTGCACGAGAGACACTTCCCAAGTGGTAAAACCCTGTAACTTCTAAAATAAGAGAATGATAAAGCTAAAAAAAATATGTGATGTAAGTACATTACCATGTAAACTTCCACCAGCATCTGAGTTCTGTGACAAATCATACAGTTAACCTGATATTATTCTAATTAAACTTTTTAGCAAGCATTACACTACAATAATTGTTATTTAAATTATACTTAATTTATTAGGTATTATGTTTTCAAGTTTTTTTTATATATCATGTATTGTTTACTAGAAGA
Organism: Conistra vaccinii; assembly: GCA_948150665.1. Classification (NCBI taxonomy): domain Eukaryota; kingdom Metazoa; phylum Arthropoda; class Insecta; order Lepidoptera; family Noctuidae; genus Conistra; species Conistra vaccinii. Next base: position 1,977,679 of record OX411321.1, read on the forward strand.
ATTTTGAATCCGCGCGACACATTCTGCTACTCACGCTGCCCGGTTTGGCCGCCATGTATTTTACATATTCGCAAAGGAGGAGGAGGAGGCTTGCTATACGCTATACGTTTACTGTATTCAAACCTACCGGCACCGGTCGGGGATCATAGAAAGCGCACAATAAAATTGTTATTAAATGATCATGATCCCCGGTCTAACTGTGGAAAGGGAACACCGGGGTGGTTTTAAGTCAGTAGGAGTCTGACAGACCCCCTCGCCCACCCCAGGGCGGAGGACATCCATGAGAATTTTCCACCCCGGCATAAAAAAATGCTATATGCGGGGCAGTCTTTGGTTACTGCCGATAAATGTGAAAACTAAGTAACGCCATCTAACGAAAATTTCAGGAATTTATGTGGCTTGCTGTCAGTACAAGCCGTGTTACGACTTTTCGATCAGGTCACGTGTCATGACAAGAGTTTAAAATTTTTTAAACATCCCAAAAAAGTGCACAACACCGCTAAAAAAGTTTTCACTACAAAAAAAGGTTAAGCCCCCTTGCCCTTATTCACTGACGAAGCTGATTCGTCATGTCCACGAAAAGCGAGCTCTTGTTTCCCCAAAAAGCAAACAAAAACGACAATCCTTTATAGTCTAAACTCTAAAGTAAGTAAGTTAGTTTGCTTAAAGCCCCAGGGCAATATGTTTGGTGAACTTAGAACTGAAAAACTAAAACGAAAATAAATGGTTCTTCACTTACCGCTTTGTTTTCTGCAGACACGTTCTTAGGCATAGTTTGTGGTTTGTCAACTTTACGAAAATAATAAGAAATTGTGCCTCTTTTTGGTTGATTTATCGGTTCAAACGATATGGCACTGATGTTGACTACCGGACTAGATAATTTTTGGAGTTAGTTATAAATTATAAATACTCAGATCTTTTTTATTTTCCCTATAAACCTATGTTACCGTTGAACAAAAGATATTTAAATTGAAGTATTGGTACCTACAACATTTATTTCGTGTTTAAGTTGTTTTATCATGCTATTTGCTTCAATAAAATTGCATTTTTTATAGTTTTGTGCAAGCAGTTTCAAATGTTATTTAAGTTTACAGTCGTTTAAAAATGCATTGTAGGTAGGTACTTGATCTACATACTTAATACAGGGTAGATTTTTGAGATGGAGCATTACTGCTCCATCTCAAAAATCTTTTTCTGATAGTTATAGATATAGGACGTGACAGTTAAATAGTAAGATATAGGACAGTTCTACGACTTCTATCGATATAGTGAATAATAACGAATACTTTATATTTCTCTTTGTGTTTATATTAATCGTTGATGCACAACTGAGAGATCGTTTAGACGCCTATTTTCTGTTAATTTCTGCCACCCTGGTACTTTTAAAAACAACAAATGATTCAATTTTAAAACTTGTATTTTTAACATTATTACAGTACGACACAACTTAGATGTAGCATCGGCAAAATTCGTAAAACCGATCACCATCCGAACTGAGTGCGCATTCAAAATCACCAATCTTTATTACTGCTTTAGGTGAAAATGATCTTTCGAAAGCACAATAACTTGTAAAGTCTTATAGCCAAATACATTCGTGAAATTGAAATGAATGAATGAAAATTTTCAAATCTATGCTACATCTTAGTTGTGTCGTACTGTACCTAAGCTAAGTAGTAAGTCGCTCTAGTTCCAGTCAATTTCTGCTTTCCTGGTAGTTTTAATAAATAAACAATTAGGACAGTTGAATTTTTTCCAATGCAATCCATTTCTGTTGAATTAAAATTATCCTTAGTAAAGTTCTGAGTTGAGCTCCACGATTACTGACAAATGCTTACACTGACTGGACAATCCACTCAAATCTGTGTGGTTTTTTTTCTCAAAAGACCATTTCAGACACTAATCTACAAGGTTCTCATTATGGCTTGACCAAGATTATGTCTTGACTTTAAAAGAGACTGTGACCTCTGAGTTTGTTTCGGCCTTTCTTCTCAGTGTAGTCAGTTAGGAAACGCCGACCTCATCTAGCTTTTTTTTTTTAATAATATGTCGTGTAAATGTGATTCCGATATCCTATTTACAGAATAAACAATTTCATTTCATTTAGTTTCATTTTTATTTTCTTCTCTAAGAATATCAGTAACAGTGCCTACTGCTGGAAGATGGTTCAGGCGTATGAAAGCCGATGATGTCTCTAGGTCTAGTTTTCTAGTAGATAGTTTGCTTTTATCAGGATTCTTTGGAGATTCTTGTATTGCATAAGTATAGGAAGTAGTTTTCGAATTGGTGCTCGCGTGCATTTTTCTGAATTGCTCAGTTTTAACCTTTTCGTCAGCTAATTGTTGTTTCCACGAAGCATTCTCTAAGCCTTGTGTTTCAATTTCAAGATGCACGCTCAGGATCTGCTCCTTAAGATTCTCAATTGAGTTTTTTAAGTGTATGTACCTACCGTTTCATCACTTTTTGGATGTGTGCCAAATTTTATTCCACTCCTTTTTAATCGCGTTTAAAAATAGTCAGTATTTGTCAAACTAAATTATAGTTAGGTTGTGTCACTGTAGTCTATTTCAGAATGGGAAATCGTAGTTTCTCATGAATAAACAAAATTTTGGTGATTTTTAGTCTAGATTAGAGGCATTTGTGACAAGATAATCGGCACCAATATTTAAAGGATTTTTAGCTGTTTGCCATTTAGGAGTTGAACATAGCCTAGTTTGACCCAACCCACACATTTTCGAACCGAAGTATTATTTTCGGTCGGGCCAAACAAATTGTGGCCTCTCGCGATCAAAAAAATAAACCATAACAAATTATGATGATTCTTCGTCTGTAACCGATCAGTAGAGAAAAGTAGAGATAGGCCTCAAACTACATTGTGGTTTATCCGTAAAAATTATATAGAAAAGCAACCCCATAGTCATAGGACTTCATTCAAGGTACACAAAAGCTGCGTGAATGCTAAATATTACCGCTATGGGGCGCTAGTAGTACATAGCAGAAAAGCGCGCGAGCGCGCTACGTATCTTTCGCGCGCCAAGTTTAAATTTAAATAGGGACATTAGCCTACAAATTGCGCTTCATTTTATTGATTAATTTACACATTTTATTTGTATAAATATTACAATATTCATGATAAAATACCCCTTCATTTGCACGACAAAAATTGACAGGGCGATTTTGATGTCGCGATATGGACGCAAAAATTCACCAATAGAAATTGCTGATTTAGTCTACCTGCCAGCTTATCAGGGCACCCACTTCACCCACCTTCAGTGTAAATAAGGATTAGCACGATTATCAGTTTTATTGTAGCCAGGAATTATTTTAGAACGAGTTTTACGAGCGGCGCGCGTTGCATTGAACAATTGTGCAAATAAGTGCGATTTTTTGTTACTATTTGTATTGGAATTATTATTTTTAGCTTTGTATAATATATTTATTATTTGCCGCATGTTGTAGTGCGAGCGTTTGTGCGCAAACAGGCGGAATTTGACAACACCGCGCGCCTCGTAGAGCGAAACTACGCTGAAAACCGCTGTTGTAGCACCTGATATTACAAGATTCTTGAAGCCCCGTATGAATTATACATAAAGGAAAAACACAAAATACATTTGTCCCATATTTATGTATCTGCTTTAATTTATTGTTTTAACCCATGTTAGGCAGTAGACCTCATTGAAACGAGTTGTCTCCATAGACGTAGAAAGACGCGTCGCATCGCAACAACTCAACTACGCTACGCGTTTAACCCTTGTTCAGTTACGAATATTTTCTAGCCTCCATTGAAGCCTGACTTACTGTTTTTTTTTTTAAAACGGTACGCATGTTAAAACTGTATCGCTAGCAAAGAAGACGTTAAATTTGTCATAACTCTGCGTCTGTTTTATTTTATTTAAAAAATAAAAATAAATTAATAAATAAGTCAGATATCAACAATTTGTCGTTAGCCTAATTTTCTAAGAATTTGTCGCCTTCGCTTGAAAATCTAATAAAGCTATACATGTCATTGATGGTAATTTTTTTAGTATGAAAATACGCCTCTTATTTTTATGTTGATTTTGAGCTAAAACTCTCCATTATAAACTTTGTTTATTGTAAACGTAATGAGTAGAGTGACAGACTCAACTGAGAGTCATATAGAAAGATTGCATCAAATTATTCCCTCAAGTTGCTAGCTTAGGTAATATTTGAAGTGGTCGATTAGGTATCAAACCATGATTATATGAGACAATATTCAAAGCAATTCAAAATACTAATAACTGTAAAATTAATATTTGCAATACAATACAATATTATTGTAATCGCACAGTGGCACAAATTGCTACCGCAACTGGTGCAAAATCACGATTCCTATAAAAAAAATATAATATTGCGAAAATTAATGAAACCCGCTATCTACTGACATGTGTTCTTGAGGATTATTTTCTCACGGCTTTGTAAATAATAATGTGGAATATTTTAATAATAATTCCTTCTGGGCTATGATTTGTTGGGACAATTGTGAGTTCTGATTGCATTTTCACGTGTTCCAGACTTCTTTTTTATAATATTCCCAATAAAAGAGACAAGTTTTGACGACTTGTCAATAATATGTCGAGATAACGTCATGTTTGTTGCATTTGATATCCAGGGCAATGAATATTGTGTCCGTATTGACACTAATGACATGCCCAGTCGTCAGGTATGAGAGAAGACATTTTTCAAGGATTTTATTTAAGTAAAATATTGACCACTGTGTTTATTTTGCCAAAAATGCATTAAAGAAGTGTCAAACAAAATAGGAGTCAGTACCTACATTAAAATAAAAAATAATTGAAACTGCCCCTTTTAATGATTAAATTCATGTTTAGAATAAATCATCTCAAAAACGTTGCGATGCAAATTCTGACTGACAGAAATAAGCATTTTATTTCTTTAAAGAAAAATTTTTGCACTAACTTTAACATCGTTTCTTTGTTAAAACACGCACTCTGCTTCAAAAAGCAACCCTTTTAGCGACCGTTTAGTTTTCTATAAAGACTTGCACCGTCATTATTTACAACCCCTTCGGATAAACCCTTGACAACAAACCTTTTTAACATTTTAAAACTCCGGCCAACAATAGATGATGTATAGTTTTTTTTTACCAACTAGGATTATGCAACTCTTCTGTATAAATGTTTTAATATTTAAAAGATTAGCGTCATGTTATTGCGTTTTAGTTAAAGTAAATATTTTTTGGATTTAAAATGTTTTTATTTGTGAAAAAGATTGTAGTTTTTAAGTACAATATTGGCTGTATAATATTGATGTAAGAATAAAAATAACAGATTAAAAATGTCGATTCGTTTTGTCTATCAAGAAAATGATTTTGGCGCATTGTGAGTGCAGTGTAACAATTTTCGAAGTGAGCTGAAAATACATTGTGCTCTTAGTGAGATTTGATCCATAAATCCATCTCCTAAACTAATCTAAAACTACACCTACCTATAAACCACTATTTAGACTTCATTAGCAGGTACCTACACTGTATACTTACTCTAATTAAATATTCTTCTCAACGACGATAACCCATGCAGCCAGCAATTATTAAGTGAGTCTATTCATGTTGTCTACTTAATTTCTAATTCCAGATCTTGCCTACTTCAACGACCATCGTTTCTTCAATAGGCAGCTAACCCTCTGCATCTGGCGTCATCCCTCTTACTTTTTCTGCAAGCAAGAAAGAAAATTGTAATAATTAATTATTTCATCAAAATTAAAATGATTATTTAAGACCAAGTTACTCGTAAGTCTGCAACAAGCAAATAATGATCAGAACATGCGCGGGCGCGGGTTAAGTCCGCAGAATTATGCTCGGTGGCGAACTGTTTGGTGGCACGAGGGGCGCGTGCGATGGGGTTGAATTGAACTAAGTTAGGGATGGTTGTTGTCGATATTTTGGAATTATCTTGATTTAAGATCGACCTGTTTTTGGTAATATCTGCTGTAAAATGTCATTATACATCGATCGCAACCACCACTATTGTTTGGCTGCAGATTTGATTGGGCTTTCAGTTAACTATGGTTAATATTTTCTTTTAATATAACAACAGACTTAATTTTCTTAGCTGTACGGTCACGAGACCTCATAAATCGTCGGTTAAAAAAAAATTAACTCTCTATATCCCTTTAAATCATCGACATAATTATTATATTGATATGATAGAACCACAGCACTAAAATCACTGTATTAACCCTTCAGTGTGCATGTAGGAACATTTAATGCATTCATGGGCTCTCGAGCGTGGCGGCGACGCCAAAGTAACTAAAGTAGACTGCCCCAACGTTCGCATTTTATTTATTATTTTAAAATGGGACGGGGTAATTTTGAGATTAGGGTCTTAGTAGTCTGTTATTATTGCATTTGGGAGCCACCTGTAGGAAAACGATAACGACTGTAATTTACAGTCTCTGCGCAATTTCAGCCATTTTACAACATTTGGGAATATTTGTAGATTGTCGGATTTTTGCAAAAAAATTTGCGAAGCCATATTTTTGAGGGTTGCATAAAGCTAAACTATCCAACATTCATAGTTTATCAATTTTGGCGTAAAGTCGCAATAATTTACCACAACATTTTTAACCCTTTGGCAGCTACCGTGACGCTGTTAGTGCACATTTTAGCAGGAATCGTCATTGATCCGTGTCGGCGACATTTGGTGTTAAAACGTTGCATTGTACGACTATTTGTCAACCAATCAGCCGGAAACGGTTATGACGAATCGGACAAACATTACTGATGCGGCAGAAAACATTAAATATGTCGATGTTCCACTTAATATATTGAATATTCAGTTGTACGTTCCTTTCGATTCATCCCTATTGTGTTGTTGTTATTTCCTAAAAATCCATAACTCAATCTGCCTAGCCTTTTCCCAACTATCTTGGGGTCAGCTTCCAGTCTAACCGGATACAGCTGAATACCAGTATTTTACATGGAGCGACTGCCTATCTGACCTCCACAACCCAGTAACTGGGTAATACGATACCCTTTGGTAAGACTGGTGTCAGACTTTCAGGCTTCTGACGACTCGTAACGACTGTCAAAGATCCACGAATGACAGCCGGGACCAAAAGTTTAACGTGCTTTCCGAGGTACGGAGGAGTCTCGGTATGTGAAGATGGTCCGCCATCCACTGACCAACCCCGGCAAGCGTAGCTTAACCTTATGGATCGACCCGTGCGGCTTGTTATTATTTAGCCACGAGCTCCTAAAAATCCATAAGTACGGTGTTTTAATTCAAAATATCGATAAGCTTTCAATACTTATTTAATACAGCTGCATCCGGTTAGACTAGAAGCCGATCCCAATATAGTTGGGAAAAGGCTAGGCAGATTTCAGCATTAAATACATTTTAAGGTGCTAGACTTTAATGCAATTTTTATAGTAAACTTAGATACTTAAATATAATGATTTTAAAATCAAAAAGCAAGATACATCATCATAATCATCAGCCTATTAACGTTCCTACTGCTGGGACACAGGCCTCCTCTGAAAAAAAGCAAGATAGTTTCGTCGCATTTCCATTTTATCGTAGAGAAACAAGCTAACGATCTAAAAACTAGAACCCTTTAGCTACTAGTCCCGAAACATCCAATAAAAACATCGCCAAAACGCGTGTCCGATCAAATATTTATATAATTTATTGCTTGTCAATATCGACAAAGGGTTGGGCAATAAAAAACGACGCAGTTTGCACGCGCTATTAAACTATTAAATAAATTAAAGCGCAGAGAAGCAAGGTGCCCGTTGTAACTAGATTACAAATAAATGTTACACTATTACACTGTAGCATTGGGAAGGTTACATTTAAGCTATAGCAGCAGGGTTGTATCGTAAATAAGAAAAGGATTAAAAAACGGACTATGGTTTTCACGGAATACGGACTACGGTTGGTTGGTCGGTGCTACGTGCTACGACAGGATTATCAACCTTATTGTGTCTTATTTCTCAGGGATATTGTTTGGCTGCACGTTTTGCTTTGGAGGACATAGTTTTCTGTTTGAATGTCGAAATTGACGTCCAAAATAGTACACGAACCCTGCTCCCATATCCGCTTGACTGTCACTAATGAGACACTATAAAATTTTAATTGTTATCGAGCTGCATCAGTCTTTCGGACATTTGAGCTTATAATCTGAAAATATAATAATAATACCAGCCTGTTACTCTGGAGGAGCTCGTGGCTAAGTAATAACAAGCCGCACGTATCGATCCATCAGGTTAAGCTACGCTTGCTAGGGTTGGTCAGTGGATAGGTGACCATCTTTACATACCGAGACTCCTCCGTGCCTCGGAAAGCACGTTAAGCCGTTGGTCCCGGCTGTCATTTGTGGATCGTTGACAGTCGTTACGAGTCGTCAGAAGCCTGAAAGTCTGACACCAGTCTTACCAAGGGGTATCGTATTACCCAGTAACTGGGTTGTGGAGGTCAGATAGGCAGTCGCTCCATGTAAAATACTGGTATTCAGCTGCAACCGGTAAGACTGGAAGCCGACCCCAAGATAGTTGGGAAAAATGCTAGGAAGATTGATTGACCAGCCTGTTACTGTCCCACTGCAGGGCAAAGGCCTCCCTCTTCTCATACAGAGATGGCAGGGCATTGATCAGCACGCTTGCTCAAGACGGGTTGGCGATTTCAGACTTATATTAACTATAAGTCCAGGTTTCCTCACGATGTTTTCCTTCACCGATGTCAAGATAAACTCAGAAAGTAACATATGAATTCAAAAATCACATTGGTACTTGCCCGGATTTGAACCCACAACCTCGCACATGAGAGGTGAGGCCTTAACCAAGAATATTAAAATTAAGTACCTACCTAATAAGTATTATACAAATTATCACATAAAACATCATAAGAAAAAGCTAATTCAGGAATGGTTTCAGAAATAAAATGAATTTACCTACAAACCACAGAGCTATACTTAAGGTGTGTGTGTTGTATGTACGAAACTTTTTCATTCAAACTTTTAAACCACGCTAAAAATTAATCATCATTTTCCGAGACCTCTTCGAAAATCAAGTGTAGTAGGCGGAGCTTCGCCCGCCCTATAGGACCAAAGCTCAAAGCCCATAAAGCAGGGTGCTCACCGTTCCAACCCCCAGTAAGCGACGCACGCGCGGACGCACAGTGCGCACGCTCTAGTCATGGTGGACAAAATTAAAATAGCATAATTATTTTTTAGTATAATTTTTTTAAATTTATATATTAAAGACTATAGTGTTGTGATTAAGTGGAATAGTTTGAGTAATAATAGTGGAGAGTTTTATCTTAAGTGAGTTACTTTTTAATTGGCTTTGCCGCAGACAGGTAAATAGTGTACAGTACAGGCAATGTTGTGCTCAGACTGAAACTTGAAGCCACTGCATATTTACTGGAGTTATTCCTAGTTATGTAATGAAAGCCATCTAAGTCAACACTGATAGAATAATTATAACTTCAGAAAATGGGTACAGCCCTTATGTAGTTTAAATAATCGAAATTAAATAGGTAGAAACGACTGCAATTTTTGGAAATAAATATAAAAATAATACGAGTTTAATTTAAAACAAGTCGCCACAAAAACTACAGTCTAAACCCACTAATTATTATGTCCTTATTATTATTACGACAGTTTATAATTGTATTTGAAACCTAAAAAACAATTCAATAGCAATTAACTTACCGACTCGGTCGCGGTTCGCTGGGCATAGTAGAAACAAATGCTGGTCGCGTGCCGGACGCGTGGTGGCCGGCGACACAGGTGGCGCACCCTAGCTGTTGGTAACTTGCGTTGAACGATTGAGATTGCCTTGTCGGTACTGCTTTAGTGTCAAGTGATTTTGATCGAAAAATCTAGTTCATCGAGAAATACATAACATGAATTGCGACAATCAACGATTCACTACAGACATAGCTAGACGGTTCGGTGGAATTAGTTTTCCGAGTTTCCTTTGGTATTGTCCCGAGCTGGTTGTGGCAAGCCGAGTCGAAAATTAGAGAATTTGGGAATGCCTTGAAAGAAGAGAAAATTTTCGGATTTCTAATAGCATCGCTTTGAGTTCCTTATAGGGACTGTCCTTTCATCTTTGCGATTTTAGAAGTAAAATTGTCGCAGTATACCAAAACGTAATAATTCTCTGGAACTATAGAAAGTGGTCCTATTGGTACCCCAGGACCACAAATGCTGTTAAAACTATCGTACAACAAACAGATTATGTATGGTGTTTCATATAGTGGATTTAATGTATGGCACGCGACGCGAAGCGTGTCTGCCGCGTGTTCATAACAGGTGGCGTTACGCCGATTTTGTTTGTAATTAAGTGATTGAGTATGAATTACTCATTTTCGTTTAGGGATTTTGATAGTTACTTTCATCAAGTTCAACCAATATTCGTACCAAATCTTTCCATAATATGTTTGGCTTGAATATTTTATACATTGTATTTTTTAATCTTAGATTTTTTGGATAGTATTTTATGGAGTGATAATCTTGTAAAATAATTTTGCTTTAGGATTTGACTTAACAATATAACCGAAAGATATCAATGATGATTTTTCATTATGTAGTAAATTAACAAAATAATAAAATCTGATTATTCGTCACACCACCGATCAATCTGTAGGGCGTATTGGAGCACCCTAAATCGGAAATCTGTCCGGAAGTTGGAAGTGATAAAGTTCAACAGTAACTGACTCTGTATGGTGTTGGTCACGCAATAGACTGGGCATGGGGTGGGTCACCTGTCCCGCTAGTGTAGTAATTGGTGCAAGACAAATATTGAGGGTTGGACATGTAGGAATTAGGGCAAAATGCATAACTTGAATTATATTACAAACTTAAAAGAAAGTTTATTATTCATATAACATAATATCCAAATAGTACTGGAACTACGTTTACGTTGCCGGATTCAACGACACTCTCGAATATTATTATAAAAATGTAATGTCTCTTCTTTCCAGATTTCTACGATGTTCAGCACAAACTTCGAGGACTACTGTGACTTCAACGAAAGCATCTGCAGTAACGACTCCGGTATCGAGCGATCATACACGGACTCTTTCGTCAATTCTACCAACAGCACTCCATTAAAACAGGAAACCTCTGACCTTGGGATATCTCTTACGCCATCCAAAGATGTCAGAAGAAAACTCTTCAATGAAGACTACGACCCTTTCCAAGACCCAGTTGATGATGTTAAAATTTTCGACGAAAATGTACTAGCAACAAACACGTCAACGCCTAAGAAAGAGAAGAAGCCAAAAGATCCTACTAAGCCTAAAAGAAAATACGCCAACGGAAAGAACAGAATCTCAAGATGCAAGAGTCCTACGCAGCTCATGAAGATCAAGAGGAATAGGAGAATGAAGGCTAATGATAGAGAAAGAAACAGAATGCACATGTTGAACGAAGCCTTAGATAGACTACGCTGTGTACTACCAACATTTCCTGAAGACACAAAGTTGACTAAAATAGAAACACTACGGTTCGCACACAACTACATTTTCGCTCTAAGTCAAACATTAGATTCGTTAGACAATATAAATTCTGGACAAGCTCCACCAGAAGATTACAGTCTAAACTACGAGAAGCTACAAAGTTATTCAGTAACTGGAGAGAAAGTCACAAAAGACGCTTTCAGAGACATATTTTCAATTCCAAACAAACCTGAAGGATGTAATGATGGTAGTTATAGAAATTTCCAAGGGTTTAGTAGGCCCTTCCCAAATGGATCCAATTTCATGCAGACAACCGAAGGTGTGCTTATTAATGTAGGGAACGTTACAGTCTCTGTAAACAATAAGGGAGGCAACTGTATCACGTCAACTACGGGGACTGGTTTCTTCACTCATCCTTCAAGCTTCGGTGAAGATATGAATCAACAAGCTTATCAGTACCAAAGGTACGGAGCTACCACCTATAATGAAGCTCCTTATGAAGTAAATAATGTAAACGGAGAATACTTCAATCAAAAGAATTACGAAATATTCAAAAACGCTTTCGATACAGCAAAGAATAGAAAGGTTGAGAAGACTGAAGATTATATGCATGGAAAATATAATAATTATACTATGTATGGGTATACTGATACAAATTGTTATACTGGAAATACTAACGAATATTTACAAAGTAGCTATTATTATAATGATCAAAAGTGTTACAGAAACTTTTATAACAGGGCTCCTAGTGTTGTAAATGCTCAAATTTGATGTCTTTAAAGCTAGTCACTATGTACAAAATATTTTTGATATAATTATACAAATTAGTTTTAAGCACAAATTGTATTATACCAAAGACAATAAGATTTAGAATAGGGTAAGTTGGTTTTGTAAAAGTCTATTTCACTAGTCATTTTTGTGGATTAAAATATACTTTTTTTATATTTGTATTTACTAGTTTTATTTAAAAGAGTCGGTTTTAAAATTTTAAGCCGAATAGAAATATTAAAATGTATGTGACACTTTAGCTGAACAGGAGCGAAAGATTGAAGCTCAAAAATAAAAAGACGCCAAGGGAAAAACAGCTCAGATATCTAATGGACCAAAGAAGAAAACGAATAAGTATTTACGTAGATATCATAACTTCAAATAAAGATAGTTTGCAACATGTCGATCTGTCAAGTCTAAACAATAGCAAATAAACGGTAGCCTAGTTTAACGTATAGAAAGGGAGAAATTGACGCATGATTTACCACTGTGTAATAATACAAGTAAGCACCATGAATATAAATCAAATAGGAACAATGAACGTTAAAGAGCGAAAAGTTGTGAATGCTTATGCGCACCCCTATGGAAGCTTTGTTCAGGATCTATAGAAAAAAAAAACAACACATGAAACAGTCAACAGCATGCCTTACTTCGTTGAAATAGAGTCTATCATGACGTCTAAAGTAAAGTTGTTAGTTTGGAATAGGGGCACCCGTTTGGATCGAGTTACGATTTTCGAAAACTAATGTTTGCTTTGGAAATTCGTTACGAGCATTGTTGCTGGACGTCGATGTTTGCTCCAATTATTTAGATGTCATATTTTTGGGATCATTGTTAGATCGGAAATCATTACATCTGATGTAGACAGAGCTATAACTGTATATACATTCTGGAATATACTTACAGAAATTAATCATTTCTTAGAAATCGGTGCAAGTTTTCTTCTTAGTTATGTCACGAAGCAAGTCTTTGGTTTGCTTCCAGGAGTTTTGTCTTGTGAGAGTTTTTAGAGTAGAGTAGGTACTTCATTAGAGTAAGTAGATATAGGTTTCTACTATTACAATTACATTTTGATGAGAATCCTTAATGAGATTCTCATCATTTACTATGAAGAAGTAAATCTGGCGCGTGGTGAGTTACCATCCACTTTTAGTACCTAAATTCTAAAATAATCAAAGTTGAAATATAATCAATATTATAATCATACAAATAGCACCTGGCGTCCAACTGTCACCCAAAATTACAATAATTACAGAACAAATCTGCGCTTCGTCACGCTCCATTGCGCAGGAGTTCTGATTCGAAATGGTGCAAACAGGAAATTAGCTTCCGACTTAGAGTTAATTTCGGTGTCATTTCTGTGTTTATGTGATCGATGGGAAATCCGTGGTAAGCAGAAATGAGCTATATTGATACGAATAGGCATTCATAATCATTCATTCGTTCTGGTCATGACAGAGTAGAGTGAAGTTGATGGAATCTATGAAGGAACCCCAAACTAAGTAAACGATGAAATATCAAAGATGGTGGCCACGCAAAAATCTAGAATTCTTGACAAAGAATAGTCGGGTAAAAATACATCGTGTCAAAATTGTCAGTTAAGTACATACAATGAGACAAAACTCACACCTATCGCAATTTTCTGGTCACAAACCACGTTTATTTAACTCCATTGATACTAGAAAACCGAATGACACGCTGTAACAGCCGTGTCCATACACAATGCAGCGAGACCGACGGATTATCACGGCTACCGATGGAAACCAAACATTTATCCACCCCATTCTAGTATCCAAGCTGTGTCATGGCAAATAAGTCTTTATAGAAGTGGAGGGAAGATTGCAAATTAAAAGATTTCGAAAAAGAAATGGAATTCGGAAAAATGTTCAAACCAATTATTCGTAACACTACGGTTTAGCAGGATTGCGCATTAAAGGACAACAGTGCATTAACTGCGAGTTATGTTCGCATAATGAAAATTAAAAAAATATATATATTGTAGAAAGCCAAAAATTTATCTTTAAAAAAATATTTGGTAGCTGATTAGAATAAAATTGCAAGAGTTATTTACTTATAAAGATTATCCAAGCTGATTTCCCATTTCCAAAATACCATAGATATTTTTATCTACTACATCGAAACTGCTAAAATGCGGTACTTAGCAATATCTCCCCACAGATCTGTCGTAACTGCACCGGCGCGCGGCGGCTATTAATCCAATGCATTCAGATTCCACCCCAGTGCAGTAAAACCAATCAATTTTTATATATCGACTTTTGTTCGAGGACTGGTGGCCCAGTGATAACGGTCGCGAGTGTCGCGACTTACGAGTTGCAGGTCGTAGGTTCGAACCCTGGCAGGCGCTTTACTTTGTGTAAATTATTTCATCACCACTGCTCTGAAAACGAAGAAGGAAAACATCGTAAGGAAACAGGCATGTACTAGAATAAAAAAATCCAAGACATGTGGTGCATTACGGATTTTGTGGGTGAGGAGGCTTGTGAGCCGCAGAGGGAAAGTTATAGGCTATTTATGCTATGTGCGAGGAACATTTTATTTGTTGATATAGTGACAAGCGTAGCCCAGTTTGAAGACCTAGTTTCCAGTTTTGCGTAGGATATTGATAAGTTCCCTCTATCGACGTCCGTCTATGTTTTATATTGTAATAAAGTAAAGTAAGTATTGCAGTAAAAATTAACGAACGAAACTGTTTTTACGCAATACCTACGTAAAAACAGTTTCGTTCGTTTATTTATTATTTGTCACAACTTCCAAACTATATGGAAACCACATGAGCTTCACCTCCAAGCGATCGAAACACACCCTTAGGCTATGTGCCTTTCAAGTAAAAACACACAAAAATCCCCTATAAATAAATTCAACCATTAATAATGTATATAAAAAAAAAAACTATAATCAAATATAAAAACACATGTGCGCTATCGTATGTCCAGAAGCCTAGCCCTGGGCTAATTGGTCTCTGTTTGTTTGTTTGTCTGTTTGATTTTGTTTAAAATTCGGTCCGGGCCAGTATTTGTTTAGTCCACTAAGCTAATATACTCGTTTGTTTAAGTTTTTTAATGGAAGGGTGATTTTATTTGATTTTGATAATGTGGTCGCTTCTGATGTCTTTTTTGATTGAGTCTGTATAGTGTGAGTGAGAAAGTAATTGAGTTAACCAGGCATTGTTTGAATGAAATATAAAAATGGATTATACTTTTTCCAAAATGAATCTTTATTGTGACACTGTGGAAGTCGAACCAAATATACATAAGAATCAATTATTATAAACTTTTAAAATTAATTATTCAATAGACATAGAAGCACTATTATATTTTGACATTTAGACGTTTAAATTAATATTTTTTAACAATTTCCATGTTTTAAACTCTACCAACTGAATGCTAAGCGTAAAAAAAGATACAAAAATATATTGCCTGCATTATTCTATTACAAATATTCATACTTCCCAATATATCTAATCCCAAAACATTATACTAATATAGAAAAGTATCAATTCTGTCATTCTCCGCATTTAATACCACAAGATGAATTGGCATCACCACAAATTGGCTCTACAGCTGACGTTCAATTTACCTACCAATTACCATACGAAAATAAATTCTAACTCTTCCCTATAAGACTCAAATTAGAATAACAATTGAACGGTCATGTCACCAGCAGAGAAAGAACTCTGGCTTTCCCTTGTATGGTAAAAAAACAGTACAAGAATAGATTGACCAGTATTTGGTAGAGGTCTTATTAAATTGGCGCCAGTAGGTTAGGGAGAAGAGCTTAGTGATTTGACGTTCAGCAAATATTGTACATTATTTATTACAAATATTAGTTGGTGTGTTCGATCGGTTTTGTGGCTACCGAGAGTTTTATATAATGGTTTCGTTTGTTAGGAGCGAATTTATATTGATATTCTTGCTGGTTTTAAACGCCAAATGAGATGTCATTACCTCAGGACATTACTAGCAGAGCAATTTTAACAAACAAGTAAACAAACACAATTTTATTTTGTTCAGAATTACTGTTTTTGAAGTGACAACTTCTTTAGCGGCGTTGTGCACTTTTTTTGGGATGGGTAAAAAATGTTAAACTAGTGTCAGGACACGTGACCTGTTCGAAAATTGGTAAGACGGAGGGACTTCGACCCTTTTCCGTAGCCTAGCAACCGATAAAGTAAATATCAGTAAATATCAAAATAAATAGTCTTTGACATTACGACAATTACGACGACGACGATTAGATTTTGATATTGCGAGGTAATAAATTTTACCCATATTGATGGGTAAAAAAAGCAGTCAAAACATACTTCATGAAAAGTGTTATAAATTGTTAATTTTTGTTAGGCTATATTTTGAAAATAAATAAATATACTACTACTACTACTAATGAATATTGTATTTAACCAAATAAATGATAGTACTTTTATACTGATAAATAAAGCAATTCGTGCGAAACTATTCCCTAACCATTCCAAAATATTCAAAAATGCACATCGTTAATGTTCAAGTTTTCACTTCTGCCGGCACTTCCGGAGTGCAACCCGTTGTTTTTTTTTTCTTTTATTGTATCTATTTATTAAAATTAACAGATTACTAAGTGACCAACAACGCAACTGCCCGTAGGTACCTACTCAATTTAAACAAGCAAAACCATTGCATTTCATATACTTGATAGGTTTATTCTACACCAAGCGTAAACACTTGAAAATCTTTCATTAATCTCACCCTAACACACGAAATTACACCTTATTTCATAGGTCATCATAATCATTTTCGAACACACGGGTAGATCAGCCCTAGATGTTTTGTGGTGATTGAATTTCAACTTTAAATCTGAGCACGTAAGTTCTACTTCTGCCTGAGTTTTGTGGCTAGGGTTGCCCCAAGTTATAACATTTGGTTCTATGTACTTGAAGTTGATTGAAAACTAACTGTATCTTTGTGTGTTTGTTTGTTGAAATAATATTAGATAATACGAGTTACGCTATCAAGTCGAGTGTACATCTGTGGCTAGTTTTGGTAATTAATTCATGCAGATTAGTGGTTTTTATAGAAAAGGCAATGGATTTACTGCATAATGTAGATTAGCTTTAATTAGGTAAATTCACGAAAACCTTTTCATGAAAAGAACGAAAGAGATAGTCAAGAACTGAGGACCAATTTATTCTGAGACGATATTAGCATTGACACAAACATTTGAAACATTCAAGAATGCAACCCTGAGGTACCTACTCATATAATAACAATAAAATCAATCTGCCCACCCTTGTCCCAACTATGTTGGGGTCGGCTTCCAGTCTTAGTCGGATGCAGCTGAAAACCAGTATTTTACATGGAGCGACTGCCTATCTGACCTCCACAACCCAGTAACTGGATAATACGATACCCCTTGATAAGACTGGTTGCCAGACTTTCGGGCTTCTGACGACCCGTAACGACTGTCAAAGATCCACGAATGCCCAAGCTCCTCCTTGTAATCCACCTACTCATTATAATAACAGTGACGTCAAAATAGACTAGAGATTACACGACGGACGTCATGAAAGTCCTAGGTATATAAAGAAAAACAATGTTCTTGATAAGACTAGATAATTATTATAATAAAAATGAAATGCTGTTCGATGGTAAGCGCATCACTTGAGAACGGCTGAACCGATTTGGCTATTTTTAGTTAAATTAGCAATAGTCCAAAATTAAATTAGGTTTTTATGGAAATAATAAACCTTCAGCTGTCATTAACGAGACGCAATTTTAATTGTTATGCCCACCTGATATCCACTGTAACGGTCAAGCGGATAACAGAAAAAGTTTCAAGGAAAATTGTCAAATTCGGGAAACACTGAACGTCGAATTTTTTAAGTCTTTTTCTTCTTTTCGTGTGGTTAGAGTTTTAAAACCGCCCATGGGCCTCTGACTTGGCTTGGCTTGGTTGGACAGGACGTCTGTCTGGTCAGCTCGTTTAAAACAAAAGTTGTTGGTTCGGTGGTAGAAAAAAAAAGTAAGCATTACTAATTATGTTCAGGCCATTTCTTGTCATTGATCATCATCCAAAAACCTTTTTAAGTTTGGGAAATATGGCTACGGATTTTCTCACGGCCATCAAAGTACCAACCAAGCACCACTAGATTAAACACTTAAAAATCACGATCACGATCCTAATGATCCTATAAAAATATAATTTAAAAAAAATCACACGTTAACAATGACAAATATAACCCTATCATCACTCATGCCTTTTTAAATACTGTGTAATGTTAATGTTGATCCCACTTGAGTAGAAGCGTGTCATATTTAGTGACAAAAAGTACCACCTATTATGTAGATGGTCTCAAGTGTCATTTTAGGATTCTGGATTAGAAATGTTTGACAAAAAAATATGTGAGAAAAGTTCACACGGGTATTTTTGATCAATGGTACTTACAGAGACCAAAAATATAAAATGAGATTATTGTCATTAGATACCACTCACTATAGTAGTCTTTTTTTCTGGCATGGGATCTCGTATACCAACCTAGGTAGGAGTTTGTCGGCTGCTTAACCGGACTATCCTGTGGTGTGGACGCCTTAATAAATTAAGGCCTCTAGCCACAACACACAGGCAACTCAGCACACAGGCAACTGAAGGAACACGGTGGGTTTTAGTCAGTAAGAGTCTGACACGCCCTCCCGCTCCACCCTGAGCTCCGAGAAGTTGTTTGATAAATACCCACCCAAAAAAAAAGAAAGGCATAAAACTTATAAAATAAGCGACTACACGCTAAGGACACTCCCTGAGGGTACGGACCTCGGCTTAGGGAGTCGCTGCCATGGGGGAGGGTAGCAAGAGACGGGCTGGATCGGATCGTTTACGGTGATGCTCTGGAAACACTAGGCTTATAAGTAAAGCGAAATCACCCAGAAATGTGTCAAAAGCTGCGATAAACAAGCATCGCGATGGCTGGTCGCAGCATATTTATCGTAGACCATTGAAGCTTTCAGTGACTTGCCACAAAGAAATGTAGTAGAACGACAATGAATACACGATTTGCAGATTTTCGTTTCTTTAGTTTGACGCTCACGATCAAAAAGTAGAACCGACAGATTGAGGCTAGAGAGGATTGCCACGGAACACCAAAATCTGATATTTTGCTACTATACAAGCCGACAAATGAAGGCTTGGTGGCGTATACTAGCAAAATATCAGATTGCAGACAGTAAGTGTAAAGAACCGTATAATAACACACACACACAACGTGTTGGTGGGCAGTTGTCAAGTGTGACGTCACGCCAGACACGTGGCGGACACGTGGCGGCGCGTGTGGCGTATCAAGTGCTATGATATCCAGATTGTGGAGTAAATAACTTTATTTGAGTAGTAATTATACGGTGCAACAAGTGGACATATGGGATGTACTAAGTTGAAGACGCCAAACGAATGGCTCGATTGGCTTAGCCAACAAAAGCTGAAAAGTAAACATCAAGTTTCTGCCTGAACGAGGGCGGACCGCTGCGGCTGTTTATATGTAATCAATGATAGAAAAACAGATAAACCCTGAAACTGAAACTAAAGAGATGCTTTCAGGATATCCACAACAAATTATAATTTACATAACCAATGTTACATTCGTTACGTTTTTTTTGTGTTAAAATTTTTGTACTAAGTAGATTGAGTCCAATATTAAAGCTCATATTTATAATTAAGAAATATATAATTGATTACTCAAAACACGTAAAGAGTATGCATCTATTACAGTTTAACACCCACAACACGTGTCTTACAAGTGTCAAATCGTGCCGGTCTCGTGTCGGACGCGTGCCGGTCGTGTGCCGGACGGTATGGTTATCATAAACTGTTTATTATACGCAGATTGGTGACAATTAGATGTTTTATTAGAGTATTAAGGAATACGGTACAAGTGACCATGTGGGTGGATTTTTGTAGTAGCAGCAGATAGTTTAAAAAAACATAGCAATTTTTTTTTAAACTTCGTTGCCTGCACACAAAATCTATGAAAATCTAATAGGTACGTTGGTCTGAGTGGGGTGTACTTATATTATGATCAAATCGTACAAACCTGCAACGATATTTTTGTACTAAAATATTTATATAGATAGATTGATAGAAGAAAGAATAGGTACTCTTTTTATGACACCACAAAAATTACAGACATAGATTTAGAAATTTTACATAGGGTGACACAATGGGCGGTCTTATCGCTAACAGCGATCTTTTACAGACAACCTTTGGATGGATTTAAAGTATACCATTTACATAATAATATACAATAAATACATACAGACATAAAGCATAAACTTAACTAAGTAAATATACATAGCTTATATCTAAAATTATAAACAACAAGGCGTAACATGGCGGTTTTTATATAGGCGATAACGAAAGAATATTGATGGCAATAATTAAAATAAGTTTATCCGTAGCTAAAAACTAAACGGCAGTATAACAAGCGTCAAATTAATACATATAAATAAATATTAAATAGAGTCTGCGGCTGCACTCCCACGCATGTCGAATTTACCAATAACACGCTGATGTCATGCCTGTCACAACTCAATTGGAGCTACTGGGTTGGAATTAAGTAGAAATATAATATGGAAAATTCAACTGACGCATAATCTACTCATACATTCTTTCAAAAAAATTATAAAAAATACCCTCTTTCTGAGATGGCAGTCGGGTAAAAATTGTATACAAGCTTAAACTAAAAGAAATTCAGATATTGCTCCAGTAATCAAGGACACTCAAGTTCGACTGCTACGAGGCTACGGTTGGCGTAGCGTCTTTCCAAAGTTCGTAGAGAAGATGCTACGCTTTTTAAGAATTGGTCTACGAGATTACGTCATGTACTGAAATATTATTTTGAATACGTAGGAGAGCGTTAAAATATAAGATAAGAATTGAATTACGTACAATATTTAAAATAAGGCAGATTTACACAAAAATTTAACTACTTCCATAATCGATATACGTAATTGAAAGTTACTATTACGAAACCAAAAAAAAATAAAATTTTTGAACACCATCAAATGTTGCTGTTGCTCTGTTTCTTTTCATTGTATTTTTTTTTAAATTTTCTATCAAAAGTCCGTAGATGCTCTAGCTTTTCAAATCATTTAATGTCGTCTATTTATTAAAGAACCGGCCACCTACCTACCTTTCGAGTTATATTTCGGCTTTATAAACTTTCTCTTTTATTATTACCAACGTACACAGAGCAATCTGACCGATTGTCGCGGTGTCAAACCGTTTACCCTTATCGCTTCTATCCGACACCATGGAACACCATACAACACAGCCCCATCTGTCACGATGCATCGATGCACTGAGAACAATGGTGGCATTCATGAGGCGAATTTTTTATCGAAAAAATGGATTTTTGGGCCAAAAAATTGTGTGTTGTAAGTTCGGTTGTAAGTGGGGTAAAGAGGGGGAATGTATGGTGTTGTAAAATGAAATTGGGTTATCTGGTTAAGTTCGGTTTTAGTTGAGATTAAAAAGGTTATTTATAAAAAAAATCTAATATAAAAAAGGTTTATACCGATCACAGTTGCACGACCAATTATAAAATTTAATTAGGTATGTAGTCGAATAGAAACTTAATTATAGAATCTATCTTCATAATTTTATTTGAAACAAGCTGCGCCCCGTGGTTTGGTTTGGACCCGCATATGGCTTGATCCGGTAGGAATATCGGGATAAAAAGTATCCTTTGTCCTACTCCAGGTCATAGTCTACCCGTGTGCCAAATTTCATCCAAATCCGTACAGCCGTTTTACGTTTTACATTCGCATTTATAATAGGAAGTTAGGATAATCTTGTAGAGTAAATAACTTCTGTTTATTTGTTAGCTAACTCTAGTTTTACATTTGCGCTAAGATAATTTTTCGTCTTTAAATACCTTAAATATTATTTAAGAACCAGTAATTCCACGGAAGCGTTAAATTAATAACTTTGTATCAACTGCGAATACCTGCAATATTCAATCTGTATTTATATAAATAACTGCTTTACACCATCACCAAAACTACCAGTAAATCACAAATAAAATAAAGTCAACGTCAGCTATTGTACACGAGCGGGCACCTGGCCCTATATCCCTGGTCCTACGGCCTATTGTGTCGTGTGCACCCTCGCTCAGCCCTTAGTGGCGCAGCCCTTAAGATTTAATTACCAACCTTTATGGTTACCGCTACTGTTTACTTTTATTACTTGCTTTTAGATAGTTTGGTTTAACTACGATTTGTCTTAATTTTAGTGTAGAAAAAGCTCGATTCTAATGGACATAGAGAAGTTTAATTAATTTAATAGTCTTCATAAATGTAATGATATAACAAAAAATCCAAGAAATCTCATACACTTATGCAATTAAGTATAGTTAGATTCAAACTTAATGGCGACTCGGAAGTTAGCTACTCGCTGCGCAGTACCGCACCCCTCAACCCCGCTAACACATGAATTCGTTACTGCGCAGCGACTCGCCTCATTTTCAGAGCCGCCATTAAGTTTGAATCGGGCTGTACAACTGGTCTGAAGTTTAAAAGATAGCTCAAAGTCATGTGAATTGAATATCATAATGTGTCATGACACCGCTTACCAAGTAATATTTCTTTGCAAGTATGTACGTAACTTTTACACGTGTGTCATTAGAGACATAAGTCACTCTGTAAGTGTTTCGTTTAATACATTGCCACTTTACGTCTTATAGACGTATTGCAAAACTTTTAAAGACAGAACAAAACTTGAAAGAAACTTTTCCCATTGCTTTATAAATGGATTGTTATTAAGTACCTACATCAGAAATTTCTCAGTAGCAGCCCGGAGTTTGAATTTGTGCCCGGTTGATGGCAAATACGGCGTGATGTTATTTTATAATGACCTCTTTCCCTTCAATTACTTTTCCTTAATTTCTTAAAATGTGCTCCATTTCCAAGTCACCCACATTCTATAAGGTGCTCATTCAAGTGGAAAGTCAAGGTGACATACGAGGTAAATTTCCCTTAGCCCACGCGCTTAGATATCAGTTAGGACCTATTAATAAAATTTGTCTGAATATAAATGAGGTCTCTCCAGGTATAAAAGCTAGGGATTACTGAGCCTCAGCACATTCGAACCACATTCGTGGGACAGTACCCTTCTTACATCCGCCAACATTATAAAACCCTTCGGGTCAATACTTTGACTTTAGTTGAAGATCTAACAAATCGTTTTTTATCAACATGAAACTGACTTTGGTCCTCATTCTCGTGGTAGCGTGCGCTTGGTGCTGTGAGGCGCAAAATGGTGCTAATTATTACTGTGGCCGACGGCTCTCAGAAGTACTGGCTGCTATCTGCTGGGGTTCTGAGGAGAAGCGAGATGCTGGGTGGTGGATACCAGAGGACTCGGCGCGAGCTCTGGGTGGCGTGCGTGGCAAGCGAGGCCTTGCTGACGAATGCTGCTTCAAACCCTGCACCATGGATGAACTGCTTACGTACTGCTAGTGAAGGACCCATGGCATGATTAACTTGTACAAATTGTGAATTACGAGAATGATTGTTGTAAATAAATGATACGAAGTTACCTGATTTTGTATGTTTTCTTTGATCACCAAACTTCATTATTAGGTATCACCCATATACCTACATTTTCGTGAACTCTTTGTTATTCATCAAAAAATGTTTTTCGTTGTCTTCTGTTTCCAAAACTCAAATATCAAAAGTCAATTGACAAGTACATCTTCGCTTCAGCTTACCCTGCAACAGAAAACATACGTGTTTAAGAGATCAAAATGAATGTACCAGTCTGTCTGCCCTCTCATTTCTAGTAAGTAATTATCAATTACAATAAAACGCAACCAAATCTGCAGTACATTTTGATCCCTAAAATCCTCGGGGAATGATCATGAATATCAAACGGGCATCGCATAGGCCCCAGTTATCTGATCCGGATTAAACCGGTAAAAAGCGGTCATTATTCCGCCTCCGTGGACCAAATGGGATTTTTTATTTGAGCCACACCTCGGCCTATTGTGTGTGGATTTTGTCATTGGGCTGGAAAATTCTATTTCTGTTTTTTTTTCTGCTCATCTTGGAATACAAGCGTGATGTATGTTATGCTATCTATCCATGGCAATAATTATATTAACGAAAAAATGAAGAATTATACACTCGAATACTTGTACGAATCGGTTCATAACACCATAAGCCTCGTGGCCGTCTAGTGAGTGAGATCCCTTAAGACTTAAAGGGATCTCACTCACTACACGGCCACGATCACAAGCAGTGGTCGCAGCGACCAGGTAAACTTTAGAAACCGGCTAATTGCCCGTTGCGACCAAGTGCGCGTTTCGTATTGGTTTCTATAGTGTACCTGATCGGTACGGCCACTAGTCGTGGTCGTTGCCGTCTAGAAGGCTTGATCCCTTAATAAGACCACTTTCGTCGTTCATAACTGAGGATAGAAAATTTTATCAAAAGTCATTTATGGGTTGCCTACAACTAAAAAGAATAAAATATTTAAAAATAACAATGTTGCAACCCACAAATAATATTAATTAAACATTCGATTATCGTGTTTGCTAACAGAAACTATGTTTCGCTTAAGACTGGCGAAAAGGAACTATTGTTTTAGAATGTTTAGGTATGGTAGTCGGTGGTAATAAAACCAGTAAGTAGGTATAAGCTGGTCTTTTCCGAATAACCCTGCATGCGGCAGTGCTGCCGCGTCACTACTAGTCTTCATAGATTTTCTATAGTCTAATATGAGATTATATTCCGAACACGGCAGCAATAATACGACATTGGTGCGACGGCACTGCTGCGCGGCGACGTGGCACTGCTGCGCGGCGGTGTCGCCCTGCCGCCGCGGCAGACCAGGGGGCCAAGTCTACTAATTTACAAACGTCAAAATGGTCTCTCCATTGTTAGTTTTTGACAGATTTCCCATACAAAATCTGTCAAAAACTCACCATCGAGCTGTCTACGCCATCGAGAGACCATTGTGACGTTTGTAAATTAGTAATAAACTTGGCCCCCTGTAATGCAGCGTTCATCACAGCGATGACAGTGAAGTAAACCACTATCAGCAGTTTCGCGCAGCAGTGCAGGACTGGCGGTGCAGCACTGGCAGCACGGCTGGCAGCGTTGTTCGGAATCATACCTTTATTCTATAGAAAATCCTTATTACGATAGGCCAGCTCAAGGTCAAAGTGTTACTACTGGCGTGTGGCCTACTATGCTACCCCAAAACAATAAATTTCAAGTAATGAAAACTAAAGTAAAGAACTATACTTACATTAAGCTTAACACATTTTGTTGCTCCGTAATATAAATCCTCATTGGTCCCTCTTTTAAGATGATATCTCGGCACATTAGCGATAATCCTAAGGATAAGGATCGGGTTTCACAATAGTATCGCTCTTTGATCTACCCCTGTCAATGTCCGCTGGGTGACAGTTATTTGTCAAACTTGTCAGTTGGCCTGCTTTTTTTTTTACTGTCAATATTTGTTTGAACATGGTTTGAACAAAGAAGGTTAGTTAATTTTTATTTTAGTGTGAGTTTCAATATATTTGGCCCTAACAGTCTAGACTTACTAATAATAATTAACTACTACTAACTAACTTAATAATAATTGTTGTAATTTAATCACAATAATTTTAAATTCTGGATAAATTAAAAACTCCAGACTTGAATTTAGTACATCTTGCGGTAGATATAGTTACTACATAATTTGTGCAAGAAAAATATATAGTGTGAAAGATGATATGGCTAGAAAGGGGGTGACTACCGAGATGACTACTAACAGATTAGTATGGAAGACAAAGACAGGTTGCGCTGACCTTAAATAAACTGGGATAAGGGCAGGAGAATGATGATTATGAGAATAGATAACAATATATTTATTTGCGTTGAATGTTGGCATGTACAAAAATGTGTTGTTACAACGGGTTGCACTCCGGGAGTGCCGGCAGAAGTGAAAACTTGAACATTAACGTTGTGCATTTTTGAATAATTTCGCACGAATTGCTTTATTTATCCGTATAAAAGTATGTACTATAATTTATGTGGTTAAATACAATATTCATTGATAATACTGGTATATTTATTTATTTTCAAAATATAGTCTAACAAAAATAAACAATTTATTTAAACACTTTTCATGAAGTATGTTTTGACTGCTTTTTTTTACCCATCACCATGGGTAAAATTTCTTATCTCGCAATCTTTACGTAATGTCAAAGACTATTTATTTTGATATTTACCTTGTCGGTTGCTAGGCAACGGATCTTACGGTCACGTTCTGAGGCGAGTTTAATTTTTTTTTCCCCATCCCAAAAAAGTGCACAACGAAAGTGCTAAAGAAGATTTCACTTCAAAAAAACTTAATTAGTTGTGAACTTATCCTAAGAAATCTTGCACTGAATAATATATTTTTTTTACTAATAATCTCTAAGAGCTTTTAGAATTATGAAAAAAAAAGTAATTGAACAATTTAGAATAATTAATTAAATTAATTAAAAATTAAAAATAATTAAAAATCATTTATTGGGAACAAAAAACAAATAAATACAAGTTAAACAAATGTTAAACGATGATAGCTGCAATAGTTAAAAACTGTGGCGCAGCTACCAACGCCCGACTCCTAATGAGAGGGTAGGTTGTTCCAAGACGAATACATAACTTTTAACAATTATTTAAAGAAAAGATAAAAACAAAAAAATAAAATTAAAATTGAAGAAAGTGCCGTAACGTGTATGTGAGTACCTAATGTTGAGTAAGAGAGGGTGAGGGTGTGTTGTGAGTTTTTTGGGATGTGTGTGTGTTTTCCGAGATGTTAAATTTCCACAAGTTTTTCTGTTGCATCATAAGTAAGAGATTTTAATAAAATGTCGAACAATTTAGAAGGTGACCAAAGCTAGTAGAGACCGCGCTACCATTCAAGTCCGTAAGACGCGGCTCTGGTGACTATGTTTATTCAAATTGCATTGAAAAAACGTAGTTCCAAAATTGGACTTCAGTGGTGGCGCGGACTCTAAGTACTGTGCGCTCGTTGTTACTTACGATGCTAACAAAAACTGTACTGTTAACGTTCAAAGTTCCTTAAAAATCGTCAAAAAAAAAACAACGAACGTAGCTCGTCCCTTATTTTCGCCACAAGCGAAACGAATCAATAGCCACACTCCTCTTTATTTACACACTACAACAATATAACGCAATTATATATTCAAAATAATGTTAACACTTGACAATGGTTTACATTTGAATGTAAAGGATTAACATGTGGTCGACTGTGACCCGCGAAGTGTTCAAAAGACAATGATTTGATTTATTGTGGACACGGATTACAATATTTGGCTTTTGGCGAAGTACTTGGTTTGTGTTGTAACGCCTGCTCAAAGATGTAAATTAAATTGAATAAAAAATTAAATAAATACATAAAACTTTTCTTTTAAGTAGGTTTTTACCTACTTATAATAAATAAAAGTTTAAAGTTGGTACAAACATGTCTCAATCATTACGTACAGGTTTAGAACTTAGCAAAGCGATTATTTATATTTTGTTAATCCGGAATCCTGTGTGGTGTTCTGCAAAGAAAAAGAGCTCAAAGGAGGGCTTGAGAAAAGCAGTTACTTATATATGAAACGACGAAAACAAAAACGAATAGGCTGCTTATCTTCTGAAATACGAAGTGTATACAGTGCCGCGAGTTTCTTGTGGCACTCTAGTGTCACTGCCTCGGCCCGGCTAGGGTGCCGTGAGCGTTGCATTGTCACTGTCACTTGTTATTTAGGTTAGGTTAGGTTAGAACTGTGACCACACAACGCACGAGCCGAGCGAGCGTAGCGAGCGGTGCCGCGGTAGCGGCCGGCGAAGTGCCAGGGTCCGTTTAGGCACAAGAGAATGTAATATTTTGGAAATGTTGTGTTTTACAGCGATCTAACCTCGACAATCAAACAAAATACCAAGTGACGTGACTTAGTGACAGTGACAATGACAATCCAATGCTTGCAGCACTTTAGCCGGGCCGAGGCGGTATTACTAGGGTGCCTGTAGTGGCACTTTATCCGATAGGGATAGAGTGCCAATGGTGGCACTCTATACACTGCCTAACTGAAAACCTAAAATGAGAGCCGTTGCAACATTTTTTACTAGGGAACAACCAAAGAGTACTATAATATAACGAGTAGGAATATTACTCTGAGTGAGAGTAGGAACAACTCTGAAATCTCGAAAAAGAAATCAGCTGTCAGCTGTATCATTTTGTCGTTTGTCGAGTTCGTTCTTCGTTTCCGTTCCCCATATTTCTACTGAGATTTCTACCTATTTCTACTCTTTGGTAGATTTACACCATAGATATATTTTAAATAAACACGAACTTTAAGTAGCAGGAGCAGAAGATTTTTTAAAGTACATTAATCCTCTTTCAGGTTGTCTACCTGTTGGAGGATCAGCTCAAGATATAATTGAAATAACTGGATACTGATTGCTGGACAAAGATAGGAATATATGGTCCTAATGCATTTGAGCCTTAGACCCTTAGAAAGCATGTTAAGCCGTAAGTTCTGGACCTGACCTCTCCCCGGTCGTGTCAGATTGCCGTCTCATCGGACTATGAGAGTGAAGAAAGAGAGAGTGCACCTGTGTCTGCGCACACACTTGTGCACTATGTCTCCGAAGGCTAGTCTCCGCTAAGATCGGCCGCCATGGCCGAAATTCGGTCTAGATGAGCATACATACAATTTACCTATCTAAATCTTGATTTTAAGATCTTCCTCGTAACTTGTATCATTTCATTATCAAAAGTTTTATACCACATTTAGTAAAAATAAAATAAATGTTTTAGGCTATCTATTTGATTTGGTTTACATTTCCTATAAAATATCCAAAATGTCTACAAGTATAGTAAACGATAATAGTGCTCCATTCACTGAAACTACTAAAAATACCAAACTTATCCCAGCTAACGAGCACAAAAATGCAAATCAACTTACGACATCCACACAAGAGGGGTGAATGGTACCTCCCCGCCCCAACCACCCCATCCCTTGTTGCCCTAATAGCACCCCACCCCTATCTTAGTGCCCTACTTGTAACGTACTTGCCACCCTCGATTTTAAATGTTGGTACTTTATTTTTTTGATGGACAAGTCTGGTATGCGTTTCGAGAGATTTTATCGGAAAAACTTCTGAAGAACGACTAATAATCTTAAAAGAAATAAATTTAATAAAAAAATTATTTGCAATATCTTTACAGTACATATAACTAACTACTTAGATAAGTATATAATGAAGTATCTCATATTAATGCCTTTCAGGATGGTGTACCTACTCGGACTACGATAGATACAGAAACATGGGTAATGTTTTGCAAACTCAAACTCAAAGCATTTATTTCAATTAAACCATTTACAGGCACTTTTGAATTGTCAAAGAGTCGGTCAGTTAGTCAGAAAATTGAAGCTAGCTGCCCATTCCTAAAAGTAGATCTCTGTGGAGAAGAACGGGCAAGAAACTCCCATAACACTCTTTTAATAAAGATATTAGTAAATCCTGGGTACATTATTCTTGTTTCTTCTGTATGTGAGAACAATGTGAAAAAAAAAACAGAAACAATTCAAAATATAAGATTTAAAATAAGCCTTGGCAGAAAAGAGCAGACCAATCTCAACTGACGGCGCCCGTTCACGAACATGACGCGTGCAGTGCCTATTATACATATATGGAGGAGTCGTCCTGATTGAATTTGGAGACTTATGGCTCCTGCAAACAGGCGCGGCTAGACACCGGTAGAGCAATTTCCGTGAAGTTTTCTAAGAATATGTTCCACCAGAGCCGCGTCCCGCCTGTTTGCGTGAGCCTTTAATCTATCTGTAAATAAAGTTGGCCTAGACTAAAGCGATACTAATCATTGAAAGTGGCGTAATGGAGTGAAATAAAAGAGTACATAATTTGGTAGCCTCAGTAATATATTTACGTCAACGGATAATAATAATTACAGTTAAAACTTAAAAGCTGCTCTTTCATCGCTAGCAGTACGATAGCAGTTCTCCAACAGAGCAGGGCTTGTCGCAGCACTCGTCAGCAAGGCCTCGCTTGCCGCGCACGCCACCCAGCGCCCGTGCCGCACCCGCCGTCAGCCACCACCCAGCATCGCGCTTCACAGAATTAGGGCCGTAGCAGACAATGGCCATCTGTTCGGCAAGAACTCGTCCACAAAATATTCTCCTCCCATCCTGCGCCTCGGAGCACCAAGAGCACGCTACCACGACAAGAAGGACCATAGTCAGTTTCATGTTAATTGATGATTTAATTGTTTTTCAACTAACGTCGATGAAAACCCAAGAGGTTTTCTTTTATGTTGGAGGATGTGAAGAGGCTACTGTTCCACGAATGTAGTAGGAATGTGCTAAAGCTCAATAATCTTTACCTTTTATACCTGGAGACAGCTCATTAATATTCAAGCTTTAAATATTAATAGGTCCTAACTGATACCTGAGTGCGTAGGTTATGGAAATCTTTGCCCTACTTTGTCATCTTGATTTCACACGTGGATGAGCTTCGTGATAACATAGTATGAAGAGGAAAAGGTGGGCGGCTGAGAAGCTCGGTAATCGAATATACGAAAGAAAGTCGCTATCACATGAATATTACATACGTAATAAAACCTATTTAATGATCTTTAAAATATTTTCTGTTCAATGTATGTACATATACCAACTTAAAACTTTTTGCTCAAGCTTTCAAATCCTGGCACACAAAAAACATAACATGGAAATTCGAACGTGGAATAAAAATTAACAAGAGATCCAAGCGGCCCATCAGACGGGCGCTGATTCGCAATTTTTTTTAAATTTCAGTCCGTTTCAAAATTTTTGTAACGTAACAGTTTTACAGTTTTTTTTATATATTGTTTTATTCGGATCGTCAAAATAACTAGTATCCATCATGGTAAGTGATTTTAGAAATATATTTTTTCATCTGTGCATGCTTCAGGGAACATAGTTTACAGGTAGCGTAGCCCTAGTACCTAGTTTATTCTAGAACTTATAATTCCTGTAGTGCTTAGAGTCTGTCTTTATAATAATATATTGGATTACTTGTTATGCGTCATGTTTTGGAGTGTGATTGACGGCCATTTTTATTAACCTGTTCTAGCCTTAGCCATCATAAATTGCAGGTTTTTTCACAAAGCACGTTGATGGGCCTCTAAGACTAAAGTCTAAGATGGGCCTCCGTCTTTTTTTATACTATACATTGTCGTGGAAACTGATATTTTTAATAACATTCTCCAGGTGTGAAGGTTACAGATTTCTGATCGAATGCGACCAAAGCTAGGGTGAC
Organism: Conistra vaccinii; assembly: GCA_948150665.1. NCBI lineage: Eukaryota > Metazoa > Arthropoda > Insecta > Lepidoptera > Noctuidae > Conistra > Conistra vaccinii. The sequence goes on from OX411321.1 coordinate 2,009,222, forward strand.
TGACCAACCCAATGACACCGCTGACTAAAATATTTGTAGATCCTTCAAGAGTCCCAAAACAAAATATCTTTAAAGTGTAATTTTTTTTTACGTGAGCAGAGGGAGTGCATTTCTGTGCACGTTGGGCAGGCGGGAGTGCAGATGGGGGTGGCATGCTGGCAGCTGTACTGCCTGGAGCACGGCATCCGTCCGGACGGAACCCTGCCGGCCTATGAACAAGACCCCAACGCGGCCGACTCCTGCTTCAACACCTTCTTCTCCGAAGCTGATCGAGGAAAAATGGTGCCGAGAGTTGTGATGGTGGATTTAGAGGCCACTGTTATTGGTTAGTCTTATAATTAGGATAGTGTAAGTTTTTCAGCTTTGGTGCTGAATGATGAGATCCTGCTCGAAGTACAACGTCCACTTCTCTAGGCCGCTCACATCCCAATACTGGGCAATAATTTGATAACAAGTCACAAACAGTCGAGTGTCTCTCAGCTGGCAAGTTCGGTTGGTCATTTTACTATTTATCATCACATGTCTAGATGATATCCAGCCAGGCGAAGCAACTGACTTTGGCAACAACGTCATACAGAATTGAAAGTTTAGATAAGGCATCAGATCAATAAGTCAGTTCTTAAATTTTTCTTGGCGTCGCTGATTATTTATTTATTTATATTTTTAATTCGGGAAAACGGTATTACGGTATTGAGAAAAAAAAAAGATATTACATATGTGTAGCTCACGACGTCATCCACATCTTAAATAAATTCAACATAATTATTTGATATGAAACTATTTGCACACGAGTCAAACTTAAAGGGTAAAATCAAAAGAAATATCTTAAATGAAAACTAAAGAAAAAAACAAACATAATTTTTTAAACAATAATATGGAAATAAAATATCAAAACTACAGTTCTCAAATCTAATAAAAAATAACTAATTAATTTTATCAACGGGCCTCGAACACAGTGTTGAACATTTTTTAGTTGCGCAGACTCTAGCGTTAGTGCGGCAGGAGGAAACGGTAAAAAACGGACGTACGACGTGTCGTCCAATGATAGTTCTCGGAACAAAGTAGCTTAACTTATTAGTGAGATCTATGCAAGCATATCTGAACAGATAAATATAGTTTCTAAGAAAAGGCATCTAGACTTCAGCTGATCATTATTTTGGCGTGAAGAGGAAATAAACTCGTGGCCGGCAGCGATAATGCAGGGCTAATTTACGCTGGATTAAATCCCTGTTTCCTTCCCAGATGAGGTCCGTTCAGGCGAATACCGGCAACTGTACCATCCGGAACAGCTGATCACGGGCAAGGAGGACGCGGCTAACAACTACGCGCGTGGTCACTACTCCACCGGCCGTGAGGTCCTTGGTCCTGTTATGGAAAGAGTTAGGAAGTTGGCTGACCAGTGTACTGGTCTACAGGTTAGGAAACTTGACTTCTTTAAATCATCATCATCATCATCATCATCATCATTCACACGTCCACTGCTGGACATAGGCGTTCCCTAAGGTTCTCCACAAAGGGAAGAAAAGTCTACTGCTTCTCGCCACTATCGGATTTCCGCTATTTTCCTACTTCTTTTTTTAGTTGTCTTTCTTTTTCCTTCTTCCTTTTGTCCTTTTTTATGGGTTTTTCTGTATTTAGGATGTTTATTTTGAATTGTCCCTTCTTCGTTTTTACTATTTAAATTGGATCAAGGTCTCAAATACCATGCGGCCATGACTTTAAAAAAAAATATGATTTCGTATCTTATTTCTACTTACGTCAGTGTGTCACGATTGTTTTTTATCTTTAAACAAAAAGTCTACATAACTAGAATTGAAACTTTTTAGGCATTAATTCTTACTAGAATTGAAATTACTTAGCTAACTAGACTCACAAACTAACAATTGTTCCAGGGTTTCTTCGTGTTTCATTCCTTCGGCGGTGGGACAGGCTCCGGCTTCACCTCGCTTCTCATGGAGAAGCTTTCAGAGGAATTCGGCAAAAAAAGCAAACTGGAGTTCGCTATCTATCCGGCTCCACAAGTAAAAATACTATATTTTCCTCCTTTATTTCTCCTATATTAATTCGATACTATTTCCAAAACAAGATGAAAAATAGATATTTAAAAGTTTTGTACCTAAAGATATATCTAGGCTAACTTAAGTCTTTAAACATGATTTTTTTCATATCAAACCTTTATTTTTCATTTATATTGTTGATAGGCTACAGTCCAGTATGAAAAAGTGGTTAAATTGGATTCGGGAAATATCTAATCATTATGATCTGTTTACAGGCACTTTTGAAAAGATAAGAAGAGTTGGTCAGTTAGTCAGAAAGTGATTGATTGTCCAAAATCGATGCGACTTTTATTTCAATTTCCGTCAACGAATGTTTAAAGCTTTTACTATGCAACCAGGTATCAACAGCAGTGGTCGAGCCTTACAACGCGGTGTTGACGACACACGCCACCATCGGCCACTCGGACTGCGCCTTCATGGTCGACAACGAGGCCATCTATGACATCTGCAGGCGGCGGCTGTCCATCGAGAGACCCTCGTACGCCAATCTCAACAGGCTTATTTCACAAGTGAGGACTTTTCAACCAGTCGACTTTGTATAATATATAAATTAATTTATTTCAGGTAAATAACACCCATTACCAAACATAAATTAATATAAATTTTACAGATAAAACCAAATAAGATCAAATGTCAAATAAAATCAAATTACCTCCATCAAATCAAATTAAATCAAAATAAATAACGTCATTAAACAATAAAATTAATATCTTCTCTTCGACACTGATATGACAGCAACATGTCTGCTGGAACAATGCCCGATGAAGGGGCAATCCAGCCATCCCGCAATCATCGCCAGTACTGGACGTCCAAAGTTGTCCAACACTTGAATTTTGCTCCGATTCCTGATGACGCTCTCATTAGAATTGATTCTAGTTATAAATAACTAGAATCAATTCTAACGAGAGCGTCATCCTGAAATCCATCTTATTGAAATGAGAAAATTGGAGTAAATTCGTCTTTTCTGAAGGTTGGCAAATAGGTTGGATAGTGTTAATCAAAACAGCGAAATATTTGACAGATATTTGCGACGTCGCTATTTTCAGAATGCACCCTTTTATTTTCAAGCAGCTACATAATATATGTTGCGGATAGCTCCATTGAACAAGCTTCTAGTAAGTTCTTTTGTCCAGGTGGTGTCGTCTATCACAGCGTCGCTGCGTTTCGACGGCGCACTCAACGTGGACCTGACAGAGTTCCAGACGAACCTGGTGCCCTACCCGCGCATACACTTCCCACTCGCTGCTTACGCGCCTGTGGTTTCTGCCGATAAGGTATGCGAAGCGTCTTGCGAAATTCCTCAATTCGGTATGTAAAGTAAAAATGTTCTACGCTGATTCCAAAACCATTTCGACCTTAGAATTATAAGATAGAGTTTATTTTACTACTTTATTTATATAATCCTTATCTCCCCCAGGCATACCACGAAGGCATGTCAGTGTCAGAGATTACGGCAGAGCTGTTCGAGCCACAGAACCAGATGGTGAAGTGCGACCCTCGCGACGGCAAGTACATGGCCTGCTGCCTCTTGTACCGCGGAGATGTGGTGCCCAAAGACGTGAACGCTGCCATAGCCGCCATGAAGGGCAGGGCCGGGATACGGTTCGTGGACTGGTGTCCCACTGGCTTTAAGGTGAGATTGAGGAACAATCTTATTTATTTATATAAAGGCTTACACACTAAATACATACACAGCGTTAATACACAATCACCACCCACACCCACAATCTTATGGCGGCTGTGCACTCCTGTCCGAGTGCTCTCGCTAGGTTTCGCGAAAAATTCTCGAGCGAAGGGCTTAAGCCCGAGTGCGACCATGGCAAACTTCTAAAGCGATTTTCTCGTGGAATATTGACTGCAACTTTGAAATAAGGTCTATTTCATATTATTATGGGTTCCAAAATACTGTCTTCAAAACAATATAAAATAACAATCCACACAGAAGGAGCAAATCACTTTTAATACTTGCTAAATGTATACATGTTGGTGCTCGTGATTGTACACACTCGCCTAGTTCATTTGAAATTGTGAACCCCGAGAGGATCGACGCAGACATTGAACTAGTTTTTGCCGTTGCTCTATGTGCCATCAGCAAGCAACACTGGAGACACGAGAGTATACAGCGACACACACGAACTGCCGCGAGATCCTTTGACTCTGGCACAAAAAACCGACACGGGACGGAGAGCGAGCGAGGAACGCCGAAACACACAGGCGGGCCGAGCGCTCTTGCATCTACATTCTTGCACTCGGCCTGTCTCGGTGTGCCTCGGCGACAGTGTGCAGCTGCCATTAGGCTCATAATTATCAAGCAGCAAGCAAGAATGTCGACAATATAGGCATCTATTTTTTTAAATTAACGGGATTTCAGTTTTATAACCTCCGCACCAGAGGCAAGACAAGGAAAACTAGCAGCCGCACACGGTGAAATTCAATTACAGCCAAGCTTAATTACGGCCAAATGCTTCCCGTAACGCAAAAGAATGTGTTACACATAGCTGATGTTTGTTGTGCAGGTGGGCATCAACTACCAGCCGCCGTCGGTGGTGGCGGGCGGCGACCTGGCGCAAGTGAAGCGCGCCGCCTCCATGCTCAGCAACACCACCGCCATCGCCGAGGCGTGGGGCAAGCTCGACCACAAGTTCGACCTCATGTACTCCAAGCGAGCATTTGTGCACTGGTATGTACATTACTCAATAGCTAGTAGGCAGTTCTGCAGCATATCTATGAATAGCGGCGCTGGAACTACGAGCCCTGGAACCTCAGTGATGTCATTGGCAGCAGTAGCCATCGCTATTCAGGGAGGAACATGGGAAAGAACTATCCAGCAACGAAATTAAGATGAAATTTCTTTGAATGCCAGGACCTCCTTGAAACCTTTTCTGCAGAGATGCTGAATCCTCACGTTTTTTTGTTACAGGTACGTAGGCGAAGGCATGGAAGAGGGTGAATTCTCAGAAGCGCGTGAAGACCTCGCGGCGCTCGAGAGAGACTACGACGAGGTCGCCATCGAGACGTCGGACATGCAGCCCGGCTGCGACGACGAGCTATGACGTCACACCTGCGAGGAGGGCCGCGCCCCCTCCCGCCGCACCCTTCCGCGCTCGCCGCAGCCCCCCCCGCCAGTGCAGCGGCTGCGACGCGCCCGCGCCGAGACGCTCACACTGCGGCGACCACGGTGCACGCGTACAGTTGCTCAGCACAGAGTGCACGGCCCAGGGTGCACGCTACTGCTGTACCTACACTGCAAGAAGGTCGTCTACATTTGAAACCTATAAAGATATGAAGAGTAACACCCAATTCGGTGCAGTTTCTCCTGTCATGTGCTGTGGTTGGTCTGTGCGTGTCTAAACATGGCGGCTGCGCAGCGTCGCCGCCGAAGCGGACGCCACAAAACCGCGGCCGCTCGTTTATTGATATTGAATATTGCAGAACTGTGAAAATTTATATAAAGGTTCGAAAATGTCCGCGGAGGTCGGATGATGCTCGAGTTGCTTGTGCCTACCACTGACGTACCGACGGCTGCGTGGCGTGCCTGAGCTGTGCTCGCTCGCCACTCTACAAGTTTCTCCGTCGAGCAGTCTTGCGACGTTATATTTTTTTAGTTTTTTTTTTTTTGAATATTTTTAAATTTTATAGCAAATACTGGACGGAGAAATGCCATGTTTATATTACTTTTACACTTGAAATTATGTGGCAATTTTTGTGGCGAATCGCATAAGTGTGTGGCGTGAATGCGGCGCTATTGATGTAAGTGTAATGTTTATTATTTGTGTACGTCTGTCTTTGTTCAAAATGATTGAAAAACTTTTACATTGTTCCGTCTGATGTTCTTGTAACAATAAAATGTCCACTTTTTTTTCATTTATGATTTTAATTTATAGTTGTCTCCCAAATAACTCGTTGTCTTATTCGTAAACCTACAGCTGGTCGGTGCCAAAATTAGCTGGCTGTGATTGGTTCAACCTTTCGGCTAACTTCAAAGTGTCTTCAGGTCGGGTTTTCAACACACAATCACCTTAAAGTTACTATTCCGTAGCCGACTGCAGGCGACGTGTCGCCGCTACACGACTTTTTATAATAGCAACGACATGTCGCTAGCTACGAAAGGCATTTTATAGAAAATTCTTAGAAACCAGTCGTGTCGCGTCGACGTCACCTGCAGTTGCTGCCTACGGTTGGTTACGGAATTCTACCTTTAGCCATAAAAATCATTAATCCCACCACACCACTATCCCAAATAGCCATATTTCCATTTTGCAATTTTGTGCGAGATAATGCATGCATTATTTATTAAATGTAGCAAATATAAGCAATTATGTAGCAATTTTCTAATCATCTCTCATAGACCAAAGCCACAGGCAACCAGCCATTCTGACACACATTGCGTTATTGCATACGTCGGAGTTTCGAGACATGCGCTATTGTCAGCGAACTTGAGGCATGCGCAAAGGCATGCTTCTGGGTAACCAACGCATGCGTCTGAGCGATGTCCTCCAGCAACAAAATCTGTTCTAGAATGAATTGACTTCAACAAATAATTAGAGCATCATCTGCTGTACCTACCTAAATGTGCGCCAAATAAAACCCAAAAGTGCTCGACGCGCCTAAAGAAGTATTCCCATCAAAGATATTCGGTCCGGTCATTCGTTTGAAATCTTCCTGCTGCAGCTGGAAGAACGTTACTCCAGCAGAATTACTTTGATTCCATTTCTTTTTCAAAAACGACAGCACGCACAAATTACCGCGCAGATTACCCTTTTAATTATTCGTTGAACACAATTAATTCTAGAAGAGATTTCTTGCTGGACTAACGGACACGTTTGAGCGCGAGATGAAACCGCATCATATAATTTCCATCCCTCACACAATCTATATATTCCTATTCTTAGGTCTCCCTTTTCATCCATCAACATTGATATCCCTCTATTTAACCGACTTCAAAAAAAGGAGGAGGTTCTCAATTCGTCGGGAATGTTTTTTTATGTATGTTCGCCGATTACTCTAATACGGCTGGACCGATTTCGAAAATTCTTTTTTGTTTGAATTTGTTTCATTAAGTCAGGATTGGATGATGGAATCCTGGAGAAGTCGAGGGAACTCTTGAAATATTATAGGCACACCTATAGCGATTTAGGTATTTTTATAGTCAGTCTTGAATTTTCTCTCGGAAAGCACCATTTAGTGAAGTGGAACTGATGATGAAGACCACAGATGGCCACCGGAACTACTCATTCACGGGTTGCGAACTTGCGATTCGATTGACTCCGTATCAAAGTTGCGACAAACAAAGGTGCGACAAATGCAAGGGCGACAGTACGATAGGTCGACCATCAGCGGTGCGACAGAACATCAGGTCGACGAACGTTAGTGCGACAGATTGTTTTCGCGACAAACGATGGCACGACGAAACTTTTGATCGACGAACGTTAGTGCGACTGATTATTGTCACGACCATCGATGGGGCGACGAAACTTTTGATCGACAAACGATAGCGCGACACAATGTTCGCTCGACAAACTAAAGCACGACAAACATTTCTATAATATTTTGTTGTAATAGCAGATAAGATTTTTTTTTTTAATAAATGTTTTCATTCTTTATTGTCAATGTTAAATGACTGCAGTGCGCGAGTGCAGTTACGAGCAAGGTAGGCGAAAACCATGTATAAAGAACCTAAAACTTTACATTTTTTTTCTTATCTGCTATTAGCAACAAAATATTATAGAAATGTTTGTCGTGCTTTAGTTTGTCGAGCGAACATTGTGTCGCGCTATCGTTTGTCGATCAAAAGTTTCGTCGCCCCATCGATGGTCGTGACAATAATCAGTCGCACTAACGTTCGTCGATCAAAAGTTTCGTCGTGCCATCGTTTGTCGCGAAAACAATCTGTCGCACTAACGTTCGTCGGGCTGATGTTCTGTCGCACCGCTGATGGTCGACCTATCGTACTGTCGCCCTTGCATTTGTCGCACCTTTGTTTGTCGCAACTTTGATACGGAGTCGATTCGATTACTTTAATATGGTTGCTAGGCAATTTATGCTCGTCACAATGCATAGGGTGAAGAGGAGCTGATGGCGAAGTACCAGGAGAACTCCTCGACAATGAACGACCCTGCATCGGCAAAAGCAATAGGTATTTAGTAAAAGGTGATGAGCAGTTGACATTAGGCTATTGTAACTTAGATTAATTACAAACCGACCCACTAAAAAGCGAGATTTTTTTTTTCACAAAAAAAAACAACCGATTTCAACTATAAAGAGAAAAATAACTAAAATTTCGGAAGTCGGTAGCATATAACGAATATCCGTGTCTTTGGTTTTGTATTTTCGTTTTTGCCACCGACTTTCGAAATTTTTTAATCACATGCAGTTTTCCCTCCTCATCACATGCCCTCACCATGACAAACGATATTTTTTTCTGAACTGACTCCACTTTTTTAACTTCTTCTCGTCACTCCACACATCCATCTCAATATTCTCAGCATCTCAGCTCCATTACTTTTACATGCATCTTCTTTCATCTCAGTCCAACATTCAAACCCATACCCCCATACAGAACTACAGTAAAAAATCTATTTTATTAGTTGGTTGATTGAATTGAGCCTCTTTAAGTTTATGGCTTTTTCTCACAGTTTACAGTTTACCAAATGGCAATAATGGCATATATTTAATCGAACCTCTCTAATATTTATATTAGACGTTCGATTAAATATACCAAGTGTATAGAGTGCCGCGAGTTTCTTGTGGCACTCTAGTGTCACTGCCTCGGCCCGGCTAGGGTGCCGTGAGCGTTGCATTGTCACTGTCACTTGTTATTTAGGTTAGGTTAGGTTAGAACTGTGACCACACAACGCACGAGCCGAGCGAGCGTAGCGAGCGGTGCCGCGGTAGCGGCCGGCGAAGTGCCAGGGTCTGTTTAGGCACAAGAGAATGTAATGTTTTGGGAATGTGGTGTTTTACAGCGATCTAACCTCGACAATCAAACAAAATATCAAGTGACGTGACTTAGTGACAGTGACAATGACAATCCAATGCTTGCGGCACTTTGGCCGGGCCGAGGCGGTGTTACTAGGGTGCCTGTAGTGGCACTTTATCCGATAGGGATAGAGTGCCAATGGTGGCACTCTATACACTGCCTTAAATATATGCCGTTACTTAAGAAATTTAAACAAAAAACTCTACATATATTTTTATTCTGAATTACACATACAATCTATTAATATTTATAAATTCTATTCAAAACATTAGGTACTTTGTACATAATACTAGAACACATAAATTTTCTCGTAATATATTACATATTTCTTTACATAATTTACAAACGGAAACCGCAACGAAAATTCCCTTTACCATTTTTGAAGCATGAGAACTAGCCATTTAGATTTGGAAACTGCAGTCACTAAACACTTGCAAGTTTCAAATCGCTGCGATCGCTCTTTAGTGCGAATTTCTCCAATGTAACTGAACGCGATCAGCACGTCTAAACCGAGTTCAAGAGCTGGCAATGTCAATATTCCAAAGAAAATAATGACACTGACAGCTTTAAGCTGATTTCACCAATGAAATAGATCGCGTTTAGTTCTTATTGGTGAAATTCGCACTATTGATCGGCGTCTCAAAAGATTTAATGTAGTCTTTGACAAACTCACTCGTTAAAATTAAATATTCTGATCATACGGACACTAGTCCGTACATCACGCATTTTTGTTTAAGGAATTTCTAATATTACATATCTATATTTTCTATTCCAAAAAAATTAATAGGCCCAAAGTTCATTAAAAATAAAACATCACATCCGTATAATAAATAAGAGGATAGAGAATATTTAAAAAAATAATAGGTTTTTGGGTGTAAAGGCACCACGACCCTAGATTTTTATTTATTTTGTCGCAAATAGTCGCAATACAAAGTGTGGACAAGCTCAATAATTTCTCTCCTATTTTACAAAATGGTTTTTTATTTTATTTTCGAATATATCACTACCAAATATGCAGTGACAACATTGTCTATAGCTATTTTACACGTTCCTACCAACCCCACAATAAGCGTGATGTCTTACGCCTAATATAATATTAAATTTAGATTACGTGTAGATACTTTTTAAATACGATTCCACTACAACTTACAATATCCACGGATATTAAATTTTATATAAAGCTAGATATTATATTAGCTACAGATAAATAGTCCTGAACATTTATAAAAATCTGTACTTCATAACAAAAAAAAAAAACTATACAAAAGACATTTAATAACAATGTCTTCGATATGTTATATTCATACTAATCCAACATCTACGTTCTTTGATCAAAGTAACTAATTTAGATTTTACTTCAAACATACAGCTTATTACTATATAGAAACATATTACATCGCTAACAATATTGTAAGGGCTTCGTTTTAGGAGAAGGGCGTTTAGAACCAGAATGCTCCTCAGACATAGGGCTGATTTCACCAATGAAATTGAACGGATTCAGTACATCTAAACACGTTCAAGACCTGTCAGTGTACAATATTCCATAACAATTTTGACACTTTTAGACGCGTTTTAGAAATGCTGATCGCGTTCAGTTTCATTAGTGAAATCAGCCCTTAGTTCCACTATGCATGTAAACGTTTCTAAACTAAATAGTTATATTATTTTACTCATAAATTACAATTTAGTGCATTCGTGAAAGAGAATCGATAGCTAGACATGCGTTTGCATTGAATAAATGAACGACACGGATAAAAAAACAAAGAAACGATGTATGGACTGTGAAATGTGGTTAGAAAGGGGGTCACTATCGAGATGACGACTACCAATTCCAACACGACCGCAGGAGGAAGTGCAGGCGACGCACGACTGGTTTCTATGAATTTCTATGAAATACCTTCCGTAGGTAGCGACACATCGTTGGCAGCTACGGGCGAGCGACAGGCGACACGTGCAGCCCGACCGCAGACCAGTAGTGTAGTGCCGCCAACGCTCGAGCGATAACACATTTTTCTATCTTCTATCTACCGACTGCAATACGGACTGCTGCCGCCTGCGGGCGGGTGAGGAATCATGACTGCAGCGACATGCCGCCGCGACACGTCGCCTGCAGTTGCCGGATGCGGTCAGGTAGGGAATGGTACCTTAATACAGAAGTATGAAAGAAGACAAGTTGCGCCGATCCCAAACAAATTGAGATAACTAAGGGCAAGAAAATGATGATAATAGATACAAAACAAATACCTATCCAAAACTGACCCTGCACTATGTGGCAGCTTCTGCATCACCTGAAAGTACAGAATAGTATGTGGTTTTATTGCGGAACTAGGGTTTTTCAGACGTAATGCATTTAGTGACGCCATTTTTTTATATAAATAATACACCTTTATGTCCATAATACATATTGTGATGTCTATGATATTGAACTAGTCTTACCAACGGGTATCGCATTACCCAGAACTGAGTTGTGGAGGTCAGATAGGCAGTCGCTCCATATGTGTGTGTAATTGAGCTGCACCCGGTTATACTGGCAGCCGACCTTAACATAGAACGGAAAAGGCTAGGCAGATGATGGATATGGTGATGATAATAACGCAAACGCACCGCCAATGCCATCAACCTTTCTTTCCACGCAAGAACCTTAATTTCAAAACGCCCTAACCCCAAACCCAATTCCCACCAGCCCTCAAACCGTCTCCTCAAGCAAGGAGTCGGACCTCTTCAGCTAGAGCTTCCTGTGCGGCGGCGACTCGGCCACGCTGGGCGTGAGTGACAGGCGCCGGATGTTCGGCTTGTCGTACTCCTCCATGGACATGGCGCGAGACATGCGTCGCTCCACACCTTAGGGAAAAAGAAAATGCGTTGATTGACGATTAGAACAAAAAAAAACGACTCAAGTTTCAACCAATCAAAAGGCAGGCTTTATACGAGTTTTATGCAATGCTTGAAGTTAGGTTCTGTGATACAGACCTTAATCTATTGAAAACAGAAAGAAAAAGAAGGTTATGTCAAGAGTCTCAGCTCAGCATGATGTTAAATGGCAACACTACACTGCTAAGAGGATCTTTTGGCGCTCGATTGTCGTTGACAGCCTTTATTCGCATAATATTAGATTATCAAAATAGCAGATTCTCAAAATATTAGATTCGCTAAATATTATATATTCTCAAAATAGCCGAAATTGGGCTGCTGTTTGTAAAATTAAATAATGTCACTTGAAATGTATTCAAAATTAAAATGGTGGCATTAGTTCAAATTTTGACCACGCGCCATAATAACCTTGCGGCGCTATAGGCACTACCACCTGATGCTGATTTTCAGCTGCAGCCCGCGAGTGGCATACGATCGAATAAGCAAATAAATGCAAAAATAATGTTATATACTTATTTTTTCTAAATATTACCTGGTGGAGGCAGCGACGTTAGCAAGCCCTGGCCCTGGCAGAAAAGAAGGAGAGACTGCGCTATTTTTGCTGGCTGGAATAGAAAAGGTTTTTGTGATGTTGAGTTGGGAGTGGATTCATCATCATTGTCATCATTTAGCCAGAAGGCGTCCACTGCTGGGCATAGACAATAGCCAAGCCAATACACCTGTGATGTTTTCCTATCAGAAAACAAGAATCCAAGTCACAACCTGTTGCCAGAAGACATAAAATGGTACTACATTTACTATTTCCTAAATATTTTTGATGTTGTAACATGTCTGTTTGCCGCTCGGTCTTATATAATTGACATTTAAAAAGAAAGGCGTTGCATAATTCCATCCGGAAGTTACGATGTGATAGTTGTGGGCACAAAACAAATCTGGATTCAAATGAAGCTATCAAACAGAACTCGATTTTAAGTATAGGCAATGAAACCATCCGTTTTCCACGCCCAAGGTCAAGGTATAATATAAAATTAACCTAGGTGACAGTTAGCTTTATAATTTTATTTATTATAGAGTGCACACTTAATTACCAGCCGTCTGAACAAAAAAGGGACAGTTAAGTTTGAGAATTTCTTAATTAAATAAAACATACAAATTAATAAAATCCTACTCATCATCATCATCTTTATTTGCAACATACTTTTGTACATAATTATTAAAAAATAACACTATAAATATTATAGTTTAGAAAATGGAAACAATATTCACAACACAATACAATAGTCTTTAATATTTTTCAGTATCAAGTTTCGATTATGACACCCTTATTAATTGAGTGTGGACGTAGAAAAGGAAACGACCGTCCAACGGAGCGGAACTAGGTCACGCAACATGCTATTAATTCTACCAATGCTACCATATACTACTACATATTTCAGTCTAAGTCAACAGAAATTAACATCAGCATCCTGAATGAAAATTAGCCTGAATAACTTACAATTTTATTTCTCACTAACATTTTATAACTGGATACCAATAAACTGTTATAAAAATGTTTCACATAACTAAGAGCACTGATTCAATTCTTCGTCACTAAGTTTCACAAGTCTCACTGATTCCTCCCAGACCCTCGTGGCCAGTTTCTGATCATACATCAGTTCACTGGCTCGAACACGTTGGCAGTTCTTGAAGTATTCTCCTTTGAATTGACCAGCCCTGTTACTAGTGGCGGCATACAAAGCAGTCTGTGCACCTTCCCAAGGATGCTTGAACAAGATCAAGGCCATAAACGATATGAAACTCGCCCACGCAATCCGAGAACTGTTAAAAATCTTCGTTCCAACTGCTCCTGGATCAACAATGTTTACTATAACATTTGGGCTTTTAATCCTTTTTGCGAGTTCTCGGGTGAAGAGCGCTAAACATAATTTACTGTTCCCGTAAATTCTTATCTTAGCCCAGTATCCTGTCTTGTTCCAATTATCGAAATCAATTTTGCCAAACTTGTGCATTACAGATGATGTGTTTACAATCCTACTCGGTTCAGACGTGGTGCCCGTCTTCTTGAGAAGCGGTAGGAGCAACACGGTCAGCAGGAACGCGCCAAAGTAATTCACTTGCATGATGAAGTTCATTCCGTCGGCGGTCAGGAAGTCTCCCGGGATCCCGACGCCAGCGTTGTTTACTAAAATGTCCAATCTGTCTTCTGTTTTCAAGATATCTGCTGCAAAGTTCCTTACAGATTCTAGAGATGCGAGGTCCAGTAGTTTGAAGACCACATTTTCGTTGCCAGAACTTTTTATGATAAGTTTTCTGCCATGTGTGCCTTCATCTTCAAAGGGGCACGCGACGATAACTCTGGCGCCTCTGTGAGCAAAATCCGTAGCTATTTCAAGTCCCATGCCAGCTGTCCCACCGGTCACTAGAACTGTCTTTCCATCGTATCTCTTCTTGGATTTGCAAACTAAGTTGGTATTCTTTTGGTAGAGGCCCACTATCATTCCTCCAACAATTATAATTTCCACTATCAACAAAATCACTGACATCTTGACCGGCGAGTTTTAGCACTTGCACATGATCCGAACTGTCCTTTCACAAAACTTAAAGTTGAAACAAAACTATAGTAGTTTTGTTTACAAACTGCTAAGCGTATTATCGTAAAGCGTCTCGGTGAGTCAATGAATGCGGGTTTACTTTTACTTTGGCGTAACAGCGGACGAATGATTGCGTTATGACGGTTGCACAGAGGGGGCTATTAGATTCGCATGCGCTCGCGCCGCTAGACGAAGATCGACGTAGCTTACGTAATACGTTTGGATTTTTATAATATCTTATGACGTTATGTAATATAAAGTGTACAGTTAATTCAATGATATAACGGATTATAAGACCATGAATATAAGCTGGGCCTACTGTTATTTCTCAAGAACAATGACCTACTTTCCTACTTTTCTGTAATTATAGAACCACTCGCAAACCATTATCTGTTTTTCGGATTTTATTAGCGGGCAGCAAAGATACTTACAGTCTCAGTCAACACATCACCAGCTCTATCCACCTTCAGTATGGTGACCCTCTCTTTATCCAACTCCTTGAACATTTTCTCAATAACAGTGGAGTAGGGGCTCAGCATCCCAGTGATGAGGAGGATGTCTGGTTGGCAACCGCGGAGCATCAGGTCCTTGCGGCTGGAACATGGAGGATTTTCAACTATTAATTAGTGTCGCTAATGACGATGTCAATCCAATCGAGAAGATCATGATAATTAGTAATTTTACCCTAGATATAATTTCTCTTGAGAACGAACCTGTGCAATGTTCCATTTATAGAAATAACTTTATATGTATTCACTCAGCTTCAATTTCAAATTAAATACATAAAATACTCTCTGCAGGATGTTTGACCTTTGTTGACGATCGTTGACCTAGTAGATGACATTAAATTAACTCTGAATATGTGATGTAATTTAGCACTATGTAACATCTTCTATTTTGGGCCTCACTTGTTATAAATATTTATCTGATTTATATTAAAACTAGCTTTCGCCCGCGGCTTCGCACGCGTGGAGGGCGGAAATAATACCACGGGAAATACCGGGATAAAAAGTATCCTTATGTTAATCCTCGTTATAAACAATTTGTGAGCCGAATATGTACTCTCCAACAAAATGATGACATAGCTATATTATCTTTGTTCAAATTGCATAAGAAGACGACCGCTAAAGATTTGAACCACAATGCAAACAAATTCTACCTGCTCGAGCAAGTGCTCGAAACATATCATAATATAGCGGAGGAACCTGTCCAAGACAATGATGAAGCTAACACGGTAATTAATAGAATCCACTCACTTGATAAACGCCCTGACGTACAACTTGATGTTGTGGGTGTTGAGGTTACCGCGCAGGCGCGAGCGGTACTCTGTCAACGTGCGGTCACGCTCTCCACCCTCGACAGAGTCACTTGATATTTGCTGGAAGATGTTATAGAATATTAGAGAAGAAACAATGATGAAGGAAATAAGAAACACAGAGTAAGGATTGATTGGTTGAATGTATCAGTTGCATGTCAAGTAGAGTATGAGCAGTTTACACGAGATGGACCAAGCTAGCATACAACACACTTTTTTGTAAAACATCTGCATTCGATACAACGCGTGTTAATGAGGTTAAAACTTGGGTACCCAGGATGGAGAACAATCGTGTTTGGACGAGCGTGCACTACGACGGTTACGTATGGTAAATCACGGCGACATTTTTCTCGTGTATGCCTGCACTGCCATAAAAACCAATACGTTGCATTTCTGTGACAAAATAATCACGCGATAAAACAGAATACAGAATTATAAAAGTTTAATTTAGCTGGAGTTTTGGCGGTTTTATCGTAATTTTTCTACATATCGAAAAGTTAAAGCTAATATTCGTTCTATTCAAAACAATGTTATGGTATAATAATAGGCAATATTCATAGGAATGCTAGCACCGTGCTTAAATAACTATAGCCATAAAATATTGCAATAACTAGGTTAACGACTGCACACATACGACACATTGCGAAATCGCAAGACTTAAGTGCATCGGTTATGGAGTACCTTCGACGGCTTTTACACTATTTTGGAAGGATGTTTCTAGGAGCCATACACGCATAGCGTCATCTTTCGTTTAACACTGTTATCTTACAACTCCTATATTCAAGTTGGCCTCCCTTTTTACCCGCCGGCGGTGGAGACGCCTGAAAAGTAGGGTAGTATTTGACCTGTATATAAATATGTATGTGAGTGTGTGTGTATGTCCGTTCCTATGTTCCCTGGTAACTATGATATGTCGAAATTGACCAAAGTGGCGGATTTTCGGCGCATAAATATATGTTTGACTTAAAAAAAACTCCAAACCTATCGAGTGGAGTAGCAAAATGAAGGGGTTTAAAACGTTATTACAAAAATATATACAAATGATATTATGTTTAAATGTAATTTGAAATGAGAAAGGATAAAAAACTAAAATGCTATTTTTTTTTATAAAAAAACAAAAAGTCCTGTACTGATATGGCAAACACATAACTGAAATTACAAAAACAAGTATAATCAATAGAATTTTGGTATCGCAGGCAAGGGGGTTATTAGTTTGTCCCCGCCGCAATTCTATTAATTATAATGCTTGTTTTTCTCTTTTCAGTTATGTGTTTTTGCAGTCAGGTTTTTTAGTTTTTGAATAACTTTTTCTACCAACTGTACTTTATAGAAACAGCTATAAGAGCAACTGATACATTCAACGTAGGCATGTACTTAAAATATTAGTAAAAGAAAATCTAAATCATAGTTGAAATAAAACAGAAAAGTCTACAACTACAGTATAAGAAAGAAAAAATAATAAACCAAACCGATATTTTCTTAGGATATGTGGCAATACATGATAATTTACAAGAGGATACTGGAATAGGGGAATACAATACAAAAGCCATCTAAAAGCAAAACTAAAACTAACAGGTATTGTTAGTATGTTAGTTGAAGTAAGGGAGACGCTTCTACATGCAGAGAAGATAGTGGAATCATTTTAATTATAGAAATAAGTAATCAGCGAATTTAAATAACTCCACACAAATTGATGGGATATTACTTTCTTCAGAAAACAAACAACGAAACACTTTTAATTTGAAAGCTAGAGAGAATGAAAAAGATCTTCAAGCAGATCATGAAAATAGAGATTACGGCATTAAAAAATCAAACGAATGCACTAGACAAAATCATTTCTGAAAACAGCAAACCACACGCTTACCTCAAAGAAGCTCTTGTCGAGCAGTTAGTAGAATTAGTAACAAAAACAGAAGAAGGAATACCTTGTAGCTATAATCAAGCTGTTCTTGTTCAAAACTCACGTGGCCAAACTTGTGGTAGATGAGGAAATCCTCCTCAGATTGAGAGATGTCGGCCCCTCGCCATCTAGAGAACCTACTGCGGAAGGCATCGGCTACTGATGATGTGGATGCTGTGCAGTTCACCAGGATAAGGCCTAGGAGACGCCTGGGATGGGCCAGCCCACATCTGGCTAGGACATTGGCGCCTGCACCTTCGCCTAAGCCAACTGCGTAACGGACGTGGAGGAAATCTAGGACTGTGATCAGGTCTTCGCCCAGCGTTTGGAGTGATGGGAACTGGTAGCTGTGGATAGAATTAGTTTTGTTGGATTTTTGGAATTAATTTGAAATGCATGTTAGTATATTTTTCATTAACAAAATAATTTTTTGGTCGGGCAGTCATAAAGTTATACTTTCCAGACAGTATATCGATCATGAATCATGACGATCTCCTTTGCCAATGGCTTTCGACTTACGAATACCTACAATAGAGCGGTGAATGATTTTACAAAAACGCTTGAACTCACTTCATTCTTTCATTTGAATTTCAGAATAGTTGCCCTAGATCTGACTTATTTTAACCGTGCCCTTTGACTTGCAAAACTGTTAATAAATTGTATTCCTCGCGTCTCGCGGTTCAATGATATAAATAATTAAACTTGAATGTTCCTGCAAATCATAACCTTAACTCACGTAGACCGTAATAGTAATATCATGGTCCTTTAATCCTTTTATACATTATTTGATACGCAAGAGTATCTACTAACTAGCTGTAAGCGCTCGAAAAGGATTCGAAACAGTTTTTCAGTTTAAAATCATGACTTCACACGAGGTTATGTAATGTTTAGTATCATAGTTATTATTGCTCAACTCACGAGTCTGGCAAATCCGGAGAGTTCTCCTCGTGTCCTGGTATATCCACGTGGATGAAGCAGGAACGTTCTTTGATCTCCGACATCGATGGACAGTTCACGAAGTCAACCATCGTCGAGTCTGAAATAACAAAGACACTTCGAAAATAGGTACGAGTAGGTTCGAGATGTAGCGGTTACACCGCGACATACGAACTACGCAGTAAAGACATGACGTCACACAATTCCTGCATCGCGCAATTAGAGTTTACCGAGCGAAAAACATAGATAAGACTATCCGAAATCAACATATGGGCAGTTGCCCGCCAGACATAACAACCCGTCTGGTTGGAGGATCCTCCCTTTTCTATAGTGGATGAGTGAACTTTACACCCTGTTCCTCATACCTCTAAATTGGTGACCCCGAGAATGAACGTCAACGCAGCCTTCGTGCAACTACTTCAGCGTGACGTCATCATCATCGCTCCCGCAAGCTTTCGTGAGGCGAGTCACACAGCCAGCCAGCACCCACGGCTTCAACGGGTATCCTGACCACCAGCATGCAGCGAACGCGCATTCCTGGTCATCACCCTCAACCACAACCCGGCGCTGTACCACATCCGACTCACTGGATGACGACGCACAGCGAACCCGACTCACTGGGTAATCACCGCAGACAGTTCCGACTCACCGTGAACTATGCGGCACCCGGTTCCGACTCACTGGAACCACAGCTGGCACTGTGAAGCATCGCAAGATCCAAAACTTAGCCCACTATCGACCTCCGGTCTCCGGAGGGGAGTGATGTAGCGGTTACACCGCGACATACGAACTACGCAGTAAAGACATGACGTCACACAATTCCTGCATCGCGCAGTTAGAGTTTACCGAGCGAAAAACATAGATAAGACTATCCGAAATCAACATATGGGCAGTTGCCCGCCAGACATAACAACCCGTCTGGTTGGAGGATCCTCCCTTTTCTATGGCGGATGAGTGAACTTTACACCCTGTTCCTCATGCCTCTAAAGAGACATGAGAAAGTCGTTCAAATCGTTCAAACTACATTGTTTCTTATGGAAGTGGCAACTAGATTCAATTCTTCCTTTTTTTCTTGTTTTTGTCATTCAAAAGTGCCTTTAGTAATCTAATTTAAATAACCCACTTGACAAATGATTCTATAGGCTAAATCAAATCCAAAGGTATTTTGGTCACCTTCCGGTATCTGAAACCTATAAACAGACTGACCAGTCTAGTAAAAGGTTATTCTAGAAACAAACCCACGCAAACTTTGTTGTCACAGTCGATGTCGATTGACAAAGAAATGTGGCTAACTAGTGAACTAGATAGTAACTAGAATATTGATTATGAAATGCAATAATTAATATCGTAAGACCGAATATTTAGTTTTAGATTAGAGTATTTCGAAACTTTCCAAATGCCTTTTTTACACCTTGAACGGGTACACCATCAAATTGATTGCTACAACTGCAATTAATTACTAATACTCTAGTTCGCTAGTTAGCCACGTTTCTTATTTCCATACAGTAATATTGCCAAATTAATCAAAACAGCGAATTATGTGACAGGTATTTGCGACGTTGCCTACTTTTAGAATGCACGTTCTTAAACATCTATCTGGGACTCGGTTCTTGATTTGTATCAGATCCTATATCAAACTCAAAGCATTTATTTCAATTAAACCAACTTTTCCGGCGCTTTTGAATTGTCTATGAGTCGATCAGTTAGAAAGATGAACCTAGATGCCCATTCCAAAGCGTAGTAGGTTCCTATAGACACGGTAATATTATCTATTGCTATAGACAAGGACGGGCGAGAAACTCCATGGACACGCTTTTAAATCAAAATATTATAATAAGAAATCCAAATAAGAGTTCAACTAAAAAGTGGCTTACATAACATAGTTATAACATAATCAGCCTATTAATGTTCCCACTGCTGAGACACAGGCCTCCTCTCTGTGAGAGGGAGTGGGCTGTAATCTACCACGCGAGCCCAGTGCGGTTTGGTAGATGTCACATGTCTTCGAATTTTTGGTTCTAAGACATGCCGGTTTCCTCACGATGTTTTCCTCCACCGTTTTGAGAGCAGTGGTGATGAAATTATTTACACAAAGTAAATCGACTGCCTGGGTTCGAACCCACGACCTACAACTCGTAAGTCGGAGCCGTAACCACTGGGCCACCACCGCTACTCTCTCAAAATACCTAATAAAAACTACGTTTTCAGTTTATATCTACATCGGTACATTAGTTCTATCCATCGCCCCATTCGCCTTTTGTTTGCGAATCCATCAAATGCGGCACTAATCCCCCGATGAGTATTAAAGTGTGTCGCACCACCGTCAAAATGTACAAGTACCAGCAACGTTCGTAATTAGAGCACCTATTAGCAGCCATCACTATACATTACTCATATTGGCAATCATTCAAACATCGGCCCGACGAATAAACCAGACTTTATGGAAACAATAAAACAGGATTTTAAGTAAATCTGGGCTGAATTGGGTTTATTTGAATAATAAAACAAAGCCTCGATACAGTTAAAGGAAATAAAAAACCATAATAAATTGCTAGATCATCAAAAGTCATAAAAAAACTTAATCTACATGGTAGGTTTTTAAAAGAATACAATTTACAGTACCTACACACATAATAAAGCTGATACTAATCGCAAGAAGACATAATTATCGTCAATGGTGCGGGTGCGAGTCACCAATAAAGCCATAATTATATGAAACTAGCTGCACCCTACGGTTTCACTCGCATAGGTCTCGATCCCGTGCGAATATCGGGATAAAAAGTATCCAATGTCCTAACCTAGGTCATGGTCTACCCATGTGCCAAATTTCATCCAAATCCGTTCAGCCGTTTTAGCGGGAAAGCGTAACAAAGAAACAAACTCACTTTCGCATTTATAATATGAATATTTATTTGTATATTAGACCTAAAAGAATAAACTAGTTAGGATACTTACGGTTGGTCCCAAGATCGTGAACTGTTAGGAAAACGCATCGTTTATCCTGTTGGCTTAGATCCCCCTGAAAATTGAGAAAAGAATTTCAAATACACAGTTTTGGATATGATTAATGTATTAAAACGTGGCTACGAAATTGAGAATTAAACATTTCAAATAACTACTTAATGTATTTGAAAATATAAAAATTAGAATACGTGAAAACACATTGAATGCCTTAGCACAGGGTTGCAAGGATCGGGATTAGATTATAATCTAGCCAAACTGACATTGCCTAGCACTGGTGGCCCTTTGTTGCAGTATAATAGGCTTAGACGTAGTTAAGGGTTCTGTTCCTTGCCTTTCATTGCTATCCGAAATTCCGGACGTCAGGATCCGCAGTTGAATAGATTAGGTCTAGGCATTTGATGCGCTTTGTGGGATAAAATAAGAGCATCTTAGCTCTTAGAATATTTGACTATTTCACTTGCCTTGACTATGAAATAATATGATTAGGATGTCCTAACGATATTAATTCATAGTGAAGTCAAGCTACACAACATTTTAAATCGATTTAAGTAAGAGGTAGAAAATTTAGTATAATATACAGGGTGTTAAAGTAATTGCGTGCCATAGCTTAGGGGTAGGTTCAGTATCGATAAAGCAAACTAGGAAAAAT
Organism: Conistra vaccinii; assembly: GCA_948150665.1. Lineage (NCBI taxonomy): Eukaryota > Metazoa > Arthropoda > Insecta > Lepidoptera > Noctuidae > Conistra > Conistra vaccinii. The sequence goes on from OX411321.1 coordinate 2,031,484, forward strand.
AAAAAAAAAATCCAGAAAAAAAATAAAAAAAAAAACATTAAATAAAAATTGCAAGGTCAACCTAATTTAGTACCTACTAACTTAAAATAGCAACCAAATCAACTTAAAACATGAGTAAATAAGTTGATTTTTAATCTTTGTAAATACCTGATTCCAAACTAAATTAGGTCGACCTTGCAATTTTTTTTAATTTTATTTTTCTGGATTTATTTTTTATTTTTCCTAGTTTCCTTTATCGATACTGAACCTACCCCTAAGCTATGGCACGCAATTACTTTAACACCCTGTATAGAAAGATGCTCCATCAAATGTGGGGGGGGGCTGCAGTAGTATAATTATGTAAGTGAAATTATGCCTAAACTAATTTCACATGTGTAGTATTAATCCATCTCGCAGCATACAAGCAGTGATAGTCTAGTGGTGTGACCGCCAGACAGCCAAGTCATAGGTCTCGAGTTCGAACCCAAGGCACGCACCTCTAACTTTTCGGATTCATGTGCGTATTGTATTATTATCATTTGCTTCAAAAACGGTGAAGGAAAACATCGTGAGGAAGCCGGCATGAATGAGAGCAATTTCTTGACGGCATGTGAAGCCATCCACTAACCAAACGAAAAGAAGAAGAAGATCCATCTCGCAATACTCTTAGATTGCAGCAACGTCATTTGGCGAAGGGATATGTGATTGCATTGACCGGTCAATTGAAATAATTTTATTGCAAATCGAATGCTGCTGGCCATCCTTTGATTCTCACGATGTTTCGATAATACCCTATTATTATACCCACACAATTAGTAGGTGGCAAGGCCCCAGAAAGGTAAATTTTAAAGGGTGATCCAATTCGAGGTTTCTAACCTATATTTTAAAATCAAATACAAAAAATGTAATTTAAATATTTTTTTCTTTAATCGAGTATGTAGTGTTAGTCATTCATTATGCAAAATTATGTCAGGCAAATGGCCGCCTCTGGACTTTTTGCAGCAGTTGATTTTGTCGAGGTAATTTTCGATGTGTTTTTCGTAAATTACTTGGGTTATCGCGGCAATAACTAGGTGGATGTTACTTTTTAGGTGCTCCAGCGTTGCAGGTGTGTTGGTATAGACGCGACCCTAAAGGAAACCCCACAAAAAAAACCAACGGCGTTAAATCTTGGCGGCTAGTTGACGTTACCGTAACGTGAAATAATGCGCCATATAAAGTTTCACGTAAAACATCTAACGTTTCACGCGCTGTGTTGCAAGTTGCGCCGTCTTGCAACGGTAAAGCGATACATTTTGTAAATGTATTGTTACAAACTAACATTTGACGTTTGAAACACGCGCCATTATAGGAACCTCGAATTGGATCACCCTTTATTAGGGAAAAATTGGTATAACGCTACATAAAGATGGAACCTGTCAATATACACAAACCAAACACACAGGAGGACGTAAACAATATGAATAGCATAGCTACTATGTAGATGATCATCTGACGTCTGTTGGTGTTTGTGGAGCGATAACAACACACTCTCTCAAAGGCATAACATCAGTAATGGTGTGAGGAGTGACGACAATGGTTTATGCTTTACCACGAAATGTTTATGTACAGAAGGACCATTTTAATTGATAATAGAAAAGCGTTGAGCCGAAGAGTGGATGATCGTGTCGAACGCTTACGGAAGGACTCTCACATAATTTTAAAAGTGGTTTTTCTGAACATTTTCATTTCGTGACTCTTGGTAGGTCTTCCTATCTATCATATAGGTCTTGAATGTCTTTCAATGAACGCATAACGTCGGTCAATAACGTCAAGGGATTTTCCATTGGGTAGTCACCGTGTTATTTAATCTGTCACAATTTGGAAACTTATGAATGTATTATAGAGAAAGATGAACAGGAATTTAAAAACCACACACTTTTTTAACTTACCCTGTTCGGTTGAGGTATTATTCCCTGGTTAGCAGAAAAAAAAAGAAAATGTTAAAGTGAGATTTTTTAATGCCTTTACGTATGTAATGCTCTTATGAAATCGATAGATTTAAATGTAAATTCATTTTTTTACCGACTGATTGTGTGTGTTAATAATTGGCATACTTACTACATGTTTAAAAAAAACTTAATTGAAAAGAACAGTTTCCATATAAATCAGCTAAACATGTCTAAACTCAGAGCTGAAATAATGTAAAATATAAACACTCCCACTGCGTAATAAATACAAAGTAAGAAACAGTATGGCATCAACAAGACCGAACTGCAGAATAAAATAATATTAGTAACTTGTAGCTAATAGGTTACCTAAACCTACTGAATAGGTACCTACAATGAGGTTATACAATACTAGAGGAGAAGTGGACGGCACAAAAGCGTCACCACTACTTAGGTGTCCGCAGGCATATCTGAATTCAGTTGTCAGCTTGACGTCAAGTGAGCAATTGCTTAGCGATAAAAAATAAAAAATGGTGGAATTTGCGGTTAAAATTAGTATGTCACGGTCTGAAAGGATTAATATAGCATGTGGTGTTACATTTCACAATCAAGTTTGCTAAATTTTCTTCAGATTATCCAAAAAACATTACAAAACGAAATAAATTTAGCAAACATTGTTTTTGCGATCAATGTTACCAGGAAAAACGATGTTGATTTTGCCAGACTGTTGGGAGTTTAGTGAATGACGACATGTAAAAATATTTCGTACTCTTTTAACTTTTATCATTTATTTAGTAGGGATAGATGTAGTAGTGTGTATAAAACTGCACATAACTAGGTATTAAAACGCTCGTATTTTAATACCCCTCCAACAGTTTCATAAACTACTACTAACAATTTTTAAATTGATGTTATTGTTCTAAGAAATTTGAACTGGAGGAGGAGCTCGTGGCTAAGTAATAACAGCCGCACGGGTCGATCCATCAGGTTAAGCTACGCTTGCCGGGATTGGTCTGTGGATGGGTGACCATCTTTAAATACCGAGACTAATCCGTGCCTCGAAAGCACGTTAAGCTGTTGGTCCCAGCTGTCATTCGTGGATCTTGTGACAGTCGTTACCTACGGGTCGTCAGAAGCTCGAAAGTCTGACAACCAGTTTTACAGGTATAGGTCTGATAAGCAGTTGCTCCAAGTAAAATACTGGTATTCAGCTGCATCCGGTTAGACTGGAAGCCGATCCCAACATAGTTGGGAAAAGGCTAGAAAGATTGATTTAGATTATTCAAAAAAAAGTGAATGTCGCTGGTTAGTGCGTTACATCACTTTAATTAATTTAATCGATTGTTATGAATATATAAATTATATATTCCATTATGAACATTATTATTTGTCACAAATCTTAAAACTTTTGAAACATTTTTTTTTGCCTATGTTTTGTAAGTATACCGTAATCCTTGTAAATTTTTTAAAATCTTTTAACTACACCCATGCTATAAATCCTCTATAAAAGTTCCTGAAACAGTTAGTTTATTGCCAAAATTAAAACAGCCAATGTCATAGTAACCCTAATGACATCCAAACGGGTGTTATAATGTTGTACTAAATTTCATAATGCAACTCGTTTTTTACTCATCGAACAGCCACATTCTCGTGGTATGTTTATGAATTTAAAAAAAAGAACATTGTCATGCACGCGCGTTCCATAATTAGAAAAGGTTGAGTAGGTTCTTCGAATTCACGTCGTATCCCGCCATTTTTGTTAGATATTAGTATTGCAAAAATTTATTACTTTGTTGTTTATAGAGGATTCATATCATGGGTGTAGATAAAGTCTTAATGCAACTGTTATAATTAGGTATTAAAACACTCATGTGATACAATTTTTTACAAACCCACATTCGTGTTTTAATACCACTTGTTATACCCCTAGTTGCATAAGTAACTATTATCTAGTGAAAGTTCCATAACACAACCTTTCATAGAACATAACTAATTGATTCAATAAAACCTTCATTCATTCTGGGCAAATTATGTTGATAATTGGCAACTCTGGTCGTTTTTCCGATAGCAATGTCTTGTCTCATTCCAACGTCATTAGTTTGACGGTAGAAGAAATGAGACAAACATAGATTATTTTGACAGATTGACATTTTATGTATCCGTTTCAAAGCTACGTCTTTAAACTCGTAAGTGGTGACATTTTTTCAGAAATTGTTTGTAGGACGCTGCTCCTCTAGTATTGTATAACCTCATTGGGTACCTACCTATTATAATTACCTATTTGCTTTTCAATACTACGTTAGAAGTAACAAACCAGAAACATACATCTGCTCCTAAATCGAAAACGAAACGTCTAAACGAAAATTTAAACATTTTTACTAACGTTTACTTAATATTACTTAAATATCACCCCATTTAGTTACTAACCACAAACGAGAACTAATTTTCTCAGATATAATTTTTTTATCCAAGATGGCGTCAATAAACGTTTTCCGCCAAAAGTCAAGGGAATTGAAATGTCAACCGGATAATTTTCATTCCATTTTCATAAATGACAAGGCAATAGACATAGAGCCTGACATACTTTATTTTTATTTCGTTTATTCGATGGATGCGTGTGACATGTAGGTCACATGAGCATTTTTAGAAACTGGAAATACTGATTATTACATACTAAAATGCTTGATTAATCAGAGAATTTACATTTTTAATCAAAATAAATTCTCAAACGAGTTCGTTTTATAGAGTTTGAATATGAAATCTAATTAAAAACTTACTTGTACATGTACATGGATGTCTCCACTCCGATCTGTACTGACGACATATTTCTGAAACAAAAGAAAAATATTTTCAATATTTAGTTGAAATAATGTAGATGGCTTGTAGCAGCCATCTATTAAATCTATCTTCAGTTATTAAAACACAGTACAAAAAATGACAAATTATGCTTTTTTAATGTTCAGAGCCTGATTGAATTTATGCTATGTGACTACATAAAAAATTAAGTAAAACTGAAACTTCATAAGTTCGAAAAAATTAAATGAGCAGTTTTTTTTTTTTACAATATTTATTGCACTTATGAAGCAATGGACTAGCAATCTGTTTCAATTCATTTCAATTTCTTATTGATCGTGCATTACATAATTAGGGTACTGCTCTACCCCGCATTTTTTAAGGAGTTTCCTCTCACTGGAACTCTGAATTATTATCTAATATATAAAATTCTCGTGTCACGGTGTTTGTTGCCAAACTCCTCCGAAACGGCTTGACCGGTTTTTATGAAAAATTTTGTGTATATTCGGTAGGTATGAGAATAGGACGTAAACTATTTTTCGTACCCCTAAGTGATAAGGGTGGTCCACCCCAAGTTTTCTTTGTTTCTTTTTTTGGACAATTTTTTTTATTGTATTTTTTTATGATTTGGCATTAAAAAATACATACAACCCTAAATTTTCACCCTTCTACCACCAACCCCTATTTTTGAATAGCGATATTAGTACTTTAATAATTTTCTACTCTTGGCGGTCGATAATTGATCAGTTACCACTCGATCAGTTATTCCCGTTCAGGCGTCTACCGGTGTCACTCTTCTCATCCCGTAAACAGCACAGAGTAAGGATGAGAACGAAGCCGGTCTCCTGTCGTTCTCTCACAATAAGTTTTCTCTCTCTCACTAACTAAAGTTTAGGGCCTAAAATGAATCGCTATTTGAACACGCGTGAAAACGAAAAAAGAATTAGTGAAATCGGTCCAGCCGCGATTTCACTAATTCTTTTTTCGTTATTATATTATAAAGAGAAGGAGGATAGGTAGGTGAAGGTAGAGTGTAAGGTAGGTAGATAGGTATGCAGGTAGGGTAGGTACGGTAGATAGGTAGGTAGGTGGGTAGGGTATGTAGGTAGGTAGGGTAGGTAGGGTGGGTATAGGTAGGGCAGGGTAGGTAGGGCAGGGTAGGTAGATAGGAAGATAGGTGAAGGTAGGTAGGGTAGATAGGTAGGTCGGGTAGGGTAGGAAGGTAGGGCAGGATAGGTAGGTCGGGCAGTATAGGGTAGGTAGGTAGGGCAGGGTAGGTAGGTTGGTCGGGCAGTGTAGGGTAGGTAGGTAACTAGGTAGGGCAGAGTAGGTAGATAGGTAGGTGCGTCGTAGATAAGTACTTACTGCTACCCGTGCGAAGCCGGGGTGGGCAGCTAGTCTTATTAGATAATTCGATTTCCACTGTACCTAACGCAAAACATGGAAATGTTTCAGGTTGTGTGGGGTAAAAAAAGGCCGAAATTATCATGAATTCTTTAGTTTTTAGGACCAAATAGTACCTCTTAATTGTATTAACACAATAAAACCACACAAAACACGAACACATTACTTAGCCACGAAGCCACGCACAATAAAGCTGATTACAGAATACAGATTGAAATAATCCATTAGTACAGACTTACAGACTAGACGGTTGCTAAGCTATTAAACCAGATACTTTTAGAAACACCAATTTTCATTTGAGATTTAATGTACCTTCCCAATTTTATGGAAGTATCAGTAGCAGTACATACTCTCTATTTTAGTTTCGTACATTAGGGTCATATATGGTAAGTGGTTTAAGAAACACTACCTATTTCGATTTGTCTTAAACTAGCAGCGCTTCGCAGTTTCACCTGCATAAATCTCGATCCCGTGGGAATATCGGGATAAAAAGTATTCTGTGTGTTAATTCAGTTCATAAACTATCAAAAGAACGGTCAATTATGGTCAATCAATCATGGTCAATAGACTTCCAGAAGCTTCATTTTAGTAGGTTATATTCACCCTTTCAGGGGTTAAATCTCTCCCAAGTACCTTTATTTTCTCTCTCTCCTCACAAACATCGGAAAAATCCTGTCCCGTCAAAACTTATAGCGTACTAATCAATCAGCAAACCACGCGATATCATCAATTAGTCTGTGTAATCTAGGCGCACCCGCAGCAATCCCATTAGCCCTCGATCAACGTATGAAACTCGGTTAGGTTTCATACTCATTTGCGTTCTGTACCATTTCCTATTTATATATAAACTTCATAGCGTATTTATTAGTGTTCTAGAGCCCAAAAGTCATTTCTTTCTATGGAGATCAAATTACAAAGAATATGAATGTGATGTAGGCTTGAAAAAGATTTCTAGGAACTTATGTTACAAGCCAAGTAATTTTTGGCGATGGGGAATTCCGTCAGGTACACACCTGACGGGATGCCCCATCGACAAAAATTACGAATTTCCATATAAACTTCATCCCCTATTTGACCCATTTAAAGGATGAATTGTCAAAAATCTTCCTTATCACTCACGTTACAGAAGGAAATGTTGCGCAAAATTTCATGCTTCTAAGCTCAGCTGTTTAGGCTGTACGTTGGCTGTCAGTGAATAAATTTAAGATTTTTAGTAAGTAGAAGATTGTTATGAGGATGAAACTTGAAAATACTGCTATATATTACACCCGCCAGCTATCGAGGGAAAGCATTCGATCTCTTTAAAATCACTACCCACTTCTTATTTAACTGAAGTCAGACAGACCCTTGATGTAGTTGAACATCTTAGGCACAAATGATGATGGTACGTTGAAGTGGTTAATAACCAAGCCGAATTCACAAAATATAACAATCGACACACCGTACCAGCTGCCTGAAACCTCTTGTTTATAAAACCGTCTGCAGAAACGACACTTAAAACTGCAATCAGACTTTCACCACAACACAAAACACTCACAAGTACGTAAACAGCCTAAAATGGGCGATCAACGTCAACACTTCAAGTTTGAATCACATCGACCAATATATCTTGACATTTTACGGTGGCGCTGGCGTGAAGGAAAATGTCAACAATAATGTCATATTCAGTACATTTTTCAATTAGTTCCGTATTTTCCCGCATGTCAAGGTAAATTGGTACAGTGTAACGAACTAAAATGTTTGGAATAGCTATTGGAGTATGAAACAGAGTTTGTTTAATAGCATTACGGGATTAACTCGATTCGGCTAATAGCGTTTAGTCTGTATTTGACGTGGCAATATAAACTGATCGATGGCAGCAATATTATTGATGGACTGTTAGTTATCATACGTCAGTACAGTTATAGACTTATGATTACGAAGGTCGATCGTTATGAATATGTTATAAGTCTACAAGAGAGATTTCAAATCATTTGTTTTATTTCACCAATCGTATTTCCATTTCTGAAGAAGTTTGACTGAGGTAGATACTACAGAAACTTTCTGTCGTTCTTTTTTAAGCTTTTCACGCGCGGTCAATAAAGCATAGTTATAAAATAAAATATTTAAAAAAAAAGTAGTTATATAAAAATACGAGTGTTCGGCAAAAAAAAATTGTTTTGAAGGGTTTATAAGACCCTCTAGAACCCCCAATAGCCTCACATTCTTTTTAGCATATTAAATTTTCTTTAGAGATAAAAAAAGAAACCTTTTGGCTAAAATAATAAAGATATGTGGTAGGTACAGCCACCATGGGTACAAGAGTCTATTTTATGAACAAAATTGTTTTCCTTGCCCTGCACTTCTAAACCGCATTAAATTGGTACAGAATACGGATACCCGAGTAGGTAATAGATAGCAGGCAAGGAGGTCAAGCTCCCCCCTTTATGGGGGCAATCGAAGCAATCAGTTTCAAGTGGATATCGAAGGATTGATGAGTTTATAGTTCTTCTTAACACCTACTTCTTTCTTGAGAACTAAAATAAAATGCAATTATAGGAAAGTAAGTTTCTGGCATCATACATTTTGAAACCATATTTTTTATTATAATTAAAAGAATGTCTATGGAGTGTTTTGCCTTTTCTTCTCCTTAGACGCTACGCTTTAAAATGGGCAACAGCTTAGTCTTTCGGACTGACTAACTCCTTGAAATTTGACAATTTAAAAGAGAAATAAATGCTTCAAAGCGGTTTATAAAACCGTTTATTACTCTGGTAAAGTAAAAGCTTGAGAAAAAGCATGATCGAAGAGACCTATCTGACGTTTGCAAAAAAGGATCAGACATGCTTAAAAGTAAAGCAGACCCCAAGAATAAGTCAGTAAAAGAACATAAAGAGCCTAGTAAAGAAAATATAATATAATTCTAAATGCAAAAGTTTTCGCGCCTACACCCACCTAACCCTTACCGCGCCGCGTCCTATATTCGCGTCCCAAACCGCAAATATTAAGACGTCCAGCGAAGTGGGTCGGCATTGGGGTTAACTGGCCAGTTATAACCGTTTGTTTTACGGCAAAACTACTGACATTTTACGGTTTATGACGACTGGCGACGCACGTACGAATAGCTAGGTAAATGGCTGATTCGCATCGGTGGTATTTTAATCATAATCATTTATTTGTCAGAATATGATTCAGTATGGTGGTTTTAAGATTAGTCAATGGTATCAGCAATTTCTGTCAAGCGTGCAAAAAAAATGTCTTGGCAATAATATTTGGAACAATATTCTCTATTACCAAGCTGTTGGCACTATAGTCCTGGATGTGATGATGAGGATAGGTCGTTATTGAGCTTCCAGTCTATTCTTTACGCGTCATGGGACGAACATTTTTGGTCCTAAGTATACTCTGCTAAGGAGCCAGGAGGACCAATTTCAATCCTACACACCCATGTTTCCAAGAACCTAAAAGGGTTACGTCAGTCGTTTTTAATTCTTAATGACATTAAGACTGATATGAAGGTAGAAAGCTATTAACTCTAGTTCCGAATATTTCAAAGTTTATTCAGTGCAGAAAGCCTCGATCGGCATCTAGCTGAATCCTAGCATTGCCAAGTTACTCCGCAGTTAGGCGGTCAGCAGCCGTCGAGTAAATAAACAACATTAGACCAACAATGCGTGTTTACAGCGCGGTTCGGAAATAGAACGGCGCGCGCGCAACGCTGCTCCCGTTTTTATGGAGCTATCGGTTGGAGGTAAAGTTTAGAGTTGAGGTAGTACTGTGCTAATAATATGGGGAAAAAAATATTTTATTTTAAACTAGCGAACTGGTGCTTTGCTCGGTTTTGAAGACCTGACAAAAAAAAAGTTTTATTTAAAAAAAACAAAAATAAAATTTATTTTTGTTTTTTTTTAAGGGTTTTTAATTTTTCATTTAAGGTTAATTAATGTATTGTACAAATAAACTTTCCGGAATAAATGCTCTAAATGATGGTAAAAATCTAATTAAAATTAATTATGTAGTTTAGAAAAACAACGCGGTCACACAGACATAAGAAGAGAGAACACGAAGAAGAGTGGCTTTATTTCCAGTAGGAAATAAAGCCACTCTTCTTCGTTTAGACACTTATCAATAATTATATTTTATACATAGTAATGTATAAAATATAATTATTGATAAGTGTCTAAACCAAACAGTTACGCAAAGTACTTGTATATTTAGAAACATACATACACAAAAGTTCTTCAGTATTTTTTTTATATATTTGTTCTGAGACGAGATGAATGAGAAAATTCCTTGTCTTGAGTAAAAATTAAGCATTTAAGATTAGAAGTTGAAAAGAAAGGATACTTTCATTTAAAATCAGCAAAAAAACGATTAAAATTTTCAAATTACAAGAATAAGCCACTATTAGGTAACAATCTAGAAACAGATTGAACAAATTCTTTAAGCCCTCCAACGTTAGGTAGGCCATAAATATTTGCTGTTATCATACCGAAACTCCAAACAAGATTATTTGTATCGATACAAGACACAAAACAGACACGAACAAACCTTCAAAACAGGCGATGCTGTTTTGTTTTGTTCCCAAAAGTTAACCGGGCTTAAAAGCAGGGATTATGGCGGCAGTGAAACATGCCTTCGGCTTTACAGTGTTTGTCACTTTTGAGCTGCTGAATAAAAGTTGGGCGGATTCTATGAATCAATTTAAGGCCAGCACCCTGCGTAACACACTTTAAATCACAATCTGAATGATTTTGAAGGATATATTGCTAATCCAAAGCTTCATAATATGTAAAAAAAAAAATGTATCTGCTCAACAACGTAAATACAACGTGAAGTGGTTTTCCCGGAGAGGTCCATCTCGGATGGGTCTATCACAGAGTCTCTCGAGGGTTTTCAGTAGAAAATATGTTAGGCTTATAGACCTGCCGGGAATCCGGCCACCGTAGGTACGGGCTTGCGGACGGAGAGCAATGGGTAGCTCGCCGTCCGATAAGGGCCACGCCCGTGTCGACGCCGACGGCGCGTTGTGTTCCACGGGCGCTCAAACAGATGTCAGCACAACTGACGGGGTCCGCTAGGGCCGATGCCTGCTGGGGTTGCGGGAAAGTCCAAAAGGCATACCGTGGCCCCTGGCAACGTACAGGCAACTGACGGAAACATGGGTGGGTTTTAGTCAGTAAGAGTCTGACACGTCCTACCGCTCCGCCCAGAGCGGGAGAAGAAGCCTACAAGCCTTTGGTTGTGTATAATCAGTTTTGGCAGGTTTGGGTATGAAGGTGACTTTCACTACGCGCGTTGCGCAGGCTCGATAGTTCTCCACCAGGCATATTGTCAGATGATCTACCCCCCATTACAGTAGGGCTGGGAAAATGCCATCCAGTCCTGCGGACTTGTATGGCTGAAAGGTGTAGATAGCCCACTTTATCTGGTCTTCTGTTACTATATTGTGGGTAGACCCCTCAACGTAAATAAACAACATTGCTACTGTTAGTGTGCTACTCGTACGCTATTACCCCGCTGTTTTAGTGTGTGGATAAACTCAAACTCAAAGCATTTATTTCAATTCATTACCATTTACAGACACTTTGAACTGTCAAAGAGTCGGTCAGTTAGTCAGAAAGTTGAAGCTAGTTGCCCATTCCAAAACGTATATCTCTGTGGAGAAGAACGGGTAAGAAACTCCCAGGACACTCTTATAAATATAGATATTACAAAATCCTGGGTACATTATTCTTGTTGCTTCTATATGATGTGAGAACAATGTAAAAAAAAAAACTAAAACAATTCAAAAAGTAACATTTAAAAAAAGAATAAGCTTTGGCAGAAAAGAGATGACCAGTCTCAACTGACGGCGCCCGTTCATGAACATGACGCGTGGATCAGCACCATCCAGCTCAACCATTTTGTAGGGAACCGAATGATCCAACACACTCGCCACCATCAGCGAGACATTTAAGTGAGCATGACAAACTCTCATAACTAGATAGTACAAAGAGTCCCAGCAGCGGGGACGTTATAGGCTATTTTACGCCTTCCACTATCTAGCAAATAAATTCAAAGTAAAACAGAATTTCAAAGCCTACGCAAAATACGCAGTAAATTAAACGTTCTTTCTATCACGAGTGTTGTAAAAAGAAGATACCTGCATAGGCCGACGGAGATACGCAGTAATTTTCTTATCTGCTCGTAACATAACAACATACTGCATTCAGATTGCCAATTGTGGGTGTTGACATTGTACTAGAACGGAAGTTCCAAAGTGGCCTAATCTCTTAAACGAGAGCTATTTATAGAGGTCTTCAAAATAAACTACTCACGTAGGTACGTAAACAGTGCCATGTAGACAGTTTGCGAATAGATGCAGTTTTGAGAGATGATGCTTATGTGTCTCAAGTGATAAATAGTAGGCATGTAGAATGTAGACCTACTATTTATCACTTGACAGACACATAAGTACTCGTAGCGTAGTTGTTACTGGTTTTATTTAGATACTGTCAGGGAAAATAATTGTTATGAAAATTAACCCCCTACGACCATATTTGCCGTGTTCTAGCCATTTCATTCAACTGTCAAAAAATAACGGTTGCGATTTGAATACACGGACAATTTGAGTTGGTAGTAGGCTCTAACTTTTAACTAGATAGATAGATAAAACATTTATTCAGTGCATAAAAAGAACACACAAAAGTACAATTAAATGATAACAAATCACATGATAGAAAACCAAGATGCCAATAACAAAAAAAAAAGGAAGTACTAGTTTAAAGAAATGGAGTGACATTATGACTTTATGACATACTTCAAATCAAATATGGAAAAACAAGGTGCGATGTGCGTCTGAATTTCCTTCACTTTACATTGCCTGAAACTGACATTCAATGGTATTTTTTTGTTATTTAGGGAATTTCTACAAAATATATCAGTACATTGGCTTCTTTGCAAGCCAAGGTACAAATGTTTGTAAACATAAACATTGATATTTTAAGAAACAGATGCGAAATGTGTTTTCGAGTTTTTTTCTTATGCCATTGACCTTTGTGTGCAATGTTTATTTTATAGCGGAGTTACTCACTTTTATTTAGGCAAGATAGAATATAAAAGTCTACATAAATTTTCTTGAAGAAGGATTTGTCCGACCCACGACTCGTACTGAAACCCCTGTGGTCAGGTATCTTCACTCCCTACGAGATAAGAAAGCTAAATGTAGTATATCACTTTTTAAGCTATTGCATAGCTTCTATCGCGGGCCTTGAGCGTGGAGACCTAATCCAGAAATTTCGTAACGAAAATACTACCTAAAAAGAGTGTTTTTTTTGTATTGAAAATTATGTTTAACTGCTTGACAACAAAGTTCAAATTTACTTAAACGAATGATACGAGAGTGTTGTATTGAAAATTATGTTTAACTGTTTGACAACAAAGTTCAAATTTACTTAGACGAATGATACGAGAGTGTTGTATTGAAAATTATGTTTAACTGTTTGACAATAAAGTTCAAATTTACTTAAACGAATGATCCTTGACTATTAATAGTTAAATTAAAACCTTTTTATTAGTTTGATGTTCCCATTACGTTGTGTCAAGTTTTAAAAACTATAAATGTGAATAACAGTTCCTGTCAATGTCATCATTGCTATTTCTTGTATTCGGGTTAATATTTTACAATTGCGTAAGTTGATAAAAAATGCTATGCAATAGCTTCGCCGGGGCAGTCCCCGAGTGCCACACGTCTTTTTTTATTATTTTAACTTTATTATAGCTACTAGCTGTTGCCCGCGACTTCGTCTGTAATCCAGGATAAAAAGTAGTCTATGTCCTTCTCCGGGTCATGGTTAGGCTTCCTACTTCTCCGGGAGTCTCCGGGAATTCAGGAATTAAAACTTAATTCTCCCGGCTCCCGGAAGGAATTTCAAATAAACAAAATTCTCTCGGAATTTAAAATTCACACGCGCTGATGCTTCTGGCCAATGCAGTCGCAAACTCGCGACACTCGAAACTACGTTTTGTTCGAGCGTTTTAATATAGTATTCGATAAATGGACATAAGAAAGAAACCGCTTAAAATGAAGAACATGTCAAGGTAGAAAGAAATCCATACATTTTTGAATTTTAAAATTGAGCTGCCAAGATTTTTGTAAATTTGTTAGTTGCAGATATTTTGAAGTCTCTACGTTCAAATGGAAAATATAAGTTCAAAATAAAATAAAAAGTTAAAAATATCGTTGTTTTTTTTTCCTCCCGTATTTTTACTAACAATAGGTAACAACCCTTGTCCTGGTCTACCGATATGCCAGATTCCATCCAAATCCGTTCAGCCGTTTTAGCATCTAAACGTAACAAACAAACTCACTTTCGCATTTACGATATTAGTTAGGATAAACAATAGTCCATAAACCAATGAAGAAAAAAGACATTTGCTGTTAAAAAATTTGAAATAAACCACGTCAGGCAGCTCGCTATTTATTTTTGGCAGCGATCGATATCGAAGTTGTGACCTAATAAATGAGAGCTATACTTGCAACCTAGAATTCGATACTATCTATTCTTCGTCGCCTTATCACCGTTCGTTGATGCTGGCGTGGAGATATTTGCACCACAAAAACCATTTAGATGAGCAGTTTCATTCCCAGGCAGGACCAAATTAAAATGAAAAAATTATGAATTTTAATAAGGTTGAAAATGTGTACCTACATTCAAAACGATAAAAATTACCAAAGGGAACTACTTAGTGTCCCTTCACAAGAAGAGGTTTATTATGTGTTACAAAAACGATAAATTTATATCAAAGTACGTAGAACAGTCTCCTTCTTTTATAGTGTCGGCGGCGTCGTGAGCGACACAATCATTTCCGCGATTAATTAGCCAGCCAGCAGGTTGGTAGCTGAGCAGGTACTCTGGACTTATGGAAGCTCTTTTAATACGTGTGTAGGTACATGCACGGGTTAATACACCATGGGATGCACATAATCTTTTTACGTAAATACCAACAAATTACTGAAGGTTTTATAAACAAACTAGCTGACCCGTCAGACGTTGTTCTGTCAAAATTTTGATTTCGATTTTTCGGCTGCTCCTTTAGGTTTTTCCTAATAATTGTATTTTTTTCACCCCAGCATTCAGGCAAACAAAACCAAAAAAGATATAAGTATTCAAATCGGTCGAGCCATTTTCGAATTTTGGCGAGACTAATGCACGGCAATTTTTATTTATATAGATAGATAAGTATTGTGTAAGTTCATGTTCCATAGCCAGGTAATTATCATGTCGTAAACAATATCTTGTGACTGCAACCGCAGCGACCACAATTCGGATAAGTTGTGGTTTGACACCGACCGGGGGCTGCCGAATACGAAGAGCCAGTCATATAAGAACATGGCCACCTTTCAAAAACATATTGAAAAGCCAGAAAATCATTGCTACTTATTAAATCTACTTCTTCTTCTCCTTCTTTTCGTGTGGTTAGTGACTAACCTGGTGTCAGAGTTTTAAACCTGCCCATGGGCCTCTAACTTGACTTCATATGCCGTCGAGAAATATCTCTGAGGCATGCCGGTTTCCTCACGATGTTTTCCTTCACCGTTTTTAAAGCAAGTGATAACAATACGTACATGAATCCAAAAAGTCTGAGATGAATGCGTGCCTTTTTTTTTTGGTGGAAAATCATCATATAACTACTTCCGCTCTAGCCGGAGCGGAAGGGCGTGTCAGACTCTTACTGACTAAAACCCATCCGCGTTCCTTCAGTTGCCTGTACGTTGCCAAGGGCCACGGTCTCCCCTTAGGACTTCCCCCGCAACCCCGGCAGGCATCGGCCCTAGCGGACCCCGTCAATTGTGATGACATCTCTTTGAGGCGCACGTGGAACACAACGCGCCGTCGACCCGGGCCTGGTCCTTAACGGACGGCGAGCTACCCATAGCTCTCCGTCCGCAAGCCCGCGCCTACGGTGGCCGGAAATTGGCTACCAATTCGAGACCTATGACGAGGCAGTATGACGGTCACACACACCACTAGGCTATCACTGCTTATTAAATCTACTAATCAACGGACAATTTTGTTTAGTTGCATAATGTAAACTAAAGGCACAAAACAATTCCCATAGTTACTAAACTTATTATCTTCATAATATTAATATTCCCACTGCTGGGACACAGGCCTCCTGTTTGTGAGAGGGAGTGGGCTGTAATCTACCACGTGGGCGCAGATGTCACATGTCTTCGAATTTTTTGGTTCTAAAACATGCCGGTTTCCTCATGATGATTTCCTTCACCGTTTTGATGTGGTGATGAAATTATTTACACAAAGTAAAGCGCCTGCTTGGGTTCGAACCCACGACCTAGAACTCGTAAGTAGGTGCCGTTACCGTTCTTTTAGTTATCTACCTCTGTCTAAATGATTAATTAACTAAACTCATCTCTGAAAATACAGTAACAGCAGCAAGGACAACAAAGTTTTCAATACAACCGGCAACCCTAAGACAAGTTAACATGTCCTAAAACAAGCGATTAATTCAACATACACTGCACGTCAAAGGGCAACATAAACATAGTATGGGAACTGCTAAAAACGATCCGTCCGTCGGTCGGGCAAACACGACAGACGCCCAGACGGTCTATACCTTGTGTAGCGGAAGTAGAAATACGACCACGTATGAATTAGAAAGTTTTCGTTGCAAATACTCGTCGTCATTTCGTGAAATAGCCTAGTGCCTTACAAGGTATTACGTAGTTAGTAAACTGTTAGCCTTATTGACCGTAAAGGGCGAAAGTGTCTGTAAAATAGTCGGAAACTCTTAAGGGTCCGGCGAACACGGCTCGCAACTGCAAGTCGAGATGGAGGAAAATGCGTTTGGAATATTGTTACCTCTGTTCTGTTGTGTTGTGGTGTTATTTGTTGTTGTCTGTGTCTGTTGTGTGTTATGTGTGTTGTGTGTTGTTAGCGTTGTTACGAGCTATCGGAATTTATGATAAATTTGGATGTGTTTCGTAATACCAAAAATTATGAATGAAAACTTAATATTCTTTCATAATTTTTTCTATACTTTGTAACTTGATAATATAAACTATGCTCCTGACTAAACAATATTCCAAATATTATTGTTTATAATACAGAAAAAACAGTATGAAAACATGTCATTTAGCTGTAAAAATGTGCGAAATTCAATTCGCTTAAACTTCATTTTAGGTAAGATTTTGGAAAAAAAAAAGATGTACAAGCCTAGATAAATACTGTCTAAATCCGAATATTAACATAATATGATGGAAATATGCTCAAATTGCAAATGATTTAGGTATTACGTTTGTATGGACAATTCAAGGGTCGCCGCCGTCTTAATAGATTTTTGTACAATTCTGCATGATCCATGTTATGGCATAGTCTTTTTTGGAGTACAATTTTCACATCTATTCTATACATATAATATAACATATAATAAAATTGTAGAAAAGTGGTGTCTGTACAATGGAAATATATGAAAAAAAAGTAGCAGGGGTTGTTGTTATATCGATGCTGAACCCGAGATTGTAATTAATATTTTTTTTGTCTGTTTGTCTGTTTGTCGGTTTGTCTGTTTGTCTGTGTGTTTGTGCACGCTAATATCAGAAACGGCTTATTCGATTTAGATGCGGTTTTCACTAATATATTGTAGTAAGCTTCACTTAACATTTAGTGTTTATTTCATGTCAATCGGTTCATAAATAAAAAAGTTATGTCAATTTAAAGAATAACGGGGAACATTTGTTATAGGTTAGGCATTTCTTTCCTTGATTTTCGGTATACTTATCTTAATTTTTAGTTAGGGTTTGTATATAAATATTATAAGTATTTGGTATAGGTTAGGCATTTCTTTTCTTGATTTTCTTTATTAAGTATAAGTTTATTAGCTCAGGTTAGTAATTAATTTTTCTAGCAATTCTTTTGTTTTATTTAGTTAGTACGTTTGGTTTACACGTCTTAACACTTATTACACTGTGATAATTTTAGACTGTAGGTATAATAATCTGTAAGTATTTATAATTTAATTGTTTACGATAGTACGTGTTTACTAAATAACTGTGTGTTAAGTAGTAAGTACTATTTTATTGTAAGAATGCCTCGAAGAAGATCCAACCTCTCTCAATGTAGCAGAAATGCTAAAAGGATTAGATTAGTTCGATCACAGGAATCTGAGGAAGGTCGTGAGGCAAGGCTCTCTGCAACTCGGGAACATCAGGCTAGGTTTCGTGCTGCAGAAACTTCGACTCAGCGGGAATCTCGACTGAGTTCAAATCGTTCTCGAATGGTCGAGGTCGCGAAAAATTTTTTCATACTAAGGGGGTCGAGTCATGAAAAAGGTTGAAAAACACTGCCCTACATTAATCCTACTAATATTATAAATGCGAAAGTTTGTGAGGATGGATGGATGGATGGATGTTTGTTACTCTTTCACACAAAAACTACTGAACGGATTTTGATGAAACTTTACAATAATGTAGCTTATACATTAGAATAACACATAGGCTACAATTTATAAAGATTTTATGTGATTTGGCCATAATATAACGATAAGTATCAAGTAAGTCGGAAAAATTCCTGCCCTCTGAGATCTATCTTTGCGTGCGCTGCCTTTTTTTTTTTGGGTGGCTAATCATCCGATGACTTCTCCCGCTCTGGGCGGAGCGGAAGGGCGTGTCAGACTCTTACTGACTAAAACCCACCCGTGTTCCTTCCCTTGCCTTGCCAGAGGCCACGGTTTCCCCTTGGGACTACCCGCAACCCCGGCAGGCATCGGCCCTAGCGGACCCCGTCAGTTTTGCTGATATCTCTTTGAGGCGCACGATGTGCCGTCGACCCGGGCCTGGTCCTTATCGGACGGCAAGCTGCCCGTTGCTCTCCGTCGCAGGCCCGCGCCTACGGTGGCCGGAAATCGGCTATCAATTCCCGACGCCCGGGACGTCTCCTACGGCGGCGGCGGCTAGGGCTGGTAGGGCGCGGCCTTTGCCACTCCCTCGCGCGCTTCACCTTCTCCTTCGCGAGCATTACTGATTTGCAGAAGGAGGTGACGGCTTGCCATGCCGTCTC
Organism: Conistra vaccinii; assembly: GCA_948150665.1. Taxonomy (NCBI): domain Eukaryota; kingdom Metazoa; phylum Arthropoda; class Insecta; order Lepidoptera; family Noctuidae; genus Conistra; species Conistra vaccinii. Next base: position 2,050,628 of record OX411321.1, read on the forward strand.
GCTCCGCACCATGGCCTGAACCAGGGCCGTACGCGAGAGGTCACCGCCGCCGATCGCCTCCACGAGGACACGGCGGTGGTCCACCCAAGCCGGGCAGACCGCCACCTTATGGTGCGTGCACTGCCTAAACCGTTAGAGTTACATGAAAAAAATGTATTGTGGGATTGTTTGTCTTAAAGAGTTCTAAATAAAAGTCCGCGACAGCATATATCTACCTTTTATGTGGAAGCCTTTATAACCAAAATAGTGAGCAATAAATACAGTTAAATTGAATACTTTTTTTACATTGCATATTTTAGAGTACTTATTTAGTTAATTCTTATCAAAATAAATACCTTCATCGCTTTTGGTATTTAATGTAGATAAAGTTTGTCTTTTACACTAAGTAATTTGGACAAATAGTTTAAAAGTTAGAACGATAAGAATGACCTGCGATATTGAGTCGACGGCGCACAGAACGAGGGTGGAGGGGCGGGCCAGCCAGGGGATGACGCGCCAGAGCGCCGAGTGGAAGCTATTGCCACGGTATACTATTGCTTAATAATTATGTTCGAGAAATAACGTAATTATCGCAATTAATTGTTGAACTGTCAAAATGAAACCCATTGCTATTGTAAGTGCTACGCAATTACCCCGCTGATTTAGGACATGTTACACGTTCCTGTGGGATAATTTCCGACATCCACGCGGGCGAAGCCGCGGGCAGAAGCTAGTAGTAAATAATAATCATAATCATCATTTATTGCATTCATGAAGTCTACAAGTTGTTACAAGTACATAGGTTTCATACATGAACCCTGCTAGGGCACAGCAATATATATAGTTTAATGTAATAACAACACTTTATGCGAATAAATTCTTGTGCACATGCATAAAATTTGTATAAGTTTGTGTATCTTTTAAACCATCTTTTACAACAGCAAGCTGCTCGTTCGTCATTTCAAAACCTTTTTTTTTTTTATCTATGCTCTATTTGTTTGTACAAACCTTTGTTACAGTCCTTTCAACTGATTCTGACTTCTATACTACCTCAGAGTAATAACTAATATTACTCTGAGATACCTACCGTAGGCATAAGGCCGTACCGTTGCCATTTGTCATGCCACCAACGTCAAAATCGGTTGAATGCACTGTTAAAAACGTTTAGTTAAATGTCTAATCTTATTTCAAATGGAGTATAATATAATGCTACACTCAAAAAAGTTGTATTTCTAAAGATTGCAGTATGTACAAGACACACGCCATACCAACCCGTACTGAGCACGCGTGGTGTATTATGGCCCACTCCCTCTCATAGACAGGAGGCCTGTCTCAGCGCTGAATAAGCTACGTGCCATTGATAGCTTGCCTTATTCATACTCTGCATACCCAAGCATGTCTCAACTTCGAACATGTACCAACAAACAATGTAGACTATGATCGCCTAGCTCAGCTCTATCTATACATTGTCCGGCCGACTGTCCGGAATGGTCAGGGTTAATTAGCGGCCACTCCGCCATCCATCCCATTCCTACTCGAATGGAAATCAAAACTGCTCGGAATAAAAAACGGATGCAAAGAGGAAACCGGATCAATTTGCATGCTTTTGTTGTCTGTTACAGTGGTTTTGTTGTTATAGTGTAGGCTTTATGGAAAGTGTGCATCAAAAAAAGTGTTCCATTTGTAATTTTTTTTATGATTTATCTAAACTAATATTATAAAGAGTAAAGATTTGTTTTTTTTTTATGTTTTCTAAACTAATATTTTAAAGAGAAATGATTTGATTTTTTGTATACTTGTCTGTTACGCTCTCACACTAAAACAACTGAACGGATTTTGATAAAATTTAGCACATGGGTAGACCATGACCAATACCCTAATTACGTAATGCACGATCAATAAGAAATTGAAATGAATTGAAACAGATTGCTAGTCCATTGATTCATAGGTTCGAAAAAAAAAACTTTATTTTTTCGAACTTCGAGCAATGGACTAGCAATCTTTTTCAATTCATTTCAATTTTATTTTTAGGTTTATGACAAAGGATCCTTTTTAGGCTGCCTGTCCACTGGAGCGGAGAGGAGAGGAGAGGAGCGGAGATGTGCCATTATTAACCAATCAAATCTAAACTCAGGGGCGGTGTCAAGATTCTCCTCTCCGCTCCAGTGGACAGGCAGCCTTATACCGATATTTCCAGAGAATCGAGTCTTATGCGGGTGAAACCGTGGAGCGCAACTAGTTTTTAAATAATTATCTTCGAAAATATGTGTGTCATTCATGATCAATACTTATGGATAAGCAGATGGCCAAGTATATATATGATTTCCACCCAAATTCTGTTGACTATAAGAATCCAATCTATATATGTATGAGAGTGGCGATGTAGCATAGTCGAATTTCAATATCGTAATGGTGGATAATAAGTACCGACCCTGTCACCTGTCCCAGGATCCCCATTTCTCAAAATATATTATTGCCTTCAGAGGTCCTATAACAAATCACCTGATACCTACTCCTATATTCGCGATAAAATATAGCTTGTATGATATGTAAAGTATCAAGGTCTGGCAGATTGGCAAATTCATCATATTACATCTTGTCAATAAGATGTCAACATCATTTATAAGGCTCTCCTGCCCTCCTGCAAAATTACAGACACCTTCTCAAATTGTATCCCGAAATAAAATGATGTCGTCATGGAAGAAGATTTTTGGCCGCAGGACACGGTGTTCCGGCGCATCCGCGGACAAAACCACAGGACAGCACAAGGACAAGCTAGTGCAAAGTGAAGTGCTACTTACATACTTTTATGCTATATTTTTCTTAACACGTGTTATGATTGATTTATTTAAGAGCATCTCTTGAGAGCTGCACGGCTTCGGCTATTTTTTTTTAATGTTTTAAATGTTTGAATTAGGTTTTTAGGAAAAGAAAAATTGAAAAACTTTCCCGGAAAAATTTCAAATTTGGGAAAATCTGAACGTTCTCTTTCTTATGGGATTTATAATATGGCATAGGACAACGTCTGGGGTCAGTAATATTATAAAAATTATAATATGGCATAGGACAACGTCTGGGGTCAGTAATATTATAAAAATTATAATATGGCATAGGACAACGTCTGGGGTCAGTAATATTATAAAAATTATAATATGGCATAGGACAACGTCTGGGGTCAGTAATATTATAAAATTTATAATATGGCATAGGACAACGTCTGGGGTCAGTAATATTATAAAAATTATAATATGGCGTAGGACAACGTCTGGGGTCAGTAATATTATAAAAATTATAATATGGCATAGGACAACGTCTGGGGTCAGTAATATTATAAAATTTATAATATGGCATAGGACAACGTCTGGGGTCAGTAATATTATAAAAATTATAATATGGCGTAGGACAACGTCTGGGGTCAGTAATATTATAAAAATTATAATATGGCATAGGACAACGTCTGGGGTCAGTAATATTATAAAAATTATAATATGGCATAGGACAACGTCTGGGGTCAGTAATATTATAAAAATTATAATATGGCATAGGACAACGTCTGGGGTCAGTTATATTATAAAAATTATAATATGGCATAGGCATGGGGTACCAATTCGAACAAATTATAATTAGTCTTGAAAAAAGATCATAGATGGCAGCATAGGTAACAATTATGAAATTAACAGTCACTAAAAAGCGATAAACGGAAGATTTTGACTGAAGTAAGATTAATAAAAATCCAAACTTCCTTGTTTAATGCTGATTTATCTATTGTAACTCATAAATCTCGTATTTTCAACAAAAAAAGATAAAACCTTTTTGTTTAGGGCTCTTTGCAATAGATGGCGTTTTACATCACTGTACCACATTTATGCTGTAGCCAGACAATAGCCCGACTTAGGGAGGTCGCATTTCTTTGTATGGGATTGGGTATCTGTACGTAGTATTATATTATCTGTGGCATAGGACAACGTCTGGGGTCAGTAATATTATAAAAATTATAATATGGCATAGGACAACGTCTGGGGTCAGTAATATTATAAAAATTATAATATGGCATAGGACAACGTCTGGGGTCAGTAATATTATAAAAATTAGATTTTTGTATGTTTGTTTGTTATGTTTTCACGCTAAAACGGCTAAACGGATTTGGATAAAATTTAGCACATGGGTAAACCATGACCTGACTTTGAACATAGGATACTTTTTATCCCGATATTTTTACGGGATCGATACTTATGCAAGTGAAATCGCGGGATGCAGCTAGTACTTAATATGTTAGTTAGTGAGGTATATGTCTATGGGCCATTGAAGGCTGAAAACAATAATCTGAACAATAATCTGTTTCTATACATTAACTTTTGATTCAAGTTACTTTTCCCAACGACTTAACCAGGATTGTTATTACCCTACAAATGCCCATGACGTACGCACTGAGGTTGGTACTAGGTACATATTATTTTAGGTACCAAGGTAGGTATTAATTGAAACATTTGAAGGTAAATGTTGCCGTTACAGACTTGGCAGCTAAGATTGTTGTTCAAACAATATATATTTGTTCAGTTGCCTCTTAGCAGTAAACGTAAACTTAATATTGGTTATATGGTACATGAAGGACTATACATATACAATAATATTTAAGTTTAGGCGGAAAATCAAATTATGAAAGGCAAATACTTAGATCGGTTATCCCGAAGTGATTTTTAAAAATGAATTTAGATGTCAATATGGCCTATTGTATGCTAGCCACGACCTTACTCATAGATTCATTTCTTTTAACTTACAACCTTCAGCTGTCATTAACGAGACACAATAGAATTTTAATTGTTATGCCCACCTGATGTCCACTGTAACGGTCAAGCGGTATCTTAGTTGTTTTCAGATATTGACCTAGTCTTCAGGTCAAGATTTTTTACTTTTAACTTTTTTCTAGCAAACAAATTGCGCAAGTAGGTTTTGCCGATAATTTACCGATTTCATAAAGATTTAAAAGACAATACCTACTAATGTCAATAGAACGCTTTTTGATCAGTTTACACTCAATTATATCACACTATGCATGTAAGATACTAGAGCGGTGATAATGGCCCCGATTTACAAGTTGTAGGTCGTGGGTTCGAACCCAGGCAGGCGGTTTACTTTGTGTAAATAATTTCATCACCACTGCTCTCAAAACGGTGAAGGAAAACATCGTGCGGAAACCGGCATGTCCTAGAACCGAAAATTCGAAGACATGTGACATCTACCAACCAGCACTGGTCCCGCGTGGTGGATTACGGCCCACTCCCTGTCACAGAGAAGAGGCCTGTGTCCCAGCAGTGGGAACATTGCCGCCATTGCCATTGTGCCTATGGCATTAAGTCCGCCTCTGTACATTTGTATGCTTAAAGTGTTAAATAAATAATAAATAAATAAACATTATAGGCTGATTATGTTATGCATGTAACATTACGTCAATGTTTAAAATTATATATAAATATAAAATGTTTTATTTCCTTAGCATCACTTATTTCGTTTCTCCGAAAGTATTCGTAGATTTGATATATTTATAAAAATTCTATGTTTACGATTGAGTTTAATTTTACAAAGTTTATGTGAATTTTTTTATTGCATTCGCAGCTGTTTTTGTTACTATTTTATTTCTAAAATATTTCGTAAAGAGCAAGGTGCTTAAACTAAGTGAAAACCGTGACCCAAGGTCAGCTAAGTCTTCATTTTCTTCGAAAAAGTATGAACGTAACATTGTAGTTTTTCCTACAACTATAAAGATTAAACTTTTCATGTTTCCTTTAGTTCCCTGATCAGCTTTCAACAAACCAATTATAATATGCTAATAAGCAATGCATTTCATTAACTGTGCGCAAATTACACCATGTCCCATGTCGGCGGAAAAATAAACAAGTAATGTGAAAACTTTGTCACTGTGAGCGTCACCATCTATAAAATACGTAAATACCTACCTACCTTACTGCGTAGTTAACGCTTGGGGGCAGCTGTGAACGTCTTTCGACAGAAATGATGATGATGCCGATGATCATCAACAATTTTATTTATTTATTACCAAAAAAATTAAGCACAAGTAAAAAAAATACTGTACTAAGGCGGACTGACCTGAGGCATTTTCTACCAGTCAACCTTAGGGTGATGCAGAGACAAAACATGGCAGGTGCAATATAAGGGATAGATAACACGATTTTATTGCTTTTATACACCGTGAAATTTGAATCACAGTTTTGCTAGAGCAAACGTTGTTCAGACCATGGTCTACTACCATTCTATACCGTCTAATATGTTTATAAAACAAACTAAACTAGGCGTTCTCAAATAAGTTTTTTGTTGCTCAAACGTGTTCAATAATTAACCGTAATATCAATGGACTCATTGCGGTAGTAATATGGCATTAAAAAGAGTTATGAGTAGTCCACGTGGACTACAAGGATGTCCGGCCAATGCGGGCCGAAATGCAAATAAATAAATCAGTCTTTTTGCGTTTTTTCAAATACCATTGACGTTTTTTTATTTTTTTATTGAATGGGATTTCGGGAATAAGCCGTATAGAATGGTTGTAGACCATGGTCTGAACGTTTTTCTAGCAAAACTGTGATTCAAATTTCACGGTGTATAGCCATTTTATTGTGCTTAAATCCAAACTCGATACTTACGATTTATGTAGGTATATTATGTTACATACGGGAATTAAACCCACGAACCGTAGTCCAAAACCCAGTTCAATGTGTCCCTAACGTGTCGTCAAAATACTAGAACAGTATCTTTGTATCTTGAATATCATTCCTATCCGTCTGACATTCATAAAATACGACTTTACAGTCAAAACAAAGTTGTTTACAGTTTTATTGGCATTTAAATAATATATTGTGCAGAATATTAATGTTTTATTGCAGTTTGCGCCAAAACTAGTGATAAGTGGCCTTGAGGCCGTGGAGACCCTGAAATACAAACAGCACTTAAATGTCAAATGAGGTCACAAAGACTGGACAGCCTAGCCTTAAGGCTTTTGTAGACCATCGGGACTTGACGCGCGACGCGACACGAACAATACAATTTCTAAGAAAACTTCACGCTATAACAGCGGCGTTTTTGGGGGACTATCTTATGTTATTTTGACGTTCGAAAAGTGCTGACTCTCAGCCTAGTTTGAATAAATGACTTGAATTTGAACAATAACCGGTGTCGCGGCGCGCGACAATTCACGGCGCGCGACAAGTCGCGCTGGTCTGCATAAAGCTTTATGGCGTGCGATGAAAAGCTATGCACTACTTCAGGCGCATTTCAAAAGTCGAATTTTAGATTCCAACACCAAAAGCTGAAGTTTTGTAATGAAAGAACTTGAGAACTTTGTAGCCCGGGAGAGCACCGATAAGACCTCGGTTTTTCTGCCGTCATCATCGCTGTGTTCCGGAACTCAGCATCGCTCGCTTACTAGGAAAATTACAGGCTTAAGACAATTTTCAACTTTGTCTCAAAAGTCGGTCGACAACGCTTCGGCGATTCCTTTGTTTGCCAAATGTAAGTCATCATCTGCCTAGCCTTTTCCCAACTATTTTGGGGTCAGCTTCTAGTCTAACTGGATGCAGCTGAATACCAGTATTTTACATGAAGCGACTGTACTCCACAACCCATCGCACCGCATGTTTGCCAAATGAAAGTATAAATGCAAAAAAAACTACATTTTAAAGTTTTTTATTTGGTCACAACCATCGTTAGTGACGTTATTAGATGACGGATGGAGTAGAATGAAACCTTTTTTTAAATATTATATTTTTCATGGAGTAGTTTGGGAACTATTTTAGGAGTACTTTGGGAATAACCGCTTTGAAAAATCTACCAACTATTTTTATAACTGAGGAAAATACTATGAAGATATTCAATCGACACCTTATCTGTTATCCGCTTAACTACCTACAAAGCCATAGATTTGGGTCACCTACGGATAAAGGTCAAAGGGGATGCTAGTACGACTACAAAGGGAAAAATCTTATAAGCCGCTTAGTAGGACTACGCATAGAAAATCTTTTGAAAAAAAAAATGGAAACTTTAAATTAATTAATTTTCTGCTCTTTTTTTATATTTATTTTATAAAATATAATAAAAATATTTTACTATAAATTTTCCGAAATGCTTTGTAAACTTATAAATAAAAATAAAAATATTTTATTCTCAGACAACGAAGGCCCGTAGTGTTAGTTACTTAAATACCCATAGTGTCCATAGTGTATAGACTGCTATCGTGGTTTATAACGATCTGGGTTTAAATCTAGATCTTAGGAACTAAGACTGAAGGTCCTTAGACCACAGACCAGCCCCTTGGTTTCTGAAAGTCTGATCTAGTTGTGATTAGTTGGTGAAATGTCATTAACCACTCATAGAGTTTTCATGAGGTGTGTATCGCATTTGTAAGTTTTCAGTGTTTATCATTCCGGAGGTATTAACAACATTTCGGCTACATTTATGTACAACGCTAACCTCAATAGTCCAACAATTTTTCGAAACGAACGACAAAAAAAATTCAGTTATAAGATACAAGTAGAAAGGTAAAAGTTAATCATTATAGTAAACTTCAACTTATTCAAATTACCGCTCAAACAGCAACAAAAGCGATTAAACACACCTACTCGAAGTCTCCAATCTCAATCACAACTCTACAAATCGGAAATAAAGATAAACTCCCACCACAGCCGATAAACTACGCAAAACACATCCGAAAACGTCTAAATATATCCGAAACGAACACGTCAACAGTGGCCACGGAACTACGGAACTCCAAATATTCATATCATAAACAAAAATAAACTGAATTAGGTACGACCTTTTTCAACAACATTTAAAAAAAGAGGTTTTAAACTTTTTTAAACATACCTGAACTCCTTTCTCCTCCGTTTCGGACATCACTATCTTCAACTGAATGCTCTGATATTTGAATGTGGAACGTCCAGTGCACGGGAGAGGCGGGAATGCAATGAAGGAACCGCGGCTATGAAGGGAAGCCGTATACTAACCACGACGGACAGTCGGTTAGAGAAACGCGCCGTTTGTTTGCAGCGTTTTATAGGAACGATTAAGATGGGTGAATTGGACGGTCGGACTCCTCTTCGAAATTCAACCAGGGAATTTAATTCTACAAAGGATTAAACAAAGACTCTTATGACATATTTTTGATAAAACAGTTGTACTTGTACGGTCTGTACGGAACTACCGGCCAAAAGTTGTAGGCACCATACACTAACACTTTGTTTTGGTTAAGTAAGTTATTGGAGCATACAGAAGGAATCACAAGTTAAAAGTTATATACAGAGTTTCCCTGGAAACCTGTACCAGAGAAGGTCTGTGATCAGGGGGCACCAATACCCATCGATTGAACCCCCATGTATGTTCCGCGATATTTTGTAGTTTTCGAGAAATTATTTCTTTTGTAATATTATCAGTTTTTTTTTTATATTGTTGGCGGTTTTGGTTTTTACTTTTTCTGGGTGGCGTTTCTTTGATATTTTTTTGTCAGTATTATGGCTATAATGTGTGTTCACCTGTTATAAAAACAAAACTCTAAATTCTAACTACTAGTAGCTCAGAATTTGTTCACAAGATTAAAGTTTATGTTTGAGACAATTTTTTTCTTGACTTCAGCTTGAAAAAAAAAGCGGGTTCAATCGATGGGTATTGGTGTCCCCTGATCACAGATCTTCACTGGTACAGGTTTCTAGGGACACCCTGTATAGAAGGTAAAAATTAACAAGTAGAAATAGTAGCGTTTTTTTCTTATGACAAGTGTTTAGTTTTACAGTAGTTATCGTACTTGTAAGTATTGAATGGTTGCTGCGCATGCAAAAAGTATGTAGGTACCTACGGTTGATGATACCGTACAACAGTAATTCTTAAGAAACCCAGAAAGAGAAAATAGATTCGATCTTATCGACTACACCAACTAACTTGGCCCTATTAGGCCCTCCATTTTCTGCTTTAGCTTTAAAAGGGCCTCCACGAGAGTCCACGGGTAAGTCCTGTACGCCTATCTTCATGACCAAACTCGCTGACCAGAACGCTTAGCCTGACCACAATAGAAACAAAATGACAGATTGTGATTGTTTATATGTCATTTTGTCTATTCTTCCGTCAACAAAACCCGTAGAAAATCCGTTTCTATGGTTGTTATGCGACGCGTGATTCTAGACTCTAGACACGAGAGAAGAAGAATGATTCAAGCAGCTTTTGTAAATCGTTGAAACTATGAAATAAAGGAAGAGATGTGTTTTCGTGCGTTTCAGTCGCTCAGTGTGCGTTCAGTCTTCTCGATTGTTTAGCAAAGTCTATCAGTGAGTGGAAAATTCAATATATACACAAAACATGTAAAATGTACAATCATGATCTTTTTATAATAATATGGTTACCATGGAACTCGATATTAAATGCAAATAAGATTATTATCTCCTTTAGAATATTTTGTGCGAAGTATGCGAGTTTTATTTAGAAACCTACCAAGAACGTGGCAATATGTTTATTATATATTTATTGTTCATTATATTTTAAAAAGGATTTGCGTCTGGAAATCAAGAGTAAAGAGTAAAGTAGTCTCCTGTCATGTACCTACAATCATTGTCCTCGTTATTGAATAGAAGAGTTTTTTTTTTTATTAGGCTGGTAAATTATTCTGACCGTTTATCAGTCAAAGAGATCCGTGGCGGACCCTCTGAGGGCGGGCCCCAAGAAGAAACAGAAAGGTATGACGTCATATCGTTTCTCTTCTCTTACACGAAACAGAACTCGAACAGAATCCCATAAAGACAACGAACGTATTAGAGTTTCGGCAACGAACGTGAGTAGGTATACAGTCACGTATAAGTAAAACAATACACTACTGAGATAAACCAAGAATGAAATAAGTACACAACCCAACTAAAGATAGTAAAATTCCCAAAGAAGGAAGAGAAGAAAATAAGCTACGACAAGAATAATTACAGATTCGGCAACATGGGTGAGTACAGTCACGTGACTGTACAATACAACAATAGATTAAAGAGATATACCAAGAATGGAATACACAACCCAACTGAAGATATCTCCCCCTTGGAAGACAGCTCCCTCTTGGAGGTGGGCGTTAATAGCTGCGACACAGTTTTAACTAATGTAGCTATTTACGTACGCAAATTAATTTGTAAAATGTGTTTTTGTTCCAATAAAGATATAAAGATAAAGATAGTAACATCCCAAAGAAAGAATCCCAAGAACAGCAACAGAAGAAATAAGCAACGACAAGCATAAATTAATGAGACATGAAAAAGATGATGAATGAAATCTCAGACACAGTACTTAATGTAGAACAGACGACAGGTCAGCGTGCCTCTGGTCACGTAGACTAGATGAAGGAGTAACTGGGATTTAATACAGAAGTGGGATGTAAACAGTAAGGTTGTCTAAGAACAAACATTAATCATGATTTCCTTTAAATCAGTCAGTGTTTATTAACACCAGAATAAATCAGAGACGGCAAAAGTCCTTTCATGTACCAAAATTAGAGATAAAATGAAGATAACTGATAAAAGAAATTATGACGCAAGGAAAGAACTCAAAACAAAAAGAACAAGTTGGGGGAAAAGATGCGTCTCATCCAACGGCCATCTGAACGATAAAGTAAGTAGCTGTGCTCCGCGAATGCACCCGCCGTTTAATTTAAGAGAAACCTGATTATTTTTAATATTTTTCGTTTTCGCTTAGCGTTTCTTCTGACTTTTTTCTTTTAGCGAGAAATAGCCTATAACCTACCTCAAGAATTGGGCAATCAAATGCAAAACGTTTTTTTTTCAAATACGACTAGTAAGATTTAGAGACTAGCGCCTTCAAACAAAAAAAAAAACTAATTCTTCAGTATAAATGAAGGTATTGCGAACACGAGATATATAAATACTAAAATAAGTTACCGAATCTTAATAGTCACCGAGAATCTTCAACCAAAATATATATTGTATGTAAACTTGTATATCATGTCTTAACTCCTACACAAGCAACGTTAGTACAGTACAGGGCACTGGGAAGCGTGTTGCCGTCAAAGTTTGCTACAAATTGATTTACCCTCTAATTGCATCGCTTTTGGGAATACATCCGAAAAGTGACACGAGATCAAAGTTACGTTTGTATTGGAGCAAAATATTTCTACCGACTTTTAATAAAGAAGCAAGTTTTTGTCCAACTGTATTCATGTCCCTGTATCGTTAAAACCTACATTTTTAAAAGGTGATGAGTAGTTGACATTAGGCTATTAATTGTAACTTAGTTAAATTACAAACTGACCCACTAAAAAGCGAGAAACTTTTTTGTAAAAAAGCTTTTTTTAATTTTTTTGCTGATATTGTAATCTGTAAATGATAACATAATAATTGTAATTAAAGACAAAAGGTTCAAAGACAGGTGATAGAAAGGTTGACGATAATTGAGGAGGCATTTTATTGTTTTTTAGACAGATTGTAAGTCGTTCTACTATTACTGAACTTAGTTTTGTAGAAAATCTAAAGTGTGTGAAAACGTTGGCGTTTTCTCACATTCCTCTGCTTTCGTGTGGATTTGAGAGTGAACGGTTTTAAAACATGTACCCATTCGTTTTACTAGTCAGCACTTGCGCATTACTCACATAGGCACGGTCAAAATCTTGCCACACAATAAACCCGTAACAAAACATTGTAGGTACTATAATTATTATTTCGTAACACTGGCCAGTGCAACCTCTAGTTTGTGTCCAATTGTGCTAAATTATGAAGCGTGGGCAGAGCTATTCCTGACGCTGTTAGAATACCTATAGGTGGATGCTGCAATATATTGAATGGAGAAATATTAACTATGGACAGTTTACACTTTACATAAGTAGTGAAAATTCTAAGGGACTAAACATCAAGAGGTTAAAGGTATAGGCAGGGAAGTCAATTGTTTATCAAATTGACACACTTCGCCAATTTGCAAAGCTATAGCCATTTCATCAACTGTGAAAGAATATAAGTAATGTGGTTTGAGTATACGGAGAATTTAATTTGGTTGTCAATTTGCTTAACATACAATAGACGATGTATATTTAGTGACTTAATCCGCTTTACTGTTCTTAAAGAGTTAGAAAACCCTGTAAGAAATCGACACGTGTTTCGCCTCTCAACGAGGCATCCTCAGGATGACGATTGACCGTTGATCCGAACACAAAATCGGCTCTTGTCGTGGCAACACTTCGAGTTCGCATCAAATCTTACAGGGTTCTCTAACTCTTTAAGAACAGTTAAGGGGATTAAGTTACTAAATATACATCGTCTATTGTATTTTATTAATGGATTTCCGCAAAGTCACGCCTGAGTCAATTAACTATCTAATTTGCTTAACAATTAAAATATTTCTCTGACTTTACGTTAACTCCCAATCTGTTTATAACCATAACACAACATCGAGTTACGATCGCAAATCCGTCTGCTAAGGATAGTGGCGAGATTCTCTCTGTTAATGAGGAGTAATTTTTAATATTTTAGGCAAAGGACTGCCTTATGCCCAATGGGCTGTGAGCCAAAATAGCCACGAGATATTTGGAGCCCTGATACAGCCAGACGACATTGTGGCAGACCCCGTTGAAGATGGCGGGACGAACTGAACTAGGGACTGTCCAGCTCTATGTCGAAAGCTGGAAGTCACGGAGAGGCCTTTGCCCAGCTGTGAGATGTAGGCTAACCGTAAGTAAGGCAAAGTTAACTTAAGAAAAGCACTAGCTTGTTAATTCTACTTTTCCTATACCGTAAGCACGTAAAATCCCCCTACTAGGTTTATAGATCCGTTTGAAGTTGAGTGCCATATTCTCACTTATCTATTGACACTACAAAACTTCTATCCATTTCTTCCCATTCAACAAAGTGAACATCGAAACCCAGTAAATAATAGGTAGGAGGTATGTGGTACGACTCTCAATTGCTCCGTAATTAGGTCGGCCCGTAATTACGGCACATCCTTCCCGCGCCGGCCATCACGTAAGAATGAGGGATAGGAAAATGTGGACGAGGTTTATATATTTGTATAGGTACATTTGTCCGGAGTGGTGGTACTGAAGACTCTGCGTAATTAATTATTTCTTTAGGTTTTACAACCTATAAATAGGACATTAAGAAAATTGGAGAGGGAGAGTAGAGTCAATAACTTAAACTATGTTAAATAGAAAAGTGATGAGATGCTTTGATGGAAAAAGTTCAGAAAATGAAAATAACTAGAATTATAACTTCATTTCGATTTTGCTAGTATAATATTACTTAAAACTCATTTGTGTACTGCAAATTAATTAAAAAATCTTTTAAATAAAATTAAATGTTACTTATGAATTCTAACGATCACCATAATCAAATTATATACAAGAACTCAACCCAGGTGTGAAATGAACTCCCTAACACATAAATAAATGCAGTACATTACACTTTACAAAAGATATTAATCATAGATGAATCTAACAAAACAGAATCGAATCGAAAAATAACTTGTAAGTACTGCCGCGAACACAGCGCCATCTACTTTAGTTTTACTGAAACATTGGGAAAATTCAGCGCCATAGTTTTCAGCGTTGTTTCAGCGGAGCCTGAAGTTTCAGTGAACTGTTTAGTTTCGGCGGCAGCCGCTTGGCGTCGCTGTAAGGGTTTTCAGACGACGGAATATTTGAGAGCTGCTGCCACTTTGTTTTGTAAGTTCTATAAAACCCTATTCAATTAACTTTAATTAGATCTAATATTTGTTATTGAAATGCTTTGATAAGATAGGTTTACCTTGGCATAACAACGCTTGTAGAAATTAACAATAGTGCAAATTGACAACAAAACAAAAAAACGCTCCTGATTCCCTAATGATTTTCTTACTATAGTTTAATATTGCAGACAATAGTTATTCTTGTTTCGTTCATCATTTCATTTCGCTACCTCAAGTAGAAAAAAATAAACGTGTATCCTTGTTGAAAGGATCTCGACGGTTCCACACACGAGCTGAGATTTGCAACGACCTTTAAACGGTCTCCTGAACAATAAAAAAACGATTATGATCCACTCATGCTGATTGACAATTGCATCACGTGCAGCGACTGATGACTAGGAGACTTCCTATTTAACTGCGATATATAAGGAATCACAGATCACTATCGAAGATAGGCTACGGTGATGATCGGTGAAAAACTTATCATAGGAAGTCTAAGCAGATAATCATATACATATAAACACAAGTTTAAAGGTATAGTGACAGAAATCGTTTTTGCCACTGGTGGGCTTCCTACAACTTAGTGAATCACCGTATAAGGGCTAAAAATAAAAAAAAAGACGTGTGGCACTCGGGGACTGCCCCGGCGAAGCTATTGCATAGCATTTTTTATCAACTTACGCAATTGTAAAATATTAACCCGAATACAAGAAATAGCAATGATGACATTGACAGGAACTGTTATTCACATTTATAGTTTTTAAAACTTGACACAACGTAATGGGAACATCAAACTAATAAAAAGGTATTAATTTAACTATTAATAGTCAAGGATCATTCGTCTAAGTAAATTTGAACTTTATTGTCAAACAGTTAAACATAATTTTCAATACAACACTCTCGTATCATTCGTCTAAGTAAATTTGAACTTTGTTGTCAAACAGTTAAACATAATTTTCAATACAACACTCTCGTATCATTCGTTTAAGTAAATTTGAACTTTGTTGTCAAGCAGTTAAACATAATTTTCAATACAACACTCTCGTATCATTCGTTTAAGTAAATTTGAACTTTGTTGTCAAGCAGTTAAACATAATTTTCAATACAAAACACTCTTTTCTTAGGTAGTATTTTCGTTACGAAATTTCTGGATTAGGTCTCCACGCTCAAGGCCCGCGATAGAAGCTATGCAATAGCTTAATAAACTAAATTACCATGCTGCTACAAGACGTTGCTAGAAGATGAGGAATTCCCCACAGAAAAAAAAGGGTCTTAGAAATTACGTTGTAAGCAGATTTACACATATATAAATAGGGTGACTGGTAATTAGTGACCGATACTTACACACGTAACTTTACTCATCATTATGAACAACTTTTACTATGGGACCAAACCTGAAATCGCGAATCAAAAATCTGCTGTTCCCTACATTTTGACGAGTTATGCGAACATAAATGTAGGGAACAGCAGATTTTTGTTTCGTGATTTCTGGTTTGGTCCAGTAGTAAAAGTTGTTCATAATGATGAGTAAAGTCACGTGTTTAAGTATCGGTCACTTAAACACGTGACTTTACTCATCATTATGATTCATCATTCAAGACATCGTAGTTGATATCTTCGTCCCTCCCGAACTACAAAATGTCGTCTTAAGTAGCATGTATATGAAAACGCCTGTCACATTGGAGAAATATATAAATCAATATTTTCCGCAGAAATCTTGGCCGTTTCGCCTAGTTACGGATAGAAAGCTGACTGCCAACTTTTAGCACTCAAAGGAGCAAATCGAAATGCAAATGGATTGGCTTTAGCCAAATCCGTCGTATAAATTATACTCTAAACATCTGCACTTTAAAATTCGTCGTAGAGGTGAGAATACACGACAAAAACAAGGGCATCCGCTTTCGATTTTGTAAGAACAGCTGAGTGAACAAATAGAATTGTCATAATTCTGTGTTCAGCCCAAAAACGTCCTTTGCTGGACAGAGGCCCAAAGCGTCGCTACAACAACCAGTACTGTGCTCCTCGCAAAGAACTGTGTTATTCTGTTCTCACAAACAGCACAGCTGCACTAGCACTTATTCGTGCTAACTTGTCTTTTCCTACTCTTTGTCAGCATCAACAAGTTGATTACATCACAGTAAGGGGCTCGTCCGTCTGGCTATTCTTAGACCTGGAGACATCCAGCGTAATTGGCTCTATGTAAGCCACTGGGCTATTTCCATTGTGCAACCGTGTACTAGCCCACGTAATAATAGCTGTTGATTTGTTTGTGAGTACTTAGAGAGCAGAGGTCGTGTCTGTGGGGGAGGTAGAAATACTTAGGTAAGTGTACGAGTTTACGATAAAGTACCTATAATATTTGATTCGATATATCCTAAAGCACACCTCCAGAAAATATTGTATCTAATGATCTAATATCAGCTCTATTTGAACCGAGTTAAAAAAAAAGGAGGTTATCAATTCGACACGTATGGATGTAATATTATTGTCTTTAATGTCGATCGAAAGCTTGTGACTGCATTGGTAAATTAGGGAAAGTTCAGAGATAATTTATAATATATATCATATTTTGACGAATGTTGACAATGACAAATTGTTCTCTCTAGTTGGATAATTAGTTGATGAGAAAAACTCCCATGTGTCATAAGAGTGATGGATGTAAAACGCAAACTTTTAATGAACCACATTGTCTTGCTTGAATTTTGTTTAGTAAAAAATTTCTTAAGTAATCTTACTTTTTTTCTCAGTTTTAATGATGGTCTGGCAGTTGAGTGCTTTATACTGCCTACCCAAATGTCCTTGGTATCGTTGTCTTTGGTATTGTTCGTAGAGTCATTGAGCTTGAGCTCCACGATTATTGACAAATGCTAGACTGACTGGACAGGTCCACTCATATCTACATGGTTCTCATATGGCCTTGGCCTGACCAAGATTATGTCTGGACTTTAAAAGATACTGCGACCTCTCTCTATTTTTAATAGTTAATAGATTTTAATTATGACGTGTAAAAGTGATACCGATATCCTATTTACAGAATATACAATTTCAATTCATTTTACTCGAGTACATTGCCAAAATCCAGAAACATCATAAAAACTCACTGAAAAACAGATCCCAGATGTGGCTTGAATGTGCCCTGGCGACTAAGTGTATGCTCACTCTAATGTCTCGCTGAGACGGTGGCGTGTCTGTTGGATCATTTAGCTCCCTTCAAAATGATTGAGCTGAATGGTGCTAATCCATGAGTCATTTTCGTGGACGGGCGTCGTCAGTAGGGACTGGTGATCTCTTAGCTGCCACGGCTTATTTTAATTTAATTGTTTTTTATTTTTATTTCTATTACGGACGCTTCATCGTTCTCACATGTATAACTTCAACATGATGTAACCAATATTTTATAACCATATTTTGATTTAAAAGGGGAGCTCGTGGCTAAGTGAGGAGTTCGTGGCTAAGTGAGGAGTTCGTGGCTAAGTAATAACAAGCCGCACGGATCGATCCATCAGGTTAAGTAAGCTACGCTTGCCAGGGTTGGTCAGTGGATGGGTGACCATCCTCACATACCGAGACTCCTCCGTGCCTTGGAAAGCACGTTAAGCCGTTGGTCCCGGCTGTCATTTGTGGATCTTTGACAGTCGTTACGAGTCGTCAGAAGCCCATGTCTGACACCAGTCTTACCAAGGGGTATCGTATTACCCAGTTACTGGGTTTTGGAGGTCAGATAGGCAGTCGCTCCATGTAAAATACTGGTATTCAGCTGCAACCGGTAAGACTGGAAGCCGACCCCAAGATAGTTGGAAAAAAGGCTAGGAAGATCGATTTTGATTTAAAAGAGTGTCCGTGGAGTTTCTTGCCCGTTCTTCTCCATAAGTAACTGCTACACTTTGGAATGGACAACTAGCTTCATCTTTCTGACTGACTGACCCCTTGACAATTCAAAAGTGCCTGTAATTGGTTTATTTCAAATAAATGCTTTGAGTTTGAGTATTCAAAGTGGTGCATCATTATATAAAAATAATACCTAATAATGTAATGGTGCTGTGGACCGAACAGAAAGTGAAAGATAAAGGAAAGTAAATACCCATCACAAGCAAGCTTTTGCCAAGAATTATTTGAGTTGTTGCCATAATTCACGAAAAATCAGTATGGCAAATAAACAGAGTAGTAATAATAATAGAAAATCCATTAACATGGCTTTTGCACAAAGTACTTTTAATAATGACGCTGTTACAACGACCAGTCTAGACTAGACGTATACAACACGAATCGAGCCACAGACAATAATGCTCAAGATCATCCATTAAAACCATCACTTCCAAAAGAAAAACATTGTTTTCTTCATCAATCAGTCAAAAATGCGACAAGTAATTATCTCTGGTAAACCAAACGGTCGTTTTAAAAACACCAAATAATTCTTGAAATCGCATTACAGAAAGTATTTTTACAACTCAAACGACATGAGGAGGCGAAGCTAAAAATAACTAAATCACTTCTGTCGTCTGCAATTATTCTATTGGATGCGCGGGCGCAATTGAGCGTGGCGGTGTTACATGCTGCGTAAACAGAACATTTAGAGTACTTAGTTACATGTTGCGTAAATCTGTAAACAGAACATTTAGGTAGGTACTTATTCTTCTATTAAGGGATTCATCACGTCAGTCTTATCCCTCTTTATTTAGGCGACGCAGAACGTGTTTTTCTCTCCAGTTTCTGTCACTTTCCTCTAAAATATGAAAAAAAAACTGCCCGATCAGTGAGGATGTTGTTAGGAGTCTATTTATGATGTAATTTTGAGGCAAAAAGAAAAAAAATCGCCACATTTTTTTTCAATGGGGATTATTACACCGGGTTAGTACATGGAGCGCGGGCGGCAGTCGTTTAGCGGGTGTCTGCAAGTCATAGCATATAATGGATTTGGGGTATTTTGGTACTAATAAAAATGTGAATTTTAAATAACTGTGAATTTTATAAAAATGTGAATTTTAAATAACTGTGA
This sequence comes from Conistra vaccinii, assembly GCA_948150665.1. Lineage (NCBI taxonomy): Eukaryota > Metazoa > Arthropoda > Insecta > Lepidoptera > Noctuidae > Conistra > Conistra vaccinii. Next base: position 2,070,297 of record OX411321.1, read on the forward strand.
ATTTTAAATAACTGTGAATTTTATAAAAATGTGAATTTTATGAACTGAAATGAAATGATATAAAATTTTTCTTTTTCTATTTTCAGTGCTTACATTGAATGTTTACTAACTTAATTTTAACCGGTTGGGTAGTTGAGTATTATAATTGTGAGACTAGAAGAGACTAGGTGACCCGTCAGTCGTTGTCCAGTCAAAACTTCAATTTCGATTTTTCGGCTGTTCCTTGTAGTTTTTCCAATTGTTTTTTTCTAAACTACCCCTGTATTGCAAATAAAACAAAAAATATTCGAATCGGTCGAGCCATTTTCGCGTTTTTGCGAGACTAATGCCCGTTTTCACCATCGTTCCCTCAAACACTTCCTTACTAAGGATCTCTTAACCTAAGAGAATCCTTAAATGACCCCCTACCTAAGTTTTTTTTCCACCAGATTAAGGGATACCTACTTAGGGGCCACTTACCTAAGTGACAGTTGTAGTTCAGTCTCTGCAAATATTCACCTTCAACAACAAATGAACTGTCACTTATCGCTAAGATGCCGAATATCGGGCCCCTATATTTAAAGGATCTCTTAACAGAAACCAACACTTAAATGTCTTAAGAGCCTCCCTAAATTTAAGGAATGATGGTGAAAACGGGCATAATGCACGGCTATTGATTTTTTATAATATAAGAGAAGATAGATAATTTTTTCACCTGTTGCTGCATATACTAGCATAATTGCAATCTAAATGGAAGAAGTCACTGGCTTCTGAAATACAGGACTCTGGAGGTAGGTGGTAGATAGCTCAGGAGGAGCCAGGGTCTCAAATTATGTAACCTGTTTATTGTTTATTTAATTTATATTCTTGCATTTCTACATCTTTTTCAGTTTTCATCTAAGGATTCACTCTCTTCATCATCTATGCTGTCATTCTAATTTAGTATTTATTTTGAACTCATTTAAAATGATGTATTAAGGTCAGCCCATCAGGAACTAATCTCGTTTCCGATTTATTTTCATTAATCACGAGGTTATTATTTTTGATTGATGTTCTTTTTTTTCTACTAATATCCGAGTGTGGACTGTCATTGCAATAGAGTGGTGGCTGAGAGAGGTTAGTTCAATAAAATGCGTGGTTATAGCGGCAGCTATGTACTCCGCCACATGCGAACTACGCATCACAGTGATGACACGCAAAAATCCTGCATAGCGCAAGCAGAGTTTACCGCGCGACTAGCATATATACAACGTCCCGACATCAATCATCGGACAGCCTACCAGACACGACACCCGTTCGCTGGATGCGGGAAGCACAGAATCGGTCGAAGTGGCGGTGCCTGGGGGAGGCCTATGTCCAGCAGTGGACGTCTTTCGGCTGATATGATGATGATGATGAGTGAAGTTTCCACCCTATTCCTCATACCTCTAATGGTCATCCATGAAATGTGTAGGTACCTACCTATCCTACTTATCCTACAGAATTATAAATGTGAAAGTGTGTATGTTTGAGTGTTTGGATGTTTGCTACTCAATTTTTACAAAATTTGGCACACCGATAGTTTATAATCCGAATTAACACATAGGATACTTATCCCGGTAGTACATTCCCGTGGGATAATTTCAGACCTCCACGCGGGCGAAGCCGCGAGCGAAAGATAGTGTGAAATAAAAAATCAATACTCCACGTGAATCTACATAAAAGAAAAATATTTATGTATATAGCAACCTCGTGATTTATGAAAATAATTCGTAAAAGCGATTCGTATCTAATGGCCTGAACTACATCACTTTAAATGAGTTCAAAATAAACACAAAAAGAAGTTTCCACATGTAATCCCACTTTACCGTCATCTTTAGACTTGTGAACAGTAAAAATAACTTTGAATGCTCTGATATTTTCAATGTGTATTAGAGAAATGTAAAAATACAGATTTATTTTTAAAGCAGCCATGTGAATCTGGGATTGAAACGTGAACATCAGCTGTGAGAATCGAGAATACTGTAGAGCGAGGTATCCACTATGATCGCGGGTACCTATGTGTTTCCATGAAACAGGCCCCAATGATCAACCGAATGCATGGAGCGCTGGTGATGCGCCATCTTAAACTTCTTCTTTTCTGTTCGATGCGATGGTACTTTATACAGGGTTATATGTACAACACCAGCAACCTCTTAAGGGGTCATTATACTCATATTATAAACAACTTTCACTATGGGATCCAAGTTGAAAACGCGAAAAAAATCTGCAGTTCCCTACATTTATGTTCTCATATCTCGTCAAAATGTATGGAACAGCTGATTTTTTTTTCGCGATTTCAGATTTGGTCATAGTAAAAGTTGTTTATAATTATGAGTATAATGACCCCTTAAGAGGTCGCTGGTGTTTTACAAATAACCCTGCATATTGCTGTGACCAGTAGACGGCCAAGCTTATAGCAGGATCAGTGGTGTTCATGAGATCCTCAAAACTGTAGGACACATTGGACACTCCAGCAAGTGAACAGAATGTATACGCAGATATCAAAAAAAAAATTTTTGTTACACTTACCGAATTCAGAAGTAAGCGTTTTCAGTTGATTAATTTTACACTAGGTTTAAAACATCAAACACATAGAGGATTGAATCCAATGCTGATCAGTGAGCTGACGATGAATGATGGAGAGCATTCGATTTATTTTGCACGAATTGTGCGATAGGAGCTCACGTTTTAAAACGGAAAATTGGACTCGTGAGCTGCCATCGAAGTATAGCTTATTAGCTTAGCCCATAGAAATCCACATTACCGTGTGCGTAAATGCGGCATCGGGACGCATCATTTCAGAGTGGACAAGCTATACGGAGTTTTAATACTTTCAAAAAAATAAGAAGCCAGCTAATACTGATTTTGTAACCACTGACGTGCGGCCTACGATGTACTGTATACGATGCTGTTATTTTACTTTCATCATCATCAACTGGTGGGACACAGGCCTCCTCTCTATGAGAGGGAGTGGGCTGTAATCTACCACGCGGGCCCAGTGCGGGTTGGTAGATGTCGCATGTCTTCGAATGTTTGGTTCTTAGACATGCCGGTTTCCTCACGATGTTTTCCTTCACCGTTTTGAGAGCAGTGGTGATGAAATTATTTACACAAAGTAAAGCGCCTGCTTGGGTTCGAACCCACGACCTACAACTCGTAAGTCGGGGCCGCTACCACTGGGCCACCACTGCTCCTCCTATTTCACTGCTATCCTATTCTCCTCCTATCCTCTTGTCCCATTTTACTTTAGATAATCATTTTTATATTGAAATGAATGGCTACGATTTTGCCGGCAATATTTCCTGTGATAGAACAGGTTAATACAGAAAATCATGTGAAAATCTAGCGATTTTTAAAACATTTCTGCTAAAAACACAGAACATCTATAATTACCGGGTATCTACGTCACATCACATCAAAGACTTTATCTCACATGAAACGCTTCAATAAACCCGGCAGGTTCCGAAACTAGTTTGTGGTCAGCTCCAGGGGTCATAAATCGCATAAATATAAACATTTCACACAAGGAACACCTTTCGATTTATGTAAATATAAACATTTTACACATCGAACACTCGTAAAATGTTTTACAGCGACGCTTTAGCGTAATTTTTATATGAAATTAATTATAAATTATAACAGCTGCGTAATTTTCTATCCATTTCGTCTCATGAAAGTTTGGATTATGTCATTTGTGTCGAGAAAAACTTATGGGCAGTTTTTCTTTGAGAAAATGTCGTTAGAGCCGTTTTCGAGAACGTGACTACAAATATAAATATGTATGCTGCTGTTCTCTACATTTTGTATTCACATATCTCGTGAAAATGTAGGGAACAGCTGATTTTTTTTCGCGCGTTTATCCCATAGTGAAAATTGTTCATGAGTACAATGACCCCTTAAGAGGTTAAGTATAAACAAAAAATTCCGTTGTATAAACAAATATTGCTCGTTTAATATTATGGGATTACACTGTTCAGTTAGACTTCCTAAGTAGCTTATGGCTACCTCAAGCTACTCCTCAAGTTATAAAAATACAGTGCGACAAGGTAAACTTATTTGAAAATGCTACATCGACACGTTAGTTAAACGTGCACTAAAACAAGAGTTTCGTCCCTGAACCAGTAACGTGCGTACGCGCAGTGTAAACAAACTGTGTCAGTTTGTTTGTTTTTATAGCGAACGTATGTTACTCGCACTAAAATATATTATATCAGTGCTCACTCAAACGCTTTCTTCTTTCAGCACCTATTTTGTTGCTTTTCGTCAATGTCATGCCAGTACGCGTAGCACGACAACTATAGCAACGGACTCTCTACGGGTTTTGTCGACGGAAGAATAGACAAAATGACAGATTGTGATTGTTTATCTTTTTCTATTCTTCCGTCGACAAAACCCGTTTCTATTGTGGTCACGCTAAGGTTAACGTTGTTATTTTATTCCAAGAAAGAAATTAAGAAAATCCGTTTATTTGGCATAGTGCTTCTACATCGTCGCTCGTCGATTGCCCGTGTTCGGGCACGGAGTAACCCCATGTCTGCCCGCCTATGCTTTTTTCAACTATGTTGGAGTCGGGTTCAGCTTAATACAAGTATTTAAAATGGAGCGACTGCCTATCTGACCTCCACAACCCAGTGACTGGTTACCAAGATCCCCCTGGGTAAGACTGGTTGTCTTACTTTTGGGCTTCTGACTACCCGTAACGACTGTCAAAGATCTACAAAAGACAGCTGGGACCAACGGCTTAACATGCTTTCCGAGGCACGGACGGACTCGATATGTAATGGATGGTCACCCATCTATGAACCGAACGCGGCAAGTAATAGCTTAATCTCCGATCGATCCGAGTGGCGATTATCGTTTAGCCACGAGCCCCCACAGAGTAATGCCATGTGATTCAAGGAAATGTGATAAAGACTCCTTCAAGCGTACCCTACTCACACACTTAAAATCGCTATAAAGCTGTTTTCAGACCAGCGCGATTTGTCACGCGACGCGACACCGGTTATTGTTATACCGTGAAGTTTTGTATTGTTTGTGTCGCGTCGCGCGACAAATCGCGCTGGTCTGAAAACAGCTTTACTCAAGTATGAAGTAAGAAGATCCAGAGCGCTGTTCCGGATCCCGTAGTGGCGGAGTTTAATGATTAACGTTTCATGAAGAACGCAATCAAATGCCTTGGACAAATCACAAAAGATGCCCAAGGCATCGCATTTATCTTCCCATGCATTATAAATATGTCCTAAAAGTTCAACACCGGCCATCAGTAGTTGAACGACCCCTTGTAAAACCTAACTGTTTGGTATGTAATAATTTATGTTTATTAAAAAATCTTTGCAATTGCTCTAAAATTAATTTCTCAAATATTTTACTAAAGGTAGGTAGTACTGAAATAGGTCTATAATTTGTGGGGTCTGATGTACTACCTGATTTAAACAAAGGTATTATTTTACTATTTTTCATAAGGTCAGGAAACTCCCCACAGTCGACTAGGTGCTACAATGTCAATAATATGACCGCGGCTTGCGCCATTGTTTTGGACCCGCCGCCCGCCGCCGCCGCCGCAGCGGGCGCGGCTTAAAACCGCTCCGTGAGTTCTTAGCCTGAGACTTACTAATTTCACACATTTAAAATATTTTATTTCACATAAACCTAGATGGGCATTTATGAAACGTCAGTAGCTAGGTGCACAGTTCCAATTGGTCGTTTCCTTTGGAGAAGAGCCGACAAGAAACTAAGCCGTATAAAACAGTGAAACAAAAAGAAAAGCCATTGATTTTCATCCTCCAATTTCAATTTCCTCGTACTTCTAGGTATTTTATTGCAAACAAACATCAAATGTTTGTTTTCATATTGGTACGCTAATAAATACAACGACATTTAATGCGCGTGAGCACGACATCGACAATACTACAATAGTTTTGTTTATTTGTTTTACTCGTAAAGTCGTAATGCCAACTGTCGAATGTGTTTCACATTTATAACTCTCGTGTTGATGACATTGTTTGTTATTTTATTTCTTATTTGCGCTTGAAAATTTCACAGGGATTTCAGTTTTCGTGTTGAACATGCTTGTTAGAAACCCTAATCCTAAGAATTGCCTAACTGAACAGACAGCTGTGCTGCTGGGGAGTTTGTTGCGCCACTTCTTCATCCCAGCTAAAGCACTAGGAAGTGGTGAAGGGCGGGCGTTTTTGGGGGACTGTCTTATGTAATTTTGACGTTCAAAAAGTACTGATTCTCAGCCAAGTTTGAATAAATGACTTTTGAATTTTGAATTTGAATTTTGCCCTTTGTCTTGCGCCCTGACTGACATCGCTCGAGTCACACATTTTATCAAATTTTATATGAATAAACTGTGATAAAATGTGTGGTTCGAGCCATGGCACAAGGCCGTGCTCGCTAGTCTGAGATGATTAAATTAATCACCTCAGCTTGCGCCTGAAACTTGACATTTCTGGAATCCTAGACCCTAACATAATGTCAGATCTTTGAATTTCACAATATTCTTTAAGCGTTATATGTGTGGCCCTACATTGATATCAACCTAACTACGAGTATATTCAATACAAATTAATATAAATAAAGTAAACCCTCCGGGAGCTTCCTCAGTACTTAGTTCTTATTATAATTCTGTTCCTAAAGTATTAACATCGCACTAACAATATTTTATCGAAACAAATGAACATCAGTAAATAAAGTGTGACACCAAACTTGTAAACAAAACACTATATTAATGTCCACTTAAATATTGTAAAGACTATAGTCATTAGATAATGCATTAATCGCAACGCTCTGGTCATTAGGGTTGATGAAATTAGAAGATGAAGAAAATGCATTGTTGTAAAATTCAAAAGTCATTTTTTCAAACGTCAAAATTACATTTATAGACAGTCCCCCAAAAACGCCCGCCCTTCACCACTTCCTAGTGCTTTAGCTGGGAAGAAGAAGTGGCGCAATAAACTCCCCAGCAGTACAGCTGTCTGCTCAGTTAGAAAAACTTGATTCTATACAACAGTGCTTAGAGAGCAGTGGTGGCCCAGTGGTAACGGCCCCGACCTACGAGTTGTAGGTCGTGGTTTCGAACCCAAGCAGGCGCTTTACTTTGTGTGAATAATTTCATCACCACTGCTCTCAAAACGGTGAAGGAAAACTAACCGGCATGTCTTAGAACCAAAAAATTCGAAAACATGTGACATCTACCAACCCGCACTGGGCCCGCGTGGTCGATTACGGCCCACTCCCTCTCACAGAGAGGAGGCCTGTGTCCCAGCAGTGGGAACATTAATAGGCTGATGATGATACAACAGTACTTGTGCAAAATAATTTATATTACGCAACACAAAACATTAAACTAAATTATTTGCTATTATGTCAGCTAGCACACGCCAATATAATAACAAAAATCATCAAAATCTATACTCAAGCGAAAATAAAAAGTAAACAGAACTTAGGTAATACCTGAATGAAAGCCTCCAGGCATAAAGAGCGTACCCGTATTAAAGATTGAACACTATTTCTACTACAAGGCAAATTTTAAAATCATAATGCATTTAATTCATGCCCATGAAGAATTATTATGTGACCTCCATATTTAGCAAGAACGATGTAATCGTTTTTTTTTTTAAGTTAAGGGAATCGTATTTTTAGGGACCTGGCGCACTACGCGGCCGTGATGCAGCTTAAGACCGGCGAAGTCCTAACTTTCGGAAAATTACAGAAAAAATATATGAAAGTGTACTCTCGTAAAGAAAGAGGAATTTAAATATTTCACATCATTCTCTGTAAAAAACTACAACCTTCTCTAAAAATTGCCAATACGCTGACAATAGCGTCATCAAAATACTCACTTACTGAGCGATGAACTGCAATAAACAGGCCAAGGGTACAAGTATACAACGCACAAACAAAGTCAGACAGTGCCAACCCTAGCAGGCACGTGATCTTGTCAACGTTACCCCTCGCTGCCAAATAATGCGACTGTCTAGCCTACACAATATACACATACCTCACACTAAGTACGTAGCAGAAAGTCCGGTCTGAACAATGCATGATCAGTATGATCATCCGTACCTACAAACATACCTAACTGCTAAAGATTTCCACGCAGTACAGAACTTCTTGGAAATCTTGAACTGCTTGACACGAAGGCACCTGTGACGAAGTTATAAAACTAGTAGTATGTTCTCGTTTCGGCGGAACGTAATATTCTTTTTTTGTTATGTAGGTGTTTCCCCGATTTTTCGAAGAGGGCTAGATCGATTTGGAAAATTCTTTTTGTGTTTGAAAGGCTATAATTTCTAGGTGGTCCCATATACATTTTATTAACTTTGCTTGGGTAGTTTTTAAGTTAGTTTCAATAATACGTATTTTTTCCACTTAGTGTATTTTGATGATGTTATAATAACTCCTGTCTATTTACATAGCAAGAAGTGGTATATTATGAATTTGTGTAGTGTAGGTACCATAGATAAAACGTGAAAAATAACAACTTTTTAACAAAAACACCCGCAAAGTGAAAAATTACTTTAATTTCGGAAGTCGGTAGAAACAAACGAAAATACAAAACCAAACAACAAAGCTGCGGATTTTAGTAAGTTTAGGTGAGATTACAAGCACTACCCGCTGATCGAACTGAAGCAGATCGGAGCTACAAGTAATAGAAAGTACTACTTAGGGCAAGCCTCAATTACGTCAACTGTCGCTGAAAACCAGTGCTGGGGCTCTGTCTCGAATCGGATCGCAGCATTATGCTGACCGATGGCCGTTTTGCGTGGATGTCACGCATATTTTCTCCCAACTTGTTCTTTTTCGTTTTGTGTTCTTTCTTTGCATCATGTTTACTACAAATAAACGTATGTTCTTTCTTTTTATAGGTATAGGTTCATACATAAATTGTCATAGGAAAACTAAAAATGCACTCTTAGCACTCACATTCTTTTGATTTCGTCACAAGGTTACTTTAACATACCCTGGGGTTCTACGGTATACAGCGGCATAGCCGCCCAGTGTGCGCCATTAGGTAGTAATTTTTTTCAAAACAGACTTACTGTAGCATATTTTTCGCTATGATTAAAAAAGACAGCCCCTCAATCATAAATCCTTCACAGTTACCAGACCTTAAGCTTAAGGCTGCGTTTTGCACCAGAAATGAGCGAGGATGCGTAGCGAGACACGCTAGCTTCACACACATCCCTCGCTACGCATCTGAGCCGAAAGAACTTAATTTTACCAATAAGAAGCGGCACAAAATAAAAATAGGCTCATCGCTATACCTTCTGCTACCCATCTACTCTGTGTCCAGCCTGGTCTAGACAAAGACAATGATTTAGCACTTATTTATACCCACATAAACTACAAACGGACGTTTATCTTCTCTCTTCGAGTTATGCTTTCGATTGTTGCCTTCAAATGATGCAAAAGAGTATATACGAACGTAAGAATTAAATTGAAGAAACGAAGAGTGAAGTCAACATAATTTTTCTTACAGTCATTCTTTTTTACCCAATTACGGCCAAGTAAAAAGGATGGTTATGATTTTGACCGGTATTTATGTATGTATGTATGTATGTTCATCTGTTACCTCATAACTTCTAAGCTACTCATTATAATTTGATAAATGAGGTTTCGTTGGAAGCGTCTTGATCGCCCGCTGGTTATTATACATATAGAAATCCGAAATCACACGTAATCTGCTCGATTTATGCCCCAACACGTGTGACTCCGGATTTTTAATGTGTCTGTTTGTGATGTCTTGTTTATACGAGTATACCTTTTCAGATGACTTTTTTGTTGTAGTTGGATTTTAGTTTTATAACTTTTATATCAACTCAAGGATCTGAAAGTTGGGGACCTTCAAGCTTTCAGAGTCCAAAGCAATTCTAAAGACGCAGTTTTATTCCGAAAAAGCTCTATCTATTATTCCATGAGCTAAAGCGATCCGACAAAAATAAGAAAAATAATTGTTTGTTCGTAACATAATATTATTTATGACAAGGAAATCATTTCTCGCCGCCTACCGTAACAAACGAGGCCCGACACGCTACAGCTCGCGCATCAAATAAAAATACAACACAATAATAAAATAATAAATGATTATTTTCAGTAATGCTATAATTTGCTAGCATAATGTTACGGATGTGCGCACAGTGTGAAGCGTTAGCGTTTATGATGCACGCGATAATCGCAAGTTGCTGGCAAGTGGCACGTCACTATTTTACACTTTGTTATACAAAACACATTATTCTTTATGTACAATATTAAAATAGCTATTTTTTTAAAAGAAATCTGTAATATTATGTAGATATGTAAAATTATATACTGGTGACTATAATCATGCTGTAGATTTGATAAGAAATTAATCACGAATTGAATTAAGACCCTCAACGGTCACACTCGATCGACTCACTCACTTTCATCAAGTATAAGAACCTCACACAGTGTCCAACTAAGTGAGGTTTACGTACAAAGAAGGGTTCCGTAGTTGAGATGAATTTATCCCAAGAACTAACTAAGCATTGTAGTTGAAAAACATGTTCTCTAATACATTCCAACTGAAAATGTAAGTTGGTCGACAATTACTCGTTAATTTGTAAAGCCTGCTTAGCTGTGATAGTTTTACTTTTAACTTCGTTATAATTATATAGGTGTCTGCTCTAAATCCGCCCACACTTCATTCTAACAATGGTAAATGTAAGTTGATAAATAAATAAATAAATAAACATAAATTTTCGCCCGGTTCCGTTTGCGTAAAGCGCTACTTTACGCAAACGGAACCGGGAATGGAAAAATGGTTTTCACAAACCCGTTTTTAAAGTCGGATAGGTACGTCATTTTCGTCGTTATTTCTTGGCTTCTAGGGGTGGTAAGAAAAAAAAACATGCCACGTGCAAGGGAGACACCATACAATTTTTTATTTAAGTATAGATTTTTTTGCACCACTTTGTCAGCATGAGTAATATGTACCCATGCCGAATCAGTTTTCTAGTACTAAGAGTCTCTGAGCTAATCAGCGGACACTCAGACGGACATGGCGAAACGTAAACTATCCTTGTTGGCTTAGGAACCCTAAAAAACAGTCATCAATCAGTTGGGTTTCTTGTTTTTAAAATCATTCCTCTAGGTATATAAAAAAAAGTATATTATGTATTGTTTGCCTTACTTGGGAAGAGACTGCAATGGACCCCACGACACAGGGAATCCTAGTGTGGGGTCCAAGGAATTTGTAAAAATCTAGCACCTTAGGCTCGTATGTGTTCTGTTTTTATATTATATCTACTGTGTTTTACTGAACTGAATAAATCTTTTTAAATTCAAATTCATTCAAATTTATTTAAAATATCTTACAGCACTACTTACTTCATTTTACAATTCATCACACATCGACTTACAGAACCAGAAATAAAAAAAATAAAAACATAAAATAAAATGTTTCCGACTCGTCTCAAACATTTCTAGATGAAAAAACTATTAACGTGAAATGCGTCACGTTCTTCAGCAAAGAATAGAAATGGTACATAAAGTGTCAATCGTCAGTTAGCTAATAGTTATACACACACGTCTGCTGATCCCACTTTGAACAGCTTGTCAAACTGATGGACTAACAGACAGATGTTTAAATGATTGTGTTTAGTAAACTTTTATGCACGTAGTTTCATTTTGTTTGTTCTACACCTTGGTTTTAGCTAAATGAAATGAAATTAAGTTGTTTATTCTGTAAATAGGATATCGGAATCACTTTTAAAGGTGATATTTTTAAAAAATTGCTAGATGGCGTCGACATTTTCTATCTGACTAACCCTAAGAAGAAATGGCGAAAGAAACTCAGGGGTCAAAGTTTCTTTTATAATCCAGATATAATCTTGTTCAGGTCATATGAGAACCATGTAGATTAGTGTCTGAAAGGATCTTTTGCGGAAAGAACCACACAGATATAAGTGAGCCTGTCCAGTCAGTGCAAGCATTTGTCAGTTATCGTGAAGCTCAACTAAGAACATAAGGAGCTCGACGACTCGACGAACAATACACCAACCTATCAAATAAGAGTGCAAGATTCAGGCAGCACTATATCGACTTGTAACACCGAATCCTGAACTTGAATTCCTCATCTTCATGCAAAAGATTGTCAAAAACGAGTACAGCAATAAGTTTTCGCTACTTTTACTGGCCTAGTCTAGAAAACTTATTTTGCCCCCCAATTACGTCAATGAAACGTTATTTAGGAAAGTAATTGGTGTGTTTCTCTCTTTCATGTAATCCTATTGCTATAAGCTACCTTAAGGAGCTGTACTTGTATAAAATAATTGCGGATTCTAATGATTATAATTCTGTAAAGCCATAGGTATTTGTAATGTAACGGTCGCAAATCATATTTTAATCAAGGTACAACCTGACACTGACCTGCAAATTGCAAAAAACGTAAGAAAATTTGGTTTTCATGTGTTGCCTTGGCGCATCCCGCTTAAAGTTTACCATCCTCCTATCACCCACCTGACCCCTATTATTACAACAGAAATAATGACAGTTATTTCCCTCGTCATCTTGTCCCAGATCGTAATTTTGTCCCTTATTATTTGGCAATAGACTTTTACGACTTCCCATAATTCTTAACATTTGTCTATTTAATTCGTTGTTCAATTTTCCGTTTCCAAAACATAGCTACAGCGATTGATGAGGGCCGGTCTGAAATGTCTGAAGACATCAATAAAAAGTAAATTAAAAACGACGATAATTTATGAACAGCTGGTCGAACCGTCGGATGTAGTATTAGCATTGAAGAACGGGACTTCCTTTACGTCAGAGCGAGATTTTTTACAGACTTTTGTGTTTTCGCAATGTTTTATCGGTACTTTTTAAGATTATTGCTGGCAGCACTTCCCTGGAACAACAGGGAAATCATCTGGAAAATTTCGTTCACCACTTTTGGGGGATTGTCGACGAAATCAGCAAACACAACATTATTATAAAATACTAACTTTCGCCCATGGCTATGCTCGTGTGAAGGTCGAAAATTATCCCACTGGCACATACTACCGGGATAAAAAGTATTATATGTGTTAATCCAGATAATAAACTATCTGTGTGTCAAATTTCATCCAAATCCGTTAAGCCGTTTTTGCGTGATTGAGTAACAAACATCCAAACGTACAAACTTTAACATTTATAATATTTGTAGGACAGTAGGATGTAGGTTAAATACCTGTTAGATAAATTAATAAGTAACGAAAAAGCTCACTGATCTTTAATTTCATAAATAATAAACGTTTTACTTTTGAAGATTATGTATTCATTATTTTCCTTGTATTGTTTACATCTGAACTATGAATCGTTTATCTTTCAGACTCAGAACTTCCTTTCAATTTAAAACAATGTTTCTTTGTTGTTCTCTTTTTCTTTTATTTCAAAGTTGATTAAAAGCAGCGCTGTTTAGATACGTCATGCAAAAATGATATTGGAATCTGGTTTATCTTACTTATATAAAACTATTCATAAAAATATACAATGCAGGTTATGTAGGCCAGGTAAAAATATGAATCACATCTTGAAACATAGTGTTTCAAATTCTAAAACATATTTTGTAAGTTGAAATTCCAGACGAAGCTCAAGAAAAACAAGATACGTACCTACAGAAAAGTGATTTTTTCAGATACGCTAGGAGAATGGTTGTTGGAGGAACACCCTGTGTTTGCTGATAGGCCTTTTCTGGCTGCCTCAAAATGGAGGACATACATGATAATTTTCACACCAACAAAAAGGTAGGAGAACGGCTTCTCGTGCAGTTACAGCAGCTTGAGCAGTTCGCGAATGCTCAGATCAAGCATCCCGTTTACAACTGTGTACCCAATCTTGCTGAATCCTGACTATCCTACAGTCGCAGGAAGTCAATCACAGGTGAAAAATATAAAAAGAAAAATAACCTAAGATTTATGATAGATGCTGACTTCTCTTATCCACAATTACTCAGCCCGACAAAATTTTTTCGACGTCATAAAATTCATACCACGTTATTCAAATTGTAATTTATATGTCACGTCAAAAATATACTTACTGGGTCGTTACTTATTTTCTTTTAGTAACTATAGGTGACAATTTTAAGTGCGTGTGCACTTTATAATAGTGTTGTCTATCACAGTCTATCATTATTTCTGTCGTAATAACTGAGGAGGATATGACTATTGTTATTAATTTGTTGTTCACTGTACACACACACTGTCCAATTAGTAAAAACGTTGTTAGTGGTCGCTTATGCACGGAAAAACCTCATTATTCTGGAATTAGACTGTTTAAAAAATACTAAAATAAAACTAAAACTAATGAGGTAATGACAGCCACACACAATGCTGGATGCGTGACAATAATATACTTTCTTGCACAAGTAGGTAGGTATATTTAATAAAGGGATGTATTTAATAGAGTTGTACGTTGTTTTATAGAGAATAGTTTTATAGAATTTCGTTTCAAATATTTTTTTTCTTACATTATCATTTCATAGAACAATCAATACGCAGAATACTTACTTTGAAAAAACTTAAATCATAGATTTTTGTTTCAAGTAAAATAAAAAGTTTCGATATTCATATCATAGAATAACAAATCAAATATTCTTTATTCTCATACTGTTTAGTTAATACAAAACTTATTCCCTCGAAAATCATTTAAAAAAACATTATGCATAGGTATCGTAGTATAGTTATATGAAAGCGGTCCTAATTTTGATACTGCGACCAATTTCGATGTAGCACTCGCCGGCCGCTGCCGCGGCACCGCTCGCTTCGCTCGCTCGGCTCGCGCGTAGTTGGTCACAGTTCTAACCTAACCTAACCTATATGGTCGGAGTGCCCTAATAGTTGTACTACTAGACACAAAACTACACACACTATAGCCTCAGACCAATAAATTATTGGTCTGAGACTATAGCATAGCGTCTATTTTTACGTTTTCGTTGAAATAAAATGTCACCTAACAAACAATATTCATTAAAAAATAATCCTACTGTTTGATAAGTTTGTTAAATAAAAATATGTGATAAAAAATTCATTGAATTGTGTTTCTGTGAAATATTGTTTCATTCAAGTAAATACTCGTTGAAACAATAATATTCGAAATAAAAATATAAGGACTAAATATTATATGAAACATTAGTTGCGAAACGAAATTCTATGAAATTTCTATCTGCGAAACAAGGGGACACCATTTAATAGCACTTTCAATTTGATGAAAACAGTTATACAATTGTATATCAACACTTTAAAATAAAAATACATGTATATTTTAATATTATCACTTTAAATAAACGTGACCCAAATTACTGCGCGCAACTTGGAAGTAGCGCTGGCCGGCCGCTACCGCGGCACCGCTCGCTTCGCTCGCTCGGCTCGCGCGCGGTTGGTTCAGTTCACAGTTCTAACCTAAGCCTAACCTAACCTACATATTATATCACCCAGATCAAAATGACGAATAATCAGTTCTAACCTAACCCTAACCTAACCTACATAATATATTATCTATCAACCAGATCAAAATGACGAATCATACAAACCATACAATATAAGTACCTGTGACTAGATAATTTTGACGATCCTACGACATATTAAAAAGCTAAGCATATTTATAGTGGAAACCATTATTTTTATAGTTCATTCAATTAATTTTAAAGTGTGTAATATTATTTTTAAAGTGTGCTATAGTGTTATATATTTCCCTTTAATAAATAACCCCAATTTGTTTTACTTACGTTGCAAGATTACTTGCAAGTATTATTATTACGCGCTTACATAATTACACAGGCTGAGCATGTGTGGCCTACAAAAAATAATAAACGATAGTAATAAGATTTACTGGATCTATTACAAGCTCCAATAAAACCTCATAAATATCCAATCTCCATTTAAAACGAAAACAAAAGAACATCTTACGAGATCCCGAACAATAACGTTTACAAGAAAGGTTGTGACGTCACCACAGACCCTGGAGTTGCCAGCAATCTAAATCTGTCGCGACAATGAGAATATTGTTCTACAAATTATTTATTTGAACTTTTAGCACTCTGGCAATGGGTTCGCGTTAAAAATAAGAACTAACTATTATTAGGTCGTTATTTAGAAGCTATTGGTTTCAACTAAGAGGCGTGCTGTGTTACTTGGCATCTGATGTGTTTATTGATAGACAGTTTACGGGGTGTTACATCAAAGAATGATTGAGGATTTCGTTTTTGTGCTGTGAGGTCTGGTTCAAGTTCATACGGTTGTATTTCCGCATCTAACACTGGCGGGTAAGAAGTTCCGGGAGTATATTTAGCGTATATATTGCAACACACGGGCACTTTAGCTGAAAAGCTTAATTTCATTAATGATAATAACGGCATCAGCATTTTCTAAAGCCAATCCCTTCGTGTCAGAAGAAAGTAATTCCGTCGGAGAACGTAAGAACACAAAGGTTCTAACATAGCGACTACTCGAACTACAAAGCTTAAGAAGGTTACCAAATGGACAGATGGCCTAGTAAAAGCTGAATCCGATCATTGTGACATCTATGGGGGCATCCATTTATGACGTGAGCTGAAAATGGGGGAGGGGTCTAGCAAAATCTCACCAAATCCCATTTGAAGGGACATAATCTCACGTGAACTTTTTAATTTAGAGGATTAACATGTATGTTAAATCTCACGTGAGTGGGTGGGTACCACCACATATCAGCAAGGGGCAGGGGGCCCACATTTTAAATTTTAAAAAATCTCGTTATAATGGATGTATTAAAGAAGCTGTATAGTCCAGTAGCACGGAAATGTCTTCCGAATGATATGATAATGATAAAGTAACGCCCTAATCACAAATTACTCAAACACCCGGCTAGACGCAGCAACATGTACCTACCTATGATTAGGGATGCTGACTGGGGGAAAAAAAAAGTATTTAGTCCGTCAGGCAGATAATAAAAAAATTGATAAAACGCATTAAAGTTTGGGAGTGGGGGGGCTCGCAACGTCACATTTTAACTCAATGTATTGTAGTAATATTTTTTAATGATCTACGTGACGGATTTTTAGTTAACATCCCTTTGAAAACAACATGTGGCATCCCTATTATAGGTACTCCCTACCATAGCAAAGAGTTTGCACGGTAATACCTGACACCGTTTACATGCTTGCTTGTGAAAATTGCAATTTGCGCAAGTATATAGCGTGTTGTCGGACCATAAGTAAAAGCTGCGATGAAAAATCACCATAAATATTGTTTTTACTCTTCAAAAATTCACCTCTACGTGCCAAAAGCTGTAAAACGCTCCATTGTGAGCAGGTGCATTGCCGAATATAGGAATAGGGATCATAAACTGTTTAGTCTGCCCGATATTTGGGTTAAACACCAGTGTAATCGGCACGTCACATATCGATCATTCATTCGTTAATGGTGTTATTTTAAGTTACAATCAATACCTAATTGACGTTTGGTTTGTCTTTTGTAATTGTGTTTTTCTGGGGTTCTCGTCTGTGAATTGATTTGGTTCAATGTTAAAAGACGCTCTCTAATTTGCAGACGATGTATCATCGTCATCAATCACCTATAAAAATCAATCTGGAGTTGTTGTTGTTCAAATATCTACATGATCTTATTTCATTATTAAAAAAAAACATTATAAAATAGGAACTACAGTTTTGAATGCGGAGCTTAGTGCGGATTGATTTCACCAATAAAATTGAACGCGTTCAGCACATCTGAACGCGTTCAAGATCTGTCAGTGTACAATATTCCATAACAATTTCGACACTGACAGCTCTTGAACGCGTTTTAGAAATGCTTATCGCGTTCAGTTTCATTGGTGAAATCAGCCCTAAATCAGCTGAATAAACTAAGGTATGCCTTATAATATTATGATGTTTATATAAATTATTAAACAGGTATGTATTTGTATGTTGACCTACTTACTTCAAAATAATTTTCCTGGTCAGATGTTTTTACCTGGATCAGCTAGGAATCCCAAGAATTTAAAGGTCGCTCGCTTCGCTCGGTCGGCTTGTTAAAATCGACCAAAGAAAGTAAAATAAAGTATCATATTTAAATAGCAGGTATAGGTATATAGGTAATATTAGGTACAATGACTCCTATATAATCCGAAAACTGAGCACTGAGCACGAATCACAAAATACTCAACACTCAACTAAACCCACATAAAAAGCGACACTCACTTAGCCACAATACATACAATAACAAGGATTCTAAACTATACCTGGTTACAGTCTTTTCTCGGGCAGGGTACCATATGGTAAATGTGGCTCACCGGAGTCAGTGGGGACGGGATGCTCGCTGAGCGCAGCAAGCTCAGCTTTCGCCGCTGCTCAGACGTCAGCGATGCTCGCCGGCTCCTGGCAACCCCATAGCCGGACAGATCAGCTGAGTCCACACTCACGCCACGGACAAGTGACGGTCGAAACATTTTATTGTGGGTATTAAAGTTTAAGGAGGTTATTGGTGATCAGTGTTGATTGAATGGTGATTAGCTGTGTAAATAAAGTGTTGTTTGACACTTCAATGGTGATTTGCTCATAATTTTATATGCTGAAGTGAAGTGTAGGGTGTGATAATTATGATGAGTTGTAAAGTTCTGAAAAAGTTCAAAGCCTGAAGCCTGAAAAAAGTTTGACGTACGAGCACCTGAATATTTATTAAAGCCTTAAGTTAGTTTAGTTGTTTAGAGGCATGAGGAACAGGGTGTAAAGTTCACTCATATTCTATTGAAAAAGGAGGATCCTCCGACCATACGGTCGTGTCTGGCGGGCAACTGCCCAACGATTGATGTCGAGGAAGTTATAATATACTGTTGGCGCGGTAAACTCTAATTGCGCGATGCAGGATTTGTGTGACGTCAGGTCTTTGATGCGTAGTCCGTATGTGGCGATGTAGATATCGCCACACTCAAGTCATTTTATTGAATTATACCCCGTCACACTTCTGTTGTAACTTGTAAGTAATAAGAATAGACAGGAGTAAGAATAAAAAAGTTCAGACCTATAAATTAAGATAGTACCTAATTATAATATTGTCTGATGAGAGAATTAATTAAATATGATTGGCTTCTCACATCAGTGAATTACAATACTTAGGGACCACTCCGTGGGCAGGGTTGCGAAGCAGAGATAAAACTGCAGAAGTTATAAACTCCAAGAATTAGCCCAAATGCGCCTAAACCATTACGAGGAAATTGCATAAAGCATTAGAATATCATCAGTTCAAAGGCTCAGAAACAGAAGCATAAGTTCAATAAAGGCTAAGGTCGACCATTTAGAATGAAATATGAGCACCTTTCAGGGGTTTCAAAGAAACGTCACTGTATAAGTACTTTGATAAGATTTCAGAACTTTAAATAGATAACAATGATACACAATATTTTATGTACGAAGGTATGTAATTTCCTACAGGTATACAAAAGATGAAAGTTGAATGTATGATGCAAGAACAATTTTATGAGGAAGCAAGCGTAAAATAAATGTATTGTTTAATTGATTTGAGTACTAGAGCAGGAGCATAAACCTTAAAATTTAACAAAACAAAAGTAAACAGGAGAAATCTTTTTCAATGTCAGTTATAAAAAACGAAAAACCGTAAAAACTGTAGACAACTAAACATACGGAAGCTTTTCATATGTAACAGAATTCGTATTTATGTTTTAAACAACACAATATACCAAAGCTTTTTGTATTAAAAATGCTGTTTTGACTCAAAATAATCAAATCAAGGCCAAAGGTGTAATATTAAAGTGGTGATAAATTTATGATTAGAGTGGTTTACGAGAATTCTGCTCGATGTTGCAATGAGGTTATGTGGATATTATTATGTATTAAGACATTAATACTTTATGTATAATGACTTGTTAATAATAAATGGGCTCCCGTTGGTATACAGGGCCCCATTAAAATAGATGGACAAATTTTAACACAGTGTTCAGTCAGTACGTCTAACCAAAGATATCCAAGCAAAAAAAAAAGTGATTTTATTTTGACCAAACATAATAAATGGCATTGGGTAACCAACATTTTTAGTGTATTTTCGTTAGCTGATTATTTTTCTTGAAAGTATCTAATGTTTATGTTTCTTATAATTTTTTTACTATTGTTCTTAATTTGGTGGTCTGTATGATTACTAAAAATTTATCCATCTATTTTAATAAGATTAATTAATGGGACCTTATAAATAGGTAGGTAGAAATGGCATTTCTGTCATTTCCGATACGCAAATGATGAACTAATTAATCACATAATTATTAATTGATTCATCACATGTTTATGGTAGGTACAGCCATGGTTTGGCAAAGTAAATTATAAATAATTAATTGATGAGTAGGTAGGTACTATTAGTTGTTTATGAAAAGTTTTAATTTTTATTGAATGGTTGATCTCATGCTTGATTAATTTATGGTTGAGTGTAATCATCAATGTTTAATTGTAATCAATTTCATTAGTAAACCTAGATATGTTTTGGTAACCAATTTTAAAAATCTTAATTAAAAATAATTGTAATAGCCAATTAATTATCAATGATCAGTAAAGACCATCGTGTCACCACAAACAAATCACCTTTTCCTCTCCATTCTTTCATTTTTTTCCATTTTGTACTAATATATAAGTCTCCAATCACTTGTTGTTACACCTATAGTAGCATAATAATTGTCACTGCCTCTACACTGGTTTATTTTAGGATCGAAAACAGGACTATAAAAAATATTAATGTCGGCGTTTGACACGCGCGTTCGGGCGGTCGGACCGCGTGGCAGCCGCTTGGCGGGAATCAGGAGATGAACTGAACCGAAGTGTTTCGGTGTGAGACAGAACTGCGTGTGTTGATCGGTCGCCAAAACGTTGCACAATTATCTATCTGACATTTAAAATTGGATCAGACGGTGCGTAGACTGATGCGGGAGACAGGCTGGCGGCGCGGGTCCTGATTAGGTATTATATTTTATGCGGAAATCAATAATTATGTTCGCACAAATTGAAGATCAAGGCATCAATTTATTATATTTCTAAAACACCCAAAAGTAGGATTGCCAAAAAATATTTGAAATTATTATTTAATTAGCTATTACTTAGCTACAAAAGCGCAAAGGAACATAGTCTGGTAAATGCTGAACATAAAAAATTCTGAATCGTTTGTATAGTAATATATATATTTTTATTTTATTTTATTAGTTATTAACTGATTATTTATATTATTTATTTTTACTTCAATGGTCCTTGTTTACCATTTGTCACTTCGAGTTACAGCTTAAGTAGTTATAATAATATGTAAACGGGCACACCCTTTATGCCTGGAGGGTTTCATTCGGGTTTACTTTTTATTTACGCTTGAGTATAGATTTCGATGACTTTTGTTGGTGCATTGACGTGTACTAGCTGACATACAGCAAATAATTTAATTTAATGTTTTGCGTTGCGTAACAAAAATTATTTTGCATAAATACTATTGTATAGAATCAAGTTTTTCTAACTGAACAGACAGCTGTGCTGCTGGGGAGTATGTTGCGCCACTTCTTCTTCCCAGCTAAAGCACTAGGAAGTAGTGAAGGGTGAGCGTTTTCGGAGGACTGTCTTAGGTAATTTTGACGTTCCAAAAGTGCTGATTTTCATCCTACTTTGAATATATACTACGTATGACTATATATGACTTTTGAATTTGAATTAGTCATAACGTCTCGAATTTCGGGACTTTATATGACATTTAATCATTCTCTTTAAGTATCAAATCCAAATTCCTTTTTACATGCTACAAGTCTATAAACAAACAGTCTATTACTTCTCTGCAAAGTACCCATGGTCTAGTGTTTATCTTTAGCACAGTATCTAACATTTAATTGGGGCTATTAGGTACGAGCTATTACTGCTTAATAGCCCGTAGGAGATGACTGGGCTGAGATAACAGACTTAGTACTTCTCACTGCCGTATAAACTGTAAATATTTAATCGTTACCTAGCAAAACGATGGGTTTGCAAAAAAAGTGTTGTCGCCTGTAGGATAATCACGTTTTTAGCTTTTTATTTTTTTCTGATTGACGAATTAACTTAGAAGAAACACTCGGTAAAATAAGGGTAGTGTTTCTGTATAATGAAAAGCTAAAAACTATTTTGTAGTCTCTTCTTTAGTAATTTAACCATATTTATTTTTCACATTCGTTCACATAAATAATCAACTTCTTTTTCCACATTTCTGGTGAATATACGGACGGACGACGGAGTGCCTGTGACATAATTTGCCAAACATTAACAGAATACAAAACTCAAGGAATGTCAAGGTCCAGACATTTCAGAGTAGACCACACATCATTACAAAAACATTTTTACTTTCTACAGCCATTACCGAAACACTTCACGTTACAAAAATAAATAAAATCAACAAAAAATATTGTTTGGCTCAAAGACAAGAGTCGAGCTCCTGGCCTATCACAGTTTGTTGACATCACTAAACTTTTGTATTCGTGTTATTATATTCGTATTTTTGTCAGTCTAAATACGGACCCATTTGATATAATGTATGGCTCAAACGAAATTTAACATCATGCTTACACACGTAACTTCAAAGAATAAATAAATTCGAAGAAGGTGGGTAAAGGCTGGTTGATGCTGTTGATATTTTGAGATGTGATATCTTTACTCATCCGTCCTACGATATCGGCCCACGATGTTCTGTTTTCATCTTGAAAGGAGTAATTAATGCTGACTACCATAAGCATTCAGTATTAGAAATTGGTGTTTGTTTATGTTAGAAAGAAAAAAAGAAAGAAAAATTGTTTGTTCTGCACAAACTAAAGGCACATCACAAAAAAATACATTTAGTACTCCTTTACAAAGTTTTTTTTTTCATGTTAACTATGTTTTTACTTTTTACTACTATATTTTTTCTTCTATAAGACAGCAGACCATACCAGAAAATTAAACACCAAATTAATACAGCTTCTTCTAAAGATCTTCATCTAAAGAGAAATCAAAAGTGAAAATGATAAAAAGTTTAAAAGATTGGTATGCAGGTTTTGAAAATTTTACCGGCAACATTGTGCTCCAAGAAAATTATGGCAAATTATAGCGGAACAGTTAGGTTACACTCGAACGAACTCGCAAATACAAACAAGAATAATGGTCCATGCCTAATTCTTAGTCTTTGTCAACACCAGCTAATATCCCAAATTATACCGGCAATGATGACCCGACGCAGACACACCTAAAATCGAAATTACACTCTTGTCATAAATCATTCTGTCAATAAAGAACTGTTTACAACGAGCCCAAGTTGTTTATCGATAGTTTTATCGCCAACATTGGCAGCACTAGACAAACACTTTGTTTCTGAAGACATTAACCATTTTGTTGTTTTACTAGGTACTAAGAGGCAGCAGACGATGCTGTTTCCAAAAGAGCAGGTGCTA
Organism: Conistra vaccinii; assembly: GCA_948150665.1. NCBI lineage: Eukaryota > Metazoa > Arthropoda > Insecta > Lepidoptera > Noctuidae > Conistra > Conistra vaccinii. The sequence goes on from OX411321.1 coordinate 2,093,700, forward strand.
TGCTCACCCGAAACCTTCTCGAGCTAGCAGGTTGGTGACATAGCATATACATTTTAACCGCCTCTGTGGTCTAGTGGTTAAGCCACTTGTCTCAGACCCAGAAGACCCGGGTTTGATTCCCAATGGGAGCAAAATTTTCTGCTGGGTTTGGTTGGTGGTAGGTAGGGCTTCTTCTTAGTCCGCCTGGCTAGCTACCACCATCTTATCTAAGTCTGTCGCCATAACAACAATGTTAACAGCATTGTTGTGTTTCGGCAGTTAGAGATAAGATACTTAGCCAGTTTTTCTGTGGTTGAGGATTCCCGGTGTAGCTCGATTCTACCTTAGGCCTGATCATCACTTACCATCAGGTGAGATGCAGGCCAAGAGCTTCCCCGTAGTGGATAAAAAAATTAAAAAAACACTGGACACCCGGACTGTAAAATCGAGCCACCCTGCTCTTGGTATAGAAGTCTATGGTCGTGTATTCAAATTCAGAACAACGATGGCCAGTATGTCGGCATCAAAACTGCATAAAAACTTTTTCTTTGAGTCCGGGAGTGTATTATTTTTTTTTTATATCGAAGAGGTCATTCTCAGGTACTGTATGTAGGGGTGTTAGTAGACCCGTCAGAAGGCTGCACACAAGATCGTGGAAAGCGAACCTTACAATTCTTTTGTGTCAACATGAGCTCATGTTGACACAAAAGAATTGTAAGGATTTGATACCGAAAAGTAGGACAGTCCATCAATGTGTCAAAAATATTTAGCACAAAGTATGTAGTTTACCCCGAGTAAAGGACGTCCTGTTTTCCACGAAAACATAAAACTTGTTCTAAGATGACATATTATAGCTCTAGTGATTTATTATTCATGCCAATTGAACAAGATTTTTGAGAAACTCCCACGTCCTCCTTACGATTTGAGCTCAGTGTAAAAATAGACTTATAAATTGGTTAATTCTGTATTATATTTAGACTGCCTGGGGATTCGGTAATTCGGGATTTAAAGGGACGATCAATTGGGTTTTTATGTTAATGTAGAATGGCCATGACCGTGGCTCGTAGACAGTGGAAATGATTAGCTACCTAGTTTGAAAATTAGGCCCTTTAATTTTCATAAGCCTTTAAGCCATTGTTTGGTGCCTACTCCCATAAATGTAGATGAGACTTAGGAAAAGGCTAGGCAGATTTTTAAATACATCACCAAATAAAAGAATATTGTGTCTGCCTAGCGGGATTGTTTATCTATTGATTGATACCAGACCCAACGTTAATTATGTAAGCATATTCAGGTACCTTTTTAATTATACAACCTGGTTAGCTTCAGTGAGCAGCCCTTATCAAAGTAATTAAATCGCCGATAACTTAATTATTGTGGAGATACGTAGGCCCCAGTTCGTAATGAAATTATAGGCTGTTTATAACATTAGCCTGACTATCTTTGAAAACATAATTAAATATTATACTCATACAGGCTCAAATTAGCTAGTGAAACTATAAGCCGATGTTCGCACGGACGTAATAAAATCGCGGCGATTTTTTTTTTGCGTATTGGATTTTCGACACTGCTTAGCGCCGAGAGTTGAATATCCAACAGTGTATTTTCTTGACGCGCTGGGATACGCGCTGAACACTTTCACCTAAGTTTTCACGGTGAGTTTTTTTATATAGGTACATCGGCTGGTAATACTATAAGTCTGACACCAGTCTTACCAAGAAGTATCGTATTACCCAGTTACTGGGTTCTGGAGGTCAGATAGGCAGTCGCTCCATGTAAAATACTGGTATTCAGCTGCATCCGGTTAGACTGGAAGCCGACCCCGAGATAGTTGGGAAAAAGGCTTGGAAGATTTGAAGATTTGATCGGCTGGTTATAATACGAAACTTAACACTGTTATCATAGAAATTTTAATAAATAGACACTTAAATGTCTGTGATTATTATCCAGAATTTACTATCATACATCTTTCAGCTATTTTAGTTTCAGCACAGATTAGTACAGATGGTTCACGCCACAAAATCATTTAAATAAAAAGCGACTCTTGTCACGACACAATAAAGTGCAATTCAGGTCGCACAGCGCTAACCTACGGTTATATTCACGTAGAAGTTGCCTCTCTTTCTATCGCGTAACTCTATACATACGAGTATAAATGTATTTCTTCTGACTACGTGACAAGTCGAGCCCGCCGCGTACTTGTAGCTTCCTACCTAAAATGCGGGGTGAATCATCTGTATTAATCTGTGGTTTCAGTAGAGACTTGTTATAAAATAGTGCACTGCTTTGTATATCTGTTGTTGAACGAATAATCTAGCGGTATGCATCAATATGTGGGAAACTAATGTGAGCACTTAATAAAACTGAGTTACTATGTAGTTTGGCGAATATTTTGAGATATTTATGGGTGAGAAATTAGGTCTAGACTATACAATGTTTTTGGCTAGATTCTAAAATCTATTATTTTAGTGGTTCTAATGGTCAATTACTATTAAATCAAAAACATAAATATTTAATTTATAATTTTAAAAAAAAAAAAATTCTACGATCAACTTGTTTTTATTTTGAAATTAAGTAGTTTTGTTTTTCTTGCTACCTACTTACATCCAAAAAGTTATATCAATGTTCCACTGGGTATTCACTTATATAAATTGATATATTGTACAGTAGGTATTTACACCAAGCAATCCATAAAACACTGTTATGATAATGGAATTTATAAAATATACAACATGTACCTAACGTAATTAACGCACACCCTCAAACACCCCAATTAGAATATTATGTTATAATCATAATACATACACTGAATTTTTAATTTAACATGTATATGCATTGTTATTTACTAAATTAGGTTCTTGGAATAAGGTTTATTTTTCTTTATTTTGTATTGAATGATGGAATTTGTATGAATACAAATAAAACTGCGATTTTAAAAGTCTTATTACTTTGACTTACGGTCCATTTCAATTTGTTTTGACTGTACAGCGTTAATATGACAATAATTTCCGTAGTTTTAATTATTTTTGGGATAAAAAATTACCTATATTAAAAATTATATAAATCGATTCAGTAAACGATTCTGAACAAACTATTTTCAGGATGTGCGTTAATTAAGTTACATGTTGTATATAAAAAAATGAAAATAACTCAAAAATACTGGCTTCATTACGATAAGTTACATCCTAAAAAAAATACCTAAGTTCCACTGGAGAGAATTTGATATATTGTACAGTATTTGCACCGATCAATCAATCAATCAAACACTATTATCATAATGGAATCTATAAAACTAATATTTAAAAAAAAAAATACTTAACCTTAAAAATACTGGCTTCATTACCTTTTTGTTTTTTTTTTTTACTTACATTATTCCTCTCAAACAGAGCACCTTTTTAATCTCTTCAACACCCTTGGTTGACTGTTAGAGAATGCCTAAGACAATAAGTCCGACTTTGTGCCTTTTTCGTGTGCGAGAAGTTTAAATAAATAACTTTTCACAAAACATTGACACCGCCATCATCCAACTTTTAATCAAACAATTTAAAAACTTACCCTTTCAATATACGGCCATCGTCTTCGAAAAAAGTCAGAAATTCCACACAAATACATTGTTCACACTTTCACATCAACTCAACAACTAAAATTATTGTTTATCTACGTTTGTTATATCAGAAATAAAACAAATCTCTTATTGAGGGTATTGCACCAAACTGTATGACATTGTGGACGATAGCGCCGCGACTTCTTAATAGCTAAGTATTAAGAATTACTGACGCTGCACAGGATGTGGTCAATATGTAAAACTTGATTTTTATTATCGACTAGCTTCTGCCTGCGGCCTTGTCCGCATGAAATTTCGGCCTTAGACCCGCGTCGCATCGCCCAAAAGGGGTATCGTATTACCCAGTTACTGGGTTGAAGAGGTCAGATAGGCAGTCGCTCCATGTAAAATACTGGTATTCAGCTGCATCCTGAGAGCCTGAGCTGTATCCTGAGCCTGCAAGACTCGAAGCCGATCCCAAAATAGTTGGGAAAAGTCTAGGCAGATTGATTGACCCGCGTCGCATCGCATCGTCCGCCCGTGCTGTTACTTCGTTACCGCTATGCGTTCTTTTAGATTTTGTCAAATTCGATTGGTAGTTCTAGGGATGCAAACAAAAAAACAAACTCCTGCTTTGTTATATGGATTGGATCATGAGTAAATCGAAATTTTGTATGAATCTTAAGTTATTACACAGCTTGGCAACAGTCCCGTTTTAACGACTATAAATAGTATATATCGATATGACAATATGTTTTTTTTTTTTGCTTATTGATACTTAGGTACTTTAATGTCTCCACCTCCAGTTATTTCTTTGATGAGAATTCTTTGATCTTATATTAAACTACTTACCTATAGTTCCTACACCAACTTTGTACAGGTTTTCAAGATAACGAAACAAAGATCTTTGGGTCCACTAAGGGGCGGACTTGCATACAACAACCACACGGAAAATATTAAATTCAATCTAATCTCAAGTAAAGACTCTAAAAGTAGGTACTTGTGTAAAATCTCCCTAAAATATTCACTATTGTGTTTGAATCTTTTACACATTACACACTAAGTAGGTACCTAAATTACAATCCCCAGAGCGTACTTCAAGACTGGTGATTAGTTTATTATAATATCATTGGGTGATTAGATAATTATCAATATTTCATACACACGTCGTTTCTTATCATTCCCACAAGCAGTCACTTACTGGCTTGTTGAAATAACCTCACATCAAATCCTCCTTCCAAATAAAACTATAGGGCTTCAAAACTGGAACCCACTGTATCTACACATCACGTTAGTTAAAACCGCTTCAATCCTGCAGGAACTGAATACTATTAATTGTTCGTACTTCGTCCCACTTGGACGCGTCGAGTCTGCCGGCCAATAACGACCCGTTCTTTATTGAATGGTAATCGATATTGTTCGAATGTGATCATGAAGATTTGTGGGTAGTTCAGGTTTTTTTTCAATATTATCCATAGATTAATATTTATTAGGTATCGCAAGTGCTGGTTGGTCAATGTTGTCTTTAGATTCTGAAGTATCTAAAGCGGTCTCTAGACGATCATGCGGCATGATGGCATGCAATTCTTTGAATTTAGACTACCTGAATTCTCATACCTCTCTCATCATTCATCATGCGTCATGCATTTTTCATTGCATGATGAAAAATTGTCAATCAACTGCCAGCACGTAGTTTGCATTTCATTCACATCATGCAATAGGTACAGCTAAACGGTCATGCATGCATGACAGCACGAAACGCATGTCATGATGCCGCATGATCGTCTAGGGACCGCATTAGATTCTGTTGGAATCACCTGATGAGGAACATACATACATAAACTCACGCCTTCTTCCCATGGGGGTAGGCAGAAACTACAGAACGCCACCTGCTACGATCATTACATACTACTTTTGCTTCGTTTACGTTCATACATCTGGTCATACACGCACGCCGGTTGCGATTACTACTCACCAGACCTTTTTGAAGAACTTCACCGATAAGGTCATATTAAATGTCCTTTTAGGGCGTTCCCAGCGTTTCCACTCACCTCTGCCTTGATCTCTCAACATTACCAAACCGTCTAAGCATAATCTTTTAAATTGTTGACACTACATCCTCTTTTAAACTGCAACGGTGCCTTAAGAGGGCGCCCAACGGTTCATATACAAGGTGGAGACGACAATACAACAAAAAATTTAACGGCGTGTCCATAATGACGTTCCCATTCTGTATACAAAAATTCAATTGAATATATTCAATAGTTTAGTCATTATAGCTCGGCAAAATCCATAGTCGGCTCGGGTTATTCCGTTTATCCACCCCAAAAATCCACCCTAAAGTGGATATTCGGAAACGTATGCTCGAGAATTCCGCCTAGGCCTAGTTGGATAAACGGAATTTATAGGCTTAGGGTGGATCCGGCATACACTACATTTAATTTGTTTGAAAAACTCATATTTTTATTTCGTCGGTGGAGCCATGGACCAATTGAAATTTGACCAATTGGTCTATGGGGAAAATTACATGTTTCCATCGTCCAACTACCAACTGGGCTATGGAGAACACTGGACTTAAACAAAAACTATGTTCCATTATAACATTATAAGCCTGAGTTCACACCAGTTTCGCTTTTGGTTCAAAGAAGCTTTTGTTATATTTCGAAGTTAGGATTTGTTTGACTTTTCCAAAATACTCTTAAGCATTAGTAGTGCCAGTATTTTCATTTTTTGTTGTATGGTTGTCTCCACATTGTATAGCGCCACTCCTTTAAAAAAATATTATTTGTGACTGAGAAGGAATTATGAATAACGGCTAGTATGGACCCTCGGTAAGTGTGTCTAGAATATTATAATCTTAGAATAATAACGTTATAATACCTTTTATAAAGTTTTATATTGAGACACGAAGCAACAAATAAATACGATCCAGAGGAAAGTGGTCGCTTTTCTTTAGTTAGAATTTTGTTGCTTCGTGTCTCATGCAACTTCATGAACGGTATTATAAAATTCTAGACACACTTACCGAGGGTCCATACTAGCCGTTGTTCATAACTCCTTCTCAGTCACAAGATAAGGTGTGGCGCTAGTCGACCGTTGGGCGCCCTCATTCCTCAGCCACTCTTCCTCTCCACTACCAAAATGAGACATTCTAAAAAAATTTAGTGTGTGTTCTCAGTAGGTATAAATGATTCATGAAAGTAAGTATTTTACCCTCACCTGTTGGCGTTCATTCATTCTGATACATTTGGCAGTCTACGTGCATGCTGTACTTAGCATTTTTCACCTTTCAACGATTAGTGAGGGCTGAAATTCATTTTGACTGATACTAACTGTATTCTGAAGAGATGAACAATATAATGCTCCTGTTGACATGTACAAAATGATACATAATATATTAATTTTACCACTTTTGGCGCACTTCTTTTCGATGAGATGGGTTTTTCCAAGCAAGCTGGACGTAACTTTGCTGCTGCACTTGTAAAGCCGCCCTCCGACGGTGCGCCATATCGCGGACGCACGCGCACGACGCACCGTGGGAAACCTAGCGTGCGTGGTAGCGCAGACGCGCGTTGTACGCGTGCGTGGCGGTGCGTCCTCGTGCGGGCTGGTGCGCCATATCAGTGCGTCGTGCGCGTGCGTCCGCGATATGGCGCACCGTCGGAGGGCGGCTTTAGATGACCCAAGGATGATTGTTCAACTACCTTTTTTGGCGCAGCCGGGAGGCACACATTCCTGCCAAATCTTACAACGCACTTTACACTTTTAACTTGTTTTTTTTTTAATGTCTTTTACTTGTAGTACAATATGTTTTGTTGTGTGCCTTTGTCTGTGTCTGTGCTAAAGAAATTTAATTTCTTTCTTTCTTTCTTTCTTTACCTAAAGATCTTTTACATTACGTATATCCAATGTGATTTTTTGGTTATCTCATCACTGCAACACCACCATATTTTGAGTGACGCCGCGGTCGTAATCCACAGTCGCAAGCGTTTATTCTGAAAGTGGGCAACGTCACAAATAAATGTCAAATATTTCGCTGGTTTGATTAATTTGGCAATATTACTGTATGGAAATAAGAAATATGGCTAACGAGTTAACTAGAATATATAATAATGAATTGCAATTAATAACAATTTAGGTGTAAAAAAGGCATTTGGAAAGTTTCCAAATACATTTTTTACATTTTAAATAATATTCGGTGTTACGATATTAATTATTGCATTTCAATATTTTAGTTCAGTAGTTAGCCACATTTCAAACCATACAGTAATATTGCCAAATTAATCAAAACAGCGGTAAATATTTGACAGCTGTTTGCGACGTTGCCAACTTTTAGGATAGCGCTTATAAGCCTGTTTGAAAGAAAGTTTGACATTAGACATCTATGTTACTAACAAGTTACCGATTTATCAATATTGCTCAGCTGCTAGCCTAATTTCAGTGCCAGCTGATTCACAGAATGGATGAGTGGAACAGACCTACACTGTGTAATTGTAAACTACTGAGCGCTTTGTACAAATACAGTGTAACAGTGATGTTATAAATGAGTGTTACCAGAAATAATACAGGCCGATAGGCGATGATGACCAGCAACATTGTGAGAACTGGCCCCGGTTTGTATAAACTGGACTACTTCCTTAGGACAATAATTGACGTTCATTACAGAAAGCTGATAAACAGAAACAATATTTATAATGTGCTTCACACGTTTGTAACATACCACAAATGACATAAGCACGGGCACCATGCAAAAGAGGCCGACCAGGAACAACAAAAAGATACTTTCGCGCAAAATATTAGTAGTAGGTACCCGCGTTTAAATATGAGTCTGGCTCCTCAATCCGCACGGACACAAAGATAATGAGTAAAGATTTCCTGGTTCCAACTTCCAATCCTAAATAAGTACTTACTTATGTTATTATTCACGACGGCATTGCATAATGTTCCAATTCTAATAATTTCATTACTCTCACCATTCTCCTGCCCTTATCCCAATTTATATGTGGTCGGCACAACATGTCCCTTTCTTCCATACTTCTCTATTAGTCGTCATCACGGTAGTCACCCCCTCTCTAGCCATATCATCTTTCACACAGTCCATCCATCGTTTTTTTGGTTTTCCCCTACTCTTATAGCCATCGACATTCTTATTCAAAACTCTATTTTCATTACTCGTATTTTTATTGCTCTAGGCTTCTTCTTCGTGCACGAGAGTTTTTCAAATTTTTTTGACCCATCTTTCGCCACTTCCACGGCACAGAGGTCACTTTGACTGCATGTTTTGGGGCACAGGGGACGGGTTATGAGGTGGAGCATAGTTTGTGACACAGCTCCACACTACATCCACACCCTGCTGTCATTCCGTCGAGGTAGGCCCACTTTACGAAGTTCAATTTACACCTTCTCACTTCGGTTTGGAGACGGTTCAAAGACTTCAAAGTGGACCACGGAAGATTACACCTTGCTGGAAGATGCTCGTTTGGTGGTAGATAGTGGGTGGGTGAAGGGAAGGTATCCTGCCACAGTTCGCAATTTATTAATGAGAATTGAAAAAAACAAATTACTTAGTGAGTCGTATAATTGTCGGATGTAGGTACCTACCTAACAGCTATTATAACAGCTACAACAGCACATGAATTGCTCTTTTTTGTTGAAATATGTTTTGGCTTCAGTTATCGTAATATTTTGACCTGTAGGTACTTTGCGGAAACGTTGCGTTGGCAAAAATAACAACGTTTATTGTTTTTTTTTTGTTTAGGCGCCAACTTTTTGTTTATTACGAATGATCTATTCTTTTTCATTGTAAGACAGCGTTTAGATAAGCAGCTGTACATTACACTTTATTTTTTGCAACGAAATCAATATTCAAATTACGTAGGTATTTGCTATGTCCGATAATGTTGAAAAAACCGAAATAAGTTTGCTCCTCATTATTCGCAAAATGAACTTATTTCTTGGTTTATTTTTAGGGTTCCGTAGCCAAATGGCAAAAAACGGAACCCTTATAGATTCGTCATGTCTGTCTGTCTATCTGTCCGTCCGTATGTCACAGCCACTTTTTTCCGAAACTATAAGAACTATACTGTTGAAACTTGGTAAGTAGATGTATTCTGTGAACCGCATTAAGATTTTCACACAAAAATTGAAAAAAAACAATAAAGGTTTGGGGTTCCCCATACTTAGAACTGAAACACAATTTTTTTTTTCACTCATACGCGTGGAGTATCTATGGATAGGTCTTTAAAAATGATATTGAGGTTTCTAATATTTTTTTTTTCTAAACTGAATAGTTTGTGCGAGAGACACTTCCAAAGTGGTAAAATGTGTGCCCCTCCCCACCCCTGTAACTTCTAAAATAAGAGAATGATAAAACTAAAAAAAATATATGATATACATTACCATGTAAAATTCTTCCACCGAAAATTGGTTTGAACGAGATCTAGTAAGTAGTTTTTTTTTAATAAGTACGTCATAAAAAATACAAGAAATTTTATATTATGTTACTTGCTGCTACGGAACCCTTCATGGGCGAGTCCGACTCGCAGTTGGTTTTTTTTTCTTAGCATTTGTGGAACATGATACGGAATCATTGAAGTTTTGTTAAACTGTGTCGTTATAGCCTCATATCAGCCATAGAGGTCCCTCTATGGCTGAAACAAAAGTAAGGAATTAAGTTCAGTTCACTACTAAAGAATACTAAAGATTGAAAACAAACTTGTGTTAATGAACTTTGGCAGGTAATATTTTGTAAACACTGGTGATAAAGTGTGTTGTTACATGTAGTTCACCGATAACTGAGTTAAGTCATCACGACTCACGCGTAATATGACATTAATTGATTTGTCAGATATAATATGTATGATGCAGTCTTACCAACCAAGGTACAGTGTTACCCACGGTGTTACCCATAGATATAAGAAAGAAGTTATTGTTATTTCTATGGTGTTACCCAATAACTAGGTTGTGGAGGTGAAATAGGCAGTGGATTCATGTAAAATACTGGTATTCGGCTGCATCCGGTTAGACTGGCTTAGAAGGATAGGCAGATCATGTCAATTAAGATTTATGTAGGTTTAGTTTCTTCTTCTTGGCAAATTTTTCATAATAAAGAGTATTCTATCTATCTATCTATCAAATTTTTCTGAACTAAAAACTAAAGGACGTGCTACCATGCTTTTTTTCTAAGGTTTACAAGTTATGTAAATCAATAAAACAAAATTAGGAGCAAATAAATTTACTACAACAAACACTTTGTCTCCTTAGAAAATAATGTAACAATAAGACCCCAGATTGATTCCATTGCACAGGCCCCATAGGTACATATTGCGATACTTTGAAACTCAAAGGACGTAGGTAATTAGGTACTACCTATATACAATAAAGGGGGAAAGTAGTACGAGTTGATCCCTTGGGGTAAGATGATCCCTTGGGGTAAGATGATCCTTTGCAATTGTGCCGAAGCCACTAACGCCATTTAGTTGATTTTACTGGTAAAACATAGCTCTGGACACCCCCCCGCCTCAGTCAAATCATGTTTGCCTATCATCGTTTCAGCCAAAAGCAAGTAAGTACTTAGCTTATCGATATTACAGATTGCACAACAGTAAGAACTTTTAAATATTCTTATCTTCAAAATATTATAGCTCACGAACATTGATTTACTCACGCATTTGTTTCTCAATCAATTTAAAGTCAAGTTGTAATCGAACATGGGCCATTAGCCATTAAGTTAGAATAGAAGGATTCGTTATTATATTACAAAAAAATATCAAGAGAGATGAAAAAAAAACATATATTATTTATTATAAATGTGATCGAATCTTAGGTTCAAAGGCCATCGATTCAAAAATGGCGTCTGTTCACCAAAATAATAAACTATGTAAGTACTGAATTTAGTCACATTTTTGTTCACGCTAAGTACCTTTAGCGTTTAATTTTCTTACTATTCTGACTTCCACAAACTTTACACAGGTGTATATTGATCACAAATTGTCTAATTTCTACCGAAAATGCAGATGCTACATCCAATTTTCTTCAGCTAAACGATCTCCGAAATAAAATCTTCTACTGCGAGCAACTGGTTTCTTCAAGAACGTATTGTCGTCATCTATAGGGGCATAATTATTCCTGCAGTATGCCCTCACTTGACCTTTGAGGTCTCGATGCGGCTTTGCCTTGATAACTGCCGTAAAGTGCCTGTAGCCGGCGCCCCCTCTCAGCAGCACGGGAATGGCTTCTGAAGATTCTATCGCTATGTGTGAGATCTGAAGGAATGAAGAAGATTGGATGACTAGGAAAGTAAATGCTTCTTTGTGATACAGTTTATATCTGGCTTGATCTAACTTGCGTACACGCAATAACAGTGACTTTCATTCATTTAATGAGACAAAATTCAATTAATAGTCGTTAAAACTTAAATTATCATCTTTAAAACTAATATTATAAAGGGAAAAGATTTGATTCTTTGTATGTTTGTTTGTAATGAATGAACTCAAAAACTACTGGCCCGATTTTAAAAATTCTTTCAAATTAGCGCCTGTGAATTCTATCAGTAGTTTTATTGCTACTCGTAGAACTATTTTATTTTCAACAAACTACTTGAAAAAAATTAATACACGATGATAATTATTAATTAATAAGCTTACTTGGATATTGCTAAAAATAATAATACTGTAATCAGCGGACAGAGTAACTTCAATATTTTGGCGTCAGAGTAGCCCGGGAAATTAAAATTTTCTTAAGTTTTTTGCAATTTGCAGGTAGGTTGAATGTTGGTCTAAAAATATGATTCGCGACCGTATCAAATGTTTATATAGAATTATAATCATAGAAATCATCAATACAAGTCCCTAAGTTCATGTAATCCTAATGAATGACTATTTCATGAAATATTTGAAGTTAAAAAGGACTCTTTGTAATTTCTTTTTTGATCATGTAAACTAATAGCTACCAATTGTCATGATGGGGAATGTGTTTCAAACATCGTGTTTGAAACACATTCTTAATTATGATAATGTTTTTACTCATGAAACTGTCTACCTTCTCAATATTTTTTTTTTGTATTATGCTCTCTTCTATCTGTGAAAACTTTTAATTGGCGTTATTTTTATTACTCTCTATCGTGCAAAACTGTCTAGCTGTAAGTTTTCCAAAAACTGTAAAATAAAATAAATAAATAATACTAACATAAGGAATTCATGTATTGCTGATTCAAATGATAATTATAATTCTGTAAAGCCTTATTTGTTACGGTCGTGAATCATATTTTAATCAACATACAACCTGACACAGAGAGCAGTAGTGGCCCAGTGGTAACAGCCCCGACTTACGAGTTGTAGGTCGTGGATTCGAACCCACGCAGATGCTTTACTTTGTGTAAATAATTTCATCACCACTGCTCTCAAAGCGGTGAAAGAAACCGGCAAGTCTTAGAACAAAAAATTCGAAGACACGTGATATCTACCCACCCGCACTGGGCCCGCGTGATATATTACAGCCCACTCCCTCTCACAGTGAGGAGGCTGGTGTTCCAGCAGAGGGAAAATTAATAGGCTGATTATGTATGTACAACCTGACACTGACCTGCAAATTTCGCGGGCTGCCCTAGCGCTTCCCCCTTATGATAAATTTTGAGGCTCTAGCGACTAGCATATAGAAGGCATTCGTCTACAACCTTTAAATACGTTACAGGCTTTCAGATCTGAGTTAAGCTACCAGCCTACACGTTCACTGACAAATGCATGCATTGACTGGACAGGTCCACATATATGTGTGGTTCTTTCCTCGAAAGACCAACCTTATCATCATTAAATGAGACTGTGACCTAAGAATTGTGTCGATGTTTCTTCTCAGAGTAGCGGGATAGCCATACCTACTCACCACGCAATCAAAAATTCCTTGGCAGACAATTTGCTGGCCTTTCATCATCGCTGCGTAATCAAACCTCTTTCTGAAGACCCTCGTATCTTCCTTAAACCGAACCCCCTGGTAGAGAGTCGTGTAAGGAGACATCACTACCTTTTGCGGCAGTGGGGTCGGCAGAGGTTCCGGGTAGGCTGCCTTATCATGTGGAAGAAAGCCTGGCCTGAAATTAATTATTTGTTGAGGTTTTTTTTTTGCTCTGGACATTGAGTTCATTGGGAGCAGGAATAGTCCAATTACAGGCGAGACAAGAGATGCGATGAGGATTTCAACCATTTTGAACCATTTTGTTGATTCCTGCTGGTCTCCGCTTCAGTGGAAAAGCACCCTTATAGCTGAAAATTTTGCAGAGGTTTGAAAAAACTGTGGTCCACCGATGATGAACCGTATTCGACCCATTGTTACCGATCGTCCTACTTGGATACTTTGGTCCGATGTTAATGTCATCATCGTTTGCCTAGTTTTTACCCAACTATGTTAGATCCAGTTCAACTGGATGCAACTGAATACCAGTTCCAGAGTATTACCTACATATTTGTATAAAAAACAAATGCATCATACTCACATAGGTTGCCTTCGCAAGGCACTACTTTTCGTCTCCTTTTTAGATATTTTAACAGCAAGCTTTGCACTGACTAAACGTCCAAATGTTAAATAACAGAACACGATAAATAAATCCATGGTTATTCTCATAATAAACAATTTTTCATAACGGTCCAAGAAAAATGAGTCTTGCTATATTTATGGCAATGAAGTCGGTTAAAAACATGAATTCATTGTAAAATATTACCAGTCTGCGGTATTATATACGACCAATACCCTGTGGTATTTTACGAGTTTTTTTTTATAGGTTCGCCTACGATTTTCCACCATATGGCAGTTATAAAAATTTCCGTCAAGGTCATGAAAAACAATAATTCCTGATGGATAATTTTTCAATTGCATAATTAACTTTACCAATTATCTCAACACGAGCGTAACTGCTTTACCGTCGCGTAGGTAGGCACGTTGAGCTGCGTAAGCCACAGAGCATGTAACTTTAGCGTAAACTGCGTTAATCTCGAATTTATAGCAGGACTACATAAGAACGAATACCTATAAGAACTACGTTGCGTTAGTTGAGATAAATAATTTAAGTACTTAGAACTAAATGTTTATAGGTTTATGGTAGATGCTGGCAGCAATATTAAAAGAAAAAAAATTGATCGACTACTTACTAGATTATTAATTTTCGTTCAAGTTTTTTTATCAGCAGAGATATAGGAAGGTACTCAACTGTTATTGACTTATTTCTCTTCCCAATGGAAAAAACCCGACTAGGTACTGAAAAATCACACTCTAAAAAGTATGAAACCAGAAAAGCCGTAGTCGCATGCCTGTCGGCTACAAAATTATAATGGCGTGATTTTTCAGTAGTCGGGTTTTAGTTTTTAAACTTACCTTTTATTTAATTTGTTTGGGGTTATAATTTCGTATTTGCAGAGCCGCTTAATTTTTTTTGTATAGGTTTAATTGTATAAATAATAGGTATTAATTGTACAGCCGCGCCGCACGGAGGGGTATTTTTGACCCAAAAAGTTGGCCAAAACTATTTTTGTTCATTTTTGGTATTATTATCGCTTGGACATCATCATCAGGAGGAGCTCGTGGCTAAGTAATAACAAGCCGCACTGGTCGATCCATCAGGTTAAGCTACGCTTGCCGGGGTTGGTCAGTGGATGGGTGACCATCTTTACATACCGAGACTCCTCCGTGCCTCGGAAAGCACGATAAGCCATTGGTCCCGGCTGTCATTCGTGGATCCTTGACAGTCGTTACGAGTCGTCAGAAGCCCGAAAGTCTGACACCAGTCTTACCAAGGGGTATCGTATTACCCAGATATTGGGTTGTGGAGGTCAGATAGGCAGTCGCTCCATGTAAAATACTGGTATTCAGCTGCATCCGGTTAGACTGGAAGCCGACCCCAAGATAGTTGGGAAAAGGCTAGGCAGATTGATTGGACATCATCATCAGCTTAATGTTCCCACTGCTGGGACACGGGCCTCCTCTCTGTGAGAGGGAGTGGGCTGTAATCTACCACGCGGGCCCAGTGCGGGTTGGTAGATGTCACATATGTCTTCGAATTTTTTGGTTCTAAGACATGCCGGTTTCCTCTCGATGTTTTCTTTCACCGTTTCATCACTTGGATGTATCGATTTAACCAAAATACGTTATTTTGGGTTATTTTAGATACAATTTGGGCCATTTCATGACATTTTTTTTTTAATACAAAATATAACATTTACACAAAAATCACTCTGATGACATAACCTACCCTTCTTCCTCTGAAGAATTATCTTTTGTATCAGAAGTTTCTTCGTTGTCGTTGTCGTCGTCACTGTGAATGGCTACTGGAACCCTTGTTCTCTAGCTTCTTGACTGAAATTCTTGGCTGCTTTGCGTGGCCTGGCTCTGTCAATACTACTAATGTATGGGTCAGAAGTTAGGAGACAATCGATTTAAAATGTCCAGATTGCATTATTCCCTAGAAAATTTCCTGGAGAAGCTCTTAGTACAGTGAGGGTAATTGGGCACCAGGGATAAAGTTCTACGTACAGTCTTGCTGTTTCTTCGCAATAAGTTTCAAACTTATTCAAATCGATTTTTTCTGGAAGTATCATCTAGCTGGCATAGAAGAGCTCAGCAGCTTCATGATTTTGCCTTTATAAATCCTCCGTTTTGTAACTGCGTTCACAAAATTTTTCAAATTCTTTTTGCGGACAACCAGTGAGATTTTGCTTTTCCCGGGAGTTTGTAAGGTCCCTTGTAACTAGCTTAGATTATTTTTTTAAACACATGCTTAGTTAGTTTAGTAGTCTTCATTTAGAATTTCAATCGAAAAAAAATGCGACGAAGTTTATCTATCTCTTGTACCTAGGTACTAACCACGTAGCCTTACTGACAAAGTTATGCTCAACTAAGTCCAACTTCTTTGAGAAGTAACACTCATGTATGTCCTCAGTCATGAAAAATATGGCTTCTCGACTTAAAATTTTCACAAGTACCTGTTGGCAACAAAATGCAGAATACCTTGGCTGCACTACAAAGTTAATTTTAGTAATCCATAATTAATTGAAAAATCTATAAAAAATACGTTCGGTGGTTTTCGGCACCTAATTTTTATACGAGTAGGTATGTAACTGACAAACGTAACTGACAGTAGGTATGTAAAACTAACAAAAATTCTTCATTTTTAAGATTTGACGAAACTAAACAGTTTGAGAGTACCTGATACCTGACATTATAAATCGAATTGAATGAAAGAAAATAATTGTACATAGGTACGTACGGTTGACTATCATCTGTGGGGGATAGCGACCGTTTCTGTTGAAGATGGAAATGAAACTCGAAGCTTGGATCTTGTACTGGAGCAAACGGTGGGGAGGAATTATGCTGGAGCTCGGGCAGAGTTTCTTCTCATTAGATGTGTTCTCGTTGCGTGCTGGGATCGAAGTGACGGTCCGCAAAATCGGCCCGTCTTTTATACACAAACGCGTAAGCGCGCGCCACCCTCTGCCCGCACTCCCCTTCTTCACCCCCGCTAGCTTTATTTATTGTTTTCTTATTACAATATTTACATTACAGTGTCTTATTTACTATGTCCTTACAGCTATTCTTATTACCTAACTATTGACATATAATGCTAGTCTCTGCGACGTCCCATTTAGCTGTGGCGTGAGGGTACATTACTATTTCCCTGCCCCCCGCCTCAGCACTATAAAAGCGCTCTGTCGAGCGCGCGCGCTCGCTATTCTTATTGGGAACGTCGCAGAGGTAAGGGGAATGAGACACACCAATTTAAATCGTTTATTTACCTTATGTTAATAACTATTTACTATATTACATTAGTTAAAACTTTAAACATTAGCTTATGAATTTACTTAACAATTTTACAAGTTAGATTCTTATTATATATATTTATTTCTTATAAGAACAATAGTTTTACTTATTTATTTTATTATTAGACTAATAAAAACATTAACACAGTATGAGATATGATACAAAACATAAATCTTCACTATAAACATTCCGCATTTTCCGTAGCGGTCGACGCGCTAGTTGCGCCCACGAACGAGGTGACCTTAGGGCATCGTGCACATCATCCTTTTCACCCATCACTGAATAAAACTTGCTTTCGTATTTTATTAACGCTCAAGAAAATGATATTTATTACTATCACGTGCTATCACTCTTTCGTAATGCACATTCAGCAAAGGGAACAAATGACGAACTGGTAATTACCTGATAAACCTACCGTAAAAAAACTATCTAGGTAGTGTGCGTCAGGTCATTAGCTAATTATTATTCTCATGCAATGAGGTTATATTGTATAACCTCATTGTTCTCATGTATATCATGCATGTACCTCTGTGGTTGAGGATTCCGGGTGAAGCTCGCTTCTACCTTCGGCCTGATCATCATCATCACTTACCATAGTTACCATCAGGTGAGATGCATGCCACGAGCTTCCCCGTTCAGGATAAAAAAAGAAAAAAATATCAACTACCGCACATTATGTAAATTGTAGGTAAGGAACAACTTCGTGCGACAAAGCTGAATATCAGTTACTCAAAAATTCATCAAGTAAATATTCCGCAATTCCGAGGCCCCCGTGTGGTGCGGGGCCCTGGGCACGGGCCCCCTGTGCCCTTATGGTAAAGACGGTACTGGTTGTTGAGCAGATTTTTTTTCAAACTTATGAAGCAATAGATTAGAAATCTGTTTCAAACTGATTCAAAGGACGCCAAGCGAATTTAGGGCAGTTGACCGGTATTTTATCACATTCCAAAATAAGAACTGTGATTGTGTACCTAAACCTGCAAAGGTCTGGCATCTGGCTACCTACACCCTACAGCCCGGCAAAAAAGAGTTAAGTGCCTGCTACACGGTAGTCAACCGCGTCCCCGACAGAGGTGACCTTGGTTGGCGACCGGCAAAGTTGTTTCAACGTGTGGTCGTAAACCATCATCTACACGTTTGTAAAAATGAGGGCGCCACTATCGCACTTAGGTGACTTCGAATGAGAAATGAGCAAAAGAATTTAAATAAATTGTTAAGTATATAAAATCGCTGCTTGTGGGTGACTTAGATAAAACCTACTAGCATAATATAATTATGTCGACAAAGTAGTGCCATCATCATAGGTTTGCATTATTTCTCTTTTATGTCGATACCTCTTTGACTTACTTCTCAGTCAGATTGCATTCTGCGTGAATGGTTCATGGTTTGCCAATATTTATCGCAATATGCACATGCACACTCATGTGTTACAAAAATCTTAATTGATGTAATTCTGTAAAATATATGTTACTAGATTACGCCCGCGGCTTCACCCGCGTGTTAGTCGAAAATTATCCCACAGGAATGTACCTACTACTAGGATAAAAAGTATCCTATTTATGTTAATCCAGATTATAAACTATCTGTCTGCCAAATTTTATCCAAATCTGTTCAGCATTTTTGCGTGATTGAGTAAAACGCTTGCTACACGGTCGTTAACTGCGTCCCGACAGAGGTGACCTTCGTGGTTTACAACCGTGCCAAAATTCAAAAGTCATTTATTCAAACTAGGCTGAGAATCAGCACTTTTCGAAAGTCTAAATTACATAAGACAGTCCCCCAAAACGCCCACCCTTCACCACTTCCTAGTGCTTTAGCTGGGAAGAAGAAATGGTGCAACAAACTCCCCAGCAGTGTAGATGATGGTTTACGATACGACCAAACGTTGAAACAACTTTGCCGGTCGCCAACCAAGGTCACCTCTGTCGGGGACGCGGTTAGCAACCGGGTAGCAGGCACTTTACAAACATACAAACTTTCACATTTTATAAGGATTTTTTTGTTTTGTTTTATTTTTATTAGAGAGTATGATATCAAAACGTAATCATTATATTTCTAGCGCATTAGCAAAACGTGTTTGACATTGACAGTTTTCGATTGATTAGATAGTCTTGTCATCCACTTTTCTTGCTTTGTATTTTCTGTATTATTTCAATAAATTAAATTATGTGTATTATAGAAACTGCAACGCTATAAAATTTACTCTTTACAGCGCTTAATCTCTCCTATTATTAATTCACTGAATCTCCAAAATGGACGGTACGACGACATACAAAATTTATCGGTTTTTGTAATTAAGTTTAATTGTTATTAAAATGTTATTGCTATTTTAGGCCCTTCTGCTAAAAAATCAACATCGTTCGAGACGTTGGTCATTCAGAATATAACCAATGTGAACGAATTGAAGGCAAAACTCAACGACATAATTAAAACCGGGAAAGATTATGAATATGACGTTTCCTCCTGTATCAAATCTTTGATTATAAGCAGTGACCAAGATATTGTGCAGTTAAGTATAGAAGCAATCGCAGAACTTGTTAAATGTGAAGAAAAGCGAGAGACATATGCTCACGAAGATATAATTGGCCCTATACTGGTTATACTGAGAAAAGAAACCACTTCAGACAATGTTGAGCTTGTCAGACAGTGCTGCAGGGCACTTGGCAATCTATGCTGTGACTGTGACACGGCTAGACGCACAATTATCGCCCAGGGGGGCATTCCAGTCCTAATAAAACTGCTTGAAAGGAGTATAGACATGCGGTTTGAGGAAATACAAATGTTATCAAGTAAATCACTGCTGAACTTTGCTATCGGTGGTGCAGAGTTCACAGAGGCAATATTCCAAGGTGGTGTGGTGGATATGGTTCAAAGAATGTTGTGTATAGAACTGATGAAGAAAGAGTTTGATGATGATACTGTGTCAACCTGTTTGTTGATATTAAGTGTTATAAATGATAACACACCGGAGCTGCTGTACAATGAAATTGTTAATAAGACAGTGCTGCAGGTTTTGAGAGAGACATCTACTGTGGAGATCTCTGAAGTGTGTCTAGATCATTTGCATTCTCAAGCTGAACATGGTAAGTTCATTATTATGAGGAAAAACTGTAAATCAATAATGTTCATGCAGCATTTAATTTGTGAGATTAAACTAGACTGCCTGTGGGTCTGTGCATTCTGTTACTATATTATAATTTAATCAATATGTTTTGTACCCTATTCAACCCACTCTTTTGATCAGCTATGCACTTGGCTTTATATTAAAAAGCACCTTCCCCTTTGAATTTAATCTAAACCTTTTCGACCGCGCTTTTGAGGGTTTTCATTTTTGACGCATCCACACCGCAGTGCGGTCGAACTGGTTAATCAGTAACTATTCAAATATCAAATCAATAGAGACTTCTGACCAATAATTATCTCTTACAGAAACCGTGAAGACATTAATAGCCAAGGAAGGAGGAGTGCAGCTAGTGTGTTCCCGGCTGGAACAGCTGGTGAACAGACATAATGCTGGGGAGCTGAACGTTGATGACTCAGAAGTGGAGGCTATTATGAAGCAAGCCTGTGAGCTGGTAATCATTGTGTTGACTGGCGGTAAGATAATGTACTGAATAGAAATAGCCACTTAAGTTTGACATAACACAATATCTACTTAATAAAATTCTAAAAGCATGAAATTTTGCACAAGAGTGTTTTATACAATGAAAATGAGTACTAAGTAAGGTTTTTTGAAAATTCGTCCCCTAAAGGGGATGAAAGTTTGTCATCACCAGCCTATTAATGTTCCCAATGCTGGGACACAGGCCTCCTATTGTGAGAGGGAGTGGGCCGTAATCTACCACGCGGGCCCAGTGCGGGTTGGTAGATGTCACATGTCTTCGAATTTTTGGTTCTAAGACTGCCGGTTTCCTCTCAATGTTTTCCTTCACCGTTTTGAGAGCAGTGGTGATGAAATTATTTACACAAAGTAAAGCGCCTGCTGGGGTTCTAACCCACGACCTACAACTCGTAAGTCGGGGCTGTTACCACTGGGCCACAAAGTTTGTATAGAAGTTCATTATTTTTGCTGATGGAACCTTACATAATGTTGTGTATAAAACACTCATGTATCTCTGTGTCTCTCCATGCTTAGAACTTGAGAACCAGTTATCCAAAATAAGGCTTTGATTTTAATTCACTGGTACGGTTTTTGTAAATTTTGTTAATAGTCAAGTAGCGAAAAAGAGATATCAATGAGAAGTTCTTCTCATTACCCAAATAAATAGTCATTGTCTTTGATATACATCTGTATACAGATGTTTAGCAAAGTATTTAGTATGACTATCTAAAGCCGGTGGCAGACCAAGGGCTAAGCTAAGTTAGTTTAGTTTAGCTCGCAAAGCTTAGGTAATTGTTCATACTTGTGTTCATAGTTTGTGGTCTGCACACAAGAAAAATTTAAAATTACCTCAGCTATGCGAACTAAGCTAAATTAGCTTAGCTTAGCTCTTGGTCTGCAACCGGCTTCAATTGGGCTGAGATTTAATAATGTGTTTATTCTCGCCCAGATGAAGCAATGCACATCCTATACAATAATGGTGTTGGTGAAGTATACCAAACAGTAGTAAAGTGGCTGGACTCACAAAACTATCAACTACTGACCACCGCCGTGTTGGCTATTGGTAACTTCGCGAGGCAAGATGATTACTGCACACAGATGATGCAGGATAAGATATTTGATAAGCTGCTGGGTGAGTTTATGTTTTATTTGCATATATTAAAATAAGCTATATATTATATAAAGTATCAGCAGTTTGAGACTGTTCTGAGGAAAAAACGTATTCTGAAAATCGACTTTCATCTAAATTACAATAATAATAAATTCTACTAAACTAATCTGGCTGCTTGAAGTTATAACATTTACATAAATTAGCTAAGTCAATAGTTTTGAAAAGGTTGTGTGCAATTTGTGCAAATAAGCTGTATTAGAGCGCTAACACACTGCGACGCCATGGCGACGTTGCCGGCTACGTATCCAATCAATTCGTATTGCTTGGCTAGTCTGCCGACGTTGTCGCCAATTTGGAAGCGCAGCCACGACCGACCGGCCCTTACTTGAGAGACTGGACACTCTGGCGACCCGTAGCCAAGTCGCCAGTATTTTTTATACACGTAAGTTACACCTCCCTCACTCTCCACTCTCCGTCCTAGCGATCAGATTCGATTACCAGGACGGACGCCCGCGTGTGATTGGCTACTTATTTGGCAACCTTAGGCTTATATTATTTGGCTACGTAGCCAGCGACGTCGCCATTGCGTCCCAGTGTGTTAGCGCCATTAGTCTTCCAAGAAACTCTGAATGATATTGAATTACTCTGTAGTCACCCCACTATTGCTTTGAGGATAATTAAAATGTTAATGTGAATATTTTCCAGATATATTCGAAATCTACAACAGCTTCAGCCTACAGATGCAAAGGGAGCCAGAGAAAATGCACCCTATTGACGGAGTCACAGTGATCAAAGTCCAACACGCAGTCTTATCGTCCCTACGTAACCTTGCTGTACCAGTGTCTAACAAGAGGGTTGCGGCTGCACAAGGGAGGGCAGCTCCGATTTTGTTGAATGCGTTGCCGACTACTGAAGACCATCACGTGGCTTATAAGCTGTTGGCTACTATTAGATTGTTGGTGGATGGACAAGGTGAGTTAATATTTGCTTTTCTTTAGGTAGTCGGGGGTGCGCGCGAATGTACAAACCTGTCACCGGCCCCGACCCATGATAGAGGAAGGAACGGTGGGGTTTTAGCCAGTAGGAGTTCGACATAACCGATACCCTGGATGATGATTTCTTCACAGACAAAAAAAGTTTCTGAATGTTGTCTTTGATAGCGAGAAATCATAGAAAAACGTTGTGTTTACTGTTGTTTGGGTCTCAGATACGATTGCCACATGGATCCAATATTTTAGTATTCATATTTTTTCCGTATTCAGACCCTTCTGGATTGAAATTTAGTTGATTGATCGAGATTGGATCCAAATTTAGTTGGTTTAATGTTCATCAATTTAGCTTGTACAGTACAGGAATATATGTATTATGTGGAGATAAAAAATGGATGAGTACAAATAATTGAATCTCACGATGCCACAGAGTATTAGAACTTTATTAAACAGATTGCTCATTTATCTAAGGAATCTTAAGTCAGAGGCAAATCATTAATTTCAAATAGGCTATTAAAAGGCACTGTTGAACGTCAACATTTTCAAGTATTTTAGATACCAAAAACTAGTTTCATTTGCATAGAGCAAGAAACTCCATAGTTGCTCTTTTAAAATGTTTTACAATATTTGGTAATTATTATGTTATTTCCAACTCACCGAACTATAACTAATGTTAAATATATTCCCCCAGAGGGCGTAGCGAAGCAGCTGGCCAGCCACCCGGCCGCGCTGGGCACGGTGGCCAAGTGGGGCCACGCGGCCGAGTTCGCCGGCGCCGCGGGCGAGGCGCCGCGCCTGCTGGCCTGGGCCGTGCGGCAGCTGCGGCAGCAGCGGCACTGGCGGCACGTCGTGGAGGTGAGGGCCCGGCTCATACGTTCCGCTAATATACAGGAACTATACAGACCCTTCATAGATCACTATCGCGGAGATGTGTATAGATGTCCTAAGCGGAGGCGAGAAAAGATATTTTTCAGCTAGGGCGTATCCACCGAAGCTGTGCGGAGATGCATACTGGTTAGACTGGAGCGGAAATGTATGCTGGCTACAGCAATACTGAGCTGCGTGCGGCGAGTGTTAGATGTTGACCGCTCACTGCACACTGCTTACATCTCTCATTGTCTCCGTTGTGCGCCATCGCCAGCTTGCGACGCACAGCTCACATCTCCGCTTCGATCGTGCCTTACAAATAGCATCTCCGCTCAGTGGTATCCACTGAAGCTGAGTGATGAAGACGAGATGTGTGAATAACGAAATTCGATTGGTTGTTTAAAACACATCTCATCTCCTGTCCTCTCCTCTCGTCTCGTCTCGCCTTCGCTTTGGTAGAGTCCGGATCTAAATGGTTAGGACCTTGTTGGTCAATGAAAGCGGCAAGGCTGTTTATTATAGTTTTGGATGACGTTTATTTTCTCCTCCGTAAGAATTAAAATTATAAACATGAAAAAATAAGTTGTCCATTCGTCTTTCAGGTGGACGGCTGCATATCAAGTCTAGTCAACATGCTAGTAGCATCTCACTCGCTGATGCAGAACGAAGCAATCCTCGCCCTAACACTCCTCGCAATAGAATCGCTCAAGAAACTCTCGCCCGACAGCCAACAAGAATACGACTACGAAAAGAACTTTGTCGCCCAGTTAATAAAGTCTGAAATCGGTAAGCACGTCACAATACTCGTAGACACAAATTGCGCGAAGATGCCGATCGAAGTAGCTGAGAATTTGCTCGCGTTCTTGGATATAACATCTAAGAACAACAAAGTTGCGTTCGATTATAAAGAGGCGAAAGTTCATGAATGTTTGATGAAATTCTCCGATTCAAGAAATGATTTGACATCTGACATGAAGGCCTGTATTTATGGTGTTTTCTCATCAATATCCAACAACGGTAAAGTTGATTAAATCGATTGATTTACTTGACTACAGAAATCGAAGGAGATACACCAAATGTTTTAGGTTTGAAAGTCAAAATGGCCAATTTTGTTGACTATGGTTATGTGAACTTTGAGCGTTATTTTAATGTTAAGAGTCCAATCGGTTTTGTTCTGGGTGTTTATAATTTGGAACAAAGCTAAGATGATGGATCTGTGGTCAGATATGGGTTCTAGCCAGAGATGCATGTTTCCTCTAAATATAAATCTCTTAGAGGTGCGCATAATTGCAGTGCATCGTTAGCACTCCAATTTATTCATCTGTGGTACAAACGCATCAAGCCCAATCAGTTCTCTCATCTGGCCACAGCTTACCTAAAAATATTTGTAGTTAATATTAATTTTCGAGCAATTATTTAATCAATTCTTAGTCTATTTGCATGTGTGATAATCATGATAAAAATATTACATTTAATTTAAGATCAAGTGGTTATTGTCGCTAGTTTAATTTTAACTATTATTCTAAAACGTATATGTGTTTACGCCCGGTTCCCATAAATGCATAACGCATCGTCAATTTTTATTTTACTAATGAGTGAAGCCAAACGGGTGCGTCTCATATCATATAAAGTTATTTGGTATATTTTCATTTCAATAACGTTCACAAGATATAATAAACGTAAGATATATCAACTGTTGATATAATTTCTTTACATAAAACATTTATATACTCTAAAACTTATTTCGTATAATGTTATTGGATATAACGTTTATTTAATCGAAAATCATTAGGTCTATCGTTTAAATTATATATTGATACCATCCTTATGGGTAACACCCCGATTCAAAGCCATCCAACTCGGATAGGTTAGGTTAGAAGGCTAAAGGCTTTTGCAGACCAGCGCGACACGACACGAACAATACAATTTCTAAGAAAACTTCACGGTATAACAATAACAGTTGTCGGTCTGGCTGCAAACAGCGGCTGGTCTGCATACACACACAAAACTTGCGTGAGCGGCCGCCGAGCGGTGGTGAACCATTTGGGTTGGGTTAGGTTAGGTTAGAACAGTGACCATTAACGCGCGAAGGCGAGCGACCGAAGGGAGCGTGCCGCGGTAGCGGCCGCCGAGTGCCAGATCCCCCCTCTCTTGTTGGTGAACCATTTGGGTTAGGTTAGGTTAGAACAGTGACCATTAACGCGCGAAGGCGAGCGACCGAAGGGAGCGTGCCGCGGTAGCGGCCGCCGAGTGCCAGATCCCCCCTCTCTTGTTGGTGAACCATTTGGGTTAGGTTAGGTTAGAACAGTGACCATTAACGCGCGAAGGCGAGCGACCGAAGGGAGCGTGCCGCGGTAGCGGCCGCCGAGTGCCAGATCCCCCCTCTCTTGTTGGTGAACCATTTGGGTTAGGTTAGAACAGTGACTATTAACGCGCGAAGGCGAGCGAGCGTAGCGAGTGACCATCTTGGCAGGTGGTAATCAGTTAAGTATATCTACAGTATCTACTCAGGTTATTTACTGTGATAGAAATTACATATTAGACTAAATATGTTTTATGTCTTTTGAGTGGTATATCAAACGATATTATATTAAATGTATGTTATGATTATAAAAATTAGTTATTTTAAAATTATATCAATCGTTTATTATATTAACTGATGATTATATCAAATAAAATTATAGATTCAGTTGTTATATTTTGTAAATATTAGTCATTTTGTAATTATACCATATATTACTTACCCAAGCCAAACTGTTCCTCTATAACCAAAAACAGCTGGTAACCGTTTGGGACCGGGCATCAGTGAATCGAGATATTAATAAACAATCCTAAATTTTTGTAAGCTTTTTAAAACTCTCTCTAGTCATAGTTTTAAACTTTCTCTACTTCGGTAAATGCTAGAATTTTGTGCATTAAAACTTTACTGTGTAATGTTTATGCGTATTTTCGTATATAAGACATTTATTTTTGCGATTCTCTCGAATTTTTACATTCCAACCTTTTAAACTTCGCCTTTTTATACTGTCAATGTTATCGATTTACTCTATGATAGCTTGCTTGTGGACTAGCTCAGAAATTAATGACAAAAAATTATGCATAAAAAAAATACTTACATTTTGTGTTGTAATTCAACTTGATCAGTATTTAGTTTTTAGTACTTATCACATAATTTCTATGAAAAAAAAAAATACTGTGATTATGTATTTGTAAAGTATTTATATTTTTTATTGTTGTACTTTTTAAAATAATGAAAACTGTTATTAATTTCTGATCAAGTCATAAATTTACGGTTGTAATTAAAACTAATCACATACAAATAATAGCAATACTGATGAAATACTCAAAGTACAATGTAGATTCACATAGTGAATTATACTGTAATATTAAATATTTCAATTTTTAATATTTAGTCCGTAAATGTTGCTTAATATACGTCATAGTTACGAAGTTAGTGAGGACACGTCTCTAGTTGAAAACAAAGGTAATTAAGCAAGAGAAAAACAAAAAGTACTTAAGGTGGAACTAGTCGCGGACTCGAACTCAATGGTGGGCATGGCCAAAAACCACGCTGTCTCACCTGGCATCGTGTCCGACAGAGATAGTATCAGTGATGAGCAGTTAGAAGCTGGTCTACATGGACAACGTTTAGTTCGCACCCACAGAAACACCGTACCGAACAATTTTGATAAAAAGATCACGTAAAAAATTACGAAAAGTCCTTTGGAAAATGGAGTTTTATGAAAAAACCACTGCATGAATCAATTAGAAATAAAATTGATTGAAATCTTCGATAATTGTGCTGTGTCGGTACGGATTTTATTTTCGAGATTTCACACTTCTTGTTAATACAAGAAGTGTGAAATCTCTTTGTTAAAATTACCAATATCAAAGTTGCGTTAAAATTACCAAGAAAAACGAATCTTTGTTGGCTTATAACTTTTTAATGGCTTTTTATTTTACTATTCTGCTTCCGTACAGACAAAATTACTAATGAGACCTAACAATATCATGTTAAACTTTGAATGTACGATATCAAACAGTGGAGTAAAACCGCCCAAAAATTTGTATGGAAAAAATATCAAATTGTTTCACCTTAATATGCGTTCCCAATTTATTTGCCAAACATGTAAAAAACACAAGTTTTAGGAAAAGCAACTGTAATACTTACACATAAGATTCAGTTTGCGCTACAACTGGATAGGTTTTATGACTTTTTCAACAGTACTAGTCTGTCTAAACTCAACTTGATTTATACTTTTGGAAACAAGGATTTAATTATTTATTAGTAGTACGAGATTGCGAGTCCTTGGGTGAACTTCTTGATACGATTTGAATCTTGGGTAAGTCTTGATAATCATTCATGGAAATGTTATTACCCTCTATAAACCGTTTTTAATATTGAGACGATGTTTTCATTTAGAGTATTGGTCTAGCTTCTCCGCATCAACGCGAAGTCAAACAAACGGCATCTGGGCCCTATACCACAAAACTCTAAGCCTCAAAATTGTAACGAAAAAACAATTGTAAACGTAAAATACATAATGTAAATTGTAACTCATACATATTTGTAACTAGCTGCCCGTGCCGGCCTCGCACGGGTAGCACTAAGTACTTATCTACGGCTACCTACCCTACCTACCCTATAAACCTTCCCTGGACTACGACAAACATTTCAAGACCAAAATCAGCCAAATCGGCCCAGCCGTTATCGAGTTATAAAATTACAACGAAAAGTGGCATTGATTTTTATATATTAAGATTTGTGTTTCGCCACTTTTTCGGCAATTTAATAATTTTGTAGAATTGTAGACTTGTAACGTTTTGTGGTATATGGGGATTGACGTTGTGTTGACTTGCTCGACATCAGTTTCAAACGGATAGATATTGGATCCTAAACGCAGCATTTGACTATTCGTAATGAAACGGATACTAGAGGCGTGTTCCTTATTCTATTCACTTTAATCGTAAGATTTTTGATAATCCGATAGTGCACTTATTGAATAGTTTGAATTGACGCTTGACTCGTGAAAGTGTACAATTAGATACCCTAGAATGATTAGACTACGCTAAATATGTGTGTTCACTAATGTATTAGTTTTATTTTGTCTTTTAGTCAATTCTATTATACATATTAATTAATATAATTATGTGTTTAAGTTAGTTCAGTTGCTAGTTGCTAGCTTGGAAATTTGTAACAATATAGTTTAAAAAAAATTGTTATGTCAGATCAGAAATTTTAGGAGATTTTACTTTAAGAATTGCAGTTCAATTAATTTTTTATACTATAGTTTAATTTTACAAAGTATTTCTAAATCAATAAGTATCGCACTTCCTCAAAAAAAATTGTCGTAACACTCATGTTATAGAATGGCGACTTTAGAACATTTATATATAATTATAAATGTTCTAAAGTCGCCCTAATTGCCAAGTCATATGACAAAAGCAATTAGAATTCTTATCGAGGGTTTATTACAAGTTTGAATGAATAAGGGGGTAGGACTAAACCGCTCAGCCATTAAAGACTAACATTCGTCATTACATTCGTTTGCTGTGACAAATCGGTTGTTGTATAGATGTAATTAAAACCACCAATTTAATTATTAATTTTAGAATTAATAAAAGTGCTATTTTCAATTATTTTACACACGCCATATTTAGTGTGATACTTACGTGAAATAGATTTTTGTAATTTGTAGGTCGGCCAGAAACACACAATAGTACAGAAGGCGCACTCTGCATTTTAGCTATGAAACGCCTGCAACACAGAGGTGACGTTGGTTGGCGACCGGCAAAGTTGTTCAACGTTTGGTCGTAAACCATCATCTAAACGGTTGTAAACCACCAAGGTTACCTCTCTCGGGACGCGATTGGCGACCGTGTAGCAAGCGTTTTAAGCTACAAGTACGCGGTATTCAAAAGATACGAGTGACGCGAAAAAAAGAGAGGCAACTTCTAAATGAATTCTATCTAAATTGCATTTTATTGTGTTTTAGCAAGAGTCGCATTTTATTTAAATGATTTAGCAGAGTGAACCATCTGTATAAATCTGTGTCAGAAAAAGGAATCATGCACAGAAAAGGCCGTTTTCATAAGACACTTAGAAGATGTCGTTACCATACACCGTAAAGAGATAAACCAAGAGTCTAAACATCTTATTAAAGTTCAGTTCAGTTTGTGAATTCGGCAGTAACGTTTAAGCGCAGTTCAACGATAGTCCCACTTAACTTTTTTTTTCTGGTCGGTTTTAATATTAGCGTATTGAGCTTCATAGTTTATTAGTGTTAAACATTAATCTTGTTAATGCACTTTTATTGATATAGTTTTATGGACCAATATTTATAAATGATTATTATCAATACGTTGTCATCAAGATTGGATCTTATTATTGTAGTGAAATATTTTTACGCATTTTTTATTTACTGTATCTGTCTTAGGTTTAAGCAAAAACAGTTTAGGATCTTTTTTTGTCTCCACTTGGCCAGAAGAGTTAATTACTTAAACTAAAAATAAGTGTTCCTTTAATCATTACAAAATAAGTAAACATGGAAAGTGTCTTCTTGGCAAGTTGCACCTAGAATGCCTTTCAACAAATAGTTTCTATGCCACAATGTTGGCACCACTGTAAAATTAAAAAAAAACGGACATATTATATAGCGCCTTATCGGCGTAACGTATTCGTATGGTCCTACAACTTACAATAGACCCAACATTACGGCATAGGAACTATTCTTGAAACGCACTCTACAAAGGTCGCCAAATCGCGGCCTACAGAGATGGTAGAATTATTAAAAATCTATCAAAAAAACAATAAAACCAATCTCGGGGACTAATCTTGATGATGAATGTATTGAATAACAAACGCATTGTTATAGATATTAATAGATTTTCGCTAAAATACATTATATTCTACATGTATTTGATACTTTATTTGCCCCAGTTCCCTGAATAAAATTATAATCGTGACTTAAGTTTAGAAAAATGTTTATTTTAATATTAAGTATTTACAAAAGTACTTAATCATAATGAGATGTCAACACATTCACAATATAGCAGTGTTCTTACTCGTTAGCAGAGCACAGTTTAAAACTAGGTTTTGTATCTGCGAAACTAAAGGTTTCTGTTTTCTTTTAGATTTCTAAACAATGCTATAAAGATGCTTCATATGCAATAAGAAGCATTTAGTAATGGCTGATATAATATAATAAAGTGCAAAGACAAAACAGTTGAAATAGAAAAAAATCATACTGGGAGAGAAAGTAATTACATGTCACATAATATCAAATTATTTATGATGAACATTAGCCTTTCATTTGTCATCTACTCTATGGCTTCATATAGCATAATCAGCTTAATGTTTCAACTGCTGGGACACAGGCCTCCTCTCTACGAGAGGGAGTGGGCTGTAATCCACCACGCGGGCCCAGTGCGGGTTGCCGGTTTCCACACGATGTTTTCCTTCACCGTTTTGAGAGCAATGGTAATGAAATTTTTTACACAAAGTAAAGCGCAGGCTTGGGTTCAAACCCAAGCCTGCGCTTTACTTTGTGTAACCCCCGACGCCCGTGGCCCCGACTTACGAGTTGTACGACCTACAACTCGTAAGTCGGGGCCGTTACCACTGGACCACCACTGCTCGTATAGTTGAAATAGAAAAAAAAACATACTAAAATCCTTACCAGTATGATTTTAGTATGTTTTTTTCTTTCTATATATACAGGATGACAGGGAAATTCGACCTATTCCTTGAAAGGGGTTATACTAGAGGTCATTAGCAACAAATTAAGTCCAATGAACTAGGGGTCAAACCTGGATGGTTATCGAGCTGTGACGGTTCTTCGATATTGTAGAAATTTTCTGACTTGTTACCAAAAACAATTAATTATGAAAAAAATACTCCACTCTAAACATTTAATTGATACTTTTCTGAAAGCTGAGAAAGGCGTGATCATTGTAAAAAAAAAATCTCGCCCAAAACTTACATAATCTCAGAAATAGAAGGTCTTTAGTAGCTATAATTTTTAATGATTGTTTTATTCCCAAACATTGAAGTAAGCTATTGGAAAAAAATTGTATGACAGTTGGCGTACAAATGTGTAAAATGACTAACTGGTTTCATAAGCTTTCCAAAAAGGTATAATCGTTATTAACTTTCCCAGCGGTTTTTCAAAAATCTGCAAAAGCGCGCTATAGACCAAATTGTTAATTTTGATTTGTTAAATTAATTCAGCTCGAAAAGTCAACGTGTAGAGTAGTGAATAAAAAATTAATGTAATTTGATACAGTTTAATACAAAAAAAAAGCAGTTAACAAAAATTACACATCCTTTTCGAATTGCCTGCCATTGATGCATATGCAGCCTATGACATACTTCACTCACTGGCACTCGCGTTGAAAGTGAGGTTTTCATGTGTTCGGCAGCTGCCAAAATCCTCTCCCTCAACTCTTTAATGTATGTCACTGGTGTAGGGTACACTAAGTCCTTCATGTGACCCTAAAGATAAAAGTCGCATGGCGTTAAATCTGGACTTTCAAAGATTTCAAAGGGCCCACCAGAGAAGATTTTCGTTAAATGTTTGGATGGGGATTGGCCATGATAAGTTCAGGCCATTCTTCTTGCCCTGAAATTTGAGTGGCATAACGTAACTACGAAAACTTTTTAAGAGAAGAAATGAACACGGTTTTGGAAGATGTGCCTCTAGCTACGAGAAGAGATATGGTGTACCAGCACAATGGAAGCCCAGCTCACTTTTACCGAGGTGTGCGACAATGGCTGGATGACAATTATCCGCTGAGATGGATCGGTCGAGGTTGCCCAACGTCATGGCCGGCAAGAAGTCCATATTTAACGCTATGCGACTTTTATCTTTGCGGTCACATGCTCACTTTCAACGCGAGTGCCAGTGAGTGAAGTATGTCGTAGGCTGCATACGCATCAATGGCAGGCAATTCGAAAAGGATGTGTAATTTTTGTTAACTGCTTTTTTTTGTATTAAACTGTATCAAATTACATTAATTTTTTATTCACTACTCTACACGTTGACTTTTCGAGCTGAATTAATTTAACAAATCAAAATTAAAAATTTGGTCTATAGCGCGCTTTTGCAGATTTTTTAAAATCCGCTGGGAAAGTTAATGACAATTATACCTTTTTGGAAAGCTTATGAAACCAGTTAGTCATTTTACACATTTGTACGCCAACTGTCATACAATTTTTTCCCAATAGCTTACTTCAATGTTTGGGAATAAAACAATCATTAAAAATTATAGCTACTAAAGACCTTCTATTTCTGAGATTATGTAAGTTTTGGGCGAGATTTTTTTTTTACAATGATCACGCCTTTGTCAGCTTTCAGAAAAGTATCAATTAAATGTTTAGAGTGGAGTATTTTTTTCATAATTAATTGTTTTTGGTAACAAGTCAGAAAATTTCTACAATATCGAAGAACCGTCACAGCTCGAGAACCATCCAGGTTTGACCCCTAGTTCATTGGACTTAATTTGTTGCTAATAACCTCTAGTATAACCCCTTTCAAGGAATAGGTCGAATTTCCCTGTCACCCTGTATATATATAGTAGGGTATAGAAAAAAATTACATGACAAATGATTATGATGAACAGCCTTCCATTCGTCATCTACTCTGTGGCTTCATGTGTGAAAGAAGAATTAAATAGTGCTACAAGGATCTTTTGGCGCCCGAATGACATTGTCAGAGAGGCATTGATGGTACACAATTGCGAAATTGCCTCGGGAAAATACATTGACAAAATAAGATTTTTACCACACGCAGAAAGAAACTTGTAGCGTTGTACTCTTGAATTACATAGTGTCATCTAGATCCATGATAGACCTTTCCTGTATCATAGTGGAATGTTTGCTGATGGTCATGCGGAATTTCAACTCTTCGTCAGATATGAGCTGGTCTCTTAACATGGGGCCCCGGTTGCCACAGCCAGCCACTGTAATGAGATTATAATTTGGTGAGATACACATACAAAGTTATGATGAGGATTTCATAGTTTTAGTAAGTATATTAGACCTTCGGGAGGTCTTTGCTATGAGATCAAGACTAGAACATGAATAATATTTCTGTGTGTTATTAATTGTGCTATGATGTTTGATCCTATGAGAGTGGCACAGTCACCTAGAGAGCATTGAAGAGTAAAAAAAAGAATCAAAACTTATTTGCATGAAAACAAATATATATAACTGTGCAGATACCCTACATAAAATGTTTAAGAATAGAATCTATTCTCATTTACCTGGACATTTAGATCTAGGTTTGGTTGCAATTAAATTCATTATGGTATCCTTCTCATAGATGTGACCACATACTGAGTTCTTCACTGGATCTGTTACCGGTCTCTTTGTTATTGGATCCAACTGAAATAAAATAAATACAAAAACAATATAAATACAAAATAATAAATGCTAAGATTGTCACCACAGGAATAACAATGGCACTTAACTCTTATAGATACCATTTAAAGTGTCATTTTGATATTATCAAATCTTATCTTAGAATGAAAAATCAGAAACTAGTAATACTCACATATTGGTCCTGTGATTCAGTAATAGCCAAGTCTGATTCATCCAAGTTACCTGTAAAATTAATATTTGGATTGATTTATTGAACCTTACACATTATTTTGGCACCCAGGATTAAGATAGAAAGACAAGAATATTTTGAAATTCCGTAATATAGAAGAGAATATTATGTTGAATTCTTGGTGATCAGAGATAACAGCAAGCTAAAGGTTTTGCAGATACATAGTGCGGTAGAAGAGACCCTTGAACGGTTCTCATAGAGAGATAGATAAAAAGTTCTTACGTGTTGCACTTTCCAGTCCTCTTTGGAATCTCTTGTTGAATTCCATCATATAAGGATGATTGTCGACCCTAAGCCGTTTGCCTGCTAAGTTGCTCAAGTGGGACTTGAATCTATCCTCCAGGGTATCAACATTAGAAGTATCAGTCTCTCGCTGTAAATATAAATAATAATTTGATTAATTTGTTTGAGCTACATAAACTTTGCTCAGCTGTGGTGATGTGTACTCATAGCCTCTTCTATTGGGTCAACCTTGTTGCTGCGTTGGAGTATAGGGTTTCATAATAATATTTAAAAGATATGAATCCTTTGAAGTATTTGTGATAAAATAGATTATGGTGATTCATCAATATAAAGTATCTAAGAATCATAAAAGAGTAGATATTCTTGCAAGTTAGGTGTCCAATGATTTATTAATATGAGATAAAAGAATAGGATGACCAAGAATTAAGTGCTTGATTGTTTAAAAATTAGAAAACATAACCTAAAACGTGATTTCTCAGTTCCAATCTCACCTTTGCTCTCTCCATAGCTTCGATCGTAACATCTTGCTGTGCTTCTAATGTACAATACTGCTGGACACACATCTTTAGTTTATCAAATTCAGCCTCTTTCTCACTATCTAAATATTTTGATACATTGTCCGTACACAAATACAGACTGGTTATGCAGTGTTTTCTTAAATCTGCTAAATCGTTGTCTGCCATCGTTACTTCTAATGAATAAATTACAACGTTTTAATTCTATAATAATATTAATTTGTACCACACAACACAAGCAAGGTGTCAAGTTTATTTACAAAAGAAAACAATTCCCGCCATTTTGTATTTAATCTTTTGACGCTTTTGACTGAGCCTCGCTTTTGAGTTGACTTTGACAGACTCAACAATAACTGTGGCAAAGGCATCAAACAGGACAGCCTAACGGTTTTTGGAATATTTAAGCTGGTTTTAGGCATTACTCCCTTTTCTAAATAGTGGTTGTTACGCTGCAGATTTCGTGAAG
The DNA here is from genome assembly GCA_948150665.1 of Conistra vaccinii. Classification (NCBI taxonomy): domain Eukaryota; kingdom Metazoa; phylum Arthropoda; class Insecta; order Lepidoptera; family Noctuidae; genus Conistra; species Conistra vaccinii. The sequence goes on from OX411321.1 coordinate 2,129,425, forward strand.
GCTAATGGGTCCGTAGATCAAAAATGCTTAAGCATAAAACTAAGAATTCTTGGTGGCGCAAATTATTACCATTTTAGCGTCGCCATTTTTTCCATTCGTGTGATATCATCGTGGATGTCATCATCAGGCATCAGCCTATAATAGTCCACTGCGACCAAGGGTTCTTCTATTTCCCTCAAATCTCGGCTACTCTACTTTAAGTATCCTGTATAGAAACTCTCTAATCTGATGAGATTACATTCTCATCTACCCACTGCGATCAATCATCTCGCGAATATTGTCACTCTACCCACAGAGCAAGTAACTGCTCTACCTAGATCGAGTGGGGTATTCCGACAGGTGTTTTCCGATGCTGTCCACCAATAAAAAAAATTGTTGGTTTTTCGACAATGCATCATGCTCTCTGAATGCATCATCACAATTATTTTGCCCAATGCAGGAATCGAATTTGCGTTGCCTATCGTAAAGGGATATCAACCTACGTCATTCGGGACCTCATGCATTACGTGGCCATGACCACAGCACGGCCAGTAGCCTTATTGACCAGACTACCTGGGGGCCATCTGTCAAAAACTCACCATCGAGAGACCATTGTGACGTTTGTAAATAGTAGACTTGGCCCCCTGGCCGCACGACACGACGTGAATTTTTTGAGGCCAAACGTTGTGTATTAGCATAGTATAAAAACTACAGTAGGACATCGCACTTTGATCTCGTTGTAAATGCCGACAACGTGTAGGGATTGTCGCGTCAGCTAGCAGTTCGGGACCCGTCTTGTCCCGCACGATTGCTCTGTCTAGACATCTTCGTGGGACGACTGTATGATGTTTAGACTGTGGTATTAGTATAAACGTCCGCATCTTGGTCGGAACTTCTGCGGCCAAGATTCAGATAATGGTCGTGGCCGTGAGGCACCTTGTAGTTTTTGAATAAAAGAAACTCGTCTCAGTTATCATATTTTTATTGCAAATAATAAGTAAAATGCACCTAAAACTAGGCTATAAAATAATACATGATAATCTTACTATCTAGGTATTAAATAATTTTCTGGTGAGTAAACATAATAATTGTCTTTTCTAACAAAATATGGAATAAATATTTTTTATTTAATATTGCTAAGGCACGCAAAGCATTAAACTACATCTTACAAGTATTATATATGCCGCCATTTTCAAAGTATATTTTTTTCTTGTTCTAGTCTATACAGTGACTCCAACATGCCCCAGTGCGGCAGACAGTTGCTTGAGATGCATCTTCATATCGGCCGGCGATATGCCGCGGCGGGTCTCGATCACTTTGAACGCGTTCAAGTATTCCAGCTCGGTGAACTGTGCGCCTTTCTCACGAACTGATGTTATTATTTCCTGTGGATGGTAAAAGATAAAGAATGTTACTGTGCTTTTGCATTGGCGAAACATTCACAACAAAACATGTTGAAATCTCTATTTTCTGTCAATGTTCCATACAATGTTTGACAGGAACTAGAGATTTCAACATGTTGTGAATGTTTCAGCCCCGGATCTAGAACTTTTTCGAGGCGGGGCAAAACCTGCCGCCTGTCGCCCCCCGAATACTTTTTTTTCTTAAAGAAGCCGGTTTTTTTAAAATATACTAGTACGTGTCGGACATTTATTTTTATTAGGCCTGATCTGCGGTTCAATTTTCGATTTGAATGCAAGAGCGAGTGAAAGCGAGCGCGGAAAGTTTAGCACTCTGCCTGAGATAAGTTGGATTCTTGCTTTAGGAGCTACTAGGCTGCAAAAGCGAGCGAAGCGAGCTCGAAAATTTAAGCATATAAACATATTAATCTAAATCGATTTAAAATGCGCCAATCCAACAGGGGCGCCAAAACTGTGTGAAAGTTAAAGGAAGTCGTGTCGCCTTTGCACATTCAGGTGTCGACGCAGGACGCCCGGCACCGTTGCGTAGTGGGCGCAACTTAAAACTTAAAAAATAGACCACAGAAACGCTCATCGAGTTCCTGGTAGAATACAACTGCGCCCGCTCACAACCCGCTCAGACCGTTTGACGACCTAAACCTACGCTAATCAGTGATTTCCGCAGTGCACCACCCGCAGAGAAAGATTATAAGTGCTGCGCGTCTCATTTGTTGCAAAGTTGCGCTGCGCTGGGTGGGGCACTTGTCTGCCACGCTTGAATTTGGCGCCCCATAACGGTGCCGCCCGGGGCACGTGACCCGGTTTGCCCCCCCCCCCCCCTCTAGGGGGGGGGGCTATGATCCCGGATCTATCCGGGGCTGGAATGTTTCGCCAGTGCAAACGCACAGTTAAAGGTTCATGTTTGTGAAAATATGTTTGGGATTGGATTCGATCTATTTTTATCGATTGGAAACAAGAGTGGAGGTTTAACTTGAATAGTATGATAACTGATAAGTTATCAGTTATCATACTATTCAAGTTAACACATTCAAGTTATCAGTGATAACACATTCCATGAGACATTGTTTTAAAAAGTCTAACAGAATTGATTTCATCCATCCCTTTCCATCAGGAGAGATCGAGGTAAAGAGCAGGCTACATTCAGCAATAAAAAAAAGAATAGTATTTTTGTAGCAGGTTCACAGGTTTTTCTGCAAAAGGCAGGTTAACTATATGTAGTTATGTACTATACGGTCAAATTCATCAGGATTTTCATACTTTTTTTTACCCGACTGCCCCAGAAGGAGGGTAATGTTTTTAGTAATTACTATTTTGATGTGGTGAAGTAATTACCAAAAGGCGCATGGAACACTAATCTGCGTTCGCAATTCATTTGCAAAACATGTAAACAAACACGAGTTTTAGGAAAAAACAACTGTAATGCCTACACATAAGGTTCAGTTTGCGCTACAACTTCATATTTTTTATAACTTTTTCAACAGTACAAGTCGGTCTAAAATTAACTTTATTTACACTTGCATAAAGTTTTTGTTTGCCTAAGTGGAAAACTTGTCTTTGTTTTCATGTTTGGCAAATAAATTACGAACGCAGATTAAGTTCCATTTACCGAACCTGTTTGTTTCCGAAGAAGTTTGGCCAAAGCGGTACATGTGTCTTTGTGTCATATAAGTCAGTCACCTCAGGCGTGCAGTTCAGCAGATGCAGGTAGGCGTGCGCGCGGTGCAGGCCGCGGTGCGGCAGCGCCAGCGCGGCGAGGCAGTGGCGCAGCGTGGCCAGCCGCGCGTCGCCGCCGCGCGCGCCCGCCTCGCCCTGCCAGCGCCACACCACGCCCGCCGACATCATCTCGCCCACGCCGGACATTATGTACTGGAACATTCCATTTTTATTCAAATTAGAAAAATAGTAGATTGTTTACTAAGGGAGCAAACAACTCTTTTTAAAGCGAGAGTGTTTCTTTGAATCCAAAGCGGAGCGAAGGATTCTAGAGTAGAATCCCGAGCGTAGCGAGGGATTCTAAAGTAGAATCCTGAGCGCAGCTAGGGATTCAAAGTACATCACTCGAGCTTAAAATAGTGTTGCTCCCGAGGTGAACACTCTACTTTTTATCACCCTCGATGAGAAAACAAACGTGTGCGGTCCGACCCCCATCAGGAACGAATTTCCTACTCACTGATTTACACAAAATAAAAAAATTACGAAAAAAATAAATTAATCGCAGTCGCCATGTTAGATTCACATTTTGACCTCACTATCGGGTTTACCACCCTCGAAAACTATGAAAACGAAAAACTATGACTATTTTTTTTTAAATTTTCGCATCCACCATCTTGGATTTAAATTTTGACCTCACTATCGGCTTTACCACCGTCAAAAACTACGAAAACGATACCCATGACGAAAAATTTGAAAATTTTCGCATCCGCCATCTTGGATTTAAATTTTGACCTCACTAGCGGCTTTATCACCCTCGAAAACTATGAAAACGATACCCATGACGAAAAATTTTAAAAATTTCGCGTCTGCCATCTTGGATTTACATATTGACCTCACTATCGGCTTTACCACCGTCAAAAACTACGAAAACGATACCCATGACGAAAAATTTGAAAATTTTCGCATCCGCCATCTTGGATTTAAATTTTGACCTCACTATCGGCTTTACAACAGTCGAAAAAGATGAAAAAAAAAAAACTAATCCGCCATCTTGGATTTTAATTTTGATCAAATTCACACTTTCTCATCTCTCTCTTGCCAGCTTGTTACTTATTCATACAATGGTCGTGATCGATCTCTTTGGTGAATAGAACTTTTACTAACAATATCCACATTCCAAATTCAAATCACTTTTAGTCCCTAGGGATTAAACAGCTATTTTGGTCCCTGTATACGAGGATTAAACTACGTCTTTTTGAATAGATGTGATAAAAAGATATTTTTGAAGGGTCTAGGTTACCAAAATATAGTCCCCGGAACGACCACACTTCATAATTTACAAGAAAGCGCATTCAAATCGTATCTTCTGGCAAAATTGCCGGAAATTTCGAATTGAATACGATTGTCTCACTTATTTTTTTTTAATCACATCTATTCAAAAAGACGTAGTTTAATCTAGGGATGCATCCGATACCGATACCGATGCCGATATATCGGCGATACTCGAAGTTTGCCGATATATCGGCATCGGCGATATTTTTATGCCTGATTCAACTACTTTTCAAACGCGCTTTAAAAATGTAACATAAACGCACGTGTTGTCTCGTCTATTTCGTTGCAAACGAGAATCGAACTAACTATGCTCGGGAAAACCTCGCACTTTATTCAGTAGCTTGTTTCGCCCGCCCACTTTGTCCTCGCACTCGCTTAACTATCCCATTTCGCTAGGTTGATTGTTGTCGTGCGTCTAATCTCAACCTGCCTATAGTTTTAGTTTGTCCTATTATTTGTTCTTTTTATAATAAAGAAAAAAATAACCTGACATGTGTTTTATTTATTATGCTTTCGTTTTTTAATTCAATAAGCGTATCGGTATCGGTATCGCCGATATTTTTATAAGAGTATCGGTATCAGTATCGTATCGGCCAAAAGGCGTATCGAGGCGTAACAGGGACCAAAATAGCTTTAATCCCTAGGGACTAAAATTGATTTGAATTTGGAATGTGGATATTGTTAGTAAAAGTTTTATTTACCAAAGAGATCGATTACGAACATTGTATAAATACATAACAGGCTGGCAAGAGAGAGAGAAAGTGTGAATTTGATCAAAATTAAAATCCAAGATGGCGGAAGCGAAATTTTTCGGCAAGGGTATCGTTTTCATAGTTTTCGAGGGTGGTAAAGCCGATAGTGAGGTCAAAATTTAAATCCAAGATGGCGGATGCGAACATTTTATATTTTTCGTCATGGGTATCGTTTTCATAGTTTTCGACGGTGGTAAAGCCGATAGTGAGGTCAAAATGTAAATCCAAGATGGCGGATGCGAAACTTTTAACATTTTTCGTCATGGGTATCGTTTTCATAGTTTTTGAGGGTGGTGTAGCGCGCTGTGGCCCAGGTAGTAGTACTGTGTGTAGCGCGCTGTGGCCCAGGTAGTAGTACTGTGCACTCACCGCGAGCCGGTGCGGCGCCAGCACGTTGGCGGCCAGCTCGTGGAAGGCGAGCAGCGCGTGCGCCAGGTGCGCCGCGCCGCCCGCCTGCTCGTCGTGCTGTGTGTAGCGCGCTGTGGCCCAGGTAGTAGTACTGTGCACTCACCGCGAGCCGGTGCGGCGCCAGCACGTTGGCGGCCAGCTCGTGGAAGGCGAGCAGCGCGTGCGCCAGGTGCGCCGCGCCGCCCGCCTGCTCGTCGTGCTGTGTGTAGCGCGCTGTGGCCCAGGTAGTAGTACTGTGTGTAGCGCGCTGTGGCCCAGGTAGTAGTACTGTGTGTAGCGCGCTGTGGCCCAGGTAGTAGTACTGTGCACTCACCGCGAGCCGGTGCGGCGCCAGCACGTTGGCGGCCAGCTCGTGGAAGGCGAGCAGCGCGTGCGCCAGGTGCGCCGCGCCGCCCGCCTGCTCGTCGTGCTGTGTGTAGCGCGCTGTGGCCCAGGTAGTAGTACTGTGTGTAGCGCGCTGTGGCCCAGGTAGTAGTACTGTGCACTCACCGCGAGCCGGTGCGGCGCCAGCACGTTGGCGGCCAGCTCGTGGAAGGCGAGCAGCGCGTGCGCCAGGTGCGCCGCGCCGCCCGCCTGCTCGTCGTGCTGTGTGTAGCGCGCTGTGGCCCAGGTAGTAGTACTGTGTGTAGCGCGCTGTGGCCCAGGTAGTAGTACTGTGTGTAGCGCGCTGTGGCCCAGGTAGTAGTACTGTGTGTAGCGCGCTGTGGCCCAGGTAGTAGTACTGTGCACTCACCGCGAGCCGGTGCGGCGCCAGCACGTTGGCGGCCAGCTCGTGGAAGGCGAGCAGCGCGTGCGCCAGGTGCGCCGCGCCGCCCGCCTGCTCGTCGTGCTGTGTGTAGCGCGCTGTGGCCCAGGTAGTAGTACTGTGTGTAGCGCGCTGTGGCCCAGGTAGTAGTACTGTGTGTAGCGCGCTGTGGCCCAGGTAGTAGTACTGTGCACTCACCGCGAGCCGGTGCGGCGCCAGCACGTTGGCGGCCAGCTCGTGGAAGGCGAGCAGCGCGTGCGCCAGGTGCGCCGCGCCGCCCGCCTGCTCGTCGTGCTGTGTGTAGCGCGCTGTGGCCCAGGTAGTAGTACTGTGTGTAGCGCGCTGTGGCCCAGGTAGTAGTACTGTGCACTCACCGCGAGCCGGTGCGGCGCCAGCACGTTGGCGGCCAGCTCGTGGAAGGCGAGCAGCGCGTGCGCCAGGTGCGCCGCGCCGCCCGCCTGCTCGTCGTGCTGTGTGTAGCGCGCTGTGGCCCAGGTAGTAGTACTGTGTGTAGCGCGCTGTGGCCCAGGTAGTAGTACTGTGTGTAGCGCGCTGTGGCCCAGGTAGTAGTACTGTGTGTAGCGCGCTGTGGCCCAGGTAGTAGTACTGTGCACTCACCGCGAGCCGGTGCGGCGCCAGCACGTTGGCGGCCAGCTCGTGGAAGGCGAGCAGCGCGTGCGCCAGGTGCGCCGCGCCGCCCGCCTGCTCGTCGTGCTGTGTGTAGCGCGCTGTGGCCCAGTAGTACTGTGTGTAGCGCGCTGTGGCCCAGGTAGTAGTACTGTGCACTCACCGCGAGCCGGTGCGGCGCCAGCACGTTGGCGGCCAGCTCGTGGAAGGCGAGCAGCGCGTGCGCCAGGTGCGCCGCGCCGCCCGCCTGCTCGTCGTGCTGTGTGTAGCGCGCTGTGGCCCAGGTAGTAGTACTGTGTGTAGCGCGCTGTGGCCCAGGTAGTAGTACTGTGCACTCACCGCGAGCCGGTGCGGCGCCAGCACGTTGGCGGCCAGCTCGTGGAAGGCGAGCAGCGCGTGCGCCAGGTGCGCCGCGCCGCCCGCCTGCTCGTCGTGCTGTGTGTAGCGCGCTGTGGCCCAGGTAGTAGTACTGTGTGTAGCGCGCTGTGGCCCAGGTAGTAGTACTGTGCACTCACCGCGAGCCGGTGCGGCGCCAGCACGTTGGCGGCCAGCTCGTGGAAGGCGAGCAGCGCGTGCGCCAGGTGCGCCGCGCCGCCCGCCTGCTCGTCGTGCTGTGTGTAGCGCGCTGTGGCCCAGGTAGTAGTACTGTGTGTAGCGCGCTGTGGCCCAGGTAGTAGTACTGTGCACTCACCGCGAGCCGGTGCGGCGCCAGCGCGTTGGCGGCCAGCTCGTGGAAGGCGAGCAGCGCGTGCGCCAGGTGCGCCGCGCCGCCCGCCTGCTCGTCGTGCTGTGTGTAGCGCGCTGTGGCCCAGGTAGTAGTACTGTGTGTAGCGCGCTGTGGCCCAGGTAGTAGTACTGTGCACTCACCGCGAGCCGGTGCGGCGCCAGCACGTTGGCGGCCAGCTCGTGGAAGGCGAGCAGCGCGTGCGCCAGGTGCGCCGCGCCGCCCGCCTGCTCGTCGTGCTGTGTGTAGCGCGCTGTGGCCCAGGTAGTAGTACTGTGTGTAGCGCGCTGTGGCCCAGGTAGTAGTACTGTGCACTCACCGCGAGCCGGTGCGGCGCCAGCACGTTGGCGGCCAGCTCGTGGAAGGCGAGCAGCGCGTGCGCCAGGTGCGCCGCGCCGCCCGCCTGCTCGTCGTGCTGTGTGTAGCGCGCTGTGGCCCAGGTAGTAGTACTGTGTGTAGCGCGCTGTGGCCCAGGTAGTAGTACTGTGCACTCACCGCGAGCCGGTGCGGCGCCAGCACGTTGGCGGCCAGCTCGTGGAAGGCGAGCAGCGCGTGCGCCAGGTGCGCCGCGCCGCCCGCCTGCTCGTCGTGCTGTGTGTAGCGCGCTGTGGCCCAGGTAGTAGTACTGTGTGTAGCGCGCTGTGGCCCAGGTAGTAGTACTGTGTGTAGCGCGCTGTGGCCCAGGTAGTAGTACTGTGCACTCACCGCGAGCCGGTGCGGCGCCAGCACGTTGGCGGCCAGCTCGTGGAAGGCGAGCAGCGCGTGCGCCAGGTGCGCCGCGCCGCCCGCCTGCTCGTCGTGCTGTGTGTAGCGCGCTGTGGCCCAGGTAGTAGTACTGTGTGTAGCGCGCTGTGGCCCAGGTAGTAGTACTGTGCACTCACCGCGAGCCGGTGCGGCGCCAGCACGTTGGCGGCCAGCTCGTGGAAGGCGAGCAGCGCGTGCGCCAGGTGCGCCGCGCCGCCCGCCTGCTCGTCGTGCTGTGTGTAGCGCGCTGTGGCCCAGGTAGTAGTACTGTGTGTAGCGCGCTGTGGCCCAGGTAGTAGTACTGTGCACTCACCGCGAGCCGGTGCGGCGCCAGCACGTTGGCGGCCAGCTCGTGGAAGGCGAGCAGCGCGTGCGCCAGGTGCGCCGCGCCGCCCGCCTGCTCGTCGTGCTGTGTGTAGCGCGCTGTGGCCCAGGTAGTAGTACTGTGTGTAGCGCGCTGTGGCCCAGGTAGTAGTACTGTGCACTCACCGCGAGCCGGTGCGGCGCCAGCACGTTGGCGGCCAGCTCGTGGAAGGCGAGCAGCGCGTGCGCCAGGTGCGCCGCGCCGCCCGCCTGCTCGTCGTGCTGTGTGTAGCGCGCTGTGGCCCAGGTAGTAGTACTGTGTGTAGCGCGCTGTGGCCCAGGTAGTAGTACTGTGCACTCACCGCGAGCCGGTGCGGCGCCAGCACGTTGGCGGCCAGCTCGTGGAAGGCGAGCAGCGCGTGCGCCAGGTGCGCCGCGCCGCCCGCCTGCTCGTCGTGCTGTGTGTAGCGCGCTGTGGCCCAGGTAGTAGTACTGTGTGTAGCGCGCTGTGGCCCAGGTAGTAGTACTGTGCACTCACCGCGAGCCGGTGCGGCGCCAGCACGTTGGCGGCCAGCTCGTGGAAGGCGAGCAGCGCGTGCGCCAGGTGCGCCGCGCCGCCCGCCTGCTCGTCGTGCTGTGTGTAGCGCGCTGTGGCCCAGGTAGTAGTACTGTGTGTAGCGCGCTGTGGCCCAGGTAGTAGTACTGTGCACTCACCGCGAGCCGGTGCGGCGCCAGCACGTTGGCGGCCAGCTCGTGGAAGGCGAGCAGCGCGTGCGCCAGGTGCGCCGCGCCGCCCGCCTGCTCGTCGTGCTGTGTGTAGCGCGCTGTGGCCCAGGTAGTAGTACTGTGTGTAGCGCGCTGTGGCCCAGGTAGTAGTACTGTGCACTCACCGCGAGCCGGTGCGGCGCCAGCACGTTGGCGGCCAGCTCGTGGAAGGCGAGCAGCGCGTGCGCCAGGTGCGCCGCGCCGCCCGCCTGCTCGTCGCCCGACGCGCTGTCCGCGCCGCGCTCCTCCTGGCCCAGGTAGTGGAAGCATTCGATGCGCATCTGTGGTGAAACACTCGTTCAAATAGCGTCCATATAATTAATTATACAGAACGTTATGCAGAAACACAGACACAATACCACAAAACTATAGTCAAAGGCGCGAGTTAAGGCAAAACACGGCTAGTGACAGAAGTGACACGATATGGTCGAAAGAGAAGCAAAGTCAGACTAAAAAAAAAAAGAATTATAGTCGATGATGTCGTAGGATGGTTTGATAATTCGAATTATCGCGAAAACGGTAGGGATATTGCGAAACCACGGATAATTAGGCAATGGGGAAAACATTTCTGCGAGCAACTTGGAAATAGTGCTCACCGGCCGCTACCACGGCACCGCTCGCTTCGCTCGCTTGGCTAGCGCGCGGTTGGTCACAGACTCACAGTTCTAACCTTACCTATTTCACCCAGTTCAATATGACGAATCAAATAATCTGACTGCGACTAGATAATTACACATTGGTGCCGATTCTCTTGTCACAAATGCCTCTAAACTAGACAAAAAATCACTAAAATTTAGTTTAGTCCTGTCAAACGAGCATTTCCCATTCTGAAATAGTCTAAAGTGACACAACTTAACTATATTTTAGTTTGACAGCACTAAGATTGCACTGAGTTATTAGTTTAGTGAAAATGGCAATTTTGCTATTCTGAATTTGACGTTTTTCACCTAAAAATTTAGATTATCCAACTAAATCAGTCTATTTTTAAACGCGATTAAAAAGGAGTGGAATAAAATTAGTTGGCATGAACTAAAATTCATACACTTCAGCTGCAAAAACTTTATCTTTTTTTTTATTTTGCTTATATCTCGAAAACGGTGCGTCCTAGCGCAAAAATAATGGAAATTTCGACCCCCTCTGCCAGCCGTAAACCTATATGCCCCTACTCACAGGTAATATTTTTTCATATTTTCCATAAAAAAAGTTTAAAATTCCATACAAAATACGTCAAGGCTGCCCCCCCCGCGCGCCTCTGGCTCTAAAAAAAATCACGGGGTAGAGCAAACAAGTACCACGTGGGTCGCGACGTGACTGTCAAATTCAATTTTAGATGTGTCAAAATTATTTTTTAATTTAGAGAAATTTTTCCGCAGAATAGCTTTTAGATTCTCATAGCCAAAAGTAAGGTATTTTAGTCGTAGTTTAGTTAGTTTAGTTCGGTGTACAAGAGAATCGGCACCATATTTTTGGAGGCTGAATCAAACTTATAATAGAATACCTACGAATACTCCATTCGATTCGCCGGATACGTCAAGAGAATACGAGGGTGGAGAGCCAACCCTTCAACTTGACAGCTGTACTATTAGATGTACTATTAAAAAAACAACTCGGTAGAAATATGGACTAAAACAGAAAACAGGGATGTTACTGTTTTAGTCCATATTTCTACTGAGTTTCTACTGAATGTGGAAATAAGAAATGTGGCTAACTAGCGAAAATTAATAACGAATTGCAATTATAACATTTAATTTGATGTTGTATGTAACCGTTTTAGATTAAAAAAGGCATTTGGAAAGTTTCCAAATACTTTTTAAGCATTTAAAACTAAATATTCGGTGTTACGATATTATTTATTGAATTATTATTGCGTACATTTTTTAAATTATTTATTGCGTAATATTGCCAAATTAATCAAAACAGGTAAATAATTTGACAGCTATTAGGCGCCATCTGAGGCAAAAAATCCAAAATGTTTGTTTCATGCTTTTCGTGTGTGGGTACAAACAAGGTCTACTGATTCTGATGGCTCAGTCTCTGAATATCATATTCTCAAAATATCATAATCGCGAAACACCACATTCGCAAAACATCATATTCTCAAAACATCATATTCTCAAAACACCATATTGTCAATACAACATTCGCAAAACACAACATTCTTATTATACCACATTCAAAGTAGTCCTCAACATTATAGCAACCCAACCAGCAAAAGTTAGTTGTATAGAAGACCATAGACAGTATTGTAAAAACTAATCGGTGGTCAAATCAAAGGCCTAAGAAGGTGCACCTACTCGTATAAAGAAATATCTCCATTCAATTTTAAAGTACAACTGTAGCGGTATCAGGCATGACAATTTTGGCCTAATACAGGATGTAACCGTTACGCAATCTCTATTTGATGACATACAAGCCACCGCAACGCTACTAAAGTACCTTTTTGTCATTCATTATTTTTACATTCGTTCGTTCGCCGCTGCAGTGCCGCCCAAAATGTTTAAAAAGTAAGTGCTCAAGGTATGCTTTTTTGTATTTCCAAACATTGTTATTCTTTATCTCATGCTAGAAAGTAGAATTACTGTTCTGAAATGACTTTTTACTCCTGGACTACACATATGAATTTCTGTGACCAAAACACGGACGTTTAATAGTGGATCTACACAGCCCGGCGGCACTGCCAGCAGCTTGACATCAAGCAAAGACGGCAAGAGCCGACAGCATGTGCGGCTGAGAATCGATATTCTCAGTTATCTTCATTGAGGTACTATGTACTAACGTACTAGAGGAGACGCCACTCATCACTACTACCTAAGTTCCGTTAAAAAAAAAAATTGAACTTTGCAACAACGCGCGCACGGCGGCCGGCCGGGCTATGTGGATCTCCCATAACATAAATAAATGAATTTTGACACATTTACAGTTCGCGTCAAATAACTTTGCCGCTCTGAAGTTAGGTTGCGCATGCGCGCTATTGTTTTATATGTAAGATTGACTACTGCGCAGTCATTTGTAGCCCACTTCAGAGCAGTAAAGTTATTTGATGCGAACTGTACGCGGCAAATTAAAAATAAATCGGTCAAGTGCGAGTCGGACTCGCACACGAAGGGTTCCATACCATGTCGTACAAGATTTAACACTATGCATTTTTGTAATACTTTCGTAAAGGTAACAACAGAGGCGCTATAAAAAAACATAAAGATTTGTAAAGAAATTGTCTAATTTTAATGAAAAAAATTTGTTGTGTTAAATTATAGGTGTAGAAGTTTATTTCATTTATTTTAGTAACATGCATTAACTAAATTCAAAGTTATTTATTTGCTACTAACATAGTATTAGTAGGTATAAATAGGTATATGTGTTGTAACAGTAACTGGGTTGTGGAGGTCAGATAGGCAGTCGCTCCATGTAAAATACTGGTATTCAGCTGCAACCGGTAAGACTGGAAGCCGACCCCAAGATAGTTGGGAAAAAGGCTAGGAAGATTGATTGATTGAAATAGGTATATGTGGTAGGTAAGCAGGTAGATATGTAGGGTAGGTAGGTTAGGTTAGGTAGCAGTTAGGGTGTAGGTAGGGTAGGTAATTAGGTAGAAATACGTAATTAGGAAAGGTAGGTGCGCCGTAGATAAGTACTTAGTGCTAACCATGCGAAGCCGGGCCGGGTAAAGCTAGTTACTTATAAATAAAAGGATTTCTCTTGCTACATTAGACTATATTGTACAAAATAGAATGTAAGTAGTACGCCAAATTTTAATTACAACATTCCGTCAATACAGGTATTACGTTATTTTTGATAGTCATAAGTAATTCAAATTCAAAAGTCATTTATTCAAACTAGGCTAATTACATAAGACAGTCCCCCAAAAACGCCCGCCCTTCACCACACTTCCTAGTGCTTTTGCTGGAAAGAAGAAGTGGCGCAACAAACTCGCTAGCAGCGCAGCTGTCTGTTCAGTTACGAAAAAAAACTTGAACTATACAATAGTATGCAAATATTTTACATTACTCAACACAAAACATTAAATAAAATATATTTGCCATAATGACAGCTAGCACACGCCAATGTACCAACAAAAAAAAATATCGAAATCTAAACTCAAGCGAAAATAAAAATTGTTTTTACACATCCCATCGGACTCTGAGAGTGAGGGAAGAGAGAGTGCACTCGTGTCTGCGCATACACTTGTGCACTATATGACTATAATATCTCCCACGCCGAAGGCTAGTCTCCATTGAGATTGGCCGCCGTGGCTGAATATTTTTACACAAATAAGTTTTCTCAATATGAAATTGTATCCACAACGGTTTAAGGTAACTGAATAGTACCCTGTATGTACCACCATTCATTTCAATGTTACTGAATATTATTGTCTATTGGAGTGTAGTTTTAACATGAGGTACGAGTACACACATCAACACGGCAACACCGTCTAGGGATACTTTGAAAAAAGTCGATAAAGTTCTTAAACTCAAAAAATACTGGCCGGTTTTAAAATCTTTTGAAGAGAGCTTATTTTGTAGACCTTTTTGGATGATCGAAATTTAAATGATCGAAATAGTATATGCTGCCATGATAGTAGGTACTTACTAATTCCATGTCATTACTCCGACTAGTAAATAGTTATCTGTGGAATTTATATCGCATAATATTAGCATGAAATACAAAATATTATTTTTAAGTTGCAGTAAATCGCCCATATTATATAAAATACGTTATTAATCGGCGTTTTTAGTATTTGTTGATTATAAACAGTATATGGTACATGATACACACACAAGTTTCAAATTCCTAATTTGTTTAGTTGTTGAGATAGAGCTCGTACAAAAATGGTCTAAAACAGACAACTTCTACAGCCCCCTAATTCATCATTTTTGAAGATAAAAACAAATAAAAATTATATTTATTTTCTACTTGATGAGCTCTAGACAATGATACCCCACATGCCAGGGACAGATTTTTTTTTTTTTTAATTTAATTTTATTGTATGGCGACCCCCCTTTATTTTTTAATTTTATTATTTGTTGCTCTTGCGGCAATAGAAATGCACAATCTGTGAAATTTTCAACTGCCTACCTATTACGGTTCATGAGATAGAGCTCGCTGACAGACAGACGGACAGCGGAGGCTTATGAATAGGGTTCCGTTTGTCACCCTTCGGGTACGGAACCCTAAAAAAAAGTTTTGTAAACTACTAGTATTGCAACTTTATCGTTTTAAAGTTATTTAAGAAAATTGATGAAAATTTACCTTTCCCCATTTATCTCCGTAACTACGGAGCCTAGAATTTTGAAAAATTACTGGAAATAATCGAATCCATTTCAATCCATACAAGTCTATGGTGTTAAAATAACATGGTAAATCACTCAATATCGTGCCTACAAACTTACATTGGAATGTATAGGAGAACATGTTTTTCAACTACAATGTTAATTTTGTTTTTGGGATAAATTGATCCAAACTACGGTACTCTTCATTGGGCGTAGTCCGTCACGCACTTGGCCGGTTTTAGAGCGTGGGACCGTTTGTGACCTTGAACTACATTTCTTGACAATGTAATTTTGGCCGGCTAAAAAAGCCGGCCAAAATTATATTGTCAATGGTTGATTTGCTGTTTTTTTCAAATTCAAATTCGTTTGGTAGGGTTGGCAGCACTGCACCTAATGGAGTGACCGAGCGCTGCGGAACTGATCCGAGCGTAAACGACGCATTCCACAGAATGTATACAGTGTTTCACTTGTCAATGTCATCTTGAATTAAAACCGACCACTCTGCGAAAAACAATACACCTAGCTATCTCACGGCAAAGTTTTCAGCAAGGCACTCAATTGGCGGCTGAATGAAAGTACCAAAAACTAATTTTACAGTTTTCTTACCCATTGGCGAAACTTCACAGACATATTGTATGTCTGTAAATTGAGATTACAGTACCAAATCATGATCAATCACTGCTGGAAAAGTCACAAGGTCGCATTACTTTTATAAACAGAGACATAAGATTTAAATTACAAAAATGCATAACCTTTCTCTACTTACCTCCAAATGTAAAAACAACAGGCACTTGTGCGAAATCTCGTCGAATATCATGGCGGCGGATGCGATGTCGTTGAGGAACTTGTCAGACAGCTTGCTGAGCCCGCCCGGCCCGCCCAGCATGGAGGGCAGGCTTCGGATGTTGGCACTTAGCCAGTCCTGGGAAGGCAAAGGCGAATCATTTATGTCAAGAGGGCTATTAAGAGAGACTTTTGAGTACCGCTTGTACCGCTACGTCACAAGCCTACTGCTGAGCATAAGTTCCTGGGTTCGATTCCCAGGTCGGGTAAAGTGTTTATTGGGTTTGTCCATCAGGAATTTCTCAGTAGCAGTCCGGATTTGTGCCCAGTTGCTGGCAATAGGCTCGCCCCACAGATATAGATAGAAATAGATAACGCAAGAGCAACTACTTCGCGTGCCCAGCTTACGTACAATAATCGTAAGCTGCCACTTTCGCGCTCAGTCTGCATCGTTGTGCCACGCTAGACGGACGTCAGTAAAATAATTTAAAATGGTTAATTGCTCAGTTATACATTGTAAAAACTTTACAAATGTGAGGAGAAAAAATAAAGGAAACGATTCCTTCCATCGATAAGTCATTTTGTGATTAATATTATGCGTATTTAATATTAAAATCAATTATTTTTAATCTAATACTCACTGTAATACCAAATTTGAGAAAAACATAGGTCATCAAACGTAAACTGAATATTCGTATTACATTGCGGCTTTTACTTGAAGCGGTTGATGCGACGTTTTGTTTTAACAAGTGATGAATATCGAAGCAAGTGATACTATCGTATATCGCATCGGTTTCGTAGTACAGGAGCTTTTATCATTATTCTGTCAATTTTAGCGATTAGTGCTGTTCATCGTATGCAACACAAATCGATTCTCAAGAATCGATTTCGGAAACAGAGGAATGATTTTGTATTTTATAGGTAGTAATTATGTAGACAATTTTAATAAATTATCGTAACGTTTAGTGATTTTTTTAGTTTCCCACATGAACCCAATTTAAAAGAAAAATGGATTGAGGCGACGGGAAATAAAGATTGGTTCCCAACAAAGCATAGCATTATAATATTTGTTAAATACATTTTGAGGAAGCATGCTTTGTTGAAGGGAAAAAGTAACGAATATTAACAAAAGCAGCATATCCGACTATTGATGTACTGAAGATCACAAGTTTCTTTATCTTTTTGCTGTTGTAGCTCAAGTAATTTTGCATCCATTTTAATTTTATTATATCGTATTTTACTGGGTTTTCGTTTACCTTCTAAAATTTCTTCTCTGGTTTTTTTTTTTGTTTCTGAAAGATAAACTACAACAATTACAAGGAATAAGTAGGGAAATACTAACAATTTAAAGAAATTATAAATCCCTTACTGCCTACTAAGCAGATCAGAAATTTTTATTTTCCTCTGTTTATTTCATTCCTCTGTCTATCTCATTCCTCTGTATATCTCATTCCTCTGTCTATCTCATTCTTCTGTCTATATCATTACTATGTCACAAAATCGATTAATTAATCTATTTAAGCGATTCTCAATAATTCTTTACTGTACACGATTACTCAATAAATAGAGAAATGGAATAATAATAAAATCTGTCAAGTGCGAGTGTCCGACTCGCACACGAAGGGTTCCATACCATGTCGTACAAGATTTAACACTATGAATTTTTGTAATACTTTCGTAAAGGTAACAACAGAGGCGCTATAAAAAAACAAAGATTTGTAAAGAAATTGTCTAATTTTAATGAAAAAATGTTGTTGTGTTAAAATATAGGTGTAGGAGTATATTTCATATATTTTAAGAGAAAAATATTAAGTTAACTTTATCCAGTAACATGCATTAACTAAAGTCAAAGTTATTTATTTGCTACTAACATAGTATTAGTAGGTATAAATAGGTATATATGGTAGGTAAGCAGGTAGATATGTAGGGTAGGTTAGGTACCTACCTACCCTGGTAAGAATGGTAGGGTAGGTAATTAGGTAGAAATAGGTAATTAGGAAAGGTAGATGCGCCGTAAATAAGTACTAAGTGCTAACCGTGCGAAGCCAGGCCGGGTAAAGCTAGTTACTTATAAATAAAAGGATTTCTCTTGCTACATCAGACTATACTGTACAAAATAGAATGTAAGTAGTACGCCAAATTTTAATTATAACTGTGTGTTTGCACTGGCGAAACATTCACAACAAAACATGTTGGAATCTCTATTGTCTGTCAATTTTTCATGCATAATGTTTGACAGGAACTAGAGATTTCAACATGTTTTGTCGTGGTGTCGCCAGTGCAAACGCACGGGTCAATACAGGTATTTATTTATGTTATTTTTGATAGTCATACAGAAATCTATTACTACTTATTTATTATTTTTACACATCCCATCGGACTATGAGAGTGAGGGAAGAGAGAGTGCACTCGTGTCTGCGCACACACTTGTGCACTATGATATCTCCCGTGCCGAAGGCCAGTCTCCGTTGAGATTGGCCGCCGTGACCGAATATTTTACACCAATAATTTTTCTCAATATGAAATTGTGTCCACAACGGTTTAAGGTAACTGAATAGTACACTGTATGTGCCAGCATTCATTTCAATGTTACTGAATATGTTGTCTATTGAAGTGTAGTTTTAACATGAGGTACACATGTGGGTACACACATCAACACCGTCTAGGGATACTTTGAAAAAAGTCGATAAAGTTCTTAAACTCAATAAATACTGGCCGGTTTTAAAATCATGTGAAGAAAGTTTATTTTGTAGACCTTTTTGGATGATCGAAATTTAAATGATCGAAATAGTATTTGCTGCCATGATAGTAGGTACTTACTAATTCCATGTCATTACTCCGACTATTAAATAGTTATCTGTGGAATTTATATCGCATAATATTAGCATGAAATACAAAATTATTATTTTAAGTTGCAGAAAATCGCCCATATTATATAACATACGTTATGAATCGGCGTTTTTAGTATTTGTTGATTATAAACAGTATATGTTACATGATACACACAAGTTTCAAATTCCTAATTTGTTTAGTTGTTGAGATAGAGCTCGTACAAAAATGGTCTAAAACAGACAACTTCTACGGCCCCCTAATTCATCATTTTTGAAGATAAAAACAAATAAAAATTATATTTATTCTCTACTCGATGAGCTCTAGAAAATGATACCCCACATGCCAGGGTCAGATTATTTTTTTTTCAAAATTTAATTTTATTGTATGGCGACCCCCTTTAATTTTTTAATTTTATTATTTGTTGCTCTTGCGGCAATAGAAATGCTCAATCTGTGAAATTTTCAACTGCCTACCTATTACGGTTCATGAGATAGAGGTCGCTGACAGACAGACGGACAGCGGAGGCTTATGAATAGGGTTCCGTTTGTCACCCTTCGGGTACGGAACCCTAAAAAGGCGATCTTTATTCAAAATTGAGATGAAAAAGGGTAGAATCTCGTTGCTTTTGTAAACATTAGAACTAAATTGAATATAAAGTATTTCAATCGAATATTCACGTATTTATAATGGTAAACTTACTTGAAATTTTGGAAAAGGTATCCAAAAACGACGTGTGAACGTCGACGGAACGCGCACGAGCACACAACCTCAGAATGCGAAGACTTTTAGTTAGCGTACTGCTGGCTGGGTGAGCGAGCAGTATCGATTCAAAGATAATAAAATCGATTCAAAGACGCTGCCGCGTGCGGCGGATTTTATTTTCCCATCACTAAATAATGCTTGTGACGTCATAGTAGGTAGTCAAAAAATGGCACGCTTGGTTTTCATACAGATCGTGATACTTGCGTTATCTATGTCTATCTATATCTGTGGCTCGCCCCTTATCGCAAAATGTGGATGTACTACAGGTACACCTCTACCTAACCCTGCGGGGATTACAGGCGTCATGTTATGTTATATTTTGAACGTCAAAATGTACAAGAAAATAAAGTTGATTCTAGTTGCCTCTTCCAAAAAGTAATTTCGTATGGAGAAGAATAGACAGAAACTCCACGCACACATCAAGTTTTAATGTGACTTAGGTTTTGGAAGATGTGTTTAGAAGTCTTTCCTGGAGACCAAACAAAACTGAATCATCTCTTTCCATAGAAGTCGTAGTGAAGTGTATAAGCACTAAGGACTTCTATTTAATAATGCGTGGTTATTTTAATAGTTTTAACTAATAAATATCTAAATATATAAAAATCAATGCCACTTTTCGTTGTAATTTTATAACTCGAGAACGGCTGGGCCGATTTGGCTGATTTTGGTCTTGAAATGTTTGTCGTAGTCCAGGGAAGGTTTATAGGGTAGGTAGGGTAGGTACCCATAGATAAGTACTTAGTGCTACCCGTGCGAAGCCGGGACGGTCAGCTAGTAGTTTATAGTAATATGTTACTGCTTGTATGCTCA
The DNA here is from genome assembly GCA_948150665.1 of Conistra vaccinii. Taxonomy (NCBI): domain Eukaryota; kingdom Metazoa; phylum Arthropoda; class Insecta; order Lepidoptera; family Noctuidae; genus Conistra; species Conistra vaccinii. The sequence continues at coordinate 2,149,332 of OX411321.1, forward strand.
CAACACAAATTCTATCATAAGTCTAAACGCGAAGACTTGTTTTTAGCTTTCTGTCGACTATTGTTTCCATTTTCACTGTTATTTTTAGCTGTAAGGCGCGTCGCTTACACGAGCTGGAGTCGAGGCGGCGTCGCGGCGCGGGCACAGTACATGAGCACACTGCCATTTATTCCTAAGAAAACTTAGGCGACGCGCGACATCTCGAATGGTGCGCCCGCGCCTCGACGTCGCGCCTCGACTCTAGCTCGTGTGAGCGACGCCCCTTAGTCTTCCATGCTGTAATAAAAAATAAAAAAACTTACCATAGTCTCACACAGCACCGCTAGATCAGCTAATGCGTTGATATCCGATATGATTTCCTTGCGAGTGACAGCGCCGTCACCCAGGCTTGAACCAAGAATCTCTGCTTCTCGTTCGTAGGCCTGTTTTAAGTCCTGGTAACAGAAAGTTTATTTTCAAGGGTTACGTCGGTTTCTGAGGTTGATCTTCGAATAAATTGGCAGGCATATCAACTGAGGGCCTAGTGTGAGTTTCATTTAACCTTCTCGATCAAACGCATCGAGGGCGTTCGGCGTTCCGTTTGGCCCTTCGCCGGTGAAGGCCGGCCGGCTGCCAAAACGCCGAACGTTTGATCGAGATGGTAAAATGAAATTCACACTAAGCCCTCAGAACAAGATTTGGTATGGTGATGACAAGATGCGCAAAAGCACTCACTTAATGTAATGCATGAGTCCGCTTGCACTACAAATAAAGAAATAAATACTTAGTGCTAAAGGACTGAATTTTTTTTATAGACAGAATACTATTTATTGTAAATCATTAGAAATTATATTATAGTCCGTACGTAGTTTGAAATAATGATGTTTTTTTGACGTTAAAACGTATTTAGTAATTTTGTGGTGCAAACGGGCCAACACAGTTTTACCTACTTCAAGACATTACCAAAACTACATCATGCATTTTATAAAATATTTTTATCTAACAAATCTTACAATCCACTCCCTGCAATAGGAGTATCTACAAGTTAGAAATAAACTTATATTTACGTTGGCAACATTCTTTGCATCATGTTGTTCAGTAGTCCAATTAGATGGCTGTAGGATGTCAAAACTGAATGTTATTATGCATGGATGATTGTTTTTTGTTCATTCAACCGCATGTATATGTCGTAGATGGATTATCGAATCCGCTATTTTACAAAACGGCTAGCTGTTTTACAAAACAGCTCCGTTATGTAAAACAGCTGAACAACGTTTAGCTATATTCAATAATGACTGAACTTTAACACGCAGAGTTGCATAAACGTTTAGCATTTATGAATGCAGCGGGTCAACGATTAAAGGTTATGTAAAACAGCGTAAAATGAAATCTCAGATTGTAGATTTAAGTTCTTTGGCCGCTCGTGGCTCTACGTGTCATAAGAACAATAATGGCGTTCAAAACAGAAATATGAGTGAAATTGACCCTAAATAAAGTGAAAACAGTGATTTTAATTAAGGACAATTTTAATATAAAGTCCGTCTTATATAGCCAAGTAACTGCAACCAACTTGGATGTAGCGCTCGCTCGACGCGGTTGGTCACAGTTCTATCTTAATCTAAACCAATTGGTCAGAGTGCCCTAGCTTGGTTATTACGACCGATTCGGCATTAGAAGTCACACCAAACGCTTATTGTGATTGCAGATAAGCTATTCTGCATTACGTCTTAACGTGGGTAGCAGTTTTGCTAAACGTAACGCAATGATAACCGATACATAACGGAACTGTTATGTAAAACAGCTAACGGCTGTGTAAAACAGCGGATTCAACAATACATTGCAACATTAGCACGTCACAAACAATAGGGTATCAAGTCGAAAAAAGCTATTTTTGTTTTGTTCGCGTTTCGGAAAATAGTTTTTTTTCTACAAACTGGCCAGAAAATTGTATTTATACCGCAAACAGCTTTCGAGATATGACAATACCTTTCTTTATTGACCGTTCAGTCGTGTCATTTACGCACTTCTTTATAGTATTATTTTGAATTAATACCGTATTTATGGTTTTGTTTTGATAGATTTGTGATTTTCACCGAAATTATCTCTAAATGATACTTACTAGACAGTCGTAACTCAAACATAATAGCAATTTGAACTGCTTATACAGTATTATCTTCACCCGACCATATAAAAGTGCAAATAAAATTAAAACTGATACACGCACTAAACTAACTAAAAATAAAACATGATAATGTACCATCAAAACTGTATATAAATTTAGACATTAAAGCCCTTACTTCAGGAGTTATGAATTTTCAAACTTTCAATACGTGATATCTCAAAACACTGTTTTGCAGATAGCGGCGTGACGCGTTGACCTAATTTTATTATATAACTTATTAAGTATTATTTTATAATGTATTTAGTGCACTTTTGTCTACCGCGTTAGCCGGGTGTATTCATCAACATTTTTCACTAACATTTTAGCATTAAGAACAGTTTGAGCGTGAGTGATTAAATAGTTTTCAACAATAACATTTGTCTCTTCAAAACACCGACACTTTGCTACGTACCCCGACATCCCCTTTTGTTTGTGATGTGCGAATATACATATAATTTATCATTTCGACTTTTTTCAGCGGCTTTATTACGTAGCAGTAAGGACTGTATTCGTAGTTCAAGTGCGGTCGACCGTATAACACCTCAAAGGCTGTTAAGTTGTTGCAAATTGCTTCTTTATGTTATTCAATGCACTGTTTGCCAGGCATATCTTTTTATTTCATTGGTCGATATAATCCACATGCGGGGAGGTCGTTTTCAACTGATTGTATTTATAAATCAATGATGGCTATAGGAAAAAAGCAGGTCAAAGAAAAGATTAACGGATTATGTGACGTATGATATGACTAGGAAGAAAGTGCATTCTGATATGATGACTAATCGAGATTGTATGGAAGATGTAGAAAGTAGTGCTCGGCGCTATGGTGACCTAACACTCCTTTCTCGTGTTGATAGGATATGGTTTATATGGTAAAAGTTAAAGTCTTGAATTATAAGGGAAATAGCTATATTGATTCACTATTACACTTAGTCACAAGAAATGGTAGAAAATGGTAAACTAAATAACTAACTAATTGGTAAAATGTATGGTAAAATGGTAATGGTAATGGTTTGAGTACGTGGTGTCTCTACTGAGATCCGAACGCGAACTGGCCCACATTTAGGTGAACGAGCGAATGTGCGTATTTGCGTTCGATGCAATTATGCATTTTCGCTGAGTGTTCGATTAACTCGAACATATTCCCGAGAGCGAGAAGAAATACGGGATGATAGCTAAAGCTACATGATATGGTGTGTACAAAATCATTAAACTACTTAACACATTCGTTTCTAGTAATCTTAACTGGTAGGTATAAAAACATTGATAAAGTATGGTAAATAAAAGCAAAAAGTAAAAGCATATTGGTCTACTTAAATAATTATAGTTATTAAAAACATTAACGACGATTTAAAGTTACACTATTGAGTCTTCCACAGTAAAAGCAATATTTTGATTGCCTGTGTCCGTATTTTTGTCCCGTTTGATCGCACTATAGTTCGCGCTAGGCCAGCGTTTGGCATAATTGTGTAAACGAAAACTGATTTCACTTTTGTCCTTTAGATCCCTGGCACTGAGCACTTCACTATATGATACATGTCTCTTGGTTGGTTTCGGTGTCAGCGGAGCCGCTGCTGACTCCTGTTGACAGCGACTCTCGCTGCGGCGTCTTGGTCTCGTAGGCAGCGGGGTTGCCGCGATCTGCTGCCTGCGGGATCCCTCGCCACGGTGCCTAGCGGGAGCCTTCCGGCATAGGCGACATCGCCTATTACGCCACAACCATATTGCTGCCACGCATAGAGCGATCGACATCAAAACGTAACAAATTACGTATTGGTGGATATCATGGGGTGATATATCGTCTATTTCTGAATCGCTTTTCTTCAGTTTATCTATCGCCTCCCCCAGACTGGTCATGGATATGGTTAGGTTTCCGTCATCAGTCTGTATTTCGTCAGGGATTTTGATGTTAATCAAGTGATTAATCTGATCAAATTCAGGCATGTAAATGGTTGGTGAAATATTCATTTGGTTGGACTGATGCCGTATTGAATATAATGAGAAGTCCTTTCCTTTGATAACGCACTCTTGACCTATGCCAATGACCCCGGCTTGGCTCAGCTGACGAACTGTTACATGATCGCCGCATATTATTTTTATTGTATAGGTGTCACAACAAAAGTAAAAGTGCTGAGAAGTCAAATGTAATTCAAGCCATACGTTAGTGCATTTGGTTTTTTGTACTTCGCATTTATTGGTTACCGAGTTTTTGTCGCAAAAACTCTCGTCATTTTGCAGGTCTGTTATTGGTTTTAGCAGCTGACACATATAAGTTGGTCCATGGTGTATACATGCCGTTAGTTCCTGTGTGGACATGCTAAAGAAGGAATCTTTCTTTAGGTTGACTGCCACATATTCGGAGACTGGCTTTATTGTGGTCATAATGGTGTTTGTTTGGTGCGGTACAGGTATTATCTTATACAGTTTGAAACTTTCTCTGGATACTAGCGGAAAAGTAACTTCAATTATGACAAATTTTTGCGTCGCTCTGGCTTTGACCTTCAGTAGTTTGTAAAGATACTGAAGTTCAGTGTCTAAATTAGTGATTGGTAGTGTGAGTTCGCTTGGCATCTGGCCATATATGGTTTGGAGCTCACGTTTAAGTTGCGTTGGTGGCAGTAAATGTATACTAATTTGACCGTGGTAGATGTCTGTTAATGCATCGAGCAACGTCTCTTGAAGTCGTCTTAATCCTTGCAGCAAGCTGTTTTCAGACATCGCTGACAAAGTGAAGTCATTGACGTATGAAATATTTTGTATTTCTCGTTGGAGGGTGCTCGCGTTTTCTTGCAAATCCATAAGCTTCTTGTTTATTAACTTGTGCTGTTTGTTTACAGTGCTCTCCATTCTCTTCATAAGGTTGAACTCTGCTTCAATTATGGAAGTCTGATTTTTCCATAAATTAGAAAGGTGTTTCTCATTGCGATGTATGGTTTCAATGTCCTTTTCATACTGGTCTGCAAAACGTGAGTCCAACACTCCGAATAAGTCATTCGCTAGATACCCGATACCGTTGATAAGGCCTCGTCGGCGACGGCCCGTCTTCCCTGTGGCGCGTCGCCGTCTAGCGTGGACATCAAAATGCTGTGTTAGCAAAAGTTCATTGTAGTATTCGAGTTCCTGGTAATCGTGACGGGCTTGCTGCACGATCGTATTACAATGGCTTTGTGTTTCAATGGTTGCACATAATTTTTCTTGATAATTTGCTATTTTATTATATGTGTTTATGCCTGTCCAATAGGGTCCCATGTCGTAGTACATGACCAAGGTCCATTTATCTCTGATTAATTGTACTTTTGAGATAGGGTCAAAATAAAGCGTCTGGTTGCTTGGAAATGGTTTGATGTTATCTAAACCGTAAGATGGAAAAATCAGCATGAGAAAACTCAGTAAAACTGTTGCTACAGTTGCGATTTTTGATCTCGGTTTTCTTTTCTTTTCTGTTATTTTGGTTTTTGGTTTTATATCTGGTATTGGTATTGTTGTATTATTCTGGTTTACGGGCAAGATGGACAGTTTCACAATAGGGCGTTTCATGACCCCATTTTTTGTTTTTAGTGAAACCGCTCTGGTTAGACCATCGTTTCCTGGATGTATGTCGACCACACGTCCTAGAGCCCATTTTCCTGGAGGTAGATTTTCATCATGAATCACCACTAGATCTCCAATTCCAATGTTTTTCTGTGGCTCCACCCATTTACTTCTAGATGAGAGTTGTACCAAGTATTCAGTCTTCCATCGTTTCCAAAGATCTTGAAATAATTTATTGGTTAGATGCCATCTGGTTCTAGCATCTTGCTCTGTTTCTATCACAGTTGTTCCTGGTCTGCCTGATAAGAAATGAGCTGGTGTAAGGAAGTTTACATCGTCAGGATCTTCAGATATCGCGCAAAGAGGTCGTGAGTTGAGGCACGCTTCTAGTCTAGCTAACAATGTGGTGTACTCCTCGAAGGTTAGTCTTTGTTGACCGATGACCCTCTTGAGATGATGTTTAAGACTGCGTACTGCTCGCTCCCATAGACCGCCGGCATTAGGCCAGCTAGGTACGTTAAAGTGCCATTCTATGCCCATCTCCGTTATCTCGGTTATAAAACTTTCACTGAATACTTCTTGAAGCTGGTTAAATTCTTCCTGTATCATCCTGTTTGCTCCCACGAAGTTAGTGCCGTTGTCACTGTACATGTGTCGTGGTGTCCCTTTTCTGGCTGCCATTCTGGTTAGAGCTGCCAAAAAGGCGGAGCTGGTCAGGTCTGACACGAGTTCTAGGTGAACAGCTTTCGTGACCATACATACAAAAACTGCTATGTACCCCTTTGTAGTTTTGATTCCTCGTCCTTTGTTGGCTTTGACCTCTACGAAACCTGTGTAATCTATGCCGCAGTGATAAAACGCATGTTCTGGATTCACTCTTGGTTCTGGTAAATCTCCCATAAGCTGGTGCTGCCGTACGGGATTCTGTTTTCTGCATATTACACATTTTCTTATAAACTTTTTAGTTGCCATATATCCGCCGATAATCCAAAACTGTTGTCTAAGGTTTGCTAACGTTAGACGTGCTCCGCCATGGAAAGTCAATTTATGAGCTTGATCGATGAGTAATGTGGTTAGCGTATGGTCGTGAGGTAAGATGATGGGATGTTTCATTTCAAGACTAATGTGGGCGTTTTCCAATCTCCCACCCACACGTAAAATCCCATGTTCATCTATGGTTGGATTCAAACTCAAAATCTTGCTTTTGGAGTGCGCTCTTCCGTGTTTGCTTATAGAATCTAAGTCATTTGCAAATTCTACCTGCTGAATGTTTTTAATTATCAGCTGTTTAGCGCGACGAAGCTCGTGTAATTGGAGATAGGATCGGCGGACTTGCTTATTCAAGGTAGCTAATCGCAGTATCCACGCAAAAATACGTATGATTTTTGTAATGGAGCTGTATTTATTTATTAAATGGTTTATAATTTCGGTAGTCAGCGATTCTCTTGGTTGTGCTATGACTACCGCGTTGGTTTGTTTTAAAATAGACGGCTTTACTTCTAAACTCGTCTCATAAATGGTTTGGTGGTTTTCTTGGTTTGTGTATGATGGCAGCCATGTCGGCCCTTGCCACCATAACTTGTGGTTTTTGAGTTGGTTGACAGTCAAACCACGACTTGCACAGTCAGCTGGATTATCTGTCGTCTTCACATATTGCCAATGTTTGGATGGTATGATTTTGGTGATTGTTGTTACCCGATTTGTTACGAATGGTTTCCATCGGGCTGGATCTCCTTGTATCCATCCTAGTACTGCAGTTGAATCAGTCCAACAAAAGACGTCGGTAGGGTAATCTGATAAGCAACTTTGTACTTTTTGCATTAGCTGAGCTAACAGATGAGCGCCCATTAACTCGAGTCTCGGTATAGATAAGACTTTGCTTACGGGTGCCAACCTGGCCTTTCCCGCAACTAATGTAATGGTTGTCCCTTCTTTCTTTACTACCTTGCAGTAGATCACACACGCGTATGCCTTGTTTGAGGCGTCGCAGAATCCGTACAATTCTATGGTTTGGTTTTCTCCCATTCCTAGCCATCTGTTGATTTCCATACTGTTTATGTCTCTAAATTCTTGTTTTAATTTAGTCCATTCGGAGTTGATTGCCTCTGGTAGACGGTCATCCCATTTTAAGTTAGACAACCAGACATTTTGGAACAGTAGTTTCATGGTAGTGCTCAGGGGGGTTAACCACCCTAATGGATCAAACAGCTTGGAAATGTCCGAAAGTAGAGCTCTTTTGGTAATAATTGCATGCGATTCGGGTTCTATTTTTGAGTTGAAAGTAAAATTATCTTTTCGTTGGTTCCAACAGAGACCCAATGTTTTGGTAGAATCGTTTTGCTTGAACTCGTATGTTGACTGGTCACATTGCTCTCTCTCTAAATCAGTTAATAGCTCTGGTTTGTTCGAAGTCCATTTTCTAAGGTTAAATCCTCCCAATCGGCATAATTGTATGAGATCGGATTTCAGCTTATTTGCTGCTTCAATTGAATGTCGCCCTCCGCAAAAGTCATCCATGTAGAAGCTGCCTTCCAATTCTTTTGCTGCATCAGGAAATTTCTGTCTTTCGTCAGACGCCAATTGTTTCAAGCACATCATCGCTAAGAATCCTGCTGGTTTGGTTCCGTATGTAAGCGTGACGAGTTGAAATGATTGTATAGGTTGGTTATTTGATTCTCGCCATAGTACCTTTTGGTAAGCTTGATCCTCTTGGTGTACTCGAATCATTCTGTACATTTTCTCGATGTCGGAAGTATATACGAATTGAAATTGTCTCCATTTCAGGATAAGGTCTTGAAGATCCTTCTGTATATTTGGACCCCTGTACATGACGTCATTTAGACTGTACCCTGATGACGACTTTGCTGAGGCGTTAAAAACTACTCTCAGTTTGGTTGTGGTAGATTCAGCCCGAATGACTGCATGGTGTGGTAAGTAGCATTCAGGCGCCTGGTTAATGTTGCATGGTATCATGTGGTTTAATGCTAAATATTCGTCCATGAATTTTTAGTAGTCTGCTTTCAATTCGCTGTTTCTCTCAAATTTCTTCTCTAAGTTTCTAAATTGAGCTAATGCTTGTGGTTTGGTTGCACTCAACTTATCTTTATGTTCCGGCTTAAGTGGTAGTCGAACTTCGTATCTTCCGTCCTCAAGCCTCTTGGTGGTTTTGAGAAAATATTGTAAGCACTCATGGTCATCGTTGGACATCTCTATTTTCTGGTTTATGTCTTCGTTCTCCCAATATTTCAGTAGGTCTTCTGTGTTGTTGAGAACTACGTTGCATTGGTAGTGTGGCCTCATAGATCCACAGAGTAGCCATCCTAGTTGCGTCTGTTGAGCGATTGGTTGCTTGTCTTTGTCTCCTCTCAAGATTCCTCCTAACATTATCTTGCAGTAAACATCTGCACCTAGAAGTATGTCTACGGGTCTGCTTATATGAAACTCTGGATCGGCCAATTGTAGCCCTTGGATATGGTTCCACGTTGTTGGTTTGGTAAACGTGTTATTTGGCAGTCGTTTGATCAAATTATTCATAACAATAACGTTAGTGTCACAAGTAAATTCACTATTTGCAGATTGTAGTGTTACCTGCAACATTCCTTTCGCATTATTTTCTTTTTCACCGACACCGAAAATTTGACCTTTGAAATGAGCCCGCTTCAATCCCAAGACCTGGGCTGCGTTTTCGTTGATTAATGACAGTTGAGAACCCTGGTCAACTAAAGCTCTCATCTTGTGCTGAGTTCCATCAGCTCCCTTTACTATTATGATAGCGGTGGCTAAAAGTATTTCAGACATGTCATCCCAAGACACGTGAGATGACCTAGATGTGCTCTTTTTGGTAGCAACAGTGTTGGTAGTTTCTGCTGCTGACGCAGTTGGACTTTGTTTTGCCAATGCTTCGTGAAGTAAAGTATTATGTGTAGCTAAGCATTTACGACATCGTTTGTTCGATTGGCATGGTTTATTATTATGACTGCATAGACAGTTTTGACAGTAATTTAATTGCTCAATTTTGTTTACTTTTTGCTCGTGCGTCATTTGTAAAAAATCAGGGCAACGCCACAATCCGTGTTCAGAATTGCATAATGCACAGGTTGACGACCGCGACACATGTAATGCATTCATGTTAGACTTGGAATTATCTTTGTTGCCTGATTGATGATTATTTCGTTGAAAACTTTTCTTCTGGTTTTGGTTGTAGTTGCCGTTTTTCCATGGTTGTTGCGGCGTGGTCTTTTGGTTAACTGGTTCTTGCTTGCGACGAGATGCTTCTAGCGCTGTAAATTTCGTCTCTAAGAATTCCAGGAACTCCTGTAGATCGGGTAGCTCTCTAGGATTCTTGACTGATTCTATGTATTCGGTGAAGGTATCGTTATCAAGCTTTTGCGCTAGTAAGTGCACTAAAAGTGGATCCCAAGTTGCTATATCCACTCCCAGATTCTGAATAGCATGTAACGTCTCCTTGGTTAGGTCATGCAGTTTCTTGATCATGGCCAGCGATTGCTGTTGTATGTTGGGAAGTCCCAATAGAATATTAATATGTGACGTGAAAATCAATTTCTTGTTACCATATCTGTGGCTTAAAATCTCCCAACATACCTGATAATTGTCAGAGCTAATCTGTAAATGGTGAATCAGACGCTCTGCTTCTCCAGTCACCTTACCCTTCAAAAATTGCATTTTTTGCGCATTAGACATTGACGGGTTTTTATCGATCGCTTCGCTAAACAAGTCTTTAAACGGAACCCACTGGTTGTAAGTTCCATTGAACACGGGGATGTCCATCTTTGGAGCTGACTTCTCACGGTGCTTCACTGCCCACATCTTCTTGTTGATGTCGTTTGTCAACTCACTGTACTTTTCCTCGTGCTTGCAGAATTCCATTTGGTACGTAATATCGTCGCCTCCATCCTCACCTTCAATCTCCCAATGAAGTTTGTCAATCTCACCCCATCGGCTATCCAGTGATTTTAGAGCGTTCTCGAATTGCCATTGATTCTCGAACTTATCAACTTGTATATTACTCACAGTTCTCTTGAACGCCTTGAAATTAATGTTCTGCTTCTTCACTAACCCGTTCAGCTTGCTGGACCCTCTCTGTGTAGAGCGAAAAATCTCTTGCAGCGAGGACTCTTCATAGCAAGACGACGTACCTGGTTGTGGCTGCGCCGCCTCATCTTGCGGCTGACGATGGTCAGCGCTTGGTGGTTGCCTAGCCCAGATACCTGGTAATGGTTGTAGTACCTCTTCCGCTTTTGGTCTACGGGGGCTTTCTTCCTGCAGCTGCGTTATGCCTAACTGCTCCATGGTTTCATCAATAATCTCTTTAATTTTCAAATAAAGTTCCTGGACTGTATCGAAACAACCCTTTTTGAAGTAAATGTGGTCGAAATCCGCAAACTGACACATTTTCTTATGGTTTTCTTGGTAATCGCGCCAGTATGCTTCCAACATATTAGCCTTGCGCTTGTAATTATCGATGGTCTTCCTCTCGGATCCATCCTTCTTTATGTTGGTTAAAAACTTTTTAAGGATTTCATAGAGCTCCGTTTGGTTGATGAACAGAGCGTCGGAACTCATATTTGGAGTTGATTTAAAAATCTTTGGTAATGGTTAGTATAAATAAATGGTTTGATCTGACCTTATTGCTCCAACCGCCTCTGCGATCTCCTGGTTCGCGTGGCGCTGTTTCACTTGATAATCACTGATAATTAAATGCTCGAAGGACCATGTAGAAAGTAGTGCTCGGCGCTATGGTGACCTAACACTCCTTTCTCGTGTTGATAGGATATGGTTTATATGGTAAAAGTTAAAGTCTTGAATTATAAGGGAAATAGCTATATTGATTCACTATTACACTTAGTCACAAGAAATGGTAGAAAATGGTAAACTAAATAACTAACTAATTGGTAAAATGTATGGTAAAATGGTAATGGTAATGGTTTGAGTACGTGGTGTCTCTACTGAGATCCGAACGCGAACTGGCCCACATTTAGGTGAACGAGCGAATGTGCGTATTTGCGTTCGATGCAATTATGCATTTTCGCTGAGTGTTCGATTAACTCGAACAGAAGAAGAAGAAGAATAAGAGCATGATGTTTTTTTTAAATAAATTTCTACCTTGGATACTAATGGAGCTTTCGATTTATAAAAGTCTGGGAGTTAGAGCTTTCCTAAGGTCAGAATTATACGATTATTATGGAAATATTTAAATCAATTATTGTAAATTTACCTCGGCGCTAAGCTTTGCATCTTGATGAATAGCCGCAGTCCAGTTAGGAAGAGATTGCAGGAATCTCACTATGTCGTCATCTGCCAACCACCGCTGTGCTCGTGGCGGTCCTTCAAATAGAAAAATTGGTCAGGAGTTAGTCGGACTCGCGTAATCTTCCTGTCATTGCCTTCTTTCCATCCAAAAACTTCGAGATGGCATTATTTAATATGAATGTATTACACAAAAACTTTCGGAATAAATTTCCAAATGATGGTAAAAACCATATCAAACGGTCACAAAAATCACGGGGGTCTTTCCCACCTCGTGGAAGGAGGGGCGCGTCATTAATGCTGCCCAAGGCGGGGAGAACGTCGTGCAGTCGGAGAGCTGCCCATCTCGCTACTGCCGACAGTCTCCAAGGTGTTTGAAGCTCTCCTGCGACAGTAGTAGGACACAGCCTCACATGCGCGGCGCGGCAGTGCGTGGCCAGCGCGGCCAGGGCGGCCGCAGTCGCCCGCAGCGCCGAGTGACCCACCTTGTGCAGTAGTAGGACACAGCCTCACATGCGCGGCGCGGCAGTGCGTGGCCAGCGCGGCCAGGGCGGCCGCAGTCGCCCGCAGCGCCGAGTGACCCACCTTGTGCAGTAGTAGGACACAGCCTCACATGCGCGGCGCGGCAGTGCGTGGCCAGCGCGGCCAGGGCGGCCGCAGTCGCCCGCAGCGCCGAGTGACCCACCTTGTGCAGTAGTAGGACACAGCCTCACATGCGCGGCGCGGCAGTGCGTGGCCAGCGCGGCCAGGGCGGCCGCAGTCGCCCGCAGCGCCGAGTGACCCACCTTGTGCAGTAGTAGGACACAGCCTCACATGCGCGGCGCGGCAGTGCGTGGCCAGCGCGGCCAGGGCGGCCGCAGTCGCCCGCAGCGCCGAGTGACCCACCTTGTGCAGTAGTAGGACACAGCCTCACATGCGCGGCGCGGCAGTGCGTGGCCAGCGCGGCCAGGGCGGCCGCAGTCGCCCGCAGCGCCGAGTGACCCACCTTGTGCAGTAGTAGGACACAGCCTCACATGCGCGGCGCGGCAGTGCGTGGCCAGCGCGGCCAGGGCGGCCGCAGTCGCCCGCAGCGCCGAGTGACCCACCTTGTGCAGTAGTAGGACACAGCCTCACATGCGCGGCGCGGCAGTGCGTGGCCAGCGCGGCCAGGGCGGCCGCAGTCGCCCGCAGCGCCGAGTGACCCACCTTGTGCAGTAGTAGGACACAGCCTCACATGCGCGGCGCGGCAGTGCGTGGCCAGCGCGGCCAGGGCGGCCGCAGTCGCCCGCAGCGCCGAGTGACCCACCTTGTGCAGTAGTAGGACACAGCCTCACATGCGCGGCGCGGCAGTGCGTGGCCAGCGCGGCCAGGGCGGCCGCAGTCGCCCGCAGCGCCTCGGCGCCGCCGCACGCGCCGCAGCGCCGCGCCGCTCGCGCTGTGTCGCCCACGGCGCGCCAGCCACTGCCGCAGCACGTGAAGATCGTGCGGTGACGAGAGCTGGAGCATGCAAAAATTACATGAATTTCTAAAACCGTTTATGTGTCTGATTTTATACATTTTTACTTTACGTCTGTGTTTATTTTGACAAATCTTATATACAATACACAATAAGAAGTGCGTTGGGGGCAGACGGTGAAGATTGTGAAGAGGTTCAATTATAAATAAAAAAAAATAAAAATAAAATGTATTTATTTCCAAGTATATGGTATTTTGAGATCTTACACTAATAATGTTCAACATATTCCATTTCTGGCGTAGAAATATAAAAAAAAAGTTAAGCACATTCAAATCATCACTAAATTAATTAAAATGTCAAAAACTAAAATAAAAATTAATTTGTTATGTCCAAAATACAAGTTCTAAAGTCAAAGTAATACAGTGATATTAAGATTAATTGCAATGTCAGAAAATATAATTAAAATATCAAAATAAACAATGTTATGTCCAAAATATAAGCTCTATAGTAAAGTAATAATTATAGATATTATGCCAATTACCTAGGTCACATACTGACATATCGAACATGAAAGACGATGCGGATATCGATCGCCAGCGTTGTGCTTAATCGGTTGTGGGAAACATGCTTGCCAGATTTTTTTAAGGCGCCGGTATAGTCTAAAATGCACCTATTCAGAACGTACTGTCAAAGTTTCTAAACGTGGCATGCCAGCTCTCCTTATTGGGTTTAAGCACTACTGCAGTGCCTCCGGATGGTTCGCGGAGGGAGACAACGCGTTGAATGCCATTCAGAGAACCAGAATTGTATCATTAATGTCCAGGGTTGGTACGCGTAGAAACAGTACAATTATGGATATTGCTGGTAGGATGTATGCTACCAAGACCTACAAGCGGTAATAATAATAATAAAAATCTTTATTGACACAAAAACCTTTGAGATTGCTTAAGACTAGGATACAATCATAATTTGCCTAACTAAAGGTCATACTAATAAGGTAAACCCTGAACTCCTAAACTAGGTAATCCTGTGACTTAGGAGTCAGTGTTCTGCTGTCGCTGTGATACCAAAAACCTTTTATGTTGTGTTCTAACATTACAAAAATTATTAAATTAAATTAACAACAAAGGAATATTATGGGTTGGAAACGATTTTTTATAGTTTTAATGTGTGTGTATGTTAGAGTGAGGGTGTGTATGTTAGAATGAGGGTATGTATGTGAGGGTGTGTATGTACGTGTTGCGTGAGGGTGTATTGAGTTATATGAGATTGTGTTGTATATGTGCTGTTGATATGTTCCAAATAAAATACAATGAAAAATTGCAAACAACAGTAGAACAGGTATATAAATTTATACGCCTACTGCTGGTGGTGTAGTAGTTCTTCTGTTCGAGCGTAGTCTTGATCCTGTAGCCAATTCTGTATTTTAATCTTAACTTCATGGTGATTTAGCCCAGCTATCTGGAACGATTTTGATATATTTTTGTAAATAAATAAATGAACTGAGAACGTAAAACTGTCGCCTAGCGAATGCAGTTTTGTGACGTACTGTCGGGCATATATTTTTTGCTTTGCGCTCAGTAGGATCTGATGGGAATTTCTTTATGTTTTCTGAGAGTAGCTCGAAGGACAAAGAGATGCCTCACAGTAAGTAATCTGCAGTCCGCATATAATTCAGTAGTAGGGAACCTGTCAACCGGTGGTTGGACATAGCCGCGTAAATGTTTGTATGTTAATGTGCAAGAGAAGAAAGGCGTGAGTTTATGTTTGTGTGTATGTATGCCATTTTACTGTTATTTTTTTTGTGTAATTTTTTTATTATTTTATTTTTATGGATCGTGTGGTCTGGAATAAACATTTTTCTTTTTTTTTTATTCGTCCGCATCGCTGGCAGCATTACTACGATCGATGGCACTTTTTACTGCAAATTCAATAATAATTGGAGATAAATTAGTAACGCTATGCACGTTTTTAAAATAGAAATATGAATGATTATGAGCGAAAGCTCTTATTTGAAATCCGTCAAAAAGTTTTAGTGAAGTATTTTATGCCCCAGCTTAGTTACTGCGACCGATTCGGCATTAGAAGTCACACCAAACGCTTATTGTGACTGCAGATAAGCCATTCTGCAGTACGTCTAAATCTGTGTAGCAGTTTTGTCGAACGTAACGCAATGTAAATGTCATGTGTGTGTCACAAAACGGGAGCTGTTTCGTAAAACTGCTAGCGGTTTTATAAAACAGCGGATCGTCGAATCCGCTGTTTTACATAACCGCTAGCATAATCCACTTGCAACATATTGTACACTTACCCCGACTTGACGGCCGTGGGCGGCGGCGGGCCGCGCTCGCGCCAGGCGGCGGGCGCGCGCATGACGTCATCGATGGCGGCGCGCGCGCGCGCGGCCAGGCGCTCGCTCTCGCCGCAGCGCACGTAGTCGCTGAGGAAGGCGCGCAGCGAGCACTCGCCGCCGCTGGGGGAGGGCATGGTATGGGGTATAGGCATGTGATGCGGAGGAAGAGCAAAACGACGTGAGGGAAATTTTAAGTATGAATGTGGACAGCTATAAGAGTAGAGGAAGACTAAAGAAACGATGGATGAACTGTGTGAAAGATGATATGGCTAGAAAAGGGGTGTCTACCGAGATGACTAACAACGAAGAATATAAAAAAAATATATGTTGCGCCGACTCCAAGTAAATTGGAATGAGGGCAGTAGAATAATAATGATGAAGTTCACTATTTTAAGGCGACGATAACCGACTATTAATGATTTTATACTGAAGATCACGTCTAAACGACTCCGTATCAAAGTTGCGACAAACAGATGCGCGACAAAAGCTAGACCGACAGTACGATAGGTCGACCATCAGCGGTGCGACAGCTCATCAGCTCGACGAACGGTAGTGCGACAGATTGTTTTCACGACAAACGATGACACGACGAAACTTTTGACCGACGAATGTTAGTGTGACTGATTGTTTTCACGACCATTGATGGGACGATGAAACTTTTGGTCGACGAACGATAGCGAGACACAATTTTCGCTCGACAAACTAAAGCACGACAAACATTTCTATAATATTTTGTTGCTAATAGCAGATAACAAAAATATGTGAAGTACTAAGTACTTTCGTTTTTAATGTTTTTATTGGCTATATTCTTTATTATCAATGTTAAATTACTTCAGTGCGCGAGTGCAGTTACGAGCAAGGTAAGCGAAAACCATGTATTAAAGATCCTAAAACATAACATTTTATCGACCGCCGAGAGTAGAAAATTATTAAAGTACTAATATCGCTATTAAAAAATGGGGGTTGGTGGTAAAGGTTGAAAATTTTGGGTTGTATGTATTTTTAAATGCCAAATCATAAAAAAATTGTCCAATAAAAGAAAAAAAAACTTGGGGTGGACCACCCTTATCACTTAGGGGTACGAAAAATAGTTTACATCCTATTCTCATACCTACCTAATATACACAAAAAATTTCATAAAAATCGGTCAAGCCGTTTCGGAGGAGTTTGGCAACAAACACCGTGACACGAGAATTTTATATATTAGATAGCTGCCCACCCCGGCTTCGCACGGGTAGCAGTAAGTACTTATCTACGGCGCACCTACCTATCTACCTACTCTGCCCTACCTACCCTACACTGTCCGACCTACCTACCCTACCTCCCTACCCTACCCTACCCTACTTACCTACCTTCACCTATGTTCACCTATCTTCCTATCTACCTACCCTGCCCTACCTACCTACCCTGCCCTGCCCGACCTACCTACCTACCCTACCCTGCCCGACCTACCTACCTACCCTACCTTGCCCGACCTACCTACCTACACTAAGTACCCTGCCCGACCTACCTACCTACCCTACCTTGCCAGACCTACCTACCTACCCTACCCTGGCCGACCTATCTACCCTAAATACCCTACCTACCGACCTACCCTACCTATATACCTACCTACCTACCTTACACGCTACCTTTACCTACCTATCCTAAGAACCTTCTCCTTACAATAACGAAAAAAGAATTAGTGAAAGCGGTCCAGCCGTTCACGCGTGTTCAAATAGGAATTACTTTTAGGCCCTAAACTTTAGTTATTGAGAGAGAGAAAGCTTATTGTGAGAGAACGACAGGAGACCGGCTTCGTTCTCATCCTTACTCTGTGCTGTTTACGGGATGAGAAGTGACACCGGTAGACGCCTGACGGGAGTAACTGATCGAGTGGTAACTGAATAATTATCGACCGCCAAGAGTAGAAAATTATTAAAGTACTAATATCGCTATTAAAAAATAGGGATTGGTGGTAGAAGGGTGAAAATTTAGGGTTGTATGTATTTTTAATGCCAAATCATAAAAAAATTACAATAAAAAAAATTGTCAAAACAAAAAAAAAAAAACTTGGATTGGACCACCCTTATCACTTAGGGATACGAAAAATAGTTTGCGTCCTATTCTCATACCTACCAAATATACACAAAAAATTTCATAAAAATCGGTCAAGCCGTTTCGGAGGAGTTTGGCAACAAACACCGTGACACGAGAATTTTATACAGATAGATAGATGACCAGTGCTTACTCAGTCCAAAAATGCAGAATAGTCAAGATAAGCGCAACAAAATTCACAACACGGTTTGCGATTCCTTCTGTTTTTGAGTTGTAAATAACACCGTACGTACTCCGTGCCATCAGTCTGGGGTATTCTGTAGACTAGACTGATGGCACATACACTATGAATCCCACCTTATATGATGCAAGTTTCTATATCAATCACTATAATCCATAATTAGCTTAATAATATTCTCACTGCTGGGACACAGGCCTCCTCCTGGGAGATAGTGGGCCATAATGCACCACGCGGGCCCAGTGCGGGTTGGTGGATGTCACATGTCTTCGAATATTTTGGTTCTAGGCTATGCCTGTTTCCTCACTCTAAACCAAATAATGCTAACTCACCCAGTAACAGGTTCAATGTGAGCGCACAGCGGATGTAGCGCGGGCAGCACGGCGTGCAGGTGCACGGGGTCGGGCCGACACACGAGGGGGTAGGTGTGCCGGCGAGCGGACAGGCTGGGCGATACGGCCGGCGGACCTGCGATAACAATCAAATACGTTGTAGTTTCAATAACAATAACCGCATTCAAGATCCAAGGGTAGTTAATTTATTCAGGCGTGACCTTGCGGAAATTCATTACAAAATACAATAGACGACGTATATTTAGTAACCTATATTGCTAAAGAGTTTTTGTGGTATGAAGAATAGGGTATAAATTTCACCTATCCACCATAGAAAAGGGAGGATCCTCCAGCCAGACGGGTGTTGAATCTGGCGGGCAACTGCCCGTAAGTTGATTTCGGAGCCTTATCTATGTCGTTCGCGCAGTAAACTCTAACTGCGCGATTCAGGATTTGTGTGACGTCATGTCGTTGCTGCGTAGTTCGTATGTGGCGGTCTAACCGGCTACAGACTCATAAAAAACCCTGCAAGAAATCGACACATGTTTCAGCTCTCAACGAGGCATCTAGGCAAACTATTAAAATTAATGGCACCAGCGCTGGCTTTAACCAATGGGCCACTCCAGGTATTTATAAAAGTAGAGCGAGACTATACGAGTTATATGGTTTAAAAAAATACAGGTTTGATACTCCTTTCCTAGAGTATGTTAAAAATTATTCAAAATTATTTAAAAAGGTTAGTGTTTATGCTAAATCGAAATTTTTGAGCGATACAATAAAAAATTCCAATAATAAAGTAAAAACCACTTGGAAAATTATTAACAATGAAACGGGTAAGTCGGTTAAACAAGATAAAGAACTTGAGATTATAGTCGACAGTAAATTAGTTACTAAAGCAGCTGACGTAGCTGAGGCGTTTAATGAGTTTTTTGCCAACATACCTTTAACTACGACTCGCTCCTTAACTTCGTCCCCGTCTAAAGCTGAAAACCTTTTGCTTAGTAGTGTGTCTAAAAGTAGTCGTTTATTTAGCTTCGAACATGTAACACCTCGTGATATAGTTAATGTTTTTAACACACTCAAATCCAAAAACACTGATGATTACTGGGGCATCTCCATTAAACTTTTAAGTAATATAATAGACATCGTAGCCCCCTATCTAGCTGTTACTTTTAATAAATGTGTTGACTCAGGAACTTTTCCTGACCTCATGAAGAGTAGTAAAGTCATTCCATTATTTAAATCAGGTAATAAAAATGACGTTGGCAATTTCAGGCCTATTTCTATCTTACCTGCATTTAGTAAAATATTTGAAAAGTTAATACTCAAGCAGTTACTAAGACATTTTAATTTAAATTGCCTCCTTCATAATGAACAATATGGCTTTACAAAAGGTCGTTCGACTACAGATGCGGGTGTTGCTCTGCTAAAACACATATTTAGCGCATGGGAGAACTCGCAAAATGCTATTGGGGTTTTCTGTGATCTCTCCAAAGCCTTTGATTGCGTGCACCATGACACGCTATTGCGTAAACTGCGTCATTACGGTGTGCAAAACGAAGCTCTCGATGTTATAAATTCTTATTTAAGTAATAGGTCCCAATGTGTAGATATTAATGGTGTGAAATCTTCCGGGTTACCAGTTCAGTTAGGTGTACCTCAAGGCTCAATACTGGGTCCATTCTTGTTCTTAGTGTATATCAATGACTTACCATTCTTTTTAAAGGGTATCTGTGAAGTTGTACTGTTTGCAGATGATACCTCTCTTATTTTTAAAGTAGTCAGGAACAGACAAGATTTTGACGATGTAAACAGTGCACTCTCAATGGTTACGGATTGGTTTACAACAAATAACTTAGTTCTCAACTCCAAAAAAAAGGAAATGTATAAAGTTCGCTTTACCGAATGTTAGAAATCTAGGACCCAACATCGTCTTAGATAAAGAAGTGCTTGAAATTGTGGGCTCGGCAGTTTTTCTGGGCATAACAGTAGATGCCAAACTTCAGTGGGGCCGACATATTTCAAGTCTAGCGGGAAGGCTCAGCTCGGCCGCCTACGCTGTCAGGAAAGTAAGACAATACACTGACGTTGATACAGCTCGATTAGTCTATTTTAGTTATTTCCATAGCGTTATGTCCTATGGTATTCTGCTGTGGGGCAAAGCCGCTGACATTCAAAATATATTTGTTCTTCAAAAACGAGCTGTCCGAGCAATTTACCAACTAGGTACCAGAGTCTCTCTGAGAGATTTTTTTAAAGATATTGGTATTCTTACAGTGGCATCACAATTCATCTTCGCCAATCCATACTAATATTATAAATTCGAAAGTAACTCTGTCTGTCTGTCTGTCTGTCTGTCTGTCTGTATGTTATCTTTTCACGGCTAAACCACTGAACGGATTTCGATGAAATTTGGCAAGGAGATAGATGGCATCCTAGAGAAGGACATAGGGTACTTTTTGTCTCAAAAATAACCCCCAAGGGGGTGATATAAGGGATGAAAGTTTGTATGGGAAACTCAATATTTCTAAGTTGGGGATATGGAAATTCAAATTTATGCTTTTGGTAAGAAATAAAGAATTACGCTTTTCAGCGTTTTTGTAAAATCATCCCCCAAAGGGGTAAAATAGGGGTTGATTTTAAAATTCACATGTATTATTGATTATTTTTGTTGTCTCTTATTTTTAAGAGATTTAAGGTGTGGTTCCAGTGAGTCGGAACCGAGTGCCGCACAGTTCACAGTGAGTTGGAACTGTCTGCAGTGATTGCGGCGATTGTGGTGATTGTGTTGATTGTGGTGATTGCGGTGATTGAGCTGATTGAGGTGATTGCGGTGATTGAGCTGATTGTGGTGATTGAGGTGATTGTGGTGATTTCGGTGTTTTCAGTGATTGAGGTGATTGCGGTGATTTCGGTGATATCGGTGATTATTTTTGTTGTCTCTTATTTTTAAGAGATTTAAGGTGTGGTTCCAGTGAGTCGGAACCGGGTGCGGCACAGTTCACGGTGAGTCGGAACTGTCTGCGGTGATTGTGGCGATTGTGGTGATTGTGGTTCCAGTAAGTCGGAACCGGGTGCCGCACAGTTCACAGTGAGTTGGAACTGTCTGCGGTGATTGCGGCGATTTTGGTGATTGTGGTGATTGCGGTGATTGAGCTGATTGAGGTGATTGCGGTGATTGAGGTGATTTCGGCGATTGCGGTGATTTCGGTGTTTTCGGTGATTGAGGTGATTGCGATGATTTCGGTGATTATTTTTGTTGTCTCTTATTTTTAAGAGATTTAAGGTGTGGTTCCAGAGAGTCGGAACCGAGTGCCGCACAGTTCACAGTGAGTTGGAACTGTCTGCGGTGATTGCGGCGATTTTGGTGATTGTGGTGATTGCGGTGATTGAGCTGATTGAGGTGATTGCGGTGATTGAGGTGATTTCGGTGATTGCGGTGATTTCGGTGATTGCGGTGATTTCGGTGTTTTCGGTGATTGAGGTGATTGCGATGATTTCGGTGATTATTTTTGTTGTCTCTTATTTTTAAGAGATTTAAGGTGTGGTTCCAGTGAGTCGGAACCGGGTGCGGCACAGTTCACGGTGAGTCGGAACTGTCTGCGGTGATTGTGGCGATTGTGGTGATTGTGCTACCAGTGAGTCAGAACCGGGTGCCGCACAGTTCACAGTGAGTTGGAACTGTCTGCGGTGATTGAGGTGATTGCGGTGATTGCGGTGATTGAGGTGATTTCGGTGATTCCCCAGTGAGTCGGGGTGATGAGTCTAAGGGTGTTGACCAGGAATGCGCGTTCGCTGCATGCTGGTGGTCAGGATACCCGCTGAGCCGTGGGTGCTGGCTGGCTGTGTAACTCGCCTCACGAAAGCTTGCGGGATTGATGATGATGACGTCACGCTGAAGTAGTTGCACGAAGGCTGCGTTGATGTTCAGTCTCAGGGTCACCAATTTAGTGGTATGAGGAACAGGGTGTAAAGTTCACTCATCCACCATAGAAAAGGGAGGATCCTCCGACAAGACGGGTGTTATGTCGGGCGGGCAACTGCCCATAAGTTGATTTCGGATAGTCTTATCTATGTCGTTCGCGTGGTAAATTCTAACTGCGCGATGCAGGATTTGTCTGACATCATGTCTTTCATGCGTAGTTCGTATGTGGAGGTGTAACCGCTACAAACATTACCTCCTTACTAATAAATGTTGTATAGCGTCTGTATAGTTAAACATATAGTATAGTTACAAAGCTTTGTCTTCTTCTTTCGAATGTCAAATTACTGACGACTGAAAGAGATCATTTTTTCATTTTGAGGTACGCAACCCTAAAATGTGCCTGTTACTTTTTCATGCCGTAAGGGCTGAACGGATTTAGTTGAAAGGCGTATGGTCTTTTAACTAAATCCGTATAGGCCATGATCTGGGTTAGGATAGAGGATAATCTGAATCCCGGTAGTACGGTCCTGTGGGATATTTTCCGACCTTTACGCGGGCGAAGCCGCGGGTAAAAGCTAGTATCTTATATATTAGGCAAAATATACATGTATACACTAAAAACAGTGATATCCACAATATTAACACCAGAAATAAAGACAAATTACGAGCTCCTTTTCACCGGCTTCATAAGGTTCATAACTCATTTGTTGGGCTTGGTATAACCTTTTATAACAAGCTACCCACTTCTCTGCTAGATTTGCCTTTTAATGCGTTTAAAGCTAAAGTAAAATCCAACCTTTGTTCAAAGGCATACTATTCTCAATGACTACTTAAGCGATAAAAATAGTTGGTCGCTGTGATTAACTCAAGACAATGTTTATGTTCTTTCTCCAGAATTAGCTTACCTACTGACAGGTTATATGAGTTTATAGAATGTTTAATTTATTTGACTTTATTATACAATTTATTTTATTTTTATTTATTGTTGACATGATCTACTCATTACAATGTTTTCGTATGAGTTGTATTGCAATATGTGATTAGCTAGCGACCTCGACAGTAGATTATATATTATTCTTGCCTAACTGTTGATCTATTTTTGATTTATTTTTACTTCAATGGTCCTAGTTTATCATATCTAATTATGTGACTTCGAGTTACAGCTTCATCCATACTAATATTATAAATTCGAAAGTAACTCTGTCTGTCTGTCTGTCTGTCTGTCTGTCTGTATGTTACCTTTTCACGGCTAAACCACTGAACGGATTTCGATGAAATTTGGCAAGGAGATAGATGGCATCCTAGAGAAGGACATAGGGTACTTTTTGTCTCAAAAATAACCCCCAAGGGGGTGATATAAGGGATGAAAGTTTGTATGGGAAACTCAATATTTCTAAGTTGGGGATATGGAAATTCAAATTTATGCTTTTGGTAAGAAATAAAGAATTACGCGTTTCAGCGTTTTTGTAAAATCATCCCCCAAAGGGGTAAAATAGGGGTTGATTTTAAAATTCACATGTATTATTGACTAGCTTTTACCCGCGGCTTCGCCCGCGTAAAGGTCGGAAAATATCCCACAGGACCGTACTACCGGGATTCAGATTATCCTCTATCCTAACCCAGATCATGGCCTATACGGATTTAGTTAAAAGACCATACGCCTTTCAACTAAATCCGTTCAGCCCTTACGGCATGAAAAAGTAACAGGCACATTTTAGGGTTGCGTACCTCAAAATGAAAAAATGATCTCTTTCAGTCGTCAGTAATTTGACATTCGAAAGAAGAAGACAAAGCTTTGTAACTATACTATATGTTTAACTATACAGACGCTATACAACGTTTATTAGTAAGGAGGTAATGTTTGTAGAGGTTACACCGCCACATACGAACTACGCATGAAAGACATGATGTCACACAAATCCTGCATCGCGCAGTTAGAATTTACCACGCGAACGACATAGATAAGACTATCCGAAATCAACTTATGGGCAGTTGCCCGCCCGACATAACACCCGTCTTGTCGGAGGATCCTCCCTTTTCTATGGTGGATGAGTGAACTTTACACCCTGTTCCTCATACCACTAAATTGGTGACCCTGAGACTGAACGTCAACGCAGCCTTCGTGCAACTACTTCAGCGTGACGTCATCATCATCAATCCCGCAAGCTTTCGTGAGGCGAGTCACACAGCCAGCCAGCACCCACGGCTCAGCGGGTATCCTGACCACCAGCATGCAGCGAACGCGCATTCCTGGTCAACACCCTTAGACTCATCACCCCGACTCACTGGGGAATCACCGAAATCACCTCAATCACCGCAATCACCGCAATCACCGCAATCACCTCAATCACCGCAGACAGTTCCAACTCACTGTGAACTGTGCGGCACCCGGTTCCGACTCACTGGTAGCACAATCACCACAATCGCCACAATCACCGCAGACAGTTCCGACTCACCGTGAACTGTGCCGCACCTGGTTCCGACTCACTGGAACCACACCTTAAATCGCTTAAAAATAAGAGACAACAAAAATAATCACCGAAATCATCGCAATCACCTCAATCACCGAAAACACCGAAATCACCGCAATCACCGAAATCACCGCAATCACCGAAATCACCTCAATCACCGCAGTCACCTCAATCAGCTCAATCACCGCAATCACCGCAATCACCACAATCACCAAAATCGCCGCAATCACCGCAGACAGTTCCAACTCACTGTGAACTGTGCGGCACCCGGTTCCGACTCACTGGTAGCACAATCACCACAATCGCCACAATCACCGCAGACAGTTCCGACTCACCGTGAACTGTGCGGCACCCGGTTCCGACTTACTGGAACCACAATCACCACAATCGCCACAATCACCGCAGACAGTTCCGACTCACCGTGAACTGTGCCGCACCCGGTTCCGACTCACTGGAACCACACCTTAAATCTCTTAAAAATAAGAGACAACAAAAATAATATAATCAATAATACATGTGAATTTTAAAATCAACCCCTATTTTACCCCTTTGGGGGATGATTTTACAAAAACGCTGAAACGCGTAATTCTTTATTTCTTACCAAAAGCATAAATTTGAATTTCCATATCCCCAACTTAGAAATATTGAGTTTCCCATACAAACTTTCATCCCTTATATCACCCCCTTGGGGGTTATTTTTGAGACAAAAAGTACCCTATGTCCTTCTCTAGGATGCCATCTATCTCCTTGCCAAATTTCATCGAAATCCGTTCAGTGGTTTAGCCGTGAAAAGGTAACATACAGACAGACAGACAGACAGACAGACAGACAGAGTTACTTTCGAATTTATAATATTAGTATGGATTATATTATTTTTGTTGTCTCTTATTTTTAAGAGATTTAAGGTGTGGTTCCAGTGAGTCGGAACCGGGTGCGGCACAGTTCACGGTGAGTCGGAACTGTCTGCGGTGATTGTGGCGATTGTGGTGATTGTGGTTCCAGTAAGTCGGAACCGGGTGCCGCACAGTTCACGGTGAGTCGGAACTGTCTGCGGTGATTGTGGCGATTGTGGTGATTGTGCTACCAGTGAGTCGGAACCGGGTGCCGCACAGTTCACAGTGAGTTGGAACTGTCTGCGGTGATTGCGGCGATTTTGGTGATTGTGGTGATTGCGGTGATTGCGGTGATTGAGCTGATTGAGGTGACTGCGGTGATTGAGGTGATTTCGGTGATTGCGGTGATTTCGGTGATTGCGGTGATTTCGGTGTTTTCGGTGATTGAGGTGATTGCGATGATTTCGGTGATTATTATTGTTGTCTCTTATTTTTAAGCGATTTAAGGTGTGGTTCCAGTGAGTCGGAACCAGGTGCGGCACAGTTCACGGTGAGTCGGAACTGTCTGCGGTGATTGTGGCGATTGTGGTGATTGTGCTACCAGTGAGTCGGAACCGGGTGCCGCACAGTTCACAGTGAGTTGGAACTGTCTGCGGTGATTGAGGTGATTGCGGTGATTGCGGTGATTGCGGTGATTGAGGTGATTTCGGTGATTCCCCAGTGAGTCGGGGTGATGAGTCTAAGGGTGTTGACCAGGAATGCGCGTTCGCTGCATGCTGGTGGTCAGGATACCCGCTGAGCCGTGGGTGCTGGCTGGCTGTGTGACTCGCCTCACGAAAGCTTGCGGGATTGATGATGATGACGTCACGCTGAAGTAGTTGCACGAAGGCTGCGTTGACGTTCAGTCTCAGGGTCACCAATTTAGTGGTATGAGGAACAGGGTGTAAAGTTCACTCATCCACCATAGAAAAGGGAGGATCCTCCGACAAGACGGGTGTTATGTCGGGCGGGCAACTGCCCATAAGTTGATTTCGGATAGTCTTATCTATGTCGTTCGCGTGGTAAATTCTAACTGCGCGATGCAGGATTTGTGTGACATCATGTCTTTCATGCGTAGTTCGTATGTGGCGGTGTAACCGCTACAAACATTACCTCCTTACTAATAAACGTTGTATAGCGTCTGTATAGTTAAACATATAGTATAGTTACAAAGCTTTGTCTTCTTCTTTCGAATGTCAAATTACTGACGACTGAAAGAGATCATTTTTTCATTTTGAGGTACGCAACCCTAAAATGTGCCTGTTACTTTTTCATGCCGTAAGGGCTGAACGGATTTAGTTGAAAGGCGTATGGTCTTTTAACTAAATCCGTATAGGCCATGATCTGGGTTAGGATAGAGGATAATCTGAATCCCGGTAGTACGGTCCTGTGGGATATTTTCCGACCTTTACGCGGGCGAAGCCGCGGGTAAAAGCTAGTTAGCTATATGTAAGCGGGCACGCCCTTTATGCCTGGAGGCTTTATAATTCGGGTATTAAGTTCTGTTTACGTTTTTAGTTTTTATTTTTGCTTGAGTTTAGATTTCGATAATTTTTTTTGTTGGTACATTGGCGCGTGCTAGCTGTCATTATGGCATATATTTTATTGAATGTTTTGTGTTGAGTAATGTAAATTATTTGCATACTATTGTATAGAATCAAGTTTTTTTTTTTTTCTAACTGAACAGACAGCTGTGCTGCTGGGGAGTTTGTTGCGCCACTTCTTCTCTCCAGCAAAAGCACTAGGAAGTGGTGAAGGGCGGGCGTTTTTGGGGGACTGTCTTATGTAATTTTGACGTTCGAAAAGTGCTTATTCTCAGCCTAATTTGAATAAATGACTTTTGAATTTGAATTTGAATTTGCATCCTCAGGATGACGATTGACTGGTCGCGAAACACGGCGTGTTGCCTCGGCGTGGCATCACGCCGTGATCGGGTTCGCGGAACAGGTTACTAAATATATTTACGTTTATTGTATTTGAGATCCAAGGGTATCACTACTCTGTATACACCTGTTTTACAAATAAATTGATTTGATTGACAACATTATTCAGTGTAGCGACGTAGCGACAGACCTGACGAAATTCGTCGCTGAAATGTGGGTGTACTTAGGTACACCTCTGCCTAATCCTTTGGGGATTACAGGCGTGATTTTATGTGAAGTATTGAAACTAAGCTTGACAGACAATGGTGCAGACGGTCAGTAGTTATTACAATAAATATACAAATAAGGATTTGTTGTGTTATTTCCGACCGCCTTATTTTTACGCATGAGTCAAATCGCGACGTATTTTCAGACGGATAATTTTTGCTCGTAGTTTTAAAAGCATTGCAGCCTTACAAGCGTAGTTATAAAGTAGGCGCTCGGTAATCCGGCACCCTTTTTTTTCGCCAATGCCGGGGATTACCGGAAACGCCGGTAATCCCCGGATCCCCACGGATTACTGGATTTCTATAGAAAATTTCAGCTAGCTAGTAAAACATAATTTTAACACAGAAATGCAAAGTAAAAAATCTTTATTAGTTTACGTATTGCCTACTCTTAAAATCGGACCGGAGTGCAGAACGACAGCGACCAATGCGCCCGTTCTGTAATCCGGGACTTTTGTTTTAAACCTGCCGGATTACAGAGTAGGAGACGGATATCTATGGTAGGAGAGCTAAGTTAGAAAACGCCGGACTATTGGACGTGTCGGATTAGTGAGCGGCGGATTACCGAGCGCCTACTGAGGGCCTAGTGTGAGTTTCATTCAACCATCTCATTCTCATCATTCATCTCATTGCAGCCCGCGAAATTCAAATTTTCTTACGTTTTTTTCAATTTGCAGGACACTGTCAGGTTGTATCTAAATATGATTCGCGACTATATCAGGTATGTATTTACAGAATTATTATCATTGTAATCACTCTCTAAATTAGATTTGTTACATATAAACTTTTATACAAGAATGTGTTCCATGTAACAAATCCAACTTAGAGAGAGGTAATAATGATTTCAATGATTATAATTCTGTAAATACTTATCTGATATAGTCACGAATCATATTTTGATCAAGATACAACCTGACACTGACCTGCAAATTGCAAAAAACTGCTGCAACTGAGGATAGACCCGCGCGTCACGGTAGCCCGGTGGACACGGTGGGGCTGGACGGATATTCCGTTGGTCTGTGGGTTGTTTCTCTCTATTGCCTGAGGTATATTATCGTCGATTAGAAGTAAAATTGTCAAAAAATTATAGGTAACACCGAAAAATTCTGAAAATGAATGAATGACAAAAGTGACGTAATGGGGCGCGTCAGTGTCAAACCGCGGGGCTTGAACGTTAAAACGTGTATTTACGTCTGTACGTGAGAGGAAACTCACACTAGGCCCTCTGTTCTCCCGTTGAGTACTTCGTCGCTATGACTTACCCGCGAGCTTGAACAACTTAGTTCGTCGTCTCTGCGGCCTCTTCTTCGCGAAGTAGTCAGCTAGTCGCAGGTCTGTCGGGTCAGTTACCGCTGAGCCCACTGAGCGTTGAGCTGCTAAGTTCACGCTTTCTATCTCCAGGTATTCTGTTAGAAGGAGTTGTAGCTGAAAGAAAGATGGTATATTGTACGCTCTGACATATACAAAAAGACCTAATAAGCTATGTGACAGGTTTCTAATAAGCATAGAGTATGTACAGTCACGAGCACCAATATGTATCCACTTAGCAAAATTCAAAAGCGATTTTCTCGTGGAATATTGACTGCATCTTTAAGATAAGGCCTATTTCATATTAATATGGGTTCCAAAAGACTATATTCGTAACAAACAACATAAAATAACAATCAACACAGTAGGAGTAAATCACTTTTGAAAGTTGCTAAGTATATACATATTGGCGCTCACTGTACAGTGCGCTCATTATAATTATACTCCATTTGAAATAAGATTAGACATTTAATTAAACCTTTTTTACAGTCCGTTCATGAAACCGATTTTGACTTCTATTGCATTGGCGGCATAACAAATGACAGTTGCAGTAAACAGTTGGTATTGTAACCATTTTTTGCTTTTAATGCCATCCTTGTTCCTACGTTATAGAAGTCGAGAATCGGTTGAACGGACTGTAAAAAAGTTTTGTTGAAATGTCTAATCTTATTTCAAATGGAGTATAGTCCCGTGACGCGATTGGTAACACTGTTCTGTCAGTCGCCATTTTGAACTCTATAAGTATTGAAATTAAGTTTAAAAAGCAATGGTGCCCACATGACGGTTAGGGACAAGTTATAGAAAACGGTCTGTAGACAGTTGAGTTTCAATTAGAATATTCGTTTTGTGTCTCTGGACATAAAATAAATAATTCATTTTTAATGGCGGATATTCCTGCCATTAAAAACACGGATGTCTGCAGCAAGTATTGCTTTCCAGTAGGATTTCACTTACAACTTGTTGTACGGCGCTCCAGTAATTGTGCTCGGTATGCAAACAGGAGTCGGGCAACTTATACTTTTGTAAGGAAGCCCTCCATAATTGTAGTAACCTAAAATAATATCAAAGTTTTAGTTGCAAATCACATGAATAACACAAACTAAAATTACCTACTAAAGTTTAGAAGGGTTTTTAGATAGAGGTTTAGTTTAAAATCCATACTATTCTGATTTCCCCTGAACCTTAAAATTTCGAAATATTTTCACTATCCTATATAATAATAATGAATTATAATTATTGTTTTATAATTTAAATGTATAAATGTAAATGTAATGTATGTATTTATGTGTGTAAATCTATGGACTAGAATTATTGTCTGAAACAAACGCACACCATACAATCATACCTTTGATACCTCATAACTTCGAATTTCAATTTTCACCAATGCTACTACAGTACGAAGGTTCACATTGAGTTGCCTAATTCTATCACACCTTCAATATCTTATATCTCTTTCCCTCTCACACGCCTTTCTTTTGTTTTATATTGTAACACTAACCTTTTATTCCTCGTAGCGCACGCTCGGAACTCTTCGCCGAGACTCGTGACAAGCCTCGCGAGCGGTCTCCCCGTCTCTGTCACTCCTTCACTGTCGAGTATCTCACCGTCCTCGTCTACATCCGCATCGGCTTCTACTTCTCCCTCTTCGATGATACGACGGGAAACGGAGTCTATTACTTCTAAGAGCTCATTTTGGATTTGGACTTTGAATTTCTGGAAGAAAATAATGATAGTATATTATGTAAAAATTCTTGGATGAAAAATTGTTTTGGATGGTTTTAGTAATCAAGGGAAATTCTATTGGACGAATAATATAATACTGTAAAAATCGTAGGTCGAAACTGCGATGCAGTTACAAATGATAAGGTACTGGCTGACGTGAAAGGGATTGTCCAAGCGGAGTATCAAGACCTGAGGATGGTGATGACATGGTATCTTTTTACCCGACTGCGCGACAGCAAAGACAGGGTTATATTTTCACTTTTCAAAAAAATAACCCGTTCTTTCTGCTTTGAGAATACGTTTTACGAATGAAGAAAAAAATAGTTTGGAAAATCCAAAAGTGCACGCCTCATACTTATCACTCATTCACGAAAAAGAAATTCAAAACATAGTTTAAAAATGAACAATTTATCACTTTTCATTATGTAGTCGTAATGTCAACGACTGACAAAGATATTTACTTGGCGGTTGCTAGGCAACTTGCGGACATCGAATCAAAGGTTGGAAATATTTAGTTAAAGATGTTATATTTTAGTTAGTATTTTATTAATTATAATTAAACTACTTTGAATAAAAGAGCCATTTTCAATAGGGTTCCTTCTACGGCTGAAACGAATGTATAAAAAAAAAATTGACTCAATTAATTGATTTTATCGCAAGCTACAATGTTTTCAGGGTTCATAAATTGACGGACAGGATTTTTTTTTCAACTATTTTAATGCTTTTTCCATTTCTGCTGTATTAAATCAATTGTTAAAAAGTAAAGTATTAATCTCCCTTTAATCATATATACAATGGTATATAAATTAAGTAGGTTCTGTGTACTAGCAGGAGTGTAACAATAAAAACAGTTACAGAAATGGGGCAAAAATAATTTTTCGATCGTAGAGCACACTCTAATGCTCCGCATTACGAGTCGTGCAATATGTTTGTTCACTCAAAAGCATAGTCCAGGAAATTTGCAAAGCAAGTGATTTATTTCCAGCTGCTTTTATCTAAACTAATATTATAAAAAGAAAAGATTTGATTTTTTGTATCTTTGTTTGTAATTAATAAACTTAAAAACGACTGGACCGATTTTAAAAATTCTTTCACCAGTATATTGCTATATTATCACTGAGTAACATAGGCTATAATATATAAAGATATCACGCAGGCGAAGCCGCCGGTGGAAGCTAGTGTTTAAATACTTGGGATACCTCAGTAGCCTCCTTCAGCTGATCCAACACTCCTAAAGCCTCCAGCGATATCATGACAGTAGTCTCAAAGGTCTTGTCCTCTTCAGACAGGGACGCTTCGAACTCAGGAGTCACTTCTTGTAAGTACGCGTCTGTTACTTCCTCGCTTTTTGTTAGTTCTGAAAGAGAGGTATTTCTTTAGAGGTATGAGGAACAGGGTGTATAGTTCATTCATACTCTATTGAAAAGGGAGGATCCTCCGGCCAGACGGGTGTCGTGTCTGACATTCTGTACAAGTTCATTACATAGAAAACTGCCATCAGAAATTATTGTAGACTGTACGAAGCTAAAAGCTATGTGACTACAAATTCACGAATTTGTCTTAGTAGACAAGTGCTCCGAATTCTTGGAAAAGTAAACAAAAATTATGTTAGCCTGAACTTCTTAAAGCACTTGCATACTACATGCACATTATTTGAAAGCAAGAAAGACAGAAAAACGGGGACTGCCGATAGAAGTGAAAACTAAGTAACGCTATCTAACGAAAATGTCAGGAATTTATATGGCTTGCTGTCAGTAGAAGAAAGAAAGCTTAAAAAAAATCCAAAAAAATAAAACAGAGTGCGCTGTCAACAAAAAGTGCTCAACGCGCCTTCGGTGACGATGACGCGAGTTCCATGATTTTTAATCACCCAAAAAGTGCTCAACGCGCCTAAACAAGTTTTCACTTCAATAAGTTTCTTTGTCTAATGCTGCGGCTGCATCTGCGTCTATCGTGACAAAGCAATGCGTGCCGAAGCTTCGTATGTTTTGCTCGCTAAAAAGTTATCGCGCTAATGCAGTGGTCACATTAGCGGCTTCGCCACGTTTATTATGTACCGCCACCCGGGCGATAAGTGCTACGCAGCCCGAACTATTGCGACGATAACCCATAATGGTTGGTCACATCTCCGTGTATCGCATCACTGTGCGAAGCTTTGTCACGATATAGACGCAGATGCGGCCGCAGCAATGCAGCAAACGTTAGGCTCCTGTGAAAGTTATTGGGACGGATTTACGATGGCAATGAATTTAATAGACATTAAGACAAGGGAATAAGGCTGAACGAGATCCATACGCAGACTGAATTAATATAACTTTTAATTGTTTTCGATAAATTATAATAGCAAGTGGAGACATAATGGTAACATGTAGTACTTGTAATCATTTGCCGAACATGTAAACAAACACGAGTTTTAGGAAAAACAACTGTAATGCCTACACATAAGGTTCAGTTTCCGTTACAACTTCATATTTTTTATGACGTTTTCAACAGTACTAGTCTGTCTAAAATCAACTTTATTTACACTTGCATAAAGTTGATGTTTGTCTAAGTGGAAAAGTCGTGTTTATTTACATGTTTGGCAAATAAATTGCGAACTCAGATTAGATACGTTGCAAATGAATTAAAGATTGTATTCTCACCAGCTAATAACAGTGCCGTACGTCTCCTTGCCGATACGCGTCTAGTAAGAGGTGCTCGTTCATCGCGATACACAGCTTCACTAAGACGGCGAACTATCACTTCTACTAGCTCGCGTTTTTTCAGCTGAAAATAAATAAAAGTGCTTCCATCAACTTTATATCTTTTACACAAACTCAATCTGAAAGCATTTCTTTTAATTAAAACATTAACAGGCACTTCTGAATTCTCAAGAAGTTTTTCAGTTACTCAGAAAGTTGAAGCCAGTTGCCCATTCCAAAATTTTTTTCTCTATAGGGAAGAATGGGCAAGAAACTCCAAGGACACTCACATTGGCTCAGTGGACTGTCCAACTTTACTGGCTACAGTCCTGACTGTAGCCAGTAAAGTTGGACAGTGCTGTTATAATGAGCTTCCTTTATCTTTGTCCCTGGACAAAGTAAAGGAAGCTCATTATAACAGCACCGCTCCGACATGCGACACGGCTAATAACTTCTCATTCAAGTTAGAATATTAAATCAAATGTATTTACATGTGACGGCTCGCGGGCAGTGAGCGGCCGGCGAGCCGTCCGTATAGCCGTCGTAAAATGTGTTACAATCCCTTTAGTGAGTGATTGTATAAGAGTTTCATATAAACAGGGTTTGTTTACACTTTCATCAGATACTTTCGGAACAGACCATACATACAGTAGTCAATTATTACCTGCAAATGTTGTCTAGTACCGTTGAGAGCGTCGACATGCGAGAGAGTAGTGTCAGCGGTGTCGAGAGCTGCCTTCAATGTAAGTGCGGCTGCTAACACTCGCCCGGCAGAGAGAGACTCGCGGGTTTCTCGTTCTGATACTACTACACGTTCACTGTGGATAAGAATAATTAACACATTTCAAAAGTTTAATAACTACTTGATAGAATTTTAGAAAAACTATGAAACATTTTGAGCAATCTAAGGAAATGTGACTAAAGATTTAATACCAATTAAAGGTTGAACACAATGAATCACTCGATTTGCTTACATCAATTGAATGGGCGAAAGCGAATCACAAAATAGTGAGTTTTTTTGACACTCCATCTTGATTTCATGACTAAAAGTTGGAGTTTTTAAGTGGTTATTCTCAGATAATTCTGTATTATTCAATGTTTACTCACATATCAGTCAACATCTGCAACGCATAGTGATGTGTCCTGGCGTCGGCCCACAGGCGGCGCAGGTCGTCGCGCCGCAGCCGCAGCAGGCCGCGGCACGCGCCCAGCCGCGCCACCACCGCGTCGCAGTGCTGGCCCCACACGGATAGTGCCGACGATACGCTGCCGAATTTCTGATGACATAAATGATACAAAATTCTTAAATAATCTGTCAATTTAGATTTTTTATTTTACAGAAAAACAAATAATATCATACAGTGATTGAGAAAGTGCACAAAGCGATCCGGCACTATTAAAAACCAGAAGGTGCCGGTTTATTGGAATGTTCGAATTACTGGATTGTATAGAAAAATTCATAATAAATAAGAAATAGACAACGATGGAGCGCATACGCGGAGCGCGGCGTACGCACGGGCGGAGTCATTGTTGGACGTATCGGTCTGTTGAAGTGCCGGATTAGAGAGATTATACTGTAGTAGTAGTATACAGTGATTGAGAATGTGCACAAAGCGAGCTTAAGAGGGTGCATCCTAAAAGTTGGCAACGTCGTAAATAGCTGTCAAATATTTACCTGTTTCGATTAATTTGGAAATAATACTGAATGGAAATAAGAAATGTGGCTAACTAATTGACTAGAATACTAATAATGAATTGCAATTATAACATTGAATTTGATGTTGTACCCGTTTTAGGTGCAAAAAAGGCATTTGGAAAGTTTCCAAATACTTTTTTTACATCTAAAACTAACTATTCGGTGTTACAATATTAATTATTGCATTTCATAATCAATATTCTAGTTCGCTAGTTAGCCACATTTTTTATTTCCATACAGAAATATTATCAAATTAATCAAAACGGCGAAATATTTGACATCTATTTGCGACGTTGCCAACTTTCAGAATAAACCCTCTTAACTCAAAGTTGAGTTTTCCCCATCAAACCTTGAGTGTAGAATTTTAAACTTAGTTAAATACATTCATGCATTTATACAAAACTACAAAAAACTATTTTTTTTTTGTTGTATGACTTCTAGCATAACTGCTTCAGTCAGAATAAAGCAATGTTATTTACAGGCAGTAGGGTATTATTTAGTTCCATGCATGGGATTCTTCATAATGTTCAGTAAAGGTTCATAGTAACATGCTAACAATTGCATTGCTATGAGCAGTGAACACTTACAGACTGTATTAGTATTTATTACAAAGCAAAGAGCAGTGGTGGCCCAGTGGTAACGGCCCCGACTTACGAGTTGTAGGTCGTGGGTTCGAACCCAAGCAGGCGCTTTACTTTGTGTAAATAATTTCATCACCACTGCTCTCAAAACGGTGAAGGAAAACATCGTGAGGAAACCGGCATGTCTTAGAACCAAAAATTCGAAGACATGTGACATCTACCAACCCGCACTGGGCCCGCGTGGTAGATTACGGCCCACTCCCTCTCACAGAGAGGAGGCCTGTGTCCCAGCAGTGGGAACATTAATAGGCTGATTTGCCATCATCATCATTAGCCTATTAATGGTGCTCACAATTATTGTGAGCACCACCACATAATTCAAACATCTGATTATGCTGAAACATGGCTCTAAATAATTTCTACAATATTGTTGTACTAGCTTCTGCCCATGTCTTCATCTGCAATTTTTTTTTTTCAAATCAGAATGTTTGTTCCTGTTATTACCCCCCTCTACATACAAACTTACAAACAAACAACCTAACAAACAAATTTTATCTCTTTATAATATCAGTATATAGAAAATAATATAATTTTAGTTTACCTGCATAACTTCCATGATCTCCTGTGCATGTTGCTCCACCAGCTCATCAAGTCTTGCATCACTCTTCTTGTACTCTTTTTCTAATTTAGCTCTCTCTTTCTCTCGCTGTTCATTTGTTTCACTCGCTGAGAGAGTGCGAATCACAGACATAAGCAAACCGCTCTGTGGAAAGAAGAATTTGTTTAATTTTTTGTATTGAAAATGGTGTTATGGTTGTCGTACAGTATTTTTACCTAAGACAACCCACCGACCTTAGTATTTCTACTAATTTATATTACAGAGAACGTGTGCCGAAAATGTTGGCATCCATTTACGTCTGGCGTTCCCTAATCCAACGCAAAAGGTTATTAGTTAGCTTGCTATTTACTGACAAAACATAAGAATTTTGCAATAAGAGAGTGATTAAATATACATAGCAATAACGGTAAATGTATTTCTCTTAAAGAAAGCAGAAAAATAGGCCTAAGAAACTTAGAAATTCCTTACTTTATCTCGTGAATACCGTGGATCCATGATTGACGCTGAAATAATTTTATACTCACTGTTTCTTTTCCTTGTTTAACCCCCCGAGGGGGCTTGGTAGGAGGAGGAGAGGACATAGTATTTGTTTTAAATAGGATGTTTTCCTTATTTTTGTGATAAAATTGTTATCACTCCTCCGCCCCTTGTAACTAATCTGTCAACGTAATGTTGTCAAATTATGACAACAATGCAATGTCAAATGCATACCGTTCAGAAATCTGTTACCTTTTCACACTTTCTTCAACGGCTGAACGAGTTTCAATATTTGGCACACAACAGTGAGCAATGTCCTTATCCCAATTTATTTGGGGTTGGTGCAACATGCCCCTTTTTCTCCATATGTCTTATCTATTAGTCATCATCTCGGTAGTCATCCCCTCTCTAGCCATATCATATTTCCTTTCACACAGTCCATATCGTTTCATTGGTGTTCCACTACTCATATAATGTAGCCAATATAGCCATCGACATTCAAACTCAAAACTTTCCTCACGAAATTTTCCTCATTCCTTCGCAGATGGCAGATGCCCCATCATACCATGACAACCGATTTCCGCACAAGCTTTAAGTCGCTGCACAAGACACTCGTACGTACCACTTTCAGACTTCCTCTTATTTACGTCATCATTTTCCTGCCCTTGTCACATGTTACTTGGGGTCGGCGCAGGGGCGTAGCTACCGCCTTATCTGCCGTATCAATTATACGGGGCCCCCGGGCCACGGGGGCCCCCGACGTGAGTAAGCAAAAATTTATTAAAATTTTTCCCAATTTTTTTTTATTTCGTAAATGACAAAAGTCAAAAAAAGGAAAAAAAATATTCCCGCGTAAAGCGTGCGTTGAAAAGACTACTCCAATCCGTCAAATTTATGTTGATGTGCTGGCGTCTGTACAAACGATGATAAACCACGGAGAGCAGTGTAATAAACACTGCTCTCCGTGGTTTATCATCGTTTGTTTTATGTTTATGACGCGTTTTATGTGCATTACATTTTATTAAATATTACTTAGAAAAAGAATAATTATGATGAATAAATATTTATTTTAATTCTATGCAAACATTTTTTTTCTTTTGTGAGAAATCTTTACCCTTCATAAGGGCCCCCAAACAAAGGAGACCATTCACGTTTCATACAAAGTTGGGCCCAAAACCCAAAGTGCCGGCCAGCGAAAAAAAATGTGTTACCCTGGTCGGGGAAGTCCTCCTCATCATTTTTTACTATGGCGCCGAATCTCTACGACCATTCCGTCAGCTGTTTTTTAAAGTTGAAAAATCAAGTTACCTTTAAGGTTCCTATCGCGTCTGGGAGGAACATTTTAGGGACGGAGCCTGTTTTGCCGTTCTTCTGTCTTCGGTACCAACCGTCGAGCGACCCCATACGGATCTGACATATTTTGACGAATGAAACCAGGCAGCGGTTATAGTCCAGATTTTTTTTTCAACTTGATTTAGCCTCTTTCACAAGGTGGTCTGCGCGTTCGTTGTCCTCCAGGCCTGCGTGAGCTTTTACAAGGAAACATCTTTGCTCCGGTGTAAAGCTGCGCCCATGTAAGCTCTCTCTTCCGCCGCCAGGAAGTGGATCCCACCTTGGTTCGCCGGACGTGGAGTTTTTGCAAACGCACACGCTCAATCTCTCTGCCCGCAAAGGCTGGTTGGGGTACTCTTTGCCTCATACAGAACGGCTGCTTCTTGTATTCGGAGGTCTTGTGGGAGTATGGCAGCCAGCATCAGGAATGCATTCAGCGAAACAGTTCTGTAGGATTTGCAAAACTTTTGGGGAAATACGGAGCACTCTTTGGACCGTATGACCGTGAACCAAGAAGATTATTGGAGTGCATTTTCTACACTCCAATCTTCTTAGTTGTCGGCACCCAGACGCTTGTCGCTCATCACCATTCTGTGTCCAGCTCTAGCGCTGCCGTGTAAATGCTCCGTAGACTTCCAGATGCAGACCTCTCTTCCACATTCTACACATGTTAGCGGCGTGCATGTTGAATGTGAGCTTATGGTAGTATTTTTATTTCCTTAGACATGCCTATGTCGACCACGCCCCTGCTCATGAGTGAGACATCGTACTTTAGCTTCCTAGTGACTACAAATGCAGTGCAAACTTCACCTTATTTTGGATGCCCCAATTCCGAATAAAGGTACTCGAGGGGGGCCTTGTGTCTATGAACCTCCAGTGCTAGGTCATCGTCGAAGATTATGACCACAACGTCGGCGGAAGCCTGGTAGTGATCTCGCCGTTCTTCCGGCCCCTTTAGCAAAGGGTCCAGAAGTAAATTCCAGAGGATTGGATTCACTTCATACCTGCACCATCCCATAACAACGCCCCGCCCGCCGTGCCGGTTAGTCTATGTTCTATGTTTTATGGGGATTGGTTTCCGCACTTAGTCAAGTGGACCATTGTGCGTGGGCCATGGCGGCCGTTTGAGTGTTATTCCAACCAGCCCACCTCTCTACAGAAGATAATTAAATCTCCTGTCTGTTTGGAACATCTGTGTAGGATCTGGGTGACCCGTGGGCTTCTGTTTGAATCTGGGTGACGTCCGTGCATTCAAAGAGCACGTGCGCGACGGTTTCCTCGGCCTCCATGTACGCCCTGCA
Source organism: Conistra vaccinii (assembly GCA_948150665.1). Lineage (NCBI taxonomy): Eukaryota > Metazoa > Arthropoda > Insecta > Lepidoptera > Noctuidae > Conistra > Conistra vaccinii. Next base: position 2,188,796 of record OX411321.1, read on the forward strand.
CAGAGGACTGTCCTTTATACCTATGTGTGGAAGTGTTTGTTTAGCGAGCAGACTGCCGTGCTGGATCCTCGTATAGCAAGTTCGTCAGCTGCGTCGTTACCTAGCGAACCGCTGTGTCTTTTTATCCATTATAGTGTCACCATGTTGCGGCTAGATACCTTATTTGTTCTAGTCATTCTTATATCTATGGTTCTAACTTCTAGTGCATTGACATTCTAGTGTTAGCTTCGAGGTAATACATTTTTTCGGTTAGTCTTTCAAGACACTATTTATTTTTACCCGACTACGGCAAAGCCAAAAGGAAGGGTTATTAACTTCATAAATGTGGTTTTTTTTTGATGTTTCAAGACATTAATTGTTTTTAACTTCATAGAGATTTGATGCCGCCGTAGTGAAAAATGCTTAGGTGGACTGCCCCGACTTAGGTTATACTTAGACGAGATAATATTGCAAGGTAACTTGATTTTACAACTTTAAAAAACAGCTAAAGGAATGATTGTAGAGATTCGGTGCCATAGTAAAAAATGATAAGGAAGACGTTACCGACCAGGGCAACACAAATTTTTTCGCTGGCCGGCACTTTGGGTTTTGGGCCCAAAATGAATGGTCTCCTTTTTATACGGGGCCCCGCCAAGGCACGCTACGCCACTAGGTCGGCGCAACACGTTCTCCTTTTCCACTCTCCCCTGTCAACCGTCATGCTATCAATCACTCTTCTCTTTCATATTATTCCTCACACAATTCACTCTTTTAGTCACATGCGTCTCTCCTCATCACATGCCCATCGTGAATTCGTGAGTGTGTAAACTCACGAGACGCGGCCGCGCCGGCTTGGCCTCACGGAGCCGTGTGGCCCTAGTGGGGGTACGCGGCTTTACAATTATACTGAATGACACACTGTATGGCGCCCATTACACGGTAGGTTTTGCGTTAATCACTTCCAAAAGTCATCAATGACGAAAGAATGATGGTGAGTGATGGAATTCAATCGACATTAGACGCTCATTCTGACTGATTGTCAGTCACAGATTGTTGTCACTCGTACCCAAGATTTTACAGAGAATACGTGTTCACTCAAAGTTTTAAATGGATATTCATAAAAGAAAAGCCTGTATTGGAATTTTAATTGCGATAATGAGCAAGAAACGCGTAAAAAGAAAGCGTTGGGTGAATGATTGGCTTTTAAAACGGGAATTCTATAGCCATATAAACTTATTGGCTGATATACGAGATTCTAAAGAGGACATGGACTATGCCAGAAAAGGCGCCGAAAAGGGCTGACAATGATGACGGTTTCGTGACGGTGCAAAGGAGGAAGCGCCGATCGCGAACGAACAAGAACCGCTGTGGCAAAGCTCCTACGGATCCCGAAGTGAGTCTGCGTGCCGCAAAGCCGAACACACCGGTGTACATCTCCCGCCTGCACTACACCACTAAGGCGGAGGACATCGTTGAGTACGTGCGCCAAAAGACGAAGTACACGCCGAGGGTGCAGTTACTGGAATCGCACCGGAACGTCAACTTTAAGGCGTTCGTCGTGCGTGTACCGAACTGTTATCTGCCTCTCGTCTTGGATGAAGACTTTTGGCCGCAAGACGTGGTGTTCCGTCGCTTCCGCGGACTTATACCACAGGACAGCACAAAGCGCTAGTGCAAAGTGAAGTGCTACTAACATAGTCATAAGCCTTATTTTATTAACACAAGTTTTTGTTTATATTAAAATATATATGTTTAGATTAAGGTATTTTTCTATGGGCCTGTGTTGCCTGCAATAAATGGTATTATTATTATTATTTGTTTATATGTTAACATATCTCGGGACCATGGGGTCCCGGTCCTTTGGAAGGCGTACGAGGGGCCGAAGCCAACTCGCAGAGGCCCCTTAGACAATTTTAAATGGAATGAGGCACCAACCGACGATTATCCCTGTATGCACTATGCAAGTGCACCCAAGGAAAATCCCCGGTTGGTGCAGGACTATTGCAAAAAATGAAAACAAAAAATATTGGGCTATGGGTTTGAGTGGCTTTAGTGGATTGGTTACTTAGAACTATGGAAGGTCTATGTCCCCTGCCTGATCAATGTTATAGTATGCATGGATAAAATGGCAGGGGGTGACTTGCACACTCAATAATGGGCCCCCGAAAACGGTCGCTAGCACAAAGTGTCGTAGCGACAAGGGGGCAACATGTCCTGAGGTGCTTATGAGGAGAGGAGCGGTATTCCACGGCTATCAGGACAATCCCGGAAGTACGGTCAAGATCCCTACCAGCATCTTACTGGAATAGTTCCTTCCTCCGAGCACGTTTGCTCTTGCGAATCTCCACTCAAGCCGGCCAATAAAGGCAAGAATGAGGTGGGAGCTCTGTTCCTCGTCAGTGTTCACTCTAGCCGGCCAATAAAGGCAAGCCAGAGGTGAGGAACAAGACATCTCCCGGGAGATAGGGTCCGTGGGGTCGCTACTGCCCAACAGCTCGCCACATGCTGCCCTGCGGTTTTTGTATCTCTCTTGGTCTGGCTCCTCATCCTAGACCTGTTCCGGCAGAGTAAACTCTACCGGCACAGACCTAGAGTTTGGAGCGCGCAAGCCCCACCACGACGTCAACGTAGAGATACGGCGGTGGGGCCCACCACGACGTCAACGTAGAGATACGGCGGTGGGGTTATTATTATTTATTTATATATGTCTACATATCTCGGGACCCTGGGGTCCCGGACCTTTGGAAGGCGTACGAGGGGCCAAAGCCAACTCGCAGAGGCCCGTTAGACGTGCTTAATGAAATGAGGCACCAACCGGCGATTATCCCTGTATGCACTATGCAAGTGCACCCAAGGACAACCCCCGGTTGGTGTAGGACTATTGCAGGAAATGGAAACAAATTTAATGGACTATGGGTTTGGGTGGCTAAAGTTGACTGGTGACCTGGAACTATGGAAGGACTATGGCCCCTGCCTGATCAATGTTTTATATATACACGGATAAAATGGCAGGGGGTGACTTGCACACTCAATAATGGGCCCCCGAAAACGGTCGCTTGCACAAAGTGTCGTAGCGACAAGGGGGCAACATGTCCTGAGGTGCTTATGAGGAGTGGAGCGGTATTCCACGGCTATCAGGACAATCCCGGAAGTACGGTCAAGATCCCTACCAGCATCTTACTGGAATACTTCCTTCCTCCGAGCACGTTTGCTCTTGCGAATCTCCACTCAAGCCAGCCAATTAAGGCAAGAATGAGGTGGGAGCTCTGTTCCTCGTCAGTGTTCACTCCAGCCGGCCAATAAAGGCAAGCCAGAGATGAGGAACAAGATTTCTCCCGGGAGATAGGGTCCGTGGGGTCGCTACTGCCCAACAGCTCGCCACATGCTGCCCTGCGGTTTTCTGTATCTCTCTTGGTCTGGCTCCTCATTCTAGACTTGTTCCGGCAAAGTAAACTCTACCGGCACAGACCTAGAGTTTGGAGCGCGCAAGCCCCACCACGACGTCAACGTAGAGATACGGCGGTGGTATTATTATGCGAACTATTTTCGCATGAAAGATGACTGTGTGTTTTGATAGACTTCTGGTTTTAGTAACACCATATCTAAAAAAGCATGATACTTGTATGCTAACAGCAATAACACCCGAAGAAAAACTAGGAGCGACTTTGCGGTACCCAGAGCTGGGCAAAATACGTGCTTAGCTTTAATTAAAATACAAATTACAAAATATTTTTATGTCGTGTATTTGAAATATAAAATACAAAATACAGTATTTTGACTATTTTTATTTAAAATACAAATTACAAAATACAGTCTGGTGTTAGGTTAGGTATATAAATAGAATATATTCTTACCATCATATTTTACAAAATGGCGACCGCTAAATATGTCGCAGCATTCACAGGATTCACTCCATCGCCGAATGAAAATTACAATTGATAAGTTATGTAATTGACAATTTGACGTATGTACCTGCAGTACAGCAGACTACAGTTTAAGTGCAGTGTTGCCAACTTTAAAGATATTACATATTTAGCGGTCGCCATTTTGCTTACGAAAGCTATCGAGCGCTATTTTCTGCAGATCGCACCCATTCCTATGATCGTTAAATGTATTTATGTTCAAATGTATTTTGGAGCCATAAGTATTTGAAATACTAACTACAAAATACCTCAGCGTCAGGTATTTGAAATACTAATTACAAATTACATTTATAAGAAGTAATTGAATTACAAATACCAATTACGTATTTGTATTTCAATTACGTATTTCAATTACAAGTAATTCAAATACTGCCCAACCCTGGCGGTACCTTGCAAGTGGTAGAAATATTGAAGACATGAAATTTTCAGAAATTATGTCACCAGCTTCTATTACTCAAGCAAGCACCTCGCAAGCGTCTCTTCAGCGTCATACACACAGTCATCTGCCTCCGACTCCATCGCTGTCCACGCGCTGACTGACGGGTGATTGACGAAATGCCATTACACGTTCACTCAAAAGTCATGATTGATGGTTGCATGATGCATATCAAAATATTCAGATTTTCGTCAATCACGATCATGCAACCATCAGTCACTGCATTAGACAGTCAGTCACAATCCGTGATTGTGGTAAAACTGACAGCAAAACCACCGTGTAAATGGGCGCCTACCCGTGGCAGCAATCGTTGACGCGTACGAGTTAGTTTTAGGACGAACAAATTAACGTCTTTCTTTGTTATCATGCCATTTTTTGAATTCGAAAAGTCCGTTTTGTTTATTTCGTGGAAATCGTGATCTTGCGTGATTAAAATACTGGACAATCAATAAGACAACAAAGAACAAGATTGATCTTACTGTAATCAGTGTTTATGTGCCTTTTAAATGGATTACTCCACCATCAGCAACAAGACCAATTGTACAGAAGCTGAAGAGTTAACAAACGGTGAGGTAAGTGAACGGTATTATTTACTCAAGAAACAATACGACAACCTTTCGAGCAGCTATGAAGCGACGAAACAAGAGCTTCACGATGCAAGACGAAGTTATCAGACAGCATTGGATGTTCAAAGACATTTGAACGCAGAGTTAGAAAGTTATCAAGCGGATGAAGCTCGTCGAAAGAATGACTTCACATCGCGTATAACAACGCTTCAAGAAGAAATTTCTGAGCTGCGGGAAGAGCGTACCGAAATAACAGAAAAGCATGCAACAGAAATAAAAAAGTTTGAATTACAAATTCGAACTTTGAAAGAGGAACAGTCATTGAAAGTGCGAGAAAGTCCAGAGCGTGATAATTCGGAATTGGAGGAGGCACGTAAAACTGTGAACAGTGCGTTATCCGATGCGGCTACAGCGAAAGAAGCGCTTGAAGAAGCGAAGATGGAAATTGCTTCTTGGCGCATAAAAGCTGAAGAGTTGATTTCAGCTATCGGTGAGATGCGTGTAGCAGCTGACTTACGTAGAGAGGAACTGAGGGCGGCTAATGAGCGCGAAGCTACTGCGCTTGCTGAATTAGCAGAAGCCAAAGCTATGCTGCATCAGTGCACAGACACACAACAGGACTTACAACCTCACGGTAATCATTTCTCAACCTTTTTATTTTTCTAAGACCTGACATATCTATAAGTTTCTTTCAGGCAAGAGCTTCTATCTTATAAGTACCAATGCCGACCTTAAGGCTGCCTTTCCACTGGAGCGGAGAGGAGAGGAGAGGAGCAGAGATGTGCCAATATTAACCAATAGAATCGCACCTCTGAAGCGGAGTTTAGATTCTATTGGTTCATATTGGCACATCTCTGCTCCTCTCCTCACCTCTCCTCTCCTCTCCTCTCCGCTCCAGTAGACAGGCAGCCTAAGAAAATGGATTTTTGAACCATATAATTATAAAAATATACTTTATTTGTGTTTTTTAGCTGCTAAAGGAAATTCCATATTTGCTGAAGTTGAAGACAAGAGGCAGGAAATGGCAAAGAATCTCATTCAAATGAAACAAACTAATTCTAGGGTAATATTTTATTTTGAATTTTATTGTTGTGAATACATATAAAACTTTTTAATGGATTTTTTCACAAGGAAATTGTACACATCATGGTTGAAGTGTTTGCATTTTAACCGGTTCGACCACACTGTGGTATGGATGCGTCAAAAATCCACAATACCCTCAAAAGTGGGGTCAAACAGGTTAAGATGTATGAAAATTTAAATACTGGTTGGTATTTAACTGATGAAGTTATTTTAATAAATACCATAAGTTGTAGTAAATTTTTGATAATTGCAACTACCAGATTAGTGCCAAGGTCTTCTTTGATATTTCAATTTTGATATTGTCATTCCAGTTGAGAAGAGAGTTGGCAAACAAGCAAGCTGAAGTAGATGCCTTACTGCATGAGAAACAGACAGTTTGGGAGCAGCAAGCAGGAGCATCAGCACACTATGATAGAGAACTTATTGGTAAGTTAATGACATGTCTTTTAAAAATTAAAATCTTCCATTACTGCGCTTTATAATTACTTTTTGGACGCATGAGCCAAGTATTTGAGCTCATCATTTGTTGAAGAGCCAAGTTTTACATGCTATTTCAACCCAAGTAGGAACTCTTTCCTGATCCTGGATTTAAATAAAATAAAAATTGTAATGTATGTACTTGTTTCGCCTGGAAAATATTAGTAAAAATAAAATAAAAATTGTAATGTATTGATTATGAAAATTAATTAATACTGTAACACCAAATATTTCGTTTTAGATGTAAAAAAAGTATTTGGAAACTTTCGAAATGCCTATTTGACACCTAAAACGGTTCATCATATCAGCCGAAAGACGTCCACTGCTGGACATAGGTCTCCCCCAAGCACCGCCACTTCGACCGATTCTGTGCTTCCCGCATCCAGCGGATACCTGCGGCCTTTACAAGGTCATCAGTCCATCTTGTGGGAGGCCTTCCAACGCTACGTCTTCCGGTACGCGGTCGCCACTCCAGAACCTTTTGGCCCCATCGGCCATCTGTTCTGCGGGCAATGTGTCCTGCCCATTGCCACTTAAGTTTGGCAATTCTTCGGGCTATGTCGGTTACCTTGGTTCTCCTGCGGATCTCTTCATTTCTGATTCGATCACGTAGGGAAACTCCAAGCATAGCCCTCTCCATTGCTCTTTGGGTGACTTTTAGCCTTCTAATAAGGCCCATTGTGAGCGACCACGTTTCAGTGCCATAAGTCATCACTGGCAACACGCACTGGTCAAAGACTTTCGTCTTGAGACACTGTGGTATGTAGGACGAAAAGATATTGCGTAGCTTCCCGAACGCTGCCCAGCCGAGTCGGATTCGACGATTGACCTCTTTCTCGAAATTGGACCTACCTAGCTGGACAGTTTGTCCTAGGTAAACATACTCGTCTACAACTTCGAGCGTAGCGTCTCCGATCTTTATGAGAGTGGGTGTTACATGGGCGTTTGACATAACCTTTGTCTTGTCCATGTTCATTTTAAGACCCACTCTTTCGGAGGCTCTACTGAGGTCATCGAGCATTATACTGAGGTCCTCCATAGTCTCAGCCATGATGACTATGTCGTCGGCAAACCGAAGGTTAGTGACACACTCGCCATTGATGTTGATGCCTAGCCCTTTCCAGTCCAGAACCTTGAAGACATCCTCCAGTGCAGCGCTGAACAGTTTCGGAGAGATAACGTCTCCTTGTCTCACACCTCGCTGCAGAAGGATAGGTTTCGAGGTCTGGTCGTGGAGGCGGACTGACATAGTGGCGTTTTGGTATAGACACTTTAACACCTCGATGTACCGATAGTCAATCTGGCACCGTTGAAGAGACTGCAGTACAGCCCATGTCTCGATCGAATCGAAGGCTTTCTCGTAATCCACAAACGCTAAGCAGAGAGGCAGATTATACTCTTCGGTCTTCTGTATTACCTGCCGCAGCGTATGTATGTGGTCCACGGTGCTAAAGCCTTTACGAAATCCGGCTTGTTCGGGAGGCTGGAAGTCGTCAAACCTGCGCGCGAGACGGTTCGTGATGACTCTTGAAAACAGCTTGTAGATATGGGTCAGAAGTGTGATGGGCCTGTAGTTTTTAAGCAGGGCATTGTCGCCCTTTTTAAAGAAAAGCACCACTACACCTCTGTTCCATGCCTGTGGCGTTTTACCCTCGAGTATGACGGAATCGAATAGCTTCTGAAGGGCCTTAAGAACGGGTTTCCCACCGGCCTTTAGGAGTTCGGCCGTAATTCCGTCATCACCCGGCGCCTTGTTGTTTTTAAGCTGCTTTAGAGCCATCCTAATCTCGTACAAGCTGACGTCCGGGATATCTTCGGTATAATGTCGGGTTAATCTAGCTCTTGGGTCGTTTGCCAGATTCGTAACGAGGTTACTGGTTGACGTGTATAACTGTCCATAGAACCTCTCGATCTCCCTCAACAGCTCAGGTTTGGCGGATACGATTCTGCCATCATCGGTCTTCAGTTTCGCAAGCTGGCTCTGCCCAATAGACAGATCTCTTGCAAAAACCTTGGAGCCCTTGTTCCGCTCTATTGCGTCCTTAATACGGTTTGTATTATAATGGCGGAGGTCGCTTTTCAAGGACTTAGAGATCTGTCTGTTGAGCCGCCGGTAATTGAGTGCATCGTCTGAAGACTGCAGGATCATCTCGCGCCTCTCCTCCATGAGCTGTAGAGTAGCATCAGAGAGCCTTTTGTTTCGGTTTGTACGACGGGTCTTGAAGATCTTGGACCCGACCGTATGGACAGTTTCCACGAACCCATCGTTATAGTCGTCCACGGAGCTCCCTAGGCAGTCGAAACGATTCCGAAGTTCGAGCTGAAAGCTCTCGGGGTTTTGGACTTGGATCGGTGCTGGGCGGAGCGTAGACTTCATCAGTCGAGATCTTTCCAGCTTGATATTTAGGTTCAATGTGCCTCTTACCATACGGTGATCGCTTCCGGTTTTCACCGCGTTGATCACAGAGACATCATTGAATATCTGCTTCTTCGTCGACATAATGAAGTCGATCTCATTTTTTGTTGCACCATCAGGGCTCTGCCAGGTCCACTTTCTGTGCTCACGTTTTTTGAAGAAGGAGTTCATCATAAAGAGGCCTTCCTTCTCCATAAAACTGGCCAGTAGGTGACCCCGGTGGTTCCGACGTCCAACTCCAAATTGCCCCACTCGCAGTTCATCATCGTTTCGCTTGCCCAGTTTCGCCATGACAACGGTGAAGTGAGTTTTAGAGCCATGCATGGCTCTTGAAATATCCTCATACATGGTCTCCACCTCATCGTCGGGGTGTGACGAGGTCGGGGCGTAAACCTGTACGACCTTCAGCGAATATCTTGCGGATATTCTGAGTATAAGGTACGCCACCCTGGTCGACACACTCTCGATCTTCACCACGTTGCTCACAAGGGACTTGTGGACGATAAACCCGACACCACCCTGGGACTGCTGGTCGCCCTCCCGGAAATAGAGCAGGTTTCCGGATTTAAGGATTATCGAGTCCTCCCCCTCTCTTCGGACTTCCGATAACCCTACTATACCCCATCGTAACCTGCTCAATTCTTCCTCGAGTTCGATGATCTTCTCGTCGGTCCGGAGTGTACGCGTGTTGAATGTTGCCAGGTCCAGTTTCCGGTGATTTTGGTAGCCGGATCTCTTCCGGGGATTCTTCGCACCCCTTGCCTCACCGTGACCTTGACCGCTACCGTAGCCAAGGGTAGGTAGGCCGCCGGGCACTAGGGGCCGTTTGTTTCTGGTGCTTGTAATTTTTGGGGGGGGTTTGCCATAATCGCCACGCTTGGCAAGCGGGTTGGCGATCGCAGTATGGTGTTAAAAGTGCATAGAGAACGCTGCTGCCCATTCTCTAAAACGGTTACAACATCAAATTCAGTGTTATCATTGCAATTATTTATTAATATTCTAGTTTGCTAGTAAGCCACATTTCTTATTTCCATACAGTAATATTGCCACATTAATCAAAACAGCAAAATATTTGACATCTATTTGCGACGTTGCCCACTTTCAGAATAAACACTCTTAAATATTTTCAGGAAGCTCTTATTGAATTCATCAGTGTATAAATAAAGCCTCGCATTCACAAGGAGACAAAAGTCCCGCAACACGTGTCGCTAGAAAGTCGTGAATACGAGCTTTTGTGATCAGTCAGTCAGAAACAGGATATAACCAGGATACCTTTAGAAATATATGTTAAAAGACTGTTGAATCTTGTCATTATCATCCCACTGACATCCTATAACATTACCTTTATAGAAGGCTATGAAGAGCGCATCACGCAGCTGGAAGGCGCATGTGAGAAGCAACGTCGTGAACTGTCGCGTTGGTTCGGCAAGCTGTGTGAGCCCACTGCTAACGGCTGGCTACCCGGTGTGCTGGATCATTTGAAGTATGTATACCTACTAGGCAATAGGTATTTAATAAAACTAGTGGGCCAAAAACAACCATATTTCATTTAAATTTGAAGTTTGATAGGATAGTTTAGGAGGAGCTTGTGGCTAAGTAAAGTAATAATGGGTCGATCCAACAGGTTAAGCAACGCTTGCCGGGGTTGGTCCGTGGCTGGGTCAACATCTTTACATACCGAGGCTCCTCCATGCCTCGGAAAGCACTTTAATTAAGCCGTTGGTCCCGGCTGCCATTCGTGGATCTTTGAGAGTCGTTACGGGTCGTCAGAATCCCGAAACTGACAACCTGTCTTACCAAGGGGTATTGTATTACCCAGTTACTGGGTTGTGGAGGTCAGATAGGCAGTCTCTCCATGTAAAATACTGGTATTCAGCTGCGTCCGTTTAGACTGGAAACCGACCCCAACATAGTTGGGAAAGGGCTAGGCAGATTGAGGATAGTTTAGGAACGTTCATAATAATTACATGCTGTCATGATAGTACTTATTAATTCCATGCTGTCATGTAATTATTCTTTAGGTGTGTCCAACATTGAGCGAAAATCATATTTTTGGTACTAAAATTACCGCAAATCCATAAAAAATTAGCAAATTTTCAACAGTGTTCATAAGTTATTATGAATTATAAACAGTCGCTAAACGACCGCTGCCCGCGCCCCACGTAATAAACCGGTAAAATTCCCCATTCAAAAAAAATGTGACGAATTCTTTTTCCTCAATTTTACCACATAAATAGACTCTAAGTACGATACCTAAGAACACCCTTCGGATCGGTAGATTAAGTAGGTTAAACTAAAAAACAGAGTATTGCATCACCCATTGATTGATGGTGGCTTTACAAGTTGATTGATGTACAGAAGTATTTTTATTAATTAAAATCTAGTACGGTCCGCATGCGCTACACTACCTGCAACACGCAGATAGTGTAATCACATCTAAATTTTATTTCTTGTAAACTTCACAGATGTGATGGTATCGATATAACACGATAAAACAAAAAAAAACGAGGCACTCTGGGACTGCCGATAGAAGTGAAAACTAAGTAACGCCATCTAACGAAAATGCTAGGAATTTATGTGGCTTGCTGTCAGTACAAGGACAAAAGCTGCTCCATTAAAAAAAAAACAAAAAAATAATACAGAGTGCGCTGTCAACAAAAAAGTGCTCAACGCACGTTCGGTGACGACGACGCCTTCGGTGACGATGATGCGAGTTCCATGATTTTCGAAGTGTCCTCTTAAAAAAAAAAACAGATTTTCTCAACTCACTCATCTCTAAGTAACAAAACCACACGCCGTTGATGCCAAAAAAACATCTTTTTTTTGTCCTGTTTAGATAATTATCTATAGGTACCCATCATGTCTGCGAAGTTTCGCTAGCTAATTTAATATGACCCTGTGTAGGTAAGTAACCTTCATTAGGTCCATATTGTGGTATTTGTTATTCAAAAAGTCAATCCATAAAATAAAAAAGATGCTGTTGTTTATTTGTTGGTTTCAAAAAGTATGTTTTAGTTTGTTTTATTAGGCTTCCTTCGTTAAGGCGCAAATACGCTTGGTCGTAAACACGTCTTGGGTACTCGAAAGACTTTACTCGAATTCGGACAGCCGATTCATTAATTACACTGGTCATCATCATTATTTGAGCCGAAAGACGTCCACTGCTGGAGTTAGGCGTCCCCCAAGCACCGCCACTTCGACCCGTTCTGTGCTTCCCGCATCCAGCGGATTTCTGCGGCCTTCATCAGGTCATCGGACCATCGGTTCAACTTGCGGGAGGCCTTCCAACGCTATGTAACGCTATTCCAATGCTATCAGAACCTTTCGGCCCCATCTGCCATCTGTTCTGCGAGCAATGTGCTGCCCACTGCTACTTAAGTTTGGCAATTCTTCGGGCTATGTCGGTTACATTGGTATTATTATATACTTTATACTTTTTTTACTTTTATTTATACTTGGTTCTCCTACGGAACTCTTCATTTCTGATCTTGATCTTGAATTCTACACTGGTCATCTCATTGGAATATGGGCTAACGACTACGAGTAGTTTGAATGCAGTCGAAGCTACTCATTGTGACGACTGGCAAAGCACTGATAGAAGTGAAAGGAAAACTGGACCCGGGTAACCGGGTAACCGAAATGATGAAGCTGGACTAGATTGCCCGAAGACGGGCGTACTCGACTTCGGTCGTTTGCCCGAATTTCCATAGGCAATCGAATTTGGGAGAATGACCAAGTGTAATTGTGCCATTATTGTTATAGGTATTTTTGTCATTTTAATTCTTAATAAATAAAGGGTATTTCTTATTTTGAGAATAAAACTCATGTTTTCTTCTCTTTACATTGTCATATGAAATATTGCATTTGTTGTGCAAGTATTTGTTTTTTTATTACTGTCCGATTGTTTTTTGTTATTTTGGATTTCCTTCCACATGTTAAATTTTATATTTCAATGTCACAAAGAAGACACCACAAATATAAATCTAACTAGATAACGCAAGTCCCTCCATCTGTATGAAAACTAAGCGTGCCACTTTTTCACACACAATTTAAAAACAAAACTTACCAATGAAAGAAAAAATTTCGAATGCTTCGGCCAACATTTTCTATACAGTCTTTACAGCTCAATATGGCATAAAAAGGCATTCTTCTAGATTTCGGTGGATTTACGATGCCGATAATGCTAAATGAAAGCTCAGATTACGATCATTGATCGTAATTTTTCTCCGTTTTTTGACACGTGAAGTACATACAATCACGTCATCTAGTTAGATTTACATCTGTGGAAGACATCGTTCGAATATAAGTAGTACTAGGAATGCAAAAAGAAAACGTTTGGGACGTCTTAACGATGATGAACATGAAGAAGAAAAAAAAAACAAATGCCAGAAGAAAAAAATCTAGTCATTTCGTATCAAGTCTACAAGTAAAATCTCAAAAAAGCTTTTTAAAATGAATGCACAATTTCTGAACGGCTGTGGAACTTGAGTAGGCGTTTTGATTCCGCGGATAAATGATATCAACGCCGTTTACTCAACCGGTCAATAACGTAACTGACAAGCTAATAATGCCTTATATCCAGTGATGTGGCCGGATCGTTAAAAAATGTGATCCGCGGATACAGATACGGATCTCAACTTTCTTCAGCTTTAGCAGGAATTATTTATGATGCTCATCGTAGTAGACTTTTGGGGGACAAAGCTGCCAAGTTACTCTTTTTATGTTCTTGAAAATAACATTGTTTTAATTGATGTTAACACCTTGATAACTATTTCAAATAGCATAACTCAAAGATTAAAGGTTTCATCTCACAACAAAGATAGTTTAATTACTACCTCATAACTTAGTTTACTGCATAATAAATGTGATTTAAATTTTAAGATGCATTTGAAACTTAAACGTTTTTCATTATTATATATCAGTATTTCAGTATTCATATTCATATATTTATATTTCAGTATTTCATTGCTATCTTTAAAATTTCATATACTTACGTAATGAAATGTACATAAAAGATCCGTTCAAGATCCGCTAAAAAGTAACGGATACGGATATGGATCCAGATCTTTTTCTCCCTCGGATATCCGCGGATTCAGATATGGATACGGGTATCCGGTACATCACTGCTTATATCACGTATTTAAATTCTTCTCGCACATGTGACAAACGTAACTGTCGAAATATGTACTATAGGTATAGCTCTGCCAATCCCTTCGGGGAAAATTCGGCGTGATGTTATGCTATGTATTTTTTTTCCAGATCCGAATGCGAGCAACTAAGAGCCGAAGTACTATCGCGAGGCGCCGCACAACTCGCCAGCGCGGCACAAGTGAGAGAACTACGAAGAAAGCTCGCTCTACTCACAGCCAGCGCCACGAAACAGAACAGCTCTCCCGCAAACAAACCTGACACTAATGGCGAACACAATAAGACCGATATTAACATGCCCAAAGTTGCGGTGCAAGTTAGAAGTAAATTAACTCCTGATGATGTTAAGAAGAAAGTTTCTTTTAATTGATGTAGGGCTGTTAGTGATAATAATTGAGGCTGTGGGTAGATATGGGGCGGAGGCAGAAAGATAATTGTTCGGTCAAACGGACGACAGTAGCTCTAAAACACTTCCACTACAAAAACCGATCTTACAGCTTCAAAATAAAGTCCAGCTACGAATATCTAATTACGCAACACATTTTCGTAAACGATTCCCACTAATCTGTTTCATTTTGACAGTTCAACAACATTCATTGCGGTCTTTACATTGTTGAGCAGTTTTTTTTTTCGTACTTATGAAGCAATGTATTAGCAATCTGTTTCAAAGCGATTCAAATTCTGATTGATCCTGTATTGCGTAATTAGGGTACTGGTCAAAAGTGAAATTATTACCATGGAATTGCTATAAAGTAGTTAAAACTACATTGAACACAGCTTAATTTTCTATCTCTGGTTCATATTTAGACACAGCCTATTTATAAAATTAAGCATAATCAATAGGTGAAATAAATATATTATGAAAAGTATTTTATCTTTTAGTACTTGGACGACTGAGCTCTGCTGGGGTGAAAATAGAGAAAACTATTTTTTCCAGATATTAAACCTAGCTACTACTGTCTACTACTAGTACCACTCAAGTCCGACGCGGCGCTAGTGTCTTTGTCATTGCATCAAATTGCATTATAAGAAATGTAGTTTCACAATATTCCGCCGGACTCCAGTGGTGGCGCGGACCCTAGATCGATTTTTCGCGTCCGTTTGTCAGCCATTGCTTACAGGCTTCGTGTATGGGTAATTCAGGAATTTCAGAATGAGCGTTGCCGTCATAACGGCGGACCATTATTGAGTTGAGAGCGTTTTTTTAAAGATTTATTCCCTTGATGTCGAGTCCCGCCACGTCGAGTCGCCGCCACGTCTACTCTGAAAACTCCCCGCTTTTATTCCCGCCACGTCGAATCGTTGAAAAAGACTATTTTATTACCGCCACGTCTACTAACTATTTTGATTTGTACAGTCGTAAAAAAATACTCATAGTTGGTTACTTGGAATAAATAGATAGGATCCTACATTATGATGTTTTGTTCCTTATATTCCATAGACGAAAAAGTACTAGGCTCGCATGAATTCACGATAGTATTTCAATCATTATATACGTTGTGCACAATTTCTGAACAGTAACCTAACAAAAAGTACAAGGCATGCATGAATTCACGATAGTAGTCAATCATTATGTTATGGTTTCTAAACTATCTGTCTGCCTCATCCAAATCCTATAATGATTTAAATACTATCGGGAATTCATGCAAGCCTAGTACTTTTTCTTAGGTTAGGTACCTACTGCTCAGAAATTGTACACGTCTAATGATTGCAATAGGTACTTAATAAACTCGTGCAAGCCTAATCATTTTTAAGGGAAGTTTCACTATGAGTATTTTTTTTACGACTGTACAAAGAAAAATGGTTAGTAGACGTGGCGGTAACAAATTAGACTTTTTCAACGATTCGACGTGGCGGGAATAAAAGCGGGGAGTTTTCAAAGTAGACGTGGCGGCGACTCGACGTGGCGGGACTCGACATCAAGGGAATAAATCTTTTTAAACCCGTACACCTGCCGTCTTTCTTATGACGGCACCGCTTTTTTTAGGAATCCCAAACTTTAGTATATTATAAGGTTGATATCAAGCTAAATATTTTGCAAACAATACAATTATTGTTTTCGTAGAGGCTAAAATTAGAACGAATTAATATTTACAGCCAGAATAGCGCTCTATGTTCCAGAATTCCTGTGACATCATAATTATTATGTTAATATTATAAACTCTGTGGTGTGATGGTGTTTCGGCACTGATCGTGTACTTTTTCGCGTGTAGCTACACTGTTTAGGATTCCGTACGTCCGAATGAAAAAACGGAACCCATATAGGATCACTCGTGTGTCTGTCTGTCTGTCAGTCAATTAGCTCCGAATTTAATGGACCGATTATGTTGAAATTTGGTATACAAATGAATTTCTGTAATCCAAACACGGACGTATAACGTAAATAACGTGAATATCAGGTTGGCGGGTGTAATTTTCAGAAATGGTCGAAATATATCAAAAGATTTAGTACCTAATTAGTACCTAATTGTACCACTAGTGAAATAATTTGTACCTCGTGGGATCGCAAGTTATTGCAATAGTTTTATACACCCGCCATTCTGATATCAGAATGGCGGGTGTATTTTTGTGTAGCCGAGATTACTGAGAAGTTAGATATAAAACATACATGGATATTTAGTACCTAATTGGTACCTCTCTAAACATACCTTAAGTCAAAGAAATCTCATCGGAATTCGGCAGAAATTGAAAAATAGTTTTTTTTTTATACAGAGTGTTACAATATGTTGCTTGTTTGACACAAGAAACACAACAGAGGAAACCGGGGATACTTGACTATAGGGTTACTTAGCATCAGGGGGAATGACAGCTCATTTCATGGTAATTTTTTTACAGGCTGACCGGGATGTCATTTAGTTGCCTGAAAACACATGACGTTAAAATTTGGAGCCACTAAATCATGAATGGCAATCATAGGTCTTAGTAGGTAGGTATCTTAAATATTAGTTTACATTTATCATAAGCGAATTGCCCATAATTTTGATACCTGTTTGCAGATAGCCGACCTGAGTCTCAATATAATATGAAATAATGTTTATCTTCAAATTCACTAGCCATATTACTATTATTGCAATTTCTAGCCATATTTATGGTAAATAGAAAATCGCCAGTATTTTTAATACACTGTTAGTAACAAAATAAAATTAATTATACACAAAATGCAACTTGGCCACTTAGTACCTACGCAGCACATGCACATGGCGTAGACTGATCAGCTTCAATAAAATTCTGTCAACATGCTAGAAATCATTTTCATTTACGGAAAACGCCGATCGGCGTCAAAGTGTTTCAATATGAGATGCGTCCGAGGTCTATCAGCATTATTCCTTTAGACCGCCCTCGCCGCCTCCCGTACATAACAAGGGCGATTTTTTGACCCGCCTTGAATGGGTTAGTACAGCCCGATTCAAACGGCGGGTCGGAACATGAGCGAGTCGTTGCGCAGTAACTAATTCATGTATCAGCGGGGGTGAGGGGTGGGGTACTGCGCAGTGAGCAAGAGCAA
This sequence comes from Conistra vaccinii, assembly GCA_948150665.1. NCBI lineage: Eukaryota > Metazoa > Arthropoda > Insecta > Lepidoptera > Noctuidae > Conistra > Conistra vaccinii. The sequence continues at coordinate 2,206,329 of OX411321.1, forward strand.
CTAACTTCCGAGCCGCCATTAATTTTGAATCGAACTATACCTGTTTACGAAGAATAAACTAGCTCTTTCTGAATAGATGAGATAAAAAACATTTTTTTGTATTTGTGTCCGTGCGTTCTTTTGTTTACAAATAATAATAAGACTCTTGAATTGTTTGATATATTCACTCAAGTACACGCTCATCATCATCATCATCAGCCTATTAATGTTCCCACTGCTGGGACACAGGCCTCCTCTCTGTGAGAGGGAGTGGGCCGTAATCTACCACGCGGGCCCAGTGCGGGTTGGTAGATGTCACATGTCTTCGAATTTTTGGTTCTAAGACATGCCGGTTTCCTCACGATGTTTTCCTTCACCGTTTTGAGAGCAGTGGTGATGAAATTATTTACACAAAGTAAAGCGCCTGCTTGGGTTCGAACTCACGACCCGACTCGTAAGTCGGGGCCGTTACCACTGGGCCACCACTGCTCCTTTACCACTGGGCCACCACTGCTCCTACCCTGTTACACGATATGTAAAGCTATTATTAAAATAAATCAATATTAGAACCTTGAAAATTTGCAGCTTACAGCTTCACATAGAACCATTTCCTATGCAAACTGAACCCATAATCTGGTTGTTCTTTCACTTTTAGAACCATATTGTAGAACTGCAAGTGGCATAGAAATGCTAACAATCATTATTTTGTTCATGTAGGTGAAGTGAGCTGTCATTCCACCTGATGCTAAGTATCCCTATAGTCAAGAATCCCCGATTTCCTCAACTGGTACGAGAGCTCATGACCAAAATTTTTACCTCATCGCTTTACGACCAAAACCGTATAAAATCTTTTGCTTATTCTGAATCAAAAACCCCTTTTTGAGAATTTCTTCACGTCTCGCCTGACCTGCCCGCTTTTTCAATGTGAAAAAAAAAATCCGAACTGTATCATAGTAATTTGCCTGATTTTCGGAATGTAGTTGAACGATAGGTTTTAGATACCAAAAACACAATTTTCAGGCCAGTAGCATCACACGTACCCAGGAGGCCATTCGAGGAAATAAAAAATTACGTATAAAGCCATAGCCTGAAAATCTTGTTTTCAAGTGAACATTGGTCAGTTGATGCGAATAAATCATTTTTCAGAAATGTGAGTAACTTATGTGTTGAATTTTTTTTCCAGTGGGTAACATAGCATGTCTGTCTGTCTGAAAACTCTTGGGTATGAACAAAAAAGTTGCCCAAATGTAGAAAAAAATTATATCAGACAAATTTTGTGTATCATACTACTAATCAGACAACTTTTCCATAATCAGAAATGATGAAAAAATCATATTGCGGAGTATTTACGTACGATTATCATAGCGCTAACCCGAAACCATCGAATTGATATTGAAGGAGTTTTTAAATAAATTGGACAAAAGGAAACTGAAATAATGTTTGAAAAATGCAGCTTATTGAATAAAAAAACATCGTTTTAATCATTGTCGGACTCATCATCGTTGTCGTAAGCTTCGATCAACAAATTGTTGATCAAAGGTCGTAAAAGATAGGAGCGTAACAAGCACCGCGCGTTAACCACGGGTGACTCCAAAACGTTCTTTTAATTTTTGGAATTCTACGTGACATTTAAAATGTCTGAAAACAGGTTTTTGGTAACCATACAAAAGATTAATTTAAAATAAAATAGAATCAGGATGCTAAGAGACAGGTTGAAATTTTTATTTTGACAGTTTTGAAAATGCGCTCTGGCAACATATATTATGACCCGCAAAATGTTAGAATTTTTATTTTTTTTCATATTTAAGTGACAAAACCAATTACATTTTTAATATCAGACATATTGTGATAAAACCGTCTGCCTATTTTTTTTGTCATAGTAAAAATGGACCTCCATCCAGTCGGGCTCAGAACCGTCTAAACTAACGATTTTTTACGGTAGAGGTCGTAAAACGATGCGACATGGTTTTGGTCGTGGACTCTCGTACTCTTTGTGTCAAACAAGCAACATATCTGTAAAAAAATAACACTCTGTATAAAAATATGAATTTTTCAATTTCTGCCGAATTCCGATGAGATTTCTTTGACTTAAGGTATGTTTAGAGAGGTACCAATTAGGTACTAAATATCCATGTATGTTTTATATCTAACTTCTCAGTAATCTCGGCTACACAAAAATACACCCGCCATTCTGATATCAGAATGGCGGGTGTATAAAACTATTGCAATAACTTGCGATCCCACGAGGTACAAATTATTTCACTAGTGGTACAATTAGGTACTAATTAGGTACTAAATCTTTTGATATATTTCGACCATTTCTGAAAATTACACCCGCCAACCTGATATTCACGAAATAACTACATTTTGAATTAGAGGGTTGTTTAGGGAGGAATATCGTAAAAAAAAACAACGGGTTGCACTCCGGGAGCGCCGGCAGAAGTGAAAACTTAAACATTAACGTTGTGCATTTTTGAATATTTTGGAATGGTTAGGGAATAATTTCGCACGAATTGCTTTATTTACCAGTATCACAGTACTATAATTTATGTGGTTAAGAGGGTGCATCCTAAAAGTTGGCAACGTCGTAAATAACTGTCAAAAAGTTACCTGTTTTGATTAATTTGGAAATAATACTGTATGGAAATAAGAAATGTGGCTAACTAACTAACTAGAATATTAATAATGAATTGCAATTATAACATTGAATTTGATGTTGTACCCGTTTTAGGTGTAAAAAAGGCATTTGGAAAGTTTTCAAATACTTTTTTTACATCTAAAACTAACTATTCGGTGTTACAATATTAATTGTTGCATTACATAATAAATAGTCTAGTTCGCTAGTTAGCCACATTTTTTATTTCCATACAGAAATATTATCAAATTAATCAAAACAGCGAAATATTTGACATCTATTTGCGACGTTGCCAACTTTCAGAATAAACCCTCTTAAATACAATATTCATTAGTAGTAGTAGTATATTTATTTATTTTCAAAATATAGTCTAACAAAAATAAACAATTTATCTAAACACTTTTCATGAAGTATGTTTTGACTGTTTTTTTTTACCCATCATTATGGGTAAAATTTCTTACCTCGCAATCTTTACGTAATGTCAAAGACTATTTATTTTGATATTTACTCTATCGGTTGCTAGGCAACGGATCTTACGGTCACGTCCTGACGCCAGTTTAACATTTTTTACCCATCCCAAAAAAAGTGCACAAAGCCGCTCAAGAAGTTTTCACTTAAAAAAAAAATGCTTACTGTACCGTGTATCATATCAAATGAAAGGGCTAACTGTGAGGGTCTCAACAATATATTTTAACTGATTTTAAAATAAATAATTGCTAGCCTAAAAATAAAATAAAAAATACAGATAATAGTTCTATACTTATAGATTACCTACAGGAAAACCTATAGGAATTCTATGTTTTTAAAATAACATGGTATATCTCAAATTGTGCGTACAACCTTACATTTGCAGTTGGAATGTATGGAAGAACATGTATTTCAACCACAATGTTAAGTTTGTTCTTAGGATAAATTCATTCCAACTATCTAACTACCTTTCATTGTGCGTAGTCCGACACACACTTGGGAGGTTTTTGAGCTTTTTTGACCTTGAATTACATTTCTTGACAATATGATTTTTGTAGTAAACTAATTCTGGTGTGATCAGTTAGACGAGAGGTCCCTCAGCGCATGTTCTCGTGCGTGCGCGACGTGCCTGGTGCGCCGCGCTCGGTCGCGCGCGTCGCGCTGAGTGCGCGCGCGGAGCCGCACCGTCGCCGCGTCCTGCACGCACTTCGTGAACGCCCCTGGAGATATTACGTGTAGGATTATTTATATGTTACTGTTACTTAATAGGGGACGAGCCTATGACCATCAACCGGGCACAAATCCAGGCTTCGGGTTGCGACCATTTTACTGGCAAAATGTGGGTGAATCTTGGTAGCTACTATACATCCACCACACAGCTGCCATCCGCACACCGGTAGACACAGAGATGCGATGGCAGGCCTCGCAAGGTGATCCGACAATTATTTGTGAATTTTGTAAGTTTCTTTCATAGTTTTCTGCTGTCGTGAAAATGTGACAAACTTGTAATTTTTGGACAAATATGTCGCATTATCAGTTATATTAATTAAATAGGTAGTAGTCGCGACAATGAGCTAGATGCGGCCGATAAAGACCCGCAGGGCTATTACCTATCTTGCAGAAGCAATGCGATAGCGATCATTTGTTTCATTTTGACAGTTCAATAACATTCAATGCGATAATTACGTTGCAGAGCAGAATTAAATTTCGAACTCATCAAGCAATGGATTAGTAATCTGTTTCAAAACGAATTGATTGTGTATTACGTAATTAGGGTACCGGTCCTATGGCTGCCCCATAGTGCCGGGCCGTCTTTTAGCTAAATCATGAGGATTCCAAATCAAACCTACCCACAGTGTCCCAACACCTGATGATATCGGAGCCCATCTTCGCGTCGTCGTAGCACTGGATGACCTTCTGCTTGCAGTCTGCACATATCGGGTCTACGCTCACCATCTTCGACGTACGCATGTCGATACGGGCAGCTGTCGCGCTTAGATCGTTTATTGTTATTCTGAAACAATAAGGTAACGGAAGGTACGTGAAGTATGCTCTTGCACGTCTCTGATGGAAAGTAACAACTATAGGTACCTACTAGTGAGGGCCTAGAGCGAGTAATTTTTGAAGTGAAAACTTCTTTAGGCGCGTTGAACACTTTTTGGATGTGTGTGTACTATGTATACATGATTGTGTACTTTTTGGGTGAGCAAAAAGCATGAATCTCGCGTCATCGTCACCGGACGCTTCCCATGAGCTATATATGTATACCTACTGTATACAAGGTGGAGACGACATTATAACAATAAATTAAACCGCGTGTTCATAATGACGTTCCCATTCTGCATACAAAAATTCTATTGAATCAATAGTTTAGTCATTATAGCTCGGCAAAATACATAGTTGGCTCGGGCTATTCCGTTTATCCACCCCAAAAATCCCCCCTAAGGTGGATATTCAGAAGCTAGGATTTATTTGACGGTTCCAAAATACTCATAAGCATTAGTAGTGCCAGTATTTTAATTTTTTGTTGTATGGTAGTCTCCACATTGTATATATGTACATAGATCAAGTTACTTAGTTTTCACTTCTATCGACAGTCCCCAAAGACGTACCATGTTTTTTTTTGGATTTGATGGGTACGGTTTTTTTTTTAATTTACCCTCTTTGGAGGGTAAATAAACACATCTCTGCATATCATGCAATAGCATAATCAAAGACAATCGGAGTAAACTCCGGCGTGCGTCGGAGCCGACGCACACACACTTTTTTTTTTGTAATTTCAAAATAGTTCTTATGGATTTTCTTATTTTGCTTAGGTATGTTTATTTCAATATTTATTTATTACACCTACCACCTATCATGACCATGGCCTGAAATCGCACAAAACAGAGAGATTTGGAAGTAGAAAGGGGAGGCCTTTGCCCAGCAGTGGGACACAATATAGGCTAACAAAAAAAAAAAAACACCTACCACCTACCTAATTGTATAATGCCTTCTATTTCAGCTGGTGGCATGTTTCATTAAATTTCCATGATTTTCTGATGGTACCAACAGGTTTGGGGCGGCGGCCGGTGCGACAATGGTAACTGCTGCCGTCAGCTCCCAGCGACAGACGACGACAGCGAGCGAAACTGTTGATTATTGTTATATCAGTATCGTTATCAGCTTCTTCAATAAATTCTGAACATAAACCCTCCATGAGCAAGGACATGTCTGCGAAATTTTAAGAGGAGGCTGGGAAAAGTATCGAAATCATGGACTATAAAAAAGATATTTGTGGGCTTGCCATACTATGTAAACAGCTGACTCTGACGGCATGCAGTTACCAAAAGTGAATAATAATGAAAATATTATTTTTGCTCAAAGCAGAACCTACTATACTACTAGAGGTTTAAAGAACCTACTATGTAAGACGCTATAGGAACGGTATAGGTAGCTTTGTAGGAGAATTATGGCAACCGACATAGTGCGTAGAATCGCCAAACTTGAGTGTGTGGGCGTGGCACATTGCTCGGAGAACGGATATCTGATGCGCCTGAATCTAAGTTCTGGTGTGACGACCATGCACGTGGCTTCTCCCTCTACGAACATGGTTTTTCAAATATGGTTGTAAATAAAACAAGGGACTTTTGGCGCCTGGGCAAAATAGGAACTAACGCCACGACCTTGTTATTTTCAATATAGGTACCTAATTTCACAAAACAAGTTTACTAACAGCGCCCTCTTGTCAATTTTAATCCAGCGCCAAAACATCCCTCTAGCAGTTTAGTTATGTACCCGGTTATCTCAGAATGGTTCTCGTCCATACACTTCAGCTTCTCTATGTAGATCTTGTCCTTGTAGTCACCGCGTGGCGTGGGTAGTGTAGCTTTTGATGTCGCCGCAGCCGCCGCCGCCGCCCCGCCGGCCAGCGTTGCATCTTCCACCAATCGCTCCACCTGGGGTCATATCATCTAGGTACTTAATAAAAACGTGTGCGGTCGGCTTCTCACGTATGATTTAAGACAAAAACATCGCAGCAGCCATCTTGAATTTATATTTTCGTCACAAACAAACACCCTCGAAAACCATGAAAACGATACTCATGAAAATTAAAAATTTTAAAGGGATTTAGGAGACGATTCCAAAAATATGACATAAGACCCATAAGTGACTAGGGTCATTTATTTATTTTTATTGGTTCACCAACAACCGTTTAAACACTGGTTTTATGCTAAAGGTAACATGCAAAACTTGAATCAAAATAATAAGTTTTGCCAAGTAATGAAAGCTGTGGTGGGATTTCAAATATTATACAGTTATTTTTTTAATATAACTATCTCTTTGTCTGTGCTAGGCCAGACATCCTGCATAGAGTTCCTTTTCTAACGAAAGTGAGCACTAAGAAAGGATTTTTAGTCATTCACCCCCTATAGGGGATGAAAATTTGTATAGAAGTTCGTCATTTTTAGGGTTCCATACAAGGAACCGTTATAGTTTCGCCATATACATCGGTCTGTGAAATGAAATGAAATTAAATGAAATTGTTTATTCTGTAAATAGGATATTGGAATCACTTTTACACGTCATATTAAAATTTATGTTAAAAATTAGCTAGATGAGTTCGGCGTTTCCTATCTGACTACTGTGAGAAGAAAGGCCGAAACAAACTCAGAGGTCACAGTCTCTTTTAAAGTCCAGACATAATCTTGGTCAGGCTGTCTGTCTGTCTGCGGCTTAGCTCAGAGATTCTTATACAAGAAAGCTGTAATTTGGCATGGGTATACATAATTGATCACGCCGAAAAAGAGGTAAAATGAAATTTTTACGGTAGGTACCTGAACCTGGTCCCCTACACGTAAAGTGGGGATGGTTTTTTCTCGTCTAACAGTGTGGTGTCATTGGAAAGGTCGTTCTAAAATATTGTGGGTGTGTAAAAATCATTTTTGAATTCAGGGCGCTAATTTTTGTTAGTCTAGTGTCCTCCCCCCCCCTGCCAGCTAAAAGGTTGTTTTTGAATATGTGAAAAAATTCACGGCGGAGTATAAAGACGAAGTTAAAAGAAAAACTATCACTTCTAAGTACCTAGGCTCTACAAATTAACGAGTAATAATCGAACAACTTACATTAGCAGGTGCAGTACTCGTCTAAGCTGTTTATGGGAGGGAGAATATGTTTCTCAACTAAATTGTTAAGTTAGTTCTTGGGATCAATTCATCCCAACTATAATGTACTCTGTGATCCCAACTACGGAACCCTTCATTGGGCGTGGTTCGTCACGCACTTAGCCAGTTTATATAAAAAGATTCGCAGGGACGTGTCTAAATGCCAAAATAAAGTACAAATTCGTACAAACCATTTTGTTCGAGATGCTGATGTGATGATCATCAGGTTCTTCTTCAATGAAAGACTGCGTGGAGGTTGCTTTAGGTCGTTGGAAGGCTGTTGCACGAACTGACTGACCGGCACCCATGCTGGTGACAATTTTACCTGGTGGAAACAGATAGAAAATTTAAACGAGCATGAACGATGTTTGATTAATGACTACGCAGCTTTTGACTAATTTGTACAAAGAAGAAGAAAAAACAAAGAGTACGAAATATTATATTTTTTATAATGTGCTTTTAGTTTATGCAGAATAAACAATTTTTCTATGTTTCTTTTCTTTCTAAACGATTATTTATTTTTAATTATGAGATTTTTTAGCCTGCTGCGATGATATTATAGGCCCAACCCAAAAAGGACCAACAGACCGACCGACGAAGAATAGTCCTTCCAACCTACATAAGGCACCACCGGGGTTGCGGATAAGTCCTAAGGGGAAACCGTGGCCCTGGTCTAGGTAAGGGAAGGAACACGGGTGGGTTTTAGTCAGTAAAAGTCTGACACGCCCTTCCGCTCCGCCCAGAGCGGGAGAAGTCATTGGATGATTTCCCACCCAAAAAAAAAAAAAAAAACCTACATAAGGCCAAGTGATGAATTATTTCGCAAAGGGTTTGTCAATAGGATAGGCAGCGGCTTTCTGTTGACTGTAAGGTCAACAAAGCAATACAAACATACCTACATAAACTCACGCCTAGGTATTCTCATGTTGGTAGGCAGCATTACCCACTTATTGGAAGATGTTAGAGTGCGCACAATTAAGATAAGTCTGCGCGCGACTGGTGGCACTCGCGCTGGCGTGTTTAACTCTATACATAATATACCTATGCTGCCCTGCTACAAGGCGCTCTCTGGTATTTCAGAGATATTCCCTTTTAGTTTTTTTTATACCATTCAATAGCTATAATAATTTCGCATCTATTGGTATAAGCCAAATACCGCTATCTAACTTAAAACATGTAAAAAAACCACTCAGAAGTTCTTTATTTCCTTATCGTTTCCTTTTAAATTACAATTTGGAAAAAGTAAATTTTCTCAAAACTTACTCCAATTGAGATACCGCCTTTGTGTTTAGCAGGGCAGTATGTCCTACATTAAAATATTAAATCTATAAGTATTAATAATAATTAATCCTAAATAAATTTTTAATAATTATTAATTAATTAAATAATGACCTTACATAAACGACAAGACGGCGGGCGGCATACTTATTAGTTCCCATCCTACTAGTAGTTCACATCCTACTAGGTAGTACCTAGTAGGTACTACCTACTAGGTACTACCTAGTAGGATGTGGTATGACTTACCAAGAAGCATTATACCTACTAGTAGTAGGTATAATATTATAATCGTGACTCTGACTAATAAGTTCTGACTAATAAGTAGGTACTGTAGGTAGTAGGCTACTACCTACAGTACCTACTTATTAGTCAAAGTCACGATTATAATATTTTTAACATTTTAATCACGTGAATCATTATGATTAGTTTTAATTGCAAATATAAGTAAATCTAGTTTACTTTTAATTTAACCAATATAAAAGAAATAAGTAGGTACCTACCTATCTAAATCTTGGCGCCGGTTTCAAAATTGCCTAATTTTAATGGGGGAAAATTGCCAGGAAAATTGACGATGTCACATTAAAAAAAATATAATCGTTCTATTACGATATCTCTGATAAAGTTGTCAACTTTTATTTTTATGATGACAATATGATTACTGGCAATACCTACAGCTTTTATAATTTGCATTGAACAGTTCCGGGTTCATTAGTGAATGGATCGGACAATTATAAAAGAGTTGAACGTTTAAACGTAAAAAACTGATCAAATCAAAATAATGAACGAGTAAGGTATGAACAAAACATTGATAAGTTTTGTGCCAAGTCATTTACTTATATCAGAAACAAACATAGGTAGGTACTAGGTGAGTATAGACAGGAATTAAAGCGCCGGACGGTTTTCGGCTGAAAAATGTGCCATCAAACAAACTGACGGAGGCCTACCGGAAAAACTTAGCGAGAAACCTACACGCACTAGCAGGACATTTCCAACATTAGGAATAAAGTCGTAAGGTCTCTTGCCCTCAAATTTTGACAGCACTCTTATTCTCAACACTGGAGCAGAAATCAGCTTGGCGATAGATCTAAAAATGGTGGAACTAGATACCTCCCCGTTTCCGAAGACCTTTCTAAGAAACTAAAATGTTGCTTGAGAACTTTAGTCATCTGGACTGCTCAGGCTGAGATAACTAAACGACCATTCCAAAAAAAAAAACATTCTTTTTAGAGATTTATCAACACGAACAACCGAATCGGAAAATATTATTACACTAACAAAAGGCTTATCGATATCGTCAAAAAACTATAATCATTATTCATCGCTAAAAGCTACAATCAACAAGTCAATGATGTAATTATAGGGACCATAGATTCCAGACTCCAATGATGGCCCCGGGGAAGTATTTCCAAAGAGGTTGGATATGGGCCCGGAATTCTATCGAAATCATTTTAGCTGCACGCGTCCTAGGTGAAACATTATTATTTTACTGTTTTGTAATATTTTACTCTTGTTGAACTTGAAAATAGCTAACGATCTGTTGCTGAAAAGTAAGCTGAAACTTACCTCCGCACCTGAGGTGTATGATTGTCTATAAATCATACAAATATTCTCATAATATAAAAGTATTGAAAGTACCTATTTCAGGAATCAATCAATCTGCCTAGCCTTTTCCCAGCTATGTTCGGGTCGGCTTCTAGTCCAACCGGATGCAGCTGAATACCAGTATTTTACATGGAGCGACTGCCTATCTGACCTCCACAACCCAGTTACTGGGTAATACGATATTCTTTGGAAAGACTGGTTGTCAGACTTTCGGGCTTCTGACGACGGGTAACGACTGTCAAATATCTACGAATTACAGCCAGAAACAACTGCTTAATGGCTTTCCGAGGCACAGCGGAGTTTCAGTATGTAAATATAATGGTCACCCATCCACGGACCAACCCCGGCAGGCGTAGCTTAACCTGATGGATCGACCCTTGCGGCTGTTATTACTTAGCAATGAGCTCCTCCACCTATATCTATACCTATTTCAGGAATATTGGCTGTTTTTTTGACTTAACGTAGCTTAAAGAATACTTATTTTTAATTTTCATATTTATATTAAGTTACATTAAAAGTTTAATAGCGTTAACCTCTTTTATTGTGGCTCAATGGCTTAAATTGGTGTTTTATCATTAATTGTTCTGCCATTATAAAATAAAATATCTCACGTGTGTGTTAGAATACTTATAATATACATTTTTCACAATATTTTTCCTACCTATAAATTCAGCTTGACCTCAAATAAATGTCACGGAATGATTTGTGAAAATATAACCGCGAAATTCGTATTAAATTGAAGTCACTGTTTTAAAAAAAAAAATCGTAAATGTGGTGAAACAGGTATGTACTTATTTATAATGTTAGTCATTCACAAAGTCTATATAGGTACTTCATAGTTCCTGATCTAAAACCTTCAAACGAGCAATTCTTATAATAGAGGATATATTTATAATCTGAGTCTCGGAAACGGCTCCAACGATTTCGATGAAAGTTGCAATTTAGGGGTTTCATCATCATCATCATCATCAGCCTATTAATGTTCCCACTGCTGGGACACAGGCCTCCTCTCTGTGAGAGGGAGTGGGCATATAGGGGTTTACGGGGTGCAAAATCGATCTAGCTAGATCACATATCTGAGAAGAATCGATTTCTTTATTTTCACAGCCTCGGAAATCTGATAAAACGTTGGTGCACTGGAACGATATGTTTATATTTCCGGCACGAGCAGAGCTCTGTTGACCAGATATTAATGTATAAAGTATGTAGAATTCTCTGTGGTATTACAAACTGAATTAGTAGATGTAGATATATATACTTACAAGTACCTGTCATGGTCTAATTTTAGTTTAGGCTGTTTTCGGAGAATACTGTGAGAAATAGTGTTTTCCTTTTTGTTTGGTGTATTTTTGGGCGATGATCTCTTGAAGTATTTGGGAGACGATTCATCACGATCGATATGGAAGGCCCTTTTAAATTTCCCTTGTTTTGTTTTATACGTAGGTTTGTAACCGAGCCACCAGCCGTTGATATACCTGATGATGGAAAGGTACGGCCACTAACCTATCCCTTAACTTAATGTATCTAATGCCTGTTTTCATTAGCGCTAAGCGACACCTTAATGAATGCCAAAATAAAAGCACGCTGTTAGATTTTGAACGCTCGATTTAGCGCCGAAAGTTTAAAATCTAACAGCGCGCTAATATTTCGGCATTCATTTAAGTGTCGCATATTGTTAGTGAAAACTGGTATTAGTCCTTTTCACTAAAAACTGTGGTCAATTTGCATACTATTCCTACTTTATTCTTCATAATTATTTCTAATTTATGCTAAGTCGTAACTTTTCTGCCTCCGACGTGGATTCGCTGCGGGCTGCGCGGACGCACCACGATCTTTCATCTCTAGGCCTTGAACTTTGTCGACGGCGCCCATGTAATTGGCGTACGAATGTCGGGTCAAGTTGAATATATAAATCTGCTACTACCGGCAGAAATCCAAAGTTTATCAAATTGATGGCATTTTAAATTGAGGATAGGTACCTAATAAAACAAAAAATCCTAATACAACACGATTGGCGATGGTAGAGCAAGCTCTGTTGAACTGGTAACGGAACCTTTTGGTATATACAACGTGTTCCTTTTGGTGTCCAATAACTCTAAGGTTATACATATTATTATGTAAAAATAAAACAAAGAAAGTCCTAGGACAAGTGTTCCAAAAATACATCGTTTTATGCTATAAGTAAAAATAAAACACAAAAAGTCCTAGAACAAGTGTTCAAAAAATACATAGCTTTTAAGTATTATCACTTGTCACTAGACTCTCAATGTGTGTATCTTAGTTTAATTGTTATGTACGAGTAAATAAATCATTTTGATTCAATCCGATCATTCATATTTAAAGCTAAGAAAATGCGGCGACGTAATTTTTTTTTATGGTCTGTATTTTAATTATTTTTTGGTCACGTAATTGTATTTTACATAAATTATCGTAACTTTGTCGAATTATTTTGTATATTTCGGATCCTGGACTGTATCGGTTGACGGTTGATTGTTTGACTGGCGTCATTTTAGTCTATGCTATGGCGTCTGCATTCGTCGAGCCGATACACTATGATCGGACGCACAAACTTACCAGTTCCTTTTGATACGTTTAGAATTTTACATCTAGCAATATTAAAGGCTCAGCTGTTCTTAGAAACAACGGGGTTTTTCCCCTTCAACCTTTAAACTGATTACAATACTCTTTTATTGATTTAAAAGACTTGGCTCTTAATCATTGGTTGATATGTCGCTGCGGTCTTTCACGTAGTAGCCTTGAACTTTCGCGGTAGCATCACTACGCTAGTCAGCCAGTGTAATCGGTTGTCGGCGACACAGGTTAGGGGTGCCACGTCACACATAAAGTATTTTCTACCGGAAAACGTTCGTGTCGTCAACTTTATAGTGGTTTGAAGGTCCACCAAGATGCAAGTTGCAATGGATTTTTGTGTGAACTGAGATATTGCCACGTTACCTATACCTATATGACGTCTTTTTAAATTGAATTGACACATTACGCCATTAAAATTATTACTAATAATGACTATGACTTTTGTATTTTCAAAGAATTTGAGAATGAAGCACGATTTTTGGTACAATTTACAACAACATGCATATTAGGTACCTATAGGTATAGGTCATCGATTTATCGAATACTGTTTTATGAATATTATGCTTCTAAAGAGGAAAAAGATATCTTAATTTACGACGTGCTCTTTAGCTTCAGTGGAGCAGTCGGGTTAGAACCAACATATTAAGAGCCCTCTTATTGCGTGCATTCTGAAAGTAAAAGGCAATATTACTGTATGGAAAGTCTGTAGGCAAAGTCGCAAAAAGATGTCAAATATTTACCTGTTTTGATTAATTTGGCAATATTACTGTATGGAATATATGAAATATCGCTAACTAGTGAACTAGCATATTATTAATGAATTGCAATTATAACACTGAATTTGACGTTGTAACCGTTGTAGGTGTAAAAAAGCCATTAGGAAAGTTTCCAAATAATATTTTTACATCTAAAACTAAATGTTCAGTGTTATGATATTAATTATTGCATTTCATAATTAATATTTTAGTTCACTAGTTAGCCATATTATATATTTCCATACAGTAATATTGCCAAATTAATAAAAACAGCGAAATAATTGACTTATAGAATTTTAGTATCGCAGGCGGGGACAAACTAATAACCGGAAATACGGTGTAAGTTTTGTTTGTCCCCGCCTGCGATACTAAAATTCTATAGATTATAATGCTTGTTTTTCTCTTTTCAGTTATGTGTTTTTGCAGTCGGGTTTTTTGTTTTTTGAATAATTTTCTTTATTTCAAGCTTTTTAAATATCGCCGTCCCTGGAGAAAAAAAATGACAACTGCCATTATCTTAGTTTTAGTGTAAATTATGTCAATTTTGGGATCTGTGAGTGCTATAAATACATCTTCTCAAATTGTTTGGTAATTTTTATACGTAATTTACTAAATATTTCAATAGTACTTATTCAAAGATTTAACACAGGCCTTAAATTACGAGAATACCTAAAGTGTTAATATAATATTATCAAAATGTATTCCGATTTGTTAGTATGACAAACAGTCATAGAATTATGTTCTCGTGAAAACTCGGTCGGGAATTATACTCTCGTGAAAAAAATTACGACTAGATCATTATATAGTCGATTAAAAAAAAAATGATAAATGCATTTATCATTATAAACGGAACGAGAATAAAATAATAAATGCATGTATCATTATAAATGGAACGAGAATAAAATAATAAATGCATTTATTATTATAAATGCATTTATCATTTTATTCTCGTTCAAAACCATTCAGTCGCTTCGTTGTGTTAGTAAAACGACTTTTATGGTTTTGAAAAGTAAGACATATTGTCATCCTCTTCCTTCACTTAGATTTTACACAAACGCAATATAAGCTAAGTTCCTGGATTCTGGTTCGTTACGTGCTTCTTTCATAGGGAGGCCTATGACTGGGTGCCTCCGAGTCCTCTATACATAGTTCATTAGGGTGCTAAAGTTGCACAAAATAGACGCAACTCTACACATCTTCTTGATGTCATGTATGGGGCAGTGGAGGATAGTCCTTCTGTATCCAAGATGTCGACGGATCCGGGGGATTGATGAAACGACCAGGACTGAGCGGGTTCAGGGCGATAGTTTGAGTCCGCTTTGGTTTTGCTTAGCCTTGAAACCTCTAAGCACAAGGCTAGAGTCTCAAGAGAGATACAAGTATCGGCTATCAGTTGAGAAGAGGTGGTCAGGTGATATCTGACCTCCTTTACATGAATGACTTGAAACTCTTTGCCCCCAACAATTTGCGACTGATGGAGCTGCTGAAGATAGCAGAAACGTTCAGTAGCGCCATCACGATGGAATTTGGTGTGGAATAATAAGCAGTCATGCATGTAAAGCGAGAGGGATTACGGAATCCGTGGGAATCCAACTCTCGGATTCCATTCATCTAAGATCACACTCCTCAACCGAAACCTACAAGTATTTGCGTGTGTTGTTGACTGTCGAAAGCATAAGGCATCACTGCTGCCGACATGAAACCTTGAGGAAGCGCTTCTTTGCTTTGGCCGCCTGAATAAATGTTAAATAGGTAGTCTTTTATCAGACGGAAACTAGGTGCGTGCCTTAAACGGTGGCTCATGCTGGTTTTGATGTATTATTTCGGCATACTAAAATAGATTCAGACGAATGAATAATTTAGATGCTCTGGATAGGAAGGTCCGTACATTGCTGACGGCATATCAGATGCATCACCCACGGTCATCAGTGATGAGACTGTACATCCCGTAAAAGTATGGGGGTTGAGGTTTAATAAACGCTGAAACCCTCCACAACCGCGCTCCACATGGCGCTGGCGCCAACCTACAGTACTTGATACTAACGATCGAAAGGAAGTATGGCAAGGTAAAGATTTTCACGGAAGCCTTTTCTGGGCTCTCCATGGGCCTGGTGTAGACATTTTGGCGTCTGTATCCTGGCTGCATTTCGGCGAACTCTTTGGGGAAACCAAAGGTTTTGTCTGTGCGATTATAGACGTGGTTATCATGATGAATAATTATCGGAAATACATTGTCAAGGACGGTACGCTTGACATCTGTCGGGCAGGCCACCGTCCCAGTGAATCAATCCGACATATTGTTTTCGGTGGTTCTCGTCTTGCTAACGGCAAGCCATCGTCCCGGTGAATCAATCCGACATATTGATTCCGGTTGTACTCGTCTTGCTAACGGCGAGTACTTGCACAGACACAATCTATTCGCTAGGATTATCCACCAGTAACTTGCCTTGCAGTACAATCTTGTGGAGTCCGAAGTACCATACTACAGAACACAATACATAATATAGTATGTGCCCGACCCTGTTTTAGAGAATGGTATTACTACATTGTACTGGAATCGATCTATCATCACTGACAGGACTATTGTAACCAATAAGCTTAATATTGTGGTGATAGATTGACGAGAGCACCGTGCAATGATTGTTGATATCACTATCCCTCATGACGAGAATCGCGTGATCGCGAAAATCAAGTATTGACTTAGCACACGAGGTTGTCGACATGTAGGACGTGGACTCTGCAATCATTGTATCGATAGCCGTTACGGTTAACGCTGCTCCCACATCTCCGCCGCGAAACTGTGGCAGCGGAACCGCAAAAATTCCGCCATGACTTGTCCGTTGTACGAAAGGCGAAACGGAAGCGAAACTGCCTGCTCTATCGTACAGATTTGATTATGATTTTATCTCTTTCTCGCGTGATTTCGCCGATCTGCTGGGAAGCCGTTTACACCTCCGCACGCAGTCCGCCGGTTTTTTGCGGTTCCGCGTTTGTTCCGCATAGATTCGCGACATAATGTGGACATGTTTCGCAGCGGAATTGGCATCGGAATTGGTTCAGCGGTTCCGCTGCTACGGTTTCGCGGCGGAGATGTGGGAGCAGCGTAATGGCCTAATAGCGGAGAGCCTCGACCAACACCTCAGGAGGCTCTCATTGCGCGGCTGGGCTGGGCTTAACTCAGAAAACTGTTTTCCTGGACACGGCATGCATAGAGAGGAGGTTCCTCTCTAGAGACCTGATCACCGGTAGCTCGAACCCTGTTGCCGATACCGGTGGGCTGCTAAATTTAATAATTTTAAATGAAATGAACATAAAAAATAACCTTTTCTCAAAGCTGAAAATCGTCTCTCTACGACGTCCATTATTTATGGAGCAATTGACGAAAACATGTTTTTTATTTTTCCTGAAAAGTTGCGTTTTTGTAGTTATCGTTTTATTCTCCGGGGACGGCGATATCTAAATTTTTAATTGACTCATTACTAGCTTTTATTTGATACCAATATTGTTATAATTTATTTTTAAAAAACCTTCCCCTCCTTTTTTTTTGTATTTGCAGATGCAATATATAAATATTATATAGCCTATGACACTTCTACAATTAAGACAAATCTAACGACACCTCATATGTTAAAATCCATCAAGCCGTTTAGGCTACAGAGCGTGCCAAAGAAATAGACATACATACATACATACATACATACATACATACATACTCTCGAAAAACATTACCCTCCTTCTGGGGCAGTCGGGTAATAATTGACATCTATTTGCGACTTTGCACACTATAAGAATGCACGCTCTTAAATGAAAAGGTAGGTACAGTACGACACAACTTAGATGTAGCATCGGCAAAATTCGTAAAACCGATCACCATCCGAACTGAGTGCGCCTTCAAAATCACCAATTTTTATTACTGCTTTAAGTGAAAATGATCTTTCGAAAACGCAATAACTTGTAAAGTCTTATAGCCAAATACATTCGTAAAATTGAAATGAATGAATGAAAATGTTCAAATCTATGCTACATCTAAGTTGTGTCGTACTGTAGGTTCTTTGTGTATTTCTTTGCTAAAAGGCTTTTCTATCATAAACCAAATCACATCCGCCTCACTGACAGAGGAATATATAAGTTTTATTCCATTTAGATACACGGAAATAGAGCTTCTCATAGATAGGCATAGATTGGCATCACACAATTATTATGCCAAATACTTTTTTACATGCACCAGCCATAAGTTTTAAAGCCATTGAACACGACAATATTAGATATTCCCGATTGTCTTTTTTGTCACAGTTAATGAATAACAATATAAGATTTAAAGAAGATGATATAATTTAAATAAGATGTATGGGTGCCACAGGAGGTCCGCCATTAGTTTTGGCAAGAAAAGACCGAGGGCAATGATCCTTAGTTTAGTTTAACATAGATTTGTCATTTGTGTAACTTATGTAACTTATTTATGAACAGCCGCGAAATTTCGCGGATTAATATTTTATTTTTTTAGATTTTTAATTCATATTTTTTATGGCACCTCTGTAGGTCAGGACTTCATGAGGTATCCGAATATTAAAAAATATTTAGCCTAGGTCTTAAGGGGAAGGCGTGAAAATTGATTCGCTGTTACAATCTATACTATAATATATAATATAATAATATTATAAAGAGGTAAAGTTAGTGAGGTTGTAGGGGGTAACCTCAGGATCCTTTATGTGTCTGATTGATATAAATTATTTGACTTTGACTTTGGATCTACTGAACCGATTTTGAAAATTCTTTTACCAATAGAAAGCCACGTTATTTGTGAATTTCAAGCATACCTATAATCTATGTTTACCGCACAACGAAGTGGGCAGGGGTCAGCTAGTCTATAATAAGAATGCGTATCGAATTTAAGTATGTACCTATTTTATTTAAATATAAGGCACTTTTATAGCGTAGTTTCATTTGATCTGGTTAGTGAAAGATCTGAGCCGCATTGGCGGAAAACAAAATTGTGTGGACAAAGGAGAGGGACGCTTTTGCCCAGCAGTTTGATAAGATTGATGAATTGATTGAAGTTAAGATTGGACAAAGAATTTGAAGATTGGAAGTTCAGGTAGATAGATAGATATATGGTTTATTTGGTGCACACAAAAGACATGGTACAACATTAAAAAACACGCTAATAAAAGCATAAAGCTAAAAGACCAGAGGACCAAAAATCTCCTGCGCTTAAAGTAAAAAGCACAATTTTAAAATAAACAATGTAAGAAAAATACAATGGCTATAAAATACTAAATTATCATTTTAAATTTATTTTATAAAAAGTTAAAAAGTTTACTATGTATTAAATTGGCATTTTGCATTATTAACACCAGCACGTTGTCCAGTAGATAGTAGGTACCTACGGCCCTTTAAAAAAAGGTAGCGACGACAGTTTTACATAAAAACGGGTTAAAAGAATCTACCCGGATGTATTGCTTCTCAAACTTTTTGAGGTACGATTTTTGAAAATAAATAATAATAGGTATGAAAAATATCTTAATTAATCATACATATGTTGAAAACTGCGATAATCTATCAATAACAGGCGGAAGTTCGAAAAATTGGTAAATGTTAATCGGATAATGGCTCTGTGTCAAGAAGCTGAAAAGACCAAAGAAATTATCTGTAGATTCGTACAAATACAGAAGGATTTCAAATATGTATCACGGTTTTAACAGTAGTATGTTACAAAAGTTGCCAGTGAACATTTAATTCAACAAAAAATTCAACTATAAATAAAATTCGTTGATGTCTTTTCTTCTACGACAGCCCGGTAATTTATGTTTAAGTTACTTTATACGTCTATTTAAATTACCAAAATCAATATACCTAATAAAGATTTGTTGAGCAATCATTCAAATTCATAATTGAAATGTAATACGTGTGTATTATTAATGCTTTTTAACCGACTTCAAAAAAAGGAGGAGGTTCTCAATTTTTTTTTTTTTTTTTTTTTTTTTTTTTTTTTTTTTTTTATGTATGTTCCCCGATTACTCGAAGACGGCTGGACCGATTTCGAAAATTCTTTTTTTGTTCGAAAGGGTATACTTTCTAGTTGGTCCCATTGTCATCAAGTCAGGATTGGATGATGGAATCCTGGAGAAGTCGAGGGAACTCTTAAAATGTTATAGGCACACCTATAGCGATTTAGGTATTTTTTATAGTAACTCTTGAATTTGCTCTCGGAAAGCACCATTTAGGGAAGTGGAACTGATGATGCAGACCACAAATGGCCACCGGAACTACGCAATAATACGTATTTTACGGGTTGCGAACTTGCGATTCGATTACTTTAATATGGTTGCCCAGCTATTTATGCCCGTCGCAATGCATAGGGTGAAGAGGAGCTGATGGCGAAGTACCAGAAGAACTCCTCAACAATGAACGTCCCTGCATCGGGAAAAGCAATATTTAGTAAAAGGTGATGAGCAGTTGACATTAGGCTATTGTAAATTAGATGAATTACAAACCGACCCACTAAAAAGCGAGAAAAAAATCTTTTTCACAAAAAACACAACCGACTTCCACTATAAAGTGAAAAATAACTAAAATTTCGGAAGTCGGTGGCATATAACAAATATCCGTGTCTTTGGTTTTGTATTTTCGTTTTTGCCACCGACTTCCGAAATTTTAGTTATTTTTCACTTTATAGTGGAAGTCGGTTGTGTTTTTTGTGAAAAAGATTTTTATGTCCTCGTATAGGATATCATCATTATAACAGTGTTTTAAAGTTATTGTTGGGGCATTGGCATCTGAACATGTATAAATAATATAAATATAATATATATAATTGGCGAAAAGAAGCACAACATCAAGAGAAGTGGAAAAAATAGGCCGTGGCCTTCTCCCAGGGGTGAGACCACGGAGCAAATACAAAGGGTGAGACAGTTCAAGGTACTAAAAATAAGATTAAAATGAAGGTTTTCTATTCTGACAAATAAAAACGTTTTCAATCAATCTGCCTAGCCGTTTTCCCAACTCTGTTGGGTAATGTAAAGATGGTCACCCATCCACGGACCAACCCCGGCAAGCGGAGCTTAACCTGATGGATCGTCCCGTGCGGCTGTTATTACTTAGCCACGAGCTCCCCCAGACAAATAAAAACGTTTTATACATCTAATATAAAAACACTGATCGCAAAATAGAGAACACAATGAAGGTTTTTGCCCTAAAAAAGGATGGATGGATGGATCTAAGCAGGGCAGGATGTTGATGAGGGATGGGAGGGAGACACATAAGGAACAAAACAAAAATAATGTGAGTTGAGAGAATCCTGTTTGCCTTTTGATATGTCTCGTCACCTGTATGATGGTCTCTATACAAACTTAAACGGGTAGTACTTATAGGGAACTAATAGCCAAAGTGCTCATAAATTTAAGAACCACTGACCTCGGTATCATCACAGGAGAATAATTTCTTCCTTAAGAGGTGACTCATATCGATGCTGATTTATAATACAAAAACATGAGAATGTTAATTATAAATTATGACATCAGGTTTTTATTTTCAAGCAACGCGGAAGTGGTTGTGGGACTTTTATAGTCAAATTAATTGCTACCCTAAACTGGGAGTGAAAATAATAAACCACAACAGTATTAAATTGTTGTTAAATATTGCAAAAATGTGTGTTCTTGTTGTCTGTTTTGTACGGTTTACGGCTGAACCAGCGAACTGAATTTGATGAAATTTTTCAAAAGGGTAGGTTTTGTGGCTGGGATGTAATGCAGGTTGATTTTAAAACGCTGATGGTATGAAGGTGCCTGGATTGCATGGTTGCCTGGAAGAGATTGCAGTAAGCGATAAGGCCGCCCATTGTATATTTTGTAGTGTATTACTTATTCTTTTTGTAATGTTTTATCTGGTGTACAATAAAGTATATATAAATAAATAAATAAATAAATAAGGTGCATTTAGCAATGTAATCGAAACGAGATCAAAAAACACATAAAATCTAGGCAGGGTAGAATAGAGAGATATTATTCATTATTATTTTTATGTTATAGCTCAACCAAAGAAGTGAATTTTGTTAAGCCATTGGGGAAGTTTTTTTTACATTCCTTGAGTTTTAGGTGAGGTATCACAACCTCGCCTGAAACCATGATGCGGTTTAAATTTATCTATCTACATTAATGACGTTTGTATCACTTGAATATTTTTGCCTTGTCTACCATATTATACGGTGTTTTGACGGCAAACTCTGAAAATAGTTCAGTACAAATAAAAGTAAATTGACAATCGTTACGTAGATAGAGGTACATTGAGAATTTTTAAAACAAACGGTCCATTCATAGAGTTGTTACGAGTTATAAATAGCATTTCACTTTGTATGAATCTGTATTTAGAATAAATAAATATGAAATACGGTTTTTCAGGAAGCCTTGTACAGTTTTGTACGTCTTTTGACAGTAGATTGTAGTTGTAATTGAAGTGTTATAGATAGATTATATTGTGACATAGTTTGGTGGGAAGTGAACTTTGAGAATCAAGTCATTTATTCAAACTAGGCTGAGAACCAGCACTTTTTGAACGTCACAATTACATGAGACAGTCCCCCAAAACGTCCACCCAGTCACCAGTTCCTAGTGCTTTAGCTGGGAAGAAGAAGTGGTGTTACAAACTGGGGAGTTTGTTACGCCAGTTCTTCTTCCCTGCTGCTGGGGAGCAGCACAGTGTCTGTTCAGTTAGAAGAAAAACACCAAGAAGAGATGCTGGTGATGGTTGGTTGGTTGATGGTGATATTTGGAAGACATAGACGTGGATGCTGTGTCTACCTCGAAGAAGTAGACATCCTGCACCGACCCCAAATAAAATGGCGTAAGGACAAGAGAATGGTGATGATGATGATGATGGCTGCGTCTACCTCGTACTAATTGGTATTTTCATTATTTTTCGTGTGGTTAGTAACTAACCTGGTGTCAGAGTTTTTATGCCGACCATGGGCCCCTGACTTGGCATAACATACCGTCGAGAATTATCTCTCAGTCATGCTGGTTTCCTCACGGTGTTTTCCTTCACCGTTTTTGAAGCAAGTGATAATTATACAATACGCACCTGAATTCGAAACTTCAAAAGTTCATATAATAAGGAGAGGAGATTGTTGACTGGTCACCAGTCAGCATTCTATGGGTAAAAGAAGGCAGGGTGACGAGGAAAACTGCATTCTTATGCCGCCAAAACGCAGTGTGCAAGTGATTCTAAGAAAACATCTTTATTACCAAAAACCATAATGTTACATGATACGGTCAAATTGAAGCCATAACTTGAGTTAATATAATCAGCAAGATTTATTATCTTGAGTGCAATGTTTTTGAGGATATCTCCATGAAATAAATATTATCCGGCGGCATCTTTAAGCCAAGCCAATGAACTTGCACATTAGCATTAGGCCACATTATTTATTAAGCTAAGTACGAAACCATTAACAATGAAAAAAAAAAAATTAAAAAAAAGTTTAAAAAATATATCAGACAAAGTCATTGTCAAAAGCTAGTTTGAACAGCACGTCATCCATCGATGCGTTCAAAACAAACAAATACACGTTTCTTATAAAAACATCGATGTAAGTGAAACGAAGGTCAAATGTCGCGAAGATGTCTCGGAACAAGTTCGGCGGGGAGTAGGGGGAGGGGGCCTGACGTCAGAGGAGGCTGCGACGATATATAGGAGATGCGCGAGCGCATCACACGGTTGTATATTAGTATATTTGAATAGTGTGAGAAGCAAGTTTATTGTGAACGCTGAAGGAATAAATATGCTACGTTTTACGATATTAGCCGCAGTGGTGAGTAAAATTTTTGAATTACCTAGTTCTATTTTGAGATTTTCAGGAATTTATATTGAATGGGAAAGGTAATTAAAAACTGGTGTTAAATTGAAATCTCATTTTCAGTTTTTCGCAAGTTACTGTTATGAGGGGTAAAGAAATATTTAACATAGTTTGTGCATTATTTTGAGGGATAATCTTTAAACTTTTAAATTCACGTTGATTTTGATATTTCGTTTTTAACAGATGTTTTTTTTCCAAGTAAAAAATATTTTTCGTAAATTTTATTTATGTTAAACTAGTAAATAAAATAATAGTAAATAAGTACGCAATAATTAATAGTTCTGTATGCGCTGACCATAATGATGAAGCTTTGATACACCAAATTCACTTTACTGGTTAATTTAGTGGTTTCTATTTCACGAACAGAAGGGTGGCAAGCCACCTGCCACCTTCTAACAGCCCCTTAACCATGCTTAGGGATCCCTTAAACTTAGGGGATGTTGGTAAAACGGGCATAAATTTCTTAATTACTATTTTCCTATTTAAAGCGACAATAACCGACTTATAATAAGATTTAATACTGAAGATCACATTTAAACGAGTAGCGTCAATGATTTGAAAAAAAAGGAAGAAAAATGAGAGCATTTTATTAATAACTTAATATAGGAATATTTAAGATTATGTTTATATTACATAGTGAAATTAATTTGTACAGTTATGTCTAACGCGGATAAAAACGGAGAATCACGCAAAATCATCAGGCGTATTTTTCTGAAACCTCCACCATTTTAAAAATAATTTAATTATTGTTCTTTTGGTATACGTGTTTTATTAAAATATCTTTTGTTTTATGTATAATAAGTTAATTATGCGTCTAATTTGGGACAGCGGTCCTTGATGGGCGAGTCCTGTTATTGGCTGAACGTACGACGCGTTGCGTGAGCTCAGTACGGAACACACCACAAGCTAACCACTCAAGGTTACTGGC
The DNA here is from genome assembly GCA_948150665.1 of Conistra vaccinii. Classification (NCBI taxonomy): domain Eukaryota; kingdom Metazoa; phylum Arthropoda; class Insecta; order Lepidoptera; family Noctuidae; genus Conistra; species Conistra vaccinii. The sequence goes on from OX411321.1 coordinate 2,231,059, forward strand.
ATTACGTCTTAAACCCAGATACTTCTCAATACTACACCTAAAATACTATAAACTACTACGAAGGTACGTGGGCGATAATGTCGCCATGCCGTCTACAATACCCAATCAACTTCAATTCATAGATTATGAATTAGGTACAATAGAATCTTACACAAGTATTCTGACGTATATCGAAATGTTGAGATATTGACAATGCGAGTTACATATATAATAATAGATTTGTGTACACAATACACATATTATGTAGTGTGTATTCTGTGTACGTGTAATACACACGTGATTATTAACGTGATCTATCTAAGCGATTATAGGTAAATTGATTTTGATGATAATTATTTATAGTAGATGATTTTTTGTTGATGTCTATTATCCTGTTTACACATTGTATGCTTTAATGAAATAATGTATGATTTATGAGAATATAAAGTCACTATTATGTTCTCGTTAATCATGTAAGTTTATATTTAACCTGGTTGAAACCTTTAAGCCTACAAAAACCATAGCTCAATATTTATTAAACTTAAACAAAAATTAAAAATTGTAAACATAAGATGGTTGCAAAAAAATAAAAACAAAAATAATTTCTTCTCCAAAACGAACATGTCAATAAATTGCTAAAATACATAATTTATCTGCTCAGATAATATGCATGTTCTCTTTTTTACCATAATAAGTGTTTTTTATTTTTAAATAAGTGATAATAAAACTGCCATTTAAATCTTTATTCAATGTCAGGGTTGAAGTTATTAGGAATGCGACTTTTTCGTATAATTATGACACACATAATGTGTGAATTTCTAGAACCATCTCATTGGTTCTACAAGTCCTTGAAGTCTTTTATTTGAATATTAAGTAAAATTCTTGGTGTTAGGTCAGTAAATATTTATTTTTCATTTCATATCCTATACTATAAAATGAGCAATCTTTGTATACGAATAACTTAGCTGACAGAGAAGCGATGTAATTGGTTAGTTTCACACACATCCCTCGCTACGCATCCTTGATCATCTTTGGTGGAAACGCAGCCTTATGGGGGCCTAAAATAGATCTAGGTAGGTCTCATATCTGGAAAAATTTGTTCTCTTTATTTTCATCCGAGCAATGCTCGATCGTCCACGTACTCCTCATGAGTTTTCAGCCATCTGATCATTACATTATAGCAATCTTTAGAATTCTTCGGTGCGTGTGTTTGTCACGTAACTCCTCCTAAACGGCTGGACCGATTTGAATGAAATTTTGTGTGTAGCTTTGAGTAAGTCTCTGAATGGTTTGAAAACACAATTGAACCCGGTAGGTGGCGCTGTTTGGGCAGGACAACGTCTGCCAGGTCCGCTAGTAGCTGTATATACTTAATTCTTTTAACTTGCAATGGTTTTATAGTTTTTGGCGTTTATTTTTTTAATCAAATTATCAAAATTTAATTTTTGTTTGCCCATGTGGCACCTTAGATAAAATTATTCTTAAATCCATCATCATCATCATCTGCCTTTTACCAACTATGTTGGGGTCGGCTTCCAGTCTAACCGGATACAGCTAAATACCAGTATTTTGCATGGAGCGACTGCCTATCTGATCTCCACAACTCAGTTTCTGGGTAAAATTATATTCTTAAATACATAAAATTCTGTAATATACATATACTGTATAAACGTTAAAAATGTCTTACGTAAATTGAAACTAATTTTTCATCACCACACGCACGCCCGGCGCTCCAGGGCATAACATTTATCTTGGTGGTATTTTATCATGGATTGTTATCGACATAATCTATAGGGAGACCGAACATATCAGACCACAAATATTATAAAGAGAAAATATTTGTATCTTTGTTTGAAACGAATAAACTCAAAAACTACTGAATTGATTTAAAAAATTCTTTCACCAGTAGTATGCTATATTATCAAAGAGTAACATGGGCTATTATTTCTAAAGATATCACACCAGCAAGGCTGCTGGCGGAAGCTAGTTATACATAAAGAAGTTTCCTATAGTTTTGATTAAAACAGTCAATAATACTGATGGCAGTCTGCTAAGGGTCTAATCTAAAGAGATGTGTAAAATATAATAATGGTAAGAATATACACACAGTTTAATAATGGAAGATTGTCTCAATTTATTGCACAGCACAACAATGGCAATACGATGATAATTATAATCCAAAACCTATTAGGTATAAAGCCGCCCTCCGACGGTGCGCCATATCGCGGACGCACGCGCACGACGCACCGTGGGAAACCTAGCGTGCGTGGTAGCGCAGACGCGCGTTGTACGCGTGCGTGGCGGTGCGTACTCGTGCGGGCTGGTGCGCGTCCGCGATATGGCGCACCGTGGGAGTTGGCTTTTAGAGCTTAAGCATCAAATCCAGAAGGAGTAGCTTAAGAAACTACTAATATTAATAATAATATACCTACCATACAAAAGGAGGCTTACTTAGGTATATCAGATAGCATCCTATTTGTTAATAATTACTATTCATCTCAATTAACATTTATTACAGCGATCACTAACCCGCTTGTCAAGGCAATAGAATTAATTAGCGTAATAATTAATATAATTTATTGTCTCTAGATTGATCATTGTACTCTTTGACATGCAGCGTAACTAACCACCAAGGGTGAAAAAAAATATATGCTTAAAATAACTGACATTTGAAATTGACGAGCGAGATGTCGAGCGGTGCGAGAGAGAGCGCGGAAAGTGTATTATTGCGACAATGTTGCCGTAGCAGAAGAGATAATTTATCATTGTGGGGAAACAAGCATTTTCTTAAACCAAATATTCGAAGGCCTGTTACATTATTCAACCCACAATAGGCTCGCGTAGTGGATTACCGCCCGTTCCGTCCCACACAGAATAGCGGGGTCTCTCCCCGTCCAAGCAAAGGGAAAATTAATGGTTGATTATGCGAACCAGTTTTCAGCATTTCGCATCCAGTCTCAGAGAGCAGCAGTGGTATCGGCCCCGACTTACGAGTTGTAGGTCGTGGTTCGAACCCCAGCAGGCGCTTTGTGTAAATAATTTCATCACCACTGATCTCAAAACGGTGAAGGAAAACATCGTGAGGAAACCGGCATGTCTTAGAACCAATAATTCGAAGACATGTGACATCTACCAATCCGCACTACGCCCGCGTGGTGGATTACGGCCCACTCCCTCTCATAGAGAGGAGGCCTGTGTCCCAGCAGTGGGAACATTAATAGGCTGATTATGTTATGTTATGCATCCAGTCTCCCTCAATAGCCTTCAAGTCATCAGGCCATGTATCATAAATTAATAAAAACCTTAGTACAGCAGGGCAACAGTGGACTGCGAAAGGTATACTAAGGAATATTTTACGTACTTACCTAATAATTATCTTCAAAAGAAACCAGTAACGATAGATTTATTTCACAATAATTTTGGACCGAATTCTGACATTTTTGCTAATGATCGAGTGACAATACTGACAGATTAGACCAATAGACACTGGACAAACCAAAAAGAATTTAAAACTTTTTGATGATACGGAATTTGAATGTTTGTTTACAATAAAATGCTCGTGGTAAAGTAATAACAGCCGCACGGGTCGATCTATCAGGCTAATCTACGCTTGCCGGGGTTGGTCTGTGGATGGGTGACTGTGGATCTTTACATACCAAGACTCCTCCGTGCCTCGGAAAGCATGTTAAGCCGTTGGTCCCGGCTGTCATTCGTGGATCTTTGACGACGAGTCGTCAGAAGCCCGAAAGTTTGACACCAGTCTTACCAAGGGGTATAGTATTACCCAGTTACTGGGTTGTGAAGGTCAGATAGGCAGTCGCTCCATGTAAAATACTGGTATTCAGCTGCATACGGTTAGACTGGACGCCGACCTCAACATAGTTGGGAAAAGGCTTGGCAGATTGATTTTGATTGTTTGCAATCAAATATTTATTAAGGACTTAAACAAAAGTAATAAGAAATTCGCTTATAATAAAATGTATACTATCAACTCGGTTTCAATTAAATGCATTAAGATTTAGAAAGAACAAAATGGTCTACAAGCTATAGGTACTATTTAAAACATAATGTTGTCAGGTTAGTTCTCTGCTACAAATGAAGCTAGCAGAATAAACGCACAAATACTACAAATTCCTAGCAAAATTGAGATTTGTCACCACGACCTTGTTATGATCAAATAACATAATCCAATATGTCACAAATTCATTAGCACGAAATCGCACTTAAAACAGCTCCGCAGTTTCTGAGAAATACGCAGACAGACAAATAAACCCGCTAATATTACTTCCGGTCCTTGAAATAGATAGGTAAACCATTCATTGGTTGTCGTTTTCTAATGGACTATTATTCGAATATTTTTCTCAGAAAACATGTTTTTATTTTAAAACGAGTCGTTTTGTTTACTTCGACTTGTTATAAAACAAGTGTATTCGAAGGTAAACTGTTAATGAGCTAATATAACTCAAGAGGTTGAAGTGGAAATACGAAGAATTTTTCTTCTTTGTGTTAATGAGGAGGTCCGGAGATAATAATTGCTTGCACCTCTTTTTTGTTGAATAGAATTGTTAATAGTACAAGTTATAAGCCAAGTAATATAACCATTGTGGCGTATAGCATAATCAGCCTATAGTGTTCTTTTTAACTGAGTCACTGCCACACAGGCCTCTTCCTTGTGAGAGAGGGTGAGCCGTAATTCACATGTCTCCGAATTTTTGGTTCTAGGACATGCCGTTTTCTTCACGATGTTTTCCTTCGTTTGAGAGGAGTGGTGGTGAATAATTGACACAAAGTAAAGCGGCTGTCAGGGTTCGAACCAGATCCACTAAGCTTCTTTTTGCTTCTTCTTTGTCGTGTAGTTAGTGACTAACCTGGTGTCAGAGTTTTTATGTCACGCATGGGCCTTTGACTTGACTTCACATGCCGAGAAATATTTTGCTATTCTGTAGTAGTATATTTATCGCCTTCCAGACTACAAATGTGAGCAGGCCTACGTATTGATTTATTTCCGTATGTCCATCTCAGTTTTCTTCAGGGTATATTTTGGCGTCATTCTTTATGAAAGAATACCTACATGGGGTAGTCGTATTTTCAGTTACACCAAATTGAAAAATATTTTGAGTGTTACATCCAAAGTTTTCTGAGAAGAATTAATTTGCAAGATTATTAGGGAAGGCTGATGAAAATGATAAATGTAGAATAATGTAGATAGGTACCTATTATAAGTTTAATCATCAGTTCAAATCGCGGCGTAACTTTGGAGATGAAGTTAATTTACGTCATCAACATTAATAACAAGTTATAATTATTGTGCTATCAAAACAACACGATTTTAACCTTACAACGAGAAAAACGAGAAATAGACATTACAATAATAAGAACATCAATCATTATTTTGGGGATATCCGTGAAACTAATCACCTTCGGAACAAAAAACATTATCGAATACACCAATAGTGCTCATCATTGTTTTTAGAGTTCCGTACACAAACATGTATAGCTTGTCCACTTTGAAGTGATGCGATACTGCATGGCAAGAGCAGTGGTGGCCCAGTGGTGGCCCCGACTCATGAGTTGTAGGTCGTGAATTCGGACCTAGGCAGGTGCTTTACTTTGTGTAAAATATTTCATCCCCCATGCTCTCAAAATGGTGAAGGAAAACATCGTGAGGAAACCGGCATGTCCTAGAACCAAAAATTCAAAGACATGTGACATCTACCAATCCGCACTGGGCTCGCGTGGTAGATTACAGCCCACTCCTTCTCGAAGAGAGGAGGCCTGTGTCCCACCAGTGGGAACATTATAGGCTGTTTACTACCGCATTATCATGTGCGTAAAATGCGGTAGTGCGGCGCGTCATTTCAGAGTGGACAACCTTTAATACAAAATGTTTTATGTCGTCTGTCTGTCCATCTTCCGTCAGTAACAGTCTTTTTATGATATCTCCATGTCAGACTGTCAGTCAAGAATTCTCATAAGGAAACTAGTTTTGAAAATAATTTAAAACAGAGTAGTAATAATATTATTTAAAGCAGTTAAATGAACTTATGAGAGAACAAACGTTAAAAATGATTTTGTGTGGAAAGCACCTGAAGATTTGAGATGACAGCCGGAAAATTGAGCTCTATATCTATGCAGCGAATGAGTTTATCGATTTGTACGGAACATCAGCTTATCACAGACGGATCACATCAGTTTTTTGCCCCAAAATCTAGAATTGAATTAGGTTTTTTCAAGTGATTTATTCAATATTGGCTCTCATTATTTTGTCTGGACATTAATCTCTGCATTATTGAAGATTATATTATTATGTACTGACAAAAAATAACATATTCAGCTTGAACATTATGAATTGTAATGATATCGTTTCTAAGTAGGTACTTCAGATAGTAACATTTATGCAATTTTGAGGTGGTAGTGACAAGTAACTAATCGTTACTATCTAAGAGAAAGGCAACAGCATCTATTTGCGAGAGATATTGTCGTGAGATATCACCGAGATCATTAGTAATGCCAGGTTATCTGGGAGACACAATGACATGTTGTTCGACAGTATACGTGAGTTCCTATAATGTGCCCATAAGTCTGGATGGGGGTGCGGGCTCCCCCCTAGGCGAGCCGCACACACCCCCACCTCGTACTTTCACATCACATCGGACTTTAACATAACTGGCGAAGTGTGGGTGCACTGGTAGGTACTTCTCCGCCAAACCCTTCGTGATTACAGGCGTGATTTTGTATTGTGTTAGGTCTCAGTAAGAGTCCTACACCTATACCCAGGTCAATCCATTTCTGGAATGGAAAGGGTCATCAAACTGACATGGCAGGGACGTGTTGCTAAGGAGTGTGTTGTTATGAGGAGGGGTAAAAACTGCTGATTCTCACCCCCTGTGCTAATAGGGATGTTTAGATTGTCAAATAATATTAGACACGTGCTTTTTCTTTTTTTACGTACCTAATCAAAAGATTGCGGCAATACATTGAGTTAAAATGTGGCATGACTTCTGACGTAGCGAGCCCCCAGTCCCCAACTTTAATACGTTTTATCTAAACCATTTTTTATTAATATGATAAAGCAGAAAATACGTGTTTTAATATTTTTAAGCTATTGCATAGCTTCTATCGCGGGCCTTGAGCGTGGAGACCTAATCCAGAAACTCCGTAACGAAAATACCTTAACCTAAGGAGAGTGTTTTGTATTGAAAATTATGTTTAACTGTTTGACAACAAAGTTCAAATTTACTTAGACGAATGATCTAAGGAGAGTGCTGTATTGAAAATTATGTTTAACTGTTTGACAACAAAGTTCAAATTTACTTAGACGAATGATACGAGAGTGTTGTATTGAAAATTATGTTTAACTGTTTGACAATAAAGTTCAAATTTACTTAGACGAATGATTCTTGACTATTAATAGTTAAATTAAAACCTTTTTATTAGTTTCATTACGTTGTGTCAAGTTTTAAAAACTATAAATGTCCTGTCAATGTCACCATTGCTATTTCTTGTATTCGGGTTAATATTTTACAATTGCATAAGTTGATAAAAAATGCTATGCAATAGCTTTGCCGCGGCAGTCCCCGAGTGCCACACGTCTTTTTTTTATTATCTAACTGATGGATGGACTAAAACGATTTTTTTTCCTATTGATAGTCGCGTGAATAGGAGATTGCGTTATTGCGTTCATTTTGATAGACAAGCAAACAGCCTCTATTTTGAATTTTAAATAACATCTTAGCGTGTCTATAGCACATAATATCCATTTCAATAAAGGAAACAGGAAAATATTACTGACTGATTATCCACAATATCATGCTAAGCGTTGAAATGATAAACGCGATGTAGAAGACAGGTCGCTTTATTTCTTGATGCTCATTCATATTCACGAGTGTCATCGTTCTGTTCCTGAAGACCTTCGGGCGAACCTTGGGGCTAATGGGTGGGTCGATCCTGTTATTATATATTCGTGATGGTTGAAAGGTCCGATCGATGAGTTTAAAAGTCTTTTGCATTATTTTGGGATGAGAACTTCGTGAATTAGTATGAACCTGATTTAAATGTGGTAAAATGATGAGTTTGTTCTTCATATTATATTCATAATCATCATCTGCCAAGCCTTATCCCAACTTTGTTGGGGTCGGCTTCCGGTCTAACCGGATGCAGCGGAATACCAGTATTTTACAAAGAGCAACTGCCTATCTGACCTCCACAATCCAGTTACTGGGTAATACTGCCGGTCAGACTTTCAGGCTTCTGACTACTCGTAACGACTGTCAAAGATCCGCGAATGACAGCCGGAACCAACGGCTTAACGGACTTTCTGAAGCACGGAGTGGTCTCGGTATGTAAATATGGTCACCCATCCACGGACCAACCGCGGCAAGCGTAGCTTAACCTGAACGAGCGAGCGAGTGAGCGAATTACTTAGCCACAAGCCCCTCACACAATACAGTTATAATTGAAAATAAAAAGGAAAATGATAGCAAAAGTAATAAAAGGATATGTAACACTAACTTTGTATCATTGTGGTTTTAATTATTGATCGAATTAACGTTATTATATTGATCACGTTTTCTACTGTTTTCACACAATTAATTAGGCTCTTCATTCATTATCTTATTCAACGACCACCATAAATGCTCATTTTACATAGAGACATTATATTCATCTTCTTTTTTCATGTGTTTAGTGAATAACCTAGTGTCAAAGTTTTTGTGCCGCCCATTTTTTTTTTTTTTTTTTTTGGGTGGGAAATCATCAAATGACTTCTCCCGCTCTGGGCGGAGCGGAAGGGCGTGTCAGACTTTTACTGACTAAAACCCACCCGTGTTCCTTCCCTTGCCTAGACCGGGGCCACGGTTTCCCCTAAGGACTTATCCGCAACCCCAGTTTATTTATTTAAACTTTTCACACTCAAAAAGGTACAAAGGCGGACTTAATGCCTTAGGCATTCTCTACCAGTCAACCAAACCCAGTTATGTCGCCCATGGGCCTCAGACTTGGCTTCATATGCCGTCGAGAAATATCTCTCAGGCATGCCGGTTTCCTCACAATCTTTGACACTCTGATACCCATTTGCCCTTTGAATGGTTATCCTTGTTAAGTCATGTTCACAATCTTATTCGTGGGAGACACAAATGCTCCAAGGCCTGTTTCAAGGCATCATCGTAAAATGTTATTACCCTTAGTACACAGTCTAGCCACAATCGTTAAACTATTTACATTTTGGTGTTGTTCCGTATTGAAAATTCACGTCCAGAACAAACCGTTCGAAGCGGTTTGGTCTAGAATTATGTGTACTTACATAGAATGCTAATTGATTACACAAGGTCGTATTTTGACGGTCTTGAGCCACCACGTCAGACTTTTTAGTTTTTTCGTTTCGTTTGGGTCACATTCTCTAAATGTATAAAATCATTGTTGTTTTTAGATTCATCAATTTTAGCCAGCTTTAGGTACCATCGAGCCTTATCACTGTGTTTTGTGTTTACTTCTCCCCGAATGTGGTGGATATCTTTATTCCATATCTAGTGCAATCGAAGGAGAGTCCATAGCTTCTGTACCATTTTTTTTTACCGGCTAAAATAGCTTCAATAACGTTTTCGGATGGTTTGCTTACATACGATACTTTTTATTTCTTACTGTTGTTTCTTGGGTTTTATATGACCGGTGACCGAAAAGTTGTGCGGTAATCAGTTGTCATGGTATGGCTGGCATGTGATGCGGAGGAATGAGGAAAATGTCGCGAGGAAGGTTTTGAGTATGAATATCAATGGCTATAAGAGTAGGAACGATGGATGGACCAAACAACCAAGGGTGGATGGACTGTGTGAAAAAAGATATGGCTAGAAAGGGGGTGACTACCGAGATAACGACTAATAGAGAAGTATGGAAGAAAGGGACATGTTGTGCCAACCGCAAATATATTGGAATAAAGATGATGTTTCTTGTTTTGTATAAGTTTGTGCCTGACAAAATTATTCAACAAGAAACCGCTCCACGCACACCTCTGTTCTCATAGCCGCACACGCAACTTGCTTGCATTATTACCCGTTCAAGTTCACGGCTCAAAACCAGTTTGAAGCTCTTGAGCCACGCAGTGATTTGTGCTTTTTGTGGCACCGGTCATCTTTCTCAAGCACTTACGTCACAGCTTCTAAATCAAACTTGTTACGTATATTTGTGTAAGTATTTTTTACTGGAGGCTGTTTTTTTTTATCTATGTGATACACGTTTTTGGTTGAGAAAGAGTGTAATTCGTTGAAGCTATTATCAAGACGGATAATAGCTTCAAAGAAATACGTAGTTTGATATTGGCCAAGTTTCCAAAAAATAATCGACCATTTTACTCATTTCCTTTGGATAGCAAAAAGGATACAAAGGGTCCAAGTGTAGCTATTTAAATTAACCCATACCAGAATATCACAAAATTCAGATATTGTAAAAACAGTGGACATTGGTAATAATAGGTATTATTGGCACTAGAATAAAAACGTATTGTATTAATGAAGCAACTATCAATTCACGTAAATCAGCAATTTTTTACAATAACCAACTAGATTATATTATAGGTCGACAAACAGGCAGACAATATATTTCCAAAATACAAAGGTCAGGCGTGTCGACAATTATGTTAATCAATTTAGTTATAAGAAAAAAAGAGTTAGATGAAGATGCGTTGGTACGTAATAAAATTAATGATGCAGGATTTGATAAGGTTAAAGATCAGAATTTAGTAAATCTGGTGACAGAAAGAGACATGTCACAGGTGACTTTTGTAGTATCAATGGCTATTGGCTTCTGATGGACAGAAACGTTTATATTTTGCAAACACAAACATTAATATATTGAACAACATAACATCACGCCTGGTATTCCTCGAAGGGTTGAGCAGAGGTGTACCTATAGTACACCAACATTTCGCCAATGATATTTTGAAGATTTTTATCGTGAAGAAGACGCAGTAATTATCAAAGATGAACTAAGAGTAACTCTTTAGAACGTTAATAAGAGTCTCAGAATGAAATAAAACGAATGCTTTAAGTTTAGTTTATTATTATATAAGTTTAAGGCTGCCTGTCCACTGGAGCGGAGAGGAGAGGAGCGGAGATGTGCCAATTTTAACCAATAGAATCTAAACTCCGCTCCATAGGTGCGATTCTATTCGTTAATATTGACACATATCCGCTCCTCTCCTCTCCTCTCCGCTCCAGTGGACAGGCAGCCAAACTGTTGTTTTCAACTTTATTTGAAGAATACTTAAGCGTAGGTATGTTTACACAAAAAATAGATTATTTTAATTGAAATTGTTGAACGGTTTTTCTTGCTTTATCGTACGTGGTCGTGGTTTTTCCCATCTGTTAATATTCTAATATTAGATTCGGCTTTGTAAAATACTTATGTTAATATCATTCCTTTTTGGCACAGCGAATTAATTATTTTGTTTTTAATAATTAAATCACAATATCTACCGATTCATTACAAAGATTATCAAGGCATGAAGACGTAAAATAAAAGACAAATAAACCTATTAAAATGAAATTGCTTTGACCGTTAGCTTAGGTCATCGCTAAGTGAAATATAGTATATCTACAAGGATAATCTCTAGTTTTTATATATCTTCGTGTTAAAAGATTGCCTCATTTATAGTTAAAGAAGTATGGTAGTGTAGGAAACGCGATAAAAGATCAAAGTTAGATTAAAGATCAGTAGATAATTGATCACCTGCCTAGCCTTTTTGCAACTATGTTGGGGTCGGCTTACAGTCTAACCGGATGCTGCTGAATACCAGTATTTTACATGGAGCGACTGCCTATCTGACCTCCACAACCCAGTAACTAGATAACACGATACCCCTTGGTAAGACTGGTTGTCAGACTTTCGGGCTTCTGACGACCTGACAAAGATCTATAGATGACAGCCGGAACCAACGGCTTTACTAGCTTTCCGAGGCACGGAGGGGTCTTGGTATGTAAAGATGGTCACCCATCCACGGACCAACCGCGGCAAGCGTAGCTTAACCTTCGATCGATCGACCCGTGCGGTTGTTATTACTTAGTCACAAGCCAGCCAAGGGGTCTGTGGTACGGTAAGGACCCTGACAGTAGATAATTATGGTAAAGAAAAGACAGAAATTATATGCGTGGAAGAAAACCCTGGGAACTTTGGTTTAACACTACCAACTTAACAAGAATTTAAAAAAAATCTTCTAAATGGATATAAAACTGACCATACCTAGATATAATTAATCAAGCACCAAAATTGATTTAAATATCTCTAATCAGTCCAGTGAATCAAAAAATTTTATATCCAAGTATAAATATGTTTATCGGTAGCAGTAGTATTTCTACTACCAATATTTTAGCATACCTATTAGTTTCTTCTAACTCATATCGTATCTTGTAGTAATCTTAGCCCGTTTTGGCATTAATAGTATTCATAATTATGGAACTGACTTCCTCGGCCTTTGTGGTGGTCTCGAGTTCTATTGACGTAATATACCTTGACCGCTTGCTTTGTTTATTACGTGGCCCTTATAACTGGCATTACATCATATTCTGTCTTTGGTGATAGGAGCTGTTGCGAGGCTTTTTCTTTTATTGATAAATGATAATGTCAATCATATTTGAAAAACTACGTGAGGTTGGCGTTTCCTATCAGACTACTCTTGAGAAGAAAGTCCGAAAGATACTCAGAAGTCTCTTTTGAAGTCCAGACAATCTTGGTTAGATCATGTGAAGGTCATGTAGATTGGTGTCTGAAATGGTCTTACGAGGAAAGAACCATTGAGTGGACCTATCCAGTCGGTGCACGCATTTGTCAGCAATCGTGGAGTTCAACTCAGAACTTTAGGAGCTCAACGATTCGACGAACAATACCAATGGGTGTTAATGCTAAAAAGTAGTATAGTTTGGAAAAGTTTTAGCTAACACATTATGGCTAAGTGCTTAGTGCGAAATCTGATAATAAAGACAAAGTGTAAACGTTGGGGAAAAGTCAATAGGCAAAATAATGACAAGAATAAGAGAAATAAGAAGCAGTAATAAGCACACCAGACATAATTATTATCAATGAAAGAGATCACACACGGAGAGACGATAACGAAATGATGCAGATTATAAATGCTAGTGATAATAACGTTTATAATGAACTTATTTGAAAATCATATAACTGAGGATAGAAACGAAAATGATAATCAGGAAAATGAATTACTACTCAAAATGTTTTTTTGGAGCTTGGTAACCGGACCTACGGAGTATGAAAATGTAGTTTTCTGTACTGTGCACATAATAATTAGTCACGTATTTGCTATGCCAATTAGCACAGGTCTAGTTTTAAGCAAAGCAAATCTAGACGTGTATGTTCCAGCAATGTTGAAGGCCCAAGCTTAAAGTAGATTAATTATAAAGAATTATATTTATTACTAGCTTCTGCCCGCGTAAAATTTCTTGTACTCCTGACCCACCGCGACACATCGCATCGCCCGCTCGCGCTGATGACTTTTATCGTTGAGCGTTCTATCTGACTTTTTGTCTTCTTGCTCGGCTCCTTAGGGTCGGAACATGGTGCTAAATAGCTTATAAGCTTCCTCAAGAATGGGGTTATCAAGTGCAAAAAGAATTTTAAAATATGACTGGTAGTTCCAGAGATAAGTGCGTTCAAACAAACAAACTCTTCAGCTTTAATAATAGTATACATAATATAATGATGTAACCAAAAACCACTTAATTATGTCGTGAGTAATTCACTTAATTGATTCTTAATCTTAACTCCCGGATGAGAAAACAAATGTCATATCTATGTTTAATAATGTTTACATCATTAATGTAAATTTTAGAAAAAAGTACACACGTGCTGTAGAATTATAATATTATCGTACAATTATATGACCGTGTATCATCGTTAACCGCAATATTTGTGATACTTGCAAAAACTTGAAAATTATACCTCATCTTTTTTTTCATTTATTGTTAAAACGGTTTTAGGGTATTTACGAGCAGCCATTATAGATCATTATAATTTTTTATTTTTAATTGTGACGCGTCAATGTTTGTATGTTTGTCATGATAAGTTTCCTAAATTGCTGCACTGATTTTGGTTCTCTTTCATGTAAGTACCTAGTGCTTTTGGTTGGTTATCGTGGGTGTTTTTTTGGATGTTTGTAGACAATATAGTATAAATTTGTACAAATAAACAAATATTTTTTGTGTTCGTTTATAAAAAAAAATATCGGTACCGGTGAACTTTATGGCAGTATAATTATCTTGTTTTTATAATTCGCTAACGATCTCTTGTTTGTGATATAAATACTTTATAATAGTTACAAAAATAAAATAGAATAAAAACTAAAATATCATGTCATTGTAACTGAATACATGTAAAGAAATAACAAATATAAACAAATGTTTGGAATTTGATACGCGTAATATATTTTTATGTTAAAATGTTGTTTACGAGTAAGAATCCTTAGGTATATTAAAATAAAGACTAAATAAAATTGATGGTTTAACCAGTGACCAGTTTAGTTAAAATACCTACCTGAGGAAATATTAAAAGCGAGACTTTTGAGAACCACATAATGTGTCAAACTTGTACTATGTCACGTCTTCTTTAAGTAATTCTCGAAATAAATACAAATTACACGAAAATGTTTTGCTACTAACATAATTCAGCGGCCAGAAATAATCCTGTATACAACAGTATTTAAATCTCGGAGGCACGATGCGTAGCGAATCTCCTATGCCTCAAGTGCTCAAAGCAAAGTCGGTCAGTTTTGTTACAGATAGGGGAGACCGGGGCCACAATTAACAAAAAAAATATTTTTAGTTGTATCTTTGAAATGATTCAACATTTAGACTTGATTTTTTTGTTAAATGATGCTTTAATTATTCAGGTCTCATGTTATTAACATAAATCAAACATAAAAGAAACGATGTCTGAAATAGAACACTTTTTCTCCAAAAAGTCAGTTGTTAATTCTTACCTCATCTTCGGGGCTAGAATTAACAGTTCTGAGGTAAGTATTAACAGAAGGGGCAACAATTAAAATTATGTTATGCCAACTGATATAGAAGAAAACAAATATTATGTATGACAATATTTTTTGGTATTAATGAAAGTGAAATTAATACAGGTTTGTATGGAACTCATTTTCTTATTAATTTACAATACGTATCAAATACAATTCAGGTAAGTGAATGATGTGATGTCGCCTTTGATAGACCTATCTTAGGCCCAGTCATTACAAGAGATAGGTATATTGAATCCAGTCAGCACGGCGTATCTTTATTACAGGAGACGCCGCAAAAAATACAAAAATATTTATTGATGTATTTTATTATTTATGTACACATAGTATACATATAGGGGTACTACATTTTTAGCGCGTTTAAACGTTTTTACTGAGCTCGTGGTAGAGCTTTTAGCAGAGGTCTTATGGTTTTGGACCAAGAAATCACTAGCATCTTTCTGCATATCTGATGATCCAGCTACCGGTTCATAAGATATTTGCGCTATCACCACATCTGGGGTAGGTATTAACACGTTAATACTGACCCCGCCGATTTGTTAATTATAGCCCCAAGGGTACATTTTTAGTATTAAATAACATAACAAAATATTGGTTAATAATTACACCAATGCAGCAATGTAGCATTATTAAGTATGAAATTTGCTTCTAGGAAAACAAAAAACATAATCATAACACCGTATATTTCGAGAATAAATCAAAAAAATTAAAAGTTAGAAAAGTTCGTTACGTGCGTAAAAATGTCGTCCGGTATATAACACATTCGCATGATGTGCAGACCGCAGCTGACCAACCCTGAGCCATACGGCGTGATCTAGTCGGCATATTAAAGCAAGCGCTGTAGGTGTAGTGTTTACGGTTTTAGAGAAAATCACTTGTTAATACTTACCTCTGTTAATTGTAGCCCCGGTCTCCCCTACTATTGTGCTAAATACAACGTGCATTTAGTGTATATTTTAGTGCAGCAGAACATGGCATGTGGCAATCATATTGTAGCATAGATCACACGTATTGCAGTTGTTATTTAAAGGAAGCAAACACCAGCCACCACCAACCACCACCAACCTTTGAACCAGCCTCTCCCCTTATGAAAACTTGTCTTAATACCTATGGATATTGACCAAAAATATATTTTTTGTCCGTCAGGTAGATTATTAAAAAATATTGGACACATTTTTTATTTTTTTACGTTAACTAAAGATTACTACGAAACATTGGGTTAAAATGTGCCATGACGTCACGAGTATGTAGATTTTATACGTAGGTACGTACCTACTTGTGACGTAGCGACCTCCACTCCCCAACTTTAATACGTTTTATCTAAGTAATTTTTTATTAATATGATATAGCAAAAAATACTTGTCAAATATTTTTATATTATCTGACTGACGGACTAAATAGAATTTCTTTTTTTTGACTCAGGCATCATCCCTGTTATGGAATTTGAGTTGAACTCAAATATATTTTATAAATCAAGCAAACTTAAAAAAACATTCGTCAATTGACGCCTATGCAAAATAATTTGAATAATGACGTGGAATGCATGATGAAATCATTATTTTTATTTATTTGTCTAAGGAACTTGACAAAATTCTGTTTTAATTGAAAATCTACAGCATTATAAAATAATGCAAAATTATACAATTTTACGTTTTATTCTACGTCTTATTAAAAAAAAACATGTCACCGGTCACCGGTCATCGATTTAAATATTTTCAATTCATGACATGGTCGCGTGTTTTCCAGAATGTTATAAATTATTATTAACTTATTTTATTTCATTAACATCGGATTTTGTTTTTGCTTACAATCTGCTATTACGTGCATTCAATGATTATAATATTTCTATTATGTTCAAGGATCATTCATACCTATATAACTTACGATGATTCTGCAATATCGTATTTTGTAGGTATTAAAGACGTGTTATTTTTCGATGTTGAACAATCTTTCTTATTATTTCATTGGCAATATCAATATGCGGTCAAAACCATCAGCATTCCCTAAAAATCCAATAACGGAGAATTCATGCAGGGAAGTCATCCTGTGCGGTATACAAATGTCAGAAATTTATTCTAATTGCTTATCCATAGATGACAATCATATACGAAAGGTAACGTGCTTAGAGACCAATCAATAACACAAGATATATAATATAAAAGAAGGGAAAATACAAAAGAATACCCTAGCAACTATCTCTTGCATAACATTAGGTATATTATCAGACGTGATGCACATACTAGTTGTAATTAATAGTATAATTACGGTGTTACGTACTATGTACACAAAAAACATAGTAATGATATAATTAAAAGATTTCTAAGGATAAGATTTATGCACTCAAGCAGTTAATTTAATAAGGACTGCATAGTTTTCCTCGTAATATAGTAATGATAGAAAGTGAGAGAGTTGTTCTCAATAATGTAAATAAATCACTCAATAAGAGACTTGAATAACCTTCTAGACTTTACGTCAAAGGTTATAAGTTAATTTATTATAATGCATAACGTAAATATTATCAGTAGCATTGAGAACAATGTGACGTTGTTAACATGCCCATAAAAATGACAAGTTGTAAATTGTGTTCAGTTACAGTGTCAAATAGTCTAGCGGACTGCGGAAATTGAACTAACATGGTTTAAACCTAAGTACACAAACCATAGAAACACACAAATTAAGTAAATCTGAAATTAAAGGCAAAGAAGCCCATAACAATATTTCCGAAGACAAGGATACGATAAAAGAGAGTATCGTCGAAAGGAATACCGATGATATTAAAAGTTTACAAGATATAGCACGAGATACAGTACTTTATAATATACTCGTATCAGGTCATAAAACTGATGAACTAACACTGACTAAATGACATAAGTTTTCTCTAGAAATCTTCAATGAAAGAGAAATAGCAATAAACTCCATAGTAGATGACAACCAGACATGAAATGAATGATGACAATGATGAAAGTATGATTAATGAAGAAACCTCATTTTACGATAAAAATGTAAACATGAAGTAACATAATGGCATGAAACATAAACTTAAAGGTTTATTATAAGAAGATATTCAATTTCTATTGCATCGATTATTTTTAATACCTAGCGACAAGACGATATGTGGAAGATCTTCTTATAGAATTAATAAATTGACACTAAAGAAATAAAGAAACTTGAATAACATGTTTTTCAAGTCAGGCTTAGTGTACGAGACAAAAAACAAGTTAAGAGGATAATACTAGAAAATTAAGGAAAATCATGAGCAAGCATGTGGATGGATGAATAAAGATTAAACATAATCAACATAAAGACGTAGAAAATAGAAATACGAA
This sequence comes from Conistra vaccinii, assembly GCA_948150665.1. Taxonomy (NCBI): domain Eukaryota; kingdom Metazoa; phylum Arthropoda; class Insecta; order Lepidoptera; family Noctuidae; genus Conistra; species Conistra vaccinii. Next base: position 2,249,389 of record OX411321.1, read on the forward strand.
TAATTGTAGCTACGATTGTGTAAGCAGTAATGTAGGTAATAAACAAATGTGACAGACGGATGGACAGATGAATAAATAACGAATAGGGCGCTGATCTCACCGCATATTTATCAAAATGTAACTTTGTATCAAAACATCCTGCCTTTTTAATTAACGTAAGAAACACGTGCTTACAATCAGACGCAGTACTAGTTAATTAATTCCCTACATTCACATTATCATATTTATTAATTTTATTTATGAATTTGTTGAGTACTTGAATGATGACGAAAAATCTAAGCTGAATTGTACTTCATTTGACGTTTTCATTAACTGTCTCGTTGATGTAGTGGATATAAGAGCAACTTCTAAGCGTGAGGTCTTGGTCCCAATTCTCAAGTCGATCAAAAGTATTGTTGGATATTTCCATGAGGATTTTTTCCGTAGTAGTCCGGAATCCACATAATATTTGATAACTATCAACGTAATTGTCCGCTTCTGCCTACCCATTTGGGGAATACAAGCATTATCATCAAGTCTCCTAATAAACTGGATATATACGTAAGTGTAAAATTGCTAGTGTCAATATGAATATTGTGACGTCATCTTTGTGCATGCTGATGTGAAATAAGGATGAATTATGTTAAGGCCACGGTATGATCATTGATATTAGCAGTAGTGTGTAGAGGTTTTTGCACAATACTTTTGCGAGTAACAATTTTACTTGCATGTAAAGAACCGGTTGCTGATATAATGCATGCATTTTTCATGCATTCATCATACAAGACTTTTGTCAGGTCATGCGAAAACTACTGTCAAAAAATGATGATTATTATATTATATTATACAATGATGTCTATTAGGAAAACTACAATCTATTTCACCAGTTTACTAAACTAGTACTTACTAGCGTTTACTTTACTAGCTATATGCATTTAAAATCTAAAGATGAAATGTTATAAAAAACATTACCACTGTATAGATTGAACTGCAGCTTCTTACTTTTCGCTTTCGTGGGACATTAGTCATCCATGATAATGATTTGAAGTATGTATCATATTTTATTTGCTTTTTCACACAAAACAAATAAGATCATCATCTTAAAGTAAACATTACAATCTAATATTCATTTTAAAGTCCGGTTGTGAATGAACCGGCCACTAAGCCCGTGATGACTCAGCTCTGTAGTAACTTATTATTTTGGGATCATCTCTTATTCTACCTCGTTATAATGCGGTAACCTTGAAACACATTAGGATCCTGCTTAGCATTGCAATTTATTTTGTTATTAAGAAGTTAGGATGATGAAACATTGAGCGTATTTGTGGAATTAGTATGCAATTGGTCAGCTGCTGCATTGTCATGTAAATTGAAAGAAATGAAATGTGCACTGTTACCTGTTGTAATTTTGGAAACAGTTTTTGCATTGTTTGGGAAGGCTGTCGCCTCGACAGCATTTTGTAGTAAGCTACCATTAAAATCATAACGTAGAATTAGTATTCATACATTTGCAGATAATTATAAGAAAATCATCTGTATCGTTAAGAATTGTTTCAAATACTTCAGTTAAATTATTGAGGGATTAGAATTTATATTCTCATTGCTTAGAGATATTTTACTCGTACATATTATTATCAACATCCTTCTTATAGACTGCTGCTGGTGCTGCAATTATGCTTATATCTCCATTCTTTCTATTCCAGGTGGTTTTCGCCTCAGGCGCACCCCAATCTAACTTCATCTTCAAGAACGACATTACTCCTGAAGAGGCACAACAGTACCTTAAGCAACTGCCGTTCAACGAACCTCAGCTCTCTGGACGTACCGCTGTCTTGCCCCTGGTAAGTTACCTTATTATTTATTTATAAAAACTTCTGTGCATATATATCTCAAGTATCTATCTACAACACTCTCTATCTCAAGTATCTAGGTACCGTACGACACAGTCGCTAATTACAGGTTAACCAGCATTCTCCGAAATAAGTTGTAAACATAAAAATAATGAAACTTTAAGTGGCTCTAGAATTTAGTTCTGGCAAAATACTTCTTAACCTTAAGATTATGAAGGAAATTAATATTACAAGATAATTAATATTGCAATGTTGCACAACACATAAATATACTAGTATACCTATTGCCAGCACTCACTGTAGGAGTATTCTCCTACAGTTCTAGTTGCTAGTTCCATGGCGCGCGACGCAGCTAACTGTATGACTTATCACTTCAGCATCATCACTCTTATGTTCTATCAAGATACATCCTAATTTAATCACTGAACTAAAATTTAATTACTGAAAAAAAGCATATAATTGCTGTTGACCCAATATACATGATTGTTAACGGTTTATTATTGTTGCGTGTTTTGGTATTGTAAGTTGAAATGAAACATGCACGTAGAAAACCATAAGACATAATAATGACTGCTTTGCACGAAAGATATAGTTAATTATTTGATATCTTTTTATTCTAGGTCCGTTACGATGACCCTAGGTTTCGTTCCGCTGAGGCTGGCCCAACCCTTGGCCACTACTGGAGAAACGGCGAGGAGATCCAGAACACAGATGACTACGTTGAGGAGGTAAATAATGTTATTTTTATTCTTGAAAATTTTGACTAACTGTTATGACTCATTTTTATTGCACATTATGATGAGCAACAATGACTATGCAAGTGACCGGAGAACTGGATCATTTGGCCATGATTTTATGAAATCTTAAATATGTACCAAAATCCTAGCATTTAAACCAGTTCCGCCTTAAGATAGTAATTAGATAGAAAATGTTGCCTCATGTTGCCTGCTGTTGTATTTCATTTATATTTTCCACTCTCGGAAACTTCCAGCTCCATATCCGCTGAACTGTCGATCGAGTCTTGAGAAACCGATAACAACAAAAATTCTATTGTGTCTCGTTAGTGACAGTTAAGCATATATTAAAACTTTTATTTTCTAGGTCTACAACGCAGCCCAGTACCACGGCCAGGACGGTCTAGGTCAGTACGCCTACGGCTACGAGACTCCTCAATCTTCCAAGGTTGAGAACCGCGAAGGCTCCGGAACTGTGACTGGGTCCTATGTCTACCAGGTTCCCGGCCAGAAGGAACTCGTCAAGGTAAATAAAATTGATGTCCTAGCAACTACAATTGAAGATAATGATATAGAACTTACATTATAATCAATAATTAAATTTGTCTGATTGATTTGGCAAAAAAATATTGTTATGTCAAAATGTAAAATCTGTTTAGGAAACAACAAGAAATAACATAAAGCTTGGCAAATAAAACTAGCTTATGAAGAACTGTATTATTCATTGTTTGAAGCTTCAGGTAAAAATAATAATAGGATAAGTATTTTATCCCAACTATGTTGGCGTCGGCTTCCAGTCTAACCACATGTAGCTGAATATAAGTATTTTACATGGACCGACTGCCTATCTGACCTCCACAACCTAGTAACTGGGTAATACAATACCCCTTAGTAAGACTGGTGTCAGACTTTCGGGCTTCTGACGACTCGTAACGACTGTCAAAGATCCACTAATGACAGCCGGGACCAACGGCTTAACGTACTTTCCGAGGCACGGAGGAGTCTCGGTATGTAAAGATGGTCACCTATCCACCGACCAACCCCGACAACCGTAGCGTGCCCGTGATCCGTGCAGCTGTTATTACTTACCCACGAGCTCCTCCGTAGGTCGGTATATACTCTAATATAATTTAACTTAACAAAAACGTTTCAAATTTCAGGTCCGTTACTATGCTGACAGCCAAGGATTCCACCAAGAGGACAACCTTCCCAAGGTCGTGCTGGAGCCCGCAAAAGAAACCCCTGCGCTGAGGGACGCTCGTCTTGCCTTCGAAAAGGCATGGAAAGAGGCAGCTGAAGCCAACTCCAAGGCACCTACTGTCCCGCCCCCAGTCAACAACCTCCAGTGAGTATATTGAAGATATTTTTTGAAAGTCTCGTGATAAGATAGATAATATATTCTTTATGGAATTCCAAATACCAGAAACAAATACAAACATGGTGAGATTTTATGCAAGCGTGCATTATCGACCGTATCATTGCTTACAACCAGGTGATATCTGTGATCAAACGCGAGTCTAAAAATGCTAATTTGTTTTCACGTGGAGACATTCATTCCTAGCAAAAACTGCAGCTGGCGTTACCCAAACAAATAAGACTCTCCAACACATTTTTACTATAATCGCATACAAAATTCTTAAATCTAGGATAATAATTACCAGATTTTAATTATTAGCTTTATTCATTTATTTTTCTCTCTCCAATAGATACGGCAACTACCAAGCCCAGGCTTCAGAGCCCGAAGGTGTCGTCGTCTCCGCCCCAGCCCCCGAAGAAAACCAGGGTCGTGATGGCAAAGCCCTAGCTTACGCTCAGGCTCAAAGCTACCAAGGAAACCAGCAGCAGCAATATGGACAACAACAGCAATTTGGACAACAGCAGCAATACGCGCAACAGAAATATGGTGGACAGCCACAACAGCAACAGATTGAATCTGATGGCAAATACGAAGAGCCGGAACCTACTGTAAGTGTTGATGTTATCTATTATAATAAAGTATACATTATAGTGATTGGTACCAATGTCTGACAGAAAAATAAAAAAAATGGAGGTATCTATCGACATAAAAGTGTTGAAGCGTTGAGAGAATTCTATTACGATGAATTCGATTCGAAATTATGAGTGATTGAATTCTGCCGGGTCCATTCCTTCATGAAACATTTTGTAATGAGTTCTGAACCTGGGTGTTTGTGCACGTAAATCTTTGAGACATATTCTGTAATGCAAGGTAAATACTAGTGTTTGAACAAACGCCTTGCTTCAAAGTTCCAGAGGGTCTAAAAAGGCCACATTGAGAAATTCATCTGAAAGCGATTAATTTCCCGAATTCGCAGCAGATCAATAGGAATTCCTTTAATATTTGTAAAGTGGTTGATTACACATATTGGCTGAATCATACTCAAGTTATTTAAATTGAATTGCCACTAAAGCAATTCATAATTTGTAAATCATTTTACGAATCTCCGTACAAAACCGCCAAACAGATTCATTGCGTGTTAGGAATTAATAATATTATGAATTGTTAATTTATGACCATTTTGTGATTTGTAATATGTTTGATAAATTATCCTAAAATTATTTTAGTATAGCGGCATTTTAAGATCCCCAGTACCTACGGATAGATAACTTTACTCATTACTCTTTTGTTTCCAGGGTCCTCCTCACGGTTTCTTCTACAGCTTCAACTACCCAGTCGCCATCATCGTCCCCAAGAAGGAGCAGAACGCTGCCGTAGACTATGACACCGTTGGCGTCAGCAGCCAATAAACCAATCACGCTTAACATTTTTGGATAAAACCTCATTTGTTTAGGTTTAAGTCTTCTATAGTTGTGATTTTGTCCAAAAATGTTTTGTATGTTAAGTTAGATAAGGTCTGAAAGTTTTGACAATTTATATAGAAGTTAGTTTACCTTCATTTTGGTCTATCACTTGAAAGTTTTACTATTTTCAATTTTATTCGTGCCGTCTATTCGAATCTATAACTAGTACAAAACTTTCTAGGCCTTCGATGGTTCTTTGATTTCGCCCACAGATAGTTCAGTAGGTTGAAACCGAAAATGGTCATGAAGATATTAGTTTTATGAGTCCCTTAGATAGCCGATAGTCTAATGAGGTAGTTTGTATGACGCTAGTAACCTAATTACGAGCATACAAAATGTTTTGTCGTTAGATTATCGGTTTCTACTATATATGTTGCCATTTTAGGAGCGATTTTATCGCTTTTCCTTTTTTGATCTGAAGTAGCATGATTGAAAGTGGAATTTTGATTTATGATTATGTGTTTTTTTTGTTTGTTACTTTATAAATACTCTTCGGGTTATGTATATGCTGCTTTGGATTGATTCTAATTTCTAACAGCAAGGTTGGAGTTTGAAAGTGTAACTTTTTTAGCACTACAACATTTTACAATAGCACTTAGTCAGTTTTTATTCTGTTTTGAATAATTTGGTTATTTCTGGTTAGACTCTTGAACTCAGCCTTGCTAAAAGTTAAGTTTTGTTACCATAACGACTTAGATGTAATGTAAAAAATATATGTATGTTATTTAAGGCTTCAACTAATGACAGCAAATTGTAATAATTATTATTTTATAATAATAAAGCATTTTGCATAAATTATGTTTTATTTGACTTCCACAGCCTCCACAGTCTGAGAATTTATATTGGAAATGATTGCAGCATCTTCTAATCTTATGCCGACTTGTTTTCTGTTGGCAGTACGAGCTTTACAATTTACTAAAGCCTGTGGTCGTAAAAAGATTAGACATTCAAGATATGGCAAGGGTGCAAATCGACACTTTGTACATAATAAGCAATGTTGCACATATTGCTCAGACGATTTGCCTGATTCTAAATATTTAAATTATACGACTTTTTTTATTGAAATTTTTCGAATACTGCGGAAAACAAATAAAATAAATACTCATCTCTAGAAATATATTATGAACACAAACGTTCTTTACCACCATTTGCTATTACTACAACAGCAGCTGTCGCATAGCAACTGTTACTATGTTTACAATCAGTCTTCATCACTCCTCGATAACACTATTCACTCATTGATTCAAACCAGGCATGGGTCCAGGGTAAGGCATCACTATAACTGGCATCTGACCTCTGTTTCCAAGCGTCTTCATACTCCCAAGTGGCACCTGTCCTTGAGGCCTGAACCATCCCCCAGTGAGTAGGCTCGTTATCCAAGAGATGGTATCAGGTACATTCACTTCTATTGGCAGGAATGGAATGTACGAGATAATCTGTCCAATGGAGAATCTTCCTTCATCAGGGAGGTATACTACTGCGTTTTTAGTTTGTGTTTCTGGACTTTTAGGGTTAGCATCTACAACGATGGCATCTTTGTTCTCATCTATGTGTCCTGTGTTACTTTTGAGGCTGGCATTTGCTAGTTGTTCGTTAAGGTTCGCGTATCTGTCGTCAGTTGCTGGATTGGATGCTGCATTTGGTAGGACGATCACCAATGGCTGCTGTTGTTGTGGATACCTGGAATTGATATTTAGTCCTTGTGAGTTACACGCGTTGTTAGGCAAGTTATGTATGTGTCGCAGTAAGATGGTTATAGCCGTGATATAGTTATATCCGTATGGATATAACTATATACCGTAATATAGATACATAAAAGTGGTTCATAACTATTGGAATGCCCTTATTTTGTTACTGCAACCGATTTCGACATAGCTACATTGTGTACGTATCATAGTTATATATTTCTAGTAAGATAGGTATGAACCGCTTTAATATAATTATATTACAGCTATATCCCTAGGGATATAACTATATCACGACTATACCTAACCATCTTACAGCGATATTAAACTAAGGAAGGTCTACTAAAGTAGTCGTGTGTTGTGGGGTATACCATACTTTATTCCAAATGTTACACAAATTTTACACCGGAATTTGGATTATATTTTGTGTTAGAAGCATATCAGAGGCCAAGCCAAAGTCATCGTCTAGGAGAGATTATAATCTTAGACTGTAAACCTAGCAAAGTGTGCTCGATTCGCGAACAACAAAAGCACACAAACCATAAAACTGGTAACTTTACTTTTACAAGCTTGTTTCGTATCATATTTTCCTTCTTTATAACGTGTTTAACTTAACTGTGACTTCTGTAAACATCAAAAGTAAGTAAAGTTCACCTAAATTCGGCGAAATTCTCACAAACAAACAACACTAGGGCATTAAAAAAATTAAAATGACAGTGTCTTGATCTTCTCAGAGAATGAAGACCGTAAGTGTCGGGGTACCAAACCCGCACTGGGCCCGCGTGGTAGATTACAACCCACTCCCTCTCGAACAGAGGTGGCCTGTGTCCCAACAGTGGGAACATTATATGCTGATTATGCAGGTGTCGGGGTATTACTACACATTAACGCGAGTAGGAGAGCAGTGGTGGCCCAGTGGCAACGGCCCCGACTTACGAGTTGTAGATCGTGGGTTCGAACCCAAGCAGGCGCTTTACTTTGTGTAAATAATTTCATCACCACTGCTCTCAAAAACGGTGAAGGAAAACATCGTGAGGAAACCGGCATGTCTTAGAACCAAAAAATTCGATGACATGTGACATCTACCAACCCGCACTGGGCCCGCGTGGTAGATTACGGCCCACTCCCTCTCACAGAGAGGAGGCCTGTGTCCCAGCAGTGGGAACATTAATAGGCTGATGATGATGATGAACGCGAGTAGAAGTAACTATAACAGGAGCAAATTAGCAGCTCCTCTCAAAATCATCGCCTGTATAATGGTTGCACATCAATCTCATAAATAAAATGTTTCAATTGAGAATTGAATAAAAAATAATACACAAGGAATACTCACATCGGAGGTGACTGCATATTCGGAGCCATATTCCTCAAGAATGGAACCTGCGGCTGCATCCCGTACTGCATCGGCAGGTACGGCATTTGCATAGGCGCGCTGCATGCTGAAGCTATGCAGAGGGACAACACTACCGCCAATTTATGATTCATTTTAGCACTGTACATTGCGTTTGAAGAAAGCACTATGTAGGTGGAGTCCTTTTGTTAAAAGTCGTACGTTTTGCTCTGTAGTCCTCTACTTTAGAGAACTAAGAGTTTATCTTGCTGTTTCCAAGTCACAGCCCTCAAAGTTTCTATGCCACGCGTGTGCGTTGCGAATCCAACGTTGATAACAAAAACACAGGATGAAGACACTAATTCCCGTTGCCATACAAAAAAATGTAACGTCAAACACTATTTCGGCGGGAAAATTTTGACAGTATGATCGCGAAGTTTTTTTATTTTCTTTTTTTTTCGTGTGTCGAGGAAGTGCGGGAGCGACCGTTTGTCTGCCGGTAAGGAAGTGTATGTCTGTATGTGCGTTCGGTGCTGTGTTATTATTCAAGTTGTGACAGCGACCTACTCTTCCAGCCCTGACCTTACGGCGGGCATTGCTTTCTTTTTTGGGGTTCATTGTTTCCAATAATTATAAATGGTGTGTTCAAAAATATTTTCATAATTTTATACATTTGACTTATTTCAGAGTTTGACAATAACCCAGGTACGCTGAAAAATATCAGTCGGAAGTACACATTGAGAGCAGCGGTGGCCCAGTGGTAACGGCCCCGACTTACGAGTTGTAGGTCGTGGGTTCGAACCCAGGCAAGCGCTTTACTTTGTGTAAATAATTTCTTCCTTATTGCTCTCAAAACGGTGAAGGAAAACATCGTGAGGAAACCTAGAACCAAAAATTTAAGACATGTGTCATCTACCAACTCGCACTGGGCCCGCGTGGTAGATTACAGCCCACTCCCTCTCGAAAAGAGGAGGCCTGTGTCCCAGCAATTGGAACATTATAGGCTGATTATGTAAGCATTATGCGTCCGCTAGACTATGAACGTGGAGAATAATTGAAGGAAGGGTTAACACAAATATGAGCAATGTGCAAACACAGTATCCCCTAGAATTCATGAGGAAATAGAGTGTGTGTGTTGGCTACCAATAATTAATACCTTAACAGTAATAAGAGAACCCGCGTCTCAATGGGCAGAAACTATACTCCGCCACTGCATCATTTTAGGTGATTTATATTCGTTAACGTATTGAATATCAATAGATTCACTAGAACAATCGAACAGATTGCGAATATTGACCCGGTTTACCTGGATCTAAGGATCAGTATGGCATAGAAATCTATTCGAAAAGCTAGATGAAACTGTAAATGCTTTGTTCTGATCTGACTTCGTAATTTAAGGATTTGATTATGGTTGGTTGGACCGCCTCGTTGGTCAAGTGGTCGCAACCGCTACTGTTGAACATTAGGTTTTGGGTTCGGTTCCCACGTTGGGCAAAGGACTTTTTTTCTGGAATTTCTCAGTAGTAGTCTGGATTTGTGCCCGATTGAGGGCAGTAGGCGCGCCCCTATTACATGGGACTTAAAAATTACATTACATTACTAATAGTAGTACATCCACATTTCGCCAGTAATGTGTCATTCTGTACGAAAATGAGAGTTTTTTCTGTAAGTTTCCTTAGGAAATATAATGTAGGTACTTATTGTATTGGATTTTGAACTAAAGGCTAGTTTTTAACATGACAGTGACGATTTCATAGATTCTTTTCTAGCAAAAATGGAAATAAACCCCTTTGAAAAATCACTCCTCATGTCATGTGTGATTATCATCATGGTTTTGGTATAGAGCGAAGGACTCAAAATCCTAAAATGCATTTTAATACCCAGAATATTCATAGACAAAATTCAAACACCCTGTATGAATCTAACAAAGGTTTATCTTTGCAAATATTACTTACAAAAAACTTTGTAGATAATAGTGGGTGTTTTTTTTTAATCTGAGGTGATATATTATCATGCATAAAATTTTATCTTTTCTCATTAATTTTGCACAAAAACAACTAAAGTGCTTATTACACTCATTACAAACGAACATATTTTTTTCATTACAGAGCCGTTAGATTACATAAAATTTTTATTTTTCACAGTTCATTGCACTGAATATTTTTCATGGTGCTCATTTTCTGAATTGCAGACTATTTTATTAAAATTGTAAATAATGCTCAGAAAAATATAAAAGTATCCTCATAACATTACGCCAGTAATCCCCAGAGATGTACCTATAGTACACCCACATATCGCCAGTTATGTTTACCTAAGTCCCATGTAATAGGGGGCGAGCCTATTGCCATCAACCGGGCACAAATCCAGGCTCCGGGCTACTGCTGAAAAAATCCTGAAAAAAAAAACTCTTTGTCCGACCTGGGAGTCGAACCCAAGACCACATGCTCAGCAGTAGCGCTTGGGACCACTAAATCAACGAGGTGGTCCAACCAACCATAATCAAAGCTTTAAATTACGAAGTCAGATCAGAACAAAGCATTTACAGTTTCATCTAGCTTTTCGAATAGATTTCTTAGCCATACTGATCCTTAGATCCAGGTAAACCGGGTCAATATTCGCAATCTGTTCGATTATTTTAGTCAATCTATTGACATTCAATACGTTAATGAATATAAATGTAGCTTTCGTGTTTGTGTCATGTATTTAAACATTTTGACACCCAAAATGATGCAGTGGCGGAGTATGGTTGACCAACGAGGCCATCATAAAAGTATCATAGATCATCTAATTACCGATCTTTGCTACCATTTAGCTACATCATTGATTGATTTTGAAATACCCGGCCCGCAGTTCATTCGCTTTAGGCCATTCAGACTAAATACCCGTCTCAACTTGTACTGTACGAGTATTACACTGGACAATAAACTATTATTTATTTTTTTCTATTTGAAAAATGATACTTAATGTTGATTATGACTGAAAACTAAGCAGTAGGTAAGCACCCGTAACATGTCATTTCTACACAAATTGCTGACAAAAGATTATTGCGGTAGTGGGTTTCAGGTTAACAACCTGCGGTAATGTTTGTAATAATGTTTGTATTTATTTTTGTTGCTATGTATTTTCTGGTGTACAATAAAGTATATATAAATAAATAAATAAATAAATGGCATGACTGTGTATTTAAAGTGATGGTAGGAAGAAAATGATTTTAGTCTCTTCTACTAAGTATATTGTAGCTAGGTCTTGGTAAAAGCTCTGGCCAAGCTGAAGCCAATCCTGCGCGAGATGCGGGACGCTCGCACCGATTGTGTCAAGTAATTTGTATGGAGGTTTTCAAACTGGTGCGAATAGTCGCATGACTTCGTTATCATTGAAACGAACGAAATATCGCAGTCTCTAGCGTCCCGCGCGCTTTTCGCCTTAGTGTGGCCGAGCTTAATTTTTTAGGTAATATTTTCCCATTGGGAGACCAGGAAGGAGGCCGTAGGCTAGTTGGTTGGTAGGTTACCGGAGATCTCGTTTTCCCTCTCTTGTTGTAGCCATGTGTGTCTGTTATTACACTGGTACTTAGAAATAGGTTTGGTGTTTTCGATAACAAACGAAGAAGGAAGAAAGAAAACAAAAAAAAAAGAAAGAAAGAAAGAAAAGAAGAAAAAGAAAGAAAGAAAGAAAGAAAAAAGAAAGAAAAGAAAGAAAGACAAAAAAGAAAGAAAAAAAAAAGAAATAAAAAGAAAGAAAAAAAAAGAAAGAAAAGAAAGAAAGACAAAAAAGAAAGAAAGAAAAGAAAAGAAAAAAAAAACACTCATCTTCCACCTAGTTTTGTTGGGGGTTAATAATAAGAATCGCATGAATGCAATCTATCTGAGCTTACTGCATGCAGTAGTTTCACAAAAGGTGATCATTTTTTTCCACAGGCGTTTATTAGATTTTAGTAAAAGAACAATTCGTTATAGGGTGTCAGAAACCAGAAAATCTGACAGTAATTATGTTTTTATATCCTTTTTTGAAAATATCCAGGTTCTAAATAATTTATTCAATCTAGCCTATAAAACTAATAACCAATTTTAATCTTTATTACATTTTTGTGTTATAGTAATTTTAAAACTTAGAATCGTGTTAATTGTCCTTTACACAAGTCCGTTCCACTTTAAGCAATAGTGCTAGCCCTAGGTATTGCTCAGTATTCATACTAATAGGCGCACTAAAATACAAATTATAGCGTGGTTTGATCATAAACTGTGTGTACGCATTAGCGTAATACAATTTTGTTTATGGCACATAATGCTATCCGAACTGCCGGATGAATCCGTACATATTTTGTGTACCAAGTTAGGACAACACAAATTAAGGGCTCTTACAGATTTTCAAATATTCGCAAAACACACGCAATCGGCTCGCTAACTTTAGCTTCCGTGCTTCGCTAAACTGCGCCTTCCTAATTGAAATGCACGATGCGTAATAGCTTTCATATTCGTTGCGTATTCGTCAATGAATCGATATTATTATTACACTCCTTTGTATATTAATCGAATCTTTATTTGTGTCTTCCGGGCGAAAGATTTATGAATAAGAATCAGTGAATGAGTTTCATAGTACGTAGCGCTCTATAATGAACTGTGGGCATAGACGCTACATACCTATGTAGCGTCTATGCATAGTAGTACTGGTAATAATGAAGGACACAGCAAACATAACAATTCGGAAAGGGATCGTCACCGTATCAACTCCAGCCATTTAGTATGTAGCGGTTACACCGCGACATACAAACTACGCAGCAAAGACATGACGTCACACAATTCCTGCATCTCGCAGTTAGAGTTTACCAAGCGAAAAACATAGATAAGACTATCCGAAATCAACATATGGGCAGTTGCCCGCCAGACATAACAACCCGTCTGGTTGGAGGATACTCCCTTTTCTATGGTGGATGAGTGAACTTTACACCCTGTTCCTCATACCCCTAAATTGGTGACCCCGACGTGATGAACGTCTACGCAGCCTTCGTGCAACTACTTCAGCGTGACGTCATCATCATCACTCCCGCAAGCTTTCGTGAGGCGAGTCACACAGCCAGCCAGCACCTACGGCTTCAACGGGTATCCTGACCACCAGCATGCAGCGAACGCGCATTCCTGGTCATCACCCTCAGCCTCATCAGCAACCTTGGCACAGCACCTACACTTCCGGCCGGTCTCACAAGCAGAGCCTATTCTACCCTCTCCTGGTCGACGCAAGCAGTCAGCCACAACCCGGCGCTGTACCACATCAAACTCACTGGATGACGACGCAGCGCCACCCCGACTCACTGGGGAATCACCGCAGACAGTTCCGACTCACTGTGAACTATGCGGCACCCGGTTCCGACTCACTGGAACCACAGCTGGCACTGTGAAGCATCGCAAGATCCAAGACTCAGCCCACTATCGACCTCCGGTCTCCGGAGGGGAGTGATGTAGCGGTTAGACCGCCACATACAAAAAAACTACGAAACAAAAAGACATGACGTCACACAATTTCTACATCGCGCAGTTAGAGTTTACCGAGCGAATAACATAGATAAGACTATCCGAAATCAATATTATGGGCAGTTGCCCGCCAGACATAACAACCCGTCTGGTTGGAGGATCCTCCCTTTTCTATGGTGGATGAGTGAACTTTACACCCTGTTCCTCATACTCCTAAATTGGTGACCCCGAGAATGAACGTCAACGCAGCCTTCGTGCAACAACTTCAGCGTGACGTCATCATCATCACTCCCGCAAGCTTTCGTGAGGCGAGTCACACAGCCAGCCAGCACCCACGGCTTCAACGGGTATCCTGACCACCAGCATGCAGCGAACGCGCATTCCTGGTCATCACCCTCAGCCACGCCACCCCGACTCACTGGGGAATCACCACAATCACCTCAAGCACCGCAATCACCTCAATCACCGCAATCACCACAATCGCCGCAATCACCGCAAACAGTTCCGACCCACCGTGAACTGTGCGGCACACGGTTCCGACTCACTGGAACCACAATCACCATCGCCGCAATCACCGCAGACAGTTCCGACTCACTGTGAACTATGCGGCACCCGGTTCCGACTCACTGGAACCACAGCTGGCACTGTGAAGCATCGCAAGATCCAAGACTCAGCCCACTATCGACCTCCGGTCTCCGGAGGGGAGTGATGTAGCGGTTAGACCGCCACATACAAAAAAACTACGAAACAAAAAGACATGACGTCACACAATTTCTACATCGCGCAGTTAGAGTTTACCGAGCGAATAACATAGATAAGACTATCCGAAATCAACATTATGGGCAGTTGCCCGCCAGACATAACAACCCGTCTGGTTGTAGGATCCTCCCTTTTCTATGGTGGATGTGTGAACTTTACACCCTGTTCCTCATACCCCTAAAAGTATTCTTTGTATGAAACTCCCTACTGCAACGCACGCTTATCGGAATCGTAACATAATCGCCTCGCCTCGGGACAAGCTCCCGAAACGCGGTGCCGTGGGTGGTCAACGGCTACGGCTAGGCGACGCCGCGCTTACATCTCTCCGTATCCGATCTTACGTCTTTTCGTCCACCCTTGCCCCTCTCACCCCTCCCGCGGCCTGCCTGCAGCACACAACAGCCGCGCGCGCTTACGGCGAGCCGTAAGCGCAGCGTCGTCGACTAGCCGTAGCCGAGTCTGTTAGCCGTAGCCTGTTTGATGATTTGATATGTGTGTTATGACCTTGAGGATGAAATGTATGGCTTTCTTGAACCCTAGTAGGAAGCAGGATTGGTAAAAGTGAAAATTATGGTGAAAAGGCGTTTTCCAAGAATGGCCTACCATAGGCAATAAATATTTAAAAAACCGTTTCCTGCATTGTCTTTTCCAAATATCTTTTTGGCTTTACCAAGAAAGATGCTACTTGCACCGTTGTGCATACATTATGACGACTGCATAATCGTGCTTTCGTGATGTTAGCGAGTGTGAACCAGAGATGCACCTTATTAGAATGCGAATAGTGTGCGTTTAACTTCCGTGTTTAGTGCACTTTCGCTGGTGTAGTCACAACCTTACATCAGTTGTTCCACAGAATTAAATTCCTCTTCGTAGTAGTGTTTATTTGCGACATAGTTCATCGATTTTTTAAAGGTATAGTAAGAAGAGGAGTAAGGAGTATTCAATGATTACTCCACTAGATAGATGATTTTTTTAATAGGATGAACCAAAAATTTAGGATCGTACACCTGACTCTTCCTTTTATGTATTGACAGAAATGAAATTGCAACCCCATTTTAATAACCGTTGCTTGCATTGATAAAGTACAAACTACGGTCTCACCATAGAACTAAAATAAAAGCGAGACCCCTATAATAAAGATGTGCAACACAATCAGTACGCGCCAGTAAGTTGGTGCGGTTTGGTAACCGCGCGTACCGTTAATGTGTTAGGCCTTAGTTTATCTCTGCAGCCGCAACGCTGTTATTTTGTTATTTATTACTAACTGTTATAGGGTTTTAATTATGGTACTGGTCTTTAATGTTACAGGGTCAGTCTTCATAAAATGTGTAGCTGTATTTCACTGGAATCTATTGCGCCACAGGCCTCTTCTCATAACGAGAGAGAACACGTATTCGTAATGTGGATTGGCGATTAAGGCCAGCGTTGCCAGACTTCCCGACGTCCCGCGCGGGACAGGCTCTTAGTAAGCAATAAGCAATTTGTAAGTAATGTATTGGTTTTATATCCCTCTGAAGACTTAACTGCCTTACAGGGTAAACCAGACCACCCATCCAACCAGTAATAGTTATGTAATATTACGTATTTTCATTAAAATACAGTTTCTATTTCTATAGCTATCGATAGTCATTGTAAACTTAATTTGAAACAAAATCAGTAATAACGTTTTCTTATTATATCCCGCTTTCGACGAAGGAATTCCCGCTTTGACCGAAAACAAATCTGGCAGCGCTGATTAAGGCCTTTTGACACGGGACTTCAAAGATAATTTCAGATTTCATGATGTTTTGCTTCATTGACAGTCAGTTAAAGTAGGATGTTATTGGGCACTCTAAGCCACCTTACGTTCCATCGGTTCACTTCGTTCACCTCGTCACTTCAGGTGGCTTAGATTGCCCAATAACATATATGAAATCCATTCTATTCCACCTGATGAACAGAAGGTGGAGTACGAATTTTTGCATAGTGCAGTAAAACAGGTGGCTTAGATTGCCCAATAACATATATGAAATCCATTCTATTCCACCTGATGAACGGAAGGTGGAGTACGAATTCTTCATATCAACCACTTACCTCGATTAACAAAAGCAGATCTACGGTTTAAACTTTGTTTCACTACACTACTTTACTGTCATTCTTTCATAGTTTCACTACACATTTCACCACTACTGAATTTATTCCTAATTTTAATCTATATGAAACGTGGTAAGCTAAACTTCAGGACAGATTGCCTCATGCCTCTCCGCAAAGTTAGAGATAGCGCATTACCACAAAGGTTCAACGCACACTCAGTTTATGCGACCAGATTGGTACCGAGGGCATCTGAAATTTAGAATATCGTATATATTAAACTAAAACTTGGGACAGATTGTCACTATGCCTGTCCACAGAAGAAAGAAATAGCGCATACCCATAGGTGCACACACATTCTATTTCCTGCGGCTAGACATCCGAAATTTTAATTTAATTTCATTTCATATAGATGAAAATTTACATGTTTATTAAACAAGTAAATGCGTCGGCTGTCTGAACCGATGACCTAAACTTCAGGACAGATTGTCCCTAGTCTCTCCACAAAGTTAGAGATAGCGCCTTACCACAGAGGTTCAACGCGCACTCAGATTATGCGACCAGATTGGTACCGAGGACATCTGAATTTTAGGCTACCGTAAACATTAAACTAAAATTCAGGACAGATTGTCTCATGTCTCTTCACAGAGCAAGAAATAACATGCACAGGCACACGCTTATTCCAAGTCCATGACCCCAGATTGGGCACCAAGATACATCCAAATTTTAATTTAATTCGTTCATACAGCTAACACTACCAAGTTACACGCTAACAATCAACGACTGGCTACTCTGCTGTTACTCCACATTTTAAAATCTCAAAGACTGCAAAATTGCATTATGTAAATTTGCTGAATTCGAACTTTATCGTTATTACGTGAGGTGTATGTGTGAGTAACTTCCATGTATTCAGCGATAACATTGTAAGATGATCGTCGCGCATGTTGCAGTCTTTTTAATTATCAATTTAAAGTTTACTACAACATACCTGTGAACATACTTTATGACACGGGTTCGTTTACATATATTTATATGTTTATAATAAGGTGTTAGTTCTATCAATCTAGGATTGTTTGAAAGATGATTCTTAATTATCAATTTAAAGTTTACTGCAACATATCTGTGAACTTACTTTTTGACACGGATTCGTATACATGTATTGTACAGAAAAAAAAAAAAAAAAAAAAAAAAAAAAAAAAAAAAAATGCTTCTAGGATATTTTACTTTCGACTCATCTTAACTTGCAGATTTTTTTTATTTTTTTTTAATTTCAGATGGATTTATGTTATCATACAGAGTTTTTCTAAGACGGTTTATTAAACAAACATACATTCTTTACTATAATACATATTGTATACATTATAAGTAACAGCCCGGTGTCGGTTTCGCCTGTCGGCGAGCGTTAAAGCTGGTTTTGTATTTCGTTTCTCACGATAAAATTGCAATTTGACAGAAGCTGGTTTTGTATTTCGTTTCTCACGATAAAATTGCAATTTGACAGAAGGGTTTTCAATCAATGCGGTTTAATTTGTCGTAAGTAACATAATTTAGTTATACACCTGTGAGGACATGTAGTTAAGGTTTAATTTTGATATGAGATAAATATTGCTGAAATTGTATTTTTTATGTATATAAACCAAGCAATTTCGATCATATAATACATTCGCTCCAGTATCTTCCAGTGATTCACTTACCTTTTTCGTTACATATTACGTCATCCTACAACTATAAAATGTGAGTAAGTACTACTAAGTTTATTGAATATTTTAATGTTTAATCGGTACTCAGCTACGGACCTGGTTCTTGCCTGCCGGCTGGTGTAACTCTCGTCATTTCTTAATGTGTTTAATTGTTACCCAGCTACGGACCCGGTTTTTGTCTGCCGACTGGTGTAACTACTCGTATTATCATTTAGAGCGAGTTTTGTAACCTTCTTTTAATTCATAGTAGCATAATTATAAAATTAATCTTTCGTATTCCATTAGGTTTGACTCCGAATCAGAATACCAGCAGTCACAGCGCTCAGCTGCTGTAGTTGAGGTTACAAAGGTGCAGCCGAAGAAAAAGGCGACGAAGCGTAAAGCTTCTGAAAGCACCACCACACCTTCAGAATATAAATCAAGGTAATTTACATTTACTGCTTATATCTTTCTATATACTACTATTTTTATGAAATGTAAGTAAGTACTCTATTAGTTTACTGAATTTGCAGTAGAACGTAATTGCTACCCAGTTACGGACCCGGTTTCTGTCTGCCGGGTGGTGTAAATATTATCATATTCGAGCGATTGATATTTCTTTAAATTTCTTCTGCAATTATTAACGTGTTCATTTTATTGCATCAGTCTTCTTTTAAGTCATAGCTGCATAAAATTTTAAATTAATGTTTTGTGTTCCATTTCAGATCTGACTCCGAGTCAGAGTACCAGCAGCCACGGCGCTCAGCTGCTGTAATTGAGGTTGCAAAGGTGCAGCCGAAGAAAAAGCCGACAAAGCTTAAAGCTTCTGAAAGCACCATCAAGCCATCAGAATATAAATCGAGGTAATTTTACTATTACTGTTTATATCTTTAGATACCTTCTTGTCGAATATGATACGTTAATTTCAGTGGTTAGTGGATTTATATATAAAAACAACTTTAGATTGTATTTAGCAAAACATACAATTAGTTCAAGAGGTATTTTTCTTTTATTTTGACAGTAAAAGATGCAGCTCGAACCTCTTTGGTTTGGAGGAATGCGATAGCGTTCCACCACCAACCTCAACCGAAGACTTCGCTTCGTCCCTCGTAAGCCGTGTCGCCAACGGGAAAGTGCGGCGAACGGCGGACTTGACTGGGGACTTTTATGTAGAGGTTAAAGTATATAATAAGAGCGAAGTTGTCTCCACTCCTAAAGAGGATCGGTGGAAGAAGGCATCGGTTGCACTTAAAGTGCAACTTAATAGAGACACTCCACAGTGGGACGGGCTACAAATATTTATGAGACGGACTCATCAGTTATTTGATAATTCTGAGCCAGTTTTTTATAGATACTGATAGATAGATAGGAATAAATAATATTGGGGTACCAAGATAATTTATTATTTGATATCTTTTGCGATCTTAGATAATCCATATTGCGACATCTTATAGTAAGTCTAAAATTATTTTAACGTACAGGTTAGTTGACATAAAATAAAACTAAAATGCCTTTCTGTACCGTTTGTAACACATCTCTTGAGCGCAGTCACTGGACAGGTCACTTACGTAGTACTAATCATAAAAACAAAAATATTTCGCATTTTTGTGAAGGTGTAGAAATAATACATTCTGCATTTCGTAATCGTATAGCTTCCTATAGAATTGTCGACCCGTCTGAGAATTGTTCAACAGAATCATTTTTAAATAATATTCGAAACAAAATTAAAACCTTAATCGACATGACTATTAAAGAACACATTTGTCTAAAAGTTAACTTCGAATATTTCGCTTTGTTTTTAATGGTTAAAAATGATTCTCAAGAAATGAAATCATTTGCCACAAAAAACTTTACTTTGCATCAGAATTATGAATTGGATTCATTACTGTCTCAAGTCAAAAACACCTTAACAAAAAAGATAGAAGAATTTCAGGATCGAGATAGTGGATGGACGTTCTTGAACAATTCCCATTTGGAAATTAATGTTAACAAATATCAACCTTTGCGCGGTTCAGGTTTTATCGAATTGCCTGCATCATTAAAATATAAAAAAGCATGTGTTAATATCCGCAATAATGATGAGTATTGTTTTTTATGGTCAGTTATTGCTGCTTTATATCCAGCTAAAAGTCATCCTGAAAGAGTATCGTCTTACCCTGATTTTCGAAAAGTCTTAAATGTAAAGGATATATCATTCCCAATTAATTTCTCAGATATTACGCGGTTCGAAGTGAATAACCCTGAAATTTGTATTTACATTTATGGTTTAAAAAATAATACCATCGTAGGACCTCTATACAAACCAAAAACCTTGAACGGAAAGGTGATTCATTTACTTTATTTAGAAAGTGATGATTTATCACATTACTGTCTGATTAAAGACTTGCCGCGACTTGTTAAGAACCAAATGACAAAGCATCACGGTAAACTATACTTTTGTGATGTTTGTTTAATGTTTTTTAATTCTTGCGATATTCTTAGTTCACATAATTGTGGAGGTGTCGCCACGGAACTACCTCCAAAGGGTTCTTTCATACAGTTTGAAAATTATAACAGAAAGCAAATTGTACCATTTGTTGTATACGCAGATTTTGAAACAATGTTAGAACGGTATGAATCTTGTAACCCCGATCCTACTAAGGCGGGTACTGTTACGCGGCAGCGACATGTGCCTATAGCTTACGCATATCATATTACGTGTGTGCTAGACGAAAACTACAATCGTTACGTTTCTTATCGCGGCTCGGATTGTGTATCTAATTTTGTGAAGTCTATTTATAAAGATGCCCGAAAAATTTACGATATTTTAAAAAATAATATTCCTATGATATACTCAGATGACAATGCTCGCGACTTTGAAAACGCGATGACTTGTCATATTTGTGATCACTTCTTGTTCGGCGACAGGGTTCGCGATCATTGTCACTTGACTGGTAAATATCGCGGCGCAGCTCATTGTTATTGTAACATGCAAAATAAGCTACCAAAATTTTTGCCTGTATTTTTTCATAACTTGTCTGGTTATGATTGTCACCTTTTTATAAAAGAATTAGGTGAAGCTCCTGGATCTATTAAAGTGGTACCTAAAACAAAAGAAAACTACATTTCTTTTACAAAGTTTATTCCTATTTCCACCGAGGAAAGCATGCAGGTTCGGTTTGTAGATTCTTTCAAGTTTTTAGGAACAAGCTTAGAAAAACTAGCTAGTACAATGAAAAAACAAGAGTTTAAACAATTAAAATCCTATTTTCCTAATAAAACACAATTTGACTTACTTACCCGTAAAGGTGTTTATCCGTACGACTATATGTCTCAATGGAAACATTACGAAGATACGTGTTTACCTCCTAAATCATTTTTTTTTAACTCTTTAACTAATGAGCCAATTACTGATGAAGACTATGAACACGCTCAGTCCGTTTGGTCAGTATTTAATATTCGTAACATGGGTATGTATACAGATTTATATCTCAAAACAGACGTACTGTTGTTAACAGATGTATTTGAAAATTTTAGAAAAACATGTAAACAACATTACAATCTCGATCCCGCGTTCTATCTTACAGCACCAAGCCTATCTTTTGATGCAATGCTTTTAAAAACAGGAATACAATTAGAGTTGATTAGTGATATTGAAATTTTTAGGATGATCCAAAAAGGTATTCGAGGTGGTGTTTGCATGTGTTCCAAAAGACATGTCAAAGCCAATCATAAATATTTAGATACTTACAACCCATCTCGTTCAAATTCATTTATCATTTATTTAGACTGTAACAATTTATACGGTTATAGCATGTGTCAATCCCTGCCCTATTCCGATTTCAGTTTTATGAATAGACAAGAAATAGATAATTTACAATTGAATTTGGCGGATATTAGCGATACTGCGGAAAACGGTTATATTCTAGAAGTTGATTTAATATATCCAGATAATTTACATATTGACCATAATGACTTTCCATTTTGTCCAGAAAAATGTTTGCCACCCGGTGGTAAGAATAAAAAACTAATACCGAATTTATATGATAAATATCACTATGTTATTCATTACATACATTTAAAAACGTGTTTACAACACGGTTTAATATTGAAAAGGATCCATCGCGCTATTGTATTCAAGCAAAGTTGTTTTTTAAAACAATATATTGATATTAACACTCAGTTACGTCAAAAAGCAGAGTCAACGTTTGAACAAGATTTTTTCAAATTATTAAACAATAGTATTTTTGGAAAGACTCTGGAAAATAATGAACATCGAATAGATGTTAAGTTAGTAAACAAGTGGTGTGACTTGAACAATAAAACAAAAAAGACTACTTGTGCTGAGAAATTGATCGGCAGTCCATATTTTCATAGCGCTTCTGTTTTTTCTGATGATCTAGTGGCAATCCAAATGAAGCCTTCGCGTGTTATTCTTAATAAACCAATATATATAGGATTTACCGTATTGGAATTATCTAAGAGTCACATGTATGACTTCCACTATTCAATAATAAAACCTTTTTATGGTAACCGAATAGAATTGTGTTATACTGATACGGATAGTTTAGTTTATGATGTAAATACCGACGATGTTTACGAAGATATCAATGGTCATTTTCTAAAATATTTTGATACCAGCAACTATGATATAGACAACGAATTTAACTTGCCAATTATTAATAAGAAGGTTCCAGGGCTATTTAAGGATGAAATGAGTGGCAAAATTATCAAAGAATTTGTAGGACTGCGCTCAAAGCTTTATTGTATTAAAACTAACGACAAAACAATTAAGAAAGCAAAAGGTACAAAAAAATGTGTTACGAAAAATTTAAATATGTTAGATTATAAAAACGTTTTGTACAATTGCAATGTCATTCGCAAAAAAAATGTCTTGTTTAAGTCAATAAAACATGAAATATTCACTCAGGACGTAAATAAAATAGCACTATCAAGTAATGATGATAAGCGGTTGCTATCGTTTGATAAGGTATCTACTTTAGCCTGGGGTAATGCAACTATATTTAAGTAATGCATTAACATTATTTTTAAATGTAAATAATTATAGTAGATACATTTTTAATGTATTTTAGAGGACGTCTTAAATGTAAAGATAGGAAATATTATGAACCTACTAATGCTTATTACCTATAGCAGGATCCAGACATAAGTAATGGGTAATGTAATTGTAAAACATTTATTTTCTTGGTGCCCCAAACAAATATTATTTTTAGTATTAAATAATATTAGAACTTATTTAGTACTTAATTAATTTTAAAAGCGTTTATGTGACATAGCATTTCGTAAAAATGACTAAAATATTCTCTACTAACTTTTTATATCGTATCCTGCTTAGACGTCTAAATTTTAATAAATCATATTATTCATTGCCAAAACTTTAGATTTTAAAATTTGTATGAAATGCTGTCCCATAAACGTGATAAGTTTTCTTTTATTTGTAGTACGTAAATGTAATAAATAGTATTTTATAATTATAATTATATCTGTTTCATTTCTATTCCTGATTGATGACAAAGCATACAGCGCTCGCAGCGAGTCGCGCATGAGGATACAGGCTCTAACTTGATAAAACATTGTAATGTTCATTTTTGATGACAAAGCACGAAGACGAAGCTGACATAGCTCGAAGTTCGGACGCGCGCGGTGTAGAATTCGACACCGAACAGGTGCTTATGCACGAGTTTGAACATGTTGAAACATGAAATTGAATCACAGCACAGCGTAAGGCTTTATAGAGCGTAATTAGATATTAGCCATTAATTTAAAATTTTATGCAGCTATGACTTAAAAGAAGACTGATGCAATAAAATGAACACGTTAATAATTGCAGAAGAAATTTAAAGAAATATCAATCGCTCGAATATGATAATATTTACACCACCCGGCAGACAGAAACCGGGTCCGTAACTGGGTAGCAATTACGTTCTACTGCAAATTCAGTAAACTAATAGAGTACTTACTTACATTTCATAAAAATAGTAGTATATAGAAAGATATAAGCAGTAAATGTAAATTACCTTGATTTATATTCTGAAGGTGTGGTGGTGCTTTCAGAAGCTTTACGCTTCGTCGCCTTTTTCTTCGGCTGCACCTTTGTAACCTCAACTACAGCAGCTGAGCGCTGTGACTGCTGGTATTCTGATTCGGAGTCAAACCTAATGGAACACGAAAGATTAATTTTATAATTATGCTACTATGAATTAAAAGAAGGTTACAAAACTCGCTCTAAATGATAATACGAGTAGTTACACCAGTCGGCAGACAAAAACCGGGTCCGTAGCTGGGTAACAATTAAACACATTAAGAAATGACGAGAGTTACACCAGCCGGCAGGCAAGAACCAGGTCCGTAGCTGAGTACCGATTAAACATTAAAATATTCAATAAACTTAGTAGTACTTACTCACATTTTATAGTTGTAGGATGACGTAATATGTAACGAAAAAGGTAAGTGAATCACTGGAAGATACTGGAGCGAATGTATTATATGATCGAAATTGCTTGGTTTATATACATAAAAAATACAATTTCAGCAATATTTATCTCATATCAAAATTAAACCTTAACTACATGTCCTCACAGGTGTATAACTAAATTATGTTACTTACGACAAATTAAACCGCATTGATTGAAAACCCTTCTGTCAAATTGCAATTTTATCGTGAGAAACGAAATACAAAACCAGCTTCTGTCAAATTGCAATTTTATCGTGAGAAACGAAATACAAAACCAGCTTTAACGCTCGCCGACAGGCGAAACCGACACCGGGCTGTTACTTATAATGTATACAATATGTATTATAGTAAAGAATGTATGTTTGTTTAATAAACCGTCTTAGAAAAACTCTGTATGATAACATAAATCCATCTGAAATTAAAAAAAAATAAAAAAAATCTGCAAGTTAAGATGAGTCGAAAGTAAAATATCCTAAAAGGTTTTTTTTTTTTTTTTTTTTTTTTTTTTTTTTTTTTTTTTCTGTACAATACATGTATACGAATCCGTGTCAAAAAGTAAGTTCACAGATATGTTGCAGTAAACTTTAAATTGATAATTAAGAATCATCTTTCAAACAATCCTAGATTGATAGAACTAACACCTTATTATAAACATATAAATATATGTAAACGAACCCGTGTCATAAAGTATGTTCACAGGTATGTTGTAGTAAACTTTAAATTGATAATTAAAAAGACTGCAACATGCGCGACGATCATCTTACAATGTTATCGCTGAATACATGGAAGTTACTCACACATACACCTCACGTAATAACGATAAAGTTCGAATTCAGCAAATTTACATAATGCAATTTTGCAGTCTTTGAGATTTTAAAATGTGGAGTAACAGCAGAGTAGCCAGTCGTTGATTGTTAGCGTGTAACTTGGTAGTGTTAGCTGTATGAACGAATTAAATTAAAATTTGGATGTATCTTGGTGCCCAATCTGGGGTCATGGACTTGGAATAAGCGTGTGCCTGTGCATGTTATTTCTTGCTCTGTGAAGAGACATGAGACAATCTGTCCTGAATTTTAGTTTAATGTTTACGGTAGCCTAAAATTCAGATGTCCTCGGTACCAATCTGGTCGCATAATCTGAGTGCGCGTTGAACCTCTGTGGTAAGGCGCTATCTCTAACTTTGTGGAGAGACTAGGGACAATCTGTCCTGAAGTTTAGGTCATCGGTTCAGACAGCCGACGCATTTACTTGTTTAATAAACATGTAAATTTTCATCTATATGAAATGAAATTAAATTAAAATTTCGGATGTCTAGCCGCAGGAAATAGAATGTGTGTGCACCTATGGGTATGCGCTATTTCTTTCTTCTGTGGACAGGCATAGTGACAATCTGTCCCAAGTTTTAGTTTAATATATACGATATTCTAAATTTCAGATGCCCTCGGTACCAATCTGGTCGCATAAACTGAGTGTGCGTTGAACCTTTGTGGTAATGCGCTATCTCTAACTTTGCGGAGAGGCATGAGGCAATCTGTCCTGAAGTTTAGCTTACCACGTTTCATATAGATTAAAATTAGGAATAAATTCAGTAGTGGTGAAATGTGTAGTGAAACTATGAAAGAATGACAGTAAAGTAGTGTAGTGAAACAAAGTTTAAACCGTAGATCTGCTTTTGTTAATCGAGGTAAGTGGTTGATATGAAGAATTCGTACTCCACCTTCCGTTCATCAGGTGGAATAGAATGGATTTCATATATGTTATTGGGCAATCTAAGCCACCTGTTTTACTGCACTATGCAAAAATTCGTACTCCACCTTCTGTTCATCAGGTGGAATAGAATGGATTTCATATATGTTATTGGGCAATCTAAGCCACCTGAAGTGACGAGGTGAACGAAGTGAACCGATGGAACGTAAGGTGGCTTAGAGTGCCCAATAACATCCTACTAGTTAACCACTGATGTCTCAGATCTTCTTTTCGTGTGGTTAGTGACGTACCTGGTGACAAAGTTTTTCGTGTGGTTAGTGACTTTTATTTACATATATACCTACATAATCAGCCTATTAATGTTCCCACTGCTGGGACACAGGCCTCCTCTCTGTGAGAGGGAGTGGTCCGTAATCTACCACGCGGGCCCAGTGCGGGTTGGTAGATGTCGCATGTCTTCGATTTTTTTGGTTCTATGACATCCGGTTTCCTCACGATGTTTTCCTTCGCCGTTTTGAGAGCAGTGGTGATGAAATTATTTACACAAAGTAAAGTGCCTGCCTGGGTTCGAACTGGTTCGAACTCACGACCTACAAACTCGTAATTCGGGGCCGTTACCACTGGGCCACCACTACTCTCTATTTATTTATGATTAATTAACACACATTAATCGGTTGATTATTTAATAAAATAATGATCTGAAGGTATTATTTATCACATTATTCTCTAAGATGGATATGGGATCAGGGATGGAAATTATAATTATAAAATTATAATCAACATATATCAGCTTGGAAAGTGTTCACTGATAACACTGTATGGAAATAAAGGGAGTAGCTAGGTAGGTGGTAGATATCAAGTTCGTGCATTCGAATAATGGACAAAGGATCTAGAATGAAAAAACACGTATTCCTATTTACTGAAACAAAAGCTAACGGTATTTATAAAAGAACAATAAAGTAATCAAGAAAGGTCCTGACAGCAGTTAGCAATGACAATAAATTACGACGGCTACCGAGGTTCAAGAACCTCAATTTTATACTTATATTTATTTTATAAAATGGCAACGTATGAGTAAATTCATGCATTTTGAAAGAGGTTTTCAATCAGTGAAGCTGACATTTTGCTGTCACATCATTAGTAATGGAAAAAGAGGGGCTGTGAGATCTGAAGGGCTCTACAACATATTGGAAAGCTTATTGCTGATTACAGTAGGTACCTATTTAGTCAAAGTTTAGTTCAGTCTGAAATAGAATACTGTAACAAATAACGGGTCGGGAAAATGTTGAGAATTTGTGGATCAACTTATGTCATGTCTTTTTCGTTAAACTTTTGTCAAAAGTTACTTATATAGGATCGGCCTGTACTAATTTTGGCTCGATGAGATTGAATTCATTCTTCAAAAGTCTTCTTAAAATGATTATATCGAGTTAATTTAACGATTTAGTTTTCGGAAAATTAAATGATTTTACATTAATAGAAAAAAAAATTGACTGCCAAATGAAGACAATGATTAACTTCTAAGACTTCAGCAAATAATAAAATAAATAAGAACGTCAATAAAAATTAAGTGGGTAACTGGGTAAATTAAAAAAATATTGCAATAAAAAACAAATCACATAACTCTTAGATAATACAGATTTGTTAACCATAAAAAAAAAGTAAACAAAATACAAAAATAGTAAAATAATTTATTACGAACTCTAAACCTTAATGATATGGCAAGAATAAACAAAATAAATAATATTACGACTTTAACTTAAATCTAAATTAATAATAATAAATGCAGAAATAAAGATATCACGATACTAAAACCAAACAAAATATCCGGAAGTGAAATGCTTTGACATTTCTAAAGAAACAACTTTTTCTAACCACTTCTATTTTTGTTTACTAGCACGAAAATATTTACGCAACTTGTTATATCATACACCGACATTATACAACTACTTATTGATATAAAACTATTATTATTTTGTATTTCTCCGCAGCTATTGAACATGCTCTAATTATGTAGTCGTACTCAATTGTTTCCATACTTCCTCATCAGTGCTTTTTGGACCGAATCTACTACATAACACATCAGCTGGTTACGTTGTCTTCTCATCTGGCTGGCCGTCATCTATAACCATGTCTATCTCCACTTCATAAGTTCCTGGTTTTGTGCGCGATGGCCTGACCACTATTCCAGGCATTTTGGACTCCTGCACTCCATCAACTTCGTTCTCCGCATTGTTACCAACAGGCACCACACCTTTAACTCCCGACGCCCCATCAGGAACAGATATGCTGTTAAGCTGGTCTTGAGGCACCTTTACAGACATCAAACCTTGGAAGCGTTGAACGAACATCTCCAATATTGGCCCAAACCTGGACACCCCATCGGTTGACAGCAAGAATCTGTCGGACGCTCCTTCTTTGGGTCGGAGCACAAACATGTTGAAGTTTAGGGTTTTCTTGACCGGCCGGGCCGCTGCCTGCGCGATGCAGGCTATAGCGACGAGTACGAGCATTGCGCGAGGTGACATTGTGTATCAGAGAGTACGCGAGGCGGTAGCGTGCGCCCACGGCGGCGAAAGACTCCACACTGCGCCAGTTGCGTTTTTGCCGCGCATCTAAGCCAAGATAACGGGTCCACAGCAAAAAGATCATAATTGCCTCGCATCGTACCGAACGTCTGATAATTGCAACGATCTCTCGACACCTTTCCTTTGGAAAGCGATTCCATCTTAATTCAAGTGAGTCATCATTATCAGATGCCCAAAATTCGATGATCTTCATTGATGTACAAAGTTCACAAAATTCTGTTTTAAGCTAGGTATCCACGAACATAGAGATAGTTCAAGCCTGATTGGTTTTGAATCGACCATTAAAGTCTGAATAAAACGATACTGATGCTATAGTTTCAATGTTGTGCTAAAGCAGTGAACCTTAACTTTTCGGCTCTAAGGACCATATTTGATTGTGCTGGATGTGATATAATTTGCACATTACTGCACCTGTAGTTTGAAATCATATTTATGGCCATCAATCATGCGCAGCTCGTGTACGTGATTGATGGTAATATAATGATGCAGTATCAAGGTCACTACAATGCAGGTCAATGAAAATAAACAAAATGCGGTTTGTGGGCTTTTTGCTATTGTTCTTAGCTTTTATTTGTTTTTAATGATAGAAATTTTGATGGCCAATTAGTTGGAACGAATTGTTACTTTTTATTTTAGCAAAATGATAAGTGTGTGTAATTTGATATGTTTTACGGTTATTATCTTGGTGAAGATGCATGTTCACAGAATGGCTAAGGATAAGACAGTTAAGTCTTACATATAAAATACCATCATCAGATAATTTTTTGTTTTTCGTGTCGTTGATTCCCGAGTTCTTTGAGAAGATCGTATCGCAAATTGTATTATTTTGAAAGTCCCATTAAATCAATTAGCTGTACCACCATCTTCTGCCTAGCATTTTCGCAACTATGTTGGGGTCGGCTTCCAGTCTAACCAGATGCTGCTGAATACCAGTATTTTAAATGCAGCGATTGCCTATCTGACCGTCACAATCCAGTCACTGTGTTGACTTTTAAAGCTTAAACAAAAGTAAAAAAAAATCATATACAAACTTTTAAAGTATATACAGGGTGGCAGTACATGATTCTGAACGCCCGTGAGCCCAAAATTATTCGTCGGTTATTAAAAACAAATCTGCTCTTTCATAGAAAATTGTAATACCTACGCGATCAAAATGTATGGCAGAGCTAATAAAAAATAATCGACTAAAAATTTCAATGCATTGAAAATTTTTGTCGATTTTTTTTATTTTTTTCAGGTTTAGAATCATGTATTGAATCCATGGTAACAGTATTCGCGACGATGTCCCTGCCACCCTGTCACCCTGCCACCTTCACCAGTACCACCATTGGAGCTCCATCTCTGATAAAAACATTACACATTTTTCATATATCACAAATATTCGAAAATCACAGCAGAATACCAAACCAGCGCGAAAGACTAATAGCAGAACACACAATAATTGAAACCGCATTACAATTTAATTGAATTAAACCGTCCACGTCTATCTCGAGTCAATTATCCGTTATTTATGTCCAATCACATTTCAAATTGGCCATAATTATACGTCCGATTCCTTTGGAGATCATAAACTGGTAACCATTCTTGGAACCTGACAATTTTATATCTGAAGCTGAAGAATTGTTAGCCATGACAACTTCCATCTTATTAGAAAGGGATAGAGATGATGAGGATGATTACGGAGAGTAAATTTAAGTTGGTGTATGTTATACTTTATAGGATTGAACGCCACCACAGGATGAGGCTCCGTTAGAGACGATAAAATGCAGCTTAAGTGCTAACGGTAGCAGTTTCGCAGATAAAAGTTAGATTCCACAAGGAAGTATTAATATTGTTAATGATGGCAATTTCACTTCAGGAAGTGTTGATTGGAATTAATAAATATATATGGTTTGGTCACAAACGAGTTTTTTGACGCTTTCGTTTTTTTACGTTTTGTGGAAAGTTAAAGTATTTGTTTATCAATTTTATTTTAATTACTTTTCTATCCATGCGTATGTGCGGTTTCAAGAAAAATATTTTCAGATGCTGGCTACGATTAAACATTTTAACTTAAGGAAATTGTTAAATTCTAAATTTTATGGGCTAAGAATTTACATTTGGCAAAATTTGGCTCAACCTTTGAAACATAACATAACATTAGACCTGTAATCCTCGAAGGGTTAGGCAGAGGTGTACCTATAGTAGCCCCACTTTTCGCCAGTCATGTTCAAATTTTGTCTCGATCTGTATAAAACTAAATTATGACATAAGTCTGAGTTAAAGGTCCTAACTAATCAAGATGAAGAGAATCATAAAATACATCTTATGCATCCAATAAAAGCAGACAATACTGACAGAATTGCAACCTGTCAAATTACGATACTTTACAACGACTTGAAAAGGAAAACTCACGATTTCAAATCATTAATCTTATTGCATGCATGAATGAAGCTGACATATTTAATGGAACCGTTTTTCACCTTATAAAGGAAAATGGTGCTGATAATAAATCTAAGGCAATTTTACCAGTTGTACTAGTCACTTATCTGATAGATGGCACCGTAATTCGCGTTGCTGTTAATTTATTGTAGGAGAAAGCGACCGGTCCTGACGATAGTAGGGCGATGTCGCTCCATATTAGCTGTACAGTTGCTAGCACTGATTTTCTAAGGAATTTACTGGAAATTGCTGTTTACTTAAGTTACTTAAGTTAAGGGAGAACTAGGTAATAGAATTGAGAGTATATGTGTAGTGGCTTGTATGTATTTATTACTTCTCTGATTGCATCTGTTACATCTCCATAGACTTAATTTATCTGTCTTATCTCGTGTATTAAAGGAGCTAATTTCATACTCATGAAATGTCATATTACGTATTCCATTCCATTGAAGTCCTTGACCTGACGCTAAAAATCAAACTAATGACCCATATCATCAAATAACTCTCGCTGTAAGTTTGAGGCGTGATGGGAACACGCTGGGTTGCTGTTATATTTATTGCTATGTCAGTCTACCACGAATTGATGAGGTTTCGGCACGAATCCGACCTTATTACAAAGAAGAACATGAATAACTCTAGAAGCTATTTGGAAAAGAATGCTGATCGAAGGACCAACAATTATTGTATGTCCAGTTTTGCATGTTTACGTCAGAGTGCAGAAATCCAGTAAGGTGAAAGAGAATAAACAAATAAAAATAAGAACTCAAACAGTATCGAACATTTAATTTTTGTAATAAATATAAGAAACTATAATTGCATTGTTATTTTAAAAACTGGTAACAAACATAAAATTACCTACATCAAAGTACACTTTGACGAAATGTTAGTTCTAAAACTAAAATCACTTGATTCAGTACTATTACATCTGAATCGAATATTTGAGCTGGTATAGTTTCAATTGGTTTAATCACAATAAACTAATGTGTATCGTTGAGCTACGCTTTGTTTCGTGTGAGGGGTTGTGCTCGGTGGTTCGATTTAGCTTCGATAGCTTCTTTGGTTTCTTGGCTTCCTTGTTTTAGTTGAGCTGGAGGAGCACCTGAAATTATAAAAAAACCATTGTCTGCATTTTCTTGAATTCCTTTTGTCTCCTTGCATATTGTTCTTTTTTTTGTGAGTTTACTTTAAATTTTTACCGCTGGCGCTTAAGCTGGATTTTTATATACGCTATGTATTAATTCGTTCCAACGTCGTTGTCATGGTTCTAAGTTTTATATACGTTTTAACTTCTTTAAACCCATCATTAAACATGTAAAAAGTGCCTTGGATTCTTAAATTCTCGTTGCTATCTTCGTACAGTACAACAATATCTTCTCAACTTTAAAACCAATTTATATATTATCGTGTATTGTAAGTATATTGAGAAAAAACCAATCACAGGCATTGATAATGAGCATAGGGATCCCTTCTTTTCGCATAATGTTCTTTGTCCTAATATACTTCGGCATAACGATTTTGGCACAATTTGTTTTGGCATAATAATACTTCGGCATAATTTTTTTAGGCATACATTTTATGTTGGCATAATCATCTTAAAGACTAATTTGTTTTGGCATAAATTTGATTCGCATAACGTTAGTAGGCCTAATGACTATTAGCATAATAATATTTAGGCATATCTTATTTGTTTAGATTAGGATTAGGTTAGGTTAGGTTAGAACTGTGACCAACTGCGCGCGAGCCGAGCGAGCGAAGCGAGCGGTGCCGCGGCAGCGGCCGGCG
The DNA here is from genome assembly GCA_948150665.1 of Conistra vaccinii. Classification (NCBI taxonomy): domain Eukaryota; kingdom Metazoa; phylum Arthropoda; class Insecta; order Lepidoptera; family Noctuidae; genus Conistra; species Conistra vaccinii. The sequence continues at coordinate 2,282,715 of OX411321.1, forward strand.
AGCGGGGTGTGTAACGTTTCATATAATAACAAAAGTTCTAATGATCATATGACCTAATTTCATCTAACATAATTTTCAACATAATTATACACCGGCTTGTAGTTAATAGGTTGAATCTGTTCCAAAACCGAGTCGGGGCACCCCGACTTTACGTAGTCTTTTGGCTCCTACCCCTAGAGTGTATATAAAAACCGGAGGCGCGGAGGGAGAGCAGAAGCAACTTTAATTTTAAAAAAGTTATGCTTTAGAACTTTATGCTTAATAAATTTATGCTTTAGAATATTATGCTTAATCATTATTATGGTTAGAGAAATTATGCTTAAAAAATTATGCGTAAGCTGTTATGCGTAACTATATTATGCGAAAATATAATTATGCCAAACAAAATTATGCTAAGTTATATTAGGTCTTAAAATTTTATGCAAATGGATAGGGAACCATGAGCATAACTAGGCAAGTTCTTACCGTTGGGTGCTCTCGTGTTCACTTGGCCTGGGTGGACAAGTTGGGCAGCTGGTCCTGGATAGACAGCATGGTTGCCCGGTCCTTGGAGTCCAACATTTTGTGAGAAGTGAATAGGTCCTCGTCCAGCTTCTCCTTGGATAGGTTGACCAGCGCTGTGAAAGAAAAAGGAGATATTGCAATTGTTGTTGGCACAAAAGGCTGCTTGTTTTAAGAGATTCAAATATGAATATTATGAATAAATAACGTAACATAATGCCTCATAGAGGACAAACTGGGTAAAGATTTTAATGTGTATTTTTTTTAAATTACGATATTTTCGTCACTATTTTGTTTTTTGACATATCCAAAAGCATATTGTACGAATCATTACAATCAAAGGCGAAAGTAGAAAGTAGTAAATTACAGCCAAGAAATAATAGTTTCAAGTTTGAAAATGAAAAACTCAATAACCATTTATTTCTCAAAATTGGTCTACTAGCAATAAAATTGATATTTCTTTCAATAAATTCATTCATCATCGTTTTATACGTCTGTTGAGCTAGAAACGAATTGTACTTACGGATTAGCTAGTCCTTGCTCTTGGTATACTAGATCATAAGGTCTGTTGGGGTAGGCAAGGGGACCCAGAACTTGTGGTTGAATCAAGCCTCTGGGGTACCCTCCGTACGGGTTCAGGCCCTGACCTGATGGGTCCAGGAGAACTGCGTTCTGGTAACCTGGAACGAAATTATGGGGAAGGATTAGTTTTAAACAACTTCTTCTTATCAATAAAATAAGTAGATGAGGTTCATGTAATAACTAATGTAGAAAATGATATCAATCATTTTAATATGCTTGAATTCATGATCTCAGATAATAATATACATTTCATCGCCACCTATTCAATGTATTCTAAGTTGATTTTTGCGTGACTATTGGTTATAAAAAGTTAAAAACTTTTGGTTGCTATGGAATTTAAACTTTGTCATTTATGACATTGACTTGGTTACTTAATAGTTGTTCCAAAACTTGATAATTATCTCAGATTCTGAATTCAAATATAGGTGATTTTTTCTAGCAAATGATTTAACGATTGGGGGCAAAAATCCTATACCATTTATTTTCTTATAGACATACCATTTCCAGGGTATCTACCGTTTCCTTGAGGGCCTGCTGCAACAATGTACACTGGTTGGTAGCCTCCTATGCTGCCGGGGCTGAAACAAGAAATAGTTAATTATTTTTGGGATAGAGCGCTCATCTTTAATGTGTGTAGTAACAGCTATTTGTTGAATCCATTGATTCCTTAAGCCAGCAGTCAGTTCGTAGATCTTTGAGAGTCAGAAGCAAGAATATCTAGAGTGATATCTAGGGATATCATGTTACCCAGTAACTTAATTGTGGAGGTCAGATAGGCAATCGCCACATAGAAAATACTGGTTTGCATAAAAATACTGGTAGACATGCATTATTCAAGTAATTAATTTATTTATTAAAATATGTAATATCTAAATATGTAAAATTTGCACGCCGAAATTAAAGGCATACTATGAGATCGAAATATTATCTTAAGAACCTTCTGTACCTTATTTATGCAACTAAAGGATTTTGATTATTTTTAATTTGCATCCACCAAGACTGGAAGCTGATCACAACTAGTTAGGTAAAGGCAGGCAGCTATTTTTTGAAAATGTTGTAATGGAATATTACAATACTCAATGCTGGACACCTACTCTAAGGCACTTTATTTCAGATGAAACTGTTCTTTCAATTTATCTTCACGGGTCATTCATAAAATACTCTTATACAATGTCGCCCATGCGCATGTGACCGCCCGTAATTTTCTGAATATTCATTAAAAAAATATCGAAAATAAACTTCAAAAGGGGGGGGTCTATCTATAACATTTTTCACTAGTTTTTTTAAAATAAATACACAATTTTTTACCGAAAAAATGACTTCGATTCCGTTTTTTTTTCGTAGCCGATAATTTTTTGTAAAAATTTTAATTAACCTGTTAAAATAACTCATAAGCTTTTGGAAATAATAAACAGAATCCAAATCGACCCATAAACTTCGGAGATGTGTCAAAAAACAGAAAGCAAATCTTTAAAAAATTAAAAATTGAATAACATGAAAGATGTTATATGTATTATGTATAGATTCTAACCTGTATCCAGGTATTGGCATATGAACGATAAACACTCGTTGTCCGGGCAGTAATCCAGGTATATTTGGAGCAACAGGATTCTGGAAAAGAAATACAAACACACGGTTAAAAGAAGACAGAGTATATTTAAATAACAGTTGTGCCTTGGCAACAGATTAGACTTCGATAAACGAGTTCTACGTCTCCTTGCTATTGAGTTTCCTAAGGCAATGTATGATTGCTGCGAGCCATTCTTTAATCTATAATAAAAAGACAGAATTATTATTTTGATAATAATTAAAATTACAGATGACTGGCTCGTTGTGGTCGCAAGGGATGCTGAGCATGAATGTATGTATGTATACAATAGACGACGTATATTTAGTAACCTAATCCGCTTAACTATCTTAAAACAGTTAAAAAGAACCCTGTAAGAAATCGACACGAATGCATTGTTATCACACTGCATTCGGCGCTAGACGTGGCAACACGTCGTGTCCGGGTTCGCAACAAGTCAATCGTCATCATAAGAATGCCTCGTTGAAAGGCGAAACATGTTTCGATTTCTTACAGGGTTCTTTATAACTCTTTAAATACAGTTCTGCGGATTAGGTTACTAAATATACGTCATCTATTGTATTTTACAATGGATTTCCGCAAAGTCACGCCTAAGGGTCGGGCCACACCTGCCGAACGTTCCGTGGCGGAACGTTCGGTTGAATACGCTCCTAATGTTTTTCAAGTTACCTATGACACATCAGCCGAACGTTACGTCCATAAAAATGCAAGCAAACATGACGCGACGGAACGTTCCGCCGCGGAACGTTCGGCAGATGTGGCGCGACCCTAAGTTAATTAACTATGTTGGGTTTATCAATCACAAATTTCTCAGGAGCAGTTCAAAGTCTAGATTTGTGGCAATAGGCTCGCCCTCTATTACTGATATAACTGTGGGTGATGATAGAAATGTGGGTCGACTTTGTGTATTGGTTATGTTATTATTACAAATAGATTTTATGATTCTCTGGCAGTTTGATATATTTAGTTGTTATGTACCTGTTGTGGAGGCTGCTGTGGCTGTTGAACTCCTGGTACCAGCTCGACTTCACTGTCCGGCTCCAAAGACTCCAGACGCGCCGGCGCACCATTCGGACCGCTTGCGCTTACTAGAATTAACATAACAACATGTAACTTGTTAATAGATAGATAGATAAAATTATGCTTTACTGTACACGAAAAAGATAACACTGGAACTGGGTTGTGGAGGTCAGATAGGCAATAGCTCTATTTAAAATTCTGGTATTTAGCCGCATCTGGAAAACTGGAATACGACATAGTTGGGAAAAAAGCTAGGTAGAAGATATACCAACTATATTAACTACTGTACTATTAAATGAGTTAACCTTATTGCCACTCTCTCTGTCACTGACAGTGCAAGTTATCTAGGGACATGTCATGATGACATAATCAGGATAATAATCATCACGCACGTTGAAGATTTTATTGTCAGCCTATTGGTTTTTCTGACAGATTTTCCTTCATTGTTGGCCAGCTAAGTGCTGAATAATCATTCATCGCACTTTTAAAAAGGATTTTGTTCTAAACCGGCAACATTTTGCATAAATTGTTAATGCTCCAAAAACGGGTGAAGACATTAACTCCTGTGACACAGCTACCAGCTAGCTCAGGACTCGGAATTCAGGGCTTGAAATTAAATATTGACACCTTTTTATGTCAATAAAACATTTTATTATTATTTACTAACCGCGGGGGAATATTACAATAAAAAGTATCCTACTCGTATGTGTTAATTAAGGTTATAAACTATCTGTGTGCCAAATTTTATCCGAATTCGTTAGGTAGTTTTTGCATTAAAGCGTAACATACATCCATCCATCTATCACAAAATTTCGCGTTTATAATACTAGTAGGTATTTTTTATAATATTATTTAACGAGCAGACCAATTCTGGAAACTAGCCACCGCTTTCCATGAATAATGGGAATGTTTCATTACTCATTTTCTTGCAACGTACGGTCAGGGAGAAATCCTCATTTAAATGCATTTGTATGTTAGGTATTCGTAGTTTCCTCCTAATATTTTCTTTGGCAATCCCAAAACGTGCAAGTGACTAAAACCGTGAATACCTAAACAAACACTTTATTTCAGCGTTGATACTTTTGTGAAGCGGGATGTTATTGGAATAAATCGTGACTGGTCTAAATTTGCAAAATCAGCCTATAATAATTAATCCCACTGCTGGGACGCAGGCCTCCTCTCTTCGAGAGGGAGTGGTCTGTAATCTACCACGCGGATTGGTATATGTCACATGTCTTCGATTTTTTAGTTCTAGGACATAGTGGTTTCCTCATGATGTTTTCCTTCACCGTTTTGAGAAGTGATGAACTTATTTACACAACGTAAAGGGCCTGCCTGGGTTCGAACCCACAACCTGTAAGTTATAAGTCAGGGTTACCACTGGGCCACCACTGCTCTGCATTGGTCGTTTACATGCCAATTCCGTGGTTTTGCGTGACACCAAAGTTTTTCATCATGACTCGATGCCCACATTTTTTTTTTGTGGCGTAATGCAGAGTCTTTCATAGTTGCCTTTACATCTATCAAATCTTACTGTGAATGTTGTGCTGCATAGTTCAAAATAATATTTTATGTTTTAAAACCAACCTTGCTTCTGTTCCGCTTGTCTGTAGTAGTTATCCACTGGTTGCTCCAAAAAGTAATCGAGTCTGAAATTAAGAAAACACTTTTTGATCTTCGCTGTGGTAAAATACCTACTATTATTGTTAAAATACTATTTTCACTTGTTTTTTATTTTGTTATTTTGTGTTTCACGAATTGTGTCCAAATAAACATTATTCTTTCTTTCTTTTCTTTCTTTCTTTCTTTCTACTCTTCATTATTGAACTACGTGGTACTTAACTATTAAAACTGAAAAAAAGCTCTCAAAAATCATGATTGTGTTGGTACTTTTTTTGTAAGCTTTCTTCAAATTGCCTATGTGTGTCAGTTGATAAGAAATCTGTACAAAGAAACTTATGGTCCATTGGACGTACTAAAGTGACGCTATTCATGGAGGGTCTATGCTGCCCCACCTAGGTAATACGGGCTGGTATCCGCAGCTTCACGTCAAAGCGCGTATTTTGCGTACGGGTGGGAAAATCAGTTATACGATCCACCCCAGCTCCTCAAAGAAGTCCAGCAACGCCTTGGTTTCAATGACAATCTCACGTACGGTACCTGGGTTACCGAAGTAGCTGATGGTGGGGCCCGTTAGGCATGGCGGGTATGATACCAGTCGGGGATGCGGCGAATGTACAAGTATCTCCCGGGCCCCCAAGTCATGGTAGTAGAAGGAACCGTGGGATTTTAGTAGGTAGGAATCTGACATAACCCACCGTTTTGAACTGCGGGTGAGAAATTAACAACGAAGAAAAAAAAAGTGAGACTTACGGATTAAGCTGATGCAGCCCCGCTTGCTGTGGGTATCTCTGCTGAGGGCCGGGGGGAACGGCACTCACTGCCGCCACCACTGCCGCTATTAAGTACTGCAATAAAAGAGAAATACTTTAATGAAGCTGTCGCTATTGTTTTCCTGAATCGGGAGTATGTTGTTCATTCTTGGTAAATAGACATACGTGATCTGAATGAATGAATCACGCTTATTTACTTCTAAAGCACTAGCGATTATTCAACGGTTACTGTACGTATACAGAAATTCTTGTTTGTGGAAACATATATGATGTAGCAAGGTTTAAAAGCAAAGATCTTCGTTCTCATTAAACTTTCAATCAGTTGGTTTCAATTTGAATTCTATTGACATGAACATTAAGAACACATTCCAGTTGACCAGCCAATAAATATGTTAATTTGTCCTTGCATCCTTTATTTTGTTACCAATCCTAGCCTCTAAAGGTATCAGCTGATTTATTAATAACATATGAAGTATTTAAGTTAGATCACCACGGCCAAATGACACCAATTTTTTTTGCTAAGCTGGAAAAGCATTTCATTACTCTAGATCTCAAAATTCACCTCAAAACGAAGGACATTTCAAATCACTTCATTATCTCAACAGTACCTCTCAACCGTTAGTACATACTTACGATTCTGTACGTCTTCCTGACCAGCCTTCGCACAGGTCACCATTACTAAGGTCAGATTATTGCATACATTGTATATGACGGCCGCGTCATAGTCACCGTCGCGAAATTCGACTCATTAGTCATTACCACTTATGTATTTAGAATTATAATTGTTGTACGTTTTCCTTGTTTTGGTTAGAGGACGTTAATTTCCTTAAATCAGCATATTTTATAAACAGTATCGTTTGAAATGCAATAAGAGAAGAATTGTGTTGAATAAAGGTTCCAAATTGTTTTGTTTTTATTGTAGGCTTTTCCAGGTTCTGCCTCTTTGGTCTCATAGTTGCAAGCTTTACTGTTGATGAGGTCCTGGGTTCTATTCCCAGGCCGGGCAAAGTATTATTGGATTTTTCCAACAGGAATTTCTCAGTATCAGCCGGATTTGTACCTGGTTTTGTGAAACAAGGCGTGATATATTGTTTTTCAGGTTCCTATAACAATGTCGTCGATTCCAAATCGTTTCTTTACCAGTAATATGGAAACATAGTTTTCATATCTTAGTTTTGAATTAAAACCTCCACTAATGTTTTTACAAGAGTTCAAAAATGTATTCAAATGTATTTGAAATAAAACGAGCATGGAGCTTATTGATGTGCGTTGACCCCCGGGGGTGCCGTTACAAAACTTGATAACTAAGTAATTTGATTGTGTCTTATTATTCAAGGCTTGACAGACAGCCTTCGAAAATGGTCACACCAGGTGTTAAAAGCGACTAAGATTTTACGTTACACAGGGTCTTCGTTATGATGATGATCATTACAGATCATACCGCAAAGAATCGAAAACGAATCAATATTTATTTTATTTTATTAAATTAATTATCGAAAACAAACAGCTAGGTATCTTAAATAGGCAATATTACAAACAGAAAAATACAAGTAACTTAACTTAGGTAATAATGTAGCTTGGTTTGCCAGGGCCAAAAATAGAAAAGCCGGACACATATTGATATTTAGCCGGACATTTTGCTCTGAAAGCTTGACACACGTGTTTTTAAAATATATATTTTTTGGTATTACTGTTATTTATTTGAGACTTACTCTATCTTAATTATGATTCACATTTTGTTTTTCTAAAGTAATTTGTAATTTCTTTACATTGAAAGTAACTAAAACAATCAATCAGCCTTCTTCATTACATAAAGACCAAAAGCCTAACAAAAGCCAGACAGGCCGGACTTGTGTATATTTGGCCGGACACGATAGTAAAAAGCCGGACATGTCCGGCTCAACCCTACATGTAGCCCACAGCGCTATTCACAGATTACCTTTAACAAATAAAACTTTAAAGTCACTAGGACAACATGTAATACAATTCAGTAGATCATCTATGATGCGATAGATTGCAATTGTTTTGTTTTTTAAAACAAATAAATGCCTATCGCATCTAATCGATAGAGTTCATTCAATCGATGACTAGATTGTGTTGTTTATTTTTAATGATTTATGTAACGACTAGATTTACATGAAGATGGTACAAAGACAAACACGCATGTGTCAGCTGATTGACATGCCATGCAAGTTGTGTGGACTTTTACTGGCTTATTCTTGACGGTTAACAGTGCAGTTAGCTTGGATTAACTTGGGTATATGGACGTAGATGACTGTACGGTTTATTGGAATTAACTTTGCAGGAACGGTAAAGCAGATGACCTAGGATTCAGAACTAGAAAAGAACTGGATACTAATAAAAGGTCTAATGTAGGTAAAGCCAGGGAAATGAATTGTTATCCAAATTGACAAGCTACGTCAATTAGTCGCGTCATAGCAATTTCTGTCACAGTTAAGATGATGTCTGTGATAGTTAAGATTTTATTACACGGACAATTTAAGTACGTAGTCTATTTGCTTAGCCATTCTCTGCCTTTTCCAATTAGAAAAACAGTCAGAAGAAAATGCTGAAAGAGAGAATGAAATAAATGACAAAATTGGAGAGAGGTCAACAATGAAAAGATACCTCGTAGATGAAAATAGTATGAACCAAGAATTTTCTACAAACAATTTGATTGATTTTATCAATTTATCTGGGATCTAGCCAATGGAGGCAATAGACTAGAAAACAATATTATACAAAGAAGAAACAACCGTGTAGTTATTGAAATTAGTCTGTAATTTGGTTACGCACTACCAATTTATTCGTAACATATTATTTAATGGTTCCAGTATAATGGACAGGGAAATAGCGTGATTTCTCTATGTTTTATATCATTTTGCTGTCGGAACTAACGCTTGCATACACAAACTACATAATGGGAATCACGCAAGACTATTTTATTGCTAAGTACCTACCTACTTTAATTCTAAGCTTAAGTCATTTCAAAAGATTGTGTTAATGTCTGTGATTTTCACGTCGAGAAAGTTTTGCATGGGATGAATACTTATGATGTCTGTATTATTTCAGACACAGGAAATCATTTCTATGATTGTTCAGAAGGTTACGTGAGTGTTATGTTTGTACTTCCAGGTTCCTTTTTAGATTTCTTGGGAAATCTACCACGTCCTGTGTATTGATAGACAAGCTTTTACGATGAAAAAAGAAGCAAAAGGCAACGTGCAGAATTTGATTGAAAAATATAATGGAATTAGACCCGTCAGATGTTGTTATCCTGTCAACAATAGTTTATACAAAAGTCCGCCCGTTCAGTTCTTCCCAAATTTGATTTTTTTTCTTGAAGAACCTGATTTGGTGTTACGAACATTTTAAAACCACAATTAGCCAAATCGGTTCAGCCGTTCTCAAAACATGCGCTTACCAACGTAACGAGCATCTTTTCATTTTTATTATATCCTACATAATAATATTTAGATAACCATTTCAGTGGAAGTAACGAATTTAGTTCATTGGGTTCTGTAGTTTTTTTTTAGCCCATTGGCAAAAAAGCTTACTTTTGCATGGAGATTATGGTTATTTTTTTTACATTAGCTTTTATTAACACAGTGACTTTTCTTTGATGCGCCCACAAGTCAAACGTGGAAGTAGTTTTCTATTCATAAACGACACGTCATCTGTAATGAACTTTACTCAATTACCATAGGTGTTCCTCCGACTGTAGTTATGCGGTAATCCAAATTAATTACCAATCATACATATTCAGTTTGTTTGTTCTGAGATCAGTCTTTGTTGATTTTGCAAACTAATTGAAGTTAATTGGTGTTCTGCGCCTTATAAATTACCTATTTAGTTATGGTACGTGTTGTTTTTAGGGTTCCGTTCCTAAAAAGGAAAAAAAAAACCGGAACCCTTATAGGATCACTTGTGTCTGCCTGTCTGTCTGTCAGTCAAGACCCGTTTTTCTTAGGAACGTGTTGAGGTAACAAGTTAAAAATAATAAAAAACCAAATAAAATAAAAAGAGAAATGCGATTCCACACTTACATTTGCAGTTGGAGAATAAGTTTAAGTTTGTTCTTGGGATAAATTCATCCCAACTACGGAACCCTTCATTATGCGTGGTCCGACACGCACTTGGCCGGTTCTTTGAGCATTGTGTGATTTATGTGTTGTGTATAAATTATCGAATAAAGTTAAATGAACTATGTAATTCCATCTCTAAGAATAAATACTTCCTAGTTTTGATCAGTGCTTTAATATATTTGAATAGTTTCTTGACCTCATGACATGTACAATATTTAGTCTTTAGGTTCTTGGTTCTTTACAAAAATGTCACGTCACTAGCTAAGCTATCGTAAACGATATAGACTTGTAAATTAGAACGGAATGTATATACACTCGTTTCGTAATCTCAATGTTGCAGTTTTAAAATCTAACAGTATATAATGGACTCCATTGACGAAACTTGGATAACAGTCCAAATACTCTAATATGCAGTGTGTAACAGTGAATAAATGGCTTTTACATGTAGACGAACAGAGAAATGTAAATCATTATTGTTTAACCCTTTGAGGGTCGTCTGGTGCAACCTAGCAAGTCTCATATGTAAGCCTAGTTAAGTATACTTTGTCGCATTAGATTATTATCTGTAATGGCAAAGAAAACATGTGAAAAAAAAATTTGTACTGGATTTAGTTTCATCTGAACGAGAACAATAAATTACGCTGAAATGTTTTTTTAGAAGATAATATTTATGGGTATTTTGCGTGCAATAGGAGGAGCTCGTGGCTAAGTAATAACAGCCACACTGGTTGATTCAACAGGTTAAGCTATGCTTGCCGGCGTTACTCCGTGGTTGGGTGACCATCTTTACACACTGTAACTTCTCCGTGCCTCGGAAAGCACGTTAAGCCGTTGGTCCCGGCTGTCATTCGTGGATCTTCGACAGCGTTACGGGTCGTCAGAAGCCCGTAAGTTTAAAAACTAATCAAGGGGTATCGTATTACACAGTTACTAGGTTATGGAAGTCAGATAGGTAGTTGCTACATATTATTAAATACTGGTATTCAGCTGCATCCGGTTAGACTGCAAGCTGACCCCAATATAGTTGGGAAAAAGCTAGGCAGATTGATTGATTTTGCGTGCAATAAAGCCCCCTAAAACCCAACGTCATGCGAAAGACGCGGAAATTGCGAAATCCGTCAACACCCATTGTCATGCGAAAGACGCAGTCCGCGCATGCTGATTCAAGCTCTATTTGTACTATGGATAGGGGCTAATATGGTCTGTGGTTAATTTTATTCTATGGAATTGGTAATATACTTGTCAAATAAATCGACTAAAACATCAAAATATGCGTGTCCTTGTGTCCTTTACCACACAATCCTCACTTTTGAAAACTTCATGAAATTCAATTTTGAAAACGCCAAAAAATAGTCAAGAAATAGTCATAAATAGTCACCTAAGTTAAAAAAATAGTCGCATTAAGATTCCGAAGTTATAGCTATAAGTTGGTGAGGATTGTAGGGTGAACGTCTCCACACAATCCTCACCTCAGTGCAAGCAAACGGCTGGGAGTATCGACTTGGTTTCAATTCCAAAAAATAGTCAATAAATAGTCGTAACGTTATGCCAAATCTCGAAAATAGTCTTTAAGAGGGTCCAGAGATATAAAGGTGTCTTGGTGAGGATTACGTGGTGAGCCTTTCTCGCCACAATCCTCACCTGATTACCGCGGAATGCTTACGTTTTTTCATTTGAAATTGGTGTCAAAAAATAGTCAAGAAATAGTCGTCTCCAACCACCATAATTTCGACCTGGTTTATTATGTAGAATTATGTTAAATTTCCATCTAAACTTCTACATACATTATGTTTTGGTACAGTCGCGAATACTTAAATTGCAAATTTATTTTAATATTGTTGTATATTAATATACGGTAATAAAATATTGTAGTTACTTACGTATTTATTATTTCTATCAGAGTTAATAATTGGTGAAAACTGCAGGAAAATCCGTTCGGTAGTTTTTGTTTTATAATATGTTATGATTATGTTATTCATTATTATATATAAAACATAGTTAAAATACCTACCTAAAATAGCTACATAACTAACAATAATACAAACAAAAATTTGTTGACCACTACAAATACGAACATAATAATTTTGTGCTCGGCTGTACTCGACTCGAAAATGTATGTAGAAGTTTACATGGAAATTTAACATAATTCTACATAATAAACCAGGTCGAAATTATGGTGGTTGGAGACGACTATTTCTTGACTATTTTTTGACACCAATTTCAAATGAAAAAACGTAAGCATTCCGCGGTAACCAGGTGAGGATTGTGGCGAGAAAGACTCACCACGCAATCCTCACCAAGACACCTTTATATCTTTGGAACCTCTTAATGACTATTTTCGAGATTTGGCATAGCGTTACGACTATTTATTGACTATTTTTTGGAATTGAAACCAAGTCGATACTCCCAGCCGTTTGCTTGCACTGAGGTGAGGATTGTGTGGAGACGTTCACCCCACAATCCTCACCAACTTATAGCTATAACTTCGGAATCTTAATGCGACTATTTTTTTAACTTTGGTGACTATTTATGACTATTTCTTGACTATTTTTTGGCGTTTTCAAAATTGAATTTCATGAAGTTTTCAAAAGTGAGGATTGTGTGGTGAAGGACACAAATATGCAGGAACAACTCTAAAAAAAGTAAAAATTGAACATTTTGGCACGACAAAATGGCGTCCGCGCAGGCGTGCAGCGCACTGCACTCCGCGTTCTATTTATTTGTTTTCTATTGTTTTTTAAGTGTTAATTGACGGGAAATGTTGTTTTTTAAATAATTAAGTAGTGTCGTCATCGTATATAGATAATATTTGCACTTAATAACATCGTAATTACCTATTACGGACCCATAAAAAAATGTAAACAAACTCGGTAATGAAAAAACGTGTTGTTGTGTAATTTTGAGTTTTGTGTGTGTTTTGTGTATGTAATCGCTGGTAAGTCATTTATTTTATATTCTATATTAGTTATTGTATAATAAAAATGCATATTACAGAAAAAAAAAGAGTTCAATATTTTTTTTCAACTAAATAATGTTACGTAATGATACGGATACCTATTTATTGAACTTTTTTAATTATTTGTGTTTTTATTTATTGTGTTTATCCGTAAAAAATGGTTTTGACCGATAGTATATGTATTCATAATGTATCCTGCGAAATTTCATGTGAATCGAACCAGTAGTTTTATTATAAATCATCAAAACAATGGACAAAGGAATTTCTGATAAGAATCTGATAAGAATGTTTATTTATTAATACTAGCGTTCGCTTACAAAGATTCTAAGTATTATAAAAAATCCTTTGTCTAATCAGGTACCCAAAACCATTAACGATAAGACTATTTACGTAACAAAAAGCTCTCAGATTTTGTTTATGTTAGCGCGCTCTTATCTTCGACGCGCCACGGGCAGTCTCCGGTACTTAATGGTATGTGCGCGCGGGTACGTTCGATGCTAGGGGGTTAAGTATTATTAAACGGCAAGATTGAACGGTAAATATACCTGGCCTATAGTCAGATCCAGCTTCCCATCATCATAATTCCTCTCATCCTCTCACCGGACACACATCACATCTACGTAATTTGATGACACGAAACGGAAGGAAGCCGGTAAGTAAGTAGCCGTCACATTAGTATGTGACTGACGTCCGGACCTTCACCCACTTACTATATCATATAGCCGTGTGGTCATTGCAATCGTAAACGGAATTTGTCACATACGATGTGACGTTTTGACCTTGCTGTTATTGGGAGTAAGTCTTCACATGGCTTAAGATGAGCAGGAAAAAAATATATTTTAAAATAAACAAAAAATGGCATAACCACTACTAATCACTAAGGCTCTCTAAATAAAATCTGTCAATATGTTTCTTTTTCGTCAATATTATATATAACCTTTAGTGGGCTTCTATTTATGCGACTATTTATAATACACTTTCGACTACATTTTGTCATTATGTATAGTTTAACAAAAAATGTGAACCAAAAACATTGAACTTGATTCCTAAAACAGTTTTTCCTCGAAATCGTAAGTTGACATAACTTTTATGTGATATAAAATTCGTATAACACGCCGCCCTTGACCTTGGCGCCACAATTTCGTCTGAGTGACACATCAAGGGATCGTTCAACTCTGTCCTACAGTTGTTCACTACTCAGTGAGAACCACGCAAGGTTGGTAAGTTAATTGTGTCACAGCATTGTCTGAGAAATGCATTGTTTTGATTATTTTGCAGATTTTTTATATGTGTATGAGAACACACAACTTCTGTTACAGTGATTATAGTTTTTTTTATAAAATTTTACATTGTGCACAATACTCAGGTATGTACATACACTTGTATTTAAACATTTAAATAAATTCAGTGAAACTTGATTACGTTACTAAAGAGGTCACCGCGCGCAAAACGGCTGAAAATTTGAAAATTATGCAAATAAAAATAATCATCTAAAATGCAAAATCTAAAAAGTTTGTCAAATGTACGAAGTAAGTTGATTTAATTTAACCAGTTGTGTGGATAAGGCAATTTATATGCCACTCACATACCTACAGTAAAAATCTCATAAAATTCTTCATATTTTGCTACCACATTACAAAAAAACGACAGAACAAGCCAACCAGTTCTATTCATCGGATAACTAAGACCACCGTACTTTTTCCCTAACACATGGGTCACAAAGTGTTGCGAAATCGTTGCAAAACGCAACAATGACAAACTGTCACACGCACTTAAACACGAGGCATGGAGGTAAGTAAGTGTCTGAATGATTCCTTTTATTGCAACATAATGTAACGCAAGCTCAAAAGTGTAATTTCGTCGTAATTATGTGTGAGGACAGTTAGGGACGCGCGTCGCTGGCTGTGCCTGCATAGTACTCTTATGCGACCTGGTTTTGAGTAAAGGAAATTCGTGTTGTGAATTTTCTAGGTAAACGACTGAACGTTGATCTATTCTATACATATTATCAATATAATGAAGCTGAGAGTTCGTTTGTTTTTTTGTTTGTACGCGCTAATTTTTACAACTATAGCAGTAGCCTTTTTGTTGTATTTGATAGCCCATTTTTTGAGGAAGGCTATAGGTTATTTAACATCATATAGGAGCCGAGGAAAACGAACAAAAGTCAGAAAGAACGCTAAGTGAAAACGAAGTTATAGAGCGGGTGGGCGATAATTTTACGCGGATAAAGTAGCGGGCAGAAGTTAGTGTCTTTATAAAAAAGTTTAGTCATCATCATAATCAGCCTATAATGTTCCCACTGCTGGGACACAGGCCTCCTCTCTGTGAGAGGGAGTGAGCCGTAATTCACTGCTCGGGCCCAGTGCGGGTTGGTAGATGTCACATGTCTTCGAATTATTTGGTTTTAGGACATGCCGGTTTCCTCACGATGTTTTCCTTCACGGTTTTGAAAGCATGGTGGTGATGAAATAATTTCCGCAAAGTAAAGCAACTATCTGGTTTCGAACCTACGACCTACAACTTGTGAGTCGCGTAAATGTTTAGTACTTAGATTATATTGTATATTGTATGAAATAACGTTCGTTATTAGATAATTATCATATTTAATAATACGAAATCAAAAGAAAGAGGAAGCACGTAGTGGCTGGTAATCACACACAAGTTGTCTTTTGTTTTCATTATCAGTCTGATCGTCTTTTGTTTGTTTAATTAAAAGATTCATTTTGATTGTTCAACATATTTTCCGTTTGATTTTTCTCATAATATCATTAAAAATCTTAAACAGTTTGCAGACTGTTAAAATGTACACTTTTATTTTACATATTAGAACTATTATTTTATTAACATAACATGATAACATAACATCACGCCTATGTTCCCCGAAGGGTTAGGCAGACATCCCACATTTCCCCAGTTATGTTTGAGTCCCATGTAATAGAGGGTGAGCCTATTGCCATCAATCGGGCACAAATCCAGACTCCAGGTTGCTACTGACCAATTTCAGAAGGAAAAACCCCATAACACTTTGCCCGACCCGAGGACCAACGAGGCAGCCAATTATTTTTATTATTGTTTTCTAAATGACTATGTATGTACTGCTATTGTGTGTATGAATGTAAATAAACACTTTTTTTCAGATAAGTAATATTATTAACACGAAATACCTACTTTTACTTATCCGAATATTCAGTTTCAGTAGAACTCCAATTGGAATTCTGCCAAAATAGCGGCTTTATGTAGGTATGTGGGCGTCATGTCGAAGATAGTCGTGTATTTCAGCACTCGTTTCAAGAGCAGAGTGGCGCAGTGGAAGCGTGCTGGGCCCATAACCCAGAGGTCCGTGGATCGAAACCACGCTCTGCTAGAAACCTTTTTTCCTTGACCTTGTTTATATTTTGAAGAAATTTTTCTGATTTTATGGTTTTATTTATGAATGTGTTTTCTTGCGCACCTAACATGGGCTCTTTAAAAAAGCCTTGTGACTTAGCTTGGTTCTAGTTTTACAACTTTACAAAACTGCTTAAAAAATCAATTATTATGACATAGTATGAAGAAACTTCAAGTCCAGGAAAGCTGGGGATGTCGGAAAAGCCGGAAAAGCTTGTTTTTGACGTTTAAGACAGCACTCTATATCTAAATTGGGAATTGAAATGAGAGAAGAAGTCTTTAATCATGAAGAGATGCAGTAGATTTTTAATAAAATCTAGTAATTTGCATCGCCAATACGGAACCAATGGCGAAAAGTCAGAAGAAGTACATCCCTTACAACAAGAACTTATAAACACCATAACGAACTTGAAAAACTGGTGTATGTTATTGTCATTAAACATAACAAAAATATATTATGTATAAACGGTTTTAAAAAAACTTCATCTGGGAAATGTAAAGATGTTACCAAACACGGATTATATCAATCACGGATTTGTTGAAGTTTACCTGTATGTTATGAAAACAATTCCGATAGAGGATTCGTTAATTACATAACATAACATCACGCCTCTTTTTTTAAGTAAGGGTAGGAAGTAGGCACACCCACTTTTTACCAGTTTAATATCAGAAGGAACAAGCAATAGGGGGCAACTCTATTGCCATTCCCCAGGTAAAAATTGAGACTTTGAACTGAAATTAACAATAAAACTTGCGTACCTATAAACTACTGTACTGTATTTTCAAAATGGACAGTACCTAGTTATTAAACTTTGAATTCCGTAAGGAGTTACCTAAGACTGAGTAAACGCAAAAACGGCATTTCACAAACAATTTTTTTTAGACTAATGCCAAAAAAATGTTTTTGTGAAATGCCGTTTTTGCCTTTATGCCTTTTTTCTAATTTTCTTTTAATTACCATAAAAAAATTAAATAAATAATAAGTAAAAAAACTTACAAAATAAACAGCCATATTTTTCACAACACGATTTGACCCGCGCACTATAATGTTCAGCGAAACAATGCGCGCATGCCGATCCGCGCACTCTTATAAATGAGACGCTCGGGTTGCGTGAGCGACGTTATAGGGATAAATTATACACATGGCTTTATGGTCAGATCTAGGAACTTTTTGGAAAAATCTGTTTACGAATAGGAGAGTTGTGTATCCTGTGGAAGGCCATTGGCTGTTACGGTGATAATCATAGTTAATGACTAAGTACGAACAGTTTTAGGAGATGCAGGTGAGTTCTACAGGATGCAGTTTGATGAAAAATCAATAATTAACGATGTCTGTTCAAATACAATGGTCATTAAATATGAGTAGATAAGTATAGCCGGTCACATACATCATCAGCCTATTAATGTTCTCACTGCTGGGACACAGGCCTCCTCTCTGTGAGAGGGAGGGGGCCGTAATCCACCACGCGGGCCCAGTGCGGGTTGGTAGATGTCACATGTCTTCGAACTTTTAGTTCTAAGACATGCCGGTTTCCTCACGATATTTTCCTTCACCGTTCAGAGCAGTGGTGATGAAATTATTTACACAAAGTAAAGCGCCTGCTTGGGTTCGAACCCACAACCGTAAACTCGTAAGTCGGGGCCACCACTGCGCACCGGTCACAATTCACATAAATACAGGTCTCCCCACAGTAAACCAGAACTCGATGAAGAGAGGGTGTTTGTGTTTTGTTAAGTAGAATAACTAAATGTAGGATTTTTCTCACTTCAGTTCAGATCATGCTTTTCATTTCACGTTCATGTGTCAACTGAGGCAGATGGGTTGTGGTGCTCTTAGGGCAGTACCCGATGACAAAAGCATTATATTTCTATAGAGATGTGACTAAACGATTTTCCGCTTTATTCAAATATTTAATGTTAAACGGTAAAGCTGTAGATGTTCAACTCTGACTGTATGTGCTGTGCTGGAAACTAATTTCAGCCGATTGTCTTTTTGAACTGAAATTTCTGAACAGTTTACAAAGCTGAACCGTCACGGTCGGGTCAGTGACGCTGAATCGCGTATACTCGACTCCTGTCGTAAGTTTTCATGTATATCATGTGGAAATAAGCACATATATATTATCTGTTTTTGATTTAAGAAGCAGGCTGTAATAAAAATGGCTGGATATCTAAAACTCATTTTCGTTGCAGTTACTAAAAATGTAACTATTTTCACATTTTAAGTAAGAAATGTGGACATTTAGAAAAATGCTATTATAGAAGATGAAACTAGGTCAATTTGTAAGAAAGACAAGAACAATAGTCGAAATATTTTTTGAGATTAAGTAATGCCCATAAAGATGATCTAAATAACTACTGACTTGCACAAAAAACCCGTTCAATGAATTCAGGTTGACTCACTTGAGAGCTGAGCGGATAATCTAGGCTCACTAGATCGGCAAACCAGCCAGTTTAAGAATTAAATATTTCGGTTATAGTGTTCATAGATAGATGGATTATAATTCAAGATAACATATTACACAATAGAATCGCTTAAAGGCAACACGACTCTAGTAGAACAATTTGAATGAAAACTTCATACAAATTGTTCTTGTTTGTTCGTTCTGTGGGAGCTTTAACATCACTTTTTTCTTTTTGTTTATTGAAGTGCATCTTAATTTCGTTTTTCACTCCCGCATCATTCACCAACCCGCACTATCCACCAACCCGCACTGAGCCCGCGTGGTGGTCTCGGCCCACTTCCTCTCACCGAAAGAAGAGGCCTGTGTCCTAGCAGTGGGAATATTATAAGCTGATGCTTATGCTTACTTGTTGTTTTATGTTGTTTGCTTTAATCTGGGTTAAATAAATCTCTTTTCTTATTTTATCTTATTCCAGCGCTGAAATTCAGTAACACTGGGTCGTTATTTGACCAACATTTTCAATCCAGTTCAGCATACACTATCTAGCGCTGGATTTTAATAGAGCTGCCGCTAATTTGCTGATAACCGATCCAGTATCACTGGATTGATGGACACCAGCGCTTTGGATTAAAATACTGGATCAATAGAAACCAGTCCTTAGTATTGTGATTTGCGATCAATTCTGGATCATTTAAGACCACAAATGTCTGTCTTTGAGGTCTCTAATTATGATCCAAATTCGTCATGCCCTTATCCCAATTTATTTGTGATCGGCGCAACATGTCTTTTTATTCCATACTTCTGTATTAGTCGTCATCTCGGTAGTGACTCCCTTTCTAGCCATATCATCTTTCACACAGTCCATCCATTGTTTCTTTGGTTTTCTCCTTCTAGTATAGCCATCCACATTCATACTAAAAATGTCCAAATTATGATCTAAATAATTGTCAATAAAATATAATATAGAGAGTGTATAGAGTGTCACTAGCGGCACTCTATCCCTATCGGATAAAGTGCCGCTACCGGCACTTCATTAACACCGCCTCGGCCCGGCTAAAGTGCCGTAAGCATTGCATTGTCACTATCACTAAGTCACGTCACTTGGTATTTTGTTTGGTTGTTGAGGTTAGATCGCTGTAAAACACCACATTCCCAAAACATTACCTTCTCTTGTGCCTAAACGGACCCTGGGCACCGCTCGCTACGCTCGCTCGGCTGTTGCGTTGCGTGGTCACAGTTCTAACCTAACCTACCTTTGAGCCATTTTCATTTGCTAAGCCAAGGGATTATGGCACTTAGGTTTAGCCAGCTATAGATGAAAGAAACTAACCTCAACAATCAAACAAAATAACAAGTGACTGTAACAATGCAATGCTTACAGCACTTTAGCCGAGCTGAGGCAGAGCGCCACTAGTGTGCCACTAGAATTCTTGCGGCACTCTATACACTTCTATAATATATGAGTCTCCACTCTTAGTCTATGACAGAAGAATTTGATGATACACAAAGAATGTATTTATTTACTAACCATACATTCTTGAATCATGACTATAATCTATACAAATCTTCATCAACGCATTGTCAAGAACTAGGAAACATTGATGTATTAAAAGATAATTAATCGATGACTGTTGACGAATGATTATATGCACAAACAACTAAACAATCTCCTTGGTTCTACGTATGGGTACGTACACTCGTAGTTGGCAGGATACCAAAATAGGTATAGACTTAGGAATAGAGAAGGTATTGTAGTATAATGATGTTAGCAAGCTAAGAAAGGAACAAGTGTTTTCATCTTTGTCGTATTCTATTACTTTGTAATGCAATTAATATAACAGCCCCCATTTTTCGTGGTACCGTAGAGTATTAGTAGGTACTTCACACAGAAAACCCAGGTGTTATCATATCGCGTAAAGTTTGTTATGAAAGTTAATACAAAACTACTTCAGAATATAAACTGTAATAGGTGCTAACCGACGAACATATTTCTCTGCATTCGTCGATCTTCAGTAAATATTTTGCCAAGAACTGGTAGTTCAGGCACATTTCAGTATTCATACGTATGGTACATACCTACTGCATGTTTATGACTGCTCCTGCTAAAACTAACGCCTTCAAGATTCACTGTAGCAATGCAGCATTGATCTTTATCATCTGCGAAGGCTTTTCCCATCTGAGTAGGGGTCGGCTTCCAGTTTTACCGGATGCAGCTGAACACTAGTATTTGACCATATTACCGACTCCGTATCATACCTAATTACTGGGTATCACGAAACCCCTTGGTAGCACTGAACCTCAGACTTACTGACTCTCCTTTAACAACTGCCAGGTATCATTTTTACCAAGTTTTAATTGTCTGCAAAAATAAACATTTTTACTTTATTTTTTTTATTATCTTCTTTCAAGTAAAAATAAATGAATTTATTTACTTAAAATCTTTACAGTTTCCATAAAAATTAAAGTATGACTGGGTCTGTATCTGAATAACTGCAATATTCTGAAAAGAGAGACTATGCCTTGTTATTTTTAACCCCCGACGCAAAAAGAGGGTAACCAGTATGTGTGTGTTTCTGTCTACCGTAGCTGTTAAACGGGTGAACCGATTTGAATCCGTTTTTTATTAAATTTGAAAGCAGTTTTTCTAGCGATGGTTCTTATACATGTTTTATCAAAATCGGTTCAACCGTTTGAAGAATTTCGGCTCTTTTCTAGTTGATGAATGGATGTGAGCATAATCCACAGGTCTGATCGATTTGAAATTTGGTATTCTGTTACTTCATTGATATTAGAAGAACATAGTAACCTTGAACTGATGCTGCAGCGTCACCTGGAATTTGCAGGATACCCAACTCCCTTACCAACTTACAGCACAGGTATCGTGTTTGAGCTCATTGGAATGGTCTCAATGAATAGGTTATAGATAGATGATGAACAAGGTCTGGTGATGGAGTAGGAAAGAGAAATGAAAAATGAGGGGGGTTTTTTTTAATTTTAATATAATTTCACTTGTGTATTTTAAAATTGGCACTCTTTCACAAATCTTGATAAAACGCAACACTACGAACGAATACTGTAGCTTCTTTTATCAATACCATTTTGATAAGTTACCTCATAACCATGTAACCACTACAAATACAACAAAGAGGCAATTAAGCCCCATTTACGTAGTTCAACTAATATTTGTATGACATAATATTGTGTCATTGACCCGCCACTGTACAGACAATACAAACTCCATATTTCTTTCTTTAGCGGACTATTATGGAAATTACGTAAAGAAGACAATTTTGTGGACTAATAGATATAGAAACGGTAATAAGCGGTCAACTGTAGGTATTTCATTGTTCCTTTTTATATACGAGAAGTCAAAAGACCGTAGTGTTAAGTGGAGTTAGTAGTAACCGTGCGATTATACTTAGGTAACTAATAGGTTGAAGGGCAGCGTATACATGTCAGTTTCGTTAAAATACAGTGAAAAGGTCATGCCCTGGATGTACAGACAGGGCATTCAATTGTGAAGCAAATTGTCTATCAACTTAAATGGGGATGTAGACTGGGGAAAAAAGAAAACTGTTTAGTCCGCCAGTCAGATAATAAAAAAATATTATAGACGTATTTTTTGCTTTGTCATATTAATAAAAAATAGTTCAGATAAAACGCATTAAAGTTGGGGAGTGGGGGCTCGCTACGTCACAAGTCAGTATAAAATCTACTTTTAATTACGTAAAAAAGAAAAAAATACATGTAATTTTTTTATATTCTACCATTTGGACGATTTTTTTTTTTTTGTTAACATCCTACTGTCTGTATATTCTAATCACACCTGTGATTCTTTATCAGTTGTAGAACATGGCTATACCACGGCCAATGTGGGTTTTCTGAAATGACGTTCACTGGTGGCAGCACTGAGATGTCAGGTCCGGAGACCTATCAAAAGTGTCGGAGCGCCTATATTTTTAACCGACTATAAAAAGGGAGGTATGTTTGTTAATAATTATAATTTAATAATTTATTTATTTCACCAAAAATAATACAATGAATTACACATACTTTTAAGCTAGTATTTGGGAGTGTATAACATGGGAGCATCTATAGCCGAACTAGGACAAGTCCTGTATCTCGGCATACAGCGCCAGACCCCTCAAAATCGACAATAATACATATTATTAGCCCAAAAGACATGCAGAAAGATTCATCCAAATATAAAAAAGAAAACTGGAGTAAAACAAAAGTGACGTAGTGTAGTGACGATGTGTAGGTGTGTGTGTGTATTGTGCACGTGATTTTGTGTAAGTGTAGAGTAGTGAAAGGTGTTGGGTGTTGGGTAGTGTAAATACGTCTTACCGAAAAATATTTCACCAAATAAAACGACAAATTGCCAAAAGCATTACCTATTTCTGAACAATGAAAAGGTTCTCTGTTTCCTCATACTGTTACGCGATTACTCCGCCAATTATGAATTGATTTTGATGATTCTTTTTTTGTTTAGTAGGTCATAGTTCAGAGGTAGTCCCATATAAATTTTATTAACTTTGTTTGGGTAATTTTTGAGTTAGCTTCAATAATACGTAGTGTTACCGCTTAGCCTATGTGGATGATACGAGTATGATGATAACTTCCTGTCACTGTTATTTACAGTGATATTCGAATTTGCGTGGGATAGGTACCACAACTAAAAAGTGAAAAATAAAAACTTTTTACGCAGTCGGTGTCTTTGGTTTTGAATTTTAGTTTTCTGCCACCAACTTACGAAATTAAAGTTATTTTTCACCTTTTAGTGTTTTTTGGAAGTCAGTTATTTTTTTTTTTGTGTAAAGCTTTTTTCTTTAGTCCTGACTAAATGATGTGACTGTTATTGTACTGCAACAAACGCAAAAAAAAAGTTTTCGTAAGCTTGAAAAGCGAGTTAAACCAGAATTATATACTTGTATGTAGGTAAACACAACAGTGCCAGTTTTTAAGGTTTTTCCTAGAATCACATTGCAAGTCAGTATTCCTTTGAACCTTCATAATGTTGACTCATGGAGTTAATATTTTTACTTGTTTTGCGGTTGGCTACCTTGTTCCCGTAAATAAACAAGCATCATTGGGTCGGATGTTTGTAATGACGTTTGTGTATATGCGTCAAGAGGTTTGTTTGACCTGAATCAGTTCGGATTACTAACTGGGGATAAAAAGGAAAACAAAGACGAGAAAGGGAAAAGATTTCCATGTTTTCTGTGTGGTCTTTTAATAAGTAGAGGGACCTTAATATGTACTTATACTAAACTAATGCTAATCCTAACTTAAAAGCAGAATTCTGTTGTCGAAATAACGAAATCAGTTTAGCCAACATTTCCTTACAATATCGATCAAGATGTTTTACTTTCTTGTCTACAGTTTATCGTATAGAGACGAATCTTCCTTAAGGCTTTACTTAATTATAGTCATTCGAATCAGCAATACAACTCCTTAATTTATAATAAATTGGCCTCAAAAATCATGATATCATGAAATAGTCATTCAATAGGTTGGTAATATGATCCTAGAGACATTGATGATTTTATGATTATAATTCTATAAATAAATATTTGAAACGGCCGCGAATCATATTTAGATTAACTTGCAACCTGATACTGACCTGAAAATTGCAAAAAAAGGAAGAAAATTTGAATTACACTGGTTACTCTGACGCCTTCGCCTTAACGTGCAATTTAGTGCTGAATGCCAAAAGTCTAAACTTGTATCTGGAAATAACATTATAGTTACTAAAACTTTGCAATATTAATAGATGAATAGAGGGGCTGATGCATCGCTTAGCACACACAATAATAATACAATCTGTGAGTGTGTAGCTAGTATTACTCTAAGATCTGGTAAATTATGTAAAATGGTCTATTTATAAACAGCAGTCTACGTAAAAAAGTGTAACATACGTTATATCTACTCGTATAAACATCTGACCATGTGAAAATGTTAATATATCAAACACGTGGTATTGGTAATAGTTTGTGTTATAAACACGTTATTAATTCATTTTACTACGCACTAAAATCGAGGGCTTTAAATAAACAAGGCGTGGACTATTTGTTTGTATGGGATGTGTGACTCAGGGTGTGAAGTACCTGTTTGTTAGGGATTGGTATTAAATTTAATTTAAGAGTATGGCTCCCCATTAATTCATTTTCTTAATTATTGTAAACATAGCCTACTATTGGAAATCAGAAAGAAAAACTGCAACTTAAAGCTGGTTTCACAGCTGTCTGGGAGACCCGTACGGGCCGCCCGTACCGTACTACTCCCTCGTTTCAGAGCACTGCGGGCGCTACCCTTACGGATCTCCAAAGTACGAGTATGGTCGGCCCGTACGAGTTTCCCGGACAGCTGCAAAACCAGCCTTAGGCCTATCCTTCACGGCGCTACTCACTGCATTACAATTATAATTACAATCTCAAATCAACCATGACTAGCAACAGCACTAGTATTTGCACAGCATTAAAGTATTTACACAGCATTAGTATTTACACAGCATTAGTATTTACACAGCACTAGTATTTACAAAGCACTAGTATTTACACAGCACTAGTATTTACAAAGCACTAGTATTTACACAGCACTAGTATTTACACAGCACTAGTATTTACACAGCACTAGTATTTACACAGCACTAGTATTTACACGGCACTAGTATTTACACGGCACTAGTATTTACACGGCACTAGTATTTACACGGCACTAGTATTTACACAGCACTAGTATTTACACAGCACTAGTATTTACACAGCACTAGTATTTACACAGCACTAGTATTTACACAGCACTAGTATTTACACAGCACTAGTATTTACACAGCACTAGTATTTACACAGCACTAGTATTTACACAGCACTAGTATTTACACAGCACTAGTATTTACACAGCACTAGTATTTACAGAGCACTAGTATTTACACAGCACTAGTATTTACAGAGCACTAGTATTTACACAACACTAGTATTTACAGAGCACTAGTATTTACACAGCACTAGTATTTACAGACCACTAGTATTTACAGAGCACTAGTATTTACACAGCACTAGTATTTACACAGCACTAGTATTTACAGAGCACTAGTATTTACAGAGCACTAGTATTTACAGAGCACTAGTATTTAAATGGTGCTCCATTGGTGGTTCTTCTTCCAAGTAGTGCAGGGCAGGCATTTGATCCTCAAAAAGTGCTGATTCCCAGTCTAATTTGAATAAATGACTTGATTTCTAATTTAGATTTCATTGAAAAATAATGTGTCATACAAGAGAAGACAGCCAGGCTTCTTACCGTGATAAATATTTTATTTATTTACCCACAACGAGGAAGCTCTTGGCCTGCATCTCACCTGATGGTAAGTGATGATCAGGCCGAAGGTGTAAGCGAGCTTCACCCTGAATCCTTAACCACAGAGGAACTGGCTATCTTACCGCTTAACTGCCAAAACACAGCAATGCTGTTAACATTACACACACAAGATAAAAGCACCGACGAAAGTAACTTGACAAAGCCAGATAAGCCATCGATTAGTAATGAAATTTTTAGAAATTTGAATGCATAGGGATTTCCTATATGAGTGTAGAACTTGAATCACTGTATAGGTACATACCTAATGCATTGTATGCATATTATTTCCTGTAAGAGATTTATAGTTATTTATTATTATTATCGTAATTTTTCCTGTTACAAAGAAATGAAAGGAAAGTTTGTACAGGATATAGTGACTGTACTGTTAATTCTGTCGTGTGAAAGTTGTTAATGTTAATTCAGAAAATTCACAGATGTTCGTACCTAATGAAACATTTAAACGCCTGCTACATTGGTCGTCAACCGCGTCCCGAGTTCCCAACAGAGGTGACCTTAGTGGTTTACAACCGTGTAGATGATGGTTTAAACGTCTGCTACACGGTCGCCAATCGCTTCCTGACACAGGTGACCTTGGTGGTTTACGACCAAACGTTGAAACAAGTTTGCTGGTCGCCAACTAAGGCCACCTCTGTCGGGGCACTCGGTTGGCAACCGTGTAGCAGGCACTTAACTGATAAATTAGAGTCGGAATGCCGAAGTAAGGAACAGTATAATAATATTATAAAGTTTGTGATTCGTGTACCCAGAAAGTAGGTACTACTTAAAACAAGCCTGGTTTGTTTGAAATACCTACGTTCAAAATATTTTCACCTCTTTTCACATAATATACGTGCAAGTAAAAATAATATGACATTTAACACCACTAACTCCTTCGGCAGCGGATACCGGCTTCATAAGGTTCATAACTCATTTGTTGGGCTTGGTATAACCTTTTATAACAAGCTACCCACTTCTCTGCTAGACTTGGCTTTCAATGCGTTTAAAGCTAAAGTAAAATCCAACCTTTGTTCAAAGGCATACTATTCTATCAACGACTAATTAAACGATAAAAATAGTTGGTCGCTGTGATTAACTCAAGACAATGTTTATGTTCTTTCTCCAGAATTAGCTTACCTACTGACAGGTTATATGAGTTATATAATTGTTTATTTTATTTGACTGTATAAGTCAAATTATTTTAATTTAATTTTCATTTATAATTGACTTAATCGACTCATTACAATGTTTTTGTTTAATGAGTTGTATTGCAATCTTTGGTTAGTTAGCGACCTCGACAGTAGATCATTATATTATTCTTGCCTAACTGTTGATTTATTTTTACTTTGATGGTCCTAGTTTATCATAATTATGTGACTTCGAGTTACAGCTTTATTAGCTATATGTAAGCGGGCACGCCCTTTATGCCTGGAGGCTTTATAATTCGGGTATTAAGTTCTGTTTACGTTTTTAGTTTTTATTTTTGCTTGAGTTTAGATTTCGATATTTTTTTGTTGGTACATTGGCGCGTGCTAGCTGTCATTATGGCATATATTTTATTGAATGTTTTGTGTTGAGTAATGGAAATTATTTGCATAGAATCAAGTTTTTTTTCTAACTGAACAGACAGCTGTGCTGCTGGGGAGTTTGTTGCGCCACTTCTTCTCTCCAGCAAAAGCACTAGAAAGTGGTGAAGGGCGGGCGTTTTTAGGGGACTGTCTTATGTAATTTTGACGTTCGAAAAGTGGTGATTCTCAGCCTAGTTTGAATAAATGACTTTTGAATTTGAATTTGAATTTGAATTTGATAAACATTTTCTTAAAGAGGATTTTTAATAAATACCCAGAGGTTTTGTCAGCTATTACTATCTATACATAGTATAAAACCAAGTCGCTTTTCGTGTTTGCTATGTCACCGCTTAGATCATCTAAACATCGCGACGGTTGGCTAGTAATTTATAAAAAACCTATTTTAGTGAAAAAAAAATCCCCATTACTTACCATGTTTTTTTTAATTTTTACATAGGTAAGTATGGTTTACTAATGTTTGCCATAATTTAAAATGCCATAATTTTATATGCCATACTTTTATTTGCCATAATTTCATTAGAAATAACGCTTCAGTTGCCATAATCGTGAAATGACATAAAATCATTTTCACTAATTTCATTGGTCATAATCGATCAAGTGTCATAATAATTTTAATCCATAAATTCATTAGCTATATTTTTTATTTTCACTATTGTCGTTTTCCATAACATTTATTAATATTCATTTGCCCATACTATCACAACAATGCTAGTTCAGTAGGTATGTACCATGCTTGCTTTGCAAAAGAGGAAATCTAGCACTCGGCGGCCGCTCCCGCGGCACGCTCGCTACGCTCGCTCGCCTTCGCGCGTTGTTTGGTCACAGTTCTAACCTAACCTAACCTACCCGTTTCGAATTTGACAAACTGTTTATTGTCTGAACAAGAAAACCTAAAAATTACCCTAATCTGCCATGCATGCTTGCTTTGCAAAAGAGGAAATCTAGCACTCGGCGGCCGCTGCCGCGGCACGCTCGCTACGCTCGCTCGCCTTCGCGCGATGTTTGGTCACAGTTCTAACCTAACCTAACCTACCCGTTTCGAATTTACAAACTGTTTATTGTCTGAACAAGAAAACCTAAAAAATCTGTCATGCATGCTTGCTTTGCAAAAGAGGAAATCTAGCACTCGGCGGCTGCTGCCGCGGCACGCTCGCTACGCTCGCTCGCCTTCGCGCGTTGTTTGGTCACAGTTCTAACCTAACCTAACCTACCCGTTTCGAATTTGACAAACTGTTTATTGTCTGAACAAGAAAACCTAACCTAACCTATCCTATTTTGCAAATGTACGTATGTATGTATTTAAATGAACATTCGGAATAATACATATCATATAATACAATACTGAGGACATCAGTCTGTAACGTTTCTAAATTATGTTTGTCAAGTGTCGATTATGTAATGTGTTACTTATAGAAACTAATGATTATGACACATGTTATTATGGAAACTAATATTATGGCAAATAAAAGTTATGACAAATAAGTTGATATGGCAAGCGTTATTAGTATAAATGATAATAGTGCAAGTAAATATTATGAGTGGGGACGATTGTGGAAAACAATAATAGGACAAATAATATTATGGAAAACAATATAATACCAGGTAAGTATGACATTTCAGAATCTTTTTGCACAATTTTATTAATTGTTTGTAAGAAAGAGACAACGGATGCAATGTGAACGTGCATCCATCATGTAGTTACGAATCATCAATAATGACTGAGTTTTTGGTAGAGTTAGAGCTCATTCACACGGGACCCCGTATGAATGAGTTTTAACTATACCATAAACTTCCACAATAAGGGACTACTCAGTGTACAATTATTCAGCTCTATTCAGCTTCTACAACGATTTTATATGGAGACACGTACGCATCCGTTCAGCTTTCCGTGTCTATTGAGCTTTCGCGGCAAAAAAGTATAAAATGACGACAAATGAGTTATTATCATGCGAGTGCTAGAGATAGAGTTCAGCACTGTTCTGCCGCGATCAACGCTGTTCTGTGCTGTGTGCTGTACGCGGCTGATAGAAGTAGAACTGTATAAGTGTGACCAAAATCGTTCAGCGAAATGCGAATGGAGCTGAATAAGTGTGAGTAGTCCCTAACTGATTGACTAAATAATCATCAGTTGCTAGGTACTCGATTACCAATAAAACGACAATCACATTGCAAAGTTTATTAGCATTAAGTATAAATAAATAATAAATAAAATTTTCGTCTTTACAAGACATTACTATCACATTCACTCACACAGTTATGGCAAGTCTAATTCTTACAACAGGTAACTATCTGCAGATGTCGGTACAATTTCATTAGCTTTGTAGAATAAAAATCTGATTAGAAGACAGTTCCCTCATGTTCAGGGGTTGCCAAAAGCCTGTTGTTCACACACGTTTCTCTCGGCATCAAAAGCTAGCATAATCAATCAATAAATCTATATTCGTGAATATAGGTATTACAATAAAGGTCTTATGTATTATGTCGTAGCTAGATCTTATAATAGAATTGACCATTTCATGAATTGATCGCTTTCCATAATATCATACTTGGAAACGCAATAAAAGTCCATCGATTTTTTTTTGCGTGGGCACCCTACTTTGTTGGATTTGTTGTATGTCGCCGCCATGATGGAGAACAAAAAACAAGCGACATCAATGCCTCTACCGGTGGATAATCAAACTATTTTACGATATGATCAGTAATGTTTGGCCACATCATGAAGTAGTCGTGCGTTTAACTGTTCATATCGTTAAACGTTGAGTATCCAATTATCTGGCCAGGCCACATCATGATGTGACCAGTGGTCGATGTTCATTTCATGAAATGATCAATTTTAAGATCTGGCCACGACATATACATAAAACTATAATGTTCCTTCTGCTGGGACACAGACGGTCTATCTCTCGAGAGGGGGAGTAGGCTATAATCTACCACGCGGGTCTAGCGTTGGTAGATGTCACATGTCTTCGAACTTTTGGTTCTACTTTCCATTCCATTCCATTTCATTTGTCCTCACGACATTTTCCTTCACCGTTTTGAGACCTACAATCAAAACCCAGCAAAACCTACGGTGTGGTACCTGCTCTATGCCGAATTCACTGTTTATAATATCAACAAGCGTTCATAATGATCCATAAAATACTGCTGAAGACAATACCTACATGGCCTAGAAACCGTAGATTTTTACAGTAAAATAACTTATGTGAACAAGGGCCTTACCAAGATTAATTTGATTCTACATTTCGAGTCTGAATTTGTAACATCTCTGCACTCTTAATCTAAGGGTAAACATAGCACCTTCGTGGTAAATGTAGAAACTTTGTATCAGTAAGTAAAATCTGATGTCTCAAGTATCACTGGTTAGTGTTAATGCTTAGCTAAAGTCAATTATGACCAATAAGTCATGGTCATGATCAACAAACTTAATTCTAATTGTAGATAGCGTCACGCCTATTATTTGTTTTTAAAAGCTAAAACATGGCATTTGGTGTGCTTTTTTGGTAAAAATAACGTTTATTGTTATTATGAAAAATTTGTGAATAGAAATGAACATTCAACCAAAGTATTAACTGTGACGAAATATTTTGTGATCGCATTTTGATACTATTTAATTTGACACTAACATTTTAAATGCAGAAGCAGAATCAGCAACTTCGCAAAACAGAAGAGAGGTGACAAAATAAATAGGTTACTTTAGTTTTCTTCCGGAACATTAAAACTTTCCTCACGGACGGAACCAGGAGCACATTTTACTAACAATTAACAAGCGTGATATTCTACTCTCTTGCTATCTAAACAGATATTGAGTATTCAGCATTCAGATCTCACTGCCTCGACTTATTCATCGTAATAGTAATGCCAAGGCTGCTCGGGTCCACTCCGGCAATGGCCGTGGCAATAGGCCTCGCCAGTGCCACGCCAGATGCAGCTACAGCAGTGGCCATCGGTCTTGAAGCTGCCAGGCCATGCTCACCGACGACTGCAAGACCTGAAATAAAATGAAATAGTTCTTCAGTAATGTGCATTTCCACCTATCTTCAAAAATACGACACTAAAAAATTCGAAGAAAGTTTCGAACTAGACGTGTCAAAGCTACTAGTAATAAACTTCTGTAAGTACCTATTTTCATTGGTAAGCCCCCCGATAGCGACATCTGTCGATGAAATTAAACATTGCTAAGCTAAATGTGCGACTATCACCGTCTACACAACTGTAAAGCAGCGATCAGTAGTTTCCTCAATGTTTCTTTGGCAGTGTGTTTATATCCAAAAAACTGTAAGATTTACTGGATTAAAAAAAACTGTGAATTAACTTACCAACAGGTTTGGCTTCAGCAATGGTTCCATGATCTAAGAAGTCGGAACCACTGCTTTCGTCGTATTGGGGGTCCGAAGCATCGATGCCAACGCCCTCTTCTGCAACCTGAATAAAATTAATGTTAGTGTTTGGTTATGCTTAACTTTTTAGTTCCAGAAAAATGGTTTCAACTTCACAAAGGACAGGATTATTTTATTCTGCAGTCTTTTTTTAGCATTTAGACATTATCTTCAAAACTAGAGCCTGTATAAGGTTGGGCGATTCCTGAATCACAATGCTTTGCAAATAAATTGGTTAATGTAACATCGTGCTATTAGTGCATATAAGGCTCTTTGATCATACATCGAATATTATAGGTGTATGCAAAGTCTCATTCTTATTTATTATCTTAGATAGGTATATAATATATATAGGTATCATTCATAAACTTACATAGTCATCATCGTCTTCTTCTTTAGTCCTTACATTGACATTCTTCTTGAACAGCATGTCAACATCATCAACCTCTTCTATCAGCTTTATGATGTTCGAAGCAGCTTCACCCAAGGAGGCCAGCTGAGTCTTAAACCTAGTCTTTTCATTATTCCCCAGAGAACCAGTCTTACGACCAAGATTATGCAATTTCAAAAGATTCGTTGATAGTGTCTTAAGATTTTGAAGGTTCTTGGCCATGACTTTAGCAAGGAGGTTTTCATCGCTATTTTTGATGATATTTTCACTGCTGATGTTTTCTTCGGAGACTATTTTTTCGCCAGTTATCCTGCCAAGGTTATCTTTTTTAATTTCCAAGTATTGACCCTTGGCTCCTCCGTAGAATGGTACGTATTGTACTGATGCCCTATAAAGGTTAAAAGTTATGGGTAATTTTTTGTGGATTGTACCATGGACTTTTTAAATTTTTTATAGCTTGTTTGTGTAGGTGTGTATTAACAGGACCATAAAAATATAACCTAGACAATATAAAGTGAGTATAGTATAGTATATATGTATGAATTATAGTCTCAATGGTCTAACAGTAATTCTACATTTGGGAAGTTGTGGGTGTTCAGGAAATCAATTCTACTTAATATACTACATTCTGCCGTTTTATAAGCGTGAGCGTGACCGTTATATTAGCAACTAATCCATTTAGCATATTGACCTATCGCAAGAATGTTTGAATTATTTTAAGAGCTTGAACTTTATTATTCATAACTTAGAAATGATTCAGTTAGACTGATGATCTTTAATCCATTTTTTTTTGCATTTGTCTACGATATTAAATCTTATCAGGATTTTACATTATGTTCCAGATACATAGTAAAATAGATGATCAAAAGATAATCTTCATCTTAGCAGAATTCAGGCTAATCCGAATAATTTGTAACATTTATGATAATCTTTCAAAAATAACATAATGCGACTGACCGTGACATTACCTACTAGAAGTATTTCAAATAAAATAAAACAAACATGATTTCAGATAAAATTAACATTTATTATACTCTCGCCTTTTACATCAATCTTATAATATTCCAAGATACATTCAATTCGAAAATCAATTTTAAGTTAACAGTCAAAATTAGTTTCCGAAACTAAATCAATTAATATTACTCTTATTTCCTAGTTAGTGATTTACCATTATCATTGATCTACAAATTCATATAAATAAAGATCTGATTGCGCATGAGCTATGCCGCCAGGACCTGCCACGGCAGTTGCAAGAGGTGCATGGTATATACTTCCACTCTTGTTCCTTGCTATTACAACATGAGATATAGGATTTGCCAAAGCTGTCCCTTGAGAATTAAGAGCGTGAGCTATGGGTTTTATAAATAGCATGAATGTCGTGTCGTCCAATTTCAAGGGCGTTTCTCGAAAATTCATGCCATCGTATATGTATTGATCTGATTGCTTCACTGATCTGCTCCACTGTTCGTCTCGTCGCCATCTTCGTCCGGCGTAGAATCTAATAAGTGAGAAAGAGAATAGTTTAATGAGAAGGAAGACATGATACATGTGGGTTAGTTAGAAATGACTATCGGTTGTTAGGATGGTAATAAATAATAGGACCAGTAGCAACAATTTTTCCTTCGGGTATAGCTTGTAATAATTGTGCAATAGAACCATCTATTTTACTTTGTTCCTGTAGACGATGAGCAACTGAAGTGAGGTCAGCGTCGGAGGATAATGCTACAATTCGTGCGGCAGGTCCGGCTACAGCGAGGCCTCCTGGTTGTGTGTAAGCTAGACCTCCGGGGCCTACAATCGCGGTCCCACCTCTTCCAGCAGTCGCCACTCCTCCGGGCCCAGCGATGGCCACTCCTCCTCGCCTAACTTTCAGTCTGTTTATGAAGAAACCAGGCCCAGCTGGCTGCCTGTTTGATTGTTTGTTTCCAAACAGATCTAAAAAGTGAAATCGCACGTCTCCATCATAATCACCAACGGTTTTAGTGTCTTGTGTTTTAGCAGGCTGTCTCTTCGTAGGTTTCACAGTAGTAGAACTAGGTTTGTGTGCAAAGAATTTATTTAGTTTTACTGGGTCAAGTTCTTGCAATTGATTTCCATGAGCGATAGTGCGTTTTTTAACTGCCCTCTTTTGCCTTGATCTTGCTTCTCTAGTTGGGTGCACAATTAAGTCTCCAGCTTTTTCAATTTCATCTTGATATTTTGGTACATCCTCAATAATTGGTTCATTCGATTTTTGTTTCCTGCAAACATCAGCGTTTTGACCATATTCAATAAAATTGTTCCAACCTCCTCCATTCATAATACTGAGTAACGGGTCCCTTATAAGAACCGGAAACAATGACGCAAAGGGCCATTGAAAAGGTGGTAGACTAGGCAAAGATGGAAAGGGTGAAGGAGATGTTGGACCATCTTGTCGAGTTTGCATTTTTGTAGCGTATTCCATCGGATTTATGTAATTACTGTACATATTATTCATAGATGGCATCACAAGAACAGGCATATTCATTATGTATGGTCCAGGCATCATTGCCATTTGTGCTTGGTTTCCAGCTAAAAGAGAAGACAGCTGTCTTGAATATCTGATATCATCTAGATCTCCATTGACAATCGTATTACTGTCTTGCTGTTGTATATTGCTATGTTTTTGGTTCAGTTTTCCTGAAGCTATAACTTGTTGAAGTTTTTCCAATATTTCTTTATCAAGGACATATTCTCCTCCCTGACCGGACTGATGCGGCGCATTCCATTGGAATTGATTTCGCCTGCTCGGTTTCTGGAGAGCATCATTTATAGCTTTTATCTTTTCCAAAATATCTTTACTTGTATCTTCAATTTCTCTGTTAGTTTCATCGTAAGCTAGTGACCTCTCTTGATCTATTTGATCTTGTTTTAATTCATCAACAGATGTCGCCGCCCTGAAATTTATATCATCGATTGTTAGTTTTTGTTTTGTAGCAAAAATATTGCTAATCATAATTTGTGATACCTTCATCCATAAGCATTATAGTTTTAGCGTGTATTAAACATGAAGCGGTGCTGAAGCATATAATATAGTATTTAAAGTGAACCATACCTGAACTACTGCGGATCCCGTGTAGTTTTTCACTAATATTTTTAAGCTCTACTTCTTGTGTTAGTTGTGCTGGTTCTACATAAATGTGCATTTCTACTGTTGTAAAACCATCGTTAATATTTTAAACAATACCTACCGTAGAATATTTATCAGTAATTTTATAAACGCGTTAATTATTTATGTTAGAAACTGACATCATTGAATTTGTTTGTCCAGACAAGATTGTATATTCAGGAATGATACACTTTCATTATCCTATTTATTTAAAAGCTTTGAAAAATAATTTGATATTTAAAACAAGATAAATTGAATTGAAATGGAAATAGTAATTGTGCAAGTTATTCAAGTTAATGAATCTAATGCTAAATGAATAAAATGATAATGCGGGTACAATGAAATCAGTTTCGAAAATAAAATTAATTATTAGTTCGTGTCAAATATGTATAGTTGCTGTTGTTTAAACGTAACGTTAACTTATGTATACTATTATTATCAACAACATTAATGATTATTTTTGGTTAGAATGAAACTTACTCATTATTTGACGGTCGTGACGATACCTCCAGGCAAGCACACGCGAGTAGCACCTGAAATAAGAAAATAAATCATAAGAGAGGTTATAAACAAAATCCAAAAATTGGAACATAAAGTGACAATTATGGATTACCCACAGTAACCTACATATAGGGTGGCAGGGACATCGACGCGACTTTTACCATGGATTCAGTACATGATTCTGAACCCCCCTGCGTTGAAATTTTTCGTCGGTTATTTAAAAAAAAATCTGCTGTTTCATAGAAAAGTGCAATATCTACGCGGTCAAAATGTATGGAACAGCAGATTTATTTTTTAATAACCGACGAATAGTTTCAACTCAGGGGTTCAGAATCACGTACTGAATCCATGGTAATAGTTTTCGCGTCTGTATATTAAAGGACACATACTACTGTCGGATGTTGAAAATTGAATCACCACTAAAAACACTTATCAATTCAATTTCCTACTGTACTGTGTTTATAAGCCCAAGCTACCGGTTAAGCTACGTTTGCCGGGGTTGGTCAGTAGATTGGTGATCATCTTTACATACCGAGACTCTTCCATATCTCGGAAAGCACGTTAAGCCGTTGGTCCAGGCTGTCTTTCGTGGATCTTTGACAGTCGTTACGAGTCGTCAGAAACCCGAAATTCTGACACCAGTCTTACCAAGGGGTATCGTATTGTCCTTTACTGGGTTGTGGAGGTCGGATAGGCAGTCGCTCCATGTAAAATACTGGTATTCAGCTGCATCCAGTTAGTCTGAAGCCGAACCCAACATAATTGGGAAAAGGCTAGGCATGTAGGTGTTTATAAGCTTGCTTAACGATAACATAGTTACATATCGTCTATCACCCAATACCGCAGTAGCTTCCTCCTGATCAGTGTTGACAGACAACATTCATTAACTTCTATATCACATTCGATTCCGATACACTTTCTAGAGAAAGTCATGCATCAAAAAGCCATAAACTTAATGATACATTAATAATAGCATAACTGTATATTAACTTAACCTACAAACTAAAACTCACATAGAACATTGAAATGGACCTTATTATACTATGAATCGTCAAATGTATCTGAACATTTTAAGTGTTTTTCTAATCTAGACTAAAAGAAAGTGAAATGGTTTGAGATCGAAGTGAAACTCTGCGTCCGGCGCCTGACCACCTACCGGTTTCGATGTTTCTACAAACAATTGTATAGTAGCTTTTTTAATGAAGACTTGTTTGCCTTGTAACTACATATATGTACTAAGTACATCTGGTACTAAGAAACGAAAAGGTGTGGCTTTAAATAGGTCTGGTTTCGGATCTGGGAAGAATGTGTATTGGAATGAAGAGCTGTTCAAGTCTTGATCCTCATCAAGACTTGAAAATAATGAAAGGGGTCATAAAGGTATGGATAGTGAGGCATATATTATAAGACTGTCATAAAATCAGCCTATAATGTTCATACTGCTGGGACACAAGCCTCCTCTCTTCGAGAGGGGGTGAGCTATAGTCTACCACGCGGGCACAGTGCGGGTTGGTATATTATACTGTATTTAGATGAATTTGGTAAAAAGAAGTTAGTGAAATAAGTAAGGATGTTGGGTGAAGAAGATTAATTTCTTATGATAATGATGATATTATTGTTATTTACTCATTAATTTCTGTTAAATTGTTTATTTTATAACACAAATGTGACGATACAATAGCAACTTTTTTTCAATTTAGACTACTTTTCAATCGTAAAGTTTTAATAGCATCGTAAAAGAGAGTCTAAATTAC
Organism: Conistra vaccinii; assembly: GCA_948150665.1. Classification (NCBI taxonomy): domain Eukaryota; kingdom Metazoa; phylum Arthropoda; class Insecta; order Lepidoptera; family Noctuidae; genus Conistra; species Conistra vaccinii. The sequence continues at coordinate 2,320,726 of OX411321.1, forward strand.
CGAAACAGTATAAATTATAACGGAAAACAAATACGGATAATGTGTCGATAAAGGTATCTGTGTCAAACTTTGATACTGTTTTGGCGATCGGCCCGAAAAAGGCGAGGTCGCACCGAAAGCTGAGCGAAGAAACAGCGAGAAAACACGCGTGATGCATCTTTGTTACAGTATGTGCGTAATTTATATTTGTTTAGTTTAGAGAAATTAATTTGACTCATACGAGCAATCTCTTACAAAAAAGTCATTAAAACCAGCTTCAACTTCAACTGCTTCTACAACTTTTGGAAATATGTGTTTTTGTATTAAACCTACAATTTGTTTTACGAGACTTTTGTCAAACAATTTTGTTTATATTATTTCAATAATTATAAAAACAAAATGGCAAGATACACGAAATGCTATAATGGTAATAAATACAACCATAATAGCATTCTGTAAACACACGTACGAGCTTTTCGCTGCGTCAACGATGAGACCGCACCTTATTTCAAACAGCGTACACCTAAGAAGGAAATTACTGGGTCGCGTACACTTATTGTGTTGGTATTTGGTAGTAGTACCGTTAGCTTTACTTATTTGTGCATATTGCCAATTGGTGGCTACAAAAAATTGGGCCGCTATCGTTGAACGACTGTGTAAATGCTACTTAGAAGTAAGTGCTTTTCTTTCGTGCCTTCTTCAATTTGGTTTTGTTTTTCCCTATTTTGATTGACGTCTTGACGGTATAATTGCCAGTATCTTCATTTGTTTCGGTAATTAGTCAAAATGTCAGTCATAATGATGATTATTCTTGACGGTTAAAAGTAACGGTTGGGTCGTAAGTTCATTAGTTTCAAAAAACAAAAATATACTTTACGTTCGGATTGCGCAGATGACTCATTGATCTTTTGAGTGTGAATCTATAATAGACAGCGAAGCTCTAATAGCTCGAAATAATATTTATGATACTCTACAAACCGACCAAGTGCGTGTCGGATTTGGACATGAAGGGTTCCGTACCAACCCCCTATAGCGGCAATAAGAAATACATAAACTGCGAAAATTTCAACTGTCTACCTTTTACGGTTCATGAGATACATAAAATAAATCATTACAATTCTAAAATCCTCCATAATGTTTATTATAACACACGCACTTTTTTTACAACCACGTGGTTCACTTTTCTTTGCCTTTTAGGGAAATAAGCATCATGTTCTCTTTGTTCAACAATGAAACTTTGAAGGGCAGAAGGTCATACTAATCTTGCATACGAACTAGTTCTTATCTAAAATCACACTTGCAGCTCAACATAACCATAACGTAAGGGAAAAGGAAACAGGACACTTAGATAAGACACATTCACATATCTTTGGAAAGTGTCTTCGTCAAGACCTACATTGCATCTCAGATTAGAATCTGAAATGTGTTGTGTAAACATATTGAGTGATTTCCGGAAGAAATTCATGCGTCAATTCTTTAAAACTTTCGAAAACGTAGCATGTAGGAAGGTACTAAATACTTTTTCAATGTCACTTTTTTAATTAATTGCACTTTAGTGAAAGAAATAACGTGTAGATACCATTCATCATAATCTCTATGACCACGCTGTATACTGGTGTGGTAGGTATACACTGCTTATCAATTTTATTCTCTGTTTATAGAATAGTTCTTCTTGAAGGCTAACTGTTATTATGAAGAAAAAGTTGTATTTTCTTCATAATAACAGTAAGGGTCGCGCCACACCTGCCGAACGTTCCGCGGCGGAAGGTTCGATTGAATACGCTCCTAATGTTTTTCAAGTTACCTATGACACATCAGCCGAACGTTACGTCCATAGAAATGCAAGCAAACATGACGCGACGGAACGTTCCGCCGCGGAACGTTCGGCAGGTGTGGCGCGACCCTTACTGTTATTATGAAGATTTTATCATCTGATATCTTTCAAGGTTTTTTCTATACACATTTTTAGCATTGACATTTTTTAATACCAGTGTCGTTTAGGGACGACTTAAAAGGCTATAACGGACCCAATCTGTTAACACAAAGAACTTTAGTTCCGGCAAACTTTAAAGGGCAAACCGGTCATATCTAAACATGCATACCAATTTGGTAGCTAATTTTAGATCTTGTTCGCCAAGCCTGCATCGGTTGTAAATCTTAATTGTTTTATTGTGTGTCTCAGTTCTAACTAACAGAGGTGAGGATATTTTATTTGACAAATGTTGACGGAAAGAGCATTGATTTAAAGCCGCTACCAACTTAGCCTTACCGACGCGACGCCGCGTCGCACCGTCGCGTCGCGTCAGTCTGCACGAGGCTTAAACCTTGGCGACCGATTATATACTTAAACTTTTGTTTTTTATATTCAATTTAATTTTTGCTGTACTCACTGCCTATTAATTTTAGGATCTAAAACGTTAAGCTAATCACATTTTAATTTACAAAATATTAGGTATCGTGGCGCTCTGTAGTTTTTACCCCATGGGAAGAAGGCATGAGTTTATGTATGTATGTATTAGGTATCGAGTAGCTACTTAACAAGAAAAAAAAGACAAGGATTGGTTTTACACTTTTTGTACATTTATTTTGCGTGCAGAAAAACATCGTTAACATTGGTTGCAGAATTGATTTGGCAACAGTGAAAGTGTTAGCAAAATTCGACCATTACTTTTTGAGTGATCTGAATACAAATATTGTTTTGTTGTGATGTATAGAAAATACTAAATTTACATAAATTAGCAATTTAACCACAACCTTTGTGAACCCTATCACAGATATCTATTTTTTTATATTCAAATCGATAGATTTTACAGTATTCATTTTAAATAATCAAAACGAAATCTATCCTTCATTTCCATATTTTATTGTGATAGGTCATAAAAGGAAAAGCAGATTGTTTATTTATTTTATTGATAAAATTAATGATATTTATTAACAGAAACATTTTAATTTATTCTATGATATCGATATTTATAGCCATAACGTCGTGACATCACTATTGTATCACCCATGACCATCAAGAACGTAATTTTTTTCTATTACACGTTTTGAAATTAGAATTAGAACTTGATGAACATGCAAACTTAGTGATGGGCATTAATTGTTTTTTTTTGTTGCAAAATTATGATTGCATAGTAGAAAACCATTATATTAGTAAAAGTGATAGTTGAGTTATGTTTGTATATGACATTTCTTTCGAAAACAAGTTGCAATGATAATGGAAAGTTGAAAATAGACGGCAATGAGGGCAATGTCTAAACATGCAACGTTTATAATGTCATAGAACTAGTGTAAGTCAAGTTATGGTTCTGTGAGATAATAATGGATGGAAAGTGTTGTGTGAATTATACGTTTATTTTGTATTTTGGGCTAGTAAAGAGCCTGTTCAGAGGTGACTGGTCCGTGGGATTGTTATTTCTTTCAATAGTTTATCATTATGAATCATTATTGTGAAAAGTTCTAAATGCATTTCGGGAAATGTTGACTGGCTATTTTCCAAATGAAACTTCAAAGCTATATCTGCTAACATCAATAAAGAAGTAAACATTTTGAAGATTTTAATGAGTATGTGTGATATGATAATATTTAGAAAAGCTTGTTAAATTAAGGAAAAAAGGTCAAAACATCTTAAACCTTTGTATACTGTTGATGTCAATGATCTTGACAAATATAATTTTGGCTCTAAACACAGTCAGAGTAAAAGTGTATACACAAGTTAGTATTAGCTTGTAGTGTATCTTGAAGTGTCTTCACGTTAAATACGGCAAGGGCTAAGAGAATCATAATTTTTTTGTACGTCTATATCTGTTTGCAATAAAAGCTTTTTTTTAGATTATACATAAACACCAAAACATCACGCCTGGAATCCCCGAAGGGTTAGTCAGAAGTGTATAGTACACTCATATCACCAGAACTTATATTCAAGTCCCATGTAAATAGGGAGCGAGCCTATTGCCACCAACCGGGCACAAAACCAGACTTTTTACTTATGACCGGCATGTCCTAGAACCAAAAATTCGAAGACATTGTGTAAAATCTATCAACCCGCACTGGGCCCTCGTGGTCGATTACGGTTCACTCCCTCTCACAGAGAGGGGGTCTGCGTCCCAGCAGTCGGAACATTATACGCTGATTTATGCTATGCATAGTAAAATAATAGTTCGATTTATTCAATAATTTATTTAATAACTAGCTGGACTTAGAAAAAAGCTGGTTTTATTTTCCTAGTGGTTTTTGTAAGTAAATATTTATCTCTTGCTAGAGGTGTAGGTAAGTACTCAAGTGATATTGAGTATAAAGATATGAGAATGCAGCAGTTTCGATCGTCAAGTACAAAAATAGCAATACCTAGAACAATTTGTGACATTATTATTTTTATGTACAGCCTACATATTAGTCCATGTTTTGAGTAACCCGTTCTGTTTAATATAGCAGTTTTGCAGGTTGAACAGGATGATATACCTACACTTCATTTATTTTTACACTTTATGTCTTTTTTTACCCAGTAATGATGGTTTGCCTTCAACTATACTATTACATTACCTTACAAATTGGTAATACATTTACTTTTAATTCCCAGATAATGATCAGTCTTAATACTTGATTGGTAGGTACTTCAGTAAGGACTGTTAAGTTGTACTGAGGGTTCAATTAGAGTTATGTTCATTCGTGGAAATTGAGCCTTTTTACATCCACGCTATGGTAATGTAATTACCAGAGCTTTATAGCAAAAAACAAAAAACGTTAAAAACGTTAACGTTAAAAGTTTTTAGAAAAAACTTTTACCGTTTTTAACGTTTTTGTTTTTTATGCGTGACTAGGTTTTAACTTGCAGTAGGTACAGGTTGACATAAAAGAGTTTGACGTGGTGACAAATGAAACTAAATATTTTACTTATGCAGGCCTATGATTTTGGTACTACTTTGCCAACAAGTGCTATAGTATATTTTGTTTTGAGTCACCCACAAGCAGCTTTTTTTGTTGCACATTTATTTTAACAATATATCTCCCATTCGAAGTGACCTAAGTGCGATAGTGGCGCCCAAATTTTTTCCAAACTCTTTTTGCTAAGCTGTACTTGTTGTACCTTAAGTTTCATAATATCCCTACGGAATCTTAAGATTGATGATGATTTAAGCGAGCTTTTTTGGGTACAACACTGTATAGTAAATTATTTCGCAGATGATATGTTTTTTTTAAAAAGGACTTCGCAATCAATAGATTGGATTCGCAATGTGACTAGGTAGATAACAATAATTCACTATAAATAAATGTTCTTGACCTAATAAAAGTATAAAATCTATTTGGGAAACAACCTTTAAAGTTTACACAGTGTAAGGGGAGCACTTGTTTTTCATTACTAGGTAAAACGGTCAAATGTGAGTGTTGAACGCTAACAAATTTTGTAAACACCGTCATGCATACTTGCATATCTATGTGCAGACAAGTGTGAACCGTTAGGTACTTCATGCTTTCGTTTTTTACCTAAATCGCTTCATATTATTTGTTACTTTGAGATGGTTATAGATGATTGACCGTTCAGAAGACAACTCTGCCACCAAAAACGTTCACATTCAAGTCGCAATCTGTTAAACTTGTCAAAAATGTCGGTAAATAGATTGTATTTTTGACATATTGCGAATGAGATGCGAATGCGAAAGTTCTTACAAATTACGGGAATTGCCCTCAGGTGTCGAATGCGCTTTTGCTTTGAGATTTTATATTTTTGTAATAGTAAAGTTAAAAAACATACCAATAAAAATGATGATATAAATAAGCTATTTTTACGATTAGATAATTATTCATTTTGGAAACTGGCTTTCAATAATATTTTTGAAGAGCCCTAATATTTTTATTGATAAAAAATATTGTTATTCTAACCATATATATAACGATAATTTTTGTTATGAACCCTTATTTTTAATTGATTCTTAAAAGCTAATTGATATAAAATTTAGGTTTCAAACGTACAAAAACCAATTTCAAAGGTACTCACCAAAATTCCAAAAAGAGAAGCACGCATCATCGTTCCAGGTATAATAATATCGATAAATAAAACACGCTACTTCCAAATAATCGAGTTTCGGTATTTGAAATTTGAATATGGAACACGTGCGGTCACTCGCGCTGTCCACTGGCGAGTTCGAAGCTTGAACCGAGCCGCCAGCTTTTTGCTTCACTTTAAAAATGATTTTACTACGAGCCTGTTTCTCGATTATAAAAGTGTTCTAGTGAATGTGAGATGAAAGTGCAAAGTCCTAGTACCTAGTTCACTAACTTGTAAAATCGGTAGTCTTTTTGTTCCATTTTTATTTGTTACTTTTTTTTTTTGTGAAGTCAACAAAAAGATGCCTGTTAATTAAAACTTTAAACTCCATTCCTAGATGACCTTTACGTAGCACACAACTTACCCCTGAAGTCACATAAAACAAAAGAGAATTACCCTACGAGCTTTAAAAACAAAATATAGTGTCAGTCTCACATACGTGAACAACTAAGATGTTATCGATACTCGTAAGTTTCGAGTTACACTAGTACTGTGACGTCTGTGACACAGGGATGCGAATTGTGAAAGTGGATGTACTCTTAGATTGATTCTCTATGCTACAAATTAGTTGATGTTTTGCTAAAAATGTCCACGTAATCGAGCAATGCTCATTTAAGAATAAATCCACAGTAATTAATGAGAAAAACGTGTTTTAAAGTTTTTTCCTTTAATTGTTAGCATGCTGGAATCAATATTTTGATGTCCAATGTGTAAAACGTAGGCTTAATTATAATTTATTTTTATTTAAGTCAATCAAGAAGGATTGGACCTTTATTAATTGATATGATGATCAGTTTTTTTATTGAATTGGCAGCGGTTACGTTAATCATGTTTGGTAAAAACTATTCAGATCAATTTGGTGAGTGTTTTATTTTTATTATCTTCAGCTATTTTATTGCACTTAGTTTTTGGCAATTAAATTTTATTGCGTACTTCAATAAACATACACGTTTTACATTTATAGCACCGATTATAACACAACTGGAAAATATTTGTAGTAATAGCAAATTCGATTAATTTGGATGCCGGATCCAACATGCGCCATTTTAAATCTCAAAAGATAGGTAATAATTTTAAACCCAAGTTGTAAGTGTGTGTTTGTCCCTGAAGAGGGAATTATATCGGAATCCAACTGACTTTAACTTCAAGATAATCTTGATTTTTTATGCTGGGCATCACTACTGCGGGATTCCGAAATCTTGAAAAGTGTCTAATCACCTAAATAATCAAATGTACAACACAAATCACAACTTTTCTCTTAAAAATATCGATATTCCAGTATCGCACCGCCCATCACTATGATAACATCGAGTACCGTATTACAATCACTTTTAAATTAACTATACTTGAACTTGACCTTGAACTTTAAAAGACTGCTGACCCAAATATCAACGTCGTGTTTTTGTTTTATATATTAATTATTATAAATTATTGATAACTGTTATGATCTATCAAAATGTAGGTGTTTCCTTAGGTAAAGCTAATTATTATCTATGTAGCAGTATAACAGAAGAAGTTTTAAATTACAACCAATTAATCTTGAAACACGGTGTACTAGGGAACAAAATTTTCTATTATGGTATTAGATATATTTTTGAACAGTCTTTGCAAATAGCGCTAGATTGAGGTTGCAAGATATACTGGTTATTTGTGATTGATACAAGACATTAATATCTTTGATGCAATATTCTAGTGAAAAACTTAAGGCGATGTTAATTATTCATAGAACTTGAGATTTTTGAGTACGTAAATAATTATTTTTGCACTTTATCTACAAAACTTGAGTTAAAAAATTGTTGAGTAATTTTCAACAATTTTTTTAATTCATTTTAACAAATAAAATAAAGTTTCTACTACATTTTTTTTAAGATAAAAAAAATTACACGATCATTTGCGTGTGTTACGTTGCACTTTCATTCTGTGTCAAATAAATGTTTTGTCCAATGTTGATCATTAAGATTCGTATCTTTCCACAAGGTATTTGTATAGCAACTTTCTTTGGCTTGACGATCAGCTTTATTCTGTTAAATTATTCATTATGACCTTTTTGGTTCATAATACTCTCCTTATAACAAACAAGAAAATTAAGGAAAGCCGGATCGTAGATACTCCATTTTCCAGACGTCTTGAAAATATCAGAGCAAATAAAACAAAAATTTAGGATGTTTTGAGGGCAGCATTCAATTCAGCATAAAATAACGTATCTTAAATCTATTTATGTATAACTTTCTATAGCTTTTGGGGAAAAGCATAAGTCTGGAAGATTGCAGAAATAATTTGCAGGACTTATTGACTAAGTAGCTTCTAACTCTGTGATAATAAAGCATTCTACTGATGAAAGATTTTTGTAAATCGGTCGTGTATTTTTTGAGTTTACCTATTAGAAACAAAAATACAAACATACAAATCTTTTCTCTTTTTATAATATTATTATTACTTAGATTAAAAAATTAATTGCTTTTCATCTACATGAGTACAGTCAGCATCAAAAAGATGTATGCATCGACAAGAATTGGTTTATAACTTTTTTATATTTTATTTATCTGTCTACAGTCTTTGTTTCATAATATTGTATCAATGAGTAGCCAAAGCAGCCAAAGCCGGAGCAGTGGTGGCCCAGTGGTAACGGCCCCAACTTACGAGTTGTAGGTCGTGGGTTCGAACCCAAACGGGCGCTTTACTTTGTGTAAATAATATCATCACCACTGCTCTCAAAACGGTGAAGGAAAACATCGTGAGGAAACCGGCATGTCTTAGAACCAAAAAATTCGAAGACATGTGGCATCTACCAACCCGCACTGGGCCCGCGTGGTAGATTACAGCCCACTCCCTCTCACAGAGAGGAGGCCTGTGTCCCAGCAGTGGGAAAATTAATAGGCTGATGATGATGAGTAGCGAAAAGAACATACCTACATATTACACAGTGGATACCTACTTAATTATAAAATAGAAAAAGAAAATATTTTATTGTCCAGGTAAAACATTAAGCAGGTTCACAGGTTAACAGCCAGTTGAGACGACATGAGTAGCTTAAAATATAACCTACAGCTATGTGACAATATATATTGCCACTGAGCACCTAACTAGACAGTTATCTTGGGGTCGGGGTACGAATTTCAGAGTGGAGACTAGAGTGGTGATTTTTGGTGTGGTACGGTATATTATGTGTAACGTGTGTGTGATGGGTGTGTGATGCGTGTGTGGTGTTTGTGTGTAGGTAATTGTGCGTGTTTATTTTTCATTGTGCTTTGTTTGATTTAAATAGTAAGAAAATGTTGCATTTTCTTACTATTTTAATTGTATAGTTACACATTGATACGATATTATGGAACTGTAGACAATCTAATTTAATTAATAATAAAAAAAAAAAGAGTAATTATATAAAATTATTTTAATTAATTGAAGATGTATACATATTTTTGCAGCTGATTGTAGCTATAATGTTCGTCAAGCGGCTTTATATGTAATTTATTATCTTTGATGATCCCGTACATCAGGATTGGTAACATCTACCGTACAAACTTGATTTATAGGTATTTCAATTAACTCTTCCAAAAACAGGAAATTAGATCATTTTAACAGGACATTGTAATTGAATGACGGATCGCAAAGGATTTTTTTTTTAATTTTCATACATTATTCATTATCTTTCGTAATTATCGAATCGAATGCTTAGAGAAGAGTAATTATTTTTATAATACCTAACCTATTTCACGGACTTGTTTAACTCGTAATTTTATTGGAGTGAATGGTCTTACTTTTATAATTAATCCTTGTCCCCATGCTTAGGTGAGATTCGAATCTGTAAAATAGACACGATTTATTTTCTGCATCTAATTCACAAAACCCTAGTAGGTACTTTTCTTCGGAGGTCCCTAGAATGAACGTGCGACGTAATCATAACGTATGAATAAATAAAAACCTTTTTTCTTAACAACTATTTTATTGCTATTTAATTATTTTTTTCCGACAAGCACAATAAGTATAAAAAACGTTTTTCTTAACAACAATTTTAATGCTATTTAATTTAATTTTTTCCGACAAGCAGAAAGTATCACCCATAGATATGAATAAAGTATGAAAACTTTGTTAATATTATGTGCGAAACGAGTATTTTCAGTTTTAAATACGATGACGTTCGAATTTACGTTAGGTACGTTAACTCTATCTATTAATGTAGCGTAATTTAAGTTAGTATGTTGACACTCTCATTATTTACGTTAGTGTAGCGGCACACCTGCGGAACGTTCGGCGCGGAATGTTCCGTCGCGTCATGTGACGCTTGCTCATGAACCGACGTAACGTTCGGCTGATGTAATTTGATGGTAACTTGAAAAACATTAGGAGCGTATTTAACCGAGCCTTCCACGCCGAACGTTCGGCAGGTGTAGCGTGACCCTTAGATACGTTAACTCTGTAGCGTAATTTCGAACAACACACCTGTGGTTTTACGTTATGTATTGTATACCGATATAAGTACTCGAAATCTCGTAGGTACCTACTTATCCAAAGTGCCAAGGCACTTGAACGTTATAAGTCATTTACCGAAACCGATTCATCTAAATAAAATAGGGAAATCCCACGTGCGTCGGTAAAATAATTATCCTCTTTTAGTTTGGGTGGTAAAAGCTTTTGGCCTAATCTGTAAAGCCCCATTTACACGATGCAAGTTTATGGCCTGTGGCATACCATAAAATTGACATACCGTACAATTGTTGCACGATACGGGTTTGTTAGTTGCCGTTCAAAACTGGTATAGGTTACATCGTAAACAGCACGTAAAATAAAATCGCACGTACAGTTAAATCGAATTCAGTACTTGAATCAAATGTAGGCAACGTAACGTGTATGTTGACTTGCAACTTTGTGAACTCTACGGACTTACAAATCTGTTTTGAGACGGGCAAAACTTGCATGCAATAATCGCCTTGCAATAATTGCCTTGGTGTTACTGTTAACAGAAGTCGCATGCAATTATTGAATGACAAAAGTTGCATTCAATTATGTATATGTTGCCATCTGGCACTACTACTACACCGCCGGCGGCAGTGCCGCCGGCTTGGCCACCGGGTGCGCCCGGCACTGCCGTACAAAGCCGCACAAAGTAACGCAAAGGAAATGAAGGCGCAAAAGTCGAAGGCACGTGCCGCGCGGCGTGTGTAGTAGCCATTAGGCTGGTTTCACAGCTGTCCGGGAGACCCATACGGGCCGTCCGTATACAGGACACCCGTACAAGTAGGTACGGGTATACGACGGAGTAGTAAGATATGTTGTACGGGCTCTATCTGGAGCGGGTTGCATACGGATCAATCCGCGTCGCTGTGAAACAATGTTCTAACCACTAGAACATTGTTTCACAGTGACGCGAACTGGTCCGACACATGTGAGGCGCTAGGATCTAGCGCCTTACGTGTATCTCCGTTCCGGGAGCCCGTACGGGTCTCCCAGACAGCTGTGAAACCAGCCATATGAAAATCGCACGCGTGTAAACACGTGCTTGCAATTCTTGAATGACTTAATTGAACTTGCATTATGGCATGCGATTATTGCTCTTGAACGTTCCAGAAACTTGCACGTGTAAATGGGAGTCTTTAATGTATTGTATTATTTAGTAACAGGCGTCAATCAGAAAATTGTGTTCTTTTTCTTGTGAAAGATTAATTCTTGTTTCGAGTTAAGTGATCTGTGCACTTTATAATTTTATGCAAGTAGGTAGGTACCAATGTGAATTTTTCAAATCATTTGTAGGTACCTACTTTCAGAATTTATTTTGGACATTACTGACATCAGTAAAGGAATAACACCTGAAGAAACCTGGATTTCTAGTTAAATACTTAAGTCTGAAATCGCCAACCCGTCTTGTGCAAGCGTTGTGATTAATGCTCGTGCCTTCTGTTTATGAGAAGATGCCTTTGCCCTGCCCATAAAAAAAAAGACGTGTGGCACTCGGGGACTGCCGCGGCAAAGCTATTGCATAGCATTTTTTATCAACTTATGCAATTGTAAAATATTAACCCGAGTATAAGAAATAGCAATGGTGACATTGACAGGAACTGTTATTCACATTTATAGTTTTTTAAACTTGACACAACGTAATGGGAACATCAAACTAATAAAAAGGTTTTAATTTAACTATTAATAGTCAAGGATCATTCGTCTAAGTAAATTTGAACTTTATTGTCAAACAGTTAAACATAATTTTCAATACAACACTCTCGTATCATTCGTCTAAGTAAATTTGAACTTTGTTGTCAAACAGTTAAACATAATTTTCAAAACAGCACTCTTCTTAGATCATTCGTCTGAGTAAATTTGAACTTTGTTGTCAAAATTTAGGTATTTTCGTTACGGAATTTCTGGATTAGGTCTCCACGCTCAAGGCCCGCGATAGAAGCTATGCAATAGCTTAAAAAAAAACTCATGATTAGTTGATTTTTTTTGGGACTTCAATTGTTTACTCTATCCTAGTGCTAAATGCCATTTTAGGTATGTCATATTTTTTATACCTACTATATTATCATCTAATATTAACGGTCAAAATTTCAAGCTTTATTATTAGTACCGTTTCGTTTAGTACCTATCAAATCTGAATTTAAATTTAAATTCTTATTTAAGTAAGCATAGCAATAAAATAGATCCGTTGCTTGTTAAATTAAATTAAGCTTGTAGATAAACAACATCTTGTGTTTGTAAAGATCATAGAAAACCCTTTTAATGTGTAACATCTTTCCTCTCGCTCTCCTACAATCTGTGGGAGTGATTTCGTCAAAAGGGACGGAAGTGTGTAACAGGAAGCCCGGGAAACGCGCGCTATTTGATTTGACCAATGAGCGCGCGCGGTGCTGTTGTTGACCGTCAGATGTACGATGATGTTGACGATGGTAATAATGATGATGAATATTATTTATATCATACATAGGTACGTCGGCCATGATGTCAGATGTTTCATATCTTATGAGACAACTGTAAGGCTCGTTCGTTTTTTAGGGTTCCGTACCCGAAGGGTGACAAACGGAACCCTATTCATAAGCCTCCGCTGTCCATCTGTCTGTCAGCGAGCTCTATCTCATGAACCGTAATAGGTAGGCAGTTGAAAATTTCACAGATTGAGCATTTCTATTGCCGCAAGAGCAACAAATAATAAAATAAAAAATTAAAGGGGCGCGATACAATAAACTTAAATTTTGAAAAAAAAATAATCTGACCCTGGCATGTGGGGTATCATTTTCTAGAGCTCATCGAGTAGAGAATAAATATAATTTTTATTTGTTTTTATCTTCAAAAATGATGAATTAGGGGGCCGTAGAAGTTGTCTGTTTTAGACCATTTTTGTACGAGCTCTATCTCAACAACTAAACAAATTCATCATCAGCCTATTAATGTTCCCACTGCTGGGACAAAGGTCTCCTCTCTGCGATAGGGAGTGGGCCGTAATCCACCACGCGGGCCCAGTGCGGGTTTGTGGATGTCACATGTCTTCGAATTTTTGGTTCTAAGGCATGCATGCACTAAACAAATTAGGAATTTGAAACTTGTGTGTATCATGTAACATATACTGTTTATAATCAACAAATACTAAAAACGCCGATTCATAACGTATTTTATATAATATGGGCGATTTTCTGCAACTTAAAAAAATAATTTTGTATTTCATGCTAATATTATGCGATATAAATTCCACAGATAACTATTTAATAGTCGGAGTAATGACATGGAATTAGTAAGTACCTACTATCATGGCAGCTTATACTATTTCGATCATCCAAAAAGGTCTACAAAATAAACTTTCTTCACAAGATTTTAAAACCGGCCAGTATTTTTTGAGTTTAAGAACTTTATCGACTTTTTTCAAAGTATCCCTAGACGGTGTTGATGTGTGTACCTCATGTTAAAACTGCACTCTAATAGACAATATATTCAGTAACATTGAAATGAATGCTGGCACATATAGTGTACTATTCAGTTACCTTAAATCGTTGTGGATACAATTTCATATTGAGCAAAATTATTGGTGTAAAAATATTCGGCCACGGCGGCCAATTTCAACGGAGACTGGCCTTCGGCGCGGGAGATATTATAGTGCACAAGTGTGTGCGCAGACACGAGTGCACTCTCTCTTCCCTCACTTTCATAGTCCGATGGGATGTGTAAAAATAATAAGTACGAAATAATAGATTTCTGTATGACTATCAATAATAACGTCAATATATACCTGTATTGACCCGTGCGTTTGCACTGGCGAAACATCACGACAAAACATGTTGAAATCTCTAGTTCCTGTCAAACATTGTATGAAACATTGACAGAAAATATAGATTCCAACATGTTTTGTTGTGAATGTTTCGCCAGTGCAAACGCACAGTTATAATTAAAATTTGGCGTACTACTTACATTCTATTTTGTACAATATAGTCTGATTTAGCAAGAGAAATCCTTTTATTTATAAGTAACTAGCTTTACCCGGCCCAGCTTCGCACGGTTAGCACTAAGTACTTATCTACGGCGCTCCTACCTTTCCTAATTACTTATTTCTACCTAATTACCTACCCTAACCCTAACCTAACCTAACCTAACCTAACCCTACCTACCTACCCAACCCTACTTACTAGGGTTGGTAGGTACCTAACCTACCCTACCTACCCTACATATCTACCTGCTTACCTACCATATATACCTATTTATACCTACTAATACTATGTTAGTAGCAAATAAATAACTTTGACTTTAGTTAATGCATGTTACTGGATAAAGTTAACTTAATATTTTTCTCTTAAAATAAATGAAATATACTCCTACACCTATATTTTAACACAACAACATTTTTTCATTTCAACAGTTGGAACTTTTAGTACTAAATATAAGCAGCATTTGTTACGAGTACAAAAGGAAACCAGTTTCTAAACTCACCCGGGGACTGCACGCAGTTGGTATTGGTGACCTTGGCGGAGTAGTATGTTCATGATCTTGCTTCACTCGCTTTGATTTGCTCGGTGACTGAAACCTTTTCTTCCGTTTTACACAACACAACACAGTCAACACACAACACAGCGATACTATACATTATTAATACATCCTTTCTTGCCTTATACTTTATTAATCACCCTCTGTTTTATTTAAATCAATACCTGTAGTTTTAGAGTAGTAATATTCTTTGATCCATAATATTTATCTTTATAATTCTCTGAAATCCCAAGTAATTACTTCGTAGGTGTATTATCTATGATTACTTCCCTGTTAATTAGACAGCCGAATGCATCACAGATAACAGATTCGCATTGCGCCCGCGTCCCTTCGCTTGTCACCACAGATAATTAAGTCTTTATCATGGACAAGTGATGTTGGAACGTCGTCGGGCGTAAGTAGATTTATATATAATTATTTTCTATCTGTATGTAATAGATTTAATTTTGTTTATTATTAACTTGTGTATTGTTTTATTTATTTATTTTGTTACCCCCTAGTGGGATCTATCTAAGTCCGTAGGTGTGTCCGTGACACCACAGTGGGCCCTATCAGAATACCAGCGCTGCGGTATTTATTATTTCTTTAAATATCGCAGCATTATGCTGAGATAGGAGCCTTTTTGGCCTCGCACAGGTGATTATATTTTGTAAATTTCACAAATACTCCGTTTTGTTTATATTTTCTTGTTTATTATGTTTTTACAATTACTGTTTGTATTTTCTGTGCGTGTCCCAAATAAAATATTTTTCTTTCTTTCTTTCTTCTTCTTTCATTAAAATTAGACAATTTCTTTACAAATCTTTGATTTTTTTATAGCGCTTCTGTTGTTACCTTTACGAAAGTATTACAAAAATTCATAGTGTTAAATCTTGTACGACATGGTATGGAACCCTTCGTGTGCGAGTCCGACTCGCACTTGACAGATTTTATTTAAATTTCATTTCTAAACTAGCTTCTGCCCACGACTTCGTCCGCGAACCTTCGAAAAAAGAGAAGAAATAAGCAACAAGAATAATGTAACCAGGATTTTGTAATCCTGGGTACATTATTCTTGTTGCTTATTTAAAAGACTTTCTTCCCCGCTCTTTTCCACAGAGATCTACTTTTTGGAATGGGCAACTAGCTTCAAACTGACTAAGTAATTCAAAGTGCCTGTAAATGGTTTCATTGAAATTAAATGCTTTGAGTTTGAGTTGAGTTTGAGTTTGATAACAAAAAAGAAAATAAATCCTTTAAGAAATAGTTAAAATATCGGCTAAGAGCGTTAATTCTAAAAGTGGGAAACGTCGCAAATAGCTGTCAAATATTTACCTGATTTGAATAATTTGGCAATATTACGGTACCTACGGAAATATCAAATATGGGTCAACTATAATGAATTGAACACAATAATGAATTGCAACTATAATGTGTAAAAAACGCATTTGGAAAGTTTTCAAATACTTTTTTAACATCTAATACTAAATATTCGGTGTTATGATATTAATAATTGCATTTCATAATCAATATTTTAGTTCAATAGTTACCCATATTTTTTCCATACAGTAATATTGGCAAATTAGTCAAAGCAGCGAAATAATTGACATCTATTTGCGACGTTTAGTTGCCCACTTTCAGAATGCACCCTCGCGCTCTTAAGAACTGCTGTTCATTTAAATACCCTTGACATTTACCTTCTTTCTCTACGATATCTCTGCATCAGAGCTTGCTCTATATATTTTAATGACATACAAGGAATTAGATCGCTGTTTGATGCCGACCGGCCTTGCAAAAAGACTGGTAAGCTTAGATCAGGAAGAAATTATTAACGCTCGTTGACATTTTGACGTCCGAAATTTATAACAGCTTCAATGTTGGAAGATAACTTTGGTCTAGAAATACAGGATCGTGATGTCAATGTCTTTTGAACGTCAAAAATTTACAAAAAAATAGAATTGATTCTAGTCACCCCTTCCAAAAGGTAGTTTTAATTAAAACCTTTTTTGGTCTGGATTATTAAGTGCTAAAACACGTTGTATGTTAATTAAAAATCTTTAGCTCTTAGCTCATTAGTTTTTCTCGTGATTACCCACGTCTGAATACTCAGTCGCTCGACATAGTATTAAAATTTATGTCCTGTCATGGACACTTCCTTGTATTTTAAAATAGTGTATTCATGCTCATATGGCATTTGAGATGCCAACTTGCCAATCCGGAACAGTTCAGCAGATTAATTTGGCAATATGGAAATAAAAAAATGTGGTTAACTAGCGAACTAGAATATTATAATGAATTCCATTTTAGTAATATAACCAAATTAAACAAAACAGGGAAATATTTGACATCTATATGCGACTTTTCCCACTTTCAGAATAAACGCTTTTAAGATTGCAGTTTGTAGGTAACAGTAGATTATAAGAACCTAAGTTTCTGCCTTCATGATGGCACAAACACATAATAAAAAATAAAAAAACTAGTTACGTTAATTTAAAAGGTAAAAACACATTCAAGAATGATTGTTGTCTCAATAAGGCTAATATTAAAATAGTTTGTGACATTTTGGTCACACAAGCGTAGGATGGTAACGGTGCATTGTAATAAATACAAACGAACAAAGTTGAATTGTGTGCTAGAAATAGCAATAATCTTTAATAGAATATCGTAAAAGGACTATTTCAATTCTAGTTCAGAACTTCCAGGCTTCGCTATCAAACTCAAACTCAACTCAAAGCATTTATTTCAATTAAACCATTTACAGGCACTTTTGAATTGTCAAAGAGTCGGTCAGTTAGTCAGAAAGTTGAAGCTAGTCGCCCATTCCAAAAAGTAGATCTCTGTGGAGAAGAACGGGCAAGAAACTCCCAGGACACTCTTTTAAATAAAGACATTACAAAATCCTGGGTACATTATTCTTGTTGCTTCTATATGTGAGAACAATGTGAAAAAAAGAAATAGAGACAATTCAAAGTATAAGATTTAAAATAAGCCTTGGCAGAAAAGAGATGACCAGTCTCAACCGACGGCGCCCGTTCACGAACATGACGCGTGGATCAGCACCATCCAGCTCAACCATTTTGTAGGGAACCGAATCACAATATAAAGATGGACAGTAAGGAAACTAGGCCTATTTGTTGTTATAATTACCTACGCTCCGTTGGAGCGTTAGGGTTGTCACTCTTAACGTTTGTAAAATTGAAGTGTTTTGAGTTGACAGGTAGAAATCGTCACTAACGAAAAAAGTAGTTAATAGCATGAAAAACAGTTTCATATTAATGTGAAACCGCAGTTCTAGCCCGCGAAATTCAAATTTTCTTACGATTTTTACAATTTGCAGGTCAATCAGGTTATATCTTAATCAAAATATGATTCGCAACTGTAACAGATAATTATGTGTTTACAGAATTATAATTATTGGAATCATTAATACTTACATCTCTCTAAATTAGATTTGTTCCTTAAAAACTTTTCCATAAGAAAATTGTTCACATGGAACAAATATAACTTAGAGAGATGTAATGATTATAATTCTGTAAATACATAATAGAATAGACCCCTTTTAATGTATTTTTGAAAACCCCAAAATACGCAAAACTATAGGCGCCGAGAAAAAAATCGCCGATTTTTTTTCTCAAAAAGTGTGTGTTTGCGCAGTGTAATATTTTGCAAAAGTGTTTTATATGACGATATCTATACACTATAAAATTGTGAAGCTTCGCACGCGCGGGTTATAATACGAAGTGGAGCCTCTATTTTGATACCACCAAAAAAAATATCATGAAAAAAAGTGAATGTTGTGATATATTGAGTTTGGTGTGTGTAATCGGTGGTAAGTGCATTATTTATTATTGAGAAATAGTGTTAGTAGACATAATATATAGATAATATTTGAACGAAAATACACCGTTCAAACATTTTTTTTGAATCAAATAATGTTACGTTTTGATACAACTACTTGTTCAATTGTCGTAATTTTTTGTGATTTTGAATTTTTGTATTTGTCTGTAAAACACGCTTTTCTATTGATAATGTAATTTGCAAAATTTCGTGTAAATTGATACAGTAGTTTTATCAGAAATAGACATGAAACAGGAACAAACGTTTTTCACCCCGTATCTGATAATAACATTTTGTTTATAAATACGATTCTCGTCCTACGAGCATTTTTTATACATAATATGATGCTCTGTTTATTCAAGAACACAACACAGTTTACATAGTGCACCTAGCAATGTTCGAATTTCCAAGCATGTAGGTATCAGAAAAATATTTATGAGCATCATCACTTTTTGGACGAACAATAAATCATTCTTACCTTTCAAGATTAGCTGGGAGTTTAAAAAACGAAAGCTCTGGCTTTGAAGAAGCCGAATTTAAACAGCCGTATGACACACAATACATTCCTGGCATTTTTAAAAAGATCGCTGCGATCACTCGTCTCGACACGGCACACGCAACTGACAGAACTGCGACAATCGCTAAGGATCTCGTAAAAGAGTGCGTCTGTGTGAGTGAGCCGTTTTGATCGTTTTCTTAGTAGTTTCCCTACTGTCCATCTTTATATTGTGACCGAATGATCCAACACACTCGCCACCATCGGCTATAAATTTTAATGTAGAAATCATAGCCAATAATTCAATCGGATTGCATACTAAAAAGCCTAATCCTATGGCCAAGCTTTTTTATAGTTCTTGATAGTCTATTAAATAAGCAGTTAGCCTGATGAGATGTATGGACAGTTAGATTGGTTGGTAAAGTAAGATTGGTATTAAAAAATGTACAATCGATTCCTTTCATTTTGCTTTTCTCCCTTTCTTTTAAGCTATTGCATAGCTTCTATCGCGGGCCTTGAGCGTGGAGACCTAATCCAGAAATTCCGTAACGAAAATACCTAAACCTAAGGAGAGTGTTTTGTATTGAAAATTATGTTTAACAGCTTGACAACAAAGTTCAAATTTACTTAGACGAATGATCTATCGAGAGTGTTGTATTGAAAATTATGTTTAACTGTTTGACAACAAAGTTCAAATTTACTTAGACGAATGATCCTTGACTATTAATAGTTAAATTAAAACCTTTTTATTAGTTTGATGTTCCCATTACGTTGTGTCAAGTTTTAAAAACTAAAAATGTGAATAACAGTTCCTGTCAATGTCACCATTGCTATTTCTTGTATTCGGGTTAATATTTTACAATTGCATAAGTTGATAAAAAATGCTATGCAATAGCTTTACCGCGGCAGTCCCCGAGTGCCACACTTTTTTTTTATTATTAAGTTGATCGACTACCTCCTAACGAGCTCCGTATTGGTAGCAGAAAATAGAAAAATAAATGCTTAATCACACACGAGAAATTTGCAATTGTCGTCTGCCCATGTTGAAAAAACTACAACTGCGTCATAATCGCAAAAGTAAGTCATACGGCGCCCACTGACCAGCAGTTTACAGTTGATGAGAAATTGCCATAAAAGCTTGTAAAGTAACAACTCAAGCATATTGTTAAGGCAATGTGGGTCGATGACCTGACGAAAACTGTGGTGAGGAAGTTGGTACTTGATTAATGACAGTGGATTTGGAAGATGATGATGATGAACTTTGACCATAAGACATATTGTGGATAACAGAACTATACATGTGTTTTTTTTTATATCCCCTAACTCTAGAGTATGAATGAGACCATATCAAAGAATCAACTGGCATAATTATGTTTCTTTTTTTCTGTCTAAATAATTCGAAATAGTCACGATTATTTCTGTAAAAAATCCATAAGTGAAATATAAAAAACATTTAATTCAGACTATTTTTGTTCACAAAAGAAAATATGACAACATCCCATTTTCTTAGCTTTAAATATGAATATTTATGGTTTAAATGAAAATGATTTACTCGTACCTTTCAATGAAACTTAGATACACATATCCAGAGTCTAGTGGTAAGTTATATAAAAAAAATAGAAAAAAAAATTATATTATGCTACTTGATTCTTTGACATGGTCTCATTACTCTAGAATTATGGGATATAAAAAACACCTCGTATATACTGAAAGGATTATTTTGGCTTGCACTTTACCGATGTTAACAAGGTTACATGTTGTTATTTCATCTTAAAAATTGTGACAGGTATGAGACAGTGAAAAGTCATTTTAATGATAATGTCCTTAAAATCTATTCTTGACAGGCACAATAGCAGAAGATACTTTCAAAGAAAATGTGTAGGTTCAGTAGCCTTTGAATCCATTTATAACTTCTTACTGGTTAAGGCTCATGTGTAACTAAATTAAGGCATTAACCAATAAATCTTAAACACCATAATGGTACGGTTCATAATAATTTATTTGCTTTATAGGAGTGAGAGGCACGACGAAATGTTAACAGTAAATAATTATAATGTTAAAAGCTTTAACCTATAATAAATACAACTTAATCAATGTTAAGGATCATTATTGAGATGATTTATGTATTACAATGATACACACCTTTGAGATAAAATATTTTATTATAATAATTAGACACATGAATTAAGATTTAACTTAAATTGATTCTCATCTTAATTGAATGTTATAAGACAAATTGTTATTGAGCATTTTATCACTAATATTCAGTCTATCACAATTATTACTCAATTTTAAAACTATATTACGTTTTGTTTAGCCGTAGACGAACATTTAAATTACCACGTTTTCGAAAATTCAATTTTAAATGGAAAACAAGATTTGCAAAACACTGTCGAGTTTCCGAGATTCTTGGCTTTTGTCGGGTTTCCATGTAGCTGTCTCACACATCATCATATCTTCTTCGATTTTAGCATTTTCATCTGCAGCAACCATTTTAATTTCTTGTTTTACATTTGAAGGCTTTTTCTTGTTTCCTTCTCTTTCGATCTTGATTTCTTGGTTTATGTTGAATATGTTCTGAACTGGTTCGGTTCTGTTAGTAGTTCCTTCTCTGCTCTCAAGTCTGATATCGCTTTCTCTGTGAGTGACACTGCCTCGAATATTGACAATGACTGTGGGTTTCAGTACAGTTTGCGATTCCCTGTTTCCAATTTGACTTTGTCCAGCCATTGTGTTAGTCAGCGGTGTAAAATCTTCTGGTTCATTATCAGCATCAGTTTCTGAGTTAACGTCGTCTTCATTTTCTTTATTCTTGTTCGGGTTTTTATTTTTATTAGAAGTTGGTCGTGGATGTTTGTCCTTTTTAGGTTTTGTAGTGCTCATTTTATGTTTATTAGTATCTATAAACACCACTACTTCTTCTCTTGTCTTCATTTCATCACTTGAATTGGTGTTGATGCTTTTTGGGAAGCGATACTTCATCGATGGCATTTCAATTCTATCGTTTCTTCTTGGAATATAATCTGCATCACTCGGTAAAGAGGGTTCGTTTTCATATCCATATCTGACATAATTTTGGGATAAATTATTTTCATCATTTTGATTTATATCCTCAGGCAGTTGAGAATGGATTCTCAGAGATTCTATGACATCGCGGAACAAGGAACGTTTCTCATGTGTTGTGGTGATTTCTCGATTTTTTGTTGGACTTGAACCGCATAAAATGATCATGTACGTGACGCAAATGAAGCACTGCATCTGTAATAGTAAAATCAACTTTTCAAACATTAAAATTCAAAGGCTATAATTACAGCCGATTTTTACACTAGATAGTTCGTATTATTAGATTGTAATAAAGTTTCTTCTAATGTTATTATTGCAGCGGCACTGCAGTTACGTATAAAAGTAATTTGGCCTACTGGCCTACAAGCCGGTTTGTGGTCGGCAGAAGTGTTGGATTGAAGAACAAGTACATTTAATTGAACAAAGCGTTTTATGATAAACGACGATAGTAAACCCGCAGTCTTAGAAATTTAACTTTCTTCGGCTATCTTTATACTTTCTTTGTCTTGCAACGCTATGTGAACAGATGTTGTAGCGTTTCCCAAAAGTATTGGCAAGTTACACTACAATTAAGGACATAGTACAAAAGTGATGAAGTGAGAAGATGAAGGAGTACGTCGACACATAAGTGTCCTTTTGTTTTTATTTGTATAAGTTATGTAGTTTGTAATTTAATGTAAAAGCTAGTACAAATATATAGTTGAATAATAATATTAATTACCTGATTATGAATAAAGAAAGAAACAGAAGGTTTCCCAAACTGGGCCCGCATCATGGACTACGGCCCACTCTCTCTTACAGAGAGGAGGCCTGTGTCCCAGCAGTGGGAACATTATAGGCTGATTATGGTTACAGAAGGTTAACAAAAAGCTTTTTAATAGTTTATTATATTGTGTTGAGGACTAAAAAGGACACACAAAATCTTGTATCTTTTTGTACTGGTACTGTCTGCTTGTCACTATAGATGATGTATTAATGTAAATACTAATACTGTTATCCTTAAATTGTTAATTCTTAAACATAATCACATCACAAAGGAAGTTAAGGATCTTTTCAAGTTATGACCACGGAAATTCAGCTATACTCTCCCTAAATCATTCTGTCTCGTCGTTTTATAGTGACTACACTTTTAGGAGAACCTAATAAAACACAGGAATAGGCTAATAATATGACTCACCATGATAGTGTTCCGTGGATCGCGTTCACGGAGCGACTAGTTGCGCAGGAGTGGCAAGATGCGACCGGGAAGCGCTCGGAAGGTTGACTGAACTCGCCTGAACTGAGACAGGGGTGTGCAAACTTGATGGGAAAACGTTTTCTGGTATCGATTTGATTTCTACGTATAATATAACTTTAATTTGGCACTTACAATTGTATTGAAAACTGAGTATATACCAGTACAAATGTAGTACTAAGTCTTCGGGTGTGTATTACCTGCCTCTGAATAGCGCATCCAAAAGGTCCCGCCACTTTGATATCAAAGTGGCGGGACCAGGGAAATCTTGACATAATTCCTTTACCTTTAGAGGTACAAATGTCTTGTTTAGGGTACAATTAGTACATATGTAGTACTAACTCTTGAATGTGATGCATTTTAAATTGGGGGCTTGGTCCCGTCATCTTGATGCTCACTAATGTTTTTGTTTCAAATGCACTGCTGTATATGAAGTCCATTTGTTCTATAATGATACATCCCATCATGTGAAGGGTTTCATGGGCTACTTCAAGTAGTCAAGCTTTAATTATTTTTTAACGAAATTACGAAGATTTGTGAATACCAGATTATGAGATAAATAAATTATAATATTTTGACTTACGGAACTGAAACTTGGACACTCATGGTAAGGCTGGTCCATAAGTTCAGAGTCACTCAGCGAGCTATGGAACGAGCTATACTTGGAATATATCTGAGGGATAGAATCTGGAACGATGAGATCTGGGAGCGAACCAAAGTTGTCGACATAGCTCACAGAATAAGCAAGCTGAAGTGGCAATGGGCCGGTCATATTAGCTGTAGAACCGATGACCGTTGGGGTAGACGTGTTCTCGAGTAGAGACTGCGAATCGGCAAACGTAAGTTAGGACTACCTCAGACTAGGTGGAGCGACGATCTTCGTAGGGTGGCTGGTAGCAGCTGGATGAGAGTTGCTGAGAATCGAATTGAATGGCGTGCAATTGCAGAGGCCTATTTGTCTAGCAGTGGACTGCTGTAGGCTGATGATGATATTCTAATATTATTCTTTGCATTATGTTCATGTTTAAATGTACTACGTCCTGCGCACCCTGGACGGTCAGTTTATTTAATACCTTGATGGCCCGTTTTTAGGGTTCCATAGTCAACAAGGAATCCTTATGGTTTCGCCATATCCGTCTGTTTATCTGTTTGTCTGTCAGAGAATCTTACTACGTAAGTACTAGAAAGCTGTAACTTGGCATGTGTATACATATCCATCGTTTTCCATCAGGCGAGATCGAGGTCAAGAGCAGGCCACTTAAGCAATAAAAAAAAAAAAAAACGTCACGCCAACAAAGTAGTTAAATATAAACATGAAATAAATTTTTTTAGGGTACTTCCGTTAAACGTGAATTGGGGATGTTTATTTTTTTCTCGTCTATCCCATGGTGTGGGAAAGGAAAGGTCGTTCAAAAAGATATTGAGTGTGTGAAAACTATTTTTGGATTAAGCGATCCGTTTGCGAAATATTAATCTTTAAAGTGCTAACTTTGTGACCCCTCTTGCCAGCTAAATGGTTGGTTTTGGATATGTGAAAAAAATCACGGCAGTAGTATATTAACGAAATTAAAAGGAAAACTATCACAACTCAGTAGGGTCTATAACTAAACGATTGACCAACTTACATATTTGTTTACGACAATTTACGGTTTATAACATAAATTAAAAAAATCTTATTTTATGATTTCTTAATTTACTTTACCATTAAACAGCAATTTCCCAATTACATTACCTAAAGATAAAGATTCATTCACCTGTTGCTGAATTTTGGGCCGGACAAATTCGTATTATTTTTGCAATGGACACACTAAGAATAAAATAAACTAAGTATTACTTATTAGACAAAATTTTCATACGCTCATATCACGGAACTTCAGACTTACTGACATGATCGCCTTCATTCATCCACTAATACTTCACAGTCAGATTCAGCATCGAAAGAGCGAATTCATAATGATGTTTAATTGTGTTAATACGAGGGAAGCCAAAAAAGACAACGTGACGATGTTGTCAAGATCTCATTTCTGTCTGTCTATCTTCAATAATAAACTCCAATATCAAAACACGCGCTGAGACTGCAGCACCCCTGTCCTGAATTAAATAGCAACTTGTCTTGTCGGGAACTACTAGATTTCTGATGTCCGGAACTGTGGCCATTATATCAATGCCAATAAATGGGGTGATTAGCAACCTTATTTTTATGGCAAAAGGGAGAGTTGGGATGAAAGTGTAAAGTGGTAATTTTATGCTTGTTCTTTATTATTGTGGGTTCAAGAACTGATTATGGGAAAGCAAAGTATATTGTTTTTTTGATTTATGCAATTCTTTTTTGCTTCCGTTTTTAGTAAGGTACAGCAGCTTAATTTTTATAACAATCCAAGTGCGTTTTTTGTTCAGTAAACAAAAAATATTCACCTTTATATTTTACAATAAATTCTTGTAACTTTAGGAAAAGAAAGAAATAAAAATAACATAAGTTTAAGGCAGCACGAACACATGCGTGCATTAAGTTAGAATTGATTACTTAACAAACCTGATTCCCAGGATACTAATAGCATCCTTTCCAATCGATGTGTCATCGAACTAAATGGTACTTATTTACAGCCTAACAAGGAGCCAATAAAAACTGGATCTACTGCTTGCTATCCCACACAAGTTTCTCTAAATTCGCTAATCTGTGATCTATATTGGCTTTGTATTCTAAATGAGGTATGGGGTATGGGAGTAAGGTGTGGGGTACCTTATATACTGTAGTATCCTAAATTATTATAAATGCGGAAGTGAGTTTGTTTGTTACGCTTTCACGCAAAAACGGCTGAACGGATTTGGATGAAATTTGGCACATGGGTAGACCATGACCTGGGTTGGGACAAAATATATATTAGGTTAAAACCGCGGGGCGTAGATTGAATAAAAGTGTTATTAATTATTAAATTTTATTGTTAACAAAAATAACAGTAATCTAATACATAAGAAATCAATCCATCTAAATGTTACTATGATGTGCAACATTAGAAAACGAAATACTGAAAATAAGTAGGAACTAAATCAACGACTATTATGTATAAAGTCAGGAAAATCAATGCAAATTGACCATCAACTTAAATTGTCTGTATATTCAAATCAAAACTGTCATTCTTTGACAGTTCATTTATTTTCTTTTTTTATGTAAGGCATCGACGAATTGACTTAGGGCCAATTTCACTAATGTACCTGAACGCGATCAGCACATCCAAACAGTGTTCAAAAGCTGTCAGTGTCAATATTCTATAACAATGTCAAAGTCAAAGTCATATAATTTTTTTTCAAATAGACACGATTTGAACGTCAAAATTTACAGAAAAAAATGGGGTGCGGCTGTGTCGTGAACACAAACGTGTGTTTTACGTAAATACAGGTACAGTGGGTAATAGCTGTTACCTAACCCACCCTGCCGTTGGCTGACCCACTAAAAGTTAGACAAATTTGAACCTTCTGCAATTAGCAGTAGATAAGTAATATTTTCTTTAAGGCGAATTCTTTGTTCCTTTAGCTATCGAGTGGATTAATTAAATTTTGGATGTAGATGATAGAAATGTAGCTGCAGCATCAAACTGTATCCCCCGATTTATTATCATCAGTTTTTTTAATTGCCTCCCATTATGGAAGCAAATTTAAAGACGTATTCACGTCAAAATATTTGATTCTAGCTGCCCCTGAATTATGACACTGTCAGCTTTTGAACGCAGTTTAGATATGCTGATCGCGTTCGGTTTAATTGGTGAAATCCATCCCTATGCCCGTTTCCACCTTCACTAAGTGACACTTAAATGAATCCCTAAATAAAAGTGCATTGTTGTGTGATTTTCAACGCTAGGCTCAGCGCTGAGAGTTGAAAATCCAACAGTGCACTTTTATTTAGGGGTTCACTTAAGTGTCTCTTAGTTGTCGGTGAAAACGGCTGTAAAATCTTGTAAAATCAACACAATATTTTACTGCCCTGAATCACATTTTAATGTACATTATTTAAACTCTAGGTTCCAATATGACCTGGAAATCGTCTGCAGCCCTAATCATAATATCGTACTTCAAATCTAAAGGTTTTCCTAGGTCCAGTTTGGAGACGGGTAACACTTTGTATTGTCGAAGAAGAGTTGACAGTACCGACTTCATTGACATCATTGCGTATCGGTAGCCTGGGGAAAAAGAAAACCGTGGTAATTCTCACGTTAATGAGGATGCGCTAAGTTAGACCGTGACATTCAAAATTTCTTTCGTTTTTCGCAATTTGCTGGTCAGTGTTAGGTTTTATGTAATTATTATTAAATTAAAATATGATTCGCGACCGTAACAAATAAGGATTTTCAGAATAATAATCATTAGAATCAGCAATACAACTTCATAAGATATGAATGAATGGCTATTTCATGATATCATGACATTTGAAGATTATGTCATGATATCATGAAATAGCCATTCAATAGGCTTACATGAAATTAAAGAGTTGTATTGATGATTTCTATGATTATAATTTAGATCAACTTAAAATCTTATAATGACCTGCAAATTGCAAAAAACGTAAGAAAAATTGAGTTCCGCGGGCTACCCTGCCCTTATTACAAAGTCAAAAATGTATCTTCCAATTATATTTTTTGTGGTAAATCTGTGATTGCAATAATTTGACTGTAGGTACTTCCTTCTCATGACAAAAGGGTTTTAAAGATATAAAATCTCCGAAATTGTACAATTTAGTCAATAAAAAAAAAGTTGTAGTTATTGTTCTCGGTCAAGGTTCCAAAGACCAAGGACTTTTTCAAATCAATTTGAGCCAAACCATATTATAAACTCACCAATACAATTCCTAGGTCCATAGCTAAAAGATAAGAAAGCAGCAGGATGTTTCAGCGGCGTGTCGATGAACCGTTCAGGTCGGAACAGCTCCGCGTCGTCTCCCCAGTACTGAGGGTTGCGGTGGGTTGCGAACAGGCTCAATATGATGCCGGAGCCTGCTGGTAACGTGTCTTCTGAGGCTGGAAAGGAGAACATCGAAAAAAGGTGTTAAATAAAAATGATAGCCTAGCTTTTGTCATAATTAGCCTATAATGTTCGGGAACTGCTGGGACACAGGCTTCCTTTCAGTAACAAGAAATGGGCAGTTATTTTTAATCTACCACCTGGGCCCAGAGTGGGTAGGTGGATATCACCATCCATATCTTTGATTACTGGTTCTAGGACATGTCGCGGTTTCCTCACGATGTGTAGGCTTAAGAGTACGGGAAGATGGACTGTGTGACAGATGATATGGGTAGAAAGGGGGTGACTACTGAGATGATGACTAATAGAGAAGTACGAAATTTCGTACTTCTCTATTAGTCATCATCTCAGTAGTCTTAAGAAAGGGACATGTTGCGCCGACCACAAATAAATTGGGATTAGGGCAGGAGAATTATGATAAAACGAGCTGATGGTTTGTTTTAGGTATACGAGTATCAGCATAAAGTTTGGATAGACATCGATGTTTCTGCAGACCTGCTAATTTTTTCAATGATTTTGTTATTTCTACTAGCTATGCGTAAGGTTAAGTATAATTTAACCTACTGTTGCTTCTTGAAGGTAAATCAGAAGCAATTTCTTATTAAAAAATCCTAATTTTAGTTTATACTTACGAAGCACAAGATCCTCGACACATTTCCTCAACAGCGTTGGTGCTGGTGGGTATAGCCGCAGACTCTCCTTGATGACAGCGTCCATATACTTGAGATGCGTTAGATCTTCAGATGTGACGCGTCGCTTCGAGTCGCCGAAGACATCTTTTAATCTGTTGGTTCATTATAAAACATTGTTGCATTTGTTTAAGGCATTTCATTCTTCATTTGCTATAGCTGTGCTCTGATTGCGTTCTAACATGGCTATGTTTCGATTTAATAATTATGTAATTGGATAGCAAATACGTCGACGGGTCACTTGGTGGTATGTGGTCTTTTCGCCTACAGACATCTGCATTTTTATTTTTTATAAATGTGTCTTCGCAGGTCAACCTATGAGGTTGTTACCTGTCTAAACGGACTATCCTGTAGGTGCCTTATAAACTAAGGTGTCCAGCCAGGGTAAGACATTTGCTAATAACAAAAGCATGACACATATGCGTTGTCATCCCAGAGTAACAGCCTGTGCACACGATAGTGTCACTGCGGCGTCCTACATACAAAATATCCATGGTAAACCACACGGTGCGTTCCGGCGTCTCACCGCACCACGTACACAGGGCTTGCAGCCCACGAGACGACTCGGGAGCACCGGAGCTGCACCGCTCAGTTGTTTGTGCGTTGTCAAAAATACAGATGTTTGACATATGACAATTTACGTACGTTGTGTGCGGTGCCGCTGCAGCGTAGCAACGGTACGGCGCCGCAACGCTCGTGTGTCCGCCAATGCGGCGAATAAATGCGGTGCGGCGCCACAACACGTCGTGTGACAGGCTCTATGTTCTAGATTTACAAATCACTTGCACTTCGCAATCCAGAATTGCTATCGGCCCTAGCATGACCTTTATGGTTCTAGGAATAATAAGTATTATTTCTAGCCTAATGATCAGATACTCACTCCTGATAAACTTTCTCTTGTACTTCAGGATGTCTTGCTAACAGTATACTGGTGAACGAAGACCCAAGTGTGGAAGTATCAGTGCCAGCTGTGAAGAGTACCACTGTTTCTTCCCGAAGTTCTTTGTCACTGTACCCCTTGTCCCCTCCAGAGGACTCGATCATGAGTTCTAGGAA
The DNA here is from genome assembly GCA_948150665.1 of Conistra vaccinii. NCBI lineage: Eukaryota > Metazoa > Arthropoda > Insecta > Lepidoptera > Noctuidae > Conistra > Conistra vaccinii. The sequence continues at coordinate 2,351,079 of OX411321.1, forward strand.
GGGTTTGAAGCGGTCATCTTCTGGAAGGAGGTGAAATTTTCTTTGAAACAGAAGTCTTTTAAAGCGCGATTTGCATGCAAGATTCGTGCCTGTGGCAAACAATAAAATCGAAGCAAGAAATTACTGGCATCGTCTCAACACCATTTAGACAGGGGCCACATTCAAAATACAAATTAATACACATACAAAATAGTTTATTGTGCCAAAAGAAAATAACATTACAAAACGTATTTGGAGCCTCCTTTTAAGCGAACAATGCCTGTATTACAAGCCTCCGCTCTTTCACACCAATGTTGTACATTATACTAACCAAGTTGATATAGCGTACTGTGACCTTAAGGGTAGGTGTGCAATGTCAGTACATTTTTCTGTATTTAGCTTATAAAAATAATAAATTAAAATTAAAAATTAATTTATTGTTGCTTCAAATTAGGGTATATATGTCACACGTAATTAAATGGCACCGTGTAAATCAACCTTTAGCATCTGTAGGTAGGGTTTAAGCCTTGAGGGAAACAATATTCTGGAGTTGCAAATAAAACAAATGTAACACAATGTTATGTAACTTGAGAATTTTTGTTAAAAAAGCAATTTCTGAACAACAAAATCATTTGTACTCGAAATAATTCATTTGCAATCACAAAATTAAATAAATTATTTCGAGTACAATTGATTTAATTCTTTTCTTACCTTCATTATCTTTTTTAGGATATTTGTTTTCAGCTATTTCTCTCCGTTTATTTCGAATACACTATAAACACAAGAAAATACATACTGTTACTACAGATAATAAATATATTTAGTCAATCCACCGTTGTTTGCCATAAGAATAGCTGTAGGCGTTACAATTTCTAGTATATTTTTTTTTATAATATTTTTTTATCTATTAATTTTATAGTTTTTTTTTGTAGTATTTTTTCTCAATTTAATTTAATTTATTTGGGTTTTAGGCCTACTAGCACCACAAATGACAACAAGTTTAAAAAACGTACTGTTTGTGGCAATCGTTTGAAGATGACACAGAAATAATTATGTTTTAGATTTTATTCAATGGTAAAAGCATTTAGTCATTTGTGTGGCAAGCAGACCTTAAGCCATAATTAACGAAATTATTAGTGACATAAAATTATACGGCGACTTTTTCGAACAAGTGTGCGGGCGGCGAGACCGAATTGACCGTGCTCATCCGACGGTACACACCTGTTTTTTAGACGGTGAAAGACGTAATATCTGGTATTATTATTCGGGTTGAGTTGACTCGGGCCGAACTGTCACTAACCCTTTGTTGCGTCAATCGCTCGCAGCGTGAAACATGGGAGAATTACCAACGAAAAAGTCACCCTATCATTTTATGTCATTTCATGACACTAATTTCGTAATGTAATTTTCGCCCTATATAAGTGAAACCATTTTTTAAAATTCATTACTAATTTAATTAACAGTCGATGCGTCGGTTTCAATTAGGTACCTAAGCTATGAATAATTACCTAAGAGAAAAAATTATTGCACGACACATAATGCGAAGCATTAGTGAGTGCTCTGCGATCGAAAAATTTGTTTTGCCTCCTTTCTGCAACTGTTTTTATTGTTACACTCCTGCACACAGAAACTACTTAATTTATATACCATTGTATAGATAATTTAATGGAGATTAATACTGTATTTGGTTTTGTAATCACTACAATTTCAATTAATTACCTTATTGATAAATTCGGTGATAATATCATTATAAACCATTAACTGCGTGTAATCTGCCGTCAGCTTGTATACGGGTTCTAGGTGAAGCCATGGTTTTATGATGCGGTTGGAGAGCAGCTGGAAGGACCCACTGAAGGCTCCTAATACCTTCTGGTTAGGATTCTGTAGGGCGTTAGCTGTGATGCCAAGGGTTGTTTCTGAAAATTAAAGATATACTTCTTCAAATTCGCTTACATTATTGGTTTCAAAAAGTAATAGTAAGTTTTTACTTTCAAAATAAAATTCAGAGCAAAGTCGACGATAATTTAATAATATTAACAGAGCTTTTATGAACTTATGTGATAGATTAACTTATCTGGTATACTGTCTGGAACTTATCCAGAAGAGGTGGAACCTGCTCTTATATTTCTTTGGAAATTTGCGTAACAAATAAAATAAATAAATAAAAGGGTTTAAAAGTACACTTACCACAAACAGAATCCATAGCATACGCATAAATATATTTAGACAAGGAGAAGTTTCCTTTTCCTGCAACTTCCTTCAGCTGTTCCACCATGATTGCACTCTGCTTCGAGAATATTTCAGAGAAGTTCTGCAGATTCTTGGGCCCGAAGGATGGTACTAGGACCTTGCGACGAGGACGCCATATTGGTACTGTGGATAAACATGGAGAAAGGGTAACATTGGGGAGGTACTAATAGAGAAGGATAAAACACTGATTTCAATTGCATGCATCTAACAAACTAATTACGAGTAAGACCTTTACCAGAGTGTTCAAAATTTGTTTATTTCCAATATTCATGTTTAGTACTGTTACATACAGGCGGACGTCATGCTACAAGTTGTCCTTTGGTTAAAAAAAATAATAGTGTACGTATCTAAAAAAAGAAACAACTTTATTTTCAAAACTAATATCCTATACTATCAAATGAAAAACTTTAACTATTAAATCAAAATATATAACAAATATTGATATTTCTTTAACAAATATATATTTCACTGTAATAAAATATTTAAATAAAATATTTTTCTTTCTTTCTTCTTTCTTTAATCACGTTCTTAAAAACGGCTCTAACGATATCGATGAAAGTTGCAATATAGGGGTTTTAGGGGGCCAAAAGTCGATCTAGCTAGGTCTCATATCTTGAAAAATTCGTTTTCTCCATATTTTCACCCGGTCGCCCAGGTACTTATCTTTATTTCCGTGAAATTTTGATGTTTTTAAAAATAATATTCAAACAGACAATATCTTATTTCAAGTCATTTAGAGAACTTTGAATAATGTTCTTTTTTTTCATCTATAGTTAACGAACTACGTCAAAGAATAACCTTGTGACGAATAAATACCTACCACATCGTAGGATGGCCTTCTAAGAAATGTACTTAAATCTATTTCAAAACTAATCATAAATAGGCTCACCCCTATAACATGATACATTAACATAACTGGCGTAATGTGGGTGTACATCTGCTTACCCTTCGGAGATTATTGGCGTGATTTATGTTATAATAATAAAACCGTTTGCTTACCGTCAGCAATAGCACTGCCGTTGCCGTTACCACCGACAGACAGCGTCAGTTTCATTGCATCGTCCTTCTCAAGGCAATGCTTCATCACATACTCTGCTACCACAGGATCTGCCACAACTGGAAAATTGAGAGAACATATTTCACCATAGATTAACGCATCAGGTATGTTTGCACAAGCACACGACGATGGCTTCCACGCCATCGTCAGATAGAAATCTGCCGCTTTGCTTTGCAGAGTGTGGGCGAGCTCCAATTCCATCCTGAAGGCCATAGCGGGGAGGTACGATTAACCTTTGTAAGGTGATGTTGTTCGAAGATGAATCTCGAAATAAAGATTATTTAATTTTATTTAAAGTTACTGTTTAGAAAAGCAATATTATTTTTAATTTTCCAGCCTTTCTTTGATGTGAAACTTAAAGTTGCTTTAAAAATAAGTCAGCTGACTGCAATAGTCTTTAAGCTCAGGTACGCAAGGGCGTTATTTTTTCGCGGCGTTTATTTTTCGACGTGCTGGGTTGCATTCTGTTAGATTCTCATCGAGTTGAAACTCCAGTGCGCGATAAAGTTCCGCTGCGTTATTTACTTATATTTACTTACTATAGGTATATCTAATTTAAAAGTGATTGTAATATGGTACCTACTCGATGTTCTCATAGTGGTCGGGTGCGGAATATCGATGCTATTGAGAGAATAATTGCGATTATTTACATTTCGGTAGAACACATTCTACCGAAATGTACCATAATCTTTCATTGTTAATTTAGTAACCCGGCTTTCATAGAAACTTGTTTAATTCTTTTGTAACATTTTTTAAAAGCAACTTTTTTCCCTTGATGTATTTTGCCTCAGCTTAATTATAAGTAAGTACTTACAGAAAAAAACTCTGTTTATGATCCATGAAGTTGTCAGACCACCCTGCTTCAGCGCCTCCCGACTGAACATCTCCAATAATCTCCATCGATCTGGAAAACCAAGAGCAATGGGTTTCACAACACTCTACAATGATGATTACTCGTGATCCTTACTGGCAAGTAAGGATCACGATCATGACCGGTTATTAATTTATTAAAGTACTTATTATTATTGATGTTTTGAGATACATCGCTTTTCCCCCGGAGCTGGGTTTTTTTTCTATTGAGCTTGAGCATTCTCCTTTGGCAGGAAGCAAGATTTCACAGCACAAGTAAAGGAAAAAGTTCGAAAATTGTTAAAATATGTAGTTTTAAAACATAAAAAAAAACGATCTTGTTTTCGTGTGGTTAGTGACTAACCTGGTGTAAGAGTTTTTTTTAAAGCCCTCTAACTTGGCCTCTAACTTGGCTTTAAATGCCGACGAGAAATATCTCTTAGACATGCCGGTTTCCTCACGATGTTTTCCTTCACCGTTTTTGAATCAAGTGATAATTATACAATACGCACATGAAACAAATGAAACCGAAAAGTCAGAGGTGCGTGGCTTGGGTTCGAACTCGAGACCTATGACTTGGTAGTCCAACGGCCACAACACTAGGCTATCACTGCTATACACCGGGCTAAAAAGTATTCTATATCCCCAGGTCATGGACTATGCGTATGCCTTTCATCCAAATCCGTTCAATAAATCCCTTCCCTTCGTTGTGCGTGGTCCGACACGTACTTGGCTGGTGTTTTAAATAACCGCCGAAACATTTCTACATTTCTTCATTTGGGGGCTTAGAACCATTTCATAGATGTACTCTCATGGTAACAGTTTGCACGTCAATGTTTACACCGTGTATAACTTTTTCTTCACTTCTTGGACTCTATGGTTTAATCAATCAATTACGGCAATCGCAAACGTCGCCTAAGTTGCAACATAACAGCAGATTCTCCATTTTTTTCATCCAATCAGACCCAGCCGCTTTTAGGGGCCTCGATTCATTGAAGGTCTATGGATACTTGTACAGTAAAACTATTAAAAACATGGAATCAATCACGTAAAACGTTTTGTGCGTTTTCTCAAGTTTAACGTTCCTACTGCCCTTGACTCTCTACTTTTGCACCTAGGCCAAGCACAATATTATGATCACTTGATGAATGTATCTTTGTTTTTAGATAACCTTAATAATATTTTTGTTTTAAGATAACCTTATAAACTTAAATATCACGATCATGTTTCATGACGATATCAATTTATAAAAAAAACCGGCCTAGTGCGTGTCGGACCACGCACAATGACGGGAAAACTTAACATTGTAGTTGAACAACATGTTCTCCCATAAGGAATGTATGGGAGAACATGTTGTTCAACTACAATGTTAAGTTTGTTCTTGGGATACATTCATCCCAACTACGGAACCCTTCATTGTGCGTGATCCGACACGCACTTGGCCGTTTTTTTTTGTAGTAATCGTCGAGTAATAATCGTCCAATTTATATGTTTTGGCAACTAAAAATGTAAGTTGGACGATTATTACTCGTTAACTTATAGAGCCTACTTAGCTGTGATAGTTTTCGTTTTAATTTCGTTATATGCTGTGGATTTTATCAGATATCCAGAACCAACCATTTAGCTGGCAGCGGGGACCTTTGACTCGTAACAAAAAATAGCACTTGAAAGCTTAAAAATTCGCAAACGGATACCTAAATCCAAAAACTTCCAAGACCTTTCCAACAATACTCCACACCATGGGATAGACGAGAAAATTTATTGTCTTTACCACTTTGTCGGTTTGATTAATATGTATAGTATATAAACCCATGCTAACTTACAGCTCAAACTCAAACTCAAACTCAAAGCATTTATTTCAATTAAACCATTTACAGGCACTTTTGAATTGTCAAAGAGTCGGTCAGTTAGTCAGAAAGTTGAAGCTAGTCGCCCATTCCAAAAAAGGAGATCTCTGTGGAGAAGAACGGGCAAGAAACTCCCAGGACACTCTTTTAAATAAAGATATTACAAAATCCTGGGTACATTATTCTTCTTGCTTCTATATGTGAGAACAATGTGAGAAAAAAAACAGAAACAATTCAAAATATAAGATTTAAAATAAGCCTTGGCAGAAAAGAGATGACCAGTCTCAACTGAAGGCGCCCGTTCACGAACATGACGCGTGGATCAGCACCATCCAACTCAACCATTTTGTAGGGAACCGAATGATCCAACACACTCGCCACCATCAGCGAGACTTAAATGAGCATGACAAACTCTCAACTGCCATGCTCTTTCAAGTCAACATAAAATATAATAACAGAATAAACAGCCCCATGGTACTCACATTTACAAAAACTGAAAAAATGCTTCTAAATTATACAAAACTATAGTTTGCAATGTATTTCCGAGATTAATATCATTTTACGACTATGAAAGGAAGAAAATCCGTATTAACTACTGGAATATTCACCAATCTAAAAATTGGTTCATAAAAAATAAAATTAAACATGTCATGTAGTTCGTAATATCAGAAGAAAAAAATATTGATAAAAAAATAAGAAAAGGGGTAGCAATTCTTCCAAATACAATAATTTCAACTAGTGAGCCCAAGTGGCTGTGGAGCAGGACCAGCATTAAGCCAGCCTTCTAGTACTAACAGTCTCTGAGCTAAGCCGTGAACAGACAGACGGATGGATATAGCGAGGGTTCCTGGTTGACTATGGAACCTTAAAAAAGAAAAGTCCTGTCTCACTCACTGTTTGACGCATCAAATCCCAGGCCGAATCCTCGGACCTAGAAAGTTAACATTTTGCACAGAATTCCCTTTATAATGTAGACAAGATATAAGGCCGGATCTTTGAAAACTCCAACGGAATAGGGAAAATAAATAATTTAAAAGTACTTACCAGCATCAGTTTTACATGTGAAGAACCAAAACGAGTGGCCGAGTACCGGCAAAGACATGATATTATTTTTGAATAATCTCGAAAACTTTATCATATGCCTCGCTTTCCATCGTATCACCAAACAATATATAATTATCACTGACAATAATAACTGCCAAATCATTTTTAAAATTTAAATGAAATTAATTATTTAAAATGAAAGTCTTTAAAGCAACCAAAACGATTGAAAAATTTTTTTACTAAATATTAATTAAAACAAAGTTTTAAAATGAAAGTCTTTAAAGTGGCATACACGATTTTATAAAAAAATAAAAAATAAATATTCAAACGTGTTGTGTTTCAGATAAAAACAAAACACTACTGGCAATAAGATATTAAAAGCCGACAAAATACTCGTTACACGTGGCTAGTTAGGCAAGGTTAGAAAAATACGGTTCTAAGATACATGCGGAAACAAAATGTGACTATTATTGTATTAAATTAATGTTCATAATGAACTTGGATAGCTCAATTTGGAGCTCAATATAATTGGTTATCTTTAGATAATTATTATTATATCTCTTTTATGACATTAATGAACATAAAATTTACATCAATTTTAAATATTTTTATAATAACATTAAAAAATATAAAAAGTTGTATCGCACCGGTATCGGGAACAGGGTCCAAGTTACCGGGCTCCTGTGAGAGGAACCTCCTAAGGATATGCGCCGTGTCCAGAAGTACCGCTTTCTGGATCAAGCCTGCCTAACGAGACCCTCTTCAGATGTTGGTCAAAGCTCTTGGCTATTATGCCATTTGCCGTCACGAATATCGGCTGTATCCACATCCCTCATGTCGACAACCTTTAATAATATTATTAAATTATTATTTATATTATATTATTATATAAATAATAATTTATTATATTATTATTATATAAAAAAAGGCTAAGTAATAGATATTGCTTATCAAGGTGAAAATAATCGGTTTGTTGCTATAGGTACGCATGGCTACACATCAAGCTATACATTTCCAGTTAATGCTGATCTCATTATACAAGATTACGTACGATGCGAGGTCACCTTATACTGGAAATGTATAACTTGATATGTAGCCGTGTGTACCTAGATCAAAAGGTTATCCTCTTCTAGGTTCTAATTGAAATAGTTTTACTTGAACATAACATTTCATGACTACTCACTTTTTATGTATACCTTTTTGCAATATACAAGGTGGAGACGACAATACAACAAAAAATTAAACGGCGTTTTCATAACGACGTTCCCATTCTGTATACAAAAATTCAATTGAATATATTCAATAGTTTAGTCATTATAGCTCGGCAAAATCCATAGTGGGCTCGGGCTATTCCGTTTATCCATCCCAAAAATCCACCCTTAGGTGGATATTCTGAAATGTATGCCAGAGTATTCACCCAAGGCCTAGTTGGATCCTATTATACATTACATTTAATTTGTTTGAAAAACTCGTTTTTTTATTTCGAAGCTAAGATTTATTTGACAATTCCAAAATACTCTTAAGGTGGAACTAGTCGCGAGCTCGAACTCAATGGTGGGCATGGCCAAAAACCACGCTGTCTCACCTGGCATCGTGTCCGACAGAAATAGTATCAGTGATGAGCAGTTAGAAGCTGGTCTACATGGACAACGTATAGTTCGAGTTCGAGTGAGTGAGTGGCAACACTGCCCGAGTGACATGTCAAATTTTTGTTCCGCATTTTAATATTAAATTAAATTAGTAATTAAGTTAAATTAAGGTCTAACTTTATGTGTAAACGTAATATAATTGCATAAATACTCAGGATTATTGTTTTCCTGTAAATATATAAAGTAAAACACAGTGTTTGGTTACGAACCGGTAACCTAAAATCAACAGCTGACGTTTGAACTGCGGATTTAAACGGGGAGTATTGCTTTACTTTTATATAATAATAGCACACAATCATCACATTAACTCTGTTACACGTTCTCGTGTCTTTTTACATAAATAGTTCGCTGATTTAGCACTCTGTATTGGGTCTCAATCGCATTGTTTACATTGTAGAAAACGAAACTTAGCAAAGATTCTGATAGTCTCAATCAGATCTAAGTATAATATATACATTAAACAATTAAAACGTCCATGATCGTTAGTTTTGCACTGCCTTTATACTGTGATATTAAATACTTATTAGCTTTCTTAAATCTAGGCAACCTACCCACATCAGAAAAAGTAAATCAATAAAAGCATCTAAATTTTACATTTAATTTAATTTGATAATATAGCTTTGATAATAGCTCTTTAAGCTTATTCAATAGCCTACCTCATTTCTCAACTAAACTAAACAACGCAAATTTCTCCCTTTTTGTATTTCATTTCCAACTTTACTTACTTTATTTGTCTGTCCTTCTTTATCTCACCGTTTCTTTATTCTAATTTCAGTTACAAATCCTGAAACCATGCCTGTGATGACCCGTAAGGCTACTGCTCAGGATATGGAGCTTAAATTGAGAACGGCCCTTCAAAACCTTGAAGCATCTAAGCTCCAATGTAAACAATTGTTGCAAGAGAATGATGAAAGTGAGGAGGAAATTAAGAAGATAGTTAACAAAAACTCAAGCCTTAAACGGGAGCTAGTAGACCTACATCAACAATATCTCAATGTTGTTGATGAACGCGATCAACTGAAGGTGGTCACTGATGGTTTCAGCAACTGTAGTAACTTGTACGAGGAGGCCTTAAGCAAAGTTAGGGACCTAGAAGATGAATTAATTCACGCTAATAGTCGTATTATCCAGTTAGAGAAAGAAAAACAATGTACGCAGGTCAAAGAAACTAATCACCTATATAATGAACTATTAAATACTAATTGTAACCCTCATTCCATTATAACTATTGACCTTACTGAAGATTCCTTGTTGAAACAGAATTATAGTTATAAAGTTAGTCATAAGAAAATGAAAAAATATGCTAAACTAAATAGAATAATTAAAAAATGTAAACAAATTAGGAGACAACAAAAACACTTTTCCAAAAATATTCCACGGAGAAAGGAACGTATTGATCTAATAAATAAATTAAAAAATTATCAAATAAAATTAGAAGACAGCAAAAACATTTATGAAATTGATACACAGCGCTTACAGTCCGACATACAGGTACTTGAGAGCAGACTTAGTTCCCTTTTCATTAAATATGTGGGTTCTCAGAACCAAATTAAAGAACACATTCTTGCTGCTAATGAGTTAGTTAGGTGTCAGTGTACTTGTCAGGTTTCAAACCCTGATGCTGTCCAGCCTGAGGCAACGGAGGACCCGTCCCAGACTGAGAGTGTGTCTCAAGACTGTATCCTCAATCAAGATAAACCTGATATTGTGCAAGAATTATCTCAAATGGTACAGTCAGTAGCTAGTAGTATTTCCTCTTGTAGTAGTCAAGTTTGCTATCAGTCAGTTATGTTTTCAGATAGTATAGGAAGGGGGTTAGGGAAATTAGTTAGTAACAACTTGAGTTTTTCTACTCAAAACTATTGTTTACCTGGGTTATCCTTCAAAGAAATAATGACATCAATTACAAGGACTCAATATGATTCTAATACCAACATAACTGTATTTGTAGGAAATAGTTCCCAGGTCAAAAAGGAAGATATCACTGACAGTGTTACTGAGATTTTAAAGTTAAATTGTAATAAAATTATTTTGTGTGCTTTTCCCTATTTTGAGAGGTTATCAAATAGAAAAAACAATTATATACATATGCTTAACAAGCATATTCAGTTCTTAGTAAGTCACTACAGTGACAAACTTATATTTTTTGACACCAACAATTTTGTTGATAAGTTGAAATCGACAAGGAATACAGTGTATCTGCCCATTAGGTTTAGACTTCAAATAGCGAGGCTATTAGCTTATATAAACTCAGACATAAGTAGTATGTCGACGTGCAGTACTATAATTAACACCGCAATTATTAGTAATAATTCTAATGTACAGGTGGCCACCAGTAACTGTAGCACTAATGCTATAAACTTTTACAATTATTGTACGAAGGAGGATCCATGTGTCACTATGGCAAATTCTTGTCATAATGTGGGGTCCACAAGTAGTAGGATCTCATTGCCTGGTGATGGCATGGGAGTCTTGGGGCTCACTCTGGATGTTAATTTAAACTAGATAGTAAGACAACAGAAGATACCAGTAACACTGTAGTTATACCTACCAAGAACAAGGTGTCTTCTGGCTCTAAAATAGTTAATTGTAAAAAAGAGTCTAAGCAGAATACCTTGAAATTATTCCATCAAAATATTCAAGGTTTTTCTTCCAAACAATTAGTAATTGAATTATTTTTAGAAAAAACTATGTTCGAAATTATTTGTTTAACTGAACATTGGTTAAAAGATTCTGAGATGTTAATTAATTATAAAAATTATAGCGTGGTCAGTTGTTTTAACCGCAAATCAATGCTGCGTGGGGGTTCACTAATCTTAGTTAAAAAGTCTATTAAATCTAAGACTCGTAAAGATATAGTTGATTTGTCGGTTGAACATAACATTGAGTTGTCCTGTGTTGAGCTAGATAAGTATGTCATAGTGTGCGTTTACAGACCCCCCAATTATCAAAACTACTCCATATTTGAGGCAGTAATGGAAGATGTTCTAGCAAAACTTGTAACGGGGAAAAAATCAATAATTATCTGTGGTGACTTCAATATTAATATCTTAGAAAATAGTTCAAATAGCAGTCGATTATTAAGTCTCTTTAAATCATTCAATCTGTCAAATGTGTTTTCAGAACCAACCCGCATAACTACAAATACTGCTACATGTATTGATAATGTTTTTTGTTGCTGCGACTATTTAGATAAAGCTATTGTAAATTATCTGCCTTCGGATCACAGTGGTCAAACTGTTGCTTTCAAGTGCAACACACCATTACAAAGATTTCAGATACAATCTAGACAAGTAACAACCAGCAATCTAAGTAAATTTAATAATAACTTAATTAGTAAGTTAAGTATACCGGGTCATATTATAAACAATGTAAATGAATTATATGAGGAATTCTTTTCGGTAGTGCGCACCGAGTTCGATAATACTTTAAAAAAGAAAACTAAAACGATTTGCCCAAATTTTCTGTTCAGTGACTGGGCAACTAAGGGTATTAGGAAAAGTAGGGAAACATTGTTTGAGCTGTATGGCCTTAAGCCTTTTATTAACTCTGACACTTTTAATAAATACGTTGCTACTTACTCTAAAACTTTTAAAAATACCTGCAAGGTAGCTAAAGCCTTGTACCTTAGCAACAAGATCAAATCAGCCGATAATAAAATAAAGACGGTTTGGAAAATTATCAATGACGAAACAAATAGGAATAAAAGACATAACAGTGATTTCACACTAGAAACTTCACGTGGTGTCATAAGCACTAACAAAGAAGTTGCTCAAGAATTTGTAAATTTCTTTACCAGTATCCCACTTAAAACTACTGAAACCTTAAATTCCTCGCCCTCGCGTTCTATTGATTTATTAAGAGCCAACGTTTCATCCTGCCCGATTGAATTTAAATTCAAGCATATAAACCCCATAACAGTATTAAAAGCTTTCAAGCAAATTAAGATCAAATTAACCGAAGATCTATGGGGAATGTCAATCAAAGTTTGTACCTCCATTATTGAGACTATAGCGCCGTATTTAGCCTTAATATTTAATTTGTGTGTGGATCAAGGAGTCTTCCCTGATCTAATGAAATATAGTAAGGTAATACCACTTTTCAAATCCGGGGACAGTAAAGATACCAATAATTATAGACCCGTGTCCGTGTTGCCAGTATTAAGCAAGGTGTTTGAAAAGGTAATGCTTAATCAAATGCTCAATCATTTTAATACCAATAAAATCTTACATGATCAACAGTATGGCTTCACCAAGGGACGTTGTACGACTGACGCCGGTGTCACCTTATTAAAACACATATTTACGGCGTGGGAAGAGGCCCAAGACGCCATAGGAATTTTCTGTGACCTCTCCAAGGCTTTTGACTGCGTCGACCATGAAACCTTAATCTTGAAACTTGAGCATTACGGACTTGGAAAACTTGCGCTCAGTTTAGTTAAATCTTATTTAAATGATAGACAACAGCAAGTTCAAATAAATGGTGTCAATTCACTCGGTTTAAAAGTAAAAATGGGTGTACCACAAGGATCAATATTGGGTCCTTTTCTCTTTTTAGTATATATTAATGATCTACCCCATTTGTTAAAAACTCAACCACAAATGGTGTTATTTGCTGATGATACTTCATTAATTTTTAAAATGAATAGACGTGCATCAAATCTTGACGACGTAAATAACGCCCTGCAGCAGGTCCAAAATTGGTTCACTGCTAATAATTTAGTATTAAATGAGAAAAAAACTAAGTGCATAAGATTTTCTTTACCAAATGTCAAAAGTAGTAATTGTGAGATAGTATTAAATCAAGAGAAACTAGAATTCGTCGATCAAACTGTTTTCCTGGGGATCACGCTCGACTCTAGGCTTCAATGGGGTCCTCATTTAACATCCCTTTCAGGACGACTAAGTTCGGCAGCATATGCTGTGAGAAAAATCCGTCAATTTACGGATGTAGATACCGCGAGGCTAGTCTATTTTAGTTACTTTCATAGTATTATGTCGTACGGTATTCTACTATGGGGACGGGCTGCAGACATCGAGTCCATTTTTATTCTGCAGAAAAGAGCCATCAGAGCGATATATGGCCTCCGCAGGCGCGACTCTCTAAGGGAACTGTTTAAAGAGATTAACATCATGACGGTACCTTGTCAATATATCTATGAAAACATTATGTACGTAAGGAAAAATCTACATCTTTTTAGTAAAAGAGGTTCAAGACACAATTATATCACTAGGAATAGGGACCAATTAGTTCAACCGGGTTTCAGGCTGGCTAAAGTAGACTCATCATTCATGGGGTACTGTTTAAAATGCTACAATAAAATACCTCCCCACATACTTCAGCTGAATGAAACGAAATTTAAATCTTATATTAAACGCACACTATGCAGTCAGGCATATTATAAGTTGGGGGATTACATCGCTGATAAAAATGCTTGGGTCAACGCTGGTCCTGCTCCACAAGGGCACATAAACTAATTGTATAGCATCTGAAAATACTGTTGGAGCTGCGGAAGATTTTAAAAACTATCTTTGCATTGTATAAATTCAATCTCTTAGCATTGTATAATTGCATAGCACATGTGTGAGTACTATGTACAGACTATAAAGCTACCATTTAGGTACTGGGTATGTCTTTCATTGACTTGAATGTGCCCTGGCGGCTGAGAGTATGTCATGCTCACTCTAATGTCACGCTGACGGTGGCGTGTGTGTTGGATCATTTAGCTCCCTTCAAAATGGTTGAGCTGAATGGTGCTAATCCATGCGTCATGTTCGTGAACGGGCGCCGTCAGTTGTGACTGGTCATCTCATAGCTGCCATGGCTTATTTTAATTTGATTTAATTTTTTAATTGTTTTATTTTTGTTTTTATCTTTTATTACGGACGCTTTTAACGTTTTGCATCGTTCTCACACGTATAAGTTCAACATGAATGATGTAACCAATATTTTGTAACCAAATTTTTATTTAAAAGAGTGTCCGTGGAGTTTCTTGCCCGTTCTTCTCCATAGGTACCTACTACGCTTTGGAATGGGCATCTAGCTTCATCTTTTCTGACTGACCGACCCCTTGACAATTCAAAAGTGCCTGTAATTGGTTTATTTGAAATAAATGCTTTGAGTTTGAGTTTGAGTTTGAGTTTCGCACGCACAGAAACACCGTACCGACCAATTTTAGTAAAACGAGCGCGTCAATAATTACGAAAAGGCCTTTGGAAAAAAGGTTTTTCTGAAATAACCACTGCATAAATCAATTACAAATAAAATTTATTGAAATCTTCGTAAATTGTTCTGTGTCGGTACGGATTTTGTTTTCGAGATTTCACACTTCTTGTATTACTTATTTACGCCCAAAGTTGCGTTAAAATTAGCAAGAAAAACGAATCTTTGTTGGCTCATAACTTTTTAATGGCTTTTTATTTTACTATTCTGCTTCCGTACAGACAATTTTAATAATGAGACCTAACGATATCATGTTTAATTTTGAATGTACGATGTCAAATAGTGGAGTAAAACCCCTCCGAAGTTTGTATGGAAAAAATATCAAATTGTTTCACCTTAAGCATTAGTAGTGCCAGTATTTAAATCTTTTGTTGTATGGTAGTCTCAATGTCTGTACTAACATAGTTTGTGAGATAAATTTTGTGACCAACAATATGGACTTTGTCTGAATAAATAAATAATAATAACTGGTGAAACGTGGGCTAGTTATACACATATACACCTCTGCCAAACCCTTTAGGGAATACAGGCGTGAGTTATGTTTTGTGTACCTTTAACTCCATTTGAAATAAGATTAGACAATTAAACAAACCTTTTTTACTGCCCGTTCAACCGCTTCTAAATTCTATACCGTAGGCATAAGGATACATTAAAAGCATAAAAGTAGCTACAATACCAACTGTTTACTGCAGCTGCTATTTCATGCCACCACTATGCAATAGAAGTCAAAATCGGTTGAACAGACTATAAAAAAGTTTTAGTTAAATGTTGAATGAATTTTGTTCAGCCGGACATGTCACCCTTACATTGAAAATATTTTATAATATAATATCTGATCTTTATTTTTTACATATTTTATTACATAACTAAGATATCTGATGAAAAGACCCAAGAATGCATTTGCTGTTGAAACTGCAAAAACCTTTAACATTTCTCAATTATGTTAATTTTTATGAAGAATTTATGTAAGATATTATAAGAATCTTTTTGTGTTAAATATGATGAATATGAGCAATTGTGAAATCTTATAATATTTTGAAACAACGCAGTTCAAGGCAATAGAAAATGTCAAGCATTAAATAAGTAGGTGTCATAACCGCCAGTTATAACACCTACATATTTTTAGAAAACTCGTGAAAGAGAGAACCATATGAGTCTGATCAAATTAGAAAGCCAGTGCTGAACTGGCTGTTGACTATCGGTGTTCCAACAGGAGAAGTGGTTTATAAGTACTTCATTAAAATCGTTGCTCGTAGATTAGTAGGTACTGTAGAGGCTGTAACATAACATGGTTTAGCATAAAACCTCCGCGGGTTTCATCATCATCAGCCTGTTAATGTTCCCACTGCTGGGACACAGGCCTCCTCTCGGTGAGAGGGAGTGGGCCGTAATCCACCACGCGGGCCCAGTGCGGGTTGGTAGATGTCACATGTCTTCGAATTTTTGGTTCTAAGACATGCCGGTTTCCTCACGATGTTTTCCTTCACCGTTTTTGAGAGCAGTGGTGATGAAATTATTTACACAAAGTAAAGCGCCGTCTTGGGTTCGAACCCACGACCTACAACTCGTAAGTCGGGGCCGATACCACTGTGCCACCACTGCTCTCACCGCGGGTTTATTATAAATTATTATTATGTCATATTTATAATAAACCCGCGGAAATAGTGCATTGCTTTGTCGTGCGTGAAACAGAAAATGTAAAAAAATATCATTTTTTTTCAAATAATTATTCGAGTTATCACAAACATGTGTTTAATTTACGATCTGGTAAACCGGATTCGGATCCGATTGTTAACTATTAAGTTATGAGATAACTGTACTTAGGTATTTGCTTTTGTTTTGTATAAGTTTAATTGCACTAAGTACTTTAAGATTAAAAATTGTTTGTTACATTCTTTTCTTTATTTTCAGTTGCTCCCTGTAATTTCTGTGGTGTATAAAAATGTAAATCTAAATAAATAAATATTGGACATGGGTAGGAAGGATGCACTTTCTAGATGGACATCATCTTTTACTGATTTTTAGTATGTTAGAAAACATATCGCGAGTGGGTTGACCAAAAAATTTTTGGTCAGACCTATATTTAATCAAATAAAATGTTTTTTTTTTTTTACTTTCTGTTTCGATATATATCTACCAATGGAAAGAGCTTTTCAAGGAGAACCTTTCCTACTAACTCGACTTTTGCCAATTCTTAGTACATTCGGAGTTAATGACCTAAATAGGCGACTCCTTGGCCACCTAAGTTTAGGAATGTCCTTTTCGACCAATGGCTATTATGTTACCATCATATTATTATGTTCGGTACCAAAAAAGTACTAATCGTTAAACGAATGAGTGGAATTTTTGTAAAGTCATTTTTGAAGTTTGAATTAAGGAATCATAGTCTGGCCAAGATTTTATATTTTGATATGAAACACTTTTCATTCATTAAACAGATGGGTGGAACTCTCGGTCAGTTTTTAGGAATCCTAATGATAGCCACACCGTGAAGCGCCATCTATGACAATCAGAGACGACTACATACAACCAAGGGAGCCTACTTTCACTTCTGCGAGAGGTTTGGTCCATTCGTTGTTCCAATATGGTACAATAGATGTCGCCTTATTGAATATCTTGCAGTTCCTCGGAATGGCGATGACTATTAGGTATAGGATAAGCAGGGGCATTCAACTGTTGAAATATGGGTGTACTATCGATATACCTCTGGCCAAACCCTCGGGGAATACAGGCGTGATCTTATGTTTAAAATTGAAAAAGTTGCCCAATTGGAATTGGACAAAAGTCTATGGGACTAGAATAGTTCAAGGTCAGTTCAGCTTAGCTAACTAACTAACTAATTAGCCTGTATTGTCCCACTGCAGGGCAAAAGCCTCCCTCTCCCTCTTCCACACAATTCTGTCTTAGCTAGTGTTAGTATAATTATTGCAACAGCAGTGATAGCCTAGTGGTGTATTGGTCAGACTGCCAAGTCATAGGTCCCGAGTTCGAACCCAATGCACGCACCTCTGAGTTTTTGGATCCTTGTGCAAATTGTATAATTATCACAGGAAAACATCGTGGGGAAACCGGCATGCCTGAGAGATATTTCTCGACTGCATGTGAAGTTAAGTCTGACACCAGGTTAGCCTCTAACTATACGAAAAAGAAGATGTATAATAATGGAAATACAAATATAATGTAATCATTTTTTTTCTAAGATGGAAATGTTCCGGAAATAACACAAAAACATAAAAGAAATAAAGAAACATTTACGACAGAGGTCAAAACGGCATTAATTACATATTATGTAGATCAAGTTACGATGTTATTTCCTGTTGGTGATACTTTATCTTAATAATCATTAAGGCTTTGCATTAGACGGATCATGAATAGTGAATCACATTTATCTAAAATTATTCCCGGAATTGTTTTATATTTCAGGAACGCACTTATTTTAGACAAAACAAAGCTTTAGTAAATAATGTATCTCAGAAATTTGAACATTGTTATCCATTCATTATTTAGGCAGAGATGTGATGGAACAGGTATAAGTTGTCATGACCACTCTGACGTGGCCCGCCCCACTACCTAATGCGGTAATGCGGTAGTCTCATCTTTTCGTGTGGTTACGACACTAACCAGTACCCTAATTACGTAATGCACGATCAATAATAAATTGAAATGAATTGAAACAGATTACTAGCTCAATTTCTTTTTCGAACTTATGAAGCAATGGACTAGCAATGTTTCAATTTATTATTGATCGTGTATTATGTAATTAGGGTACTGGTGTCAGATTTTTAAAGCCGCGCCCATGGCCCTCTGACTTACGTGCCGTCGAGAAATATCTCTCAGGCATGCCGGCTTCCTCACGATGTTTTCCTTCACCGTTTTTGAAGCTGATAATTATACAATACGCACATGAATCCGAAAAGTCAGAGGTGCGTGCCTTGGAATTGAACTAGAGACCTATGATTTGACAGTCTGACGGTCACACGACTAAGCTATCACTAGTTTTTTGTGAGGCGCGTCCTTTCAAAGTGGATAAACTATACCTAGTAACTTATCGGTGTGCTTTGTGTCCCATCTACCTAGCCTTTTCCCGACTATTTTTGGGTCAGCTTCCAATATAACCAGATGCAGCTGAATACCAGTATTTTATATGGAGGGACTGCCTAATTGACCTCCACAACCCAGTTACTGGGTAACACGATACCCCTTGGTAAGATTAGTTGTGAGACTTTGCGCTTCTGACAAGCCGCAACGACTGTCAAAGATCTACGAATGACAGCCGCGATCAACGGCATAACGTGCTTTCATAGGCACGGAGGGGTTTCGATATGGATGGTCACCTATCCACGAACCGACCGCGGCGAGCGTAGCTTAACCTTAGATCAACGCGTGTGGCTGTAATTTTTTTGCTACAAGCCCCTCGTAGGCCACCTTTTAGTATAATGAGATAAAGATGCTGTAAAATAAAGTTAAAATCGTTAATTCACCAATAAAATAATTTTTAAACCTTAAAAAATATACAAACTATTCCTAAAATTACTGTTTTATAGAAAACATAATTTTAATATTTCTACTTGTGGACTCCATAGGACGAGCCCGTCTCGTGGACTCCTTGAGAGTATTTAATTATTTGACGATACTGTGTGTATTTATTAATATTGTTTATAAAATTGAATGTAAAAAAAAAATCAATAACAAAAGACTATAAAAATAAAACAAAATAGTAAAACTATGCTTGTAGTAGTGAGCGTAGTTTTGATGCAAATGTAGACATTCATGATGTTTAGCAAGGTAAACACCTGCCTTTAAAATAACGGCATTAAGTTTCCTGATTAACATTACTATAAACGCATAATATGACCAGAATCCCCGTATTTACCCCCGAATTTGCCCCTGCTTTTAATATGGCCCCATATTTCTTTATAACGTGTTAACACTGTCGACCGCGTAAGAAAATTTGAGGTACTCCTATCAAAGTACCCTTATCGGCCATGGTAGCGAGGTTGAAAGGGCTGGTAGCCGGGAACAAAGGATAATGAATTCCCTATTAGTCCCTAGAGAGAGATTGCAGGTCAGGTTAGCCCTTGGCTTTCTCCTGTAGGGAAATTTATTGGCTTTTCGTGTGTTAGGAAACAAAAACTCTGGAAATATATTTTTTTATGGAAGAGAAGATACATAGTTAAACATACTTTGTCTGTATGTACAGTCAAGAATATAAAAAATATGTTAAGCACCTAATGTTACTTTTTACTTGCACCTACCTTATTTTGCAACCGTGTCATTACAACATTTTGAATGAAAATGATAGTTCGAAAATGTGCCCGTTATCAGGGAAAACAATTTGTTTGAAATTGTTTATTGAAATTATTGATTTACATAATACGCATCAAAAAAAGTTTGCGATCAGTTTGAAAAACCGAAATCTTTTTTGTTACGGTAGACTATATTATAATTTCTTCTTCTTTGTAGATTCTTTTGGGCAGTATATTTCTATTTCAAAAAAGATATAACGTAAACACTTTTTCTTGTTATAGTTAAATATTAAAAATATATCAGCTTTTGCTAGTGATCACAACCTTTTTTTGATGTGTGTAGATATTCACAAAAAAGGCCATAAACTAGAGGTAATCAAATAATAATTGGATTCTATCATTGGAACATCGACATCTTTAGACACCACATACACACATCAAAAGTGTCTAGGGATCAAGCATTTTTATGCGGATTTCTTGAGATTGAGATGTGGCTTTGTAATAAATTTATGATTTTATAAATTTATATGGATCCTTTTTGGTGCATTTCATAATTTGAATCAGGAACTGTGAATCAAATTCGAGTAAAAGATGAAAATCAGCTGTCAATATTTTCCCTATAAAAACATACAACGCATTGAAGACATTATTAGTGCTACTGTTTCCCTACTACTGATTAAAACCAACGTTATTATGGAGCAGCGACGTCATTTAAGCAGGGAAGAAATGCTCAGAGCCGTGGGAATGATAGAAGCTGGTTCCCGGCAACGTACTGTGGCTTTAGCTCTGAATACAAGTCAGAGTGTTATCAGTCGACTTTGGACACGTTACCGAAGCACTGGTACCGTGGCTGAGCGCCATGGAGGACGGTATCGCTGCACCACACGGAGACAAGACCGATACATTCAAATCTTAGCTCGAAGAGCTCCAACAATAACCGCCATGATGTTAGCCGTGAGGCTTCATCACTCTTCAGGGAACTAAATTAGCGACCAAACAGTCAGAAACCGCTTGCATGAAGTGAACCTTCATTCCCGAAGACCGCTACGGGTACCACCTATAGCAATGCACAATCGTAGGATTCGATATCAATGGGCTCTTGAACACAGAAATTGGGCAGAAGAACAATGGCGTTTCGTGTGCTTTTCTGATGAGTCTCGTTTTGGTATGAGACCGGATACAAGACGTATACGACACTGGAGAACCCCTGGACGCCAACAGCGATTAAAATCCTGCCAGGAAGTCCATCCTTATAGTGGTGGAACCATCATGGTATGGGCGGGTATTTGGATCGGCGGAAGAACTGAGTTGATTTGGATTAGAGGCAACCTCAACGCTCAAATTTATACTGAGACGATTGTATCAGACGTCATCGTTCCTCTACAAGTGCAAATCGGTCCCTTATTTCAGTTAATGCATGATAATGCACGACCGCACACCGCAAGAGTTGTAAGACAGACTCTCGCCGCAGCTAACATCAATGTCCTGCCCTGGCCTGCTCAGTCGCCAGACTTGAACCCGATTGAGCATGCATGGGATATGCTACAGAGAAGAGCTCTGCCGAATATGGAGGGTATCCAGTCGCAAGAAGACCTTTTTTTGTTGTTGCAACGAACATGGGCGGCCATTCCACAGCGTGATTTGGATGAACTCATTTTGAGTATGCCAAACCGATGTTCTTGTGTTGTTAGTGTTCGCGGTAGAAACACGGATTATTAATTGTTTAAGTTACCCAATAAAATTTTAAAGAAAACTGTTATTTCAGTCTTTTTTTCGAACTTTAATGTTAGTGGTTCAAATGTCAAAAATCCCTTTATTAGGAAAATGGCAAATTTCTTTATTAATGCAAAGGTGACTTGGTTTATCGTTACTGTGACAAACGAAAACACTTTATTTGATGAATCCTTAAAGAAAATTTTAATTAATATCAATCAGGAGAAAAGTTATTGCAAAAATATATGTTGATCCCTAGACACTTTTGATGTGTGTATTTACCTACATACCTAAGTAGCTTTCTCAAAAAACAGTTTTCCTATCAGCTTGTTTTTTCATTTCTGGTTGAAAAGGGAGGATGTTACTTGTCAGCTTTCTGTTAATATTCGTCTCAAAAAAATCAAAAATACCTAAAGCTCTACATTATAACTAGAAGGTTTGACAGTAAGTGAAGAGTTATAAAAAATGCTCTAAGAAAAAAAAACATTACTACCTACAACCAGCCAGTGTTTTACATTTTACCAAGAAAAATATTTAAAATTTTCTCCAACCATTTAGCAGTCGCCGTCGGAACATAAGCCCGGTTTACAACCAGTTTGCAGGTAACCTTTTACAGGGTTTTCACCTCACAAAGTATGAGGTAATTCGGGCATTCGGGCATTCTTGCCCAGCGTCACTTAGGGCTGTATCCTAAATAACTGCGCATTTCCCTGGGGAATTTACACCGGCTCTTAAACACCGATGGTCATTACCACCCCCCACCTCCCCCCATTATTTCCGTGTCGCGAGCGAACGCGTGCCTAGAATAGTGAACTGATGCTTATTGAAAAACACCTTTACATCTGCATAGCAAATACCCCTATTCCGAAGACATAAAGTTTAGATTTCTATGACTGGAGTGAAGGTAGTATTTGGTGATCACAGCGCAGCAATCACGGATCTTTAGGGACCGTTACAAACAAGTGTCTTTGTGTATGTGTTCTGTTGGTCGTCGGATTTTACTATGTACTATGTAGTGCCTTTGTTAGTTATCTTATTAAGTTTACATTTGGTTCAGTCTCGGAGGAGGAAGACGTGTAACGCGGACTAAGTAGTAAGTCTCAGTAGGAACAGATGACTTAAAGTAATGAAGTCTGGTAAATGTACGGTAAAAGAAAATTTAATATCTTTAGGAGACAAAAGCGAGTGCCGTACCGTATTCAATGCACATTTCTCGGTTGAATTCTTTCTGTAATCGTATTTATTTTACTTTGTACAGTTCAAAGGACGATGTGCTTTTTGTTTTCATGAAAAAATGACGACGTTGTGAGCGGAGTTATGTTTCTGTTTGAGGTAGCAAAGGAAATTGCAAATCGCTTCGCTAGGAACAGATACAGTATCGGATAGAACAGAGTTGAGGAAAAATCTTTTAGCGTAGTACAAAATAGAAGAATGGTGTAGATAATATTTTGCATGCACTCGAGTCGTCGAGGAGCGACAATGTGAACAGTTCACTTCATCCGTATTTGTTTGAACGATAAACTATATTTTAGGAAGAGTTTTAGACTATTCTCTAGAAATATATTTGAAACCTAAACTCCAAAAATAGTACTAACAATTTTCGTTAATTTATACTAATATTATATAGAGAAAATATTTGAATTGTATGATTGTATGTTTGTCGAGAGCAGTGGTGGCCCAGTGGTAACGGCCCCGACTTACGAGTTGTAGGTCGTGGGTTCGAACCCAAGCAGGCGCTTTACTTTGTGTAAATAATTTCATCACCGCTGCTCTCAAAACGGTGAAGGAAAACATCGTGAGGAAACCGGCATGTCTTAGAACCAAAAAATTCGTAGACATGTGACATCTACCAACCCGCACTGGGCCCGCGGGGTAGATTACAGCCCACTCCCTCTCACAGAGAGGAGGCCTGTGTCTCAGCAGTGGGAACATTAATAGGCTGATGATGATGATGATGTTTGTTTGTAATCCAATTTAAAAATTTCTTTCACCTTTAAATGCAAGTTAAGCCGTTGGTCCCGGCTGTCATTCGTGAATCTTTGACAGTCGTTACGAGTCGTCAGAAGCCCGAAAGTCTGACACCAGTCTTACCAAGGGGTATCGTATTACCCAGTTACTGGATTGTGGAGGTCAGATAGGCAGTCGCTCCATGTAAAATACTGGTATTCAGCTGCATCCGGTTAGACTGGAAGCCGACCCCAACATAGTTGGGAAAAGGCTAGGAATATTGATATACTAATATAATAAAGGGAAAATATTTGTGTTGTATGTTTGTTTGTAATACATTTAAAAGTTCTTAACCGATTTAAAAAATTCTTTCACCTTTAAAAACCTACATTATCAGCGAGTAACTTGAGCTGTATTTTATCGACTTCAACGAAGTCGCGGGCTAGTTTAAAATATTTATAGTAAGTACTTAGATACTGTTGTCCGCGACTTCGTCATCGTTTATTTTATAGTTTATTATTTTTAATTCAAATATCCAGGATGAGAGCAGTGGTGGCCCAGTGATAACGGTCCTGACTTACGAGTTGTAGGTCGTGGGTCCGAACCCAAGCAGGCGCTTTAATTTTTGTAAATAATTTCATCACCACTGCTCTCAAAACGGTGAAGGACCAAAAAATTCAAAGACATACGACATCTACCAACCCGCACTGGGCCCACGTGGTAGATTACAGCCCACTCCCTCTCACAGAGAGGAGGCATGTGTCCCAGCAGTGGGAACAATAATAGGCTGATGATGATGATGATGATGATGATCCAGGATGCAAATTACTATTCTCTACGCCCTAGGCTACCTCTCTGTCAACTTTCATAACGATCGATTTAGGCGTGAAAAGATAACAGACATATAGAGTTACTTTTGCATATAAGTATTATCTATCAGTAAGGATTGAAACTTGAATACAAGGCAGGTATCTAATATACACTAACTAAGCCCAATTAATTAACGAGGTAAAGCAAACAGAACATAGTAGTTATATAGCACTAAAGTCTTTAATACCGTAGCTACCACAGAAACCCGCGACGCGATTACTTACTGGGATAACTATAAACAATTGGGGATTACCCTGTTTTAGGGACCTATTACAGACATGTAAGGAAAATTCTTTTGTCTTTGTTTTGTAAGGATTTGTTAGAGAGGGATGCAAGATTTTGAAGAATATCTGTGGAGGATGGTGATCTTAGCGTTATCACATTAACGATTTGACAGCGTGTTTCCAGCGAGGCAATTTGTAAACGTACTCTCCGTGGGTACGAAGCTGGTTAACTGCGACTATGCGACGTCAATCGCACTCGTTACGCAAACAGGGCGAACACATTGTGCATACTTGGCGTAATCGTTACGCAAACGCAGCGAACACGTCGTTGAACAATCGCCGTGATAAAACCCTTACAAAGTTTGACACGTCTAGCACCAATCGCAGTATCCTCTACTGCGATTGGTGCTAGACGTGTAGGTATGGTGATTATTTGATAATGATTATTGCAAAATAAAAATTAACCACCCGCAAAAAAAATGTCATACACCTACTTACCTGTGATTTTACCGACAGTCAATTCTTCTAACAAGAAAACAACAATACCGCTCGTCAAAAGAAAAAGCCGAAGCATTTTTAGAGCTTCGTAGTAGGCGAACTTTCCCGACAAACTGCTTCAAAAAGAGCTCCACCCACGACTACAAAGATTTATGAGGCAACTATATTTTGCAGTTTCAACACAAATGATAATTGCCACAATTTAGTACTGCAACTGACTGAAACTCGTTGAAACTCGGACAACTTCAGTTCATAAACAACGTAAGTGGTAACGTGCATAGTTTTCGGTGTAATCACCGGGGAGCGTGGCAAGTTTAACTTGGCTGTTGGGTATTGACGAAATTGCAGGTAAAGGGAAATAAGGTGCAAGACAGGAGAGGTTAGCCAAAGAAAAAAATATAATAAATGTACAGACGCTTTGGCTTTAGTCGGCGGCATATAAGAAAGCCAAAAAGAAAAACATAGGGATGAATTATTGCTGATTACGGAAGAACTAAACAAATACATAACTGAAAATCTCTTAAGGGGCGAAGTATGGGTGTAGGTACTGAGAGGTCACGGTGCCCCTTCCATGTGTAGATGGTGACCACCGGGTTGGTTTTAGTGAGGTAGGAATCCCACACTCCCCGGTCTTATCCCCAAAGACCGCCTTTTGAGTGTTTCCGCACGAAAAAAAAAAAAAATGGTACTATAGGCAAAAGAAAGAAAGAAAGAAAAATATTTGATTTGGGACACGCACAGGAAGTACAAACAGTAATAAAAAACTAAAAGGAGCATCTAAAGCTAACAATAAAAAGAGTTCGAGTAACCAAAATAAAAATTAAAACTATTTACGAACTGTGTGAGGCCAAAAAGACCCCCATCTCAGCATAAGCTGCGAAATTTTAAAAATAAATACCACAGCGTTGGCATTCTCTGCCTAACCCTAAGGGGAATATAGGCGTGATGTTATGAAGTCTCCTAAGGGGTCATCATACAGATTGTGCCCAACCCTGACCAACCCAGAAATCACAAATAACATTTTCTATTCCCAAAATTTTGTCGAGTTATGCTCACATATAAATGTATCGTTTGGCCGCATGGTAAAAGTTTTAAAATAAAGTATCATATCCCTAGTTCAACCAAACACCCTAACGATATGACAGAAACGAGCGAGCTGTTATCCTAAACCTGGTAACAAAAAGAGCGAAAAAAAAACAATTTTGTCCAATTTAAAAACTCCTTTTTGAAGTCGTTTCAAACGAAGAACCTTTAATAGTATGAAAGGTGGGTTTCTCTCTTTTTAACAGCTCTGTATACCTTTCTACCTGCGCCCCGCGGTTTCACCCGCATAAGTCTCGATCCCGCGGGAATATCGGGATAAAAAGTTTTCTTTGTTCTAATTCAGGTCATGGTCTACTTATGTGCCAAATTTCATCCAAATCTGTTCAGCCGTTCCAGCGTGAAAGCTTAACAAACAAACAGACTTTCGCATTTATAATATTAGATATGATAGCCTCTATTTAGTAAACAGTCGACGTTTTCTCTATTCACGATATCAAGTCTTTTTGCCCCGTCCGGTCCCGTAGGGAAATTAAAGTTTCTCAGAGTGATGTATTAGTTATTTTATAATAGTTATTGTAAGAAAGGCTCACTTATTCGTGCCTGGGATTAAAGATGAAAGGATACGAAAGGTATTTTTTACAGTAGAATCATTCAAAAATCTTTGTGGATATTCGTTTTTGGTTGTGGTTTACGGGGCAGCTTAAACACAAGGTTACTAGTTCATAACCGTAACTTGCTTAGTTCAAACCCAATGCAAGCACCTCTGGCTAGAGAGGCGCTACGGCATTCACCTTCCACCTGGCGCAGGTCCTCACGGGACACGGTTGTTTCGGTAGGTTCCTATTCCGGATAAGGCGGGAGGAAACGCTAGGGTGTCACCATCGGCGGCGGTGACCTCTCGCGTCCGGCCCTGGTCCAGGCCATAGTACGGAGGCGAGGGCATGGGAAGCCGTCACCTCTTTCTGCGCAGCAGTAATGCTCGCGAAGGAGGAGGCGGAACGCGTGAGGGACAGGCAAAGTTCGTTCCCTCACGTCCCTAGCCGTCGCAGGAGAAGCCCTGGGCGTCGGGAATCCTAGGCTGATTCCTGGCCACCGTAGGCGCGGGCCTGCGGACGGTACGCAATGGGTAGCTCACCGTCTGATTAGGACCAGGCCTGAGTCGACGGTGCGTTGTGTTCCGATAATGTGTCGCGGGAATTCCGAAAGGGATACGGTGGCCCCTGGCAACACACAGGCAACAAGAGGAACACGGGTGGGTTTTAGTCAGTAAGAGTCTGACACGCCCTCCCGCTCCGCCCAGAGCGCGAGAACTTATTTGATATTTTCCAACCCAAAAAAAAAAGTCATGCACCGCAGATTTTTCGGATTTATGTGCGTATTGTATAATTATCACTTGCTTCAAAAACGGTGACGGATAACATCGTGGGGAAACCGGCATGCCTGAGAGATGAACCCAAAACAGAGGCCCATGGGTGGCTTTAAAACTGTGACACCAGGTTAGTCACTAACCACACGAAAAGCAGAACAAGACTTGCCTAACTGAAACATAAAGATTTGAAATTGCAAATGAGAAAATGATAAGTTCAATGTTCGTTCGTTCTCTGTATGTACCTTTTCTGAGATAATAAGGTACTCCATTGAATTTGCTGTCGTTACAAGTTGCTATTACAAACATAACTTCCTTATTTCTCTCCGCTATTCACTCATGCCTTGCACAAAATCCCCGATTTCAACTGATAGGACCCTTGTGACTGTAAGTACCTTTTAAAGTACGTACTTAGACGGGCTCAGACTAGCGGAAACTTGTCGCGGGCTCGTCACGGCGTCGTCACGGTCTCGACACAGTCTCGTCAACGTCTTGTTTACACGAACATGACGTGTTTGACACGCACATCGAGGATCTTGGGCGACGGGCGAAAGTTTTACGTACTTTAAAAGCGGTTTGGAAGAGAAAAGTATTTAGGTTAAATGGAAATAAAGAGTCCCGGAAAATATTTCAAAATTACCTTGGAGTTTAAAGACTTTAGGTTTCTGAGTGCCTGCAGGCTGGGTTTCTGGTTTTATCATCAGTCTCCTGCCCTTATCGCAATTTATTTGCGGTCGGCGCAACATGTTCCTTTTTTCCATACTTCTCTATTAGTCGCCGTCTCGGTAGTCACTCCCTTTCTAGCCATATCATCTTTCACACAGTCCATCCATCGTTTCTTTGGTCTTCCTCTACTCTTATAGCCATCGACATTCATACTCAAAACTTTCCTCACGAAGTTTGTGGTCTGTTAATGTCAATTAAAGTAGTCGCCCGGCTACATGATACTTAACACACATCAAAAAAAAATTGTGATCACTAGCAAAAGTTGATATAATTTTTGTAAAATTTAACTTTATCAAGAAAATGTGTTTACGTTATATCTTTTTAATAGAAATTCACTGCCTGAAAGAATCTAAAAAGAAGAAGAAATCATAATGTAGTCTACTGTAACAAAAATGATTTCTAATTTTCAAACTGATCGCAATTTTTTTTTGATGTGTGTAGATAACTAGCGCAATGTAAGAGTTCCTACACCTCTGTCTATCCCCACGGTAAACACAGGAGTGATTTTATGTAATATTATGGTTTACACATTATTGCTTCTATTCGCTTTTTCAAGGAAGCCATTTTTTGCAACGAACAATAAAAATCTCTTCATTCAAACGTGATGTTTAGTGTTAAAAGCCTGTTTGCTGTCCATTAAGGCTGTTTGTAGTTCATATGAACTGTTTGCTGTCTGCGAATGTTGGTAATAATTCGACTGCACCTGCGATCGATGTTAACTGCTAATGTTACCTTTGGTTTAGTCAGTTAATTGACTCAGGCGTGACTTTGCGGAAATCCATTATAAAATACAATAGACGACACGTATATTTAGTATAAACCTAATTCGCTTATCTGTTATTAAAGAATCATGAAGAACCCTTACAGGGTTCTCAACGAAGCATCCTCAGGATGACTATCGACTTGTTGCGAACCCGGACACGACGTGTTGCCACGCCAAGCGCTGAACGCAGAGTGAGCCACCGCCGCGTGGTCGTCGTCGTCGTATCGGTTTTGGGGCTTTTTGGCCCCTTACCCGAGGAATTTTTCTCTCGGCCCTCGGAACCGAGGGCCCGTCGCTGGGTTTCCCTCCCCCTCCTAGGAGGGGTTGGGAGTGCTTTATGCATTGCACACCTACTCATTGAGTATCGAGCGACTTGAGTTTGTGTTTCTCTGCGAGTGTTGAGTTGTGCATGTGTGTGCCGCGCGCGAGACGCCTATATTAACCGAGGTCGCTTTGCGTGCGGCGCGTGTCGTGTAACGAGTGTGGAGTTCTATATGTCATGGATAAGCCGCGTGTAGGCTGAGGGCGACTTACTCAGAAGGGTCAATCCGGTTGTTGTCGTTGCGAGACGTCTGCTATGGTGTCGCCCCGGAAGCGTTTGTAGTCTGGTGGGCGCGCGTGCCATGGTGCTATGTCTCTGATGTGGTGCAATTCAGAGACGTCGGCACGCGCGAACATCCTCCGCGTCAGGTTGGTGCAGAAGTCTTCGATGCTCTCGAAACGCAGGTCCCTGTGAATAACAGAGTTCCTCACGAACCGAGGAGCTTTGGTTATGTGACGTTTTGCTGCGTTTGGAGCTTCTTCTTGTGCGTCTCAGCCGTGAGGGCGAGCCAAACCGGGCGGCATAAGTGAGTTGACCTTGGCTGGGATCATCAGCGCGATTAGGGGCGAACAATCGCAGCAAAGGTGACCTTGGAATACTCGTATTTAATTCGTTCAACAGTGTAACATTTTCTGTATTATTTTGTGCAATTTGTAAACTCTCTAGTACTGACATTCTGAAACCTTTATCCATGTGTGCTTTGTTTTGTCATGGCGGAAAGTGAGAAAATGCATTTTTCTTTGAAGTATTTTTCTGGTGCAGGTGGTTCCTTCTGCTAATTGATAGGTCATCATCATGTCATCGTCATCATTTCAGCCGAAATACGTCCACTGCTGGACATAAGCCTCCCCGAGCACTACTTTGACCGGTTCTGTGCTTCTCGTATCCAGCGGATTCTTGCACATTTATAGATTTGGTGTTGTTTAAAAATAAATCATTTCTAAAGTTATATGGTTAGAATGCATGACCATACTTTATGTTAATATCTTTTTACCCCAAGCGTGTCGCTGTTGAAAGTAGATCCTTATTTAGTCATAAGCATGAACATCTTATGAAACACTTTAGTCAATACTAAAGCGTTTCAATACATAAAACAGTGAGAGGAAAGTTTAATTTGACATGATGAATAGGAGTGTCGACTTTGTTAAAACGCTACATTAACTTTAAGTTTGATCTACACATTACATCGAGCTGTGTAAATGAACTTATTCGGCTCCTAAAAGTAATTTAATTAAAAAAAAAAAAAATCTAAATTCAAAATATTTTATTTCACATAAACCTACATGGGCACTTATGAAACGTCAGAAGCTACGCACGGTTCCAATTGGTCGTTTCCTATGGAGAAGAGCCGGCAAGAAACTCCACGGTTACTCTTTTAAAAATAATTGGGTTTTACAATATTTACAACATCATCATCATCATCAGCCTATTAATGTTCCCACTGCTGGGACACAGGCCTCCTCTCTGTGAGAGGGAGTGGGCCGTAATCCACCACGCGGGCCCAGTGCGGGTTGGTAGATGTCACATGTCTTCGAATTTTTTGGTTCTAAGACGTGCCGGTTTCCTCACGATGTTTTCCTTCACCGTTTTGAGAGCAGTGGTGATGAAATTATTTACACAAAGTAAAGCGCCTGCTTGGGTTCGAACCCACGACCTACAACTCGTAAGTCGGGGCCGTTACCACTGGGCCACCACTGCTTCAATTCAATTCTTCAATTATATTTACAACAAAAAATATATAAAAAATACAGTATTATTAGGTATGCGAGGACAGTATTATACAGTATAATTTTTTTTTCAACCTGTATTGCTTCATGCTGGTCAAAAATCTCCCCAAAGCTTTCCATGGTGTTTTGTACGTTGCCTTTTCCAACCAATCTCTAGGTCGTCACGCCAGCTTTGCCAAGGCCTGAATCGGCCACGATGGGGTCTTCTGGCACCCACTGCGACGACTCTGTCCCACTCTGTTCCCGTTAAATAAGTAATTGACTTTTAGGAAACCAATTTAATTATGGGGTAATTATTGATGACTCGCATGAATTTACACGCCCAAAACGGTCGAATAGACCTTTTTAAATAATATTATTTATTCTTGAGATAATTCGATAATTTATTTTTAGGCGAATCGACACCTCCAGAAATCGACTCGCCAACAAATAAATTGTCGATTCGCCCGCCTAAATAAGTTCATTTTATTTTTATTTTTGTCACAAATACACTAGGAGTCGACCTTATTGTTTTCTTCATTTCACGAGATAGAAAAGTAAGACAATACACACGTTTATCCGAAAAATCCTCGGTTATCTCACCGAAAGGTAACAAGTAAATACAATATTCAGTATTATTTGAGAAAACGGTACAACAAGCGTCTTTTGGAAATATTTTTAGGGCGCGGACAAACTTGGCTGTTCAACCGCCATATTTTCTACCTACTGCACAGATCGATCCTTTTTTTTTCATTTACTCTTGATGAGCTGTACGGGCTCATAACGTAGTAAAAAGATAAGTCTACCCATGCCGGGATGTACTGGACTTAGATATTATATACTAGCTTGTTTCTTTGAATGCTCTCGTAAAGTACTTTTGAATGCACCCCGCATTATCTTTATAAAAGGCTTTTTGAATAATTTTTCGCTAAAGAGGGTTGTCCATAGGAATCTATACTTAAAGTTATACAGGACATGCTTACTATAACTTTTACCTATGGTTGTTTATTGCAGCAGTCATTGGGACTCAGCTAAGCAATTGATTACCTTTATGGAATGGCTTGGAATGGAAGGTAATGCTATTCTTAAATCAAATATTTAATATCTGGTTTGGCATATTTTTATATAAAAGTTGCCAAATCACCTTATTTAGGTAGTAGTTAGTAAAAATTGTGATGATAAAGTACCGGTAAAGTGTGAGTCGGAGTCGCACACGAAGGGTTCCGTACCGTATCAAGATTGAGCAAAAAAATGCCGAAAGAAACACATTTCTTCAATTTCTTCAATGGGGGGGGGGGGGGGGGGGTTATGTGGGGGGGGGGGTGCCCATTGAAGAAACGAAACTTTAATTATTTACTTTATTACATTTTTATTATTTGTTGTTATAACATTAGAAATACACAATCTGTAAAAATTTCAACTATCTACCTATTACGGTTTATGAGATACAGCCCGCTGACAGACAGACGGACAGTGGAGGTCTAGTAATAGGGTTTAAAAATCTGCCCTAAGTCGTTTAACTGCAATATACAGTATAAGTATCAACCTCTTTACTAACCACTGGAAACTCCGCGTTCCAACCACCCAGTCTCGTTGCAGCCTTATTATCCTAAACGCACAAGAGCGTTTATTAGTGATTTCCCAGCGGTTACGTTCACTCGCCTGCAGGGTTTTATTGTCTCTACGAAACTATTGTGGCGAGTTTATACATATATAGACACAGTTTCTCCTGAATGTGTGTTTAGCAAAACTTGCTTATGTAAACACATTATTATTGGGTGTTTCGTAATATGCGCCTAATAGCTATATAGTGTCTCTGAATAATGTGATAATGTTTATTTGGATTTTGTGGGAGTAATAATTACGGATACATTCAGATTCAGCACTATACTAAAATATCTTATCTATATACCAAAGTGTCATTTCGTAACTATTTATACCATACTTAATAGCAAGTGGTATGATCCATCTTATAGGTATAGTGCTTTCCTACCTAACCCATTCGTTCTACCTGTTAAAATTCTCCTACCAGGACAGTGGACATGAGTTACCAGGCTTACCTGGAAGTCTTTAAATAGACTCCGCGACCAGGTAGGTCGAAGCAAGGAGGAGATTCATTTCGTTTAAAATAGGTTTTAATTTTTTATTAATTTATTAATATTTTATATAGATTATTTTCTATTTTGTGAATGTGAGAACGCTGTAAGCTTAGTGGACTGTAGATTTGTTGACCATCTTCTATTTTGTTAAGTACCCGCTACTTGTTGAAAAACCTACACTGTCCCCCCATATCTATTAACACTGTTATTTGAAAATATTGTAAATGTCAATTATTTTTAAAAGAGTAACCGTGGAGTTTCTTGCCGGTTCTTCTCCATAGAAAACGACTAATAGAAACCGTGCACCTAGCTTCTGACGTTTCATAAATATACCCAATTGGTTTATGTGAAATAAAATATTTTTTATAATTTTTTTTGAATTCTCCGCCCTGGGGTGTACGAGTAAATGTGGTGCTGGCTCACAAACAATGGCGCACCTAATATCGTGTCCAGCGTTGTCTGCACGACGCAGGAGCTGATGGACGCTACTGAAGCTGCCAAACTCGTTGCCAAATAGCCTGACTCTATATAAATTGTCATCGGCACGCGAAGAAGAAGATAAGTACTATAGTATAGATGCCCCTAAAATATTATTACGTCTAAGTTATTCTTTGGCTGATCAAACTTAATTTATCTACTTTTAAAATAATGTTATGCTGAGTATGTCACCAGTTTTTGTTTGTGTGCAGTGTGGTAGGAAGTACGTAAGTTCTTAAATTAGGTACATAAACTTAAAAACTTTCATAATTTATTCCACACCATTCTCATTAATTATTTTAACTCCCACCCTTTTCAAGCAATTACATTCTAACCAAGAGTTTAAAACCAAAATTAAATTAGCCAGTCGTTCCTTATCTTCAAACAATTCAGTTCACGCAATGAGTTAATTGGGCTCAAGAGAATTAGTTAAATTGTCACCTCTGGGAACGTACCAACAAAATTTATATAAAATTGAAACGTGACTGGGTCGTACGGTCTCGTTCACAAAAACGTCTACACTTAGCGAAAGTATTAACTGTAATTTTCTTATAGGTTATTGTGCACAGAGTAGGTGCATAAGTACATAATGATCATGCCTGCAGGCAGCATCTAGCTAAAAAAAGAAAGTGCGATAAACATACGTCTATATATCCTATCTATCTATATATAAATAAAAAGAAAAGTCCTGAGTGACTGACTGTTTTATCAACGACCAGCCCAAACCCTTGGACCTAGAAAACTGAAATTTTGCACAGAGGTTTTATGATGTGGACAAGGAATAAAAAAGTTTACCCCTAAGTGAGTAAAATAGAAGCTCGAGCATTTATTTATTGAGGCAACCATTGGAAAGGACGGTTAAGCAACAGACAACCTCCTAGGTTGACCTACGAGAAGCAAATCCCGAAGAAAAAAATAAGTTCATCCTTTCAGCATTCGGTACGGTTCGGGTGCACTACTCTACATCGACTCAGGTCGGTCACCTCCCGCCCCCGCATCTGATCGGATACTGGCTAAGCAGCGTGTATTATTTATTTGGATTGTGTTGACTTCATTAATTAATTAGCGAAACGCACAATCGGCTCATATTATACGATGCTATTAGGGCTTTTGGTGGTATGAGGAACAGGGTGTAAAGTTCAC
Organism: Conistra vaccinii; assembly: GCA_948150665.1. Classification (NCBI taxonomy): domain Eukaryota; kingdom Metazoa; phylum Arthropoda; class Insecta; order Lepidoptera; family Noctuidae; genus Conistra; species Conistra vaccinii. The sequence continues at coordinate 2,386,120 of OX411321.1, forward strand.
TCATCCACCATAGAAAAGGGAGGACCTCCGACCAGACGGGTGTTATGTCTGGCGGGCAACTGCCCGTAAGTTGATTTCGGGAGTTTGTATATATGTCATTCGCGCGGTAAATTCTAACTGTTCGATGCAGGATTTGTGTGACGTCATGTCTTTGATGCGTAGTTCGTGGTGTGTAAACGCTACAGGCTTCCCCCGTATTTTTTTTTTTGTGTGGGAAATCGTTAAATAACTTTTCCCGTGTCTCGTGTCCGACTCTTACTGACTAAAACCTACCCGTGTTCCTTCAGTTGCCTGTACGTTGCCAGGAACCACGGTAACCCTTTAGGACTTTTCCCGCAACCCTGGCACGCATTGGACCTAGCCGACCCCGTCAGTTGTGTTTCCCCCTTACTGTTTTTTTATATATTTAACTCCTGCCAACGAAAACAGCAATAGCTGTAGTTAACATAAATAGTGATACTCCAGCACAACATCCCCCCTACCTGTCCCGTTGTATTACATATACCTACTTAAGTTAGCAAGGTAGTTAGCCACACGTCCGCTTCTGAAATTAGCCTGTTTACATGTCAACGTGTCGGGGGACTTGTTCGGGCTTGTCTCGAGTTGAGGGGCTTCAATTAAGTGTCTCTATCCGTTTATATTGAGATAGTGCGGTGAGTTTGAATGAAGATCGGGGTGGATTGATTTAGCTGAAATTATGATGAGTATAAAATTATGGAATAAGGAATAGCTACGCATTCACAGTCTGAAGAAGTGTCGAATTGGTTTTCTACAGGGTCAAATAAAATTAGCTAGCAAAACGCTGCAGAAATGATGGATATCGATATCTAAACACGATAAAGCAAGAAAAGTCATTAATCGCAGTGTAGTTGAAGTCGCGGCATGTCTGCGGAGTTTCGCTAGCTTGTTGTTGCACAAAAGTGAAATGATTTTATAGACACCAACTTATTTATAACCAACTTAGGTACTATTGGTGGATATTTCTCGACGGCCTGTGAAGCCAAGTCAGAGGCCCATGGGCGACTTTAAAACTCTGACACCAAGTTAGTTACGAAAAGAAGAAGACTGGTGTTAAATAGTATATTATGCAACTAATGAATAAAGGACGGATTTAAAGCGAGGGCCATAGATGAATCGCGATCAAGTGAAGGATTCTAACGACTGAATCACGACCGTAGGGAGTGATTCAAGTGTTAGAATCCTGAGCGACGCGAGTGATTCATGGCCCTCGATATAAATCCGTTTTATTCAAGAGTTGCATACTATACTTTATACCATGACTACGAGAAAAAGAAAGATTTAAGCGAAAATAGACATTTAATAAAAGGTTAACACGTTCAGTGTCGGGAGCCCTCCTGGAGGGTTCACCTACTTGGATATGGGATGTCGGGAGCCCTCGCGGAGGGCTCATTTTAAATGTAGACATTCAGTGTCGGGAGCCCTCCTGGAGGGTTCACCTACTTGGATATGGGATGTCGGGAGCCCTCGCGGAGGGCTCATTTTAAATGTAGACATTCAGGGTCAGGAGCCCTCCTGGAGGGTTCACCTACTTGGATATGGGATGTCGGGAGCCCTCGCGGAGGGCTCATTTTAAATGTAGACGTTCAGTGTCGGGAGCCCTCCTGGAGGGTTCACCTACTTGGATATGGAATGCCGGGAACCCTCACGGAGGGCTCATTTTAAATGTAGACGTTCAGTGTCGGGAGCCCTCCTGGAGGGTTCACCTACTTGGGTATGGGATGCCGGGAGCCCTCATGGACGTTGGAAGTGAAACCTCCGGGAGGTTTCACTACGAATAATAAAAGTCATAGACTTTTATGGCGGAATGATGAGTTAAGCATTTTCATAGAACTCATCTATGAAAATGGGTGGAGTCGAAAGTGTTAAGGAGTTTGTATAGCGTTGAGATAGAGGTCGAATACATTGGTGTGTTCTAAATTCAAACACCAAAATAGTGATTAAAAGAGCTTTTTATTCACTGTTTTCAGTGAATAAAATAAGCTTTTTAGAGGGGGAATGGTATAATAGTATATTATGCAACTAATGAATAAAGGACGGATTTAAAGCGAGGGCCATAGATGAATCACGATCAAGTGAAGGATTCTAACGACTGAATCACGACCGTAGGGAGTGATTCAAGTGTTAGAATCCTGAGCGACGCGAGTGATTCATGGCCCTCGATATAAATCCGTTTTATTCAAGAGTTGCATACTATACTTTATACCATGACTACGAGAAAAAGAAAGATGTAAGCGAAAATAGACATTTAATGAAGAAAAAACGAAGGTTAATGATCAGTGGTGGGAGCCCTCCTGGAGGGTTCACCGAGGGCTCATATTAAATGTAGGTTTTTTTTTAGCGTATACAGATTATAAACCGTGAAAATAAAATCTGATGTATATTTTGACAAAACGTAATGCCGGCAACCCTCCCGGAGGTTTCACTTCCAACTACGAATAATAAAAGTCTTAGACTTCCAATATGTATGGCGGCATGGCGTATGAGTTCTATGAAAATGGGTGGAGTCGAAAGTGTTAAGGAGGTTGTATAGCATTGAGATGGCGGTCGAATTTATTGATGTGTTCTAAATTCAAACACCAAAATAGTGATTAAAAGAGCTTTTTATTCACTGTTTTCAGTGAATAAAATAAGCTTTTTAGAGGGGGAATGGTATAAAATGATTTTCATGTAGAAAATCTATAAAATCTTGCTAAAACTTGACATACTAATACAACGCTATTTCATCAATTTGAATAAAGAGCCCCTTGTGAACCAACACATATTTTTTCACTTGGTCACAGTGTAATATAGTAACAGTACTATGTCTCGGCAGTGACCTTGAAATAATTACCTGCGCTCGGTAGATAAACCTTCCGCGTCTCGAGCGAGACTGTTGAGTACTGATAAACACTGAGATTTCTAAGCGCGTCCTTTCAGCCGTTTTCTAACAAGACATAATACCTACTATTACTTATTTATACTATGACTTGGCCAACAAAGGCAGATTAATCACAACTTAAATTAGCTGCAATTAACCAACAATGATTTGATGGCACACCCACAAAACCAACCCTCTCAATAATCTAAACCACAACCACCCCAAACAGCTTATTATACTTAATCAGTGACAGTGTTATCTTTGCACAAAACAATCGAGCATCTATGTGCATAATGCCGAAGCAACAGTAGCATGAAATACGACTGCATACAATGCCGCGCGGAAGTCTCGGCGAGATATCCAGCTAACTCACCTCACACGCTGACAGATGAGACCAGGGAAAAAGCGGGAATGTGGCTAATATTGTTGCAAATTAATGAAATGAAATGACATTGTTTATTCTGTAAATAGGATATTGGAATCACTTTTTCACGACATATTAAAAAATAATATTTTTTAATATAAACAAATTTTTAACATATTATGTTAAAAATTTGCTAGATAAATTCGGCGTTTCCTATTTGACTACTCAGAGATGAAAGGCTGAAACAAACTCAGAGGTCGCAGTCTCTTTTAAAGTCCAAACATAATCTTGGTCAGGTCATATGAGAACCAAGTAGACTAGTGTCTGAAATGGTCTTTTGAGGAAAGAACCATACAGATTTGAGTTGACCTCTGTCCTGTCCAGTCAGTGGAAGCATTTGTCTGTGTATACATACATACATAGACTGCTAAAAAGGTAAAAGGTCTGTTAAAATAACAATAAAAACCTATCAATTTGAACGTTCAGGTACCTTGTCTTCCTTACTTCTAATGGAAGTCTGAACTTTTCGTTGATAACAAAATAGCCAAAAGACGCTGATCAAGATTGTCTTTAACCTAATACTCCTGTTCAAGGCTAGACTTTCTATAGAACGTCTGAGTTGAACTTTAATATATTAAAGTTCAACTTAGCATATCGATAGCAAAAATAACACAAACAAAAAAGTTTGTCAACGCAATTACCGTTTGCTGACGCAGCCATTCTTGTGTAGGTGACATGGCATGCAGCGCAAGATGGAAGGTGGGCCATTATCTAGATTAATGTAGTTCTCTTGAAAAATAGTAGCAACAGGCAAAATCTACTTACTCACCTCCGTTTGCATGGCCCCAACGAACCTGCGAGCGGAACAACCGGCATGATTCCATTCATCACGTAGACGGCTCCGTTGCTAAAGCATTTTATTAATTTATCTGCCGCGAGCCGTTCTACCCGTTACCGTGGCTTCTCTGAATCTTAAACTTGTTATTCTTGGAGAAATATGCAAGCGATGTTACCGAGTTCTTAGTTAAAAGCATCTAGCTTTAAAAGATTGTAAAATGTCAGCTTTTCTTCTTTGAAAAGGCGGTGGTTATTGCTCTTTTGGAGTTTTAAGAATGTGCAGTACAACGTTAACCTAAATATTTGTTTGTAACGTGTTGGATGAAATAATGTGAGGGTTGTTATTTTAAGAAAAGTTTTTGCTGTTTTGTTGCTTTGCTTGGGTAGTTTTGAGTGAGCTTCGATAATATCAATCCACTTTGTATATGTCGGCGCGCGCTGATTTAGTCGATGTTTTTGGTATTTTTATTTAGGGCGGGTAACACCGAATGGGGTTGTGAGTGTCATGGCGGCGGTGGCGATCACTTTTGATGCGATCGTCACGCGGTGCGCACACAAATCCATTGGCTCTAAATTTAAGGTTAAGAATTATTGTAAATCATTTAATCAGTGTCAATCATTGTAATAATTAAGTTTTGTGGATGAGTTTTATTACGATATTTGCAAGTAAATTAAGTGCTTTATTTTGCGAGTATTATTTTAAAAAAACACCTGCACGTACCCGCCCGCGATGGAGGACCAACAGATGATGGACCAGCAGCGACACGTAGTGTCTCAGCCTCTCGAACATCCGTCATCAGAACTGGGATACGACGGAACGGCGCAGGAACAGTCAGGTCAGAGTGTTGATTTGTTTATCAAGTGAAAATAACCGTTGAAAATTGTTATTCCAAATGATGAAATTGATTCGCACGATTAAAGAACCTAGGTCAGAAGTCAATAAGCTAGCTTTACCTGAATTTAATACCGACTCTCGAGATATTGATGCTCGAGTTTGGTGCAATACCGTCGATTTGTGCATGCAAGAAAAACAATTATCTAGCAGTTGGTTGATTATTGCGATGAGTAAAAGCCCTTAAGGGTTCGGCGGCTACTTGGCTAGCTCAGAATACTTTTCCAGGAATAACCTGGCCTATTAAAAGATCTTGCGATTCTTTTGCTAACTCTCAATCTCAGTTTTCAGGAAATACTGGATCACAACCTGGCAAAGACAGTGTTTCGAAGAAAGTATTGAAGCTGGTGACCTGTTTCTTCTGTGGCGAGACGGGTCACATCGCCACACGCTGTCCTAAGAAGGAGCTGACTCCGGCAACAGTCGAGTTGAGAAACGAGTAGATATCTGCTCCACCTGCAGATCTCCTTTCTTCCTAATCCGGTGAGTCGTTTTCATTTTGTTTTGACTCCGGTATTAAGTACTCTCTGATTAAGTGAAGTTTAGCTAGTAAGTAGTTTATTTGATTTTCCGGAGCCTGTGTAGCACCCGGAGCCTGTGTGGCAGCCGTAGCCTGTGTGGCACTCCTAGCCTGTGTGGCATTCCTATCCTGTGTGGCACTCCTAGCCTGTGTGGCACTCCTAGCCTGTGTGGCACTCCTAGCCTGTGTGGCACTCCTAGCCTGTGTGGCACTCCTAGCCTGTGTGGCACTCCTAGCCTGTGTGGCATCCCTAGCCTGTGTGGCAACCGTAGCCTGTGTGGCAACCGTAGCCTGTGTGGCAACCGTAGCCTGTGTGGCAACCGTAGCCTGTGTGGCAACCGCAGCCTGTGTGGCAACCCCAGCCTGTGTGGCAACCGTAGCCTGTGTGGCAACCGTAGCCTGTGTGGCAACCGTAGCCTGTGTGGCAACCGTAGTCTGTGTGGTACCTGTATGTCTGTGTGGCACCTGCAGAAACCTGTGTGGCAGTATGTTCTGTGTGGCAATTGTTCATGTGACTAGCTTGTAAGGCGCGCATTGATTTGTGTAGCACTGTTTTAGTATCCATTCGGTTTTAGTAGTGTGTTCGGTTTTAGTGACGATTGAACTGACTATTGGCGTAAAATTTTGATAAATTGTCCTCTTATCATGTTTGTTGTGGTTTGGTCAGAATGACCGAGTTTTGAAATGTGTGTACAAGTGGTTGTTCATTTGTCCACAGATAATGAAGAAAACACACACGAGGACGTGTGAAGATGCAGGATAGCCGTGTCGGCGCGCGATGATTTAGTCGATGTTTTTGGTATTTTTATTTAGGGCGGGTAACACCGAATGGGGTTGTGAGTGTCATGGCGGCGGTGGCGATCACTTTTGATGCGATCGTCACGCGGTGCGCACACAAATCCATTGGCTCTAAATTTAAGGTTAAGAATTATTGTAAATCATTTAATCAGTGTCAATCATTGTAATCCTTTTGTAATCATTAAGTTTTGTGGATTAGTTTTATTACGATATTTGCAAGTAAATTAAGTGCTTTATTTTGCGAGTATTATTTTTAAAAACACCTGCACGTACACGCCCGCGATGGAGGACCAACAGATGATGGACCAGCAGCGACACGTAGTGTCTCAGCCGCTCGAACATCCGTCATATATATTAATGATGTTATAATACCTCCTGTCACTGTTGTTTACATAGCAAGAGTAGTGGTATACGGATTGGTATAGGGTAAGTAATAATATCAATCCACTTTGTATATATTAATGATGTTATAATACTTCCTGTCACTGTTGTTTACATAGTAAGAGTAGTGGTATACGGATTGGTATAGGGTAAGTAGGTGCCTTAATAATAAAATGAAAAATATTTAAAAAACATCACTTTGTGCTCGTTTTAGGGTTCCCTCTAAACTAAAAATCGGAACCCTTACAGAATCACTCGTGTAGCTGGTTGGGTGTCTGTCTGCCCGTCTGTAAAAGTCAATTTGAACCGAGTGGCATAATTATGTATTTCTGTGACCCAAACACGGACGTGTAACGTAAATAAATGTATTTTGAATAAGGGGGTCACTTTTGGGGGACAAATAAGTGTGTTAAAGTTTTGCAAACTATACAGGGTGGCAGGGACATCGACGCGAAGCCGGTTACCATGGATGCAGTACATGATTCTGAACCCCCCTGCGTTGAAATTTTTCGTCGGTTATTAAAAAAAAAAACAGCTGTTTCATAGAAAAGTGCAATACCCACGCGGTCAAAATGTATGGAGCAGCGGATTTTTTTTTTAATAACCGACGAAAAATTTCAACGCAGGGAGGTTCAGAATCATGCACAGAATCCATGGTAATAGGCTTCGCGTCGATGTCCCTGCCACCCCGTATATTTCACACGGTACGTGTGAAATATCAAACGAGAGGGCTTTGTTCCGAGGATCTATAAGAAATCTACGGTCTTAAAATAACATAGAAAATCTCTCAATATTGTTAGTACAAACTTACATTTGCAGTTGGAATGTATGGGAGAACATGTTTTTGAACTACAAGGCTAAGTTTGTTCTTGGGATAAATTCATCTGAACTACGGAACCCTTCATTGTGCGTAGTCCGACATGAACGTGGCCGGTTTATTTATTAGGGTCATTGCGCTGACACTTTTTCCACATACCCCACAACTAAGATTATTTCATAACTTCGCTTATGAATTTATTAGAGCTAAAGAGTACATACCATTTACAACCTTATTACACATTATGTTAACAGACCTTTTCACAGCACCGCGCGAGCGTTTACCCACCATGCACAAATCAATGATGTTTTCTATTGTTTTGATAAATAACGATTTTTTGTTTACTGAATACTTATTTGCCCTATTATTTGCAAGTTGCCCATGCAGCATCAAAAATATGATACCACTATTCCTTGTAATTAAAATTCAATAGTACCAAAGACATAATCTCTGACCTTGACCGTTTTTCAATTGCACGTTCGTCCACCTGTGATATTGACAATTGTCGAAACATAGTTACTGATTCTGACCTTTCTCTTAAAGTTATTCACCAAAATATCAGAAGCATAACACGTAATACACCAGGTTTTCTTACATTACTACAAAGATCGCAAATTGATTGGGACTTCATTCTTTTGACGGAATGCTGGTTGTCTTGTGCACACCACATCCCACTGCTTGAAGGTTACAGTTACTACAAAACTAATAATAACTTAACCCAAAACGAAGGGGTTGTTATTTATTGCAAAAATAACATTGGCGTCTGCATAGAAGAACCTACTATTTCTGAGTGTAACTGTCTAATGATAAAAATTAATCAGAACACGGCTATGCTAGCAGTTTACCGGCCTGCTGGGTACAAAAACCTAAATAACTTTCTGACCTCTCTCGACCTTTTTTTAAGTACTACCTCAAATATTAAAAACTTCATTCTAATAGGAGACCTCAATGTAGACATAACTGAGACCAACACTGACCCTAATTCTGCTTATTACCTTAACCTTTTAGCATCTCAGGGCATGTTGCCAGCATACACTTTCCCTACACACAATAAGACATGCTTGGATCACATTATATTAAAACGCGACTGCCAGCTTCTTGTTATGTGGCTGAAACCTCTATCACTGATCATGATGCCATCATCCTTATCTTGGATTTAAGTAAAACTCTAAACAAAACCTTTAAAATAATCAAACGTTTAAATTACGAAAAAATGGACGAGGAAATTGTGAATCTTAACTTTCATGACCTATATTTAATGACCGATGTAGATCTTGCTGTTCAGTTCTTCGTTAAATCAATTACCAGTATTATACAATCTAACACACAAATTATAAAAACGTCAAATCGTAAAAAAAATAGTAAACCTTGGATAACGCCCGGTTTATTACGATGTATGAGGAATCGTGACAAACTGCACCAAAAAGCAAAAAAGAATCCTAATAATCAAACCATAATAACAACCTATAGAAGATACAGAAATTTTTGCAACGAACTCTTAAAAAAGATAAAAAGGGAACATGATAAATCAGAACTTCAGACTGCGGCTAAAACTAATAACAAAATATTATGGAATGCAATTAAAGACATTACCCACACACAAAAATCTAAACACGAGGCCAGACAGCTAATTGATACCCTGGATTCTATTTCTTCTACCAATAAAATAAATGAATTTTTTGTTAACATCGGCAAAAATATCGCTGATCGCTGTAGTTCTGGTAACAATGTATCTACACCACCACTCAACTATCATTCCCAATCGTTGGTTTTTTTCCCCACGGACCTGGAAGAGATTGAAAATATCATTCATAGTTTGAAGTCGGATTGCGCTGTTGGCTATGATAACATCTCTACCGGCATATTGAAGAGATATAGACAGATCCTCATTCCTCCAATCGCTTTTATCTGCTACCTTGCCATTGAGTCCGGCAAATTCCCAAACGCCTGGAAAATAGCAGAGATTCGCCCCATCTTCAAAAGTGGCGACGGAGCCTGTGTCAACAACTATAGACCTATTTCCATTCTGCCAGCCTTGTCTAAGGTATTGGAAAGGATCATGAAGAAGCGCTTGGTCGAATACCTGGAAGACAACTCACTGCTATCACCTTCTCAATATGGTTTCCGATCTGGCTTGTCGACCAGCGACGCCATTCATGACTTAACTAAGTTTGTTTCTGAAAAACTAGACGAAAACAAAAAGGTTATAGTAATCTTCATGGACCTTGCCAAGGCCTTTGACACGGTCTCCGTCCCTCTCTTGGTGAAGAAATTGGAGAACTTTGGTGTAAGGGATGCGCAACTAAATGTTTTTTCTGACTACCTCACCAACCGATTCCAGAGAGTTAAGGTGGACGAGTGGACTAGTAGTGATCTTCCTGTCGTGCACGGCGTGCCACAGGGCAGCATCCTCGGTCCCCCTTTATTTTTGACATTCATCAACGACCTCTGTGAGCTCAAAATACCCAGTGGTAGGATCATAACTTTTGCTGATGACACCGCGATTTTGTTTGACGCCGACACTTGGACCGAAGTTTACAGTTGTGCACAGAGGGGGTTGAACTTGGTTCTGTCGTGGCTAGCTAATAATAGACTCGCTCTCAATGTTGATAAGACAAAATATATTTCTTTTTACATAAAAAAACCTGCTTATTCACTCGATAATTTCAATATTACCGCGCATTCATCCTCGTGCATTTCGTCTCATAGTACTCATTGCTTGTGTCCTCACCTTCATAAAACAGATTCAATCAGGTACCTGGGCGTTATGCTAGATAGCACATTAAGCTTTCACCCGCACATTGATGCTCTTTCAGCTAGAATCCGTAAACTAATATTTGTGTTTAAAAATCTTCGTCATGTTGCGGACTCTGGCTTATTGAGATCAATCTATTTTGCGTTATGCCAATCGCTAATCTCATACTGCATAACTGTATGGGGTGGTGCGACAAAAACATCCATGCTCCGAATCGAACGTGCACAAAGAGCAGTTTTAAAGGTTAGTAATTTCCTGCTTTTCTTATTTCCCACCAGAGAACTTTATGAGCGAACTGAAGTGTTAACTGTTCGTCAACTTTTCATTTTAAATACGATCTTGCGCAAACACTCTCTTCTTGCCTATAATCCTACACTATTTGAAGGTAAGCGACGTAAACACTCAGTTTGTCCCACTACTCGGTTCCGTACTGCTTTCTGCCGGAGACATTTCGGTTTTCTTGGAAATCACTTATATAATAAAATTAACGGAATTTTGTCAATTTATGCCTTACCCAAACAGCGTTGCAAAAAAGTCCTCTCAGCCTGGTTACAGAAATTGAGCTATGATGCCACGGAGCAGCTACTCATGGTTCCCTCGTAGTTCCCAATAATTTCGGGTTCTAGACTGTAACAAACATCCCACACACCCACACCCACTCATTCATCATTCTACTTATACTCACACTTCACCTGCACACTACACACGCATTACACTATATCATTCTGCTTTCTTTTTTTAATATTATTTAATTTTATTATCATTATTTTTTTGTTCTGTTTAATTTATTTTTATTTATTTTTTCCCTTCATAAATAGATAAATTAAGTTGTCTAGAGTATAAAACTAACCATTGTTGTAATATAATTTAGAGTTAATTCGGGGTGAGAGCCTGGTTATCCGTCACACAGGGTATCCTAGTATGGACACCAGTCTCTCACAAAGGATCATATTCCATGCATTTTTTTCAATAAGCTATAATTATTTGCTCTATGTTTATAACTATGTGAACCTTTGTGAAGAGAGAAATAAAGATTATTACTACTATTACTATTACTATTTTTGGAAGTCGTTTTAGTTTTCATATTAGTCGTATCTTGGATTTCTACTTTTAGACCTATGTTATAATTTACAGAGAATAGAGTTCTTTTTTATCCGTCTATACAGTGCTAGTCGTCAGAGTTCCGTTGGTTTTGGGAAAACGGGTTATCGTGCCGTTCCCCTTATTTGACCCCATTAGTTAATTTTATTAGGGTAAGCGCGCATTGTACACATAATAGCTTTGCTCTTTGTGAAAAGTCCTGTCCGGGGAAGTAGGTTGTACCATCATAATTATTTCTGACGTCAAGCAAGCAGCATTCTTTTGTTTTGGTTAGGAGTCCAACTGCATTTGTTTTTAACGGATTTTACTTAAACTTTAAACAGATTTTGCTTGACCGTCAGGTGGCCGTTCGTGCTGTTTACCAACTATAATATCTTTATAGATATGGTTGCTAAACAGATATGTTTGCGCCTGAATGACACTGTCAGACAGACGTAAACATGCGTTTTAGTAAAAATTTGTGAAACTATGTCACAAATATTGTATTGACAAAATTCCGATTACGTTTCGATTAGTTCCGATTTTGGCAACGCGCCGAAATAACCTTGTAGCGATATACTAAGGGCCGGTTTTTGTCCTGAAATAAAATCGACGTTTGACAGTTTTTATATGGATAAACTGACAAAAATTCAAAGTTATTGGTCAAACTCAAAGTATACATATAATTGAAATAAACCAATTACAGGCACTTTTGAATTGTCAAGGGGTCGGTCAGTCAGAAAGATGAAGCAAGTTGCCATTCCAAAGCGTAGCAGTGACCTATGCAGAAGAACGGGCAAGAAACTCCACGGACACTCTTTTAAATAAAAATATGGTTACATAATTCATGTTGAAATTATACATGTGAGAACAAATGACCAGTCCCTAATGACGGCGCCCGTTCACGAACATGACGCATGGATCCTCACCATTCAACTCAACCATTTTGGAGGGAACTTAACGATTCAACACACACGCCACCACCAGCGAGACTTTTGAGTGAGCGTGACATACTCTCAGCCGCCAGGGCAAATTCAAATCAATGAAAGACGTACCCAGTAACTGATAGCATTAAAGAAGCTACATGGTCACAGTGCTCACACAGTTAAAAGGGGTCCATATTGGCTCACCTAAAGTTCTATACCCGAAATTGTTCTTCCTAATGATTTGTAATCCGAATGATCACTCTTCCTAAAATTTTTCATCCTAAAGTTTTCATTCATACTATTTGTAGTGCTACCGGCGATGTTCATAACACTCATGTTTCCGAAAATTTTAATTAATAATATCATTAATGTAAATATATTTAAACTCCTACTGTTTTTTATCATAAAAGGCTTTTATGCTACTGAGAGAACATAATCATGAACCAGATGCTTTGAAGGAAAAGGTTTGTTTTTAAACTATTTCTTGTGATACCAAAAATAAAATAGCTAAATGTAAAAATGTGAACAGTTGTTTTGTAAACAACTGCTCACATTTTTACATTTAGCCATTTTATTTTTGGTTATTGTTGTTACATAATGTATTACTATAACTATACATGAGATAATTATGTCTAAAAACCAACTGTATAGAATGATTAAGGGTCGTTTCACAGATTTTTGTCTTAAATGAATGAAATTCAGGTAAAAGTGTCGTCTTGGGGGCACTATGAAAAAAATACTTAGAAAAATTTCGCGACCAATTTCGAGGTAGCGCTCGCCGGCCGCTACCGCGGCACCGCTCGCTTCGCTCGCTCGGCTCGCGCGTAGTTGGTCACAGTTCTAACCTAACCTAACCTAATCCTAATCTAAACAAAAAAGATATGACTTTGAATAATAGTGTAAAAGATGGTTATGTTGAGAAAATATAGGAAAACAAATAAAAGTATAATAGATGTTTATTGCTACTGACATTATGAAGTTGAATGCTTCGGAATTATGAACATTAGAGACAGAGTAGTTAGGAATTGTGATTGGTAGGATGAAAAATGTTAGGAAGAACATTTTCGGATTTCCAATTATCGGAATTGAAAATTTAGGTGAACTTTGGCGCACCCGTTAAAAGATATCGGAGAACCGAAAAATCAGCTCTCGATCAAAATACCGTCTTATCTTGTCCAAAGAAAATTAGAAAGAAAGAAAAGAAAGAAGAAAGAAAAATGCGTTTATTGGCATTACAGCAAAAATAAATAAAAATAAACACCTTAAAACTATAAACAATTTGCTTTTAATGCCAAAAGGGCCTCAGCTCAGCATAATGTCAGATGACAACACAAGGTCACCACCTGACGCTGATTTTCAGCTGCAGCCCACGAGTGTCATACGCTAGAATAATAAACACAAGTGCATGTGCCCGCTTTAATCAAATAAAGAGTAAATTAAAATTGGAAACTGATAAAGGAGAAACCCGAGAGTTGCCAGCTGGCAACTCTTGTGTCTCTCAGCTGATGCAAAAAAAACAAATAAAACGTTGTGACATACATGTGTGTGTAGTTGCGTGTGTGTTATGTTGTGATTAGTGGAAAACTTAAATTAATACCCAATATTTGTGAATAATCTTAAAAGAGAAATAAAAGGTAGAGGACAAAATAGTGTGACTGCGTTGTTCTTTTAAACTTCGAAAACTTATTATTTTGATCAGATATTAATTAATCATCACCTTTTACAACATAAACTATATTAAGGCACTATAAATCAAACTCCTTACATTTCATCCAAGCCTAGGCTATTTTTAGCCAAACACTAAAATATTTAAATCAAAACCGGTTTCCTAATAAAATATGGATCCGTGTGAACAGCGGGCGCTCTGAAATTCCCCACTTTGGGCATGGGAATATCCAACGGTAAAGTTTTTAAGGGCTAAAAAACCTCTAGATGAAATGCTACTGAAATATGCATGGTGGCGGCACGATATCAAATCCGTGTGAACTGTCGTTAGGGATGCTTTAGATGTATCTGACGGGATTAGGAAATGAATGTTTGATGATATGGGAAGGATTTTGTATTTGGAAATGTGATATGTCATGGTATAGTGTTGAATGTGGTTTTGTTGAGTTAGGGCATTTTTGTGGGGGTCATCATGGGTCGGGTCTTTCCAAATTCTGCTTTTTGGAATATTTTAGTCTCAAAGACTGAAGAAGCAGACTTGGAAAGGCTGTTTAGTCTTTCCAAGTCTGGTTGGTTGATTTAGGGTATTTTTGTGGGGGTCATCACGGATCGGTCCTCTCCTAATTCTGCTTTTTGGAATACGTTAGCCTCAAAGACTAAACAGTCTTTCACCGTTGTGCTGTGGGTGATTGTCACAGTCAGGACGTGCCAGATTTCTGTGTTGAGCTCGTGATTATATTTAAATATATTTTCTTATTATTTTCTTTTTCTACTCGGGTTTATTAGCTTTTTATATGCACATGTTTCTGTGACAAATAAACTTATTTTTCTTTCTTTCTTTCCTTTCCAAGTAAAGAAAAAAAAGAAAGAAAGAAAGAAAATACTTTTATTTGCGGCAAACATGACGCATAGTAAGAACACAAAATAAAAAGAAGTACACAAGTTGAGGGAAAATACGCGTCACATCCACGCAAAACGGCCATTGCTCAGCATAATGCTGCGACCCTATGCGAGACAGAGCCCCAGCGCTGATTTTCAGCGACAGCCGGCGGCAAGTCTGGTTCGTTGATTTAGGGCATTTTTATGAGGGTCATCATGGATAGGTCCTCTCCTAATACTGCTTTTTGGAATATGTTAGGCTTTTAGGGGTATGAGGAACAGGGTGTAAAGTTCACTCATCCACCATAGAAAAGGGAGGATCCTCCAACCAGACGGGTTGTTATGTCAGGCGGGCAACTGCCCATATGTTGATTTCGGATAGTCTTATCTATGTTTTTCGCTCGGTAAACTCTAGCTGCGTGATGTAGGAATTGTGTGACGTCATGTCTTTTTGCTTCGTAGTTTATATGTGGCGGTCTAACCGCTACATCACTCCCCTCAGGAGACCGGAGGTCGATAGTGGGCCGAGTCTTGGATCTTGCGATGCTTCACAGTGCCAGCTGTGGTTCCAGTGAGTCGGAACCGGGTGCCGCATAGTTCACGGTGAGTCGGAACTGTCTGCGGTGATTCCCCAGTAAGTCGGGGTGGCGCTGCGTCGTCATCCAGTGAGTCGGATGTGGTACAGCGCCGGGTTTTTGGCTGACTGCTTGCGTCGACCAGGAGAGGGTAGAATAGGCTCTGCTTGTGAGACTGGCCGGAAGTGCAGGTGCTGTGCCAAGGTTGCTGATGAGGCTGAGGGTGATGACCAGGAATGCGCGTTCGCTGCATGCTGGTGGTCAGGATATCCGTTAAAGCCGTGGGTGTTGGCTGGCTGTGTGACTCGCCTCACGAAAGCTTGCGGGAGTGATGATGATGACGTCACGCTGAAGTAGTTGCACGAAGGCTGCGTTGACGTTCATACTCGGGGTCACCAGTTTAGGGGTATGAGGAACAGGGTGTAAAGTTCACTCATCCACCATAGAAAAGGGAGAATCCTCCAACCAGACGGGTTGTTATGTCTGGCGGGCAACTGCCCATATTATGTTGATTTCGGATAGTCTTATCTATGTTTTTCGCTCGGTAAACTCTAACTGCGTGATGTAGGAATTGTGTGACGTCATGTCTTTTTGCTTCGTAGTTTATATGTGGCGGTCTAACCGCTATAGGCTCAAAGACTCCGCTCCGCTTCCGACTCGTCTCCGCTTCTCGCGGAGAAAGCTACCTTTATTATTTGGATCTTACCCCTTTTTTGATCAATAAAGGTGTTTTATAACTCACCTACATACATAACATTACATTTCCTAAATCATTATTTACGCAAGCATTCGTCATTCCTACCACAAAATTGATATTTCAACGCCTAAACAAAATGAATAAGCAAACCGTTTCAAGAATTCACTTCCCGACATTGACACGAACGGCACATAAAACATTCTCGTACAAATAATGTTTCATAACTTCTATAAATACGTTTGGCATGTGACGAACATGTTCCATGGACATGAAATGTTGTTTAAACACCGAGTTTCAATTAGTTTTCAAACAATTAAATGGGGAACTGTACAATGAGAGACTTTAACAAAACAGTGGCCGTTGGTACTGTAGTGTTTGGAATCAGCAAAGACAAGCAAACATGAGTATTGTGATACCGAGTATATGAACTGACGTTATTAGTACATGGGTTAGGTTTGGGGCACAACTGGAACGGCACAAATGGTCAGTTATGGTCAACCTCGTAATCACTTTACCATTTTGACAACAATTCCTTTCAAAGTCCGCGCCACCACCGGCGGAAAATTGTGGAACAATTTTTTTTTATGCAGTATATTGCGCTGACATTCAGATTAGGATCGCGTCAAAACGACTTAAGTGGTGGCGTGGACTCTTTATTAAACTTCACTAGGGTAGGCTTTTACGTGGCTAAGCAATAACAGCCGCACGGGTCGATCCATCAGGTTAAGTTACGCTTGCCGGGGTTGGTTGGACAGCCGGGACCCGGAAGGTCCCGGCTGTCATTCTTGGATCTTTGACAGTCGTTACGAGTAGTCAGAAGCCCGAAAGTCTCACAACCAGTCTTACCAAGGGGTATCGTATTACCCAGTTACTGGGTTGTGGAGGTCAGATGGGCAGTCGCTCCATATAATATACTGGTATTCAGCTTCATCCGGTTAGACTGGAAGCCGACCTCAACATAGTTGGGAAAAGGCTAGGCAGATTGATTGACTACGGTTGAAAAATTTAACTGTCACATAGATGAACAGACCTTGTCGTTTTATGACATTCAATCTTAATGCAAATACGAGGTTGATTATACCTCTTGAAAAACAATTAGCCATAATAGTTTTATAAGGAGCTAATTAAATTGAGCGCAAGTTACGTGAAACTCGTACAAAATTAATTCTGAAATACGTAATAATGATCGTTTTCTGACTCTATTAGCAACCTACAATGGCAGAAAAAAAACGTTATTTACCACAAAACTAAAAAAAAAGCATTACACTCCTTTTTGGGCAGTCCTTTAATAAAAGAAACCACAAGAAAACAGTAAAAGACGTAAGTATAAGAAAAACGCAACATAAATTATAGTAACCAGGTATTTACGTCATGCACTCTACAGTCTACATAGTCTTACACAGTACATACGAGTATACTTTCTTTTCTGGGAGTTCTACGAAGAGATGTGAAGCAGGTACCTATTCATGTTTTCCGAGGTTCAATGTTCTCCACTTAGATGTTCTTGGAAGCCAGGATCCATTTGGAACTGACCCTATTAATACGCTGTGGAAACCACGATGCATTCCGTTCCGAGAATTTGTAGTGCTAGCTATGTAGATTCACTGTTGTTGTTGTTGTTGTACAATCCTGACATCAACAGTCTAGTCACTGGGTAGGTTCTTAATTACAAAAGGTCAAGGTCAGTTCTAATTTGGCAGAGTGTCTTTTTAATATTCCGAATTTACGACCTCGAGCGACCAGCGCACGGCGCTCGCGTCTCCATATTGGAAAAATGGGACAAAAAAAACAGTTTTTCAACAATATACAGTTTTTCAACAATATCTTCTCTCCAGTGTAATCTAGGTTATAAATGGCCATTACCAAAATTACAGGGCATGGTATTTCCTATGGGGCTTCCAGTTTAATCCGATGCAGCTGAATATTAGTATTTTAAACGGAGCGACTGGCTATCTGACCTCCACAACCCGTATCACGATACTCCTTGGTCAGACTTTTGTGTTTTTGAGTACCCGTAAACGTTTTCCTGTAAGAGTAAAGAACCAATCTCAAATCTATTTTGGAGATAAGGGGTGAATTCTCATCAAATGGTTAATTTTCATCTATTTTCTTAAAATTATTAAAAAGTATTTATTTTAAAATTATTAAAAAATAATGAGACCATCACAACAATCCCTTGCATTTGATATGTCACACGATAATTTGTTTTTTTTTTGGGTGGGAAATCATCAAATTACTTCTCCCGCTCTGGGCGGAGCGGAGGGGCGTGTCAGACTTTTACTGACTAAAACCCACCCGTGTTCCTTCCCTTGCCTAGACGGCGGCCACGGTTTTCCCTTAGGACTATCCGCAACCCCGGTGGTAGGCATCGGCCCTAACGGACCCCTTCAGCTTCGCTGACAACTCTTTGAGGAGCGCGTGGAACACGACGCGCCGTCGACCCGGGCTTGGTCCTGATCGGACGGCGAGCTAATGGGTAGCTCTCCGTCCGCAAGCCCGCGCCTATGGTGGCCGGAAATCGGCGATCGATTCCCGACGCCCGGGGCGTCTACTACGGCGGCGGCTAGGGGCTTGAGGGAGCGACCTTTGTCTCTGCCTCACGCGCCCCGCCTCCTATGTCACACGGTACAGTTGGCAATTTTCTTTTTTAATATTTCCAATTTGCCCCCGAAAAGTGACCCCCATAAATAAAATTCATTTATTTACGTTACACGTCTGTTTCAACTAAATTGTTCCAGTAGATTCGGAGCAAATTGACTGTGACAGACAGACAGCCACACAGACAGACACACGAGTGATCTTATAAGGGTTCCCTTTTACCTTTTGAGGTACGGAACCCTAAAAACGTCATGACCATAATAAAAAGGCATTGTGCACCTTCAGCTTAACGAGTGTTTGCGTTACGACTCACGTACATAAATATTGGCACCGAGCGACGGTTCGAAGTGCGCCACTATAATATAATTTACTGTTCGTTCCAATAATGTAATTGTTTTAGAGCCTGTTATCTCGTTAATATGCTTTTAGCCAATGCTACAATCATTTGATTATGATGTGTTGATATTGACGCGGTTTAGTATGGTAATCATTTTCGATATTCGCGTAAATAGTCAGTGCTTTATGGACCGCTAATAATTTAGGTTGCTGTGAGGAAATGCAATGGTTCCATTGAAAACAGACATCATAATTATGTACGTACAAACTTGAGCGGCAATCGCCGCTCGCCTGCCGCGCGCGAACTTTATGTCTACCTGTCGCGCACAAACATTTTTAGGAAACATTCGTCACTAATTGTATCTGGACGTATTTCTGAGGACGTATTAAAGGCTAGGCAGATTGATATTGTCAACTGAAGTGCGCGGCGTATCTCGGATGTGCCGTGCAGTACTGCAGCGCAAAAATTCGTCGGTTTTGGTCCTAACTAGAGCGCGGCAGAAATGTGTCCAGCAAACGCCGCGTGTTGCTGCCGCGCTCTTGCCGCTCAATTTTTGGACACACCTTTAGTTTAGACCTGAAATTATTGACGCCAAAATAATCTTGTAGCAATATACTTACTAATGGACCTTTCTATAAAACGTAACATCTAACTTAGGGACTACTCACATTTATTCAGCTCCAGTCGCATTTTGCTGAACGATTTTAGTCACACTTATACAATTCTGCTTCTATCAGCCGCATACAGCGCTGTAGGAATGAGTGGTCATAATGATTACGTAATAATAAGTCAAATCTATGCAGGAACTATGCAGGTCGCAATTTGTCGACAAGAAGTCGAGAACCATCCGTGTACAGCGCTGTTCCGCCGCGTTTGGCGCTGAATGCGGCGGAACAGCGCTGAACGCGGCAGAACAGCGCTGAACTCTATCTATAACACATTTTTGTTCTCATTTTATACTTGTTTGCCGCGAAAGCTGAATAGACGCGGAAAGCTGAACGGATGCATACGCGTTTCCATACAAAATCGTTGTTTTCTATTGGCATAAGCTGAATAAGTGTGAGTAGTCTCTTATTCAGTATCGGAATTCGTTTTGAAGAACCAAGCGTTGAATAAAACGTGTTCCAAAGATTCAAATATACAGAAAGATGTGCACAAACGAAGTCACAATGAGAATTATCATTTGAATGATTCAAAAGTCTTGCTCCTTTGAAAACCACATCACAACGACATGCAGTTCCAATAAACTACGCTATTCAAAGAGTCAACATACAAACTGCGAATGTAAATATAGTTTTAAAATCAGTATCCAGGTGTGATGAATAATTCAGGCGACGTAGCGGCAAGAGCGAGCGATGCTTCAATATTAAATCTTTGACATCGATGCGCTGAAAACAATGTTCTTATGTAGAGGGCGGGTTTTATTTTTCGATTTAAAATTGCATGTTGCCATCAAGGGATTATTCTCGATCGAAGATTGTACCTACTATAGATTTGATGTTATTAAGAAACTTGAATAAGTCTTGGTTTTTGTGTAGAAATATTTAGAAAACCTAATTTTTAAAGGCGTTCTTTTACAGGTCATGAATTTTATTAATATCAAGCAATATAAGTCAATTAAATCATGTGTGCTGGTAGTCGATAATGTTCTAAACAGTACAAAAAAATAAGCGATTCTCTATTCGTTCGATTCTTAGCCACCTTGTCGATGAAAATTTTCAGTTCTTTTGCCGAATTGACTGTTAAAGAAAGCTTTGTGAAGGAATTCAACAGACTGTTAGAATATCGTTCCTCTCAATCCCCCCACTAACAATACTGTCGTCTTTTCCCCGGCGGCTGAGCGAGGCGATATCAACCTTCAAGAGAGCTCTACTGGCAGTATTCAAACGCTCATTATTTACTACTGAGTCACTATCCACTTACTTATACCAGCCCAAGCTTAGGCTTATCTTTTATACTGGAGAATACTTACCTTTTGTCTTATACGTATACCTACTGAAATAATCCTATAACATTAGTTTTTGAAGTGGGTTCTGAATTGAGTTACTTTGTATGGTTGACAAAGTAAGCCTGATTAAAAACAAAAGAAATGTATCTCTATATTTCTTTTGTTCTTAATCAGTATTTGAAATAAGATTGGACATTTAATTAAACCTTTTTACAGTCCGTTCAACCGATTTTGACTTCTATTGCGTTGGTGGCATGACAAATGGCAGCTGCAGTAAACAGTTGGTATTGTAACCACTTTTTTGCTTTTACTGTTATCCTTATGCCTACGGTATAGAAGTTAGAATCGGTTGAACAGACTGTAATAAAGGTTAAACAAACCTTTATTACAGTCTGTTCAACCGATGTCTAATCTTCCTTAAAATGGAGTATAGCTTGCAAGTTGCTGCGTATGTGCGTTGCATAACTTGCATAGCAAGTTGCGCTTAGATTAGTCGAGATTTTGTTTGAAGAACCTTTTGTAAACTACAAGAATTTGCAGCAGGCTTGGGTTCACGCCAGTAACTTGAACATTGGAGAAAATATCTTGCAATTTCTGTTGACTCAAATCGGTATAAACACAACATTTGCAAGGCGTGAATCGCTTACTGTGATTTCACCACCACCAAAAAGCTGACTAGACATACAAGAAACACCAAATCCTCTATCAACAAAAAACTTTACTACCACCACAGTTTATTCTCCTACCAAAAACAGTCCCGACAAGAACAAGACAAGACAACGTACACATGCCACAGACGAAGCAAAATGGAACGTATTACATGCACTGACACTTCAGCAGTTTGTGAGTTATGTCGCAAGACTTCGGACTATCTGCTTTGTGATATAAAAGTGGAAACTTTTCTGTTATGTTACCTTTTCGTTTTAGGTTGGGAATTGAAATTATTTATTTATTTAACCATTTATGTACACACATTTAAAAACAGACAAGAAGAAAAGAACAGAAAGATACATACAAAGGTGATGCTTATTTCTAAAGAAATCTCTTCCAGCATACCTGCGATAGGACAGGGGATACAAAGAGATGTAGACACCGCGTGTAAGAGAAATTGTTGGTTGTTTTGGAACTTTTTGCTCATTGCGATAAAAAGTACCTTGATGTATAAATATTTCAATGATTCACCATGGTTTTCTTTAGATAAACAAGAGAAATCTTCTATACCAATTAGGTATGTCAAAGTGAATGGGTGCGCAAATAGCTATAGTTATTTGACAAAGCTGCAGCACCACAAAAAGCCTAGCTTTAGTTAGGTACCTACTTGCATTTTTCATTTATATTATTCTTACAGTTTCGTTGTTCTAGTGGTCGCAAGCGCAAACTGCTGAGCATGAGGTCCTGGGTTCGATTCCTGGGTCGGGCAAAGTGTTTTTGGTTATTCCATCTGTATAATATAATTAAATAATGAGTCATAATTCAGTACTGAAGAAAACAAGCAATATTGGTAACAAGCACTCAGTTACTCACGATTTAAATGCCATTTCCACCGATTAGTTTTATTATATTTCATTACATGCGAATCGTTTATTAATTTATGCTTATTCTACATATTATGAACTATACCTGGAAATCCTCCATTCATTGACTCCACAATATCTCGTCTGGCTGTATATTCAGATCAATTCTATTTGAGTCCTTTTGTTCGCATCCAGCGTCTTGGATCTTACTTAGTACCATGTCGACGAATAGATCTCAGGAATCAATTTTAATCACTGTTGGGAGCTATCTTTGATAGTGTATACCTATGGAGATCTAGTCCTCCATAGCTGGATAAATAAGCGTACTGTTCGATATAGGAGAATAGGAAGCAGAATTTGCTGTGATTCTATATTCAATGCTCAATCACTTATTGCATTCCACAATGTATACTTAGGTGGTAAGTTGAAATTTAATGAGATCATTATATACCGATAGAGATGAGATCAGATAGAGGTTCCTCTCTGTCATATAGGAGAGAGGAAGCTTTAAAACTTATCAGTCTTCTTAAAATACGGCTGATGTAACTGAATATAGGCACTATTATACGAACTTTCGCGCATGTGCTCTCCCACTCACATTCGCCTCATGTCACCATTTGGTTTCTAAATAGTTTTCTTTGTAAGACACTACAAAGTCAAAAATAACTTTAATTTCGGAAGTCGGTGTCTTTGTTTTTGAATTTTTGTTTTTTGCCACATGTTTACAAACTCAAACTCAAAACTCAACTCAAAGCATTTATTTCAATTAAACCATTTACAGGCACTTTTGAATTGTCAAAGAGTCTGTCAGTTAGTCAAAAAGTTGAAGCTAGTCGCCCATTCCAAAAAGTAGATCTCTGTGGAGAAGAACGGGCATGAAACTCCCAGGACACTCTTTTAAATAAAGATATTACAAAATCCTGGGTACATTATTCTTCTTGATTCTATATGTGAGAACAATGTGAAAAAAAACAGAAACAATTCAAAATATAAGATTTAAAATAAGCCTTGGCAGAAAATACGTCATGACCAGTCTCAACTGACGGCGCCCGTTCACGAACATGACGCGTGGATCAGCACCATCCAGCTCAACCATTTTGTAGGGAACCGAATGATCCAACACACTCGCCACCATCGGCGAGACATTTAAGTAAGCATGACAAAGTCTCAACTGCCATGCTCTTTCAAGTCAACATAAAACATAATATAAGGGACACCCTAAATTACATATAAATAGTTATATATTTAGCAAGTGATACATCATTTTAGGTATTTTGACCACCATTCGGGATTGCGTCCATTCGGGGTTTCATCCTTTCGGGCATTTGGACATCGGTATTTCATGTGTCGATATAACGGCTATTGGTATTTAAAACTTTCGGTATTTTGAACTTCGTTGTTTTGGACGTCGGTATTTCAGTCATAGTTATTATGAAATGTCGGTATTGTAATACGTACCCGTCACACGTCATAACAAACAGGAAACAAAAAATAATAATTATAAGTTGTAGGTAAATACAGTGTAAGAACTAATTGTATTTCATTTGTGCAGTAGCGTTTGGTATTAACTATTGTTTCATCGTCAGTTTCAGAAGTAACACTCAAACTAAAAATGAAAGCCTTCTTCTATGTTTACCAGTTTGAAAAAAAAAATTTGATGTGTGTCGAAAGTGAAAAATTTCAGACAACCAGTACTATGCGATGGATATTCCAGATGTCTTATGCTCGGGAATTGTACGAAATTCTTGAGTTTTCTACATACCACATCATGTTTGCGCTGACCCTGGTTACGCTGATATACGGAGTGACGTCGTGGTGTATCATTAAGAAGTTCCGTAATTACAGGAATTATGTGTGTCTCAACGCAATTTTAGCAAACTTCTTCATCTCTTCAATGGTGCAGATTAGAAATAATGTCAGTGAAAGTTACTCAATGAGCCTATATCAAGAATGTTGTTTTGCCATTACCACCATATATTTATTAATGTACTTAGCAACAGTCAAGCATCACTGGTTGATTGTCATTTGCCATATGTTTTATGTAGATATTGTTAAGGTTTTCAATGTGCATATCCGATGGAAATACTTAAAAAGTGGCCTCTTTAGTTGGGGTGTGTCTTTAATAGCAACCTTTATTCATTTTTTTGTGACTTCTGGTTTTATTTTTAAATTTGATGTAAATCCAAGCGATGTAGGATTTATTCTTTTCATTTTAACTCTGACAGTAAATTGTTTACTTTACATTATAATTGTATATTCACTTTGTCGTAGTTCGAACGCAAGCGTACCTACAGGTACCAACAAATGGCGTCGGTTGTACATCGCCACTTTAATATTTATTTTGGGCGACATCTTATTATTATCTTTTCATGTTATTTATTTTATTAATCACATAAACACAGTTTCACACAGTACGGATGATTTAATGGTAATTTTAACAACAAAATTTAATTTTAACTATTATAGAACAATAAAGAGCGACGACAACAAAATAGTATATTTTCTACAGATATTAATATATAACTTAAATCCATTACTATTGAACGTCTATTTGGTTGTTGTAAAAAGTAATCGAGAAATGTGGTATGAATTTTATAAAAATAAATTAAATCGTCCGTCGTTATCAGCATGGGATCACGATGTTGTGATGAGAGTTACTCGTGAGCCTGATGATAGCCGACCGGCGGTTCCTGATGTATAAAAATTAAAAATATATTGCCTTTGATCTGTGGCCTTGACATCAACCAATGAGCAACATTGTACTACTTTTATTTATTATTTATTGCTTGAATACGAGGCTTTTGGCTAGTTTTTTATGTGTGTATTTTATGTTTTATTAATTATAAGTGCGTTTTGTTTGTGCAGAATAAACTATTTTTCTTTCTTTTTTATATTTTGTTTCCTTGCACCACAAATGAATAAATATGCTTCCTTTAAGTCCGCGCGGCGCGATTTCGGAACAACCCCTCAAGCCGCGCGGCACGCCCGCGGCGCGTCAGAGATAAGAGCTCGCTAATATAAACAAAAACTGAGAGCGTTTTGTTACGTAAATAGTCTTATCGTTAATGGTTTTTGGTTCCTGATTAGACAAAGGATTTTTTATAATACTTAGAATCTTTGTAAGCGAACGCTAGTTGGAATAAACAAACATTCTTATCAGATTCTTATAAGAAATTCGTTTTGATTATTTATAATAAAACTACTGGTTCGATTCACATGAAATTTCGCAGGATACATTATGAATACATATACTATCGGTCAAAACCATTATTTTTGAACAAACACAATAAATAAAAACACCAATAATTAAAAAAGTTCAATAATAGGTATCCGTATCATTACGTAACATTACTTAGTTGATAAAAAATATTGAACTCTTATTTTTTTCTGAAAAATGGCATTTTTATTATGGACTAACTATTAAATAATATAAAATAAATGACTTACCAGCGATTACATGCACAAAACACACACAAAACTCAAAATTTCACATCAACACATTTTTTCACTACCGAGTTTGTTTACATTTTTTGATGGGTCCGTAATAGGTAATTACGATGTTATTTTGTGCAAATTTTATCTATATACGATGACGACACTACTTAATTATTGAAATAACACCATTTCCCGTCGATTTACACTTAAAAAACAATAGAAAACAAATAAATAGAACGCGGAGTGCAGCGCGCTGAACGCATGCGCGAACGCCATTTTGCCGTGCCAAAATGTTCAACTTTTACTTTTTTCTAGAATTGTTTCTGCATATTTTGACGTTTTGGTCGATTTATTTGACAAGTATATTACCAAATCCATAGAATAAAACCAACCACAGACCATTTCAGACCGTATTTAATATAAAAATAACGCTGTAATCCGTTGAGCCTGACTGCGGCCTCAAGGCCGCGATCTAGATTTAGGGTATTGGGAATTTTCGCCGCCTTGCAGCAACGATCTAGACTGACCGGTAACATCATTCTATTCATTCAACCGTTTGAAGATGACCCAACGATGTTTATTTAGTGATCTGTGGCGCAAGCCTACATAAGTACATAAGGATGGATTTAAACTTAGGATAAATAACTTATGTTTCTGAAATTAAGGAATCTTTGTAGTAGGTACATAATTATAAGCGACTTTCTTATTTCTGTATCATTAATATCACGACTTTGTAGAATACTTTAAAGTGTGCTTTCCGGGTCCCCTATGTTGTTTCGAACGCCGCTGTTGCGACACACGCTGTTGCGAATCTTTCCAATTTATTGTAAGAATTTCAATTTCATGGAATTTCAATTTAATCATTTATCCACTGGTTTATTGAATAAAAGAAACCTCTTTAGTTTAATATTTTATTCCATAATTATGTGTATTTTTTAACCTACTTTTTCACAAACATGCTTGGAAATTCGAGCATTATTTTGATAACATTCTTCGAGATAACCGCCCGGCCGGCAATCTTTGTATGAAATTATATATTATCTGTCGTGTTTAGCGGCCAAATAAATTACAATGAAAAAATCTGTCGTGTTATTTAAAAATGAACCGAACTATTTACTTCAACATATAGCAATCAAGGAGCTAACTTATCAAAGATTTTATTTAAAGGAGAAAGCCGTTTTTGGGCCCAACCGTTACACGAATGAGATATGTACCAAAAAAATCTTCTATTTTTCTTAATTAACCCATTTTAATTTTAGCCTCATTAGCAATGGCCAAGTGTAGAAAATAAGTAGATTTCTATTTTATTGTTTTATCACCTTTGTAAACCGTTACAACACTTATTTCATTAAACGTCATTAACTTCACAAACGCTGGCATTATATCAATAGAGCGTACCCTAAGAATATTATCGAGTTCGTAGAAATCGATACTGTTACAAATAATTAAATAATCGAAGTGTATAGAGTGCCGCGAGTTTCTTGTGGCACTCTAGTGTCACTGCCTCGGCCCGGCTAGGGTGCCATAAGCGTTGCATTGTCACTGTCACTTGTTATTTAGGTTAGGTTAGGTTAGAACTGTGACCACACAACGCACGAGCCGAGCGAGCGTAGCGAGCGGTGCCGCGGTAGCGGCCGGCGAAGTGCCAGGGTCCGTTTAGGCACAAGAGAATGTAATGTTTTGGGAATGTGGTGTGGTGGTGTGTGGTGGTGTGGTGGTGTGGTGTGGTGGTGTGGTGGGGGTGTGGTGTGGTGGGTTTTTACAGCGATCTAACCTCGACAATCAAACAAAATAACAAGTGACGTGACTTAGTGACAGTGACAATGACAATCCAATGCTTGCGGCACTTTGGCCGGGCCGAGGCGGTGTTACTAGGGTGCCTGTAGTGGCACTTTATCCGATAGGGATAGAGTGCCACTGGTGGCACTCTATACACTGCCTTAAATAGAACTACATTGTTTTGATATAATTGTTTTTAGGTATTAAAATCAATGTAAAATAAAAAAATCTGGAATGTAATTGATTTTTAATGTAACCACCATTAAAAAATCATTCAAAGAAGTAAATAATCGATAAAATCAATTGCACCACGGATTGCACTAGTAAACGGCAAATGTCAATGTCAACGTCTGTCAATTGTCATGATTGTATTCGTACTGTCATGTCATGTTATTGTTGTCATTCGCCAAGCTAATGATTTTCCGTATTTCTCGGGATTTATTATTTCTGACTTCTACTCGAATACTGGCCTCCGAAATTGATTGCCATAGACTGCCCTCGCTTGAACATTGGGCACCGTATCCTGCCACTCCTGCTGACCTTTGCTGGAAAACTGGATCTGTATAATGCTCTTTTGACTGGATGACTGGATACAACGACATCAAGAGCCTGTGCATTAACGGAATAGCAACGGACCGCGCTGCATTACAATGGGAAGGCGAAGACTGAAAGATGAAATGATTCTTTCAATTGTACAGGAATGGGTCGCGCATCAAACGGTTAGTATCCGATATATCTATAGCGCAACATTTTCATACTTACTATGAAATTATTTCATGTAATCAAACTAAATAGTGTTATCGCTTATGTTCAATTGTCTGTTGATAGTTGTATTTTATAAAATGATACCAGTGCATGCAACAAATTCATATTCAATCTAGACATGTGTCATCTACAATCTGGACTGAACCTTCATTGTTAAATTACAGATTTTTCCCTCTTTCAGAGAGGAGGCCTGTGTCCCTGCAGTGGGAATGTAATAAGGCCGCTTATGTTTAAGTACCCAAATGTGCCAATCAGATGTTTATTGCTAAATGCTAGTGCTAGACCTAATGACACATGATTGTTTGCTTCAGGTACCTAAATGAAAATGACTATCTGCCAAGCTTGCTGAAATCATACCAATGCTGTATCTCTTGATGGAAATGGACTAGAACAGACTGAAAAGACACCGATGAATAGAACTGTGTAGAGGTAAACGGTGGCTGCAAGGGCTGTCAACATCGGACTCAACCTGGATGTTGAGAGGAAGAATAAAATCCAGCCTAATATATCCTATTACTAATAGGATATGTTTCGTTTATATGTTAGTCGACACTTCGACAGCTCTCTAAGTGGGAGGGATGCTATAGTCCGATATAATTGCACCTGTATTGTTGGCAAAAGAACGGTTGGTTGCTGTGCCCACACACAGCAACCAACCGTTCTTTTGCCACGAGCATAATTATGGTATTTTAGTTGGGCTTAGTTGGCACGGCACCAGGGTAGGTACTCAATTGCCTCCTGCACAATTTCTGGATACTGTATTATATACCTAATGATAGTCCTAACGAAGAAGGTGAATAAAACGATTCATCACAAATAGGTGTGTTTTACTTTAATAAATTATTGCAATCTCAGATTACTGTAATCCGTGATTGCATTAAATCCCCTAGTAGATACATACAATATTAGCAAATGCAAGCCAGTAGTGTTCTAAGTGGGCCTTGTCTAATAAACATAGTTTTCAGCTGAGGTTTTCAGTAAGATCATACAGATAAATCACCCGCTAAGCGCTTTTTATGTGGGTACCTACTAGGAGGTTTTAACCGCATCGTGATAGGCTGCAGGTGCTGCAGCACAGCGCCTGTGGTTGCCCAATTAACGTAGGAAACAAACAAAGCCTCAAAAATATCATTTTTTATTTGAATACCTCAAATAATAAAAATAACCTAAAATGTAAACATTGTCTGATTTTACCAATTTGGCCATTGCTGGGAGACGTGAAAATTGGCGTCGTGAATCCTTCCTAAATGCTCTAATTTATGGCCAAATTCCAGCCCTGTAACGGTGGGCCCAAGTTTCTATGGAGTTTGGTTTTCTCCTTTCGATTTGGTTTGCAAATCGACCTATTTAAGTAAAGGACAAAGAAAGTAAACATAATGGTGCGTGAAAAATTATCGTTGCTCGTCATTGATTCTGGAATTTATAATTAATTTACTCAGGTAGTTTGAATTTTGGCGCATTATTTGAGAAAAAGTAGATATACTATACAAGCCTTGGCCGCAACTAGACATTGATGGACTCACGTATGTGTGCCTCGACTTCGCCTCGGCCCACATTTTCACGATCGTCCATCTATGCCCATGCAAACTGCGACATTATTGTACTATTAATGTTTCTTAGATTTTATTTGCTAATTGATACAAAACATTCAGCTAATATTGCTATTTTATTGAGTTTCATTTAAAGATGCATTAATTCAACTGTTATTATTGTTTAATTATGTTAATAAGTTTTAAAGCAGTTCCACTAAATAATTGCTTATTATTGATTATGTATAAAGTTAAATAAAATAACAATGAATGAAGTCAGTCAGTCTATGAATGTCCCACTGTAGGGGAACGGTCTCTTCTCATATAGAGAAGGCACGAGCATTGATCACCACGCTTGCTCATAACGGGCTGGTGATGTCAGACTTATAAATACATTGAAAATAGGTTATTGGGTTCAGCCATTAGTGGACAAAATAGTAGATATTATTGAAGCTAACTCAAAAAGTACTCAAGCAAAGTTAATAAATTTATATGGGACCACCGCGGAAGCTTTTTCTATCAAATGAAAAATAGTTTTGATGAAAATATAAACCAAGAATAAGAACCTCCTCTGCTTTTAAGCTAGTCGATAAAAAAACGGAATACACACAACCTAAAAGTTACCATATAGAGTACAGAATAAAATAATTTGAAACACAGCTGAGTCGTGCATTCAATTCCTTCAGATCACACCATATGGGCTGATTAGGTATTCATTGGATCCGCTCCGGTGCAACCGCCCTCGGTGTTCGAGAAAATTCGAGAACCACCAGAAATTCTTTGATATGTGAGCGAAATATTTATTGCATTTGACGATTTAAGGGAAAATGGGTTAATGTTTAGGAGCTTCCCGTCTTTCTTTGATGTTTCTGGTTTCTGTTAGTACATAACCTTCTAATAATTCATTGTAATCGGCTTTCAAAGGTTAGGCTAAAAATCCTTTTAAGTTTTAAAATAGATCGGTCCAAATAATGACGCCATAAAAAAAACTGGAAAATACTCACTACAAAAAAATATATGAATTTTTGAAGGTGGAGCTTCAAAAATTCATATATTTTTCGAAGTGTATAGAGTGCCGCGAGTTTCTTGTGGCACTCTTGTGTCACTGCCTCGGCCCGGCTAGGGTGCCGTGAGCGTTGCATTGTCACTGTCACTTGTTATTTAGGTTAGGTTAGGTTAGAACTGTGACCACACAACGCACGAGCCGAGCGAGCGTAGCGAGCGGTGCCGCGGTAGCGGCCGGCGAAGTGCCAGGGTCCGTTTAGGCACAAGAGAATGTAATGTAATGAATGTAATGTTTTGGGAATGTGGTGTTTTACAGCGATCTAACCTCGACAATCAAACAAAATACCAAGTGACGTGACTTAGTGACAGTGACAATGACAATCCAATGCTTGCGGCACTTGAGCCGGGCCGAGGCGGTGTTACTAGGGAGCCTGTAGTGGCACTTTATCCGATAGGGATAGAGTGCCAATGGTGGCACTCTATACACTGCCTATATTTTTTTGGCAAGAAAATCGAAAAAAATACAAAAAAAAATAATAACTCGAAAACTACAAAAAATCGCGGAACATACATGGGGTAGTTTCGAATACCCCTCGACTTGTGGAATCTATTTTTTTTTATGACGTGTATTTTTGGTCCACCCTGTATATATACCTCTATACACCTCTGCCTTCAGGGGAAAACAAGTGTCATGTTTTATTATCATATTCTAAAGAGCAGAATAAGATATTCGGTACAAAAAAATGTACTGGCTACTTGGTAGACAGTCGTCATTGTCAATACCTAACAAATTGTTATTATATAAACAAGTTTTAAAGCCTGTATGGACCTACGGTATTCAGCTGTGGGGCTGCACCAGCTAAAGCAATTGTCAAATCATACAACGTTTTCAAAACAAAGTACTAAGGGATATAGTCAACGCGCCCTGGTACATTAGAAATAGTGGCCCCCACCGGGACCTGAAGATTTATGTCGTAAACATAGTTATACAAAAATATGCAGAAGCTCATGAACACAGACTTCATCATCACGTGAATGTTGAGGCGATCCAACTCCTTGACAACACTGAATTAGTGCGAAGGCTAAAAAGAGTAAAACCTTTTGAGTTAATTTAGTGCAGTGTAAGTGAACTTAAACTGTAGTGCAAGTGCTAACTATTCAAGAAACAATCAAGAACACGTGAATCAAGTGTCTTCTCCTTAACTTATAGTGAACAAGAAAGACGTTATTGGACGACTTCTTAATTTTATAGTTACTTAGCAGTTTATGTTATATTAAAATTACTTATAAGCTAATAGGCTAGATTGTAATGTGAATAAAGTATCACCAACTGTAAAACTTTATGAGGAAAAAAAAAAAAAAAACTTAAGAGGTAATATCATTCAGAATTCTGTCTAAGCAAAACCCATAACTATACCATCACTATATAACAAAATAGCCTACAAGCATCAACTACTGGATGTCCACCTTCTCAGGGACCTACTTAAAGCAATGACGAGCTCCTACTTCATCAACCTTTGACCACAGCACGACCAATACTCTACAGCCAACACAAGAAGCCAACCGAATAGTAGCAACTGCGTAACATCATAAAGAATTCCAACGTCACTAACCAATCTGGCTTCGAATTCACAAGGCTTCGCACTTACCCTGTGACACGTTCTACCTTCAGTGTACCCTCACTTCAGTGTACCGTAGTGATGTGGTAATCATGTATTCATTGGCTTCGAGTGCACAGAGCGGTGTCAACTGAGCTTTCTGTGAAATATTCGAATTTGGAGTACAGGAGTTGAGATTGAGGGCTAAATATGTATGAGAGATACCTAGATTAAGTGGTGGGTTTAAAAGGATTAATTTAGTAAGGAAAGTATAATGAGGAAAGTTGGTTGGACAGCTAGAAACAAAGGATGGACTGTGTGAATTTTTTTTTTTTTTTTTTTTTTTAACTAGGGCATCTCGCAGTTTACCACTGAGGTAATGGCTGCTTAACCGGACTTTCCTGTGGCTGCCTTAAGCTCCTAAAAGAAACTCAAAGCCTCCAGCCAGGGGCATATAAACTAAGCTAATTAAAACTAGGCGAACGCTCGCTAAGGGCACCCCCTGTGGGGTACGAACCTCGGCTTAGGGCGTTCGCTGATGGGAGGACAGCAAGAGGGACAGGCTGGATCATATTTAATACATTATTATTATCAGGGGAAATTAAAGCTACTGGCTCAGCAATAACAACGCGGGCTGGCGCATCGTTATCGAGCAAGGGTCGGGGGGGAGTATCATTTACTCGGGTGGGTCGCGGTCGCGGACCTCTACGGCGAGGTCTGAAGTTGTGTCGGTGTGTCTTTTTGTAAACTGTACTTGTGGCCCTACTGCTCTCCTGGAGGAGAGTTATGGGGTCATCTGGATCTGAGAGGACATGCTTAGGGCGACGGGCCTTACTAACTTGGTTATTTGACGGGACATAGCAAGCTGCTTTGACTATTAGGGGATTCCTATGTTTGACTGCGGAGTCAAAGTACCGCTTGGACATACGTTTAAGGAACTGTCGGATTGTGGGGATTTTGAGGTCGAGATGGAGGATCTCGTTCCTAACAAACCACGGGGCTCCCGTGGCCCTACGAAGGACACGGTTCTGTAATACTTGCATCCTATGGATCGTACTGGGACTCGCGTGAGCAAAGACGGCTCCCGCATAGGTCATGATTGGACGAATGCACGACGTATAAATGCGCAACTTGCACTTGAGTGACAATTTGCTGCGTGCATTCATAACATAAAAGAGTCTACTGAGCGCGAAGGCAGCTCGCGCGCGTACTGCCTTTACGTGTTCGGAAAAAGTGAGATGTTCGTCCAGGATTACACCTAAATATTTGGCTCGCTTCTCCCAAGGGATCGGCTTGTCAAACATGGTGACTGGACGGGGAAGGATGGGGATACGACGCGGCTTAGAGAAAAAGACCGCCTGACTTTTGTCGGGATTAACCTCGATTCTCCATAACTTAAACCAGGCGCCGAGCTTGTCGACGGCCTTTTGTAAGTTTAGGATCAACTGGTTGGAATTATACCCGCTGCAGTATATGGCCGTATCGTCTGCGAACAGAGCCAACTGACACTTTATACTCTTTGGGATGTCACTGGTGAACAGTGTGAAAATGAGGGGGGCAAGAACAGAGCCCTGAGGGACACCTGCGCGAATGAGACGGGGGGAGGATAACGCTCCTTCGATACGATAGCGAAAGGTACGATTTGACAAATAGTCCCGTAAGATGAGTACGAGACGATCTGGCACACCGAGCTGGTATAGCTTGTATATTAAGCCATTGTGCCAGACTTTGTCAAACGCCTTTGCTATGTCGAAGAAGATAGCACCGGTCATGTAACCACGATAGAAACCAGCGCTAACGTGTTCAATGATTCGGTGGACCTGATGCACGCTAGAGTGCTGAGTTCGAAAGCCGAACTGCTCGTTGGGGATGAGGCCCTTGGTCTCAGCATAGTCTCTGAGTCGCTTATAAATAAGTCTCTCATAGATTTTTGCCATTACCTTGAGCAAACTAATGGGGCTATAACTGGACGGATCTGACTTTGGTTTACCGGGTTTAGGGATACCTATAACTACGGCTTCTTTCCACGATTGTGGAAAGATATTTTTACTAAGAGCAGCATTGAAGATGGTGCACATTAGAAGTATGAGATGAGTGGGGAAGAGCTGGACCACCCTATTGGTGATGCCATCTAAACCGGGGGCTTTACGAGTTTTAAGACCCTTTATGATATCTTGGACTTCGTCAGGTGTGACGGGAGCCAGAGGATTATCAGGGTCTTCTACGGGGGGTAGAGAGGTTCTACGTTCTACTTCCGCGTCGACCTTATTGAGTTGAGTTTGGTCTACGGGAAGGAGGCTAGGGGAGCATTGCGCTTCGAGACTATCGGCTAGGCATTCAGCTTTGTCGATGTCGTCGAAAGCGATCGATTTATCGGAACGAACTAACGGGGGCATGGTAGCCTCTTGTTTGGACCTAAGTTTCCTCTGGAGTTCCCAGAAGGCTAAGTGATTGGGAGTGAGTTCACTCAGAGTCTTGTCCCAGTTCGCATTACGCAGCTCCTCCACGCGTTTCTTTACAGATCTCTGTAAATAGCGCATGTGGGCTTTGTTAGAGGCGCAGGGAAAGTTATCGTAGGCACGAGTGGCCGCGTTCTTCTCAGTCATCAGGGCGCGTACATCGTCAGGGAGTTTAAAGCGAAGGGTATCCGTCGCTGGAACCTCCCTTGAACAGTTGTTCAAGACGGTTTGTACGTGCTCTGTGAGTGAGTCGATCGCGGTCGTCGTGTCTGCGACTGAGTCAAACTGGTCTGGGATTGATTCTAATAGGGGGGACATGGGTTTCAGCTGTTCGCCTACTTTCCTCCAGTCCGTGACCCTTCTAGTGGGTAGGGGTTGATTGGGGTCGTCCGGTTGACCTGTGCGGGATGCCATTTTTATAACTACTGGACGGTGGTCAGAGGTAAGCTCTGACGCCGTTTCGATAGAGACTAACCTGAGTTGGACGTTCTTAAGGAGCGCCACGTCAAGGACATCGGGCGTCCAGGAATGATCGTGAGGGAAGTGAGTGGGTGACATCGGACCGATGATGTCAAAATTTAAAGAGGAGGAGAGGTCAAACAAGTGTCGACCTCTAGTATTTGTAACTAAACTATTCCACGCGGGGTGTTTGGCATTGAGATCGCCCGCTATGATAACGGAGTCACTCAAGCCCATAAGGATTTGAATATCGTCAGAGATGTGTTGGAAATTCTCTGCTACTTTACGGGGGGGGATATAAACCGAAATTAAGGTGATCGGCTGATGGCCTGTCATGCCTAAGCGGCAGATGGAGACTTCGAGTCTGGAAAGGGGGGGAGGATCCATAGGTATGCAATACAGTTCCTTTTTATAATAAATCAGGGTACCGCCCTGATGGCAACGCGTCCTATCATTTCTGATAATACGGTAGTTTGCAATCGAGGGGTTTCGGTGGTTAGGTTTTAGGAATGACTCCTGGATGAGGAGTACATCTATTTGGTGATCGCGAAGGAATTCCGCGATCTCGTCTTTTTGGCCTCTAATACCGTTTGCATTGAAGATGCCTAAGTTGAGGGATCGGGGTTTAAATCTAGCGATTACGGCGTTAGACATGTTGGGGGGTCATTAAGGAAACTAGGGCTTGCGAAATCTCTTGATTTTCGCTGTAAAGGCGTTGGATGCCGGCTAAGTCACCGACGCTCCTACATACCATAATATCGTGTACTAATTTAGTGGCACGGGGAGTACAGAAAACCTGAAAGGTTTGTGCGAGGAAGGGAAAATTATTCTCAGGGTTAAGCAGTGGCATGGGAGGCATGTTCACTGGCCTGGGATCGGGTCGCGGTGCTAGAGGAGCAGGGACGTTTCGCGGTGCTTGAGGAGCAATAGGTACGGATCGCGGTGCTTGAGGAGCAGGAGCGGGTTTCGCGGGTGGTGCGGTAGGGGGAGGAACGCGATTTCGGGGGTCCATAAGGCCGTAAAGGGGGGTGTTAGGGGGGGGGGGAGCTGGAGAGGCCAGCGTAGGGAAGGCCTTTTGGTGGTTGAGTTGATGCCAGGGACTAGGTCTCTGAGGACTAAGTCGCTCTGGCATTTGATTGGACGGGTATGGGAAGAAGTCCCTTTGTTTAGCCTGGCGTTCGTCGAGACGCTTGGCTGTTTTTA
Source organism: Conistra vaccinii (assembly GCA_948150665.1). Classification (NCBI taxonomy): domain Eukaryota; kingdom Metazoa; phylum Arthropoda; class Insecta; order Lepidoptera; family Noctuidae; genus Conistra; species Conistra vaccinii. Next base: position 2,422,813 of record OX411321.1, read on the forward strand.
ATGACGTGGCCTTAGGGGCCTTAGAGCAACCGCGGTAATTAGCCGTGTGGCCTTCTTGTCCACAAAGCACGCAGCTAGGTGGACTCAGGCATAGGTTACGGTCCTTCGGGCGGGTGCACTCAGAAGTGCCATGGTCGCCCAGGCACTTTACGCACCTGGGTTTCGCATGGCAGTTCTTCTGAGAGTGCCCGTATAACTGGCAACGATGACATTGCCCTATGGTACTGTTTTTCCATGGTTTCTCTATTGAGAATCCCACGAGACTACAGATAGCCTTGACGTTAAAGATGGGGTGATGCCCCTCGTAAGGGGAGCATATGACAAGAACCATGTCATATGCTTCCCTTCCGCGCGAGCGGTGCATCCGATGCACTTCATCCACGGGGATGTTTTGAGCCCTAAGATCGGCAAGGATTTCGGCGGACGGAATCTCTTTCGGGATTCGTTTAATGACTACGCGAGCCTGCTTGTCCTCTGGGAGACAGAAATAGCTGTAATAATAATCGTCATTTATTTACGTTGCTTATATAGTTGGTATGTATGTATCTATGTATCTATTATATAGCATTTATCTATGTATCTATTATAGTATATTGATTATTGTAATATTATACTTTTTATTTGCACCAAAGACAGCCCCATTTTATGTCCAGAATATCACTGTCCATTCCATGGTTGCCTGGAAGAGATTGCAGTAAGCGATAAGGCCGCCCATTGTATATTTTGTAGTGTATTACTTATTCTTTTTGTAATGTTTTATCTGGTGTACAATAAAGTATATATATATAAATAAATAAATAAATAAAGAGTGGTATGACACTTTTCTGTCTTTCAGAAGATTAGTTAGCTTTCTATAGTCTGACGAGGTCGGGACCTGAACTTTAATGCCCTGCTGGGTAGAGCGGGCATTTGTGTAGCCAATCTTTTGGTCTACACACCATTTCGAAATTGCCGTCCACTTCTCCTTGTCCTGAATGAACACGGGAGGTGGAGGCGCGACCTTTTTAGGGCCAGAGTTCGGGCTGTTTGAGGCACCCTGCGCGGAGGGTGACTCATCCGGACGCGGGGAGGTGGAGGGGGTAACTACCGGGGCGCAACTAGCGGGTGACGCGGGGCTATCGGGCGACGCGGGGCTATCCCTATCTACGAAAGTCGAAGGAATTACTTCCTCGACCGCGGCGACTTTGCTAGCCTGAGAAGACTTTTGCTTCTTCTTCTTCCTCTTGTTCCGCTTTCCGGCGACTGGCGTATAGCCATCGTCGTCCGAATGGGAACCAGAGGAAGGAGAATTAGCCTGAGCCTCTGAGTCAGAGCGATAAGGGTGGGGGGTGGGAGCGCGCTTTGAAGAAGCGGCAACTACGTCGTCCGTGTCCATAGACTCGGTCGGACTGAGGGGACTTTCCAACTCCGGAGTTGGACTAGCGGGAGAATCTAGGGCATCACTGAATTCAGTGATGGCTATACGGGCCTGCTGACGAGCAGATAGCGCGGCTAGTTCGTTACCGAACTTTTCTACCAGGGAAGGTTCTACCTTCATCATGCCATTTAGGACGTTTGATAGAGTTTGGAAGTCGCATTGCAACTTCCTGAACTCTACCAGGATGTCCCTGTTGTCCATGATGAAAACAGACTAACTATCTAACTTTTTTCACCTCATAAGGAGGCAAAACAAAATTTCTACTGGGAAAAACTCCTACAAATATTCCCTAATCCTATCTCCCCGGGGGAAAACCGGGGATGTGTAAACCCTCCCTGCCGGGTGAGACAGGGAGGTTGTGTACCTCGGGTGAGCCCTAAGCTTGCTTTTGCCCGTTGCCTGTCTTATTGTGCAACGGGGTCCTACAAGTCTAGATCGAAGGGTGTAGACACACCCAACCGTTCTAGGTGAGTAGCTGGGGAAGGAAAACTGTCATCCAGTGCCGACTAGGAGATCCCCCAAGGCCGAACACTGGGACCCGTCCAATTAATTGCCTCGACCCTGAAGGGGCTTCGGCGGGTGTGTTGGGTCAACACCCCACTCGGCTTCGTTGGCACCGTAAGGTTTCAACCGAGGACCACGAAACTGTGGATTTTCCCTGAAGGGGGATGAAAAACGCGACGGGAGAGTGACAAGACTGATATAGAAACAGATGTTAATTGTGTCTTGAAAAAGACAGACAATTAACAGTCGACGATAGTCAAAGACTATAGCAGGCACGGTGTCTCAGGAACACTTGAACGCCAAACAGGAATCTCGAGCGCAGCAGCTGGGACAGCGAGCAGCGTGACCGTCCGCGTCCGATGCCAGGCGCAGAGTGGACTGTGTGAAAGATGGTATGGCTATAAAAGGGGTGACTACCGAGATGACGCCGACACAGGGAGGTACATTAAGGCACGCTCCGTGATGCCTGCGGATAATTTTTTATGTTATTAAATAATATATTTATCCTTATACTTATCAGAAGGCTAAAAGTCACCCAAAGGGCAATGGAGAGGGCTATGCTTGGAGTTTACTTACGTGATCGAATCAGAAATGTAGAGATCAGTAGGAGAACCAAGGTAACCCACATTCCTCGAAGAATTGCCAAACTTAAGTGGCAATGGGCAGGGCACATTGCACAAAATCGGTCGAAGTGGCGCTGTTTGGGGGAGGCCTATGTTCAGCAGTGGACATATTTTGGCTGAAATGATGATCCTTATACTTCGTTGTAAAGTTGTATTATAATATATCCTAATTGCCGTTTATTTTTTACAAATTACTGAACCTGAATTGATTTCCGTTCGTCTTTTTCGGGTGACCACTGAAAATCAGTGCATTTCTGTTTTATACTCTTGTTTCATATTAAGTACTTAGATATATTTTGTTTTCTGCTTACCTACTCTTGTATTTTTGTAACCTAATTTTCTTTTTTCTTTCTTTCCTTTAATGGAGAAGCATGGAAAAAGAAGACATGTTGCCCCGACCCCAAATAAATTAGGATAAGGGCGAGAGCAGTGGTGGCTCAGTGGTAACGGCCCCGATTTACGAGTTGTAGGTAGTGGGCTCGAACCCAAGCAGGCGCTTTACTTTGTGTAAATAATTTCATCACCACTGCTCTCAAAACGGTGAAGAAAACATCGTGAGGAAACCGGCATGTCTTAGAATAAAAAATTCGAAGACATGTGACATCTACCAACCCGCACTGGGCCCGCGTGATTGAATTACAGTCCACTCCCTCTCACAGAGAACTAGAGAGGAGGCCTGTGTCCCAGCAGTGGGAACGTTAAAATCTGATTATGATTGCAAGAGATTGATGATGATGAAATGATCATTTCGGTGTATTTTTTGTCCTTGTAAGATTTATTTCATGAGCCTATGTTTCATCCCTGCATGCGTAGACTTCTGCTAAAGTTAATGAACCACCATCTTTTCCAGTAGAAAGAGAGAAAAGAAAACAAAAACCGGTCAAGTGTGTGTCGTACCACGCACAATGAAGGGTTCCGTAGTTGGGATTAATTTATCCCAAATACAAACTTAACATTGTAGTTGAAAAAGATGTTCTCCCATACATTTCAACTGCAAATGTAAGTTTGCACGCACAATATTGAGAGTTCAACCATGTTATTTTAATACCATAGACTTCTTATAAGCTTGCCTGTAATCTTTGAGTAAAGAACAGTTCTCATATTTTTTTTCAAAATTTTAGGGCCTGTAGGTTCAGGGATAAGGGGGGAAACGGTAAATTTTCATAAATTTTCTTAAATATCTGTAAATAAATTTCAACTTAATCGGTGCATTAGATTCGGAGCAAATCGGCTGTGACAGACCGACACACGAGTGATCCTATATGGGTTCCGCTTTTTCCTGTTGAGGTACGGATCCCTAAAAATAATTAATGTTCCTGTAGTACACAGGCAGCAAAACAAGGAAACATTTGTAACGAATTATTCATCAGTTGTTTATTGTTTACTTTAATTTGTTAGTTGACGTCTGTGAGTTGGTAGGGAAGGAAAAATGCATTACCTACTCGTATCCAGAATTTTCCTCATTGTTCTAGTGGTCGCAAGCGCTACGGCCGATCTTAAGGACCAGTACCCTAATAACGTAATACACGATCAATCAGAAATTGAATCGTTTTAAAACAGATTGCTAGTCCATTGCTTCAAAAGTTCGAAAAAAAAAACTGCTCAACAACGAATATTGTTGAACTGTCAAAATGAAACAGATTAGTCAGAATCGTTTACGAAAATGTGTTGCGTAATTAGATATCTGGATCCCATTCCCGGTTCGGGCAAAGTCTTATTGCGGTTTTTTATCATCTGGAATATCCCAATAGCAGGCCGGATTCTGGCTTTGTACCAGGTTGATGGCAATAGGCTCGCCCCTATTACATGGGACTTAAACATAACTGGCGATATGTGGGTGTACTATAAATGTACCTCTGCCTAACCTTTCGGGGAATACTGGCGTGATGTTTACGTTTTCGACCAATTTTCGACAAATATAAAATAAGTGTTAAAAACTGTTGTTAGTTATTGTTGGTTTATTTAATAGCAATACAACCACGAACGTAATATTTATGGAAACATCAGACTTTAAATTTTACGATGTGGTTAACTTCATTTTGTATTTTAATAAATTATAACGAACGATATTTAAACAATACGCAACTTGTTGTCTCTGTAAATAACCAAGTATAATAACAATAAATGCTTATAGTATGTTATTAACGTAAAATAATAAGTACGTATACAATGTAATTTTCCTTTATGAAGCGATACAAAAGGAAAATATGAAATAATTGCCTTTATTGTCTTTCCATGGACATTTTGACAAGATCTTACAATTAATTTCTTCTAGGTAAAGCCTCTTGTGTTCCTAAGACTTTACTCGTGCTGCGTGTCTGCCCAATATAAGGAGTCAGTCTGATATTTAATATCTTATACTAAAATGAACAATATTTCTAATCACGTTCTCGAAAACGGCTCTAACGATTTCGATGCAAGTTGTAATATAGAGGTTTAATTAAGCGGGCGATAAATCAATGTAGCTAGGTGTCATGTCTGGGAAAATTCGTTTTCTCTATTTTCACAGCCAAGAATGTGATACAACGTTGGTATACCTGGAAGATATGTTTATCTATTTTCAACCTAGTAGGGCTCGATCGACCAGGTACTACGTATACGATGTGGAGACTACCATACAACAAAAAAATTAAAAACTGTCACTACTAATGCTTAAAAGTATTTTGAAACTGTCAAATAAATCCTAGCTTCGAAATAAAAAAATGAGTTTTTTTTTTCATTTAAACAAATTAAATGTAATGTATCCGGCCGGGATCCACCTATAAATTCCGTTTATCCAACTAGGCCTTGGGTGAATTCTCGGGCATACATTTCAGAATATCCACCTTAGGATGAATTTTTGCGGGGTGGATAAACAGAATAGCCCGAGCCGACTATGGATTTTGCCGAGCTATAATGACTAAACTATTCAATATATTCAATTGAATTTTTGTATACAGAATGGGAACGTCATTATGGACACGCCATTTAATTTTTTGTTGTATTGTCGTCTCCACCTTGTATATTTATTTGATAAAGGGGATTTGAGGTAACCTAAAGTGGCCGAAAATATTGTGAAAAAAATCTGAACGTTGCGTGTCTTATGAAAAGGAACTTTGTCCTGATTTAGAGGGTCATTTACAGAGAAACAGACAGAACTCAAGCAATGTATTAGTTTACAAGTAAACTTATAAAAGAACTAGTTCTGCCCGCAATTTCGTCCTCAAAAATTGGGCTATCCAATACATAAAGAATTTCAAATTTGAGTGGTAGTTTTGGATACTACCCCCTACATACAAAAAAACAAACAAATAAACAACTTTTACCTCTTTATAATATTAGTATAGACTACGTGCACAGTCAACCAAAAGAAATATACCTAGAGAAATTACCCTAAATTCAATAATTGCAAATCTATTCGTACAAATTACTTGCAACTCTATTCACACCCACAACGGAACAATTGTAACAATTTATATCACTTAAGCAGATTCCGTCAAACACTTTAAGATATTTTAATTATGCATATCGGTGTCGTTACCGACCTTAATGCTATATAGCTTGTACCATTTGCAAATTTAACAGGAGTCTAATAAAGAGATTGTGGCAGTGTTGGGCCATAGAAAGTGAGAAGCGAGTGATTTAAGTTTAAGCCGTTTAAAAAAAAGATATTATTTTAAAAGAAAGACCTCAACTCATTCCATTTTGTTAAGCTTATTTTATTGAAATGAAATTAACGAATTGTGTCACGTCATGTCTTTGTTGCGTAGTTCGTATGTGGCGGCGTAACCGCTACAATACAATCCGTAAAATCAAATCTTGCACCAAATAAACATAGTAAAATATATTTCACGTTTCAATTGTAAAATTAAATAAAGAGAGTTAAATAAACGTAATCGTTTATTTAATTTTCCATTGTAAAAATCTGAAATGTATTTTTTGCATAATCCCTAATGAAAAGATATTACATGATATTGTGGAGCTACTTTCGAATAATACTATCAACACTTTTCGGTGCAAATTAGCATTGAAGGTTTATTAGAATCACATCCAAAATTATCATTAATCATCACAAACCCATTACCGCACCACACAATCGATTCATCAGTGCAGTCCACATTGTGGTGGACGGCTGTCAGAACTGTCATGAACATAAATGAAGTGATTGAGTTATAGTTATTTTAAACACTCACTGACTGGGCCAAATTTTTGTTACCGCACTTTGATCAAAATTCTTTTTACCGCACAGATTCCAGCGTTTGGAGATCCATGATATTACGTGGTATTGCTTACATTGTATTGTGTTTTAAGCTTTTAACACTTACGTTTTCAACTTTTTTGACAGCCATAAAATTAAATTCGAAGCCAAACAAGTAAATAATTTCATCACCACTGCTCTCAAAACGGTGAAGGAAAACATCGTGAGGAAACCGGCATGTCTTAGAACTAAAAATTCGAAGACATGAATGTGACATCTACCAACCCGCACTGGGCCCGCGTGGTAGATTACGGCCCACTCCCTGTCACAGAGAGGAGGCCTGTGTCCCAGCAGTGGGAACATTAATAGGCTGATGATGATGATGAAAATTAAATTGTCTCACTCACCATTTTCCGAATTCAAAAGATGTATGACTTAAGGCCTATTTCACGATGTCCGAATAGCCAGTACTTCACTACATACTTAGTATAAAACAAAGTCGCTTCCCGCTGTCTGTCCCTTATGCTTAGATCTTTAAAACTACGCAACGGATTTTGATGCGGTTTTTTTAAATAGTTATTACGTTACGATTTGCTTGCGCAAACTTAGGCTTGCGCAAATTTGCTTGACGTCGGTATTGACCACACACGTTACGATTTGCTTGCGCAAATTTGCTTGACGCCGGTATTGACCACACACGGCTCAAATTTGCTTGTGATATCATTTCTGTTTAGAGACCGTCCAGGTGTGTTACGCGGTAATGGCATCAATTGATGACGCTTTGGCAATAGTTGGAGGAGGCGGAGCGCGCGAGGGAGAGACAAATGTTGCGACCTCGCGCCCCTAGCCGCCGCCGTAGGAGACGCCCAGGGTGTCGGGAATCGCGAGCCGATTTCCGGCCACCGTAGGCGTGGGCTTGCGGACGGAGAGCAATGAGTAGCTCGATCGTTGATAAAAAAAAACATGAGGGGCAGTCTTTGGGGACTGCCGATGGAAGTGAAAACAGTATCCTATAATATTACGTTAATCCAGTTAATAAACTATATATCTGCCTCATCTAAATCCTATTAGTAGCATAACATAATGATTGAATACTATCGTGAATTCATGCATGCCTAGTACTTTTTGTTAGGTTTCTCTCAGATATTGTGCACAACGTCTAATGATTGAAATACTATCTTGAATTCATGCAAGCCTAGTACTTTTTGTTAGGTTACTAACAAATTCTTCTCTCCCTCCGTCTTACGAATTTTCGATCAGGTTACGTGTCCTGACGCAAGTTTAACATTTTTTACCCATCCCAAAAAAAGTGCACAACGCCGCCAAAGAAGTTTTTGCTTCAAAAAACTACTGAAATTGGAACACATACCCAGCCCCACACACGCTCAAGCGCGCAAACTCAAATTTGCACAAGCTTGGAATCGAAAATTGAAAATCACACAAGCCTAGAAATTTGCGCAAACTTCCCACACACGTAACGATTTGCTTGCGCAAGCCTAAGTTTGCGCAAGCAAATCGTTACGTGTGTGGTCACCAAAAATCGCTACAAAAAAATATATACGTAGGTACAATAAACCGAACCATGTGCGCCGCGACACGACTGATTTCAATGAATTTCTATGAAGTACCTTCCGATGCTAGCGACACGTCAGCACGTCGCCTTCTTAAAAATACATAGAAACCAGTCCTGTCGCGGCGACACGTCGCCTGCAGTTGCCACCTGTGATCAACTACCGAATTGTACCCGGCGCATGCCAGTAAAGCTCCCAGACGACAAGATTTTTTTCGACACCTTCAATTGTCTTCATCGTCATATTTCAGCCAATAAAACTTTCTCATGAATCACTCCGTCCATAGGTGAAAACCGTATGAAAATCCGTTCGGTAGGTTTTGAGTTTATCGCATTTGATAAAAGAAATCTACTGAAAGAACACACGCTCAAGCAAATTTGCGCAAACGCACAAGCTTGGAATCGAAAATTTAAAATCACACAAGCCTAGAAATTTGCGCAAATTTCTTCCCACACACGTAACGATTTGCTTGCGCAAGCCTAAATTTGCGCAAGCAAATCGTAACGTGTGTTGCTACCATAATACATACATATTATAGTACAGAAAAGAGTCTACGCGGGCGAAGCCGCGTGCAGCAGCTACGAGTAATACTAAACAAATAAAAAAATGGAACAGAATTTGTATGAAACTATCTGCCCATTCATTTAATAGGAACATAATCGTAGGTAGGTGGTGAAAGAGGCCCTAACTTTTACAAGTAATTAATAAATAAAAATAAAAATCTTTATAAAATCAAATATAGTTTCTATAAATCTTTATAAAAAAATCTTTATAAAATCAAATCTATATCTAATTCATCATCATGGTTTGATAGCAATTATAATTATTTTTAAAAGCTTCATTTAGCTTTTAGGTATCGAAACAACATGGCGGCCGAAGTAGGTACACACACACGACATTTAAATAAAATCGTCTACAGTTAATTTTCCAAAGTGATTTCGCATTCGAAACGGGTTACAGCTAACGTTCAATATGTAAATACGTTATTTAATAGCGCAAGCCAAACATTATAATAAATTCGTTAATCGGTTTAAAATCAGATTTAAAATTTGATGTATGTGTTTGTATAAGGGCTTAATTTTGGTGGTTTTGAGTTTTACGTTAAAACGTACTTAAGTACAGTTTTTTAAATAAATGCTAAAAATAGTAGACGTGCAATATCAACACTCTTTACTAACAATTAAATTGAAAGTTTTAGAAAACTGAAGCAAAAAATAAATAAGCAGTAAGTTAATACTTATCACGAACATGCTTATTTATTTTTCCAATATTACTGCTAGTCGTTTTTTTTTTAACAAAAATAAACATTAGTATATTTGAAAACATAACGAGATCTTTAACATTACAGAATAATTTTCTGGGTAAATCAAAGTTTATTTATTGTTGTAAAAAGAATGAATAAAACACGCGCACCCAGAAACATAAGCAAAACACAAGACGTTATAAACCACTTTGTAATACCATTCGTTCTAAGAAACGTCACTCTCCCTCTACTTTAGTGGCCCACTCGTTAAAACGTCGGTTATATCACTTATCGTTGGGCGCAGCTCGCACTGATGTCCCCGTAACTGTAACAATTCCACTCCGGACCCATTCCTAGCCGAGAATGATAGAAAATATTCATAGGATGGTGGAGATACTGCTGTTTGATTGCATCTAGTTAAAGTGGAAGTAAGATCAGTTCCTTGAGTGGTATAACTAGCCGTAGAACTTTAAGAAAAAGGAATCGTAAAATGTACATAGACATAGGGATATTTTTTTAGTCCGTCAGATAGATTATTAAAAAATATTGGACACAGATTTTTTCTTTTTTTACGTAATCAAAAGATTAGGAGCAATACATTGAGTTAAAATGTGAAATAACGTACGTCACTCCCCGGTAGATTTTATACTGAATTGTGACGTTGCGAGCCCCCACTCCCCAACTTTAATGCATTTTATCTAAACCAATTCAATTAAAAATATATTTTTTTATAAAGCAAAGAATTCTTGTCTAATATTTTTTTATTATCTGACTGACGGACTAAATAGTTTTTTTTTTCCCCCAGCCAAGATACCTATTATATATTTTCTGCTACCAAGCAGCTTTGTTTGTCAACAACTGCAACTCAAACTTAAAGCATTTATTTAAAAAAAAACATTAACAGGCATTGAATTGTCAAAGGAGACGGTCAGTCAGAAAGATGAAGCTAGGTGCCCATTCCAAAGCGTAGTAGGTTCCTACGAAAAACGGGCAAGAAACTCCATGGTCACTCTTTTAAATTATATCTATAGGAAAGCGTGCTGGTGAAATTACAGACACATAATATTGTGACCTTTGTAGGGCTCTAGGGTTGATAACGTGTCGGATATTTTTATCCGCCTAAGCGGCGTGCGTAAATACTTTACGCCTGTTAGACTGTAAGATCTATTTGAAGAGGTGGCAAAATAAAAATTTACACCATAACTTTTTTACAGCGCATTATAACTACAGCAGCAGCAGCAGTGAGCAGTAAGTACGTGTTGGTCGTGGGTTCGAACCCAAGCAGGCGGTTTACCTTGTGTAAATAATTTCATCACCACTGCTCTCAAAACGGTGAAGGAAAACATCGTGAAGAAACCGGCATGTCTTAGAACGAAGAATTCGAAGACATGTGACATCTACCAACCCGCACTGGGCCCGCGTGATAGATTACGACCCATTCCCTCTCACAGAGAGGAGGCCTGTGTTTCTAACAGTGGTAAAATTAATAGGCTGATTATGTATTATAAATACGGTGTAAAAAAAAAAATTGATAATCATAACTTGTCTCGTTCCACTTACAACTTTCTTACGCGGTTATTATAGTCTGTTCGAATCCATTACAATGGTATAATAATACGACATGACATGTAGTGAGTGTGTTGACATGTCGGTATTACCTAATCTAGGGTCAGCCGACGTGGTTGAATCCATGACACTCGATTAATTTCAGCTGTGCCACTACATACCTAGTACACGTGGTGTCTATTAAAGTGACCGGGTGCGTATCTACTACGATTAAGTACGAAACGGTTATACCATTTATGAAATTAATGATAATAAAGTTTGAGATCAATATACAAACAAAGTAAATCTGCGAATGTTTCATATTTATTTGTTTATATTATTATTATTATTTATTTATACCTACTTTATGTTACACCAGAAAATACATAACAAAAAAGAAATAACACATGGCTGTTGCTAGTCGTCCGGTAAACGGACGCGTCCGATAGTCGGATGACTAATTTATTTTTTTATTCATCCGTTTAGCGGACGACTAGACCCTTCGATAACACATACACACGCATGTACGCACAGGTACATTTCTTTTTTATTTCTTCTTTCGCAGGTATGCTGCAAGCAATTATTTAAGAAATAAGCAGTACCTTTGTACTACTTATGTGCCGTATCTGTATCTATTTTACTGTGTGTATATAAATACTAAAATAAATTAATAACACTACAAAACATACAATGGTCGGCCTCATCGCTGTCTGCGATCTCTTCCAGGCAACCTTCAGAGCGTTTTAACATTGCCCAATACGATTTCAGTGTCGGATGCCGATACGATATTGAGGCAAGTAAAGTGTATGAATTATGTACCTGCTTTTCAGATTATCTGATTCGATATTGGATATCGGATCCATATAATTGACACATTGTACTTGCCCCAATATCGTATCGGCATCCGCCACCGATATCGTATCGAACAATGTGAAAATGCTCATACTTGTATACATAACATACATATACATAATCAGCCTATTAATGTTCCCACTGCTGGGACACAGGCCTCCACTCTGTGAGAGGGAGTGGGCCGTAATCCACCACGCGGGCCCAGTGCGGGTTGGTAGATGTCACATGTCTTCGGATCGGATTTTTGGTTCTAAGACATGCCGGTTTCCTCACGATGTTTTCCTTCACCGTTTTGAGAGCAGTGGTGATTAAATTATTTACACAAAGTAAAGCGCCTGCTTGGGTTCGAACCCACGACTTACAACTCGTAAGTCGAGGCCGATACCACTGGGCCACCACTGCTCTCAGCTATCTGCTGCTCTGTGTTCTGTCTTTTTCTCTGTAAATGACCCACAAAATTAGGACAAAGTTCCTTTTCATATGATACGCAACGTTCAGATTTTTTTCACGATGTTTTCGTTTACTTTATTATAATGCACTTTTTTTTTTAAATAAACATTTCAATAAGTCCTAATTCCTTTTGTATTTTGCCAAATGAAAACTCTGTTTTTTTGTAACGTGTTGGCAAAACAAATGACAAAAGGATCGCTAATTCTTCTGTGGGTCACGAAAGTCAAGACCAGATAAGGAGGAATTCTAAAAGCTTAATTGGTCACTGTAATGTCTGAAGCCAATTGGCTTCGATTGGTTGGTCTAATTACTAACGTCACCAATTCACTGGACCCCGATTGACTGTTGACCTACATTCAATTCGGATTCCTTAATTGTAAATCGTGATCTACTATTTAAATAAACGGGCATCTATTTTTTTGACCTGAGTGATGCCATGGACCTCTTTTAGTAAGAGGCCATTGCGATCACGCAGATCAGAGTGAAGAAAATAAACCAGACCTGTTTTATTGGAAAAATTAAAATAAGAGTCTTCAGAATTTCGAATATTTTGAGATAATACTATTTATTGTTCATGTTCAATAAAGTCCATGAAAAATATTAATTAACGGATGCACGACACAATAATTACGAATGACTCATTCTTTAAATACATCCAAAGTCTTGTGCACATTGTTTTAAATTTTGTTCTTTTTGGACAATAAAGTACGTATCTACTATATATATATCTGTAAAAAAAACTCTGTCCGATCCGAAAGGTACTGCAATAACAGTACTAAAAAGATTTTTATGTTTATTACTATTGTAAATAAAAAAGAAATGCTATTTAAAATTCACAGTTATAGTAAATACCCAAACTACCAGAAAATTTTCAACTGGGGTCATAAGTTATGACTTGTAGACACCCGCTAACCGACGGCCGCTCGCGAGCTAATAACACGGTAGGTAAATGAAAAAAAAAAATGTGGCGAATTCTTTTTTTCTTTATTCCTGGAAATTACCACATAAATAGACTCTCGATACGATAGCTAACAAAACCCTCATGGATCGGACAGGGTTTTTATACACGTTGTATAATAAATAAATAATAGACGACACTAGGTATTCAGTCCACTCTGTAACTTCAGCCAGATTGCGTTACACATTCATAATGGCAATGGATTTTATTTTTATCAGCCTCCTCACTATTGTCCCTCTTTGGAATTGGTTTTTGTGTAATCATAATGAAAGAATTTGTGATTACGACAGTGATATCTACGCAATTTAGGTGTTGGTCTAAAATATGACCCATAAATATTTGACCCATTCAACATTCAAGACACCACAGGGGGAGCAAGTGTCCAGATACTCGCTAACTTTTATACCTCGGAACATATTTCTACCTCTTAACTCAGTGTTTTACCCTCATCTTGCGAGTGGACTCCCTGGGGAGGCACGGACGTAGTTTAAATTCCTACTGATTTATGTGCTCCTGGTCACTTGAGCTCTGATTTCTGGGTGTATGATACTACGTTTTATGTGTTATTTAGTTGTTTATTTCTTTAGCGTGGGTAAACATAGTTGGGTTTATTTAATATGTTAGTAGATAAGTCTCGTCTTGACAGAATCATTTCACTAATGGTTTAAAAATGTGATAAAATGTGGATCATTGAACGAAATCTATTCATCTATAGAAATTATTAAAATTGAAGTGTCTGTTTGTAATGTCAAAGTTACAGCTTTTTACTTAATGCTAAAAAGTAAAAACTATAAACAGTACTTATACCAAATAAAACCTTTTGCTTTTTGTCTTTCTGTCTTTTGTTTGTTCCGGCTAATCTCCGAAACAGCTGGAACGATTTTGACGGGACTTTCAGTGGCAGAAAGCTGATGTTTAAAGTCACTGAGGTTATTTTAATTTAAGAAAAGAAAAAGAATTTGTGTCTACGCCGGTGAAATCGCTGGCAGCAGCTAGTGTATAATAATGACTATTTATGATATCTACTAACATTCTTAAGGTTACTGTTTATTTCCCCTAAACTCATAATTAAGTAAAACTTTTACTACGAGACGAACGCTGATATCGCAAAATAAACTCATGTTAATTACATTGCTTTCACATAATAAATTGATAAAATGTATAGAACCGCTAATAATTTCTTTTCCGATTTCCGGTTTATTCCCATCAAGTCCCATTGGTAGAAGTTGTTCATTAATTACCTATAATCTGCACGTAACAACAGTGAATTTGGCATGTCATAGTGAACCTACATGAACAAAATATATTAAGTATACTTTTAAATGAGCAATGTTTGTATGTATATGTATTTGTAATTACGTTCTCGAAAACGGCTCTAACGATTTCGATGTAAGTTGCAATATAAGGGTGAAAAACAGATCTAGCATGAGGTCCCGGTTTCGATTCCCGAGTTGGATAAAGCGTTATTGGGTTTTCCATCTGAAATTTCTCAGTAACAGCTCGGAGTCTGCATTTGTGCCCGATTGATGGCAAAAGGCTCGCCCCCTATTACATGGGACTAAAACATAACTGGCGAAATGTAGGTGTAGGTACTATAGGTACACCTCTGCCCAACCCTTTGGAGAATACAGGATAGTTTCAACAAAAAAGAAAAACAAGCCCTCATTACTCAACGACGGCGGTGGTCAAAGTTTTCGACCAAATGGATTGCTCTTGAACCCTTTTTTCTTTGATAGCCGTGAGCCCGTGACCCTCAAAAGATAAAGGTATGAAGTTCAAGAAAGATATTATAATGTGCGCGTTCTTCAAGCAATGCTAAGGAGGTTGTTTTAATAACACCTATCTATATATCAACCTATTAAGGTCGAACTAGTCGCGGGCTAAAACTCACTAGTGGGCATGGCGAAAGAGCACGCTGACTCACCTGGCATCGTATCTGACAGAGATAGTGTCAGTCATGATGATGAACAGTAAGACGCTAGTCTAAATGCACAATATCTAATTCGCCTGCACACAAACACTGTTCCGAACTATTTTAGTAAAACGAGCGCGTAAAAAAATATGAAAAGTCCTTAGGAAAATCGAGATTTATGAAAAAATTACGGCATAAATCAATTACAAATAAGGTTTATTGAACGCTTCAATAGTTGAGCTTTGTCGGTGGCGACTTTGTTTTGGAGATTTTATACTTCTTTTATTACTTATTTACGAAACATTTCAACTAGTTCCACCTTAAAGTAGTGAATTCGCAGATATCAAAACAGGCTTTTAATAAAACATTTCTATTTACCAACTGAAGGACTTGATTTCTGTAGCAAAATTCATCTAAAATCTCGTCAAAGAGACCTGAACTATATCTGAACTATCTAATTTGAGATATTAGCAAAGTTTATTCCAGTTATTCCCAAATGTGTTTAACAGAGCAAAAAAGGTAGGTAGGTAGGTAGGTTTTTCAATTCTAGGAATAGGAAAATTGAATTTTCTAATGCTTTGGTCTCCTATTTTATGCTATGTTAGCGACGACGTCCGACTTCAGCGTCAACGTTACGATTGACGTCTGAACACAACAAGACGCCGACGTCGACGTGTGACATGCGTTACGTGCTGTCATGAATGCATGACCGTTTAGCTGTATCGCATGAATGACATGCAAACCACGTGCTGGCAGCTGATTGACAATTTTTCATTATGCAATGAAAAATGCATGACGCATGATCGTGACGCAAGATCAAATCGGCATGTCATGCAAATGGTACTGATTCTGTGTTACCAACCATGCATATATTGAACTATTGGTAGTAAATAATAATTGACGATAATAGTATTTACAGGCAATTACCGACTTTTAATTATAAAATAATATGATAAGGTGTTTTGTTATAAATAACAATGAACATTACACTTAATTAATTAGTGCAGTACGGGAATTGCATGTCATGCCGCATGATGGACCCACAGGGTCCTTCGTGCGGCATACGGCGTACGGCGTGACGTCCGTGCCGTAAACGACCGAAGGCGTTTATATGAGACCATAGCCCTATAGCTATAGTAACGTAGTAGTAGATATGTAACTAATGATTCTTGATGGAATATCTAGAATTGTGTGTTATTAACCCGCTTGGGATTTATATTAAACCTAGTGGTTATATTGAACCTTTAATGGAACGCTTGAGGGCAGATGAGAAATTCTGATAGGTATTATAAAATACTAGCTATGCCCCGCGGTTTCACCTGCCGTCAGTTCGGCTCTTCTCGGTAATGCTCGGTTCTCGTCGGGTGGCTGCCTGCAGACTCCGACACATCGCGTAGTATCCTACCCGCCCGCGCTTTTACTCGGTTTTCGCTTAGCTTTCTTTCTGAGTTTTTTTCTTTCTGCTTAGCTCCTAAGCATCATACCGTGATATTAAATAAGCCTATAACCTTTCTCAAGAATTGGGTTATCAAATGGAAAACGAATTTTTCAAATCCGATTGGTACCTCAGATGAATAGAGATGGGACACTCCGCAGTTTAGGTTTGAAGCTACAAGTAAGCGGCGGGCTCGTCTTACTGGGCTAATTCAGTGAGTGTAACGTAGTCAGAAGATCTAACAGTACGGCGATAGACAGAGATTTCTAGATGAAAATAACTGTAGGTAATTAGCGCTGTGCGACCTAAATTACACTTTATTGTGTCGTGGCAAGAGTCGCTTTTTACTTAAACGATTTTACCAAGTGTCCCATCTGTATTGATCTGTGCTGGTACTTAGTTCCAGATATTAGCGCATTCAAACAAACAAACAAACAAACTCTTCAGCTTTATTATAAGTATAGATATACACCTTTATTCATAATACGCCTGCTACAGGGTCGCCAACCGCGTCTAGACAGAGATGACCTGGGTGGTTTACAACCGTGTAAAGTCCGGTCGCGAAGCAGAAAGAATTTCGTACAATGACCCCTCATTACTTATCTCTATCTATCGCTCGCGCTCAAATGTATTGCCGTCGCGCTCACACATAAGAAGGACCGCCACACATTTGAGCGTGAGTGATAGAGATAAGTAATGAGGGGTCATTGAACAAAATTCTTTCTGCTTTGCGACCGGACTTTAGTGATAGTTTACAACCAAACGTTGAAACAACTTTGCCGGTCGCCAACCAAGGTCACCTCTGTCGGGGACGCAGTTGGCAACCGTGTAGCAGGCACTTGAACGTTGCTTAAAGTTAAGTAATGATTAGCGACTGTTTAACCATACATTTTCGTTTCGTTTCGTTTATACGTCTCTTAACTTTAATTATCGTTTATGAATAAATTCCTAAGCGTAGATATTATATCTACTTATTAGATATATAATTATAGACCAACTTCGATAAAATAGATAATTATCTCTACCACTATGCTAGCTGCTGACCTTGATTTAATCTATAAAGGATCAAAAACCAAAATATGACGTAACGTATAATTTATTATAATTTAATTAATAAACAATGACAGACTTCAAAGTTTATAATTTATACGAAACCAAGGATCACAGCAGAAAGGGATTTAATTCGATTACGAGGCATGAAATACGATGCTTTGATGAACCGATTTTAATCGACGAATCGATTAAAAGTCTCCTTAAGTTGATTGTGTTTAACAAGAGATATGAGAGAATCTGAAATGAGTCATGTAATGTGAAGCTTTCTTTTAAAACTTATCTAGAAAGAACAAAAATGACAATATTTATGTATTGTGTATCTAAGTGTTTTTTCTGTTTTCCAGTATAAAGCTCATCACAAATGTAGCTATAATATATATTATAGCAAGTACATTTTACGATATATTTCCCATAGTAATCTTCGAGTGACCTCAGAATTATATTTCTAGTACCTACCGTCACCAAAAACGACGCAAAAAAAAGCAAAAGTAAAGTATATACATATTATATATACATATACATATTGTATATTACATATTATAGGTACGTCTCGCCTGAATTCTGGATTTGAGTCCAGGGTGCCTAAAACGACTACATTCAGCAATTCCTAAAGCAATTCATTTTCTGAATTCCCAGCAATTCCTCTATTTTGACACATATTGTATGAACGCAGATAATATTATGAATTGTCAGTTTGTGACCATTTTATGATTTTTAATATGAGACGTAATATGCATCATAAATTATGATTCTGCCAAAGCGGCTGTTTTAAGCCCCCAGATGATGGCAATATCAGGAAATACAGGCATTGTGATTTTATGTATGGTATGTTGAATTCCATTAGCTTAAAGCAGCGTGTCTTGAAGCAATACAAACGAAAGTAAAACGCAGAATATTAATAATCCAAAATTAGATTTCAACCAAAAAAATACATCGTCTGTTCCATTTTCCACCAAAGTTACAAAAAATAATGACCACGTTAACTCATTTAGTGCTTCAAGAGAGTCACGTAGAGGTCTGCTTATTTGTGCAGGGGGACGTGAGAGGAATGGCCGAGGGCTGCCAGAGATTAATTCGCGTATAGTCGACGACAACACCACCACTACGTGATCATAATTCATTATAACTAGATTTGTTTACGACTAGGAAATGGACTGGGAGTCGGAGAAATCTTGGTAATTTACAATACTTGATTGGATTGCCAGGTGATGTTGGGATATGGCTGGCTGTGCATTGCAAACCGTATTTTCTCATTGGTTTTTAGCGTTTGTCATGGGGATTGGAAGCAGCATAATGTACAGTAACAAAACCAGTGTAAGCTGGCCTCTTCTTCTATTAAAAATACGTACTACGCTAGGCTAGGCCCGATGAAGGGCCGTCGATTGTACTATTAATTACAAAAAAAAAAAATATGAATTCATCAGGCCTCAAGCCGCAACCGGCGACTGCAGGCGACGTGTCGCTGCAGTCATGATTCTGAACCCGACCACAGACGGCAGCAGACTGTATTGAAGTCGGTAGATAGAAGATAGAAAAACGTGTTATCGGCGGCACTACTGATCTTCGGTCGGGCTACACGTGTCATTCGTCGCTCGCCCATAGTTGCAAACGACGTGTCGTTAGCTACGGAAGGTATTTCATAGAAATTCATAGTACCAAATGCGGCGACTACGGTCGCCTGCAGTTGCCTCCTGCGGTCAGCTACGGAACGTATGGATATTTGAGCGATTCGGGTAGTGCCAAACTGTTATTATCCTGTCTAAAGGACTGGTTTCAATTGTAAATAATTACCTACGTTAAAACTAATAAGTTATGCGTATTACAGTAAACTAATGCAGCGCGAATCTTTTCAACTAACTGGACAAATAAATGATCTTTATCTTTATAAATAAATGATCTTTATCTTTATCTTTATAAATGCGAAAGCGAGTTTGTTAGTTATTTGTTACGCTTTCACGCTAAAACGGCTGAACGGATGTGGATGAAATTTGCCACATGGGTACGCAATAGCCTGGAGAAGGAAATAGGATACCTTTTATCCCGATATTCCCAGGGGATCGAGCCTTATGCGGGTGAAACCGCGGGGCGCAGCTAGTAGTTTTTATTTACAAGGGTTGGCCTGAATACGACACCGTGTTAGCCAAAGGGTGTCGGTGTAATTAAAATTATTTATTGCTCTACGTCTATTATTTTAGTGAGGAACCTAGCGATTACACGTCTGAAATATTAGCTGGAACTGCCCTTTGAATTGAAAATAAGCTTTTAAAAACTACATTTAAACCATTTTATCCGCAACCAAAATTGTCCATTATTCTATCTTCTCTCGTACAGAATTTGAAAACATTAATCTGCCTAGCCTTTTACCAACTAAGTTGGGTTCGACTTCCAGTCTAACGGGATGCAGCTGAATACCAGTATTTTACATAGAGTGACTGCCTATCTGACTCCACAACCCAGTAACTAGGTAACATGATACCCCTTGGTAAGACTGGTTGTCAGACTTTCGGGCTACTGACGACCCGTTACGATTTTCAAAAATCTACGAATGACAGCCGGGACCAACGAGTTTCAGAGGCACGGAGGAGTATTGGTATGTAAGGATGGTCACCCATCCACGGGCCAGCCCCGGCAAGCATAATTTAACCTGATGGATCGAGTCGCGCGGCTGTTATTACTTAACCACGACCTCCTAGTCGTAGTAGAGCAGTGGTGTGGCTATCATTAGGATTCACTTAAACTTATACAAAACAAAACAAAAGCAAATACCTAAGTACAGCCATCTCATAACTTAATAGTTAACAATCGGATCCAGATCGTAAATTAAACACTTGTTTGTGATAACTCGAATAATTATTTGAAAAAAAAAAGATATTTTTTTACATTTTCTGTTTCACGACATGCGTTTGTCAGTTCGGGGAGTCGACTCACAAAATATTTTCTTCTTAATACAAATCAATGCACTATTTCCGCGGGTTTATTATAAATATGACATAATAATATATTTATAATAAACCTGCGGTGAGAGCAGTGGTGGCCCAGTGGTAAGGGCCCCGACTTACGAGTTCTAGGTCGTGGGTTCGAACCCAAGCAGGCGCTTCACTTTGTGGAAATAATATCATCACCACTGCTCTCAAAACGGTGAAGGAAAACATCGTGAGGAAACCGGCATGTCTTAGAACCAAAAGACATGTGACATCTACCAAACCACATTGGGCCCGCGTGGTAGATTACAGCCCACTCCCTCTCTCAGAGGGAACATTAATAGGCTGATTATGGACCTCCTAGTCTCGTACAGACAAACAGTACATTTTCTTTTCATTCAAAAACTTCTGGGTATCGCTGTTTGTTCTGTGACTAATCTTGCGCTACACTCCCTCTACACAACTCTTTCTTTGCTCACCAACCTTAAAAAAGAACGCCTCGCTATTCGGTCTGCATCTAATTCGTCACTCCGCCATTTGGTCACGTAGCGTAACTGTGGTGACGTCACGGGACGCCACTTCATTACGAACGTCGTGTGCGCGCATAATGGCACAGAGTGAAAAATGCACAGCCTTACCACTAGAACCGGTTATTATGCCGCGAAAGCTTTTACTTAGACTAGGGTAGACTGTGGCGCTTTCCTAGTTTTCTTTGTTCAAGTGGGCGTTTTTTGTGGCTATTGTTAGTGTTATATGAGTTAACATTTGTTCGTGTATTGTGGAGTTCATTTGTTTCTTTTAAAAAACGTTGTAAGAAAGGTTCTGAGAAAATTGCTTTTATGATCAGTTTGTTAGTAGGTACGAAGTCAAAACTTTCTGAAATTAATGCTCATTCCACCACTTTTCAAGAACCTTTGACTTGCAGTGAGTACGAGTAGATACCAACAATAAGGACTTATTTTAATGACTATATTTTACTAGATTGTTTAAAGGCTCCTACGCAGAAGGCTGGTGGTAGCGCCGGTGGCGTTGCCACCGACACTGTCGCCAGCCTTGCCAGGTCTTGCCGCGTAAGCCACGGTACAAATAAAGGACTGCCGCTCCGCAAAAGCCGGGCGGGCGTCACGGCACTCTATATAGATATAGATGCAATAGTAGTTTTTTTTTTTTTTTTTATGTATGTTAAGACTAAAACATGATTTTGATAAGAAAATTAACTAGGTAATTAAGTTGGGATTTTCACGTTTTTCCTGATCCCAGCTTTTTTTTTGGCTATAATACCCAAAAAAAAAATACATTAGACGACGTACATTTAGTAACCTAATCCACTGAACTGTTCTTATAGAGTCAAAGAACCCTGTAAGAAATCGACACGTGTTTCACCTCTCAACGAGGCATCTTCAGGATGACGATTGACTTGTTGCGAGACACGACAAGCGCCGAACGCAAAGAAAGTTATGTGGATTAGGTTATTAAATACGTCGCCTATTGATTTTGACGCCTGAGTCAATTTTTACCTTTCCAAAGAAAAAACTATATGACCTCAGCTATAATATCAAGGTTTACTTTACTCGTTATTTACTGTGGACAGAAAACAGACACACACACCAATAGTTTACGAAACATAACTCATAGTAAATACTTGGCACTTCAAGCGTCCACGTTCGTGTACATGTAATATATGGGCGACATGACAAGCGATGCGATATATCTTCACGTTACATACAATTGACTTTTGTACATAAGCCTTGTGTCTCGACGTTTGTGACGGTCGGAATGATACTTTTCTTATTCTTTCTTTCATTCACTAGTGTCTATAAAAGTTATACAGCAAGCTGTATAGCAGGCCTTAGTGAAAAGCAATAATTGATAAGTAGTAACCGGATTAATTAGCGAGGGTGCAATATAAAAATTCTAAGATATGACGTCCACCAATCCCACGTTGTGGACTACGGCCCACTCCCTCTCCTCTCGAAGAGAAGAGGCTTTAGGTCTAGCAGTGGCAACATAACAAGCAGATTATATTTGAGGAACCTGTGTGTGTTGAACGTATTTTAAATGGTAACATGAGAACTAGTGGCTAAAAGATCAAACATAAGTAATTAAACCAATATTTTATCCAAGTTGAACTAAAAGGTTTTTAGCTGCAAACATGATTTAGTACTTCTATTTTTTTTTTAAGGAATTGGTATTTATGGCTACGTGAAGTTTATACTGATCAATATTTTATTGTTACATATTGTGCAATTTCTTCTCCCGTTTCATCCTTTTACATTACCAACGTTTTTTGATAATATTGGACCTGTATTTTCCAAAAGTGTAAGCGGTGAGAGAGGTGAAATGGAACAGCCACATTTTTTATTTATTTAAAAAATTCTGCTATCCAGAATCCAGGTGCCACAAAGAATTTATAATGAGAAAATTCAATACACAACACACACACGCAACACAACGTAAAATAAAATTAATAATAGGTCAAAGCCAGTATTAATACAGATGGGACACTACGCAGTTTTGGTATGAAACTAAGTCCTGATTTCACCAAAGAAACTGAACGCGATCAGCATTTCTAAAACGCGTTCAAGAGCTGTCAGTGTCAAAATTGTTATGGAATATTGTACACTTAAGAGTTACGCAATAGAAAGAGAGGCAACTTTTAGGTGCATATAACTGTAAGTAATTAGCGCTGTGCGACCTGAATTGCACTTTATTGTGTCGTAGCAAGAGTCACTTTTTATTTAAATGATTTGGTGGAGTGTCCCATCTGTATTAATCGGTGCCGAAGCATGGTTGCCATATTTTGCTTTAAAAGTCACAAGACCCTGCCTTGCATAGTTTTTACGACTTGACAAAACATACAAATTTCTTTCTTTATTACATCTATTATTAATGTATTCGACACAAACATTCCTAAATAAATTCTATAAATGATGTTGAAAACCGCATCAAAATCCGTTGCGTAGTTTATTTTATTTTATTTTATTTATTTGGGAAAATAAACGGTTACACATTACAATAATACACACAATTTGAGCTACAGAGTGAGTAAATGTATAACCCACGACATTTTCCACGTAAAGTTTGAAAGAACAACGCGATTACACAGACTCGCGAGATCGATTTATAAATTTAATTTAACTTAATCATTTAATTCAACCAACAAGACTCATAGTGTGAGTCACAAAAAACTTACAAAATATGTAAGTAAAACATTAACACAGAAACAATTTGTGACGTCACTGCTGCAAGGCGAAAGGCCCAGCCGATACCTTGCAGCAGTGGCTAACAAACACACAATATAGCCTGCTTGCTACCATAGACAGGATGCTGTTGGTGCTGCCCCGCACCCTACTAGCCAGGGATGCGCACCGCTTCCGCAGCACGGTGTAGAAGCAGTCGACGCGAGCTTCAGCAAACATCCTTGATGCGCTGCAGTATCGAGGCAACCCCATCAGCACCCTGAATGCGTTATTGTATTGAACGCGAAGGGCGTAGTATGATTTCTGAGTATAATTATTATAATAATATTATAATCATTCTAGGTTACGAAATTACTTTACTTAATTTGTATAGATATAGATTCTGACACTCAGTAACCTACCGTACAGTAACCAGTAATTCTGACACTGAGTAACCTAGAATTTTCAACAAGAGTATTAGTGGGTGTCTTTGAATGCGAGAGCAAATTAATTAGGTTACCTCTTCAAACTCTGTGAATATCGTATTGTTTTCTCGTAAAATATCAAGGTATTTCTGTTATATTAGAGAGAATCTCTTAATAGTGGGTTACTATGGTAGCGTCGGCAATTAAGACAATAATTGTTTGAATAATATAAAATAAATATTAGAGGATACGCCAATATTGTTTAACAAACAACAATTATTGTTTTTGGTATTTAATACCATGATAATAATTTTATGTTTAATTAGGTATTTGATTGTTACTGTATCTACGCAATTAGTGTGAGCTTATACAGGGTGTTGATTTGTATCCTTTAATATGCCATATTTAAGGATCATGTCATAAAAACTGACTCGTTAGTCTAGTGGTCGCAAGTGCTACTGCTGAGTATGGCGGCCTGGGTTCGATTCTCAGATCGGGCAAAGTGTTGTTGGGTTTTTTCATCAGGATTTTCTTTTTTTTTGTGCCCGGTTGATGGCAATATGTGACACATAAATGCGCGAAATGTGGATCTACGTAAGTAAACCTCACTTGTCCATCGGAGATTATATAAGATCCCATTAAAATAGATAGACGAACTTTTAGTAATCATTCAGACCACCAAAATAATGACAACGGTAAAAAAAAAAGAAAAACGCATTACAAACTTACAAGAAAAATAAATCAGCTAACGAAAAACACCAAAAATGTATAAACACCAATGCTATTTATTATTTTTGTCAAAATAAAATCACTTTTTTTTATTGGATATCTTTGGTTAGACGTACTGAACGCTGTGTGAAAATTTGTCTATCTATTTTAATGGGATCTTGTATATAACATCACATACGCATATTAAGTATAAGTCTTAATTTATTTATTTATAGATAATTAAAACGGAACAACACCAATTACATTAATTAACATAGAAACAATTATAACATTGACAATAACTTAATTTAAGACTAACATGGAACAGTTTACTCCCTGGCATACTTTCCCTCACAGAACACCAGACATATACGCATATTTTTACTCCATTCATCCGCAAAAACATCACATTCAGGGTTGGCAGTCAGAAGAGCATTTAGCATCTTTAAACTACGACAGACTGGGGATTCGGCTCTGGCTACAGTTTTAGATGACAGTTGCGCAAACAGATTGTGTCGGCGGCTCTGACGGTGTCCAATGTATTTGTCGGGCACAAATAATCGGCAGAAAAGGCCATGGAGCTCTGGGCAGTCGTAACGTCCCCGTAAGGTCTTACAGGCAACAAAATTTAATAGGCTTAATAGAATATTAATCCAATTGTCTTTGAGAACGGACCTCTGCTTGTATAGTTTTTTATTCTATGATTTGTGCGTGGTTGTTCTGAAAACATACTGTGATGACAAAGTGGTAGACCACCTGAACGATCACTAAGATTCTAAAGTCCTGTTTCGACACCTCAGGATAGGTTCCAGCTGATAAATCTGGCAAATTTCATACACATTCTGTTACATTATTTTATTACTTATCTGGTAAATGGTGCATATCCGGATACCAACTGTGAAACATTTCCTTAAGAGGGTTTATTCTGAATGAAAATTCACAACCTCGCAAATAGATGTAAAATATTTCACTGTTTTGATTAATTTGATAATATTTCTGTATAAAAAAATGTTATAATTGCAATTCATTATTAATATTCTAGTTAGTTAGTTAGCCACATTTCTTATTTCCATACAGTATTATTTCCAAATTAATCAAAACAGGTAACTATTTGACAGCTATTTACGATGTTGCAAACTTTTTTGTTTTTTTTTGATTGGGAAATCATTAAATGACTTCTCCCGCTCTGGGTGGAGCAGATGGGCGTGTCAGACTCTTACTGACTAAAACCCACCCGTGTTCCTTCCCTCTTAATTATAAATATGACTTCATTACAGATTTATATGCATATTCATCAGCACGCGTAGCATAGAAACGAATAGTATCAAATGACAGAGATTCACAGTCAGAATCTGTCATTTTGTCTATTCTTCCGTCGACCAAACCCGTCTTGCTACGCGTGCAGCGGGGCTAACACAGGCGTACCCAAGACGTTTGTGACAAGACATGATAAATTTTATCATGTCTTATAATTTGTCTTAAATGCTAGCACGGTTCAACCATGTGATAAAATCTGAGGCGCGACATGCCTTTCTTGTTGCTAACTTCATAGTGTGACACAGTAAATTTAAAAAATTAAAATTTCTATGATCAGTGAATATGCGACCAAATGAAATAATACGTTTTATAAAGTGCAGGTTCATACAGTTTTACAACTTTTTAATTTTGTTGTGAACTAATTCACTTTTGATGTACGGACGACATTCATTGTGTGGCATTTGTGACAAAATCGGTGCGCCCATAGTAGCAAATAAGACATAGAATCCCAAATAAACGTCAAGAAGTTATGTCACAAGTCAAGAGATTATCTCACGCCGCCGTGCTAGCATTTGTGACATAACTATTTTATCGTCCAAATTGTGATATAATGTGTGATTTAAGCTATCTCACAGTAGGCCATGCTCGGTGCGCAGGTAAATAAAAACCAAAATACTGCGAAAATGTATCCACACCCTGTATTCAAGTTTATAGAACTAATATTGAAATCAATTTGCGGTGTGGTAAAGCGTCACAATTTTGCTATTATTTGAAATGTTATTGAACTTAATTAACAGCAATCACTATATTGGATTAGCATTTATAATTGGACTACTGCTGTATTTTATCAATTAATTACTGTGGCTAGTATTATCGTTAGCTCCCACCTGTTGGTAGGTATAGGTTTTAGTATTTTGTATTGCGAAAATGTAATTTTCATAATGTTTGTGGCAAGATGGCCGACAGCTTTGTATCACGTAAAACAACAAACTGATAATAAATTCACGAATGAAAACTGAAGTTTATAATAACACGTTACACAACATCACGCCTATATTCCCCAAAGGGCTGGACAGAGCTGCATATAGTACACCCTCATCAGTAGTTTATAATATCGTAATATTATAAACTACTGATGAGGGTGTACTCCAAGGGTGTACTGATGATGAAGGTTTTGAGTTCAAAATTAACCTGGTTTACCCCAAGGTAAAACAGGTTAATTTTGGACTCAAAACTTCGGGATTCCCAATCTCAGAGACAAAGTGGCAATGTCCCATAAGCGTACAATAACGAAATGTTTCAACCTTTTTAAATACTTTTTTTATTTATTTGTGATCTTCCTGTGCATGTCCTGATAAATACATTTTCTTTTTTTTATCATGTCGATAACTGGTACCCTTAAAACTAGAACAAAATGGCTGGTGTTGGTAGAAGAAATAACATGCTGGTAAGTATTTACCTGGATGAACCTATTCAGAAAGCTCTCTAACATCAAATGATGGTCAAATATTTAATCACGTATCAATTAAAGTGATCCAACTGTGGACCCAACCACGCAGTAACACTAACAATCCATAATAGATATACGGCTCTTGCGCCATCTAATCCGATATTGATGTCTGAATTCAAACTGTTTCAAACACATATTGTAGCGTACATTCTCATGCCTCAGTTTCTAGCTAAGTCGAAAAACATACAAACCGTTTGTTTGTAGGATCTTGTGCTTTCTTAGCCTAGTGTTTCCTTTGTGTGGCGGCTTTACCAGCTTCTAAGGTATCGGTCGGGAGATGCTTCATGCTTCCCCACTGAAGCGCTTTAGCGTTGCGTAGCAGCTTTATGCTGAAAGGAGATCTTTCCTTGACATTAAGTTAATAAAATTAGATGTAAAAATTATGCATTTTTCTAAATAATATAACATCATACCCGTTTTTCGCGAAGGGTAAGGCAGAGGTGTACCTGTAGTACACCCACGTTTCGTCGGTTATGTTTAAATAGGGGGTGAGCCTAATGCCATCAACTGGGCACAAATCCAGACCCAAGGCTCCTACTCTAAAATTCCTAATGGAAAAACCCAATAATACTTTGCCTGACCTGGGAATAGAACCCGGGACCTCATGCTCCGCAGTAGCGCTTCCATCCCTTATTACTTTCAGCATGATAGTTTAAATGTTTTTACAGGTGTTTATTGAATACTGTTTTTTCTTTGCAGCACGCGCTGGTGACACGCGGGGTTGTGACAATCGTCGACAGGATCTGGCAATTGGGACTCGAGATGGCCCTGCACAAGTCCGAGGTCATGTGTTTTCATAGTCCTCAGAACGCGCCACCGTCGGCGTCGTGTTCCCAAATAACGGTAGGAGGGGTTCACATCGGCGTCGAGTTGACGATGAAATACCTGGGACTCGTCCTCGACAGCTCTCAACTTCGTGGAGCATTTCCGACGTTTGGCTTCCAAACTGGAGCGCGCCGGGGCTGCCTTGAAGCGGCTCCTGCCCAATCTAGGAAGTTCAAACGCCTCCTACCGGAGGTTCTACGCGGGGTGGGAGAAGTTATTCGATGATTTCACACCCAAAAAAAAAAACAGTTTGTAGACAGTTACAGTTAGTTTTTGTAGTAGCAGAGAGTAAACAGTTGTTTTTGCCGGGAGTGCCGGCAGAAGTGAAAATTTGAACATTAACGTTGTGCATTTTTGAATATTTTGGAATAGTTAGGGAATAATTTCGCACGAATTGCTTTATTTATCAGTATAAAAGTACTATCATTTATGTGGTTAAATACAATATTCATTATTAGTAGTAGTATATTTATTTATTTTCAAAATATAGTCTAACAAAAATAAACAATTTAGTACCCATCAATATGGATAAAATTTCTTACCTCGCAACCTTTACGTAATGTCAAAGACTATTTATTTTGATATGTACTTTGTCGCTTGCTAGGCAACGGATCTTACGGTCACGTCATGACGCGAGTTTAACATTTTTTACCCATCCCAAAAAAAGTGCACAACGACGCTAAAGAAGTTTTCACTTCAAAAAAAAAAGCGTGACCACCAAAAAAAATAATGGCAGTGTATAGAGTGCCACCATTGGCACTCTATCCCTATCGGATAAAGAGCCTCTACAGGCACCCTAGTAACACCGCCTCGGCCCGGCTAAAGTACCGCAAGCATTGGATTGTCATTGTCACTGTCACTAAGTCACGTCACTTGGTATTTTGTTTGATTGTCGAGGTTAGATCGCTGTAAAACACCACATTCCCAAAACATTACATTCTCTTGTGCCTAAATGGACCCTGGCACTTCGCCGGCCGCTACCGCGGCACCGCTCGCTACGCTCGCTCGGCTCGTGCGTTGTGTGGTCACAGTTCTAACCTAACCTAACCTAAATAACAAGTGACAGTGACAATGCAACGCTCACGGCACCCTAGCCGGGCCGAGGCAGTGACACTAGAGTGCCACAAGAAACTCGCGGCACTCTATACACTTCGTAAAAGAATAGACAGAATGACAGATAAACAATCACGGTCTGTCATTCTGTATAATCCTCCGTTGACAAAACCCGTTTCTACTGTGGTCATGCTCAGCGTGCTTGTCGATAATTTTAGAGGCTTCCCCAACACCGATTCCTAATTACACAGTCGACCTCACGCCACCATTTATCAGATTCAAGTGAATATTGTGACCGGATCGGGGAAACTCCATAACGTTAATGGGCGATTACCTGGGACATTATGTTCCGTGTATGACACAGATTGAGGACATTGTTTATTCATGTGTACCTGACCTGTTTTTGTTAGTAACTTTGTTTTATTATTAGTTTAGTAAGCAGCTTCTGGCCTTCTGTCCAATATCTTTTTTAATTGAATGTTATGTATGTTTATAAAAGTAATACCTAAATACTGTTTTAAGCTTTATGTCTAATTACATAAGTTGTTGGTGTATTTCTATAACTATATCTGTAATATTGTAGTGGGCTGCAATATTGTTAATATTTTGTGTTATTTTTCTCTGCACCAACACATATTGTAGCTGTTTATTGTCCCTGAATAAATAAAATAAAAATAAAATAAAATAATTATTATAAATTAAAGTCGTTTTCTCGTGTCTGTCTGTGTGACCGCGCTGATGGATTTTCATGCGGTTTTCACCATTATTTAGAGAATTTATTCTGGAAGGTTTATGTGTATACCACATTTATACTTAATAAACTTACATATAAAAAAATAATCTAGCTAGTATTTAATTAATAAACTAAATATCACTTGAATTTAAATTAGTGATATAGATATCAATTATTTTTAAATATTTGTTTCTTTATCTTACCGTTCGTTGATGGTCATAAACTCATAACTATAACACTACGAAAAGATGTTAAAAGTATATCTGGCGAAATAAAGATGTAGTATTATAGGTATACCGCTGCCTAACTCTTCGGGGCAAAACAGGTGCTATGTTATGAAATATTAAAAGTAGCCACTGATCTTCAACTTTAAAACCATCGGAAATATTAACAGAATATAAAACTTCTTAAAACGTCGTTTTTGCCATCTTATAGCTGCTATAAAGATTCAAAGGCCATGGCCCATTCTTCTCAAAAAACCAGATTGTATTGAAAGTTGGCAACTCAATCAATCTATAAAAAAAAGAGGAAAAGCGTTACCAATATATCCTCGTATTTCCCTTTAAAAGGAACCTCCATCAGCCACATGTACATTGCTCCCCACAGACGACGACAATGTAATTCCGACGGAACGGAGTCCGGAGAGGTCACGGTACAAATGACGAACAATTAGCTGCACCTATTATGTTGATTGTGGACAGAGTGCCACGTTACTGAGTGGATGTATTTCTGTTGAAGTCAGCTATAAATAAAAGCTGTAACTTACTTCGTGGTCTGAGAGGTTACTATCGTGAGAGTACCATTATACTATCGAGCTATAAAAATACGCTAATAGCTATTAGAAAGAGGGTGACTAAAAATAATATTCCTCCAGACCGAATTTCGGCCATGGCGACCAATCTCAGCGGAAACGAAAGTGATCAGGCGCAGGGTCAACAGCTTAACGTGCTTTTCGAGGCACGGGGGGTATCACACCGCGAACTTCCAAATTCCGGGCTGTTACTAAGAAATTCCCAATGGAAAAACCCAATGAAGCCAACGGGGCAGTCCAAGAAGGAGGTGACTACTAAGATGACAACTAATAGAAAGGTATGGGAAAAAAAGAGAGGTTGCACCGACCCCTAAGTAAATTGGAACAAGAGCAGGAGAACTATGATAATGTAGCGGTTACTCCGCCACATATGAACTACGCAGCAAAGACATGACGTCACACAATACTTGCATCGCGCAGTTAGAGTTTACCAAGCGAAAAACATAGATAAGACTATCCGAAATCAACTTACGGGCAGTTGCCCGCCAGATATAACATCCGTCTGGTCGGAGGATCCTCCCTTTTCTATGGTGGATGAGTGAACTTTACACCCTGTTCCTCATACCCCTAAAATAACAACCAATTTATTTATAAATTTCTACAGTACAGTAGTAGTTAAACTCATCACTGAAACCATAGCGCTCTCCTAAAGATACACTGATTTGAATAGTTCCTGGTAGAAAATTGTATAATCGATTTGAAAGTACTTTTTGTGAACATATTAAAATATTTTGTTCTTGTGTTATATTCTCTAAGATTTGTATGTATGCAACCTCACTTCATGTTAAGGCCCTGTTTCACGACCTACAATTAAGTTCCTATTGACTTACTTGGCAGATAATTTCATACAAATTCTGTTCCATTTTTGAATTTATTCGGTAAGTAGTGGCTCTTCGGACATCGTGAAATAGGCATAAGGCAGCTCAGTTAATGAAAGACATAATTCCGCAAGTCTTTACAACTCGAAACACATCCCCGTGGGAGCACACGACTGATGAGGTACAATTAGGTGCACCTATTATGCTGATTGCGGGCACAGCTCGACACGTGTCCTGTATTGTAAGTACCTGTAACTTACAATGAAAACGGCTAGGTGAGAAGTGAGAGGTAGTGTATGGATCAATCTATGTTTATGTGATAAGGATTCCATCAACGATCGAAGAGCTTTACCCACTCTCCGGTTGTGGACAAGACAGGAACTGCCTGTATGCATTAGCCTTTTAATTTTTCATAGTGTTGTCATGTTTATCGTCAATCATTCTAATAATGTTGCAAGTCGTTCAACCTTACATTACCACATTATTTGGCAAATAACCCAAAAGCTTGGTCATTGTCAAAGGAATAGATCACCCACAAAGAAATAGATCACTTCATATTTCTTACATTAAGTGTAAAAATGTTGCAACATTTTTTTTCCCATAATTATTTCAGCAGAATAGACAGAGAAGTGAACGGAATGTGCTGAACCACGAACAATGTCTACCTATATAAGTAATAAGCAGGCTTTAAACTAACGATAGTATAAGTAAATCGATTGGCAACTTCATTTAACCACGGCAAAGATTTGAAATATCACATAAGTATCAAAAATTCATAATTTCAAAAAACTACGCGCAAAGCGGCCCCTATAGGTGCATGAATTGGATGTCATTTTGATTGCCGTGTATAATGGTGCAATACCTCGTGTAAGCACCGAGTGTACGACTAAATGCCGACAGACACTACGTCGACAGACTGATCACCGACAAGTTTTTACTTCGACGGGACTCTTCGCCGACAGGACACTTCGCCGACAGGACACTTCGCCGACAGGAATCTTCGTATCTTATCTCCGATAGTCAGATACTTACTTTAGAAATCGATTATGCTTTTCTTAGCCCTTCAGTTCCATTCAAATTCAAATAAATGTCTTTAAGTGTTGTCTCCCATACAAAAAATACATAAAACTTTTTTTCTCACGCGTGGGTTCAAACCAGAGACATTACAATTTTTTTTTAAATTCCTGACTTTAAGTTTCTATAAGTATGGAGCTCGATTTTCATACCACTGTGCGACGGAGTCTGTGCAAAGACAAACGATTTGTCTCTATCGGTCCGGCCATTTATATGTTCGCTGTAAAATGCTACGTGTACCTGTGCATGTGGAAAACATCTCTGTTTATCGATGTTGGGTAGTGGAATTAGTAAATGATGTAGGTGTAGGAATAAGAATGCACTATTGATAACTTTAAATGGAAAGCAAAGAGAAAAAACTATGATATGAACAAAAAAGACGCAGTACCTTATAAAATAACATAAAATAATACAAAGAAGGCCAAAGACTGTATTTAAATAACTGAAGTTTCATAGTAACAAATTTATTAGTGAAGATTCGCCCCAACTAACTAACGTGGTTATGGAGGTGTACTAAAGACATCTGCCTACCCCCTCCTGAGCACACAGGTGTAATTAAATTTTCTTCATGGTACAAAAAGTACAGCTGCTGTCGAATGAGAAACAACATACTCAATAACTACTGAACCTCTAAGCGAATATCCCTAAGGATGTCACCACAATTCCCTGTAACACCTACAATCAAAACTACCCTCAGCCTACCAAATTGTCTATTGTTCTACAATTTGTTCATGTCGCTCTTCGCCCCTACGGAGACACTGGTCAATACTGCTCATTACGCGAGACAACCCTAGCTAAACTATTCCAACAAACAAAATTCCACCTTATTTCTTGAGAAACAGAGACGTTTCCTTCTGTATGAAGGTTATTAACAGCACCAAATTAGAGTTGTTACTGAGTTATCCAAAATTGAAATTTATTTCGGAGGTGATAAAGGTGGATAAGGTAGTATTGGTAAGGTGGTAGTTAAGGAAGGATTAAAGACAGATGAAGCTAAAGGATACGGAGGCAAAGAGGTTGCAAGCGGCTTTGTCTAAGGAGCCATTGGTCTTTTGAAATAATATTGTTAAAGTGTCGTAATATCTTAGAGGTTTAGAGATGAATGGGCTGCAGGAAATAGTTGGAAGAGTTATTAGTGAAGCTGACTTTACGTTCAATTAGCTACTGAATTGTCTTGTCAGATTTTGAGTTAGCAAAAATATGTATAACGGAGGAGGTTATGTGTCTCTCTCGATATTGTCAGGCATATTTAAACGACTGTGGGCGTACTGTGGGTAGTGTTGGTTATTGTGCAATAGAAAAACCGTTTGCAGTTCAGATCAAATTATAATTTACGATAACATTAATCGCATTAGCATTTCATACAGGTACTACATGAAACAACTATTCGAAACGCGCGACAGTTTCTAACGCTGCTCCCACATCTCCGCCGCAAAACCGTGGCAGCGGAACCGCTGAACCAATTCCGCTGCGAAACATGTCCACATTATGTCGCGAATCTATGCGGAACAAACGCGGAACCGCAAAAAACCGGCGGACTGCGCGCGGAGGTGTAAACGGCTTCCCAGCAGATCGGCGAAATCACGCGAGAAAGAGATAAAATCATAATCAAATCTGTAGAGCAGGCAGTTTCGCTTCCGTTTCGCCTTTCGTACAACGGACAAGTCATGGCGGAATTTTTCCGGTTCCGCTGCCACGGATTCGCGGCGGAGATGTGGGAGCAGCGTAAAGGACTTCGCTGCTTGACCGCCACCCTCGAAGTCTGCTTTGCTCTGCTGAGCCTCGGCTGGCGGCCAGTCCGAGAGTTATGTCGACGCGAGTTGTGTTGGCGCGCGTTGTGTTGGCGTGTTGTTGTTGTTGTTAAGTTGTGTTGTTGTTGTTAAGTTGTGTTGTTGTTGTTAAGTTGTGTTGTTGTTGAGTTGTGTTGTGTTTTATGGTGTACATAATAAAGAGTATTCTATCTATCTATCTATGTTGTAGGCTCTGTCGAACGCCGTTAGGCAGCGCTGGCGTCTCGATTATTCAACTCAGAAAAGTATTTCCGACATGTATTACTGTTGTGCAGTGTTCTATGTTAGACTGCTGATGGAAATTAGTCTTTGGCACATAGATTTTTAGATAGACTTTAGACAGACAAATTACAGACAGACTGATTAGAATTATTTGGTACTAGCTGCGCCCCGCGGTTTTACCCGCGGGAATATTGGGATGAAAAGTATCCTATGTCCTAACCTAGGTCATGGTCTACTCATGTGTCTAATTTCATCTAAATCAACTCAGCCGTTTCAGCGTGAAAGCGTAACAAACTCACTTTCGCATTTATAATATTAGTAAGGATATATTTATTTAGTTTAGAATAGTTTAGAGCGTTTCTCTACTAAAATACTACAAAAATCTCATAAAGGAATTGCGAGGCAACTCTTGCTCAATCTCAAAGTCAAACTGTTTGCTACAACCAAATCGGCAGGCGGTGCACTGTTATGGCTTTGATTTTATTTGAACCAGTCATAATCTTCTATTGAATAAAAATGAAATGCTGTTCGTTCATAAGCGCTTCACTAGAGAACTGCTCCACTGATTTGGCTATTTTTGTTTTAATATATTCGTAATAGGCCGAAACAAAATTTTACGAAAAAAATGGAAAAGTTTAGTTTTTCAAATTCGTGAAAATGTGAACATCCATTTTAATTTCAACCGGATAACGTCTAGCGAGTCACCTTGTTATAAATAAATATAAACTTAAAAACTTAATTTAGGACTACTCATAAACATTTGAGAAAGGATAAAAATATACATGAAAAATGAAAATGTTACCTGAATTCTTAATAAAACACAACCTATATTTCTATTCACAGATGAAAATAAACAGATGACGTACCATTTACCTTTCAAATTATAATGAAACAGTCCTGAGTGACAGCTACTTACATTCTCCCTTCATCCGAGACAGAAATTAACATAAATATAAGGAAATACAATCAAAATTTTCAATGAAACAGGGACAAAAATAATAAATAACCCAGCAAATTTTAGACTATGGGTTTATTAGTTATTATGGGCTTGCTTGAAGACGTACAAAATAGATAATAGTACGTACCTAAGTTCGAGGGTTGCTTCTGGAAAATTATAAATAATAACAGCCGTACCGCAGGGTAAGCTATGCTTACCGCGGTTGGCTCATGGATAAGTGACCATCTTATAATTTTATTATATGTGTCACTTATGGGTACCTAGCCGCACCGTGCCTCGGATAGCACGTTACGGCGTTGGTCCCGGCTGTCATTCGTGGATCTTTGACAGTCGATACGGGTCGTCAGAAGCCCGAAAGTCTGATAACAGGTCTTACCAAAGGGGTATCGTATTACCCAGTTACTGGGTTGTGGTTGCCAGATAGGCAGTCGCTCCATGTAAAATACTGGAAGCCGTCCTCATTAACATAGTTGGGAAAAAGGTAGGCAGATGATGATGATGATTCGTGTTTGATTTCTTTGGTGTTTCCCTAATTCATAAACTGACTTGGAAATCTTGAAATCTTTACCATCTTTTTATAAAACAAGGTCTATCTTCAGACCCAAAACAACATTTTTGAATTTCTAATCTAATTCCGAAAAGTTAGTATATAGGTACCGGACTAAGTAGTCAGTTTTTTCAATGTTACGTTTTCTTATTTCAAAAGAAAGGCATTGTTTGTACCACAGATAATATAATACTACGTTTGTACCTATCCTCCCTCGGGTCACCGATTCCAGTTAGTACCATTAATTTTAAATACTTTCCACAATTTATTAACTATCTGATATTATTTGGGCTAACTAGTATGTAAAACTTATTGTACTTCATGCAGTCCATAATACATCATAAATAATTTCAAGCAACGCGCAACGTTCAACTACAGGGAGGTAATTAAATCTTCCGCGTTACTCTCAGTCCTCTGTCAACGGATAACGAATGAATATTTTTCAGTTTCGTCACAAAGATACACGTTTTTCGCATTTTGTCGCTCATTTGATTATGTCCGACAGTGATTATTTTGATGCTGTTTCTTTTTAAGAGCGTGCATTTTGAAAGTGGGCGACGCGTCGCAAATAGATGTCAAATATTTCGTTGTTTTGCTTAATTTAGCAATATTACTGTATGGAATTATGAAACATGGCTAACTAGTGAACTAAAATATTGACTATGAAATGCAATAATAAATATCGTAACAACGAATAATTAGTTTTTGATGTAAAAAATGTATTTGGAAACTTTCCAATGTCTTTTTTACACCTAAAACGGTTACAACATCAAGTTCACTGTCATAATTGCAATTCATTATTAATATTCCAGTTCACTAGTTAGCGATATTTCATATTTCCATACAGTAATATTGCCAGCTATTTGCGACGTCTTTGTCAACTTCTAGAATAAACTCTCTTAAGATTTAATGGATACAATGACGGATGATTTGTTTTGTAACTGCATTTAAGTGTTTTTATGTTAATTATGCATAAGACACGCGAGAAAATATTATTAATAACATGAGTTTTACGAGTAGCAACACTCTTTAATGATCATTATGAAGTGTATACTCTGAACCAGGAACTTACAAAATACTAACTTATCATGAAATATTTGATAAGAAGTATTACAGAGCATTCAAACCTACTTGATAAAATGATTTTTTTCCACGCCATAGTGTTTAATGTTAGGATGAAATGAAATGAAATGAAATGAAATTGTTTATTCTGTAAATAGGATATTGGAATCACTTTTACACGTCATATTAAAATTTATGTAAAAAATTAGCTAGATGAGTTCGGCGTTTCCTATCTGACTACTCTGAGAAGAAAGGCCGAAACAAACTCAGAGGTCACAGTCTCTTTTAAAGTCCAGACATAATCCTGGTCAGGCCATATGAGGACCATGTAGACTAGTGTCTGAAATGGTCTTTTGAGGAAAGAACCATACAGCTTTGAGTGGACCTGTCCAGTCAGTGCAAGCATTTGTCAGTAATCGCGGAGCTGAACTCTGAACTTAAGGAGCTCAACTCGACGAACAGTACCAAAGAAAGGACATTTGGGTAGGCCGCATAAACTACTCAAACTGCCAGACCATCATTAAAACTAACTGAGAAAGAAAAGAAAAAAGAGAAGAGAAAAAAAATAAAAAATAATATCCACATAGTCCTCACATTCACAATAATTAAAATAATATAATACTTAACAAAGTAATCACGTCATTTTGTATGAAATATTCAACAATGTCAATGTTTATATAATGTGTCAATGTCAATGTTTATATGATGTTTTACTGTTTTTACTTTTATTTAATGTGTATAGTTACTATATTAATGAAGTAGAAGTTATATATTGCCATAATTATATATTGAACATTCTTGATAACATATTACCGCAATCCCGTATCGCGAATTTCAGGGTAACTATCCCTGAAGACCGCTGTAGTGAGTTTCTGAACTTACTTACGTATCGTACCTACGGTCTTTAACATTAAACATGGGAGCTCCTAGCTTCCTCACTCTAATGATTCTTAGATGAGGTCACTAAACTCCCATTAAGCCCAATCTGAACAAAACGAGGCAAAATAAAAGCGAACATAAAAACAATGGAAAGAAACTTGCTTCTAACAAACAAAAGATTGTATAAGGAAAAATCATCAAAACCCGTGAGATTTCACTAAAATAAAAGGGAACAGAACAAAATGGATACAAAGTTCTTAGTAAATATATATAAATAAAGATAAGAACAGAGGTTTCATGTATCTATGAAGTAGAAGTTCAGGAAAATATTGTACACAACACACTTCATATTGTACCTTCCAGCATGGCAGGTATCTCTCTTTCTCTCTCCCTAGTTTTAATTTCATAAGTCCCATATATAGGTTCAGTTTAACTCTTTTTTTCTATCCACTTCGCCCTACCTTTCAACTTGGTCAGCTATCAGCAAAAGTGGCCGAGTTGAGTTTTGATTTTTTTCACTCCATTTATCGAGATGATGCTTTGTAAAGTGTGCCTTTTGGATTCACCTTTTACATGGCAAAATATCTGCTACAAACTAATGGCGACTCTGGATAAAAACAGACCCGTATTACACTCGGACTAATGCTGTTTAAAAGGAGAGAACTTCTTGAAGATGCCTCTTACGTCATCTCCAGGTACACCTGAGCATCTACCTATTTCTTACGTACTAATTCGTGTTTTGTGGCTCTATGTTACAAAATAGTTCATTATGTAGACCGATTGTCAACTCTAGCAGATAAGCGAGATATGTCCTCGAAAATTTCAAATACCATGCCCTCACATACAGGCGTCGACTGCTGACAACATTCACCGATCAGGAATGTCGGCAGTAGACGGCTGTTTCCGATTAAATGCAAACGCGTGGTTGGTCATGGTCTGTAAACGCCATTGAAACATACATACTGAATTCATGCATCAACCCTGAACGACGTGATTTAAAAAAAATTGAAAGTTGAGTCATTAATAATCCAATTTAAATAATTGGCACAGAAATCAGAACACGAAATAATCCTCTAATGACATGTAATAATTACTCACCGAAATCCACTCTAATAATAGAACGCAAAAATAACCACACCGATCCAAATTAAGACTTACACAAACACAGCCTGAACAAATACGAAACTACTAATTTGTTGTGCAAGACACCCTTTCAAATATTTGTCTCAGAGGCGAGTTGACTGCGTAGCAC
Organism: Conistra vaccinii; assembly: GCA_948150665.1. Classification (NCBI taxonomy): domain Eukaryota; kingdom Metazoa; phylum Arthropoda; class Insecta; order Lepidoptera; family Noctuidae; genus Conistra; species Conistra vaccinii. Next base: position 2,462,577 of record OX411321.1, read on the forward strand.
AAATATTGCTGATTGTCCCGTTTAGTTGTCTGGTTCTAAACGATAGACCTTCGAAAGTCTGGGCGCCTGGTACCTGTGTACGAAACTAGTCTAATTTAACATCGTTTTAAAGGTCACAGGAAAGGTCACATTTTGTTGATATAACTGTCTACGCTTATAATTATAATGGATTTAAAGGAGTATTTCTCAGAATCGTGGTTCTATGGTATAAAATCCTTGATGTTTGTAAATGTAAATTAATATTGCGAAATGTTATCCCTGAAGATATTTAATAAAATGGTGAAGCGAAAATAAAGCAGTCAATTGCAGACAATAGATGCTACCGCTCACACGTACTTACTAAAGCATACGATTACGCATATACTACTACTATAAGATAGCTCGACAGACAAGCCACCAAATAGTACGTAGACCAAAATAAAGGTAGCTACAATAAATAAAACAAAAGAAAGTCTCATGTAAATAGTAAAATAAGTAGGTATTCCGACCTCGACGCTGGAACTATCTTTGTGACGCAAACACTGCTGATTGTCGCTAAACATACTGGTTGGTTAGTTCGAAATAAAACAGAACTTGGTGACCTAGCTACCTACTATGTAGAACTAAATGAAGCTCTAACTCTTATTACATAAGGGAAGTTTACAACAATGAAAATGGTGGCATGGAAAATGTAAGGAATTATTTGGATTGAATCATAAAAAAAAACATAATTAGGAATCGTTTACATTGTGTTCTAAACAAGTTTTTTAATTTCAAGTATGTTTAGTTTAGTTTAGTTTATTTTATTCATAAACAATTTACATTGTGTTGAATGTCATACAAATACAAGATACAAAAAATAGAAAAAAAAATTTCTTCGTGTGCTCTCTCTAATCTCACGTTCCTCTCGCAATTCAAACTCATGTAGATACTTGGCAAAATAACTTAAGTGGACCAATATGTATAGACTAGGAACTGTTAATATTGCAAATTTTTTAAAGTAATCTTGGCATGAGACACGTTGTGAAATTCTGACTATTGTCCTTATGGCTCGTTTCTGTAAGACGAATGCTCTCTGCCAGTTATAACTGTAACTATTTCCCCAGAGCAGGATGCTATACCTAATCTTAGACTCGACCAGCGCATAATATAATTATAGCCTTTAATTGTTCTTTAATTAATTCATCCCTAAGACTTCTAAGTGCGTAACATGCTGACGATATGGATGATTCAATAACAGCAAGCTCCGGTTTCCAATTTAAATGCGAATCTATGTTAACCCCTAGGAATTTAACCTTGTCCACTAATTCAATATTGTCTCCATTTATTTTTATATCCAAGTTGCGTGTATTGCGTATGCTACCTTCATTAAAGTATAACATTATAGAAATACCTTTTTCAAACGTCATTGGATCCACTCAAAATCTTTCATGTCGGCGCCATCTTTTGTTCCTCCAGCTCAGTGTTCCTTTTTGTTTTTTTTTTTATTCTGAAAGTCTTTTTTACGAAAAGAGCTGAAAAAAGATTACGTATTTTAAAGAATCTCATATCTTCCAAGGATATTATATAAAAACTTATTTTAGCCGCGTTTATTATATAAAAAAATACCTTAATTTTCCCGTTTGAACCGCGAACAAATTCCTTGGTAAATCCCTGAACGATCCCGGCGATGTATAAGCTGGGGGTTCACTGATGGCGGAATTAAAGAGATAAGGAAAAACTGCAGGATAAATGTTTAAATCTGACTTTGATTGGATAAGTGATGGATATTTAGGTACAGCTTTTTCCCCAAACAGTCTTATTATGATGTATGGGGTTGTATCTTTTCTTGCTATTAACTTAACAATGTTGTTCATTTAAAAATGTATTCTGATTTTATCAGAGCTGCCTTTAGTGGTTTACGTTATCTGTTCCTATATAATCAGCTCTCACTTAATTCATTGTTACATTTAAACGAACCTCCGTCAAGGGAAAGCGGAGGGTTATCTCAGACTCCTACCGACTAAAACCTCACTATACCTTCAACTACCTTAAGTTGGGGGCCCGGAGGATACTTGTACATACGCCGCACCCCGCCGATATCAGTCCGCGATGCTTACCGGCCCCCATCACCAAGTGCGGCTAATCCCACGACCGCGCGTCCTCTTATAAAGTCGTGCATGGAGTACTGCGTGCCACTTCTTTGGTTCTGACTGTTCGAAAGACAACACAGCCCGAATTTTGCCGCCCACAAGCTCCTTAGTGGTCAAAGATCGTTAAGCGCCCGTCGAAGCCTGGCTGCTCTTCTGATGTGGGTGGAGTGAGAGGTATACTTTCTCTTCCTCTCCGCCGCCTCCTATGCATGCATCACCTCTTCACAAAAAGCGCATCTCACAATCACCTCCACGCGTTTTCTGTTCTGACTATGCACTGAACCACGGCCGGAAGCGAGATATCACCCGTACCAAGTGTCGTGATAAGGGCACAGCGCTGTTGAGCCCAAGTTGAACTCCTTCAGTGTATAGTGTGTGTGTAGTGTGTGTTACACCATGCCCACTGATGACAAGCGGACGTCCACCCCCGACTTATGCAACACAAGTACTTCCCGAAACAATCGTGTCCAGTAAACACCTTCGTCAGCCGGAAAATGAGTCCGCCATGCTGCCTCTCCAGCTATGCCCTATAACAGGCTTTACTGCCACTATTGTGGCAAGCGGACCTGGATTGTGCAAGTTGCTCCCTCCATTCAGTCACTAGGATCTGACAGAGCTGTCTTCGTGCCTCGAATTCACGGGGAATCGGACGCCGACCACGTACTACCTCCACCGAGGGACGCAAGGATTTACGAGTCCCAGATCAGATACAGATCAAAGGGCGATAAATGAAACTAACCCAAACTTTCCAAATATTGTAAGTCGCTCTTCGCTTGCACTGCAACTTCTCTCCTAGGCTTAAATGGACTTAATTCACTAAAATACAATCCAGTGGGTGCGGTAACTCGCAGCGAGGTCGAGTCTAGCTCAGACGTATAATAGATATATTTCTTTCTCTTTCTACAATGTACCACTAGTGTGTTGTCAGCCTATAGTTACAATTCACTTAGGAATTAAAGAATTCTTGGTGAGAGTTCGGGACGGTTTTCTTCTATACCTACCTTTTATATCTGTCTTTGTTCTAGATTCCACAAAAGTAATTTAGTTAGGTTAGAAATGAAAGATTCTTAATTGAAAAGGACACAAAAATCTTCATATTGATATGAAGATTCGATCGGCATTTACACTTAGACTGATGTTTTAATTCTGTAGAGCAAGTACGCAAAAGCCAAAAGCGACTTTTGTGCATATATATGCAAATTGACGAGCTCAATTAGCATAATCTTTCAATCATTTAATTTTATTGACCAATAAACACAATTACAGCAACAGATTTCCATGAATAAATAGAACTCAGCCCACCTGAATCGTCAAATCATCAACAGAAAGTAATAAAACGCAACATGTCAAGCCATCAAGCTTCTTCAGGCAGAGAAACGCTTTTAAATTTCCATAGGTAATGGTTATTTGATGGGCCCCTGTATTCTTGATACAAGATTGATGTTCCGAAATATTAGTAGATAGGGCCGTAATGAGTTCTGGGTTCACTGGCTCCTGAAAGGCTTTGAATTGGTGTGTCTACCTTATTTCCGTGTTGGATTGATGGCTCTGATTTTGTGTATCAATCAGGTAAATCGGAGTGTTGACGGTTTTGGTAATGATTTTTTGAGTTGTGGAAATTAGGAATCAATTGTGTATGCAAGATCTGGGTGTAAAATATCTTTGAATCTTCATTTTTTGTTGACGAGAAGGAACTAGATTGATCATAGAAAATCAATATTAGGCCACAATAAAGTGGCAATGCTACTTTACACAGTCTTATTAAAAAAAAGAAAATATATCTACCAAAGAAAATGTAGCCACAGCACAAAAAGCACAAAGCAAGGAATTAATTATGTCTACCTTCAAGGATTTTACAGAATGAATAGTTGCTTTATGACGGAAACAAAAATCCAACGAAAAAGAATACGAAAATTATTCAAGTACTATTTCATTTCAGACTACTGGGACATTTTCCAAAATGACAAATATCTAAGGTGTTCCGTACCTGGTAAAGAATAAAATGATTAACAAGGGCCTGCCACAATCAGATACCTGTTTTATACCGACCCCAGCGAAGATGAGTAATGGCGTTTTTTACTATTTCTCTAGAGAACCCTAAGATAACAGATTTTTTTTCTCGTATTCTTTTATGTTTTTTATACGCTGATGTTTCATTTGTTTAACGATTTGAGAGGAAAAAAGAGGGAAAAAGATTTCTCCATTTTGTTTAAAAAAATAATGATGTTGAAGCATTTCCTGTACCCTGTCTTCACGTCATACAGAACATCACGCCTTGTTTCCCCCAAGACTTGAGCAGAAGTGTACCTATTAGTACACCCACATTTCGCCATTTATGTTTATTTCTCAAGTAATAGGGGGCGAGCCTTTTGCAATCAACCGGGCATAAATCCAGACTCCGGGATGCTACTGAGAAATTCCAGATAAATAAAAAAACCCAATAAACCTTTGCCCGACCTGAAAATCGTACCCAGGACCTCATGCTCAACTCAGCGATCACTCGGCAAACGAGGCAGTAGAATTTAAACAATACTATTATCATCATCATAAAGTTTTCTCAACTATGTAGTATCACTGCCTGGCTTCTCACGTAAAATTTTATTACCTTCAGAACCTCATTACAATATCTTGCAACCTCGTAAATTATTTCCCAACCGAGCTGCACAGAGAACATAATAAAAGTCTCAGGCACGTTTCTTTGGCACCATTCGAAGCTCCATTTGGCAGTAAGTGTTAGTTTTAAAACCACGATAGAACCTTTAAAGTGACTTTATCGTTTCTGGATCGTACGCCATGAATCCTAGAGAAGTTTTACTACGTGGAATGTCAGTTACAACGATTCATAGGTCACTATCTTTTTCGCTGGTCTGCCTCGTTGGTCTAGTGGTCGCAAGCGTAACAGCTGAGCATGAGGTCCTGGATTCGATTCGCAGGTCGTGCAAAGTGTTATTGGGTTTTTATATCTGGAATTTCTCAGTGGCAGCCCGGAGTTCGGATATGTGCCAGGTTGATAGCAAAAAGCTCGCCCCCTATTACATGGCTCTTAAACATAATTGGCTAAATGTGGGTGTACTGTACAGTTGGGTGCAATTCTGCGTAATCCTACGGGAAATACAGGCGTTACAGGGTAGTTTCTTGCGTCATTTCTTCTTCCCAGCTCAAGCACTAGGAAGTGGTGAAGGGCGGGCGTTTTTGGAAGACTGTCTTATGTAATTTTGACGTTCGAAAAGTGCTGATTCTCAGCCTAGTTTGAATAAATGCGTTTTGAATTTGAATTTGTTATGTTATTATCTTTTTTAAGCTTCGTGGCTAAATGATAACAAACACAAGGGTCATTCGTGGATGGGTGACTATCCTTTACACATCAAGATCCCTCCGTGCTCGGAATGCACGTTAAGCAGTTGGTCCCGGCTACAATTCGTAGGTCTTTGACAGTCGTAACGGGTAGTCAGAAGCCCAAAAGTCTGACAACCAATCTTACCAAGGGATATCGCTTAAGAGGCTGACAAGAGCTAAAGCGCGGTCACTGTCGGACTGCATAGAAAAGAAAGAGAAGCGCGATGACAACATGCTTGTAATTTATTGCAAAATATGAACCAATTATCTATATAATAGGATCAGAATGCTGGGCCGTGAACAAGACGGATGAAAAGAGATTGCATGCAGCGGAGATGAGAATGTTGAGATGAATGTGTGGATTGACGAAAATTGATAAAGTAAGGAATGAGTATATAATTTTTTTTCACAAAAAACACAACCGACTCCCACTATAAAGTGAAAAATAACTAAAATTTCGGAAGTCGGTGGCATATAATAACAAATATCCGTGTCTTTGGTTTGTATTTTTATTTTTTTATTTTTAAGTATACAGTGACCCATATTTATGTTAGAATACCTACTTAAAAATTATGTTAGTAATCAATTATTAAAATACTCGTACATGCCACAATAATATTGTCATAACTGAAATAAGTGCATAAAATCAAATTGTAAAATAAATTAATAAGTCAATTGCATCTTTAAATTCATTACAATGTTTAAATGATGTCAATTAAAATCCAGAAATTCATTATAAAATCATAAATTATAATAAAAAAATAAAAAAAAACAGAATCAGTCAAGGTACTCAGATGACTGACTTAACAAGATACCTCCAAAGCGGGGATGAGAAATATGTTCAAGATTTTTTTTTTCCTACCATTAGCTATATAGATTTGGCAATATTTTTTTAAGACAAGCCTTCATAGAGCATTTGCCTCCCGTCAACACCTTATCAGCATTGTTTTTAAATTAATCAGAGTTTCCTTCATCTCTCTTATTAATATTTCGTACTTCCGGTATTAATTTTGTGTCAAAATTGCCTTCAATATTCATACAAGCTGTCTTGTGTATCTTCAACTAGTCGTTATAATGTTATCTCTAAGATAATATACACCTCTGCTCTAGTTATAAACTAGTCAAAGTTCGTGGTTATGTCAAACTTCCTGGCTTTATGACTAGTTAATTACTTCACACTTTTGCATCAGTTTGAGCTGAAGATCCGTTTTACTTTACGTCGATTTCCAGTCATGTTGGTGACACATTGTTTGATGAAAGTATTCCACTTAGAGCACTGACTGAGCCCCATGGTTTCACCCGCCTATGTCTCGATCCCGAGGTGAATATCGGGATAAAAAGTTTATTTGGTCTTCATCCATATCATGGTTTACCCATGAGCCAAATTTCAACCAAATCTGTTCAGCCGTTTTAGCGTGTAAACGTAAGTAATAAACAAACAAATAAAGGAACAAACAAACTCACTTACACATTTTATAATTTTAGTTTGAATTCCACTGAAAAGCACACCCAAAAATTTTTTTATACCATTCCCCCTCTAAAAAGCTTATTTTATTCACTGAAAACAGTGAATAAAAAGCTCTTTTAATCACTATTTTGGTGTTTGAATTTAGAACACACCAATGTATTCGACCTCTATCTCAATGCTATACAACCTCCTTAACACTTTCGACTCCACCCATTTTCATAGAACTCATAACTCATCATTCCGCCTTATAAGTCTATGACTTTTATTATTCGTAGTTGGAAGTGAAACTTCCGGGAGGTTTCACTTCCAACGTCCACGAGGGCTCCCGGCATCCCATACCCAAGTAGGTGAACCCTCCAGGAGGGCTCCCAACACTGAACGTCTACACTTAAAATGAGCCCTCCGCGAGGGCTCCCGACATCCCATATCCAAGTAGGTGAACCCTCCAGGAGGGCTCCCGACACTGAATGTCTACATTTAAAATGAGCCCTCTGCGAGGGCTCCCGACATCCCATATCCAAGTGGGTGAACCCTCTAGGAGGGCTCCCGACCCTGAATGTCTACATTTAAAATGAGCCCTCCGCGAGGGCTCCCGACATTCCATATCCAAGTAGGTGAACCCTCCAGGAGGGCTTCCGACACTGAACGTGTTAACCTTTTATTAAATGTCCTTTTTGCGCTTAAATCTTTCTTTTTCTCGTAGTCATGGTATAAAGTATAGTATGCAACTCTTGAATAAAACGGATTTATATCGAGGGCCATGAATCACTCGCGTCGCTCAGGATTCTAACACTTGAATCACTCGCTGCGCTCGTGATTCAATCATCATGAATCACTCCCTACGGTCGTGATTCAGTCGTTAGAATCCTTCACTTGATCGTGATTCATCTATGGCCCTCGCTTTAAATCCGTCCTTTATTCATTAGTTGCATAATATACTATTTTGGTGCTCTAACTGGCATAACTTGGATACCGTTTGGTCAAATGTCGTTAAAATTGGTGCTCTAAGTGGAATACCTTGTTTCATCAAGGCAACGGACATGATTGTAGCATATTCAAGAAGCCCAAGCACTCAGTCACAGAAAACCGACTAAGGTCAGAAAGAGTTAAAAGTGTTTTTTTAACCATTGTGTATAAAATCTAACTGCAAACGGTATAAAGCTTTAACGGCCTCAATTTTCTTCCACAATAGAAAATACTCGTTCAATAGCAACAAAACTCACGCCATTTACCCTTAATTATCTCCAACAAACTATTTCTGTAACAACCTTTTTACTACCGAGATAACATCGCAGCCGAGTCTAAATCGCGATAACGAAATTATCTAACTTCTTAATATAAATAGAAGTTTCCAGAATCTTTGGCTCAAATCTCTCGGCTTAGTGTACTCAAGTAATACATAGATAAAATATGTATATAGGTATTATAGATGTAAATAAGGATTGTCTGTCGAAGGATTAGGTTGGATGTTCGATTTTTGAGAGTGAAAGAGCTTAGAGTTCATTAGATATACAATGCTAACAGGATCTTTTGGTTATAGTGCAATAAGGATTTTCATGAAAACGCCACCAGTTGGCTCCACATTGGAAAGAGATTTTCTTGCAAAATATAAGATGACGTTCATCATTCTTTTCATTCATTCGTTCATCATTCAGTCACGACTAGAGAAAATAGGGGGTTTGACACTTTTGAGAGGTGTCAAAGCAAGATGACGCGCCATCTTAGAACACATTTCAAGTGACATTATTTTCACAAAACAATGAGGTTTTTTGACAGCACTGAGACGACAGGTCCTGGCAACTGTCAAAAGTGTCAAACCCTACATTTTCTCTAGTCATGACTGAATGATGAACGAATGAATGAAAATAATGATGTGGCGGCGTGAGTTCAGATTATGGCCACGCGCATGGGGAACGTCAAAGCGCTATAACTAGTTTCACCAATTATTTAGTCTAATTCACTAATCTTGTATTGATCATAGAACCTTCGTCTTTGTGTTAAGCCCGCTTTTGAATACAAATCTAGATTTGGATTTGTATCGATATTAATCAATGAATTCAGCTTAAACAATACTAGCTTTTGTCAGGGGCTTTGCCCGCGTATATGTGGACATCAAAGATTGCTATCCACCCGCCTTAAAAGTGTACTAAAGAACTGGCTTCTGGAGCTAACATACACAGAAACAGAATCATTTCTTTAACGTTTCGACAAGCCAAAGTGCCAGCAAAGAACATTCCTCTCTCAAACTTTCACCCTCACAGACTCTCACACAAACACACACAAAAACTCACACAACATAATTACACGCCTTACTAAACTTGCCCTGTAACCTGACATATTTATTTCTGCTCAATCGCACTCTGACCCCCAAGATACAAGCCCTGCTTAGTTTGGGGGTCAACGGTCAAACCAAACACTGTGTGATGTACCTATATAAAATATAAACTTAATTGTACCCATGTAAGATCACTGTATGTCATAAACTTTTCCTTTGCCAATAAAACTTTTTGTATTTTTTTTTTTTTTTTTTTGTATGTCGGAAATTATCCCACGGTAACATAATACTGGGATAAAAATTATCCTATGGCCTATTCCTACGGTCATGGTCTTCCCGTATGCTAAATCCGTTCAGTCGTTTTAGCGTGAAGTCGTAATAAACAAACAAATTCACTTTCACATTATAATATTAGTTAGTATGTAAAAAAAACCCTGTCCGATCCAAAAGGGGCACATAGGTACTGCAATAACATTACCAAAAAGTAATAAAAAATCTTATTAAAATGAAAAGAAGAAAGTAATTGCTGCTTAAAATTCACATTTTTAGTACCAAACTTACCCCAAATCCATGAAAAATTAGAAAATTTTCAATAGGGGTCATAAGTTATGACTTGTAGACACCCGCTAATCGACGGCCGCACAAGCCCCATGCCAAAATCCCCAATGAAAAAAAAAATGGAGGCTTTTTATTTATTTTTCCTTAATATTACCACATGAATGGACTCAATACGATATCTAACAACACTTTTATGATCGCACAGGGTTTAAAAAAAAAATTGTATGAGACGTCTGTCTCTGCATTGGTTTGACGATCATCTGCCACTCTTTCACTAGATAAACAAACCCTTCGTAACAACACATCTATTCATATACGAGTATCCCCTCATATTCTCTCCTCATTTATCATTCTCATCACACACATTATTTCACAACAATTTGGGAGTTTATTCAAAATATATTCTCCTCAAATTATGCCGGTATCCACACTGACCTGATTATTTAAAATTAAATACATAGGGAGCGTGTTCGAAAGTAATTTACGTGCCATAGGGGAGTTCGATAATATCTGATATTATTTTATTATTGGGATATTCAGCTGGCTGCATATGATGCGAAATATGGAAAGCTTATTATTTGTTAATTGCGGTATTTTTGGTTTTATCGTAATAGCAATAAAAAAATATTAGTAATGTTCAGGATGCTTTGATACTATAGGAATCATCTGATTGTTATGAATTCCTAAAAGTTGGGCAGGTACATTATTAATACCCGTTAGGAACTTAGCTTTTTACAGGATGGGTAGAAGCGTTCTTCTTGTGTTGGGCCATCAACTTACCGAGAGCAGTGATAACCTAGCCTTCAGATTGCTAGGTCTCGAGTTCGAACCCAAAGCACGCACCAGTGACTTTTCGGATTCATGTGCGTATTGTTTAATTATCACTTGCTTCAAAAACGATGAAATAAAATATTGTGAGGAAACCGGCATGCATGAGAGATATTTCTCGACGGCATGTCAAGCCAAGTCAGAGGTCCATGGGCGGCTTTAAAACTCTGACACCAGGTTAGTTACTAACCACAAGAAAAGCAGAAGATGAACTTACCGAGCGGTTCCCATAAAAAAAATGTGTAAGGAAAGCATTGTAGTAATACTTGTTCAAGAAGAGGTCTCGAAGATTGCCTTTGACAAGTACAACTAGTTGATCTGCTTTGACCGACAATCTGTTTGCCAATCGAAAATGTATTTTGACCGAAACTTTGACAAACATTGCAAGCACAACAGCTGTTTATGTCGATCAAGACAAAGTCTGTCAAACCCAAAATGAAATCAGTTTCCAAAGGTCCTTTCAAAGTCCTAAAATAAACAGTATTTTTATAAACCTGCAATAAGACAGCAAATATTTTGGAAGAGCATCAACACATAAACTCAATAGCCCCGAGCGGTTCATACAATATTGTGAACATTGCAGGCTATTTGTTTAATATTGCTCATTATTGTAATTGTTTTTATGATGGCCGCGTTTGGGATAGCAATGTATCGAACGGATATATTGAAGAATTAAAAAATGGTTGGAAAAACTATCAAACGTGTTAAATCACGTTTGATAGTTTTTTCATAGTAACTTGAATGTCTATCAATGGTTTGATCGATTACTTATACAGGGTGGATTTTTGAGATGGGGCAGTAAGGACATGTATCTTAACCATTGCCGCTACATCAAATCGGTCTTAGGAGACTGTCCTTCACTTTTTACGACATTTTGATCTGCATTCACAGACTTTGAAAAAAAATACGGTCAGTAAGAAAATGGGCACATTTTTTTATGCCATTCGATCCTGTTTCTTAAAAGAATCAAAAAACTCTATCGGACTAACTGAGGTTTGAGTACTGTTTTCCTGTAGTTACACTAACCTATAAGCACCTTTAAGTAGACACTAGCCTTCGCGTTGGACACCAAATGATTTTACGCACGATTGAAGTTTCAGTTTAAAATAGGCAGTGTATAGAGTACCACCAGTGGCACTCTATCCCTATCGGATAAAGTGCCACTACAGGCACCCTAGTAACACCGCCTCGGCCCTGCCAAAGTGCCGCAAGCATTGGATTGTCATTGTCACTGTCACTAAGTCACGTCACTTGGTATTTTGTTTGATTGTCGAGGTTAAATCGCTGTAAAACACCACATTCCCTAAAGATTACATTCTCTTGTGCCTAAACGGACCCTGGCACTTCGCCGGCCGCTACCGCGGCACCGCTCGCTACGCTCGCTCGGCTCGTGCGTTGTGTGGTCACAGTTCTAACCTAACCTAACCTAAATAACAGGTGACAGTGACAATGCAACGCTCACGGCACCCTAGCCGGGCCGAGGCAGTGACACTAGAGTGCCACAAGAAACTTGCGGCACTCTATATACTTCGTTTAAAATATACGATAAAGACGACGTATAGTTACGTGACAAGCGCCGAACGTAAAGCGCGTTCTGAGCTTCGTGTCCGGGTTCACAACAAGTCAATCGTCATCCTGAGGATGCCTCGTTGAGAGGTGAAACACGTGTCAATTTCTTACAGAGTTCTTTATGACTCTTTAAGAACAGTTAAGCGGATTAGGTTACTAAATATACGTCGTATATTGTATTTTATACTGGATTTCCACAAAGTCTTAAGTTTGTTTTTCTTATTTATTACCTAATTATTTTAGAACTACTACTACTACATTGAAAGGAAAGAGACATCATGAAGAGCACATACAATACTGTGATGTCGTCAGACGTAGTAAAGCATCTAGGCAACTAAATGTCTTTCTTTGGAACAACTACAGATAATTAATATTACAACCATTTTGTTCAACCATCATGCGCACCTTATTACGTTATAAAAGTAAGCCATAATGAATTAATTTTACGTGTTAACGTGTGAATAACGACGATTTTACCACCTAATTCTAATTAAATCAAAGCGACTTTAATCCTTAATTATTAGCGAAGCATGCATCGGTTTTAAACAAAAGACGCGTTGAAAGTTAATTAAGTGGATGGATCAGTTCGTCGCATACAAGCTACCCGGATGTGAGGTAAATGAAGTGTCATATCTGTTACTGAAAAGTTTGAAAATCTGGATATAAAACTGACATATTTTTAACCTAAAAACCAGCAGTAGCTGGTTAAAAATATGTCAGTTCTGTATGAATTAGAAGTTAATCAAAAGATTATGTTAGATAAAAATAATGATGACATCGTAAACATTCTTCGACCACCAGTATTTTTGCCATATCATAGTATCCATTTGCCATATAATCAATGGAAGGCCGTCTGTAGAGTCAAATTAACGCCTCTTAACAGCAAACTCTCATTACCTACAATATTATATTTCACCTTCCTAGTTTTTTTTTTATCCACATCTGTGAAGCTCTTGGCCTGCATCTCACCTGATGGTAAATGATGATCAGGTCGAAGGTGGAAGCGAGCTTCACCCGGAATCCTCAACCACAGAGGAACTGCCGAAACACAACAATGCTGTTAACATTGTTGTTAAGGCGACAGACTTAGATATGATGGTGGTAGCTAGCCAGGCGGACTTAGAGCAAGCCCCAACCAATATGTCTTGGTATAACGTATTATAAATTAAAGTCGCCATTCGTGTCTGTATTTGTCAGGAAATTCTTTTGTTTTGCTTATACATCAACCTTCGGAACTGTCATAATAACCTCTCTAGAGCACACAAATAGACCAATAAGATTTTTTTTTTTACTACTTTAGATACTGATCCCAATATCCTACTTTTTATATCGGTTTTGCTATTCGTATTGTATCAAACTATAGGTATATTATGTTAACGTTGAATTAGTTAGTCACGCACTGTTGTTTGTAACGGGTCTGTCAGTTAACCCTACTCACTGATTTAATACTGCAAATGTGTTGCGTGCGCCATAACCCTTACATTTAATACGTCCGTGCTAATAAGTTGCGCGTCATAATCCACACGCGATTCTTAAACCCCTTCTGACTCATTGTTGTGAGTCATGTGGTTCTAAAGATGGTTCTGAACATACATAAAAATAACATGACGCTTTTATTCTCGAAGGGTTGGGCAGAGCCTACAGTAGATCAGTCATGTTTAAGTCCAATGTAATAGGGGCAAGCCTATTGTATCAACTGGGCACAAACCCAGTCTCCGGGCTGATACTGAGAAATTCCAGGTGGAAAGTCCCATTAATGATTGAAGAATGTTGGTTTATTTTTACTTTAGAAACATGTAGAAGAAAGCTTTGAGAAAGGTGAAGGTTATAATTGGAAATCAAAACTGTGAATAACGTTCTGTTCAAACTTACTTAAAAACACAACTTTTTTACAAATGTAAATAACGAGAGTGAACTCAAGTTGAATCTTGTTATTAAAATTTAATGAAGCCAAGTCAACACAAACTCGATTTTATTTCTAGAAACTTATAGAAAGCTCAAAGAAAGGTAATTGTTTTAATAATGGAAACCAAAGTTGTGAAAAACAGTCTGCTTATAAGTTAAAACGAACAAATATTTTTTTACAATTGCAAATTAGAAGAGTCAACTCAAGTTGAGTTTAGTTAAACAGGGTGACTTGTAGTTTAACGTATTCCTTCTAGGACGTGATAGTGTGACCTATTTGCAACAATTAAGCACCCCATAAAGACTAAGCGAAAATTCATGGGATTCGAGAAAACCCAATTTTTAAGTTTTTTTTTAATTTCCCAGAATTAATCACTTAAATTAATTTTATTTAAACTCTCAAATTGAATAGCATTCAATGCATTGGCCTTCAAAGTAGTTACTTTAGCGTAGAAAAGTTATAGACAGTCGTTGATAGAGTAAAACAAACTGTGCTGAATGACAGTCTGTAAGTTGTTGTACAAAATGGCGTGTTAGAGTAAGTATCGTTTTATTGATTTTATTTCAATTTTTCTCTCCTATTGCACGCCATTCGCTCATCCAGCCACCCTGCAAAGATCGTCGCTCCACCTGGCCTGAGGGCGTCCTACTCGTTTACCTTACGTTTGCCAATTCGCGGTCTCCACTTAAGAATACATCTACCCTAGCTCCTTTATTATTATTATTATTATTTATTTTCATTTATTCGGACAACAAGGATCCATGATGTTAGTAATACCTTAAAGCTAGTGTTAGTAGTAAATTATTTGAGTTTGTAATTGAAAGACATTTTGCACAGAAGATGACCAAGTAAGGTACAAATTTCTCACTTGGCCATCATCTCCACAAAATGCCTCAGAATGGGAGAATAAAAGCTCTCTGACACTGTTTTCAGAATGCTGTTGCTACTGGCCCGTGTGACTAATGATGCGACTTTTTTTCGAATGATTGCATGAAAGTCGTCAGTTCGATTCTGTGCAAACATTTCCGATGCACTACAGAAACGGGGCAGTCTCAAGAGCATTCTGAAAATATTATTGTATTGGACGCGCAAGACATCTAGCGACCTTTTGGTGTAGCTGGTCCATAGACCCCCCGTGTACAGACCCTGACAATATGCCTTGAATAGTGTTATCTTGACCTGGTCGGAACAGCGGGAGAATCTACGTGCCACCATATTACCTCGGACCGCCAGTGCCCTACGCTCCCTCTCAATATCTACATTGTCTTTAAGGTCGTCGGTAAGTATGTGCCCCAGATATTTAAATGTATTCACTCTTTTTATGCTCAGGCCATTTAGGGTAAGATTAGGGGCATAGTCTAAGCATTTACCGGCGGCCTTAAAGACCATGTACTCACATTTCTTCACATTGTACACGAGCCCATGTGTAGCAGCATAGTCCTCGCACACTTTTAACATGTCTGCAATGGAACCTGCAGTCGGGCCCAGCAGCACCATGTCGTCCGCATAGCTGATACTGTTAATATTAACACCACCAACCCGACAACCGACACGCATGCTGTTGAGCTCGACTATGAGGTCATTAACAAAAAGGTTGAAGAGCCCAGGAGATGTCAACCCCCCCTGTCTCACACCACACTCCAGCCCATACGTTCCAGAGAGTGTGTTGGACCACTTTACATTATTAGTTTGGTTCGCGTACCAATACTGCAAGATTTTACGAACTCCAGCCGGTACATTCCTGTCCCCCAACTTCTTCCAGAGCACATCGTATGACACAAGGTCGAAGGCCCTGGAAAGATCCAGGAAACAGGCATATACCGGCGTTTTACGATCAGTATAATATTGGACAGTATTCTTGAGGCTTAGAATTGCACTTTCCGTGGATAGTTTAGGTTGAAACCCAAATTGTGCATCGTGCAAACATAGATATTTTTTTAAGCACGAATCAAGCATACTGTCCAATATTTTAGCAATGGTCGTGGCAAGAGAAATTGGTCGGTAATTTCCCTTGTCCGAGATATCTCCTGTTCCGTTTTTGACTATCGGTACTACAATAGTTTTCATTAGTTGAGAAGGTAGGTATGAGTGACTGACGCACAATGAATAAAACATTGACAGGACTCTTGGCAGATGAACACCCGCATACTTAAAATGCTCGATGCTGAGTCCATCGTGTCCGGGAGATTTGCCCCTACTCATGTTTTTAATTACAGTTCTGACCTGTTTAGGCGAGAAATACATTACCGGTTCCACTCCCTCACGGCTGGACTCGGCACCGGTCATCGTAACTGAGGGACCAAGAGGTGACCGCACTTTAAAATGTTCCATGAACATGTTTGCGATTCCCTCTGGATCATTTATTCCTCCAACGCTCACCGGTAACCCAGGCTTGGTATCCAACTTACCCGTAGCTTTCCAAAATTTACGAAAATTATTCGTCGCTCTTTGTTTAGCTATAAAATCCATTTTTATCTGTTCAGTATTTTTTTGGCACCATTTATGACGACCCTTAAATTTTTTTCGAGTTACATACATTTCTTCATAAATTACTCCAGAAGTCGGCCTGTTATGTAATACCCACATTTTGAATTTAAGCCTGGCCTCTCGGTGAGCGTCTCGAACATGATTGTTCCATCCACACACTTTACCTCTTCTCGGCCTGTACCTTTCCTTCTCACTCGTTAATACAGCAGCGTCACATAAAATATCTATAATATTCTTATATAAATTATCTAGAATATGTTTATGCTCGACTAGGCTGCATGACCCATAACTACACCTTTCAAACTCGCGAGGGAAATCAACGTTCCGCAGCCTGTTATTACATACATTATGATATTGAGTAATTTGCGATTCATCCCTTTCACCCCAAATTACGTTACAGCGGGGGGCATTTTGCGTTGTCAGCTTTTGTCTTACTACATTCAAATCACATTCAATGTATAGCGGTAAGTGGTCAGATAAAAATACATCCTCCTCTATGCCTACCCTAACAATCGTTTGCCACGCTGATAACGATACAACACAGTGGTCCAACCATCTTCTGCACCCGTGAGCTTCGCTAATAAAGGTGTAGTTATTTGCCGCACAGCCCAGCTTCTCTATATCGGCACAAATCCAGGATTGCTCAGCGCAGAAGTTTGTGAGTTCCCTAAAAAACAGTTCATGAGGATGCGCATTAAAGTCACCCAGCATAAAAACACACTCAACACCTCCACCCTCAACAATTGCGCTGATCTCACCTAGGACTTCTGTAAACATAGGCAAGTTGTCGAGCGAGTCAGTTGGCATGTAAACCGAGAATATAACAATGGAACGACCACCAATAGTAGCTCTGATAGCAGCCAGACGGGAGCTAGTGCAATCTAATATGGAAACCGCCTCGAAGATTCCCTTCCTCCAGAGAATGGCCACTCCCCCATGTGGCCTTCCTACCAGTAGCCCCGCCAGACTATCAACAGCCGATTTACCGGTATATTCAAATTTCTCACTAATTGTTCCTAAAAAGGGAATATCATGAGGGAGAAGCCACGTCTCTAGGAGGGCCAGTATGTCAGACGTCTCACAAATATTCCTTACACTGTCAATTGAGCGCTTCACAGACCTACAATTGAAGCTAACAAATTTACAACATTTCGTATTACGGTTATTATTCATAATTGTAACAGTTTACATGACTATAACTTATCTACCTCCGATTTCTTTCGGTACGTAAAACGCACGAAACGCCTAAAAGTTATGCCATCCGGCCACAACTCATCATTTAACCTTTTGACCGCCACGGCAAAAAAGAAAAAGCGTGCCCTCAGCGCCAAGCAATGAATTCATCCTTTAATACCTACAAAATAGTAGTGAGTTCGAAATTATATCGATTAAGCACTAACTATTTATTTTTTAACCTAGAGTATGTTTTTAATTAAAGGTCTATACCGGAAAAATATAATACAGGAGTTTTATTTCATCCCGCTTTGTCCTTTATGACAGAAATCATAATGATATGTGTCACTGTTTAGGCGTTGAATCCACAATTCAAAACAACAATCGATAAAACCAAGTCAATACCATCACAGCACTATGTTCAATCTTGACGTACTTTCATGTCACCATACGGTGACAGTGGCGTAGCTGGCACGGCTTTTTATATTTTGCTCGCCTCTGCACTAGAGGTGCGCAACCAATATTTATTAATAATATCGAAATAATAATAGGTATTTTGTTTTAAAAGTTTCGTATTTTTCGTTAGTTTCGTTTCACTGATATTCTGTTTCATATTGTGGAAAAACTTTTGTAAATATGAGAAATTTGATTTCAATATTATTATTTGATAATGCAATAAATAAAATGAGACATGTATCATCGGTTTTTTGTAATCGTATTTTTTATCACAAAAGAATTTATAACAGGTAAATATCTATTAAAGGAGTATGAATTTTATGGCCGAATTAACTTCCGCCATTTTGAGTTTTTTTCAAAGTAACAGCCGCGCATAATGGCTCCTACACACAGTGCCGGCGGCATGACTTTTGCCGCGCGGCACGCGCCTCCGGTTTTTGCGCCTTCATTTTCTTTGCGTTTCTTTCTGCGGGTTTGTGCGGCCGCCGCGCCGGCACTGTGTATAGCAGCCATTAGGTCTATATTAGAACTAGAAAGTTAAGAGGGGTATAAAGCAAGCAAAAAATCAAATTTCACCCGCGCAACCCTTACCTACCCCTCTCACACGACACGATGAAAACAAAACACAATCGCTTCCCACCAGCAGAAACTTATCGCCCGGCGCGTTTACCTAGCTTCGAATTTTGAAGCTTCTGTAGTAAGTATACGCAAAATAATCTGATGTAACAGCTCTATTCAATTTACCTAAATATTTAATATTATTGTATGTCCGTGAATCTATTACCGATGCTGGAGGACGACTATTTTAAACGTTTTTATTTACCTGAACATAAATTATTATCTTATATACATCCGATGTTTATTTGTCAGTTATAGGCATTGACTAAAAAAAACCGCGCAAGTGCGAGCAGATCACCATCAAAGTATTATACTACATACTACATTATGAGTCATGATGAAAACAAACTCAATAAACTTCCTTTTTTGACGATATGAAAGCAAATATAATCGTATCACTTACCTTCCCTTTTTCTTATTTTGTGGTAATGAAATCAAGTCGTATAATAATAATTTAACAAAATTTAGAGATTTTTTTAACTATATGTATGTAGCAGTATATTTAACAAGTCTTCACTACTCATAGTATAGTCGTCCATTATTATTAATAATATTTACTAATAATATACGAACTACTCTATTAAAAAATGTTCCGCGTATGATGTCATGGGACTGTCAAGCATAGACGACTGTGGCGTTCCCGGCACAGACAATACAACAGTGTGATAGAGATGGGCATTACAGTCATTACAATTAATCGATAATCAACTAAAACTCGATTTTTATAAAGCGCATAGTTCAGTATTATAAAATTTTCTTGATTTCTCAAACGTAAAAGTTCAGTATGAAATGTTTTATTTATTTACTAGTGCAGAATTCAGAGTAAATTAAATATAACGTAGGTTGCCGTCGACGTCGATATTCTTGTTATATTGAGTGCTACCTGCATCACTACGTGTCCTGGTATGGTGACTGTGGCGTCGAGGGCACTATGTTTTTCGAACTTTATGACTGATTTTCTTTTTTGTCTTCTTACGTTACTAAAAATGAAATCTAACGAAAGCAGTTCACTTCAAATAAATTAAGAAGAGTCAAGGTACATAATTAACAAGGGAAATAAACAAAACAATGCTGTTTTATGACATTTATTTACGTATAAAATTCTGTCACGCAGTCGCGACCGTGGCGTACTGGGCACATTTTCGTTTGTCGTCTATACACGACTGTGGCGGTCAAAAGGTTAAAAATAAGTCTAGTTTTGTTTTAGACACAAACAGCTTATATGCATTATATTTCTTTGTGGCTTTTATATTTAATATTTTAAGCGATACACTTTCACCCGTTTTTTCATTTATATAGTTAATTATGTCCTGTTCACTCGTTTCTTTGCTAACATTCGAAATAAACAAAGGTACTTTGACATCCGCCGCTTTAAATTTACCGTCCGGTGCAATAGCTGCACGACCCTTCTGACCAATTAATTTGTACCGTTTGGATGCTTTATTCTGCACTAACGTCCATTCCGTATTTCCCTCGCTTACCGCTTTTACACCTTTTGTGTTTGGCTCCAGCATACACATACTCGCTTTCGATATTGGTGGTTTATTCGTGTTATTTCCACCTGGCACTGCAGCGGCGACAGGCGACCGCTCGCCACCGGTCGCTGGCTGTACTGAGCTGAGCGCCTGCGCAAACGCAGCCGGTGTGCTAACTGGTTTCTGCGACACCACGTTGCTCGTCGAGGCATCGATTCGCTTCATTTGTTGTGCTGTCTCACTCGGACTCACACGGCCGCCGAGTCCTTGACTATGTTCGAATCTCTCGGTCGTTCGTTTCGAAACGGCAGTGCAAGATTGTTCCTCCACGTGTCCCTGAGTTTCTGTCGCATCTTTTTGTGTGTGCAGAAATGAGACAAAATCAGCTTCACCACTAGATGTTATCGTAGATGAGTGACTCACGAAGGCCGCGCGGTGAAATGAAATGAAATGAAATGAAATGAAATGAAATGAAATGAAATGAAATGAAATGAAATATTATATTAATAATAATTGTGACGTCTTTATGGGCACGTACTGAAGACCTATGGGACCACTGTCAAGTTGGCTATTTTGTAGACAGGCTCCTCTTCTTCTATTTACATTGACATGCGAAGAAAAGTGATCTAATATAGATGCATGTTTCATATTATCTACCTCCAACTTCAATAATTCAAACTTTTCCGTAGTTACCGTTTTTTCCTCCAACGCACTAAGTTGGTTTTGCAGCTTTAGTATATCCTTTAACAGCCGGGTCACATCCACATGATCGAAGGTGACCGGTGGGACCTTATGTAATTCCTTTGCTACAAAAATTGGGAATAAATCTTGATCCGTGCTCTTCATATGACTGATTATATCTTCCAGGTCACGTAGCACTTTTTTCTTCCCATCTTTTCGTCGAATGGGCATTTTCTTCGTACTAGGTACTGATTCAAATAGCAAGGATTTAGCCTTCACTATATCATCAGCCGAGAAAGACGTAGTACACAATTGCTGTATACTCTGCTCATCCATAAAGCCCAGGACATTACGCAGGAATGCCAGAACTTCATTTATAACAATATTACAATTCACACACTTAACAGTACTTGAGGTCATTGTCCTCCGCGATGAGTCCCCGATAAAACGAAATCGCCACAACCGCACTACGTCGCGGGCACGTCGAACTTTAGCTCCCTTCAAAATGGTTGAGCTGAATGGTACTAATCCATGCGTCAAGTTGGTAAACGGGCGCCGTCAGTAGGGACTGGTCATCTCTTAGCTGCCACGACTTATTTTAATTTAAATTTTGAGTTGCTTATTTTTTATTACTGACGCTTTTAACGTTCTGTATCGTTCTCACATGTATAACTTCAATAAATGAATGATGTAGCTTTAGTAACCATATTTTGATTTAAAAGAGTGTCCGTGGAGGTTCTTGCCCGTTCTTCTCCATAAGTACCTACTACGCTTTGGAATGGGCAACTAGCTCACCTTTCTGACTGACCGATCCCTTGACAATTCAAAAGTGCCTGTCATTTGTTTATTTGAAATAAATGCTTTGAGGTTGAGTTTGACCCCATCAAAATAATATGGAACGCATTTCATAACACAGCATATTATGAGACCCTTAAGTCTTCTGCTCCTTCCACATCCATGCACCCATACCCATCAAATTAATTCCTAATCTCACTACAAAGGTCGAATACCACACTGACCAGTGGCCACTCCTCACTAAATAGGTTTATTATTCAACATAATATTTCGGCCGGTTGGTTCCAATCAAACATATTAATTAATATTTCGCGTCGATTTCAACCGATTGCATTTAAATGAAATACTCCGGATAACTTGTGGCGTTCATTCGAGTGATTAAAACAAATGACAGGGTCCAATAATGAATGGATGTATTTAATTGACTACAATTTTTAATGCGAGTAATTATTAATGTTTTTACTACAGCTGTTTTACAAATTTGCCATTTATTTTATTGGTAGGCACTTCCAGTTGATTGGTGATTAAAATTATCGATGTTAATTTTTATTCAGATAATTATGATCATTGTGTTTTCCCAAAGTCTATAATGTCCAAATATTTACCCTCTTATTCATAAACGTTGGTTAAAGTTAAAAAACGTTTACACGTCAAAAATTTATGGTTAACAGGCGGTAATCATTGCTTAACTTTAAACAGCTTTTATGAATAAGGGTGTAGTTATTCAGAGCTGATAGAAAGAAGTTGCTGCCTAACCTTTTCACGTAGGTAATGATAATATAATCTCATAAACTGGTTGAGAATTTTTCAGTAGTAGCCTGGAGTCTGGATTTGTGCCCGGTTTCTGGCAATAGGCTCGCCCCCTATTACATTTT
This sequence comes from Conistra vaccinii, assembly GCA_948150665.1. Lineage (NCBI taxonomy): Eukaryota > Metazoa > Arthropoda > Insecta > Lepidoptera > Noctuidae > Conistra > Conistra vaccinii. The sequence continues at coordinate 2,485,188 of OX411321.1, forward strand.
GGACTTAAACATAACTGGCGAAAAGTGGGTGTACAGTCACGAGCACCAATATGTATACACTTAGCAACTTTTTAAAGTGATTTGCTCCTACTATGTTGATTGTTATTTTATGTTGTTACGAATATAATATTTTGGAACCCATGTTAATATGAAATAGGCCTTATCTCAAAGTTGCAGTCAATATTACACTAGAAAATCGCTTTTGAATTTTTCTAAGTGGATATATATTGATGCTCGAGACTGTACTATAAATAGGTACACCTCTGCCCTGAACCCTTCGAGGAGAACCGGCGTGACGCTATATTACAAAATTCGTGAAATGGAATATGAGAATTATTACACTAAATCTACCTACTTCTTATATGGTAAGGTACGATTCGAGTATTGGAATGGTTCATACTTCATGACTATAAGATTTAATAACTTTGTGTTACCATCAAAGACCTGACGTCACACAAATCCTGAATCGCGCAAGGAGGGTTTACCGCGCGATCAGCATATATATAACTTTCCGACATCAATCGTCGGGTTTGCCTACCAGACACAACACCCATCTGGTCGGAGGATCCTCCCTTTTCTACAAATAATGAGTAAACTTTACACCCTGTTCCTCACACCTCTATACCTGCGATGCAACATAGATACCTAGATTAAATAAAAACTTTTAATAAAAAATAAATAAAATCTGTCAAGTGCGAGTCGGACTCGCACACGAAGGGTTCCATACCATGTCGTACAAGATTTAACACTATGAATTTATGTAATACTTTCGTAAAGGTAACAACAGAGGCGCTATACAAAAACCAAGATTTGTAAAGAAATTGTTTAATTTTAATGAAAAAATGTTGTTGTGTTAAAATATAAGTGTAGGAGTATATTTCATTTATTTTAAGAGAAAAATATTAAGTTAACTTTATCCAGTAACATGCATTAACTTAAGTCAAAGTTATTTATTTGCTACTAACATAGTATTAGTAGGTATAAATAGGTATATATGGTAGGTAAGCATGTAGATATGTAGGGTAGGTAGGGTAGGGTAGGTAGGTAGGGTAGGTAATTAGGTAGAAATAGGTAATTAGGACAGGTAGGTGCGCCGTAGATAAGTACTTAGTGCTAACCGTGCGAAGCTGGGCCGGGTAAAGCTAGTTACTTATAAATAAAAGAATTTCTCTTGCTACATCAGACTATATTGTACAAAATAGAATGTAAGTAGTACGCCAAATTTTAATTATAACTGTGCGTTTGCACTGGCGAAACATTCACAACAAAACATGTTGGAATCTCTATTTTCTGTAAATTTTTCATACAATGTTTGACAGGAACTAGAAATTTCAACATGTTTTGTCGTGATGTTTCGCCAGTGCAAACGCACGGGTCAATACAGGTATTTATTTACGTTATTTTTGATAGTCATACCAGTGGCGCGGCGTGGGGAATCGAAGGGGGTAAGCCGAAAGCCGGAGCCAAAAAAATAAAATAAAAAAAATAAAAATTAAAAAAAAAAATTGAAAAAAAATACTACCAGGCCCGAACTCATACTCGACTGTCAAAGATCCACAAATGACAGCCGGGACCAACGGCTTAACGTGCTTTCCGAGGCACGGAGGAGTCTCGGTATGTAAAAATGGTCACCCATCCACTGACCAACCCCGTCAAGCGTACCTTAACCTGATGAATCGACCCGTGCGGCTTGTTATTACTTAGCCACGAGCTCCGATATAACTGCCAGTCAATCATTGATATTTATCGTAAAGGGAAACATTAAAATGTTTGAAAAAACCATCACGTCGTTTGTAATTTATAGTCATAATTATCTGGGTTCTTATTTTCAAAAGTTAACCTTGAAAAGCATGTTTCCTCACAAAGTTAATAATCCGTCAAGCAACAATCTATCCTAATCCTACTGATCGTTTTAATTACTTTCAAATGTACTCTACACAAGTAATTTCAACATAATAAATTATATTCTTACCCCACATATCTAATTACAATCTAAGTAGTTACAACGTACTTTATTTTCACTAAACTCAAAACACTTAAACACTTTCTTAATCACTGTTCTATACCTACAACAAATATCAGTAATGAGAAACATATGAATTCAATGAAAAATTAGCGATCAAAGTGCAAATAATTGTTTTTAAAATACGATTATGTCAAAAAACAAACAACCACATGTATCAATTCAATGACAATATCGTCGGCTTACTGCAAGAAGTCATTATGTGACATATTCACTATTCTGAGATAAACGGTATTTTAGTTCGAATTAGTTAGTGGTTATGTTGATTTGCCCATATTATCCTAAATATAATTACGGTGGTGAAAAATTATATGTTTTCAATTAGCTTAATATGTATATTAATAAAAACGAGTGAGAGTCGCTAGTCATATAAAGTTGTGTATTATTTAAAAACAAAAAATTAAAGTTAATGACTTCTGGCTACTGTAAGTCTGTTCGCTATGTGAATTAATTGTTTCTTCAATTGTGAAAAAAACAACGAAAATCAATCAAGCGTTTATTTAAAAAAAGGGATAACCAGTATTATAATGAACAAAACAGTGCTAGTCATTAAAACAAATTAAATTCTTCAAAACAAACGAAATAACAACTGTTTATTCGAAGACTGACTTACAAGGGAAGTTTTTTTGTGATAAAAATCACAAAAAAACTTCCCATGTAAATCAGTCTTCGAATAAACAGGTAATTAACAGAGCTCTTACGTAAGTAGTTTACCTATAGACCAATTCAAATATTAATTTATTTATTAAACTTCCAATTGATTATTAAAGCAATTGGAAGTTTACAAAATAAATTCGGAAAAATAAACAAAAACAATTCTATCTTAACAGTTGTCGTAAGCATTGGCGATAGCTAGTAGGTACCTATTGCAAATACTGACGACAACTTACACAGTCTCAAAAGGTATCCATCATCATCATCATATCAGCCGAAAGACGTCCACTGCTGGACATAGGCCTTCCCCAAGCACCGCCACTTCGACCGATTCTGTGCTTCCCGCATCCAGCGGATTCCTGCGGTCTTTACAAGGGTATTATATTGTTTTCCATAATATTATTTGTCCTATTATTGTTTTCCATAATCGTCCCCACTCATAATATTTACTTGCACTATTATCATTTATACTAATAACGCTTGCCATATCAACTTATTTGTCATAACTTTTATTTGCCATAATATTAGTTTCCATAATAACATGTGTCATAATCATTAGTTTCTATAAGTAACACATTACATAATCGACACTTGACAAACATAATTTAGAAACATTACAGACAGATGTCCTCAGTATTGTATTATATGATATGTATTATTCCGAATGTTCATTTAAATACATACATACGTACATTTGCAAAATAGGATAGGTTAGGTTAGGTTTTCTTGTTCAGACAATAAACAGTTTTTCAAATTCGAAACGGGTAGGTTAGGTTAGGTTAGAACTGTGACCAAACAACGCGCGAAGGCGAGCGAGCGTAGCGAGCGTGCCGCGGCAGCGGCCGCCGAGTGCTAGATTTCCTCTTTTGCAAAGCAAGCATGCATAGCAGATTAGGGTAATTTTTAGGTTTTCTTGTTCAGACAATAAACAGTTTGTAAATTCGAAACGGGTAGGTTAGGTTAGGTTAGAACTGTGACCATACAACGCGCGAAGGCGAGCGAGCGTAGCGAGCGTGCCGCGGCAGCGGCCGCCGAGTGCTAGATTTCCTCTTTTGCAAAGCAAGCATGGTACATACTGAACTAGCATTGTTGTGCTAGTATGGGCAAATGAATATTAATAAATGTTATGGAAAACGACATTATTGAAAATAAAAAATATAGCTAATGAATTTATGGATTAAAATTATTATGACACTTGATCGATTATGACCAATGAAATTAGTGAAAATAATTTTATGTCATTTCACGATTATGGCAACTGAAGCGTTATTACTAATGAAATTATGGCAAATAAAATTATGGCATATAAAATTATGGCATATTAAATTATGGCAAACATTAGTAAACCCTTTACAAGGTCATCGGTCCATCTTGTGGGAGGCCTTCCAACGCTATGTCTTCCGGTACGCGGTTACCACTCCAGAACCTTTCGGCCCCATCGGCCATCTGTTCTGCGAGCAATGTGTCCTGCCCATTGCCACTTAAGTTTGGAAATTCTTCGGGCTATCTCGGTTACCTTGGTTCTCTTGCGGATCTGTTCATTTCTGATTCGATCGCGTAGGGAATCTCCAAGCATAGCCCTCTCCATTGCTCTTTGGGTGACTTTTAGCCTTCTGATAAGGCCCATCGTTTCAGTACCATAAGTCATCACTGGCAACTCGCACTGGTCAAAGACTTTCGTCTTGAGACACTGTGGTATGTGGGACGAAAAGATATTGCGTAGCTTCCCGCGTTGTCTGTTCGATCACCTCAAGGTGGGTAATTTGAAATACGGAAACTGGTTACGATTTTGACCTTCGCAAGTATCAGAAAATATAGATATATCGGTAACTGTTGGCGGTAGACGTTGGATCCAAAGATATAGTGCGGTTCCCAGTTCATCACTTCCTTTTTTTTATTTATTTAATGGAAATAATTAACTTTATCGAACCTAATTCTAAACTATTTATGCTACACTTGTTTGGATAAAGTTAATTACATGGTGAAAATGAGTTCTGTATAATATGTCTACGTTGTTTTTTTAATAATTATGTATTTAATAAAAATAACTAGTGCCGCTTAGTGATTTTTTGTAAATACCTGACTGCCAAAGTTGCAGTTATGGATTTTATGTGCAAGGCCGTAACGCCTAAAATTGACTGGATAGAAATTAGTGGGTTTTGCATTTTGTAGAATGTGTCAAAAGGAGTCCATTATAGATAAAAACGTATTTAGTGATTTTTTGCAGTTAATGAGTTCTTGCAATAAGCCGACGATATTATTATGTCCGAACTCCGCGCCGAACGCATTACGAAATTCAACGGAAACAACCGAATAACTGCGTATGCGTGAACGAGGTGGCAATAGCTGCTTCTCGTTCCCGCGCGTTTTCTACTTCTCTGTCCATAGCGTAACTCGGCGCATACCGGCTTACCAGTATACTATCTACTTACCCCAAATACCTAATTAAAACGTACTTCTCTTTCACGAAACTCAAAACACAAACACTATCTTAATCACTGTTCTACACTAAAAACTAATATTACTACTACTAGTAATGATAAACTAATGAATACAAAATGCAAATTAACTACTTATTGTAAACAACAAAATGGTTCTAATGCGATTACGACAAAAATTGACCACACATCTCACATTGTCAATGGAAATTGGAATGATTGATGAATGCACAGACTACAATAATTATAGATGAATGTTTTGATTTCCGGTCCGACCGAATGAGCGAAGTTCAAGCCGAATGCATTACGAAATTCTACGACAACAACCGAGTATCAAATGCGAGTGCGAGCAATAGCAATAGCTCTTTCTCATTCCCACGCGCGCGTTTTCGCCTACTTTACCTGCTATAACTCGTTGCAAGCCGGCTTCCTAGCTTGGTATAAAACGCACGGAGTCACGTGACCGAGTGACATCAGACGGATTTTATTTTCTATAGAAATTAAACTCACGATAAGCCGAATGCGCCTACGAGTTATTTTAGAGCGAAATGTTCTGTTGTTGGGATATAAAGACAAAATATTTAATGTAGGCGTTTTGTAATGTTTTAATTGTATTCAAATACTTATAGTGTGATTATTCAATGATGATAGAGTGGTTGTGTCCGAAGGGAAGCCGATGGGAATCGGGTTCTTAGGAGTATTCGCCACTGAGTCATACAGAAATCTATTATTGCTTACTTATTATTTTTACACATCCCATCGGACTATGAGAGTGAGGGAAGAGAGAGTGCACTCGTGTCTCTGCGCACACACTTGTGCACTATAATATCTCCTGCGCCGAAGGTCAGTCTCCGTTGAGATTGGCCGCCAAATATTTTTACACCAATAATTTTTCTCAATATGAAATTGTATCCACAACGGTGAATAGTACACTGCATGTGCCAGCATTCATTTCAATGTTACTGAATATATTGTCTATTGGAGTGTAGTTTTAACATGAGGTACACACATCAACACCGTCTAGGGATACTTTGAAAAAAGTCGATAAAAAAAATACTGGCCGGTTTTTAAATCTTGTGAAGAAAAGACATTGACCAAACCTGGTATCGCTATTTACTCTGCTGTGACTTAAGTTTATAATGTTGATAAATCTTGTTTTTAATTATAATAATTTTATCTGGTAATGCGAATCCTTAAATTCTCCAGATAAAAAAACACCATAAAAGTATTAGTTTTTATTTAGATTTCCTATTTTACCCATACATAGTTTTTTTTTCACGTAAGTAATGTCACATGTCATTGGCTTCAAAGAGTATGTAAACAATAAAACCTTCTTGACTTACGCAAAATAATTTATTTACGCATCGAACTATTGAAATTATAGTTCAATAATTAGTAACAAAAGATATTAATAACAACTAATTATTATTATGACATTGTAATAATAATCTATAGGTGTTAAAAGTACCTTATGGTTATGACAAAGGCAGAATGTATTGAGAGACCTGTGCCTGTTTCATTCATCAATAGAAACTCTTTCAAAACAGAACAAACGCGCGCCATAAGATTCCATGCGCGCGCATCCTGAGCAAAATATGCTGGCGTCTGGCGAGTTTTCTCTTTCTAGCATGTATGCACGTCCCATTCGTTTAGTTTTAAGTACAGTCTCGAACGGTAGGTCTTTAATAATAGTTTATTATTATATTATAATTAATTTAATGATTTAATTTTATGTTTTGTTTTAATGACATAGGCCATTACTATTTTGCAATATCTAATAAAAAGTAATCTATGCTATAGGTATCGCATAGATTATTTTTTAAGTGTAGACTGAAATTGTTCCAACACTTACTTACATTACGGTAAATATAAATGTACCTATATTCTGATTCACTTTAACTTTTGGCTTGTCTCGGTCGACAAGTAAATACCTATTGTAAACCCATCTGGGTTTAAATAACCACTTAAAGAAATAACTAACGTGAACACGTTTTGCATAAGTTAAGGTCTGGTCTGGATTATAGCATATTTACATAACCGTAAACAAGTACCCTGAGCAGTGGTGGCCCAGTGGTAACGACCCCGACTTACGAGTTGTAGGTCGTGGGTTCGAACCGCTACTTTGTGTGAATAATTTCATCACCACTGCTCTCAAAACGGTGAAGGAAAACATCGTGAGGAAACCGGCATGTCTTAGAACCAAAAATTCGAAGAAATGTGACATCTACCAACTGGCACTGGGCCGCGTGGTAGATTACAGCCCACTCTCTCTCACAGAGAGGAGGCCTGTGTCCCAGCAGTGGGAACATTAATAGGCTGATTATGAAACAAGTACCCATATCAATTAAAATAAAATGGGTGCGGGTGAATCTGCGGGCAGAAAACAATAATTATGTAGAAAAATATCCATTCCTTTTTTTATGCGACTGTACATGCGCCAATTTTTGAATGCGTGGTTTCTACTGTGACTTCTTGTATTCTTTCCACCGATTGTGCTTCATTTTTTTTTGTGAATATTTTAATTTTTTTGATTAATTTCATTTTCTTGAGCAATATTGTCATTTTAATTGCATTACATTTGTAAGTTGTTCACTATGGAAAACTCATTTCGTCGGAGTATTCGTTACTGTTCGATTCTTCTGCGGTATTTACGTTGGCAGTCATTGAGAGAAGTTAGTGAAAATGTCTACAATACTCTGGCTTCTTGGATTTCTCCAACACCGGTAAGTCATAATTATAGCACAGGACCTACATAATAATTATTATGATCATAATATTATTATGTTTATTACACAAAAAGACAAAAAGTCACTAAGAGATTCGACACTAAACCTAGATTTTGAGACCTAATTTTCCGTGTAATGCCGAGAATTATGATAAAATAGTAATTTACATTTGAAAGCCCTCAGATCACTCTCTAAATTAAACCATAAATCTTTGAGTCTCAGCATGTTTCGTACCGATACTAGGTTCCTTAGTCGCTTGGTCAATCTCTTTTATTTTGTAGACCTTTTTGGATGATCGAAATAGTATAAGCTGCCATGATAGTAGGTACTTACTAATTCCATGTCATTACTCCGACTATTAAATAGTTATCTGTGGAATTTATATCGCATAATATTAGCATGAAATACAAAATTATTTTTTTAAGTTGCAGAAAATCGCCCATATTATATAAAATACGTTATGAATCGGCGTTTTTAGTATTTGTTGATTATAAAGAGTTTATGTTACATGATACACACAAGTTTCAAATTCCTAATTTGTTTAGTTGTTGAGATAGAGCTCGTACAAAAATGGTCTAAAACAGACAACTTCTACGGCCCCCTAATACATCATTTTTGAAGATAAAAACAAATAAAAATTATATTTATTCTCTACTCAATGAGCTCTAGAAAATGATACCCCACATGCCAGGGTCAGATTTTTTTTTTTCAAAATTTAATTTTATTGTATAGCGACCCCCCTTTAATTTTTAATTTTATTATTTGTTGCTCTTGCGGCAATAGAAATGCTCAATCTGTGAAATTTTCAACTGCCTACCTATTACGGTTCATGAGATAGAGCTCGCTGACAGACAGACGGACAGCGGAGGCTTATGAATAGGGTTCCGTTTGTCACCCTTTGGGTACGGAACCCTAAAAACAACCGACTTCCAAAAAAGACACTACAAAGTCAAAAATAACTTGTATTTCGGAAGTCGGTGTCGGTTAGGATTTTCGTTTTTTGCCACCGACTTCCGAAAGTTATTTTTGACTTTGTAGCTTGTTTTTTTTAAGAAAAAGTTTTTATTTTTCACTTTTTAGTTGAGGTACCTACCCCACACAAATTCGAATACCACTATATAATAAGCCCTTTCCATTCTGAACAGCTATGCGTTGTGGTATTTTTCTTTAGTTTACAGAATATCTCTCAGTTCAGTGTGCCTTTTGGCAAAGGCCTCCTCTAACAACTTCCACTGAGTGCTATCTCTCGCAACTCTTCTCCAATTTGGACCCGCTGTAAGCTTCAGTTCGTCTTCCCATTTCTTATATTGTCTTCCCCTGTTTCTTTTGCTATCTCTGGGGTACCATTCAGTCACAAGTTTGTGAATACCACTACCAGCAATGTAAATAACAGTACCAGGAGCTTATCATCATATCATCCACATAGGCTAAGTAAGAAAAATACATATTATTGAAGCTAACTCAAAAACTATGCAAGCACAGTTAATAAAATTTATATGGGACCACCTCTGAAGTATATACTACCAAACAAAAAAAGAATCGTCAAAATCAATGCATTGGCGGAGAAATAATCACATTTATGAAACTTTACATAACTCTAACGTCGACTAAAGTCAACACATCTTTACATAGAAACGTTTAAACAGTCGATTAAATCCACTAGATTCAGACTACAGCTAGCTAAATTGAATTACAACATCCCAAAATCCCAACCGGTCACTTAGGACAAGTTATCATGAAACTGGTTAATCAAAGTTGTACTATTGAAATGTTTGGAAGTTTCGTAAAGTGTATTTGACACGGAGCCCTGAAGGTTGAGACACAAAATAGAACGGTACAAAAGGTCAACTCCAAATTTATTACATACCGAAACACCTTGTAGATCTTTGACAGTCGTTATTGGTAGTCCGAAGCTCGAACAACTGGACAAGCAGTTTCACCAAGGAGTATTATGTTAACCAGTAACTGGGTTATGGAGTTTTTTTCCCCTTTTTGTGTGGTTAGTGTCTAACCTGGTGTCAGAGTTTTAAAGCCGCCCATGGGCCTCTGACTTGGCTTCACATTCATTCATTCATTTCAGCCAAAAGACTTCATACACTGCTGAACATTGGCCCCAAGCACCGCCACTTCGACCGATTCTGTGCTTCCCACATCCAGCGGATTCCTGCAGCCTGAAGTGGCGACCGCGTACCGGAAGACGAATCGTTGGAAGACCTCCCACAAGATGGACGACTGACCTTGTGGCTTCACATGCTGTCGAGAAATATCTCTCAAACATGCCGGTTTCCTCACGATGTTTTCCTTCACGGTTTTTGAAGCAAATGATAATTATACAATACGCACATGAATCCGAAAAGAAGAGGTGCGTGCCTTGGGTTCGAACTCGAGACCTATGACTTGGCAGTCCAACGGTTCACACGACTAGACTATCACTACACGGAGCAGTGGAACTCAGATAGGCAGTCGCTCAATGTAACATACTGGTATTCAGCTGCATCCGTTTACACTTGAAGCCGACCCTACCCTATTTGGAAAAAAGGCTAGGCATGAATGATGAAGGGTGACTTCATACAACGAGCGATAATACATAATGTGGTGGCATCTACTCTGCCACGTGCAAACTATGCATCGCGCAAGCAGGGTTTACTCGCGACTAGCAATACAATGTTAGTTTTTCTTTATACTAAACCTCTTAAGGGGTCATTGTACTCATCATTATGAACAAGTTTCACTATAGGACCAACGCTGAAATGGCGAAAATTTGTCAGGCGTTCCATACATTTATGTTCAAAAACTCGTCAAAATGTAGGGGACAGCTGATTTTTTTTTCGCGATTTCAGCCTTGTTCCCATAGTGAAAGTTGTTCATGATGATAAGTACAATGACCCCCTAAGAGGTTTAGTATAAACTAAAAATAAGGTTATATCAATCGTCGGTAAAAATAAGGTAAATATCGACGGAGAATACTCTTTTCTATGAACGATCATTGATTTTTAATGAGAGCTTGAGCACTTGTGACATTTCATTTGTTTGAGTTACATAGTTTCAGATCGCCGTACATGTGCGCGTCTTTTTGTGTGGGCGCCTGTTGTTGTTGCTTGTATGGTGTCAACCTTCTGTAGATCTATATATTTTGTATCTATGAAGGGTTCCGAAGACTGGGTACTTTATAATTAGGGTAATTTCTTGATCGTTTTTGACATGCAGCTCATTTAGTTGTAAACTAATTAGGGTTGATTGAAGATTGAAGGATGGGTTCCTGGGAATTGTTTTGTGTATTAAAGTCGATTACAAGACTACGGCTACGGCTTTTAATTATCCTTTCTACGAATTTTGTCTGTAAAGTAAGACTGCTTATACAAAGTTTGAAGGTTTAAGGTGTTTACTTTTATTATTTATTTAATTATCAAGCAACAAGACTTATAAGTGTTAGTAACAAAAAACTTACAAATTATGTTAGTTAAACAGTCAGTCACTGCTTCAAGGTGACATGTCCAGCTGATACCTTGCAGCAGTGGCTCACAAACGCACAATTTAGCCTGCTTGCTACCATAGACAGGATGCTGTTGGTGCTGTCGCCTTGCTATGATCAACAGAAGATTTTTAAACAATAGACTAGTATCAAACAAACATTCGCTTAAAAATATTACATAACTTGGAAAACTCGAGTAAGTATTTTGCTAAATTAAACCTAATACGTAATAGGTACTTTAGGGAACCTGAAGAGCTCGTGGCAAAATAATAACAGCCGTACGGGTCGATAAAAAGTTAAGCTATGCTTTCGAGATCGGTCGGGAGAGATCGGAGTCGGGGAACCACTCATAACATATCGAGACTCCTCGGAAAGCACGTTAAGCACGGTTGGTCCCGGCTGTCATTTGTAGATCTTTGACAGTCGTTACGGGTAGTAGAAGTCTGAAAGTCTGACAACCAGTCTTACCATGGGGTATCATGTTACCCAGTAACTGGATTGTGGCGGTCTGTTAAGCAGTCGCTTTATGTAAAGTTCTTGTATTCTGATGCAACCAGTTACAATAGAAGCCTACTACAACGGTTGGGTACACAACATGGCTAGGAAAATTGATTGACGAAATGGGTTCCTTAAATAAAATCCAGTTTCTAATAATAAACAAAAGGGTTTCAATTCAAATGGTCCCTGAATTTCAAAATTCTGAACGTTATCAAGCCAGGTGCGTTTAATGTTAAACTACTCCGTTACAAGTTAGTTCATAACTAAAGGTAACTGCGAGGGGAACCCTCCTTTGGCATTAACCGTCATTGACTGACGCTGTTGCATAATTTCCGGCTGGAGAATTTAGTGGTGCCCATTTAGGGGTATGAGGAACAGGGTGTAAAGTTCACTCATCCACCATAGAAAAGGGAGGATCCTCCAACCAGACGGGTTGTTATGTCTGGCGGGCAACTGCCCATATGTTGATTTCGGATAGTCTTATCTATGTTATTCGCTCAGTAAACTCTAACTGCGAGATGTAGGAATTGTGTGACGTCATGTCTTTTTTGTTTCGTAGTTTTTGTATGTGGCGGTCTAACCGCTACATCACTCCCCTCCGGAGACCGGAGGTCGATAGTGGGCTGAGTCTTGGATCTTGCGATGCTTCACAGTGCCAGCTGTGGTTCCAGTGAGTCGGAACTGTCTGCGGTGATTCCCCAGTGAGTCGGGGAGGCGCTGCGTCGTCATCCAGTGAGTCGGATGTGGTATAGCGCCGGGTTTTTGGCTGACTGCTTGCGTCGACCAGGAGAGGGTAGAATAGGCTCTGCTTGTGAGACCGGCCGGAAGTGCAGGTGCTGTGCCAAGGTTGCTGATGAGGCTGAGGGTGATGACCAGGAATGCGCGTTCGCTGCATGCTGGTGGTCAGGATACCCGTTGAAGCCGTGTCTGCTGGCTGGCTGTGTGACTCGCCTCACGAAAGATTGCGGGAGTGATGATGATGACGTCACGCTGAAGTAGTTGCACGAAGGCTGCGTTGACGTTCATCACGTCGGGGTCACCAATTTAGGGGTATGAGGAACAGGGTGTAAAGTTCACTCATCCACCATAGAAAAGGGAGGATCCTCCAACCAGACGGGTTGTTATGTCTGGCGGGCAACTGCCCATATGTTGATTTCGGATAGTCTTATCTATGTTATTCGCTCAGTAAACTCTAACTGCGAGATGTAGGAATTGTGTGACGTCATGTCTTTTTTGTTTCGTAGTTTTTGTATGTGGCGGTCTAACCGCTACACCCACATAGTTATTAGCCTGTAGCTTATAGACTGCAAATTATGCGTCGGATAAGGTTATTAATGGAATATATGTTATGGGTAGCACCTAAAAATACCTTGTGTACTCATTGTTGAAGAGCCTAATAATATATAAATAAATAAATAAAATAACCTTAAAAGTCACGATGACCAGGGGGCCTACCACCACCTCTAAAAGCAGTATTATTTTAATATTACTTTAGTGTGGGAAAGAGATGAAGCTCTACAGGACGTATAGCACCATCTCTTTCCCACACTGAAGTAAGATTAAAATAATACTGCTTTTAGAGGTTGTGGTAGGCCCCCAGGACTTCAAAAGAGACCATGACCTCTGAGTTTGTTTCGCTATTTCTTCTCACCCATCAGTCAGTTAAGAAATGCCAGCGCTATCTATTTTTAAAACATTGACCACAAAATTGACTTAAAAGAGTGTCTTAAGGCTGCCTGTCCACTGGAGCGGAGAGGAGAGGAGAGGAGCGGAGATGTGCCAAAATTAACCAATAGAATCGTACCCCTGGAGCGGAGTTTTGATCCTTGAATTTTGATCTACTTAGAGAAATAAACATTTCATTTAATTTCAAAATCATGATGTGCCTGAGGTTCTTCGTCATCTTGCCACCTCTATCTTAGCGGTCCGACGACGTCTTCTCACTTCAGGCATCCATTTTGTCGAGACTCTTCCCCAGGTGGTCATTTATATAGATGCGGCTGACGTGACCCACCCGTCCAATCCTATTTGAGCATAGAAGCCTTTTAGCCTACGTATATTATGACCGTATTCATAAATCTTACAGCGCAGTTTCCACTCCTTAAAGGCTTTCCTCAAGTTGAGATAGATCTTCTTTCATAAACTTCAAGCACTCCACCCATAACCAACCGAATAAGGATAAAAAAGTTCTAAACACGACCAACAGATTCCCGAAACAAAAATTAAAACAACCTTTATGCTCTCATTACTTCGTGTCATGTCGATACCACATAAAGTTTCCCCAAAGCGAGTTCTGACATTTTGATGACAAAAGTGAACAAGATTACGAGAAAGTTTTCTCGCGGTAAAGTTCTTTGGAAGACCAATTGAAAAGTCTTAGTGCAACCCGCCTTGTTAGAAAATCTTTTGAGTTTTGAGTTCTTCCGGGTCTAACCTAGGACTTTGATCGTAGTTAAAAATAGCAAGAAGTTTGGTGTTGTTGTCGATATGTATACTTGAATGGGAGTGAACTTTGGTGAGTATGGGGTGGAGAAACTAAGTTTAGATGTTGTGTTTTCCACTTAGTAAGGGCAAATACGAACTGTGTTAGTATGTTGTGTTAGAGTTGATCGATTTAATTTTTGGATTGGGATTTAAATAAATTCTTTATTTCACCAAAAGTAATCACATTACAAAATCCAAAGACTAAGAGCATATAAAGGCTATAACTTGTAACATAGCAAAGCGACATCTAGCGGTGAAGCCTTGAAGCTCAAGAGTTAATGAATAATGCAGATATTTATGGCGCTGTGGCTGGTTTTAATAATTACATTTATGTCACTCGAGCTTTCCACATTTATTGACATACTTATGTTAATCAACAACATTTTATAGTCATGCAAGGTTTTATAAACTAAAAATAAATAAATCATAGATTAACAAAAGTGGACAGTCACTGATGTCAAACATTCTGTTTAGTCTGTGGTTGGAAACTTCTCGAAGCTTCCTAAACAATAGTGAGGGCTTTGATACTGCGTCTGCAACGACGAGGTTGATCTTCGGATCCTGGTGAAGCTACGCGATGATGGTGATAGAACAGTTGTAGCTGAACCTGTCTGGCTGTTTAGGCTAGCCTGAAACTGATGCGAACGTGTGGAGACGTGACGCCCTGGTGCTATTCCGTGGTCTCGTGAATTTGCCGAGTCCCGACTACTGTTGGGCCGTGTGACGGTTTGACCACGAGCAGTTGGCAGTTCAGAGGTTTGACCCAACGAGCTCAAGTGCCGGCAGTGTGGCAATCCTTATATTGGAAGTCCTTACCTACCCGGTATCTCGTGCAGGAAAGTCTCGCTGCATCCAGGTACGATTCTGCATCATCGTCTTTTACGGTGGACCCGTAGGCCACGCGTTCGTGGGAACACAGAGTTCTCTTTGTTGTTCCATGCCAAGGGTCTTGATTCCACAAACTGAGAGGGAGTTATAAACTGAAGTCATACTACTACCTAACGTTTAATTGTAGTAGAACCTTAGAGAGAGAATATACATGTGACCATTTTGATAAGGTCATTTCAAAATATTAGTTTATAAGACCAGTTGCTGTAAAGTCAATGTGTTTGGTTGTGTCTCTGGGTGCTTCGCCCCAAGTGTTATATTTCTTATAGGAGCACAACCATATCGGTCATTTACATACGATTGAGCTAAAGGTTACTAAGAGTTCATCTCACGGATCCTAACAGCGACCTTGAGCTTATAATTATTAGTCTCATGTTTGTATCTCCTCGGACACGCCTTGTTACGGAGACAGAGCGTGTCAGGGCAGATGCCATTTTAAATATTAAGATTGGGAAAGCTACTTTTGTTGTTAATACAATAAACTTAGAAATGTGTACCTTTGTTGATAATACAATAAACTTTGTAATGTGTAATAAGGTAATTGTTTAATTGTTTCTTTCCCAATACCTGATAAATTAACTTAAGCACGGCCACTCAATTCGCAGGGTTACAAACTAGGTCACAATAATTTTAATATTCCGACTCCTAAACTAGGTGTATCTTAGGAGTCAGTGATTCTTCGTAACAACAAAGTTATATTATACAAAATCAGGACGTTTCAACAATAAGCAAATGGTGTAAAAGAAAACAGGATTATAATTAATGTGTTAAGAAAACACAAAATGAAAAAGTTTAATTATGTGAATATATCAGTCAGTAAAAACACTCAGATACGCAAATTTTTGACGGCACGGTTGGCGCAGTGGTTAAGCGATTGACTGCTAGCTGCGTGTCGCGGGTTCGATCCCCGCACGGAACAAATATTTGTATGACCTACAAATAGTTGTACCGGGTCTAGCTGCTGTTTGTGTATGTGAGTTTAAATGTTTGTAAACGCACCCACAATATAGGAGAAATTCCTAGTGGGGGGCAACGATTAAATAAAATAAATAAAAATTGAGTTTCTGTGGTACCGCCACCGCGGCGGGCGCGGGTGAAAAACGCTCCGTGAGTTCTCGAATGCTACGCTGACGCGACAATGCCGAATATACAATATATACATGGACCCTGTGACATGGACACTGAGGCCTCGACGACTCCGTAAATTATATTAATATGAATACTTACTTAAATATTCCACGAAGCTACTTTAAAGTTTTATAAAACACGAAATATTACTTTGCAGAGTTCTTTCTGTCGCTCGTTTGCTCTGACAAAAGTCATAAATAACTAGCGGGAAAAGGACAACACATAGTCCTATCTCTTTCTTTCGTTTAATAAAGTGAGAAATAAAGTTACTTTTTAACAACATTTGTAAGGTATTTAAATCCTTGCGTGACTGGTTGTAGCAGTAACTTATCTTAATTTAAAGACATTAATTAAATTATTCATTATGATGATCCATAATTTTCAAGTTCTGCAACAATTTGTCGGCTATAAGCGTAGTTTGGAAGTTCAAAGTCTTCGGGCTGTGATAAAATTATGACTTTATTATTATCTTTATGCTCTATTTCACTTGTAGGGTGCGAGGCTGACGGCGACTGAGCGTTCACCAAACAATTATTAACGCTGAGAAGATACGTCTTAGAATACTCATTGGTGATGGGAGCTTTAGCTTTTTATGTTCATGAACAAATCATGCCTGTATTTTTTCCCCGCATAGATTGGGCAGAGGTGTGCCTACATATTACACCCACATTTAGTCAATTGTGTAAGTCCCATGTAATAGGGGGCGAGCCCATTGCCATCAATCGGGCACAAATCCAGACTCCGGGCTGTTACTGAGAAATTCTTGATGGAAACGCCCAATAAAACTTTCCCCAACCTGGGAATCTTTCCCATGAAGCTCAGCAGTTATAGAACTTGCGATCAGTAGACCAACGGCCATAGTAAAAATAAATACCCGTGAAATAGGTACCTATTATTTAGTTGAGCTCCTTAATTTCTGAGTTGAGCTCCACGATTACTGACAAATGCTTGCAGTGACTGGACAGGTCCACTCAAATCTGTGTGGCTCTTTCCTCTAAAGACCTATTCAGGCACTAATCTACATGGTCCTCATATGGTCTGACCAAGATTATGTCTGGAGTTTAAAAGAGACTGTGACGAGTTTGTTTCGGCCTTTCTTCTCAGAGTAGTCAGATAGGAAACGCCGAACTCATCTTGCTAATTTTTAATATTTTTTTAATATGACGTGTCAAAGTGATTCCAAATATCCTATGTACAGAATAAACAATTTCATTTCATTTCAGTAGTTTTTTTGATGTGCTGTTGTACCGCCACTAAACAGGTTAATTATTTGCCTTTTGTTTAGTAATTATTTCAGTTATGTTATTATTATAATCCAAAATAAGTTTAATAAAATGGCGAGATTAAAATAACTATTAGACTATGTCGGTTTTTGGGCAAAACTTTGTACTCATTCAATTGGTTTCCAACATTTATTTTAGCTAAACTCATAGGACCAACAGACTTTTAATTTGTTTTTAATTTCAATTGAATATAAAACAACATAGAAACCATCTAATTAAGCTCTTTAGTCCCAAAGCTCAGATCCATATACCATCCTAATTAGCATTATAAAAGTCTACCTATATTAAAACTCAGCCAAACTCGCTTTAACTTTAGGCATAATTACTCTCATTTAAATACTTTTCTGCTTTCCGACCGTACTCAACTTTTTACGAGGTGTGGATTTAGTGAAAGTTATTTTTGTTCTTTATAATTTGGGAAGTAAAACAAAAGACAGGAGACTAATTATCGTTCAATTGTCTTTAGTAATTGGGGTATATAATTGTTAGCACGTGTCAGATTAATTATAATCCTGTTGTACAAAATCATCATTTTCTACAGAGACCAAGATAGGAGGCCTGTTTTCTTCGTTTATAAGAATGTTTTAGTATTGAACATGCTTTTTCGAGCGCCTCAGTAGGGTACCCGTTTTCAAGAAAAGTGACTAGCCCCCGACCGGGGGCTAGCGTCCTTAATTATTAAGATAGAGAAATTAAAAGATGCGTTACTGAAAGGGCTATACTGCTGTGAAAAAATTTTGTAAAAAGTTTATATATTATAATTAATTTTAATTAAAAACTAAATGAGATATCGAAAAAATTAAAAAATTATTTCCTGGAAAATTTTACCGGCTTCAAAATGCCATTCTGGTTTCGATAGGATTATAATTAAGGGTAGAGGTTTACCTCTTTCGGAGGTTTACATCTTTCTTAACTTCTCTGATATTAGTAAATAGAGTCGGTTAATAATTAATAAAAATAAAAAAAACTACGATTACATTGGAATTGATATGAGCATTTAGTTATATCGCATGAACAAACAAAAGGAAAATAATGGATAGAGCCATCTTTTTTCTCTTATTTCCAAGTCACTATTTCGGAAACAATATTTTACGCACAATAATTTAGTATACCACAAATCCGGAAAAATTATAATTTTCTGCAGAAATACCAAACTTCTCCGATGCAGCCATAGATAAATTATGTTATTAACAAATGGGTCTCGAAGGATGATTTATATCACTAGGGTTGTGCCATCATAAGTCATTGTCACTTTTCGTTCTTTTTACATCACTAGAACATGTGTTCATTATTATAATGGTGAGTCTTTGGCGTCCACATTGTTTTTTAAATTGTATTTTATAGTCTGCTAGAGTAGAGAGAGAGATAAGTCTACTAGAGAATAACGTACCTTCTGTCTTCGTCCGTCTGTCTGTTAGCGGGCTATAATATCTCATGAACTGTAATAGGTAGACAGTTGAAATCTTAACAGATCGTGTATTTCTATTGCCGCTATAAAAAAATATAATTTAAGGGGATATAGTACGCCATACAAAAAACGTTTTTTTTTTTTTACTAAAGTAAAAAACGTTGTATTAAATATTGTATGGTGGTACGGAATCCGTTGTGTGCGAGTCCGACTCGCATTTACCCAATTTTTTCATACATCCTGTCGTTTTTTAGAAAATTAATATAGTTCGGGTAACCTTTGTTTTCTGGTTACATACGTACGTATCTAAACATTGAACATTTTTCAGGAAGGTACATGACCGAGAGTCTGGTTTCTGCTATGGTGTTTGAGCGTACCCAAATTATAATACTTACTTTTACTGCTTCTTTGTGCCCAATTTATTCTATTTTCGGAAAACCTTCCACAATTAATTTATAAAAGGTACATTGCTCATAAAACTTTTAATAAACAGCCGTAGCTCATCTTAATCACAAACCGAGTAATAATAAACTTTGATTATATCTCTTGTAATAATAGTAATAATTTATAACAAGCAGGCTTTGTTTCGTCTCACGCAGATTATTGTCTGAGAATTATAAGTAATTATTACTTACACTTTAATTACGTTAGACATACATGAATTAATCTTTTGAAGCATGTTGTTGATTAAAGGAATACATTAAAGTTATTATGAAAATGTTACTTATTTAAATTGTTGTGAATGTGAGGACTATGTCGGTATTTTCAGTTTAATGATGGTCTGGCAGTTTGAGTACTTGCGGCCTATTCGAATGTCATTCTTTTTGGTATTATTTGTTGAGTCGTTGAGCTCCGTAACTTCTGAGTTGAGCTACACGATTACTGATAAATGCTTGCACTGACTGGACAGGAGAGCAGTGGTGGTGGAGCTTAGTCTAAATGTATAAGTACTACAGCGAACTTATCACTTAGGTGTGCACATCACTTACATCGTTTTAATAATAAAATCCATAAGATAATAAGAATAATTATAAAAGTGATATAACTAGAGAAAGCAGTGCCCAGTGGTAACGAACGCAACACGAGTTGAAGGTCGTAGGTGCTTTACTTTTTGTAAATTATTTCATCATCACTGCCCTCAAAACGGTGAAGGCAAACATTGCAAGGAGGTATGTCCTAGAACCAAAAAGTTTTGAATTCGAAGACATATTACGTCTACCAATTCGCACTGGGCTTGCGTAGTGGATTACGGCCCACTACCTCTCACAGAGAGGAGGCCTGCGTCCCAGCACTGGGAACATTATAGGCTGTTTATGACTGGACAGGTTCACTCAAACTTGCGTGGTTCTTTCCTCAAAAGACCATTTCGGACACTAATCTCAGTCCTCTCATGATCTGACCGCTGAGTTTGTTTCGCCATTTCGTCTCAGGGGTAGTTATAGGAAATGTCTGAATCACATACGATATCCGATTCCGTTATCCTATTTACAGCATAAATATTTTTTTCATTTCATAGGCTGAGTATCTTCTCAGTCTTCAAATAGGCCATATTATAATTCAGCCAATATAACCTAACGTTTTGGCTTTGATAAAGTTTAATTTTATTAGTGACTAGCTTCTGCCCGCGGCTTCGCCCGCGTGGATGTCGGAAATTATCCCACAGGAACGTGTACCTAACATTGTCCTAAATCAGCGGGGTAATTGCGTAGCACTTACAATAGCAATGGGTTTCATTTTGACAGTTCAACAATTAATTGCGTTATTTACGTTATTTCTCGAACATAATATTATTAAGCAATAGCTTCTACTTGGCGCTCTGGCGCGTCATCCCCTGGCTGGCCCGCCCCTCCACCCTCGTTCTGTGCGCCGTCGACTCAATATCGCAGGTCATTCTTATCGTTCTAACTTTTAAACTATTTGTTCAAATTACTTAGTGTAAAAGACAAACTTTATCTACATTAAATACCAAAAGCGATGAAGGTATTTATTTTGATAAGAATTAAATAAATAAGTACTCTAAAATATGCAATGTAAAAAAAGTATTCAATTTAACTGTATTTATTGCTCACTATTTTGGTTATAAAGGCTTCCACATAAAAGGTAGATATATGCTGTCGCGGACTTTTATTTAGAACTCTTTAAAACAAACAATCCCACAATACATTTTCTTCATGTAACTCTAACGGTTTAGGCAGCGCACGCAGCATACGGTGGAGGTCTGCCCGGCTTGGGTGGATCACCGCCGTTTCCTCGTGGAGGCGATCGGCGGCGGTGACCTCTCGCGTACGGCCCTGGTTCAGGCCATGGTGCGGAGCGAGAGGGCATGGCAAGCCGTCACCTCCTTCTGCAAAGCAGTAATGCTCGCGAAGGAGAAGGTGGAGCGCGCGAGGGAGTGGCAAAGGCCGCGCCCTACAGCCCTAGCCGCCGCCGCCGTAGGAGACGTCCCGGGCGTCGGGAATTGATAGCCGATTTCCGGCCACCGTAGGCGCGGGCCTGCGGACGGAGAGCAACGGGCAGCTCGCCGTCCGATAAGGACCATGGCAGGCCCGGGTCGACGGCGCATCGTGTTCCACGCGCGCCTCAAAGAGATATCAAGGATCGAAGGAACACGTGTGGGTTTTAGTCAGTAAGAGTCTGACACGCCCTTCCGCTCCGCCCAGAGCGGGAGAAGTCATTGGATGATTAACCCCCCAAAAAAAAAAGGCAGCGCACGCAAAGATAGATCTCAGAGGGCAGGAATTTTTCCGACTTACTTGATACTTATCGTTATATTTTGGCCAAATCACATAAAATCTTTATAAATTGTAGCCTATGTGTTATTCTAATGTATAAGCTACATTATTGTAAAGTTTCATCAAAATCCGTTCAGTAGTTTTTGTGTGAAAGAGTAACAAACATCCATCCATCCATCCATCCATCCATCCTCACAAACTTTCGCTGTTCGATCCTTATTATCGAATTGAGGGTAGTTGGTAAATCATCACTAAACCTGCTCACTACCTACGTCGCGGTGATATACATCCGTGACGGCCAGTACGATTTGACGCCCTGAGCTGGATGAACGTTTCTTCCTCTCCTGTTGTGATCGTGTTCCAAGCTAAACGTTTTAGCATCTATAGTGTTTGTGGACTCACTACCGTGTGGTGTGCGATCTTCAAGACTTTTGAACACAGAGTACTTACATCTGAACTGCCTATCTGTGAAGTGCTGTGCACGCTGAAGCTCCCTTGCTGATCCGGGATTTGAGACAAGGTAGGTGGTGTTCAATTGCCTTCTTGGAGATAGTAGGAAAGGACGATTTCCACCCACAAATACTCTACTTTCAACATTCTAAGGTTCACAAGCCGCCAGCAAATATTTTCTTAAAAAGGTTGGTCCAAAACCGAACAACCAAAGTGGTCCTTCGAGCTCGGATGGTTTATGAACCCTCGAACTCGTAGTTCGATTCTAGCCGTGCTAGATAATTTTCTACCTAACTCGTAGTTAGCGTAAATAATTACAGACACGTATCAGTGTCATATTCATTCTATCACCTATAGTTTCATCTTTACACATTATACACATTATATATTTATTAATCCTACATAACATTTGTGGTAATTAATTTGCAAAACATTCGTGTATTCCATATTCGTTCATTTTGCTTTGACCACGCCACATCTGCGTCGTAGATAAAACAAAATGGCGCCTCCAGTCATCAAAAGTAAAGAAACGAAAGAAGTGGCTGAAGCGTACCAAAGTAATGAATTAACAGTGCTTATTCATAAAAAACAACGAATGTTTGAGCGAATGCAAAATGCCTATGATTTGTCATTAGATATTTCAGATCCCGCATCGAAAGAATTATTTTTGATGCACGTGGCTGATATTGATAATTTACGTACTTCTTTTGAAAGTCTAATCATTGAAATCCTTGAAAAGGAACTTGAATATGACCCTAAGTCATCCCTTCGTAATCATGAATTGAAAAGTTTTGATGATTTGTATTTCCGTGTTAAGTTATGTGCATCGAAATGTGAACCTAATGGCTATAGTAATAAGGTTGAAGATACTTCGCGCTCTGTGGAGTCTAGACCAAGACTTCCTAAGTTAGAACTTTTCACATTCGATGGAAACATTGAAAATTTTAATACATTTTTCGAGACATTCTGTTCTTTGGTTCATAATCAGACAAGTATTCCAAAAATAGATAAATTTCACTATTTATTGTCATGCACAAAAGATTCTGCATTAAATATTGTAAAGAGTGTGCCTATTTCTGCGAATAACTACGAACTCGTTTGGCAAAGTCTTCTTGATAAATATCAAGATAACAGAATGTTAGTTGGTAGGTACTTAGATAAAATGTTAACCTTTTCGCCGCTGCAAAAAGAATCGGCTGATCATTTGAACTCATTTATTGAAACCTTTGACCATTCATACAAAGCTATAGAAGCATTGAATATTGAGAATTTGAATAGTTATATAATTTGTCATATTGCTTTGAGGGCTTTAGATCCCCATACACGTAAAATCTTTGAACAAAATGTAAATCAGAAAACTATTCCAAATTTTTCAGATGTAATTAGTTTTGTCCAAAATCATATAAAAGTTTTAAGTCATTCTGCATCTTATTCATCGGGTTCAAGTGCACAGCAAACGAATCAGCGTAAACAACTACCGCCTAGTAGGCAGAATAAAAATAATTATTCGCATGTAACTTCAAGCTCAAAGTTGTCATGTTTACATTGTGGAGAAAATCACATGATTTTTAGGTGTAATAAGTTTCGTGATCTGACTAATACACAACGCATTAGCCGTGCTAATGAGTTAAAGTTATGCCACAATTGCTTAAAACTGAATCATACAATGAAAGACTGCAAAAGTGAATTTAGATGTTATGTTTGTAAGGAGCCGCATCATGTTCTATTGCATCGCGAAACGAGCGATAGTGGACCTAAACCGGTTTGTTATTCTGCTCCCACCGCAATCGGACAGGCGCCCGCGCCGGTGTCATCAACTGAAATGCAAGCGTCCGCTGTTATCAATGATTCTAATAATCACTTAGCATCCACACTTAACTATGCAGTCATATTGGGAACAGCTATTGTACATGTGTTGGATTCATTTAACAACTACCAAACTGTTCGTGTTTTAATAGATTCAGGTGCGCAATCGAACTTTGTTACACAAAATTGCTTTCAACGTTTAGGATTATCTGCTAACAAGTGTCCTTATAATATTTTAGGCCTCGGTGGCGAACTAGTCAAGAATAATGGCATGGTATCGTTAACTTTAAAGCCACGTTGTGGGACTTCTTGTTTTAATTTAAATGCAGTAATTTTACCTCATCTGACTTCGGACATGCCTACCGTTAAAATACCTCAAAGTGTAGTTCATGAATTTAAAGATTTAGACTTAGCCGATCCGTGGTTTTATAGAAAGTCGCCAATTGATATTATTTTGGCCGGTGATATTTTCCCGTACATATACGACGGAAAAAAGTTGATTATAAACCCCGATGTACCAGTCGCGTTAAGCAGCGTATTTGGTTATGTCGTAACGGGAAGACTAGAGATGCAATCCTCTAGCAATTGCAATGTTGTAGCGTCTACAACATCGTTAGTATCGTATACTATCGAAGAAAATAATTTAAATGAAACTCTCAAACGTTTTTGGGAAGTGGAATCTTTACCGTGTGAAGTTCCTATTAATCCGTTAGAGGAATTAGCGGAAAAAATATACATGGAAAAACATTATCGTGATGAAATCGGTAGATATGTTTCCCCAATTTTATTGAACCCTGAGCCTGAGGCGCTCGGTGATTCATATAATACTGCTCTCAAACGACTTATTCAGGTTGAGCGTCGTCTGGCTCGGTCTCCAGACCTTCGTAAGGCCTACGTCGATTTTATGAAAGAGTACGAGTCGCTTGGACACATGGTACCATACACTGGTACTAAACCTTCGGGTTATTTTATCCCACACCATTGTGTGTTGCGTCCGTCTAGTACTACGACGCCCTTGCGTGTAGTTTTTGATGGATCCGCCAAAACAAGCTCTGGTATTTCGCTAAATGATACACTTTTGACAGGTAGAAAGCTACATCAAGATATATTAAACATAATATTTAATTTTAGACTTTACGATGTCTGTTTCACTGCCGACGTGTCAAAAATGTACCGAGCAGTACTGATAGATCCTGCTGATAGGAAGTACCAGCATATTCTCTGGCGTGATAATCCTATGGACCCGGTATGTGTTTTTGAGTTAACTCGAAATACTTACGGTCTTCGTAGTGCACCTTTTGTTGCGGTACGTACATTACACCAGTTAGCCTCGGACGAGCTAGCTCAAAGCACGCCGCCTGGTCATGCGGAGCCAAGATCCAAGGCAGCATACGTACTAACCAAAGGCTTTTACGTCGATGATGTCCTGTGGTCTTGCCAAACCCTGGAAGAAGCTTGCACGTTGCAAGACGATTTAATTTCTTTACTTAAAAGTGGTGGATTTGATTTAAGAAAGTGGGCTAGTAACTGTCCTGAGTTGCTAACAAGAATGCAATCAGACCAGGTTTCTACCATCAATTTTCAGGACGATACGTTATCGTCATCTCTCAAGGTTTTGGGATTGACATGGTTACCCTCGTGTGACTCATTCTCTTTTAATTATAATTTAACTGACTCAAAACAAACTAAGCGTTCCGTTTTAAAACTACTCGCGAGCATCTTTGACCCAGTAGGTTTTATCGCACCATGTACTTTTGTCGCAAAGTGCATAATGCAAGATCTTTGGAAACTCGGCCTTGGCTGGGATGATCAGTTGCCAACTGAACTGACCTCCCAGTGGAATAAGTTCATTTCCGAATTGCCAGTTCTAAGTAAATTGCGAATTGAGCGTCATGTTTTAATATCTCACTTCAATCAAGTGCAGCTAATAGGATTCTGCGATGCGTCATCGCGTGGCTATGCAGCTTGCATCTACTTGCGTAGTGAAGATAATGATGGTCACGTGAAAGTTAGGTTGCTGATGAGTAAATCTAAGGTCGCACCACTAAATCCAATCATGTCAATACCGAGGCTTGAGCTTGAAGCTGCGGTTCTATTATCAAAACTAGTTAGTTTTGTCGTACAAAACTTAAACGATTTCAAGGTTTCTATTATTGCGTTAGGTGATTCGAACAACGTTTTAGCATGGCTGCAAACGCCACCTTATAAATTAAAAACGTTTGTGGCTAACCGTGTTAGTCAAGTGATCGCCGTGGTGCCACCAAATTGTTGGTTTCACGTGAACAGCGAAAATAACGCTGCTGATGTTTGCTCGCGCGGAGCGATGCCAGCTCGTTTCGTAAAAAATGCTACGGATTGGGTTCACGGTCCAACATGGCTTTATGAAAACCAACAACAATGGCCAATAAAACCATTTTATGTAAAGGAAGGTTTCACCATTCTTGATAGTAAAACTAATTGTGATACGTTCGCTTTAACAACGTGTGACTATCAAAATGCATCATTCAAAAATAATTTAGAAGATACATTTAATAAATTTTCATCTTTTAATAAATTGCAACGTCTTATGGCTTGGTGGCAGAGGTATATGAATAATCTCAAGTCTGAGGCACCTTTAAGGGCATATGGGCCTCTCAGTGCTTCAGAGCTAAAGAAAGCTCGTGATACCATAATACGAGTGATACAATTAAATCATTTTCATACTGAAATCGAATCGTTATTAGAAGATAAAAATAAAAACATTGCTTCCCTTCGTAAACTTTCACCCTTTGTAGATTCTCAAAATTTCCTCAGGGTGGGGGGTAGACTCGTGCATTCCGATCTACCTTATAACACTAAGCACCCTGTGCTCTTGCCTAAATGTCACACGACTAATTTAATTATTGAGTATTACCACAAGTTATATTTGCATGTTGGGCCTCGTACCTTACAAGGCATATTATGTAAAAATTACTGGGTGATTAGTGCACGTAGAATGATTAGATCCGTTCTATCGAAATGCAAGAATTGTTTTCGATGCCGACCTAGCTCAATTCAGCCTGCAATGGGTCAGTTGCCTGCACCTAGACTAAAGCCTGGTAAAGTCTTCGACCACGTTGGTTGTGACTTGGGTGGCCCCTTCTTTGTGAAAGAGAGTTTGAGACGCAATGCAAAGGTCCACAAGTCATATTTATGCTTGTTCGTGTGCTTTTCAACGAAGGCTGTACACTTAGAGGTTCTTACAGATTTGAGTTGTGATTGTTTTTTGGCGGCATTCGACCGCTTTGTAGCTCGCCGCGGACTTTGCAGTTGTTTATATTCTGATTGCGGCACCAATTTTATTGCAGCAGCTAAACATTTAAAAGAAGTTGCGAACTTCTGGAATAGTAAAACTAGTGCTGATAAAATTTCTAACGGATTAACGTCACTTCACATAGAATGGCGTAACAACCCTCCTAACGCTGCGAGCATGGGTGGGCTCTGGGAAGCAGGAATAAAATCTGCTAAACATCACCTCTATCGTGCAGTAGGTGACAGATCACTCACTTTTGAGGAATTAAGTACAATTTTCTGTAGGATTGAAGCCGTTTTAAATTCACGGCCTTTGTGTTCTTTATCGGACAACCCAAACGAGTTCGAAGTATTGACCGCAGGTCATTTTCTCATAGGTCAGAGTTTATTAGCTGTACCGGAATACGACTTTGAGGACATTCCTCAAAATAGATTGTCACGTTGGCAATTCGTTCAGAAGGCTTCACAGTCCTTTTGGAGGCGTTGGTCAGATGACTACCTTCACACTCTTCAGCAGAGAGCGAAGTGGTTTTCAACTCCGCCTAACTTAAAAGTCGGAGATTTAGTTTTGATGAAGTCTCATTTGACTAAGCCCCTCCAATGGAATTTAGCCCGGGTTGAGAAGGTGCATAGTGGTGTCGACAAAGTAAATCGCGTTTTGACTCTACGAACTAGAAATGGACTAATCCAAAGACCTACAAACAAAGTTTGTCCATTACCCTATGCAAATTAATTACCTTCACAATTATCTTATTATAAATAGTTTATTTAAGTTTTCCTTATTGTTTTCTCTGTAGATACAGTATACACTTTACATTTAGAATACTCTCTACATGTAGAATTATAAGTTTATTTATGTTTAAGTAACTTTTATTTGTGTAACATATTCCACACTCATCATTCATTTAAGGAAATCAATCATATTGATTTCGGTGGGGGGTATGTTCGATCCTTATTATCGAATTGAGGGTAGTTGGTAAATCATCACTAAACCTGCTCACTACCTACGTCGCGGTGATATACATCCGTGACGGCCAGTACGATTTGACGCCCTGAGCTGGATGAACGTTTCTTCCTCTCCTGTTGTGATCGTGTTCCAAGCTAAACGTTTTAGCATCTATAGTGTTTGTGGACTCACTACCGTGTGGTGTGCGATCTTCAAGACTTTTGAACACAGAGTACTTACATCTGAACTGCCTATCTGTGAAGTGCTGTGCACGCTGAAGCTCCCTTGCTGATCCGGGATTTGAGACAAGGTAGGTGGTGTTCAATTGCCTTCTTGGAGATAGTAGGAAAGGACGATTTCCACCCACAAATACTCTACTTTCAACATTCTAAGGTTCACAAGCCGCCAGCAAATATTTTCTTAAAAAGGTTGGTCCAAAACCGAACATTCGCATTTATAATATTAGTAGGATTAATGTAGGGCAGTGTTTTCAACCTTTTTCATGACTTGACCCCATTAGTATGAAAAAAAAATTTCGCGACCTCGACCATTCGAGAACGATTTGAACTCAGTCGAGATTCCCGCTGAGTCGAAGTTTCTGCAGCACGAAACCTAGCCTGATGTTCCCGAGTTGCAGAGAGCCTTGCCTCACGACCTTCCTCAGATTCCTGTGATCGAACTAATCTCATCCTTTTAGCATTTCTGCTACATTGGGAGAGGTTGGATCTTCTTCGAGGCATTCTTACAATAAAATAGTACTTACTACTTAACACACAGTTATTTAGTAAACACGTACTATCGTAAACAATTAAATTATAAATACTTACAGATTATTATACAGTCTAAAATTGTCACAGTTTAAGTAATAAGTGTTAAGACGTGTAAACCAAACGTACTAACTTTATAAAACAAAAGAATTGCTAGAAAAATTAATTACTAACCTGAGCTAATAAACTTATACTTAATAAAGAAAATCAAGAAAAGAAATGCCTAACCTATACCAAATACTTATAATATTTATATACAAACCCTAAATAAAAATTAAGATAAGTATACCGAAAATCAAGGAAAGAAATGCCTAACCTATAACAAAATGTTCGATGTGATTCTTTAAATTGACATAACTTATTTATTTATGAACCGATTGACATGAAATAAACACTAAATGTTAAGTGAAGCTTACTACAATATATTAGTGAAAACCGCATCTAAATCGAATAAGCCGTTTCTGATATTAGCGTGCACAAACACACAGACAAACAGACAAACCGACAAACAGACAAACAGACAAACAGACAAACAGACAAACAGACAAAAAAAAAATTTATTACAATCTCGGGTTCAGCATCGATATAATAACAACCCCTGCTATTTTTTTTTCATATATTTCCATTGTACAGACACCACTTTTCTACAATTTTATTATATGTATAGATATAGATATAGATAGATAGAAGATAATGATGATGGAAAAGCCAACAATGTATGGGACTCGCTTAAGGTACCGAAAAGCTTAATATTATGTCATAATATAACACGGCTGTATTCTCCAACGGGTTGGGCAGACGTGTACCTATAGTACACCCACGGTTATGTCAATCCCGCTGAAAAGTGCTGAAAAAATTCGAAAACGATTTCAAATGACAAGTTGAATGAATCGGCGCGCGTGCCCCGACTATTCCACACCGCAAGGTGCAGGACTCACGCTGGTGCACGGGCGCCTCTCCGACGCATTGTAGATACGTATAACTAGGGCATGCTATTCGGATATCCGGATATCCGAATTATCCGGATATCCGTCGAAAATATTATCCGAATATAATTTGTTGTACTATCCGGATAAAACGGATAATACGGATAGTTACTTATGTTCCATTTTCCTTTTGATAATATAACATTTAACGTTATATTTTAATAAAATAGGTATTCACAATCGTGACAATTCATGCTATATCTTCAAAAATCCATCTAATGACACAATTACTATGTAGATTCATTATAGAGAAAATTTAAAAGTGCTTTTGCACAGAGCTCGACTTCAGTTGACGACAGCGATGGTGATGAAGTAGCACTCAGTGATTACAAGCAGCAGAAACTGAAATATAATTTACTTTAACAGAGAAAATAAGCAAAGAAATCGGAAGGACTCTGGTTGACCATCAACAGTGAATGCTTTGACAAGCATGACATTTACTTTAAAGGCATTGGCAGGAATGATGGCTTTGATTAGTAGTGTTGTTCTCTAGATTCATCTCGATATTGTGTCTTGCTTGACGAGATCTCACAGAACCAAAATAGAGTTCCTGCTAACTGCAACATAAAGAAATGGCTAGGATTTGCTACACTTGAATAAGCGGTTTTGGTAACCAACCCAAAATCAGATTGATATGGGAAGTAGGAATGTGGAGCAGAGGCCTCATCATGATTCTCGTCATTCATGATTTGCATTAATTCGTTTCCTGCCTGGACCGTAAAAACCCAATCCGGAAAGTCCTCTTTAGGAATACCCAAATTTTCACATATGTCCAACGGAAGATAGGACTGCACAATCGCGATAACGAGAACTGAAAGACCCGAAACGCACAGAAGATAGTTCATATTCAGGGAATCGATGAAAGTACATGTCATTCGCGGCTACTAGTTTGTGCTGATCCAACTTATACATCAGATACTTTGACATCAAGCAAGATCAGTGGTGTGATTTTGTCTCATTTATTACCAAGCACTACTTTGTAAGACTTCCAGTCTTCATCTAATGTGCTTTCAATTTGTTCTAGCCATCTTAACAAAGATACCATTTGACCAGCTCACGATCTATACCATTGGTAGATAACCCGTGGATGATAGCTTTTCTCGTATCTGTCAATGACAGATCGGACAGATTTTGCTTTTAGTACGAACTGAAATACTTTAGTATACGATTGTTGGAGAGTTTTTGTAATAAAAATGTCGATTGTAAACTAATATAAGTTTGATTTACCTCATTTACAGTGGTATCCAAAATATCCATATTATCCGGATATATTCGAATAGTTGTCTGGAAGTATCCGAAATATCCGAATAGTAAAATGGGCGGATAATTGCATGCCCTACGTATAACACACACTTCATCGATTTGGATATTTTCGCGCTTACACATTTTAAGTTTAAAAAAATGGCTATTGAATCTTCAAAATAGTCTATGCATTTTTTGTAGTTAAATATATAATTTTATTTGTTGCTAATGTATAGGCCATGTTCAAAACTATGTATGAGCACTTCCTACTACACACGCATTTTACTAAGTACCTACCTATCTAGAAACAATTATTTCGCGGACATTTGTGTGGGTTACACGTTTACCTAGTTTTAAGTTATTCTGTCACACCTAAATTGTAATGTGTAACTGTTTTATGTTCCAATAAAGTAAAATAAAATAAAAAATAAAAATATTTCAGTCTAGGACCTAGGGACTGATGTGGTGCCATCTACATCGCCACATGCAAACTATGCATCAAAGACCTGACGTCACACAAATCCTGCATCGCGCAATTAGGGTTTACCGTGCGAACGACATATTATAAAAAATATCCAACATAAACTGTTGGGCAGTTGCCCGCCAGACACGACACCCGTCTGGTCAGAGGATCCTCCCTTTTCTATAGAGGATGAGTGAACTTTACATCCTGTATCTCAAAACTGAAATATTCATCTTTTTACCATGTTAAGTTTTTTAATATTTATTTATAGTACCTAGCTTTATATTCTTATCAACTGGAATAGTTCATACGTCACGTAGACTAGGGATGTGCCGAAAGTATTATCATATTACTCCCGTCATCTAGAAACAAAGTTAAAAACCTCTCATAACATTTACCTGCAAATGTTATCCTATTTATCTTAACGATAATCATTCAATCCTTACACGAAGCAACACATACAACAAACTTTATCTAAACGCTACTAGAATAATCAAACGAAACAACACCCCAAACTCGAGGCTGTTTCTCAATTCATTTTGCGTTGCAATCTAACAAACATCCGAAACTTATTAAGCTGTTTAAGTACTTCTTAGAGAAAGAGAAAGCAAGAACTTCTATCCTTCTCTGATTCCCGGTCACGTACGAGATTCTTCACACGTAGTTTCAGGACTTAATAGGTCATATTCGTATTAATCTCGGCGGAAAGTTGTTGTTGAAAGTGCTGCTAGTTTAGTGTTGTGTACTGAATTCATTATTTTGTCAACGACAAGATTTCTAGAAAAAGAACAAAGAAATTAAAATTCTAAGGGGACCAAGTCATAAGTAGGCATTACTTCGAAACTGAAAATACGTACTATATAGTGATTATGGGACAAAATGAGTCTTACGAAACCTCTCAGATTACCTGGTTACGTCGCTCATTGTGACGCTTGGCATTATATTGACACCCGGTGACGCTAAAGTGATTCATAACGATACGAAAGAGATGTATTAATTTATGGCACTTAAACAAATAGTTCACAAAAACCTTAAGAGACAGCTTAATATAAAGGTTGACAGCAAACTTATCACTTAAAGGTGTGCACATCACTTACAGATAGTTTTCATAATAAAATAAATAAGTTTATAATAATAAAAAAGTGATAGTGATAATGAAGAGCAGTGGTGGCCCAGTGGTAAAGACCCCGACTTACGAGTTGTAGGTCGTGGGTTCGAACCCAAGCAGGCGTTTTACTTTGTGTAAATAATTTCATCACCACTGCTGCA
This sequence comes from Conistra vaccinii, assembly GCA_948150665.1. Lineage (NCBI taxonomy): Eukaryota > Metazoa > Arthropoda > Insecta > Lepidoptera > Noctuidae > Conistra > Conistra vaccinii. The sequence goes on from OX411321.1 coordinate 2,518,121, forward strand.
GTCAGCTCTTAAAACAGTGAAGGAAAACATCGTAAGGAAACCAGCATGTCTTAGAGCCAAAACAATCTACCAACCCGCACTGGGCCCGCGTCTTAGATTACAGCCCACTCCCTCTCGCAGAGAGGAGGCCTGTGTCCCAGCAGTGGGAACATTAATAGGCTGATGATGATGATGATAGTGAAATAGAAAAATAGTGGATAGTAGTAAAACTAAATATTGATTTTTACCCATTCCCATAAAAGATACAAATAAAAAGGATTAAAGTAACACCTTTCAGAATCCAACTTGAACTGTCAGAAGCGCAGCAGATTTTAACTAGAACTCAGTACAAACTTCGTCTCTTACATCCAACTTGCATAAAAGCTTAAAATCGGACGAATCCCTCGCACACTAGTGTTAGGTACAGACGTGGAAGTTCGCTAGTTTATCTAGATAAAGAGAATATTAGATCCGTGTTTTGAATTCTAATTCCTGTGTATTTTTCGAGGTTTCAACGGTTTTTGAATAAGTTTATATTGTAAACATACGGATTCTATCAAAATATTCGAATAAGCATTTTCTAACAGATAAAACAAAAATGTGAAGGAAAATATTATAATATTCTGCCGGAGTTGGACAGGGCATGAAATAATATAACAATTTACAACTAGCTTCCCACGTAACCAAATAATATAATTATGGTTGACCTTCCACATTATGCATCACTACAAATTACGTAAAGACATGCCTTTTTCCCCATGGGGGTAAGGCACTAGGCCGTATTCATTAATTTATTATTACCCGCTCAGATTTATGGCTCTCATGCCATCCATCATAAGAAAGAAAGCCGTCTCCTTATTGCACTGTATCTGAGCAAGCTCCAAAATAATTGAGAACGTCATCGCAGACAGGTTAAGCCACGCCGTTACCACCGTCGGGTACAAAACGAGATCCCTCCGTGCCTCGGAAAGCACGTGAAGCCGTTGGCCCCTGCTATCATATGTCGATCTTTGACAGTCGTTACGGGTAGTCAGAAGCCCAAAAGTCTGACAACCAGTCTTACCAATGATTATCCCGTCGCCCAGTAACTGGGTTGTGGAGATCAGACAGGCAGTCGCTCCAGGTAAAATACTGGTATTCTGCAGGTGTACGTGGTTAGAATGGAAGCAGACCCCAATATTTTTGGGGAAAGGCTAGACAGATTGAAGTATTTTAGGATCGTAGGTGGCATTCCATAGTTTCTATAGAGCCCCGGTAAAATCAACGCTGCTTTCCTTTCGCAGCTTATCCCACAAGATATCGTATGACTCCAGGTCAACCTAACAGTCTGTTTTTGTCAAGTTTATTGTCAAGCAAACAGTCCAGTACCTTAGCTGTAACAGTCATATAGAGGTAAAATTAATTCATTGATTCAGGCGTGACTTTAGCAAATCGGAAGGAAATACGTAGATATATTGATTCATTTCATTCATTTGATTTCTTACAGGGTTTTTTATGACTCTTTAAGAATAGTTAGGCGGAATAGGTTACTAAATATATCTACATCTATTCTAGGTATAGATTGTTCACCATGCCTGCGAGACACACCGTCACGCGAGCCCAGTCCCCTGTTCCTCGCAACTTGTCCACGCTCAAACGCTCTCTTGGACGCTAAACCTGACTGTGACGTGTTTGCGAACGAATGGAAGACGATCACGTTAGTAGGTATATTTGGAGTTCTTCAGATGAGTGTATGGATTTTCGATCGACCCGTGAAGCTAATATTATTTACCCACAAGCTTCTTATCCTTAAACTAATACACCGAACACTAAAAATACTAATACACACAAACACATACACAAAAAGAAAGCGAATTATAAAGTTGCGCAAACCTCTGTCAGTAACACAGTTACACTGGAAATGTCGTGCTTAGTTTCAACCACAGCACAGTAAGATGTTCACTTATAAGTACACACGCTCAACTTCACAAGTTCGTCAAGAAAAGTTAAGACATTAGTTCGGTAAGTTCAGTCCATGTTAATGAACTACATGTCTGGGTGCAGTGGACTGCTGGGAGCTTACGCTTGTAAAACTCACGCTTGTCAAACAACTTATTTAAATGCTAGACGTAATCTTCACTTGTATTTGAACATAAATTATACTTAAAGAAAACTACGATGTTTTACAAACAATCTGTATAACGACGCAGGATAACCTTTACCAGAAGTCGTGGTCATCGTGTTAGTGGTTCAGTAGCTTGTAAATCATCAGGGTTGTGTCGGAATATAGTAGTTGGTCGTAGACGTGGTATGACAGCGGCTCTGGTGACTTCACCCTGGTATCAAAAAATAACCGTTACGCAACCATCGATGCAAAGCTTGCCGCTTAGTTCACGGTGAATTGGAACTGTCTGTGGTAATTGCCGTTATTGTAGTGCACCGGGTTGCTGCTGGCGTCGACCAGGAGATGGTAGAATGGAATCTGTTTGTGAGAACAGCCGTAAGTGTAGGTGCTGTGCCAAGGTTGCTAATGAACATGAAGATAATGACCAGGAATACGCGTTCGCTGCATAAATAATACCCGTCAGGATACTCGTTTGAGTAGAGTTTGAGAGACTGGCCTCACGAAAGCTTGAGGGAGTGATGATGATGACATCCCGCTGAAGTAGTTGCACGAAGGCTGAGTTAACGTTCATACTTGGGGTCACCAATTTAGAGGTATGAGTAACAGGGTGTAACGTTCACTCCTACTCTATAGAAAAGGGAGGATACTTCGGGTGTTATGTCTGTCGGGCAACTGGCCGACGGTTGAAGTCGGGATCTTGTTTATATGTCGATCGTTCGGTAAACTCTAATTGAGCGATGAAAGATTTGTGTGACATTAGGATTTTTGAGCACTTGTGTACTATAATATCTCCTGCGTCGCTTGTCTCCGCTGAGACCACTATTTTCAGAGTCTGTCAAGGCAAAACATTTTCCACTCCTTACTCAATACTCAATATCTTTATTGCTTTACCATAATGTGTACTTAGGTGGTAACTATATAGTTTAGATCATTATGGACCCTGTAGGGCACAGCAAAAGGGTAGGAGAGAGGAATCCCTGTTTTAGGAGATTATTGTGGGAGCAAGTTTTATATTACATAATTATAATCAAAGTAAGGATCTTTACCATGATGATTACATATACTACGGAAATACTACTCTTTACATATTCCATGAAACAAACAGAAATGCAAAGCTTTCTAAACTAAGCACTGCACAAAACATATGCTTGGAATTTACAATTCCAAGCATATTACAATTCCAAGCATATGTTTTGTACTAGCTATTCATTAGACCTAGACCAGCACAAGTTTACCAGTTCATCAAGAAAAGTTAGCACATTCGTTCTACGGACTGAACTACATGTATTAGTTCAGTGGTCAGTTGAAGCAAATAAGGATAGCTGTTTGTTTACAAAGGGCTGTTACTTCTTCTCTCGTGTTGGCATGAATTAAAATGAGTGAGTAAAATATTAGCAAGGTGCTGAATACCCAGAAAATGTAGGATATACAGAGACCACAACTGCACATCTGTGGAAAAACTAGCACTACGAAAATCACCCTTACTGCTACAACATAAAGGTGCCGACAATTTCAAATTGTTACCACTGATGGGCCGTTGTCTATACGTATACATTAACAATTACAATCAACCGTAGGCTATTTTATAAATCAGTCTAGATATTAGGGTTGTGTCGAAAACAAGTTAAAAGTCGAGATAAAATGGCAGTTTTCCCATTTTTCCTTTCAGTCGAATATAAAGTACATACTGTAAATCGACACCACCACACATAGTTGGACGATCGTAAGGCAGATGAGCACAATGTCACGTAAAGCATTGAAAGTACAACCGTCCATTCTTGAAAGATATAAGGCCTTTATTCAGAGCTTTGGATATTTCCGCTTGAAAAAATATCCATGCAAAAACGTCTGTTGTACAAAAACATTTTTTCCTCAACCAAAAGTTCGAATTTTTGCCATCTGATTTATATTTCGCGGTGCATTGTCAAGGGAATTGCTGTGAAAAATGTAAAATGTAACTCACGTACATATTGTACTGAGCAACTTACTTCGGATGCTATGTTGCAAATTGTACTTCAGGGCGTGAATCACTGATAAAAAGTGCAAGGTCGGTAATACTGAGCGGGACACAGTAGAATAACTGCAGTGAGTCAACTGTAGATTATTTAAAGAATTAGAAAGAGAGAGAGAGGGACAGTTGCAAAAAACCAGTCAACAACACCAACAGTGACATCTGTCACTCTTAATCCTGGAAAATACTTTGAAAGTTACAGTTTTTATTAGTCGATTTTTACAGGGCTGATTGATTTACTGATTTAAACCGCAACCCTGATTTATAACGTTATTCGATTTTCGATTATATTTTGTTTAGTTCCATTAATGTGACTCACCGATTTAAATACTCAGATATTCATTTTCATTAACCATTCAGTACACTGTGGTGAAGGAAAACAACGTGAGGCATAAAAATTCGAAGACATGTGACATCTACCAACCCGCACTGGACCCGGACCCACGTGGTAGATTACTCCCTCTTACATAGATGAGGCCCGTGTCCCAGCAGTGGGAACATTACTAGGCATATTATGTATTCAGTTGACTTCCTCCAATGTCCAATGTGATCAAGAATCCGAAACTCTTCAACATTCAGTCACAAAACTAACTGTAATTGAACCATCCAACATGTGCAAACGAGGACTTGATTCACTCAACCCTCTACGCAGTGGCTCGCGGTCGGTTTCAGCAGTAGCTCTAAAACTTTTTCTGTGTGCGCTTGAGTCCGTAACGAGTTGTCGGAACTAGCGGTAATGGTCTGAACGCGGCCGAGTTCCAACTCCCGCCCGATTTGTTCGCGCCTCCGCTCAACGCTGCGATACTATTAAACAGTTTTTAACGTCTGCGATATTCCAGTAACGTTATTTTATGGGGGAAACTTTATTTTTGGAAGCTATGAAGGTTTTGGTGTGACTTTTGCAAGATAATGTGGTTGGACGAGGTCCCCCTTGCCGTTGAAGTTTGACAAAGTTGTTTGGAATGCAAAAAGGGATGATGTGTCACGTGAGTGATCAGATAGGATCGTTTGTTTGTTTATATTAAAGCAGTCTGGTGGCATGTCTTAGATAGGCAGCAGACGTTCAGACGGACGGGACGTTTGGAACATATATCAATCTAGCGTCTTCCTAACTATGTTGGGATCTGATCTGCTTCCAGTCTAACCGGTACCCTAATTACGTAATACACAATCAATTTGTTTTGAAACAAATTACTAATCCATTGCTTCATAAGTTCGAAATTTAATTCTGCTCTGCAACGTAATTATCGCATTGAATGTTGTTGAACTGTCAAAATGAAACAAATGATCGCTATCGCATTGCTTCTGCAAGATAGGTAATAGCCCTGCGGATTTAGCTGAATACCAGTATTTTACATGGAGTGACTACCTATCTGACCTCCACAACGCAGTTACTGGGTAACACTATACCCCTCGGGAAGACTGGTTGTCGGACTTTCGGGCTCCTGACGACCTGTAACAAATGTCAAAGATCTAGAAATAACAGCCTGGACCAACGGCTTAATATGCTTTCCGAGGCACGTAGGGGTCTTGGTAAGTAAAGAAGATCATCCATCCACGGACCAACCGCAGCACGCGTAGCTTAACCTGATCTATAGACCTGTGCGGCTATTGTTACTTAGCCACAAGCCCCTCCATACAAGAATAATATTATACTATGACGTTTGGAACATACAAGAATAATATTATATTATGATGTAACATAACAGTAGTAGGTTGGGTAACGCAGTGTGTAGATTAACCCGGCTGTCTTGTGCAACGTCTTGGTGCTTTGTGAGATAGAACGATACCTATACGTAGTGCAAACAGTTATGGTCAAGGCACATAATGACTGGCTACCTTAATTGTTGTAATGGATAGCTAAGGTGTACATGATAGGTCTGCACACCTACATTGCTTTGAACCATAGCGGTTAGTCAGAGTAATATACGATGTTGGAATAACACACAGAAAAGTAGATTATAGAACACACCTACACACCACACGCGCACACATTAACACACCCACGCCTCATCTTTGATTGCTTTACATTTTATTTTTGATTGTATAACTTTTGATTTTTGATTGTCTTTACTATTTATTTTTAGTTTTTGAGTAGTTCAGTGCAATTTAAGCTCTATCTAGCTTTATGTAATGTATCACAACGCTGGTCCCCAAGATACAAGCGCCACCTAGTTTGAGGATCGTCGTCAAGATAAAAATGAAGATCGCTAACAGTTACAGACCAACATTAACCCTTAACCACCTGACATACGTCTCTCAGACGCAAGGAAATTAAAAACGTTAATAATTTGGCGCGCAAAACGCGTATCAACTTGCTCGTCCCTATACCTTCCCGCCGCGTCCCTCAGTGCCGCCCAAGCGCTCGTCGTGGTCGGAGGTGCGCGCGTTTGTCACTGGTAAGTAAAAAATGCTCGTGTTCCGTCTGTGAGACGTATGGTAGGTGGTTACGTGACTTTTTTGAAATTGTGTTTTTATTCTGTTTCAGTTGAAAATGGCTTCTAGTGATAGTGTTATTGAGCGTTGGTTAGAACAAGATCAATCTGACGACGAAAACCTACCAAATGATGAAGGCAGCGATGTCGATTTGGACATTGGCATACAGCATGTATTGCAGGATAGCTGCGAATCGAATTCTGAAGGTGAAGAATCAAATGCTGAGGAAAACCATGACTTTATTGTATCTCAACCTCCGGTTTTACCTGCAGAGCAAGAATTTTCGTCTGAAGATGAAGAGCCTTTGATACAAATGCGTTCGAGACCTGACAAAAAATTGAGAGCAGGTTCAAATTTATGAAGAGGCTAGCTGAACAGCTCACCAGACCGCATATGGAGCGTCGAGAAAACAATGTGAAGATTCAACGAGATATTCGACTCGCACTTCGGCGCATACTTCACCGCGGCAATGACTCGACCCCACCAGCTCTACCAGGTGGAAGCAGTTCCGAAGACAGATTGGCTTCTCGAAAAAATTGTTCAACCTGCGACCCTAAAAAGAAACGTAGGACACAATACATGTGTTTTCAGTGCAAAAAGCCGATTTGTATCGAATGCTCCCAAAAAATATGCATTCACTGTCGGGAAAATCTATAAGATTGATGCTTTGCAATTTTGCAAAAGATATGATTATAATGAAAAAGTTTTGATTTTATATTACTTACTGATTATTATATTTTTATAAACAGAAAGAAATAAGTTCCTATGTCTTGTGATTATTTATGTAGATCTCATTTTTTGAATAAGATATTTTTTACATTAGAATTAAGAGTTGTTCCAAACAAATTCAGATTTTAAGAAAATCTGTTAATTTTTATGTGCCTTGTTTGCTTTAATAAAGACCTTGATATGTATTTTAATTGATTTTAATTAAAAAACAAACCTTTCACGTTTAGGTTTTACATACGAAAGTCTTTGTACTCGCCCGTCTGTGAGACGTATGGTAGGTGGTTGTGTAACAAGATTAGGTGGTAGGTGGTAGAGGGTTAAGTTAAGCTAATTATAAGGTAATAACTGGTTCAATAAAAAATGTTTTATGTCGACAAAGTTCATTCAGTACATGATCAGGAGCAACTCTAAAGCTATTGTGATTTTGACGTTAATAGCACATAAACCAACACCAAAACGACCTCCAACAACAGAATTCATTAGAAAAAACAAGATAAACTCCCAAGATAATAATCATGAACAAAATCAAGCGTCAATTTCAGTACGCGATCGGCCATTTTTGGAAGCATTCACGAAGATTTAGCTACATAATGACGGGCGTCCCCCAACCAACTGTCGGTCAAAACGTGAATTTTATCACTGGCCCGGATTAATTCGGAATCAATTACGGCCGACGGGGCCTCCATTACATAAACAGAGAACTCATTTAACGTGAAACGGGGGTAGTTATACACTGTAGTGTAACAGTTTCTGATATTTTATTATTATTGCGAAAGTGTTGTATATAGATGAAACTGTTTTGATTGAAGTTTGAATACGAGGGGTTGTTGTTAGTAAAACAGAACTTTCAATACATTTTAGTAGACTGCTGTTTTAAGGGGCCGTAAGGCTTAGTATGGAATGGCTTTTGTTTCAAAGTGCATTACTAGGTAAAAGTTTACTATACTCCATTTAAATAAGATGAGATATTTAAATAAACCTTTTTTACAGGTCGTTCAACCGATTTTGACTTCTATTGCGTATTGATGGCATGACAAATGGCAGCTGCAATAAACATTAGTATTGTAACCACTTTTTTGTTTTTAATGCCATCCTTTAATACACCTGTATAGATACTCCTCCTAAATGATACTCCATTTGAAATAAGATTAAACATTTAAATAATCCTTTTTTCAGTCCACTCAACTGGTTTTTACTTCTATACCATAGTTTAAAAAAGTTATATCGTATTTGTTTCTGACACACTGCAATAAATACTCAGATTATCGACAGACTAATCGCAATCCATGAATATCCTGGTACCACGCACTGCCTGCACTGAACATTCTACTTTATTGAACAAAACAGCTTCTGATCTCCGTGCTTTAAAAAATGCGTGCCTGCGTTAAACAACTTTCTCGATGAACATTGTCTCCATCGTCAACACTTGGGTGTGACAGTAGGACAAGCTGACCTTAGCCCTACAAAGAGGTCAGCAAATAATTGCAACCGGCAATTTTATTTTATTTCGCCTCTGATTTCCACTATTCAATTATCTGTACGGCTGAGTACTGATGTGATTGGGTTGTGGATTCATGGAGCTTTTCACGGGTTTATGCCATAAGTGGAAATGGGAAATCAGAGGATAGTTGGAGAGGATTTAAAAGATGATTTATTAAGAGGAATATTTTTCCTCCTTTCTATACTTACATGTCTGAGATGTATTTCGAGTTGAATGACATGAAATTGGAATCCATTCTGGCGTTGTATACCTAAGTTGTTTTTTTTTTTATATTATTATAAAATGCTGTATTGCTTATGAATACTGTGTACTTGATTTGGACATTATAGAATGGTTCAAGAAGAGCAAAAAAATATTAAAAAAATACAAGGTACTTTTTGTTAAAAAGAATTAACAACGCCTGTCAACCAAGATGTTTATAAGCCAAGTAAAAAAATTCATACTTCGCAGCATCAGTTAAAAGGGCCTCATATTTTCCAACATCAATTTCATGAAAGGCAAACAGTAAGCGGTAAGTCTTGGGAGCCTCGTAAAAGGGTAAGACGTGTTTATTTCCAAAATTCTAAACCCAACATTTACTTAGGTGAGGGTAGGTAAACAAAAATATAATACGCACGGATGTGATAATACGCGGCTGGTGGAGCGTACATGGTTTGCGTTGAGGCTGATAAAAGTTTTTCGTTAAATATTTTTCCTTACGTTAGTTTAAGATATGGGAGAAAATATAGCAGGAACATGAGATTTTTCTATTTATTTTATCTTAAAAAAAAACACGAATCTCTTTCGTGTATTAGGTGCTATCGCATTGCTCTTATGGGTCCGTGGCTTACGCCCCCAGTGGTCGACGCACCTGTGGCCGACTCCCCCGATTCGATTTATTTCATTCAAAGCAATTTTTGATTCATTCTGTCAACCTGTTTGAGGTACAAGTTTAGAGGTATGAGGAACAGGGTGTAAAGTTCACTCATCCTCTATAGAAAAGGGAGGATCCTCCAATCAGACGGGTGTCATGTCTGGCGGGCAACTGCCCAACAATTGACGTCGGGGAGTCTTATATAAATGTTCGTCGTTCGCGCGATAAACTATAATTGCACGTTGCAGGATATATGTGACGCTGACGTCACATAAATCATCATGCATCGTGCAATTACTTGCGACTTTGATGCGTAGTGCGCATGTGGTGATGTAAATGCCGCGAGACTAGTACATTTGGATCTTCAGTATCCTTGGTCTTACGTCAGTTCCACTTGATGGGCATAGTAAACATTTTGATGGCGTGTCCAGTGACTTAGAATTTACAGCTCAGCAATCAACATCTCTGGTAAACAGCATAATAATTATAGCTGTGGGTTATGGGGCATCAAATTTGATGATCATACTAACGCCATAACCAATTTTAAGTTGAGGATTTTGTCAAACTCTAAATCAGCATTACTTAGGCCCGCGAAATTCTTTATTTGCAAAATTGTTTTTTTTAAGTAAAAGTACAAATCCGTAGCCAACCGCAGGTGGCAGCAGTAGAAATAATATACTTTCCGTAGCTAGTGACGCGTCGGTTTCATAGAAATTCATAGAAACCAGTAGTGTCGCGGCGACACGTCGGTTGCTGCTGCCACTTGCGGTCGCCTACGGAATGGTACATTAAAGCTGTTTTCAGACCAGCGCGATTTGTCGCGCGACGTGACACGAACAATACAAAACTTCACGGTATAACAATAACCGGTGTCTGAAAACAGCTTAATGCTAAACTTGAGTTTGAACAACTTCAAATTCTCAGATCTAAAACCGGGTGTTAGGCTGCGTCCCATTTAAACGCGATCGTCGTAGGAATACGCGATTGTTGGGGTCGTATGTCACTTTTTGTTCGGAAAACCGGAATGCGCTCTCTGTCGGCGCAGCGTGGTCGCGTTCATCGAACAAAAATTACATAATATGGACGCGACGATCGCATATTTGCGCGATGATCGCTTTTAAATAGGACGCGGGGTTAGGCACTAAAAACCACTCCTATCGATATCGAAGTTTCTTAAATCATCAATTTCTAAAACCACTAGCAAAGTTTTAACCGGCGAAGTAAGATAACTTGTGGAAGACCGTATGTTTATGACTCCTGTGCCAAAAGTTTTAAAAGAAAATAATAAATTGTGAACGCAGCAGAATGCGGTCAGGAAGAAGTGGTCTGTTGCATTTGGCATGAGGTAGCTGTGCAAGATAGATACCGAGTACAATGCCATTTTCGATATCATAACTGAAACGTGTTGTTAAAAACGTCATCATTTTTATGGTAGAACTAATCTTGAAAAAATTTATGGTCAAACTAAATTATCTTGCAAAACTGCACAGACGTGATCTGTATCGAATAGTTAGAATAGTTAGACTAAACTCATAGGGGTTTATTATAAACGTTCCCTATAGTTAAGTAATGATTAGCGACTGTGTAACCATACATATTTGACGTTTAAACATCAAGATCATTTTATCGTCATGAGATATCGATAGCCGTTAAGGATAATTAATATTTACAGATTATTTGTATATTATTGTTTTTAAGATTAATTGTCAAAGCGAGATAAAGTTTATTAAAAACCAGGCTTTTGACAGAATCCAATATCTGACTTTAAGTTTCACGAGAACAAGAAGAAGAAGTTAATTTTAATAACTATCACAGTCTAGTATCATTCAAACTAATGAAGTCACAAAATTCGGTAGATCTTCAAGAGTTTGGTAAAGTCACTTGGTAGTTTCTTCAAGGACACTTTAGAATTCATCAACCTTCTACGTTTATATTACTTCGTTTCGTGGAATATTTTGATCAGTTTTATTTTCTAGCTTAAATTTAAAGAACCTAAAAGGTTTCATTTCATTCGTCTATTGTTATTGTTCTTCTTTGATTTATTTAAACATAATCATACAATTTTACAAGAACATAAATATTGCTCCCTAATTAGTTTTAATTCCCTCTGGCCCAGATGAAAACTAATTTCCAGCCGAATTTTAGTACATACGCAGTTCTTAAGTAAAGCCCCAAAAGTTTTCAAAGATAGAATTTCTATACAAAGAACCAACAATCAAAACTTTCCGGTTTAATACAGCTAAGGAAACAATTAAATAAATAAACCCAGTTCAGACTGAATTTGCAAATTCCGGTGTTTGGAATGCTCCAACAATATTTTTTCATGAAATAATTTAAGCAGGAGATTCTGCTATCAAAACGTTTTAATTCCCTTTAAACTAAATTAAACACGGAACGGCTTTTTAACGCTCAAGGGTTCCTCCATACCCTCCGGTTGAATGTAATGGTCTTATTGTGAAAATAGTGGAGATACGGGGTGAAATTTTGTTCAGGATCTTTTTATGTAATTTGAATTTGACTGAGAAGTAAAACATTTTATGATGTGGGCGTATTATCTTGTATCTGTTTCATTACTCTTTCGTATTATCTTGTACCTGTTCCACTATTCTTTCATATGATCTTGTATCTGTTCCACTAGTCTTTCGTATTATCTTGTACCTGTTCAACTACTTTTTCGTATTATCTTGTACCTGTTCCACTATTCTTTCATATTATGATCTTGTAGCTGTTCCAATACTATTTCGTATTATCTTGTACCTGTTCCACTATTCTTTCATATGATCTTGTTGCTGTTCCAATACTATTTCGTATTATCTTGTACCTGTTCCACTACTCTTTCGTATTATCTTGTACCTGTTCCACCACTCTTTCGTCTTTCACATTTTCCTTTTTTCATATCTAACCGGTATAAAATAGTTTCGCGTAATATGATTTATTTAGAAGTAAAGGTTTTCCATCCTATCGAGTTATATCAGACATTACAAGTATCATACTACACATTGTATGCTCAGAAGGTTTGGCCATGTTGAGAGGATGATGGTCAAATGGCGATCAACAAAAGTTATTTACAAGTGGACATTGGCCAGGCCGCCCTGGGACATACACATACACACACATTATTATTTTACATTTAAGACTAAGTATTGTATTTATTTTATTTTTGTCTTATTTTGTTATTATTTCACTATAATTATGTTGCACCAGTTGACGTCATCACTTTAACGCCACGTCGCTGAAAACCAGCGCTGGCGCTCTGTCTCGCATAGGGTCGCAGCATTATGCTGAGCGATGGCCGTTTTGCGTGTATGTGATGCAAATTTTCCCCCAAATTGTTATTTTCGTGTTCTGTTCTTTCCTTGCGGCATGTGTACCGCAAAAAAAGTATTCTCTTTCTTTTCTTTTTTCTATATACTGATTTAATTGGTGATGTTCCTCAGACAGGTCAGTTGCTGCGTCATACTAGCAACCGTTTGAACGTAAACAAACCAAAGGAGGATCGTAACAGTTTACGTTTTAAAGTTCCTGCCTACCTCTTTGGGTAAAAGCCATACGTCTAAGAATACATGAGTTACGCCGCGGTTACGATCATTCTACATAGCCGTATCTTTCCCAATAATTCTGCCAAAAAAAAAAAAACATTTGTTTTTATAGTACCTACTAATGTTTGCCTGCTTAATTCATTAGCTCCGACTGAATTACCAATAAATTGCCCAGCCCTCGTTAGGGGTGATCGCATAGAAATTTATTTGCACGCTAACAACGCCACTAGGAGCGGCTCAATACCTTTCAATTAGCTGTTCATTTCTTACAGAAAATTAATTATTTGGAGTGAATAAGTAGTAGATTATTTTGCTATGGCAACTTTTATTTATAAAATGGAATAATTTTTATTTAATTAAATATTCTGGGCTTACAATTCCTGTAAAAATATTTTTTAATAACTAGCAAATACAGTCTAAGCCCGTCGTTATTGTAGAATGAAATTGTGATAAAAGTAGGTTTGAGCTGCAACCTTTGAGCTTAGGAAACCCGAGATAAGATAAGGTGTTATTATTATGAAAATATAAAGGAGCATTCGTGGATCATTGGCAGTTGTTACGAGTCGTCAGAAGCCCGAAACTCTGACACCAGTCTTATCAAGGGGTACCGTATTAACCAGTTACTGGGTTGTGGAGGTCAGTCGCTCCATGTAAAATACTGGTATTCAGCCATCGATCACTAATAAAGAACTAGATACACAATCAGCGGAAATAATGTCCTCACCGAATGAGCACCCACTTGAACATTTGGGTGCGCTTTTGATTTAGTAGCATTCGAACGCTCCGACGGTAAACATGCCACATAGTATCGGTCGTAAAAATTTATTGGTTTTTAAACATAGCTTTGTGAAATAAACTTTAAGCATTGCGTTTAAGGTTGAATTTACATTAATGTATATTTATTTCAACTATTATTACTTAAACACAATTTGGTGACAGTTTTAAGAGAACTTTTGTTTGGGATTGTGTATCTAGTTCTTTATTAGTGATCGATGTATTCAGCTGCATTCGGTTAGACTGGAAGCCGACCCCAAGATAGTTGGGAAAAAAGGCTAGGAAGATTGAAGATTGATTAGAAATCGATAACAAAATATATGTGTGAAAGATGATACGGCTAGAAAGGTGACTACCGAGATGACGAGTTGACGACTAATAAAGAAGTATGGAAGAAAAGGACATGTTGCGTGTCCCCAAATAAATTGGGATAAGGGCAGGAGAATGATGATTAGAAATGAATATCTTTTGATTTATTAATGTACATTTCAATACCAATCTCACTTGTTTAAGCATCAATCGGTCACTGACCTTTTACCGACCTTAAAAGGAGTAACAACGATGCTTGAAATAGACTAGACATTATGTAAACGAAGATTGCGCCGTCAGTCGTAGGTACTCTATTGGGAATTATCCGGGTATAACCGGTTACAGCCGGGTCCAACTGGGTCCAACCGGGTTACGCGCTCCATCGCTCATGTAAGTTTTTTCTTTTTTTGTAGGGGCCCGTCGGAAAGGTGGGAAAACGGTTGTGAAATCAACTGATGCTTTGCAGACATTTGTTTTTTGATTTCTTGTAATTGCTCTAGGTATTTTTTGTGCCAGATTTGTTGACAATATTTAGACCCAATTAATAATATCCTCTTTGGTTGCTTTCTTATGCCCTTTTACAACTTGTGATAGCTACTTTTTCCCGACAAGTATTTTACAAGACGAATAATTCTAAATCTATTGAAGATCGATGATGATCTATCATTGATTATTTGACGTTGTTTCAGACATGTATTGTTAACTATTTTGTACACCATTGAGATTTTTGACAGGTTTACTACAAGTTTTGTATACAACTCGTTTTTACAACTTGTTTTAGGTATAAACGATAAACGAAAACAATAGTTAGAACATTTAGAATACATGTTTTACAAAAACGTGGTGTAAACGGGGGTTTAGAGGATTTTTGTCAATCGGTGTACCTACAGAGTTAAAGTCAATGTCAAATAATTTATTTCAATTAGGCACTTAAAACGCAGTTATGAACGTCAAAATTTACAAAAAAAATTAATTGACTAGAGTCAATTTTTTTTTTTGTAAATTTTGACAGACGGTAAGACGCGACGACTTGGTAAAAACTATTCAGTGACTAGGTTACGGAACACATAAAAGTAATATTTCAATTCATGGATATCATTTTTTTCTCTTGCGGCACTAATGTCATATCTTGTATTAGGTACTTTTGATTTCAGTGAATCTTGTTTCTATACTAAAGTTTCTTACTGTTTCAATGATTTCAGGGCAGGATAAGAGTTTTGTACCTACCTACTTTTGTGCCACGAGATAACGTTTATAATGCAAGATACGAAGAAAAGGTTTTGCTACAAAGAAGGTGTTGTGCATTTCTTAGTTTTTTCTTGGACGTATCGATGATATGTTTTCGTGTAAGTAAGTTGGAATCCGGTATGAGGTCACCTCATTCCAACATAGCAAACAGAATAAGCAAGCTGAACTGTCAATCGGTCATATTAGCCACAGAACTTACGTAAATTACCGTTGGGGTAGATGTGTTCTTGAGTGGAGACCGCGCATCGGAAAACGTAACGTAGGACACCCTCAGGCTAGGTGGAGTGATGATCTCCGCAGGATGGCTGGTAGCAGCTGGATGAGAGTTGCTGAGAATTGAGCTGAATTGCTTGCAATTGGAGAGGCCTATGTCCGGTGTTCTGCTGTAGGCTGATGACGAAGCTATATTTTGGATAGAAGAATCCTGATTCCAGCAGAATGAACGTCAGGATTGCTTGCTTGATTTTGTTTATTTTGTTTACAAATACCTATTGTCAACAAAAAAGGACTAACTTATTATATTTGATAAAATAATTATAAAGGTTGCAATCCTCTTTACTTTTTTTTATCTGTATGAAGATACGAGCTTAGATATTATTATACTTGTGGACAGTTAATACCATAATCTCTTTAGAGACGAAAATAATCCCGAAAAATAAAACCAGTATTTCTAAGAAATTCGTTAGGGATCTCTTTCATAATACTTAACAAAAGCAAAGTCAATGTGTTTTCAATGGTAAAATTGTTTGAACAACGTAATGAAAACGGAAGCGTAGGTAACCACTATGGTGTAGTATACATATAGGGTGGATTTTCCAGATGGGCCAGTAAGGGCCTTAACCATTGTAGCTACAGGAAAACGGTCTTAAGAGACTGTTAAGAAAGAACTTTTAGATAAATTTTGATCTGCATTCACAGTTGCTGTCCCGTCTCACCATCCCGTTACTACCCAAATGTATACTAAAAGACTGAATTCATTAAAATGTATTGAGTTTTTAATATAAATCAGCACAATAAAAAATGAAATATATTCTACAGTACCTACCTAATTATAGAGGGAGCAATTAAAATGAATTCCTGATTACCAACATCAATTTCAGTAATACAACACACATCAGTAATAATTTTAACTGAGAATCGAATGAGTTTAATTTGGGAATTCGTTTCACAGCTGTATGGAATAAATATTTTTGACAGCATTCCTTGAATGTTGTATTAATAATGTCATCGTATGTAAAGTAAGCTGACTTTTACCCGACTTCAAAATAGGAAGACTTCAAAAATTTATTTTATGCGTTTCTTTTTTTCTCAAAGTTAGTGTTGCTTGCGAAACCTCCGGTTCGCTGACGACATTGTCGTATTCTCTTCCAGGGCACCAGAACTAGATCGAATTTTAAACCAACTCTGTGAAGCAAGCAGAGAGTCTCTGGTGCGCAGGGTGCGCGGCAGCCCCAACAGCGTGATGATGATGAAACTGACGGGCTCGACTGTCCATACATAAAACGCTGCAGGGAATTGCACGTCACCTACATTTGTCCACCATTAATGTGTTTGTGTTGAAAGTACGGTGGCACCGTACACCACACTGCGCTCCAAAACACAGATTACAGACGTTGCTCAAATAGCCAAAAAGCTAAAGTGGGACTGGGCTGGCCACGTCAGCCGCATGCAACTGTGGGCCAAAATAACCTCAATTTGGAGCCCTGAGACAGCTAGAAGGCGCCTCGGCAGTCCCCGTAGAAGATGGCGGGACGAGCTGTACAAAACATACTACCAGAGGTTAGCACTAGATCGCAAGCACTGAAATGAAATGAAATGAAATGAAATTGTTTATTCTGTAAATAGGATATCGGAATCACTTTTACACGTCATATTTAAAAAAATGTTTAAAATAAGCTAGATGAGGTCGGCGTTTCCTAACTGACTACTCTGAGAAGAAAGGCCGAAACAAACTCAGAGGTCACGGTCTCTTTTAAAGTCCAGACATAATCTTGGTCAAGCCATATGAGAACCATGTAGATTAGTGTCTGAAATGGTCTTTTGAGGAAAGAACCACACAGATTTGAGTGGACCTGTCCAGTCAGTGCAAGCATTTGTCAGTAATCGTGGAGCTCACTCAGAGCTTAAGGAGCTCAACTCGACGAACAATACCAAAGAAAGGACATTTGGGTAGGCCGCATCAACTACTCAAACTGCCAGACCATCATTAAAACTAAATGTGAAAAAAAAAAAAAAAAAAAATTAAAACATTAAAGAGAAAAAAAATTAAAAATACCCACATAGTCCTCATATTCACAATAATTAAAATAATATTATACTTTACAAAGTAATCATGTCATTTTGTATATAATTTTATTATGTTATTATTTTAAGTAGGTATATGTTTTATTCTTTTATGTAAATATTTTTAAATCTGGTTTAATTGATGATTATAAGTAACAATTAAAATATCAAGTTTTATGGTTTTATCACAAGGTATAGCAGAGCGAGCAGCTCAATCCCAAGCTTTTTTATCTTCTAAATAATCTGAAATTTTATAGTACCCTTTTTTACAAAGTTTGGTTTTAATACAGTTTTTAAATCGTTTAATGGGTAAGTTTCGAATGTCAATGGGAAGTTTGTTGTAAAAGCGTATACATTGACCCATGAACGAGTTGCCTACTCTGTGAAGACGTGTGCGATGTACAGCAAGGTTGTGTTTATTCCTGGTATTTAAACTATGAACATCGGACATTTTCTTAAAATTTGATATATTTTTGTGTACATACAATAGGTTTTCAAAAATATATTGTGAGGCTACAGTCAGAATATTTATTCCTCTGAATTTCTCTCGAAGTGAATCTCTTGGACCTAGGTTGTAAATGGCTCGAACAGCCCTTTTCTGTAGAACAAATATAGAATTAATGTCCGCACAGGTTCCCCAGAGAAGAATCCCATAAGACATCAGACTATGAAAATAACTAAAATAAACAATTCTGGCTGTATCTACGTCAGTTATCTGCCTAATTTTTTTAACAGCATATGCGGCTGAACTAAGCCTTCCTGACAATTTTTCTATGTGTGGGCCCCATTGTAATCTACCTACTTCCATTCCGGACTGGAAGTCATGAGGAGAGGTCTTCGCCCAGCAGGATGGTACAGGCTAACAGTAATAGTGTTTGTTGGTGAGTAAAATAATCATGAGGACACTTCGATTCTTAGGGCAGTTTCACTAATGAAACAGAACGCGATAAGCATTTATAAAACGCGTTCAAGAGCTGTCAGTGTCGAAATTGTTATGGAATATTGTACACTGACAGCTCTTAAACGTGTTTCAATGTGCTGAACGCGTTCAATTTGATTGGTGAAATCCGTTACAAATCGTGGTGAGCAATGGTAATGATAACGCCGGCTGTAGCTGAAAACCAACGCTGGGCCTCTGTCTCGCATAGGGTCGCAGCATTAAGCTGAGCGATAGCCGTTTTGCGTGTATGTGACGCATATTTTCCCCTAAATTGTTATTTTCGTGTACTGTTCTTTCCTTGCGTCATGTGTACCGCAAATAAATGTTTTTTTTTTCTTTCTTTGATGAAAGCCTGTGAGGCTGTGACCTCAACTGGAACAATTACCTATCATTACTTAAAACATTCTACCGCAAAAATAGCACAGAAAACATTTTCACTACTGTTGTGTATGTGTGTGTTACCATTACATGTGTGCGTGGCTGCGCCCACGCAAGGTGTTTGACAGACAATAAAGAGTGTGTCCATAGCTGTCGCGTGTTTCACTTGTCTCCCATACGAAGTACTAACAGTGGCGACGAGGATTTACTTTTACCCACATCTCAAAATAATAATCGGAAAATGAACAGTATTGGCATTTTGTCTACATTCGATCACAACGTACAGGAATGGAAGTCGTACAAAGGCCGAATCACACAATGGTTCATCGCAAATGAGATTGTTCCGAAGAATGATGCGGCTGGAGCCAAGAGACGGGTGATCCTGCTCAGCGCACTTAGCGACGGTACTTATAAGTTGGCAGCGGATCTGGCCCTGCCAAAGGAAATCCAGGAAGTACCATATGACGACATAGTGCAGTTATTAGATGAACATTTCCTGCCAAAGATATGCGGCTTCAGCGAGCGTTACAATTTTTACGCGGCTGTACAGCAGCAGGGCGAGTCATACACGCAATGGGCGTCAAGGCTACGAGGACTTACGGCACATTGTAAGTTTAGTAACGTCGAGGAAGCGTTACGAGATCGGTTCGTGATGGGAATGGCAGCAGGGCATGAACGAGAAAAGCTGTTCGCGCAGGACATTGACAAGCTGACCCTGGCCAAGGCGGTGGAGCTAGCGGAGAGCGTGCGATGCGCGCGAGCGGGCGCCTCCACTACTTCGGCTGTCCTTGGGCAGCAGGCGCCTGTGTTCAAGATCGCCAAGGAAGTAAAGACTGCTAAATCCATTAGTGCCGGTAAATTAAAGTGTACAGTGTGCGGTCGTAATAATCATGAGTCATCACAATGTCGGTTTGCAAGCTACAAGTGCAATAAGTGCAACACCAAAGGCCATTTGCGTAAAATGTGTAACAAAGTTAATTACGTGTTGGCAGGTGATGTGAGTGAAGACGACGACGGTAAGTCATTGTTTAACATACGCTCGGTCGGTGGGGAACCTATGACAGAAACAGTTTCAATGGACGGGAAGGATTTACAATTTCAAATAGATAGTGGATCAGCGGTGACAGTTATATCCGAAGGTACCTATAAAAACTTTTTCAGTAATATTCCGTTACTAGATTCCAAAAAAACTTTTTTTAGCTACACCGGCAATATTATGAAATGTGTAGTACATGAACTTGCCGGTGACGTACATGCGACACACTCACTCATTGGACGTGTACGTCATTCGCAATGGCGGACCACCGTTATTAGGCAGGGATTTTATTTCAAGATTTAAACTAAAGTTGACACTTTGTAACTTTTTGAACGGTGAGCAGAGTATAGTGGACCAATTGCAATCGCGTTTTCCAGAAGTATTTTCTGATAACCTTGGTCAATTTAATAAATATCGTGTTAAATTAAAATTAAAGGATAATGTGAAGCCGATATTTTGTAAAGCGCGTCCAATTGCGTTCGCGCTACGGGATAAGGTTGGCGAAGAGATAACACGCTTAGTGGACCTAGGTGTTCTAAAACCCGTTACGCACTCCGAGTACGCGTCACCTATTGTTCCCGTGCTTAAGCACAACGGTACGGTTAGATTGTGTGCCGACTACTCGGTTACTATTAACAAACAGCTGATAATAGAACAATATCCTCTACCCACGGTACACGAACTATTTTCAAAGTTATACGGGGGCCAACAGTTTTCAAAAATCGATTTGACTACGGCCTATAATCAATTTTTGTTAGACGAGGAATCCCAACCGATCACGTGCATCAATACTCATCGGGGTTTATTTAATTATACTCGGTTAGTTTTCGGACTATCTAGTGCGCCGTCTATATTCCAGCGCGCTATGGAAACGGTGCTTGCAGGACTTGACGGGGTCCTATGTCTGCTGGATGACATATTAGTGACCGACCGGACTCCGGAGGGGCATCTGAACAAGTTGAATATAGTTCTGCAAAGACTTCAGGATGCAGGGTTAACTGTGCAGAAACAAAAATGCGATTTCTTCAAAAACGAAATTAAATATTTGGGTTACATAATAAACAAAGATGGGTTACAGAAAGATCCGGCAAAGGTGAAAGCTATAGCGGATGCGCCCATTCCTACCGACGTGAATACATTGCAATCGTTTTTAGGCCTGGTAAACTATTATAGAAATTTCGTTCCTGGTGCATCCTGTATCCTGAGTCCTTTGTATGACCTATTAAAAAAGGGCGTTAAGTGGGTCTGGTCTACGTCACACCAACGAGCGGTCGAAGAAATAAAAAAATGTTTAACGTCTGATCAGGTCTTAACACACTTTAATTCGGACGCTAAAATAGTTTTAACCGTCGATGCATCGCCGAGTGGCTTGGGTGCTATTTTATCCCAAATAGATTATGACGGGTTAGAGCGCCCGGTAGCATTCGCTTCCCGCACGTTGAATACAGCCGAGAAGAATTACTCACAGATTCAAAAAGAGGCGACAGCAATAATATTTGGAATACGTCGATTCCATCAGTATTTATATGGCAGGTCAGATCCATTCATATTACGCACGGATCACAAGCCGTTAATTACTATTTTCGGAAACCATAAAGGTATACCAGAGGTGTCCGCTAATAGATTGCAGAGGTATGCGATGTTTTTAAGTGCATACAATTATACCATTGAGTATGTCCGGAGCGCTGATAACAGCGCGGATTATCTGTCGCGGGCGAGCTTACAGAGTAAGTCAGGGCAGGCACGCGGCGAGAGCGAGGGAGACAACATCGGCGCACACGCCGCCGCGGCTGCCGCTCCCATTGATCGCGCATCATACGTTAATTTTGTTGTCGAAGGCGACATGCCGTTGACCTTGAATGAGTTACGCAAAGCTACTAATGAGGATACGGCATTACAGTTAGTTATTAATTATGTACAAAAAGGGTGGCCTAAAAAGGTAGTAGACTTGCATTTGAAACCTTATCATTTATGTAAGACAGAACTGTCGTATGAAGATGGTTGTTTAATGAGGGGATATAAAGTTGTTCTTCCTGAATCATTACGGTCAAAGGTCTTATTAGAATTACATAGCTCACATTTAGGCATCGTAAAAACGAAATCAGAGGCTAGGTCACGGGTTTGGTTCCCAGGCATTGATGCAGCGCTAGAAAAAATGATACACTCGTGTGGAATATGCAAACAGCTACGGCCCTCGCCTCCTAGGGCGCCGTTAGCACCATGGAAATTTCCTGATGCGCCATTTCATAGAATACACGTAGACTTTCTGGGCCCGCTGAATAATCAGATGTTTTTAGTAGTGGTGGATGCGCACACGAAATGGTTAGAAATATATGACGTGAGCACATCTACCACCTCGGCGACCGTTATTGAAAAGCTGTATGAATTTATGTCTAAGTACGGATTACCTCATACGATTGTTAGCGATAACGGCACGGCGTTTACATCCGCTGAGTTCACAAAGTTTTGTTTATTGAATGGTATTGCTCATCTTACTTCACCACCTTATAATCCGGCTAGTAATGGACAAGCAGAGAGTTTCGTGAAAATCGTCAAAAAGGGTTTAAAGTCAAGCGTTTTAGGTTCGCACAATAGGAATGAATGTAGGCTCAAAATGTTGAAATTTTTGTTTGACTATCGGAATTCAGTTCATTCTGTCACGGGGTTCTCACCGGCTGAATTGGTGTTTGGGCGAAAGCTCAGAACACGTCTTGATTTACTCCATCCCAAGTTAACGTCGACCCCACTCACATCACTAACCAACGATGTTAAACAAAAACAGTGCTCGCAAATTAAGTTCTATGGCGGCAACAATAAACAAGTGTTTAAGCCGGGCGATGAAGTCATGTTTAAAAAATTTCTGAACAATTGCAAATTTCTGTGGTATAAAGGTACTGTAATTAAAAGACTGGGTAAAGTGTTATATTTAATTAAAGACCATGTTTCTTCGTCAGACGTCAAAAAGCATAAAAATCAAATAGTAATACATAAAGCTACGTCTCAACCCGGGGACTTCAACGATTTAACGTTGGACAACGACCCAATTCCAAGTGAACCCAGCGGTTCTCAACCGCTTGATAATGGGGAGGGAGAAAGGAATGAGGTGGAATTGTCATCCTCACCTTCACCCCCAAATTCAAGATGTTCCAGCAGACTGCTGCGGGACATACCCAGGGTTGATTATAAACAATTCTTGTAAAAAATGTATTATCTGTAACTTTCTATTTATGTTATTAAATAGGGGGAGGGACTGTTGTGTATGTGTGTGTTACCATTACATGTGTGCGTGGCTGCGCCCACGCAAGGTGTTTGACAGACAATAAAGAGTGTGTCCATAGCTGTCGCGTGTTTCACTTGTCTCCCATACGAAGTTATTATTACTATTCCATTACCTAACAACAAAAATGGCGGCCCTGTCAATCCATATAACTAAGTTCACTGATTATTTCAACGAGATGTTACAAAAACAGGGGACTCGGGAGATACGTCTGTTTACTTTGCCGGATTGATTCCCTAGGGGCTAGGTTTTTTTGCACCGCACCGTATATTGTTTTTGGAATCGATTTTGACCTTTCCGATTCGTCTTTCCAATCACAAGTTAGAACATTCCCGCTTTCTTGTTTTTAATTTGATCATAGTGAGTTGTGCCTATAAACTGTTAGGAAATTAAATTGATCTGAGAAACCAATTTCCTGTATCACTTTGCGAATATTTCCTAAAGTTACTATAAACGCTAATTTGAATTAGGACAGATTTTTCAACAGTCAGGTAATTTTTATCTGAGGAATAAATATACTGCAGTTTGACAGCTTTTATCTTGAAAATTTTTCAAATTTTCATTTTTATTTTTTCAGATAAAATATATCTGACTGTTGAAAAATCAGACCTTATAATGTCCTAAACTAAAAAATCCGTAGTTCATAACTTCGTCTTTTTTCCAAACCGTAAGAAAAGTGAGAAAACAAACTAAATCAACATCATAATCCTAGCCTAGCCTTTTCTCAACTATGTAAGGTCAGCTTCTAGTCTACCCAGATCCAGCAAAATTTCACCAACAAAAAGGCAATATATTGCAAAACCTGACGTTTTCCCATAGACCGACGTTTTTCCATACTTGACGCTTATTCCCTTTCCGAGAGGTATCTCGTAAAGGGAATAAGTACTTCACCACCGTCGACCGCCTAAATCATATTATGTATACCTCATATTTGGTACATAAAGACAGTGTAGGCGTAGTGTAGCCGGATGTTTACCTCGTTATCACATACGGGATTAGTGAGGAAACAAGATGCTGACATTCTGAATGATATTATTTTCCTTCAGTGGTAGAGGGTTGGGTAAATTAATAACAGTTTTTCCTTATAGCGTGAGTGATGAAGACTGATGATAATCTACTTTTTGTACAACTTGTTATGGCACGTGTGTGTTACTTTTGGTAACTGATTTGTCAGTCTAGCCTTGTCCCTGCTGGAAACCCCGTATAGGAAGGGTTTTTGACGTCTCTTACAATGCTAAAACTTTTTAGTGTGACAACTGGAATTCATGTATTGAACTGCTAAAGAGTCATAATAACTAAGTTTATCAACTCAATATAACTTATAAAATATTACATAATTCTATTTAATGTTGCATTTTTTTGCGATTGTTCTGTGAAGTAAATATCCAAACCAGCATTGAATTTTTCTTTTAAATGCAATTTTTACCTTCAACAGTTACTTAATATTCCAATATAATCCAGAACTCCGCAAAAAATTCGCTCAATCTCCGAAGGCCAGGTAATTGGCGCTCTGGCCACAATCTGCAGGTAAATGCGTCCAGATTAAAAAGACCTTTGCTTTCCCCTCAATAAGGATACAAAACAAGAAGCACAGAAGTCCCATTTCGAATACAAAACATGGCTTGGGTCAGTGCAGATACAGCAATAAAATGCTCCAGCAGTTTTTCATTAATCAATTGAAAATAAACTAAATTATAACTAAAATAGAGTCCCATATAGCGTGCAAGATATGATTCTCTATGCCGTGTGTTCCGCATGCTCAAGCATTTGCTGCTCTTTCTGCCCTGACTCAAGCATTGCATAACAGGGATGAGCCGTGCGTGCTCAGTCTTAGCCGAATGATAACTTAACACAATAGGAATTATGTACTTAGTGTCTCCAATTAGCTCGCAACATGCAGCGTTCTTGTGGTCGACCCATTTTTTGCAGTAGTGGACTTCATTTACATCAGCACGAATTAAACGTATGGAAAAATATGCAACATATTCCTGATATTCCATTTGCATGATGTCATCTGCTTTTATGTGGCACAGTTGTAAACTATTCAGCTTTTTTTTCTTCATGTTATTCGTTTCCCAGCCTGATGCTTAGTGGTCACTAGAGGAATCGCAGGTGTGCTGAAATCTCAAGAGCCAAATCTGAAAATTTCATGTACCAGTAATGACACCAGCACCCATTACATACCCCCAAAACTGGAACATAGCAACACTGCATGGCGGTTGAAAAAAGTTTGATGGAACTTACCTAGACACTGATCCAGAGAGACCACGATTTTTAGATTTTATCATATATTCTTCTCGTGCATTTCTGAGCATGGGTTTGCTGTAAAATCTTACAGTCTAATATAGACTTCAAAGTTATCGAGCAAAATGGTTCTGTTTTAATTTCGTTGAGGTTTTCAATCTCGCTGCTTTAATGGTGCACTGGCCTGTAATCTGCTTGATAAAAGTTAATGAGTATCGTTTGTAAACATAATAGGTTTTCCAGAGCTTACCAGATGTTATATATTTGGCTCTTTAATAAGATTTAGATTTTTTTTGTAGTATGCTGTTACGTATTGTCAGGCTCTTTATTCTTGGAACTTTTAAACATGATATGTATGATATTTTACCGGTTATTGGTTAGCAGGTTATTTTAAAGTTGTATTAAAGGGGGTATCAGCTTATTATAGATTGTGTCCGCGTCAAAGTGAAAATACTGCAATAATGAAAAATCATTGTCCAGGACCACTTAGTAAACTATCGACACTGTCGAAATTTTCCTTTCCCTTTTCTTGGTTTTTTCTTTCAAGAAAAGGGAAGGAAACTCAGGCTACGAAAAAGTTACCAGAACATAATATAAATTAAACTAGCTGCGCCCCGCGGCTTCTTCCGTATAAGTCTCGATTCCGTCAGAATATCGGAATAAAAAGTATCCTATGTCCTAACTCAGGTCATGGTCTACCCATGTGCCAAATTTCATCCAAATCCGTTCGGACATTATAGCGTGAAAGCGTAACAAACAAACAAACAAAAAATCAAATCTTTTATCTTTATTTATAAACTAAATTTTACCCGCGGCTTCGCCCGCGTAAAGGTCGGAAAATATCCCACAGGACCGTACTACCGGGATTCAGATTATCCTCTAACCTAACCCAGATCATGGCCAATACGGATTTAGTTAAAAGACCATACGTCTTTCAACTAAATCGGTTCAGCCGTTACGGCATGAAAAAGTAACAGGCACATTTTAGGGTTGCGTACCTCAAAATGAAAAATTTCTCTCTTTCAGTCGTCAGTAATTTGACATTCGAAAGAAGAAGACAAAGCTTTGTGTAACTATACAGATGCTATACAACGTTTATTAGTAAGGAGGTAATGTTTGTAGCGGTTACACCGCCACATACGAACTAAGCATGAAAGACATGACGTCACACAAATCCTGCATCGCGCAGTTAGAATTTACCGCGCGAACGACATAGATAAGACTATTCGAAATCAACTTATGGGCAGTTGCCCGCCCGACATAACACCCGTCTTGTCGGAGGATCCTAAATTTTCTATGGTGGATGAGTGAACTTTACACCCTGTTCCTCATACCACTAAATTGGTGACCCCGAGACTGAACGTCAACCCAGCCTTCGTGAAACTACTTCAGCGTGACGTCATCATCATCAATCCCGCAAGCTTTCGTGAGGCGAGTTACACAGCCAGCCAGCCAGCACCCACGGCTCAGCGGGTATCCTGACCACCAGCATGCAGCGAACGCGCATTCCTGGTCATCACCCTTAGACTCATCACCCCGACTCACTGGGGAATCACCGAAATCACCGCAATCACCTCAATCACCGCAATCACCTCAATCACCACAATCACCGCAGACAGTTCCAACTCACTTTGAACTGTGCGGCACCCGGTTCCGACTCACTGGAAGCACAATCACCACAATCGCCACAATCACCGCAGACAGTTCCGACTCACCGTGAACTGTGCCGCACTCGGTTCCGACTCACTGGAACCACACCTTAAATATCTTCAAAATAAGAGACAACAAAAACAATTACCTATATCACCGAAATCACCGCAATCACCGAAAACACCGAAATCACTGCAATCACCTCAATCACCGCAATCACCACAATCAACACTATCACCACAATCGCCGCAATCACCGCAGACAGTTCCAACTCACTGTGAACTGTGCGGCACCCGGTTCCGACTCACTGGAACCACAATCATCACAATCGCCACAATCACCGCAGACAGTTCCGACTCACCGTGAACTGTGCCGCACCCGGTTCCGACTCACTGGAACCACACCTTAAATCTCTTAAAAATAAGAGACAACAAAAATAATCAATAATACATGTGAATTTTAAAATCAACCCCAATTTTACCCCTTTGGGGGATGATTTTACAAAAACGCTGAAACGCGTAATTTTTTATTTCTTACCAAAAGCATAAATTTGAATTTCCATATCCGTAACTTAAGAAATACTGGGTTTCCCATACAAACTTTCATCCCTTATATCACCCCCATGGGGGTTATTTTTGAGACAAAAAGTACCCTATGTCCTTCTCCAGGATGCCATATATCTCCTTGCCAAATGTTATCGAAATCCGTTCAGTGGTTTAGCCGTGAAAAGGTAACATACAGACAGACAGACAGACAGACAGAGTTACTTTCGAATTTATAATATTAGTATGGATAAATAAAATCATTTTATTTCGGATAACTAAAAAAGATTAAATAGAAATTTATAAGTTTAGATATTTGCTTACAGTAATCGTGCAACGTGTTACATAGGGTGTGGCGTGTGACGCTGCGGCAGTCAGTATCCAAGGTCAAACTATGTAAATTAGCTGGGAAAACTTCACATACGCGATGGGTATCAATACAAACTCATAATTTCAAGTAACGTATGTATTAAAAAAACTGGCCAAGTGCATGTCGGACCACGCACAATGAAGGGTTCCGTAGTTGGGATGAATTTATCCCAAGAACAAAATTAACATTGTAGTTGAACACATGTTCTCCCGTACATTCCAACTGCAAATGTTAGTTTGTACGCAAAATGTTAATAGTAGATTGTTCTACAAGGGTCGAAAGAAATCAATTCCCATACGAGGTATTTAGACGCCCGAGCGCAGCGAGGGCGGCTATAGTCCGAGTAGGAATTGATGTCTTTCACCCGTGTTAAACACTCTACTTTTCATTTCGAATATAAGGAAAGTAAAACATAGTGTTTAAAATAGTTATTGATATTACTATTTAAAATGAACTGAGAAGTTAGAACAATTTGTGTTTTTTTTTAAATATGGAACACACCGCGTCACTGCTGCGGGCCGTCCCGCGCATTATGTTTTTTTTTTAATTCACACTGGCTGTTTATATAAAACAGCCAGTGTGAATTAAAAAAAAATACCTCACAAGACCGGAGCCCAGTGTTTCCACTTTTAGGGATTTCTCCCTTTTTTTGGGAAAAATGCCCACTAATAAGCATGGTTTAGGGATATTTTATTTTGGCAGGGATTTAGGGAATTTTAAGAAAAAATTGAACTTGAGTTGGTAGCCCTATTGTTTATACTAGGCAGCACCCGATGGACTACTTTACTCTATGGCACCACCGATTGAATAAATGGGATTCCCTGAAACTGGTAATAATTGTAATACGTCTAATTTTAGTTTACCATGTTAGATTGTTAATAGTACTATTTCTGTGGCTAAAGACGACATCGGAAATAAGTGGTATTATACCTAGAGTTGGTTTGTTTCGTCTCTCTTGATTTATAATGAATGTTTTCTAGGTATTTATGCTATAAAAATGAAAAATTCCCTAATCCAAGGAATTTTTATATTTTTTAAGGAATTTTAGGGATAATTCATTAAGAAACTGGGGAAAAACCAAAAACGTAAGTGGAAACACTGCCGCAGCTTTTTTGTTTTTATTCTATTCGATATTTTTCATGTAAAAAGTTTCGTAGCAGACTACCTAACCAAAAGTTCTATTTTTAAAATTCATTCCCGCCCTAGGGCGGGAAGCAATTACTATGAATGAGTCTTTCCCGCCCTAGAGAGGGAAGCAGCGTTTTCCATCCGCTACTCGGCTCAAACAAACACTACTTTCCGAGCATGAGAGATGAAAAAGATTAACCATGTTATTTTAAGACCATAGACTTCGTATAGGTTTTCATCATTCATTCATCATCCATGAGTCCAACCATTCTCTGTAATCTTTTCGAAGGGTAGGTAGGTAAAGGTGTACTTTTTGTACACCCACATATTTTATACGCATTTCGTTTTTTAAAAATATCATAACTAGTATTGGGTGGTATTAATATAATATTTATTTGATCTTAGTTATGACCCTGGCTTTATCAAAGTTCAACACGCTTCTCACAAAACAAGGAGTCAAATATCATGTAAATCTTACTTAAAGTGTCAGTTTTAGCTGTAGATTCTACCATTAAAGAGAATGCAAGTCGTAAGATTATCTCAATGTTTCAGAGTTTGAAGATAAAATTTCATATCTGCGACGGATTAAGTTGGTAAAAAATAGTTATTTTTATTGCAGATTGTTTTTGGAGGGTGACTTTGCATTTTTTGCTGCTGAATGTCATCTTCTGTTAATGATTTTTGGAGGGTGACTTTGCATTTTTTTGGAGGGTGACTTTGCATTTTTTGCTGCTGAATGTCATCTTCTGCTAATGGTTTTCTGGACAACTTATGGGCTGTCGTTTTTCGCATTTGGGTTCGATTGTCATACTTCGTTGTATTTGTTTATTTTACATATTATTCAGTTTCGATGTAGCTGTTTTGTGTTTGTGTTGTTTGTATGATCCAAAATAATTGCCTACTGACAAGTTTCTGTTTAAATTTTTCTCCGATTTATTCTACATTTATTGTCTTTTTTGCCAAAATCTTAAAAAAAAAATACTTCGGGTACTCCTTTGATACTTATTGACGAAACAATAGTGTTACTGTAGATGATTCCTGGAAGGCATTCAATCATAGAACGGTACTTAATACGCTGGATGCGTTTTTTTTTAAAGTGATAACTTCTTTAGGCGGTTTGAGCACGTTTTGGGTGAACAGAAATCATGGAACTCACGTCATCGTCACCTAACGCTTTCCATGAGCTATATGTATCGAACGAAAGACATCAACGCGAGAATCAAAAAGTTACTTAGTTTTCACTTCTATCGGTAGTCCCCAAAGACTGCCCGATTTTTTTTTTGTTACCTTTCACTGTCCCACTGCTGAGGAAAGGCCTCTCCCGAATCCTTCCAAGCATCCTTTTCCAGGGTCACCTCGATCCAATCCTTGCGGTACGTGTCTAGGTCGTCTCGCCACTTCTTCCTGGGCCGGCCATCCTCAGGCACCCACCGTGTGGAGACTGTTGCCCAGCGGTCACTATGTATAAGCAACCTTCTATTTCAATTAAGTTTCATCTTCTAATCTTCCGACCCGAATTTCGCAAGAACATCAACATAAACAATGTACCCTGCCTAAACTCCATTAAAGAAACATTTATCGCTCCCTTTCGACCGTTTCACCAACAAAACCCTAAATCACACATAACGCTAAATTCTCCAGTCGGCCATTTGTTCGAGTTTTGATTAGCTACACGTTCGCCTGTAAGTGGCCGACAATCGGGGAGGCGCTCATTTAGACCGGATTAAGAATTAATTCCCGGGTCCCGAATCCGCGATTAATTTCTGTGAGCTCCCGTGGTTTCGCATCAATAGTCGCAGGGCCGTATTAGGGACGGTATTGGTCCAATTAAGGCGACGATAACCTACTTTTAATAATTTTATACTAGAAATTACTTCTAAACGAGTAGTGTTAAAGATTTGGAAAAAATATATGTTAAATAAGAACATTTTTTTAATAAGTTAATATGCGAATATTTTAGATTATGTTTATATAACATAGTGAAATTAATTTGTAAAGTTATATCTAACGCGGATAAAAAACTGAGAATTGCGAAAAAGCTATCAAACGTATTTCCCTGAATCTTTCACCATTTTAAGGATAATTTAAATATTTATCTTTTAGTATACGTGTTTTATGAAAATACCTTTTGTTTTATGTATAATAAATTAATGATGCGTCAAATTGGTGACAGCGCTCCTTGATGGGCGAGTCCTATTACTGGCTGGATGTACGACTTGTTGCGTGAGCTCAGTACAGAACACGCAAGCTAACCACTCAAGGTCACTGCATATATCTGCGTCTTAACACATCTGTTTTGATGATCATTGTCACTGCATCTGCCATAAACGATCATTGCTTAGTATGGAGTAATAGTACAGTAATTGTTTATTATGGTGAAACATCCATGTGGGTCAGAATACCTCACAGGATCATATTTTTCTTTCAACATGTGGCGCCTTTTTTCTAAAAGCATAAAATACTGAAGACTTTTATTTAACAGAAAACATTTCGTTAAATATTTTAAGCTTCCTCACCTTTCTATTTTCAAAGTGAAGTCCAATACAAGCAATACCATCTTAGCTCTTTGTTCAAAAACAGTTCGCAACAGAAAACTTTCACAAATCCCCTCTCAGGCAAAGGAGCATCTGTTACTCAATGTTTTTCTTCAATTGCTAGACAAGATAAACAAAAATAAAAACAAATAAACAAACTGCACTGCAAAATCTGCAAGACGAGCAGGTGCAAAGTAAAGGAAGGCAAGTCTAAGGGTCGTAGCAGACACGATATTTTAACACTAAGATTAATAAATGATGCTTAGTACGTGTTTCGGCTTAGACTATCTCCCTGTCTCTCTCTTGTATTTGAGTCTGATAGTTGTGCGACAGTGACAAGAATAATACTAAGCCAAAGCACGTCCTAAGTAACGTTTACCAATCTCAAACTAAGCATCAGCGACCAGAGATTTAGTTGGTTTTCGGAAACTTGATACAGCGAAAAATTCGCTGTATCAAGAATCAGTGACAAGCGATTTTTAGCATCGCCGATGCATGCGGATGCAAAAACGCTAGACAGCAAAATTAGGCTGAGAATAAGCACTTTTTGAACATCGAAATTGTATAAGACAGTTCCCCAAAATGTCCGCCTTTCATCAGTTCCTAGTGCTTTAGGTGGAAAGAGGTGGCGCAAGAAACTCCACAGCAGCAGAACTATCTGTTAAGTTAGAACTTGATTTGCAAAGTAATTCGGCTTAAAAACATTTATTTCTCAAAATACGTTACAGTTCACTTATCATATTGAGAAAAGATGGATAAAAATAAAGGTGCGATTCTCCGTGTTTACAATGAGAAAATTAAGAGTTAAAGGTGCAATCGGTATTGTTAGTGTTCTAACGTTCTTCTAGGACTTTTTTAAATGTATATATGGTGTCACTATTGGTTACATTATCAGGTAGTTTAGTATATAGTTGATATTACGAAACACAAAATATGTATTAAATAAAATTATTTGTTATTATGTCAGCAAGCACATTATGATGCACTCGCCATGCTAAAAGTATCATGTCTGCTCTGACCCTAAGTTATTTCCTACCTAGATTCAGCTCTGGCAATATAGATGAACCGGATTAGGTGGTCCAATTCAATCGAATTGAATTTTAATTAAATTACCTGCCTGTTTCTGTGAGAGGTTTAATTTTCTTCGGAAGAGATGAGAGTAGTGAAGGATTTCGGTTTTAAATTACACTCCACGTGGAGGACAATTTTGGGCGATTAGACATTTGACACGGTGTATTTACGGAATTTATTTTGTAGAGAGATTTGGAGTTGATTTAGAAGCAACGGTATTTTAAGTAAGAGCTTTTTTTTTGGCAACGGGGCTCTCTTTTCCTGCATCTGATGGGAACTGGCTTTCTTACCTCTAACTGCCAAAACACAATAATGCTGTTAGCATTGTTGATATGGCGACAGACTAATATAAGACGTTGGTAGCTAGCCAGGCAGACTAAGAACCAGCAACCAAACCGAGCAGAAAATTTTGCCCCCACTGGGAATCTAACCCGGGATCTCTGAGACAGTTCGTCTAACTAAACCACAGAGGCAGGTAAGGCAACACACAACAGCAGCAGCATAATTGGTGCTATTGCACCAATGTTTATGGAACTAACTATCTAACTATTAAACTTGTAAGCAGTTCAAAACTCCGTTTTTTTTATGACAAATGTGATGCGTTTTCCATTTTTTTCTTCTGCATAATTGATTTTCATTAGTTGGTGTTATCTTTTCGTCCCACATAACACAGTGTCTCAAGACGAAAGTCTTTGACCAGTGCGTGTTGCCAGTGATGACTTATGGTACTGAAACGTGGTCGCTCACAATGGGCCTTATCAGAAGGCTAAAAGTCACCCAAAGAGCAATGGAGAGGGCTATGCTTGGAGTTTCCCTACGTGATCGAATCAGAAATGAAGAGATCCGTAGGAGAACCAAGGTAACCGACCGGCAATGGGATAAATACGTTATTTGTAGCTATGTTTGTGACATGTGGGTTCTCTTCAATGACACAGCGATATGTTATATTTATAACAGGTATTTAATTAGATATTTAAAGTTAAAATATATTACAACATGAATGCGCGCCTACGAAGTGACGGATGCACGTCTGTCTATTTTTTATATAAAAACAAGGCAGTGTATAGAGTGCCACCATTGGCACTCTATCTCTATCGGATAAAGTGCCACTACAGGCACTCTAGTAACACCGCCTCGGCCCGGCTAAAGTGCCGCAAGCATTGGATTGTCATTGTCACTGTCACTAAGTCACGTCACTTGGTATTTTGTTTGATTGTCGAGGTTAGATCGCTGTAAAACACCACATTCCCAAAACATTACATTCTCTTGTGCCTAAACGGACCCTGGCACTTCGCCGGCCGCTACCGCGGCACCGCTCGCTACGCTCGCTCGGCTCGTGCGTTGTGTGGTCACAGTTCTAACCTAACCTAACCTAAATAACAAGTGACAGTGACAATGCAACGCTCACGGCACCCTAGCCGGGCCGAGGCAGTGACACTAGAGTGCCACAAGAAACTCGCGGCACTCTATACACTGAAGAAGAAAGAAAGAAAGAAGAAAGAAAGAAAATACATTTATTTAGCACAGACTTAAAGACACACAGCACAACATAATTATAATACATTAAAAAAAATAAAAGATAAACAGGAATGTGTGCCTCACGGCTGCGCCAAATAGGCCCAGTTCAGCAAAAATGCCAGACATTTAGTGCCTGACGCTGGTTTTCAACTGGACCTGGCGTGTGAGGTGACGGATGCAAATCAGTTTTATACTACAGTGTGTGTGTATGTATACTTAGATAAAATAAATTGTGTAAGATAATAATAATAATTACAAATACCAAATTCGATTAATACAGCAAATATGTGTATGTATCTATAGTTAAATACTTAAGAAAGACCAGTGTAAAAATAATTAATAATATTCTAATACTTAAAATTGCAAAACAACAAAACAAATCAACCTGATAAATAAATAAATGAGACGAACGCATGATATAATATAAAACTAACGAAACGAACACAATAAAAAAAGCCTGCTTTGAAACGTTGCCAGACTTCCACATTCCAACAAACATAATTAGATAATCCGTGCACTTCAGCGTCTTCATCGCACAATACGCTGCAAGCAGCCGATTGCGACGGACTATTCACGGACAGTTATTCAACTGATTTTGTTAAGAATCGTTTCCCACCTATAAATCCTTTAACTTATCGTTTGGGTTGCATTGACATTGGCGTAATATGGTGTAATCTGTGACGATGGTATTTACGTACATAAATAAGTCAGCCAAACATCGTTAATCGTAGACAAACGAGGAAGATAAAGATAAGGATGCAAGGTAAGCGCTAGTCAATAATAGTGTTATTTGCAGGAAAAATAAATAAATACGATATAAGTTCCCTATAAAGTGAAAAGGTACCCACCCATTCTTATTTTTCGATTTCTTTCTTACAGCCCTATGCTTCTCTATGGAGGAGGTGACAAATACAAATACAAACCACACCGAGGCTCGCCCACTCCAAGTCTTGATGAAAGTATGGGAGAAATGGCGCCACCCGACATCGTACGTTACAGTCGCGTGCATACAGGCCATGCACATGGGGTACGTTGAAATGCAACGTAGTTTAGCAATACATAAGTTGGTGATAAACGATGACTTTAATATATTGCCTTGTATTTTACAGGCCTCACATCTGCGATGAGGCGTAGCAATGTCGCGGATATCGCAACAGCAATCCCAGCACAGGGGACATGAGCGGGCGAGCTGAACCGAGCATGAGAATGGGCAAGAACAACTTCCACCAAAGCAACCGTACAACAGCAGTCATTTACATTTTCAAGCAACATTTGCCGACAAAACACTGAAACATACTGAAAGTAGGCAGGTACATAATCTATCATATAATTGAGACATTAAGTGTGACCATGTCCAGCTTCCGTTGCACATCAATGAGGTACTGTCGTAAGCGTCGTTTAAAAGCGCCTATAGTGTTAATAACTCTTATCGGTGGTGGCAGGTTGTTCCATATTTTAGAAGCCGCATAACGAAAACTGCCTCTGAAAGCGGCTGTACCCTGAGACTGAGTCGATAGTTGTTGCGAGCATTGCCTTCTCCCGCATTCCCGTCTACTCGTAACCCAACTTAGTTTGTTGTATAAGTAGTCCGGCTTCTGATATTTAATCACCCCGAACAGAAGGCACGCCAAGTGGAGTTTGCGTCTGGACTTCATTTTTAGAGTAAAATGCTTGTTTAAAAAAGGTGTGACATGACTTCTGCGGGGGATGTTGTAACAAAACCGAGCACAAGCGTTTTGTACCCTTTGGATGAGGCGGTCTGTACGAGCTAATAGGCGCGGGCCGTAAACTGTGTCAGCGTAGTTCAATCTAGACAGAACCAGGGTTTCCACAAGCTGTTCCCGTAGCGTTTCGGACAAGTAAGGCCTTATCTTGTACAAAACCTTCAGGCGGTAAAAGCAGTTTCTCACCGAGGCGGCTACATGCTTCTCGAACCGAAGGTCTTTATCCAAAATAAGACCAAGATTCCGGGCTTCAAAGACTCTGTCAATTGGTTCGCCCATTAACTCCAAGTGAAACGTTGTGGGTAGTTTAGCTAGTTGCTGTCTTGCACCAAATACCATATATTTGGTTTTGGTTGGGTTTAGTGATAAGCAATTCTCTTCAGACCAGGCAGCGATTCTACGAAGGTCATCGTTCAGATCTTTAATGGCACTATCGTACTCATCTGGTCTAAAGGATATGTAAAGTTGGACATCGTCGGCATATATATGGTACTTGCACCTCTGGAGACATTTAATTAAATCTGCACAGTATAGAATAAACATTATTGGGCCTAATATAGATCCCTGAGGAACCCCTCTCTCAATCGAAGTAAGAGTTGATCTAAGAGCAGTGCCGTCACCCAAACGTAGATCCACAAGTTGTTTCCTGTCAGTAAGGTAGCTGCGGAACCATTGCGTAGCGCTTGGGTCAAAACCGTAATAAATTAGCTTTGACAGTAATAACGGGATATTTATTGCGTCAAATGCCCGGGAAAAATCCAGCAAGACTAGCAATGAGCACATTCCTTTGTCTTGGGCTGATAATAGATTATCAGTAACATCCAATAAAGCAGTGGCAGTACTGCGCTGTTTTCTAAAGCCAGACTGTAAGTCCGGTAATACGTTATTTTGCTCCAGAAAATGCGTTAATTGGTGGCTGACGACTTTCTCTAATACTTTAGACAAACACGGCAAAATGCTAATAGGGCGTAGGTCTTTTACTTCCATTGGATTAGCATTTTTTGGTAAGGGCCTAACGGAAGCAATTTTCCATTTGTCGGGGAAAGTTGACGTCAGTATTGAGCAGTTTACAATGTCAGTTACAATACCTAATGCGTACGGCAGAGTCATATTTAACATGTCAAGGGTAATGTTGTCATAACCTTCGGCGTTACTCTTAAGGTTGGAGATAATCCGAGAGATGTCATTCTGTTCCACAGGATTTATTTTAAAAATAGCTTCACCATATCTATGGTTCTCAAAATACGTCATTAGTGTCATGCTTGCAACGGGGTTTCCGGGAACTTTCAAAAAAGTATTATTTATAAGATCTGGATCTGTAAAATGCGACGGAAGGTCTTGTCTGGGTTTATAAGGTGATATTGTAGATTTAAGGTTTTTCCATAGTAATTTAGGGTTTTTTATTTTATTGTTTATGTTATGGTTGAAGTACGCAACCTTTTCCCTGTACAAAGAACTTAACACTAAGGACTTTAACTCTTTGTAGTATTCCTTCTTAGAATCTGTTTTCAAGTTCCTGGAGCTAGCCAAGGCATTGTCCCGTAAACGCATCATAAGTTTAATTGTATCAGTAATCCACGGATATGACTTTTCCTTGACAGTAAATGTTTTGATCGGTGCGTGAACATCGAATAGTGAAACTATGTGGCAGTTAAATACATGCACCATGTCATTTACATTGTCAAGCAAGGAAATTCTCTCAAGACATAAGAGCAACAAGTCCATATTAAAGCTATCCATGCATACATTTTTAAGTGGCCTAAAAGTTACTACGTATGGTTTATATTTATCGCGCTTTACGTGAAATTCCCCAACTATAATAGAATGACCGTTTAGTGAACCAAAAGATTCCACTGACGTGTATCTCGCAGTTAGGTCGGTACACAGGAGATCGATGAGAGTTTCACTGGAGGCTGTGAAGTGAGTAGGAGAAGTGACCAATTGAGTAAGACTGAGACTATTTAGAAACTCGTTAGTTTTTTTTGTCTTTACGCAGCTTGAGTCCAGCAAGTTAACATTAAAATCACCTAGTAAAATGTAATGGTCACAATTTCCCAGCGAGCTAAGCGAATCCGTTATGGCGTCCAGGAAAAGAACAAGGTCAAGCCATGGTGGCCGGTACGCTGTACCTACAGCTATTTTTTTGCCGTTCATTGTGAGCGTTAGCCACATTTGTTCGACCGATTCGAACCTGGGATCGACCGCGCTTGTCCAAGTTCGCGCGCTCAGTCCCCGCCGCAGATAAAAGCCGACGCCCCCACCACGACCCGAGCGCACACTCGCTGGCCGCGGCGTGTGACGCAAACGATATCCAGGCACCACCGGAGCGCGCCCTTCCTCGCCCGGTCGCAACCAAGTTTCGTTAATGGCCATAACGTCAAAACGATGCCTGTCGAGTGCACCAATAAGGTTATCATGACCTGTACCCAATGAACCAGCATTTAGAAAACCAACTTTAATAAACTTTTCTCCTTTAACCATCATTATTATGTAAAAAAATAATTCCGTCATTTAGCAATCTCATTATTAATAGTGCACATTTATAAGTTTCAATTCTAATTTGATATAATATTATCCGTTTTAGACTAATTGTAAATATGTAAATAATGATTATATTAAAATGTAACAAAGGTTTTAAACTGCGGTATGTATTATATAATAGGTGTGTAAATAGTAGGTTTGTAATATTCAATAATAGTTTTGTATTATATAGGTGTAGATAAATATTTGTAGTGTTATTATAAAACTGGTTTGCGTATAGTTGAGGGAGCGCCGCGAAGCACACACCTATCAAAACAAAAGGTAGCAGATAGTAGCAATAGCAACACAAACATAATATTTTTGAAATGCTAACACATAAAAGAAATAAACTGGGTAATTTAAAAATCATCGTGATATCAAAATAAAGCATGACCTTACCTAGACAAATCCGTAAAACAAAACAATAAAAAACAGTAAAAAAACTAATTTTAAGGTGAGCCGCCGTTACTCGGTGCCGGTCCGAAAGTGCGCTGTATGTCAGCCTCACAGCGGATGTGGCAAGTGGCGTCTCCGGGTTTGTACCGGGCGAGAATACGTCCTCGCTTTGCCCATACAAACTGCCAACCGAGACGACTGCCGGCCTCACGAGTGCTCCGAAACAACTCTCTATTTACTTTCGTAAGGCGCTCGTTTACGTAAAAGCGCGTTGCAGGGCCTGGCATGTCGAGGTCAGCAGTAGTCATGCCGCGTCGCACTCGTGCACCTTCCAGCAGCTCGTCACGAAGGTCGCGGCGTGCGAGGCGCACGACGAGGAAGCGGGGGCGGGTCTCCACCGGTGCAGCCGCCTGCGTTGCGTTTATGCGCCTACCTCCGACACGCTCGGCGCTCACTATATCGCGCGCTTTGATTTTGACGCCAATTTTTGACGCAACTAACATCGCCGTGTGGATGGGATTTTCACCACTAGTCTCAGGAATGTTAGTGATCTGAATGTCGTTTGCGAGCAGCTCCTGATCTCGGTCGTTTATGTCGCTCCGTAGCTGTGATATTACATCATCTACCTCCGACGATACACGGGGCTGAGTGTGGTTTTTTTCCAACACGGCCACTCTCTCCTCCAGATTGCTCATCCTATCATTCGTTGCGTTAAGAGTGGATCTCAGTTCAGACAGATCATCGCGGAAAAGTTGGAATTCATTCCGCACCGTCTTTAAAAAATCCTCCTTAAATTTGCTGAGCTCTGCCCTGAGGATGTCTATGTTGAGCTCCTGTGTGGCGTCTAAGGCTGCGCTGATTATGGGGCTGGTGTCCATCTGACTTTCCTCGAGAGCAGCTGTTGCTGGTGTACGGGCCCTAACCGGTGTTTCAGCCTGGTTATCCCTCACCAGATTTTTATTGCACTCAGGACAGTGCCATGGGGTCTTTAAAGGGCCGGTATTCTGTAGACCCACACACGCACGATGGTACCAAGACCTACACTTGCTGCAAGTAGCGGCCTCTGTCGATGACAGAAACTTGCCACAACCACCGCACTTAACCATGGTGGACTTGCTGTATTATATTTGAGTAATCGATCTGCCCAAGTAGTACACCGATAAGGTAACAGATGGCGCTATTTAAACAAACGAGTTTATGGCAGTTTTTATGGTGTGTATGGCACGAACAGACACCATAGGCTGAGCACAGTACCGTTGTAAAGGAGCGCACACACTAATATTTGGTCACAGTTTGTTTCCCTTTCACCAATAAACACTGTTTATTTTCCTTGGGGTGTCAGGTACTTTAATAATTCTAGGGAGCGATAAAAACGTTTTTAGAGTTTAGATTATATTACACAGTAAACAAACACTGGAAAATATTTTTACTTGTAAGTTACACATATACATGTATTATCACAATAAACTTTTGCAAAATAAACTAGTATTTTTATTTATTTCGCGAGAAGTACACAGAGACCTTTTGACTGATTGACATCCGTGACGTCACTGCGTAAAAACAAATACCACGTTCCTATTCTAAAAAAGTACAGACCGTTCGAATGATATATTTATACTAGCCAGTACAACATAAGGTTGTTAATAGCATAAAACCATACATGTGGGCGTAGCTCATGTAAGGTTTTATGCTATTAACCGAAGAGTTGCCAAACTTAAGTGGCAATGGGCAGGACACATTGCCCGCAGAACAGATGGCCGATGGGGCCGAAAGGTTCTGGAGTGGCGACCGCGTACCGGAAGACGTAGCGTTGGAAGGCCTCCCACAAGATGGACCGATGACCTTGTAAAGGCCGCAGGAATCCGCTGGATGCGGGAAGCACAGAATCGGTCGAAGTGGCGGTGCTTGGGGGAGGCCTATGTCCAGCAGTGGACGTCTTTCGGCTGATATGATGAGTTGGTGTTACTAAGAACGGGCGCTATATTATTCTAGATTTATTATGGACAAGTTTAATCCTTTTACTATCATAGTACATGATAGAATAGTAGTGAATTAATAATTATATTTGTAAAGGTAAGCCTTTTCAAATATAATTATTAATTCACTTAGAAACCTTTCTAAAACTCTCTCAGTAACAGCATCAAAGCGAAAAAATCTTTACAGACTTTTCAATACTTGAAACGCAGCCATTCCACGGCATCTCTAATTAGGTATTTCAACCCTCGTTTCTCTTTGCAACTGTGGCCTCGAAGTGATTACTTTTGGAGCACTTGCAGCTGGATTTAATGACAGTCGATGGTCATGTCGGACACTGGCCACTTACTGCTCGCTCAGCTTTCTGCGAACTATTTTAAACTTATTCCATTTTCAAATGATTTTTACATTTTTCCTCGGCTAGTAAGTTGGCGGGAGTCCAATTGTTTAGGGAATATTTTACTGAATTACATAGAGAGCCTCATTGTTAAAACTTTGTACGGGAAATGTCTGACCGTTTTTGCCTGCGATTATATTTTATGCTTTCGTTTATGCCAGTGACCTAACATGGACGTGAGACTACTCTTGCTACTCAGCTTATCTAATTAAATCTAATTTTTGAATTTTTATTTTTATTATTTATTACGGTCGCTTTGAGCGTTCTGTATCGTTTACACATGTACAATTTCAACATGAATGATGTAACTAATATGTCGTAACCATATTTTGATTTAAAATTGTGTCCGTGGAGTTTCTTGCCCGTTCTTCTCCATATGTACCTACTACGCTTTGGAGTGGCTAACTAGCTTTATCTTTCTGACTGACCGACCTAAAATAAACCAATTGGTTTATTTCCTGTAATTGGTTTATTTAAAATAAATGCTTTGAGTTTGAGTTTGGCTCAATTTTGGCTCTAAGTTTATTTATCTTTCCATAATCCCTTAGAAGTTGCAGGCTACCAAATTTTGTGAAATTAGGATTCGATTTTTCAATGTAGTGCTTTAGCAACACTACATAAAATGACAATTGGCAACGATTTTTAAATTTTTTTAATAAAAAAAAGCGTCTATTTTGACAGTTCACCCACGTTCATTGCGTTATTTACGTTGTTGGGCAAACGAATTTTACAAACTTATGAAGCAATGGATTAGCAATATCCTTCAAAATTCTCGGATTGTGATTGTGAGCTGTCATTCCACCTGATGCTACTATTCACAGCTCTCTTCACCTTAGGGCGGTGCCACACGGGCGTTATTTGTGCGTTGCGTTGGCGCTGCGTTGACTGAGCGGTGACGATCCATCGTTATATATAAATATAAGTCTGAACGCCATGCCACACGATGCGTTACATGGATAGGAGGGAGACGAGGTGGGGATGAGAGCTGATTGAAGGTGTGCGCAGCGCCGACGCAGCGCTCGTGTGACCTTGACTGCATTGAAATCATTGCGTTGCGACGACGCAGCGTAGCCGCAACGCCCATGTGGCACCGCTCTTAGTTTACACAAATTATTTGTGTATCTATGGAAATAAAATGGTCTATTTATTCATAGTGAACCCGCCCAAAAAGTAATAGAAAGAAAGAAAGAAAGAAAGAAAGAATAATGTTTATTTGGACACAATTCGTGAAACACAAAATAACAAAATAAAAACAAGTGAAAATTGTATTTTAACAATAATAGTGTGTGCCTCACGGCTGCGCCAAAAAGGTTCATTTCAGCATTAATGCCAGACAGATGCTGTCTGACGCTGGTTTTCTAATGAACCTATTAGTAGGGACAAGTGATAGTGAGTACAAAACAGCTTCAACATACCTAATACATAATTTTTAATACTTACTTCTAAATAAATAAATAAACTAGTAAGTAATCAAAAATAAATTATATTAAAATTAAATACGAGTATATGAATACTACAGGAACTTTCCAAGCAAAACCTGTTCTTAGCGCTTAGCTAGATTAGATTGATTCGTGCACCGTGTACTCACAAAGCGCAACAGGCCGCCGACCGCGGCGGACAGATAGATACACCGATTTGCTAATTAGTTTCAAGACAAAGAAAAATTATGTGGTGTGTTGGAATAAAACATAACATTATTACAACATAATTCATATGGATAAAATAGTGTAGAAAGTATAACAGTGAAATAAGTACCTATAAAAATAGATGAAGTAGGTACACTGTTAATAAAAGAAGGTAAGTGTCATTTATTATAATAAATTTATTTTGCTGATCAGTATTAATTAGACTCGTGTTAGTGCAAAATAACTCATTTATGCTCCTTTCCGTTTTCCAGTTACTCATTTTCGAAAGATGAAACATATAAACAAAAGTATCGTCTTCGGCAATCTTCGGCCAAGATTTTATTCTAACAAGAAAAGAAGTAGGATTTATGATGCGATCTCGATGCCGGCCGTGCGTCACAGTCGCAAGTAGGCCAGGCACATTGGGTAAGTACGAAAAACAACGCGCTAAGATTGAAAAGTGTACGAGATGAAGAAGTAATGTGTCCGTTTATGTTTCCCACAGGTCTCACAACTGCGACAGCACGTGGGCGCCGCGGATGGCACAGCAGCGCCATCGAGTCGAGGACATTTGAGACAGCAAAGGACGGAAACTCACCGAGCGTGCGCAACCACCCGCATACCCAATTAGTGTTTTGACGCAACAGGAATTATGTTTTGAGCTAAGTATTGTATTGTATTTCATATAAGTGAAACATTTAGGGTGACCATATCTAGTTTCTGCTGCGAATCTATCAGATACTGCCGTAAACGTGTTCTGAACGTGTGGATAGTGCCCAGTACCCGTAATGGTGGTGGAATGTTATTCCACACCTTAGATGCAGCGTATCGGAAAGTACCCCTGAAAGCTGCTGTCCTATGCGACTGTGTTGAGAGTTGTTGTGCACATAGCCTGGGCGCGCAATCCCGTCTACTAGCCATCCAATCCAATACTAGTAATCGCGAAGTAAAATGTACATAACGTGCTGGTATATAAACATAATATACTAAGTTTGCCTATCGAACGCGCTCACCTTTTCCTTCTAATTATTTGTGCTAACTCACACCTTGGAACTAAGCCTCTAACGGGGCAATAGAAGTAGACTTACTAGATGTGCTTCAAAATAATTACAGGTTTCATCGTTGTACAGTCAGCCTCAAAAAGGTATATACATCAAAAAGAATTCATTTAGTTGTCTACAATCTCTGTTTTATAATATTGTATCAATGTGTAGCCACAACATCGCACATTGAATAGGTAATTAATTGTAGTTATATTAAATTAAAACTTTTATTAATACAGATACCTTTGTTACAAGTACTTAACAATTAGGTTACAAGTTCAGATAAATAATGGTAGCTTACATAATGAAAATCCGGCCTCCTAAACTACGGGAAACCTGTGACTTGTGGGGAGGTTATCCTACTCGAGGATGGATGGATGGATGTTACTCTTTCACGCAAAAACTACAAAACGGATTTTGCTGAAATTTGATACACAGATAGTTTATAATCTGGATTAACATATAGGTTAGTGTTTATCCCGATATTTTTGCGGGATCGAGACTTATGCGGGTGATACCACGGGGCGCTGCATTTTGATATCGTAAACAAAAATTGTAGACAGTTAAATTAATTCCTGTTCATGTGTACATGTACACATGAACGTGTGTTGAAATTTATCTACAACGTTTAGGAAGCTGACTGTATAACTTACCAAACCTTAGAAGGTTTGCTCTCGTTATACTAATCGCTTGATTACCACCTCCTATTTAGCTGCGGATAAAATAATCCGTCTGGCAATTTTATTCAAATTATGTTCTTTTTTAATTTATTTATTTGTAAGTGTGTATTTCCGGACATAGTGATGTCACAATGTTTGGAAAGACACTATGTTCCAAATAAACTATAACGGCAG
Organism: Conistra vaccinii; assembly: GCA_948150665.1. Taxonomy (NCBI): domain Eukaryota; kingdom Metazoa; phylum Arthropoda; class Insecta; order Lepidoptera; family Noctuidae; genus Conistra; species Conistra vaccinii. The sequence continues at coordinate 2,563,108 of OX411321.1, forward strand.
CAAGGTGTCGATGTGAAGCTGTATCGCAAAGTATGACCCACATCTTATCCCGCCTTCTGTGCTCCCAAAAATGGGAAAAAATGTGGAAGGGGCGAAATTTGAGCCAATAACCTTTAATTCATTAAAAGAAGAAGTAACAGTTTTAGCACAAGAACATCAGGTACACAAAAACCACCATTACTAGCAGCTTTCTTCTTCTTTGTCGGTGCACTTTTGACAAAGCGGTTGGTCATCACGCTGCAGTGAGATTTCGGACAGCCGTGATTTCCCTTACGGTGCGACGCCATCGTTCTCTGTCGGCTTTAACATGCGTGCATTTGTGTAATGGGCAGCCCACTGCGGATTTAATATGGTCGGTCCATCAGTTTTAGGTAGCTGTTATTATAAGATAGGAACGCAGTTGTTTACCCCACTATAAATTCGTTTATGGCTTTGTAAAACTATTTTGCAGTACGCAAGCGTGGCCGTTTCCAGTATCTTCCCGATTCACGCTCTAGCTCCGCAGCCGGTAAACAATCTAACTGCGTTAATTCTAAAAGCTTAAAGCAAATCTCATCTGACTTATCCGGTTCCCAGTTCTGGATATAAACGTTATTATACTAAGATTACTGATATACTGCATAACTAAGCGATCGATTTTTAAAGCCGGCTAATAAGGGCTTCGGGAGAATTTATAGGCATATTATTATTACATACTAGCTGATCTGATACATGTTTTCAACAAAAACTCACGCTTTCTTCCCATGGAGGCAGAAACTACAGAACGCCACCTGCTACGATCCTTACTTACATACTCTTTTTGCCTCGCTTACGTTCATACAGGGCTAACTTGACAAGCGCGAGCTACACGCACGCCGGCGCCGGTTGCGACCTGACCTTTCTGAAGAACATCTCCAATAAGACCAGAATAATAGGGATGTTGACAGGGGAAAAATTAACTATTTAGTTCGTCAGTCAGATAATAAAAAAATTTTAGACAGGTATTTTTTGCTCTATCATAATAATAATAATATTATTATTTCGTTTATTCAGTTTTCTACATATAAAAGACATTTATAAATATTATTTTTTTAAACGATACAAAAAAAAAACATAAAAAAAAGTGATTCGCCGGTGTCGGGTGCAGGGTGCAAGCTATCGGTGGTTAGGGCTGCAGAGACAGGAACCTCCTCACAATGCGAGCCGTATCGAGGAGTACTGCCTTCTGGATCAGGCCCTTGATCCAACCGCCTAATGAGAGCCTAGAAAGATGTTGGTGTTGGTTGGTTGTTGGTTGTTGATGGCTTTCAGCCATCAGGCCATTGGCCGTTACGACAATCGGTACAATGATAGCCGAGCTCACATTCCACATGTCGATAACCTCGTGTGCTAAGTCGAGATGTTTTGTATTATTATTATTAATAAAAAATGGTTTTGATAAAACGCTTTAAAGTACCGCTACGTCACAAGTGAGTATAAAATCTACCGGGGAGTGACGTCATGCCACGTTTTAACTCAATGTATTGTCGTATTCTTTTGATTACTTAGTGAAAAAAGAAAAAAATAGTTTGGAAAATCCAAAAGTGCACGCCTCATACTTATCACTCATTCATAAACGAAAAAGAAATTCAAAACATAGTTTAAAAATGAACAATTTATCACTTTCCATGAAGTCGTAATGTCAACGACTGACAAAGATATTTACTTGGCGGTTGCTAGGCAACTTCAAGTCAAAGGTTCGAAATATTTAGTTAAAGATATTATATTTTAGTTAGGTTTTTATTAATTATAATAAAACCACTTTGAATAAAAGAGCCATTTTCAATAGGGTTCCTTCTACGGCTGAAACAAATGTATAAAAAAAAAATTGACTCAATTAATTGATTTTATCGCAAGCTACAATGTTTTCAGGGTTCATAAATTGACGGACAGGAATTTTTTTTCAACTATTTTTATGCTTTTTCCATTTCTGCTGCATTAAATCAATTGTTAAAAAGTACAGTATTAATCTCCATTTAATAATCTATACAATGGTATATAAATTAAGTAGGTTCTGTGTACTAGCAGGAGTGTAACAATAAAAACAGTTACAGAAATGGGGCAAAAAAAAAAAAATTCGATCGTAGAACACACTCTAATGCTTCGCATTACGAGTCGTGCAATATGTGTCCAATGTTTTTTAATAATCTACCTGACGACAAAAAAATTTTTTTGTCGACATTCCTATTATGTCCTCCTAGGGAGTTTCCACTCACATCTGCTTTGTAAATATATTTTATGAGTCGCCTTTTCATTTTCAATCAATTCATACAAAATTCCCATAGAAAATACATTTTTAATATTCTCGAATTTTTAAATTTTCCCAGTAACTTTTCAAAGTGAGGCGGTAACCAACCAACAGCATTTCATTTTTATTAAATACATACATTATTTGGGCTATTTGGGCATTAGGGGTTTGTCTGATCCGTATGGGTTGGAGTGCGGGCTGAGACAGGGGGTTTGAGCTCATCAACGCTTTTTAACCTATATGTCGACGGGTTGATTGGCAGGCTCAGCAGCGTCAAGATCGGTTGTCATATAGATGGAGTCTGCGTTAATAATATCAGCTACGCAGACGACATGGTGCTGCTGAGTGCGTCAGTCTGTGGCCTCAGACAGCTGGTTGCCATTTGTGAGGAGTATGCCGACTCACATGGGTTAATTTATAATTATAAAAAGAGTGTATTCATAGTCTTTGGGGCCGGGGGTAGGTATCCAGTGTATGTACCACCTGTTTACCTTAATGGTATGCCATTAGAGAGGGCATACAAGTTTTAATATCTTGGCCACATACGTACCCCTGATCTCAGTGACGATGAAGATATAGAACGGGCGCGTAGGGCCTTGTTGGTTAGAGCGAACATGCTGGCTCGCAGGTTTGCTCGTTGTTCAGTAAACGTTAAAATTACTCTTTTTAAAGCGTACTGCACTTCGTTTTACATGAGCAGCCTGTGGGCTAGATATTCTCAAAAATCTTACATGCCCTACGCGTGCAATACAACAGCGCGTTCAGGGTGCTGTTGAGGTTGCCTCGCTACTGCAGCGCATTAAGCGCAGGCCACACCGCCTGCTAGCGGGAGGGCGGGCTAGGCGTGTGGGCGAAGCGAACGAAGGAAACTATACAAACTACGCGAAATATTGGCGAGCTAAACTATGGGGTTCACACCGAAAACTACGGACAGACGAGCGACGGGCGGAGCGCGCGGAGCGGGCGAAGCGGGCTAAGCAAATCAACTGCTATTCGAAAGACGAGCGTCGACTAGTCTACTCGAAACGGGGAGGACGGGCGAACGAACCGGGCGAGCGGGCTGGCGGGCGAGCTAAGCTAGCGAAGCGCGGGCGCGCCAACGAGGTGAACAAGTAGCTTCGCTGGAATCGTCGGATATTTCGTTAGGTTAGTCGGTAGCTCACGGTGTGAACCGAAGTATGTAAAGAGGTGAAACGATGTTCGCCCGCCTAGCCCGCCCGCCCGCTAGCTGGCGGTAAGGATGTTCGCGGATACACAAGTGGACTGTTTCTTTGCCACAATGCGTAAGCGCTGTGTGTCCCTGGTGCGTGGGGGTGCGGGGCAGCAACAACAGTATCCTGTCCCAAATTTCGAGTAGGCTAGACTGTCTGTACGTGAATAGCTGCTGCGCCATTTCCCATGGAATGGTACAGCCGCGGTGAAGCGTCGGACAGTGCTGCCTACACAGCAATCTGTGTAGGTGTATTATATAGAATAGAATTATATTTATTACTAACATAGGATAAGTTTACTCACAGATGAATCATGGTAATATGTAAATAAATAAATTGAATTGAATTGAATTATTTGTGGTAAACATAATAATAAGGGGTTAAAAGGAAAAGTAACAACTTCAAAATAGCTGGTCATAACGATATGTTTTTTACTTCTTTTCTCTCCTTCAGGAAGATTTAACGGTGTGAAAGTAACAAGCTATTTAGTACTTGATCCAAAACTCGTCTCTATTTGTTACAGTTATACAGTATTTTTTACAGTTTAATAAACTTATTTACGTCATATTTATAAATAAAATCCGCGATTCTCATTAAAAACGCGGCGCATATTCTCATCACGTCTCACGCGACCATGCTTTTGGTTACCCTATTTACCATCACGAAACCCGACACACATCAAAACAACACCTTAAGAGTAGTGGGATAAGATAGATTATTGAATAGTGGTGTGAGGTCTTAAGGTTGGGGTGAAGGAAAACGTAAGCTTGTCAAACCTTGGAAGCCGGAGGCTGCACAAAATTTCCATTTTCTACGCGATTTACCACAAATTAATGCTTCAAATCCGTTCGCGCTTCGCCAATTTATAGTGGGGATTTGTATCTAACCAACTTATAGTTAAGTTTTTCTCGGTCGAACGGTGATTGCGATTTATTAATAGAGTAATAGGTCGGTTGGTGAGGTTCTAACTTTATTTTTCTTGGCAAGCTGGCTTCGAACTTGTTAAGATCTGAATTTTTAAATTTTACCGAGGAAATTGTTGCTCTTTCAGTTGCAGGATTAAATCAATTTTAAATGCGAAATTCTTGACTTCATTCATATTTTTTTAGCTTTTTTATTGATGGTAAAGGAAGAAAGGGCCATAATATATCAGTAATTTTGACTGTTTTTATCAAATAAACAAATCACGTAGTTTCTAAAATACACGTAGATTTCCATTCTAGTAAAGTTTTTTTATAATTACTTACTCCAAGGTTTGTACAGTCGACCGCATGTCTGTGGTAACACTTTGACCTGGGGCTTGCCTAGCATATTACGCAGTTTCAAAACAATAAGAGACCAGATTACACAAATTTTGTTACCACCGACGTACACAAAACGCGAAAGTTCTATCAGCTTTGCACAAGCGTCAACGCCAACGAAGCCAGCAATCATCAAACTTTAAATATTGAACTCTAAAACTAAACAACCTGTACAAAACTCTGGAAAATGCCAGCACTACTTTATCCCAGACTATTATTAAACTCGCCTGTTCTAATTCAGAGGCTTATTATCATTTTATCCGTGTCCACAATCAAAATTCACGTCTCACTGCTCCTGAGTGACGTGCGGCTAACGACCGGCGGTGGCGACATTTAGGGTGAGTCCATAGTGGTAGCGGGGAGCGGGGTTCATTGACCTTTTATGAAGAAAAATTTAAGACACTCAATAATATTTAGTTGGTTCAAAGGAAACGGGTAACACCCCTTTTTCAGCTGACGTTTTTGAAAAAAGAAAACTGGAACTCAAAGTATTTACCACGCCACGTATTTTTAATTATAAACCATTAACAGGCACTTTTGAATTGTCATACAGTCGGTTAGTTAGTCAGAAATTTGAAACTAGTTGCCTGTTCCAAAACAGATCACAAAGGAGAAGAATGGACACTCTTTTAGGTTAAGCAAGACATTACCAAAAAAAAACATTAAAGTGTGCGTGGGGGCTGACTGTCCAGAGTGTGCTGGACGTACGTTCATAACATCCCGTAACGTAACGTACGTTCGTAAGTATGATCCCTTGTAGTACAAAAATAAGACCTTAAAAACATAGCCTATTTCAGGACAAGTTAATAACACATCGTCCTTCCGTAATCGTGCCTTGGGGTTGTGGCTAAGTAATAACAGACGCACGGGTCGATCGATCAGGTAAAGCTACGCCTGCCGCGGTTGCTCCGTGGATGGGTGACCATCTTTACATACCAAGACCCCTCTCGGATAGCACGTTAAGTCACTGGTCCTAGCCGTCATTCGTGGATTTTTTACAATCGTTACGCACCCATAACAACTGTCAAAGATCGACGAATGTCAGAAGCATGTTAGTCGCACAATCAGTCTTACTACGGGGTATTGTGCTACCTAGTAACTGGGTTGCGGAGGTCAGATAGGCGGTCGCTCGATGTAAAATACTGGAATTCCGCTGCATCCGGTTACATTGGAATTTGACTCCAAAATAATATGTAGTAGAAAAGGCTAGGCAGATTATGATGAAACAACGAATTTATAAAGAGAGATTCTCATTCAATATTACACTTTTTAACAGTGTTACCAATCTTTCAATATTAGCGCTTATTACTAAGTTAGTTTATTTGTCTAATTAATATGCATGTGGTGTTTACCTATAAGTAACTGATGCACTGTTATTTTACTGTGAAAAATGTAATATGTGTTTGTATCAGTGTAATCAATTGTTGGTGAACCTAATTATTAATAATTATTATTATTAATTAGCCTGTATTGTCCCACTGCAGGGCAAAGGCCACCCTCTCCCTCTCCCACACAACTCTGTCTGTTGCTAGTATCGGCCAGTCCTTTCGGTAAGAGTCAAGCTCGTCCCGCCATCTTCGTCTCGGCCTGCCACGATGTCGTCGTGCGTTTAGTGGGACCCAATCGGTGGTTCTCTTAGCCCATTTGTCATCTGACATGCGGGAGACATGTCTGGCCCAGATAACGGCTTAACGGCTTAACGGCGGGTAACGTCCGTGATCTTAGTTTTGGAACCTAATAAAATAAATAAATAAATTATACACTTCATACATCGCTCTCCATCAGGCGAGATCGAGGTCAAAAGAAGGTCGATTCAGCAATAAAAAATACCGATCAATAACAATCGTGAAACATAATACAAATACTAATTTCGATAAACTGTTTCCAGTACACAAAAAAATTTCCTCCCCCAAATTGAGTCACACCACAACCTAACTGCGTTCGGTCACGCGTTCGGCGCCCGGTTGAATCACTGTTTAATCGGTGTGGCCGGCTGGATTAATGGGAATTCCGCTGGAAATTTTATTATACGGTCCTGTCGGGGACTTATAATTATTTATATCGGCTTTTTGATACTCTTTTATGACTGCGGGTGACATTTTGTTCATGGTTATTATCGTGAATTGGATACGTGTAAAGTGATCCATGTAATATTTTAACGGAGAGTATCTTTGGCTAAATTGTAAAGACAATGAAAAGAGGTTTTCTTATAAGTAAAATCTGTTTAGTATGTTTTTCAAATAATATACCTAGGATGGGTGGGGACTGAACTCTAGTAATTGTATAATAAAACAGGCTAAATCTTACCAATAAGATTAAGACGTATAAAGTTCAGGAACCTCAGCTTAAAATTTAAACAAGCAGGTGTGTCTTGCAACAACGTGCATCTTTCAAAGGACGATGCTACGTCGTAGCACTCGTAGCTGTGCTGGCTACACTTTCGTAGCAAATCGTCAAACCAAAATATTCAAAGGCCAAAAGTTACTATTTAGTCACTAAATAGTAACTTTTGGCCTTTGAATATTTTGGACATGTTTATTGTGAGTAATGTAATGTAGTTTTAAAAATACATTTTTGTAGGCTATTAAAAAAACATCTATGGTCTATTTCACCAGGTTTCACCACCGTCTGATTAGTTTCAGTTCACTAATCTGACAGATAGTGGCCCAATGGTGAGAGCAGTGGTGACCCAATGGTAAAGACCGCGACTTACGAATTGTAGGTCGTAGGATCGAATAACGACATGCGCTATACTTTTTGTAAATTATTTCATCACCACTGCTCTCAAAATGATAAAAGAAAACATCGTGAGGATGGGCATGTTGTAGAACCAAAAATTCGAAGACATGTGACATCTACCAACCCGCACGGGGCTTACGTGGTGGAACCGCCCACTCCCTCTCACCGAGAGGAAGCCTCAGGCCAGTGTCCCAGCAGTGGGATAATTTTAGGCTGATTATATAATCTGACAGATTCGTTTTTACAAAATTTATTTGATTCTTTGATCAGTGAAATTAGATAGTACTCATCTAGACACTGTGGAACAGCTCGTAATTGTTAAAAGATCGTTGCCAGTACCCACTCCAATACCATAATACTAAATGTAAGAAATCAGTAACATTCATATCAATTACACTAACTATAGCAGATTATGCAACAGAATTAATGGCGTATTATGAAGACGAATGGCCGTAATATATAGCCTCTCAAGATATGAATATCTTACGTAGTTTAGTAGGTCAACTATTGAACGTCAAATCAAATGTAAGTAGGGATTTACAAGTTAATTATACACCCAATTAAACACATATAATTTATATTAATATTGAATTGCTTAAATTATCACTGAGCCCTCTTTCTCTCTCCTAATGTTGCTGTGCTCGATAGGATCCATATTGGTCTTTTACTTTGTTATGCTATATAATACATACGGAATGCAATAAAGAATTGAGTATTGAGTATTAAGTTGAAAGAGTTGAACTTAAATCGGAATTTTTATGATGAAAGACTTAGGGCTTTTTTCACCAGATTTTTTATGAAACCATCTGAGTGTAAGTGGCTCTTAGCTAAACAACCGCACGAGTCAATCGATCGAGGTTAAGTAACGGTTTTGAAGGTCAGCTTCCAAAACGTTTGATAATAGCCTAAGCAAATAATTTTTCAACCATCTGCTAGATAAGTTAACCAGCAGGATAATTGCATAACACACAGTAGCAATAGTTTTCATTTTGACAGTTCAACAACATTCATTGCGTTATTTATATTATTATTGCAGACCAATTTTTCGAACATAATTATGAAGCAATGGATACCAGCTGCTTACCAGCAGCTGCAGCCGAATACCAGTATTTTACATGAAGCGACTGCCTATCTGACCTCCACAATCAAGTAATTGGGTAATGCGATACCCCTTGGTGTCAGACTTTCGGGCTTCGGACGACTTGTAAGTTCGTAACGACTGTCAAAGATCCACGAATGACAGCCGGAACCAAATTCAATGGCTTAACGTGTTTTCCGACGCACGGAGGAGTCTCGGTATGTAAAGATGGTCACCCATCCACTGACCAACCCCGGCAAGCGTAGTTTAACCTGATGGATCGATCTGTGTGGCTGTTACTATTTAGCCACAAGCCGCCCATTGTGATTGAAAATGTGTTACGCAATTATATTGCAGAATTTCAGATAAATAAAAAATGAAACAAATTTTATAATAAATGTGCTGCCTTACATATACCTTACCAAAGTGGTTATAATATTAAGAGGCTTTGTAAGAGTGTCTTCCTTTCTCGCACTGTCTATCATTACTGATCCGTCTCCCATGCCTAGTGAATATGGTTCTATCTACCTACCTGACTAGCCTCTGCACGGCAAAGGCCTTCCTCCTTTTTCACGACACGTTCTGTCTTCTGCTATCGTGAACCAATTCTTCCAGTAGGATGTTGCTCCCTCCATGTTCATCTTAGCCTGCCGCGATGTTGCCTAGCGTTCAATGGGACTCAGTGGTTCTTTTAGCCCATTTGATTTTTTTTTACATCGCCAGACGCAAAATTCTGCATCGGGCAAGCAGAGTTTCATCAGCATATACATAACTTCCTGACGTCTATTACCGGGCAGTTGCCCACCAGCCTTGACACTGGCCTTCTGGTCGGAGGATCCTCCTTTTATATAGGAGATGTGTGAACTTTACACCCTGTTCCTCAAACCTCTATAGTTATTTAGCTAATATTACATACATTTTGTATACAATGTTTGGAAGGGCTGAAGAAACCGGTATAAAAGCTTATCTGGGTTTGTTAAATAAATTAGTTCTCGCCCGCATGAAAGTTGAATTGGAACTATTTCTTGAGTTTCAGTGTGCCAAGACTAAATACAGGTGTAGATTCTTAGCAGTCGATTTTTATCGTAGAAAGTGCTGGTGAAATCGAGAAATTGTACAAAACTTTTTCGTGCAAAATGCAGATAGAGTTGAGGAGGGTAAAAAACCAAAACACCTCGTATATTTTACGAGAGATAGCGATAAGAAATGTGCAAATATCAATGAGTTTTGTGGCAATGAGACTCGGTAAACTGCTGTACTGTAAGTTTATATGTTAAAATTTCACACCGAAACCACTGAACCAACTGATAGGACATTTGGGATGTGGAGCAGGACAAAGGTTATTTTTTACCTCAGATATTATTGTTTAAAAATGTTGAGATACAAAATAAACGCAGACAAAGTCACGAGAAAAGCTGGTGTCAATATCGACTTGCATTTGTTTTAAGATCTATCAGTATCTAGAATGTAGGTCATCTCCAAGAAACTCCTTTGTCGATAGCGACTGTTAAATAAAATTATGTTTGTACATAACGGTCAGAGACAATGTTCCAGCTTGTGTGGAACAAAGGATTGTATTCAGTCTGAGACGATGCGCCAGAGCTATCAATTTAACAACGTATTGGCATGTATCAGTATACAGTATAAATATTCCTAGATAGTGTTTGAATTTACTGGCATAATAATAGTCTCTCAGGGGTGAATTACGATTATTCCTTTGTGCACAAGGGTTTCATATTTTTTATTTAACAGTTTATGTACACACATGCAAACAGATAGGAAGAAAGGAACAGAAAAATACGTACAATTATTATATTTTAAGGGAAAACATACTAAATATTGATGATATTGAATTTCATGCCTACAGCAGCGGATTCACCTTAAGAGAAATGAATTACATCTCATCATCAAAGCACATGATTAATGTTCGATATCCTATCATCACATTGCACGTTATTTTTTGTTTTTATGTCTTATATTCTTCAATCTGCTTAGCATTTTCCCAACTATTTTGGGATCGGCTTCCAGTCATACTGAAAGCAGCTGAATACCAGTATTTTTACATGGAGTGACTGCCTATCTGACCTCCACAGCGACCACAACCCAGTAACTGGGTAATGCAATACCCCTTGGTAAGACGTGTCAGACTTTCGGGCTTCTGACAACTCGTAACCACTGTCAAAGATCCACGAATGACAGCCGGGACCAACAACTTAACGTGCTTTCCGAGGCACGGAGGAGTCTCGATATGTAAAGATGGTCACCCATCCACTGACCAACCCCGGCAAGCGTAGTTTAATCTAATGGATCGACCCGTGCGGCTGTTATTACTTAGCCACGAGCTCCTCCGCTTTTATGTCTTATATTTATATTATACAGTTAAAATAAAATAGAAAAAAAAAAAAAAAAATTGCATGGATCTTTTGCTTTGACGTTCTATTAATTTGAGAATTACAGAATTACTAAGGGACTAGTTATAACAAGTGCACGAGGCGCGCGCACAGAACGCTGGGTTTCGGGCGCTTGTCATTATATGCAACTAGTTTTCTTGTGCGCACAAAACGCAGCGCACAAGGCGCGCGCCTCGTGCGCTTCTTATGACTAGTCCCTTATGGTTAGAAATTTAAAAATAGTTTGTAAAATCCAAAAGTGCATGCCTCATAACACTCATTCATAAACGAAAAAGAAATTCAAAACATAGTTTCTAACAAAAATGAACAATTTATTTAAACACTTTTCATGATGTAGGTATGTTTTACTTACCCATCAATATGGGTAAAATTTCTTACCTCGCAATCTTTACGTAATGTCAAACTGCAGTCAAAGACTATTTATTTTGATACTTACTTTGTCGTTGCTAGGCAACGGAAGGGTCGAAGTTGGAAATATTTACATATAGATATTATTATTTTAGTTAGTATTTTATTAATTATAATTAAACTACTTTGAATAAAAGACCCATTTTCAATAGGCTTTCTCCCATGGCTGAAACGAATCAATTAAAAATTGACTCAATTCATTGATTTTATTGCAAGCTACAATGTTTACAGGTTTCATACATTGACGGACAGAAATCTTTTATCTAGTTGATAAAAGATTCCTGTCCGTCAATTTTTGATGTTTTTTTTTTACTATTTTGATGTTTTTTTCATTTCTGCTGCATTAAATCAATTGTTGGAAAGTACAGTATTAATCTCCATTTAATTATCTATACAATGGTATATAAATGAAGTAGGTTCTGTGTACGAGCAGGAGTGTAACAATAAAAACATTTTCAGAAATGGGGCAAAAAAAAAAATTCGATCGTAGAGCACACTCTAATGCTTCGCATTACGAGTCGTGCAATAGAATAATTCACGTTTTATTTTATTCACTTTTCTTTTTTTATTATAATAATTCCAAAAATTGTGTGAATATGGCATACACAGGGATCGGAACAGAGCGGGACAGAGGACAGAACGGTCAAGGTCGCTCGCAAGGGGAACCGCCTTGAAAGAAAAAAAGTACAAATATTCAATCACGCATATCATTTTATTAAGAGTGTTGTAGCTAGGCTCTCTTCTATTTTTTCAATTAATTACACATTAATTGACAATAATATAAATTATCCTTACAATTAAGGGTACAAAAATAAAATGTAAAAAATTACAAACTATCTACACACGTAATTACGATACAGGAGAATGAACGTCAATGAGTAAATACTAAGCAAAGTATGGGAGACAGCTGTTTTAGCCCAATATCAAGATTTGTTTGAATTTACCAACACGCTATTAAAATTCGGAATAATTTTCCAAAACGACTTTCGATTACCAAAGCTTTAGTTTAAAGATAATGAAATAGCCATTATTACTTAGAGATAGATTTTTAATGCTGTCTTTGAATTTTTTTTTTTAATACTATTAATAACATTGGGCAAATAATTTCATAATTTAGGAACATAGGTCGCAATTATTTAAAAAAAATACGAGAATGTAATTTATCAACGGACTTTTTACAAAAGATTTGTACCAAAATTGATATTAAAATAATAATGTGATTGGGAGAAACAAGTTAATGTTGTCTTTGAAAAGAGTCAATTTTATAATATATATTTTATCTATCTACAACAAACTTCGTAAGTATCTAATCAATAACTCCTATTAGATTACAAAGTCTTTCTTTTTTCTAAGTTTTTTTTTATGTTAACAAACCTTACGAATTATTTTCTATGTATTATACACAACTTCAATTTTATTGGCATTATTTATCAGATTAAATAAAACAGAAAACTATTTTAATTTTATTTACACACTCTGATAAAAGTTGGAAGCTAATACAGAATAAATAAAAAACGCCATGTTTTTTTGTCGTAGAATGATAACGAATGCCACTAAAATTAATAAAAAAACACTATAATCTATGTGAGTAGAGATATTTGACAAATTCACTAGAAACAGACCAGTTAATGATTATATACTATAAGTTTATTTATACATTGTCTAAATAACTATTTTTAAAATCTCTATCAGTCTGATTTCAACAACAGTAATGCTACACAGTTATTTATTTATTATTATAATTATATACAGTTTAATATTTATGTATTTTATTAATTCACTTACTGCATCATTAAAGTTACCAAGGTAATTTTTAATCAAATTTCTGATTACATTAATCATATTTGTTTAATTTTATTTATTGAATAAACTGAAACCATATTTTACGTAGAACTCTGACTCTGACTGAGTTATTAAACATTTATAGTGTGATTCCGCATCCGAAAATTGGCATTCATTTTTAACATATTTATTCAGCAATTATGAGGTACATAAATACCTACTTATTTACAAAATAATTATAGGTTGAATGCGTGAACTGATCAATAATTTAATGTAGGTACAATCTTTATATTTAATTATTTTGGCAAGAAGCGGCGTTGTTTTGAAAATATCTTTGGTAAAAATAGGTACGAAAAAATGCTTGAACGACGTAAAATAAATACATAAATAGGTATTTTGTAAAAATGCGTGATCATTATCATGCTTTTTATGATTTTTTTAAATACCAAAAAATCATGTATTCAGTTTAGTGTCCTGACATAATTACAATACATAGGCACATTACGGGATTATAAAACAACATTTAAATCTATTAACAATTAAATAATTACCTAATCGATACCTAAAATTACATTAATTTTATTATATTTATTCATTATGCCATTAAATCGTCTTTGGCGATTATGTTATTATTTTTATAAATATACAATTATTAATTCATAGTATCTACTGGCTTTATCAAATGAATGAATCTGTACAATTAGAATTTCGTGTGTAGGTATTCATTATTACATTATGCTAACACTAATAATTCAGCATTTTTTTATGTTCAAAACATCAGGAATAAGCAAATGGGTAGCTATTTTACAAGCCAGAATTACGACACATTCATGTAACAGATGGATTTTACTGAATAAAGACAGATACTGTTTCTGATCTGTCAGAGCAGAGCAGACCAATGTTACATTGATCTGGATTAAAACGTTCCGACTTTATGTTACAAATTGCACAATATTCTGAATTTTCTTGACCTTTGGTCCTTCGATACTATCCAAACTCAGAATAACTGTCCATCTCTAAGAATATCTCCTTCACGATGTTACCCTTTCATAAACAATAATATTATTTCTGTACCTTGTAGTTAGTTTAAAATATTTTACATTTATTATTATTTGCACCATTCTATAAAATAACATGAACGCCTTAAAATGTAATAATTATTTTTTCATTTACAATTCATTTGACCTAATTAACTCCGATGAAAAGTAGCTAATACAGAGAGTACTATTAGCTTTTATTTTTTATCGTAGCTTGTAATCAAATGACATTGATTTTATGCAACTTTACACATTTGTACAATACACTTTTAAATGAAAATTAATTAAGGCATTACACGTTATTATTAAAAGCCTTATATCCGTTCTCAACTTCAATTAGAAAGGCCCAAAGCTTAACTATTCCTACATTATATCAATATCATCCAATAACTAATAATTATTTACAATCCTTATAATAGTTTTAAGTACTAATTATAACACGGCCGTATGAAATAGGTCACTTAAAGCTAAACGTTTCATTGTCTTTGGCGTGATTTCACTAAAGTCGGGTTATACACTAAATCGTCTTAGTCACAATACTACTGTCACTCGGGCTTGAGCTGTCGTCAAGGCGCTGATTCCGCAGTTCCTGTAACAAAAGTAAAATTATTTTTATTTCTAAAACTATATTAGACTAGAAACCGCGGGACGCAGCTAGTAAAAATATAAAGATAAAAGATAATTTATTTGTAAAAACATGTGTATATACTGTACAAATTGGAGTTTTTAAGGTGTTAAGTTTTAAAATAACTGCTCTACTGCACCTAAAGTATTACCTACTCTAAAAATGGTTACAACTACAATAAATCCCTACATATTTCAAGCATCTCTAAATTACATCCTCCAACACGGTTCCCTATCTAATAATTCCGGCTATCTAATAAGATCTGCTTCCAAAACTACCCATTATTGGTATTCGATCGTGATAGGCTAATTTAAGTTCACCTCCGCCCCTAATAATTCATTAATGTAATTAATATTCACCCCTTAATCATCCTTTACTGGGTTTAGGTGTTCTATATTTAGGATTGGTTTTTGGAATCTTCTTTGTGTTCCCATCTCTTCGTAATTTGTTTTAGTATTAATTTTAGCCAAGCCTGCTATACATATATGTATAGGTTTATTTTTTCTGGGAAGGAAATGTGATCTCTAACCATTTTCTTAAATTTTTATCACAAAGACGAAGGTCTTAACATTATTTTCGTTGACAAAAGAATCAATTTACTCGAAGCGTAAAGCAAAGAATTGTGATTAGCTCACACAAGCGACAATTCTTTGTCATTCGAGTATGAAAATGGCGCATTATTGGGTTCAGAAGGAATTTTACATGCATCATATTTGAATATGTTCGCAGACGTAAAATATACAGTTGCTTTTGGGATTTCCTTTGTGCTTTTTATATGACTGTGAAATATTATACTGAGAGAGTGTTGGACATTTTTGGTGTTTGAAATAAAGTTGGAAAATGAGGGTAGAAGCAAATTTTATGTGGCACTAGAGCACTGGCTTTGTTAGTTTTATGCGGAAAGCAAGAAAACTGCATATAGCCATAGTCCAAAAATTGCACAAAAGCAGCTGTATTACAATTCTAGCATTACGCTGTTTGCTTTAGTCTAAAATAACCAGTTTCGTGTTGATTAGAAATCTTTATTACAAACCAATTTTTTTATCCACGATAAAGCATGTTTTGAGATTAGCACACAACAAGCTTAGTTTGCTTTTCTGCTTAATTTGGATCCAGCCACTAAAAATAAATATATAGTAATATACTTCGGTTCACGTACACCTTATCCGTCATCGGCCTAATCGACATCGTCCGATAAAGTCTGATAACACTCACTTTCTTTTACATAATTATGTGTGGTGTGATCTGCCGAGTTCGGCTAACGACGTACGAGCATAGTTCGGGTGATAAGGGATTAGTTGTACGCCTCTTGTATTAGGTATTGTAACATATTATTATACGAAATTACAAGGAGTATGGCAAGTCCCTTTCCAACTTCTTACGTAGCAGTTGTGAATTTTACAAACACCGTTGCACTCAAATCATCTTGCACTAACATCAATATCAATCTTACCCTGGAAGTGACGAGCCTCTGCACGACAATCTCGAGCCGGTCGCCAGCGGACGCGATCAGAGGCACAGTGAGGCAACAGTCATAGTCCACTGTCCTTGTTCCATTCACCTGGTTACAATAAAACAAATGAGAAACAGGCGAAAACAATGATAAAGGACCAAAGCAAGTAAATACAATGACGAAATCTGAGAAAGAAGGAATCTCGTTCAAAAAGTGTGATGCTGATATAGGACAGGAAATTTTCATGAATAGACAAGTGTACCACAAGCAATGAGTGTTTGTTTGTAAAATTAAAATTAATAATCACTCATAGGATTATGAAAGATTGACTGTTCTATATAACTTGCGTTATATATTATTATATCTTGCGTGTACTGTTATACTCGTAAATATAGTTATAAATACCGTAACAAAGTTAATAAAGATGATATTCAAAAGGTATATGAGGGTTTAAAAAAATAAAGACCTAAAAATTTCGTTTTTAAATAACTAGAGGTCGAAAACAGGGCACAACATTAGGTACACCTGTACGACGTAATTGGGTAAAATAACTTTGCTTTACACGGCAAAGTCAAATTCTGTATTAAAAACGATTTTAGAATATTCTTTTAGGACAAATTTTTGTCAATCGAGTACAAATATTTGTCTATTAGTTTGTGTAGTGGAAAATTTGGACTAAGTTTACTATCTGAATATAAAAACTTTGGTTTATGAGTTTATAATGTATTTAATTTTGCTCAAATTTTTAATACTTTACTAAATTAATTCAATATGTTGATAGTCAGAGTTTCCATGACATTAAAATTACTTTTTAATCAAAATGAAGTAATAAATAACCAGTAGGGTACAAACCTGCAAAATCCTATCATAAGGCCTCAATAACCCAACAATATCGGCTGGTCCTCCCTTCCGAATTCGGTTGATATACACTCCTCGCTCATACAGCCCATCAGACACTGAGAAACCGTAGTCATCATAGATAGCGTCTTTGTACAAGATAACGTGATGCACGGACCCTCTGGCTGGTGATACTGCTTCGGTACTGTAGAGGCCTACGAAATATAATTAATCGTTAGACGTTCAATACTGTATCAATCAATCTGCCGAGCCTCTTCCAAACTATGTTGGACTCGGCTTCCAGTCTGAATACCAGTATTTTACATGGAGCAACTGCCTTTCTGACCTCCACATGACCTAAGTAATATACCCCTTGGTAAGACTGGTGTCAGAATTTCGGGCTTCTGACGACTCGTAACGACTGTCAAAGATCCACGAATGACAACAGGGACCAACGGCTTAACGTGCTTTCCCAGGCACGGAGGAGTCTCGGTATGTAAAGATGGTTACCCGTCCATTGACTAACCCCGGCAAGCGTAGCTTAACCTGATGGATTGACCCGTGCGGCTGTTATTACTTAGCCACGAGCTCCTCGATTCTGTATACAAGGTGTTTTTAAAATAACTAAACTCTGAAAGGGGTCATTGTACTCATCATTATGACCAACTTTTACAATGGAACCAACTATCAACTTCTCCATACATTTTGTGTCCACTTAGATCAATAAAATGGATAGAGCAGTCTTGTTTATTCTTTTTAGGTTTCGGGTAAACAAAAGCCAGTTGCTGACTGTTGAAATATTTAATTAGGTATATATCAGAGTATTTAAGCAATTACCTATGCTTTGGCATCATTATTCTAAAAGCTGATTGGAGGACAGGTCAAATTAACAGTAGTTTTAGAACAAATTGCTATGTTAATGAGTAAACATAGATGAACTGGAAAGCCTAATTGCAAAATAAATAGGATAGATGGATGTTGTAATATCGTACAGAATGTATTTACCTGGGACTTCATTTTCATAAATTGGACTCGTCGAAAATTGAAAACTGGTTCCAGGAACCCCAGGCTTCATTGGTGATTTCTGTGGCGTTGATACTGTGTATATTCCATTATTTAAATAATCATTATCCCAATTTGGTCTTCTTGTTTTAGGTGACACTATTCCATAAGGACCCATTTGAACGTAATCACATTTGCAGGAAGACCTCTCCATATTGTGCAATTGACAATCTTTCATGTTTGATGTTAGAATTTCAATTTGCTGAACATCGTCCTCTCTTGTTATATTTTGTTTATTTTTAAGTGTATTTTCAGGAATGATACATGTGTTCTCGTAGTGGAAAGTCTTCAATGAGTTGTTAAGGGAATAGTTTGGTAATGGCAAGTCGTTGATGCTGTACGGTGCAGCTGAATTGAAGTTTGATGCCATGAGCTTGTCTTCATCGGTAGGTGAATAAGGCTGCTTATCCATCATTCTCGTCTTATCTGGTACAGCGTATTCTATTACTTCAGAGTTACCTATAACATAAACTGTATCTTTTATGAATGTGGTAGTGCCTTTGCGCATAAGTATGATGAAAATTGTCAAAATCAACCAGTAAATAAAGGCCGCACGCACTTTGGATGCGTTTTCGTACGAATTACACTCGTGCGTACATGTACGACCATGGTCGTACAAATAGAGTGCGGACACTGAATACGTTTTTCTCCGTTAAATAGAACAACTCTCAACAAGTTCGGATTGTTTTCGGACGTCGGAACTATACGTACGTCTAAATCGCACATAGTCTGCACGCTCTCTTTGTACTTGTGAGGTCGGGATTGTTCGTGCATGCTCGCACATATAGGCACGAGTGAAATTCGTACGAAAACGCATCCTAAGTGCGCGCGGCCTTACTCTCACGCGGTGTGTGTAAGTATTAATTAGGTTTACATACCCCTTCAAAAAATAATTATAAGAGTACCTAAATAGAATAGAATACCTAAATAGAATAGAATACCTAAATATAATAGAATGCCTAAACAAGTAGATTCAACAGTAAATCATAAATTCATAACACATCAACATAGATTATGCATGTTTAATATAAAGTGTCTTACCGCAGTTAGCACTGGTCCTGACTGGCGTGTTCTGATCCCACGACTCAACGGCGCTGTCATTGGATAAGCCCGGGCTTGACGTGGAATGACTCGAGTCTCTCGCACTGGATTCTGCACTCTCGAGCGACCCTAGAGGAGGAAAGATTTATTAATTTCATTATCTATAATTTAAACCTAACTGATTCTTTATTCTCAGTGTTTCTGTAAATTCAAACAAAATAAAATGTACCTATGATTTGAATCGAGATTTTCTACTTAGAGTTTATCTGAAATAATTCTGTAGACCCAAGTTTCGCGTAATTGCATGAAACACAGCCATGCCAGCCAATAAGTTGTAATTCGCTGGTAATCGAGAAGATACTTAAGAATGATGGAATTCAGAAAATAATATAAGATAATCAGAGTATTATAATATTTGGAATTTACCTGAAACTTTTCTACACAGTTGCAGCTGTACTCTTAGCCCACTCTGTTGTAACAATTTGATCGCTTCAGACAAGGGTTTGTTGAGCACACTTTCACCATTTATGGTCAGCAGTTCATCACCTATAGCTAATTTACCACATTTTTCTGCCACACCACCTGCAATTCAAACATTGCGTTTATCTTCAATTCGAATATTTTAATTAAAACCCTAGGCTTTTTAATCTTCGTCTCTATGACTAAAAATTAACAAACCTTCAACAAGTCCACTCAACAAAATAGGTTGTGTAACATCTTCACTTCCTGCAATGGTCAAGCCTAATGGTCCACTTTCCTGTTTTATCAGCTCAACAGTAAACACAGCGGTATTCCCATTATCATTGCTACCATGACTCCTTTCACTCTCTTTAGCACTATTGTTGGGACTATCCGTATGATGACCAGAATCTTCTCCACTATGAACTACGGCTTTCGTTTCTATATTGCTAAAGCTTTGGAGGGTCAGTTTGGCGTTATGTTTGTGAATGTTCGACCAGTCCTCGGTCAGGTCTCGTTTACGGATTTTTAAGGTTATTATGTCTTCTGGTGAGTTTTGAAGGATGTTGAAAGCTGTGTCCTGTAACATATGATTGATGTTAAGAAAGTTATATAAATATAAAATAATTTACGAACAATATTACCGATTAAATATTCAGTAATATTGTTCGTAAATTATTTTGGTAATGCTGTACGATTATTAACTGACTTTCTAGTTAACCTCATCAACTGAAATAGTGCGCATATATTGGACGGTATTTAGAGCAATGTTATAGGATATATTTGGGTTAATGATAGATTCGATTGTAAGCGACGACCTAAATAGTGTCGTGCTTTCCTGTAATTTGGGTACATGCGACATTTATATATGACAAAGATTTTGGGTTAAGGCTGTGTATGAGGATGTCAGTTTTTATAAATAAATAAATACAGTTCCATGTGACATAAGGTTAGTCTGAGATTATTTAGCAACAACTTGTTCTTCCTTAATTATTTGCATTTATTTTATGCTTTTACTTTGAGTGAACATTCCTAGTAGTGTAAATGTTTGTGTGTGTTAAGAGATCTCACTTTGATCAACGTAATTAATGCAAAAGTTGTTAATTAATTTATCTTGGCATCTTTCTCAGACGGGAAAATTAGACGACATAATTTTAAGTGAATTAATGTTGTATGAGGAAAATAAGAGCTTTTTAGATAATATCAAATTACAGTCATTATTTTTTTTTTCGTAAAATACTCTCCATCATAATTACATGAAACCTATTACATGAAACTTTTATGACCTTTAATTATAAAAGTAATAAAATAATACAAAAAAAAGAAACAAATATTTACCAATGACAAATTATGTAGTGGCTGTCCATTGATGGCTAGAAGTTGGTCTCCGGGTGCTAAAGCTCCACTCCGATGAGCTACAGATCCTGGCTTGATATCTGATATAACCATTGGCTCTTCGTTGCTAAGCAGCTTTTGTTTACACCCTGTAGAAAAAAGTACCAGGTTACCAGACGTTCCAAAGAGACTCGACAAGCGAGTTCTTGCTTTTTCTCCTTCAAACCGGCACTCGCTTGAAATTGGAATATATAAATATAAGGGTTATTATAAGGCAGGTTAGTATCTGTATAGAATAGGCAGTCTGCCATTATGTTTGCCTAGTACGTTATGTTTGTCAAGCGAACTTATTTACAGTTCAACGTACCATGACATGCCTTATGCACGTCTGTTTGGCTAACGCAGCCTGGCTGTGCTGCCATGTTGCTTAGCGTGGTATCTGTCAAAAAGACTACGTCATGAACCTATCTTAAAAACACTCGTGCTAAATAGCCTAGTTTATTAAACGGCTTCAAAATTCTAACTCTACGTAATTGAAAATTAGGTAGCATGCATGATAGAAGTCGCGAAACTAAACATCTTATGCCCGTTTTCACCGACAACTGCACTAAATAAAAGTGCACTGTTGGATTTTCAACTCTCAAGCATAGCGTTGAAAATCCAATAGTGTACTTTTATTTAGGGACTCATTTAAGTGTCACTTAGTTGTCGGTGAAAACGGGCATTAGAGTTTTAAAACTTTAAAAAGTCAATGGACTATCTGTTAATAAAGTTGGGCGATTGACAAAGAATGAATAGAAAATAATGAAGATGGAATAAAACCAAGACAAATCAAATGAGGCAGACAAAGAACTACAAACCTGTAATAGTAACGCCTAATCCAGCAGTTGTCTTAGCCAGTTTTACATTGAAAACTCCACTAGAAGCTTCAATTGTGTTCGGCATACTGAATTCCACGTTCAGGGTCAAGTACTTAGGGTTGTGAGAATCGTTCCTTCGCTGGAGGATCTCGTTAGCAACATCCACTGTTAAGTTCTCATGGCCGTTTATTGACATCACCCTGTCTCTGATTTGAAGGCAGCCAGACCTGGAAAAATAAAACAGTTAAGAATTTTTGTTGGTATCCGGAAATCGATCAGTCTAAGATTAAAAATAAATTGTTATTTTCTCATTTTGATTATAGAATCCATGCTAATACTTTACTTTATAATCGTATAAATTAGTGTAGTAAAACTTAAAAGAACCAGACACTTATCAAAATTTGAGGAATAGAAGTGTTATTGTCCAATTCCCTAGTCTGTGATAAGTGATTCCGTTTAGACTCTGACAAATAATTAGATGGCCTACAAGAAAGTATTGAAACAGAAAAGGAAGCATTTTGTATACATAATCTATCACTTCCTTGTCCACGCTTACGAGTCCTCCTTCAAAGACGTAGTTCAATATACTATTACATCCCAAATCACTTACCTGTACGCCGGTGATTGTGAAGCGACATGGGATATCACCAACATAGCATTCTCTTCGTGGACTGCCAAACCAGAACTCTGACCAGGAGGTACTTCTAGCTGTATGTTCAGCGATTCTGTTCTGCATACTCCCATGCTCATGTAGTTTTGTTGACTATCTATTGGAGAAAACAGAAAAATATTAATGAGTCTGTAATGTACAATTTTGTATATTGGAATGTAAAATTTTGCTAGGAAATGCAAGTGAATGTTTGAGAATATGGCAGTTGGCTTCTTTTTTAATAGTAATGGCCTAGCAGTAGATACATTATATCTATATAAAAGGCCAACGGCACTTCCCTGGAGACAAATAAAGGAATAGTGAAACCGTAACACAGAAATATTGCTTGGCCACAGAAATAGTTACAGTAGGGGAGACCGGGGCTACAATTAACAGAGGTAAGTATTAACAAGTGATTTTCTCCAAAACTATAAACACTACACCTACAGCGCGTGCTTCAGTATGCCGACCAGATCACGCCGCATGGCTCGGGGTTAGTCAGCTGCGATCTGCGCATCATCCGAATGTGTTATATACCGGACGACATTTTCACGCACGTAACGAACTTTTTTAACTTTTAAATTTTTTGATTTATTCTCGAAATATACGGTGTAACGATTATGTTTTTTGTTTTCGTAGAAGCATATTTCATACTTAAGAATGCTACATTGCTGTATTGGTGTAATTATTAACCAATATTTTATTATGTTATTTATTACTAAAAATGTACCTTTGGGGTTATAATTAACAAATCGGCGGGGTCAGTATTAACGTGTTAATACCTACCCCAGATGTGGTGATAGCACAAATATCTTATGGACCGGTAGCTGAATCATCAGACATGCAGAAAGATGCTAGTGATTTCTTGGCCCAAAACCATAAGACCTCTGCTAAAAGGTCTACCACGAGCTCAGTAAAAACGTATAAACGCGCTAAAAATGTAGTATCTATATGTATTTTACTGAGTGTACATAAATAATAAAATACATCAATCAATATTTTTGTATTTTTTAGGGCGTCAACTGTAATAAAGATACATCGTGCTGACTGGATTCAATATACCTATCTCTTGCAATGACTGGGCCTAAGCTAGGTGTATCAAAGGCAACATCACATCATTCACTTGCCTGAATTATATTTGATGTGTATTACGAGTTAAATTAAAAATAAAATGTGTTCCATACAATTCTGTAATAATTTCACTTTAAAATATTGTCATACATATATTTGTTTTCTCCTATATCAGTTGGCATACCATAATGTTGCCCCTTCTGTTAATACTTACCTCAGAGCTGTTAATTCTAGCCCCGAAGATGAGGTAAGAATTAACAACTGACTTTTTGGAGAAAAAGTGTTCTATTTCAGACATCATTTCTTTTATGTTTGATTTATGTTAATAACATGATACCTAAATAAATAAAGCATCATTTAATAAAACAATCAAGTCTAAATGTTGAATCATTTCGAAGATACAACTTAAAGTATTTTTTTTGTTAATTGTGGCCCCGGTCTCCCCTACTACTCCAGAAACTTAGGAAAAATAAAATAATTTCCCTAAATCTTTTACATAAGAATCCTAATATCGTACGTTGTACAAATTGTTATTTTACAGTATTCAGAATGTTAAACTAACAGAGAGCATTCCCGTTAACCTGCATGTTAATATTTTTTTTGCATGTGTGGACGCTATACTATTGCAAGTTAACGGGAACGCCCTCTGTTAGTTAACATACGGTTATGTATACTTAAGAGCGGAGCTTTTACGTCGTACGGCATTTCATACAAACTTTCCAGCCCTTGTTTTTCGAAATGACTCAACCGATTTTAATGAAACTTCATACGCATAAGTTCTAAAAAGTTAGTTAAGAACATTTTCGAAATGTCTTATTTAAAAACAGATAACTGGAAATCTCTGTTTCTATGGAAAATTTAAAATCGGCCTAATTTGGCTGTAACAATTTTTTTTCGAAAATGTCCTGAATGAACTTTTTAGACCTTTGTATCCTGTTTATGCGTATGAAGTTTCATTATAATCGGTTCAGTCATTTCGAAAAACAAGGGCTTGAAAGTTTGTATGAAATGCCGTACCTACGTCGTAAACGCTCTTAAATTTCGAGAAAATTCTTTCCCTAAAATTGCACCGTAGATAAAGCCCCAAAACGTACGTTTTACGACCATGATACGAAAACCACGAATAGTCTGCATTGAAATCCACGGTATTTAGCGACATTACGTCAGCTCCTAACTACGCTATTACGAGCTCTGTCCAATTAACATAATGTTTTAGACCAACGTGCGAGGGACTCGGAACAAACTAGGAAGTTGCAGGTCCTAAACAAATATGCGAGGAAGATGTATGGAACTCTGTTTTTAAGGTTCCGTACCCAAATGGTGAAAACGAGTCCAAAGTTCAAAGTTTTTATTAATGCAATTTTTGGTGGTACAACAGCGTCTTAAAAATATTTTATAGTAGCTCAAAAATCTACCTTGTATGGCTTGCATTGTTAAATTACAATATTAGAAATTGAGTTTAATATAATGCTACATCCTTACATATTATAAAACAAAGTCGCCCGCCGCGTCTGTCTGTCTGTCTGTCTGTCTGTCTGTCTGAACGCGATAAACTCAAAAACTGCTGAACGGATTTTCAAACGGTTTTCACCATTGGACGGAGTGATTCATGCGGAAGGTTTTAGTGTATAATTCATTAAGGTTTTGTGTAAATTGGCTGAAATATGACGATTATTGTTGAAGATGTCGGAAAAAATCATGCCGACTGGGAGCTTTACTGGCGTGCGCTGCGTAAGCCGTGAGAGATAAATCAAATTTATGTTCTAGAGTATTGTATATCTTAAAAATTGCAACAAAAAAGTCCGCGATGGCATATGTCTATCTTCTAAGGGTGACCCACAATAACCATTTTTATCTTTCAAAATTGTATAAAATTTTCATTGTTATTTCCGAAGCTATTTTGACCGGTATCTTATTAATCCTTATCCAATTAAATAGGTTATTTAAATTGGGCATTCAATTTCGATTAAAATATCCCTTTACATCACATCATTTAAATGAATAGTTTAAGAGATATCACAGTTTCAAAATTACGCGTAACAAAATAATTATGGTTGACAACGCGGGCGCTGTAGCCTACCACTGCGTCCGCTGAAAGTTAGTCAATGATCTTTTCCTTGGCTATTAGATATGTATTCCCGGTAGAACGTTCCCGTGGGATATTTAGCGACATCCACGCGGGCGAAGCCGCGGGTAAAAGCTAGTAATGAACTAATTAATATCTATAGAATTAATATTATTGTAATAAATTAATAGGCATATTTATAAGAATATTACATTAAAACATAAATACGTAAAATGGTCAGTCACATGACATTTTGTCAACTAGGAATTCGTCAATGGTATAGTAGCACTTATCTATTAAAAAAATATTTAGTTTACGTTTAAATTGCGTCTAGTTTAAATCTTTTATGTCATTTGGTAACTTATAAAAAAAAAATGAGCCATGCAAAGTATGCTCTCGAGATCCAATTACTAAACCCACGCCGTACGTCTGTATGTATGTCTGTCCATCTGTAGGTCTTTCTGAGTGTCAAGGTATATTTTTAACTATAATAATGTAGCCAGATCAAGTTTTCACAGACTAGGTACGTGTTACTATAGCCTCCTCGAGGAGCTCGTTTGTAAATAATAACAGCCGCACGGGTCGGTCCTTCTACGCTTGCCGGGGATGATCCGTGAATAGGTGACCATCTTCACATATCGAGCCTCCTCCGTGCCTCGGAAGGCAAGTTAAGCCGTGGTCTTGACTGTCTTTCGTGGATCTTTGACAGTTCGGGTCGTCAGAAGCCCGAAAGTCTGACAACCAGTCTTACCAAGGGGTATCGTATTACCCAGTTACTGGGTTGTGGAGGTCAGACAGGCAGTCGCTCCATGTAAAATACTGGTATTCAGCTGCAGCCGGTTAGATTGGAAGTCGACCGAAGATATTTGGGAAAAGGCTAGGTAAAATGAAACGTGTTACTATAGCGTCTAAGGCAAATTATAAAACGGTAAACTTAAAATAATTTTGGTGGTTCTGTACGGAGCCCTTAGTGAATACTCTCCGACTCACCCTTAGCCGGTTTTTCTGGACCAAATTAATTACTACGCCTATCCCTTTCTCTTTGTTTGGGGAAAGTTCGCCCGATTTTGTTTACGACGACTCTGTTTGGGTCCCGGTACTAATAGTGCCAGGAAATGCGGTTTCATTAACTTTGTGGACGGATTTTTGGTAAGAGTTTCTAATTAATTGAAGTGCTGTTTTGGTTTTTAAACTATCGTTTGTAGTTGCCTAATTGGGTAAACTAATGATGTTGCTTTCATTTGAATGGTTTTATGATAATTTTCTATCTTTAGAGGCAAGAACTAGGGGCAATGATAAATGATTTTATTTCTGCTAGGTTTTTACAAACACGTTCATCATATTTTCGTCGTAGGTCGGTAATCTTATTATTTATAAAAAAAAAAAAAAATTTTACTCATCACTAGGATTTCCTCCTGTATCGTGGGTGCGTTTACAAACATTTAAACTCACATACACAAACAGCCAGACCCGGAACAACTACTTGTAGGTCATACAAATGTTTGTTCCGTGCGGGAATCGAACCGATCGATTAGTTCCTTTACTGTATCAAAAGATATAATATTTGCCGTGTGTAGAGAATGTCAACACGTATCGTATGATCACCATAGAATGCTCGAAGAAAAGGAAAAAAAAATAAAAACAAAATTACAGGTATAGAAAGATTTCAACAGTGCGATGTCACAAATGAAGAAAAAAAATCACTTTATATAGAAAGGGACATAATCTATTCTTCATAGAGTAGAGATAAAAGTGGTTCTTCTACGATAGATGGATGACAGATAACTGTGATCCTAAAACAGCCACAATAAGGAATTCCTCTGAACGCAATTAGTTTTCTGAATTCCTGACAATTCCTCTATGGTGACACATATTTTAGCTGAATCATATTCAATTCGATTCATATCAGAATCATATTTGGTGTATAATTGCCGCATGAAAAAAAACCGGCCAAGTGCGAGTCGGACTCGCCCATGAAGGGTTCCGTAACAGCAAGTATTTATTTATTTATTATTATTTATTAGCCTTTTAGTCGGACAAACAAAGTGTAGTCTTCAGTCCCGTATTTGGTGTTTCTTTATTTTTTGCATGTCCGTTTGCCAGTCGGCAAAGCCTCCTCCAACCTTATCCATTCCTGTCTCTCTCTGGCCACTCTGCCCCATGTCGTTCCAGCAGCCTCTCTGATGTCATCGTCCCACCTTTTCTGTGGTCTACCTCTCTTTCGTTGGCCATTTCTTGGGTACCACTGGGTAACTATTTTGCTCCATTTGTCCTTCCCTCTAATCATGTGTCCAGACCATTTCCACTTTAGTCTTCTGATTTTTATGGTTATGTCCTGAACTGTCTGATGGTTTTGTTTTTTATTTTGTCGGCTTTCCTGGCTCCTAGCATGCTTCTCTCCATCGCGCGTTGGCATGTAGCAAGTTTATTTGTTGAGTTTCTTGTTAGAGCCCATGTTTGACTTCCATACATTAATACCGGTAGTATGCAGGTGTTAAACAGTTTACTTTTTGTTGACATATGATGGTTTCTGTCTTTCATTACCTCTCTCAGGCCCCAGTATCTCTTCCAGCTGTTTGCTATTCTTCTGTCGATTTCTTTGTTTATGGTGTCTTCTGGTGCCATCAGCTGTCCCAGATATATGTATTCTTCCACATAATTTATTTGTGTTTCGCCTATGCTAATGGTATGTTTTTCGCCGTTGGTCATTATTTTTGTTTTGTCAGGATTCAGTTTTAGTCCTGCCTTTGCACTTTCTGTCGATATTTCGTTTATCATCCTGTTTAGGTCTTCTGGCGATTTTGCAAACAACACAATGTCATCAGCGAATCTTAAGTGTTTTAGTGTGCGACCGTCGATATTCAATCCTAGATTTTCCCATTCAAGGTTTCTGAAGATCATTTCTAACACAGCCAAGAACAGTTTTGGTGAAAGGGGGTCTCCCTGTCTTACTCCTTTCTGTATGTTAAATATTTCGCCTTTCCTTTCTAGCTGAATGCATGCTGAGCTGTGCTTGTAAACATTTCTAATTAGCCTTATATATTTATGTTCGATTCCCTGTTCTTTTAGTGCTTCCCAGATCTTCGTATGTATTAATGAGTCAAATGCTTTGCTATAATCGATGAATGCTATATAGTATACAAGTTGGTGCTCGGCATATTTCTCCATAATTTGTCTTACTACATGGATATGGTCTAGATCTGAGTAGTCCTTACGGAAGCCTGCCTGTTCTATTGGCTGTTGCTCGTCCAGTTTTCTTTCTAATCGTTTCAGTAAAATCTTTGCAAATATCTTATAAAGGTTGGACATAAGACTGATGGGCCGGTAGTTTCCTATATCGTATTGGTCCCTTTTTTTAAACAGAAGAATTATGCTGGATTCAGTCCATTGTTGTGGAATAGTCTCAGTATTGATGATATCATTAAAAAAATCCGTAAGAATAGGCACTATCTTTGACTTAGTTTGATGTAGAAGTTCGTTATTTATGCCATCTGGACCTGGAGCTTTGTCTTTCTTTTGAGTGTTTATAGCAATTTCAATTTCTTCATGCATGATGATAGGTATGGTTGAGTTCTCTAACAGTTCTATTTCACTTTCAATTGTAGTACTCTCACATAGTTTTGTGTAGTATGATGTGGCAATTTCTAAAATATCTTGTCTTCGACCTTTTTTTGTTCCAGTATTATTTTTCATCTTTACAATCCAATCCTTTTTGGTAGTTAATTCTTTACACGCTTTCTTGATTCCACCTGTCTGTTGAATGTGTTTCTGTATGGTTTCCATTCTACTTTGTTTTCTGTCAGTTCTTATACTTTCTTTTATTTCTTTGCATATCTTCGTAAGTTGTTTCCTTTTTTCGCTAGAATTTTTTTCATTCATCACGACAGCTCTTTGATTTAGAAGGCTGGTGGTTTTGGTTGTCATCCATTTGTTAATCTGTTCTTTGTTATTATCACATTGATTGGTGGTATTTTTTATTGTTGCTTCTATCCAGTTATATTTTTCCTGTACATCCATATTTGATGTCTCCTTATTGTATGTTGTGAGTTTGGTCATCAGAGAACTTACTATTTTATCTATTTGATGTTTATCAGGCTTTAGGTATTCCAGGTTTCTTCTTGGTCTTGGTTTTTTGGACGGGGTTGTCGTCAGTGTAGCTCGGATCATTCGATGGTTGGTGTTAAAATTTAGGTTGCTGATGATACCCATGTTTGAAAAGTATCTAGTTTTGTTGGACATAATAAAGTCTATTTCATTTTTTGTTTTTCCATCAGGCGATCTCCAGGTCCACATTCTCTTTAAGTTCTTCTTGAACAATGTGTTTAGAATGGTTAAGTTATTTTCCAGCGCAAAGTCCACAACCTTCTTTCCATTCCTACTTCTTGTTTTTTTGCTATACATAAATGGTCCAAGAACTGTATTTTCCTCTGGCTGACGTTCTCCAATTTGGCCGTTGAAATCTCCCATCACTATCAGGTTCTTGTGCGCATGAGTTTGTATTGTTTTATTTAAATCTTGATAAAACTTATCTATTGTCTCGATGTCTGCTTGTTCTGTAGGTGAGTGTATGATGGTCCACGGATCTTTATATTCTGGTAATTTTATATTTAACAATGCAATGCGCTCTGAGATGCCATAGAACCCATCTATATACTTTGCTAGATATTTTTTGACCATAAATCCAACTCCATGCTTACCTGGGGTCTCCCCTATGTAGTATAGCACAAAATCTGCGTGGGCTACAATACGTTCTCCCATTCTCCTAACTTCACTCAAGCCAAGGATATCGCAATTGACCTCTTTTAGTGCATATGTCAGTTCCGTGAGGTTATCTTCTGTTCTTAAAGTAAGGGCATTTAGAGCAGCAATGTATATTTTTGAAGCCTGGTGGTTGTTTGTTGGTAGCGTTTTTGTTTTTGTTTATATTGGTTGGGGGGTATTGGTCTATACTTTCCCCCACGGTGACCAGCCGGCTTGGGGGTGTTGGAGATGTTGTTTTTGTTGTTGTAACATACTATAAAAGTTCTTGTAAATTGCGGTTTACGATTTATGACGTATTAAAAAAAAACTACTTACTAGATCTCGTTCAAACCAATTTTTGGTGGAAGTTTACATGGTAATGTACATCACATTTTTTTTTTGTTTTATCATTCTCTTATTTTAGAAGTTACAGGGGAGGGGACACACATTTTACCACTTTTAAAGTGTCTCTCGCACAAACTATTCAGTTTAGAGAAAAATGATGTTAGAAACCTCAATATCATTTTTAAACACCTATCCATAGATACCCTACACGTAAGGGTTTGACGAAACAATTTTTTTGAGTTTCAGTTCGAAGTATGGGGAACCCCCAAAATTTATTGTTTTTTTTCTATTTTTATGTAAAAATCTTAATGCGGTTTACAGAATACATCTACTTACCAAGTTTCAACAGTATAGTTCCTATAGTTTCGGAAAAAAGTTGTACCACTTTGGAAGTGCCTCTCGCGCAAACTATTCAGTTTAGAGAAAAAATATTTTAAAAACCTCAATATCATTTTTGAACACCTATCTATAAATACCCCACAAGTACGGGTTAGACGAAAAAAAAATTTCGAGTTTCAGTTCGAAGTATGGGGAACCCCCAAAATTTATTGTTTTTTTTCTATTTTTGTGTGAAAATCTTAATGCGGTTCACAGAATACATCTACTTACCAAGTTTCAACAGTATAGTTCTTATAGTTTCGGAAATAAGTGGCTGTGACATACGGACGGACAGACAGACAGACATGACGACACTATAAGGGTTTCGTTTTTTGCCATTTGGCTACGGAACCCTAAAAAGAAGACCGTAATTTTACCGAATAATTTTTCTTTACAATTTTTATTAATTAAATGAGATTTTTTTTTTGTATTTCTATAGTTTAAATGTTATTATAATATAAAACTATCAAACAGATGAATTGCGTAATATGAATTGAACTCACAAATAAATATTATGAATTGTCAGTTTGTGACAATCATACAAACTGTGATTTATTATTATCATATTATGATTCTGCCAAAGCAGCCGTTTTAAACCCGCTGAAGACAACACGTCCCACCTAAGTACCTACATTGACAATGAAGGTGTGCATATATCGAATTTCGTTTTAATTACCTCATAATAAAACAAAATTAAGCTCAACGATCACTTCAAATAATTTAATACAACTTCGGATGTTTGATAAGTGAAGATGCTCTCGATTAATAAAAATACAGTAAGCGAACATCGAGGGCCGACCCAGTTCCAATACACTTGAGTTCGAGTATAGATGATTTATTGCGATTAATTTATTAAGCTGGTTAACTATGATTCAATTATAGCGGTCTTGGTCGAATGTTTCAATTAGATTGTGCTGTTTTTGAGAGCTAGAGAGTGATTGAAATGTAGTTTTAAAGTAATTTAATGTTGCTAGGTCATGTCAGCTATTATAATTTCATTTAAAGATGTGTTAAGCTTATAATATACTAGCGACTTGTCCGTGCTTCGCACGGGTGCTATGGCGATATGTCAAAACATCAGATTTCTATTCTTTACCTAACTTGAAAATGCGTGCGAGAGAAATAAGCCACGCCCATCAAACTATTATTTATTTTCGAGGTTGGGCCTTAATGCAGTATACACTTAAACCCAGATGGCTTAGAATATCCAAGCGGTAATACAGATAAATACGAAAAATGACTTTGTTATATACTATGTACAGATTGCTCGATTTCTCAGTCCTACCAATGTCAATCTAGTTCTTTTACTTGATTACAATTAACTTCTTTCAGTTTTAAAATAACATCTGTTCCTATTTTAATATACCTTTCTAGACACCTAAGTACATTTACATACCAAACTACACATTTCAGCTAGACACCTACTTCAAAACACAAATTCTCTCCTCGATCAAGTGCCATTTTGCTTGAAGTCTCCATCGCAACTTTAGTTTGCAACTCCTGCTCGATCTTGCTCATTTATAATGATAATACAATCGATATTCCATCCAATATCTTACCATAATCGTCTTGTAAACCTAGTTTGGGCATCGAGCTCTGCCTGTAGTTTCTCTGGCGATGTTTCTTGGCGTTCAGCGTCGATGTCCCCGATATTGAATTTTCTGGAAGAAAGTGTGAGCTTATAACGATGGTATTTGCTGTGAACATTTTTATACGTAGTTTTGTCATTATCTTTGCTTTTTGTTTTGTACTGTTCGGTTTTCCTTTGTTTTGGTTTTAGAGTGTATTTTAAATGGTTACTTACACTTCCTTTCTATTTTTCATGAATTAAAGTTGTCAAAAAATAAAAGGCCCGTTTTGACATTTGATAGACAGTACAATATAAGATTGCTAATCGCACCTTATATTGCTATGGCTATCAAATGTCAAAACGGGCCTTTTCTTTTTTGACAACTTTAGTGTCTCATAATTTATATTAGGGAGGACTTAAAATATCTTTAGCTTGCGTCGCTCAGTAATGCATCTAACTAAAACATATAACTTTTTCAAGGAACTTAAAATTCACAATAAGTAAATATGTTATAGGGTCGCCCCCTATTACATGAGACTTAAACATAACCGAAATGTGGGTGTACTATAGGGACACCTCTGCCTAACTCTTCTGGGAAACAAGGCGTGATATTACGTTATATTTATGTGTTAAAATTCACACGATAAACTCTTTTTGAAAAAAGAAAATAAAACGAACTGTTCGGTATATCGTGATACATAATAAGTATGCATGGGGTATTTCAAATATTCTAACAGTTTATTTTAAAAACTAGCTTCTGCCCGCGGCTTCGCCCGCGTGGATGTCGGAAATTATCCCACAGGAACGTGTAACATGTCCTAAATCAGCGGGGTAATTGCGTAGCACTTACAATAGCAATGGGTTTCATTTTGACAGTTTAACAATTAATTGCGTTATTTACGTTATTTCTCGAACATAATTATTAAGCAATAGCTTCTACTTGGCGCTCTGGCGCGTCATCCCCTGGCTGGCCCGCCCCTCCACCCTCGTTCTGTGCGCCGTCGACTCAATATTGCAGGTCATTCTTATCGTTCTAACTTTTAAACTATTTGTCCAAATTACTTAGTGTAAAAGACAAACTTTATCTACATTAAATACCAAAAGCGATGAAGGTATTTATTTTGATAAGAATTAACTAAATACTCTAAAATATGCAATGTAGAAAAAGTATTCAATTTAACTGTATTTATTGCTCACTATTTTGGTTATAAAGGCTTTTATTTAGAACTCTTTAAAGACAAACAATCCCACAATACATTTTCTTCATGTAACTCTAACGGTTTAGGCAGCGCACGCAGCATACGGTGGAGGTCTGCCCGGCTTGGGTGGACCACCGCCGTGTCCTCGTTGAGGCGATCGGCGACGGTGACCTCTCGCGTACGGCCCTGGTTCAGGCCATGGTGCGGAGCGAGAGGGCATGGCAAGCCGTCACCTCCTTCTGCAAAGCAGTAATGCTCGCGAAGGAGAAGGTGGAGTGTGCGAGGGAGTGGCAAAAGCCGCGCCCTACCAGCCCTAGCCGCCGCCGCCGTAGGAGACGTCCCGGGCGTCGGGAATTGATAGCCGATTTCCGGCCACCGTAGGCGCGGGCCTGCGGACGGAGAGCAACGGGCAGCTCGCCGTCCGATAAGGACCAGGCCCGGGTCGACAGCGCATCGTGTTCCACGCGCGCCTCAAAGAGATATCAAGGATCGAAGGAACACGTGAGGGTTTTAGTCAGTAAGAGTCTGACACGCCCTTCCGCTCCGCCCAGAGAGGGAGAAGTCATTGGATGATTAACCGCCCAAAAAAAAAAAGGCAGCGCACGCAAAGATAGATCTCAGAGGGCAGGAATTTTTCCGACTTACTTGATACTTATCGTTATATTATGGCCAAATCACATAAAATCTTTATAAATTGTAGCCTATGTGTTATTCTAATGTATAAGCTACATTATTGTAAAGTTTCATCAAAATCCGTTCAGTAGTTTTTGTGTGAAAGAGTAACAAAAATCCATCCATCCATCCATCCATCCATCCATCCTCACAAACTTTCGCATTTATAATATTAGTAGGATTAATGTAGGGCAGTGTTTTTCAACCTTTTTCATGACTTGACCCATTAGTATGAAAAAAATTTTTCGCGACCTCGACCATTCGAGAACGATTTGAACTCAGTCGAGATTCCCGCTGAGTCGAAGTTTCTGCAGCACGAAACCTAGCCTGATGTTCCCGAGTTGCAGAGAGCCTTGCCTCACGACCTTCCTCAGATTCCTGTGATCGAACTAATCTTATCCTTGTAGCATTTCTTCTACATTGGGAGAGGTTGGATCTTCTTCGAGGCATTCTTACAATAAAATAGTACTTACTACTTAACACACAGTTATTTAGTAAACACGTACTATCGTAAACAAAAATTAAAAATACTTACAGATTATTATACAGTCTAAAATTGACACAGTTTAAGTAATAAGTGTTAAGACGTGTAAACCAAACGTACTAACTTTATAAAACAAAAGAATTGCTAGAAAAATTAATTACTAACCTGAGCTAATAAACTTATACTTAATAAAGAAAATCAAGAAAAGAAATGCCTAACCTATACCAAATACTTATAATATTTATATATAAACCCTAAATAAAAATTAAGATAAGTATACCGAAAATCAAGGAAAGAAATGCCTAACCTATAACAAATGTTCGATGTGATTCTTTAAATTGACATAACTTTTTTATTTATGAACCGATTGACATGAAATAAACACTAAATGTTAAGTGAAGCTTACTACAATATATTAGTGAAAACCGCATCTAAATCGAATAAGCCGTTTCTGATATTAGCGTGCACAAACACACAGACAAACAGACAAACAGACAAACCGACAAACAGACAAACAGACAAACAGACAAAAAAAAATTTAATTACAATCTCGGGTTCAGCATCGATATAATAACAACCCCTGCTATTTTTTTTTCATATATTTCCATTGTACAGACACCACTTTTCTACAATTTTATTATATGTATAGAATAGATAGATATAGAAGATAGGTCATACAACACAATAAGAAACGGTCCACTAAGGGACCCATCTCATAAATGGATATTTGTGGCCCTTGGGGGCCTGTTTGTCTTATTAGTTACACGTCCGTATAACTAAAGGTTCGTGCTGAAACTCGCATTATAAATTGTGTGTTTTCATGTACCACCTACATGTATATTTAATAATTATTTTAAATTAGGATTAATAACGTTTGGCAAATTCAACAAACATTTTTATAACCTTATTTTCCATTTCATACTCATATTTTCTCGAAAACTCGCATGAGAACTTCTTATTTTTGACAGCCGTAGTAAGCAGACGCATCGAACTTCAAAAATACGTAATAACTCAACCGGCTCAAAGAGGACTTGACGGTGGAACTCTAAACTCAAGTTTAAACTTGAATTAATGTACCTGCTCTGTACATTAGTGGAAGCATATTACAGACATCAGAACTTAAGCCTTTTGAATTATACGAGCCAAGTTTGATGCTCATATATTCGTTCTTGTTAGTCGCGGTTCAAGGCACGAGAGGAAATCTAAAGGATGTATGTCCAGAGTTCGTAAACTTTGAAGATGCTGAAACCTTTTCCGTAGATTTTCAGTTTGTTGGAGTGTTTTTGGACTATGAAAATATTTTTATAGAGACTTCAGTGATCTTTTCTGGTATAAATTTTCTTGGGTTCAAAGTTAGTGTTTTAGTTGCTACCAAGTTGGTCAGGCTGATTTTACAAATAAACAGGAAGTTTTAATAACAGCATTTTTACTTCATTTCGACAGATTGTTCTTGCTTTATTTTGCAGATAAGAAATAAATTGCTTAAAATTCCTAAATAAAATCAATAGGGCTAGGCCCAGTCTTAAAAAAAACAGTGATTTGGGTTGGCTTCTTGTAATTCAACATTTTTAAAAATTCTTCCGTTTTTTTATAAACACACATATCCCGAATATACCCAAGGCTAAGAGAACAAGCTTCTGACTTGGGGTTAGCTAGTTCCCAAGTTCGGTCATTCGGCAAGTTGCCTCAGGCTCGCGAAGAATTAACTCAGTAATTATTATACCTTCGGAATTGCTTACGAAAGGTGCTATTGCAGAAATTCTAGAAAGGCAGGGAAAGGTATTAAAGTTTCGTTCATTCCGCCTCGAGTGTTTCGTGAATAATTTTCGACAACCGTCGTTGTTGCTGTCATGAATATCCATTTTTGTGGGTTTTTTTCAAATTGTTGTGAATGGTAGTGCAAAATATAGGAAAACTAGCTACACCCCGCGGTTTCACCCGCATAAGTCTCAATATTTTGGGAATATCGGAATAAAAAGTATGCTATGTCCTAACTCAGGTCATAATCTACCTTTGTGTCAAATTTCATCTAAATCCGTTCAGCAGTTTTTGCGTGATTGAGTAAAAAACTTCCAAATATATAAACTTTCAAATTTATATTTGTAGGATAATAATAAATATATAATTATAGTTCTGAAGTTAGGATTGTCACAAATGTAGGTACCAGTTGGAGAATAAAATCGGATAATAAAAAGGCTTGGGCCGACGAGCCGTAGGAATGCAATTAATTCATTCTTCATCCCTTTATTTCCAGTGTAATCGTGCAAGAACACAACAAGAGGATGTAATCATGAAATTATGAACTGGGTCAACGAATAGGGCAACAAGAATTTAGAACATTTCTTTCGTCGAATTAATTTCGATTCAATTTGCGACTGTAGCGCTGCCCATTCTCTTTTACCATGAATTTTATCGTAAGTCTATCTTTTAGAGGTGCTACACATATTTTGGCGTCGGCACATTCGATTCTGCAGTATTTGTTGTCCAACAAAGCCGAACCGAAGCAATTAACACACATATTCGGCTTTCATTCAGCTGTGGCGATTGGCACACTTCTCTCAGCACCTTTCCTCACTCAATCATATTCGAGTCAACTCGGTATGATACTAGCTGAGGTAAACGGTTTTGTCCCAAACAATATCTACATAATATATTCGGTTTTGAAGCCTGATTATGCCGAACATTTATGAAGCACACCTTAAACATTATGTAGATAATGCTCACCTCTAGTAAACCTCCCACAGTGTCCAACAACATGCCTGGGAGCTACATGCAGCCTTGTGAAACCCCCCTCACAGTTCTCTAGGTAGCACATCACTTCTTCAGCTGTGTAGTTGTTCCCGTCGATGACGTGGTCGTCAAACGCCAGAATCTGGTCTCCAGGGTGGAGGGCTCCGCATCTGGAAAGAGAAGTTTCATTAGGAAATTTAAGGTGCAGCTCAAATGGTGGAGAGGCTAGTTGTCCAGGGTAGGTAGGTAGTGATGATTTTTTTATGATCATTATTCTATAAATAGGTATTTGATACGACCAAAAAACATATTTAGATCAACAGACAACCTGATACTGATCTGAAAATTGCAAAAAACTTAAGAATATTTGAATTTCGCGGGCTACTCTGAATATTTCGCCACACTTAAATATTTGGATATAAAATTGGTATATTTAAATGGTGCTAGGCGGTCAGTAAGCTCAACCTAAACCAAAAAGTCGTTAACAAACGCCACATTTTATCACCGATTTAACTTTGCCCCAAGAACAAAAAAGAAAACAATACTAGAAAAATTCGCAATGCGCCTGTACATCTCTCTATCCGGGCTTAGTTTAAGCCCAGTGCTATCCCAGGGCTTACTGCTAGCCTAGGCTTGCAATCAACGGCTCTAACTGGATCTCTATTTGTATTACTTTAAGAACGGTATTAGCTTTGAAAAATAAGATTATGAGTTAGATGGTGGTTTTGAAAGATATAAAAGAAAAACTTGCGGACCTTATTTTCATTTTCAACTCGACGGGGTGTGGTGAAAAGAAATCGATTTGAATGTCTTTATCAGTGGAGAAACAGACAGGTCAGCAACAATAGTCGATTAACAATCTAGTTTTTTTAATCGAACTATTGAGAAAATTAATCATGAAAAACTAAGAGAAAAAAAAAATGTTTTAATTACTCTCAGCTACTTTTAACATGAAAAGCAATTTATTAACGCATTTGGATCAACTAAGATAATATGCTAAAGTAACATTGTTAATCGACCTATGTTGTACTACCAAGCTAACAAAAACCTAAACGTAAAGAAACAAGAAAAGTAACACTTTTGATTTCAGCATTAACTTGCACATTATTATTGCAAACTCAAAGTAAAAGCCAACTTGGAAAACTCCAACTTTCCAACAAAAACCGATAATTTTTTCTGAAAATAACTACATAAATAAAGAACTTAGAACCAACGAAGAAGTAGCAAATCTTGCAACTTCAGTTAGCTATTATCATAATTAGAAAATTAACTGGGTCAAAAGAGTTTAATGAAACAAACAAGAAAGTTTTCATCTTACCAACAGCTCGGATTCATAAACAAATTACAAAGCTATACAATAAAAGCTTCAAACTATTTTAATTCAAGCAAAATGAGTTTCTAAAAACATTATCTGAACTTAAAGTGTCTCACAATATTAGTGAAGTATGAAGTAAGGAATTAAGCGCTCGCCGTTGAAAGACGATGCTTTTAAGTAAATAGACAGAAAATACTCAGTATATTTTTTTTGCTTTGTTTCAATTAGATATTATTTTTATATTAGTGGGAATAGTTTACATATTCCATAATAGGGATGATGAATGGCGAAAAAAATAGTAGATTGTTATACAAGGAGCTAAAATGACGAGATAGTTTTACTCCCGAGCGCTAGCGAGGGTGCATGTAAATAGAAACCGAGTTATATGGGTTTTTAGCGCCGTGTGTTACACTCTACTTTTCACTACGATTGCGAGAAAATAAATAATAAATAGCCAATACCTATATTATTTATTAAAAATTATTTCTTTTCCTTTCTCTTCCATCTGCAAATTAGGGTCTCCATTCTCACTAGATGATGACATTTTCACTGTTGTAAATTATTTATTTATTTATTTTATTATTTATGTACACACAGTAAAATACATATATGTATACCGTAATACATTATATTACGGTCACCAATGCAATTTATAATAATTGGAGAAAAATTAGAAATATTTCGCGCCAATGCCTTTTCTTTTAATTTCTTCTGTAGCCGCAACGCAATGCATGCATTTTACCGAAGACCCGCCGCTCTTAGTTCCATCCGCAATGCCGCTTTTAGTTCCATTTTCAAAAATAAAATGTTTTTTTTTTGGTATACAGTAATAAGTTGAGTCCTTATTCATGATTATTCTACATAAGAACAAAAACTTTTTCGTTTTTGTAGGCTCGTTGGAAACAGACAAACTTAAAAAAAAAACTTTTTCCCCTAGAAGATGATAATATGCTATTTTATCCCCGCTCTGGTACGCTACAA
The DNA here is from genome assembly GCA_948150665.1 of Conistra vaccinii. Taxonomy (NCBI): domain Eukaryota; kingdom Metazoa; phylum Arthropoda; class Insecta; order Lepidoptera; family Noctuidae; genus Conistra; species Conistra vaccinii. The sequence goes on from OX411321.1 coordinate 2,603,212, forward strand.
TGACGGATTTTTTGAGCAAGAGGAGTGAAAACACTTTTTAGTCCGTCAGTCAGATAATCAAAAAAATATTAGACACGTATTTTTTGCTTTATCATAAAAATGGCTTACTAATTATAACGTATTAAAGTTGGGGAGTGGAGTTATGTATGTATGTAGTTTACATATTGCATAATAAGGATGATGAATGGGAAAAAAAAAACATTTTAATATTTTTTATTAAATAAATGACGGACAAAAAAAAAATTTTGTCATGTTCACTATTATATGATATGATTCATATTCTTTCGCAAGTCAACGGCAGAAAATGATCTTGTATTCATTCCTTTGTCAGTTTTATTTAATTGGGTGTTAGTAAAGCTTTAAACTCAGTTTCATTATTTAGTGCATGCAAATACCTTATGATTTAACCAAAGCTTATAAAAAAATAGTTCAAAAATAATGTCAGATATTATTTTACGTAGTTGACTGCAGAATCCTTCTATCAGAAAGTATTATATTTTCTCATTAAAAACGTATTTTGTACTACCAGGATTATTCCGTATTCATTGAACTCAATAAAGGAACCCCAAAGGGATGCTTACTAAAGAATTATACTCGTATCGGAAGACTAACATTTTTCTCCAAGAGACTAATGGAATGTAATTAATTTTTCTTCCTCTCTAATTCCCAATTCTCTAATTGATTAAAATAATCTCACTAGAGAGTTGGGAATTGGAATTTTCATTTGGCTTAAGGACTTCATTCTGGGAATCGACTTTATTTTATTATTTTAGGCTTTTTAGCGAATAATGTTTCTGAGAAAGGATAATAGAAGAGCTGAGTTATTTTACCTTTTTAAGCATTTCAGCCGCGGTTTTTAAACTATGACTCTGCGTCCTATTTAAAAGTAATCGCCGCTCGAATACTCGATCGTCATAAATATGCCACTTTTGATCGGAAAACCAGAAAACGCCCTCTGTTGGCTCGACAATCGAAATTTAAAAAAAAAAAAAAAGTTATAAAACTAAAACCCAACTACGACAAAAAAGTCATCTAATAAAAACATATAAACAAGACATCACAGACAGACAAATTAAAAGTCCGGAGTCACACGTGTTATTCAGACATTCACACATAAATCGAACAGATTATTTGTAATGTTTTTTTTTTACTTTATGTCCTCTTCTAACGATACGTCATTTGTCAAATTATAATGAGAAGTTTAGAAGATATGAGGTAACAGATAAATATACGTACCTATACATACATACTGGTCAAAATCATAACCCTCCTTTTTGGTTCGCCATAGTCGGGTAAAAACTGACATATAAGCGCGATGATCGCTTATTCGCGCGATGATCGCTTATTCGCGCGACGATCGCTAGTAAATAAGACGCGGCCTGAGAGCGTTACAAAACACGGTTGGGACTACTCTTCATCATTGGTTACAAAAGACTTATGGTTGTGGATAAAGCTAGGGTTAGTGAGTGGAATACCTATTTTAATGCATGAAACGAAATTGTTTATTCTGTAAATAGGATATCGGAATCACTTTTACATGTCACATTAAAAATATTAGAAATAAGCTAGATGAGTTCGGCGTTTCCTATCTGACTACTCTGAGAAGAAAGGAAACAAACTCAGAGGTCGCAGTCACTTTTAAACTCCAGACATCTTGGTCAAACCTTATGAAAACCAGGTAGATTAGTGTCTGAAATGGTCTTTTGAGGAAAGAAGCACACAGATTTGAGCGCCATCGAAACGCAGCGCCATCGCAACACACAGACAACGCCCGTATGGCACCACCTTAACATGAAAACATAGATTTTGCCTTAAACTAATAATAACTAATGTTATGAACTTCAAGAGGTATCAAAACACCTTTATTAAAATTACTCACCTTGAAAAGCAAAGAGCATGACGAGAGCATATAATATTGAATCTATTCCTTTTTAAAAACACAATTGGGCATTGATCCGCTCTAAGACATCGAAGGTTGACAAGGGTCAAACATCCCTTAGGGTCGAAGGGTTTCCATAGAATGACGAATGAAGATTCATGATATTATTTTTAAATTCACTGCAGTGTTTTCCTAAGAGCTGGGCCATTTTTTTTGTTTGTCATGTCATCCTTTATGAGATTGGCGATTCGATATGTAAGTAATATATGTTTGTCCTGAAAACCGGGTTCATCTTACCGAACCTTAAGGCAATTTATGTATATCTTTTTGTTCTGATATTGTGTTTTGGGATAGTGGATTATTTAATAACATAATACCTTACAACAACAACAACATAATACATTTACCTAGCAGAAGACATAATTGTGTGAAAAAGGGAGAGGAAGGCATTTGCCTTGCATGGCGACAATGCAGGTTAGTTAAATTAGATAATACATTTACAAATAATTATATATAATAGGGACATCGACGCGAAGCCGGTTACCATGGATTCAGTTCATCATTCTGAACCCCCCTGCGTCGGTTATTAAAAAAAATATCTGCTGTTTCATAGAAAAGTGCAATACCTACGCGGTCAAAATGTATGGAGCAGCAGATTTTTTTTTAATAACCGACGAAAAATTCCAACGCAGGGGGGTTCAGAATCATGTACTGAATCCATAGTAACCGGCTTCGCGTCGATGTCCCTGCCACCCTGTATATATATCTAAAAAAAAAACAAAACTAATTATGCCTGGTTCGAGGAGGTGTAATCTATACAAATATAATAAAGCAAAAGAGTTTGTTTGTTTGTTTGCGTAATTTCTGGAGAATTTTCGGATTTGAAAAATTATTTATGCATTTGATAGCCCAATTCTTGAGGAGCCGACGACTCTTAGGAGCTGAGCAAAGAGAAAAAAACCGATCAAGAGCGAGTTCGACTCGCACACCGAGGGTTCCGTAAGGAGCTTCATTCGTATAGGTACCTAAATAGTTCTGTGCCCAGAAACTAGTCCTCTAAATTGTTTGAGCGCCCATACAACTCAGAGGACTATCTTAATTGGCTTAAAAAAATATATATGTATGAGGACACCCTTTAATTTTCAACTTTTTTATTTTTTTGGAATTTTTCCTTTATTTTTGCTGTAAGACCTTGCTTTTTGCCAAATTTCGTGATTCTAGGTGCGATGTGACGCGGTGTATCGGGGGAACAAGAAATATCCGCCGGACGAGGTCGCGGGCAGAATCTAGTTTGATATATTTCGAATTTTAGCAGCCCCGTCACCTAAAACAGGAACTCAAATACAACTGGCGAAATATGTGTGTATCTAAGCACACCTCTTCCTTTTCTAGGAATACGTGGATGTTATGTCACGACGATATCAACACTCGATAAAAACTTATCTACTCCAATAAATAATACCCCAAGAAACGTGAAGGATCATAATATCCCCGCTATACTTTTTCTGTCACGTATCAAAGTGCAGTGAGCTGAAACTAGGCTAAGCCGATATCTTGTAACCAATTTAAATATCGATAGCTCATCAGTTATGGGCCCGTCACTAATTATGCAGTGGCGCGAGACTTCCACTTCAGGCTTTTGTTGATTAATGTGACTTCTAGTAGATGGTAGGAGTATTTTATATTTGACTAGCTTCTGCCCGCGACTTCGTCTGCGTGGAATAGTTACTTTGGGCTAACGCTAAAAAAAACCCCCGATTTTGAAACATTCTTCATTGGTACTCCTCTCCTATTGGTCTTAGCGTCTGTATCATCATACATAGCCTATAGCCTTACTCGATAAATGGGCTATCTAACACTGAAAGAATTCATCAAATTGGACCAATAGTTTCGGAGCCTATTCGGTACAAACAAACAAACAAACAAAAAAAAATTTCCTCTTTATAATATTATAGTAATATAGTAATAGTATAGAAGTATAGATTAAATCATAACTAATATTATAAATGCGAAAGTGAGTTTGTTTGTTACGCTTTCACGCTAAAGGACACAGCACACATATCAACTTGGAAAGGGATCGTCACCGTATCAACTCGATATTTCAGTATTCTTTGTATGAAACTCTCTACTGCCACGCACACTAATCGGAATCGTAAAGTAATCGCCTCGCCTCGGGACAATCTCACGAACCGCGGTGCAGTCCGTGGTCATCGGCTACGGCTCGTCGTCCCCGCGCTTACGTCTCGTCGTCCCCGCGCTTACGTCTCTCCGTACCCGAGCTTACGTCTCTTCGTCTTAAAGTAAATAAACTTTTTTAATTTTAATATGACAAAATATATAAAACATTTTTATCAGTCTCTCTATAATATTTTGTGATACGATTATATTGATCATTGTTGCTTAAATAACTGTTTCTATGAGATAGATTAGATGTACGGTGGAAATATGTAGTTTGATTACGCCATTTAGTTTTGATTCGACACAAATGAACATAATAATTAGGTAAGGCTATTATGATAGCTATGGCAATATTCCTAAAAGAATCGAGAGTCCCCACGAGTAAAGAGTGATGATGCTTAGTCACTCAAGTTTTTAATACTGAAGACACGTTGTTCCACACCCACTCGACCAACGTCGATCGATTCGATCTTCAAATAAAATTTGTCATCGACTTCGACTGATATAACTTTTTATAGGTAGCTATCATCGATTTTGCTCGAGTGGTTGTGCGTCACATTTAAGAAAAAAAATTAATAAAACTGACTCACCTGTCACTAATACTGGCTGGCAATATACTATCGATATAAATAGCATTGCATGTCCCAACTCTCTGGTATGTATCAGACCCGGAGCTGTACACGTCATCAGACGAACACCTCTGATTGGTCAGGAACAACCCCAGGTCTTCGTTGCAAGGCCTCTCAATCTCTATGAGGAGAGGACCGGTGGCCAGCTTGACAGATTCCATGATGGACACGTCGTATTCTATCGTTAAGCTGGTCACTTGTGGACAGTTTTGGAGGATGTTGTGGACTTCGGAGAGCGTTTTGTTGGTTAGGGAGACCTAGGAAGAAATAATATCATATTAGATTGTCAAGACCTTCTTGAATTTTTTTAATTTTTTTATCGTAAAATACATTAGACGACTTAAAGACAATAATTGACTCAAGCGTAACTTTGCAAACTCGGTTAGACGTGTTGCCACGTCAAGCGCCGAACGCACTTAACGCACTCTGCGCACGCACGCTACTTTGCGTTCGGTGCTCGGCGTGGCAACGCGTCATGTCCGGGTTCGCAACAAATCAATCATCATCCGGAGGATGCCTCGTTGGGAGATGAAACATGTGTCGATTTCTTACAGGGCTCTTTATGACTCTTTGAGACCAATTAAGTGGATTAGGTTACTAAAATATACGTTGTCTATCGTATTTTAGAATGAATTTCCGGAAAGTCACGCCTGAGTCAATTAACTGTTTTTTATATCGTGGTTAACGTGTCAATTTCAGATAATAATTGTGTCAATTTATAATAATAATATTAACTCTGTGAATTTCTAATAGGGTCAAGGATCTTTGTCAAAGTTTTGCATGAACAAAAATTTAAAACAACGATATATACTGTGCCATTACAACCTTCATTTACATAAGTATTCATGTTTTTCCATGCCTGATGATGAATATGAATAACATAAACCAGAGATTTTATAGAATATTAAAATAGGAAAAGGTAGCTCTTAAAATAATTAAAATTAAAACTTACGTGATCCACCTTCAACAATCTATCTCCAGGTTTTATCCTGGAAGTATTATACGCAGCACCACCAGGTCTGACATGGGTCACCACTAGCGGCTGTGCATCCAAAGACCGGCTGTTCAGCACCAGGTCAGCACTAGGAGCCGAGTTCTCCGGAAGACCACCTCTGATGGTGATACCAAGAGAACCGTTGATCTTTTCGACAGGAACCTCTGCTAGCTTTGTAGTGATGTAGAGAGAATTTTGGGATGCTGAAACAAAAGAATATAATTATGTTTTACTGTACTTTCATTAATACGAATGGAAGCGTAACCAACTGTGGCCATGTGCGGTCAGTTAGATACGTTGTAAAATAAAAGGAGTAAAATGTTACCGCGATATAATTCATTCCGTACCTATTTACTACATAGACAAGTCCTTTGGGAAAATGATCCCTGTATAGTATGGGCACAAAGTTAATAATACCTATTAGTCTGTTATAATATTTCAAGTTATTTTAGGTACATATTGACATTACCTCGAAGCTTAATTTTTGGAAACTTATGTTGTATCAAAAACTAATATTCAAATAATATCAAGACAGAAGAGTTGGTACAGATAGTCAATTCAAATGCGTTCAATATAAATGTGGAGTATAAAATGGGAGTCAGTTGTCATGTTGAGCTGTTTATGACAACTAAGGAAACTAGTGGACGAATCAAGGGAAAGGACGGGTACCATGGGCTATTTCTGTGCTCATCCGACGCCGCATCGGAAGTTCTTGCTCAATGTGACAGGTGGCGCTATATATAACTTTTCTTGGGATGTTAGAATTTATTTTAATTACACTCTATAGATAGTTCCATTTGATGTAGCATTGAAGAAGTGTATTGGCGCTTGGTTATTTTAGTCGATTCTCCAACACTAATTGGATATGATTGTTTTTAAGGTTATAATATATATTTAAAAAACACATATTTTTATATAAAAATGCTAAAAGTAACCATGGAACCAAGTCAGGTTCGTACAGTGGTAACGCTATGTCAAAAGGGCAATTTCAAGAAAAACAAATAAAATCGCAAAAAACATCAGAATACAAAGGTAATCCATTCGTTCTTTTGTGATATAATTTAAAAAAGTTTCCCATAACTAAGTTATTTCTATAATTTCAAACCGCTATTAGTCTTTCTTAAAACAAAATAGATTAATTCTAAAATTATCCAGATTTAGAAGTTAGTTTAGCAGGATTAATGACCACAGAAGCTGAAAGAGGTGTGTCGGTAACAAAATGAATAGTCCCCTTGTCTTGTGCGAAATGATGTACGATTGTAAATGGTTTTATTTATAATTTTTGTTTTAGTTTCAATTACTTTTATAAATATTCTAACATCGATCACTAATAAAAAACTAGATACACAATCAGCGGCAAAAAATGTCCTCACCGAATGAGCGCCCACTTGAACATTTGGGCGCTCTTTTGATTTAGTAGCATTCGAACGCTCCGACGGTAAACACGCGACATAGTATCGGTCGTAAAAATTTATTGCTTTTTAAACATATCTTTGTGAAATAAACGTCAAGCATTTCGTTTAAGGTTGAATTTACATTAATTTATATTTATTTCAACTATTATTACTTAAACACAATTTGGTGCCATTTTTAAGAGAACTTTTGTTTGGGATTGTGTATCTAGTTTTTTATTAGTGATCGATGTATTCTAATAATAAATCTTCTTCTTCCTATTATAACCTAGCTGCGCCCCGCGGTTTCACCCGCATAAGTCTCGATCCCTTGGGAATATTGGGATAGAAAGTATATTCTATATTCTAACCTAGGTCATGGTCTACCCATGTGCCAAATTTAATTTAAATTTAATTAAATAAATAGTTTATCATTTATAACTTCCAGTTACAGCTATATGTCAGCGGGCACTCCCTGAATGCCTGGAGGCTTTTATTTAGATATTGTTTACATTTAGTTTAATTTTTTTTTTCTGCCTGAATATAGTTCTCGATGTTTTTGGTTGGTATATTGGCGTGTGCTAGCTGACTTATGGCTATTAATTTAAATAATGTTTGTGTTGCGTAGTCATTATTTTGCATACTATTATATAAAATCATTTTTTTTTCTAACTGAACAGACAGCTGTGCTGCTGGGGAGTTTGTTGCGCCACTTCTTCTTCCCAGCTAAAAGCACTAGGAAGTGGTGAAGGGCGGGCGTTTTTGGGGGACTGTCTTATGTAATTTTGACGTTAGAAAAGTGCTGATTCTCAGCCTAGTTTGAATAAATGACTTTCGAATTTTGAATTTTAATCTTAATCCGTTCAGCCGTTTTTGCGTGAAAGCGTAACAAACAAACCAGCAAACAAACCAACAAATAAACTCAGTTTCGCATTTAATTGTAGTGAGATTAACTAGGTAGTAATTTATAGAAACAAAAAAAACATAAAATGAGTATAATCCGTTTTGGAGACAACGAAATCTTTTATTGAAAACCCAAAAATAAATCGTTATTAAACTTGAGAATAAAATCAAGTTATAACCAGATGAATAATTTATTATACACAAACACAATGTGTACTGATCCCTAATAATATGAAGATCCTATATTACTGTACTCATTGGAATATATTGCCTTTGTACTGGGATTTCCATACCCAATGAAAACCAAAGAGCGTCTCAATGTCTTTGTATTTAAAACAATATCACTGTGATACTATTCTAGACATATATTTTGCGACTGAATCCTTGACACAATAGAGCATCATTAATGTAAGTCTAAATTGAATATGATAATTGATTTCTGATTATTTTGATGCAGATTTCAGATTGAATAGAATATGTTGATCGACAGTCTTGGTCAAATTTTACGAAAAGTATGATAGAGGAAGCTCTAAGTGGAAGAAATCGAGTTTTTTTTAATGTTTAAAGTAAATAAAATACATCTAATAATTTTATACTAGCTGTGGGATATTTAAATTAAGTGAAAATTTTTAACTAGCACTACCTTTTTGGTAATAATACCCCAAATGTCCTTTCTTTGATGTTCGTCGAATCGCTGAACTCTTTGAGTTCTGAGTTGAGCTGCACGATTACTGACAAATGCGTGCACTGACTGGACAGGTCCTCTCTGTGTGGTTCTTTCCTCCAGATACCATCTCAGACACCCATCTACATGGTCTTCATGATCTGACCAAGATGATGTCTGGACTTTAAGTGTAGCGGCACACCTGCGGAACGTTCGGCGCGGAACGTTCCGTCGCGTCATGTGACGCTTGCTCATGAACCGACGTAACGTTCGGCTGATGTGTCATAGGTAACTTGAAAAACATTAGGAGCGTACTCAACCGAACCTTCCGCGCCGAACGTTCGGCAGGTGTGGCGCGACTCTAAAAGAGACTGTGACCTCTGAGTCTGTGTTGGCTTTTCTTCTCAAAGTAGTCAAATAGGAAACGCCGATCTCATCTAGTTTTATAAATAATATTGACGTGTAAAACTGTTTGTAAAAACCTGTTTACGAATCAAATATAATTATACTAATCGCTTTTTCACTATTGGTAAGTTTTATTAACAACCTACTTAATTATTTCAATTTGCCAAAATCATCTGTAGCGATAAAATTGAATTTTTCCATTCCAAGAATTTTGTATCATCATAAAAGCCAAACTCCGCAATATTAATTATGAAGACAGCGGCCATCCTAATTCAATATTGAATGTTCTATAATACTTCGAATTTCTCCGATAAAATTATATCGCTAAACTCATTAATAGTCTGTCAAAATAATCTAGAAAGCACTTATAATTTAGTACCTCGAGCGAACTTAATTTCACTATTGACGGTCCCTGCGAAGCCGACAATAGATTAGGGGAAGAATGTATTCTTGTGACTGTGGAATAGATATGAAAATCAAAATTTTTATAGGTTTTAGAAGCCTAATTGATCAGAAAGTCAATTCCCGTATTTACACATTCAAGGACACTGAACGAGAGACAATATAGAAGTTTTGTCGTTTTAACGCATATGCAATGGGCGTTTAGACTCCCTCAAAGTGTCAAACACGTTCAAAATCTAGTTTCAATCTCATTTCAGCGACAATATCAAAAATTTGTCAAAAAATTATGAAGATCGGTCAGAATGTGAACGTCTCAAAATGCGGGAATTACCCCCCTGATCTTGGTAACAATCAATGTCAAAAACTTGTCAAAAATGTAACTAAATTAGAGGTATTTTTTTACAGATTGAGATTAGATTTGGACCGTTCTTAAGAATATGGGAATTACCCCTCTAATCTTGGCGTCAATCAATGTCAAAAACTTGTCAAAAATTAAACTAAATTACAGGTAATTCTAAAGATTGAGATTAGAATGCGACCGTTCTTAAAAATACGGAATTACCCCTCTGATCTCGGCGACAATCAATGTCAAAAACTTGTCAAAAATTAAACTAAATTACAGGTATTTCTAAAGAAACTAAATTACAGGTATTTCTAAAAAAACTGGTCGAGAATGAAACTAAAGTAGAGGTATTTTTTATAGATTAAGATAAGACCGTTCTTAAAAATACGGGAATTGTCCTTTGATTCGCTATTCGCAACAAGGTTTAGGTACCTATACTGCGTTATGATTGGATATCACCAAAAAAATAAATCTTTCTACCTAAGCTACCTATATTACAAAGAGAGCAAAATTTCATTCTTTTAGAATTAATCCGCATCTTATTTCCGATTTTGCCGCTTAGTTGAGAAAATATTATTTTTAGAAATATTGACTTCGTCAAAAAAAAGTAGTATATAAGAAAGTAGCCGTTCTGGTGACCTTAAGGATTATGGTTATCTAAATAAGAGGATTTAATAGGACGATTCTTGAATATAAAAAGATTTTTTATAAATAAATTTCAGTCTATATCTGGATCAAAAGCTTTAAAAACCTTAATATAAAAAAAAATCGTGCTTTGATTTAAAAATCTTCATCTTTCATTGTATTTTTCTAGTAAATATTTTGTCAATATGAAATAAAATTAACTTTAACGTCATGTTTTTAGAGTTGACGTTTAAGTTTTTCTGGAGGTAGGTACTACTGATGTAACTACCTAAATTAAATCCAAGATAGACCCTATCTTTTTATTAGGTTTGATATTATTTATTTCACAGTAATACTTGTAATATCTCATAGTTCAATGATCAAAGAAATCCCAATTTTCGGAGTGTCTACCCACCTATCTATATCGTATGGATTCAATCAAGTATCCTATTTATTTTGCACGACTCTTAATGCGAAGCATTAGAGTGTGCTCTACGATCGAAAAATTTTTTTTGCCCCATTTCTGTAACTGTTTCTATTGTTACACTCCTGCTAGTACACAGAACCTACTTAATTTATATACCATTGTATAGATGATTAAATGGAGATTAATACTGTACTTTTTAACAATTGATTTAATGCAGCAGAAATGGAAAAAGCATCAAAATAGTTGAAAAAAAAATCCTGTCCGTCAATTTATGAACCCTGAAAACATTGTAGCTTGCGATAAAATCAATTAATTGAGTCAATTTTTTTTTATACATTTGTTTCAGCCGTAGAAGGAACCCTATTGAAAATGGCTCTTTTATTCAAAGTAGTTTAATTATAATTAATAAAATACTAACTAAAATATAATATCTTTATCTAAATATTTTCAACCTTGGTCTTGATGTTGCTTAGCAACCGCCAAGTAAATATCTTTGTCAGTCTTTGACATTACGACTTCATGAAAAGTGATAAATTGTTCATTTTTGTTAAAAACTATGTTTTGAATTTCTTTTTCGTTTATGAATGAGTGTATTGTATGAGGCGTGCACTTTTGGATTTTCCAAACTATTTTTGAATATTATTACCGATGATATTTTATGTCATATTATTGAGAATATCAAAATTCTTCTATCAAAATAATATTAAGTAAAAGGAGATGTGATAAATTAGATAACAGTTATAGAATACGGTATTATATTTGAGACCTTTTAATTGTGATAAATAAGAACTCAGGGTAGTGGATAAACAGCCGCACTGGTCGGTTAAGCTAAGCTTGCCAAGGTCAGTCCGTGGATGGATGACCCTTTGATATAATCAAAGGGATGACTATACATTACATTACGTTTTCCCCCTCAATTCCTCGGAAAGTAAGTTAAGCCGTTGGTCCCGGCTGTCATTCGTAGATCTTTGACAGTCGCTACAGGTAGTCAGAAGCCTGACAACCAGTCCTATAAATTGGTATCGAACCCAATGACTGGGTTGTGAAGGTCTGATAAGTTCAGTCGCATGTAAAATGTGTAAAAAATACTGGTATTTCAGCTGTACCCAGTTAGACTGATAGCCGACCCCAACTAAGTTGGAAAAAGGGTACTTTGATGAGTTATTCTTTATAACGCAATATTTGGCCTTCCTATAAAAATAATAAAGAGCTTAAAACTCACCATAGTTTGGCATATAGTATTCCACCTCCAGCGACGCCCTTTCCTCCACATTGTCCAGGAGTCGCAGCACCTCATCATTCGTCAACCTCGCAGTGGAGATCCCGTTGACGCTGCAGATCCTGTCTCCTGGAGCCAGCCGGTCGGACTCGTGGGCCACTGAATCCTTTGTGAAGCCTACTATTGAAGGTACTATGCCGGGTTCCGATCGACCTGTGAGAGAAAGAAAAACAAGATGGTAAACATTTTTGTAATTTTTTTTTTAAGCGCCGAGAAAAAAAGCACTTTTTCGGAGTGGTAATGTATCAGTATAATAATTAAAATAAAATAGTTCATAAATCATTCTTTTAGATGCTTTTAAGAAAATTGGAAAACTTTTTTCAATTCTGAAGTTTGACTTCAATCTGGCATTATCTACATTTTAAAGTACTATTTATATTAATAGTAACCAGGGTAGACAAAAGATCTTACAATAAATGAGTTCATGAAAGTTCTTCCAAGGATAATAATATATAGTAAGTACATACTAATTCCATGAGTTTATCACAGTCTGTAAAAAGTTATTTAAAGTAGGTATGTATTAAAACTGGTTCCTTACATTCCAATTCATGGTTATGTACTAAGTAAAAGGGCTAAAGAAAACCGAAAAGGTATCACAGTAATAAAAGTTTACGAACAAAAACCTAGTCAGCCTAAACACGTGTACAGCCCACCCCACAAGTCCTGAAATGTCTTATACAACAACACAGTAACAATGATGCTAAACTTGGAAGTGCCACTGTACGGGCTGGCCGTGCTAACTGAGTCATAAACATCTTGCTGTTTGAACCTTCATAAAAGGATCAAAATTGCTCATAAATATGAAATGGCACTTTCTACGAGCGGTCATTCAGTACGGTGTAGTGCGATGTAAAATATCTAGTTTTTGCGAAGTGGAGCCGCCATTTTTAGCATCCAAAAGTTTTTAGAGCATCCAATTTTGTTGGGTATTGTTTTTTATGTTGACTATTCCAGAGTGTTTTGGTCGATACTATGTATGTTGTAACCGTTATGTTGTTGTGTGGAAATTGGTGGATCGGAGTGTTGAGGTCGAATTCCGACGACTCAAATCGCCGAAATTTGGTTGAAAACAACGCCTAGTTACTAAGCTTAAGTTAATAGCAGAAGACTTTCTGATGTTTCATAAGTGCCCATGTAGGTTTATATGAAATAAAATATTTTAAATTTCGTTTTTTTTCCCAGTGGTAACGGCCCCGACTTACGAGTTGTTGTAGGTCGTGGGTTCGAACCCAGGCAGGCGCGCTTTACTTTGTGTAGTTATGTAATAGTTTCCACACCGCTGCTCTCAAAACGGTGAAGGAAAACATCATGATGAAACCGGCATGTCCTAGAACCCGAAAATTCGAATACATGTGACATCTACCAACCCGCACTGGGCCCGCGTGGTGGATTACAGCTCGCTTCCTCTCGAAAAAGAGGCAGCAGTGGGAACATTATAGGCTGATTATGCTAATACAAAAGTAAATTTTGACAAATTCTTCATTTCAATTTCTCAAAATAATCAGAAACCCACTGACAGCACTAGACTATTAAGTAAGCTTTCGTGTTATAATGACCTGTCTGTCGATATCCCATCACCACACGATATAATGGAAATTCATAAAATACAAACAAAATATTACATTTCGAAATAAAAACAGATGATTTGAGAGTTTCAATGTCGCACCTACATCAAGGGACTTATATTTCCCAACGATATAAAACTGTAACTCTTTATCGATTTGTTATCCCATCGCTACCTTTATTTTACGCTGAGGGAATATGAATTGGTTATTGGAAACTTATAATATCAAACAGTTGTGTCTTTATATTTGTTTTATGTTTAAGAGCGTGTCCTAAAAGTTGGCAACATCGTAAATACCTGTCAAATATTTACCTGTTTTGATTAATTTTGAAATAATACTGTATGGAAATTATAAATTTGGCTAACATTGATTATGAGATGCAATCAATAATATCGTAACACCAAATATTTAGTTTTAGATGTGACAAAAGTATTTGGAATCTTTCCAAATGCCTTTTTGACACCTAAAACAGTTATAACATCAAATTCAGTGTTATAATTGCAATTCATTATTAATATTCTAATTTGCTAGTTGGCCACATTTCTTATTTCCATACAGTAATTGCCAAATTAATCAAAACTAAACGGGAAATATTTGACATCTATTTGCGAAGTTGCCCACTTTCAGAATAAATTTGAGTATACAGGTATTCGGACACACTTGGTATGTGCTCACTTAAGCATTGTTTGGAGAGGCTCATGATACTGGAGCAGATATTCAAGGAAATGTGTTAAAGGCCGGCAAGATGATCAGACACAAGTAGAAAATCTGTCGGAGGTAGCATGTACTAGTACACACGACGACATATTATCAATATCAAGCTATGCATTATCAGTATTAACAGACCTCACATTGTAAAACTAGGCTTCGCGTACAAGAGGTTTGCTTATACTGGACAAGTTGAGTGCACGAGCAGTTCTCACCACGAAAGACCGCATGGCTTCGAGACGCGTCGTATGTAGTCATAATCCTCTGCAGTGAGAGAACGATGAAGAGAAAATTATGTATTCTACAAAAATTACAGACCTAAGGTAGATCATAGCAAAATTACAAAAGTATGTTGTAGAACGTATTAAATAATCATTCATTGAAATCGCGCCGTACTTGAACAAGTGTTTTTAATTTTACTTGGAGCAAAAGGGAAATATAAAAGTAATATCATGAATAAATCACTGATAAAAATAAACATAAATAAACAGGTACATTCGGGCTAAATTCGATTGTGAAGATAACCTCACCACTAAACTTGGGATACAACATTGTTAACGACAGTCTAAGAGCGAATTTCACCAATGAAACTCACAACAGCACATCTAAACCTCGTTCAAGAGTTATCCGTGTCATCCAGTTCACCTGCCGACGATTGTTTTGATAACAGGCGTAACGATTTCTATAATAAATAATTTTCGTATACTAATTTTATTGGAACCATATAAAAGTCAAACCTAGATGTTCAAGTATAAAATAAACTTTGCCTGTTAGTTAGAAAGTTATCATTCATACAGATTACATCCCATGGTGTCGAAGGTAAGCTTGAAGGTAATAATAAAATGTAGGTGAGAACCTACCCGCATTTTTGAACAGAATGATTTATGCTGACGTGTCATTTGAAAAGTGTCGAGATAAGGGAATGTATGTAACAATGTGTCAACATGACGTGATTTAGAAATCTTTTTATCAGTGTTCAGATTCCCGACTTCCATGTCATGTCTGTTTCAAGAGATTTATTTAATTTTATAAAATCTAAATATCAATCGAGATCAGTTCTGACAAGGCAAACGAAGGTAAGCCACGTTGCAGTTCTTTGTAACCTATTATTTAAATTATTATATATATTATGAGCAGTGGTGGCCCAGTGGTTACGGCCCCGACTTACGAGATGTAGGTCGTGGGTTCGAACCCAAGCAGGCGCTTTATATACTTTGTGTAAATAATTTCATCACCACTGCTCTCAAAACGGTGAAGGGAAACATCGTGAGGAAACCGGCATGTCCTAGAACCAAAAAATTCGAAGACATGTGACATCTACCAACCCGCACTGGGCCCGCGTGGTAGATTAAGGCCCACTTCCTCTCACAGAGAGGAGGCCTGTGTCCCAGCAGTGGGAACATTAATAGGCTGATGATGATGATGATTTAAATTATGTGCAATGTTTCGATCAAACGATGCAATCTTAAACTTAAGAATCAATTTTCGTTGCACCAAGATCTAAGAACTGTTGGAGTGCAAAATTGGACAGAAAAAGCCGGAAAAATATACTGAACTAGGTTAGGTTCCCGAGGCTGTAAAACCTTAAATGAAGATCATTGTTTTCTATCTGTTTAAATTCTATGTATAATAATATATTATGTACCTGGTCGACCAAGCTCTGCTTGGGTGAAAATAGATAAACATATCGTCCAGGTATACCAACATTGTATCACATTCCCGAGGCTGTGAATATAGAGAAAACGAATTTTTCCTTAAATGTGACTTAGCTAGATCGATTTTTCGTCCCCGTAAACCCCCATATTGCAACTTTCATCGAAATCGTTAGAACCGTTTTCGAGAACGTGTGATTACAAATATACATAATAATATGATGAAACCAGTGGTTTGCTTTCATTTATAGAACGTAAATTCAATGGAAAATTGCAACTTTTTTTTTTTGGAGTAAATCAATTTTTTTATGACTATTTCACCATGAAGCGCTAGGGTTATCAACCTTGCGTCTCAAATAAATGTATATATATAAATAATAACAATACATAATTTATTTTTCCAAAAGTAATGTACACAGTAGTTATGCACAGCATTTACAACGTAGGACTTATACAAATATTGCTAATTTAACAGTAAAGGATTTAAATAGTTTCCATTTAAGCAGTATTTAGGTACCTAAAATAATCCATTGACGCTTTACCATTAAAACCGAGCATAATCAGCTAATAACAAATTCAGATTGCGTCACAACCACGTACAATGCGAACTTTGATGACCCAGTATTATTTTGTGTAGATTTATCTAGGGACCAAACCACAGCAATACATGTGGACAAAATATGTGGAATATAAATTATAATTTCCGCCGTTATGCAGGAAACGGGAAAGCATAGAGCAGAACGATGAACACGGTGAAATGTGTCTTTTGGATCCGCCATTTTGGATTATGGTTTTATTGATTGGTCTTGTTCTAGAAGTAATGTTATGTATCCAGGAAGGGACAAATCAGCTCTGATGTAATTGACGATTATAATATCGGCCTTAACTTCTTGGTTGGTTCATGGTATAATAATATTAGTGAGTGACCTCATACACAGATATTACTTCAACCAGTATGTTATGTAAAAGGAGCTCGTGGCTAAATAATAACAGACGCTTGAGTCGATTGATCAGGCTAGGCTTGCCGCGGTTGGTCCGTGGAACCATCTTTACTTACCAAGATCCTGCCGTGCCTCGAAAAGCAAGTTAAGCCGTTGATCCCGGCTTTCATTTGCAGATCTTTGACAGTTGTTATGGGTCGTCAGAAGCCCAAAAGTCTGACAACCAGTCTACCAAGGGGTCGTCGTGTTACCCAGTAACTGGTTGTGGAGGTCAGATAGGCAGTTGCTCCATGTAAAATACTGTATAGCGGTATACGAACTCCTTCGTCATAGCAGATCACTGTGGCAGCTGTCACTACGTGGCAGCCTGCCACACTTTTAAACAACAATATGTGCCCATGTCGGGGTGGCAAGTCTCTTGACATCTCTGTCAGGCTGCCACGTAGTAACAGCCGCCACAGAGGTCTGCTATAACAGAGGAGTTAAGGAGTTCGTATACCGCGCTATAACTGTTATTTAGCTGCATCCGGTTAGACTAGAAACTGATCCCAAAATAGTTGAGAAAGGCCTAGCCTTTTCGCCAGACAGATAATGATTTTGACAGAAGAGACCGGCTGGATCCAGTCTAGAAACTAATACAATAATTATCAAAAGTTAAATCGCATCAACTACGATTCGCGTTTAACTCAAGCGCTTCTACAGTGCACATTTATTTCGGTTAGATTGGACAAAATCTCATAAAAAACCAGTGGGGGCCCAGTGGTAAAGGCTGCGATTTACGAGTAGGTCTTGGGTTTGAACCCAAGCAGGCACTTTACTTTGTATAAAGTATTTCATCACCACTGTTCTCCAGCATTCCAGGCATTTACTAAGGATAACATCGTGAGGAAAGCGGCATGGCCTACAACCAAAAATTCAGACACATGTGACGTCCGACAACTCGTACTCGGCTCGCGTAGTGGATTATGGCCCACTCCCTCTCACAGAGAGGCCTGTGTCCCAGCATTGGGAACATTGTAGGCTGATCATGGACCAAATCTATCCGATTAACGCTATTGTTACGAAATTGTCGGTATATGACTGCCCCTTTCCGCTACACCAGAATACAGTAATTCTCGATCAACTCCTAATACCAATTTAATCGCTATAAACGCCGGTTTCAGGTTTGCTTTAAAGTTATCGCATTTTGCCAAAGTACATAATCCTAGCCAAGTTTTGCTAGCTTTTGTTACTTATTTTTCTTTTGAAGATGTTTGCCAAGTTTAAAAGTTAAGCTAAGATAACATTAAGTTAGGCACGTTTTAATAGTTTAAAGTAGAGTTTCGTACTGTATTTTTAAATTAACAAGATAATTATAGTGGTTTGGAAAATACTTACTCAAAGCATACGACGCTTTGGCAAGTTTTAAATTATACTAAATGGCCCGATAGGGTGGGAACCTACTTATGAAATTATTATTTACCCCTAGAAGTCATGAATGCCCGATTCAAAACATAAGATAAAAAGTGGTCACATTGCTCAGAGAACCCTGCAATAGGTACCGAGGGAATTTTTAATACGTTACAGACAAGTACATAACTAAGTTTGGCAAGCATTAGAGAATATCCGATAATTGTAATACAAGCATTATGTTCCCGTAATTCTATTTAAAGACAGCATTTTGTAAAATGGTAGTGGTTTTGTATCAATTTGGGGGAAATTATGACGACAACCGATGCAGCATATAGTGAAATAACAAAATAAGAAAAAAAAGCTGAGAGGTGTCAAGGGACACCCGGATGGAACGAAGTTATGGAATGAACCTCACAAAGGCATGCCACTAATTAGTACCTGTGGTCGCTCACAGATGGCGTTATAATAAAAAATAAAAAGTGTCGTTACAACTTTTGGTCCCAATTTTTTCCGTCTAGCCCCCTTTCGCAACGCGGGAAAGGGAACTTCGTTCCAATAAAAATCAAGTAAATACAGTACTTAGTCCTAAATTTTATATAAATATAATATTTAAAATGGCAATGGTTCCGTCGGGGACTCAAGCGCCGCGCAAAACTGCCATTTATCTATTTGTTTGACATATTGAATAATAACCAACCAACCGACTAACTTTGAACCAATTCTATCACAAGGACTATTATTACATCCTGGTCATAATGGTCTCATAAAAGGCTGAAAGTCACCCACAGGGTAATATATCGGGTGACTTGTTGACGTGGACGTGGAGTTATTATTGTACCTAGTAAACTAGGTATGTAAACTCCAAGCATAGCCCTCTGGAACCTACGTGAGCGAATCTGAAATGAACAGATCCGTAGGCAAACCAAGGTAACAGACATAGCCCGAAGAATCGACAAACTTCAGTGGCATTGTTCGTAGATCGAACAGAATGGTCCATGGGGCCGAAAGGTTCTGGAGTGCCGTCCGCGTACCGGAAGATGTAGCGTTTTAAGGCTAAAGGTTATGGGTCTACTTTGTGAGAGGAGGAATAAAGATGATGACGACATGAATCCGTTGGATGCGAGAAGCACAAAACCGGTCGAAGTGGCGATGCTATGACCTTAGTCCAGCTGTGGACGTCTTTCGACTGAAATGATGATATTATTACAACTATCATGCCTCATTTAAAAATCTACAAGTTAAGCTAGCAGTGGCAATATCACCAAAACTGACTTTCTCACGGTCTAAGACGGGTATAACTGTTCTACCAGCTCGACAGAACTCGGCAGTGTTGGGAAATATTCGGAATTACACCACCATTTCCTACATCCGAGGCTATTTATTTGGGACAACGTCAACATAACCAGTATTTATTTAATTCTGCAGCTGAACAAAAATATTTACGATACGTATCTCATATTTGTTGGGATCTGGTTTTAATATCAGGTATATTTTATTATAGGAGTTTCATAAGTCGTTCACATTTAAGAGTTTCCTTTTAAGTATTCCTGTTCATTTTGATGTCTTGAAATTATGAGATTGTAATGACATTTAGGGCCTATTTAACGATGTTCGAATAGCCTCTACTTACCGAATAAATTAAAAAATAGAACAGAATTTGTATGAAATTATCTGCCAAGTAAGTTAATAGGAACTTAATCGTAGATGGTGAAACAGGCCCTTACAGTTATAAGCGATTCTGTTATAAGAATTCGTGTTACACTGGTAACTTGAATTATTTGGATTTCATAAACACCAAGTACTTGATTGAACGGGTGAAAATAGAAAATACTCATTTAATAGTATAGGATAGTAATTATACTGAATCCATGTAGGTATAGTACATAATATTCCATGCTGCCATGATAGTAGGTACTTACTAATGCAATGCTGCCATGACATTATTTTTAGGTAGCCATCGTATTCTAAACTTTGTGCGACCGAGCTCTGCTAGGGTGAAAATACGGAAAAAACGGTTTTTCCCATATGAGACCTACCTAAATAGATCTAGGTAGGTCTCCCATAAATTGTAACTTTCATCGATCTAGGTTGGTACCCTTAAATTCCAACTTTCATCGAAATCGTTAGAGCCCTTTTCGAGAACGTGACTACAAATATTGCTCGTTTAATAGTACTTATAGATAAGTCACGAAACATTGAAATCTGGCTAAATTTTGATAGATCTTATTAACAATCGGAGCAATTAACCCTAAAGTGTTTCCATCATGACGGATTGTTCCAATTCTGATTGTAACATTACACACACTATCCCACACCACATTACCATATAAACGTACCCCATAAAACTCCAATAATTTTATGGCATAACCGTTCAGAACATCGCCATAATCCGTTTCCATTCTAATAAAAACATCTCCGATTCCTTATGGTGTAATAAAACGTATTCCAAGCAACAACTAACAACCGGAACCTACATCAGCATACGACTACAGTTTATTCCCTATAACATGCAGTTTGTGGCTTCAACGACTCACTCCTGTCCCTAACAGAGCTGTTTGAATCTCGTCCAAAGCGGGCTGTACTCGTAATAGCATGGTATTATCGGTAGCACGTACGACAAGCAATGTACAATTGTAATAACGATTTTAACGCTGACTGCGGTTGTAAATGGAGTATGTTGAGAGATCGCATCATTTGAATAAGTTTTATTTTTGTTTCTGAAAAATATTTATGTTCTGAAAGCTTCAAGTCGCTCCAACTATTTGTTGAATCATTTTTAAGTAGCCTTTCCAAACGATTTTTATGTCTTTGTTTTTTATTATTATTTCTTTTTGACCTTTTATCCTCAAGGAAAGTCACTCGTCTAAATATAATTCAATAACATATCTTTTTTGTGCATAATATTTGTTATGTAAATAAATTGATATACATTATTTTCTACATACAATTGCGATTTTTGTTGCCGTATAACACTTACATCAACACTCGAATAATAGCCTTCGAATACTACAAGTACTTTCAGATCAGTCGCCTATCGTTCTCTGGTTGGCTTGAAGCCAAGGAGCCTGTCACTACTTACGTGTTTTCAAGCGTCATTACACCTTGTACTGATATCGGTACAAGTGACGTCATATTTAACAGCAGATGGTTACAAAGTAGAAGCATTTTTTGGATGATGAATCAAGTGAATTTCGTAATTTAAAAAGAGCTTCTAACAGACTTATATGCGGATTTTAGGTATCCATCATTGCCTAGGCATAAAGATAACACAGTCATATTAGAATCATCTACTCCGCCCAGCACAACCACAATAGAAACCAGGTTTCGTCGACAGAAGAATAGACAAAACGAGAGATAAACAATCACAATCTGTCATTTTGTCTATTCTTCGGTCGACAAAACCGATAGAAAACCCATTTCTATTTTTGTCATTCTACGCGTGCTGGAGTGTAAATGAGTTACTGTCCGACAAACAATGGGGCACGAAATATCATGTCCAGTTTTTATCCTGTTGCCTGCATGATGCAGGGAGCTGATGGACGCTATTGAAGGTGCCAAACTCGTAGTCAAATTCTGGGCTGACTCTATATAAGTAAATTACCATCGACACGCAGACGAATAAGAATCATCTAAAATGTAGACTCAGAAAATTATAATTTATAAAAAATACACATACACACGCTTAAAATTGGTAATTATTAGTACCTCGACTCTCATCCGGAAATAAAGTGACACTACAATTTAAGTAGTTACCCGTATTTGGCCTCACTTATCCATTACACTATTCGATTACTAAACACTCAAACGGACACCATCCTTTTCACATATACCAAAATTCCACGAAATCGATCGTTTGACAAACAATCAACTACCACCGACACAGTTATGTCCACTTAAAATTTCACATTTAGCACATTGTGCATAATTCGTTCATTCATATTCCGTTCATGTTCCCATCGATAATGCTGCACTTAATGAACGTTGATTGCACGTTTGTGTGCCGCTAATATGGCGATATTAGCAATTTACAGAATTCCAAACGTTTTATAGGTGTGAGGGACCGGATAAACTGATTTGGCGGCGCCAATTGGTATCGAGTGTATTCGATCAAATTTGTTACGCGAATCTGATTTTCTATCGGGGTGAGCAAATGATTTTTGCCAGATGAGTGTAATTTTTTAGTCCGGAATGGAGGGCTTCTGTGTTATGTGATTTAATCTTTGGTTCATTCTTACATTCAGCTTTTAGGATACTTCAGACTATACTTAACATTTTCGAATCCACCCACTTTTCACAGAGCTCTTACGCCATGCCGTCCATATTGTAATTTGACCCTCCAGGAGAGTTATCGGCATTCAGTTTACGCTAAAGTGAATCCTCGAGAAGGGCTTCCAGTACTGAACGTCTTAAGGACTAAATTCCTGATACTTATTTGTTACTGACTAAGTAGTCAGTAACAAATAAGTATCAGGAATTCAGGACGTATGTATAGTCGACCTCGGAATTGTTACACCACCCAAAGGCTGAGTGTCACTTGCACGAGCAATGTGATAGTTAGAACGTTTTAACCTTAGTGTAGTTTCAATATCCTTCACAGAATCTACTGGATTTTTTTGTTATAAGTGGTAAAATAACATAATCAGCCTATAATATTCCTACTGTTGGGGCACAGACCTTCTCTCTTTCAAAAGGAGTGGGCCATAATCAACCATGCGGGTCCAGTGCGGGTTGGTAGATGTTACACGTCTTCGAATTTTTAATTTTAGGACATCCCGGTTTCCTCACGATGTTTTCATTCACCGTTTTGATGAAATGAATGAAATTATTTACTCAAAGCAGCGCTGCAGCGACTCAAAAGTCGGGGCCTTTACCACTGCTCCGGTAACGGCTCCGACTTTCGAGTTGTAGATCGTGGTTTCCTACCTAGTCAGGCACTTTACTTTGAATGGTAAAATACGTACTTAAGATAGCTAAAAACATATTTCTCTTTTCACGAGAAAGCAAGTTGGAAGATAATTAATACGTTATTATATTCGCAATGATGAAAAAAACCTTTCAGCATTACATCTCTTTTATAATTTTTTATAGCAAGTTTTCCAGTTTATTTTAGTTACCGCCCAGAGTAAGTACCGAAGCGATTATATTTTTATTTACTTCGCCATAATATAAAATGTATGACCAACTTTCATATTTCTTATGTAGGTTACATCGATTCCGCCGATTTCCTCCTACGCAAAACAACTCGTGCGTGGAAATTGGCAATCGCTACGATTTTCCTTTTCCATTATAGAACGTTAAAAATAAAAGCTTTTGATATAAAACTGTATTATATTATTTTAGTTAATCTCTTTATAATCCTGTTTTGGGATAAATGGAAAGGTGAATTTTATCAATTCGATATTATGTTAAAGTATTAATATAAATGGAAATATATTTAGGTATTTCATTATTTATATTTATTTAGGGACCTTTCGATATTTTCTCAAAAATGCTTGTAATGTGGTTATTATTTTGACAACCTTCTTTGACCAAAGTTGACCTTTCTGCGCTACTTGAATAGGCTCCAGCAAAGTTGTATGAAGTTTCATTCCTTTTGAGTTTTAGCCACTTTAGTCAAGTTTTGTTAAAAAAATAGTCCGGTGCAAAGAGATTTTATTCTATACAATCATCATTGAATAATTTAATAATTGTCCATTCTGTTTTTATTTGTTTAAGTAAAGCACTATACAAGCCTTGGTCGGCAATGATAGCGTTGCTGGCCACGCTATGATAGCCTCAAGCTTAGCTTAGCTACGCTCTCGGCCTTCAAGCTTAGTCATCATTACAGCCCTTGCTGTCCGCGCTATAAAGGTTTGTTCCAGCTTATTCATCAAGGGCTGCAATGCTGACCGCGCTGTGTTTGCCTGGAGCTGTGCTACACTGCGCTTTCGGCCATCATCAGCGCTGCCAGCAAGGTAGTCATTACTGACCGCGTCAGTAATATATTCCATTCTTCTTCTTCTTTTCGCGTGGTTATAGACTAACCCGGTGTCAGAATTTTAAAGCCCCCCATGGTTCTCTTACTTGCCTTCAAATGCCATGAGGAAATATCTCTGAGGCATGCCAGTTTCCTCACGATGTTTTCCTTCACCGTTTTTGAAGCAAGTGTTAATTCTTCAATACGTATATTAATCCGAAAATTCAGAGGTGTGTGTGCCTTGGGTTCGAACTGGAGGCCTATGACTTGGCACGCGGCTTAGCCTGACGGTTACACCACTAGGCTATCACTGCTCTATGTAATGTATTCCATTTGTAAAATAATATTGAACATAAAAAGAACATGTTAAAAAATGCTTTAATTTTTGAATATATAGTAGTATTATATTGTTTGTAGGCGTTTTGAAGTTTCAAAAGTTGGTTTATATTTTTTCTTGGTATTTTTTTGTATCCTGTCACATTTTTTTAACCCATTTTCAGTGAAATAACTCGTTTATTAGGTTTGGTACTTATGTATGTTATAATATAGAGAACTTTAGATGGATAGTAATAGGACGAACCCAGCCAGAGCGTCCTAATATAATTAAACAGCAGTTAACTAGATCATCCCTCAAGCGTTCCACTGTAATAAACGGTTCCATATTTCATATTATCTGCTTGTTATAGTCCACAGTTGAACTAAGGCTAATAATATTAAACATGGATTGTTGTGGCTATTGAGTCATAGATAGGTACCATCAGTCTGTTACTTTCAACTCCACAAAATAGTTCCTAGAGGATCGTCTATTAATCGCGTGAGACTCGAAAGCAGCTCGGGGGCAGGGGATTCGGAAAAAAATCACGAAATATAACAAGGGGGCATTATTTTTATGCCAGTCAGTCTGGACCTTAATGTCTATCTGGACATTTTTATCACGGTGCTCAATTTTTCAGAATTAAATTAGAATAATACCTATATTTAATGAAATAAAATAATCTGAAATGTTTTAAGATACTTTTTGTACCAAAAAAATACACGTGATTTTCGCGGGGTTAGTCTCAAACCTCACCCATCACCAGGGGGACGAGGGAGTTAAAAAGTTGCTAAAAAACTTCACGTGATTGTATAATGGACGACCCCTAGGTGGTGAGACATAGGAAACTGATGCTCGTTTTTACCAACTCTAGGTGACAACTAGGCATAATATAAAGCTACGGTAAACCTTGCAAAGTTGAAAAGTTAATGACACTGCGAGTTGCGAGTGTAGAAATCTTCAAGACAACAAAGTATTTACTTTCCAACAACAGAAAACTATGCTAGTGTTTAATAAAATTGAGATACAAACTCCAAACCCTTATTGTAAACAGTCTTCTGATTGTTCTTAGAAAGCAAAAGAAAAACAACTCTAAACAAAGTGTAAAGCGGTTCAAAGTCCAATAACATCTATCAAATAGTTCTCCGTCAGACAATGTAGTTGTAGAAACTAACCGTTTCCAACTATTTTGTAAACAAAAGTAATAAAAGGTCAGAACTATGGTTCGTTCTTAGATAGTGGTAAACTTTGGTATATCGTTGTCTGTAAACTTAAGGTATTATAACATGATTGTAATTGTTAGTTTATAATGGATACTTATAATTAGTAATATTTCAAGTTCGTATTAAGACTACTAAATTCATCATTTTAGATAGGGCTCAACTTATTATGTATTATTATCAGGAGTTGGCAATATCCTCATCTATATCAATCTGCCTAAGCTTTTCCCAATTATGTTGGAGTCAGCTTCCAGTCTAACCGGATGCAGCTGAATACCAGTATTCTCGAGCATTCCATTTCTGAACGGCTTGTGAAGCCAAGTCAGAGGCCCATGGGCGGCTTTAAAACTCTGACACCAGGTTAGTCATTAACCACACGAAAAAAAGAAGAATACATCCTTAACCCAGACCTTCATAACCCAGTTACTGAGTAAGAGTGGTTGTCAGACAATCAGGCTTCTGATGTAACGACCGTCAAAGATTGACATTTCCGGCTTAACGTGCTTTTCGAGACACGGAGGGGTTTCGGTATGTTATGATGGTCACCCATCCACGGACTGACCGTGGCAAGCGTAGTTTAACCTGATTGATCGACCCGTGCGGTTGTTATTATTTAGCCACGAGCCCCTCCCTTTTGAATATCGTCATCTGTATGCTGATGATAATAATGAAAAACCAAGACTTCGACACCAGCAAACAAGAGATATTGTTAATCAAAATCTTAGACTGTAACTCTATAAAGTTTTAACACTGAAACAGGCTCATCACTATCAGAGTAACTTAGCTCTGCTCCCAGCAATGCACGAAGGCTGCATTGACGTTCATACTCGGGGTCACCAATTTACGGGTATGAGGAACAGGGTGTAAAGCTCACTCATCAACCATAGAAAAGGGAGGAACCTCCAACCAGACGGGTGTTGTTTCTGGCGGGCAACTGCCCGTAAGATGATTTCGGATAGTCTTATCTATGTTTTTCGCTCGGTAAACTCTAACTGCGCGATGCAGGAATTGTGTGACGTCATGTCTTTTGCTGCGTAGTTTGTATGTGGCGGTCTAACCGCTACACTATATCTAAGCTTACCTCAAAGAGTTCCACTGCATCACCCATCGTAAACGTTTAACGTAATATGTTTTGTTGTGTGCCTTTGTCTGTGTCTGTGCTAAATAAATTTAATTTCTTTCTTTCTTTCTTTCTTCTTTTTTCTTTCTTTCTTTCTTTCTTCTTCTTTCTTTCTTTCTAAACAGTTGTATTTTTTTCACGGTCTCCAAGGCAGATGACGCTGTGTAAGGAAAAAGACAACAAACCGCCCTAAATTCAAAACAGATCAACACAATCCAACTGATATCTTGGAACCACACCGATCCATCAGAGCTCCTAGCAAATCTCCATAAATGCCAATAATAGCCGGATATATACGTGATCATAGCGTTTGAGACATTTCACATGTAAATGCGATGCAGGGTACAGACACGTGACGCTCCTACTTGAAGCTGCATAGAGGAGTGATTGATATTGTTTGAGATGTAGGATGAGCAGAATTATAGGTATGCTTTCTAGTTTAATGTAATAATAAGAAATCTGTGATACTACACAGCAGAGAACAATTTAGCGACGCATAAAGTACAAGCACCAATTTTATTGACTTATCAAAATATACAGTAGTTGTTCCGGGTGTTTCTGTTTATGTATGTGAGTTTAAATGTTTGAAAACACACCCGAAATTCCTAGGATGGGGAAACGATAAAAAAAAATACAACATATAAAAAAACCCTGTCCGAATAGTTAGGGTATTGTTAGATATCGTACTGAGAGTCTATTTAAGAGGTAATTTTCAGTAAAAATGAAAAAATTTCGCGTATTGGATTTTCGACGCTCTGCTTAGCGCCGAGAGTTGATTATGCAACAGTGACAGGTAATCTATCGCCTTTTACAACGTTAGAGCCGAATAGTAAAGATATTGAACGTAAATAACTTCACTTAACTTTGTTTATGAGGGAAGAGTGTAATCCTGAATGTTGACAAAAAAAAATCTTTATCTGTCAGGTAGATTATTAAAAAATATCGAACACGTCTTTTTATTTTTTTACGTAGGTAATCAAAATATTACGGCAATACATTAAGTAGGTAATACGTTAAAATGCAGCATGACGTCACTCCCCGGTAGATTGTATACTGACTTGTGACGTAGCGAGCCCTAACTTTAATGCGTTTTATCTAAACCAATTTTTATTTAAAGAACAAAGCAAAAATACGTTTTTTATTATCTGACTGACGGACTAATTTCTATTTTTTTTGCTAGCAACATCCATATTATTGACCAACCATACTAGAGACTATCTCAGGTCAAACAAGGTTTCATTTAAAGTCAGCCAATATATGGGCTCCAAAATTTCCATTACATCCCTGAGAACATATTCCAGACGGTAACTTTTAAAGTGAAACGCTCCACAGGCTACTCAAAGGCATTGCCTTGAGTAGATGCAGCGAGCATTCTTCGAGAATCTCCACTTTGTGAGGCATTCCGCTGTTCTAAAGTATCAGTGAATTTGAATACGGATGATGCTCATAATTGAATTTGGTAAGTGAACATAAAAATATATATTATATAACGTAATATTTTAGTTTCTTCTAATTTTATACTTGTGATAGTGTTACTTTGAAATTGGACTCGTGAAGCTCATATAACGGACGAGGGGCATGAAAAAAGGTTCTTTCTAGAACAAGGCAATACAGATCACAAAATGATAAGCTTTACTTAGGATTTAGTCAGAAATTATTCGCATTATGAAAAAGTGCTGGTTAACATAGAACGCCAAAGCTTAGAAATATACAATTTACATGAAAATTTTGCAGACAGCGGCAACGGACCAGCCGCTGACCAACGCTGGGGCCCATGTTCAGGTGTTTTTGGAAGAAAGGATGATGTTTGTCATAAAAATTGTTGAGTCAACAATTATTGCTTATACTCGTAATCATTTTTCTTATTATATAATTCAAATTAGAATGATTTAATTCAAGTAATATAGACTCATAATAGGCATAGTAGAAACACACACAGATTAATTAAAATTAGATATAATTACAAAACAATAAAATCCAAAATTGATAGGTACATTTACAAATAAAATTAGAATCGTCATAAATTAAAATTAAATATAGCCTTTCAAGCGTGCTACATGTTGCAATGTGATATTATACTCTAAGATTGCAACCAATAGTGAAGCACGATGCAGATGGAACAATCAAGCTCCGCGAATTTAACGACGCGCCCCTGCTTCGCCGGGTGCAATGGCGAAATGTCAATACACCGAAATTTCTTTACTATTTTTTGAGTTCAATATTAGTGGTTTATACAAACAGAACTGCTCGAATAAAAGCTTTAAATAACGGTGAAAACCGGGTCAAAATTCATTGCTTAGTTTTAAAGAACAACGCGGTAGACAGACAGAAACGAAAAGAACTTGGTTTTATACTATAGAAGAGAAGAAATAGAGAAGAAGATATAACACCAAGCAACCTATCCAAATAATAAACACGTAACTTTTTTTGAGGTATGAGGAACAGGGTGTATAGTTCACTCATCGTTTTTAGAAAAGGGTCCTCCGACCAGACGAGTGTCGTGTCTAGCGGGCAACTACCCAACGATTGAAGTCGGGGAAGTTATATAAAGGGCGACTGCAGCAGATATTTTTTTTTACGATTTCGGGTTTTCGTCCCATAGTCAAAGTTGTTCATAATAATGAGTAAAGTCACGGGTTTAAGTATCGGTCACTAATTACTACACCCTATACATCTAAGCTGTTCGCACGGTAAACTCTAATTACGCGATGCAGGATCTGTGTGACGTCAGGATTTTTGTGTGACGTCAGGGCTTTGTTCACATGTGATTCGAAGTAGACGCTGCCACGCTTGAAAACATCAAACAAACGAAAAACCTTTCAAACGCAACACAATAAAATGATTTTCAACCCATCGCAAACCACATCTTTAATTCAAAAGATCCCTCCTCCTGTACACCTCAAGTGATCTCCTTTCACAATGTGAATTGAGTTTTAAAACTTCCCCAATCGTTACTAAACAGTTAACCAGAGTTTAACAGCGGGTTGAGAATTTAAAGGTGCTTTTAATACTTTTAATTAAGTTCGCTGTTTCTTACGGTTGTTGCTTAAGCAAGGTGCTAGGTGTTATCAAGAATTTTGAAGATGTTTATTGTAGGATTACGGAGTGGAAAGCCGGATTATTCAGAGTATTTTTTTGTAGGATTTGTGTTTTCTAAGAATTGAACTTGGCTGGTTTAGTTTTTGTTCGAAGGAATTTTGAGGTCACCTTCAAAAAGTGAAGCACAATTAATTTTCGCCGAAAAACAAAAATGAATGTTTATAAGTAGGTTTATTTTTTCCACGAGAAATTAAAAAATATGGATTTTTAGTAAATTCAATAGTGCTTTCGCGATCAGGATTAACCGGTTAAAACAAGAACTTTATGTAAGCTGAAGAATACAAGAGGAAATCTTTTACTGCCCATAGGGGATGAAAAGATAGCCGGTGTTGGATCAGTCCAATCTCCTGCATATTACATAAGTTACATCCCAAACTATCCTGAACATCAATCTCTCAACGATGATACAGAAATCAAAGCTGTATTTTGATAGGTTTTTGAAAGGATGAAACCGTAACGGTATCTTGTATAGTCTACCTCGTAACTGTTTTATCACCCTAATGTTGAATGTCACTTGCACTTCATAAAACGATAAGGACTAATTGTGTATGGGACAGTTAGATAGTTTCAACCTTAGTGAAATTTCAAATTACAGTATTTTTATCTCTCGAAGCGATGCGCGCTTTACTTGTGGTAATCAACTGTACGAACACGCTGTGAATGTGTGCGTGAAGATGAGTAGCTTCAGCACATAATACACACATACACCACACTTCCGACTTCCCCCGTGTTTCGGCCGGACCGAGAGGTCCTGCGCTTGCTTACAACAGGTACACACATTCACTACATGTTTTTATACTTGTTTATCACAAGTAAAGCGTGCGTCGTTTCATGAGATAAAAATACTATACTGGGGATTATTGTCAAAATTTTTAAAACAATCACGAGGTCTACTAGAGAGAGAATAAGATGAATTACAAAAAAAAAAAACTGACTTTCAAAAAAGACACTACAAAGACAAAGATAACTTTATTTTCGGAAGTCGGTGTCTTTGATTTAAATTTTTTGCCACCGACTTCCGAAAATGACTTTATAGTGTCTTTTTTGGAAGTCAAAAAGTTTTTTTTTTAGAAAGAAAGAAAGAAAAGAAAGAAAAAACGTTTACGCCAGCACATCAACCTTTTCCATTCTGTAAAATTTTCTAACTTATCTACATAGGCTCAGTGAGAAAAATACGTGTTATTGAAGCTAACTCAAAAACTACCCAAGCAATATGGAACCACCTCTGAGGTATGACCTAAAAAACGTTTACGCCAGCACATCAACCTTTTCCATTCTGTAAAATTTTCTAACTTATCTACATAGGCTCAGTGAGAAAAATACGTGTTATTGAAGCTAACTCAAAAACTACCCAAGCAATATGGAACCACCTCTGAGGTATGACCTAAAAAACGTTTACGCCAGCACATCAACCTTTTCCATTCTGTAAAATTTTCTAACTTATCTACATAGGCTCAGTGAGAAAAATACGTGTTATTGAAGCTAACTCAAAAACTACCCAAGCAATATGGAACCACCTCTGAGGTATGACCTACCAAACAAAAAAGAATCATCAAAATGAATTCATAATTGGCGGAGTAATCGAGGCTCATACATAAAAAATACGAAGTGTATAGAGTGCCGCGAGTTTCTTGTGGCACTCTAGTGTCACTGCCTCGGCCCGGCTAGGGTGCCATGAGCGTTGCATTGTCACTGTCACTTGTTATTTAGGTTAGGTTAGGTTAGAACTGTGACCACACAACGCACGAGCCGAGCGAGCGTAGCGAGCGGTGCCGCGGTAGCGGCCGGCGAAGTGCCAGGGTCCGTTTAGGCACAAGAGAATGTAATGTTTTGGGAATGTGGTGTTTTACAGCGATCTAACCTCGACAATCAAACAAAATACCAAGTGACGTGACTTAGTGACAGTGACAATGACAATCCAATGCTTGCGGCACTTTGGCCGGGCCGAGGCGGTGTTACTAGGGTGCCTGTAGTGGCACTTTATCCGATAGGGATAGAGTGCCACTGGTGGCACTCTATACACTGCCTAAAAAATAAAACAACAACCAGTCGAATTGAGAACCTCCTCCTTTTTGAAGTTGTTTAAAAAGACTGAGATAAAGAAAAAATAATACACTTGGAACTAATCCTCGGTGACAAAAACAACAAAATCTTTTATCTATCGACTCGGTTCAATACCCCACACATTGCATAAGTGACATTAACATAAAACGAAACATTCAGCATCAATCTCTCAACGCCGATAATTTATTAAGAGCGAAGCAACCGTCACTAGAAGTACGATACATCACAATGAGTCAACTTGCAGTGAATCATATCGGCGAAGACTGTACGTGTGCTATCTTTAATTCAGTAGCTCAGTGAGCGAGTGACGTGGTGTGAGTGATGGGTGATTAGCGAGCGTGAACTGTCAAAAATGTGATTGTTACGAGAACCTTTGCAATTTTGATTTCTTAGGGCTGATTTTTCTTTAACGTCTATGGAATAAAATTGACGCCTGATAGTTGATGGAATAACTATCAAAAATTCAAAACTAGAATAGAAACAGGCAAAGTTTTCCCATAAAAAAACATGAGGGGCAGTCTTTGGGGACTGCCGATGGAAGTGAAAACTAAGTAACGCCATCTAACGAAAATGTCAGGAATTTATCTGGCTTGCTGTCAGTACAAGAACGAAAGCTGTAAGCTCCATTAAAACAATTCCAAAAAAATAAAACAGAGTGCGTTGTCAACAAATTCTACTCTCCCTCCGTCTTACGAATTTTCGATCAGGTCACGTGTCCCGACGCGGTGTCCTGACGCGAGCTTAACATTTTTTACCCATCACAAAAAAAGTGCACAACGCCGCTAAAGAAGTTTTCACTTCAAAAAAACAATGAAATAAACTATGAAATGAAATTATTGTAATCGAGTTTTACTGATGGCTAGGGCGAATAAATAAAAATAGTGAGATTAGGTATGCAAACACTGTTGTAAATCTAGTCGTAGTAATTCTAGTGAGATTAATGTTTATAGTGTTTTTCTGTAATCTTCGAATTGGCATAGATTTACAATCAAATAGAAACAAAGTGCAAACACATAAATAAACGAGAATATTATCTGAATGGCGCTAAGAAACATTTATTTATTTACGGAACCCACACGGTACATAAACCAAACAATTTATTAAGTAAAAAGCAACAAAATTCTTTCAAAACAACTCATTCATTATCCGCCATTGGCGCTCTTCCATATTTACAGAACATAATCAAATCGCTTCCGCTCGTACATTAGAGAATGAATAAAATATATATTTTTGTCCCTCCAATGCTCTTGTATTTCAATATTTTTCACGCGAAACGAATTGGGATAACTAGAGCTCAGCTTGAATCACAATTTTGCTAGATTTTTTATCACACTCATTTTGAGGTAATTTTCGGAAAACCTCTTCAATAATTCACGTTAAGAAAAATGTTTTGGTCTTTTGGTTAGAACTGTTGCGAATAAAATGGAAATTCTCTCGTTGTTCCTTTGTTAGGAAAATGAATAAGGTTTTGGTATGAATGGAGAACAGGTGTTGATCTTAATGTAAAGAATGTAATCAAGAGAATAAATTATATAAATAATATAATAAATTGTGATTGTTGATAAGGTACTGTAATTTCTGTAATTAGTGGAGTATTTATGTATTAGTGGTTATTGATTGTCAATCAATCTGCCTAGCCTTTTCCCAACTATGTTGGGATCGACTTCCAGTCTAACCGGATGCAGCTGAATACCAGTATTTTACATGGAGTGACTATCTGACCTCCACAACCCAATAACTGGGTAATACGATACCCCTTGGTAAGACTGGTGTCAGACTTTCGGGCTTCTGACAACTCGTAACGACTGCCAAAGATCCACGAATGACAGCTGAGACCAACGGCTTAACGTACTTTCCGAGGCACGGAGGTGTCTCGATATGTAAAGATAGTCACCCATCCACTGACCAACCCCAGCAACCGTAGCTTAACCTGATGGATCAACCCGTGCGGCTGTTTTTACTTAGCCACGAGCTCCTCTGTGGAGTATTTATGTATTAGTCGTCATTGATTGTACTGTCTGCAAATTACTCTTGTTTGTAGCGTCAGAGCCAATGTAATTGATTGGTGATACATCTCTGCCTTTCGAGATCCCTTTGAGATACACGACAATTATCTATGTACATATATATATGGATTTGATTTTAGCCCCCAAAGGCTTGCGAAACGGTATTAGGTTAGTATATAGTTCACATCGTAGTGACTGTTTGTAGTCCTAGACAAATACGTACAGTACAACTATTTTCTTATTGTCCTTCGGCAAACTTCGAGTTTCGTCAGTCATCAGATTTCTATCAATTGCCCTTTGCACTTGGTGCAGACCGTACGCTCTCAATTGACCTTAAATATACTTCCAAGTCGATTGAGAGCGTCCGACTTTGCTGAAAAAAATTTCGGAAAAAGAAGATTATTATTGAAGTATTTTCACAGCTATTATTTAGCATATTAAACACATTCATGAAGCTGCATGTTGACATGTGGCGCCGACCCCAAAGAATTTGAGATAAGGGCAGGATTATTGTGATGATGAAAATGATGAAGCCAACTGACAAGAAGTATGTCGCTTTCGATAGATTTTTAAGATACGTTAACACTACTAAAGTCACTACAACAAAAAAAATCGACGTGAAGGTTGCATTTAATTCTAATCTCACCAAAGGTCACAATTATCTGAAAACCAATTAGAACTGTCTCATCCAACACAGCATTGTAATAACTGTAGACAGCTATATGTGATAAAGTGTGAACTAATCGTTATTTGATTCGTGTAACCGGTTGGAGTTCAGTGACTCATTTTATTGTTTCGTCAGTATCATTTTTGGGGGCACCTTCAACGAAATTCTGATTCAGACCATTTTTTTCTTTCAACACGTTGTTAAAATTGATATAATACATAGGTAGATAGAAAAGACTCCATAAAGCAAATCCACCGCGGATTTGCTTTTTCAAACTATACACCGATGACAACTAAAGTTCACTTAACTATTATATCAATTTTCCTTATTCGTTTTCCAGGAAATATAATTGACAAGGTACCAAGAAACCTTACAATATTCGGCAATTATATAGAACACCCTACATAACATGGTCCTTATCCGAAGTTCGACCTTTAAAGGTAGGTACCTACATCGCTTCCTGACTCAACTGATGAGCTTTTGCCTCCTCAAAACCCGTGTTAGTTATTACGCCAATTACCAACATTGTGCTGATATGTGCCTTACGGTAATCTTCGGGGCCAATCAACTGGGGTTTGATCTAACAAATTTTGGAGTACACGGTGGAAGAATTAGGGTAGATGAATTTTAGTATAATTATGGAGAGGAATATTGCTGCGAGATACTTAGGCATTAAAGAAACTTAATCACTTAATACTCAAAAAATAACCAAATAAGATAAGTCAAGTTAAATAGATACTTGACTCATTGTTTAGTTAGAACTATGTAAATTGCTCAATACTATTGGTTACTATTATATACCGGATGACTTTTTTTACCGTCTCGAAAAAAAAATGGTATATTAGGTGAACGGAGTAGAAGCTCATGGCATACCTAGTTTTTTTTTTTTTTTTTTTTCCACATCTTGGAAAAAAAAATATCTATCATCAAAAAACGCTACAATTTTGAAGTAAACTTTTCATATTAGGACAAAGAAAGAGAAATTTTGAAAAAAAACAATTTATTGATAAAAAATATTGAATTTCAAATCATACGCAAGTCGCGTATGCTTTTTATTTCGAGATTTTTTGAAAAAAGCAAAATTCTCCAAAAAAAAAAAAAAACTGAGTATGCCATTTGCTTCTACTCCGTTCACCTATTATACCCATTTTTTTTCGAGACGGTAAAAAAAGTCATCCGGTATATTTGTTACTATTGTGGCCTCTCGGGCACAGCAAAGTAGGAGATAGGGCTTTAATTAGATGGAATAATAATATTTATGATAAAAAAACCCTTAGAAAAAAATATTCGGTATACCTAATACAGGGTTATTGGTAAAACACCAACAACCTCTTAAGGGGTTATTATACTTATCATTATGAACAACTTTGACGATGGCACCAAAGACGACATCGCGAAACAAAAATCTGCTGCCCCATACATTTATGTTCGCATAAACTAGTAAAAATGTTGGGAACAGCTGATTTTGTTTTCGCGATTTCAGGTTTGGTCCCATAGTTAAAGTTGTTCATAATGATGAGTATAATAACCCCTTAATAAGTTGTTGATGTTTTACCAATAACTCTGTATGATAGACACTCATCAGTATCAGGAACATAGTTAAACATACCGGTAGTTTTAGTTACCGAGTCAAATTCCTCGTGAGACTTGTGATGTCAAAATGATGCCATTGACATGACACTTTACGCTCAACAAGAGCCTCTTGATGGTCAACGCTATCGACCATTTTGCCGTTTCCCAAATCCACGTTCCATTATAAATGTCACCCAACTCGTATCATCTTGTATCATTGTTGAAATAATTATTGATACACGACTTAACTGTAGAGCAGTGGTGGCCCAATAGTAATGGCCCCGACTAACGTGTTGTACGCCGTGGGTTATTTGAACCCATGTAGGCGCTTTACTTTGTGTAAATAATTTCATCACCACTGCTCTCAAAATGGCGAAGGAAAACATCGTGAGGAAACCGGTCTTAGAACCACACATTTTAAGACATGTGACATCTACCAACCCGCACTGGGCCCACGTGGTAGATTACAGCCCACTCCCACTCGAAGAGAGGAGGCCTGTGTCCCAGCACTGGGAACTTTATAGGCAGTTTATGTTGTACCACATGAGTTAATTATCACTTATTTGGAACAACACTGACCTTGCTCCAAATACTCCTTTATTATGTAACTCCAAAATCACGTGGAATCAACCCTCCTCATCAAACTAACGCAAATCAACAACATTGGTAATTAATTCTCAACAAAACTGAAGCTTCAATTTCACCCGGGGGTAATAATGTTAAAGACGTGGCGTCAGGCGTGTGACGTAACTTGTAATATGTAGTTAGTAGTAGCTGTGCCTAGTCTGTTGTCACAGCCTACGGAGAACAGTCTACTTAGATTATATTTAAAGATGTTACGTTCACTCGCGCACGATATACGCACGCCAATGACTATAGTGGTTTAATTCTCATTGACGCACGCCCACATTTAAGGAGGTCTTATTGATATAATGCTTAAGATAATAATTCTGCAAATACATATTTGTTACGGTCGCGAATCATATTTAGATCAACATATACAAACTTACACTGAGCTGCAAATTGAAAAAACTTAAGAAAATTTTAATTTCACGGGGCAGCTTAGCGCGTCCCCCCCTTAAGATGAGTCCTAAGAGTATCATACAATGTCTACAAATTCTATACTCTATATTCACCCGCATAAGTCCGACATTCCCACGGCATCGGGTGCCGCGGGAATGTCAGGATAAAAAGTATCCTATGTCTTAATCCAGGTCATGGTCTACCCATGTGCCAAATTTCATTCAAATCTGTTCTGCCCTTTTAGTGTAAAAGCGTAACAAACACACAAACACAAACTTTCACATTTATTTTATTAACAGGACATATTAACAGGACATTAGTTAGGATTAGGATTATTGTAAAAAGTGGTAAAACAATTACGAGGTCGACTATAATACGTATCGTGGTCTTAGAGGTGACCTGCTGTTATTTTTAGGCTATGCTATTGAGACAATCAACTATGTAGCTATTAGATTTGAAGTGCAAATACTCAGAAGCTCTTTAAAACAAAAATAAAATTAGTAGGTATTCAAGAATATTTTTCAACGTGTTGAAAGAAAAAAATGGTCTGAATCAGAATTTCGTAGAAGGCGCCCCCAAAAACAATACTGACGAAACAATTAAATGAGTCACTAAACTACAACCGGTGACACGAGTCAAATAACGATTAGTTCACACTTTATCACATAGAGCTGTCTACAATTGTAACAATGCTAGCTATCTAACTAATCATCATCATATCAGCCGAAAGACGTCCAATGCTGGACATCGGCCTCCCCCAGGCACCGCCACTTCGACCGATTCTGTGCTTTCAGCATCCAGCGGATTCCTGCGGCCTTTACAAGGTCATCGGTCTATCTTGTACGTCTTCGGGTACGCGGTCGTCACTCCAGAACCTTTCAGCCCCATCGGCCATCTGTTCTGCTAGCAATGTGTCCTGCCCATTGCCACTTAAGTTTCGCAATTCGTCGGGCTATTTCGGTTACCTTGGTTCTCCTGCCAACTAATGCGTAAAAGATAATTGCGACCAACCCAATTAAAGAAACATGTATCCTACCTAATATTATAAATGCGAAAGTGAGATTTTTGTTTATTTGTTTGTTTGTTTGTTTGTGTGTTACGCTTCACACTAAAACGGCTGAACGGATTTGGATGAAATTTAACACATAGGTAGACCATGACCTGAGCTAGACATAGAATACTTTTTATCCCGATATTCTTACGAGATCAAGACGTATGTGGGTGAAACCGCGGGGCGCAGCTAGTAAGTTATAACTTTAATCATCAAAAGGAGCTGAAGGTTTACCTTCCACATGATTACTTATTAAACTCCATTCAATCAAGCTAACCTTCCACCTGATTAATGCTGAATAATGCCTTTCAATACCTGGAGGAATTTTTACTGAAGATAGTCAAATTACTACCAAACAAGAACTTTAAACCAGTGACGTTTTGAAACAGTTTGTATGTTACATCATCATAATTATTTTGACGCATCCAGATGCGTTTATCCACAACCCAGTTGAGTTTACCAATGTGGTTTTTGCATAAACAAACCGATTTACGGTGTAACCATAAAATAAAAAAGACGTTAAATCGAACAGAGTTGTAAATCCGATAATGGCCAGATTTACAGAAAACATTCGTTAAATAGCCCATCATAATGATATATGGCTTCAGTAGCCAGGTGGCCAGTATAATGTGAGACAATTGGTTCAATTCTGTCTTATGTCATATAGAAGAATATCAGTCGTATGACCTGTGAAGAAAAGCCTTCTCAACTTTTTTTCAGGTCTAGAAACATTGACTCCCCCGATTGGTCTAAGTGTTTTTCATGGAGAACAAAATGGTTTCACAGTTACAGCTAAAGTTGAATAAAAATGTCATTGAGTTTCGACGTTTTTTGTCACCTTTCATCATAGACTCATAATCAGCCTATAGTAGCCATAATCGTAATCAGCCTATAATGTTCCCACTGCTGGGACACAGGCCTGCTCTCTGTGAGAGGGAGTGGGCCGTAAACTACCACGCAGCCTCGGTGCAAGTTGGCAGATGTCACATGTCTCAGAATTTTTAGTTCTCGGATATGCCGGTTTCCTTACGATGTTTTCCTTCACCGTTTAGAGCAGTGGTGATGAAATTATTAACACAAAGTAAAGCGCCTGCCTGAGTTCGAACCCACGACCTACAACTCGTAAGTCAGAGACGGTACCACTGGGCCACCACTGCTCTTTGCATTTATCAAAACACACTAAATATCTAACTCAAAACGAAAAATAAATGACTAGAAATGTGTTGTTTAAAACAAACTAAATAATCATATTTCAAACTTCAAATGAATTTCAGATTTAAACCGCAAAAACAGCCAAGTATTCTCGAAACAGAAACTGAAGAAACTAAAGAGTGCAAAGGCAGCAAAGGTATGAATTACAGTTGAAATCAAAACGGCACATTACCAAGAATCGCTATTCACGATCGTCGATTACAGACATCGTTGCGCGGCACTCGCTTTAATCGATTTAATCGTTTCCTGTATGAATCGTATGTTCCCAAATTGTCTTTGAATATCCTTTAAATGAATGGCACGCTGATTGTGTGCGATGTTTTATGTGCTTTTGTTCGTGTGGAGGCCGTATAGGTATCGATTATGGGGGTAGGCATTAAGATATCGGTTTCATGTGAGACGACAGTATGTGCTGAAGATTTTTTGGATTTACAGGGTGTTTACTGCTGAAAAGGCTGTTTTAAGAATATTTGTATGTTTATTACGCGACCAGAGGATGGATATTGGTGTTTGCCAACATGACTGTCCTCTTTTGATAATGAATTTATTGTAGCTTGGAAACTTTTTACTGAAAAGCCCTTGTTGAGCAGTGGCCAGTTAAAAGCTTATAATATTATGTTGTTTGTTAGAAGCAGTGTAGGTACAAATTATGCTATATGTACATATATAACGTCTAATTTTATCGAAATGATTTAGGTTTAAAGAATTTATTTCTCATAAGAACTTAAATAACAGTTCACTTAAAATGAGATACAGAGTGCTTAAATCTAAGTAGTTATAATAATATTTGCCTCGGTGGTCGTTGGTGACGTCACAGGGTACATACATGTTTCTTGAGTTTTGCTTTGAATATGTTTATGCTATCACACTTCTTTAATTCCTCCGGCAAATTATTGAACAGCTGTACTCCCTCAACTAGTATTGTTTTTTGCCGTAATTAGTCCGTGCCCGGGCGGTCATTAGTTGAAACTTGTTTTTACTTCTTGTGTTGTATGTTATTGTTTTTTTATGTAGTTGTTTGTATGTTTGATGGCACGGAATTCGTAGTGATTTTCTTTATTAGAATACAGGTATATGTGTAAAGTTGTGTGAGATTTAGTAGGTTAGTTTTTTTGTACAAGATTTTTGTTGGCTATAAGTAGTTATAATGAAACTAAACTTCAATAATTTTGTTTTGCAATCTTTGTAGTGAGTTTAGATTAGATTTAGCGGCTGATCCCCATATCTCAATTAGATACTCAAGGTTTGATTTTACTAGGGAGTTATATTATAATTAGTCGTACTTTTTTCGGAATACAGTTTGTAATTTTTCGTAACGCTCCTAATGGCTACTACACACATGCCGGCGGAATGGCCACCGGTTTATGCCGCGCGGCACGTGCCTCCGGCTTTTGCGCCTTCATTTCCTTTGCGTTTGTTTGTGCGGCTTTGTGCGGCAGTGCCGGGCGCGCCCGGCGGCCAGGCCGGCAGCACTGTGTGTAGTAGCCATTACACTCCATAAGGTCAAACACAATGTAGTAGCCATTATAGTGACATTAATACATAGCTTCCAAGTAAGTTTATCATCTACCCACAGTCCGAGATATTTTTCTTGAGTTGACCGTTTGACTATTTCTCCGTTGATCGTAAGGGGTGAGAACTCCGGTAACGGTTTATTTTTGCGGAGAAGATTATCAATCATTAAGCTGTACAAACAAAAATCTCTATTCCGTATCATCTAGGGTACTATTCCTATTTATCCTCAGCCAGATATAGCTTCCTTTTGCTTACGATTCAGTCACTCCACACAAATAGATTATTTCTAACAAATCAATAATTCTCTCACGGGCTCATATTCCTTTCATTTCGCTTTCCTTCCTAATTCCAATTTCTCGTCTACCTAATGACTATTCAATACAGAACTCCTGCGTCTGCCCCAATTCGGCCATCGTTTATTATTAAAATTGCCCCTCCAAGTTCCTAAGCTCGTAACAGATATTTATTGGAGCAATCCTTATAAACAATGACTAAAATCTAATATAGACTGGTGTTTTGCCAAACGTTAGTACAATCGCGTTCAAAATTATATTTAATGCTGTAATTTGGAGAAAATTGCGCTGATTCGGCAGTGGTGCGAGAGATAAACTGTTGGCATTTTGAGTCTAGTTTTGTGTGTTGTTGTATTATTGTAATGATAAGTTTTGTTGACGAAGCGAAGAAAGTGAGTAACTGTTTGCTTTACCTTGAGATTTCAATGAGGAGTTTGTATGAATGAGTAGTTTCGTATAAGCAGTTTCAATGCTATAAATAAAATAAAAATTAAAAGAAAAATTGTTAATTTTGCTTAAACAAAATGCACATTTAAATAATAAAACATAAAATACACACATACAAAAGAAGTCAAAAGCCTCGTATTCAACCAATAAATAAAAATTTAACAATGTTGATCATTGGTTGATGTCAAGATCAAGTTGTAAAAGTGATCCCATCAAACATACCATGTACAAAAATGTAAGACTCGCACCGCAGTTCATCTACCGTAAAATGTTGTGAGATCTAATGTAAAACCAAGTCGGTTACTTTATTCAGTACCTTTCTATGGGAGCATCTATCCAAAATCTTTGTCATGATTTGTTACTTATTTAGTTAAATAGCAACATTATTTTTATAGTGACCGTATCAATATTAGACATCTTTATTTCTTAATTAAATATAATGACTCCGCCATCGCATGGCAACATACCTAATCACATAAGAATAATTTACCATTTTAAATAGTCCTATATTGGGTAGATTTTGTTTTAAGTAGATTCTATTGCCGTGTGCCTTTGATTAATCCTAATATTTTATTGATACCCACTCATTATTTATCAAAACTAAGTATTTTACTTAATAATTTTACAGTATTCTTTCACATTTGGATAAACATTAAAAGCTGTAAAAAATCGCTCTCACAAGCAGAGCGATTTTTCTTCAGAACCAAGTAAGTCTTTTACAATACCAACAAAAGCGGACTAAGGCCCGCTATCACTCTCGCCTTAGACCCAACAAATTAAAGATTGCAAGTGGTAAATTCAGCAAGTTGTTCGTCGAGACAGGCCGGACATCGGCACTCTGAACAGATGGCCGGCTTAAAGTTTCTCTCAAGCGACTATAGATAGGTACTAACGATGTCCCCCACTAGTTAAGGGGGAGTTGTGCTGTGCAGCAGTTTTGTTTAGTTGAAGGATGCTGGTGAATGTGACTCTGAAGTTTTACTACAGTTCAGCAATTGAACATTTTCCTAAGCGTTCGTGTAGAAGATATTAACATTATGTTATCTAGAAAGGTTCGGATATAAGTCTGTCAAATATTTTGCTAAAGCTAGCGATCCGAAAAAATAAATCTCAGTAACTTTAAAAAAAAACAAAACATATTTTTCTAAAAAATGCTTGGAAATTTGAACATTATTTTGACAAGATTCTTATTTTTTATTTTTTTTTGAGTGGGAAATCATCAACCTTTTTCGACATAAATCGAAATTGCTGGTCAAAAACAAGCGAGCGCCCGGCCGGCAATGTTACTATATGAAAATCCTTGTCGGTCGTGTTTAGCGGCCAAATAAATTAGTAGGAAAACTCATACCTGTCGTGTTATTTAAAAATGACGCAAACTTTTTATTTCAACACATTATGTATGATGATGTACCAAGGAGGTAACTTATAAGTGATTTTATTTAAATTTCGAACTGGCTTATCAATTAGAGCTGTTTAAAGTAAAGAAGAAACAAATGATCATACTGGCGCATGAAATAATTGCTTTGTTCGTCATTGATTCTGGAATTTATTATTAATTTACTTAGTTTGAATTTCCGCGCATTGTTTGAGAAAAGTACTATACAAGCCTTGGCCGCAACCAGGCATTGATAGACTCACGTATGTGTGCCTCGACTTCACCTC
This sequence comes from Conistra vaccinii, assembly GCA_948150665.1. Taxonomy (NCBI): domain Eukaryota; kingdom Metazoa; phylum Arthropoda; class Insecta; order Lepidoptera; family Noctuidae; genus Conistra; species Conistra vaccinii. The sequence continues at coordinate 2,646,808 of OX411321.1, forward strand.
GGCATACATTATCACGATCGTCCATCAATGCCCTAATTGCTGGCCGTGACAGTAATGTACAATTTTACCATCGTACCTCATGATAGATTAGTTGGTTCCATTACTTAACATTAGAATCCTTTGTTCTGAGTTGTCTCATATTCACTTCGCCAACTCTTAAACTTTAATGTCGTTGCCTTAACTCTGCACCCGAACATGGTTACAATCAGTGCCTTAGAACTAATTGCAATTTTGTTTTATCCTTGATCACGCTATCTGTAAATAAAGGAATGCATTTTGCTACGCCGTAGCTGGTCCGCTTAGGGCTACGTCGTAGCACTCGTAGTACCCAATCCGCTACGGGGCGACTATTATTCTTGAACTTTGTTGTGCATTTTTTGTCCGTAGTTGTTTATAGTGTTTACTATTTACGTTTAGAAAACATAAAACAACGCCTAAGTTTCTTTAAAGAGTAAGTAGAGATGTATTACATCTAAATGAGTATTTATAAAGACAAGTGACCGTATTGTTATTAAATGGGCGTGGATCTAGACAACTAGCTGCTCCGAAAATTTTCTAGTGTAAAAAACCCAACAATAATGACCCGGTAATTTAAGTTCCCACGATCAGCAGTCGCTACTACACCACAGAGATAGACCTATAACAAAAAGTATGCCTGATAACAATTCAAAAAAATCTATAAATCATTGAGTCTAGTAAATTTTCCAATATTTTTTATTGTTATTTAATTTTGTTAGTTTTGTTTATTAATTTTGTACATTAACTATTATCCTACAAAAAAAAAAGAAACAAAAATTGAAAGTTTGTATGTTTGGATGTTTGTTACTCAATCAAGCAAAAACGGCTGTACAGATTTGGATGAAATTTGACACACACATAATTTAGAACCTGGATTAACATATAGGATAGTTTTTATCCCGGTAGTACGTTTCCGTGGGATAATTTCCGACCTCCACGCGGGTGAAGCCGCGGGCGAAAGCTAATTTTAAATATGTCTGGTTTTCAACAATAACTTGGATTTATGTCTATAATATTGTGCATATTTTCCCAAATAAATAAAAATAATTCCCACGTCACCACCATATTTCCATAACTTCAAGTTTACTCAAAACACACCAATCCAACCAGCTTTCAATTCCCTTTGAGTTCCTGCCAGCAGAGATTAAACGCCTATTCAGTGTGCTCAGGAATCTGTCGCACATAAAGAGAATATTTGATTAGGATAAAGTCTAGGTTGTAGAGGTAAGCCGGGACTTAATCAGAATAAGTGTGATAACGTGATTCCTGTCCAAACACAAGCCTTTGGAAGGTAGCGTTGTCTGATTATGAGTTTAAGTTTTGTTGATTAGGCTTGTAGGTCTGTTGTTGGAAGAGCCTGTGGCTAAGTACTAAAAGCCACTCAGGTCGATCCATCAGCACGCTTAGCATGACAACAATAAAAACAGGTTTTGTCAACGGAAGAATAGATAAAGAGACGTTATAAACAATCACAATCTGTCATTTTGTCTATACTTCTGTCGACAAAACCCGTACAAAACCCCTTTCTACGGTTGTTATGCTACGCGTGCTGGTTAAGCTACGCTTGCCCGGGTTGGTCCGTGAATGGGTGACCCTCTTTAAATACCGAGACTCCTCCGTGCCTCGGAAAGCACGTTAAGCCCTTGGTCCCTGTTGTCATTCGTGGATATTTCCCTGTCGTTACGCGTCGTCAGAAGCCCGAATATTGTACAACCACTCTTACCAAAGGGTATCGTAGTACCCAGTTACTAGGTTGTGGAGATCAGATAGGCAGTCGCTCCATGTAAAATACTGGAAACCGACCCAAACATAGTTGGGAAAAGGCTAGGCAGATTGAGATCAGGCTTTTAGTTTGAGGAAATATTCTAATACTCTTATTGTATTGAAATTCCATTCTATGCTAGGCCAGGCAGCTATATCCGGAAAATAACCTGAGTTACCGATATAGGTTGTAACTGAAGTAGCAGTGGGCTGGCCATGTTTGTCGAAGGATCAATGGCCGGTGGAGCAGACTAGTCCCGTAGAGTGGAACGCTCCCTAGCTAAATGGATGATCTTTAAAAGGTGGCTGGGCCAGATTGGATGCAGATGGCGGAGGACAGGGTATTTTGGCGCAGCTTGAGAGAGGCCTATGTCCAGTGGACTGAAATATGCTGAGTTGATTGATAGGCCAGGCCAGCTCATGGTCACAGAATTACCACTGACGTGTGGCCTACTGTAAGTCAAAGCCAAACAATTTAATGCAATTTGGCACATAAAAGGCACTTTTGAACGTCAAAATTTACAAATTGAATTGATTCTAATCACCCTTTCCAAAAGGTAGTTTTAGTATGGAGAAGAATGGGCAAGAAAGTCCACTGTAGGTATCTTCAACTATCTTGACACAGTCGCTCACTTTAAAATTCTGAATAAACTGCGAAATGAAAACTAGTTCAAATGATTCTTCTTAGACAAGATATCAATATTTGATGGATAGCTCTGCAGTAGTCAAACAATTATTTTTTACGATGCTGCCTAATCGATACGTTTTGCATGCATCTAGTACGCGCAGCAAATAGCTTAATAGTGCAAGAACCGAAAACTCGACGACCGAAAGAAATACAATAAAAACAAAAAACCAGAAACAAAACCAGTACCATAAACTGTGCACAGCGATACAGAACTTTGTAAAACTTCAGACCCCCCTTAACAAGTGCAAAGTAAGCCTTAACAATGAGTTCGGTAAGTGTCAACCGTACCCAACGTTCCGGGTCTATAAATATTTCTATTTGCGGCGTGAAGGTGGCACCACCTTCCATTTGAAAAGGGTCCACGTGGTAGATAAACTTGGTGTGGCGAGTTTAGATTTCAGTAATTAAATTCTGTTTTCGATACCTTTCGGTTGATTAATGATCGTTTTTTGTTTTGTGACGCAATCGCTCGCATTATCGTTAGTAGTTTTGATTGTTTTTACCTGACTACGGTGGAGCTCAAAATGAGGGTAGTATATTCATTTATAAGAGAGAAAAATAAAGTACTTACATAATTATGTGGAAAACAAGGATTTCAATCAATCTAGCTAGCTTTTTCCCAACTATATTGGGGTCGGCTTCCAGTCTAACCAGATACATCTGAATACCAGTATTTAACATGGAGCGACCGCCTATCTGACCCGCACAATCCAGTTACTGGGTAACACGATATGCCTTAGTAAGACTGACTGACTGACTTTTGGACTGACTACCCGTAACAACTGTCAAAGATCTGTAAATGACAGCCGGGACCAACGGCTTAACGTGCTTTCTGAGGTACGGAGGGGTCTCTATAATGGATGGTCACCCATCTACGAACAAACCGCGGCAAGCGTAGCTTTACCTTTGATCGAACCGTGCGGTTGTTATAGTTTAGCCACGAGCCCCTGAAAACATGTGGAAAACAAGCATTTTTGGAAATCAAAATTGAATTCACATTTTAAAGACAAATTAAAGCAATGTTGTCGTAACAATGACATGATTTAAATGCAAAATATTGTGCAAAACATAAAATTAATAAATTCGGAAATCGAACCGTAATATTATTTAATACACAAAAGCAAAAATATAAAAAGGATGCTCGCTTATATATAAACAGCAGCAAAAATATTCTTCTCGGAAAATGCACAGTCAATAACAAAAATCATTTGCTTTATATTTTATTTCACTCTCTCCAGTGTGTTCGGGTAGAAACAACTGTCATACGCACTCAGATACGTAACGTCAAAGTTTACTTTGCTCATTTTTAACGTTTTTAGGGTTCCATTGCTTCAAAGAAAAACCTTTGAGTTTTGTTTGGTTCTGTTTACATTTGATCTTTGATATTTACTATAGCCGTTTTTATGGACGGCTAGTTTATGATGACGGTTAAAAATGTAGGTTAATATTTTAACTTTATTATGAGGCATACCTAATTAATAATTATTTAGTTATGTTTTCCAAGAATGATTTTTGTAACACTATTAAATAATGCATATACTCGTATTACTAACAATTTTTGAGTTAATGAACCTATACCAAAGATAAAAAAAAAACATAAGTTATGAGCACGTTATACGAACAAAGATTATAATTAATTAACAAGTATAAATAAAAGAAAATTTTACTTACACATACTGGACTGTTTAAAATCTTACTTAATTTAATGAGACGCGAAAAATGTATACCCACGAGGTAAAAATTAAATACATTATTATTAATATTCGCGGTATTTCTAACAAAAGTGAACATTAAATTAGTCACTACACAATATATTTCGCTCGAGCGATTTCATAAAACTCAATTCCGAGTCAAATCAAGCGTGTTAGAGGTACAATCATGCACAACGATTAATTGTCGCTCCCGAGACTAAATCCGTCGCCCGACTTGACAAGCGACATTTTCTGGTCACAACTGTCAATTATGTAACGGTTATTGACGTTTTAAACTAGGTTTAGACTTTGTCCAGAGAGGTCGGGTTTAAAGGTGAAAGAAAATCACTGCTAATATAATATACATAGTTTACTTATGTTAATGGTCAGTGACAAGATTCGATTAAACTGATACTATTAAAACATCATCTAAATTGCCAAAAAGTTATTGGATACATTATATTTCTCCATTTAATTTAGAAAAGAGTTAAAATTAGTTTAATTTTACTTCTGTACCGATTTTAATTAAATATTTAGCTCATCAAAGATTAAAAAATATGAAGTGTTAATCAAGTTTTGTCAGATTTATAAGGAAAAAGGGGAAGGCTTTGCCCAGCTGTGGGCAACAATGGACTATTAAAAAAATATTGAACACAATTCTAACTTTGGACAGGGATAATTAAAAAAAAAATAACGCTAGTTAAGAAAGCAGTGGCACAGAACAAATATGTATCAGTATTATATCTCGGCAGTAACCTTGAAGTAAATACCTATGGCCGCTCGGCAGATGAACCTTCCGCGTTTTTCCGTAACTGCCGCGCACTCGATACTGTTGCGTACTGATATAGACCGTACACTGAGATTTCGAGAATAAAGAATACTGTACCTACTTATTTATACTGTGGCAGTGGTGGCCCAGTGGTAACGGCCGCTTACGAGTTGTAGGTCGTGAGTTCGAACCCAAGCAGGTACTTTACTTTGTGTAGATTATTTCATCACCAATGCTCACAAAACAAACTTTTTAGGCAACTTTTTAATTGATCAATGAATAAAAATGGTTTCATAGAATTGAGTTTTAATCGTGACGGTCAAGTCTTGATTAAGATAGTCTTTTTAGTTTTAGAGTGCAGAATGTAGTTATTGAGCTATAGTGTCCTCATTAAAAAGGCCCTCGTATAAATGAAAACTATATTTAGGCAACGAAAAAACATAAATAGAATAATCTTATTTAAAGATTCTAAAATTACGTGAATAAATTCTCAATAAAAACTACAGTTTATTTTAGTCTCACAAATTCTTCGTATAAATATTTAGGAGACATTATGATATTTTCTTTGAATACCTAATTCGTAATCTAAATTAAGTGTACAAAGTAAAACAATTTATCAGGTGCCTCCAAAGTTTAATCTAAATTACCCCAATTCATAACATTAATTTTATAGTCCCACTCTTAAACGATTTAGAAATGAAGAAAAACAAAACCTGGTAATAATGAGACTTATGTAGGAACACAAAAACTGAAGAAGATCGCTTCGTTGGTCTCATGGTCGCAAGCGCTACAGCTGAGCATGAGGGCCTGGGTCCGATTCACGGGTCGGGCAAAGTGTTATTGGGTTTTTCCTTCTGGAATTTCTCAGGGCGTAGTCCAGAGTCTGGATTTGTGCCCGGTTGATACCAATAGGCTTGAAACAGATGTGACAAAACGTGGGTGTAATGTAGGTTCACCTCTGTCTAACCCTTCGTGGAACACGCGTGACGTTATGTTACAAAAGCTATAAAGAGTACACAATGTACATAGAGGAGTAGAAAAATAGACGTGTACGAACAGAAAAGTAAGAGTCATCGAAGGATATTAGCCAAACACGGCGAACACCCTCGAGAGCGAGTACAACACATTTCTCTACATGAGTTTAACAACTTGTGAGGTATTTCAAGTAACACTTTACTTAACCATTTAGGTATAAACTCCGCAGAAGAAAACTTAAGACGCAGATATATGCCAGTGGTTAGCTTGCGTACTGAGCTCACGCAACGGCCGGTACGTCTGTCTAGCCAGTAATAGGACTCGCCCATCAAGGAGCGCTGTCCCAAATTAGACGCATTATTAATTTACTATACATAAAACAAAAGGTTTTAATAAAATACGTATACTAAATTATCAATAATTAAATTATCTTTAGGTAAAATGGTGAAGGTTTCAGAAAAATACGCTTGATAGATTTTGCGTGATTCTCAGTTTTTATCCGCGTTAGACATAACTTTACAAGTGAATTTCACTATGTAATATAAACATAATCTAAAATATTCATATATTAAGATAATAAGAAAATGCTCTAATTTAACAAATATTTTTTCCAAATCATTAACACGACTCGTTTAGACGTGATCTTCAGTATAAAATCATTAAATGTCGGTTATCGTCAACTTAAACCAATATATTCAGTAGTTTCTATGTATTTGGTAAACATAAGTAATAAGATTTACGAGTTCATTACAAATTGGTTTTGGCATTAAATTGAAATGTAACGTAATTTAATGAGGACAAACACTCGCAACTGGATGCAAAGCTTACTAACTCCAGCTTGTTTACTCATGCAAATAATATAGTCTCTCAGATTTCACATCTAATACACCGGTGAAATGCACGTATTACACATTTCCAAGTCACCGTTAACTCGAACTGAGCCAACCTTTTCTCAGCTGTAAATTTATTTGCAGTCAAGTAAAGGAGTTTTCATAAATTTAATTTCGCGGAACCCAAAATTGAATTTCTTTACGACTGCTTCGATAATCAAATGAATAATCCATTTACAGGCGCGTTGTAGGGTGCCCGTGAGAGAAAAGAATTTTTTTCTAACTCCAGTTCAATGCTTCTACGGCACCAAATTTTATTTTCAATGTATTTTATTCTATTCGTATTTCGTTGGTCCATTAGGCCGCCAGGTGGGAACGGTGTTTCAAGTGGAATTTTTAATATGGTCCCCGGAATGAGACTGTCGGTGACTGTACGTGGTTACAATTCTTTAAAAGGTTGGAAGTGTAACTTATTGTTTTTCGAAGAAAAATTTCGGTCAGGTATTTTCGCTGTTGTTTCTTGAATTCGATATTTTATCCAGTTTAGCGCACACTAGCTTACGAGTATCAACGATATCTTCTACATTTTAAAATAGTGTCAATCATATAAATATCTCATTGTCTTGGCAGCCCTGTCCAATTATCAAATGACTTTTATGCTTATTAATTCTACTATAAAGTCAAAGTCAAAGTCTTCATCATTTATTTCAAATAAGCCCTTTTACGGCACTTTTGAACGATTTACATAATAGGATACATTGATATTTCATCATCATAATATAACAGAGTATTTCAAATGAGCTCTTTATTTTTATATCTCAGTCACTCATTGAATATTTGTTTTGAATATTAAGGTGAAAAGTAGGTTCAATGTATTCAGATGTTTCAGCATGTAGCTGTTTCTTCTCGATTTCCTTTGCGCATTTACTTCACACGGAGATATGCAAGAATACATCAATTTAGTTACATCTACTACATCCTCTGTGAACATACTGTCTTCAATTTGTAAGCCCGTCCTTATCTACCTTTTGTTTTAACTACATCTCCACAGATAAAAAAGACACATCATTAACCAAAATGGCTGCCTTTTTCTTTACCCAACCGCGACAATTCACATTCATATTTTCCTTTTTTACACAACCCTCAATTCACAATAGGGACACAAAATTCATACTCCAACAAAACTCACGGTTAAATTTTAATTTCAGTAAGTAGTTCACAAAACGAGTTGTATAAGCCAGCCAGACATAACTCATCTCCCGTTGGCCGTAAAAAATCTTCCGTAGCGTACAATCGTCTCACTGCATTATTCTCATTACCATAATCTCAATTACTTACCATCAGTCGTTGGTATAATTTACCGCCGGGTTACAAGATCTAGTTTGGTATGCATTCATTTTTGCGAACTGTCTTAGAACTTTTGCTTCGAGGAGTTATAAAAAAAGTTTTTATTTTACTGGTGTGTTTTATAGGGTGTGGTTATTGAAGGCTTTAAGAGGATTTTTTGCAGCCAATTTAAAATAAATGGGGCACAAAAATGTCTTCATTGTCAAGTTTGTCCCTTTAGTACACAAACCTTTAGTGACATACTTAATACCTAAATATTTTTGACTGATGAGTCTGTTGTCCTAGTTTAGTTTTACCTACACGAATGTGAGTCACTAACCACACGAAAAAAAAAAAGATGGAGAGTTTTTTATTTTTATCTTAAACATTGTTACTATTTTAGAGTTCCTTACACAAATGGTGCCAAAGGAAACCCTATTACTAAGCCTCCGCTGTCCGTTCGCAAGTCTGTCTGTCAGCGGGTTGTATCTCATGAACCGTAATAGGAAGTTATTTGTTTTCACAGATTCTATATTACTACTGCCGCTATTACAAAAATAAAAAAATAAGTCAATAACTAAACGTCCCCTTATAAGAAACGTGTGGTTTGCTCGATCTTAATAAGGTACCGAACTTGGCCGGTTTTTACTTGATAATCATCCATTGCTCAAATAATCGTCTCCTTCAGATTATGCCTAAATACACACTTAGTCGCACTCAAAATTATCCCCTTCGCGAATTAGTAATGGTAATACACAAATTACTATTGCATATAGCCAATTAATATCTACATAACCCATTATATAATTCTACAATGTATTAGTAAGCTAATCTAATACACACTATTGGGTAATTACATGTAACGTTTGCATATCAATCTGTTCGGATCGTTTATCAACAACATGTCCACTTATTATGTTAATACAATCCCGCTGAGCCATTGTCTTTTATTATTTTTGGTATAAATGTTTCCCCACTTATCCATCTTCATTATATCAGTATGCGGGATTATATCAATATTATTTGGAGTGATTTTTATTATGAGTGACTTTTGTCGGTGATTGTATTCTTTTGCTGAAGGATTGTTCTTTGTTTTTTATTTTACTTTTGATCGTGATTATAATTAACATTATTAAAATTAAGTTAAATTAATAGTTCTTCAAACGGGTCATTTTGTTAGACAATAATTTTAAATAAAAGGTCTTGTATCATCAAGCAATTTTTTTTAATGTAACCTTTTTATAAATATACTAACTTTGTAAACATCGCGCATTTAGAGTAACTGTTTAACTTGAGTGATTGCAATAGATACTTGACTGTATAAAATATGACTTAACTATAATAATAAGCTTTCCCACCTTCGCAAAATTTTAATTTAAGATAAAAGAATATCTTTTTCAACAATCTTTATTCAACCCCCTCGCTGCTAAAAGGCCACATTGTCCTTTTAGGCGTAAGACGGGAAACATGTACTTGTACGAGTATGTGCCACGTGGCGTGACATCTGGTGTCAGAGGTGTCGATGCGCGGAAACGGACGGGCTATAAAATTGGTTACGATTTAGGCTTGGCGTAGCGTAAGCAACAGACATGCGTGTTTTTTTGTGGTTATAAATTCTGTTTTTGTGATTTTTGGAGTGTAACGTTATAGCTATGTTATTTTGTAACTAAGGCTCACCATCCATGAGCCTTCTCAAAAATAACGTTTTACAAATTCAAATCACCGATGAGTAGACAGACCGTTACCAGCACAGCACTATTGTACTTCAATGGCTGTGCGTACACGACGACGTAACCAATTAGAAACTAGATTACGCGTTAATAAATCGCATCGTAATAGTTCGTGGCCAACTGGCCTTTTTTTTTTTTTTTGTTGGAAATCATCATATAACTTCTCCCGCTCTGGGCGGAGCGGAAGGCGTGTCAGACTCTTACTAACTAAAACCCACCCGTGTTCCTTCAGTTGCCGACTGGCCTTAGAATGATGAAAAAGGTGACATCATGTAACTACTAACGTAATTGTTACCTTTTTCACAATTACAAAAGTAAACCTAGAATAGGAAGCAATAACTTCTGATCCATTATTCTCAAGAAAAACGCTGTCAAAACTATTCAACATTTTTATCTTCAACCTTTTTTTCATTTTCACAACCTATCTCAACATGGTCTCCACATATGCCCTTCACTTTATACGGACACCTACTCGTTGGGTTTCAAGGCACGTGCCCGGATCGACACGTTAGTGTCGGGTCATAGGACTTGAAACCGGTATTTGGGACCGCCGTGGTCTTTTACGAGTTGACGCGGCTGTTGGAGGGTTGACGTGCGTTTTTAGTGATGTCAGATAATATTTTGTTTTATTAGGTTATTATGAGGTTGTCTTTGTACATATTGAGGTTCTTTTTTGGATTTTAACAAGTTAGTGCGTTTGTATGTAACTTTCTTTCTATGCAGTTATTGAATATTTATGTTAAAAAGTATTCTCATTAAATCTTTTACTTACCAAAACATTTTGATGTGATTTTCCTTGTACCCAATATACCTACCTAATATACTTATATAAATCGACACTAATAATTATAAAGAGCAGAAAAATCTTTTTTTTGTTGGTCATGAAGAAACTCAAAAACTTTTGAACCAATTTAAAAAATTATTTCCCTTATATAATGCTTTATTATCACATTTCTCAATGACTAACATAGGCTATAAATTATAAAAATATTACGCGGGCGAAAATGCTGGCGGAAGCTAGTAGAAAAGGTAATTAGGTACTATCGAGGTAAATAAATGTAAGAAAGAGAATGTGCATTACAAAGAATAAGGAGATTGCAAATATTAATTAGATATTAAACCTTTCCTTGAATAATGAATGGACGGAAAAAATCTGTTAGAAAAGGTAAAAAAAATATATAAAATTTTCTGCAACTGGCATAGTTAATTCTAGGAATAATTATAGTGTCTGGATATATTAATTAGCCAACAGAATAACAGTTTACATTTATTTTCTTTAGCTTATTTACAGAAAATATACTTTACATAAGGACATTAGATGATAGTAATAATATAGGTAATATTGTGGGTGTACTACTGGTACACCTCTGCCTAACCCTTCGAGGAAACAAGGCGTGATGTTATGTTATGTGTAGTAATAATATAATATATGATTAAAACTATGGATACTCAATTACCAGGTTAGAAGGTACCTATAATACTTTATAGTTTTAGTGTAAAAATTACATGACATTTTTAAGTACTTAAATAATTTGAGTGATTACGTCCGGCCGTCGAGAAAATGCCTTCTTGAAACCTCTCAGTTTCATACTAACGAATATTTTTTTGCGAATTTGATCCTTATTACTACTACAAATTGTCCAATTAACAGGTTTCAGGAACACATTCTCAAAACGGCCGGACTGTAAGTATTGCCCGACAGAGTGAATGATATTCTGCATACGTTCATTTTAGGTCGTCGCCGAGTGAAGATGTCACGAGTATGGGCTCCAGTTGAGTCCAAAGGGTTTTAAACTTTGTTCTAGTAAGCTAGCATAATCACCTTATCGCCATTTTGACTTTTCTGCAAACATTGCCAAGGTATTTGGATGTAAAGATCTCATTTAGCGATCCTTACCTCCGACACTTACTCTCGGCAACGTTAGTTGCCACTTCAGTTCTATGCCTTTAACTAGACACACCTGAAATATACCTTTACTCTTGTATATTATCAACAATGCTACATATCTATTATATAATATAATTCTGTTATTACAAGGCATAATTACAACTGTCTTTTACAAAACTCAACTAAAATATTCCCTACCTATTCAAAAATTTCTAAACCCATTCCCGTACCCACTTCCTCCACAAAAAGTCCGACGAATTTTTCTCGCCAGCCATTTGCCAAGAAAAAAGACTCGGTCATAACACTCATCTTCAGTCTTTCGGCATGGCCCGAGTCCAATGAAACCATAATTAGGGCCGACTTACGTAATCCTCTCTAAATAACTGGCCCTCTCGATGGGGCGAGCTTCGACGGTTACTGACGGACAGACGGTAATAGACACGTAGTGGTATAGAGGTTAAACTGCTTTGGCGTATGGTTTTGCTTGTGTAATGTGGTCTTAATGTTTTGACCGATTTAAAATAAAAGGTAGTGGGTTTTTTATGTAGGTATGTGACCTCTGATCTCTGGCATATCTCAACCAAATTCGATGTTTTTTTTTTGTAATATATATAAAATGCAGGAGTTAAGATATAAATAGGTACAATTTAGTCCAAACTGATAATATTTTTTTTTCTTTTTTTTTTCATAAAGTGGTGCCCCAAACTAGGAATTTCACCTGTATTCTGGGTGCGTTCACATTAATTCACATACTCAAACAGCCAGACCGACAAATTGTCAATTCCTACCACAAAAACAAAAAAAGAGAAAAAAAACGTAGAATAGATAATTTCCATAACATTTATAAGCAGGTATAAAGATCGTAGCATTTGGCTTTGTAGTTTCTATAAAAATGTCTGTGTGATTTTTTACAACAGAAATTAACACTCGTAAAGAGGGTGTGTGTTGGTGTCACTTAAAATATATACATAACATCAATCACATATTGGCTCGGAAAATTCTTATAATCATGAATGTAGATTACGCAATACTTTAGTTGAATGAAATAACTAACGCACTATGTTTATAAACGTTCCGTTCACGAAATTCATTGGCAACGCTTGCTAGCTGTAAACAAGAGTAGGTACATGATCAGACTAGCCACAGTGCCGGTGGACCTACATTGCGAGTTTCGAGTTTAATAATGTATTGAGACATTACATTTATTTATTTATTTGTTAACATGGTAAAGAAATACAAATCTTGTGTTTGGTGAAAAGAGCGCTATACCTATGCTAGGAGGCGTAAAAATATGTTGTGCAAATCTAGCTGAGGAATACAAATTAAAATTTACTAAAAATATTTGAAAATCATGCATAATTACGGTATTAAATTAGAAAATGAATTGAACAATTACATTATTATTTAACACTCTAATTGGTATTTCAATTATAACATGGCTAAGTGTCTTTAGCGGATGTCAAAGTCAAAATAATTTATTTCAATTAGGCACATTATTATGGCACTTTTGAACGTCAAAATTTACAAAAAAATATATTTGGTTCTAGTCACCTTTGACTTTGACATTACATGGTTATATTAGGCAGAGGGCGTGATGGTGCGGAATGTAGGTGTACTATCTACGTACATTATAGTTCGCTCCATACAACATAATATTGCTGAAAAAAAAAATACTATTAAAATCAATTAGCAGAAACGAGCTAGTAGTGAGTACAGTAGTAGTAGTAGGAGAGAGTTGTAATCTCTTTATGGTGAATACATTATATCCTCCTTTTTACAGTCGGTTAAATACATGTGTTTTTGTCAGCTAAAGTTTAAATGACAATTAGTATCTAAAATTAAAACTTTTAACTAACTAATTAGTTAAAATTAAAACTAAAATCAGTATCGTATTTTGTGGAACTAACAGACAGATTCCTTTGAATATAGCGGTTTATTTAGAACCACTTTCAAGTCTGGTCGCCATTTTTCTATCGCCCGTGACGTCATAATGATGATTTATGAGTTAGAACAGGCTCAGTTTAGAATGGATATTTATGACAATTTTTACAGACTGTAAAATACCGTGAGTATGAAAAGTTTTGTGGATCAATGAGAAATTGTACTGGCTGCAAATAAACGGTTGCAATCCGATGTCAAAACAAAAATAGGTATTATACATCTATACTTATATTATAAAGAGGAAAGATTTTTTTGTTTGTTTGTACCGAATAGGCTCCGAAACTACTGGTCCGATTTGAAGAATTCTTTCAGTGTTAGATAGCCCATTTATCGAGTAAGGCTATAGGCTATATATCATCACGCTAAGATCAATAGGAGCGGAGTACCAATGAAGAATGTTTCAAAATCGGGTGGTTTTGTTACCGTTAGCCCAAAGTAATAATTCCACGCGGACGAAGGCTCATGGGATAGCAGTTATGACGTGCCAGAGGAATTTAACCTTTGTTAGCAGTACCTACATCAATTCAACCAGTCTGTCTCACGAACCCACTTCGCCGAGTTCCATATTAAATTGCCCGTCAACCAATTAGTACTTGTCCAATATCGGTATCGAATCAAACCATTCGATTCCTATAAAAAATATACTAACATATAGAGCTATATTCCTAGTATGTACATATGTAGGTATGTAAGCTTCAATGAAACGATATCGAGTGGCGAGTGCTCGCAGTGCGAATAGACACTCGAATACAATTTCTACGTTTTCCTTTGTATCGACTCGGAGTTTCTTTTTCATTTTTTACATTCTTGCTGTGATCAATGTTATAGAAAATAAAAGTAAGTTCATAATATAGACTATATTATTATGGAAGTGTATAGCATTATTTTTGGAAAATAAATAGATAATACATAATTATTATTATATCTACAGAAATCCACAAATCAATGGTCTGCACAATGGCCACAGGTTGAAGACATGCGTGAAGATTAATGATTTAAATAATTAATAATCTGTAAATACTTACTTGTTACGATCGCGAATCGTATTTTAATCAACATACAACCTAATATTTATCTGCAAATTGCATAAAACGTGGGCTACCCTAGTACTTTCGCCTCAATGACACAATGTTTTTTAGGTATTCGATATTTGAATTCAAAACAATTCACCTACTTATCAGCCATAACCGTTCAAGCAATTCTGCGCTCAAAATATCCTTGTATAAGTACAGTGCGCCAAGTAGCATAAGTAGTAAGGCGTGCATTAAGCGGCCGTGGAATTAGGTCACCCGAGGAATTCTTAGGACATTAGTGATCACAAAGTGGCTGTAAGCAGGGGTCTGCTGTTTAACGTTAAGGCTTTGTGTCGTTAGGAACTTATATAAAGTGGTGTTTACAAATGAAGAGGTAATTTCTAACACTTCTTTGTAAGGATTGTGAAAATATCTTTTTGTATAGCACTAGAGTAATATTTCTTTCTACCTTGCGTTCAATGTATCCTGCCTGCCCAAATGCTCTAGTCCATACTCACCTTTATATTTTGTCTTCAAGTCATTTCACTTGTTTTTCTAATAGTTTCAATAAAAAAGTAATAATTTGGTCCACTAAGGCTGCCTGTCCACTGGAGCGGAGAGGAGAGGAAAGGAGCGGTGATGTGCCAATATTAACCAATAGAATCGCGCCTCTGGAGCGGAATTTAGATTCTATTGGTTAATATTGGCACATCTCCGCTCGTCTCCTCTCCTCTGCGCTCCAGTGGACAGGCAGCCTTAGTGGACCAAATTATTACTTTTTTATTGAAACTATTAGAAAAACAAGTGAAATGACTTGAAGACAAAATATAAAGGTGAGTATGGACTAGAGCATTTGGGCAGGCAGGATACATTGAACGCAAGGTAGAAAGAAATATTACTCTAGTGCAGTGGTTCCCAAAGTTGATTGGACCGCAACTCCCCTCACAAAAACTTCTAAATTCGGGACTCACCTCTTGGCTATCAGGGTGAAAAAAGGGACACACTTTAATATAATATTATAAGGCCTATAGAACAGTTAAAACACAAATAGTCTCAGACAAGAAACTTCATCGATCGTAAAATGTAAATCTAAACTAATTCAGCTTATAAACACAAAACTACATCAAAATCTACTTAAATCAGTTCCTAACTTTGCCCAAACAGTTCCCATAAACATTTGCATAAACTATCATAATAGCGGTAGCTTTAATACGTCAATATTTTACCATTACAAGTACATGTATCCAACTATAATTAGTTAGTTTAGTGTAAATAGTTAGTTATGTTATTTTTATTTTATTAAAACTTAATGCACAAGTTAAAAAAATACTGTACAAAGGCGGACTTAATGCCTGGGGCATTTTCTACCAGTCAACCTTAGGGTGATGCAGAGACAAAACATGGCAGGTGCCACATAATTGATAGAAAACTCGAAAAAGAATAAATAATTATAAATAAATAGAAACATAAATACATACATAAAAACAAAATAAACTTAGGAGAAATAGCGACAGGTAGTAGATAAAACGAATCCAGCAAATCAGCGCTGGGATGATTTTGCCAACTTCTTACGAATAATGATCACGTGCCTTCACTTGAAAAGATAAGCAACTGGTTGCCGTCCTGATGTTTAGAGGGAGCGCATTCTAAAGAAGTCAGCCTGACAGTCCAGATGGAAGAAGAAAGAAGAGTGATTGAAACCAGAGGGGTGAGAAGGACATCGTAGAAGAAAATTGTTGGTGGAACGAAGATTTTTACTATGGGCAGAGCATTATGTATTGAACATGAGAAGTCAGGTAAGATGAAGAAGTGGGTTTGTTGAGTATAGTAAACAACATAGAAAGAGCCCTCAACTCTCTGCGCTGACGAATTGGTAACCATTTTAAAAGCAATCAATTCAATATTTTATAACCATATTTTGATTTAAAAGAGTGTCCGTTCTTGTCCGTTTTCTTGCCCGTTCTTCTACTGACCCCTTGACAATTGAAAAGTGCCTGTAATTGGTTTATTTGAAATAAAATTTAAGAGTTTGAGTTTATCTAGAATGTGAATAATAATGTAAAGTAACAGTAAAGTAAAACAGTAGTAAAGAAATGGCGATTTAGATCGACCAAGCCAAAAATATAATAACTTTGAAAAAAAAAACAACGGGTTGCACTCCGGGAGTGCCGGCAGAAGTGAAAACTTGAACATTAACGTTGTGCATTTTTGAATATTTTGGAATAGTTAGGGAATCCTTTCGCACGAATTACGTTATTTATCAGTATATAAGTACTAACTGTAATTTATGTGGTTAAATACACAATGACATGTGGTTCATTCGTAGTAGTAGTATATTTATTTATTTTCAAAATATAGTCTAACAAAAATAAACAATTTATTTAAACACTTTTCATGAAGTATGTATTGACTGCTTTTTTTTACCCATCAATTTGGGTAAAATTTCTTACCTCGCAATCTTTACGTAATGTCAAAGACTATTTATTTTGATATTTACTTTGACGGTTGCTAGGCAACGGATCTTATGGCACGTTCTGACGCCAGTTTAACATTTTTTACCCATCCCAAAAATAGTGCACAACGCCGCTAAAGAAGTTTTCACTTCAAAAAGTTGTCTGTAAAGTCAATAAAATTGAATGGAAATATAAGGTGGTGGTGAATGAGGTAAGTCGAAAGACACATTTCTCTTTTCATTCGCTTAAAACTCTTCAAAGTCTCTTGCCCTTGAAGACGAAAATTACTTTGGCACAAACACTTATTCAGCCGATTATAGATTATGCCGACGCCTGCTACCTGGATGCTACTGAGGAGCTATTAAACAAGCTTGAGCGCTTGCAAAACTTGTGTATTCGCTTTGTGTTCGGTCTGCGAAAGTATGACCATGTTTCTCACCTTCGCAAGGAACTCAAGTGGCTCCCAATCCGCCTTCGCAGGAACACTCGGATTTTATGTCTCCTCTTCAACATCTTACACAACCCGTCTTATCCTTCCTACCTGCGTGAGCGTTTTTCTTACGCTCGCCCTAGCGACGCTCCGTGTAGATCGCACCTTAGATCTCTCCTGAAATCTCACCCGCATAAAACTAGTTACTATTCTTATTCTTTCACTGTTCATGCTGTAAGATTGTGGAACTCACTACCGCCTAGCATTCGTGATTTAAAAACTATTTCTGCTTTCAAATATCGAGTAAAAGAGCATTACCTTTCCTCTCAACTGTGAGTATTTATATATATATTTATATATTTAAGCTTTATACGTGTAGGTATATTTAATATTTTAGTTTTAGGAAATCGCTTATTCATATTTTCTCTTCTTGTTCTCACACACTATTGTCTACATTTCTTTTTCATTTCTCCTTTCGCAGGTCTGCTGGAAGAAATTTCTTAAGAAATAAGCAGTACCTTTGTACTTAAATTTTAACTATGTGGTATCTTTATGTATTTTACTGTGTGTACATAAATAATAAAATAAATAAATAAATAAGGAAAACTAAAAAAAAACTTAAGTAAGTTGATATTCTAAGTAGCTTTAAAGTCCTAATAATCCATACTAATTGTGAAAATAACTCAAGACTCTATGGTCAGTTACTTTTTCACCCACCATTGAACTGATCGTTATGAATTTTGTCTGACAGGTACCTGGAGAAGTTCCTAAGCTTTTCATCCTTGATAGTTGGTTATAAATAGTTTGGAAAATCCAAAAGTGCAGGCCTCATAACACTCATTCATAAACGAAAAAAGAAATTCAAAACATAGTTTCTAACAATAAAAACTTTTTACAAAAAAAATTAAAACCGACTTCCAAAAAAAACCACTACAAAGTGAAAAATAACTTTAATTTCGGAAGTCGGTGTCTTTCTTTTTTAATTTTCGTTTTTTGCCACCGACTTCCGAAATTAAAGTTATTTTTCACTTTGTAGTGGTTTTTTTTGGAAGTCGGTTTTAATTTTTTTTGTAAAAAGTTTTTATTTTTCACTTTTTAGTTGTGGTACCTACCCCACACAATATCCAATACCACTAACTGCAATAAATAACAGTGACAGGAAGTTATCATCATATCGTCCATATAAACTAAGTGGGCAAAATATGTATTATTGAAGCTAACTCAAAAACTATCTAAGCAAAGTCAATAAAATTTATATGGGACCACCTCGGGAGCTTACCCTTTCAAACAAAAAAATAATTTTCAAAATCGGTCCACAATTGGCGGAGATATCGGTGAACATACATAAAAAAAAAAAAAAAAAAACATACATAAAGTCGAACATAGAACCTCCTCCTTTTTGGAAGTCGGTTAAAAATGAACAACTTATCACTTATCATGAAGTATGTTTTGACTGCGTTTTTAACTTTTTACCTATCAATATGGGTAAACTAACCTCGCAATCCTTACGTTATGTCAAAGACTATTTACAAAGATATTTACTTGGCGGTTGCTAGGCAACTTACGGACGTCAAGTCAAAGGTTGGAAATATTTAGTTAAAGATATTATATTTTAGTTAGTATTTTATTAATTATAATTAAACTACTTTGAATAAGAGAGCCATTTTCAATAGGGTACCTTCTATGGCTGAAACGAATGTATAAAAAAAAAATTGACTCAATTAATTGATTTTATCGCAAGCTACAAGCTACGCCTAACGGGCCGTTATCTACGTAATGGGACGTTAAAACTAACTAACAGAGTATGGTGAAACTAGCTCTTAATCTCAATTTAATCATCTATACAATGGTATATAAATTAAGTAGGTTCTGTGTACTAGCAGGAGTGTAACAATAAAAACAGTTGCAGGACTGGGGCAAAAACATTTTTTGATCGTAGAGCACACTCGCTGAGTCGTGTAATATAACGCAGATGAAATTGCGGGCAACAGATAGGTACTAAAATTAGCAAACGCACTTTTTTAAAACCGTTGAGTGTAGTTTCGAATTTTGCTGAAAGGTCAAAAACGTTTTCAGAGATTCAAAACATTATTTTACATCTACCTACCATAGGCACTTAATATAAGAAGTGTTTGACGTAATCATTTATAATAATGCCAAAATAAGTCAACTATATGTAGTCAATTAATACACGGTGTCTGGGCCCTTAATTACATGTTACATCCAATTCTATGGCAACAAGATCCTAATTCATATCGCGGATCACATTGCAAATACGCGTTACCTTGGTAACAAATATTCAGATCCCTCTTACAAACGCAAACGCAATCAATTCCACCTCATACAAGTAGTTACGGCAACAAGTTATAAATAGCAATGTATTAGTAAACAAACCGTTATTGGGGCAAGCCGCAACTCCGGCCGCCCCCATTAGAAAGAGATTTTGTTAGTGATATCATCATTAGAAGTGAGTTTGAGTTGTATGAGTTATTGTACTGAGAGTTGAGTAGTTTTGTATGTGTGTGTAATGCCCCGTTGGTCATTATGAGGCGTCGGGGCACTGAGGAGGTAACCGGGCGGGTGAATTCAATACTAACAACCTACGATTTGACAGCTCCAACCACACAGTTATAAAAATCGAGTATAGATGGCAATGCCATCCCGCTTGAAGCAACAGCCAAATGAGAGATTTTAACCAAGCCAATGTATGTAACGTATTTTTCCAGTTCATTTTGGCGTAACCTATACTCTATTTGAAATAAGATCAGACATTTAAACAAAACCTTTTTTACAGTCCGTTTAACCGATTCCGACTTCTATACCGTAGGCATAAGGATGGCACTAAAAGCAAAAAAGTGGTTACAATACCAACTGTTTACTGCAGCTGCAATTTGTCATACCACCAACGCAATATAAATTAAAATCGGTTGAACGGATTGTAAAAATGGTTTAGGTAAATGTCTAATCTTATTTCAAATAGAAAAAGAAGTAGAGTTAGAAGTCCTGAAAAGAGTGAGTGTGTGAGAGAGAGAGAGAACTGACCCTAGATTCTTGGTTCTTGATCACTCCACTATCATAATTAAATAAAGTTACCTAACTAGGAATTAATGTGGATTGAGGCCGATTGCTATCAAGGGAATAGGTTGATAATCTGACTTCATATAATTATGTTTTAGGTACTATAACCATAGGTCTGTCTAAGTATCCTAAACATTTGCCTACCGTACATTTTGTAGGTAATATTCGCACAAGTAATATAATATAATTCAACTAATTCCCCGTAACAAGACTAGCGCTAGATTGTAAGCAATTCCAATTCCATTAAACATTCCAAGGTATCTGCAAATACAAAGCTGCTGCAATAGAGCTGCGCGGCGTACGGGCGGCGGCGTTACCAACTCGGAATAAACGTGCAGCTCTAGTCTGTACGTCAGTCACGCGCGCTGAAATGCAAACTAAGACACCTGCGTTTCCCCTCTCTAATCAAAACTGTCAACACTAGAAACAATCCTTGTACAACCGCAGATTGAGAGCAGATTCGCTCGGCTCCAATTTACACAAATACCAGCCGCATCGCAAAGCTCATTCCGGATTTCGCGACGCATCCCATTAACAGAAACATCTAATTTTGAAGTTTGTTGGTACGAAACGAACAAACACGCCCGCACCTCATTAAGCCGTGTTTATTTTTGCATTATACAAATATAAGCTGTTTATAGTCAAACTTACGTCTTTGATGTCGTCTCACACGAGACAGAGTTGGAGTTTTCGGTGGTTTGGTTTTAACGGTCCTGTAGCAGCTGTATAGAGGTTCTTCTTTGCTTGTTTTTTGCTTGAGCATTGGCAGTTTGAAGTTGGAGAACATTTCAGTAAGCACATCACTCACACACTTAAAAAAAAACACAATCACTGTCACGTAAGTGAGGATTCCATTTTTGAATTGATCGTGGAATACACGGTTGCTAGAAGCGTGCGTTCCCGCGTCGGCTTCTAAATATTGTGACTTGTTGTTTTCTGAGCACGCGGGTAGTTTATATTTAGATCGCACGCGTCTGGTGTCGGCGCTGAGCGTCCGTTATACATATACATTCGTTTTTAATAAATAAAACTCGATACAAATATTACCGGCAATAAAGTATTATAAATAGTTTGTTCGTCTTTTATCTTGAGTTAATGGATGGTTCTTGTGCACGTGTGCGATTGGTCTTGTTCGGTAGACATAATGTTTGTTTGTTATTAATGGTTTGTATCAATCTGGGATGTACCGTGACTATGACGTAAGGTGCAACAGTTCGTGGACTAAATTTTGTTCCCTGTGACATACTGACATTAAAAATGACATTTTGCTTAACGATTCGACCGATGACAGACTAAACGTCGCCGCGTCGAACCGATTAAGATCATCAGATGCTGTTTTAAAAATCACAATTCAATATTATTATTCCCGAGGGGAAATTTCCGTAATTTTTAAGAACGTTCGGTTTTTTCTCATTTGAAATTTGTCAAAAATACAATCAATTTTACCAACAATTTTGACAGATTGCGACAATGATATTATAATAAAGATTGCGACTTGTATGTGAACGTTTGCAAGTACGAGGATTGGCCTTCTAATCTGTCCATGATTTAAATGTTTAAATTATGTACAGAAATAACACGACAAAAAAAGTGAATCATAGTTCAAACATAAATGAACAGGCTGTCTCTCCTCGCATTAGTCATACATTTCTAGGAAATTGTCTCGACGGTTGACTGAAAATCGTCTAGGCATATCTTAATTTACGCCAGATGTCCCTAAGTGATGACTGTCAAGACATTAGGAGTTATTACTTAGAAATAACAAAATAATTTATTTGGACAAATAATAACTCTAAAATTGATATTACGATTACTAAGCAGACGCTCAATAATAATGGCTTCGCAATAACGAGAAACTAGTGACTCAAAGTAATTTGGAATTAGTCATGCCTTTTTTATTGTAAGTACAAACGCCAGCACATCAACCTACTCCAATCTGTCAAATTTTCCCAATCAACATTGAAACTTATTGTTTAGCGATAAAGTTGAAAATCTATTAAAGAAATTTGACAGATTGTAGTAACATGATGTGCTAGCGTCTGTACCTAATTCTTAGTTACACAATTTACACAATACTTAAGTTACACAATTTAAAAACTTATAGACAGAAACGCAGGCTCATGGACATGTGTATTCTTAACCTATGGTGCACAAACTTGGTCTTTGCCTAACATCCAGAAGTCCAAACTCAAGGTCTGCCAGCGAGCAATGGAGCGCAGTATACTAAGCGTTAAATTAACGGATCGTGTTCGAAACACAATACTGCGCTCCAAAACGAAAATAGCTGACGTGGCTCAAAAGGCTGCCCAACTTAAATGGGACTGGGCAGGACATGTCTGCCGCATGTCGGACAAACTGTGGGCCCAAATAGCACAGAACTGGTGCCCTGAGACACTGAGGCGGGGTCGTGGCAGACCACGTAGGAGATGGCGGGACGAGTTGGATAGGTTCCGTCAAAACTGGAAGGAGGATGCGCGGGCTCGCGAACGATGGAAGGAGTGGCGGGAGGCCTTTGCCCAGGAGTGGGACAGCATAGGCTAATAAAAAAAAAGACGTGTGGCACTCGGGGACTGCCCCGGCTATAACTATTGCATAGCATTTTTTATCAACTTACGCAATTGTAAAATATTAACCCGAATACAAGAAATAGCAATGATGACATTGACAGGAACTGTTATTCACATTTATAGTTTTTAAAACTTGACACAACGTAATGGCCGGGAACATCAAACTAATAAAAAGGTTTTAATTTAACTATTAATAGTCAAGGATCATTCGTCTAAGTAAATTTGAACTTTATTGTCAAACAGTTAAACATAATTTTCAATACAACACTCTCGTATCATTCGTCTAAGTAAATTTGAACTTTGTTGTCAAACAGTTAAACATAATTTTCAATACAACACTCTCGTATCATTCGTTTAAGTAAATTTGAACTTTGTTGTCAAGCAGTTAAACATAATTTTCAATACAACACTCTCGTATCATTCGTTTAAGTAAATTTGAACTTTGTTGTCAAGCAGTTAAACATAATTTTCAATACAAAACACTCTTTTCTTAGGTAGTATTTTCGTTACGAAATTTCTGGATTAGGTCTCCACGCTCAAGGCCCGCGATAGAAGCTATGCAATAGCTTTAAAAAAAAATTGACAGAAAAGGACGGGAAATAATCATAGTGCATCAAAAAATTCGTACGTATCGCTGTCAACAGGACAAGTGCCCAAAAGGCTGGCAGCATTGCCACTTTGTATGGCAATGCTGATTATTTGGCCAAAAAATAGGCCAGCCCTCTGGTCACGTGAAGAGTCGACCAACCGCTTGGCGATACCTTGAAAAACTAAGTGGGGCACTCGGGCCCCATGGCCCTAGTGTTTCAACCCCAAACGGCTCCAACATTATAAGTCATGCCACCATTAATTTATAAGTAAAAAGTAACTTGTCAACAAAAAGGAATCTTTCTTAGCCGAGATTTCTTCCTGTCTTTAAATAATATTTCATTCCTAAAGGAAAGTGAGATTAAAATGAAACTAATAACCTAATTTTGTTTTCATTACTTGGCCATTTATTAGAAGGATGAAAAAAAAACGAGGCAGTCTGGGACTGCCATCTAACGAAAATGTCAGGAATTTATGTGGCTTGCTGTCAGTACAAGAACGATAGGTAGCTGTAGCTCCATTAAAAAAAAAACCAAAAAAAAAAAACAGAGTGCGCTGTCAACAAAAACTTGAACGTCTTACGAATTTTAGATCAGGTCACGTGTCCTGTCCTCATCCCAAAAAAAGTGCACAACGCCGCTAAAGAAGTTAGTATGCCGATAATGAATTCAATACTTTGTCTTTATTGGAATCAGTTAGATCAAAAGTAAGGTTGGCAGTGTATTTTCTGATATTTTCCTCTAGTAACTCGAGAAGTATTCGGGCGATAATACTAATAAAATAACACGATATTTGAGGTAGTATCTTGATCTTCTCGTTAATAGGGATATTGATTATGTTTGAAACTTGATCTTGTATTGTTTTAGTAAAAGTATATGAAATTATATGTGAAGAGAGGGATGTGCTTTTATTGGATTAAAATCAGGATAATTGGGAGTCAATATTGATTTAAATTAGGCTTTTGAGTAGACTACTTTTTTACTGTCTACTAGATATTTTTTGGATCTACAAGCAAGGTTACAAAAATTAATATTTTGAATCTATCAAGTAAGACGACAAGCGAGACGCAATACAGTCACGAGCACCAATATGTATTACTCGTACTACTTGTATATGTACTCGTATGTACTTAGCAACCTTTAAAAGTGATTTGCTCCTACTGCGTTGATTGTTATTGTATGTTGTTACGAATATAGTATTTTGGAACCCTTATTAATATAAAATAGGCCTTATTTCAAAGTTGTAGTCAATATACCGAGAAAATCGCTTTTGAATTTTGCTAAGTGGATACATATTGGTGCTCGTGACTGTACACAAATCTACAATTATGATCGTAAATTATTGAGAAAAAATATTGTGAGCTATGAGAAAAAGATTAACACCATCGGCCCATAATTTACAAACTACAGACTCATCCAACACCTATTTTCAAATCCACAGTACAACAAAAAAAACAAGTGACGAAATACTAACACTCTTACATAAAATATTTGACACTAGCTTTTGCCCACGGCTTCGCCCGCTTGGATGTCGGAAAATATCCCACGGGAACGTACTACCAGGATTTAAAGTACCGATGTTTATCCAGGTTTTATATAAACTATCTGTGTGCCAAATCCGTTCAGCCGTTTTGCACCAATCCGGATCATACATCCAGACAAACGCACAAAAATTCTAAAAACTACATTTTCGGCATCAGACTCCCTGACTCGGTGACCTCGTAGCAATTACTTTTTTTTTTCAAAATATACAATGTACAATTTTGACTTCGTTACTATTTTAAAGATATAGAATATGAGTAGGTACCTAAAGACCACTTTGGCACAAAAGAATACGGAGTCAAATGTTGACTCAATGTCATCTAATAGAGGATGATGCCAACGGTCGCGTCATTTAGAAAAACACACTGAAAATAATCAGTGGCGGTCTGCACCGGAAATCGGCCATTTTGGATTTACGTCAACGGATGAAATTGTGTTATTTTTTGGTAAGTGGGTTAATTTGTGTTATAATATGATGTTGGTATCAAGTTTTGTAGTTACTTCTTGAGATCCTGCCGGCATATTATTTTTCTTTCACTACTCATCATCATCACCATCATCTGCTTAGCCTTTCTCCAACTACGTATAGGTCGGCTTACGTTCTAACAGGATGCAGCTGAATACCGGGCTTCTGGCGACTGCCGTAAAGGCCAACTGTCAAAGATAGACGAGCTATCCGAGGCACGAAGGAGTCTCACTGTCTGTCCTCAAATCAACATTATGAAATGTGTTACATACTTCTTCAGGCAAGCTGGAGGTAGAAGGTATGTACTAATTTGTTATAATGCATTCAAATCTTGAACGTTTCAAATATCTTAGGTTTTGGTAAGTTTTTACTAAAAAAAAGCTGGATTTCGTGCCAGAATTCCGAAGAAGTACCCAGTAAGTTATTGACGGATATGCATGTTGCATATCCGTAATAAATATAATACTCGTATAAAACTATGTTTTTTTTAATCGTCCGTTACGTAGGTAATGACTTGTACAATAATGTGGTACAAATTACGCAACGGTGGTCAGTCGGTCACCATTGTTGGCCATCTACTGTAAACATACGATAAAAAAATTGTGAGCGTAGCCACAGGTTTTGTAGATTAATTTATCCTGACTGTTGACATCATTAGAGGCGTGTACGAACGAACGAACAAAGCATGGTAAACTCGAACATCGAACACCCCCATTTGGAACACTATCATTTGGTTTGTACGTGAGAACGTAAATTTAGCAAAGCGGAAACGAACGAACACCATCAACATCATACACATACACAACAACATAACACAGTTCGACTTGTGTCCGCGGTCAATCGCTCCGCTCTCTTTAGTCGCCATGAATTCGAAATTAGATCGAAACGAACTTTTTTGACGAACACACTGTTTGATGTTTGTTAGTGGTACGCACATGCGAACAAAGTGTTCGATGTTCGTGTTAACCATGTTCTTGTTCGTTCGTGCGTACACGTCTTTTGGTTTTCAAGGAATATTGAATATGAATGGAAACTATACAACAGGCAGACCTAAAGGTTCTTTCTTATGGCCCCAACACACAGTGCCGGCGGCAATCCGTCGGCTTTTGCGCCTACTTTTCCTTTGCGGTCCTTTATGCGGCAAGACCGGGCGCAACGCAGCTTGCCCCCCGGCGGCCACGCCACCAGCACTATGTGTAGGGGCCATAAGAAAATAAGGAAAGTATGAGTAGAAGAAAATTCTAGAAGAAGTATAAGCACAGATATGTATGGAAAGAAATGACGGTCTACGTCGACCTCACATCGGTACAATGTAATTGAAAGAAAACCAAAATGAACGGTAGGTGCTTATATTCTAACAAAAATTCGTTCATAATGGTAATAGCATGAATTTATGTTAGTAGATTTATTAGCAATTTATATTAACAACAAGTTACAAGCCAAGTTTGTAAGCATTCAAGCAATAACGATCTCTGATGGCCCGTTAGCAGAATCTGTCCGTATCAGCCGAGGTTAAGATACTAATAGTAGTGCACGGAAACTCAGACTTCAATAGATAGTGCAGTGCTGAGTCAGTTGATTTGTAAGTCGATATTACAGTGCACTGTTTTAGTTGAGCCACAGCTTACCCACGTTTATTGCGATTTAACAGTCAAAGTTCAAAATTCTCGGATTTTATAATGAACTCACGGTATTTGGTTTTGAATCTTCTTAAGTTTCTATTAATCTATTGCATAGTTTTGACTTCCAAACTAAGAAGTGACATAAAATCACTAACAGTAATTATAATAATGACAGCCAATGGTTTAATAATCAAGAGCCTCGACCTGAGGAGGCTCTCGTTGGGCTGCTGGATTAAGGGCTTGATTAAGAAAACAGTACTTCTGGACACGACTCGTATCGTTAGGATAGGAGGGATATTTTTCCTCTCTCTCTGAAGCCCTAATCGATGGTAGCTTGAACTTTGTTCCCGATACCAGTGCGCTACAATTTTTATATTTCTGTATTTTTTACATTCTAATATTTAAAATGTAATTTATCTGTCATCATCATCTGCCTTGCCTTTTCCCAACTAAGTAGAGGTCAGCTTCCCGTCTAACCGGATGCAGCTGAATATCAGTATTTTACATGGAGTGACTGCCTAACTGACCTCCACAACCCAGTTACTGGGTAACACGATACCCCTTGGTAAGACTGGTTGTCAGACTTTCGGGCTTCTGACGACCCGTAACAACTGTCAAAGATCTACAAATGATAGCCGGGACCAACGGCTTAACGTGCTTTCCGAGGCACGGAGGGGTCTTGGTATGTAAATATGGTCACCCATCCACGGACCAACCGCGGCAAACACAGCTTAACCTGATCTATCGACCCGTGCGGCTGTTATTACTTAGCCACAAGCCCCTCATCTATCTGTATAAGTAATTTATCTGTATACCAATGAAATAAAAAAGATAATAATAATTATGTACACGAGTAAATCGAGTAAGCCCAGCTCAACTCCTGACTGAAACTTGACTACGCCTCCCTACCTACCTTACATCAATGCCCCCCTCGATAATAGTCCTGCAGGGACTAAGAATGGACTCATGAACGTGCGGCAGGTTTAATTACACACTTAACGAGGCTGATGTTGTGTCGTTAAGGCCATGTTTAGTCCAGGTGGTAGTTGACAGGTAGAAAATGGACTAACTTTAGTTATTTGCGCTTACGATGTGTTTTTGTTTTCTGGTCGTACGGTTCGTGCCATGGTTTTTGGATATTTTGTGGCGTGACCCTAAACTTTATAGGTTTCGGTTTCAGTAAATGAATGTGGATAAGTTTTGTGTAGTGTGATTTGGATTATTGTGGCTGTGGAAGAGTTTTGGGTTCCTGTGTGGTAATGAAAAGGTTGGTGTAATTATTTGGGGTAATGTACTAAATTAGAAGGGTTTATAAATGTATAAGTAGTTTCTACATATGACGCAGATCATTGATTTATTTCTGTTTTTGTTATGTTACATGGGCTATCATGATTCATCTTCTGAGAGCTCAAATTCAATTAAATTATTTTTTTATAGAGCAAGATTATAATATTGTTATTTAATTAGAGATTTTAGTTAGGTTCACCAACGCTTAGAAAATTCATCAGAACTAAATCATAAAATTAACACAATCACTCAAAATTTCACAAACGAAGCTTCCAAATACAAATCCCAACATTCAGAAAGCGGTCACTAACGTATGAACGAACATCCAAATTAGTTCTAACATACACATTCAAATACTCCGCCGACACTGGTAAAATTAATTTCAAAACTCCACTACCTGCGAGTTAGTGTTTTACCAACGTAAATCACTAAACTACACCCAGTCAGACAAGTTAAATTAAGTCTTAAGAAACTTACGACCCACCTAGGAAGCGTATCTTCCTCGTATGGCGAACTTTTAGAGCACGGAGACGCCTCAGCGGTCACTGTTGGAGGCGGTATTGCCAACTTTGCATGCAAACCAAGCGTGTCAGTGGGCATCACCATAATAACCAACTCAAACTCAAAGCATTTATTTCAATTAAACCATTTACAGGCACTTTTGAACTGTCAAAGAGTCAGTCAGTTAGTCATAAAGTTGAAGCTAGTTGCCCATTCCAAAAAGTAGATCTCTGTGGAGAAGAACGGGCAAAACACTCCCAGGACACTCTTTTAAATAAATATATTACAAAATCCTGGGTACATTATTCTTGTTGCTTATATACAGGATGGAAGGGTAAACACCGTTGTCACTCAAACTATGGGTAGTTGGCTTAAATATAAACATAAAAACCCGAGTAAAAAAAAAATTACGTTATTTTCTTTAACAAATATTAAAAAGGTTATTGTCCGACACCGTCCGCAAATTCATGGATATGCGCCCGCCTGAGTGACGTAATCGATCGCCGCCCGTCCTACCTACGTACACAACACATGAATAAAACTTTCCTGGCTTAAGACAGGCAAAAATACCTACCTTAGGAATTGCGTGACGATTATAAATGTACATCTTTAAAAAAAAAAGTTGTGATTTTCCATTGAATTTATGTTCTATAAACGAAACCAAACCACTGGTTTGAAGGATACCGGTGTTTACCCTAACACCCTGTATGTGAGAACAATGTGAAAAAAACAAAAACAATTCAAAATATAAGATTAAAAATAAGCCTTGGCAGAAAAGAGACGTATAGAAACTGGCGGCCATGACTGGCGGCCATGACTGGCGGCCACAGAAGTAATACACTCAACGCACTTTTGTACTGCCGTCTCTAGACGCTGCCGGGGGGCTTGTGACTAAGTTATAACAGCCTCACGGGTCCATCGATTAGGCTAAGCCACGCTTGCTGCGGTTTGTCCGTAGATGGTTGACGTTCATTGCGTTATTTACATTGTTGAGCAAATTCTGTTATGAACTTACGCAGCAATGAATTACCAATCTATTTCAAAACAATTCAAATTCTGATTGATCGTGTATAACGCAATTAGGCAACTGGTGTTTCGTTACTTACGCTCCCTGTTTTCACTTTGTAACATGAACTGCCTTACCTGAAACAAAGAATAATAAAAATGAGTACAAATCTACTTAATTTATAGTAGAGTTTACCGATTTAGAGTTACCGCGCGAACAGCATAATTATAAATATATAACTTCCCCGACCTCAATCGTTGGGCAGTTGCCCGTCAGACACGACACCCCTTCCTTTTATAAAGAAGATGAGTGAACTTTACACCCTGTTCCTCATACCTCTAAATTGGTGACCCCGAGTAGGAACGTCAGTGCAGCCTTCGTGTAACTACTTCAGCGTGACGTCATCATGAAATGACATCCAGCCTAAGGGCTCAGACCAAATAAACCTAAGGATGGTAAAACAATTTTACTACGAAGTCAACTATACTTCGAATTGTTATTTCATTATCAACACCCAACTTAAATGAGCCCAAAGGTTCTTCATTCTATCTTCTATTTCGAGAACCAGGATTCATTACATAGATAGTACAGAAACACCACTTGGATCCTTTTAATCCTAGAAGCAGTCTCACTAAGTCCACCGCTAGTACTGCACGTGTATTTCATCTAGCTTCAGTAATCCCTTATTGGAGTCAGACGATAAATAGGATTGATAGAGTTTAGGAGTGCTTAAGAAAACTGTCTTGGTTCAATCTCAGTACTTTTTTTTAGGTCTCGGCAAATTAATGGGGAGTTCTTATTGAAAGTTGTCTCGAATTTAATCTATTTAAGGTTTAAAATAAATAAATATGGAGAAAAGGTTATCATTGTGAGGTATTCCAGTCAGAGCACTGATGTCAACAGCACTTGTCCGAACAGAACCTGAAAACTTTCACTAATCGCGCTGAAACAAAATTTTGATAAGTGCGGTTCGGTGGAACAGATTTTATCAATATTATTTTAATTAGAATTCGTAAATATCACCCATTGTCCTTAGTCATCTAGGTAACTTCAATTACCTAGTATTTTGTCTTTATTTTTATGTCCTAAGCACATCGATCACTAGTGATCGATGCCTAAGCAAAAGTAAACTGATACCAATAACCTTAAAATGTTTTTTTTCTTGTTATAATTTTTTGTTAACTTTAAATATTAAATCAAAAACACAATAAGTAATTATCAGCCAACTTGTAGATAATTTTGTAATAATTTAGACTTCGTACTTCTAGAACTTACATAGGTTAGGTGTATATCAAACTCATAAACTTTGTTGTATTGTACTGAAAGATATTAAAGGGATCATTTGAGATACGGATACATTGTTGTTAATGGTTTTATTTATGTTTACGATATTCTAAGATGGAGATTTACATATTTTAAGATCTAAGGAATGTGAAGAGTATGTACTTCAGCGATGTATCATATTTAATAAAATTACCAGTCTATCAATCAATTAATCTGCCTAGCCTTTTGCCAACTATGGTGGGGTCGGTTTCCAGTCTAACCAGATGCAGCTCAATACCAGTATTTCACATGAAGCGACTGCCTATCTGACTTCCAAAACCTATTTACCAGTCATTGTTAATCCTGGTGCCTAACTTGCAGCAATAGAGTCTTTAAGATTCTTCTTAGAAGCGTAGCATTGATTGAAAAAACCAGCCGCGTGTTGGACTATGCACAATAAAGGATTTCGTAGTTGGGATGAACTTATCTCAAGGAGAAACTTAACTAACTTAGTTAATCCGGGCTATAAACTATCTGTTCGCCAAATTTTATCCATGTCTGTTCGGCCGTTTTTGCGTGATTTTAATTTTTTCACTCAAACTCTTATGAAAAAAAATGGTTAAAAGTCATATTTCAACCTCGTTCATAAAATAAGTTAATGTAATACTCGCGGTAGAAATGCGAGTAAGTTACATGAATATTTTCTATTCAAAAGATTTGAAATAAAAAATATGCTTCGAAAAGGCAATGAAGCAGAATGTAAGAGAATCTTTTATGAAAAGTTTTACTTTTTATATGGAGATTTTACAGACAAGTATGATAGGAAAATTATTTAAATGTATTCTAGTATTTATTGAAGATGTATTTTGAAATTGATATTCGTTTTTAGAAACATGATAATGGAACATTTTATTTGATTCTCAGTTTAGTCAATTCAATTATGTAAACTTTAATAATATATTCTAGACACATTCTAGATATTATTATCGGTGTTTATAGTCTGTTAAACTTATTTAACTTTTTGTTATTTTATGAATAGATGTTTTTTTGGTGTAGGTACTTAGTAGTATGATGGGGTATTTTGAGTATTTGACATAATAATCTGAAAAGTTTAGACTGATACCTACCTTTTCTTTCCATAGCAATAGCTCTTAAAATCAATGTATATAAAACAATTGTTATCATAATTTTGTCTTTTTAATCATGTATTTAATAACTATTTTAATAACAAATTTAATTATTATTTTAATAATGAATGTAACTACTATTTTGCTATTTTAATTAATATTTTTCGTTTGTCGTAAAGTAAATTCAAACGATGCATATTGCATATAACCCAGAACCTACTGATTGGGAGAAGAGCCCCCTGTAAGTCCTGTAACACAGGTGTTTTACCTAGCGCAGGTGTCACGGCTTCACTTTGGTTCTACAAATTTTATGGCAATAAAGAAATGATTGTAATATTGCACGACTCTTAATGCGAAGCATTAGAGTGTGCTCTACGATCGAAAAATTATTTTTGCCCCATTTCTGTAACTGTTTTTATTGTTACACTCCTGCTAGTACACAGAACCTACTTCATTTATATACCATTGTATAGATGATTAAATGGAGATTAATACTGTACTTTTTAACAATTGATTTAATGCAGCAGAAATGGAAAAAGCATCAAAATAGTTGAAAAAAAATTCCTGTCCGTCAATTTATGAACCCTGAAAACATTGTAGCTTGCGATAAAATCAATTAATTGAGTCAATTTTTTTTTATACATTTGTTTTAGCCGTAGAAGGAACCCTATTGAAAATGGCTCTTTTATTCAAAGTAGTTTAATTATAATTAATAAAATACTAACTAAAATATAATATCTTTATCTAAATATTTTCAACCTTGGTCTTGATGTTGCCTAGCAACCGCCAAGTAAATATCTTTGTCAGTCTTTGACATTACGACTTCATGAAAAGTGATAAATTGTTCATTTTTGTTAAAAACTATGTTTTGAATTTCTTTTTCGTTTATGAATGAGTGTATTGTATGAGGCGTGCACTTTTGGATTTTCCAAACTATTTTAAATCTTTTTTAAAGCCTTTCGTATTTGTACACCGATTTTCAACAGAATTGATATAAACTTTTCAAAAATGTATGGGCATTTTTTACTTTCCATAATCAACACTGATAGTACCTGGATAGGAATGTCACTTTGTCTAGACCCTCTGCAAAATAATTGGTTACTCTTCATCACAATCGAGTTGTTGATTATGTGCGTAGTGTGGGAAAGCAAAGAATCCGTCATAAAGTTTTACTTTAAGCCCTAGGTCACGTAAGTTCCTTTAGTATCCAAATCTTTCTAAGTTCTCTATAAAGTGTGGCATAGCCTTTATCTATATTTTCTAAATAATGTAAAGAATTAATCTACAACTTTCCCATCCACGAACATTTAACAACAAAAAAACAAGTCAAAAACATTGAAGTGGTGGAAAAAAATTACAACATTCGCCACTGACAACCAATTCGGGCGTGTATGATAAAATCACTGGACAACTTTCAATTGTCTACGCCATCACCTTTATTTACGAAGTAGTAAGAATCATAATCGTTTGAATTTTATTCGGCATAGAGTAGTATAATTTTATCAACCATAACGCTCTTATTTACTGATGTATAAGGTTCATAATTGCTTGTATTTTATTCGCGATATAGCCGTACGGTTTACTATGATAGTGCGCCTGTTCGCCTTTATGGCGACAACTAATATGAACGAATCAAGTTTTTGTAAGTACCGAGAATTGTTTGTTTTTGTTTGGCGAAGCGATTTAGTGTTAAAATGTTTTGTGGGTCGTACGAGTATCACTTGCTGTACAAATATATAAATACTTTGGGAATGGTTTGTAAATATTTATTTGATGATGTGATAAGGGTTTCAGCTGGTGTAACATCTTATTCAAGTTGGATGTCTATGTTGGAAACTTGGGAATTGAATCCGTTTATGCTATTCAGGATTCTGATTCATTTGAAAGCTTCAGAAATGTCGTACTTCACAGTCCTTCTTTCTTTTTGGTGTGGTTAGAGAATAACCTGGTGTCAGAGTTTTGAGCCTCTGATTTGGCTTCACATGCCGTCGAAAAATAACTCTCAGGTATGCCGGTTACCTCACGATGTTTTTCCTTCACCGTTTTTGAAGCAAGTGATAAATAATTATACAATACGCACATGAATCCGAAAAGTGCGTGTCTTTTTTTTTTTTGTGTGGGAAATCATCAAATGACTTCTCCCGCTCTGGGCGGAGCGGCAGGGCGTGTCAGACTCTTACTGACTAAATCCCACCCGTGTTCCTTCCCTTGCCTTGCGAGGGGCCACGGTTTCCCCTTAGGACTTCCCGCAACCCCGGTAGGCATCGGCCCTAGCGAACCCCGTCAGTTTTGCTGATATCTCTTTGAGGCACGCGTGGTACACGACGCGCCGTCGACCCGGGCCTGGTGCTGGTCAGTGTGCGTGCCTTGGGTTCGAACTCGAGACCACTGCTCTCTCTATATCATTGATGTAATAAAGAATGTTTGTTTTTTAATAAAGATTTAGAAATAAAAGAAAAGAGCTTTTCTTAACGAGCTTGTAGTAGTTTAATGGAAGTAAAACGTGCTCAACAAAGAACATAAATGATTGATGATAATGACTGATGAGTGGCTAACAAGAAGTTATAGTTTTATTACGCTTATACTTTACTACTTTACTTTTTCACGCTATAACGGCTGAACGGATTTGGATGAAATTTGGCACATGGGTAGACTATGACCTAGTTTAGGATATAAGCTACTTTTTATCTCGATATTCTCACGGGATCAAGACTTATGCGGGTGAAAACACAGGGCGCAGCTAGTAATTTATGAAGGCCTAGAAAGTACAATTTAATACATGCTACTCCGATCATGGCTTTGGAACATTAGACATGTAACATTAATAATACACATAAAAATAACAGATAACCTTACCACCCAAGCGAATATAAAAACAATAACTTACAAAAGTCATTCATAAGAAACAAAGCAATAAATAGACAAAAAAGAGAAGAAAAAAAAACGGCCATCCCATCACGCAAACAGGCCGTGAGTTTGGCTCACCCCCCGTTTACATAAGTCTGATTTATGCGAGCTATGTCGCAGCCAAAGTTGTTTAGTACAATGTGCTTGTTATTTACATACATTTGTGTAAATATTACAAGTTACAGACGTTGAATTATGTTGAATTGTAATAGTGGAGTTCGGAACAGTTTTGGGTACTGTTTTGATTATAGTTTTGTTGTGTGGTCCCTGGTTTATAATAAGGGTCGGAGGTAAGGTTCTGCCTGTAAGGGTCATAGAAGTTATTACTAGTAGTTCTGCGAACAGTAGACCTCGCGAGCACAAACTTTTTTGAGAGAGACTTTACTGTAGAAGCTACTTTACACCTAACGGTACTCAGTCACACAAAATATTCGACGAAACCTAACCATTAGGAAAGCGACAAAAACCTTAGATTTTTTTTTTTGGGTGGGAAATCATCCCATGACTTCTCCCGCTCTGGGCGGAGCGGAAGGGCGTGTCAAACTCTTACTGACTAAAACCCACCCGTGTTCCTTCCCTTGCCTTGCCATGGGCCACGGTTTCCCCTTGGGACTACCTGCAACAAGCAGGAACTACCTACAGCGTGATCTAGCGATGCACAGTAGCGCCATTTAGTGAACTTATTGTAAAACCAGCATTAATATTGTTTTCAAAGCCTCGTTATAGAGTTTTTTTTTACATTTTCTGAATTCTCTAGTTGTGTGACGAAAAGATGGTCGCAAGTGTTCCACCAATCCCTACCTACTAGTTAAAGGGCCGATTCTACTGGTAGAAATCTAAAAGTGAGCAATTTACTTCATTTGAGGAGTTATTCTGCTCGTCACGCCGAAAATCATCATCAAATCTTCAACAATTTTTATGAGACCACCTTAAAGTTACTAATTAGTTTTAAAAAAAAGAACCATCGAATCCCTTTTTAATTTTTTTGGAGGAAGTACCTTCAATAAAAAATCCCCGACGACAAAAATTTCTATAAAGTCGTAAAACCTGTATAATAAGTTTCATCCAGATCGTTTGTAAAATATGACCTTTAGAGGAGTACCAACAAACTGACAAACGAAAGCAAATTTTGCCAGACTTTAAGCAGAGACGCTTCGCTCGCTTCGCTTGCTCGGTCAATTAAGCCTGAGAGATAATAATACTGAAGAAGCAGCACGTGTTTTTTTATTATTACTGAATGGTCCTGCTCTTGACCCCTATCTCGCCTGCTAGAAAGCGATGGATGAGGTCTATGATGGAACGCGCGTGCTCAGAAGATGCCTGTTGCCTTAATTTTTTTAACGAAAACCACCACTTTAATATTTTGCGTATTCCTATATTCCTGCTAGAATAATTAAAGAAAAGTACGTGCACTTGTACGTACAAGCTGCAGATGGAGGAAGGGGATTTCACTTGAAAAGACAGAGGAAAAAAAAGTTTATGGAACAAACTAAAACATAATTATAAGGAAAACAATTAAAGTGGGAAGAGGAATTTAAAGAGGAGGATTTAGTTTATCTCAGTTAAAGTCAAGCAGAGTTACTTTAACGCCTTGAAATGCAATTCCACAATTTCCAGTGTAAATTGACATGGGAGTTGCATTGTAGGCTCTGAGAAGATTGCTGCAGTGGAGCCCAATTAGTAATAAATTGCTGACTGAACGCCTGCACAATTTCACACCAATTACTCTTTGGGCATCACGATACGCAGGTATTTGATTCAGAAGAGCTTCTTATAAATTATTTTGTACGAAAACCACTACCAAGGGTCTTACAGGCGGAGGTGCTCATCTTCCATGAAGAAGACATTCTTGAATTTGTCAACTTTTTATCTACAGTAAAATGTGAAATTGTTGTCAGTGCGGATAGAATAAGAATGTGGCTGGTACAGGATCGGGATTAGAGGCACAAATAGAAGTCGTTGTGTAAAGAGTGCGTGAACTCGGGCACTGGATGATGATAAAGGTAAATAACCCTATCTACTGAGTGAAGATTCACCACAACCTCAAATATAATTCATTTCTTGAAAAACGAGACTACAAACTAAAATCGATAATGTTATCCAACACTTTTAAAACACGAACGAACAATCCACCAAAACTCATTATAAAAAGAGATCACATACCACCAATAAAGAACACATATTACCATAATCTATAGCTTCACAAACTGCCAGTAAATTCAGTTAAACTTCCACAGTGTGAGACTAGGGGTGCTGGAAAAAAGCTCGCCCTATATCATTATCAAAAAGTTATTAAGGCGGGCCTTGAAGCGTCCCGTCAATTTATTACCAAAGGAATCGCTGTAGCTGCCAACTTAAGCGTGATCATTATAGTTTATTGGGACAGCAGTGGTGATAATAATTTTGGTTGAAAATTACATTTTGATTTAAGTATGGTTGGGTAAAAAAATATTTATCGAGGCAGTCGTGAATTTTATTCCGAAACTAGCTTTCGCCCGCAGTTTCGATTCCATCATAGACTACTTTCATGAACACAGATTAAGGTCTCCAAGGTGTTAGATTATTATTGCACATAGTCTTTCTGTTGTTCTAATTCATTTAGCCGTTTATGAGTGTTTCAGTAATGCTGCGGCGAAGCTGCACACAGTGATACGATACACGCAGATGTGACCAACATTATCGGATTTCGTCACGATAGTTCGGGCTGCGTAGCACTTATCGCCCGGGTGACTGTGACCATCGTATTAGCGCGAAAACTTTTTAGCGAGCAAAACATACAAAGCTTCGTCACACATTCCTTTATCACAATAAAGGCAGATGCGGCCGCAGCAAAACAAACATCTTGACAAAATTTAACATTTATAAGAGTGAGATCTTGGATAAGTAGCATGGTAGCTGGATTATTAAAATTTTAAAGGCTATCGTTAATAGAATCTAGCTAGATGATCCCTAAAAAACATGGAGCTTTTCTAAAAACGGTACAATATACGGTTCGAACGCCTCCTAGGGGATTTGGCGACAATATTGGATCTAATTCTATCGTCGGGACGATGTGAGTCAAGTCGTTCAGAGGATTAATATAAGATATTTTATCAGTTTAGTCTGCACAACATTTTGTTACTTTAGCTTATTAAATTCATTGAGAAAAAGTATATAAAAAAGTTAAACACGTAAAGGGTCATATTCCACCAAAAAAGGGGACATAGAATACATCCACTAAAACTTTTATTGCTCTTAAAATTCTTTAGAAAACATGTCAGACTATAGAATTACAGCGATAGTTTCCCTACGGATGCGAGCCTTCGTATCCACACACCTTTTTGGTACAATTTTATGGGCAACTAAGCCTCTCAGTATGCTTTAATGGGCAAAGTCACTTAGTCTCTTTATCCACGATAGAGTGTAATATTGGTCTTTGTTAGATCTTTCATGGCACCAACTAAAATGAGTAGTTGGTAAATCGCAATCTAACTTTTTTGAGTAGACTATTGTACTTTTTTACAAACTCAACTGATGAGTTCAATTCCGAAGGGTCAATTCTCAGGTCACAAAGTATTATTGGGTGATTCCCTTAGGAATTTGTCAGTATCAGCCCGGAGTCTGGATTTTGGATTGGAGCCCAGTCAATAGCAATAGGCTCGCTCTTTTTTAGGTATATGGGTCTTATACGTTACAGGCAAATGTAGCAAGTACATTGTACATCTCTACGGGAACACGTGCGTTCTGTTATGATTTAATTTTTACTTCTTTTTCAATCTGTACGTGAAATCCTGTACGGCGTTGATGACCGCGCTAACGAAATATTATTTGTTTTAATAAACTGTTCCGAATCTCGATATTTGTACAAATGCACATTTCATACGGATTTTCGCATCTGAAAAAACTTTTACTGTACAGGAAAATATATTGTATCGATAGGCAATTTTTATTTATTATTTATTTAATACTTAAAGCACATACAAACGCGTTCTTAATGCCATAGGCATGTTCTACCAGTGAACCTTTGATCAGTTAATTTTTTTTTTTTTTTCATAAAGTTGTTAATAAGTCACATAACTGAAACATAACACAAACATAACTGGCGAAATGTGGGTGTATCTGCTACAGGTACACCTCTGCCCAACCCTTCGGCGAAACAAGGCGTGATGTTAATGTTATGTAAAGTTGTTAATATTTTTCCCCTTTTATCGAAATTCACCACCCCGCATCACCCCGCATCACCCCGCGGTTTCACCCGCATAAGTCTTGATCCCGTGGGAATATATTCGGATTAAAAGTATCTTTTGTATTAATCTAGGCTATAAACTATCTGTGCGCCAAATTTCATCCAAATCTGTTCAGGAGTTTTTGCGTGAAAGAGTAAAAACATCCATCCATCTATCCTCACAAACTTTCGCGTTTATAATATTAGTAGGATTGTTTATATATTTCAACTCATATGGGGATATCTCATAACAAGCGCATCCTAATGTTAAACTGAAATACGTACTGAGTGGGATATTTCTCTAGAGAATCGGAATTACGGCGGAAATTGTACGCACCACGCCCTAAGTCTTCATAAACAACATCACAAATTGCCATTATGTTTGTGTTTGCGCGTGTGATGACGCGGGCCGCTGCACGCGCCGCCTGTCTGTAAACTGAAAAAACGTCTGACGCACCGCAAAACGCCACGCTGCACGCTTCGCTCAACGCTCCGCGTCTCCGTAAACGAGCACTTAGAAATAGGGTAAAATCCGTCGTCCAAAGTGCGAGTAATCAAAGTAAATCGAAATGAAAAGATGCAAAGTCCGTGATGCAAAGCGGGTCGGTCGGGAGAGCAGTAACAACATCCAGAAACAAATCCAAAGGTCGTTGTAAAACACCACAAGAAACCACAAGAATACATTCATGCGAGCCAGAAGACATACGATTGACTTAAATTGTCATGTCATTAATGAAAGACATGATGACTTGACTTTTTAATGACAATCGACATAAAATGGTAGACAAAATAAAGCAAACAATTAATTAATACTCTTTTTAAATTGATATTTTTCCCCCATGTTATGCGGACAAATGAAAGCCATGATAAAAATTGCAATATTATAAGCTTCAAAAAAAATATAATTAAGTCCTTGTCCGTGCTGGGCCAGAATTTATCCATGTCCTTTACCGGACGGTCGTTACTGAAACCGGAGATGCATCGTGCGTTGATATTGTATCGTGTTTAGTGAGAGTGGATGATGTTTTTACGTTGTTAATGTTAAAATATAATGATAATTTAATTAAGTCTGTAAAGCTGCGATTTCTTAGAAAACCGGCGGCCGTAGAAAATCGGTCATTTTCACCAGTATTTGACATGAAGATGTTAAAAATGCTGTGTATTTGGACAACCGTTATTGTGTAGCTAAAGCTTTAGATTAGATTGTATTGTCTTTAAATAAGTTAATAAGTTGGGTTGTTATCAAACGACCGCGAATACTGCGAATTAAATAATTATTTTATTTAAAAAACGAAAGAAGAATACGAATGTGTAATGTGTATACTTAAATTTCGTAATTGCACCTACCACTGTTTGTCTCTGCATCATCCAAAGGTCGACTGGTAGAAAATGCCTATGGCATTCCGCCTCTGTAAATTTCTATGCTTGAATTAAGAGTATTAATTAAATAAATAATAAAGAAGAGAAGCATTGATTTTTTTAGGCAATAATCACGAAACGTATGGAAGAACTCGCTGTACCAGCAGAAGATGAAAAGGGCCGTGTAAATACAATTGCTTGCCAGTCAGCTACTTTAAGATGGTACAGTACACCTAGTAGTCTGTGCTAGTAGGTAATAATAAGAAAGTAATTTATCTATCTATCTATACATATAATAAATCTGTAGAAAAGTCATTTTTGTACATTGAAGAAATTGAAACAAAAAATAGCCAGCGTGTGAAAAGATAAGTAACAGAACCCATTTCCATCATTTTTGAAATTTTTGTCTGTTTGTCTGTTTGTCTGTTTGTTTGTGCGCGCATCACGTAAAATCTACGAATTCAATGCTGACAATGTTTATATACAAAAATTATACGCAACTTGAGGTTTAACTTAGTTTTTGTTTCATCGAAATCGGTTCACTCTATCAAAAGATATGATTAATTTAGTGAGTTCAAGAAGTAAAATATTACGTTACGTAATTCAGTATAGTACTTGCAACGACATCTTAAGACTAAAAATAGAACTAATGTTGATAGTTGAATTCCAAATCCGATAGATGGCGTTGTGCAAATGACGTCATTTTTAACCGACGAGAAAAAAGGAGGAGGTTCTCAATTCGACACGTATTTTTTTTTTTTTTTTTTTTTTATGTATGACCACGCATAACTTTTTACTGAGTGGTCCGATTTGAACGATTCTTTTTTTATTGGGAAGGGTACTAATAAGGATAATACTTCGAAATTGGTCTCAAAAAAAAAAAAAAATTGAAACCCACCCCTAAGTGTAAAAAAATTGTGGTTGATTGATGTTTCACGTACTGAATTTTCAACTGTGAACCGATTCTGTTGGTATTTCGCACACATATGTAGTTCTGATGACACAACTACACAATAAAGACCTAGAGTTGATCTGATGATGGAGTCAGAAGACAGTCGCGAGAGCTCCTCACCAGTTTACAGCAGCTACATCGTGTTTGGGCTTATTTCATTCCCCCTGATGAGAACTTTACACCTAGCTGGGGTATGACTGTCATCGACGGTCAGAGGTTGAGGCAAACATTAAAACCGCCTGGCCACGGAACGGGCGGCGCGAACGGCGCGGCGGCGCGCGGCGGTGCGTCTTGCGGAGCGAAATTCTATACATTTGTTTTAGTCGCATCGCAAGACGCTTCGCCGTTCACACCGCGCGAATTTTCGCTGTAGCGAATGTCCCATGGCCAGGCGGTTAATGGTAACTCAAAAGCTAAAAATAAAAAACTTTTTTGCAAAAAAATTAAACCGACGAAAAAAAACTGAAAAGCGAAAAATAAAAACTTTTTTGCAAAAAAAGCGAAAAATAAAAAATAACTATGTATTTAGTGACAAATTGATGACCTTCAAATAACAAATTTTGAGGCGGCGCCAAACAAACATATTATAATTACATAAAGCGTAAAATGTTAGCTTGATAGATCTTTGTTGAATGTGTTTTAGGCGCCGTCTCAAAATTTGTTATTTGAAGGTCATTAATTTGTCACTAAATACATAGTTATTTTTTATTTTTCGCTTTTTTTGCAAAAAAGTTTTTATTTTTCGCTTTTCAGTTTTTTTTCGTCGGTTAAATTTTTTGCAAAAAAGTTTTTTTCTGAATCGCAGTGTTAAGATTTTCCGCGCGAGAATGACGTCCACCGTGTTTACTAGGCAAATTGGGTTTCGAATTTCGATAGGTGTCTTAAAAGTTCTTGCGTGTGTCGTAAAAGTTCTTTGGTTGCTTCAAGCAACCAAAGAACTTTTACGAAAATCGATAAACCAAGCAACTTGCTTGGTTTATCGATTTTCTAAATTGGTCGAAAAAAAAGTAATGGCTTATCTTATTGGTTTCGTTTGGTCAACTTTGGTCATTGGTTTGAAGTACGAAGTAAAGATTGTATTTTATTTACTTCGTAGTTTGAATCCAATAGTGCCAATCGTTATACAGTAAGTTAGTGTTGCCAATTCGTTGAGTCACGACCACGAACAGACGATACGTTGTCACACTAGACTGTTCGACGCACCGTTCTTTTAAGTTTGTAGGCTATTCAGTCATAAGTGTTGTTGGTTTTGTTTATTG
Organism: Conistra vaccinii; assembly: GCA_948150665.1. Taxonomy (NCBI): domain Eukaryota; kingdom Metazoa; phylum Arthropoda; class Insecta; order Lepidoptera; family Noctuidae; genus Conistra; species Conistra vaccinii. The sequence goes on from OX411321.1 coordinate 2,690,048, forward strand.
CTTTAATTTTCCTTGAAAATGCCTCAAAGAAAAAAACTAACCTTTCGCTGCGTAGCCGGAATGCGAAAAGGATGAGACTTTGTAGGTCTCAGGAATCGGAAGAAGATCGTGAAGCACGGTTATCTGCTAACCGAGAGCACATCGCTCTTTCACGTGAATCGGAAACGTTCACCGAAAGGTTTAAGTTCACAAAGAACACGGACCGCGACTTTGCGGTCTCAAGAGAGTATCCAGGAACGCGAAGTCCGGCTGTCTGCTGATCGTGAGCGCCACTCTCTCTCACGTGAGTCAGAGACATTCACAGAAAGGGAGTCGCGCTTAAGTTCGCAAAGAACTCGGACCGCGACTTTGCGTTCTCAAGAGAGTATCGAGGAACGCCAAGCACGTCTGTAATCTGACCGAGAGCGACACGCTCTCTCGCGCGAGTCTGTATCTCTCTCCCAAAGAGAAGAACGATTACAAATAGCTAGACATAACTATGTAGGTGTACAAAGAAACAATGAAAGTTATCTTGCATCTGAAAGGGAAAGAATAGATGAACTAAGACGAGCAAAAACGGCAGAACAACGTCAATCTCGCCTAGAAATAGAACGAGCTCGATACCATATGAATAAAGAAACAAATAGCGGAGCTGATGAGTCCATGGAAAATGACGATGCAAATATTTTATTACCTTGGGACAATAGGGAAAAATCAGGGTTCACATATTCGTCTAGAATTAATTATGCTGGCTTTACTTCCGTGGGTGACATGAGAGAAATTTGTAATTTTTGTCATGCTTTGAAATGGAGGAAAGAGACAGACGGAATGTGCTGCTCAAATGGAAAAATTGTTCTTCCAAATTTCCAAGATCCACCACACTTACTTAAAAGTCTCCTGAATGGCGATCATCCCCAGTCGAAACATTTTTTGGATAATATTCGTTTATATAACAGTGCTTTCCAAATGACTTCCTTTGGGGCAAAACAAATAACGGAAGGACCGTTCATGCCAACCTTCAAAGTACAAGGTCAAGTTTATCACCTTATTGGATCTTTGCTGCCATAAAATGAACCCAAATTTCTCCAAATTTATTTTGTATCCGATTACACGCAACAGCTCAATGTTAGAAATCACAATTTTCCCCAGCTCAATGCTGAGCTTTTGGGTCAACTTCAAGAATTGCTGCATCACGTTAACCAGTACGTTCGTGAATTCAAAGCTGCATTGGAGTCAATTCCACAAGGCAGCAATGATTTCAAAATTGTTATAAGTGCCGATAGACGTCCTGTGGGTGAACACCGTGGAAGACACAATGCACCCGTCGCAGATGAAGTTGTAGTTGTTTTAGTCGACCAGGAGTGTGAGAGACGTGATATCGTGTTGCGTACACGCGACGATCGCCTTCAACGCATTTTGGAAACCCACCGAGCTTACGACGCCCTGCAATATCCACTAATTTATTGTCATGGTGAAGATGGGTACAATTTTGGGCTGTACCAAGTGAACGAGAGTCACTAATTATCAAAAAAAAAAATCTGCTCAACAATACTATTCCTACCTTTTACAAATAAGGCAAAACAGTTTCGTATATTTGCAACGATTTCGTGGTTTTTTCGGCCAATTTATTGTGGACATGTACGCAAAACATAGTATATAGAGAAGCATTAACGTAATCAACTATACCAAAGTCAGGACTCTTATCTAAATCATCAAAAAGGTGATATACTCTTATCTAAACGACGTTGTTTTGTTCTCGACATCCACGCGAACGAAGTCGCGGGCACAGCTAGTTGAAAATATGTATGACGGCGCGTCTAAAGGTTTTGCGACGTTGGACTTACGGAGTTGATTTTAGAACGATTATGACAGATGTCCACTTGACGTAACTCCGAATACTGAGAAGGTGGCGTCCTGTCAAAAAAAGAAGGATCGTGGTTATGGATCGAAGCCGGCATTGATTTAAATGACTGTGTAATGGCGACTGAGATATTGGTGATCATTGTGACTTCCCTTGCAGGGCAGTGAGTTGGTGGTTATGCGCTCGCGCCAAACGTACTGGGATGAACGTCGTTTACATTATTGTTCACTCCCTAATGTGGTCAGATATTTGATGATTATTCAGAATATTATTGTTTCATTTAATTACGTCTCCTTGTCCGCATACGTGTCATTTATAAGACAATAATACCTCTTCTGATAAAGACCACCTATTGCTTTTATGTATTAATTGTTTGTTATATTTTAGTTCTTTATTTTCTGATGCTTCCTGTAGTTCCTGTAGTAAATACAAACATTAGTAAATCCAAATATATAAATACTTTACCCAACCAGGCCCTAATTCAACACACTATAATTTCCAAGTAATTAAACAATCAACTAACCGAAAGAACCTAATCGATTCTCAAAGTATTTGTCAAACAGCTATTACGCAAGCCTTCGGGGCCGGAAGTGGCGTAAGTAAAGCAAATATGGCGGGCGGATGTGGGTCGTAAGTCACGCCACAAATACCCGGGCTGACATCCGGGCGACTGGCACAAGACTGCCAGCGTGTTTGTCTGTTCCGCTTCACTTGAGGAATTCATTGGTGATTAGTAATTGTTTGATTTGGTTCCAGAGATTACTTTTGTTTGTCCTTTTAAGAGTAAGCCGTCCCTTCGGAACCTTCCCACGCTTAAATAATTAATGAGCTGTAATCTGTTGAAATCACAGTCTCAAGCTCCTTAATGATACAAGTTTCTTCGCTGAGGCATACACACAATAAAATTGAAGCGACAAATGACTTTCATCATCTAAACTCAGACGTTGTACAGTTTACAGATCAAAATGTCAACTTGTGGAACATTACACTTCAAGGTCAGTATAACATGCGATATTGAACTAAAAGGTCATTTATATACGACAATCTCTTAATGAGGGTAAAAAACCCATCATCAGCAATTCTTTAAATGATCACCCATCATTTAGAGAATTTGTTTCGAAAAGTTCGTGTATATTATGCTTTATTATTAAACCTACATCTGTATACATAACATACATAATCAGCCTATTAATGTTCCCACTGCTGGGACACAGGCCTCCTCTCTGGGAGAGGGAGTGGGCTGTAATCCACCACGCGGGCCTAGGACGGATTGGTGGATGTCACATGTCTTCGAATTTTTGGTTCTAGGACATACCGGTTTCCTCAAGATGTTTTCCTTCACCGTTTTGAGGGTCGTGGTGATGAAAATAATTATTTTGCACAAAGTAAAGCGCCTGCCTGGGTTCGAACCCACGACCTACAATTTGCACGTCCATCACTGCTCCACATCTGTATAAATAAAAACAAATCGCTTAATGTGTTGCTTATCGGAAAACTCGAGAACGGCTGAACCATTTAGCAAAATTTAAAAAAAAATCCTTGAAGTTCAAGGAAGGTTCATAAGAAGAGAAAATTTGGAAAACATCTTTGCTTTTTTCAATACAATCTGTTCTAAAACCAAAACAAACAAAATACGTCTGTCGGGTCAGCTAGCTAAGTGTAGGTTGGTAGGTATGGTAGGTAGGTAGGTGCGCCGTAGAAAAGTACTTAGTTCCGCCCGTGCGAAACCGGAGCGGGCAGCTAGTATATAATATTAATGTTAATCACTCATTCAAAATTACTCATCAACCAAATTGTATTTATTGTGGATAGAGTCAGACAATCAATCAGTCTCGTTCACTGAACTGTTTTATACTTATACAAACCAACAGATTGATGCCCACCTCGAGCCTAAAATAGCCATTTATTATTCTAGTTATAGGCACCCTAAAAGCCACGTTTGTTAAGGCTGTGGTCACTTATGACGTACTAGCTAGCTGTTTGATTCATTGGTTGAGTTCACAGTTTCAAAGGAATTCGACATTGCCACTCTGAACGTACACCACAGGTGGATACAGTGCAGTAGTATTATATTATCTGTGGTGCAGTCTACCGAAGATGGCGAATGACTGAGGTGCTTTTGAATGACAAATGACCAGGTTTGTTTGGTAACTGGTTGCTATTTGACAAACGGCGTAGGTATTTGACAGGAAATAGCTATATAATTATGAATTTCTGAAGCCTGAGAGACTGAATTCCAAAGGTTCATTTGATGTTACATGACATTGAGTGTAGCAGAGCTCTTAGATCTGCCTACCGGGGACACCACCGGAGACACTGCCTACTAAGACGACCCAAGCGAAGCGCGAGAGCACTACCTACCTTTTCTCGAAGCGATTCGTTTTTCTGATCCCTCATCATAACTTTGGTTTGGATTATACCAGATATACAAAATTCTCTGGATATGATGCTAACGGTAGACTTATTAAACAAATAAAGTTTAAATTATATAGCTCTTATACATTAGATTTTATTGATATCTAAAAAACCCCGATTTCGTCACTGACTCACTGATGTTCATCAACATTCGTAGATTGTTTCCTGAAATTCTAGAAAGCTGAGGTATGTAAGCTAGTATTAGTATTTAAAAAAAAAAAAAAAAACTTTGAACTTTTACCCCCCAACACACCACTAGGGGATGGAAGTTTGTATTAGAGTATGTATAATGAAATACATATTACAGGATTTTTTGTAAATCGCCCCCAACCTTTCTAGGGGTTGGAAGTATATATGGTATCGACTTTTACATGAAAATGTTTTTGGTGGGATAGAATTACTATGGGCAATTTTATAGACAACATCGTATACCTACATACTTATTACTAAGATGTATTTTACCTATTAGTTTTCGAAGAGGAAAAATATCGCAAGAATAATCTGCAAAAGCGCATAAAAATAAAATAAAAGTCAAAATGCTTTTAATCCCACGAGTAAAAAGTTGCACAGAAAATACAAACAAACCATCATTACCAATTTACTAACGAGCGAATACTACAAAGGTATAATAAACAAAAATAAAACTAAGCTAAAGTATAAACGGAAATAAATCCTTCCTCTTACGTTATCATCTGGGTATTATACCGAGGTATCCATTAGGCTAATAATATATGCACAGACTGGCTTACTTACCACTCTGGATATAGATGGTATCGTAAGATAAACATTTACTTACTGAGGATTATGGTTGTACTAGCTGTTGTTCTTGGTTACACTCTCTGCTTACGTGAACTACTTCAGGTACTAAGAAGAGAAGTCTATTGGTGTGAACATACAGCACAAGGCAGTTGTGTCAAAGCTTAGTATTGGTAAGCCGAGCATGTGACGCAAGCCTCAGACTTGCCTAAGTCTAAAGCTTGCGTCACATGCTTGGTTTACATATCAAAAAGTACATTCACGCCGCATGCCTCGTACTGTTTGTTGCGCCACTTCTTCCCAGCCAAAACACTAGGAATTGGTCAAGGGCGGGTGTTTTGGGAGACTGGACGTGGACAGTGGCCATTCAATTAGTTGATCAGTTTTATTGGTTTACTAGCTGCCCGCCCAGACTTCGCACGGGTAGCACTAAATACTTATCTACGGCGCACCTACTTACTTACCCTACCTGCCTACCTACCCTAACTACCTACCTGCCTACCCTAACTACCATCCTACCTAAATACCTACTTTCCTACCTACATACTTACCTACATACCTATCCTAACTACATACCTACCGATCTACCTATCCTAAGAACCTTCTCTTTATACAATAACAACACACAACAAAAAAAGAATGATCGAAATTGGTCCAGCCGTTAATGCGTGATGCCGTGACCAAGGGAAATAGGGATTCATTTTTAACCGACTTCCAAAAAGGAGGAGGTTCTAAGTTCGACTTTATGTATGTTTTTTTTTTTTTTTTTTATGTATGTTCACCGATATCTCCGCCAATTGTGGACCGATTTAGAAAATTATTTTTTTGTTTGAAAGGGTAAGCTCCCGAGGTGGTCCCATATAAATTTTATTGACTTTGCTTAGATAGTTTTTGAGTTAGCTTCAATAATGCATATTTTTCCCACTTAGTTTATATGGACGATATGATGATAACTTCCTGTCACTGTTATTTATTGCAGTTAGTGGTATTGGATATTGTGTGGGGTAGGTACCACAACTAAAAAATGAAAAATAAAAACTTTTTACAAAAAAAATTAAAACCGACTTCCAAAAAAAACCACTACAAAGTGAAAAATAACTTTAATTTCGGAAGTCGGTGGCAAAAAACGAAAATTAAAAAACAAAGACACCGACTTCCGAAATTAAAGTTATTTTTCACTTTGTAGTGGTTTTTTTTGGAAGTTGGTTTTAATTTTTTTTGTAAAAAGTTTTTTATGTAAATATAATAATAATATAGAATAAAGATTGTTAAAATTTTAACGTGGTGATTTATGCCCTGACTTATGTGTAAAAAAATTCACAATATTATAGACACGCATATCTGAACACCGTAACCACTATTCCTGCTTGTGCAGCGCTCTGCCGCTAAAGTAACGCTTACCTCCAAAAAAAGGGGTGCTAAACAGAATGTGGTCATCGTGTGCACAAGATTTTGTTTTCAACGTGGTAAGATATGCGTGACCGCGATGGTACCTCCCTATTTACCACCTGTTCTCCGTTGTATTAAATCTAATGGCCCTATCTTCTACTGTAACATCACCTGCGTTACTTATCTCTGTTTTCAGAGCATTACACATTCATTTTTATTATGATCAAAATGGCAGTACAATAATAAAAAATATATTCCCTGTAAAAGGTATCAGGCGTTAAGATAAGGGATGTAAAAAGCTTTAACATATTGGTGAACAAACTTAGATATACTAAATATTTTTTAAAGAAAACATTAAAAAAAAAACGTTTTTTTTCTGTTGTGTAAGAAGTAGGTTCTTTACACCCTGTCTTTATCCATACTCTGTCCATGTCTTTGACCTTTTATTTAAGTTTAAGTTTATTTATTTCATAATCAAGGTTTTAACAAATAAGTTGTAGAGGCCTTCTTTTAATTATGGAGATACCTGTACCAGAAGACCTCGGGATCTTCCATATCTATGTGTATTATACAAAGCCTGTTTATTACATAATTTTAACAAAGTAAGTAAAGTAACAAAACTAGAACATGAGAATTAAAAAATAATTATTTAGATCCTTGAATTTTGTAATCTCAGATAATTTATACTTCATCCTCACTTACAACTGTCTATTTCTGCATTTGTAAGTTAGTTACCATTACACTGTCTCTGTCCTTCTCCATACTCTGTCCCTGTCCTTGGACATACACTGTCCCTGTCCTAGTAAGCTGGTCTGCTGCATAAAACCATAAATTCTGTTTTTTGCTCTAATGACATCCGTTTGAGAATAAAAATAAACAGTTTGAATATACAATTTATGTAGTAAGTTCATTAAAACGTAAATGACCTCATATGATAACCATAGCGTAGGTATTAATATCAGCTCATTAAAATGAGAAATATGAGCCTCTTCATTATGATAAATCCATTTACGTTTTAAAAGCAAGGTGACCTGAGCATTCAGACAATGTTTTTGTCTATACCTTCTATTTTATTCAGACTTAGGTCGACATCTATAATCGTTACGTAACACGTGCTTTGACTAAGCCCCCGCCTCTATTTTGCACTTGTAGTTTGTGGAATATCACTTAGCCAAAGTACCAACTTGCTAGTAAATTTTTTTGAATAGTGATAGGAATATTGCTTAGCCAAAGAACCAACTTGCTAAGTAACGTTTATAGATGTCGGCCTTAGTTCAATCCTATAAGGGTCGAGTTCTATCAGATTTGACCTATCAATTTAGAAAGAACGGTTTTGCTCACTTAACTCACAGTACAATTTTCAATATATCCGAATCGTATCCGCGATTTGAGGATGATAAATTATCCGATGAATGGAGTTACCCGTGGCGCAATTTCGCTAATTAAAATCGATATCCATGTGTGTTTGTGATTACGCTGACATTTGAAATATTAGTCTGCTCTTTCTTCCGTAAATTAGGAGAGAGATACAAATATGCAATCTAACACAAAAATATTTATATTACGTAAAAGAAAAGTGACTAAAAGGCTGGCAGCGTTGCCACGTTGGATGGCAATGCTCGATTCTATCAGAACGGAGATTAAATCAGACTTTTTATGGTTGGTACGCTCGCTGTTGAACTGATGGTAAGCAATGATGCGTTATGCGATGGTATACACGCTTGCCTAGAAGACCCATAAGGGTGTTAGGGTCATAACTACGCAATTTTTCGTCGGTTATTACAAAAAATGCTGCTCTATATAATTTGACCGTGTAAACGATGATTTCCACCAAACGGATCGCATCGCATCGGATCGGAACGGATTTTAAAAACTTTAAACGATATTAAATCGTGTACACAGTATTTAAAGTCTATATTACGAAACCGCGCACAGCATCTTGATCGCGGGCGTGTTCCGCGACACGCAATCGTAGCCGAAAGTATGCTGCGATGCGCGATTGGCTCCGTTAGCCTGTCATCGTATCCGATCGGAAAAAAACCACGTCAAAACGGTAGGAATAAAACTATTTGACTAGGCGCAGAAACGGATACGTTCGCAAGCGACAGTACGGAACCGATCGTATGCATCAATATCCTGTCGGACGCGATGAGCTGTCGCTGCATCCCTTTGCCGATGCGATGCGAGTCGTTTGGTGGAAATCACCCTTAAGTCTCGTCACTTATATATGCAACAGCATTTTTTTTTATAACCCTCGAAATAGTTCTACCTTGATGAATCTAGAATCTTGTGCTGAATTCGTATTAGATCGATTTCGTCGTTTATTATAAGTAAAATTCATTTGAAGAAGACTATTTAAATATTCATTGAAACGGTATTTGCATTTTAAATATCACTTACTTGTGCTCAAACAATGACGTGTAAAATCAACGATCGAAAAACAATAACTGGAAAATTACCATGCAACATTAAAACTTGTAATTAAAAGCATGATCTCTATCTTTACATACGATATCACCAGTTCCATACGGATATCGTGTCAAAGAGATTTTAATGAAGGTAATATTGACAATGACGTGTTCAGGTAGAAAATACAGGAGCGAGCTCATAAAGCCAATGCCATTGAGAGTAATTATGAACGATTTCAATAAATGTACGCAACGTATCGATAGAGAAATATAATGAGAAAGCTAGTGATTAATTTGTGCTATTGGAAATATTGTTGGAAAGGTGAATGTTTTATAGGTCAAGGGGGGAAGGGTAGGTGTAAAACTCACTCATCCTCCATAAAAAAGTGAGAATTCTCCGACCCAAACGATTGTTGTATCTGGTGGGCAACTGCCCAACGATTGATGTCGGGAAGTCATATAATGTATATGCTAATCGCGCGGAAAACTTTGCTTGCGCGATGCAGAATTTCAAGTGACGTCAGTGTGATGCGTAGTTCGCAAGTGGCGATGTAGATGCCACCACAGGTATTCTGAATGTTTCGGAATATATTGATGTTGAAAATGAAACGTAAGAGAGCGATGAATAGATATATCGATGTAAGGAAAAGAAAGAGACTACGGTAAATATAGATGGAGTGTGTAAGGGATGATGTAAGGGAAAAGAGAGTGACTGATGAGAAGACGGCAGACAGAAGAGATGGTGAAGTGAGTTTATTTTCTGATAATAGGTTTGTACAAACAATTTTACACGATGAGGTCGGCGTTTCCTATCTGACTACTCTGAGAAGAAAGACCGAAATAAACTCAGAGCTCACAGTCTATTTTAAAGTTCTGACATAATCTTGGTCAGATCATGTAAAGACCATGTAGGTTTGTGTCTGAAATGATCTTTTGAGGAAAGAACCACACAGATTGAGTGGACCTGTCCAGTCAGTGCACGCATAATTTGTCAGTAATCGTGCAGCTCAACAGAGCTCAACGATTCGACGAACAATACCAAAGTAAGGATATATGGGTAGGTCGCATAAATTATTCAAAGTGCTTGTCAGATCATGATTAACAACTAACTGAGAAAAGAGAAAATTGTAAAAAATAAATAATTTTAAATAATTGCGGTGACGGGTCAAAGGAACAAAAAAAAGTAAATAAAGAAAGACTTATCATCAGCAAAAATAAAAAATAAATACCCAAAACAGTATATAACCTTTTACAAAACATCTTAAGGGGGATGCGCCAAGGTAGCTCGCGAAATTCAAATTTTCTTAGGTTTTTTGCAATTTGCAGGTCAGTGTCAGGTTGTATTTTGATTAAAATATGATTTGCGAGCGTAACCAATATGGTTTTACAGAATTATAATCATTAGAATCAACAATACAACTCCTTAGGTTAGCATAATCCCCAAATGTTGATTATTAGTATATTCACCGGAAAAATGTAAGCTCATCTCATTATTTAAATCATTCAATTTAAAATGTATATTTAATGTAGCAACTAGAATAACAGCAACCTCAGCTACATGCATAGACAATGTATTTACTAATTGTAAAATAAAAGACTCGTCCCTAATTAGTGGCGTCAGATCTGATCATACAGGTCAACTTATATCTTTTGAATCAGATAAAAAGTTACGTTTAGATAAAACTATTCAGTTAAGACCTCTTACTAAAAATAAATTAAAAATGTTTAATAATAATGTTCTTAGCAATCTTTCAACAGCTAGTTTTGATTCACAAGACCCCAATATAAACTACGGTACATTATTTTCTACAGTATGCCAAGAATTCAATAAAGCATGTCCTGTAAAAAAAGTAACAATCAATACTAAACCAAAATTTAATGAATGGGCCACTGCTGGCATTAGAAAAAGCAGAGATATTTTATATAATTTATATAACGAAAAATCATTGACTTCTGATGAAGCTGTTCATAAATAAGTAAGAAACTATTCTAAGATATTTAAAAGAGTCTGCACCCAAGCAAAATCTAAATTAATAAGTAACAAAATTAGTATCTCGAACAATAAAATCAAAGCTGTGTGGCAGGTAATTAACAAAGAAACTGGTAACACAAAACAGCGAGATCAGAATGAATTGTCTTTGAAAATCAAACTCAAAACTCAAACTCAAACTCAAAGCATTTATTTCAATTAAACCATATACAGGCACTTTTGAATTGTCAAGGAGTCGGTCAGTCAGAAATATGAAGCTAGTTGCCCATTCCAAAGCGTAGGTACCTATGGAGAAGAACGGGCAAGAAACTCCACGGACACTCTTTTAAATAAATAATTGTTACAAAATAGTGGTTACATCATTCATGTTTAAATTATACATGTGAGAACAATGTAAAAAGATGCGCACGTTAAAAGCGTCCGTAATAAAAAGATAAAACAAAAACAATTCAAAGATTAAAATAAATTAAAATAAGCCACGGCAGCTAAGAGATGACCAGTCCCAACTGACGGCGCCCGTTCACGAACATGACGCATGTATTAGCACCATTCAGCTCAACCATTTTGAAGGGAGCTAAATGATCCAACACACACGCCACCATCAGCGAGACATCTGAGTGAGCATGACATACTCTCAGCCGCCAGGGCACATTCAAGTCAATGAAAGACATATTACCCGGTAAATGGTAGCTCTGTAGTACATAGTACTCACACATGTGCTATGCAATTATATAATACAAAGGAGATTGAGTTTACACAATGCAAAGATGGTCTTACAATCTTCAGCAGCTCCCAACAGTATTTTCAAATGTTAATCAATTAGTTGTGGTTGTGGAGCAGGACCAGCATTGACCCAAGCATTTTTATCAGCGATGTAATCAGCCAACTTATAATATGCCTGCCTGCATAGTGTGCGTTTTATACAAGATTTAAATTTCGTCTCATTCAGTTGAAGTATGTGGAGAGGAATTTTATTGTAACATTTTAAACAGTACCCCATGAAAGATGAGTCTACTTTAGCCAGTCTGAAACCCGGTTGAACTAATAGGTCCCTGTTTCTTGTACTATAATTATGTCTATCACCTCTTTTGCTAAAAAGATGTAAATTTTTTCTTACGTACATGATGTTTTCATAGATATATTGACAAGGTACCGTCATGATGTTAATATCCTTAAACCGTTCCCTTAGAGAATCGCGCCTGCGCAGATGATATATGGCTCTGATCGCTCTTTTCTGCAGAATAAAAATAGACTCGATGTCTGCAGCCCGTCCCCACAGTAAAATACCGTAAGACATGATACTATGAAAATAGCTAAAATAGACTAGCCTCGCGGTATCTACATCAGTAAATTGACGGATTTTTCTGACAGCGTATGCTGCTGAACTTAGCCGTCCTGCAAGAGATGTTAAATGAGGACCCCATTGTAGCCTTGAGTCGAGCGTGATCCCCAGGAAAACAGTTTTATCGACGAATTCTAGCTTCTCTTGATTCAATTCTATCTCACAATCTCTGCTTTTGACATTTGGTAAAGAAAATTTTATGCACGTAGTTTTTTTTCCGTTCAAAACTAAATTATTAGCAGTGAACCAATTTTGGACCTGCAGTAGGGCGTTATTTACGTCGTCAAAATTTTTAGCACGTCTATCTACCTTAAAAATTAAGGAAGTATCGTCAGCAAATAACACCATTTGTGGTTGATTTTTTAATAAAAGGAGTAGATCATTAATATACACTAAAAAGAGGAATGGACCTAATATCGAGCCTTGTGGCACACCCATTTTTACTGTTGAACCTAGTGAATTGATACCGTTTATTTGGACTTGCTGTTGTCTATCATTTAAATAAGATTTTACTAAATTGAGCGCAAGTTTTCCAAGTCCGTAATGCTCAAGTTTCAAGAGTAAGGTTTCGTGATCAACGCAATCAAATGCCTTAGAGAGGTCACAAAAGATCCCTATAGCGTCTTGGGCCTCTTCCCACGCGTTAAAAATGTGTCTTAATAAGGTTACACCGGCGTCGGTCGTACAACGTCCTTTGGTGAAACCATACTGTTGATCGTGAAGGATTTTATTTGTATTAAAATGAATGAGCATTTGATTAAGCATTACCTTTTCAAACACCTTGCTGAAAACCGGCAACACGGATACGGGTCTATAATTATTACTGTCTTTACTGTCCCCGGATTTGAAAAGTGGTATTACCTTACTGTATTTCATTAAATCCGGGAAGACTCCTTGATCCACACAAAAGTTAAATATTAAGGCTAAGTAAGGCGCTATGGTCTCAATTATGGAAGTACAAACTTTAATGGACATTCCCCAAAGATCTTCGGTCAATTTGATCTTGATTTGTTTAAAAGCTTTTATTACTATTATGGGGTTAATATGCTTAAAGTTAAATTCAATCGGGCAAGCTGGAACGTTCGCCCTTACTAAATCAAAAGATAGAGAGGGCGAGGAATTTAAAGTTTCAGTAGTTTTAAGTGGGATACTAGTAAAGAAATCTACAAATTCTTGAGCAACTATTTTTCTATCGCAAATAAGATCACCACATGAGGTCTTCAGTGTGTAATCAGAATTATGCTTTTTGTTCCTGTTCGTTTCATTATTGATAATTTTCCAAACCGTCTTTATTTTATTGTCTGCTGACTTAACTTAATCGATAATGAAACCATTTCAGATAAGTTAAAAGTTGCTGAGACACTAGAAAATTTCTTTACCAACATCCCAATAGAGGTTACGAAATCTCTGCCTTCATCATCTATACTAGCTGAATCTCTTCTAAAAGAAAATTTCAGTAAGGACATTCCAAGTTTTGAATTCAAGCCCATTTCTATTGCCACGATTAAAAAAGCTTTCAAAAGTCTTAACATAAAAAACACTGAAGACTTATGGGGGATTTCCGTTAAGGTCCTTACTGATATCATTGACACAATTGCCCCTGTCCTAACAGGCATATTTAATCAATGTTTAGATAGCGGTACGTTTCCTGATTTAATGAAACATAGTAAAGTAGTACCAATTTTCAAATCGGGTAGTAAGAGTGATCCCTCTAATTATAGACCTATATCTGTTCTACCAGCATTGAGTAAAATATATGAAAAAATCATGCTAGACCAGATGTTGTCACATTTTAATTCAAATGGGATTTTGCATAGTCACCAGTTTGGTTTCACGAAAGGTAGGTCAACGACTGACGCAGGAGTAAAACTCATCAGTCACATTTTAGAATCCTGGGAGAAGTCCCAGGATGCAATTGGCATTTTCTGTGACCTCTCAAAAGCGTTTGACTGCGTTGACCACAACACACTGATCTGTAAATTACACCACTACGGAATTCGTGGCCAAGCTGCTGACCTTGTTCTTTCCTATCTATCAAATCGACGGCAAAAAGTAAAGATAGATTCAAAATTGCAATGGGGCGCCCACATTAGAACTCTTTCAGGTAGATTAAGTTCAGCTGCATATGCAGTAAGAAAAATAAGGCAGTTGACTGATATAGCTACAGCTAGGTTAGTATACTTTGCTTATTTCCACAGTATTATGTCTTATGGCGTTCTGTTGTGGGGATCGGCAGCTGACGTAGATTCAATTTTCATTTTACAAAAGAGGGCAATACGCGCTATCTATAAAATGGGTCCTCGCGAGTCTCTTAGAAACAAATTCAAAGAAATTGATATACTGACTCTGCCTTCTCTTTATATCTTAGAAAATATTTTGTATGTTCGGAAAAACTTAGGACTTTTCAAAATAAGAAGCGATTTCCATAATATAAATACACGTAGTAGACATGAAATTGTGATACCCAAATTTAGATTAACTAAAACAAGCAAGTCATTTCTTATAAACAGCATCCGATTTTATAACAAGTTGCCAAAGTCGGTTACAGAACTTAGCGATGGGAAGTTCAAAACCCACATCAAACGTGTCCTTATCAGGAAAGCATATTATAAAATTAAAGACTACGTTGAAGACAAAGAAGTTTGGCAATAATTCCCTCTGCACATGTGGCTTCCCTGGTACCTCATTAACGGCAAAATATGTAAGATTCTATTAACTGCTCTCAGATTACCATGTTTATATTTTTGTTTTATTTACATTCTTCCTTGACATAATCATAATTTTATTTGACATTATATACCTACTATTTAATTTTCAACTCTTTATTAGTGACTTTTGTGGACATGTTAATTATTCAGATTTGTTACAGTTGTAATAGCAATCATGTCATTTCGTTAAAAAAAAGTTTTTATTTTTATTAATTTATTTATCTTTTATATAGATTCTTTTCTATTTTGTGAATGTGAGAACGCTGTAGGCTTAGTGGACTGTACACTTGTTGACCATCTTCTATTTTGTTAAGTACATACTTGGTACTTGTTGAAAGACCTACACTGTCCTCGCCTAACTAATAATACTGTATTTTTTATATTTTTTTTTGTTGTAAATATTGTAAAACCCAATTATTTTTAAAAGAGTAACCGTGGAGTTTCTTGCCGGCTCTTCTCCATAGGAAACGACCAATTGGAACCGTGCGTAGCTTCTGACGTTTCATAAGTGCCCATGTAGGTTTATGTGAAATAAAATATTTTGAATTTTGAATTTTGAATGTCATGATTTCATGAAATAGTCATTCAATGGGATTACATAAACTTATACAGTTGTATTGATGATTTCTATGATTATAATTTTATAAATAAGCATTTGATACGGTCGCAAATCATATTTAGATCAATATACTCGTACAACCTGATACTGACCTGCAAATTGCAAAAGACGTAAGAAAATTTGAATTTCGCGGGCTACCCTGACGCTTTCACCTTAAATGTTTTGACTGTTCCAATAATTTTCCACAAGATTTATTCTCGTGCAAGAAACTTCTCAACTACAAGACGTTGATTTACATTGTTTTCAAGCAAACTGAAACGTTGATTATACGATAAGAGAAAACTATATTTTTGAAAACTTTCATAAAGGGAATCAGAGGGTGAACGATGAAAGGTTTTCACAAAATACTGCCAAACTCCCAACTTACAAATAGCGTGATGTTTATTGTTTCTAACGGCTTTTGAGTTTTGATATTGTTTGATTAGTTAGAAAACTTTGGATTAGAAATGTTTTTGATTAGGAGGCTTAGAAATACAAAGAGTTTTAGATGCTTTTGTTGTTATTGTTTAAATATTCAGGGAGCTTCAAGGCTTTTGTTTATTGTTAATTTTGGGTTTATATTATTGTAAGAATAAAATAGGTAGGTATACGAATTCCCTGACATACATAGCTTTCAGAGTCAATAAATTGAAGGCCTTGAACCTACCCCTTGGTATATAGACCCTATTGGAGTAGGTATTTAAAAAGGCTGGCAATTACAATTATTACTTGAAAAAAACATAAGTGTTTATTTAGGTTATGTTAAACATGTTTTTATTTGAGTCTCCCTTCTTGTCAACAACT
Organism: Conistra vaccinii; assembly: GCA_948150665.1. Lineage (NCBI taxonomy): Eukaryota > Metazoa > Arthropoda > Insecta > Lepidoptera > Noctuidae > Conistra > Conistra vaccinii. Next base: position 2,706,298 of record OX411321.1, read on the forward strand.
ATGTAGGTTAGGGTTATTGTTTTTTTTAATGCCCCAATCCTGAGTAAAGATCTCCCTCATAGCTTTTCACTCTTTCTTGTACGTTGGCTTCTCTGGTCATCTCCCATATTAAGCATTTCTAAAACATTACCCAAACCCTTCTCTTGTCATCTATTGGTATTAAACTAGTAGATTATAAGAATAATAGTTCACCTTACCACATACCAAAAACAGGCCTCTCTTTGAGAAGGAATGAGCTATAATTTACGGGTTGGTAGATGTCATATATCTTCGATTTTGCGGTTCTAGGACATGCTGGTTTCCTAACGACGCTTTCTTCACCGTTTTGAGAGCAGTGGTGATGCGATTTACAACTCGTAAGTGGCGGCCCTCAGCACTGGTTCACCAATGCCATCATAGCTCACGACACAAATGACGTATAGAAACTGGCGGACGGTAAGTCGGGGCTGGTACCACTGCGCCACCACTGCTCAATAAAACAGCATCGCCATCACTTTATTCATTAAATCAAACGTCCTTTGTAATAAACGTATACAGCGAACTTCAGACGAATGAGACATGCCTGAAAGTTGTAATGAAAGTCCATCCAGGCAGACACTTTACATACCTACGGAACGCGACGTGTTGAGACCGTTACTACTTTATCGTGTTCTATGTTTTGAAATTGAATTGTCTTTAAGCTCTATGCTCTATATTAAGTGAAGTTGTAAAACGTTTTTATTTAAAATATTTTAGATTATGTTATTACATTGTGAAATTATTAAACCTTCATTATTAATTTCAATATGTAATATAAACATAATCTAAAATATTTTATTAGAATATAAATAAAAATGTTTTACATGGTGCCGATCCTCTTATCAGAAATGCCTCTAAACTAGACTAAAAATATCACTTAAAGGATTAGTCCTGTCAAACGACGATTTCCCATTCTGAAATAGGCTAAAAGGACACAACTTAACTATATTTTTGTTTGACAGCACTAAGATTGCACTGAGTTATTAGTTTAGTGAAAATGGCAATTTTTCTATTCTGAATTTGACGTTTTTCACCAAAAAATTTTGATTATTCAACTAATTCCGACTATTTTTAAACGCGAATAAAAAGTAGTGAAATAAAATTAGTTGTCATGAACTAAAATTCACAGCAACACTTCGACTTCAGGTGCAAAATTTTGCTTATATCTCGAAAACGGTGCGTCCTATCGCAAAAATAATGAAAATTTCGACCCCCCTTAAAACGCTTAAACCCCTATACCTTAACAACTCAACACTTATGTAATCATTTTTCATATTTTCCATACAAAAACTTAAAAATTCCATATAAAACACGTCGAGGCTGCCCCCCTGTGAGAAGAGAGAGCGATTTACGCGAAGTAAAGCGCCTGCTTGGGTTCGAACCTACGACTTACAACTTGTAAGTCGGGGCCGTTACCAATGGGCCACCACTGCTCACCGACTTCTATATAATTCAACATTTTCTTTTTGGTTTCATTGGTTTTTATAACAATGTAATGCTATATCCCGTCAAATATTTTGCCTAACTGAAAGTAGGTAAACCTATCTATGATAACAGGCCTTAAATATACGTACATTAAATGAAATTAGCTGTTACTCATAACACATAACTAAAAACTAACTAAATTCTTTATAATAAAATTAATAAATACATCTACATTTATCCCAAAAACTACTACGATGATACCGAAATACTTCTGAAACCTTGACACATACAAACCCTCACACTCATGTACTCTCAGTCACACCTACAGGCTGCACTTACACTCACACATACTCACACACACCCATACGTACACCCACTCATACTCACAATCATTTAATTTAAGTTAATGTTAATTTATGTAGTTTTAGCATAAAAATTATACGTTTGGCTTTTTCTATAACACGTCTTGCTATGGAAGAGCGGACTCTCTAGTCCTAATACAGGATAAAAAACCTTTTTTTTTTAATAACATTGCATCACGTCTTGTTTCCCCGAAGGGTAAGGTAGAGGTGTACCTGTAGCAGGTACACCCACATTTCTCCAGTTATGTTTAAGGCCCATGTAATAGGGGGCGAGCGTATTGCCATCAACCGAGCACAAATCCAGACTCCGGGCATCTCGTGAGTAATTCCAGATAGAAAAACCCAATAGCACTTTGCCCGACCCGGGAATCGAATCCAGGACCTCATGCTCAGCAGTAGTGCTTGCGACCACTAGACCTCGGTGGTCTAGAGTGGTCGCAAGCGTTACTCCTACCGCAATATAATGAGTTCTCATTTTGAGAAGAGTTGGCTTATTTTTACGATACTATAAAATTTTGTGAAGTTATGAATACTTATAATATTCATGGAACATCTATCTTTTGCGTACCTATAATATACTTTTAACGGGTAGGTGTTTGTGTGCGTAGACCTCCTAATTTTCTACTATAAAGTGTTATTTCGTCTGATATCGACAAGCGACCCTCGTAATAAAACATGTACGCATCACAACACTGTGAACGATCTAGGTCTACGTATAACACCAAGATAATATCGACATAATCCCAAACTATAATAGCCCATATCCCGTTCGAAATAGAGGCTATACTGACCGAAACTACCTTTGGTAATTTACGATCGCATCAAAATAGACGAGTTCTCAAAGAGAAATCAACTTTATGTCCTCCAAAATTAAGTTCAAATTGCTTTGGGCTCGCAAATGGAAGTTTCACAGCGTTATAGGGTCTAACAAGTACATACATAACGCTTGAATGGTGTCAGATATTCGTTTTAGTATTCGCTGAGTCTCGAAAAAATCTGATAATATTTCTATGGGTTAGCGAATGGTAGCTCTCAATAAAACTTATCACAGGCTGAGGAAATTGATCAGTCACAAAGATTAGGCTCTCGAGAAGAGTTTTATTTTTTTATTTTTTACGACTTAGGTTATTCGTCGCCTAAGTACCGCCCTTGATTTATGACAATCTACATGAGTCTTTATGTCTACCTAAATAAAAGCCAAAATTAAGTAGGATGTACTATATACCACGGTCAAAGGATCAGAAAAGCTCAGAATTGCGACAAACGTTTTTGAACCTAACAACAATTTTCTTTTACAATACTTTTGTCCCTACTAGAAGCCACAGTAGGTATATAATCTATTATTGTAACATTTACTTGATAAAATAATCCTGTACAATATTCTATAAAGAATTTTAGGGCTCATATATTTTCTGTTGACAAAGTGGGGTCCATCCAAAGGACCTCAAATCTTATTCCTTTCATGTTAGGACGAGTATGCAAAAAAATCCTCATAATATTTTATTGATATTACCAACAGCTAGTGCGTTTTTCTTGATCAATACGAGGGTTTATAAGGAAGTACATTCGGCCATTTTTATGAGGTCTATTGGCCTCCGAATCGGTGGGAAATAGATCCATCATCTTTGCTATGGAATTTTTCCATGTTGATTTTTGGAACAAAGGAATATCGTAAAATATTTTGATGAAGGTTTGCTGATAAAGTCGAGTTTATTAGAGTGGATTAGATCTTGCCACGTAAGTTATCATCTTTAAATAACAAGGTATAAATTGTAGATTTTCAGACACATTTCATGAGCACAAAAGTATGTCTCCCATTGTTTTTTTTGTGAACATTTTTTTTTTTGTTTTGCTCTCCTGGGCAAAGGACTCCTTCCAGAACTCTTTTTCTGCGACAGCCCTCACGGTATGCGTCCAGGTCATCTCAACACCTCTGTCTGGCATCTTTAGGCATAAATTCTGTGGAGACTTTTGCCCAGCGGTCATCGTGTACGCGGCTAATGTGGCCAATCCCCTTTGACCCTGGCAGCCTTCTTGAATACGTCTATTATATTAGTTCTTTATAATTAATATAATTTGTGTTGTGTCACATTTTTAGTAGGTACCAAAATTACCCCAAATCCATAAAAAAAACAGGGGTCATAAATTATGACTTGTAAACACCTGCTAAACGACGGCTGCCCGCACCACATGTAATAACCCGGTAAAATACTCCATCGACAAAAAATGTGGCGATTTTTTTTCTTTTGTCCTGAAAATTACCACATAAATAGACTCTCAGTAGTCAGTACGATACCTAACAAAACCCTCACGAATCGGATAGGGTTTTTTTTTACGTTTTACTGAAGAGGAACACTTACATTTATTCTTTTGGAACTACACAACACTAAGTAAGATAGTTCAACAACCATTTCTCCTAAGAGAACCATTAACTTAAATAAACCAGCACTTTTATTCACAATAATCCTCTTTAAAAGTTATCGCCTACGACGAGAAAACTACCATTTAGACTTAAAAGTTTTCTTCCTTAACACAATAATTTTTACTTACAGTAACAGCAAAACTAAGTTATACAATAAAAGCAACCTGACACGTTAATGTGAAAAGTTGAAATTTTTATCGGGTCGTAAATCACTATTAAACGCTTCAGAGCCCCGTATCTCTATTTTCCAAAGTTGCAATTTTAAAAATGTTATTTGTCGCGAGATTGGCAACGTTGCTTGGGGCCGTTGCAGGGCTGCTTCTAGCAAAATACTTCGCGTTGCTGCACAAATGTATGCAGTTGTGACAGGTTATTTTAAACTGCATGACTTATGCCTTGCTGCCTTGCTCTGCATGAAAATGTTGTAAGAAAACTCGGATTCGGTTGTTTAAAATAGTCAACATACAGTGAAAGAAAAGAAAGAAATATTAGTTAATTTGTTACCAAAACACGTGCACATAAAAAAATTGTAAGGAACCTTGATGGTCAATGCTCGTTTCTTGTCAAACAACCTTTCCTTCTGTCATTAAAACAGAGACAGCTTGGTATTATTTTGCAACAATAATTGCATCGATGAAAACACATTTTTCTCAAACATGTTTGGAAATTCGAACATTATTTTGACACCTTTCTTCGAGATAAATCGAAATTGCTGTACTGGTCAAAAATAAGCGAGCGCGCGGCCGGCAATCTTAGTATGAAAATCCATATCTGTCGTGTTATTTAAAAATGGAACTAACTTTTTACTTCGACACGTGGCACCCAAAGAGGTAATTTATCAAAGATTTTATTTAAATTTCGAACTGGCTTAGCAAGAGCTGTTTAAAGAAGAAACAAATGAACATAAGGGAGATCCGGGCGTGTGAAAAAATTGCTTTGTTCGACTTTGATTCTGGAATTTATAATTAATTTACTTAGTATGAATTTCCGCGCATTGTTTGAGAAAAGTACTATACTAGCTTTAGCCGTAACCAGGTATTGATGAACTCACGTATATGTGCCTTGGCTTCGCCTCGGCCCACATTTTCACGATCGTTCGTCTATGCCTTAATTGCTGGCCCCGACAGTAATGTACTATTTTTACCGACTTCCAAAAAAGAGGAGGTTTTCGTAGCGTATGTTTATTTTTATTTTTTTTAACTATTTATGTCTCCCGATTTCTCCGTCAATTGTGGAAGGGATGCTCTCGAGGTGGTCCCGTATAAATTTCATTAACTTTGCTTGGATAGTTTATGAGTTAGCTTCAATTACTTATACGTATTTTTTCCGCTTAGTCTATCACTGTTATTTACATAGCAGGTAGTGGTATTCGAATTAGTGTGGGGTAGGTACCACCACTAAAACGTGAAAAATAACTTTAATTTTGGAAGTCGGTGGCAAAAACGAAAATTCAAAACCAAAGACACCGACTTCCCAAATAAAAGTTATTTTCGGTTGTTTTTTTTTTTCACATGCGGATACACTACTTGATCCCCTTGTATCTAGGAAGTATTGTAAGTGTCCCTATTATCATTGACTCTGGGATGGTTTGGCAGTGGTCTGGATGTAGAATCTTCCGGTTACCTAGTTATGTAGTTGGCTATTAGGTATCATGTGAGCAGAGAAGCCTATAGCCTAACTTCGGGCACTTTGCCAACACTAAGCTCCATGTAATTATTGTGAGCAAAAAGTCGTTTCAAACATGAAGCCATTTCATAATTTTATTGTTTGAAGTTACACTTGATCCACTATGTTTTTTTAATGCTAAGTTTAACTCAAACATAACCTCAAAGGCGAACATAAACTCACATTTATCGTTCATAAAACTGCATGCAGGGTATTGTCACTTGGGCATAATGTAAATCAAGCACGAGAAGTACGTTTCACAGCGATCCGGTACATCTGTAAAGTGTCATTTTATCGCCTAGGTATACTGTGAAGCGTGAGGCACTCACAGTATCCACACACCGTGACCAAAACTACAATGTCAACTTGAACTTAGTAGAATAATAAATAAAGTTGCATTCTATTTTGGTCGACTTATGATAGTGAATCGACCACAGTTGACGTGCGATATATAGAACGAATCGTTTTGGTTACAAACGGTAGATTTTTTTATTGCCAAACTGGGCATATAAATAGATTCGTAAGCTAATTTTACCTGTGATACCTGCTCTCATATGGGAGGGTCTACTATGCAAAGCCATGATAATTTCAATAATGGTAAAGATACAAGAGTCTTAATTTAAACCAATAACGGTTCGTAAATTTTTATAATCGGCCATTTGTGAGTGCATTAATTGCGGGAATGACGCATTTGGTGTGCTTTATTACCTGTTATAGTATTTTTATTCCTTTTTTAATTGGGTGGCAAACAAGCAGGTCAAACACAACAACACAGCATTTGAAAAGAATTATTGTGTGTTATTGAATTCTATAGAAACATCACCTATTATTGGAAAGTCTAAATATAATTAAAATAAACCAGTAAATTCTTGCAGCCCTGTGCTATGTACGCGCCGCATCGTGCACCGCCTTCCCTCCAGCTACGCCATTCACTACGGCCATTACGGTACACCCTTCGTGTTATTGCGATATTCTTGGGTTTTTGGGTCATCTTGGGCTGGTAGCAGCAATCTGTCTGTAATTATGTAAAGTTAAATTGGTGCTTTTCCCCTTTTACACGGGACTCCAGAACTTAACTGGTGAAATATAGTTGTACCGCTGACCTACGAAAACCTTATGCATACTTAGAATCTTGTCTTGTATCCAATGAAAATGGTGACGAAAAAAGTGAAGTACGACGACGAGGAGAAACCGACGTAAAGTCCGGAAAATTAATTATTTATCCAATTGACATCATCATCATATCAGCCGAAAGACGTCCACTGCTGGACATAGGCCTCCCCCAAGCACCACCACTTCGACCGATTCTGTGCTTCCCGCATCCAGCGAATTCCTGTGGCCTTAACAAGGTCGTCTATCCATATTGTGGGAGGCAAGGCAAATTGACATACTACCTAAATTTTCCGGGTAGTAGCCATTTCATTTTTTATATTTCTATTTTTTATTTTTTTTAAAAGACAGTTGTGCTTTGATTATACGGACAATTTCAGTTTTTTAATCAATTTCAATTGCAATTTAGTAAACAATTGGTTTCCCTGACTGTAGAAAGAAGAAAGAAAGAAAATACAATTATTTTAATACAGACTATAAAGCACACAATTTATACAGCAGATAAAAATAAATCAAACATAAAAAAAAACTAACAAAAAGTATAAAATGCGATCGAAATTAGCAGGGGAGTGTGCCTCACGGCTGCGCTGTAGGTATTTAATAATATACATCAAATTGACAAGTTATGAGCTTAGAAACAAGGTTTAAAAGCGATGCACGTTTTCCATACTAACACTTCTACCTATCTGCACGCCTAGCATGAGCATGAATAGAAACAAGTTTTGTCAACGAGTTTTGTACTTTCAACGCGTGTTGCCGTCGAGAAGTGAAAGTTCCGGCTAGTTTAGACAAAACGCACATGAGATTGCAATAGCGACATGATTTGTGATGAGATGAGCGGCCAACTACATAGTTCCGCGCGCACTATATTAGATATTACTTACCCGAGGCTTACTAGAAATACAATAATAAAACGTTCAATACACAGAAAGGGATACTTTTATCAATACAATATCAGAAGTCAGTATTTTTAGATTGCATAAAGAAGCTGAAATAACATTACCCCTTTCAAACTACGTAAGCAAAGGTGAACGTCCCAAATAAACTTTGAATAATGTTGAATGTTTGGTGTCTCCGTGGGAATATAATGTTAACTTTAACATCGATCAATATGTGTGACAGTTTCGTTTATCTTGTTACCTTTATGATACTTTTATGATAGAACGTAGTCAGAAGATCTAAAAGTTACGCGATAGAAAGAGAGGCAACTTCTAGGTGCATATAACTGTAGGTAATTAGCGTTGTGCAACCTGAATTGCACTTTATAGTGTCGTAGCAAGAGTCGCTTTTTATTTAAATGATTTTGCGAAGTGACCCATCTGTATTGATCTGTACTCTATTCAGGGTAAATTCTTACGCAAACACTCAATAAAGGGAATTAGTAACACATTAGAAAGAAAGGAAATACGTTTATTTATGGTAAACATGACGCATGTATATATTATAATGTAGGTATATATTATAGTTAATATGAATGTATGTGTATTTTAAGCTTATAACCTATATATGTACTTGTGTGCCTATTTTAGTTATAATGCATTTAGATATCTTTTTAATATTTTTTTTACGGTTTCTCCTCTTATTCAGAGCACCTGCCATCTTATCTCTTCACCACCCTTGGTTGACTGGTAGATCAATGTGTGCGAGAAGTTTAAATAAATAAATAAACAAAGAATTAGTTGGGGGAAAATATGCGTCATATCCACGCAAAACGGCCATCGCTCAGCATAATGCTGCGACCCTATGCGAGACAGAGTCCCAGCGCTGGTTTATAGTGACGTTATGACGTCGACCGGTGCAGCATACGATAAGATATTTTTAAAAAATGTACAGTAATGAATACATTCATCTGTATTTAGAAGGTTTCATCTTTATATCCGGCATGCCTGAGAGATATTTCTTGACGGCATGAGAACCCAAGTCAGAGGCCCATGGGCAGCTTTAAAACTCTGAGACCGAGCTAGTCACTAACCACACGAAAAGAAGAAGAATCTATATATCTCACCAGTATTTCTAAAAATATTTTTTTGAATAACATTATTAAACTGTCATTGAAAAATTCTTTATAAGGTGATTTAAAATTAGAATTTCGGGTTTAAATATTCAAATATTCGAATCATAGCACTCAATTTGTTAGTGGCTCTACAAATTGGCATTCACAGATATATTTTCTGATCTATTTGTTTAGATCTTTATCAGATACGTTTGTTACACTTTGGTAACTGACGAGTACCCGTGTATTCTTTGGTGAAAACGCTAAAAATCATGTTTATTTTCTGAATTCATAAGAGCATGTACTAATTTATATAGATGACGAGACCTGTCTACACGAGTAGGTACATGCGTACTTTTTTATTTTTTTTATGGGTGGGAAATCATCAAATAACCTCTCCTGCTCTGTGCGGAGCGGGAGGGCGTGTCAGACTCATAAGTGTCATTCATTACAAAACCATGCATTCTCCTAATGAGTGACAGGTGTATAGGCACTTGAAGCTCTCCACCCTTTTCAAATGTCTGTGTGACAATATATCGACCAAACGCTTTTGTGCAAATACCAAAGGTAATGTTTATATTTCAGTTTTTCATATACAGGGTGTTAAAGTAATTGCGTGCCATAGTTTCAGGGTGAGTTCAGTATTGATAAAGGAACCCGTAAAAAATAAAGATAAAATACATTTAAAAAAAGTAAAAAAAAAAAAACGAAAATTATCATAAGATGCCTGAACACTTCGATAACGCCGAGTGAAGGATAGGTAACTAGGTACGTAAATATTACAATTCCAAGTATTTCTTCTTCCTACTTTAGCGTGCTTATCTCCTTCAAAATGAAAACCTACAAATTAAAAAAGTTGATCTTGCAATATTTTTTTAAGTTTTTATTAGATTTTTATTTTTCCTCGTTTCCTTTATCGTTACTGAACCTACCCTGAAGCTATGGCACGCAATTACTTTAACACCCTGTATAACATACTAGCTTCGCCCCGTTGTTTTACCCACATAAGTCTCAATCCCGTGGGAATATTGGGATAAAAAGTATGTCTATGTCCTAACCCAGGTCAAGGTCTACCCACGTGTCAAATATCATCCAAAACCGTTCAGCCGTTTTAGAATGAAAGCGTAACAAACAAATAAACAAACGAACAAACTCACTTTCGCATTTATAATACTAATTATAATTATTATTCGTATTATTTAGTTAAGATAGGATAACAGATAGACAGAAATTACCTACATAAATAAATACTTTATATGCAACAACATGTAAAAAAATCCTGTCTAATCCGTAATGGTGTATTAAGGGTGTGTTAAGTATCGTGCTGAGGATCTGTTTATGCGGTAATTTTAAGGAAAAATGAAAAAAATAATCGCCACATTTTTACGTGTTTTTTTTTTGTCCCGAGAATAAAAAGTTGGGGGAAAATATGTGTCACATTCACGCATAACGGCCAGACGCATTTTGCAAGAGTATTTTAGTCCTTGAGAACTTGCACTTGAGAAATACTGCTACCGTTTCTTTGTATGAAACACAAACTCAAAAAATTTATTTAAATTCAATCAATTACTGGCTCTTTTGAATTGTCAAGCAATCGGTCAGTCAGAAAGTAGACGCTAGTTGTCCATTCCAAAGCGAATTACGTTCCTATGGAGAAGAACTGGCATGAAACTATGGGCACTCCTTATTAAAACCAAAATATTGCTCCTTTTCAAAGTGTAATAGTAGGTTCCTAAGGAGAAAAACTGGCATAAAATTCTATGGGCACTCTTATAAACTAAAATATTGTTCCATTCCAAAGCATAGTAGATTCCTAAGGACAGAAACGGGCAAGAAACTCTATGGGCACTCTTTTAAACCACAATATTGCTCCATTTGAAAGCGTAGTAGGATCCTATGGAGAAGAACGGGCAAGAAAGTCTATGGGCACTCTTTTAAACCAAAATATTGTTTCATTTCAAAGCGTAGTAGGATCCTATGGAGAAGAACGGGCAAGAAAGTCTATGGGCACTCTTTTAAACCAAAATATTGTTACATTTCAAAGCGTAGTAGGTTCCTATGGAGAAGAACGGGCAGAAAACTCCACGGACACTCTTTTAAACCAAAATATTGTTAGAAAATATTGGTTACATCATTCACGTTTAAATTATACGTGAGAATGTGTATTATCTAAGGAATCGTAATCCTATAGACTACATTCCTTTTAATCTAACAATATACTCAACGGTATTGTTACACATACTTGCATAATAATTCACCCAGCACAATGCTATAATCAGCGCTCACATGAACAGCTAATCGGTTTAACAAAGTCGGAGTGACGCCATGCAGAATGTGTGAAGTAGCGCTGAGATATTGTACACTCTACACTGTATACATTTCCCTGGCCTCATTTGTGTACCTATTGTTTCATATTACGCTTAGATTTGCAAAGGAGAGAAGGATTAAGTTGACGTGATTTCCAGCACTAGAATTCAAAAGATAATTTTAAAATACTTGAATGGAGTCAGAAGCCATAATAATTGTGTATTGTAGCAAACTGCAAAATAATTATATTAATGATAAATGAGGTCAATAATTATTAGTCACTAACGATACACATAGAATTCTGTTCTTGTGTATTAGGAACTTATTACTGACTATAAAACCAACACTGTACCAGTACTTATTGCAAATAAAAAAAATATGTTTGAATTCTTCTAAAGGCAAATCAACAGTAAGACTGTTTTTGAGTTTTCATTGATGGAAGTTGATTGTATTTGTCATTGATTTTGTGTTATTTTTCTTTTTCGTACCAGAAGTTTGAACTGTCTAGATACTGTTGCCGAAAACAATTTTTTTTTGTTTATTTAATGTGTACCTATAGTTTGCATGTTGATTAATTAATTTATTTGATGATTTAATGAATAATTTATTCTCAGATTTATTAAATATTTTGTACATTTTCATACTAATGTTATAAAATCAATCTTCCTAGCCTTTTTCCCAACTATCTTGGGGTCGGCTTCCAGTCTAACCGGATGCAGCTGAATACCAGTATTTTACATGGAGCGACTGCCTATCTGACCTCCACAACCCAGTAACTGGGTAATACGATACCCCTTGGTAAGACTGGTGTCAGACTTTCGGGCTTCTGACGACTCATACTAATGTTATACCTAATTGAAATTGTTTTAGGATAAATCAACTACAAAATACAGTCAATAATATCTTTATTATTTATTATCATTTGTTACCTCTTCTTTTTTTTCTTATCTCTTCTTTTCTTCTCTTCTTTTTTTTTCTCTTTTTTATTTTCTTTTATTTTTATTATTTATAATCTTTAATCTTTATCCTCTGAATCCCAAACTAGGTAAAGACCTGTATGTTAGAAGGCATTCTCCCATTTTCATTACTGTAATTGTTATGCCAATAATAGTAGTTAGTTCTTCGATAATACCGAAAAACCACCAAAAGAGTCACTCTCAAAATAATCTTAACAATACGACTCACACAATCTACTTCTAAGATTAAGCAAATGCGATAAAAAGTAAGATTAAATAACCTTGGACTGAAGCACTCTAACACACAATAAGAACTTCAGTTCATTTAATTGAAAAACTTTTTGTTGTTCAAGAAAAAAAAGCGCTTTAATTTCATTAACGTGGAATGACTTCGCTTTGTTTCTGTGTTACTATCGCGGATAAAAAGAAAACTTATAGCGACTTGATTGCTGAACGAAATTGGGGCTTTGTTGTTTGAAGCGCCTAGAGACCAAAGGTAGGGGCAGACTGGTGATGTTAAGGGCGGGAGTTTTAGAATCAAGGACTACATGACACTATAAGATCTCATACTATTGTTTAGTATATTTTATTTGACTGTATATGTCAATTTATTTAAATTTTCACTTTAGTTTATTGTTGACATAGTCTACTCATTACAATGTTTTTAATTTTATTAGTTCTATTGCTACACAAGATGTGGGTTCGAATCCGGGCAAAAAATACACACGGCTGCACATCAAGCTATTCATTTCCAGTATAAGCTGACCTCGCATTGTACGGAAATCCTATACTATGCGAGATCAGCATAAACTGGAAATGTATGGTTTGATGTGTAGCCGTGTGTAACAATGCGTCGAGCTTTCACCAATTCTAAATTAAGGATAATGTAATTTCAGGCCTACGAAAGTTGACGCTTTCGTAGTTAACAGTACATAATTCAAACACATTTTGTTTAGCTAAGTAAAAGATTATTTTTGAAAGAAAATACATTTTATAATTTTGCTACCGGATCTCAAGACAATCTTTAAAAAAGATGATTACAAATTTTGCGCTGAACTTCCGAAAACGACCGCGCTCACCAATTCATTACGAACGATGACGAAGCTTCTCTCCTAATTCAGAGAAATGGCGCTCTTAATTCGTACCCAAGTGTCTTGATACCTTAGATCCTCAAGGATAATCTGGTAAAGCTACCAAACCATTTCCTGGACTTAATTCATCCACAAATAGGATAAGACCCATCGAGTTGGAACGAATCAAATGAATCGCCGATCGAATTACTTGCTAAGATACTTGAGACCTTTAATTTGTTTCCTAGGTTTCGTCATGATTTGTTAAGACAAATTGGGAGTGTCTGTGTTAGTTGTGTTGCAAACTAATTAGTTGTTGAACAGGCGAGGAATGTTACAAGTGTACTGCAGTGCTTTGTTCCAGTATACTTTTGAAATACTTACCACCAAGTTACCGGACACAACATTTTCCTACATCTAGGGAATCTAGGTCCATACAACCTTTATAAGGCTAGTTCGAGACCTATATCTCGGAACTGGACGTCCTAGGCCAAATATATGGGTTTTTAGACTAGATGGGTTTTTCTTTTTTGATACAGTAAATACCTGCGATGGGTAATGTTAAAGGCTGTAAGTACTTACTGTCAGCTTTTGCGTGAGCTTGCCAAGCATGGTGATTATTCTCATTATAATTTCAACCCGTAAACGTCCACTGTTGAACCTATCCGAGCCTCTCAATGACTACAGTGAACTTTTCTTGAGGATTTTGCCTCAATCGCTACTAGATACATTCTAGTATCTATGTAGGTTTGTTTTGTCTTGCTTATATTTAGCACTCCAAAATCAGACATGTAAAGGGCTTCCATTCAAGATTAAAATGTATGTAAAATAATCCTAATTTAAAAACAACAAGGTTGGCATTTTGTACACCTATAAATACTTTTAAACCCATACTTTGTTCGAATTGAGTAAACCCTAAAAATACACGTACAACCAAAATAACCATTCACATTTAAAAATACAGTGTCGTGCAAATAAAATGAGCTGTTACGTTATTCTTGGTACAATTTTACGCAAAGAAACAGTGAGTGGCCAGAAAAACTGCATATATATCGTATAAATTCACACAAATTCTGACTGCTACGGTTGATTTGTGGCTGCGGGAATCCACTATAAATCTCCGTTCTTTTCTTTTTTCATTTAAGTCATAAGCTAAGAGCAGGCGTCGCGCAATAGCGATAAGAAGACTAACATGCTGAGTAAAATAAATATTTCTGCTTGTTTCAGATTAAGGTATTTTTAAAATGAAATTTTTATAAGCCTTTTCTGCCAAGCTTACTGGCTTATCTATTTGAGTAAGAAGCTTGCTACCACTGACATTGTGGCAGACTATTACGTCCCTAGGGCATTGATTCTTGTATTTTTTAAACTGGTCTGCATACAGTTTTTTAAAACTTCACCTTTTGTTCTATTTTTGTTCCCCGCATAATCGCCACCTCTCACAACTTCCCCCACACTATGGCGAAGGCATTCCCTTTGTTCTGTGCGCGAGTTTATTATTAAAATGTTATTAGGAAGCGGAGTGGATACTGCCATAGCTTATGACTTGGCAGACACTGTATATTACTTTTTTTAGCCTACTTCAAAAGGAGGTCTTTCCTGCTTGTTTCGTTGTACAATTGACATTACAATTCACTGGCTGGTTTGTTCTCGGGGAAGAAAAACTCGTTTTTAACATGAATAGCATCCTATTGTGTTAGTGTTTTCTTTCTCTGAATTGTTTTGGTGAACCAGTTTTGTTTATTAACCCGTCAAACGATCGCCTACTAGAAGACGTTTGCATGTAAGCGGTTAACGGTTTTCACGATAATATTTATTTTTTAAGGAAAATTGTCAGATATGGGCAAATTATTATTTAAAAACTTGTAATATAGTTTGTTATATTTTCTCTTATCCATGTATGCATAACCGTTATCAGCCTATAATGTTCCCACTGCTGGTACACAGGCCTCCTCTCGGTGAGAGGGAGTGGGCCGAAATCCAGCAGTGCAAGTTGGTAGATGTCACATGTCATCGAATTTTTTATTCTAGTATAGATCGATTCCCTTACGATGTTTTCATTCAACGTTTTGAGAGTAGTTTCCCATACATACGGTGGGTATAATACAATTTAGATAGTCCCGAATGTAAGGTATTTCAATGCGTAATGGGTATCTTATTAACGCAGACACGGCTGCCTGATATAATTACCAATACACGGTTATAATGTCTGCCTGCCATGTTTGTTATTGATTGCAATTAGATAAATGTCTCTTGCAGGATTAGGTCATTAGGTTGCATAACAATGTAGGTATAACAATTCCTGTAAAGATTATTCCTCTGTCAGTCAGTAAGTGATGAAACTATTTCAATAAGGTATGTATTTATCCAACCTTTAAAAAAAAGTCAGCATTATTCGAAGCATAAAAAGTTGTTGAGAATCATTTAAAAATATTTCAGTAGCGAGAGAGGGGGAGGGAGAGGGCGACCTGCAGTGGTGGACTAGCGGTTACAGCCGCGACTTACGAGTTGTAGGTCGTAGGTTCGAACTTTGAACCCAGGCAGGCGCTTTACTTTGTGTAAATAATTTCATCACCACTGCTCTCAAAACGGTGAGGAAACCAAAATGTCCTAGAACCAAAAATTTGAGGACATGTGACATCTACCAACCCGCACTTTGCCCGCGTGGTGGATTATGGCCCAGTCCCTCGTACCCAGAGGAGGCCTGTGTCCCAGCAGTGCGAGCTTTATAGGCTGATTATGTTATGCAGTTAAATATTCCCCTTTTAATATGTCAGAGAAAATCAAGTAACTGACCGTAAAAATCTGACTATTCGAGCTACCCTTCCTATTTACAAAACCATTCACAGTTCAAACGCCAGTGAACCCCGTAACATTTACCTGGACAAACAGCCCCCGCATACCGCCATTGTTTGAAGTGTACCCAGCAATGAAATAAAAAGGGCTCGTTTTAAACATTTTGTCAGCAAAAAAAGAAAGTGCTAATGTTAGCCCGTTAATATAAAAGTTGTTTGTATGTGGCCATTAGACACGAGCCGTCATGTTTATAGCCTGTGGCTGTTTTATATTATTTTTATATTAACAATTTTTTTTTTAGGGTCAGTGATTTTGGTCAGTAGGGTAACTATATAAAATTATTATTACTTTATTTATTTGTTTATTTAAATCGCATAGACATTTTCTACCAGTCAACCTTTGGATGATGCAGAGACAAACAGTGGCAGGCGCGATTACAAAAAATTTAGGAATAAATATTTTATTTTAACACACTTAAACAACAGCAAACTATAAATATACCTAACTACCTGTGCCCCGCGGTTTTACCCGCATAAGTCTTGATCCCGTAGGAATATCGGGATAAAAATAATCCTATGTTCTAACTCAGGTCATGGTCTACCCATGTGCCAATTTTCATCTAAATCCGTTCAGCTGTTTTAGCGTGAAAGCGTATTATACAAACAAACTCACTTTGCATTTTGAAAATTGCATATATCGTGAGATATAAATAAAGTCATGGAATAAATTCGGAAAATGAGGGAAAGAAAGACCAATAAAAAGATACGCGTGTCAGAAGTGAAGTCACTGCACAACGACAGACAACGGGTCAGTCCCATTGTTCAAAAACAAAAATGGAACTACATTTAAAAAAACCGCAAGCCCCCTGCGCCCTGACTAATAGAAATATAACAACATTACAGAAACAATTTAACGTTACTATTGTGACCCACTTCACATTTGTTCCCGTGCGTCGGACATTAAAAATAATCGTGTTTTTATTTTTATTACGTTTATTGCGCGTACGCTTTACCGTTGTCCCGTGCTTATTATTTATTTGTACTGTTTTGGACCCCAGAGCATATGACCTGGAAATTTTTGTGGAGTCACGTTTTTTGGTAACGTACGATAAGTGTCGCTGTAATTTTTGACCTCTTGAGCCTGTTATTTAAATTGAGGTTTTAAATATGTAAGGTTAGATAACGCCAGTGTAATAGCGTTTACCTTAAACACTTTAATACTGGTGGTCTAGAATTACTTGGAGATTTCGTACAGGACATGGATAAAATGTAGGTATGTTACTTAATATCGACGTTGGAAAGCTTTCCCATCCAGAAGATTAATCAATCCTCAACAATTGAGTTCCTTTCAAATCCAATACAAAGATGAAGAAGCTACAAAATTCAATAAAAATAATCGTAGCGAGTCGGCTAACTGCTACGCGAAGGCGGCGTAGCCGTGACCTCATCGCGTCAGCTACGGCGTAGCACGTAGCATCTTTTATTCTTAACACTATTTATTTTAGCATACTGATCCTATTATCAGAAAAGACTTCGTATACCCAGTTGGATAAAATGGCTCAGTCATTGTAGCAATTGTAGGCTATGTGATTTAATTAATAAAAATATATTTTGGAGAAATAATTTTGATTTTAACTGATGTCTAACATTATGGAAAACATCGTGAGGAAACCGGCATGCCTGAGAGATATTTCTCGATGGCATGTCAAGGCCCAAATTAGAGGTCCATAGGCGGCTTTAAAACTCTGACACCAGGTTAGTTACTAACCACACGAAAAGAAGAAGAATATTGTGTAGAAACATTAAAATGCCACTTTTTTTAAAGTTACTAGATTTTAGACTACTAGATATTAACAACTATTACTAGATATTAACAGCTATTAGATAATATTTTAGATCAATATTTCCACGTATAAACTTCAAGAGATACAACCAAAGTCCACAAAGAACAAACAAACAAAAATTATCAGTTCTTAAAACACAAAACTATAGTCCCATAAATATGAAATCTAGCATACATAATTTAACAATGATATATAGGCCATAGGAGTATAATAAAAAATCGGGGACAGAAATCCATTCAGATCACTACGAAACCCTGGGTCCCTTCGCTAATCCCCACATAAAATTGCCGAAGAAAAAGCCTGTAATCGAAGCACCCAGTCGTAACTCCGGTCCTTCACTTACAAGGGTTTTAGAATGGCTCATTTTGGAAATAGGCTATACATTTTAGGAGGGCTGACAGTCTATTAATGGCCTAGTAGGCTGGAAATGGATAATTTGTGTCTTAGATTTCTTTTGTACAACTTTGGGATACAAACGGTCAGGCCCTCCGGGGAAATTCGTGAGACTAAGTTGGGAGAGACTGGATTAAGTTTGGGATTGAAAAGTAGCGAAGGTTGGAAGTAAATGACCCAATTTTTACAGGTTGAAATGATGGAATTGGTTTTTTAAATAGTTAATTAGAGGAGCTCGTGGCTAAGTAATAACAGCTGCATGGGTCAACCCATCAGGTAAAGGTACGCTTGCCGGGGTTAGTTCATGAGTGGGTGACCATCTTTACATGTCGAGACTCCTCCGTGCCTCGGAAAGCACGTTAATCCGTTGGTCCCGGCTATCATTCGAGGATCTCTGACAATCGTTATGGGTTGTCAGAAGCCCTAAAGTCTGACATTCAGTCTTACCAAGGGGTCGCCGCAGGGCGGTGCTGCATTCTGCATCCAAGCCTGAAATTTGATAATATATTTTACTGCAATTAATTTCCGCAAAGCAGCAAAATCATCTTCTTATCTTCTATTTATTTCAAATTCTATACTATATTATTATGTAAATGTGAAAGTGAGTTTGTTTGTTTGTTACGCTTTAACGCTAAAATTGCTGAACAGATTTGGATGAAATTTGGCACATGGGTTGACCATGACCTGAATTAGGACATAGGATACTTTTTATCCCGATATTCCCACGGGATTGAGACTTATGTGGATTAAACCGCGGGTCGCTAAAAGCAGCTAGTAGGCACTTAAAAGGCACTTTTGAACGTCAAAAAATTAATAAAGTGATTCTAGTTGCCCTCTTCAAGAGGTAGTTTCGTATGGATAATAATGGGCAAGAAACTCCACCGTCGTCGTCCATCGTAACGTCTGATTCCCCATCTTACATTCTTCCAAAAAACGGAGAGCCTCTATATTTCTTCAAAACGCTACTGATACCAAACAACCCCATTGGCCCTTAAATATTTAAATCGGGCCAAAACTGTCGGTCTAACATAACTGGAATTTTATTCATAGCATACCAGGGTTTTTCGAAAGCAATTTTCGTTGTTATCATAAATTGGTAGTCCATTTGCGTCACCTTGTCGACTCATGAACGAATGAGATTTGTTATGCAATAATAACTGCCTTTACGCCTTTTCACCGTCTCCGGAAAACGCGCGACGGGAAATCTTATTATAGATTAATTAAATAATGGGGGATTTGGAGGAAATAGGCTTGAAGACTCCAGTTTAGATAATGAAAATTGAATTAACTTTAAATTTGAGTATTATTTATCAGACTTTGATAAATGGGCTGCTAAATAAAGGATGCATTGCAAATTTATTATAATTGAATTGATATCTATTCATTGAAAATGTCTTCTTAAGTAGATAACTAAAAAAAATTAACAATACGACGAACTAGACATAATACGAAGCTGCGACAACTAAACAACACACACACAAACATATTATTCATTTTTATTTGTGTTAGTCACAAATAAACTATTCACACTGTTCACTGTTGTGTGTGTACAGTATATTTGTGACTAACAAAACATTTAGTAATATTAAACATTTGATTTGATGATATTATTTTTTGTGTCATCAAAGGTTTTATCATAATAAAATAAAATAAAATAAAATCCACGAAATTACTGACATTTTTCAGATCAAACGGATTAAATTGCATTTATTCCATACAGTATTCATTTATTTTATGAATGATTTTAAAGTAATTAATAGTAATGAGCAAACATTAAATCGGAAAATTATTTACGAACATTACATTGTTTTTGCCATGGAAGTTTTTGTCAGTAATGCCTTAATACCGGTATCCGATTTACAAGGGTAAAACGAATTACACTTTCAAGGTACTACATTATCAAAGTGTTATAATAGTTTATTTATTTTGTTATATTTTAATTTTTAAATAATCATTAAAATACTGGTTCACAAGATTAAGTTAATTACCCATAAGTGAGAGCAGTGGTGGCCCAGTGGTGACGGCCCCGACTTACAAGTTGTAGGTCGTGGGTTCGAACCCAAGTAGGCGCTTTACTTTGTGTAAATAAATTTCATCACCACTGCTCTCAAAACGGTGAAGGAAAACATCGTGAGGAAACCGTATCTCAGAACCAAAAATTTGAAGACATCTACCAACCCGCACTGGGCCCGCGTGGTGGATTACGGCCCACTCCCTCTCACAGAGAGGAGGCCTGTGTCCCAGTAGTGGAAACATTAATAGGCTGAATATGTGTATTTTATACCCATAGGTGTATAAATGAATATACGAATAAAACTTTAGTGATAATTAGCATAATTTCATATTTCAATGACGTAATCCATTGTTTTGGGTGTTTTTATAAATACGTATAAACACAATATAAAAAATTCCGAACCTGGTGTGGCTCAATTTGCTATGAAAAGAAAATAGTGACATGAAGCGAACATAATGCAATAAATCCTTTACAAAAAGCCAATTTATTTCGACACAAGGATACATCTCGTTTTTATTTGTTTACAGAGAAAAACACGCTATAAAAACTCAAAAAGTAAAGTTGTTATGATATTAATACTAAACTTGGTTCTTATTTTTATAATGAACAGTTTTTTGCATCGAGTTTTTTCTTGTCTTTCTTCTCTATAACATTTAGAGCATAGTTTTAGCTTTTTTTTTGTGTTAACCCGTTGGTCTCAGCTGTGATTCGTAGATCTTTGACAGTTATTTCTGGTCGTCAGAAGTCCGAATGACTGACAAACAGTCTAACCAAAGGGGTATCGTGTTGCCCAGGTTAGGCAGTCGCTTCATGTATTCAGCAGCATTCAGTTAGACTGGAAGCCGACCCCAACATAGTTGGAAAAGGCTAGACGGGTGATGATAAGTTTTAGCCATTATCTTAATGAGCTATGCAATAAGCTTTCCTTTATCCCATAGAGTATATTTTCTCAGGTTAAGAGACTAGGTTGAAAATGCAACACATTTTCAAAATAGTCTAAATATTTTGTCCTCAACTGAAATGCTTGAATATAGTATGTGCCTTTTCTCTGTCGTGGCTTGCGTTTAGTTAGAACGAAAACGTTGGTGTGCGTCTAGTCTACATTCTTTTGCGGAAACTTAAACGTTTCTGTTCATCACATGGGCACTCATCTGAAAGCACAAGAAAGGAATTTTGTGCTGCATCGAATTACCACAGGGTTTTCATAACATGCTCATAGTTTTTGTTACTCGTAGTAAAATATATGTAAAAATATTAGGATAAAGTAACTAATGATTTTGGATAATTGTAATTTAATTTGGTGAAAGATTTTGAAATGATATATTATATAACTTTTCAATTACTTATACGAAAGTTTTCCACGACGTAGAATAAACTAAGTATGTTTGAAAATCCTAGCTGCTGACTTGGTTTTTTCAATCAAACTTGATTGACGATATAATCCCATTAGAAATATTTACAAGAAAAAAACATACCTACTTATTTCAGAAAGTCAGCAAAGAAAAACCGTTTGCTCCACTATTATCCAACAAATCCTATTCAAAACAACAAAGAACCTCTTAAACTCATGTCAAGTACATCTTTTATTGTCAAGCAACCTATGACATAACAAGAAAATATCAAATACCGCCACTTTCGACATCAAAGTATATTTTTCCAAATATGAGGGTAGGAGCTGCGAAGCAAAGATTACAAAATAAGTGGGTAAGGGGTGGTGGGGGGGTTGGCTTCTCACCCACCCAATAGCCTTCCGGTATTCGCGAAAAATATGTTATTTGAAAGGTGGAATATTTTTAAATGTGATTTTGAGGAGGTATAGTTTCCTAGTGGCGATAGTGTGAATAATAGTTTAGTGAGAGTTGTAGTAAATTTTGTTTGGGTTTTATGACAATCTCAAACTACAGTAGTTATTTTGTACCTGCGCCATGTTGTTTTTTTATATTATTCGAGTATAACTCTACGTATAAATATACATGGCATATAAAGTTTATCCTATGGACACGACGTGTTTCCACGACAAGCGCCGAACGCAGTCTTAATTTACTTTTACTTTGCGTTCAGCACTTGTCGTGGCAACACGTTGTGTCTGGGTTCACAACAAGTCAATCGTGATCCTGAGGATGCCTCGTTGAGTGGTGAAACATGTGTCAATTTCTTACAGGGTTCTTTATGACTCTTTAAAAACAGTTAAGCGGATTAGGTTACTAAATATACGTCGTCTATTGTATTTTATCATGGATTTCCGCACAAAGTCACGCCTGAGTCAATTAACTATTATAAACACAATATTATTACGTTACCGTAAGCAGCTAATTGCTATAAATGTAAAAAAAAAACCTGTGCATCACTTATCTTAAAAAATAACCCTTTTAAGTAAAACTTTACAAGGCGAGAACCATTTTGTGGGTTCACGGGTTTTACCACAATATATTCGAGGGAAAAACAGCCTTTCCCCATTTTACAAATATTTTTAGTCTTGGAGGGAATTCGCATTACCGCCTATGGTATGGTGCGAGGCCGAAAAATTGGATCAACAATTTCGGCACAGCAAAAAGGTTCTGCACAGCTCATTGGGATATAAAATTGGCTTTTTGAAATAAACTGTTGCGACTCAGTTGCGTCTCACTTTGAACATTTTTTGGACATAAAATTAAAGTTTGCTGATATTTAAATTACTTTCTCTCATCCTCTTTTTATTATAAACTATGTATTATATAGCCAGGGGCTGTGAGTTAAAATGATGTTGGAGCCAGTTTTTTATTTCATATCGTTATCGTACCTTTGTATTACCTACCTATATTGTAAGTAATGTTTTATGGACATAATAAAAAGGTAATTCTTCCTGGTGGTCCATGTTATTAATGTTAATATAACAATTAATCAAGTATCAATTTCAAGTAGATAACAATAAATATTTAATACAACAGTTTTAAAACAATGATACTCTACAACTAAACATTGTGTTAACAAATTCACCGTATTTAACGCAAAATAAAAACAATAACAATAAGATTCTCCATTTTGAAATCCCAGTAAACGTAGAAAATGAGAAAAACATAATAATGCTGAACACCGCACGTATCGTATTTTTATTACGAAGCAAATGCAAATTAAACAATAAATTCCTTATTCGCTATCTTGATAATGATGTAGAACTTTATTATTTTATAATTTTTTCTACCACTTTTTTACTTGACATTTTTCCTTCTTTACTTCACGCCAATGTTGAATCGGAGAAATGTCGCCCCAAATGATTTAAATCTACAAACTTAATTAGGTCGAGTTTTAAACAAACAGCGATCCCTAAAAAAAAACATTTTCAACCGTAAATTATTAAAGCTCGGAGAACAATTCAAGTTGACGCCTTAAGGCTATTTTACTTTTTTACATTTTCTCACTCCACCACGATGGTAATGTTGATAACATTTTATAAGTAAGTAGCTAAGTAAGGTGCGCTAGGTATCTTTTCAAAAATCTAGAATATTTTTTGGGTAATGTTTGATAAGAGTCGGTTCACCTTTAGCGGTGCTGGTTGTAGACACCTACTTACTTTTTTTTAAGTTCCGCGTTAGAGATTTTACAATTTGAATACATTTTATCGTGTGGAGCTAATTTCAGAATTAATATTTAACAAAGAAACTAACTATGAAGAATTGAGAACTCCGCGTTTGGGTATTTTTAAAGTCATTTAAAAATGAACTGAATCCTATGCCTACTGCCGACATACAGCATTGTTTTTCACAAAATTACCCAAAAAATAATAAACAAGAAGTTGTTGCACAACAATTATGTATCCAATTTAACTATTTTTCAGATTAGAGTAGTAAACTTTGAGAGCCCACTTAACTTAATGAATTAAGGAACTTAATTCAAGTCCAAACAAATAGATCAAAGCTAAAACTTTCCAGACTATTATGAAATGAATTTACGTAGACTATAATATAAAACTAAATCAATAAGGGTTGAGGCATAATAGTTGTGCTACAAAATCTGAGCTTGTTTCGTTAGTTCTTGGCTTATTACAAACTTTATACAGTTCTAACTAATAACAATTCAGAAATTTACATATCTGTTATACAAAACATCCGAGTTTGTTGAATTTAATCCCTCAATCTGGCACACGTGTATATCTAAGAACGGGTAAATATTTGATATTAACTAAGTTATAAATAATTCTAGGAAAAAGGTTAGATACATCGCTTGAGGAAAATTTTGCCTAAAAAGGATTTAAGAACAATTTATTTTATTAGCTAACATACCCAACAATTTAACATTAGAAGAAAGAAAGAAAGAAAGAAAGAAAAATTGTTTATTCTGCACAAACTAAACGCACATTACAAAAAAAAAACATTTATGACTCCTTTACAAGTTAGCCTTAGAGAGCCTTGTTAGCATTTTTAGATTATATACCTCAATTTCTGTAGCTTTTCTTAATAATTTTTGGTCTTATTTTGCTTTCTTAGACTTACGATTTTTCCAGGAACTTGAAAATTTTTGTTCAGTGTTTAACAACCTGCTGAAGTGTTCGAAATTATTTACCTGGAACAAAAAAACAGGAGTTGTTAAAATATTGATAGCATAATTTATACGTAGCTAAAAATATATTTAGCTGTTGATGGACAAAAATTTAAAACGACAGCCCCAAAAACGTCTACCCTTCACCACGTAGTTTTTAAGCTACAAAGAAATCAGCCTAATCAATATAGCCTTACTAATCAACCCAAATACATTCCATATTTGGCTTTAACCAGTTATTAACTTGGACAGATATTAATAGAGGCTCAAATCAATACTTTTCGGTCATATATCATGCTTTTGTCTCTCACTGCTGACAGGTGCCTTCAATCAATCACGTACTGCATTATCTTGCTCTAACTGATAGAGAAAAATGGCTTTTTGGCTATCAGAGGCTGCATAGCAGTCATTTTCAGACGCCTTTTTTACTCATTTTGTGTAGTAACTTTTTGTGTTACCGCCACTGTGTTGAGTACCCATATAATTCGTTTTTTTTATTAGTGTGTTGCTTGTACATGACACTTATAATATATGATGTGATGTGTGTGTGGCTTGCAATTTATGTTCTGGAATTAGAGGCGTGGTTAAACTAATTGATTATAAGTTCAGCATCTACAAGTGAAAGAGCGCTAAGATTTTCTAAAATCTTAATGTAATTCTTAAACTTTGAAAAATAAAGTCGCCTATCTCTACGTCAAAAGCTCTCTTTTAATCAAAATTCCCCAGAATCATATTTTATTCGTTCAATAAATAAAGAACCTCGTCAACGAGAAAAAGTTAAATTAATCACTCTTTTATTCAAACATCCAAGCTAAATTACTACGACCCAACTTTGGCATGACGTGGACCACATCACAGATTTAATTTTCATAACCTCTTTATAATTCTAAATTCATCCATAAATTAACTGAAAACAAACTCGACCGCAAAACATTGGCGACTGCCCAAACTGGCCCTGAAAAACTCCATCTGAATTTCAAATGCGAGACATCCACGTTACCGAAATGTTATTTCACCGCTAACACTTTTGGATTACACAAGCAAGAATCACCTTTATGCCTGAAGCGCTAGAGTTCACGAGGACTGTGTGTTTATGCTGGTAATTGGCTAAACGCTCGGATGGACTACATTTTCATTTTCTGTGGATAGAATTGTGTAGCTACGCTATTACGTGATGGGGATAGTTGTGCAACTGTAACAGTCGGACTAGATTCATCCCGATTGAATTTCAAAAATTGTATTTTTGGGACAGGTGACAATATTGAGATTCTGGAGCGACAATGTGTTGAAATTATGAATGAAACTCGCAGCCCGTTAGATGAAATCCCTGGTATGTAATCGAACAAGTTACCATGGAAATGTATGAGAATTGAGTAGGTACAAATAGAAGGATAAAACAATAGAATGAAGTAAAAAAAAACCGGAACGGAATTTTGAACTGTCAATGATAATTGTGATAAATTACCTCGTAAATGTCATAATCTATTCTTTATGCTCATTATTAATCATTATCAACCCAAACCTTAAAATAATATTCCAGTAGGTAGTTTTATTTGTACATACCTACTTACAGAAAATAAAATCATCATCATTATGTAAATATTAACTTCGGCAGTATTAGTATATAACCTCGGCAGTTCTATATATAGTAACTCGTAATAAGTAGTACTCGTAGTAAGTATAGAGGAGCTCGTCAATCCATATTTACATACCGAGACTCCTCCCTGCCTCGGAAAGCACGTTAAATCGTTGGTCCCGGCTGTCATTCGTGGATCTTTGACAGACGTTACGAGTCGTCAGAAGCCCGAAAGTCTGACACCAGTCTTGCCAAGGGGTATCGTATTACCCAGTTACTGGGTTGTGGAGGTCAGATAGGCAGTCGCTCCGTGTAAAATACTGGTAATCAGCTGCATCCAGTTAGACTGGAAGCTGACCCAAAGATAGTTGGGAAAAGGCTAGGAAGATTTTTGAACCTCGGCAGTTATGCATACCACCTTACAGACAAATTTTATCCAAAACAACCTAGCCTGTTTCCAAAACTATTAAAGGAAACTCTGAGCTTTCACACAATCGCAACAACAACAAAGTTAGTGCATTAACAATTTAAAAACAAAGAACGGGCGACGCTAAGTGCACATGCTGACTCCAACAATGTATTTCTTGTAACATTGTCGAGTTTGTACGTATCACTGTTTATTGTCACTAGAGGGAACAGCCAATCGAGGGAAAACAATGTGTTTTTGTCGTTTAACTTTAGTGGTTGTAAGTTGTGATTGTTGTCGCTTATTTTGTTAGAGATTTACATCGACGAAACTACTATTTGGCTGATTTGCGATTGTTTGAGTGTAAAAGTGGCGATCAATGCGTTTTCCTTGTTTGTTTGATAAGACATCTTCCTTCTACAGTTATGAACGATTTTCGTGTTTTGTTTATTTTTGTCTCGTGTTAGTTTGGCTCGTGGCTAAATGATAACAGCCGCGCGGGTCGATGCCGCAGTCGGTTCGTGGATGGGTAACCACCTATTACATATCAAGACCCCTCCGTGCCTCAGAAAGTACGTTAAGCCGTTGGTCCCGGCTGTCATTCGTATATCTTTGACAGTCGTTATGCGTAGTCAGAATCACAAATCTTTCTTACCAAAGGGTATCGTGTTACCCAGTAACTGAGTTTTGGTGGTCAGATAGGCAGTCCCTTCATGTAAAATACTGGTATTCAGCTGCATCCGGTTGGGCTGGATGCCGACCCCAACATAGTCGTGAAAAGGCTAGGTAGATTGATTGATTACTCGTTTTCACAAACAGTAGGTGACTCAACGTACATAATACGTAAACATTATGTAGGTACTTCGCGGAAAAAAATATTTCAGACTAAAGTTACTACAGTGCGTTCATAAAACTTGACGCGTGACGCAATTGGTAGCACTGAATTTTACAGTCATTTGATTGATAGTATTGTTCTGTCAGTCGCCTTTTGAACTCTATTAGCATTGAAATTGTGGAGTTTCTTGCCCACTCTTCTCCATACGAAAACTACATATTTATTTTTTTGAAGTGACAACTTCTTTAGCTGCGTTGTTAAACTCGCGTCAGGACACTGATCGAATATTTGTTAGACGGAGGGAGAGTAGAATTTGTTAGTAACCTAACAAAAAGTACTAGGCTTGCATGAATTCAAGATAGCATTTCAATCATTAGACGTTGTGCACAATATCTGAGCAGTAACCTAACAAAGTAACACAGTAACTATTCAATCATTATGTTATGCTACTAATAGGATTTGGATGAGTCAGACAGTTAGTTTATTACCTGGATTAACATAATATTATAGGATACTGTTTTCACTTCTATCGGCAGTCCCCAAAGACTGCCCCTCATGTTTTTTTTTGTAAATTTTGACTTTCAAATGTGCCTTTCATGTGCCTAATTGAAATAAATTATTTGACTTTGACTTTGAAACAAAAACTGCAAAATTCAGTGCTGCCAATTGCATCACGCATCAAGTTATAATGAATGCACTGTACACCGATTCGCCAATGCATAATCCTTAGACAACGGTATCGGGTTGCCTAGCAGCAGAATTCTAACAATATAGACACCGAAAACAATAGACATAGTAGTGTCAAAAAAGTTGATTTCGAAGCTAACGAGTTGTATTGAGAAAGGAATAATAAAACAGGAGTTGTAACTTAGGGATCTGCTTACGTCAGACATATCGTAACTAGGCCCTGTTTAGCTTGACGTTAGTGAAAAGGGCATAAATATTTCAAGGATATAAGTTACTGGATCAATATAGCAGGCCTGACCGAGTAACGGGCTAATGGACTTAGACAAGGCCGACCTCAGACGAGCCCCAAGAGCCTCAGATAGAATATTACATAAATAATAATGCTAGGGCTCACAGAACTATCTTGAATTTAGGTACTGACTGTACATCATACCAACACCAAACATTACCAACAACAGAACGGTGGGATTTGCATAATTGAACAGTTAGGAAAATTACTAAACCCTTAGTTTGTATCTCATAATTCTAATATTTTTGAACAAAATATGATTAGTTACAAATGCTTGAAGAGTTTTTAAGTTGTAGATACAATACCCGAACGGTTAAAATGACACATGGTACTTTAAAAAAAGAATGGGTTGGGTAGGTCGGAAGGACAGTGGCTCCATGTAAAATAATGGTATTCATCTGCATCCGGTTAAACTGGAAGCTGACCCCAAAATAGTTGGGAAAAGGCTAGGCAGATTGATCGCTTTAGAAAAAGTCTGTCACAAACATTAATAGAGATGACGCAAATTGAACTGAAAACTCTTTGTGCCATAAAATCCAACCGTTAAATTTCCCTATAAATACGATAAACTCATCGTACATGCAATTTTACATATTATTTTGTGCTGTAATTTGGAAATGAAACATAAAATGGTTTTGAAATCGACCCTGTTTTCGATTTTTTTTTTTGAGCAATCAAAAAATTTTTTTTTTGAACCGATAATTTTCCTAAAACAAGGATTTATCGATGAACTAAATTTTTTTCAGGACCTAAATACACTAATTCGACTATTTAAAATTGATTTTAAAACAGGCAAATTCACATAACCCCCGTTAATCTACTGCAATGGTATAATCAATGCAGCCGTTCAAACGGCGCTGTTCTGTACGATATTATAAGGTAAAAGTTGGGATCACACGTCAACAACCTACTGTTCATACGGTTAAAAATAAATACAGTATGAAACTGCCATGTGATTCCAAACTTTAACAATAAAATATCATAATATTGATCTTGGCCGTGTAAACGGGGCCTATAGAAAGCAAAAGAATTCGAAGAAGTTCCTGATGGATTTCATACACTCACCTTCCCACAAAACAAAACACTTCAAGAAAGAAAACTTCAAAATAAAGTGAACTGAACAACATTTTAATATTGACGTAGCAAAGAGCGGTCACGATCATGCTAACAAAACGGCTACAACGGCCACACCCAGCAAGCTTTTAGATAATTAAATTAACGGAAACCGCTTTCATTAAGTCTATTTGTTTCGTTAATAAAGCTAATGTTAACAATTGTTACTAGAATAATCTAGTAACATCCCTTGAGTGAACTGTTCTTAGGTGAACGAAGGAATTGGTCGGGATTCCTGTGGGAGGAAGGTGGAAGTATTGTGGTCGTATTCTATAAGTCTGTGTGAGATTATTAATGAACAGGAAATTTATATTATTTATTACCATAAATGTTTGAGGAGCTCGTGGCTAAGTAATAACAGCCGCACGTGTCGATCCATCAGGTTAAGTTACGCTGGCCGGGGTTGGTCAGTGGATGGGTGCAGTTAGGCCGTTGGTCCCGGCTATCATTCTTGACAGGCGTTACGAGTCGTCAGAAGCCCGAAACTCTGACACCAGTCTTACCAAGGGGTATCGTATTAATAAATACCATTTATTAATAATACCATTTATTTCAGGCGACACAGGCCCATAGAAAAAATACCTTAACCTAAACATACATATTTTAATATAGACAAAAGCTAGTGTATTACCCAGTTACTGGGCTGTGGAGGTCAGATACACACTCGCTCCATGTAAAATAGTGGTATTCAGCTGCATCCGGTTAGACTGGAAGCCGACTTACACAGTTGGGAAAAGGCTAGGCAGATTGATTGATTTTTATCACCATATAAATTATTATGCGTTAACTGATAAAGTAGTCGTTTTAGAGTACATCCAGTTTTCCAGAATTGATCGATCCAAAGTTGTAAGTGAAATCCTTACCGAATCACATATTACTGGCATAAACGATTATTCTAAAGGATAGAAAACTAACGAAACCAATGAGTAACGATAATATTATTGATACCCCGAATGTATGCGAAAAAATATACGCAATGAAGGGTAAAAAAATCATGAAACCGTCGAAGACGATGTTTATAAGTAATCAAGCGTAGATGGTACTTGTAACGTACTAAGTACAAACACTGGAGGCATCCCCGAATGAAATTAACCATTCAACGTTACACCAATTTTGAAATTTAACAAACGCATTTATATGCATGAGGTGTAGGATTTTCATCGAATCCGTTCATCGCCTTATCCTTTATTTATTTTCCTAGAAAGTCATGAATCTCACGTTGTCATATTATGAGCTATAAACGGTTTAATGTTTGAGCGCCGTTTGCGTTGATGTACTGCGGGGCGGAGTGAAAATGATCTGTCGCAATTGGAGGCTGCACCGAGTTGATAGGCGCCCGTAGAAGGTGTCATATCTGTTGATATTCCATGATATAGAAATTTATCAAGGGTTTGATGATTGAGGAAATGCTAGAGTACTTTGCTAGAAGTAAATTCTGATTGAGTGTAGCATATTCTTTCGTTTTTCTATTGCTTCGCTGAGACTGAAGCGCAACAAAATTCAGAGGCTTCTTTGGAAGTGTCTTAAAAAAATGCAATAAATTTGAATAGCTTGAGGTGTTACAAGAAGTTATTAGGTAACATTCTTCAAATAGTTTGGGCGAATTTTAATTCATCATCAGCCTATTAATGTTCCCACTGCTGGGACACAGGCCTCCTCTCTGTGAGAGGGAGTTAGCCGTGATCTATCACGCGGGCCCAGTGCGGGTTGGTAGATGTCACATGTCTTCGATTTTTTTGGTTCTAAAACATGGCGTTTTCTCACGATGTTTTCCTTCACCGTTTTAAAAGCAGTGGTGATGAAATTATTTACACAAAGTAAAGCGCCTGCCTGGGTTTGAACCCACGACCTACAACTCGTAAGTCGGGGGCCATTACCACTGGGCCACCTCTGCTCTCTCTCTGAATTTTAATTAATACTTAATAAAAATCTGTAAAAATCAATTTATACGTTTTCCAATGATCGTGCAACCATTCCGAAAGAAACAGATCCAAGTAATAGGCCATAAAACGCTAAGATGAAGATGAGATAATAAAATCATCCAAATAAATCAATATCAAATCCTTATTTTCTCACTTTCTTCGACTTCAGATTCGTAATAATCGCGCGTAAGCCGACATTGTTACAGTTAATAATCGTATTATTGGACCCATCAAATTTTATGTTAACTATTATCGTTTGAATCGATGGTTGAAGGGCCATCTCCACTTGCGTCATTATATCCTGGTATTCGTAAAACGCACAAAGAATTTGGAGCTAATATTATGGTGAAATTCGTCCTAAATATTCTGAGTATATCCTGATCAAGTATTAGGTATCTTTTGAAAGAATATCTAGACTTTGTTCGTAGTTTCTGATTTTCATTCCCATATTAGACGATTTTTTTATTTTTCTATTATTAGACGAAATTATGTCTTTTTTCTGATGTTCTTATTCTACTCTTGATTGTACTGGTTTGGTTTTCTATCAGATTTTTTAAACCTTGATCAGAACTAGTCAGATTATTTCTAGTACCTTTGGTGACAGAGTTCTGTTTGCTTCGGTATCATGCAAATAAAGTTGAATACACTGTTTTAATAAGTTGTTAAGACCCAGCATTTCTGTGAGTAGGTACGTTTCAGCATAATTATCGAAATGTGGAAGCGTGGCAAATTAGGAAATGGGTCAAGTTATCCAGGTCAAATTAACACAGAAGTGTGTGATCAACGTAAATAATTATATTGTTATGTACGTCTTTAACATAATCATAACATGAATAATGGTAGATTTACAAAAATTTTTGAAGGACGATATGGACTGTGTTTTTCTAACTTTTGCTGCTTAGTTTCTTCCAGACATAAATCTCTGTTTGCTTCTAACAGCACCCCTGTGAGAGAATTCACTTATTTTTCCCATCATTGTTTACGCACGGCATTCCCAAAATTACCCGTTAAAATTTTCCATAAGATAACCCCACACAAAAATGTATACGCCAGAAAATTTACTCCAACACCCTGCATTCATCAAAAGAATTTCACTAAACACATCTGTGTAAGAGAGGGTGAACAAAAACGGCAACTTTTGTTCCTTGAATATAATAGGTATGATTTCAGTACTATTGCGATGAAACTCGCTTAAGTTTCCGTTGCAGACGCTCCGGTCGTCACCATTGAGACTCGTGGAGAAGATAAGAAATACCACTGAATGATATCCGACGAACTCGGATGTTGTTTCGAGCTTGAAGACTGTACAGCAGTATAAAGAAAAGACCATGATGGATATGAAGCACTAGGTAAAGAAAACAATATTAATCATGACGTATCTGATGCTTTGATGGTTACCACAGTCGAAATTAATAATACAGCTTATATGTCCTCAGTGAGTCAAAACAAGATTTTCGATGACGATGATAATGAGCGTGTATACTCGTAGTATAAAGGTTAACAATTGTTTTGAAAATAACATACAAATAAACACCAAAAGCAAGAAATGATTAACTCAACCAGACTACTATAAAGAAATAAACATCATAAATGCTAAACAATTTAAAAGCCAACCACATAACTAAATTAACACTCATCACACGACTAATATTCTCGAGTTCCAACACCATGGTAACAGTTCGCCACTTGAAGCTGCCATCTCTTTTTGTACGGTTATTACACATGACACGCTACGCTTAGCGTACGTCCCGAGCTGGCACCCTCTAATTTTATTTAGCATATGAAATTTTATCTCCAACACATCAAAGGGACTTTGAAGTTCTTGTACCTTTGAAATTTTGTCTCCTCAGCTGATTGTTACTCGCGTATATTTTTTGGGCTGAGGGACTTGCACTTCGCAATGAGGGCTTTATTTTTAATCTTCTCTCTGTTCCGCGTTTAGCTTTTAGCGTCTGTTTTACAAAGGGTTACATATGTCATTATAAATCAAAGGCGTTGTTTTTTAACGCGCGTAATTAGCTTCACCTGCAATTACTAAGCCAACAGATATATTATTAAAGTCTGTTATAATTAAATGTTCTGTTCCTGTAGCAAGCAACAGCTGCCTCTTCAATAAATTCGACTCATATTGCTATGTTTACTGCTTCGACGGAACGATCGCATTTCGTATTTAATCTAAAACTAGGTACTACGTTTAACAAACTACTAGATAAAACAATGAAGTATACAGACTACCTCGTTGGTCTCGTAGTTGCAAGCGCTACTGCTGGAGAGCATGAGGTCCTCGGGTTCGCTTCTCAGGTTAGGCAAAGTGTTATTGGGTTTTTTCATATGGATTCCTCAGTAGCTGCCCGGTGAATGGATTTGTACCCAGTTGATGGCAATAGACTTGGCCCCTATTACATGGTACCCCCTAAACATAACTGGCAAAATGTGGGTGTTCTAAAGGTACTCCTCTGGTCAGCCCATTGAGAAATACAGGCGTGAAGTTCTATAAACTATATTTTGATAAGCGACTTGAGTCAAGGCAGACATTATCAGTTCATCACCATCCTGAGGTTTGAATTTTTAGTTTCAATAATGACCATCACTGCTTAAAAAAAATATTTATCTGAATCACTACCCTAATACCAAACGGGTAGTAATAAAAGCTCCGACAAAAAAAGAAGAATTGTCCTTACTCAAAATATTAAATCTACTGCCTAAAATACTAACTTTCCGACTACTTTTGTCCGAATAAAAATGACGAAACGACCGAATGAGATACTGAAATCTTCGAAAAATAAACATGACTGTATATTGCGATAATACTTTTCTACCAGCATAAATTACGTTCTACTGAAAACTATGCTTTGTAATTTTTATCTTTACTTGCCTACTATTAATTCATAAATTACCTTTCATATTTCATAGACTGTGGTGCTATTTTAACTGTAACATTATACTGAAAATATTATTCTGAGTGGTTATACAGAAACTTATAAAAAATATAAAAATGTACTTGT
Source organism: Conistra vaccinii (assembly GCA_948150665.1). Lineage (NCBI taxonomy): Eukaryota > Metazoa > Arthropoda > Insecta > Lepidoptera > Noctuidae > Conistra > Conistra vaccinii. The sequence continues at coordinate 2,741,020 of OX411321.1, forward strand.
AACAATAACTTTTACTTGCATCATATATCATGAATTTTGCTTACAACGGGTATGCTTCGATATCGGTACCTTTATTTTTATTACGACGATTCTTCGGAACCACTTTTTTTTTGGTAGAATAGACCCTTTATAATGTATTTATGAAAACCGCAAAATGCGCAAAACTATAGGCGCCGAGAAAAAAATTGCCAAAATCGCCAAAAGCTTCATTGGCGATTTTTTTCTCGGCGCCTAAGTTGCTTCTGCATCGTCTCCGGCGCTGCGGGAAGTGCAACCCCTTCGCCCTTACGTAACAAAGGATAGGCACCCATCCTATGCTTCCTATGCTTTGTTACAGCGGGCGGGGGTTGCTCTCCCTCCGCGACTCCGGTTTTTATGTACACTCTAGGGGTAGGAGCCAAAAGACTACGTAAAGTCGGGGTGCCCCGATTCGGTTTGCAAAAATTCGAACCCGAGATCGCGCGGGCAGAACAGTTGAGGTATTTTCATCATTATTGAGAGTTAAAAAATAAATTTGACAACCAACAATAGAAATTAAAACAGTTCATGTAAGTTGTAAAAATATGATTATTTTGACAAAACCTCTGTTGTCGGTAACTTAGTAATTTTATACCATTCCCCCTCTAAAAAGCTTATTTTATTCACTGAAAACAGTGAATAAAAAAGCTCTTTTAATCACTATTTTGGTGTTTGAATTTAGAACACACCAATGTATTCGACCTCTATCTCAATGCTATACAACCTCCTTAACACTTTTGACTCCACCCATTTTCATAGAACTCATAACTCATCATTCCGCCATAAAAGTCTATGACTTTTATTATTCGTAGTTGGAAGTGAAACCTCCGGGAGGTTTCACTTCCAACGTCCACGAGGGTTCCCGGCATCCCATACCCAAGTAGGTGAACCCTCCAGGAGGGCTCCCGACACTGAACGTCTACATTTAAAATGAGCCCTCCGCGAGGGTTCCCGGCATTCCATATCCAAGTAGGTGAACCCTCCAGGAGGGCTTCCGACACTGAACGTCTACATTTAAAATGAGCCCTCCGCGAGGGCTCCCGACATCCCATATCCAAGTAGGTGAACCCTCCAGGAGGGCTCCCGACACTGAATGTCTACATTTAAAATGAGCCCTCCGCGAGGGCTCCCGACATCCCATATCCAAGTGGGTGAACCCTCTAGGAGGGCTCCCGACCCTGAATGTCTACATTTAAAATGAGCCCTCCGCGAGGGCTCCCGACATCCCATATCCAAGTAGGTGAACCCTCCAGGAGGGCTCCCGACACTGAACGTGTTAACCTTTTATTAAATGTCCTTTTTGCGCTTAAATCTTTCTTTTTCTCGTAGTCATGGTATAAAGTATAGTATGCAACTCTTGAATAAAACGCAATGAGGGCTTTATTTTTAATCTTCTCTCTGTTCCGCGTTTAGCTTTTAGCGTCTGTTTTACAAAGGGTTACATATGTCATTATAAATCAAAGGCGTTGTTTTTTAACGCGCGTAATTAGCTTCACCTGCAATTACTAAGCCAACAGATATATTATTAAAGTCTGTTATAATTAAATGTTCTGTTCCTGTAGCAAGCAACAGCTGCCTCTTCAATAAATTCGACTCATATTGCTATGTTTACTGCTTCGACGGAACGATCGCATTTCGTATTTAATATAAAACTAGGTACTACGTTTAACAAACTACTAGATAAAACAATGAAGTATACAGACTACCTCGTTGGTCTCGTAGTTGCAAGCGCTACTGCTGGAGAGCATGAGGTCCTCGGGTTCGCTTCTCAGGTTGGGCAAAGTGTTATTGGGTTTTTTCATATGGATTCCTCAGTAGCTGCCCGGTGACTGGATTTGTACCCAGTTGATGGCAATAGACTTGGCCCCTATTACATGGTACCCCCTAAACATAACTGGCGAAATGTGGGTGTTCTAAAGGTACTCCTCTGGTCAGCCCATTGAGAAATACAGGCGTGAAGTTCTATAAACTATATTTTGATAAGCGACTTGAGTCAAGGCAGACATTATCAGTTCATCACCATCCTGAGGTTTGAATTTTTAGTTTCAATAATGACCATCACTGCTTAAAAAAATATTTATCTGAATCACTACCCTAATACCAAACGGGTAGTAATAAAAGCTCCGACAAAAAAAGAAGAATTGTCCTTACTCAAAATATTAAATCTACTGCCTAAAATACTAACTTTCCGACTACTTTTGTCCGAATAAAAATGACGAAACGACCGAATGAGATACTGAAATCTTCGAAAAATAAACATGACTGTATATTGCGATAATACTTTTCTACCAGCATAAATTACGTTCTACTGAAAACTATGCTTTGTAATTTTTATCTTTACTTGCCTACTATTAATTCATAAATTACCTTTCATATTTCATAGACTGTGGTGCTATTTTAACTGTAACATTATACTGAAAATATTATTCTGAGTGGTTATACAGAAACTTATAAAAAATATAAAAATGTACTTGTAACAATAACTTTTACTTGCATCATATATCATGAATTTTACTTACAACGGGTATGCTTCGATATCGGTACCTTTATTTTTATTACGACGATTCTTCGGAACCACTTTTTTTTTGGTAGAATAGACCCTTTATAGTGTATTTATGAAAACCGCAAAGTGCGCAAAACTATAGGCGCCGAGAAAAAAATTGCCAAAATCGCCAAAAGCTTCATTGGCGATTTTTTTCTCGGCGCCTAAGTTGCTTCTGCATCGTCTCCGGCACTGCGGGAAGTGCAACCCCTTCGCCCTTACGTAACAAAGGATAGGCACCCATCCTATGCTTCCTATGCTTTGTTACAGCGGGCGGGGGTTGCTCTCCCTCCGCGACTCCGGTTTTTATGTACACTCTAGGGGTAGGAGCCAAAAGACTACGTAAAGTCGGGGTGCCCCGATTCGGTTTGCAAAAATTCGAACCCGAGATCGCGCGGGCAGAACAGTTGAGGTATTTTCATCATTATTGAGAGTTAAAAAATAAAAGACAATGTCCTAAATGGCCCTGTGGCAATAAAGAGTATCAGAATATACGATAATTAATCGCCTATTTTATTATATAAGTTGCAAATACTTCTGTATCACGGACTAGCTGTATTCCAAAATGTACTTTTAATAGAATTTAAGCGACTAATAACATTAGATCGCCATCTTCGCCTAATGTCATGTCGTGTCGAAAGTGAAATAGGGATGTCCAATCAATTATAATCGATCGATTGTGTTTTTTTTTTCTTTATGAATGCAGTCATACTCCAATTTAAATAGGCTATATTATTCTTACTACCGTAAGAATAATATTATACAGTAATCAAAACTTCTTTATTTCTATCTATACAATCATTCAAACATCTAATTCATTATTTACAACATCTATCTATCTTCCTAGCCTTTTTCCCAACTATCTTGGGGTCGGCTTCCAGTCTAACCGGATGCAGCTGAATAACAGTATTTTACATGGAGCGACTGCCTATCTGACCTCCACAACCCAGTAACTGGGTAATACGGTACCTCTTGGTAAGACTGGTGTCAGACTTTCGGGCTTCTGACGACTCGTAACGACTGTCAAAGATCCACAAATGACAGCCGGGACCAACGGCTTAACGTGCTTTCCGAGGCACGGAGGAGTCTCGGTATGTAAAGATGGTCACCCATCCACTGACCAACCCCGGCAAGCGTAGCTTAACCTGATGGATCGACCCGTGCGGCTTGTTATTACTTAGCCACGAGCTCCTCTCATTATTTACAACAATTAATACAAAAATGACACTTCTTTTGCGGTTCATTAAACGAAAAAATACTATCTAAATTATTAATGTTTTATTTAAAAAACTATATTGCAAACTAGGTACAGATGTTACTATTTATTATTATTACAAGTATAGAAGAGTGTTGTTATATGTAAAATAAAGCATTGTCATATACTTGTAATGTTAATATGACAAAGTTGATGTAACAGACAGTTTATAATAATTTAGGGCCACAGTAAATCTTAATCGAAAAAATCGATTTATGGTGTCGTGTTACATCCCTAGTTTTGCCGTTTGTTTTGTCTCTTTGACAGTTCTGTGCTGTGCTTTTCCTGTGTTCTTTTCTTGTGTTCGGTGTTTTGGTGACTTTCGGGACTTTTTTACGACTTGGCTATTTTAACGGACTTGGATTGCTTTAAAAAACTATTTACCTGGCTGTGATTTTCGGAACTGTGTACCGCTCGAACGATAACTTGGCACTCTAAAACGGACTTAGATACGCAAACGCAATGGTTATATTGGTCAATGGTTGTCATGGTTAGATTATAACCTCAAAATCTGATACTTTTTTTGAAATATATCTTTTCTGCAGCTAGTCCGCTATAAAAACAAGGTCTTCTAGGAGTCTACAAATGATAGAGAATACAATACATAATTATCCGATGCTCTTGGCTCCAGGGCCAACAATGTATGGACGCAGAGCAATGTCCTTTGATAACCAACAATAGAAATTAAAACAGTTCATGCAAGTTGTAAAAATATGATTATTTTGACAAAACCTCTGTTGTCGGTAACTTAGTAATTTTGTCGGAGGTTCAGTATTCTATTTGGAAGTTTAGTTTTGTTATTCGAAGATCCAATTTTTTTTAGGAGAAAAATGTAATTTGAACATGCTCTTATTTGTTGTTAAATTGGATATTTTTATTCGTTTATGTTTTGGGTTTTTTTGTCGGTAATTCATTATAATGCTGGTTAATTAGAATAATAGTCGGCCACAGATCGCTGGAGATTAATTTGTTTTTCGGAACCATTATTATTTTCCATACCAAACCCATTACTCACCCTACGTTCCTCTTCATCATCAATATCATTATGTACATCTAAAATCACAGTTCTTTCTCATCTACCTTTTCACCTGATTTTAATTCCATATAATCATACGCGTATTAAGCTGTTCCCACGAATATCCACTCATATTTCATCTCCAGCATATTTCCATTAAGAATTTCATTTAGAATATTACAAGAGGTTGTTTGGGGACGACGACCTGACACCGTTGGCCTCAACGAACTAAAGTTTTTATTTACATGAAGGATGATAATAAAACCTTACACAGAATCACAATGGGAGTTCATTTTCTTCAAGAAAATTGTTTTTGAGATTATCTCCGTTCGTAGTGCGCTTTTTGCACTATCCTCTTACGAGTATGTGAGATGCAGCCAAATGATAAATTATGTTTTTGCTTTTTTTGAAGGTGAAAGAAAAACTTTGAATGTATCATTTTTTTGACATTTCGAGAGAGCCGTAAAATTCGAGTGAAGGATAAGATTGTAAGAGTAGATTATAGGCACGATGAGCTGACAACATGTCAAGCAATTTTTTCAACTTTTGACCTTTCCCATTTAGGTTAACACTTGTAGCAGATTGGCACTATTTTCTCGTGTATTTTATTATAATTAAGCTTCCTCGTTGGTAGTTCTTATGAATCTATTCCCGAAGCCCAAAAGTACCACAAAAGGATACTAAAAAGCTAAGACCCAAAGTGCCTTCCACCATTAACAGAATCAAGTCGATCGCGAACAAGAGAGAAAGCTTGTCTATTTTCCACGTTTTAACATTTAACAAGGGGAACAACGAATCCCGGTGGTACAAAAATAAAATAAAAAAACAAAGGAACTAAATTGGCATTCAACTGCAACGCTCACATTCCCAAGTGGACAGAGCTATCAGAATTTCCGATGAGTACGTCTGTTAGTCCGACGTTCGATTCCCGTTTTGTTATCGCTCCCTAAACGTGGGGAGGTTTTAGTTCTCGATACCCTTTTCACTCTTTCGTATGTGAGTTTACATTCTTACAGTCTTTATCGACTCTCGTTTTGAATTCAAGAAAATTGTTGCCGTATTTGCTGACGTCGAATTCAGTTAAAATGGGAATGCTTTCAAAGGTGGCTTGCTTTCTGTTACGATCTAAAAATAACAGAAAATTGAAGAAAGTGTGGACATAAGTAGTGGGTATAGACAACAGTTAAGATCGTTTATCCTAAGAATTGGCAACGTCGCAAATAGCTGTATGTTTGACAGCTATTTTACCTGTTTTGATTAATTTGGCAATATTACTGTATGTAAAAAAGTTATGTGGCTAACTAGCGAACTAGAACATTAACAATGAATTGCAATTATAACACAGATATTGATGTTGTAACCGTTTTAGATGTAGAAAAGGTATTTGGAAAGTTTCCAAATACTTTTTTTATATCTAAAACTAAATATTCCGAGTTAAGATAATTATTGCATTTCAGAATCAATATTCTAGTTCGCTAGCTAGCCACATTTCTTATACAGTAATATTGCGAAATTAATCAAAATGGAAATATTTGACATTTATTTGCAACGTTGCCCACTTTCAGAATAAACACAAAAAATTAAATATGTATGATCCTGAATAAAATGTTCATATTAAGAGGTTTTCAAGATATTATGCCTAATTAATCGTCTTTATGTTTCAGTTACAAAACGATACCAGTTGAACCTCATTTAACCAGTGTCGAATACTATAAAACGATACCAAAAAAATACAGAAATGTACTGTAACTATTCAGTTGTCGTATTATTCCTACAATGTGGAGGTTTCGGTTTTCAATACCTTTTCTCTTTTCCGAGCACTGTGTACGGCATTCTAGAAACTGCATTAATACAGTCTTTGTCGAGAAACGTTTTGATTTCACAAATTCGTCTGTGTATTTGCTGAACGAAAGAATACGAACTAAATGTTTTCAAATGGGTCTTTTTACAAAACGTTACCTAGAACTATACATACTTACTTTATACCTAGTACTTATTTGTTTACTCTAAAACCCAATATTATTGCCGACGGAGATTGGTACCTATATCCTGAAGGCATGTGATGCGGAGGAATGAGGAAAATGTCGTGAGGAAAGTTTTGAGTATGAATGTCGATGACTATAACAGTAGGGGAAGACCAAAGAAACGATGGATGGACTGTCTGAAAGATGATATGGCTAGAAAGGGGGTGACTACTGAGATGACGTAGAAGAGTATGGAAGAAAAGGACATGTTGCGCAGACCACAAATACATTGGGATAAGGGCAGGAGAATGATGATGATAATCCTGAGTTTATAATTATTATTACAGTTTTAGTAGATATACCTTTTAGTTATATCGATTTAAAAATCTTTCCAAGACTTGACCATGACTCACGCTAAACCCAAGTATGCCAACTGAACTCAAGATTTAACTCAACCATAACTCTAAACGATAAAACCAAACAAAAAACTTCCATCTAATAAACCAATCCAGCTAATTATAACTTCCATCATCAAACATTAGCAGGAAACACTTAAATTCATACGTGCCATTAAAATGGGTGCGGGCAGAACAATCAAAGGTAAATAAACAGAAGAAATATGTACGGAATTGCATGGCGGCGGCGCGGCGGCGGCGTCGGGCGTGCTCCCGACAACTGAATGTACGGGACGTGCTCGTGGTTAGGGCTGCGATTTTTTTTTTTTAATAATTATTATTATTACTTTTTTTTTAAACCTAATAGTTTTTGTTACTGAACAAAAATGTGTCATTTATCTATAAAAAGTAAAAAAAAAGTACTCGTGACCAATTGATATTCAATATAGGTCACAGTGTAATTTACTTTGAGACTATATTATACTGTGACCAAATTACAATAGCCCTAGGTAGGTAGTATGATTTCTAATGAGAAAGTAGGTAGGGATTATGTTTGACGTAAGAGGTGACCAGGAAAATATAGGTATCAGGAAATTTTAAAGCTGCAGTGGGATAATCATGACTTAACAAACGATATAAAAGGACACAGCTGTTTCAAAGTCGGTTTAAATTAAAACAAAAAAAACAACCGACTTCCAAAAAATACACTACAAAGTCAAAAATAACTTTGTTTTCGGAAGTCGGTGTCGTTGGTTTTGTTTTTCGCTTTTTGCCACCGATCGAAAAAAAAGTTATATTTGACTTGGAAGTCGGTTGCTTTTTTTTGTTTTTGACTTTTTAGATGTGGTACCAACCTCACACAAATAAAAATACCACTACCTGCTATGTAAATAACAATGACAGGAACTTATCATCGTATCATCGACATTAGGCTAAGTGAGAAAAATACGTATTATTGAAGCTAACTCAAAAACTACTCAAGTAAAGTTAATAAAATTTATAATGGAACCACTTCTGAGGTATGAACTACCGAACAAAAAAATAATCATCAAATCAATTCATAATTGGTGGAGTAATCGCGTAACAAACATAAAAAAAAATGAAGTCGGTTATTAATGAACGATATTTTCTAGGAAAACACATCACATACATTAAAGTTATGCTAGAAATCATTTTAATAACTAACGGACCAATGTAGGTACAGACGCCAGCACATTAAGTTACTACAATCTGTCAAATAGATTTTCAACTTTATCGTTAAAGAAAAAAAAAAATCGGTTCAATATTGGTTGGGAAAATTTGACAGATTGGAGTAGTTTGATGTGCTGGCGTCTGTACATGACAATTACGGCGTACATAGCATTGTTAAAAAAATCTAACTGGCTTGCAATTGAATATAGTAAAATAAACTAAAATAAAATAAACCAAAATAGGATAATGTGAATGACGGGTAACAACAAAAACAAAAAAGTTAAGAAAAGAAAATTGAAATAAAAATTAAGTTTGAGATTGAGTTTTAGTTACTTGAATAATAAAATTACCTGCAGTAATATATGTTTTGCCTGACTATCGCGGTAAGCAATGGTGACTTTGAAACAACTTAGAACTTTTAAAGTAAAGTCGAAACAACAATATTTTTCAGAGAAGTTTTCAAACTTTGGTTTGTAAACTTTTAAGACTTCTAAGACTTTCAAGTCATCTATAAAACACTACCTATAATAGTTCTCCAAATAGGTCTTTCTAGCAACCACATTTGAAGTCCAATCTATTAGTACTACATGTCGTAGACCGTTTTCTCATTTCTAAAATATAAGCCTCATCGTTTTTCCTTTTCTTATTTTCCAATTAAAATAATATCTTCTAATTACAACCCACCAACCCTGGCTGCAATTGCAACATGTAATTAGAAGCATTGTGAAATTAACGCGCTAACCGCTTTCAAAACCGAAACAATCGCGGTCGCAGAACAACTAGGAATACTGTAATTTATGTTACGTCTGTTTTCAAGAGGCTTTGTATGCTTGTTAAGGCAGGGTTTGAGGGAGGCGCCATTATTTAAAAAGAGAAGAGATGTGATGTTGTTTTGTTTTTGTTATGCTCAAACAAAAACAACAAGATTTCTGGAGGATGTAAAATACCTACCGTCTTTGCAGAAATAGGCAGAACTGAGGTTTTTCCTGATTATGTTTTAGACGTTTTTCATAATATTTGAAAAACGTTATGTATATTATAGTAGTAGATAATGTTTTAATTCGGTCAAAACATTGTTCAAAGTCTCAAATCTCAAACAACAGCTAAAATGGCATGACAATCAGAACCAAAAAAGCCTACGAAAATTGCACAACAGAACACAAAATCAAGTAGTACACTGTAATACACATTGTAACAAACCTTTTTCCATTCCACGGAACTGCATTTCATTTTTTTAAACCCTTAGATTCTCGCTCCGGCACGTATTCAAGCGTTTTAATTCAAATCAAACGTATCCCTATTGTCCAAACTATGCGGAACCACGGAGCTTATTCAACGTCAGAACAAACTGGATATCGCATCTGAATTTCAAATGTGACACTGCGTGAAACTAGTTGTTTTTGGAGACATTATTTTTAAAGGTCTTGTCTGGTTGAACGGATTCGGTATGCAAAGTAAATGTTTTCTATACTTACAAAAGAGGTTATTTTTCTATAACTGGAATGTTTTTGTAAGTTGGAAATGTTTTTGACGTTATTCTCTACAATTTGCTAAGGAACGTTACATTATGAGCAACGTCATGATGTAGGAAAATGAGCAAATTATGTTTACATTTAGCTCATTTTTTAACTTAAAATAATCTTTTACCTTCAACAACTTTTACATTCATTATGGACCATCGACAGTGAAGAGTCCTTAAAAATAGAATTTATGTCGTGTCATGACGTCATAGGACTTAGACACATCGTCAATTGAAATACTAGAGGTGTGACATTCGGGCTACTCAAAGGTGATTTGAATTACGGGTAGTCAGAAGCCCAAAAGTCTGACAACCAGTCTTACCAACTGGTATCGTGTTACCCAGTAACTGGGTTGCGGAGTTCAGATAGGCTCCGAGGGAACTACTGGTATTCAGCTGCATCCAGTTAGACTGGAAGCCGACCCCAACATAGATGGATAAGGCTAGAGAAAATGATAGAGGTAATTTGAGTTTTTAACACGTTACAAGCAGTATAATGAACGATGGGCACTACACAAAAAAAATACCTGTAAAAGCTCTAACGCCCACTCTTCATTCCACAGCCTTTAGGAATCCCAAAAACATAAGCCTTAGTGTAAAGGCAGAAACCTTATTTCGTGCTAAAAACGGAACCTGTACGGCCAGCCTGTCTGGACGTAAAATAAAAATAAATTGCTTATTGCTTCAGTAATATTCAGTTATAGCGTTTACTTTTGTATTACAATGTGGGTACTTTTTGAAGTTTACAAGGCGCTTTATGATCACGACGGGTTTTTTTTTAAAAGACGTGTGTGGGCTGCAAAAGATTACTTCTTGGTAGAAAGCAAAAAGGTACCGAGTAGAAAGTATGTAGGGGAACCTCTGGACCAAAGAGCTGAGAAGGTTGAGTATAATATTTCGTCTTGTTGAGGTAAACTAACTATTAATGTAATGATTATTTTACTAAGGACCCATAACTGCATGGAAGTAATAGAAATGCCTCTCTGGTTGATCCGAAATTATTTCTTAGGTACATTAACAGTGTACCATCTGTCGTCAACAATGAACCAGCATAAAAATATGAATCTATTAACAGTGTATGAAATATAAACAAAATGTAATAAAACAAAATATTAAATGCATGATCCATTCAAGAAGAAAACAACGATAAAAACATCTTCAAAAACAATTTAATCTCGCTCATAAATCCACATTTAAGACCATTTTACTCAACGAACGCGTTTAGCCAAATTCTTTTCGCCACATCAAAGCCGAGGATCAAGGGGCATTTGAAATTCTGATGCGGTTTTCTTGTTTGCTTCACTAACGGGCATCGTGCGGCCTGGACTCGCATAAGGACACATTTTCCTAGATTGGTATGTGCTTTTACAAGGTCTTTCGGGCGAGTGGCTGTTGGTGCGACAATTTGTTATTGTTGTTTTTTTTTTGGTAATGGCGCCGTGTTCTCACGTTTGTTTAACTATTGACTTGGTGAATAAGAAAGTGAGGTTTAGTTTTTAAAGGATTGGCGTATTGTGTGTTTTGTTTTTTTTTTTTGTAAATATTGTGACAAATACCTCTTTTCTTTTTAAATCTAGTCTTTAAAACAGAAGCTTAAAAAGAAAGTAAGCATTGTACAGCTAAATTTTATATCGATGTTAAACAAAATAAATACGAGAGTAGGGTAATATTGGGCATTCTATGCCACTGTCGGCAAGTAGCTCGGCTAGTGCGCCTCGCTACGCGCCAGTGGTATAGAATGCCCAATATTGAACGATCGACTCGACTGTAGAGTAAATTATTGTACTCACCTAGAGATCTTGCGAGATAAACCACTGGCCGCCAGTAGCTAGACGAGTTCGTATTGCTACATGACTGTAGCGTAGAAAACCGAATAATGAATGATCGCCTCCATACCTATTCTCCTCAACCAATGATCTTGCGAGTCATCGCTATAACGATCGCTCTATCGCGAAAAAAGATTGCGGTACTGTTTCAGTTTATAAATATTAATGTAACAAATACATTTACTCATTGCCAATCAGTTTGTTTCCAAGTGTAATCATGAAGTTTGTAAAGCAACCACAATCGCTGCATGTTAAAACAATCTGCGAGGATGTTTGTAAGACTAGTTTTCGTCATGGAGAATTGTTACCTAACTCAGTTCGTTGTATCATTTGCGGACCATCCAATTGTGGAAAAACCAATTTATTGATTGGTCTTCTCATACACGAAAATGGATTAAGATTTGAAAATGTTTATGTTTATTCGAAAACTCTGTACCAACCCAAATACATTTTTTTAGAAAAAGTTTTACAACGAGTGCCAGGTATTTCACTCCAGAAATATCATGGAAATGAGGAAGTGCTAAGAGTTCAAGACGCAAAACCTAACTCTGTGATAATATTTGATGATGTTGCTTGCGAAAATCAAGATAGCATGCGTGATTATTTCGCAATGGGAAGACACAAGTTCATCGATTGTTTTTATCTAAATCAAACTTATAGTAAAATCCCTAAGCAGTTAGTAAGAGACAACGCGAACTTAATTATACTTTTTAAACAAGATGACATTAATTTACGTCATATTTATGAAGAACATGTCAACACTGATATGACATGGACTGAATTTCGTGAAATGTGTTCCAAAATATGGAATGAGCCCTTCAATTACGTAGTAATTAATAAAGATTGTTTAAAAAATAAAGGATGTTATAGAAACAAATTTGACACCTTTGTAGTCTTTGATTAAGAATATGGTTATTTAAGTCCGTTACCTTTGTGATATTATTATTCTTCAGACATCGCTTAATCAATCACTATCAGTTCGTTTTTTGCCATGGAAAAATCGCTAAAAAGACAAATAGTAGTTGCCGTCGACGCTGTTAAGAAAAAAGTACGAAAAATGAGAGATGTTGAAATTAACAATCAGCAAACACTGGAATCCGTTTTCAAGCCTGTAACAGAACCACTCAACCAGATTGCTAATGCCAGTAAGCAGACTTCTTTCCTGTGTCCTACAAAAAATGAAGAACTTCCGTTTATCGATAAAACTTTGCAGAACGAAGAAGCCAATGATAACAAAGACAATACAGACGAATATGAATCTGATATCGAAAGTGACTCTTCATATAAATCATTAGTTGAAAACAACCCAGGTCGTGATACGTCATCCTGGTCAGTATCCTCAGAAGCACTATCAGATATTCCATTCGGTGTCAGAGTAGAGAATGGGAAATTAATGTTAGGTTCTGCTCGTATAACGATCAGCGATGAGTATATCACTGTAGCTGGACGCAAATACCGAAATACGTCTGGTTTGAAACAGTTGTTACTGAAGAAGAATGTAGATTTAAGCATGGTTACAGAGAGTGACATGCAGCATTATAAGTCAATGCTACTTGATACAAACGCACATCGACGAGACTATGAGCCGGATAAACCAATAAAAAGTAATAAAGGTCAAAAGTATATGCAAGTTATTAAGCCTATTTTCAAACTACAAAGTACAATTCAGACCCCTCAATCGAAGGGAAAAGGGCTACCCTTGACAAAAATGTGGAAGAAAAAGGTCGATTTTGTATATTGGAACGATCCAAATGAACTGGTGGATAGGTTAAAATTATTAATTGCATCTCGAGACGCTGGTAACACAGGATTAGATAATGAAATTATATCTATCATTGAAGAATTACGTGAAAGTAAAATTATAAATAAATAAAACACCTATGTATTTAAAAATGTGTGTTCATTTTATTTTAAACCTCACAACACAATACACCTTAAACATGAACGTAGATAAATTCGGACATTATATTCATAAAAGAATGCGATTATCAGAGTTATTTGAGATCAATGAAAATACATTATCAAAATCAGAAAACGGAGATTTTGATTTAAAAACATCAAGACTGAGAGGAATTAAAAATCCAGTAGAAGCTGCCGATGCAGTGAACAAGGATTATGTAGATCGGTTGAGTGCTAATATGATAAAAGAATTTAATACACTTATTGGTACATTGCGTTCTCAAATCATAAAAGATGCAAAAGGTACTGTTCAAACTACTTTAAAAGCCGAGATACCTGCGATTGTAAGTCATTTGCAAGATAAGTTTTATACTAAAGCAGAGGTTGATAAATTACTTCAAAAAACTAAGTGATGGCAAAACAGCAAATTGTTAATGAAATACACAAAGCAGCACGAAGAAATTTCCTTAGACGTCCTGTCATTCTAAAGGGAATTGATGACTTGTGGCAAGCTGATCTGATGGACATGCAAAACCTAAAGAAATATAATAAAGGTTACAATTACATTTTAGTGGTGATTGACTGCTTCTCAAAGTATGCTTGGACAGAGCCATTAAAATCAAAAAATAAACTTGATGTTACTCGTGCATTTCAACAAATATTGATTAACAGCAAACGTAAACCTGATAATTTACAAACGGATATGGGAACAGAGTTTTATAACAACTCATTTCAGATGCTTATGAAGTCATACAATATTAACCATTACTCATCATTTTCTACCAAAAAAGCTTCGATTGTAGAGCGGTTGATTAAAACCATTAAAAATAAATTATATAAATATTTTAGTCTGAATGGAAACTATAAATGGCTGGATTTACCCTTACAAGTTACATTAAAGATATATAACAACACAAAACATCGAACAATTAGAGTTAAACCAATCGAAGTGAATAAAGCTAATATGTCAGTTATAGAAGAAAATATAAAAAAATCGTTTAAACCACCTATTTGTAAAAAACCTAAGTTCAAAGTGGGTGATTTTGTTCGGATCAGTAAATACAAACACCAGTTTGAGAAAGGTTATACACCTAATTGGTCAAGTGAAATATTTACCATAAAAAAGATTAATTTTACCATACCTGTAACATATCATTTAGAAGATCAGCGAAAGCAAGCTATATTGGGAACCTTTTACGGACAAGAACTTCAAAAATCTAAATATCCTGGTGTTTATTTGATAGAAAGAGTTTTAAAAAGAAAAGGATCAAAAATTTTCGTGAAATGGTTGGGTCTAAACAATGAAGAAAACAGTTGGATTGACAAAACTGCAATCGTAGGTTAATATAATATTAATATAAACATTATTTTTCCACTATTTTCATCATTACAATTCGGACAATGCAAGGTGGTGAACTGGTTAATACATTAATTAATAATCTACCGTTCGAACTTCATTTGCCTGGTTATAATTATTGCGGACCAGGAACAAAACTCGAGAAACGATTACAACGAGGTGATCGCGGTGTGAATAAGCTAGACGAAGCTTGTATGCATCACGACATTGCGTATGCAAACCATACAGACTTACCCAATCGCCACAAAGCCGATTTACAACTACTAAATATGGCTAAACAAAGACTTAAGTCGAAAGATGCTGGAAAAGGTGAAAAACTGAGTTCATGGATAGTGAGCAAAGTTATGAAAGCCAAACTGAAATCTGGTTCCGGCATTAAAACGTTTAAATGTTTCGTGTCAAAAATAAGATCAAAGATCAAGAAACTGAACCCAAAGGATAGCAAAACATTAATCAACGTTGCTTACGCAGCGGCAAAGAAATTATTTCCAAAAATCTCTAAAATTCGAGTACCGCGAGTGATACCATTACCAAAGACTGGAGGAATTCTACCTTTAATCCCAATTTTTGCTGGTTTATCGGCTTTAGGTACTTTAGCTGGTGGTGCAGCGGGTATTGCAAAAACTGTTAACGATTACAAAGCTGGTCAGCAAAATTTGCAAGAAACAGTACGACACAATAAGGCTATGGAGTCTTTAAAGTTAGGCAAGGGTTTATACATTAAGTCACATAAAAATGGTAAAGGTTTATTTATAAAATCTTCAAAAAACTAAGAAACAAGCTACCTAATCGTCCTCTAACTAATGTAGATATCCAAAAGGATGCACGTAACATCCCCTACTTTCGAGGAGTCTACATGAAGGATCAATTACCAAGGATGCCAAAACGGATTGAATGTGGTGTTGTTAACTTGGATAATTATAAGAATGTTGGTACACATTGGGTAGCTTATGTTAAAGTTAACAACTATTGTGAATATTTTGATAGCTTTGGGGATTTGAAACCTCCATTGGAACTAATGCGATATTTTAAGAAATGTAATGTTTTTTATAACTATACTAGATATCAGAAATTTAACACAGAAAATTGTGGACACTTATGTTTAGAATATCTAAGGACTTTTTGGAATAAAAACGTATAAAAATTATAATTTTCTTTTATTTCAACCATTTGCAAGATGTCACTCACATTGTCAATAACTGGAAATTCGTCAACTTTATCTACGTACTATCCTGACACATTGCAACTAAATGAACAGTATGAGTGTGCACTATTGCATCTCTCAACATTTAATTCTATTCCAAATATTGACAAAACGAATAATAAGTTCTATTATGGCTCTAACGAAGTTATTGAAATACCAGAAGGCACCTACGAATTGCAAGATATTAATGATTACTTAAAATCTAAAATTAAAGATGCATCAATCAAACTGCAGTGCAATAACAATACATTAAAAACTACAGTATTCTGTACAAAAAACATAAATTTTAGTAAAGAAGATACTATCAGAAATTTATTAGGTTTTAATAAGCAGATCTTGGAACCAAATAAATGGCATGTGTCACAGTTTCCAGTCAACATTTTACCTACGACAGTGATCAGGATCGAATGTGATATCGTAAGCGGCTCGTACACAAACGGAAAACCGAGTCACATAATTCACGAATTCGCACTTAACGTACCTCCTGGGTATAGGATTATAGAAATTCCGAAAAACGCAATATACTTTCCAATTAACCAAAACAACATAAGCTGCATACATATCCGGTTGATAGATATAAATAACCGCTTAATAAATCTACGAGGTGAAGAAGTGCAGCTGTATTTGCATCTTAGAAGAAAAAAATGATTGATTACAATAAATATGTGCATCAACAAATTCAAAATATCAGTCCCGCTCAAGCACCCAACCAAATAAGAGCTCGCCGTAAGAAGAAAATAAAATTAACTAAAGACAACAAGGCATTTCTCAAAGTGATCGGTTTGCTAAAATGAATATCTTAGACGTTTTATCCGCTCCGACTTATGATAATACGGTTGAAGGAATTGAATTTCATTCTTACAAGCCCTATGTAACTAGTTTCAATAGAAACGATGAAATTCGCATACCTATTAACCAACAGGACTTGTACATCCTTCCATCAGCTAGTACCTTGTATTTGGAAGGATCCGTTATCGTTAGCAAAAAGGACATGAAAGATAAAGCAACTAGTGTTCATTTCACGAATAATGCTCTACTCTACTTATTTCAAGACATAAGGTACGAGCTAAATGGAGTGGAAATTGATAGAATAAAAAATGCTGGCGTAACTACCACCATGAAATCGTTAATATCAATGAATGAGAATGAATCAAAGACATCGAATTCGTGGGGCTGGAATATCGATGGTACAAAAAACATTATCGGAGGTGATTTTTCTGCTTCTATACCACTCTGTAACATCATCGGTTTCGCAGAGGATTTCAAGAAAGTCGTGATAAATAGTAGGCACGAACTGATATTGCTACGAAGTAACACTAACCTGAATGCTGTAAAACTTAACACCGGTGAAATTGTAGAAGACGTTCAGATAAATAAAATCATTTGGCGCGTACCGCACGTTAAAGTGTCTGACAAAGAGAAAATAAATTTGCTAAAACTATTAGAAAAAGATCGACCACTCCAGATGATATTCAGAAATTGGGATCTGTACGAATATCCGGCTTTACCTAAAACTACAAAACATACTTGGTCAATCAAAACATCCTCGCAAATAGAGAAACCAAGATATATTATTATGGGACTACAGACAAATAGAAAAAACAATGGCAGTTCTGATATGTCTCAATTCGATCATTGTCATGTTCGTGATGTTAGAGTGTACCTCAACTCTACTTACTTCCCGTATGAAAACCTAAATGTGAGTTTCGCGAATAACAGAATCGCTTTATTATACGAGCAATACGTCAGATTTCAACAGTCTTATTACGGGCGTCGACCGGAGCCCTTATTAAGTGAAAAACAATTTAAAGATTTGGCGCCACTATTTGTCATCGATTGCTCTAGACAAGCTGATAATGTAAAGACAGGCCCTATTGTGGACGTAAGAGTGGAAATTGAGAGTGATTTGGAAATACCAGATCAAACTTCTGCGTATTGTCTTATATTGAACGACTGTATTATTGAATATAAACCTTTAAGTAATACTGTGAGAAAAATATCATGAATCCGAATACTGTCATAGTAGATGTTCAAGGGTTTAAAGACCTGTACAATAATTTTATAATAAAAGAGTTAGCTTTTGCTACCCGTGATTATACCCAAACATTTTTAATAAAGCCACCATACTTGTTTAAACACTTAACAAGTGACGAAAAGAGACAAGTTAAATGGCTGGAAAGAAACAGAGGTATTTATTGGAACGAAGGGTATATCGACTATAGAGAATTTCGTCGTATAATCGCTCTCTATCTAGAAAATAAGGAAATCGTTTGTAATGGTTTGGAGAAAGTAAAGTGGATAAAGGAACTTTGTGAGAACTGTAAAGTATCAGACCTTGTGACCGAAAAATGTCCTAACTTCTCTATTTTACATAAAAGATACTGTGAAGGAAGAACTAATTTAAATTGTAATAATCATTTAAAGCATTGTGCTCTTAAAAATGTGTTATGTATAAGAAAATATTTAGAGTTATAAATGTGTGCCTACTTATAAGGTTATTGGTTTCATGAATAAAAAATATATTTGTATAGTAAAACTGCTTTTATTTTTTGAACACCCAACACATCATCAAATAAAACATTAAAATTAAATAAAACATCGTAATAAGTACTAAGTATTTACATAAACAACTGCTTACGCAAACAGTTAAGTACTAAAAATCACTATCTATTAAAGATTTAGATATTTTTTTAACTAAAGATTCAGTTTCGTCCATAACATTGTCGATAGCGTCTTTAACAATGTATTGAGCACTTATAATTACGTTCTCACTGTCACTGTCACTGTCACTGGTTTGCGGATTGCTATTGCACAGATCTACGACTGATATTTTAATTAATTTGATCCCTCGTCGCTGTAATCGGCTCATCACAAAAGATTTAGTTGGATTTTGCTTCTTCGACTTTTCCCTGCATCGTTGTTTTGATTTCTTTTCTTTCATCACTTGTTTGCTGTGCTCGGGTTCGTTGTGAAGCGTTTCGGAGAATCCTTCATAAGGATTTTGAGCGTACTGGCTAAACATAATCTCTGATTCTGTAATCTGGAAAGAAATAGACACTCATTAATTTTAAACTTAAACGTAGACGTTGATATAGTGTTGCATAAACGAATTGTCAGCGGGTTAAAATATTCATAGCCGATTCACTAATAACTGTGAGCAAAATTGCTGCGAATTCAATCGCTAGTTACTAAACAATATAAAAATAAATTGGGACACTTACGGATGACATGCTCGCAAAAAGTACAACACTGTGTGCGTATTACAAGTATTCAAGATGAGTATTATTTCGTAAATGGCAAAAAATAACCATCGCAATAATTCATAATTTAGATTAGAATGTTAACTAAGCATTTGTGAGGGCAATGCACTGTTGTGTGTTTGTAGTAGGTATTTTGTATGATCAGCGTTATGCAATTGCCGCAAACATGGCTCTTCGAAATTTGTATAATCAGTCTTATTGTATTACGTATAAAATACATTTTACCTCTGACAAATGAACGATTCAAGTTTCAACAGGCACTTCATGTTGAAAATTGAATCTTGGTCGGGTTTCATTTTATTTAACCAACTACAAAAAGGAGGATGATGTTTTAAAACACAAATTAAACAAGTAGTCATAATCATTCACATTTTATTTATATTTTTACATTAACTTAGGTTTTTAAAACTAGGAATTATATTATATAACATACATTATAAAGTTACTTAGGTATATTTTTAAGATCTAAATTATGATTATAATACATAAATTATATTCGAACTCTATTACTAATTAGCTTAATCTTAAAATTCATATTTCGCTCTTTAAAATAAGTGAGTGACCCCAGGCTCGCGTTGATATTCGATCTACAGATATTGATCGTTTATCATCATTTCGAGATAAGGCAATTTTGTTGACACTCTTAGTAAATATTTCGTGCTTTATGGATTTAAACATAATATTTTTTCTACGAATAATTCCACCATCTAATAAAATATTTTCATAATCTGATATATTTAAGTCTCTTACTACACTTGATTTTACTCCTTTTGCTTTTTTAATGACTTTATCGACTGTTTTTATTGAGTAAAGTTTTGATCTCAAACCAACAAAATCTGAGATATATTTTCCTCCCATTTCGTCTTTGAATAAACCTGGAACTTTTTTGTTCATAATTGGTATGTTAAAATCATTTTTATCATCATAGTTACTGGTATCGAAATATTGCAAAAAATTATACTTCAAGTCATGATAAAAATCAAACGTGAATATTTTATAGACAAACGAATCGGTATCTGTATAACACAGCTGCACTCGGTCTTCATAAAAAGGTTTTACAATATTGTAATGAAAGTCATACATATGTGTCTTAGAAAGTTCTAATACAGTGAATCCAATATAAATAGGTTTATCTAAAATAATTTGGTCAGGTTTCATTTGTATTGCAACTAAGTTTTCAGTTAGAATAGAAGCGCTATGGAAATAGGGGTTGGCTACAAGTCTCTCGGAGGATATAAATTTCTTAGTACGATTAGATTGATCGCACCATTGATTAACTAAATGTACGGTTACTCTATTTTCAGTATTTTCTAATGTCTTACCAAAAACACTGTTGTTTAACAACTTAAAAAAGTCTTGTTCGAAAGAACTTTTTGCCTTTTGTCTTAATCGAGTGTTTAATTCTATGTACTGTTTTAAATAGGGACTTTGTCTGAAAGTAATAGCTTTATGAACTTTACGTAATATTAAACCATGTTCTAAACACTTTTTTAAATGAACGTAATGTATTACGTAGTTGTACTTATTATGCAAATTTGCAACTAGTTT
Source organism: Conistra vaccinii (assembly GCA_948150665.1). Lineage (NCBI taxonomy): Eukaryota > Metazoa > Arthropoda > Insecta > Lepidoptera > Noctuidae > Conistra > Conistra vaccinii. Next base: position 2,762,013 of record OX411321.1, read on the forward strand.
TTTCGTTTTACCTCCTGGAGGTATACATTTCTCAGGACAAAATGGTAAATCATTGTGGTGTTTGTGTAAATGTTCAGGATAAAAAAGATCGACCTCTAATATAAAGCCCCACTCAGAGTTATCCTCGACATTTTCAACACGAAAATTAGTTAATTCATTTTCATCAAGAAATCTAAAACTAGAATACGGTAAATACTGACACATGCTAAAGCCGTATAGGTTATTACAGTCTAGATATACTATGAAACTCTGAGGCTGTGATGCATTATGTTCCGGCATGTATTTGTGATTTGCTTTTGCATACCGATGGGAACACATGCACAAACCCCCTCGTATACCGCTTTGAATCATTCTGACGATAGCTAAATCCGAAATAAGTTCTAACTGAACACCAGTTTTTAGCAACATTGCATCGAACGATAAACTGGGTGCAGTTATGTAAAAGGCAGGATCGAGTTTGTAATATTGTTTACATGTTTTCCGAAACTTTTGAAATATGTCTGTCAACAAAAGCACGTCTGTTTTTAAGTATAGATCTGTATACTCGCCTAGGTCATTAATATTGAATTCAGCCCAAACATTCTGAGCATGATTATAATCTTCATCGCTAATACCTTCGTTAGTCAAAGAATTATGGAAATAATCTTTAGATGGTAATGACTTTTGATCGTAACATTTCCAGTCCTTCATATAGTCATATGGGTACACACCTTTACGAGTCAGCAAACTAAATTGTGTTTCATCAGTAAAAATTGATTTAAGGTTAACAAAATCGTCTACTTGCAATGTTTTAGCAAGTTTGTCTAAACTAGTTCCTAAAAAGTTAAAGGAATCTAAAAACCTTATTTGTATAAACTCGTTATCAGCAATAGGAATAAACTTTGTAAACGCTATATATTTTTCCTTAGTCTTGGGTATTATTTTAATTTGTCCTGGAATTTCGCCTAACTTTTTAATAAATAAATGACAGTCATATCCGGTTAAGTTATGAAAAAATATTGGGATGAATTTTGGTACTTTGTGTTGTAGGTTACAGTGTCGATGTGCTGCACCTCGGTACCGGCCAGTTATATGACAGTGATCCCTTACTCTATCGGACAACAGTAAATTTTCACAAAGGTAGCACTTAACAGCGCGTTTGAAATCAAGAGCATCTATTTCCGTGAATATCATAGGCTCGCTTTTAGTTAGAATTCTGTGTATTGCTTTAGCATCTTCAGTCAGTAAATGTATAAATTTTGAAACACAATCTTTTCCGCGATAACTTCTATAGTCGCCAACCCTATCGTTAAATGATGACACTACATTATAGGCGAACGCGGCCGCCACGTGACGATGTGAGTATGACGTGTTAGCGGTGTTGAATTCATCGCCGGAAATCGGTTCGAGTATCGTTTCGAAATCGGCATATATGACGAAAGGAATGTTTTGTTTTCTATCATAATTTTTGAATTTTAAAAATGTTCCTTTTTCTGGTAATACTGTGGCAATCCCTCCACACAGATGTGATTCAATTCGGCTGCGCGTTGGAAAAAACAATAAGCACGTTTCGCAGAAGTACAGTTTACCATGATGTTTGGTTATCTGATTTCTGACTAGACGAGGTAAATCAATGATTAGACAATAATGAGTATTAGAATTATTTTCTAAGAATAATAGATGGATGCTCTTAGATTTATGATTCGATGTTGAATACAAAGGTCCAATGATAGTCTTATCATTTTTTAAACCATACACGTAAATATTCAAAAACGGATTATTCTTCTCAAAGACAGCTATGTCCGAAAATGTTATCGGAAATGTCAAACCATCAACATTCAAAACATCCTGGAAGTAGGGATAAGATGAAACTCTGTCGGGATGTTGGTTAGTGGGGTACAGAGCCGCCACTACGCACCATAAAAAGCAATACTCATCATTGTTACGAATATTCAAACAAGCTTTTTTATTTTTTATACATTTTGGTAAAGTTATAAATTTAGATCCGCCGAGAGGTTGATATTTGTTAATATTTATTTCTATATGAGAATTGCTCGAAAATGTCCAACCACTATCTCTCTCCTGAAACTCTTCAATTTTCTTTAACAATAAATCAACCGTTGCTTTATATATTGAATCAAAATCGTAATTAAAATTAATAATAATGTTTTTTGTGGCGAACGATTTCATTTCCTTTTGATCATTTTTAAACATAAGAAAAAAAGAAAATAGTTCGAAATTTATTTTCACAGCTTTATGTTTCAATAATGATCGGTTTATTAGAGTTTTAACTTGTTCCCTAATATTAATGAGAAAAATTTCAGGAAAATTATTTATTTCTGCGCCAGTTGCGATGATCTTGTAACTAACGATTCTTTTTTTAAACGCAGAATTAATAATTTCGACATTGTCAAAAACAGTGGTCGCACTATTGTTTTTATGAACATTACTACGTAAATGACCAGACCATCGACGATTATCTACAAATAAGTTGCAAACCGAACAGTGAGGCATTATTTTACTAATTGGAATTAATTATCTCCCAATATAGACGCTAAACGCGAAATGAAACGATCTTACTCACGTATACCGACTAATGAACAATCGAAGTAAGTGTAGCGTGACAGAATTATCGAATTGTTTAATCTGGACCAGATCTGCATCTGCTTCAAGTTTGATGATTGATGATCAACCAGTGCATCTGATTAGGTATCAATGTGTTTCTGAAAAAAAGAAATATCGGTTAGTACCTATTTTAAAATCAACAACATTTTAAACGAAAATACGAAACATATTAAATAATTACCTTCTTGCAAATTACTTAATGTTGTACATAAATGTTCCAATTTTATGTAGTTCAAAAATGTGTGGGTGAATTCAGATCACAATACTAAACGTCTGCTTCGGGAGATTATAAGACTGTAGGTATTTCGACATCAAGTTTGATGATTGATGATCAACCAGTGCATCTGATTAGGTATCAATGTGTTTCTGAAAAAAAGAAATATCGGTTAGTAGGTACCTATTTTAAAATCAATAACATTTAAAACGAAAATACGAAACATATTAAATAATTACCTTCTTGCAAATTACTTAATGTTGTACATAAATGTTCCAATTTTATGTAGTTCAAAAATGTGTAGGTGAATTCAGATCACAATACTAAACGTCTGCTTCGGGAGATTATAAGACTGTAGGTATTTCGACATTCGCTGTGAATCCATATATTTTTAAATGATTAAAGGATTTACACTCCGTCACGCAGCGTAGCTTTGAGATAATATCAAATTAATTTTTAGTTTCTGACTTTTAAACGTTACTAACTAACGAAGTAAGTATTCGTTATTGACTACTTAGTCATACGATCAATTTCCTAAAAATCAATAAAATATTTGATTGAAATAATTGTTATTGCGTAAAACATTACACGTGTAACCTTGTTTCTTTTAGGGTTCCGTAGCCAAATGGCAAAAAAACGACACCCTTATGGATTCGTCATGTCTATCTGTCTGTCTGTCCGTCCGTATGTCACAGCCGCTTTTTTCCGAAACTATAAGAACTATACTGTTGAAACTTGGTAAGTAGATGAAACAATTTTTTTTTTTTCAATAAACCCGTACGTGTGGGGTATCTATGGATAGGTCTTCAAAAATGATATTGAGGTTTCTCTCGTCTCGTCTTTTAATACGTCATTAATCGTAAACCGTAATTTACCTTTAACGAACTACAAGAACTTTTATATTATGTTACTTGCTGCTACGGAACCCTTCATGGACGAGTCTGACTCTCACTTGGCCGCTTTTTTTCGTTAAGTTAGCTAAGTTGCATTCGCAACAGTAAGCTATTTTACCTAAGGTTGTCACGCATACATATTAAGGTAAGGATAAGTATCTGAAACTAGGTACACTATCACAAAATAAATAAAATGTAGTAAGTATATAGGTTTCTAACCTTAAGAATAGAATAAAAAATTAAGTTCATTTAAAATTGAGTTAACTTATTGTTCAGTTAACTTATTTCCTGTACCTACTTCACTCGAGCATAAAAGTATTACAAGTAAAACTTGGATGTATAACATGATAAATACTAATCTTACGATTGTCTCTAGATTGCCAAATAATTAAATTACCCCTCAAGAACATTCCCTATTAACGTTATTGATAACTTATCTACTGGTTACCGTTTTGTCAACCCTAAGTCGTTTCGCTGTGTCGTCATTCGATGCTACCTGAAACATCCTTAGTCTTCACTTTTTGGTCAACCTATAATGCGTCTAAGGAAAAAAGTTAGTGTTACACAACATTATATGAACGGTTGCAGTCGTTTTTAACATAGTGAATTATCGTTCGTTTTCCGATTTATAAGCTACATGTTTTCGAAGTACTCGCTACAAACTAACTGAAGTCTACAAGTGTGGAAGTAATCTTCAAGAAGTGTACTGCGATCCTGCTGCGTTATCCTATCAATATCAGTGTTGATAGCTAACCGCTGCCTGCTGCCGTCAGTCACTACGCCTGCCAGCCTGCCATATCGATTGGAGATAATTGGAAAATGTAAGTATAAAACATTCCACTTGGTACATACTTCAGAGATCTGACCCAATGTACTAATTGTAATCCTTATGTTTGACTATTATTTTGTTGTATCTTTATTTCAGGTCTGAGTCTGAGAGCGAGTACTTTCAAGAAGCTCCGATCACCGATCAGAAAACCAAACGCAGCCGCAAACCGTCTGCAGACAACAATAGGAAACGCAAGTCGCACCCACCATCAACGAATTTAATTCGTACGAGGTAAACAAACTATTCAATAATTTAGTTCGCCATACCAGTTTGAAATCATCAGTCATTTTTATTCGTATGTCTCTCTCTCATGTTCTGCAGGTACCTATTTTGACTGAGTGTATTTTTTTCCTGTGGATATCTAAACGGTAAATGTAACCTGTAAGTATATGATGAACTAATAGAAGCTTTCGTTGTTGTTTCAGTAAAAAAGCCAATACTGATAATGACGTATTCGGTATCAGTAAGAACTATGGGTCTGACACCGTGCCAAAAGACGATTCATCGAGTACGTGTCTATCATCATTCTTCGTTAACCGAGTCGCCAACGGCTGCGAGCGGCGAGCAGCGAGTATCAACGGAGAGTACTACATCGACTGCAAGGTGTACAAGACTGACGACGCGCGCCACACCGACTCCCTGGAGCTGTGGAAGAAGGCGCTTGTGCGACTCAAGGTCCAGACCGACGCGGATTCGTGTCAATGGCGAAAACTACAAGAGTTCGTGCGCTCGGTAGATACTTTATTCCTTGAAAAACCAATGTTTTACGAAAAATAAACCAAATATAATTTGTACCTTGTTTATTATGCAGATCCAGCAGTGAGTCAGAGAGTCGTTTCTAATATTGAGACGCATGTCAAAAACACCAAGTCGTTTCCACCCACGAAGCGCATTACAAAAACCAAGTCGTTTCTAATATTGAGACGCATGTCAAAAACACCAAGTCGTTTCCATTGTTGAAGCGCATTACAAAAACCAAGTCGTTTCTAATATTGAGACGCATGTCAAAAACACCAAGTCGTTTCCATTGTTGAAGCGCATTACAAAAACCAAGTCGTTTCTAATATTGAGACGCATGTCAAAAACACCAAGTCGTTTCCATTGTTGAAGCGCATTACAAAAACCAAGTCGTTTCTAATATTGAGACGCATGTCATAAACACCAAGTCGTTTCCATTGTTGAAGCGCATTACAAAAACCAAGTCGTTTCTAATATTGAGACGCATGTCAAAAACACCAAGTCGTTTCCATTGCTGAAGCGCATTACAAAAACCAAGTCGTTTCTAATATTGAGACGCATGTCAAAAACACCAAGTCGTTTCCATTTTTGAAGCGCATTACAAAAACCAACAAGTCGTTTCTAATATTGAGACGCATGTCAAATACACCAAGTCGTTTCCACCCACGAAGCGCATTACAAAAACCTAGTTGTTTCTAATACTGAAATGCATGACCAAATCATCAAGTCGTTTCCATTGCTGAAGCGCATTACAAAAACCAAGTCGTTTCTAATATTGAGACGCATGTCAAAAACACCAAGTCGTTTCCATTGGTGAAGCGCATTACAAAAACCAAGTCGTTTCTAATATTGAGACGCATGTCAAAAACACCAAGTCGTTTCCATTGTTGAAGCGCATTACAAAAACCAAGTCGTTTCTAATATTGAGACGCATGTCATAAACACCAAGTCGTTTCCATTGTTGAAGCGCATTACAAAAACCAAGTCGTTTCTAATATTGAGACGCATGTCAAAAACACCAAGTCGTTTCCATTGCTGAAGCGCATTACAAAAACCAAGTCGTTTCTAATATTGAGACGCATGTCAAAAACACCAAGTCGTTTCCATTTTTGAAGCGCATTACAAAAACCAACAAGTCGTTTCTAATATTGAGACGCATGTCAAATACACCAAGTCGTTTCCACCCACGAAGCGCATTACAAAAACCTAGTTGTTTCTAATACTGAAATGCATGACCAAATCATCAAGTCGTTTCCATTGCTGAAGCGCATATCAAAAATCATCAAGTCGTTTCTAACCAGGAAACGCATTTCATAATGACTAAATTAAATCTTAATCATTGATCGTGTCGATAGTTGTCACCAATGTCCGAAGCGAAGCAAACTCGCCTAGCTACTGGCGGCCAGTCGTATAACTCGCATGATCTTTTTATGAGTACAGTAATACCAGCCGTTTCTAATACTGAACGTGCCCAATTCATCAAGTCGTTTCCATTGCTGAAGCGCATTACAAAAACCAACAAGTCGTTTCCACCATTTGAAGCGCATATCACTAATCATCAAGTCGTTTCTAACAACGAAACGCATGTCAAAATGATCCATACCATCGTTCGCAGCGAGGAGCTACTGACGGCCAGTGGTACAACTCACATGATCTCTAGGTGAGTACAGTAATATACTACACAGTCGAGTCGATCATTCAATATTGGGCATTCTATACCACTGGCGCGTAGCGAGGCGCACTAGCCGAGCTACTTGCCGACAGTGGCATAGAATGCCCAATATTACCCTACTTACGAGTATACAGAACTGCTCTGTATTTCAGATGTTGTACCTTATTATGCAGAGGTCACTTGAATAAAAGAGGTCAACACTTATAATAATTGGTGCAATAGTTTGTGTTATTTGAATAAGTTTTCCAGAGCGGCCACTGCTGGAAATGTAAATCACTGATGTAAAATCTTTTCTACTTCATTTACATTTTGTCTATAGAATGGTCTGTCTGTCTGTAAATATCATCAGAATTTATAGTAGGTACATTTCTAAGCATCCATTCCTAGTACAATATTCGAGCTAGACGATCTAAACTTCAAACATGATTGACTGTCAACCGCAGGCACGGCTAGTCAATGAGGCAGCAAGACAAAGCAAAATGTTCTGTGATTGGGTACCATTTACCAATTGTTTTGGTCAATCTTTTGTACTCGTAACTGCAGAGAGCAGGAAAATTACGAGATAACAAAGGGAGCTGCAGATGATTTTAAATAATCAGTTAACAACAGTTTAATTTTGGAACATCGGGAAATTAGATAGGAAGTTTGCAGTCAAGCCCCGCGGTTTGACATTCACACGCAGTTTACGTCACTTTTGTAATTTTTCAGAATTATCGGTGTTACTTGTATTTTTATGATTATTTTAGGTTTCATTAACGAAAATATCCATTAACCCATACAGTGAAACAGCCCACAGACGTTGTTAGCCATTATTTAGCAGTAAAAATAGTGATTCACGCCATGTGAGCCGACTGTGACTAATTGGTCGCAGTGGGGCTTACGCGGTATAGTGGATATCTCTGCTGGTATATCAGTTAGTGAATGATGACGTCAAAGTAAAGAATGATAATTAATTAATTATATTTTATCGTTGGTCTAGTGAGCGCAAGCGCTACTGCTGACCTTGCAAGGTCCTGGGTTCGGTTCCTGGTCAGGCATGTGTTATTAGATTTTTCGTTTTGGATTTTGTCAGTAGCAACCCGGAGTTCGCCCCCTGTTACATGGGACTTAAACATAACTGGCAAAATGGGTCTACGTACATTTCCGCCTAACCCTTTTGGAATCATAGGCGTGATGTTATGTGTTGTTTATTTGCAGAATTCTACACACAATTTCAAGTAATATTCAAATAGCGAATGTGCTCCATCTTCAAAAAGTTTCCTCAGTTCTAGAACTAGAAGAAATTAATCAGCTAATGAGCCTTTTGAAGTTATTGTAGAAATCTCTACAAGAACTGCCAACATGAAAGCCATGTATAAAGTTTTCAAAGTAAACAATTTGAATAAGATTTTCCTTACAAATAACATTAAGTTTGTTAGAATCTCGATGCTCTTAGGAAGATAATTATGAAAGAGAACTGTAGAAGCACGTCCGTTAGTTTGCCAAACGCTGTAGGATTCTTAGTATTCAAATACACGGGACCAAAGTTTGCGGTTCAACACTGGGTGGCAGTTTGAATTAATGATGTAGCAAGTATGAGTTTTTTACGGTAACCACAAACAGCATCTTTGGTTACAGTGTGCAATTCTGTTTATTAACAAACGAAATTTTGGTTACGAATGGCATTGTTTTATTTACTTTTGTGTTGCATTGTGTGAAATTCATAATTATTTTATTACTCTGGTTGGGAATACTTAATACTCTGTGAGCGGTAACAATATTGTACCATCACGTCAACGCCGGCTGTCGCTGAAAACCAGCGCTGGGGCTCTGTCTTACGTCCCCCAAATTGTTATTTACGTGTTTTTTGAAGTGAAAACTTCTTTAGCGGCTTTGTGCACTTTTTTTGGGATGGGTAAAAAATGTTAAACTCGCGTCAGAACGGGTCCGAGCCCATTCGTCCCCTAAGATTCGCACCCTGTGCCCACTCGTCCCCTGGAACTTTTGAAGGGCACATTCGTCACTTGAAGAATATTTATTTTTATTCATTCTTCTAATATAAGTACATGTATATGTGTATACTGCAGCTTGGTAGTCCTGGTACAGTCGCGCAGAAAAGGCTAAAATAAAAAATATAGTAATTCGGTAGATATCATGTTTATTTCAAATAAGATTAACGCATACAAAATTACAATGTCCTAGAAACTAACAAAATACAACTCTTTTACAAAAATCAGCCTTGATTGTCCATCGTGCCGTAAGATCCGTTGTCTTTGACATTACGTAAAGATTGCGAGGTAAGAAATTTTACCTATAATGATGGGTAAAAAAAAGCAGTCAAAAAATACTTCATGAAAAGTGTTTACAAAATTTGTTTATTTTTGTTAGACTATATTTAAAAATAAATAATTAATATACTACTAATACTAATGAATATTGTATTAACGACATAAATGACAGTACTTTTATACTGATAAATAAAGCAATTCGTGCGAAATTATTCCCTAACCATTCGAAAATGCACAACGTTAATATTCAAGTTTTCACTTCTGCTGGCACTCCCGGAAACCCGGAGTGCAACCAGTTGTTTTTTTTTCTCTATTTGCGTCATGTTTATCGCAAATAAACGTATTTTCTTTCTTTTTACCTATTTACATGTTTATTATCTGCGACCTTTAAGAATGGAACTGTAGCAATAAATCATTAACATACCTAGAATTGGTTTCACATACTTAATTATTAATTAATCAGGTATAACTTGTTTTCAAAAAAAGTATGTTCGCGAATCAGCCCTAAAGTTACAATGACTACAAAGAGCTGTACCAAAATGGAAGAAAATCCATGCACTGCAGAAAATCATAATAGTTACATCCTTAGAAAAATGTGAAGGTCCCTTCCTTCCTTGCCCTAATCCCAATTTATTTAGGGTTTACACAGAATAGTAGGGTCGGTTTAACAAGTCTTCTTCTTCCTTATAGTCAAAGTCAAATAATTCATTTCAATTAAGCACATGAAAGGCACTTTTGAACGTCAAAATTTACAAAAAAAATATTCAAATTGATTCTAGTCGCCCCTTCCAAAAGGTAGTTTTCGTATGGAGAAGTATGGGCAAGAAACTCCCCCATTACTCTTCTAAAAATGTTTGCAATATTTTGTATACATTAAATATATTATTATAATTATGTGAAGACAATGTACCTAGAATAAAATTACTATACCGCAATAGGTAATAAAGCTTGTAAAAAGAATTTAAAATAAAACATACTTTTCTATTAGTCGCCAGCTCAATAGGTGTGACAGCATCTACAACGCCACATGCGAACTACGCATCATACTGACGTCACGCAAAATCCTGCATCGCGGAAGCAAAGTTTACCGCGCGACGAGTGTATATACAACGTCCCAACATCAATCACAGGGAAGTTGCCCACCAGACACGACACACGTCTGGTCGGAGGATCCTCCCTTTTCTATAGAAGATGAGAGAACTTTACAACCGGTTCCTCATACCTCTATAGTCACCTCGTTTCTACCCATATCATCTTTCACACAATTCATCCATCGTTTCGTTGATCTTTCCCAACTCTTATAGCAATTCAAAACATTCAATCTCAAAACTTTCCTCACGATATTTTCCTTATTCGTACGCATCACATGTCTATACCATGACAACCCATTTCCAAGCATCTATAACTAAGAATGAATCTACGATAGCTCTCATAAAATCATATTATCTAAAGTAGATAAGCTGCATAGGCTGAAAAAGTGTCTTATTCCATCTCATTCTTATCTGCTGGCTGCAGTAACTCACAAAACACTCGCTCGTGACATTGTTTAACTATGTTAGTGCTCACTTGCCTTCGTTACGCAGACAGGTGCCGCTATAATCCGGTTATCCGGTTCACGCTACACGACAATACAAGTAGCGATGGTAAAGAATTTGTAATTGTTTAAGCTTATAACTAAAAAGATAAATGTTTACATCCAATGTGTCTCTCTCTCTTGTATTTGATAGAGTGCAAAATAACTGTAACTGTGAACATCAAGTTGCAGTACCCATACTTTTCGAATTGACAACAAATCAGAGAAAAGCTTTTTTTTACAATTTAACCTTGGAGTCGAAATTAATAAACTTCCATTATTAGCAAAAATCAATACAACAAGGCAATCCCACAAAACATTTTCTGATAAAACAATAAAAGAAGAAAAATTGAGTATTCCAATAAAGAAAATTCAGTAAAACAATAAATACAAAATTTAATTATACACATTTTCATTTTCTTTGATCCGGCAAAAGACTCCCCCGAGGATATTATTAGCTAACACTACAACAAATTGTCAAAAAGTTACAGTCAAACAAAACATCTAATAAAATACAAAATTCCCTAATGACTGCCAAGTTAGGCATTAGTCGAATCCCAAAAAAGAACCGACGACCCAGCCCGCAGACTAAACTTTCCAAACTACAAACTTTCTTTTTACCCCGAAGCGAAAATGTCCGAAAGCGTAGGTATTTACCTACTGGAGTTTGTCCTAACTTTTTTACTGAAAGCCTCCTTTGAATTGCATGTGACATGTTTACTAATGCCGGTAAAGTCTGGCCAGTGGTCCGAACTGTACTTACTAGGTGTGTTGACACAGGTCTGGGTTTTGGTAGACATGCCAATATTTACAATACTAAAGTAGCAATGGTACCCGTGTAGATAAATCCCTGGTGGAACACCCACCAGGGATTTATCTACACGGGTACCATTAATAGTATAATAATAATATAATATACCATAATCTATTTATATATTATATCTATGTAATCAAATGTCATAAATAATCAAATTTAGATTAAATCTATAGTCATTTTAATCTGAATCAACATGAGCATAATAATCATGTTCAAAATAAATTACAGGGTGGCAGCGACGCGAAGCCGGTTACCATGGATTCAGTACATGGTTCTAAACCACCCTGCGTTGAAATTTTTCGTCGGTTATTAAAAAAAAAATCAGCTGTTTCATAGAAAAGTGCAATACCTACGCGGTCAAAATGTATGGAGCACCTGATTTTTTTTTTAATAACCGACGAAAAATTTCAACGCAGGGGGGTTCAGAATCATGTACTGAATCCATGGTATCAGGCTTCGCGTCGATGTCCCGGACACCCTGTATAATACCGCAAAACGTCACAATATTTTCTGACATAAATAAAGTAAACTGTAAAAGCGATAGTTCAGTTTCTTTATTACTTTTCTTTGTACTTTACTGACGTAATATTCCTTAACCGTCTTAAAAAAGGCTAGCCAAGACGTGACTTTCCTACAAACGCGGACTTACACAAAGAATATGTTTATTTCCTGCAGAGAAACTGTAGTTTGTTTAAAACTTAAATGCTTAAACCGTTATATTTTTCTTCGTACAACTATCACGTAAGTAACATCAGAAGTTCATACTTATTACGTACAAAGAGGATTTACTTTAAAACTTGAATCTTAAAGATTAACACTCATGAAGTTAAGAGGAGAATTTTCACAAAGAAAATTAACTAGGAACAACAAACTTCGACGCGGCGCCGGCGAAAATGTATGTACCGTGCAGACTGACTGTACGTGTATAGGGATGTCACTGTCACCTGCCACACTTCATAGACCACCAACTTTTCACATAATTAAATGGAGATAGATTTAATAGGGACAGACCTATAACTCTGCCACAAGTAGACTATTATTATCCTTTATTATTCAAGATATCTATTTGATAACAGATGAGATCGAGTTTCCTAAAATATAATATCAGCCAGATTTATTCCAATGGACATTCTAGGCCCATCTTGGCAACTAAAGCCTCATTACGCCGTACATTCCCACCCTAAATAACCCAAAACCAACAGGCTCAGCCTAACATACCAACTTCTACAACCTGAAAACCATAAACTAAAACTATGCCCACCCGTAGCAGCCCTGGCCCGTATAACCGGCTGGAACTAGTTTAAACTAGTATTATAACGATAAGACAGCGGGCGGAGCGTTTGTTCTGTGCGACGTATGAAAGCACTTCGCGTGAAACGTTGCTCGGTGGCTTGCTCATACACTTGTACAGGCGAAAACGGTGTGATTTTCGGATAACCATACTTCCGAATACTGAGAATTTACAACAACTTCGAACGATTTGGTGACGCGGTTTTGAGTTCCGACAGTTTGAAGTTTTAAAATCGGCTTCCGATATTTCTAAAAGCTCTCGAGTTGTATGTCAGAAAACGTGGAGATGGGAAATCGATGGAAAAAACTGGATGAGACTTGCGCAGAAGCTTAGAAATTGGCACGAACAGAGAGAGGTCTATCAGAGTTTGAAGTCTGATGGATGATGATCACGATAAAAAATACGATACTTTGAAGTAAGTACCTCACTTTAGACAACAATTCTATTACTGTCTCCCGTAAACAATAAACCAACTTTATTCAAGAAAATTCCTGTCTTCTTTCACTTTTTGTGCGAACAAAATTAATATAAATAATTCCGCGAACAGCTTAACATCGCGAGCGTACGTTATGGTAGCCACACACGTAACGATTTGCTTGCGCAAATTTAGGTTTGCGCAAGCAAATCGTTACGTGTGTGGGAAGAAATTTGCGCAAATTTCTATGAAAACCCGTCAACTTAGATTTGCGCAAGCCTAAGTTTGCGCAAGCAAATCGTTACGTGTGTGGCTGGCATTACTTGCTAGCCTAGCGGTGTTTGTTGCGGCATCATTAATTAAGCTATTTCAAGCTATTATACTCACGGATCTGGTAGTAAGTCAAACAGTATTAATATATTAAGTAAATTAATTCTACCTTTAGTCCCACAACGCCTGCTTACGAGCAGGTGGGCATGGGGGAATTGATCGATGTAACTCCGTGGATAAACCTAGGTCTACAGTGAGGAAGAACTCAGGTGATTCCTGGGTCCACAATATGAATTAGAATTAAACTAGAATTGAACTATTTATTCACACGTATGATAAAACTAACAGACTTAAAATGATAATAATAATATGTACAAGTATATAAAAAGGGAGGGAGGAAGAAATTCATTCAACTAGAAAGATTTGAATTAGAATTTAAAGAGTCACTTACATATCGCTTTAAGTGACCTAAGAACATAATTCTAAATCTTCCACTCCTAAGCTACGATTAATTAATGAATCAATCATTTCATAACAAGTGCTCTATTAATAATAGCAGTTTTAAAACTCGGAAGTTGCGAAAAACTACAAAACTAGGTCGAGAAAAACTTCAGAACAAAGTAGAACTTTTCCGTTCTACATTCTCCCCTCCTTATTGGCTGCATGCTTAAAACGAAAAAGCAAAGAAAAAATCATAAGTCAGGAAAACTCACTTATTAGTCCATTAAATGTTTATTATTGAATCTTGATCGACTAGCTTCAGTCAGTCATGCCAAAACCTATAATGAAGCAAAAACAAGGGGGAAAAACGTAAAAATATTTATAATTATATTTATTTATTTATTTATTTATTTAATACTTCAAGCACAGGAATGTACAGAGGCGGACTTAATGCCATAGGCATTTTCTACCAGTCAACCTTAGGGTGATGCAGAGACAAACAGTATAAGTTATAAGTAGTGATAGGTAATTTTGTAACAATACTTGGCAAATAGATAAGTGCTCTACAATAACATGATATTACCTATAACTTAATATTACCTGCAAGTAATTTGTCCTGGATTGGATTCCTGGGTCGGGCAAAGTGTTTTCGGGTTTTTCTATCTAAAACTCCGTTTGTGCCCGGTTGATGGCAATAGGCTTACCCCCTATTACATGGGACTTAAACATAACTGAGAAAATGTGGGTGTACCTGCTGCAGGTACACCTCTGCCCAACCCTTCGGGGAACCAAGGCATGCTGTTACATGTAATTTATCTTTTTAAAGCCAAAAAACATAGATCACTTTATCAAGCCAGAGAGCAGTCATTCTCCTGTATGATGAATAACCATTCTCCCTCGGATGCATACAAAATATGGGCAAAATGGACAAACACCACCAAAAAATTGTCTTTCAATCGACTGTCAATCAAGAGTGAATGGCTGACATTCGATGTATCCCCATCGCACCCGTTCCTGCCCGGTGTGACGTACGACGCAGATTTTTCTGCTCATCAATACGTGCCGAATATGGAGCAAAATAAGCAGGTTTTTTATTTCGGACACACTGCAGAGACTGCATCTTATACAGGGTGTCCGGTAAAGAAAAAAGAAAGAACCTTGAAATACTACTTGGGATGTACCTATATATTTTTTTAGAACGGCCATAAGGTCTTTTATTTCCTGTTTCAATGTTATCCATTCTTTACTGGAGACCCTGTACAATCTTTCTGCTTAGTCCACAAAAAATCTAAAAAAAAAGAAAAAGACATGACTACAAAGGCACTTATGAAACGTCAGAAGCAAGGTGCACGGTTCAATTGGTTGTTTCTTATGGAGAAGAGCCGAAATGTCACGGTAGTCGCTTCATGTTTGTAATCAAAGTCCTAAAATACTGTCTGTGGAAGTATAGACGATAGAACGATGTTATTTTCTACCACCAATGCAATACTTCCATAAGAATTTATTAAAGACATCTTATTTATGGCATTGAAAAGACTTGAAAAATGAAGTTACATCTTCCTTAATTAAATGTTAACACTCTTAAGGTACAATTCCATAGCCGACCGCAGGCGACAACTACAGGCGACTTGTCGCCGCGACACGACTTGTTTCTGTAAATTCCTGTGAAATACCTTCCGTAGCTAGTGCCTTCATAGAAATTAGAGACACAATGCCTTCATAGAAATACGAATAAGAATACATAGGCAACCAGTCGTGACGCGGCGACATTTGCTGCCTGCGGTCGGTTATGGAATTGTACCTTTAAATTATTAAACTCCCCAAAATCCATTTAACCATCCTTTTCCCTTCACAAAGTTTATCCTGAACCTGTTTCCTCCCAAAACTTTCTCTCACCATCCAAAACTTGAACAATATTTAAAATCCCCACTGAAAGGAAACAGGAAATTCAAAGCACCAATTCCTTAAAAAACTCAATTGGACTTGTGATGCAAATTCACAAATCTACTTTACCGCTTCGGAGCTCCGACAGAATTAAACTCTATTTAGATATCCTCGATTTGCTGAGTGATCTAAGTCGTCCATGAAGTGGTTTTAACTTATTTTGCGCGGAATTGGTTTTCGAATGAGACTAAGTTTAAATTACTGGTGTACTTTCTTCGGCTTTTTTATGTGTGAAAAGAGTGCGGATTTATACGTGGTCTGGATATTCTGGTCTTTAAAGAAAATATAGGGGTTTTGGATATGACTACCTCCTTTTCTAAACTAATATTTTAAGAGGAGGGAGGAAGAGGAGGGAGGTGGCTGCCGTGTGCTATAGGTACCTACACCTCTGCCCAACCCTTCGGAGAAACAAGGCGTGTTGTTATGTTACAAAGAGAAAAAAAAATCTTTTTTGTATATTGGTTTTGTTTGTTTGTTTGTTACGGTTTCACGATAAAAAAATAATTTAGACTAATTGATATGTCCATAAATTGTTTGTTACAAAGGTCTTAAAACTATGTTAGAATTCAAAATACAAAAATAATAAAACTTAATCACTCATGTCAAAATAAAATATGTCATATTATAATAGTGTCATCTCATCACGTGAAACTAGATGAACCTACCTAACACTGCAGACTCTAGCCTCTCCGATATCATTCTTAGGATTCTGTTGATGCTCCCCCGAATTCGGCGCATCAGACAAGCTGTTTTCTTACGCATAATGGCGTAAAAGTCATCGAAAACGCCTAAACAGATTTAAATGAAATTTGTCACTTAGGTAGACTATGACTTGCCCCGGGCGTCGGGAATTGGTAGCTGATTTCCGGCCACCGTAGGCGCGGGCCTGCGGACGGAGAGCAACGGGCAGCTCGCCGTCCGATAAGGACCAGGCCCGGGTCGACGGCGCGTCGTGTTCCACGCAGGCCTCAAAGAGATGTCAGCAAAACTGACGGGGTCCGCTAGGACCGATGCCTGCTGGGGTTGCGGGTAGTCCCAAGGGGAAACCGTGGCCCTTGGCAAGGCAAAGGTAGGAACACGGGTGGGTTTTTGTCAGTAAGAGTCTGACACACCCTTCCGCTCCGCCCAGAGCGGGAAAAGTCAATGAATGATTTCCCACACAAAAAAAAAAAAAAGTTAGAGTTATGACTTGGGTTATAAAATTGAATATTTTTTATTCCGCTATTCCCACGGGATCGACACTTTTGCAGGTGAAACCGCGGGGTGCAGCTAGTATTTGGTCAAGCGTTTTATAAAACTACCACTGAATATTATATATAGACGAACCAAGATTGATTTGAAAATTAGGAAGACGTCATCATCATCAGCCTATTAATGTTCCCACTGCTGGGGGACAGGCCTCCTCTCTGTGAGAAGGAGTGGGCCGAATCTACTACGCGGGCCCAGTGCGGGTTGGTAGATGTCACTAGTCTTCGAATTATTGGTTCTAAGACATGCCGGTTTCCTCACGATATTTTCCTTCACCGTTTTGAGAACAGTGGTGATGAAATTATTTACACAAAAAAAAAAGCGCCTGCTTGGGTTCGAACCCACGACCTACAACTCGTAAGTCGGGGCCGTTACCACTGGGCCACCACTGCTTTTTCTAGGAAGACGTTATCATTTTGAATAAATCAATAATATAGTATACACCCATAATTTTGGAAGGTAAAGCGTACAGTATTGGTGGTTATGGTAGGAGGGAATAAACAAACCGGCGTTTGCTGAAGTGTAATTTATTATCATCGTGTATCAAAACCGAATTTACCAGAGTATAGCTAAGGTGGTAGCGTAGGTGTTAGTACGTGCTATCACAGTTTGTTCTACAACTTTTCCGAAAACAGTGACACACTTATTTGAACACTTTGGAAGTGGGTCATGCATTTTTTGACGATATTATAGGTATTGGAAGCTAGGAGCTCCTGGCTAAGTAATACCAGCCGCATGGGTCGATCCGTCTGGTTGATGGCGATTGGCCCCCTATTACATGGGACTTAAACACAACTGGTGAAATGTGGGTGTATCTGCTACAGGTCTGCCCAACCCTTCGAGGAAACAAGGCGTGATGTTATGTTATCTATACTTCTATATTAGAGGAGCTCGTGGCTAAGTAATAACACGGGTTGATCCATCAGGTTAAGCTACGCTTGCCGGGGTAGGTCAGTGGATGGGTGACCATCTTTACATACCGAGATTTCTCCGTGCCTCTTTGTGTCATTCGTGGATCTTTGACAGTCGTTACGAGTCGTCAGATAAATGCGAAAGTCTGATACTACAAAGTGAAAAATAACTTTCATTACGGAAGTCGGTGTCTTTAGTTTTGAATTTTCGTTTATTGTCACCAATTTCCGAAATTAAAGTAATTTTTAAAGTTTTTATTTTTTTGTTAATAGTTTTTATTTTTCACTTTTAGTTGTGGTACCTACCCCACATAAATTCGAATACCACTACCTGCTATGCAAATAACAGTGAAAGGAAGTTATCATCATATCATCCATATAAACTAAGTGAGAAAAAATTTATTATTGAAGCTAAATCAAAAACTATCCAAGCTAAGTTAATAAAATGTATATGGCACCACCTCGTGACGGAGAAATCGGTGAACATACATAAAAAAACATACTTAAAGTCGAACATAGAACCTCCTCCTTTTTGGAAGTCGGTTAAAAACTATCGTATGTCCTAACCGAGATCATGGCTAACCCATGCGCCAAAGTTCAGTAACCTGATTGAATGACAAATTCAAATTCAAATGTCATTTATTCAAACTAGGCTGAAATCAACACTTCTCGAACGTCAAAATTACATAAGACAGTCCCACAAAACGCCCACCCTTCACCACTTCCTAGTGGTTTAGCTGGGAAGAAGAAGCGGCGCAACAATTTCCCCAGCAGCACAGCTGTCAGTTTAGTAAAAAAGAAATGATTCTATATAATAGTATGCAAAATAATTGATATTACGCAACAAAAAACAAAATATAGATTATAAATTATTAGACATTATGTTAGCTAGCACACGACAATATACCAACCAAAAACATCGAGAACTTTATCCAAGGCAAAATAAAAATAAAAACTAAAAAGAACTTAATATCTAAATAAAAGCCTCCAGGAATTAAGGGCGTGCCCGCATATATATAGCTATATATATAGCTGTAACTGGAAGTTATAAATGATAAACTAGGACCATTGGGGCAAAAAAAAACAGTTACTTAATTACTACGAGTAATAACAATAACAAAAGCATGATCAGCAAGATTACATATCCACACTTTAAAATTACTAAAACAGGATACGGAAACAAAGACGTATGATCCTCCAAAGTAGTAAAACTATACACCGGAACTAAACTAATAGAAACATAATTTGTATCAAAATGTAGGGTGCTCATAAATTTTAATAAAACGTGGACGTTTAATCCGCTCGCGGACGTGTCTAGCCCCAAGTTGTGTTTGCACATGGTATGATATTTTATTCATTGTATTATATTTGGAATTTAAATTGGATTTTCGTGATTTGGGAATAAGATTTAAGTTTGGGTTATCAGCGTGTTGATGGTTATTAATAAGATAAAGTACAATAGGAAATTAATTGAGTGACAATTTTTTTTAATAATCATAAATCATAATGTTTAGTCATGATTCATGAATAAAATTACAAATCATTATGGTACAGTGTACCATGATGAATGACTGATGAATATTTATCGTAATTTTGTCGAAAAAAACGATAGTACTTTATTTTATTTATTGTAATTTTGTCTTACTATATTGAGAAAAAAAAACTAATTAAACGTATTCATTGTAGATAGAAGTTTTATATCATATTAGTTTATTTGATAAACTGGTGTTTAGTTGGAATATAAAGGACGCTGACAAGACATTTATTGATTTTTTTCGTGAAAGTTCAAGGATTTTAAAGAAATTCTAGAACTTCAATAAACAAGTAAAACATTCAATTTATCTTTTAGTAATTTTAGCTTTTATCAGAACCGAGTGAAACAATTTGAATTTGAGCGCCATCGCCGACAGTGTTCTTGTAAACTGAGTTCGTAAAATATTTATAGTAAATTACACGAAAAGAGAAATCAAAATGTGTAACTCCAACTTACAAAAAAAAGAATAGCACTATCGTTATTCATACATAAAACTTAACATAATAATATCGGTATTCATTATCAAATAATTAAAATATCTTACTGGTGCCGAAAATTACAACGTCAAAAATCATGAATTTGCGTTAAAAACGTAATAGGACTCCCAACTAGCAAAAAAATCCTGGAATGCGATTTTATAATGCTACGTGGACTTATAAAACTCCGATGATAGTTTTGGTGGATGCTACTACGCTTATAACAGCATAAATACATGCTGTTTTTACTCAAGTACATTTAATCCTATAATTTGTACTTATATCGTTATATAGGATCATATTTCCTGACAAATATAGGATCAAGACTCCTATAAAAGCATGAAACAAGAGTAATTGCACTCAGGAGTAATTACTCCGGTAACTCAGACTTATATGCGCCTATAAGATTACATCTGCGGACCATTTAAATCTTAATACTCCTGTAGGAGCATGTACCAGGAAGATATGCACTGAGGAGCAATTACTCTTGTTATTTTTACTTATAACCTCATATAAGCTAATATTTTATGACACATTTAAGCAAATTAAAGTTAAATTACTGTAAATCATTTATGTATCTGGTTTGGTTTTACATAAACTTAAAAGTAAGTGTTAAAAGAATTACATATCCACGTTTAAAAAATAATAATCCACCAAGATTATAACAGCACTTGGTAGGAAAAAATGTTCTTTATATCGATTTATCTTATGCCGTTTTAAACCTAGACATATTTATATAGGCATTCCACAGTAGTGTTAATGTCTAAGTAATCTCAAACAATCCTGGCTAAAACTGTTAAGAAGCCACTTTTGCTTGTAACGACCAGTACAGGCGAAAACGCGCTTTATATAGTTTTGCAAATTCTGATGTAGGATTTAACATCAGCCATTTTGATTAAAACTGTTTTTGTCTACAAATATTGAAAATGGATTTAAATAAGTGGAAGCGGTTTAAAAAAAGGGGATCCCATAAAAGTAAAAAAAAAAAAAATATAAAGAAATGTTAACCGCAAAGCAACGATTTTTGAAATTTAACTGATGAAGACCGTATCGTGAATTCTAGCGAGGGTTCCGGACAAGATAATTGTAGTACTACTTTAAATGGAAGAGGTTCGGACTATGAAAGTACCAAATCTTTGAGCGGTATTGAAAGTGATAATCAGGAAGAACTCCTTGAATAAGAATAGAAGAAATGAACTTCTAGTAAACGGCTACTTTTTAAATTCATTTTGCCATTTCGTAGTTGCTATACGTCTATGGTAGCAACTAGCACAAATTAAAAAGAAGCCGTTTACTAGGAGTTCATGGTACTTTTTTGACCATCTCAAATCGACAGCATAATACTCGCAGGTTTGCCCGATCGGTTCACCGACGACGTTGCCAGATTTAACAGCATGGCTTGTAAGAAAATAGAGAAGGCTGTGCCCGTACCTATTATGTTATTGTAGGAGATCCATAAACATTTGTGTAATATTGCCCAGCACATCAGATACTTAAATCTTTTCAACTGATATCTATGTAAGTTAATTTAAATATAGGTAAGTATAGGGATTTTCACTTTTACTCACATAGAAGTAGGTAATAATAAATATTGTGTTACGTAGTTAGGTACATACACAGTTAGGTATACCAATTACTCACATTCGTCTCTTGGGATGTGATCATAAATTGCGTAAGTAAATCAATTCTCACACCAAAACCAATCTTGGTATAGCAATGATCTGATGTGTTCTTGATTCTTAGTAAAATGTAAATCTCTGGTGTTAATCACCAGAGATTTACATTAGATTTACAAAGTAATTTTAGTAGAACTAGAAGAAACCACGCTGTGACAACCGTGACATATCTCAGACAACAAGAAATGTGTAACACTCCAAGGCCATTTTAAGTTCTTTAAAGATCGGAAATCTTTTTTGGTTAAAAATTTATCGATATCCATAGGTATAGTCTTGTTTAAATCGTCGGCAACCTGTTATATAATTAAGTCAAATAAAAACAACGTTGAAACTGATGTTTACGTAGAACAAACCCTTAAAATATTCCTTTAACTTACTTATCTATAAATATCAATCGACTTTCATCTGGCCATTGCGGAACCCTAATCGGTAACAATGGCGAATCTTTTCGGTTTTGAGATAACCCAATATAGAACCAATATACTTATATTGGTATTATGTCACACTTGGAAATGCTAAAAATACTTATTTGAGCACTATGTCATACTTGGAAATGCTCACCAAGAAAATGGCAGCTGCCTTCATAATATTTATTTAATATTAAAATGTAAATAAGCCAATTTCAAGAGGCGCTTTAAATTTTGTACCAAAACCATGATAGATTTCACAGAAAATTCACATTCCCCTACGAATAAGCTATAAGACTACCAATTTGTCAACAATAAGATTTGGTTTTTCTACTAAGGTTGACATTAATAAATTCTGATGCAAATAAAATCCTAACCCTCAAGATGTCAAAAATATTTTTTTACAGAGCACAACAAGTGATACACTCACTTCAAATGTTCACAATAGAAGCATTTCTAGGCGCGTATTAATCTAATTTTTGACTATAACTTACTTATATTGAGATTTACAGGAGTATTTGCATTGACGTAACTCAATTACAGGAGCAATATAGGCGTATATGGCATTTCGGCGGTCTAATATAAATACGTTATAAGTAAAAGTAGAGTTATAAAGTGGGCCCTTTTCGAGGGTTATAGCGGATGTAAGTCTCATATAGTCCTCGGTTCTGGGATAGTTTAAAAACCAGTTTTTTCTATATAAGGGACAAGGGCAGCAAGATGATGTACCATATCATTTCATCATCATCATTCTCCTGCCCTTATCCCAATTTTATTTGGGGTCGGCGCAACATGTCTCTTTTTTCCATACTTCTCTATTAATCGTCATTTCAGTAGTTACCCCCTTTCTAGCCATATCATCTTTCACACAGTCCATCCATCGTTTCTTTGGTCTTCCCCTACTCTTATAGCCATCGACTTTCACACTCAAAACTTTCTTCACGACATTTTCCTCATTCCTCCTCATCACATGCCCATACCATGACAACCGATTACCGCACAACTTTTCGGTCACTGGTGCCACTTTCAGACTTCCTCTTATGTACTCATTTCTTACTCTATCCATTCGTGTAACACCACACATCCCTCTTAGCATTCTCATCTCAGCTGCATGCAATTGCCTTTCATTCATCCCTTTGGTGGCCCAACATTCTGATCCATACAAGACAGCAGGTCTAACCATTGTTTTATATATCTTCCCCTTAAGTTTAAGGGGAATGCGGGAGTCGCAGATTGTTCCCGTAACCTGCTGCCATTTCATCCATCCAGTGTTAATTCTGTGCTTAACCGCCCGATCTATTTCGCCATCGCTTTGCACGAGTGAACCGAGATACCGAAAGTCGGAGCAGACTGGCAGAAGCGTGCCATCAAGCGCTATGGCTCCAGAACTAGAGAGACCGCCGAAATCGCAGAACATATGTTCAGTTTTGGTTCTGCTGATTTTCAAGCCAACACTCTCCAGCTTCTGCTGCCATTTCTCCAATCTGCTCTGGATCTCAGGTTCATCCTCACCGACAAGAACAATGTCATCGGCAAACAGCATGCACCAGGGTGCCTCTTCCTGTAAGTCCGACGTCAGGGCATCCATAATCAACAAGAAGAGGTAAGGACTTAAAGCCGACCCTTGGTGCAAGCCTACAGCCACACTGAACTCATCAGTATTGCCAGCAGCCGACCGAACGTAAGTACGAGATTGGCTGTACATGGCACGAATTAACTCTACATACTTCCCGGGCAAACCTTTCTCTTTCAAGGCCCACCACAACACATCCCGAGGTACCCTATCATACGCTTTCTCCAGATCAATGAACACCATGTGCAAGTTCTTGTGTGCACGTCTGTACTTCTCGCACAATTGGCGGAGTGCAAAGGTGGCGTCCATTGTTCCTCGACCTGGCATAAACCCAAACTGGTTTGGGGTAATCTCACTCTCCTCTCTCAGTCTTTTCTCTATTACTTTCTCCCATACCTTCATACTATGTGACATGAGCTTTATCCCTCGATAGTTGTTGCAGTCCTGTACATCACCTTTATTCTTGAAGATGGGCACTAGCGAACTATTGCACCATTCTTGTGGGATCCCCCCTTCATGCAACAACTTATTAAAGAATAAAGTCAGCCACATACATCCATCTTCTTTTAAACACTTCCATACTTCTACTGGTATATCATCTGGGCCTACAGCCTTACCATTTTTCATACTTTGAACTGCCTTTCTCACTTCATCCATGCTTATTTCCCTGATCAAGCCCATATTTACATGTACCTCTTTAAGCACACCATTCCATTTATTCTCTTCGTTCATTAACTTTTCAAAATAAATCTTCCATCGTTCTTTTATTTCGTCATCTTTGCACAAAACCTTACCGGCGTCATCTTTTATACATTTCATGTGAATTATATCTCTCGTTCTCCTTTCTCTTGCTTTTGTGATCCGGTAGAGCTCCTTCTGGCCTCTAGGGCTCTCCAGTGAGTCATACAACTTCTCCTGCGCCTTAGACCTCGAAACTGCTACCGCCTTTTTTGCCTTTCTCTTCCATTCTTTATAAATCTTCTTCTTATCATCCTTTAATCTATCATTTCCGTTTTCTACACCCTGCCATTCTTTAAATGCAATTTTCTTTTCTTTAAGTATCTTTTGCACGTCTTCATTCCACCACCATGTATCCCTTTCTATTATACCTTTCCCTTTCGATTCTCCAAACACATCTTTAGCTACTCTCCTTATACAATCCGCCATCTCTTTCCAACATTCATTCACAGACTTTCCTTCCATATCCTTCATTTCAATCATTTTATCTACCACTTGACTCTTAAACATACTGGCGCATTCCTCTTTTTCTATCATACGCCATCTGGTTTTGGGTGGGGGCCGTTCCTTGTTCCTACTGGACGAAACACTGACTTTTACCTCCATTATTAAGAGTCTATGTTGTGGGACTAAGTCTTCACCTGGGAGCACTTTACAGGTTTTGACACTTTTAAGGCTGTTCCGTCTTACTAGCAAGTAGTCAATTTGTGTCGCGTGGTGGCCACTTTTGTAAGTTATAAGATGCTCTCTTTGTTTTTGGAACCACGTATTTGTTATTGCCAGGTCGAAGGCCGAAGCAGCTTGCAGTAGTGTCTCGCCATCAGTGTTACGGTCTCCGTATCCCCAACCGCCATGCACTCTCTCATACCCATCCTTAGGTCTTCCTACATGCCCGTTAAAATCACCCCCCACATACACTTCTTCACTATCTTGCACATCCATCATCACCCGATCAAAATCCATCCAAAACTTCTCTTTTACACTATCTTCACACCCTGACTGGGGTGCATACACACTAACTATATTAACCACTAAACTCTCCACAATTACTTTAACCGCTATCACTCTATCACTCACTCTTTTAACATCCACCACACATTCTTTCAACTGACTATCCAAAACTATACCCACACCATTTCGCTTGCCATCGCTCCCACAATAATAAAACTTATATCCTTCTCCTATCTCTCTAGCTTTCGCGCCCTTCCACTTTGTCTCTTGCAGACACGCTATGTTCAATCGTCGCCTTTTTAAAACATCTGCTAGTTCCCTTCCTCTTCCAGTCATCGTACCTACATTCCAGCTCGCACATCTCAGTCTAGCTTCTCTCACACTCCGAGCTTGCGTCTTACGTCGCACCCGCCCGTTCTGGTGCGACAACCCTTGTCCATTTCCCACAGAAGCCGGGTGCTGCCCCTGCGCGTCGCCTGTGGGGTACGCCCTAGCCCTATCGCGCATCATAACATTTTCTCTCATGTTGCTTAGGGTTTTGGCAAAGTTTTACAGTCGGCCGCCAGCCTGACACCAACCCTCCTTGGGAATGCTTTTGTTGGTGGTTTTCCCGCCACCTCCCGGGTGACCCAAGGTGCTACGATGGTATGCACTAGGTCTCCAGTTCCCTTAGTCGCCTCCTACGACACCCACAGGATGAAATGGGGTGGCCATATTCTTAATCCGGGACCACACGGACATACCATAATGAATTGTAATTATTCAAAAAGAATTGGGGTAGGCCCAATGGTAAATATGGTATAACGAGTATTAGAAAAAGTTCGGCTTTGTAAGGTGCGTCTCGTTCAACCTGTACGACAGGTTTTTACCAAACCTCAATGTTTCACGCCCGGATGTACGGTAATTTTAACCCTTTGGCCTCTTTAGAAGCTTTAGTTGTCCGACTAGAAGTTACATTATAAAGTCCACTACCTCATCAGAAACTACTGATACTACTTAAAATATTCACGAGACCGGATTTGAATTTAAAATGATATAAATCACATTTCCCAGGATAATTCAGCGCACGTCTCATTAAAACTCAGACGTGCGGTCACCGTACTCGCTAAGCCATATAGCTCGCTGTATGAAATTCAAATACTGACCTGCCTGTAACCTGAAATAGGAATAATTGACTTAAGGCGGATAAAGGTGAGTGTGTTTATCGTTTGCAGTTCATTCTCGTTTATTTAGAAGGTTTTGTAATAATATAATGTTTGCAGGTGGGTGTAATAAAATAGCGTTCACGACTTCAGCGGACATTGGCTAGTCAGACCTGATAGCTGACCATACCACGGCAAGAACTTGTTGCCTCGCTAAAAAGAATGTAGGGTTAGTTGAGGATTCTAGAGGGTCAATTTTTTTTTTCCGGGAACGTATTTTTTATGTTTTTTTTTTTTATCGATATTATCGAAGGCAATAAGAACATAGGTTTTGTATCAATGAATACTGGTCTTAACCTAGTGGTAAAATATTTTATGTTGTGCATACATTTTGAATAATGTCAAAAACCGAGATAAGTACTTTTCTGTCATTATTTACGATTAAAATCACCCGTAACTTGATTAAAAGTGGTGAGGTGCACATATTATAATAACGCAAACGCGCAAAATGATTAGCGACCATGAATCTCTGTAATTATTAAGTTTCGCAACAGAAACACAAAGTAAAGCAACACAATTTTTACAAATTAAACTTTAAATCCAGCGCAAACACAAAATTAAATAAAATGAAGCCAACAAGGACCTCTCCCCAGCACATTAATTCCAAACTTACATAGAAAATAAAGGTCCCATTTCCAAAACTTACGTAACACCCTCGAGTACGGAGCTAAATAATCATAATTTATATCTCGCCACATATAAATTAACACAGGAAGCCATTATCAGGCTAACAGATGACAAGCGAGGCATTAAAGTCTAAAATTGTACAAAACTAATTACCGCGAAGACCGTTTGTAAAGGTGGTCGCTATGTAGCTGTAATGCGAGTCGGAGCTAAGTTTAGGTGGGTTGTAAACTTGCGATTTGTCGCAGAAAAGTTGTGAGAGCTAGATGTACGCCGGCTTTTGTAAGACAAATGCCTGTGTAATTCTAAGTAGTGTTAGAGTTTTTGAGTGACATTAACCAGGTCGTAAGTAATTTGAAAATTTGGGCCTGATTGATCTATGAAATTGTATCTGAAAAGTATAATCGAAGAGCAGGAATAGTCGTCAAGTAGTTATGTATATCGACAAGACAGGAGAACTTCTATTGAACATGGGTCTTAAGTTTTACAAAACAGTGTCTGTGTAGTTTCTTGCCCGTTCTTTTCGATAGGAATCTACTACGCTTTGAAATAAGCATCTAGTTTCATCTTTCTGACTGACCGACCCTTTGACAATATTCAAAAGTGCCTGTCTATTTCTAAAGTCCTGGTTAATTTGAAATAAATCTTTTGAAAAAGCTCAAAGCTCTTAGTTGGAGTTTGAGTTGTGGTGCAGTCTTTTATGAATTTTAACACAGATATAACGAACTTTGGAACACTAAAACTAACTTAAGCGCAGGCGACGCTAACATCCTTTCCTACACCCATGAAGTATTTTCAGTTACAACTCATAAAATGTCTAACGTTTGCAAAAACCTTTACGTCCTCCCTTTAGCAACACTATATTAAAGCGTAACAACTGAAGATGTAGTGGCTCTTTGAAGTGGATGGAGAAGACGACGGAAATGTTGCCAGGGGCGATAAATATCTAGGTAACGGTGCACCGTGGCCAATCGGTACGGTTGCTATGCTGGTCGCGGTTGATTTACTTGAGGAGTTATCACACAAAGGCATCGGAACAGGATCTGCTAAATATAGTATGCATAGAGTTTGTAATGTTGATGAGAAAGAACAAAGTTGAAAATAAATTAAAGTGAATTACAGATACTGTAAGAGTACTGTGTGTGTGTGTATTTTATACGATAAAATCTTCAATTTAGTGTGCAAATTTGCAAAGCATAGAGAGAGAGAGACTACCAGTAAGGGTCATATTTTTGATAAAAATGATGCATACCTCATATTTACCAACTAAAGAATAAATAATAAAATTTTACTTTGGAGTATTCAAAACAACAAAGACGTTATTATCAAGGGCGTTAATGCTGCTATAATGAGATTTAAAATAATAATTATGTTAAGCAGAAATTCCCGAGAATTCTCCAAAGAAATATCTTTCAAAGTGTGCAGTCATCGCATACCAAAAATCTATTAATGCTAGATTATTCACAAGCAATATTCCCCTTTGAGCGATAAAATACGTGCAAATTTCATATTTGATACCCATTCGCGATGAAAGTCTTTATAAGTTTATGCAACGTGAAACCTTCTTTTGACCTCAATCAGAGTGAGGAGCTGGCGCGGGTGCTATGGCGAGCGCGATTTCTCATAGATTATAATATTATGTGAAATTGCTGTTTGCGTTCCTAGTTCGCAGACGATCGACCGGCCATTGTTTTACCCTGTGCAAATACTTCTACCATCAACTGCCCCCCTCAGCAATTCACTGAGCACGGTGGCCACCTAAACGCACCCGCCACAGCACCCGCTACAACCCTCGTCACCGCGCGTTCATTCTGAACTTTTATATTTTAACGTATAATATTTTGCATCGCCTGCAACCAAATCTGTCTTGTGCAACTATCTTATTAAAGCTCATTTCCGCATTTTGGATTATGAAGAAACATGTAATGGTATGGTTTTTATCTTAAACAGCGTTAAGATATGGAATGACATTGCATTTTAGTAGTGTAATATTTAATATGATTGTGTAATTTAGAATACAACTTAATAAATTGTGGTCACAAAAACGAATATTCAAGCTCAAGCTCTCGTTTGAAAAACACTTTCAAATAAAACTGAATAGGTATATTAGGTACCAATCTACTAGAGATAGGTTTATAAATCATGAAAAAGTTATAAAATCCTTCACACTCCTTCCAGGAATGTAAAAAGCTTGCACATATCTGAAAATAACTGAAAAACCCAATTTGAGTTCAACTGTACGGCGTCTATTCATTCCAAACGTTTGAATCCAAAAAAGAACACCAGAAATCGTTGCTATCCTAAAATGGACCGTGCATTTTGGTAGCAAGATTGAATACAGTTTGCAAACAACTCTAGGCTGTATGCGATTCAAAAGCTCATTCAAATTTGAACTTTCAGTTGCTATGCATAGAATTGAGATTTCTTTACGATACTGATGGTTTAGTTTTAACGCCCGCACGTGTGGAACATGTGAATTATGCACCTTTGAGCGTCGCGTCGCGTTTCCCAACTGGATTGACAAACATATCAAAAGGATTCACTTCTTTATGAAATTACTGAATATTACTAGATCAGATTTAAAGAACAAACCTAATATAACTGCTTTTGTGCATCATCATCAGCCTATTAATGTTCCCACTGCTGGGACACAGGCCTCTTGGTGAGAGGGTGTGGGCCGTAATCCACCACGCGGGCCCAGTGCGGGTTGGTAGATGTCACATGTCTTCGAATTTTTGGTTCTAAGACATGCCGGTTTCCTCACGATGTTTTCCTTCACCGTTTTTGAGAGCAGTGGTGATGAAATTATTTACACAAAGTAAAGCGCCTGCTTGGGATCGAACCCACGACCTACAACTCGTAAGTCGGGGCCGATACCACTGGGCCACCACTGCTCTCTCTTTTGTGCATATATTATTGAAAATGATTTTTATCTTACTTCAATTTCAAAGATATTGTATAAAAACAACGTTGAATACATTATAGTGCTCAAAAATGTGTAGGTTATTCAAGGTTATTTTCAGGGCAACCAATGCGATAATATAGTTATTTTATTTTAACTTAAAAAAAAAAAAAATTAAAAGAATTATTATTTTATCAAAATGTGTCCCAGGAAAATAATTTTTATTTACACAAGTCTATCCAATCAAGGCATTTGACATCCTATGAAAAATATCAAACCACCAACAGAGCAACAATATAACGCTAACAGCTGCGTGGGATCGTTCACAGTAACCCAATATTCGTCATGACACTATCGATATTGCTCACTTTTGGGCTTTACTTAATTTCACGGTAGTCAAAGTAAGTGGGTCCCGCAGGGTGCACCGCTTGGTCTGCTAGTTTTTCAATTTGCCATGTTGCGATGCGCACGTGGCCCATATTGCGATTTTATTCACTCCACCATTCAGAGTAAAATGGAACGTTTTAGATTGCTGCAATATAGATAGGCTTTTAGCTGTTAGTATTTGTGGTATTCAAAAGATAGCAATGTGCAACCCGAAAAGCAAGAATTCTTGATAATTGAAAACGTTTCCACCAAAGGATTCTAGGCTCTAAATTGCTCTGTATAAACTTCAAAGAGTCCAAATGAATAAAAAACATCCTACATAGCTGTATATTTGTACAATTAAGTCTATCTACAACAGAAATATTCTATTGTGCATTGATTTGTTTCAATTCATTCGGGATCCCGTTGAATATTTCGTTTCAGTTTTGATCATCCGTACGCAATACATCAAAGTTTGTTTTAATTACTTTCGGCATAAATATTCCAAAAATTTTGAAAGTTCATTAAGTAAACAGGAAACCATTGGTTTTTCTCAGTTGTTAATGATAGAAGATACAAAGGAATAATCAAATTCAAAATAATAAATTATTTTCATGCCGAGAGAATGAATATAAAGTGAAAAGTCTGCATGTCAAATACATACAAAAGAGACAGAAAGACAGCGAGAATACAATTGATTTGCAGCAAAATCAACGAGAAAATTGTTTTGCAAATAATACGTTAGGACCGATATTAAAACAGCAATTTGAAAACTTATTTCCTAATAAACGAAGCTTCCTTCACCATTTACAAAACGATATAGGAAGAGCCTTCATCCTCCGCTAATATAATAAGTGCGACGTCTCTTCAGGCCATCGAAATTCTGATCCGGCTCGAAGGACCTGCAACTGACTTCCCGCTGGCAATGTGCCAATAAAATAATATAACGCTATCCCGGCTACCCGGCTACCCTCTTAGCCTTTTGTTACTAACTGCCCCACTTGGTCCGTTGCTGTTAATGAGCCTAAAACTTTTAGCCTAAATAAGTAAGACAACTTTGGTGGTTCGAAAAATCAGGAGTATGAAGATAAATGGTTTGGGTAAATTAAATTAGTTTAGAACGAACATTTTGGTGATCTAAATGGCTTAGACGGGGCGTGATGTCCTCTGTTTACAATTTAATTTTCGTCTCAAAACATAATTATATTTTTTGTAGATTACGCAGAAGTCTGGGATTTTAATTATCGTCTTTATAAAGACGTTGTGTTTATGATAAAATAACGGTTCGTCAGGCTTATATTTGACCTAATTAAAATAAACAACAGAACGTTCTGTACGTGCTCCATATCCAATACTTTTAGCCTGAATACTAACGCAGACACCCAATAAAATATTGATATTTTATACTACACCCTAATCTCAATTCATATAAAAGTTATTGTGTTTTGTCTACAGCGCTGCTACGCGGCAAGCATTCATATTGCTATCTCAAACGGTATGAAAGTGAAACAGCCTCTTGGAACGTTCAGACTGTTACATAAGCCAGTATATTTCATACGGTCTATATCTTATTAAAAGGTCAGAGCCACTAGCATAAGAGATTTGCATTTCCTCATTCCTTATTTACATTATCTCGATCATAATAATGGGAATCTACTTTTCAGGAAGAAAATATTGCCCACGCTAATCTTGGAGTGGAAGAAAAAACAGTATACAGCCTTATCTAAATGAAAGAAATTATTTTCCTGTCTAACTTGGAGGAATTAATCAGGGAAACAAATCACCATCGGGGGATAGATGTGGCAACCGTATAATCTAACCGCGTCTTGAACATTGTTACGATCTTTTGATGTGTTTATTTTGTGTTTGGGAAGTAATTTACTTTGCCACTCTCACGACACACTCGACACTCGACATGAGGATCGTGCCCAAACGTTGCGAATTAAACTTTGTTCGGTATTTAAATAAGAAGACGATTCGCCCTCTTCTATTATTAAAATATTAAGCACATCTTTACATCATCATCATTAACATCACGATTTTGTCCAAAGTTTAGTAATAAATTTAACCTTTATCTTCTTTTATCATAAACTAGCTACGTATTATAATATACGTTGCAATGCCATTTTATATATTTTTTGGTTAGGAACCTTTTCCGGCGCGCACTCAACAACCTACGAAAGTTTCATCACAGTCGGTCGAGCCATTTTCGAGTTTTTACGAGACTAATGCACGGCTATTGATTTTCATATTAGATAGATAGATAAACTCAGTTTTCTAAAAAAATACCTAGTAGGAATTCTTGTAAAAATACGGCTTTAAACAGCATCAGCATGATCATCATTGAGCCAAAAGCCGTCCATATTCCATAAACCTTCCATCTATGTACATAAACATCGTAACAACCAAGTATTTTAATAAAACATCTAGTAAAGAGACGATACAATGAAAACAGTATTTTCAATACTCGATATTACTCGGCGTGGCAATTTGTTGTACGTACATGTACGTTACGCGTAGGTCACAGGGCTAAGTAATAAATGCTGTAAGTTACTTCAGGCGACAACATCGTCGTAAGTGTCATGTCACCACAAATTGGAGTTCTACAATTTATTGAGAACAGCGCCTAAAGTAAATTGCTTTTTAAAAGTTCGCAGACACGTAGGGGTGAAAATGACATTTCAATACAAAGCTGAGGTGTTAGAAAATGACTCCCTAAGTTGTCTTAGATTTAAAGAAATAGCTACGCCTATATTTTTTTGTGTAGTGTGTAGTGAGCAGTAGTGGCCCAGTGGTAACGGCCCGACTTACGAGTTGTAGGTCGTGGGTTCGAACCCAGGCAGGCGCTTTACTTTGTGTAAATAATTTCATCACCACTGCTCTCAAAACGGTGAAGGAAAACATCGTGAGGAAACCGGCATGTCTTAGAACCAAAAATTCGAAGACATGTGACATCTACCAACCCGCACTGGGCTCGCGGGGTAGATTACGGCCCAATCCCTCTCACAGAGAGGAGGCCTGTGTCCCAGCAGTGGGAACATTAATAGGCTGATGATGAAATTTTTTTACGGGGTAGTCAGTAGTTTTTATTAGGTACAAAATTCGCCAATTACCTATGCTTCAGTCAGCTTCAGCTTTTCGTATTTTTTTCATATCCACCCAAACTTGACTTAAATAACATAAACGGGTAGTTTACGGGAACCAATAAAAAAAAGGAAATTAACATATTCTTTAAAAAAACTTAGACAATTTTTGCTAAATAAAACCTACTACTCCGTAAACGAATACCATGAGTATTAGACTCATAAAGTCATAAGAGACTAATTTGATTTGATTTAAAATTATTATTAATCTCTCAATTTTCATATTTTGTATGAAAGCTATTAGGTTATCTCATAAAATACCTAAGTACATCATTATTATAATAAAGTAGTTTGCTAAGTAATGTTTTATAATTAACAAATGTCTCTCTCCTAACTAATTTGTCAGGGTCCGTAATTGTACCTTAGCTCTAAACCAGTGTAACACCTTTATACCTACATTATGGAGTGCAAGTAAAGATATGAATATGAATAATTTATTTCGATGTGCCCGACAGTCCATATGATCCAATTATAAGTTTACCACCTAAGAATACTTAAATGTGGGATGCAATAAAAGTATTGAGTCATTTCATTATTTCAACGGAAACAATATTAAAAATAACATAGATCTTAGTTGCAAAGAGCACCTTAGCAACAGTTAAGATCATGTAAGCTCCATGTATAACGTTTCTTCCTTATCTTCCCTTTGTACGAACTTGCATGTTGCATTACAGCATTAAGAATTAATACCAACATACAATGCAATTTATACAAGAGAACGTTTAAAACACTTTCTTCTTGAATATAATGTTGTGTCGAGGATTTCATTAAAAGCGTTGTTGTAGGAATTTGTAAGGATTTTGCTCCGCTGGGTTTCCTTTTGTCCCGCGCTGTATTGTTTAAGTAAATGTCGCCACTTATAAAATAAATATAGGAAACTAATATTCTTAAAGCTCCTTTTTTTATTTCGCTTGAAGTTCCTCGCTAAGTAATTTTATTTCTTTTTGCCATTTCAAGTACCTACGCATAAAACGTTATTATAATGGGAAAATACTAGGTACTTAATATGGTAATTTTACTTCGAATTGTACCGTGTCTAATGTCACTAGAGGCAGTCCAGATGGCTGTTTATAAATATTTATCAAATATTTATTGACAAGATGGCATAGACATAGCATAGCCTTCTCCTAACTTTGTTAGGGTCGGCTGCCAGTCTAATCGTATGCAGCTGAATACCATTTTACATGGATCAACTGCCTATCTGACCTGCACAGCCCAGTAACTGGGTAATACAATACCCCTCGGTAAGACTGGTTGTGGTTGTCAGACTTTCGGGCTCCTGATGACCCGTAAATGCTGTCAAAGATTCACGAATGACAGCCGGTATCAACGGCTTAACGTGCTTTACGAGGCATGGAGGAGTCTCGATATGTAAAGATGATCATCCACGGATCAACCCCGGCAAGCGCAACTTAACTGACCGATCGACCCGTGCGTCTGTTATTACCTAGCCACATGCTCTTCGAGTCTATAAATAGTTTGCAAGCCTCATAACACTCATTCATAAACGAAAAAGAAATTCAAAACATACCTAGTTTCTAAAAAAAATGAACAATTTATCACTTTTCATGAAGTATGTTTTGACTGCGTTTTTACCCATCAATATGGGTAAAATTATAATCTCGCACTATTTACAAAGATATTTACTTGGCGGTTGCTAGGCAACTTACGTACTCGTACGTCAAGTCAAAGGTTGGAAATATTTAGTTATAGATATTATATTTTAGTTAGTATTTTATTAATTATAATTAAACTACTTTGCATAAAAGAGCCATTTTCAATAGGGTTCCTTCTATGACTGAAAAGAATGTTAAAAAAAAAATTGACTCAATTAATTGATTTTATCGCAAGCTACAATGTTTTCAGGGTTCATAAATTGACGGACAGGATTTTTTTTTCAACTATTTCGATGCTTTTTCCATTTCTGCTGCATTCAATCAATAATTGTTAAAAAGTGCAGTATTAATCTCCATTTAATCATCTATACAATGGTATATAAATTAAGTAGGTTCTGTGTACTAGCAGGAGTGTAACAATACAAACAGTTGCAGAAATGGGGCAAAAAAATTTTTTCGATCGTAGAGCACACTCTAATGCTTCGCACTATGAGTCGTGCAATATTAATAGTCATGCAAAATATCAGCTTTCACAAAATAATTTACGTAGGTAACTGATACACGGATTTGCACAAAAGCAAATTCCACATATTGATAATTCCTCCTTCCGCATCATGCAAAAAACGATTCCACAGTTTCCCCGAAATCAGAAAACAAGGGGATCTCAAAAAGGATGCTAATGAATGTCAGTTACACAGCAATGGTAGACTATCCACACATAATAGACAGAGAGACAAAATTTATCATGGCTGTACTGGACGTATACGGTGTTAATTTGTACGGCCAAATGGCGCTGCTACGCCCCAAGGGCATTATCCGGCTAACTAACAAAGAGATGCAGCTGATTGATAATGTTGTCTAATGATGTAGCTTTTTTTGGTGGGGTTATATTGTAAGCAGATCTAGAAAAGGCAGGCTTGTTCGGTGTTAATAGGAATTTGGGTTTGAGTTTGACATTGATACGTTTGTATACTTCATAGAAACCTAATTAATATCGAAATAATTCTTTCAAAATGTAATAATCGTCTATTGAAAATGTAGGAAAATGGTGCATTTTTACGATATTTTAGAGGTGATTTTATAGTAAAAGTTGTTCATATTTCATGACTAGGTAATGTAGTAGACTTTAACCTGCATGGTTGTACCATGCAAACTTCATGAATAGTTTATAAGTTGATGGCCACCTCTAAGCAAAATGGCCAATAAATTCAAAGACAGCCTTTTAAAAGCAAATAATTTCTATAATAAATTCTGTACTAGGTTCACATGTTATATAAATCTACAACCAAGTACATTTTTATGTTTCGTTTTGATGTACTAATATAAAAAAATCAACGCTCATTGCATTTTATTTATGTTACAAAGCTTGAAAAATATTTTTCCTAAAGTTACATAATTACGTTGGTAAATCGTTTTATTGCGGTCCCATTATTCAAGCTCAGCCATACAATATGTACAGCACAAGTATTTAATTTATGACTGAGTGGCGTTACTTACTGTTTAGTAAACTTTAGTTGATATTATTATATTTTATTTTATTTCGATATAAATATTCTGAAAGATATCTGAAAGAGTCTAGGGTGTATTCTGAAAATGCCATTAATAGAATTGCTTGGAAGAAGCGATATTATCTCAACTATTCTTCCCAGCTAAAGCAGTAGCGTTTTTAGGGGACTGTTTTATGTAATTTTGACGTTCGAAAACTGCTGATTCTCAGCCGAATTGAAATAAATGACTTTTGATAATGAATTTATTGAATTCGTACTTGTCAGTTCCCTTGCAACAAAGCGAAAAGTTACATACTCGTATAAAAAATGATGTTTCTTTTTCTAACGATGAAATTTTAATTAGTCTTGATCCGAATAATCACTCACACACATTGAAGAATGTATTTTTAGGAATAATAATTACGCAATAATACGCCAACGATTCGTACATGAAATAGGACGAGGGACACAACACTTCATGGTATTAAAAATGGTGGTTATGAACGAGCAACCAAACATGAGGATAATCCCAAAGGGTTGTATAGGAACAATGGTGTTCGTCACACGTCAGATAATGCCAGCCTTGTCTGATGTGAAGGTTTAAATGATTTTGATGAGGATCCTTAAAAATAATCATGAAAATAAAATACGACATTGGGAGAAAGGTACCTACTAGTACTACCCCGGTTATAACTGAAGAAATGATGAATGAACAAAAAGCAATGTTGGATACAACTCTAATGACCTGCAAGAAATAACGAACTGAATAGAGAGAAGTGCATAATGCTCCAACGACAAAAACTGGTCTTTAGAATATGGTAGAAAAAGGAATTTAGTAGCGTAAACTAACATAATATTGGGTTAAAATTACGTGAGTACCTACAACCCAATAAAAAATTAAATATCTAAATGTGTGATATTAATTTCGTTCCTTTCGTTCGAGTACCCACTGAGGAGCTCGTGGCTAAGTAATAACAAGCCGCACGGTTTGATCCTTCAGGTTAAGCTACGCTTTCCGGGGTTGGTCAGTTGATGGGTGACCATCTTTACATACCGAGACTCCTCCGTGCCTCGGAAAGCAGGTTAAGCCGTTGGTCCCGGCTGTCATTCGTAGATCTTTGACAGTCGTTACGAGTCGTCAGAAGCCTGAAAGTCTCACCAGTCTTACCGAGGGGTATCGTATTACCCAGTTACTGGGTTGTGGAGGTCAGATAAGCAGTTGCTCCATGTAAAATAATGGTATTCAGCTGCATCCGGTTAGACTGGAAGCCCACCCCAAGATAATTGGGAAAAGGCTAGGAAGATATTTGTATATATCGTTCGAGTACCCACTACAGTGCCCACACCCCTAAATTATGTCGGATCGTGAATAAAAGACTCGATGTTTCGCATCTCGGTCACCCATGATGCGACAGGTATATATAATTACAGGTAAATCCTAATATTAATATTATAAATGCGAAAATGAGTTTGTTTATTACGATTTCACGCTAAAACGGCTGAACAGATTTAAATGAAATTAGGCACATGGATAGACCATGACCTAGAATAGGACAGAGGTTACTTTTTATCGCAATATTCCCACGGGATCGACATATGCAGGTGAAACCGCGAAGCCACAGCTAGTTCTTGATAAATACAAAGCCACTGTAGCATTACTGCTTAAAGTTGATTCATTAAACAAGAAAACAACAAATCTTCAAACTATGATTTGTTATTATTGACTTCAAAACATCAAATATGTATTCAGCTCACTTTTGCTCATGAATCCCTAGAACACAATATCAGAAAATCCACCCACAAACTCAAATACAGCAACGAAAGCCAAAAACTTATTTATTGTTAATCCGAGCATATAATGCTTAATCTTTCCGTAAAGTCGAGCGTAAGGAGGCTGAGATAAAACAAACGGTACTGTTTAGTAAGCGTAAAAATACAAAACCCTTACTACGAGTTTATCGTATTCTCACACGAAGTGACGAGGATATTTTCGTAGCAACAATGCAGAGTATTGTAATGATGAAAGAAAATAGTGTAGGGACACTGTACGAGAAAAGGAGTTGCAGTTGGATTAAAGAAGCACGCAAGATAGAACATCGAGTACTTACTCGATGATGTGATGATGTAACACCAAAGAAGTTACATCAAAAGGATAAGGTTCTACCGCTTGCTAAGAAATAAACTACGGACTTTTCCACCTGCCAACAGTGTTATTATACGTATGTCAAATTCTTCTTGGGCCAATTATTGTAGAAGTCCTTGGAAAGTTAATACTTAGAAGGTATGTATCTACAATCTAGAAACTTATATGTTTTTAAGCTGACGTTTCTGCCAAAATAAGTATCATAATATTATCGTAATTTTCCAAGTTAACAAATAAACGATCATTATGTTGCTAATTCAAAGACGAAACTTGAAGTAGACGCAAAACATTAGTAGCATTTCTTAAGTACAAATACTAAATCGACCTATCTCAGAGACTTAAACTTATTATATTCTTAAACTTATTTCAGAGAACTCATGAAACCTAAATCGTTATTAAAGTTGATTTATTCAAGAGACTGAATACTTCTATTTTAGTGCCCTATTTCTGTTTTATACCCTGAGAGATGATCGGTTTTCTAAAGTGCGTATAAGACTTATCTAGTATTAAGTCTCCATATTATATTTAACACATAATCCGAAATCGATAACAATGAGTTAAGTTCGAAACTAAATACGTAGACAAGACTATAATGAGGATTATAATAATGGGCTAAGCTTTAGATTCTCCATTGTCTACGTATATTGAATTTCCGTTACGTATAGTATAATATTGCTTCTCAGTCACAGACCGGTTTACTTCAATAATGGTACCTACATAACTGCCCCAGTTAACCTATCAAGAAAACAGTATCGGTATAATAAAAAACAAGAATAAATTGCGACCTATCTCTCCGAAACCTCTCACTACTCAAGTCTGTAAAAATATCTCTTATTTTGAACCCGAAAATATACTTTAATTGGGACCTCCAATACATTTAAAGTAGGCGTCTTGTCACCTTGGAGAGCGTTTCAAAAGTCCTGACGTAGAATTTTGAAGCCGAGCACTTCGGTTTGTTAGCTGACGTCAGGGCACTTGAGGCAACAACCCCTGTTCACGGCGCGGCGGTGGAGCGGGAGTCGATAAGTTAACTCGTTTATAAATTAACCAGGAGACAGGCGTTGCACGTCTTGTATATATGGAAAACTTTCTTGAATAAAGTTGTTAGTAGTGGCGATAACAATAAATTAAGAAGCAAAAGTGGGACACATTTTAGTGTCGATGACAAAATTGATACACTGTTGTCTTATCGCATGTTCTGGATCCCTAAAAACACTTCTTGGAATAGAAAATTAAACAGGCGAGTTTTCATTTCGGTAAGCAAGATTGGATGGTCGCGTAAAACAGAATACAAACTTAAGAAACCACACTACAACACCAACAAAACTAAAAGAATCTACAAATACATTTCCTACCGACAAGAAAACTTTAAAACTAAACCAAAATTCAATTTCCTATAAGACATTGAATTTAGTTCACTTAAAAGCGAAGCACGTGACCTCATTATAATTTTTCTCGAGTTCGATACATTCCGTGTTCAGGAAAGTGTTTAGGAAAGAAACGAATCAGAGAAAGAAAGAAAGAAAACTGGACAGCAGCCAGACGGGATCTTAAGGGATTTCTGCGAAAAAGTTATTGGGTTGAAAAGGGAAAAGTGCCAATGTAATGGGATATTTTAGGGGTATACGATGTAGCTGTATGTGCGATATTTTATTGGATTTGTCTATGTGGTAAGTACTGAAAGAATTATTGATGTTTCGTGATGTATGGAGTAAATATTTTTTCCAAAGCTTTTGATTTAAGGCTTAGAATTTATGTGTGTCCGCTCAAAGATCAAGGGGTCTTATTTTTTGTTACTTATGTGTTGAATATTTTATTATTATTTGTTAAAAAAAATTAAGGAATCTAGTATCAACAGCATTTTCTCCACTTATAAAAACATTTTACCGCTAAACTAAATTAAACGCTAGACTAAACATAGCGAAACCAACCAAAACAAAATTTATTTTTCCTTTCCTAGATCAGCAGGGAATAAAATATTTGTGTAGATACATCCCGATTCCCGACCAATGAGAACGAGGCCCAAGATATTTCACTGTCGCCAAGTGATGTAGAGTGTCAATTCTTAGTCGGAAGAGGGCGATGTTAATTTTCTTCGAAGGACCCTATATTAAAGTGCAGTCTAAAAGTAGATTTGCGATGGCTGATGACAAAAAAATGTTCAGGTTTTATAATCGAGTCGCTTTTAGAATCGCTAATCGAGCTTAAATATTGTTTAGGTTCTTTCGGTTTGTGAAAAAAATGTGAGATAAGTTCTGCATTTTTTACTACTGTTCATTCTTATTACTCATAGGTTCATTGTATGTGTAAAGTTCACTTTTGACGTCAATATTTAGGTTTTTTTTTTAAGTGGTTGTATTTTTTAACCCTGGTTGACTATTATATAATTGTATATACTATTACTATAAATAAATTAACAGAAAAATCTGTTGGTAACATTAAACGCACAAAAATCTTAAAGAAGATTTTCACGAATAAATAAATAAATCAAGATTGACATTACCTTGTCTGGAATCGTTCAAACAAAAGATTTATTCGTTGTTAAATCTAGTCAATTATTCACCAACATTATTTCAGTACCTGTAACAATGAAAAATAAAATCTATTAGTAAACGTTACTCAAATAAGGTAGCAAACGAAAGTTTGGAAATAAAGGAAATTAAATTCAATAAATCACAAGATATTTTCGGGTCTAAAACAAATTGTAATAAAACATAATTTGGGGTCCTGACATAAGTTATTTGCGTTATGTTTCGTGAACAAAAATATCAAATCTTTGGACTGGTTGCTATACGAATTTTATGAGTCGTCTGTAGGAAAACGTTTTCATCCGTGACATCGTTGATATGATATTATGTAAAGTGACAGATATTTGTTGTCACTTGCCAGTGGCTTTCATTACTTTATGTGACATTTCTACCGCTTCAACATCATTGTCAGTTTTGATATCAAACATAATGGGTATTTGAACGAGGGTGCATATATATATATACCTGCGATATTTATATCAATCGATTCATAGCCAGCGTAGCATTCGAAATCTATACATACCCAATACGTCAAAACAAAAATGCCTTATTCAGAAAATTCGTGACAAAAATCAGAACATGAAAGCCACTCGTGCCGGCGACGTGACAACAGCGCGTTTTGACTTGGATGACGCGAATCGAGAGGCCTCAAGCTCTGGACCGCAAACGCTGACGCATTCACTTTCAAGCCAACGAGTTGGCTCTTAAAAGATCCGCAAGTTTGACGTCAGTGTCCAAGTGCCCTCCAGCCCTCAGGAAACGTGTCTCGTCAGTTTTTTTGATACGCCCACTCACATCAAAGGAGAGGTTATTGATCAAAGTGGATGTACGGAAAAAATCGGGACGATAATGTAAGAGGACGGATGCTACAAGGATCGAAATAGATGTCAGATTTAAGGGTCTGTTGGCAATGCAAAGACAATCCAAAAAGGTTTTGTGTTATTACCTATTTCTAATTTAAAGGAAAGGTTTTTTGTCTTAGTTCAAATTCAGCACTGCGTAGCACTATTTAGATCTGTCCTAATTAATCTAACAGCCGCTCGGTGTCTTTGATCTCGGCACCTGTTTTAAAGACCTTTCCACTGAAAATAGAATTCTTCACTGGAGGTAAATTCTTTGAAGATAACAATGACTGACATTAATATTCTAGTAGTTCTCTTAGTTTAATTTCCAGCCTTCATTACGTGCTAAGTGGAAAGTTTCTTTGCCTCCATAATAATACTCAGACAGATTAGAATTGTAAATTCAGGAAGAGGCCGGAGTAATTTGTTTTGTTCTGTTACCAAGTTATATTTGTAACAATTCGCCTGTCATTTTAGCAACAGCTTCCCTGAAAATTTCTTTCTTGTCTACCTAATTTAAATTTGTTCAAGAAAAATGTTAATGGAACTTTGTATTTCGTTTAATTAAATGGGACAAAAGGATAAGGGTTCGTATTTTCTGTACATAGCTTTATTTCAATGAAATGGACAAGTTTTTACATATAATTATGTAGTTATTGTTATTTATCTTGGGTCATTCTCGACCCATGTTACTGTTTTCGGATTTTCCGACATTTAGATGAGTTATCAAACTAACTTTTTAATGGTGAGATTTCACAATATCTACATTATTATAACCATTGTTGATCATATTGTAAATAGGGAGTTTTTGTCCATCTTTTAGAATTTCTTTGTCTGTTACAACAGTTCTAACAACATGACGATCTACATAACCATACCCAATCATAGAACGTATCGTACCAAGTGTTACAAATCCGATCATTCAGCAACAAACTCATTACCTACTCTATGCTCTATTACCCTTTGTCAAACTACTAGTTAGTACTTCCAATTCTCGGTATGAACTTTGAAAGTTACGACACGTGCCTCTGAGGTTGTATTTGAGACATAGTTACCCCTT
Organism: Conistra vaccinii; assembly: GCA_948150665.1. Taxonomy (NCBI): domain Eukaryota; kingdom Metazoa; phylum Arthropoda; class Insecta; order Lepidoptera; family Noctuidae; genus Conistra; species Conistra vaccinii. The sequence continues at coordinate 2,805,408 of OX411321.1, forward strand.
ATTAGCCTAGGAATACACATGCCATCTTCCGTTTCAAAATTCGAAGAATCATCTAAATATGTATATCTATGATGAATTTATTACTAAGATGAAAAATAGCTATAAATTCTAAGTTTTAGTACAGATTAACATTCGTTTTCTTATTAAAATGTTCTGCCCTTGGTAGCTACTTATTTTTACTTCATTATTTTGATATTCGTGGAAAGAAAGTGCCTTATTTCCCATTCCATGATTTTTGGTATTATCCAAGATTTTAACAAACATAAAACAGTTCTTAGATATTATTCCGAGTAAATTCCAATGAAAGTCCCAAAGATCGAATCAACATCACATTCTTAAATCACGATAACATACAAAATGGCTTCCCGCTGATTTATCATCTTCTAAGAAAATTATTTCTGTTTTGTTTCAAAAACGTCGCAAATTCAAAGAGCTTTCCATATAAACAAGGCTAAGTCCTTGCGTCCATCCTCATTAAAACTGTATTGCATTAAAACGAAGGAAAGGATTCTGATAGACAAACGACGGATACTCTCTTACAAACATATACGATTTTGCCAACATAACCTTTGTTTAGGAGCAGTAGAGTGCTTTTTTGAATGGATATAGTATATAATTATGTTGGTAAGGCAACAAAGTTAAAAGATGTCAAAGGAGTGACATGAAAGCGACGAAAGACGAAGTTACATCAAAGCATGTGCTTGTTTTTGATATGATTATGAGTCATGCGTAAGAATGTTGGAAAATGTTTTTATAAAGGGTTCTTGACAATATAAGATTCGTTCTAAGAATAAAATATAGAACGAATACGTAAATAAGTGTTATAGGAATAACAGACTGCTTCGTTGGTCTCGTGGTCGTATGCACTACTACTGAGCATGAGTTCCTGGATTAGATTCCAGATTGGGCAAAGTGCTATTGGGTGTTTACATCAGGAATTTCTCAGTACCAGCCTGGAGTCTGGATTTGTGCCCGGTTTATGACAATAAGCTCGCCCCCTATTACATGGGACTTAAACATAACTGGCGAAATGTGGGTGTACCGTACTATAGGTACACCTCTGCCTAACTCTTCGGGAATTCCAGGTGTGATGTTATGTTATGTATCTAGAATCACAGACAATGTTTGACTTCAGTAAGCTTGATACAAAAAATAACGTAGAAAAGGGATTTAAATATGAAAAATACAGAAAAAATAACGTTATTTCATATCAGCCTGTTTCACCTTTGGCTTACTAATCTAATTTAAAGTTCAAGGTAACTTTGTCAGGAGAAATGACGATCGGTAGAGGAGAAATAACGATCAGTAGAGGAGAAAACGAATCCAGCAAATCACCGCTGGGATATTTCAGCCAACTTCTTACGTATATGCTCACGCGCCGTCACTTACCAGATATCATTTGCATACGATCTTTTGCATCGTATTTTTTTTGTCTAGTGGATAGTGTATATCCAGAGATTTAAGATGCTGCTGAATCCTTTTATTTTCATAACAACGCATTATACAACCCACATTAGGTACCTAATTAAATAATTAATGATAATAACTTGTTCACATTCACTGAACAATAATTGTTGCATCCAATCGCAAAATCAAAACAAATAAACTTTCCTCATCAGAAAATTAGCACAATAAACACTGAATTAACAAAGCTGAAACTTCAGGGCAAACCACGAGTTAACGCTAGAACAACATGTCTGAATTAACCTCGTGTGTCCAACGTCAAATAAACAAAGGAACTGTATTCAAAAAACCAAAATTACCTTTCACACTACAAATAACACGTACTACCTGAAACATTAGATCCTATTTCCATTGTCGAAACTCATTCGGTTAATTTGGATTTTTTACAGAAATAGTAGAATGCAATTTTCATGCAGACAATAGACGGAATTAACCGTTCCGTAATATCAGCGTTTTAAACTTCAACAAAGGTTTTATTTAGTGCAAATTGTTTAGTTTTTGACGTGTGGTATTAGAACGGAGAACTTAACAATGGAATAAACGGTTAACTGGGTCTAAATGGGTTTAGAATGGAAATAACCACTTCAGTTTTGCATTGTGTAATGGCTCAGAAGGAAGATGGAAACTGTTTTTAAGTCGCTTAAGTATTAAACAACATTAAAACAAAATCAAGAACGTTAAAAAAAACGTTGCATTTCTTCTCGCTAGTTATCGTAAAGGCGAAAATTTCTTAACGACGTATCGAACCTTCAACATTTTCGTCAGGTGCCTGAATTTCTTTAAACATAACTATCTTACATTATATACTTACATTCATATAAAAGCAATTCAGCTAGAATCTATTACATGCATCCCTTTCTTTGATAGACGTCTCATTGATCCTCTAAGCCTATGACATATAATATCATAGACCGCTTACGCACCAAGATCAATCGAAAGATTATCATGCCTTTCTAGAATAGTTATGTTTCATACTTCAGACAGAATAAGATATGAAAATAGAATAGTAAGTCTACACTATTATTACGGCTAATTGAAAGTAGACCTAATTCCAACCGAGTCGATCAAAATGATCCCATTGGGGCTGGATTTTATCAATATAGATATCAAACCAGATTCTGACAAAGCTTTGCAACATGAGCATTAAGCTTTAAATAAAACGAAACCTAAGGGTAACTTGGTATGAATAATAATATAGTTCGACACAAGATGAGTTATCCAGTCTGGCCAAGGGGTATCGTGATATCCAGTAAATGGTTTATGGAGGTCGATAGGCAGTCGCTCCATGTAAGCTACTGGTATTCAGCTGCATCCGATCAGACTGATAGCCGACCATATCATAGTTGGAACGAGACTAGGCTGATGATGAAGCAATAACAAAATTTAAAATTAAACTTTTAGGTAAAACAATATTGAACAAAACTCTTCACCATGCAGTTATAAAAAAACAATAATACGAAACCCTCAATCAAAAGACACAGTACACAAAAGTAACCTCTTTCACTAGGGACTAACTCTCTATTAACTTCAGAGTTCTACAGGGCAGTGTACTTGGTCTCACACTTTTCATTGTCTATATTAACTACATACTAAACCTCTCTGTGAATAATGCTGATACTATAACGTATGCAGATGATACAGCCGTCATATTTCACGGGAAAACGTGGGAATATGTACACAGTCTGTCTAGAAGAAGAGGGATTGTCACTAATCGCGAATTACCTGGACAGAAATCTCACGCTAAATGGCAGTAAATCAAAATATTAATTATTGTTATCTCCAAGACCGCCGCTCTAAAACCTCTGGAAAACCTAAAACTCAAACTGCATCACCGCTCTTCTAGCATTTCTACATCCCCTGGTGACTATTCTCCGCTTGAACGTACCACTTCCATTAAATACCTCGGTATTCTTATCGACGACAACCTAACATTTAAACAACATTTATATCCAACCTTTTTGGCAGAATATGAAAACTCATCCAACATTGCGTAGACTACGAGACTGTCTACCCATAGACACACTACAACCAGTTTACCTAGCGCTATGCCAATCCATAATTCAGTATTGCGTCAGCGTGTGCCCGACTACACTTAAATCATAAGCAATAGAAACTATTGAATCCCAACACCCGCCAACACCTCGTTCCTAGGTCGACACTCCCCAGCTTTACTCCCTCATTAATTCGTTCAATAAAGTCTGCAAAACTCTGTGAAATTAAAAATACGACCTCATTCTGTTGTAAAAAAATCATAAAGATAATGTTGCAAAACTCTGGTTATGATGATTCGGAACGATTCATAATAATACCCAACACTGAATTAAACGACGCACAGTGTGAACAATTTGGCACACATACACACACGCTCACACAAACCACACACCACAAACACATGACGCATACACAAACATACCAGATAAACTATACAACACCTGAAATCTCAAGTCTTCAATCTGAAATTCGCACTCCAAACCCCAAGATATGTATATCTGTAAACTGTCTAGTTTGGGGCTCACTGGTTAATAATATTTTCTTTCTATTTTCTAAATCAAAGCCACGACTTTCCAATTAACTCTTCAACAAAGTCCAACGGCTATAAAATCGCAGTTTACCCTCCAAGGATAAAATGACAGGGGGAAAACGTGAAACATATCACCGATGTTATCAACGTAACGTGTGTCCATTTATCAACAGGGTGAGGTATTGCGTATTATTCGTACAATATCGGGTTGGTCGAGGGAAGAAGATCTAGCGGGAAGAAAGACATGAGGGTTTTGTTGGGTTATTGACGCTGAAACATAATTTTTGTGTGTTTTGTTGCGACTATTTTGGGGAACTGTCTATGTAGGTAATTTTGTCGCTCAAAAGTGCCTAATTTGAAGTCGATTTGCCTTTAGAAGTCGATAACAATAACAATTCTATCGTGTCTCGTTAGTGGCCCATAAGCTCATTTAATGGATTATTTCTTTGATAATATTCGCACAAAAAAATTACAAAATACTTCAATGAACGTATAGCTATTATAAAATGTTGAATCTTAAAGCTCATCGTAAAAACAGAATAAGCTGAGAATCAGCACTTTTTGAAGGTCAACTGCTAATCGGCAGTTCACAAAACACCGACTCTACTTCTTACTGTTAGTCTGTGTCATCCCACTGCTGGGCAAAGGCGTCTCCGCATGACTTCCAATGCTTGCGATCCAGGGCTAATTTGGACCACCAGTCATTTGTTTTGTCCAAGTCGTCCCGCCTTCTTCTACAGGGTCTGCCGCGATGCCTTCTAGCTTAGTTTAATTCTTCATTTATTAAGTTTACTTTCATTTCCTCCATTACCTTTTACAACTCTGATATCTCCCATAACTTGTACCTACTCTCGTGTTTTCAAGACGGAGAGTACGTGTATAATGTCTCCTGGCCGTGCATAATATTAAAAGTAATATATCAGCAGTAGAGTGTGTGTTCCTCTTACACCTGTAATCCTCAACGGAGTAGTATTCATTAGAGGAACCACAATAATGCCTGGTGACAATAACATATATCATATTTTTTGTGCCTTTGGGGTGAGCGTTTTCGTAATAGGAGAGGTATAGCGTCGTCTTGTTAGACTTTTGAATTTATTCTTCTTCTGTCAAAATGTAAATGCTAGAACAATAAACACAGAAAATCTTTCAAAAAAAGAATAATTCATTGCTTTATTTTGTTTGCCCGGGTCTTATCGGTTAAGTCTTCGCCAAATAGATTGCGTATTTAGTGCGCGTTGGAGCGCTAGCCTGACGCCGCGTCGTAGCGCCGAATTGGGTTGCCCTGTGACGTACGTTTACTGTCAAACAGAGCGCCGGCACTAGCAACGCCGCGACAGCGTTGCCTGATGCGCTGTACTTAGCGCTCTAACGCGCGCTAAGTACGCGTTCTATTTGGCAAAACGTTGGTACTCAATCGGTTAAGGTTCATGCAGACACGTTAGTCACGTCAACGTCAAGTCATCGATCAGTGACGTCACAAAGTTTTAGGACGTTAGCTACAAACATCAGTCACGTCTTTACCGGTGCGTTTGAGTCGTCGTCGCGTCACCGGCAAGTCAAAACTTGTATTGCTACGAACGAAACAGGCGTTGCTGACTAACTGACTATCTGTTCTCATCCTTCCCTAAAATTTATAACAAAAATCGGGCATTTATAGAATCTGTCATTTATAGAATCTGACATTTCTAGAATCTGACATTAGTCGACTAATATCTGGCGTTTATAGAATCTGACATTTCCAGAATCTGACATTAGTCGACTAATCCACTGATCGGCGACCTGACGTTGACGTGACTGAAGTGTGTAGCTTTACAATAGCTTTGTTACAGACCATCGTCATTATATTTTTTTGTTTCAGAATTATATTTCAAGGAACCTTTGATTTCGAAGTAAGGTAATTTCTTGTAACTTGCACCAAAAGTCTGCGTGCTTCTAAGCCACGCAGAGCAAACGTAATGTATCCTAGCCGTACATAATATCGAGCTCAATATATCAAGAGTTGAGCGAGCACTTTTCTCTACACTCGACTTCGATAGAATAAGAAATACGTATATAGTAGTGTTCCTACTTATGTACTTTCTTTTGTAGTGCGCTGATACTTCTATAGTAGTAACCCCCTTCCACCTCACTTCCACATGCGTCTTTACAGCGGAGGTCTCTCTATCCCCTCTGCAAAGACTTGAAATGACCTAGCGAAAACAGGGCCCTCAATTTGTATGATGATCGAGCACACAACGCAAAACGCCGGAATAGATGAAGATACTGAATGCGCCCCGTAACTGTAAGCTAATAGTTTGGAGCAAGAGTGTAACTTCTAAACATTCTTACTTATTCTATGACTCGTCCTTGTATTAGTATTCTTTAGGTTTTCCAGTATCTACTAACTTCATTCTTAAGCTTAAAAAATCACTAGTCATGAACTTCAATAATGTTTTAGAAATGAAAAAAATACTCAAATCATCTTGTCTCTTGTTGAGAGGTCTTTATTGATTATATTAGGTCTTTTTCTTTTTTTCTTTATTAGGAGCTTTGTCACAATACTGACTATGTCGCTCCACCATAGCCAAACTTTGAATTTTATATTATTGTATATGATTGATAGACTTTGATGTATTCAAATTTCTTCAGTAAACGCATTTTCATCGTTCACTTACTGTCAAGATTTTTATTTTATTTTACGAGACTTTGATCGCGAGGTATTGTGTGCACTTAACGAGAAAAGCTAGCTTTATTCCATTACTTACATCAAATAAAAATTCCAGTAAAATATCTTCTGAACACAATAGACTGAGACAAAGTTAGAATTTTATTAAATCTGTTATCCTCTTGAGAAACTATTGAATATTGATATATTTAGAGTACCTAGTAAAGCACTATTTTATTGAAGTCTAAAGATGAGAGACGTTTCAATCGAAAGTTGCAGACATAAGTGTTAATTCATTTTGAAATGACAAAATCTAAGGTTCATCATCAGACGAGCTCTTGTTATCACCGGCGTTCCAGCTGTATTAGAACCTAATGGCTTGGCACGCGACGATGGCAAGAGACCGGACGGTATGTCTTTATTTCCATGGAAGGCGGGTAGGCCTTTAGTGTGGGATGCCACCTGTGTCGACACTCTTGCGCCATCCCATCTTCCTGGCTCGCCGTGCTGTGCTGGCGCTGCTGCTGCGGCTGGAGACAATCAAGTGGCGTAAGTATAATAACCTTATTGGTAATTATATTTTCGAGCCGTTTGGGGTTGAAACCCTCGGGCCGTGGGGTCCGAGTGCACACAGCCTCTTTAAAGAAATCTCAAAACGGCTATTGGACACTTCCCGTGACCCAAGGGCTGGTTTTTACCTGGGCCAGAGGCTAAGCATTGCCATACAACGTGGCAATGCGGCCAGTCTCTTGGGTACATTACCAGTCGACAGCGATGCGGATGAATTTTTCGATGCTATAATATATTTTAGTTTGTGAATAGTTTTAGTTAAGTTAGTATATAATTTTGCTATTTTTATTATAAGGAATAAGTTATAATTGTAATAAGAATAAAAAGAACAGGTTAAACTGAACCTAAATAATAAACAATAATATATAACAGTACCTGGTCAACCGCACTCTGCTCGGGTAAAAATGGAGAATGCTCATTTAAATAGAATAGGATAGTTCATACTAATTCCATGTATAGTACATACTAATTCCATGCTGCCATGATAGTAGGTACTTACTAATTCCATGCTGCCATGTCATTATTCTAAGGTAGCTATTTTGTTCAAAACTTTGGGCGACAAAGTTCTGCTCGGGTGTATATACGGAGAAAACGAATTTTCCCAGATATGAGACCTAGCTAAATTGATTTTTGCCCCCGTAAATCCCTATATTGCAACTTTCATCAAAATCGTTACAGCCGTTTTCGAGAACGTGATTACAAATGAATTTATATATATACAAATATTTATCGTTGGATAACATCATGGCTGTATTTTCCCCGAAAGGTCAAATACAGACAAGTAGCAATGACTTTTTAGTCTATATTTACTTTCTATGTTTATCTTGGACATGACTAACATCGGTGGAGGAAAACATTATGAGAACACTTAGACTTATAATTCACGCCTGTATTCGCTGATGGGTTGGGCAGAGGTGTACCTATAGTACACCCACATTTCGCCAGTTATGTTTAAGTCCCATGTAATAGGGGGAGAGGATATTGCCATCAACTGGGCAGAAATCTGGACAATGGGTTGTATGAACAAACTGTAATGTTCCCACTGCTGGGACTCAGGCCTCCTCTCCTCGAGAGGGAGTGGGCTGTATCTAAGACACGGTTTCAGTGAGGGTTTGTAGATGTCTTGGAATTTTTGTTTCTAGAACATGCCGGTTTCCTCACGATGTTTTCCTTCACGGTTTTCAGAGCAGGGGTGATGAAATTATTTACACAAATTAAAGCGCCTGCCTGGGTTGGAACCCTTGACCTACCATTTGTAAGTCGGGGCTGTTACCACTGGAACACCATTGCTCTACGGGTTGCTATTGAGAAATTCTAGATAGAAAAAATACTCAATAACACTGTGCCCGATCGGGGCATCGTACCCAGGACTACATGCTCGGCAGTAGGTAGCGCTTGCGACCAATAGACCAACGAGGTAGTCATTACCTAATATTTTAAGCTTCAATTCCAACGAAATAATGTTCTCAAACGAGCAGCTTAGGTATCAAAGAACAAACTACAAGAAACACATTCAAACAAATAATTTAAATACACAATATTAAGTTCCAAATTACGCCGTAGAATAACAAAATGAAGAAATTAATTCTGTCCTACGCAAACTTCGCTTAGCAAACTGTGCGGAATATTTGTACACTGTGCCTCGGACAATTTTCTCTAAATGATTCTGGCTTATCGTTTTAGGTCTTAGAAATCAAATAGAGACATCCAAGACTGTGTCCTACTAAGAAATTAAAGCCAGAATCATTAAGAACCGACAAGTCGCGGGCTCGAACTCACTGGTGGGCGCGGCCAAAAAGCACGCTATCTCATCTGGCATCTGTGCGACAGAGATAGTATCAGTGATGAGCAGTTAGACGCTAGTCTAGCCGCACGTCTAGTTAGCGCGCACACAAACACCGTTCCGAACTGAAACGATGTTATACGAAGCACACAATAGTGCACCGCCCCGCCGCGCGCCGCCACAGAGTACTTTATAAGATACCGCCGCCGCCGCTGTGTCGCTCGCCGCCGCGCCGACGAGAATTATAGATATGTACCTATGTGTACCTAATTGTTATAGTTGACTACGGTCTATAAATTGTTTACAAAATTACTACTATCTTCTTATTTCTAGGTAAGTAGGTACCTACTTACTTAGTTACCTATTCATGGACGTACGCATAAGGTAGGTAGGTACCTACTTACCTACATTTTAGTGTTCACGACTGTTTGTGATATTTTTGCTTGTATACCTAACCTTCATACAAGCAAAATTATCACAAACAGTCGAGGTAATTATTTCATTAGGTACCTACTAAGCAGAATGCAAATGTGACGAAACTGTTTTGTTTTTGATAAGATTTAAAAAAAAAAACCACCGAGATTAAAAAAAACGACAGATAGATTATAGACTAACCAGGTGCGAACTTAGACCCTCTGAATTCGCAAGTGCCACATTACACCGCTCGACCACGGAAGCTATGAGGACAATGATTAAAACAGCAAACCTATTCGCAATTTTTTTGCGCGTATCAGATTTTCGACGCTCTGCTTAGCGCCGAGAGTTGAATATCCAACAGAGCGCATTCAGCGCGTATCCCAGTGCGTCAAGAAAATACACTGTTGGATATTCAACTCTCGACGCTAAGCAGAGTGTCGAAAATCCAATCGCGAACGTCGCGTCGGCTTACGAAGACGCTATCACGCAGCTCGAACGAAAGCGCGAGGCGAAGATGCGACGCGACGCGGCGTAGGTATTTTCCTACCTCATAATCAGCTGCTGCCAATTTGTTGATTTAGTAATCTATAGATAGGTACTTTATTAGGTTTATCTAAAAATACTAATATTATAAAGCTGTACAGTTTATTAGTTTGATGTTTGAATGCGCTAATCTCACAAACTAGGTAGGTACCTACCAGTTTAATCATTTTTTTGTAGCCTTTGGTTATGTTTTAGGCTATAAAACATCACACTGCTGCTCATGGGAGCCGAGCAGTAGGATAGGTTCCTACGGGAACGCGGGTAAAAGCGTGGGGAACAGTTGGTATAAGTATGTACCTACCTACATAATAGTACATACCTAAATACGTTATCAATAGAATAAAGTTTTACCCGACTGCCAGAGGAGGCTTACCTATACATTATATTTTTTTTCATATCGTTGTAATATTGATTTACGATAAATGTTATAAGTACCTACATAAACCTTTATAATACATATACAGTAGCTTCTGCCCGCGACTTCGTCCGTGTGAAATTTCGGCCCCCGACCCACCGCATCGCATCCTATCGCCCCGCCCGCGCTTTTACTTCGTTTTCGCTTAGCGTTCTTTCTGACTTTTTTCTTTTTGCTCGGCTCCTAAGGGTTGTAGCGTGATGTTAGCGTGTTGTTGCGTGGTGGCCTACAGTCTTTCTCAAGAATGGAACTAACCAAAGCAAAAATATTTTTTTAAATCCAGATAGAGATAGGTACCTACTAAATACCTACTACTCGAGCACTCCCCCCCATTTCCACGACCACAAAATAAAAGCCATAGCGCGCCGTCGTCGGCGTCGGTAAAGAGTGTGAATGCACAGAGCGTACGTCTTCTCTTGCCTACATATGGTACCTACCAACGTACCTACACAACGCGGCAACGCCGCGCCGCGCCGGTCGCTAAAACGCCTGCTACACGGTCGCCTACCGCGACCCGACAGAGGTGACCTTGGTGGCTTACAACCGTGAAGATGATGTTTATACGACCAAACGTTGAAACAACTTTGCGGGTCGCTAACCAAGGTCACCTCTGTCAGGGACGTGGTTGGCAACCGTGTAGCAGGCACTTTAGCCTCAAGCAAGTCGTGGCCGAGCAGTAAGGTAGAAAATGTAGGTACCTAAGTAGGTATTGGCCAAAAGAAGATATAATTATATTATAATTTATAACAGAAAATATGCTCGAGGAGGTAGGTCGCCCGCCCCAGCACATCAAGTTACTACAATCTGTCAAATTTCTTTAATAGATTTTCAACTTTATGGCTAAAGAATAAGGTTCAATGTTGATTGAGAAAATTTGACAGATTGGAGTAGGTTGGTGTGCTGGCGTCTGTTACACAACACATTTTTGTAAACGATTCCGACTAATCAGTTTCATTTTGACCGTTCAATAATATTCATTGCGTTATTTACGTTGTTGAGCAGATCTTTTTCCGAACATAGGAAGCAATGGATTAGTAATATGTTTCAAAACGATTCAAATTTTGATTGATCGTGTATTACGTAATTACGGTACTGTTCTTCAATCTTCTGAGGAGCTCGTGGCTAAGTAATAACAAGCCGCACGCACGGGTCCATCCATCAGGTTAAGCTACGCTTGCCGGGGTTAGTCAGTGGATGGGTGACCATCTTTACATACCGAGACTCCGTGCCTCGGAAAGCACGTAAGCCGTTGGTCCCGGGCTCCCGGCTGTCATTTGTGGATCTTTGACGACAGTCGTTACGAGTCGTCAGAAGCCCGAAAGTCTGACATCAGTCTTACCAAGGGGTATCGGTACCGAGGTCAAATAGGCAGTTGCTCCATGTAAAATACTGGTATTCAGCTGCATCCGGTTAGACTGGAAGCCGACCCCAAGATAGTTGGGAAAAGGCTAGGAAGATTGATTGGTAGGTAGGTACTGTTCTTCAATCAACCAACACAAATTCACTGACACAGCAGCGTCCACTCAAACCAACAATTTTATTCTAATTTCAAACGATACCTACGATAATTTTCTCAGGGCGAAGTCAAACAGATAAAGTAGGTAAAAGTGGAAACACTACAACACGCACGTGTGTGCCTGAATCAAACGAAAGAGCTTCAGGCGTGTGACATTTCGTGCATGCATGTGTGCGCGAGCGTCACCCTCCGCACCGCGCCACCCGCGCCGGGGGAACATTATTGAGTGAAACGCACAATAGTTTATAGTAAAACGAGCGCGTCAAAAATTACGAAAAGGCCTTTGGTAAAAAGGTTTTTCTGAAAAAACCACTGCATAAATCAATTACAAATAAAATTTATTGAAATCTTCGATAATTTTGCTGTGTCGGTACGGATTTCGTTTTCGAGATTTCACACTTCTTGTATTACTTATTTACGCCCAAAGTTGCGTTAAAATTAGCAAGAAAAACGAATCTTTGTTGGCTCATAACTTTTTAATGGCTTTTTATTTTACTATTCTGCTTCCGTACAGACAATTTTAATAATGAGACCTAACTATATCATGTTAAACTTTGAATGTACGATGTCAAACAGTGGAGTAAAAACCCTCCGAAGTTTGTATGGAAAAAATATCAAAGTGTTTCACCTTAAAAGACAAGGTTATTACGAAAATGGAACTGTTTCCTTAAGCCTTAATAATTAAATAAAAATTACACTAAGTGCTATTAAATAGTACCAACTTAAGGTACTATTCCGATACCGGCCCTTGGCAACGTACAGGCAACCGAAAGAACACGGGTGGGTTTTAGTCAGTAAGATTCTGACACGCCGTCCCACTCCACTCGGAGCGGGAGAAATACTATATTTGATAACAGCCCACCCAAAAAAAACGAGGCAGTCTGGGACTACCGATTAAAGTACAAACTAAGTAACGCCATCTAACGAAAATGTCAGGAATTTTTGTAGCTTGCTGTCAGTATAAGAACGAAAGCAGTAGCACCATTAAAAAAAATTAAAATAAAATTTTTTACCCATCCCAAAAAATGTGCACAACGCCGCTAAAAAAGTTTTCACTTCAAAAAAAAATATAGACAGAATTCCGTAGCCAAGCTCAAGCTGCAACTGCATGCGAGGTGTTGACGCGACACGAGTCACGAATGGTTTTTATGTACCTATTTCTATGACGCTGCTCCCACATCTCCGCCGCGAACCGTGGCAGCGGAACCGCAAAAATTCCGCCATGACTTGTCCGTTGTATGAAAGGCGAAACGGAAGCGAAACTGCCTGCTCTATCGTACAGATTTGATTATGATTTTATCTCTTTCTCGCGTGATTTCGCCGATCTGCTGGGAAGCCGTTTACACCTCCGCGCGCAGTCCGCCGGTTTTTTGCGGTTTCGCGTTTGTTCCCCATAGATTCGCGACATAATGTGGACATGTTTCGCAGCGGAATTGGCAGCGGAATTGGTTCAGCGGTTCCGCTGCCATGGTTTCGCGGCGGAGATGTGGGAGCAGCGTGAAGGCGACGTGTCGGTGACGTAAACGTGGCGACGCGTCGGAAAGTACGAAACCCGTCGTGTCGCGGCGACATGTCGCCTGCAGTTGCCGCGTGCGGTCGGCTACGAAATGATAATTTTAGTCGGCATCACTCTATACAACTATTATTACATAGTATTTTCAACATAAGTATCATCATACACACGATTATTCCTTAGAATCCACATCTACATCTCCAAAACCTTTCAGAACCGTCGACAAAGGCACAAAAAAGAATATGACAAATCACCCTAAGAACTCCATCCATTACAAAAGGGACCTAGAATATTCTGAGCCCTTTTTATTCATACAAAAACATTGGCTCCAATAAAAATTGTGGCAGCAATAAGTCAATAACAGTTAGGTTTGTAGTGGGAAACAAAACAATGATGAACGCAAAGAATATTAGTGTGAATTTATATCAACCTTTGTTCTCCGGGTGGGGAATGCGCATTTTGTATATGGGACACACGACTTGGTAGAATGGTGAGCAACCTGAATGATAGAAATTCGTTTTTTCCGATTTTAATCCTTAAGAACAAATACATTAGTTGAATCAGTATAAATCAGGTATCAGACTTTCTTACTTATTTATTTAGGCCCTTAGAGATCTAGAGATAATCTTAGCCCAGGTTTGCACGGGCGTATTTTTATCGCGGCGATTGTTTTTTGCGTGTTGGATTTTCGACGCTCTGCTTAGCGCCGAGAATTGAATATCCAACAGTGTTTTCTTGACGCGCTGGGACATGCGCTGGATGTGTTCTGTTGGATTCTCAATGTTCGGCTCAATACCGAGAGTTGAAAATCCACTGTACGAAAAAAAATCGCCGCGATAAAAATACATCCATGCGAACCTGGGTTTACAGCTGCCAATTCAGAAGCTGCTTGTGAAAACAGCAACTCATCGACATTAATTACATGTAAGAGGGAAATAAATAAAATGTAGGACCTATTTACAAGCTCCTTCCTTAGTATATTTCCATGCTAAACAAGTCATTGCACTAAGTTTCGACACTGTCACCACAAACTTCAGATCTCAATTGCAATTTTGCTCACCTCATAAGGCAAAGCGCAAAAATTTGAGCCAGTGAGCACGAACAAACTAGATTACTTCAAGGATATTCATGAAAGTTAGTATATATCGATAGCAGTGTGGCTACCATGAGTTTCATTTTACCATCTCGATCAAACGCATCGACCGCGTTTGGCACTCCGATTGGCAGCCGGCCAGCCTTTACCGGTGAAGGGCCAATCGGAACGCCGAACGCGCTCGATGCGTTTGGTAGCCACACATATAGTTTCCGTCGTCGTTTATAACAAGCGTCGTCGCTGTAAGTGCGAACTTATCAAAGTTGAAAACGATAAACATCTGCATTCATTAATCTTTGCAGTAGTATTTAGTGTATGAATGTTTGGCTAATTAAGGCGGCTCCCTGACCAAAACGCCGCGCTAGCCTTTTTTGTACAGTTTTTAGGAGCGAACTACTTGTTATTTAAAAAGAAATATCAACTAATAAAAATACATTAAATTTCTACATAATCTTGAGTCCAAACGGATCGTTTTTTTTTTTTTTTAATATATATAAGTTTAATTAATCTCCTTCCAACGAAACCTTAAAAATGAGAAATAATGATTTATAATATGAATCTACTCGTAAAGTAAACATTATTTAACTTTGCTACTGACACTAATGGATAGACAATTTAATAACGAACATTTGCAACGTTTTTTTTTTTTCAAAAGACCAAATTTTGATTTTATAAAGATTTTATTCCAAAATCTGGGCGTATTCACTACTGTAATTCATGCGCCCCATACCGGGATTCAGTGCGCCGCAAGGTCTCGAGGGGGAAACACGTATCGCTTGTCACCGCGTCGGTCACGTGATCGAGCACACACACACACATCGTCACATTATCAGTCGATTCAGTAGATAATAATATAAGTTTGTATTTATACTATTGAGTTTTGCGAAAAGACGCTACTATTGTGTAGGTAAACTGTAAACACACAAAATGCGAAAGTACAAGAAAGTTGAATGAATTTGGTCAAAACCAAAATCCAAGATGGCGGCTGCATTTTTCGTCATTGGTGTCGTTTTATTAGTTTTCAGCGGATCTAAAGTTGATAATGAGGTCAAAATGTAAATCCAAGATGGCGTCTGTGAAAATTTTCTAATTTTTCGTCATGGGCGACGTTTTCGTAGTATTTGAGGGTTCTAAAGCCGATAGTAAGGTCAAAATGTAAATCCAAGATGGCGGCTATGAACATTTTCTAATTTTTCGTCATGGGTGTCGTTTTCGTAGTATTTGAGGGTTCTAAAGCCGATAGTAAGGTCAAAATGTAAATCCAAGATGGCGGCTGTGAAAATGTTCTCTTATTTCGTCATGGGTGTCGTTTTCGTAGGTTTCGATGGTTCTAAAGCCGATAGTGAGGTCAAAATGTAAATCCAAGATGGCGGCTATGAACATTAATTTTTCGTCATGGGTGTCGTTTTCGTAGTATTTGAGGGTTCTAAAGGCGATAGTAAGGTCAAAATGTAAATCCAAGATGGCGGCTATGAACATTTTCAAATTTTACGTCATGGGTGTCGTTTTCGTAGTATTTGAGGGTTCTAAAGCCGATAGTAAGGTCAAAATGTAAATCCAAGATGGCGGCTGTAAAAATTTTCTCTTATTTCGTCATCGGTGTCATTTTCGTAGGTTTCGATGGTTCTAAAGCCGATAGTGATGTCAAAATGTAAATCCAAGATGGCGGCTGTGAAAATTTTCTCATTTTTCGTTATGGGTGAAAAAAAAACTACGAAAACGATACCAATGA
The DNA here is from genome assembly GCA_948150665.1 of Conistra vaccinii. Classification (NCBI taxonomy): domain Eukaryota; kingdom Metazoa; phylum Arthropoda; class Insecta; order Lepidoptera; family Noctuidae; genus Conistra; species Conistra vaccinii. The sequence goes on from OX411321.1 coordinate 2,821,619, forward strand.
CAAAAAATGAGAAAAATTTCACAGCCGCTATCTTGGATTTACATTTTGATCTCACTATCGGCTTTAGAACCCTCAAATACTACGAAAACGACAACCACGACGAAAAATGAAAAAAAAATTGCAGCCGTTATCTTGGATTTCCATTTTGACCTCACTATCAGCTTTAGAATCATCTAACTAAAACTACGAAAACGATACCAACTTTTATTTATCAGTATAAAAGTACATCATTTATGTGGTTAAATACAATAGGTATTCATTAGTAGTAGTAGTATATTTATTTATTTTCAAAATATAGTCTAACAAAAATAAACAATTTATCCACCCATCAATATGGGTAAAATTTCTTACCTCGCAATCTTTACGTAATGTCAAAGACTATTTATTTTGATATTTTGTCGGTTGCTAGGCAACGGTTCTTACGGTCACGTCCTGACGCGAGTTTAACATTTCAAAAATTACAGATTCTAAAGCAAACTTTCATCCCCTATTTCCTTTTTCAAAAAGTTGTTGCCGATACCTAATTTAATTTATTTTATACCAATAGGTACAGTTTTATATACCGTATATATACTTGTACTTAAAATTTAAAAAAACAACGGGTTGCACTCCGGGAGTGCCGACAGAAGTGAAAACTTGAACATTAACGTTGTGCATCTTTGAATATTTTGGAATGGTTAGGGAATAATTTTGCATGAATTGCTTTATTTATCAGTATAAAAGTACTATAGTTTATGTGGTTAAATACAATATTCATTAGTAGTATATTTATTTATTTTCAAAATATAGTCTAACAAAAATAAACAATTTATCCATCCATCACCCATCAATATAAGTAAAATTTCTGACGCGAGTTTAAAATATTCACAGCCGCCATCTTGGATTTACATTTTGATATCACTATCGGCTTTAGAACCCTCAGATATTACGAAAACGACACCCATGACGAAAAATAAGAAAATGTTCGCTGCCGCCATCTTGAATTTAAATTTTGACCTCACTATCGGCTTTACAACCCTCAAATACTACGAAAACGACACCCATGACGAAAAATTAGAAAATTTTCGCTGGCGCCATCTTGGATTTCCATTTTGACCTCACTATCGGCTTTAGAACCATCGAAAAGTACGAAAACGACACCCGTGACGAAAAATGAGAAAATTTTCGGAGCCGCCATCTTGGATTTCCATTTTGACCTCACTATCGGCTTTAGAACCCCTGAAAACTAATAAAACGACACCCATGACGAAAAATGACAAAATTTTCGGTGCCGCCATCTTGGATTTCCATTTTGACCTTACTATCGGCTTTAGAACCCCTGAAAACTAATAAAACGACACCCAAGACGAAAAATGAGAAAATTTTCGGAGCCGCCATCTTGGATTTACATTTTGACGAAGTTCACAATGTGAATTCGAAAGAAGAAAGTCGCATGGAGCCTAGGTATCAACGCTTTTTCGCGTGACGATTTTTACTAGCTACCGCAAACAGCGCATTATAACTTCGTTCCAAAAAAATATTTTTCGAATGTGTGCACAGAGTACTTTTTATGAATGTGTGTGATGTCTGTGAATTCTAAGGTCAGTGATTTTTACTTGTATTCGTAAGTTGTACGCCTGATGGCGCTAGTAATGTTTTACGAAGTATTGTAGAGGTGGGGTGCGGCAAAGAGGGAACGAATGCTCAAGGTTGCTTGGTCGGGGTACCACCTTAATACCAATCATGACCTATGCGGGAGCCGTCTTTGCTCACGCGAGTCCCAGTACGATCCATAGGATGCAAGTATTACAGAACCGTGTCCTTCGTAGGGCCACGGGAGCCCCGTGGTTTGTTAGGAACGAGATCCTCCATCTCGACCTCAAAATCCCCACCATCCGTCAGTTCCTTAAACGTATGTCCAAGCGGTACTTTGACTCCGCAGTCAAACATAGGAATCCCCTAATAGTCAAAGCAGCTTGCTATGTCCCGTCCAATAATCAAGTTAGTAAGGCCCGTCGCCCTAGGCATGTCCTCTCAGATCCAGATGACCCCATAACTCTCCTCCAGGAGAGCAATAGGGCCACAAGTACAGTTCACAAAACACGCCGACACAACTTCAGACCTCGCCGTAGAGGTCCGCGACCGCGACCCACCCGAGTAAATGATACTCCCCCCCGACCCTTGCTCGATAACGATGCGCCAGCCCGCGTTTTTGCTGAGCCTGTAGCTTTAAATTCCCCTGATAATAATAATGAACCATCATCCTTGATCCAGCCTGTCCCTCTTGCTGTCCTCCCGTCAGCGAACACCCTAAGCCGAGGTTCGTACACACCCAAAAATCCCAGCCTCACCACGTTTGCTCAAGGAAGTTTAGCGATATCAGACTTATATCAATTATAAGATTGCCTCGTTGGTCTAATGGTCGCCAGCGTTACCGCAGAGTATGAGGTTTAGGATTCCCAGGTCGGCCAAAGTGTTATTGGGATCTGGAATTGCTCAGTAGCAGCCCGGAGTGTGCATTTAGGTATGCCCGGTTGATGGCAATAGGCTCGCCCTCTATTACATGGGACTTAAACATAACTGGAGAAATATGGGTGTGCTTAATAACCCTTCGGGGCATACGTACATTTATAACACTAGCTTTCGTCACAATTTTGTCCTTCAACGATGTCAGTGATGTCCAAGAAACTTTCTAAGTTAAAAAGTCACATCGGTACTTGCCCGGATTTGAAATTCCAATCCGTACAATGTTCAACCTAAAACAATTTCTATGGCATTCATCCATAGGATTTATTCAACCATTTTTCATTTTCTTTTTTCTCTTTTTTTCCTATTTTTTTTTTTGTATTTTTACGCCTTTCTAAGCAAAACACGCTGAAACTTTTTTTTTTCCAGCTTATTGTATACATTTGTGTTTTTGACAAATAAATTATATCTTATCTTACGACCTTGACCATTACTTCGCTGGCCATTCTACCAACCCGTATGGACGCAGTAATAATGGAACACTCGCATAATAAATGGCGACACGTTCGTAAGGTAACATCGCTCTTTCATTTTTCTTACGGTCGATTAATCTTCTGCGTGGGGATGCTTCTGGTTGGTTATTCGACGAGTATATATCGACAAATGACCGGGAATTTATTGTGTGCGGTTGAATGGGTCTCAAAGTATGGTAAGTATTAAGGTTTTAGTAAAAGGTTTGTGACTTAGTTTTTGTATATTTTGGGAGATTGTGAGAAGAAACTATAAATAAAGATGTCAACGTGGTAAATGAAGATTCCCTTTGAAAAATAATGTATGATGATAAATCCTAACTTCCTAACTAATATGATAAATGCGAAACTCTGTTTGTTTGTTTGATTGTTTGTTTGTTTGTTACGCTTTCACGCTAAAACGGCTGAACGGATTAGGATGACATTTTGCAGATAAGTATAAATATTAATAAGTATAATAAGTAGGTATAATTTATTTGTTCAAAAATATACAACAATTTAATAATTATGGAAATACACTATAGGACACTTTGAGGAGCTCGTGGCTAAGTAATAACAAGCCGCACGGGTCGATCCATCAGGTTAAGCTACGCTTGCCGGGGTTGGTCAGTGGATGGGTGACCATATTTACATACCGAGACTCCTCCGTGCCTCGGAAAGCACGTTAAACCGTTGGTCCCGGCTGTCATTTGTGGATCTTTGACAGTCGTTACGAGTCGTCAGAAGCCCGAAAGTCTGACATCAGTCTTACCAAGGGGTATCGTATTACCCAGTTACTGGGTTGTGGAGGTCAGATAGGCAGTCGCTCCATGTAAAATACTGGTATTCAGCTGCATCCGGTTAGACTGGAAGCCGACCCCAAGATAGTTGGGAAAAAGGCTAGGAAGATTGATTGACTATAGGACACTTTGTTTCTATGAACAGATTTGAACATCTGTGTCTGAACTAGAGAATATCTGTATTTCAGACATCAGCGCTCTCCCCTGTTGTAGGCGGCACTTAGCAAATAACTTTGTTTGGCCTCTATAGACATTTTGTAAACACAACATTTTTTTTTATCAAAGAGTAGGATTAAAATAACAATAAAAAATAAAAAGAAAATGACAAGAGTAGTGGAATAATTTTAAAATGGTGATGGCCTCCGGTGAGTAGAGTGTAAATGAGTGGATGTGTGTAGGGCGGTGAGTATTGTTATAAGCTACTTTACTGTAGATAACAGGTTTTTCGTCTCATTATAGTTTAGCTTAGGTTTATAAAATATGATTAGAAGCATACTTACAAAAAAAGCGTTATCCTTAAAAGATGGAAAATTAAGAATAATGTTTCTTTGGACACCTCTTTTCTTCTTAGCGTGTCGATGGCAATCTAAATAGACTTGGCCCAGGATTTAGCTAAGTAATTGGCGCCATCACTAGCGTCCATCAGTACCTGTAACGTGCAGCTGTCAGGACACGCAGTACACGATATAAAGTGTCCCATCGTTTGTGGAACAGCACCATATTTACACTCCAAGGCAGAGTCGTCTATGAATCTCCACCTGAACATATTTTCGTTGGTTCGGACAACCTCGATCCGTAGTCTGTTGAAGGACATTATGATACCTTTTCGCTTGTAATCATATTTTATAAACCAGATGAGGTCGGCGTTTCCTATCTGACTACTCTGAAAAGAAAGGGCGAAACAAATACAGCGGTCACAGTCTCTTAAAGTCCAGAGATAATCTTGGTAAAATCATGTGAGGACCTTGTTTAATTGTGTCTGAAATGGTCTTTTGAGGAAAGAACCTCACAGATTTGTGTGGACCTGTCCAGTCAGTGTACGTATTTGTCAGATATCGTGCAACTCAACTCAGAACATAAGGAGCTGAATGGTTTACACTGGAATTAGTTACAGGTCAGCATTCTTTAGTGTTTAAGTAAATGAGACAAAAATTCCCTTATACTTATGTTTTTATCCATAACTAGCTGACCGTCAGACGTTGTCCTGTCAAAATATCAATTTAGATTTTTCGGCTTTTCTAATTTTTTTATTTTTTTTTTCATACAAAAAAAAATCGAGTCGGTCGAGCCATTTTAGAGTTTTCACGAGACTACTGCAGGGCAATTGATTTTTATAAATATAAGATAGATTACTAAAACTACAAAAACAAGGTATAGATATGACACCGTTGATGATTACCAAACCAATCTCGATACTTACCTGTAAAGGTCCACGCTTAATTCCATCTGCTGTTTCATAATAGGTAAAGCCTTTATCTATAACTACGTATTGTATCCCAAAACCTATAATACTCGTACAAGGTGTTAAAGTTATTGCTTGCCATAGCCTCAGGGTAGGTTCAGTATCGATAAAGGAACCGAGGAAAAAAAATAAAATAAAAAAAATAAAAATTGCAAGATCAACTTTTTTAATTTGTAGGTTTTAATATTGAAGGAGATAAGCACGCTAAAGTAGGAAGAAGAAATACTTGGAATTGTAATATTTACGTTCCTAGTTACCTATCCTTCACTCGGCGTTATCGCAGTGTTCAGGCGTAGGTATTTCATTGCGTTCGATAGTAGTTATGTAGGTAACTCTAGGAAATTATGAATTAGCATTTAAACAAAATAAAAACATATTTTAAGCAATTTTCTAATAAATTCGAAACGATCGCTATTTAATTAGTAGGTTCTACATTAGGTTCATCTTATGATAATTTTCAGTTTTTTTAAACTTTCTTTAATTAAAGGTATTTTATTTTTATTTTTTACGGGTTCCTTTATCGATACTGAACTCAACCTGAAACTATGGCACGCAATTACTTTAACACCCTGTATATGCCAACTAACAACACTAACACCCTGTATATGCCAACTAACAACACTTGATGCTAATGTGACTTGAGCTTAACAATTATTTAGAATTTATATCACAAAATTCGACTAGCATTGTTTTGGCCAATTTAACAGTACGGCAAATTGATCAAACAGAATGTATAATCGGGATGAATTTCACTTGGCTATCGGTAATATACGACCAATTTTGATTCTATTTGCGTAATTGGTTCTAATTTTAACAATGTTAAAGTAGGTACTTTGGGAGCCAAAGAATGCTAATGAAGTAAAAGACCCAAGTAGCTGCGCGGTGCGGGAGGGGGCCTTCAAAGACCGCTTTCCTCTATTTGACGCATTATTAATTTATTGGGTATACTTAAATCAAAAGGTATTTTAATAAAACACGTACACTAAAAGATCAATAATTAAATTATCTTTATAATGGTGAAGGTTTCAGAAAAATACGCTTAATAGATTTTGCGTCATTCTCGGTTTTTTATCCGCGTTATACATAACTTTACAAATTAATTTCTCTATGTAATATAGACACAATCTAAAATATTAAGTTATTAAGACAATGCTCATAGTAAACATACCTATTTTTTGTTCTACAAAAAACAGTACAAAATCATTAAAAGTCGGTTATCGGTGCCTTAAGCGGTAGGCCTATATATATTAAAGAAAGTTTGAAAATAATATAACGGTGCAGGATAGCCTTTACCAGCAGTAGTCATCGTCTTAGTGGTTCAGTAGCTTCAATATCATCAGTATTGTGGTGGAATATAGTAGTTCGTCGTTGAAGTGGTACTACAGGGGGCCCTCACATTCTCTTCTGTCATCAGAAGATGGCTGCCACGTAACCCTCGATGCGACGCGCGACGCTCTGCTAGAGTGACGACCTTTTCGGTGATTCCAGTAACTTCACTTAACTTCGTAAGAAATTCAGATGGCGCCACTTGCTGTGCAGTAAAATTAATGATGGCATTGGTGATGATAATCGCACGATAGCTAACGTATTTGTGACTGCTGATTTCACAACTTAGCTGTTGAATGTCGGTATTAATAGTACAAAAGCACTGTTAAAAAAAAATTCTGTGATATTTATTGTTAAGCCAATAGAAACCCTACGCCAACTAACCGTATTACCGTATAAATATAAAACACAACTGTCAATGATGACATGTGACTTAGCGAAACAGACAATGGCAGGGATGTCCGCCATTGCTCCCGCGAGGTGGCGCTAGTGAGTTTGGAGGTCATAATCAGTCTATTACCTATGGTCATAATTTGAAGTTCTGGCGGTCAAATTTGAAATATTTTCGTCTATTGAGTTTATTACTATACTCTATGGAAATAACCAATGTTTGACAGTTGTTGACAGTTCGTATGACCCCCAACACAGCCAGCGCCATCTGTTCTGAGCTTTTCAGATTCCCTGCCATTGAAGTAGGTAGTCGATTTGCCTAACAATTAATTTCTCTAACTTTCCGATTTCCGTGTGCATACTTCGAACTTTCATCACCACAATCGATACGAATACTCGATAAGAATTTGAAAAGCTCAAAAAGTGTTTTATAAAATTAATGCACAAAATCTTTGCCATCTTCAAATAATATCGTGCGATCCAAACTTTTGAATCCAGCAAACATTTTCGTCAACACGAAAGCGGAAGTCCTGGCCGGTACAATTTTAAAAGTTTTTTCTTTATTATTCTTCTCTGTTTTGAAATTTCAAAATTCTATTAACAACTTTTTATGTCATTCGGGTCGCGGCTTTTTTTCTCAAATACGAAAATAAGTCAATGTATTTATTGAAATTTTTAATCATCTTTGAATTTTATTATAATATGATAATTATTATTGATGTTATGAAGTTCGTTTTTTAATCCCAGAAACGAATTTGACAAATGCAAATGACAAACTACCAATTGAAAAACAAACAACAATCACTTGAAATGTCAAATCAGTCTCTGGGATTAAAAAACGAACTTTAGGGACTTTGCTAAAACATCACTTAACTGATAATTTCAACTATTCAATATCAGAATGAAATTGCCAAAAACGTGTGTTAGAGCCGTTTTCGAGAACGTGATGATGATTACAAATATATATATATAAATATATATACAAATATTAATCGTTTATTAGTATAGGATAGGATGATGCGTTATGTTTCGTTTTTTCAATCCCTAGAACAGTTTAAAAATAATATTACGAAAATGACAAAGTTAAGTAACGAAAAAGTTTTAGTAACCATTTTAAATATGTTGTATGCCTAATAATTTTAACTTTTTATTTTTTTTAACACATGTAAGCACCGGGGATGGCGTGCGTGAATCAGTGAACAGAAACACGATACTTGAATAACGAACAACAGTTTAATAATACTTCACAGCTTGATTTACAGGTCCTTAGCAACACAATCTTTACTTTAGTTTAGTTTTCACAAGTTTTGGCGGGAGCGAGCGAGAGCCGCGGACAGAACGATATGTTACGTGCGCGCGTCGGAGCGGGCGTCGTACGACTCTCTGGCGAGCCAGGAGGGGCGCCGCTGAAGGCGCGCGGGGAGCGCGCATGCGCGGCGCTCGGCTGATGTTGAGTTAACCCTGCGGCAGCGCACCGTACATGGTTCAACCCGAAAATGCGCGTTATACACATTATTAATGTATCCAGTTTTATTGCACGACTGTTAATGCGAAGCATTAGAGTGTGCTCTACGATCGAAAAAATGTTTTTGCCCCATTTCTGTAACTGTTTTTATTGTTACACTCCTGCTAGTACACAGAACCTACTTAATTTATATACCATTGTATAGATGATTAAATGGAGATTAATACTGTACTTTTTAACAATTGATTTAATGCAGCAGAAATGGGAAAAGCATCAAAATAGTTGAAAAAAATTCCTGTCCGTCAATTTATGAACCCGGAAAACATTGTAGCTTGCGATAAAATCAATTAATTGAGTCAATTTTTTTTTTATACATTTGTTTCAGCCGTAGAAGGAACCCTATTGAAAATGGCTCTTTTATTCAAAGTAGTTTAATTATAATTAATAAAATACTAACTAAAATATAATATCTTTAGCTAAATATTTCCAACCTTTGACTTAAGTTGCCTAGCAACCGCCAAGTAAATATCTTTGTCAGTCTTTGACATTACGACTTCATGAAAAGTTATAAATTGTTCATTTTTGTTAGAAACTTGTTTTGAAATTCTTTTTCGTTTATGAATGAGTGTTAAGTATGAGGCGTGCACTTTTGGATTTTCCAAACTATTTATTTGTTTCCTGCTCAGTAATGAGTATTTATTATTGGGACGGTCCCGCTTAATGGCAAGCGACATCGCGGCAGGCCCAGCCGGTGATGGTGGGATGAACTGGACTCTTTTAATAAAGATTGGTCTTTGGTAGCTTTGTACAGAGAGAGTTGGAAAGACAATAGAGAGGCCTTTGCCCAGCAGTGGGACAATAATAGCCATTAAAAAAATAGAAAATATATGAGTTTTAAAGCTTCTACCTTGCTACCAACAGTATTAATTTTAATATGTAGACTTAATTAAGTTGACAATCTGACTTTTGATTCCATACTTCTACTAAATTATCAGCAGTGATAGCCTAGTGGTGTGACCGTCAGACTGCCAAGTCATAGGTCTCGAGTTCGAACCCAAAGCACGCACCTCTGAGTTTTCGGATTCATGTGCGTATTGTATAATTATCACTTGCTTCAAAAACGGTGAAGGAAAACATCGTGAAGAAACCGCATATCTGAGAGATATTTCTCAAGTCAGAGGCCCATGGGCGGCTTTAAAACTCTGACACCAGGTTAGTCACTAACCACACGAAAATAAGGTTAATTTATCAACCTCAATATTATCATTTCTTACATAAACCCTAAGTATAACAAATAAGGGACATCTTTCAGTATCTAGAACCTCGTATACGTTGGGTCCTACATTATTGCTCTCGATTTGAGCAGTGTTAGCCAGCGTTTATCATTCCAGAGGGCGACGCGATCGAACGTCGGCTCCAATATTTATAAATTCCTGAATCTTACGTGACTGGCCTCTTCAGCTTGCTGGCCTACTGGGATCAAACCAATATTGATAAAATAAAACATAATAATATACATTTTGTGGTGTATCCACGTTATCAATGAGTAGATTTAATTAAGTAATTCACTCCCTTGGGTGTAGCGAAAGTGAAGGAGTGAGAACAGGGAACATACAGGATGTAACAAGATCCTTCATGAAGCAATCATCTACGCATATTTTACATCGAACTGAGTAATTTTGTGAGAAAATAATTGCTGGGAAACCAAGTTGTACTATCGTGATCTGCGATATAGTTTACAATATAGATTGAGTATTATGTTTCATTCACAGTGGAGCGCTTGATACAGGATCTCCAATTATTTTTACCGGTCCGAGCGGTTGTCATGTGTATTATAAACTGGCATTGTGTCGAACTGATATAGCGAAGCAAAGTTATCGCGTGTACGTTCGATCCCCAATTAAACACTACTAAAATTCGCTGTTTATAAAAGTTTATGCACGAGTAAAAAAAATACTGTGCAAAGACGGATTTGATGCCTGAGGCATTTTCTACAAGTGAACCTTAGCTTTGGTGCGTGTGTTTACGGTTGTGTGCAACGTCACACACCCAAAAAAATATATGGATACATGCAATGGTACAGGGAGCGTGGGGGTATTATAACTTAACTTTACCGACGACCTGAAAGTGGCTTTTTTTTTTTTTTTGGGTGGGAAATCATCAAATCTTCTCCCGCTCTGGGCGGAGCGGAAGGGCGTGTCAGACTCTTACTGACTAAAACCCACCCGTGTTCCTTCCCTTGCCTAGACGGGGGCCACGGTTTCCCCTTAGGACTTATCGCTGGGACAAACTGGATGCAAAAGTGGCTGGGACAAACTGGACGCGGAGGACAGGGCGTTGTGATGCAGTGGACTGCGATGCGCTGAGTTGATTGATGAGGCACACTGTCTTTAAAAGCACTCACTGATTTGGCATAAAACGGCAACAGAATTCTATCAACTCATTAATTAATTCAATGGCACTGTACCTATTTCATCTCCAATGCAACGTTAACATTAATACTAGAAATCTACAGCATGCATGCCTCTCGATCAATTCAAATCGACAATACCCGAAAATTTCCGTATAACCAACGGGAAATACCGGGACGCACTAAATAATTCCCCAACGTATACTACGGTCCATAAATTCCGCACGTTTCTCAAAAACACTTATATACAATATTCTCGGGCCAAATACGGATTTTCATATAACTAAACCAAGCATGCGGATTATTTTGGGCCACCGCAAAAATGTATGTAAAAACATGGAGACCACTACGCTAAGATGTTTTGGAAACAAATCCTTGCACGGTTCATTTAATACGTCCTTGAGAGTCGGATTGAATTCACTTAATTATGAGCATTGCCTTGTTTAAGGATATTCCCAAGATTTGTGACTTTAATATGCTACAGTTGAAATTAAAGACGTTTAATAAGTAGGAATGCTAAGTTGGAAACATTTTCTTTGTAACACATGTTGCAGAATTCTCAGTTGCTGAACAAAATCCTTTAAGAAAGACTTCTTAATTAAAGAACTTTCTTGCTTGTGTTATTTCTAGGAACGGAGTATAAAAACAATTGAATAATTGGACAAACTTTAAATGAAAAATGTCAAAAACCATCGATGTTGGGAATAAACGAAATGCAAGTTTTTTGCTTGACGAAACACAGTAACAATCAAATGACGTAAGTGGTGTACCGTGAGTAGAAATGGAAGGTACAGTTGGTACAGAACGAGTACGAGAGTGAGTGCAGAAAATTAAGTAAATGGACCGCCGGGTAAGCAAGCCGCTGGCAATAACATAAGTCTCAAGGAGCTACGGGAGCATATTGCTAAGGATGATAAATAGACGTAGTTAAGCTGTATTAATACTGTTGTAGTTCACAGAGAAGTATCTCAGTCTCTTTGAATATGGGCACGCAAGTACTCTTCCGTTGGTTTAATATATCGTGTACGACTACCTAGCAGGTGGTCGTTCGATTACCATGTCAGAGTAGAGAAAAGAGAGTGTAATATCAAGAACATTCCAAGAAATTCCGTTTCATATAATTACTGTTCTCAAAACGGTGAAGGAAAACACCGTGAGGAAGGATGTCTTAGAACCAAAAATTCAAAGACATGTGACATCTACCAACCCGCACTGAGTCCGCGTGGTAGATTACTGCCCACTCCCTTTCACAGAGAGGAGACCTGTGTCGCAGCAGTGGGAACATTAATAATCTAATCTATGTTATGTATGTTAAAACACCTTACAATCAAAAGCTTCTACGATATTATTTCTATATATTAATCAACAAACGGACTTCGACTGCATAAACCAATCATTGTAATCTGCTTGATTCATCTAATGGCATCTAAACACCACGTTATCTTACTAGAATCTTCACCACTTACAAAGGACTGTTTATCCCTAAAAGTTTTGGTGAACGCAATTCACTAATTAAATAAATGCTTCAGTTTAACTAGTTTGTTTAGAATGACGTGTGGGTGTTTGTGGGCGAGTGATAGTGCTGGGCAATAATTGAATTGGCCGAGGCCAAGATACGGGGCTGGGAACGATCGCTAGGTGTTGATTGGATCAGCTGCCGATCTAAGGCCAGTTGTTGGAATTCAGTTGGCAGATGCAGCTATTTTGATATAGGTCTGCATGAGAACTGCATTGTACAGATACAGCTTTGATTGAGTTACTCCTGTGACATCATTTGAAAAATTATTGCTTTCTGCTTTCGATGCCCGTCTTAGTCAAGTTCAAGTAATTATATGTTTTATGCTGTTATATTTCCTTACATTTTCAATACTTTCTCTTAAAGCGAGAAGAATATCTAAAAATCGTTCTCACTCTTAAAAGCGATCGAGTAAAATCAAACTAATACATCGGCGTGCAACGTGATTTAGTATCACACTCCGAAATCCTTTTATATTCCTCCTTGAATAAGATTAAATACTTCACATTCTTTGTATGTAGCAGGAAGAATCCAATTCACGAGCGTAACACGTTCGCAGTACTTTAAGTGCTTCTTTTATTCCTAAATCAAGATAGCACATAAGACGTCACAATATGTATTTATTACTGTATATTATTATATATAAAGTTCAAGTGACTAAAGCAGCGGTGAAGATTTGCGAGCAATGGTGGGTAATTTGGACCCCACTCGTTGCACTTTTGGCTTATTTGGAATGCAGGAATACTATTTACTAGTAAGTAATAAGTGGGATCAAAATCACGACCAGCCATACTTTTAGGGTGCTGTTGGGGCTCCCGCGGTCCTGTAGCGCATTGGGCATGTTTGCTGAAGCAGATATAGATAGCTTTCAAGCTATTATGCGAAAAAGAACAGCATCCCTGATGCGAAGGATTCTGGGGAGCACCAACAGCATTCTAAAAGTGATAGTGAATAAGCCTGATTGCCCGTTTCTGGGGCACTGGACCCGTATGCACAGCTGCAGGTCTGGTGCAGCAGGAAGCGAAGGTAATTATAGGTTTTTAAATTAGTTTATTTTTGTTTCTGTTTTGTTTTAGTTTGTTTTATTTATTTTAATTAGAAATGTTACTAACATAGTTTTATAAGTATTACTAACAACAATATGAATCACATGTGTTCGATGTAAATAAATAAATAAAATACGGTAATCAGTCAGCGCTTCAAAAATTTTGACAGTAAGCAAAAACATAGGCCGCCCATTATGTTTCCACTACCTGGGACACAGAGCGCAATACTTTTTAAAATTCTTATTATTAAACATTCTTACCTACTAATTAAACACATACCTACAATGCCATAATCTATTAAGAAAAATTAAAGCTATAAAATCGGCCGGCCGAATATTTCGCCGAAGACATTTATCCGCACATCCCTAAACATATCTCCGAAGATCCCTCACACGAATCGTGTAATTCACTACAATTCGGGACTTAATCAAGATGTTTTAAACACTTGACGTAGGTATTAAAGGTTCTTAGTTACTTTGAAAGGTTCTTAGTTACTTTGAAAGGTTCTTAGTTACTTTGAAAGCAAATGTTGGTTGTTTGTTGGGTGTTTAATTGCTGTTTGCATGAAGTTGATTACTTGGTTGTTAGAAAGTTTTATCAAGAATATGTTGCTGAACAAGTGAATTATCTTATGGTGAAAGATTTTGTTACTCAAAGATTTTGTTTGTATCAATTAACATTGGCGTTTTATTGTAATTAGACAGCATTTTCGATAAATATTTATGAATAAGCAAAAATTGAGAGAGCCCAGTGGTGGCCCAGTGGTATCGGCCCCGACTTACGAGTTGTAGTTCGTGGGTTCCAACCCAAGCGCCTAGGCGCTTTACTTTGTGTAAATAATTTTCATCACCACTGCTCTCAAAACGGTGAAGGAAAACATTGTGAGGAAACGAGAAGTAATAAATTCTAATTAACAGTTAGGCCTAGTGGAGTTTTCTTAAGAAAGAAGAAAGAAGTAAAATAAAGTTAAATGAGAAAACCTTTTTCAATTTCATTCACGCGTGAATGACCATAATGGTCTTACAACCATTATGGTCATATTGGTCATATGTGTGAATGTAAATGAAGCAAAAGAAGTAAGCAAAGTACGTAGCAGGTGGCGTTCTGTAGTTTCTGCTTACCCCATTAGAAGGCGTGAGTTTATGTATGTACGTGACGTGTATAATTATAATATTTTCATAAAAATCTGGTGAATCTTAACCCGACAAAATATTATAAATGCGAAAGTAAGTTTGTTTGTTTGTTACGCTTCCACGCAAATACTGCTGAACGTATTTGGCTGAAATTTGACACGTGGATAGACCATGACCAGGGTTCATCATCAGCCTATTAATGTTCCCACTTCTGGGACACAGGCCTCCTCTCTGTGAGAGGGAGTGGGCTGTAATCTACCACGCGGGCCCAGTGTAAGTTGGTAGATGGCACATGTCTTTGAATTTTTTGGTTCTAAGACATGCCGGTTTCCTCACGATGTTTTCCTTCACCGTTTTGAGAGCAGTGGTGATGAAATTTTTACACAAAGTAAAGCGCCTGCTTGGGTTCGAACCCAGGACTTACAACTCGTAAGTCGAGGCCGTTACCACTGGGTCACCACTGCTTCCTGACCAGGGTTAGGACTACGTTTTAGCACATCTATTAAAAAAGAGGTAGTTTATTCTTGGTACACAGGAACTAAAATATCTCTTTAACCCTTAGGGACTAAAAGTGATTTGAATTTGGAATGTAAATCTTGTTAGTAGAATTTCCAATCACCAAAGAGATCAATCACGAGCATTGTATGAACAAGTATGATATAGTAGGCAGTATGATAAAATAAACACGCGCGTAGGTACTAAATAAAATAAAATAAATTGTGAAAAAATAAATAACACGTGAAATGCTCTTTCGGTAATAATTATTTACTCAAATTCGGATTTTACTTAGTTTTATAAAAAATAACGTAGGTACTTTTCTTATTCATAAGTTGCACTTATTTATTTTCTCATAGAGGGTGATAAAAAGTTGATCATCCAACTCAGAAGCAACAATATTTCAAGCTCGAGTGACGTACTTTGATTCCCACTCTCAACTCTGCGCTCAGGATTCTACTTTAGAATTCTTCGCTCCGCTCTGGTTACAAAAAAACACTCTCGCTTTTAAAATATGTAGTTTTTACTCCCTAGGTAAATAATCTACTATTTTATTCCGTTTAGTACGTTTCCGTGGGATAATTTCCACGTGGATATTCCCACAAGATCGAGACTTATGCGAATATAATCATGAGAACCGTTGATCACTTCCATACAAACGGCTTCTATTAGACGATCATTTGACGGGACGTTTAAAGGGACATATCTATGCCCAGCAATTGACCGAGGCTGAGTTAAAACTGTTCACGTAACACAACATCAACTTTATATGTGTGTATATTTTAAAGTTTAATAAAACATGTATTTACAATAAACAAGCAAGTTTGCCTATCGATTTTACACAAGACCGAAGCAAAATACCGTTGCCCTAAATTATAAGCCCTAAATCCTTACTCCCTAGAAAGCTGGAGCCGGCTTATAATAATAAGCCGATTTCAACCCACCACGCTCTCTATTTCATTTCGGTCTTAGATATTAAATGTTGCTGTTTTGTTTGTATTTTCAAGATATAAATAAAATGAAACATTTATTTTGTAAAGGGAACAGTGGTGGCCCAGTGGTAACGGCCACGACTTACGAGTTTAAGGTAGTAGGTTCGAACCCAGGCGCTTTACTTTGTCTAAATAATTTCATCACTACTGCTCTCAAAACGGTAAGGGAAAACATTGTGAGGAAGACATGCGACATCTACCAAACCGCACTGGGCCCGAGTGGTGGCACGCCCTCTCGAAGAGAGGCAGCCTGTGTCCCAGCAGTGGGAACATTATTGGCCGATTGTTCATGTATGTATATACGACCCACCTTCAATATTAAGCATATATCCACACACAAAATTATCACAATGGAGAATAATTAATACAAAAAAAACGTTAATTCGCAACACGTTTTGCTGACTACAAGTGTACGATTTTATGTAGGAACAGTATTCAATCTACCCAGCCTACCCTGCCTAACTACCTACATTACCTACCTACACTACCTACCTAACTACATACCTACCTACCTACACCTACCTATAACCTTGTCCTGAGAATAGAGAACAAAACAAAAAAAAAAGACGTGTGGCACTCGGAGACTGCCGCGGTAAAGCTATTGCATAGCTGTTTTTATCAACTTATGCAATTATAATACAACCAATGCCACCTAGAGGCGAGTTGCTGAACTAAAGAGACAGGGGTGTTAGGTTAGGTTTTTTTCGTTACGGAATTTCTGGATTCGGTCTCCACGCTCAAGGCCCGCGATAGAAGCTTCTATCGCGGGCCTTGAGCGTGGAGACCGAATCCAGAAATTGGATCATTCTTTTTAAGCTATTGCATAGCTATGCAATAGCTTAAAAAGAATGATCCAATTTGGTGCAGCCGTTCACGCGTGATGACTTGAGCGTGACCAAGGGAAATAGGGATTCATTTATAAATATAATATTAACAAAAATTGGTACAACTCATCTATCCTAAACAAAAACACAATGCACAGAGTTTTTATTTTAAAGATATAGTTAACGACATGTCTGTGCTAGTATTAACTGTGTGATAGTCACCGTAACAACCGAAACGGTGACATATTGATTTGCTATAGTAATAATATAATGATATTATTATAGTTACAGTTATATGATACAAATATAGGTCTGATACAAATTAGGTTACGCTCATTCAAGTTTAATTAAAATAATAAAAATTTAATTTAATTGAACATAATTCTTGAAAATAATTTAATTATTTTTATTTTAAAACATGGAAGGAAATACGTGAATTTATTCGTCTGTTCTAGATGAACAGTCAGGATCAGTAATTTGTTTGCCGGAATGACCATTGTTCATCGTCATCCGATAGATAGTTTCATATTAATCTGCCAAGACACTTTGTTCGACCTAATCCTACAAATGATTACCCCAATTTCCCTATAAATCACTGCAAGGGTTGGGCAACCCTTTCATCATACTAAGGCGAACATAAAATTATAATATAACCAAATGAAAATTAAAATCGCCTAATCCTGCTCAATGTTAATCTCATTGCCATACAAATTACTTCGCACCCGACACATTATACAAAGTTGGGGTCCGAAAGTACCCCAATCACGCGTTATAGAGGTCCAGAAGACGTAGGACCCTAATTCCGGATTTAATCATTATAATCGGCTGTGGTCACGGTAACATTTGAATACTGAAGTGATTCTAACTTAGATTAGTTGGTCGTTGGATAGGATTGTCTCGATGGATGACAAGGATTCGATTTACATTCGAAGATTTGGTGCTCCTAATTAATTTTGATGGTTGGTGTTGAATTGTTGATATTTCCATAGCTGTTTATACTGTTGTTTTATAACTTTGGATTTTTATTTAAATATTTTGACTGATTATTTGGATAAATAGTGAACCGAAGGCGACGCTATAATTTATTATGTTCATTTATTTATTTATATAAATAAAAAATAATCTTATCCTGCTTATACAAATCTAAGTCATCCGCGTTCGCGTCCCACAAAAGTTGTGAACGATGGAGTATACTTATATCGACGGGTTCCGGGCTATTTGTATTAACCGACATTTTTTAAACTTTACACCAGAGCAGTTTAAAGTTTCGATTTTTAGAAAAAAAATAATAACTTTAGCAAATCGCATTATTTTTTTAAAAAGAAGGATATTATTGTTTTTATAACATATTCCCCATAATAATTTTTTTTTTTTTTCTAATATTTCTATTTTTAACGAAGATAAATGTCGCTTAATACAAAATGACCCATATTTTACTTTTTTCGTTCCAGGCTAAATGACTTAACCCCCTATGATTATTGTTTCTTGTTCCAGGCTAAATGACTAAACCACCTAGGTTTATTATTTCTTGTTCCAAGCTAAATGACTTAACCGCCTAGGTTTATTATTTCTTGTTCCAAGCTAAATGACTTAACCGCCTAGGCATGCAAATAATGGCTGTAAGCTAAGTGCTTTAATCAAAGAGTTGGTCATATTTCAAACCTAAGCTAATTGATTTAAATACCATATCTTAAACTTATTAATCTAAGGCTAATTAGTTTATGCGACTGATTTTTTTTTAAATAAATTGTTTGTAATCATACTTGAATAATGAAGTTTGAACATTAATAAATTAAAAGGTACATACATAGGGTGTACCTACCTATCTTGCCACGTGCTGTTAAAAACACAAGTAACTCGCTCTTTTCAGCATTATACCTGAGTCCTTGAGCCACCACATAACTCTCACAAATTCGCAGAAGGCATCTGAGAGCACTGATCGAAGGACTCAGCAACATCATATCGTCCGCGTAGCTGATATTATTAATACAAAGCCCATCAATGTGACACCCGACATTTGTGTTGCTGAGTTCAACGATCAGCTGATTTATGTACAAATTAAAGAGGCGAGGTGAGGTTATTCCCCCCTGCCTCACCCCGCATTTCAATCGGTACTCCTCAGATAGTACCCCCGACCACTTTACATGGTTAGTCTGGTTTTGATACCAGTACCTGAGCAAAGATGTTACTGCACTGTCTACATCAGTTTCCCGGTACAGCTTATCCCATAGAATGTCATAAGACACCAGGTCAAATGTCTTCTAAAGCCAAATTGTGCGTCATGCAATTTTATGGGACTGGCCATATGTGTATCAAACAGACAGTCCAGCACCTTAGCTGTAATAGTAGCCAGGGAAATTGGCCTATAATTCGACAGATCTGCCACATTCCCCGTTTTATTCTTCACTATCGGGACAACTATGGTTTTCATAAGATCATTCGGTAGGTAGGAGTGTTTTAAGCACAACGAATTAAACATAGCCAACACCCTCGGCAAGTGAACACCCGCGTACCGTAGGTGTTCAACGCTGAGGTGATCATGTCCCGGAGACTTACCCCTTACCATATTTTTGATGACATTTGCAACTTCTCTGCCAGAGAACAGTAATGGGGAAGTCCTCTCAGCGCTGGACACACACGGTGACGCAGAAGAACTTAGGTTCCATGGCGGATCAACTTGGTAGTGATTCATGAACATGTTCGCTATAGACAAGGGGTGTCAATTACCTGCCACGCTCACAGGGAGGCCCTGCTTGGGGTTCATATTATTAGTATTTTTCCAAAATTTGCTGAAATCCTTTTTCTTATGATGTTCGGCTATTATGTCCATCTTGATTTGCATTTGATTATTACGACACCATTTTATTTTAGATTTAAAAACTTTTCGAGTTTCCCGCATTTTATCAAAGACTTTCCCTGAAATCGGATTCCCACATAAACACCACATTTGAAACGCGAGCCGAGCCTCGCTGTGAGCGGATTTAACATGTTTATTCCACCCTGTCAAAGGTTTGTACTTATTTTTCTTAATAAATATACAACTACGTTTAGCAGACATTGTCAATATACTAATTATGTTCCTGTACATATCATCTAAAATAGATCTGTGATTTAGGTCTCCACAGGTTGATTCCGCACAGCTACATAATTCCAGGGGAAAATCTATTTTACGCAAAGCGGAGTGACATAACTCTTCATACAATTTTATTTGGTTTAAGTCCCTTTCCCCCATAAAACATTGTTTACACTCGCATTCGGTAGTGCATTACAATATTAGGTTCAATTATTTTTAAATCACAGTCCATTTGTAAAGGCAAATGATCAGACCAAAAACTATCATGCAATATTGTGCGACGCGCGGCTTCAGTCACGAGTGTCACAACGTAATGGTCGAGCCACCGTTTGCACCCGTGTGCTTCACTCACAAAAGTAAACGAATCTAGCGGTAGGAGTTCAATATCCGCGCAAGTCCAATATTGTTCATTACAAAATTTTAACAACTCATGGCTAAACAATTCATTACTATGCGCATTGTAGTCTCCTAACATAAACACAGATTGGATATTCCTATCTTCTATAGGTAATTGCATTCATTTCACTTAAGCAGTCCGTAAATTCAATTAAGTTATCATTACAGTCAGTAGGCATATAAACCGAAAATACTAGTATTTCTTGTTCACACAATTGCACTGTTATAGCTGTAAGACGAACACTATTGCAAGGTACAACAGACACCGATGAAAATAAACTTTTCCTCCACAGCAGTGCTACTCCTCCGTAAGGTCTCCCTCGAAGTACACCAACCGATGTATCTACCGCAGAGGTCCCGATGAAAGCAAAATCGTCATGTATACTGCCAAGAAATGCCAAGTCGTGAGGCATGAACCAAGTTTCTTGCAAAGCTATTATGTCACCCGATATACACAGCCGCCTTATTAGGCGGCTGTGTGTATCGGGTGACATAATAATGTTTAATTCGTTGTGCTTAAAACACTCCTACCTACCGAATGATCTTATGAAAACCATAGTTGTCCCGATAGTGAAGAATAAAACGGGGAATGTGGCAGATCTGTCGAATTATAGGCCAATTTCCCTGGCTACTATTACAGCTAAGGTGCTGGACTGTCTGTTTGATACACATATGGCCAGTCCCATAAAATTGCATGACGCACAATTTGGCTTTAGGCCCGGTCTATCGACAGAAACTGCCATTTTGTGTCTGAAGCGGACCGTCCAGTACTATGCAGATAGGAAGACACCGGTCAATGCTTGTTTCCTCGATTTATCGAAGACATTTGACATTCTATGGGATAAGCTGTACCGGGAAACTGATGTAGACAGTGCAGTTACATCTTTGCTCAGGTACTGGTATCAAAACCAGACTAACCATGTAAAGTGGTCGGGGGTACTATCTGAGGAGTACCGATTGAAATGCGGGGTGAGGCAGGGGGGAATAACTTCACCTCGCCTCTGTAATTTGTACATAAATCAGCTGATCGTTGAACTCAGCAACACAAATGTCGGGTGTCACATTGATGGGGTTTGTATTAATAATATCAACTACGCGGACGATATAAAATTTTGATTGTATGTGTATACTATTCTTAGTCCGTTTAAGATAAACTGTTTGAAGTACTAGAACTATACTTTTGTTATAACTGAAACGACACTGCAAATCAAATATTGAATAAAAAAAATAGGTTTAACCATAATCTTTAAATGTTTACTGTTGAAATCCTAAATAGTTCATGCGACCGACATATCAATATCTACTGCAAGCTAAATGGTTGAAGTGACAACATCTAACATTTCATGTACAGAGCTAAATGTATGGATCGACACTGGGTATGAATTTAACAAAGAGGCTAAATGTATTAAACGACATTCTTGTATATTTATAAGGTAAAGCTAATTGTATTAAACGACACTGGATAAAAATTTAACAAAGAGGCTAATTGTATGAAGCTACATTTCTATATATTTATAAAGCCAGGCTAAATGCTTTAACGTACGTTGCCTGTAAATTGTTGCTCCAGGAAAATAAGTTTAAACGACTGCCTGGTATTTGGTAGTTAGCTTAAGTACACAGTTCCTAAATTTGTCAATATTTTGTGTCGCTTCATACATTGCAGTCCAAAATGGGCCCAAAAATGCGGTTGTATTAAGCGACAAAAAAGTGCTCCGATCGTCACCAAACCCAGCTCAAATGACGCAGAAAAATTCGCTGATTCCAAATATGTATAAAAGTCTATATCGCTCAGAGTGTCGCTTAATACAATTAGCCCGGAACCCGTCGATATAGTATTGGCGCTTGTCTTACAAAAATTATGTTGTTTTTGTTTATAAAGGCGGGATTATGTGATAAATAATAATGATGTGTGCTATTTTATGTGATTATGCCAAAATGTTTGTCGTCTTTGTTTTAGGCAGTTCGGGGAAAATAACTGGGTCATTGGTAGAGGGATGGTCCCTGTCACTGTTTTTGCTCGAAATTCGAACGCAATTTCATGGAAACTAGAAATAGTGACTGATATTTTGCTGCATTTGGTTTAACTGGATGCCTACAGTATGTTAATTTCTCGAAAAGTTCTTTCGATGAAAACTGAGACTTTTCTTGGCAAATCGACCTCCAAAACTGTACTACATTTTGTATTAGTATACTTCTTGTATTTTTGTTGAGTTTAGTTGGGAAAAAGGCTAGGAAGATTGAGAAGATTAAGACTTCTTGTATTTTTGTGTTTTGTGTATTTGTGTGTTTTCTTGTATTTTTGTTTCTTTTGTACGAGCGCCAAAGCACTCTTTTGACACCTAATAGTGCATTATAGGACAACAATTGTTTTAAGGAGATTTACTGTACCCATTCTTCTACATTTTTTTTTTTTTTTACTTTTACTTTTGATTACAAAAAAAAATCTGTTTATAAGGTTCCTGCCCAAAAAGACCCCTTTCATGACTGGTGACATTATGAGACCAGCAGACTGGCTTCTTGAGATTCAAATGGCTTTAGTTCACGTCACCTTAGACTATTTACTATTTTAAGAGAAAACAAAACCATGTAATTTTTTTTTAAACCTTCTTCCACTGCTGGCAGCACACAAAATGTCTGACACTCGCTTTGCAATTTGTGTCGCGCCCTGAATTCAATTTAATAGTGTCGCGTTAACGCGTCTAAACTACTAACACTGACAACTGGAAAGCCCATCCTTCACATTTTCCAATTAGAGTTCTGTAACTGTGGAAACTTTTATTAGAATTAATGTCACACTACGAGGAATGTTACTGGCGTTCTCAAGTAATAGCGAAATCGTATTGGCTTTTATAACTGTCTTAACTTTGAAATAAAATACAGGGTTATTTTAAATTGGCTAGCTATACTCCACATCCACGATATTTAAATACTTTAAAATAAAATAAAATGATTACTTTTTGTGGGGTCGGACCGTAGTTGTTTTAATCATTTGAAATATCTGTTTTTGTAAAGTTAACAGACGTCTGTCAGTCGACACGATAAAATATAAAAAAAACAGTTTTTCTTAACTCATACAAGTAACAACAATAATAGAGATCGTTGACCTCCCAAAAAAAACAAAACATCAATATTTTTTTATTTATATTTTAGCGGAGTTTACCTATCCAATTTAAAATAACCCTATATAGTCCCAATAATCTTGCCCATCATTTACGAAACGGAGGGAAATTTCACGGGTCTCCGGGTTAACCTCTGGTTGACATCTGTAACTAAGTCGGTTGGCTATAAGCTTGTAATCTTCTTGCTGGACCTTTTTGCATATTTAGCAGAGGTCGAAGAAGTGCTTTTGTAGCTGTAACACTGTGTAATGAAACTGAAGGTTTATGGATATGTTCTTTAAATTAGTTTTTGTAGACGCTTTGCGAGTGTTTACTGCAGAAATAATAATTACAGTTTGTGTAATAATGTAAGTTTTCGTTACTAGCATTGTTTTATACTACAATGTAGTGTTACTATTTAATTAAGTATTTGATCTAGTAAGTAGGTATACTACGCAGTATTATGTATTATGTAAATTTTGACTTTTTGATGTCCATTATTATGGCAAGCGAGTCTTAGGACACGTAATAATAATAATATAAGGTTTGCTTAAAGTACCTTAACGAACAGTTGACACTTATGAAAGAAAAAAGTTTATGGAAATAATGTTTCTTAAGAAGATGGCCATTAACTACATATTTCAAAAACAAACGATTACCTATATTATAGTTAAAATTGTAAAAGGAACTTAAAAAAATTATATAATTTATAATGTTTTGTAAAGTAGTAAAGCACTCAAGAAAACACACCACCTCCAACTATCTCAACGTAAATGTAGTTTTCAACACGAGACTTCATATCCTGCGCTCATTAATCTACGTTATCTGTAGCGCCCAAGTTGTTGTGACCTACTAAACTTGCCGTCGGTTGAGCACCGAAATGTTTCAGCCTGTCTTGTGTCAGATTATTTTTGTTTTTGTTTGCGAATTTTGTGTGTGTGTGTGTGTGTGTGTGTTTATTTTGGTCGTTAAGACCAAAACAAACAGATATATATTAACAAATTGTGTGCTTGAAATATGACATTATCTTTCGTGTGAGTGCGAGTGCAGGCGTGCTGTTTAGGTTTGTAAAGGATTTCGACCAAGCGGATTGGAGCGCTGTTGTGCGGTGTTGCTTCGAAGTTTGTATTATCTTTTGCGCTCACTCGCACAGCTGCAGAGCTTATGTCTAGGAGCGAAGAGATAATGGTATATAGGAAGACAGACGTACATTTTGGTTCTCAACTCTCAATTGCTGTTTAAAATAGCCTATTATAACATGTGTTAAATATTGTTATACAGGGTGGCAGGGATACCATGGATTCAGTGCATGATTCTGAACCCTAGTACTCTATTTTACCCCTAAAAGCATAGATCCTAATAACTTAATACGTAATGTATTTCGCGTTCTAAGTGTCGTCTTAAACCTAGATTATAAACACCCCAGTCAAATAACAGTGACAGAAATATTAATTGTTAGTAAAAATGATGAATATTGACCAAATATCTCAGGAAATAGATAACGTTTCTATTGCTGAATCTTATTTAAGTACTCCAGATCAATGCCAAAATTATGCAGGACAGTGTGATCGTAGCTTAAGTATTGTTCATATTAATATTAGGAGCATAAAAAAGAATTTGGACCAGTTTGTCACAATGTTAACATTAACGAAAGTTGAATTTGATTTTATTATTCTTACAGAATGTTGGTTGCAGGTTACAGGTCACATCCCTATATTAGAGGGCTATACTTCACACTCCACAAAAAACAACCCAATAAAAAATGACGGCGTTGTCATTTACGTCAAAAACATAATTAATTGTTCAACGCATGAACCTTTGATTTTGGACGCCAACTGTTTGGTAACTTCCTTTAATAACACAGCCATAATTGCAGTATATCGCTCCCCATCTTATTTAAACCCTACTAACTTCTACTCTAGTTTGAGTGAAATCATAACATCTGTTAAATACCAAAATAACATCATGCTTATAGGTGATATAAATATTGATATCAAGTCCGGCAATACAGATCGTCATGCGGACGATTATCTAACTTTAACAGCAACACACGGCTTATTGCCGGCCCACACTCTCCCAACAAGGATAAATAACTGTCTGGACCATGTCATGATGAAAACGAAATCCCCTGCAAAGGTTATCGTGCTGGACACGCATATTACTGATCATCTTCCCGTTGCTATATTCCTGAACAAGAATAAATTAGCTGGATCCCCATCAAAACATACTTTGACCCGATATGACTATGAGGCCATAAAAAATGAAATAGGTAACCATGATTTCACTCCTGTTCTTAATACAACAGACACAGACCTAGCTACTAACATTTTAATTTCCGACATACAAAATGCCATAACAAGACATACTAAAATTTTGCACACACCTAATAGAAAAACAGTTATAAAACCCTGGATGACTGCTGGCTTGGTTCGATGCCTACGTAATCGCGACAAAATGCACCGACAGGTCAGTAAGTCTCCCAACAATCTTATATTAAAAACGTCGTATACGCGGTACCGCAACTTCTGTAATTCCCTTCTTAAAAAACTAAAACGAGCTTATGAGAAAGCAGAACTTCTTAAAGCTAATAACAACCCAAGAGCTACGTGGAAAGTTATTAAATCTATCACACACAGTAACCAACAAAGACACTCTCCTAATGCTTTGCTACGATCTTCCGTCGACCCTATCGTATCAGTAAACAATGTCAACAAATACTTTGTTAACATAGGTGCGAACCTTGCATCTAAATTTGACTCCACCAGACCATCCGTTTACTCATCTTCATCTCCGTCTCCAATTAATTCTCTAGTGATTCCATTAGTTGATGAAGCACTTGTAATAAGTACAATTCAAAGCTTACGCAGTGATTGTGCTATTGGATGGGATAACATCCCAGCAATCATCATAAAGCAATCTAGCTCCATTCTGGCTCCTTACATTGCCCATATATGTAACTGTGCTATCAATTCAGGAGTTTTCCCAAAGGCTTTCAAACGTGCAGTAATCCATCCAGTGTACAAAGGCAAAGCTAAAGACGATGTATCCAATTATCGGCCAATCTCAGTGCTTAGCTCCTTGTCTAAAATACTTGAACGAATCCTCAACTCTAACCTAACAAAATTCCTATCAAAAAATAAATTAATAGCTGACAACCAGTACGGATTTCGTTCGGGTATCTCCACAGAAGATGCCGTCTCTGATTTTACCAACACCCTGATTGACAAACTGAACACTCGTCTTAAATGCTATGGTGTCTTTTTAGATTTAACGAAGGCCTTTGATACAGTTTCTATTCCCAGACTTGTGGCCAAATTGGAGCATATAGGAATACGTGGTGTGGCCCTAAATATTTATAAAGATTACCTCAGTGGGCGTAGCCAGTGTGTTAAAATTGACTCCGTCTTTAGTGACGAAGAATTTATCAGCTACGGTATACCTCAAGGAAGTATCTTGGGACCCACACTATTTCAAATATATATAAATGACCTCTGTCAGTTACCCCTCATTCGTTGTGACATTTTTACCTACGCAGACGACACAGCACTTTTGATATGATGAGACCTGGGACAAAGCAAAAAATAGAACTGAAATGACTTTGCGAACTGTTATGAACTGGCTTTCCATTAACCTCCTGACGCTCAATGTTTCGAAAACTAAAGTAATTCAGTTTCTACCACCTAATGCACCTAAAACACCAACGGATTCCACCAAAATAACAGCACATATTTGTCATGATGCGTCACCATGCAATTGCAATTGCCTTGACATGGTTCCATTTATTAAATATTTAGGTGTTCATATCGACGAGAGGCTAGATTGGCGTGTCCATACGAATACTCTATGCTCGAGGCTTCACAAACTAATTTATTTGTTTAAAGAGCTCAGACACTCGGCCGACATTGAAACAGCTTCGCTTGTATATCGTTCCCTGTGTGAGTCGATTATTACTTACTGCATCCCAGTGTGGGGCGGGACTTTTAAAACCGTGATGCTTAAGGTGGAACGAGCTCAGCGGGCTATCCTCAAAGTAATGTATTTCCGTAAAAGGGACTACCCCACAGCCCAGCTGTACTCCGAAGCCCAAGTACTCACGGTGAGAAAACTCTATGTCCTCCGCACTGTCTTGCGTCGACACTCCACGATGCCGCTGGATAAAAATCTATCCAATCGGCGGATTGGCTTTCCTATCTGTGAATCCGTTCAGTGTCGTACTGCACTTGCCCGACGACACTATCGTGCCCAAAGCTCCAAAATTTACAATAAAATCAACAAGGACTTATCAATTTATAAACTTACCTTGCATAAGGTCAAGCTGAGTCTTAAACCATGGCTACTGTCCCTCAGTTACGAAGAAACAGAGCAAATTCTAAAAACTCTTTCTTAACCAAATTCTACGCTATAAGAGACACTCAACTTACCATTACTCGAGATCCCATTCAATCTTCCTGAACATTCAAATCAATTACACATACACTCACACACACACACCCTCACACACACGCACACTACACCCAAACACACAATCATCATTACAGGCTATTTCTAACCATTTTTTGATTATTATTTTGTATTATTTTAGTCTTTTTTATTTCTACTTAATTAATCATATTGCATAAGTTTTAATAGTATTTCCTCCCGGGAGAGGGCACTGGCTCTTGTAACACAGGTTAACCACCTAGCACAAGTGTCAGGGACTTCACATAATTTGTAACCATTTCTTATGTAATAAAGATTATATTAAAGATTAAAGATTAACCCTCCTGCGTAAAAATTTTTCTTCGGTTATTTAAAAAAATATCAGCTGTTAAAAAAATATAGCTGGGAAAAGGCAAGGCAGATGATGATGAGGTACCAAGGTAAAGCTTCCACTTAAGCTCTGATAGTTTTATTGTACCAATTTGAATCAATTATTATATTACATAATATACACGTACCAACAAATGCATCGTGCGTTTCAATAAACATGTGTTATAATGAATTTTATGGACATAAGCTCTAGTAGGTAGGTACCTATTATTGAGTTTAAGTTTCGACAAGTGTCGAAATACATCAGAAATCTTAACCATCACAAGTCTACTGCAGTTCCAATTCCTTTAAACTGAGTATTTGAGTCAAACATAACTGTGCACAACGAGCACAATTGCTTACAAAGAGAGCATTTTGCTAAACATCACTAAATAAATTGCTCGTAAACTTGTGTGAGCTACTTCGTTTTACGACCAGGTGGTTGGCTTTTTCTCCCTTTTTCCCTTTAGAGTATGAGCAATGAGCAATAACATCCAACTTGATTCGACGATGTAAATAGCTTGCTTGTGTTATGATGGCTCAGAAACGCCTTGAGGTACGATTCCGGAAAATACAGTGGCAAAAGCTTTCATTTTGATCTATTTCGTTGATTTAGTTAGCATGAAGGTTTTGTATATCTATAATACAGTGCAATAAACACAGGTACTTAAATTGTAAAAATACTAGTGATTAGCATAATCAGTATTTAATGTTCCCACTGATATGACAGAGGCCTACCTGTCATCTACAACGCGGGCGCAGTGCGGCTTGGTAATATGTCACATGTCTTCGAATTTTTTGTTTTAGGACATGCCGGGATCCTCACGATGTTTTTCTTCTGAATTTATTTGCACAATTTAAAGCGCCTGCCTGGGTTTGAACCCACGTCCTACAACTCATAAGTCGGGGTTCGTTACCACTGAGACACCACTACTACTTTGGTTTACATACCAGCTAATAAGGTCACATAACCCCAAACTTCGAAAAAAAAAAAGAGGCATTATGGGACTGCCGATTGAAGTAAAAACTAAGTAACGCCATCTAACGAAAATGTTAGGAATTTATGTGGCTTGCCGTCAGTACAAGAACGAAAGCTGTAGCTCCATTTTAAAAAATCCAAAAAATAAAACAGAGTGCGCTGTCAACAAAAACTTGAACGTCTTACGAATTTTCAATTACGTCACGTGTCCTGACGCGAGTTAAAAATTATTTACCCTTCCCAAAAAAAGTGTACAACGCCGTTAAAGAAGTTTTCACTTCAAAAAAACTTGCAGTTTGTAGTTATTTTATTATTAATGAGCAGTCAAAAGGCTACAGCGATTGGTGTTATTATAGCATTAAAATTCATAATACAAATTAAATCTAAACATTTATTTAAAAAAGTAGCTTTTGCCCGCGGCTTCACGTGGAGATCGGGAATTATTCCACGGAAACGTAATACCAGGAATACCATGGTCTACCCATATGCCAAGTTCCAAATCCGTTCAGCTTTTTAGTGTGAAAGCGCGCACTTTCGCATTTATAATATTAGTTAGGATTAGGATTATAATTATAACTTTTTTTTTCTGCTTGGTTTGGTTGGTAGTAGGGCTTGTTCTTAGCTCGCCTGGGTAGCTACCACCATCTTATCTAAGTCTGTCGCCATAACAACAATGTTAACAGCATTGTTGTATTTCGGCAGTTAGAGATATGATAGCCAGCTCCTCAGCTGTGGTTGAGGATTCCGGGTGAAGCTCGCTTCCACCTTCGGCCTGATATCACTTACCATCATGTAAAATGCAGGCTAAGACATTCCCGGTTGGGGGTAAAAAAAAAAAATACAGCCTTGAATTTCTCGTGCAAAATTTTCTCTTCTCACGAAAAAGTAGCCAAAACATCCGGTCTACCGTTACTATGCAATGCACAAAGACGTGTTTTCAGAACAATTTCAACAAGTAATAGTCTAACCATAAACGCTTGGAACACAATACTTTACGACCCACAGTTAGGTCGTATTCTTAACCTTATCTTTACTGCTTAAATCCCCAAAGTGTTTAAACCTATGTACGAATGACATCATCACAAATCTGGTATGTACCAATTTATGTCTTCATCAGATAAGTTTTACGGAGTTAATCGTAAGATAACTCTGAATTTAGAGTCAGAGCTATCTACTGCTTAGGTCATGAAAAACATTGTGAAAAAACCTAGATTAGTGGCATACAACGTGAAATTTGAATCACAGTTTTGCTAGAACAAACGTTGTTCAGACCATGGTCTACTATCATTCTATAGCATCCAATATGTTATTAAAACAAACTAAACTAGGCGTTCTCAAATAAGTCTTATGTTGCTCAAACGTGTTCAAACATTAACCGTAACATCTAAGGACTCATCGCGGTAGCAATATGGCATTCAAAAGAGTTATGAGGAGTCCACGTGGACCACAAGGATGTCCGGCCAATGCGGGCCGAAATTTTAATAAATAAATCAGTCTTTTTTGTGTTTTTTTTTTAAATACCATTGACTTTTTTTTAAATTGATTGTTATAGAATGGTAGTAGACCATTGTCTGAACAACGTTTGTTCTAGCAAAACTGTGATTCAAATTTCACGTTGTAGAATAGTACAGAAGGCGCACTTCGCATTTTATGTATGAAGCTACAAGAACGCGGCAGGCTCGTCTTGTCGAGCCAATTCAGTGAGCGTAGCGTAGTCAGAAGATCTAAGAGTTATGCGATAGAAACAGAGGTAACTTCTAGGTGAATATAATTGTAAATAGTTAGCGCTGCGCGACCTGAATTGCACTTTATTTTGTTGTAGCAAGCGTCGCTTTTTGTTTAAATAATTTTGCTGTGTGAACCATCTGTATTAATCCAGCTTAGTGGTTGAAAATTGTCAATACCTATATAGTGAGTAAATAATGCGTTGTAATGTGTTGTGTGTGTTGTGCGTTGTGTTGTTGTTCCTTGCCTGTACTTATAGGCAATTTTATCTATGGACAATTTTCTGGGACACTTTCAGGCTCATATTATAAACCTATTTCTTAACGGGTGTGACGTCTAATAAATAAGTTATACGTGCTAAGGTGGGGGCTGCATGGTAAGTAGAGGACGTGCGAGGCGTAGCACCGCGCTCGCAGTCTTGTCCGAGCGGCCGTAGCGATAGCATGTCTAACGCAGTAATATTGGAAACAGTGTTTTATTGTACGTACGTATATACCTAACCTAAACCAAAACAACACAACGGGTATTCAGCTTCAATCACCATCATATAGGTAAACTTAACTGTGTGGTTGTACTGGCGAAACATTCAGAACAAAAGATGTAAAATACAATAGCGACGTATATTTAGTAACCTAATCCGCTTTACTGTTCTTAAACAGTCATAAAGAACCCTGTAAGTAATCCGAACCAAACGAACGCCTAACGCAAAGTGACATTTTGCGTGTCACTTTGCGTTCGGCTCTTGTCGTGGCAACACGTCGTGTCCGGGTTCGCAACAATTGTCATCCTGAGTATGCCTCGTTGAGAGGTGAAACACGTGTCGATTACTTACAGGGTTCTTTATGACTCTTTAAGAACAGTTAAGCGGATCATGTTAAGTACTAAATATAAGTCGTCTATTGTATGTTATAATAATGGATTTCCGCAGTCACGCGTCAATTAACTACAACAAAGATGTTGAAATCTCTATTTTCTGTCAATGTTCCATACAATATTTGACAGGAACAACATAGTTTCATTTCAACATGTCTGGTTGTGAATGTTTCACCAGTGCAAATGCACAGTTAGGAAAACAAAAAGATGATACTGTCCATATACACCTCGTAAGTATCTACTTATTAACATTACCTTCCTACTTTAGTGGCCATAAGAACAAGAGTTGAGTACCTACTATTCTTAGCCTTGAAACCAACAGCAGTAATGCACTTACAGTAGGGGCGTCGAAACCATTAATATTATTTCATAGCGAATACCTAATTAGCGAACTGGGTTTGAACACCACAACAGCGCATAAATTCTAACAAAGTAGACTCCATTAATATTTTGGCCGTTAAAGTATAAGTACAGGATATTGGAGTTTATTACCTAGTGTAGGTTATGGTTGTATTGTTTTATTTTGAAGTGAAAACTTCTTTAACGGCGGTGTGCACTTTTTTTGGGATGGGTAAAAAATTTTAAACTCGCGTCAGATTTCGCCGTAAGATCCGTTGCCTAGCAACTGAAAAAGTAAATATCAAAATAAATAGTCTTTGACATTACGTAAAGATTGCGAGGTAAGAAATTTTACCCATATTGATGGGTAAATAAAAAGCAGTCAAAACATACTTCATGAAAAGTGTTTAAATAAATTGTTTATAATTGTTACATTATATTTTGAAAATAAATAAATATACTACTACTACTAATGAATACTGTATTTAAACACATAAATTATCGTAGTTTTTTAGGGGCATGAGGAACAGGGTGTAAATCACGTCGGGGGTCACCAATTTAGGGGTATGTGGCGGTGTAACCGCTGCAGTTTTATACTGATAAATAAAGCAATTCGTGCGAAATTATTCCCTAACCATTCCAAAATATTCAAAAATGCACAACGTTAATGTTCAAGTTTTCACTTCTGCCGGCACTCCCGGAGTGCAACCCGTTGTCTTTTTTGTTTAGTTTTGTTTAGTCAAAGGAAAACTTACATAACAGACCGGTCGTTGAGAAAATGCGTTTCTGAACACTGTCAATTGGACTTTCTAGTAACTATAAGGATCCATTATAATAAAAAACTCTCCTTGCTCTCAAATAACTAATTTAATACCGATTATAATATTATTTAAACTCAAAATGGATACCAGTCCCCAAATGAATCTTAAAGTCGTTATATTTTATTTTAAGTTTTTATTTTGTTAGTATTGTGTGTCGGACTCGCCCATGAAGGGTTCCGTAGCAGTAAGTAACATAATATAAAAGTTCTTGTATTTCGTTAAAGGTAAATTGCGGTTTACGATTTATGACGTATTCAAAAACACTACTTACTAGATCTCGTTCAAACTAATTTTCGGTGGAAGTTTACATGGTAATGTAATGTTTTATCATTCTCTTATTTTAGAAGTTACAGAGGGTGGGACATACATTTTACCACTTTGTAAGTGTCTCTCGCGCAAACTATTCAGTTTAGAAAAAAAAAAATTAGAAACCTCAATATCATTTTTAAATACCTATATATAGATACCCCACAAGTATGGGTTAGATGAAAAAAAAAAATTGAGTTTCAGTTCTAAGTATGCAACCCCCAAAATTTATTGTTTTTTTTTCTATTTTGGTGTGAAATTCTTAATGCTGTTCACAGAATACATCTAGGTACTTACCAAGTTTCAACAGTTCTTATAGTTTCGGAAAAAAGTGGCTGTGACATACGGACGGGCAGACAGACAGACATGACGAATCCGTAAGGGTTCCGTTTTTTGCCATTTGGCTACGGAACCCTAAAAAGATTTATGCAGTTCAGAAAAACACAGAACAATATAAAAAACGAGTAACAGAACACAGTCATAGGAGCCAAATTTTTATAAATTGTCTGGACCCCACACTAGGATTCCCTGTGTCGTGGGATCCAGTCTCTTCCCAAGTAAGGCAAACAATTATTTATTTAGGTGAACTAATTAATCTGAAAAGAAAAATAAAAATCAAAAGAAATAATAATGAAAAGTAAGAGTAATTAAAATAATTAAAAAAACAACATTTTGTACTAAATAATAAAAAAATAAAAAAAGATAATGCCTTGTGGCATTAATTCCGCATTATAATTATGTACCACTGCTGTATAAATAAATAAATAATTCCTTCAACATTTTGCGTGAAATTACGTAAAAAAAGTTTTTTGACAGCTTATCATAACACCAGTGCAGAGAGCAATGGTGGCCTATTGATAACGGCCTCGACTTACGAGTTGTAGGTCGTGGGTTCAAACCCAAGCAGGCGCTTTGTGTAAATAATTTCATCACCACTGCTCTCAAAACGGTGAAGGAAAATATCGAGAGGAAACCGGCATGTCTTAGAACAAAAAATTTTAAGACTTGTTACATCTACCAACCCGCACTGGGCCCGCGTGGTGGATTACGGCCCACTCCTTCTCACAGAGAGGAGGCCTGTATCCCAGCAGTGGGAACATTAATAGGCTGATGATGATGATGAACATAACACCACGCCTGTTTCCCAAAAGGATTAGGCAGAGGTTTTTTGACAGCACTTTTCGCATATGATACAAAAATGCACCTGTCGAAAACGTCGACCTCCATCTCTCAAACAAAATTCAATAAAGCGCCACCCATAATTGAATCCCGAGGAGCGCACGAAATAACACATTGAGCATTTTACTAAACATCGCGAAATACTTGAGTCGTAAACGAGAACAGGATACTCAACTTTACGACATAGTGCTTGCTCGTATTTTTCTGTCGGTAAAACAGAAAATTTTAAAACCAGTGGAAATGTCTCGACAGCTGCGCGGTGTTAAATGTTACAAGAAGATAGAGTTGAAAGATGTGGCTTGGAACTATTATGATGTTTTCTTTCTTATCTCAAAAACTTTATAGCTTTTATTACTTAAACTTAAACGGGCATAAAGAATTTAGTTTCCAATTGTTTTTAAGCCTAAGATTAAAGCGATGGTCATGATAAGGACACTCTTATTTTATTCATGAATTCATAACCTGTTGGCAAAAACCTAAACAAGCATACCTTACACTTGGGTATAAAAATAAGCCAGTCAACATTGAGATTGGCATTAGACTTGCCTACGTCCATAACACCGGATTTATGAAATAACCAACTGGTGACACTTCGGTACTCATTATGTTCCATGAAACATAGCTACCACCAAAATTGGCCACTTTTGAACCATTTCTACCAAGCACATCGTTCGTCTAGCCCAGCCACTTCCAGCAGATTCCCTTGAACTATCCCTCAAACTCATGAAACTATTTTTACTCCCCCACATGTACAAATTTAGTCCCTCTTAGTTAGCTGTGGGGTACTAATTGACGCTTTAAATCTGTCCTCGCCCTTAGGACTTGTCGTACGTTTATGATTTTATACAAGTAACTAAATGTTTGCCCTGACTTTGCCTGTCAAGGGAGGAATGAACTTGGTTTATTAACGTTTCTGGTCGTGCCGTGAGATGTTTCGCTATTTATTTAGCTTTCGTAAGCGTTTATTTTAAAGTTTTCGTTGATAGCTTAATTCACATAATTAACTACCGAGTCGTAATATGGTTTGTGTTCTTGTTATTTGAATTGTTTTACTCTATGCTAATAAGTAAAAGAAACCCAAAAAAAAAATTCATTTAACCCTCTGCGACTGACGTGTTAGTCCAACAGACACCGCGAAATATAAAATACGGTTTATTACCGTTAATTTTCAAATTTGAGCGCCACCGCTCTCAGTACCTTACTGTCGTGAGCTCGCGCGTCGGTCAGTGTGCGGGGGGCGGTCGTAGTGAGCGCAGGTTTGCGTAGTCGGAGGCAGGTGTCCACGAGTCTACCACACCAGTGTTAAGGTAAGTTTCTACTATACTACCACCTCAATTAAATGTTTATATTTTCATAGTGTCTCCTAAACCACCACATCAGTAAATTACTTTAGTTTATCTTACGATAAGGTATTATTTTGGTAATAATTCTCGTTATTTTGGAATTTGATTTTATTTACGTATTTTACATATATCTATACTTCTTGACCAATATTATAAAGAGGACAGATTTGTATTTTTGTTAGTATGTATAGTCCACGCGGTTGAAGTCGCGACGGAAAGCTAATTGTACCCACATAATTTACAAGAAAAACTTGTTTTTTAGATGGCTGACTCAAGTAACAACCCTCGGCCAGGTACTTCTAATCGTAAGAGAACGTCGGCTGGAAGTTTTGTGAGTCACGAAGATCAAATAACAGAGTGGCTGGAAGAGGAAAGTGAGCATGAGTTTAGCGACATTGATAATGAAGATGACGATCCGACTTTCGAGCCAGAAATTCAACACATTGAAGAAGATGTCATGTCATGTGAAGAAGATCCAGAGCTAAACTTAGAAGGATATCCCCCCTCCACCACCGGTAGTTCGGTCTGTTCCACCAAGTGGCAAAAAACTATGTTCTATTTGTCCAACAAAAATAAAAAGGCAAACTAAATATTGTTGCTGTGATTGTTCGAAGCCAATTTGCCTTCAGTGCTCGAAGCCACTATGTGAAAATCGTCAAACAAAGCTGTGATTTTGAAAGTGTCTAATTTTGAAGTCAACCAACGAATTTATCTCATTTTTTCTAGACTGATTACTGTAATTGTTAATTTTTTAAATGTCTAATGTTAAATTAAAAAAAGTTGATTTTGTAATTTTTTCTATGTCATTAATGTTTAAGTAGAGATTCTTAGACTGATTTGTGATAAGTCAATAAACACTGTTTAATTATGAAAATACAAATTGTTTTTTTTATTTAAATATTATTAAACATAAAAAAGAGGCTAACAATCTTATAAATATAAATATAATAGCTACATAATTTAATTAAATAAAAATATTTGATGTTGAAATGGTGTCATGTACTACCACACCAGTAAAATTGTAAAAATTGACCCACGTCAGTCGCAGAGGGTTAAGTTAGGTTCTTTTCGCTTTCCAC
This sequence comes from Conistra vaccinii, assembly GCA_948150665.1. Classification (NCBI taxonomy): domain Eukaryota; kingdom Metazoa; phylum Arthropoda; class Insecta; order Lepidoptera; family Noctuidae; genus Conistra; species Conistra vaccinii. The sequence goes on from OX411321.1 coordinate 2,858,431, forward strand.
CTTACGCTAGTTCATTTAGGTAGGTAAATGATTATGTATGTATCTGGCATAATTGAAATATTAATCAGAACATTATATTAAAATCAATTATAGTTATTAATTATCTACTCATAATGAACAAACATGAATGAATAAACTACTGAAAATCAAGTTCAACATTCCGCTCTATCAAGCACTGAAAATAACTCGCAGCGAATAACAATAATAACAACGTAACAGCATAAAATCACGCTTTGTTTCCTCAAAGGGTTGGGCAGAGGTGTACCTTTAATACACCCACATTTTTCGCCAGTAAACAATAATATTACAACATAATACATACAAACCGAAAATAACAGGATTCTCAGAGTTGATTTAAAACAAGGTTGCTGCCTGCGACTTCATCTGCATGTTTCTTGTTTTAACATATAATATATATAATATAGTACGCTTGCTGCGGTCGGTCCGTCAATCGTGGACCATCACACTGAGACCCTTCCATGCTTCAGAAAGCACGTTAAGCCGTAGTGTCATTCGTGGATCTTTGACAGTCGTTACGGGTCGCAAGAAGCCCGTAAGTCTGACAACCAGTTTTACCAAGGGTTATCGTTTTACCCTAGGTTGTGGAGGTCACTAGGCAGTCGCTGGTATTCAGCTGTATCAGGTTAGACTGGAAGCCGACACCAACATAGTTGGGAAAAGGTGAGGCAAATGATATCTTATGACACTCAGCAATACTACAGCTGAAAGAATTTTCGAAATCGGATCAGTAGTTCCGGAGATTACACCCTACATACAAACTAACAAAAAGAATTACCTCTTTATAATTTTTTAGAGCAATGAGGAACAGGGTGTATAGTTCACTCATCCGCATCAGAAAAGGGAGGATCCTCCGACCAGATGGGTGTTCTATCTAGCGGGAAACTGCCCGACGGTTGATATCGGATAGTCTTATCATGGGGTACCAATTCGAACAAATTATAATTAGTCTTGAAAAAAGATCATAGATGGCAGCATAGGTAACAATTATGACATTAACAGTCACTAAAAAGCGATAAACGGAAGATTTTGGCTGAAGTAAGATTAGTAAAAATGAAAACTTCCTTGTTTAATGCTGATTTATCTATTGTAATTCATAAATCTCGTATTTTCAACAAAAAAAGGTAAAACTTTTTTGTTTAGGGCTCTTTGCAATAGATGGCGTTTTACTCAATTTGTCATAACTGTAGTACATTTAGCCAGTCAATAGCCCGACTAGGGAGGTCTCATTTCTTTGTATGGGATTGGGTATCTGTACGTAGTATTATATTATCTGTGGTCTTATATAATTATTATGTCGTTCGCGCGGTAAATTCTAATTGCGCGATGCAGTATTTGTGTGACGTCATGTCTTTGATGCGTAGTTCGTATGTCGCGGTGTAACTGCTACAAATATTATATTATAGTATAGAGTATTTATTAGTGATATTTATTTTAGAAGTACCTATGTATGTAAGTATGTAAGTAAGTATTATCTCATATTATTTGTCTTATTTTAATAAATGAATGTTGTTATTTTACGTATTTTACTTTCTCTCTACTCTTGCACACGGTGTCTAGGACATCTCTTTGTATCCTCTGTCCTATCGCAATCGCAGGTATGTTGGAAGAGATTTCTTTAGAAATAAGCATCACCTTTTTACATATTTTTCTGTTCTTTTCTTCATGTCTGTTTTTAATAAATGATTAAATAAATAAATAAATGGATTAGCATAGAAGAAAAAAACCTGTAAAGTTGTTTTATGCAAGTTCTGTAGTTAAGCTTACAAACCGCAGCTTTCTGCTTTCATAAACCAATCTTTCATGTGGCAGTCTAACGTTAAACAAGTCTATATCAGAGGAACACAACTTTTCTCCTCATAACATGAACACAACCCTCGCTGCGTTTGCGGTTAATTATGGTTTTCTTTGGTTATAACAAGTTTTACGACTTGTTTCCTGTTTAGACGGGTCTTAAGCAACCTGTTACTGCAGTTACTGTTATAGTAATTTGAAAATAAAAAAGCTTGGGATTGAGCTGCTCGCTCTGCTAAGCCTTGTGATAAAACCATAAAACTTTACATTTTAATTATTACTTATAATCATCAAAATAAACCAGATTTATATACACATTGACATTGTTTAAAATTATATACAAATGTTAAATGTTATTTTCACATAAAAAAACATATTTTTTATTTCAAGAATAGTTGCCAAATGTTATTAGAGGAATTGCCCGATCACCACGATTGTCACTAGAATTCATGACAGTAGAAATAAGGATACTGATATTCTTCAAACATAATCACACCGTCTCTATGTTCTATGTTATAGGGTTTGGTTTCCGCACTTAGTCCGTCAAGTGGACCATTGTGCGTTGGCCCTGGCGGCCGTTTGGGGGGGTTATTCCAACCAGCCCACCTCCCTCCAGAAGTTAATTAGAACTCCTGGTCTGTTTAGAACATCTGTGTAAGATCTGGGTGACCCGAGGGTTTCTGTTCTAATCTGGGTGACGCCTGTGCATTCAAATAACACGTGCAAGACGGTCTCCTCAGCCTCCATACAAGCCTTGCACAGAGGACTGTCCGTTATGCCTATCGTGTGGAAGTGTTTGTTTAGCGAGCAGTGTCCCGTGATGGTCCCCATCACCAGGCGCAGGCCATTCCTGTGCAGGCGTAATGAACGCCTGGTCAGCTTGCTATCCAAGAATGGCACACCGTCTCTTCTTTGTGTCTCTCTGATTAAGATAAACTGGCATACTCCTCTGCCCTAAACCAATAAAATACTCGTATAACTTAAGTATTATTATTTTATTACACTCTATTTAATGTAACAACTAACTAGAAAACCCAGCAAAGAATGTCGAACGGAAACCGCATTAGTAAGGAAGTCGGACGATATTGTAAACTCGTTTCTAATTTGAGTGAACACTTTTGCTTGCCAGACATATCACTGCGGGCGGTACACTGTGACACAGGGTAGAGGACTGTCAGTAGTATTAACGTAATTTAACTATTTTATTTGCTCACCTAGGTATACAATATGTAAGAAAAACCCTGTCTGATCCGAAAGGGGCAAATAGGTACTGCAATAACATTACCAAAAGGTAATAAAAAAACTTAATACTTATTTTAGAAAATAAAAGTTATTGCTGTTTAAAATTCACATTTTTGGTACCAAAATTACACCAAAACTATAAAAAATTTACAAATTTTCATACTGTTCCAATTATTTTATAATAATCGATTTTTTGTCTACATACCAATTATTTGGATTTTTGTTTTGTCTGCCACCTCAATTGATTGTATAATGCACATTATGACCAATGTTTAAAAAAAAGGGGTCAAAAGAACGAATAGATTTAGTTATGTAGTCATAACCTCTTTATATTTTCAAGAATTTCAGCAACAATTATTTGTAAAATACCTTGTGTATCCAGTTATAAAACCGACAACCAACACTACTAGGTACTTAAACTTACAGCCAAGCAAAACTGTCCATTAATATCATTCGCGGTTAGTTGGGCCCGCAGTTTCCGCACCCTCTGGCACATACATATCACATTTCACCATAAAGCGTTCTCCTTTTGTTCTGACCAGACCTTCGTCCATTGTTTGCCGTGCGTAAAGTGCATAGTGCTGGGTACAGATTTAGCGACGGTACCGTTTGACGTGGTAATTACACCGTAAATCCTCAAGCGGACGGAATTAACTCGCGCTTCTGAGCTTGTTATGAAAATGCACGGTATTGTACAACACTGTAATGCACTCAAAAAGTTTCTGTGAAGTTGATGGGTGATTTTTTTCGGAATGTATAATTTGAATGCAAGTTACTTTTCTAACATTGACGTACTTTTTGAATTTTAGATTAGATAACACCTGTATTCCCCGAAAAGAGATGTACAGTTTAGTACCTACACCCACATTTCGCCAGTTATGTTTAAGTCCCATGTAATAGGGGTCGAACCTATTGCCTTCAACCGGGCACAAACCAGACTCCACGCTGCTACTGAAAAATTCCAGATGGAATGAACCCTAGAACACTTCGCCCGACTCGGGAATGAAACCCAAGACCTCATGTTCAACAGTAGCGCTTGCTACCACTATACCAACGAGGCATTTTAAATCGACTTATTAATTTTAAAATAAACTGTAGTTAATGTGAAATGCATTAGGTACAAATTGGTCTCCTAAAAGATGCTCTAACGTCCCAATTGTCTAAGTAAAATTTTCCAGCAACAATCCCCGAAAACCAAATAGTAATTTCGAAGACCAATTCATTTTCCCAAATTGATGGACTCAATACATAACTCAATTCAGCCAATAATCTAGAAATAACTAGACTTCAATACATTCTATATGTCATCATAGAACCACCTTTATACAGAGGATAGTAATAATACAAAATAACATTTCTTTATTAAACGAATCGAGTCGAAAAATTGCCCGTTATCAAACATAGATTTTGGTACGATAAATCAAAAGAATTTTCTTTTGTAAGTCTAGTTCCCTGGGCGAATGTTAAACACAGTTCGATTTGTTATAAGAAAATAAAGGCGAATTTCTATCATTACCTACTAAATGCTGGGAATTGGGAAAGGTAATTAGATTACAAACGAGGGTTTCGTTAGGAAGATTGGGTAATAGAATTGTATGTTGTTTTAGTAGAGGGCTAAATTCTCGAATGAAACTGAATTTTAGGCAGCAGATATAGATCTCATTACTGTCTATTTAAATGCATTTTTATGACAGATGTTCTTAAGAACGACTTCAAGAAAGACGTCACAAAAAAAAAAAAACAGCGCCCACAACCTTCTTCGTTCTGCCCCAGGAGTATCTGCCACCCTGACATGACATGCAGTGGTCTATATGGAAGGCAATCAATCGACTGCGGACCCAAGTAGGCCGCTGCAAGCACAATCTAGTGAAATGAGGGATGATTAACCCAACCGACACCCAGTGCGAATGCGGTGCTCCTGACCAAACCATGCCCCATATGTTGGAATGTCCAAAGTATCCATACACTTGCACTTCTGGGAACCTAAAAACGCCATTAATGACACGATTGGCGTGGCTACGTACTAGGTCCAACTCATTTAATAATTTATCATAGACCCAAAAAGAAGAAGTTGGGTGTCGATTGAGAATAAAGGGAATTATTATGTCAGACATTTTGTGACCCGTTGGATGTGCTAATCTTATTAATGTGATTTGACATTCAAACGTGCCTTATTATTGACTAATATCAATTATTTGTCTGACTTAACCACGCTGCTGATATACAATTTGAAACTTAATAAGAAAGAAACAAACCTACCAAACAAAGGACAATGTTCGAGCTCCATCCGATTAGACATTAGACAACTAACGCCAAGAACCCTTGCTTAAAATTAACACCATCAGCATGTAGATCACCAGATAACACGACAAATATTAATTTACCGATCGTCACAGTTCGAAAATTAACATTTTAAATACATTTACTACGACGCCCGGGCATGCCCAATCGCAATCAAAGACCCGAAAGTTGGTCCCTATCGATTAGACACCGCATCTGTCCCGGGAGAACCCAATAAATATGTAAATTTGTTCTGGATTAACCCCGATTGGCGAAAGAAGCTTGCTCCTGTAAATTCCTGCGAACTTGCTCTGAGTAATCATTTTTGAACGATATTAAATTTCATTTTATTTATTGTTCTTTGTGGAAAGTGGAAATTGAGGGCTCCAATTACATCACCGTTGATTATTCTATTGAGGTTTATAAAATAACAGGAAAATGAACCGAGCTTATTATTGTTGCAATGTAATTATTATTGTTCGTGCTGTTATTATGTTCTCATTTCATTTTCCTAATTGTGGTATTTCGTAAATTTCGTACCAGGAAAGAGAGATTTGTAAATTAAATAGCCCACGTACTAAGATAAATTAAATGTGGTAAAATTAAAAGCTACAAAAAAAACTTTTCTTATTTCAATGTTTTTGATAAACATCATAGGATAGAACCAAAAGAACATAAAGAAAGTCGTCAAAGAAGACTGCATGAAAGGAGTTTAAAACTGCGGACCAAAATGCAAGTAGAAAGAATCCTTTGTGGAACTGAGAGCTATGTTAGAACTAATCCAATTTAATTCAGGCAGTTCAGGTATCTGGATTTTCCAATTGATATACACTGTATATTCAAAAACAGTAACATAAATAACAGCTGCCAAACAGGCTTTACGAAACTCCATAAAAGTTTCACACTTCCACACATGCGCGAGGCAATCTTTCAGAAAATAACCATTCGCTTGAAGAGATAAACCGCAGGAATATGCTTTTAATTCCAGCATGTAGCCGAAAGAATTCAGCGGTCATAAGATTTATAGGGTCCGTACAATTTATGTTTCACAAGGCCACAACACACGGCGCCTATGGGAGGCAAACCATAGTATTATGGGCTATGGGTATTTACTCCGGGCAGTCTATTGTTTTTATGATAGTATTTCATTTTAGGGAAACGACTTCAGGATGTGGTCGGTTTTAGGAGCTGGTGGATGGATCTGATTTACGGTTTTCTATGTTTATTCTTTGTTTTTATTATAGCTTCAATATTTGTTGAAGCTATAATAAAATCCATACTTCGATTCTAGACATACTTAATATTATAAATGCAAAAGTTAATCTGCCTGTCTGTCATCTTGCCACGCCTTATCAGCTGAACGGATTTCTATTAAATTTGGCACAGGTACACCATGGCTTGGTTAAGGAAATTATGATACCTTTTATCAAGGTACGAGTGGTAGGTACATTATCGTGAGATGATTTTCGACCTCTACGCGGGTGAAGCCGTAGGTAAAAGGTAATTATTTAGAATAATATGAAATTGTATTATTTCGTTATTTGTTTCTTGAGGTTGAATCCTATTAGGCAAGTTCAGCAGTGACTGTTAGTCTGCCGTCAAAAGGCACCAGCCGTATGTCTCATAGAAACATTGTGATTTTATAATAACAACGTAGTATCAAGTACGATACTCGCACGTGCTGGATATATTGGATTTTCCCCACACAACCTGTTTGGCTTTCATGTTTAAACCGAGCTTATCAAGTGATTAGTGTTAACGCCACTAATTAATTCGATGAACTTGCTGTAATAAACTATGGCCCGACATTAAAGCTTGCGCACACGGATCCGTTCATATCGAAGGTCGACAGACAAGTCTGGAAAGAGTCACGTATTTTCTGAGTTCAAACAGGATATGTACTCAGGAGTAGAAAAACATCGTGAGGATACCGGCATGTCCTAGAACTATACATTTGAATTTTGAAGTCGTTCTGGCCCCGTGTGGTGGATAAAGACCCACTCCTTCTCACAGAAAGGAGGCTTGTGTCTCAGCAGTGGGTAAACTTTAGGCTGATTATGCTAAGCACCTACTCGCTTCCTGGGATATTTTGTTTGCTAAATCAAACCAAGAGACACTAGAACATTGATTATTTTGTTGTTTTTGTTCTCAATGCTGGGATACAGCCTCCCCTCTTGAGTGATAGTGGACCATTATCAACCACGCGGGCCCTGTGCCGCTTGCTGGTCGTCACAAGTCTTCGAATTTTTGATAAGTTATAAGAGTTAGCTCACGACGGTTTCCTTCAAAGTTTTTAGAGTATAAACCAGAAGGCCAATTCTCGGACTTAAAAAACGTTCACTTTCAAGTCTCAATCTGTCATACTTGTCAAAAATGGTTGGTAAATTGATTGTATTTTTGACAGATTGCGAACATTCTTAAAAATTACGGGAGTTGCCCCTCAGGTTGGTTTAATTCCTAACACCAATCTATTGTACCCATCTTGATGTTTATAATCTCTTTCTATCATTTATTACAACACTCAGGGCGCCTATGTTCAACAATGACCCTCTTAGGTACATGAAGTAAAAGGAACACTTATCGCCTTTCTCAGAACATTACACAAGTTATAGCTTATTGCTAACACTTGGATAGGTTCCCTTACGAACTTTTTCTAGAAAAAATTATTTCTTGCTTCTTCAGTTACCTACTTTTCTGATTTAATCCGCTTACGATTTGAGGTAGTTTACCGTTGCTCAACGTTGTATATCGTGATGGCCCAGTAGTTTTAAGGCCTCGCCTCTTATGCACGAGGTTGTGGGTTTGAATCCGGGAAAGTACCAATGTGAATTTTCAATTCATGTTATGTACTTTCTGAGTTTATCTTAGATTACAGATATCGATGGAGGAAAACATCGTGAGGAAACCTAGACTTATAGTTAGTTATGTAAGAAGAGGCCTTTGGCCTGACGTCAGATAATAATCAGCTGGTATTTTTGAGGTTACAGAAGAGACTTTGCTTTTACTGTTTTTAACCACCTTCCAAAAAGGGGGAGGTATTTTTTATATGTATAGTCAACGATAATGAAATTGTGGCCCGATTTTGAAAATTCTTTTTATGTTTGAAAGGGTATGCTCTCGAAATGGTTCCATATTAATTTTATCAAATTTTCTTGGTTAGTTTTTGTGTTAGCTTCAGTAATACGTTTTTTTTTCCACTTAGTCGATGTGGATTATAATTATGGTGATAAGTTCCTGTCACTGTTATTTACATAGCAGGTAGTGGTATTCAAATTTGTCTGGGCTATGTACCACAACTAAAGAGAGGTAACGAAAAGTGGAAAATAAAAACTTTGTACAAAAAAAAAAACAAACAGCTAACAATAATTTTTTGTAGATTATAATAAAGAAAGAAAATGCATTTATTGGCCTAAGAAACTTAAGTAAAACAAAACAGCTAAAAACTATTAAAACAGAAAAAAAAACAATGCTTATCAAAAGGTCCACAGCTCAGCATAATTTCAGATGGCTCTAAAACACTAGGTAGGTACTAGGTACCACCTGACACTGATGATCAGCTGCAGCGATTCACTCGAGTACATCCACACAGACGTTACTTTTAGTACAGCAAAATTTTGCAACTTGATAACATTACTGTTGCTCCACGAAAAGTATCTTCAATGTGGATGCACCTTTACACTGTTTGTCCACCGCACCGTGAACGGGACGTCAACGAGAAACGAGGTTATGCGGGTATAGTAACTGTACTATCGCTACTTCGGCGTCGACATCTTGTTCTGGTTGACATCCCGATCACGGTGCGGTGGACAAACGGTCTAACAAATGCATACAATTAACAGATTCGGTTATTAGTTTCGGCAGTCATTTTTTCTATTGCGCAAGAGCATTCGATGAGTACCTGCAGTTTACAGTCAGTTGACATATTTTTTTCGATTTTATTACGTCAAATAAATCCTTACATACATACAATGTGTGATAAATATTTATACGGCTTCACCGTACATTATACAGGGTATCATTAATCGGGTGACACAGCACATTAAGGCAATACGGTGCGTACATGACGTCAGAGGCGTGAAAAACAGCTCGAATTCCTCTATTTATGCACGTGGAACACAATTTATCTTGTTGAGTTAATTTTTGAATTAAAAGCGAATAATTCTTTCACTGCATGCCTTTGATTAACGTTCGAAATTATGCTTTTGAGAATATTCATACGAGAAAATTTTAAATACATTGCCCAATCAATTTTATTCTTACTTCGGCAGAACGGGTGATATTTTTTTCGCAATGTACAAAAATATAACGACATATTATACGTTTTGAATTCCTCAGATATTATATTTATCTTCCTAGTAAAAGGGATAGAAATGCAGTAATCTGTATTAGTTTTCCGTCTAAGAATTATTGACATTACCAACTATTGATATTGAAAATAAATAGAATATCTTGGAAATCCAGCGAGTGTCAGATAGATGGAATTATTATTTTTTAGATTTAAAATAAGATCACGTGCCGGTTCTATTTTAATTAGTTTCACTGTTATTGTATTTGATCAGAAAATTTATTTATGAATCTAGATTCAAATGTCAATCCCTAATCTTAATAACAAAATTAAATATTGATTTTACCCAACTGTTTGAGGGTTTATCTGTTAGATTTTAATACAGAAGGGTCTTCTAATTTTAGAAACCCAATGTTAAACATATCCCTAGCATACCGAAGTCAGTTTTAAACTTAAAATAATAACGGGTATCCTGACCACCAGCACGCAACGGACGCGGATTCCTGGTCATCACCCTCAGCCTCATCAGCAACCTTGGCACAGCATACTGCACTTTTACCCGGTCCACAAACAAAGCCGTTCAACTCTCTTCTGGTCGACGCCAGCAGTCAGCCTCAACCCGGCGCTGTACAACATCCGACTCTCTGGATCATTACGCAGCGCCACTCCGACTCACTGGGGAATCATCGCAGACAGTTCCGACTCACCGCGAACTATGCGGCACCCGGTTCCGACTCACTGGAACCTCAACTGGCACTGACTAGCATCGCAAGGCACAAGACAGCTCAATATCAACCTCCGGTCTCCGGAGGGGAGTGATGTGGTGGCATCTACACCGCCACATTCGAACTACGCATCACACTGACGTCACGCGAAATACCCTAAACCTCTTAAGGGGTCATTGTACTCATCAGTATGAACAACTTTTAAATCGCGAAGAAAAAATCAGCTGCTTCATCCTACATTTTATGTTCGCTTATCTAGTCAAAATGTAACAGCAGATTTTTTTTTCGTGATTTCCGTGTTGGTCCCGTAGTGTAAGTTGTTCATAATGATTAAGAGGTTAAGGGTAAAAAAACCTAAGGTTGTATATAACTTCCCAACATCAATCGTCGGGCAGTTGCCCACCTTTTCTATAGAAGATGAGTGAACTTAACACCCTGTTCGTCATACTTCTAAAATATATTATTAGATTTAGACGAAATAGTTTTTTTTCTACATAATGTATAAAATATGTTTTCCCTTTGAGATCTTATTCTTTTGTGCATGCACGTATTCTAGTGAGTGTAATAAACAAAGACTCAAGCACATACACGTAACATGAGAAATCTCCTTTGCCTAAGTTTCTTCAGCTTTCTAGTAACGACGCTGGAGCTTTGACGGCAAGCTTATGCTGGATTTATTTTGGATTCCTGTTAGCAACAGGAGCTATAATAAATATTGAACATAACATCACCCGTATTTCCATGAAGGGATGGGCAGAGGTGTACCTACCAGTACTTCCAAATTTCGCCAGTTACATTAAAGTCCCATTTTTGACAGGCTTTTCTGTAATTTGTGAACAGTAAAAGCCTTCCCGGGTCGGGTTCCCGGGTCGGGCAGTGTTATTGGGTTTTTTAATCTGGATTTTTTCAAATGACTTCTCCCACTCTGGGCGGAGCGGAAGGGCGTGTCAGACTTTCTGACTAAAACCCACCCGTGTACTTTCCCTTGCCTTGCCAGGGGCCACGGTTTCCCCTTAGGACTTCCCGCAACCCCGGTAGACATCGGCCCTAGCGGACCCCGTCAGTTTTGCTGACATCTCTTTGAGGCGCGCCCGGGCCTGGTCTTTATCGGACGGCGAGCTGAACTCTGGATTTGTTCCCAGTTGATGGCAATAGGCTTGCCCCCTATTGCACGAATCCAGACTCCGGGTTGCTACTTAGGAATTTCTAATGAAAAAACTCAATTTACTTTGTCCGACCTGGGAATCGAACCACTACACTGAGGAGACAGTTTAATAAAATATTTTTGTTTTAAAATTTAAATAAAACTATTGGAAGACCAGCTGCTATTGCTCGCGTCTTCGTTCCCGGAACCTTGGCGGATGTTCACGACAATGTTCCAAAGTTTCATCGCAATTAAATGAATGGTTGAGAAACGTATACAGAACAAACAAACAAACATTATTTTTTGAATACTTACATAGAGTATAGCTTATAGCTTTGTGCAGACCAGCGCGACTTGTCGTGCGACGCGACACCGGTTATTGTTATACCGTGAAGTTTTCTTAGAAATTGTATTGTTTTTATCGCGTCGCGCTGGTCTGCAAAAGCCTTATATCTGTTTCAAGAACTTATCTGTTTTCTGAGTAAATCCCCAAGATAATTGGCTTGAGAATTTTTTGGAGCTACACGTGGAGGAAAAGCCAGTATCTCTTAGGAAGGTCTAAATGTTAAAGGTTATTTATATTTATGACTGACTTACTACACAGAGGAATGATTATTTTAACAAACTTTTTGTTTATTACTGTTGAGTTTATTTTGAAACTCTTGTGCCACTTTTGGCGTCTAAATGTTTACTTCGAAGATCTTTCTGTTTCAACTTATTTATCATAGGTAGAGTTTTAGATCATCAACGAAAAGAGGAAAATATCTTTACAGTGACAAGAGAATAGAAAATGGAAAATAACATAAAATATTATGTAGGTCCAGGTATGTTATTTATTTTTTACAGACAGTAAAATGTACATTAATGTATGTATTGTATGTTATGTAAAGGACTAGACGAATGATTCCCTTGATGGATTTATTGCTACTGAATATACATAAATACACAATTGTTCCTCTTAAATGCTATGTTAGAGAAATGCACAGCTAAACAATATTGATGTGCTTTATTGAGTATAACGTACAAATTAGCACAAAGGTCAATGTACAGCGTAGCTCGTAGAAGACCAATATTTATATTACTCATAAACTAAAGTACACACCTGCCAGTTTAAGTCCGATGCGTTTCCCTGGAGGTTTAATTAACTCTATGTGAGTCCTCCGCAGACCTCGCTCTGTGCACAGTCCGGAATCAGTCGACAGCGAAGTCTGGGATTTGAACACTGGAATAGAAGAAATAAGAGTATTAAAATATAACAATTAAATCAGTGTGTAATTATATGCGGGGAAAAGATTTTACAATTTAGAAAAGGAATATGCCCACCGCGGGTAGAAAGTAAGTTAGGTAAGTGTAGTACACACGGCTACACATGAAACTATACATTTCCAGTATAAGTCGACCTCGATTTCCGTACAATGGTATGGAAATCCTATACAATACGAGATCAGCATAAACTGGAAATGTAAAGCTTGATGTGTAGCCGTATGTACCTATCCAGTTAATAAAAATCTTAATCCACTTAATAATAATCCTAAATTCAATGACAACGCACAGCCTATACTAGGAGTCACTAAATGGCGGACTGCGGTCCGGACCCAGACCGCCAACCTATTTTATGTGAACCTAAAGTAAACACTAAAATAAAATTATAAGAAAGAAAAGAAAAGAAAGAAAGAAAAATATTTTATTTGGGACACGCACAGGAAATACAAACAGTAATAAAAAACTAAAAAACACAAAAAAAAAGCATAAAAAACATATAAAACTAACAATAAAAATAGTTTGTATAACCAAAAATAAAGAAAAATTAAAACTATTAACGACCTGTGCGAGGCCAAATAGGCCAATATCTCAGCATGTGCTGCGATATTTAAAAAAAAAAGTAGTAGTAGTATTTATAAAAGTATTTTTTTATTGTAATTTGTCTAGACCGCCCTTTGTCTGCAGACAGTTAGGCCAAAGTACAAAATTTAATTTTTGACATAGATATTAATAATTTACTTTGTTCATGACCTACATTTTTTTTTTTTTTAATTAAATATAAAAATATTCAGGTTTCTTTTCTTTCTAACTTAATTGTTATTTTTATTCTTGGTTGCTACTAATCGTCTACCAAACGGACCGCGGTAGTCATTATTTTTTTTTTTAAACGGACCCCCAATGAAACTTATTGGTAATCCCTGGTAAAACGCTGGGTCTAGAAGCTTGAAATTTTGTCCAAGAGCTGCATTATGTAACAAAAGTGAGCACAAAAGAAAGATTTTTGAAAATTCTTCTCCTTTTAAGGGTTCGGCTATGGGATTAAAGTTTTTATGGAAGTTCGTAACAAATTGCCGATGGGAAATTTCATAGCGAACACGGCGTATTACTATCACTGATAAAAAGTATGGTATCATAATGGAAATCATTTTTAGGGTTCCGTACCCGACGGGTGCTAAACGGAACCCTGTTACTAAGCCTCCGCTGTCCGTCTGTTTGTTAGCGGGCTGTATATCATGAACTGTAAAGCCCGACTCCCACCGTGCGCCATATCGCGGACGCACGCGCACCAGCCCGCACGACGCACCGTGGGAAACCTAACGTGCGTGGTAGCGCAAGACGCGTGCGTGGCGGTGTGTCCTCGTGCGGGTTGGTGGGCGTGCGCGATATGGCGCACGGTGGGAGTCGAGCTTAATAGGTAGACAGTTGAAATTTACACAGATTATGTGTTTTTATTGCCGCTATAACAACAAATTAAATAACTAATGTAAAAAGTAACGTGTTTGTTTGGCTTATTGGTGACTCGCCCGAATAAACTGGTAGGAATCCGGACGAATCGACCATTTTAATAAATATTCGTTTTTCTTGAGACGATTCGTCCCCTTTTTTGGTGAATATTTTACGGTGATACGAAACCTTTCGTGTGCGAGTCCCACTCGCACTTGGCCGGTTTCTATACCTACGTCACTAAAGTTCACTACATAAATGATTGTATAAGCTGTTATAAGTTTGTGACTAAAAACGAAGTCCTGCAGAACACATTTTAACAAGTTATTTTAAAACCTGCGTTCAGTCTGAGGATGTTAACGAACGAATTAGTTAACATAACATAACATCACGCCTTGTTGGCCCGAAGGGTTAGGCAGAGCGGTGTATAGGAGGAACACCCATATTTCGACAGTTATGTTTAAGTCCCATGTAATTTGGTATTGGTTTTTCCATTTGGAATTTTTTAGTACCAGCCCGGAGTCTGGATTTGTGCCCGGCTTATGTCAATAGGCTCGTCCGCTAAGCCTATTGACATAAGCCGGGCACAAATCCAGACTCCGGGCTGGTACTAAAAAATTCCAAATGGAAAAACCAATACCAAATTACCCAACCTGGGATTCGAACCCAGGACCTCATGTTCAGCAGTAGCGCTTGCGACCACTAGACCAACGAAGCAGTCAAACGAATCAGTTCTTTTAAAGGAATAATTTGATTTAAAAATATTTTTTCCTTCTGTCTCTAATACAGGGTGTTAAAGTAATTGCGTGCCATAGCTTAGGGGTAGGTTCAGTATCGATAAAGGAAACTAGGAAAAATAAAAAATAAATCCAGAAAAATAATTTAAAAAATAACATTAAAAAAAAATTGCAAGGTAAACCTAATTTAGTACCTACTAACTTAAAATAGCAATCAAATCAACTTAAAACATGAGTAAATAAGTTGTTTTTTAATCTTTGTAAATACCTGATTCCAAACTAATATAGGTTGACCTAACAATTTTTTTTAAATGTTTTTTTTAAACTATTTTCTGTTTTTATTTTTTATTTTTCCTAGTTCGCTTTATCGATACTGAACCTACCCCTAAGCTATGGCACGCAATTACTTTAACACCCTGTATAATGCTCAAGCTTCACAAAACCTATACTAACCAACCGAGATTCTCCAACAACTACACCAACATAATTCACCCCACTTCCCTTGTTTTAACCGAAAAATAACCTGCAATTTCCCAAAACAACGCCCCCACAATACCCGAAAGCGGTACAGTTTTGGTACCGAAACATTTAACTGGTGGACGCACAAATCTCCCCGCGCTCGTTTAAGCCCAACTTTTACTGTAACTGCACTTGTAAACTGTGGAGCCTCTCTTAAAATAATACCCGGTGCGGGTATCGATAGTGACTTGTAGCAGTTTGAAACTAATAAACGAGTGTAAGCTGCGTTATTAAGGAAATCAATCGATTTTATGGTGGAGGTGATGATTTTAGATGGTGTAACTATCTTGGTTAGTGGAGTGAAATAGAATGTTTTGTTACGCACAGCTTAATTGTTCTTGTTATTGTTGTTTGCTGTTACAAAAATGGTTAATTTTCAACTTTGCAATCGGCATTTTGTATATTAACAATTTTTTTTATTGCTCGTAGAGGTATTTTATGTCGGGTCCAACATAAAATACCTCTACGAGCAATAAAAAAAATTGTTACAATATATCTTTTTTTTTTATTAATGTATAGTAGTCATTGGATACATGAAGTGGGCTGCCTTTGTAAGACGACTAAAATTTCACGGTGTATAGCTTGTTCTATAATAGTGTGGTCTTGATGATGGTCATTTATTTTACTGTAACTGAACTTGTAAATTACGGAGCCTCGCTTAAAATAATACTCGAAGCGAGTATCGATAGTCACTTGTAGCAGTTTGGAACTATTAAACGAGTGTAAGCTGCGTTATTAAAGCCGGGTCCGCTGCGCCAAGTTTTAGTGTTTTATTAACATGAAACATCAAAATTGAACCGATTTGGGGACGTTGATTGGTTTAAGTTTGTTGTTTCATGTTAATAAAACACGAAAACATGGCGCAGCAGACCCGGCTTAAGAAATGAATCGATGTTAGGGTGGAGGCCGTTTTAGATGGTGTAGCTATACAGGGTGTTAAGGTAATTGCATGCCATAGTTTCAGGGTAGGTTCAGTATCGATAAAGAAACCGAGGAAAAATAAAAAAAAATTACAAAAAAAATTTGTAAGATCAACTTTTTTAATTTGTAGGTTTTAATTTTGAAGGAGACAAGCACGCTAAAGTAGGAAGAAGAAATACTTGGAATTGTAATTCTAATCAATTCTTAACGATCGCTATTTAATTAGTAGGTACTAAATTAGGTTCATCTTATGATAAATTTCGGTTTTTTTTAAAGGTATTTTATTTTTATTTTTTACGGGTTCCTTTATCGATACTGAACTCACCCTGAAGCTATGGCACGCAATTACTTTAACACCCTGTATTTGTTAGTGGAATGAAATAGAATATTATTTTGTTATATTTGGTCCATGATTGATACTATAAAACAAAGGCATAATCGATACTGCTGACAAAATATCGCCATCGCTAGCAAAGTATGGACTATCACGGTAGCTTGTTCTATAATAGTGTCGGTGATCTTGATGATGCTTTTTTGTTTTCTGAACATGTAAACTACGGAGAAGAACATCTGAACTTGTAAACTACAGAGCGTCGCTTAAAATAATACCCGTAGCCAGTAGAGGTAGTTACTTGTAGCAGTTTGGAACTAATAAACGAGTGTAGAGTAAGCTGCGTTATTAAGAGGGTTTACGTCGTACGGCATTTCATACAAACTTTCAAGCCCTTGTTTTTCGAAATGACTGAACTGATTATAATGAAACTTCTTACGCATATGCAGGATACATAGGTATAAAAACATAATAAACAAAGAACATTTTCGAAAAATTGTGTTACAGGCAAATTAGACCGATTTTAAATAAGACATTTCGAAAATGTTCTAACTAAGTTTTTAAGGAAATTAATCGATGTTATGGTGGTTGTGTAGAGTCCGCGCTACCACTGAAATCCTTTTAACGCGGCGCTAGTATCTATGTCATTGCATAACATTGTATTGAAATCATACATAAAAAATAAAAAAACCGACGAACTGAAAACCTCCTCCTTTTTTTGAAGTCGGTTAAAAAATGTAGTTCCACAATTTTCCGCCAGCCTTCTTTTGTGGCGCGCTTTCTAGTTATGTAATTACGTCAGTGGGAGGCAAAAGAATCATTCACGATTCTACGATTCAGGATAATGACAAGCCTTTTTTTCTCCTCCAGTATAATGAATTACTGACTGCTTCAATATAATTAATTGCTCAGGTAAAAATTTAAAACTGAGCTGAGGGCCTCAGCCCAGCAACCAGTTTTAAATTTTTATGTATTTACTTTTATTCTGTTGCATGATTGAACTTTTTATATCAAAGAAAAGAAAGAAACAAAATACGTTTATAAAATATTTTTACAAAAAAAAAAAAACTGAGACCGACAAAAAAAAAACATTGATAAGTGTAAAATAGATTTAATTTCGGAAGACGGTTTTTTGTCTCTGTATTTTCTTTTTTTTTGCCAACGACTTCCGAAATTAAAGTTAATTTTCAATTTGTGTTTTTTTTTTAAGTAGATTTTATTTTTCACTTTTTATTTGTTTACCCCATACAAATTCGAGTACTATAAGTAAAATAACAGTGACAGGATCTATAATATCATCCATATAGACTAAGTAGGAAAAATACGTATTATTATAGCTAACTCAAAAATTATCCAAGCAAAGTTAATAAAATTTATATGAGACCACCTCTGAAGTACTATGACCTAACAAACAGAAAAAAAAAGAATCATCAAAATCGATTCATAATTGGCGGAGTAAACGCTTAACAAATAACAAAAAAAAAAACTTGAATGAGAACCGCCTCCATTTTGAAGTGGGATAAATGAAAACAGAAACATCTACAATTTCCATTTCTTAAAACCTTTGTGACACTTCCAATTTGTTAAATCATTAATCACGCAAAACAAGATCGGAGCAAATATTTTTTCGTAAAGGAAACAAATATTGTAGTTTGCGACATAACTTCTGTGCAAGTCATAAAATGTAAGTGGATAAGTTTCGGTTTACATTATTTTTTGTAGGACAAAATATAATATGAGAATATAAAACATTGCCCACTAGTTTGTTATGTACAATAAAAATAACCAGAGTTATACATATTTTATCGCAAATTGAGGGTCGTAGTAATGAAACGCAGTCATCTACTGCCTCAATTCGTGTGTAAGAAAATGTTTACTCATTTTTTACTTTAGTTGAATAACAACGTTAAAAAAATGTACACTTTGTTACTGTCGAAACTGTAAAAGAAAACAACTTAGCTAAAGAGTCGATCACCAAAAAAATCTCCTCTAAAATTGGAACAGTTTACAAATAAAGTACAAAAACTTTCCGTCCGCTAACGCCTATAACTCAAGCAATTACGTTTTGAATTGTTGTTTGCAAATTTCAGCGGCTTCGCAGGTCGTTAGCAAAACTTGACGTTTCATTTTGAAAAAGAAGGATTGCTTTTTATCCATCTCTAATTTTCTACGGAAGAGGCTCGTCTAACTTTTTCTGTCGTTTCACAATTTTCAGGGCTTGTCCTCCCTTGACGTAATTATTCTTATAACGAATGTCATTAATATTCTGAACGTAAAAGCCTTTGTTGGTGTCTTTTTATGTTTTTATCCTTTTAAGGTTAAGATTAAATGGATTTACGCTTGTTTTAGGATCATTGAGGTGTCTTCAGGAAATTGTGTCGTCAGGAAATTCGTTGTTGATATTATCTTATTTAGACTGGCCTTCAGTGGTTTCTTCATCATTTTCAAACTTGATCCCGACTGGTAAGTATCATATTTTTAATTTTTTCTATGTGTATTTGTTTTATTTTTATTTGTAAATAGGTTTTGCCTGCGGCATCGCCCGCCTGTTTTTATCTAAATCCTTTGAGCAGTTTTTGTGTGATTGAGTAAGAGACATCTAAACTTTCACATTTTATAATATAGAGTTAGAAGTAGGATTTTATATTAAATCATACTGTCAATTTCATTGTAGACAGTAAATAAAAGATTAGTATTCATAGATAATATAATATGTAGTTGTAAGCCACCATAGTTGTAACCATCATGGGACACCGAGGGATAAATGAATTCCTGCCCAAATTGCAGTTTTGACATTTCAAAACTCCCGAAATAAGCCCATTACAAAATACAAATAATGTGGGTACATGTGACAAACGTGTTCCAACATTCCAAAGTTAAAATAAAACCTAAATAAAGTTACTTTTTAATATGTTAATTGCTGTTTTAAAACAATAGCTAATTAAGTTGGTTACA
Organism: Conistra vaccinii; assembly: GCA_948150665.1. NCBI lineage: Eukaryota > Metazoa > Arthropoda > Insecta > Lepidoptera > Noctuidae > Conistra > Conistra vaccinii. Next base: position 2,878,088 of record OX411321.1, read on the forward strand.
ACATAATTTCAAAATTGTTCTTGTTACTACATCCCTTTTGAATTGTGTTACATTGTTCCAGACAAAATAATCTAGGTACGAAATTGTTGATAGAAATTTTAACGAGTGGCTGCAAACAAAGACCCTTAAATTAATTAAATTAATAATGGAAGTAATTATTAAGAACGATTTTTATAATGATAACTTTGTTGTAGATGTATATTTTGAACAAAATTAATTAATGAGTATTATGCAATAAAATGCACGTAACACACACACAGCACAAATACACAGACACATTCACACACACACGCGCACACGCACACACACGCACACACACACACACACACACACACACACATACATACACATACACACACACACACACACCCCCACACACTGATACACACACACTAGTGCACATATAATTTTAACTTGGCCAGCGGCTAACCATTGCCATACAATGTGGCAATGCGGCCAGTCTGTTTGGTACATTACCAGTCGACAGCGATGCGGATGCATTTTTAGACGGCATATTTTAGTTTGTGAATAGTTTTAGTTAAGTTAGTATAATTATAATTTTGTTATTTTTATTAAATAATTAGTTATAAGTTGTTATGTACCCATATATTTCTATCGTATTAATAAAAACCGGCCAAGTGCGTGTTAGACTACGCAGAATGAAGGGTTCCGTAGTTGGGATGAATTTATCCCAAGAACAAAAGATTTCATTCCAACTGCAAATGTAAGTTTGTATAAACAATATTGAGAGATTCACTATGTTATTTTAAGACCATAGACTTCTTATAGATTTTCCTGTAATCTATGAGTAAGGAACCATACTCAGCATTTTTTTCATAATTTTAGGCTCATAGTGTCAGAGATAAGGTTCCGGCTTTTCCTTTTGAGGTACGAAACCCTAAAAATTAAGAAACAGTAAAAAAAAAACCTATAAAGGCTCGTGCAGACCAGCGCGACTTTCGCACTCTGCGCCTGGCATCGGACGCGGACGGTCACGCTGCTCGCTGTCCCAGCTGCTGCGCTCGAGAATCCTGTTTGGCGTTCAAGTGTTCCTGAGACACCGTGCCTGCTATAGTCTTTGACTATCGTCGACTGTTAATTGTCTGTCTTTTTCAAGACACAATTAACATCTGTTTCTATATCAGTCTTGTCACTCTCCCGTCGCGTTTTTCATCCCCCTTCAGGGAAAATCCACAGTTTTGTGGTCCTCGGTTGAAACCTTACGGTGCCAACGAAGCCGAGTGGGGTGTTGACCCAACACACCCGCCGAAGCCCCTTCAGGGTCGAGGCAATTAATTGGACGGGTCCCAGTGTTCGGCCTTGGGGGATCTCCTAGTCGGCACTGGATGACAGTTTTCCTTCCCCAGCTACTCACCTAGAACGGTTGGGTGTGTCTACACCCTTCGATCTAGACTTGTAGGACCCCGTTGCACAATAAGACAGGCAACGGGCAAAAGCAAGCTTAGGGCTCACCCGAGGTACACAACCTCCCTGTCTCACCCGGCAGGGAGGGTTTTACACATCCCCGGTTTTCCCCCGGGGAGATAGGTTTAGGGAATATTTGTAGGAGTTTTTCCCAGTAGAAATTTTGTTTTGCCTCCTTATGAGGTGAAAAAAAGTTAGATAGTTAGTCTGTTTTCATCATGGACAACAGGGACATCCTGGTAGAGTTCAGGAAGTTGCAATGCGACTTCCAAACTCTATCAAACGTCCTTAATGGCATGATGAAGGTAGAACCTTCCCTGGTAGAAAAGTTCGGTAACGAACTAGCCGCGCTATCTGCTCGTCAGCAGGCCCGTATAGCCATCACTGAATTCAGTGATGCCCTAGATTCTCCCGCTAGTCCAACTCCGGAGTTGGAAAGTCCCCTCAGTCCGACCGAGTCTATGGACACGGACGACGTAGTTGCCGCTTCTTCAAAGCGCGCTCCCACCCCCCACCCTTATCGCTCTGACTCAGAGGCTCAGGCTAATTCTCCTTCCTCTGGTTCCCATTCGGACGACGATGGCTATACGCCAGTCGCCGGAAAGCGGAACAAGAGGAAGAAGAAGAAGCAAAAGTCTTCTCAGGCTAGCAAAGTCGCCGCGGTCGAGGAAGTAATTCCTTCGACTTTCGTAGATAGGGATAGCCCCGCGTCGCCCGATAGCCCCGCGTCACCCGCTAGTTGCGCCCCGGTAGTTACCCCCTCCACCTCCCCGCGTCCGGATGAGTCACCCTCCGCGCAGGGTGCCTCAAACAGCCCGAACTCTGGCCCTAAAAAGGTCGCGCCTCCACCTCCCGTGTTCATTCAGGACAAGGAGAAGTGGACGGCAATTTCGAAATGGTGTGTAGACCAAAAGATTGGCTACACAAATGCCCGCTCTACCCAGCAGGGCATTAAAGTTCAGGTCCCGACCTCGTCAGACTATAGAAAGCTAACTAATCTTCTGAAAGACAGAAAAGTGTCATACCACTCTTTCTGTCTCCCAGAGGACAAGCAGGCTCGCGTAGTCATTAAACGAATCCCGAAAGAGATTCCGTCCGCCGAAATCCTTGCCGATCTTAGGGCTCAAAACATCCCCGTGGATGAAGTGCATCGGATGCACCGCTCGCGCGGAAGGGAAGCATATGACATGGTTCTTGTCATATGCTCCCCTTACGAGGGGCATCACCCCATCTTTAATGTCAAGGCTATCTGTAGTCTCGTGGGATTCTCAATAGAGAAACCATGGAAAAACAGTCCCATAGGGCAATGTCATCGTTGCCAGTTATACGGGCACTCTCAGAAGAACTGCCATGCGAAACCCAGGTGCGTAAAGTGCCTGGGCGACCATGGCACTTCTGAGTGCACCCGCCCGAAGGATCGTAACTTATGCCTGAGTCCACCTAGCTGCGTGCTTTGTGGACAAGAAGGCCACACGGCTAATTACCGCGGTTGCTCTAAGGCCCCTAAGGCCACGTCATTAAAAACAGCCAAGCGTCTCGACGAACGCCAGGCTAAACAAAGGGACTTCATCCCATACCCGTCCAATCAAATGCCAGAGCGACTAAGTCCTCAGAGACCTAGTCCCTGGCATCAACTCAACCACCAAAAGGCCTTCCCTACGCTGGCCTCTCCAGCTCCCCCCCCCCCCCTAACACCCCCCTTTACGGCCTTATGGACCCCCGAAATCGCGTTCCTCCCCCTACCGCACCACCCGCGAAACCCGCTCCTGCTCCTCAAGCACCGCGATCCGTACCTATTGCTCCTCAAGCACCGCGAAACGTCCCTGCTCCTCAAGCACCGCGACCCGATCCCAGGCCAGTGAACATGCCTCCCATGCCACTGCTTAACCCTGAGAATAATTTTCCCTTCCTCGCGCAAACCTTTCAGGTTTTCTGTACTCCCCGTGCCACTAAATTAGTACACGATATTATGGTATGTAGGAGCGTCGGTGACTTAGCCGGCATCCAACGCCTTTACAGCGAAAATCAAGAGATTTCGCAAGCCCTAGTTTCCTTAATGACCCCCCAACATGTCTAACGCCGTAATCGCTAGATTTAAACCCCGATCCCTCAACTTAGGCATCTTCAATGCAAACGGTATTAGAGGCCAAAAAGACGAGATCGCGGAATTCCTTCGCGATCACCAAATAGATGTACTCCTCATCCAGGAGTCATTCCTAAAACCTAGCCACCGAAACCCCTCGATTGCAAACTACCGTATTATCAGAAATGATAGGACACGTTGCCATCAGGGCGGTACCCTGATTTATTATAAAAAGGAACTGTATTGCATACCTATGGATCCTCCCCCCCTTTCCAGACTCGAAGTCTCCATCTGCCGCTTAGGCATGACAGGCCATCAGCCGATCACCTTAATTTCGGTTTATATCCCCCCCCGTAAAGTAGCAGAGAATTTCCAACACATCTCTGACGATATTCAAATCCTTATGGGCTTGAGTGACTCCGTTATCATAGCGGGCGATCTCAATGCCAAACACCCCGCGTGGAATAGTTTAGTTACAAATACTAGAGGTCGACACTTGTTTGACCTCTCCTCCTCTTTAAATTTTGACATCATCGGTCCGATGTCACCCACTCACTTCCCTCACGATCATTCCTGGACGCCCGATGTCCTTGACGTGGCGCTCCTTAAGAACGTCCAACTCAGGTTAGTCTCTATCGAAACGGCGTCAGAGCTTACCTCTGACCACCGTCCAGTAGTTATAAAAATGGCATCCCGCACAGGTCAACCGGACGACCCCAATCAACCCCTACCCACTAGAAGGGTCACGGACTGGAGGAAAGTAGGCGAACAGCTGAAACCCATGTCCCCCCTATTAGAATCAATCCCAGACCAGTTTGACTCAGTCGCAGACACGACGACCGCGATCGACTCACTCACAGAGCACGTACAAACCGTCTTGAACAACTGTTCAAGGGAGGTTCCAGCGACGGATACCCTTCGCTTTAAACTCCCTGACGATGTACGCGCCCTGATGACTGAGAAGAACGCGGCCACTCGTGCCTACGATAACTTTCCCTGCGCCTCTAACAAAGCCCACATGCGCTATTTACAGAGATCTGTAAAGAAACGCGTGGAGGAGCTGCGTAATGCGAACTGGGACAAGACTCTGAGTGAACTCACTCCCAATCACTTAGCCTTCTGGGAACTCCAGAGGAAACTTAGGTCCAAACAAGAGGCTACCATGCCCCCGTTAGTTCGTTCCGATAAATCGATCGCTTTCGACGACATCGACAAAGCTGAATGCCTAGCCGATAGTCTCGAAGCGCAATGCTCCCCTAGCCTCCTTCCCGTAGACCAAACTCAACTCAATAAGGTCGACGCGGAAGTAGAACGTAGAACCTCTCTACCCCCCGTAGAAGACCCTGATAATCCTCTGGCTCCCGTCACACCTGACGAAGTCCAAGATATCATAAAGGGTCTTAAAACTCGTAAAGCCCCCGGTTTAGATGGCATCACCAATAGGGTGGTCCAGCTCTTCCCCACTCATCTCATACTTCTAATGTGCACCATCTTCAATGCTGCTCTTAGTAAAAATATCTTTCCACAATCGTGGAAAGAAGCCGTAGTTATAGGTATCCCTAAACCCGGTAAACCAAAGTCAGATCCGTCCAGTTATCGCCCCATTAGTTTGCTCAAGGTAATGGCAAAAATCTATGAGAGACTTATTTATAAGCGACTCAGAGACTATGCTGAGACCAAGGGCCTCATCCCCAATGAGCAGTTCGGCTTTCGAACTCAGCACTCTAGCGTGCATCAGGTCCACCGAATCATTGAACACGTTAGCGCTGGTTTCTATCGTGGTTACATGACAGGTGCTATCTTCTTCGACATAGCAAAGGCGTTTGACAAAGTCTGGCACAATGGCTTAATATACAAGCTATACCAGCTCGGTGTGCCAGATCGTCTCGTACTCATCTTACGGGACTATTTGACAAATCGTACCTTTCGCTATCGTATCGAAGGAGCGTTATCCTCCCCCCGTCTCATTCGCGCAGGTGTCCCTCAGGGCTCTGTTCTTGCCCCCCTCATTTTCACACTGTTCACCAGTGACATCCCAAAGAGTATAAAGTGTCAGTTGGCTCTGTTCGCAGACGATACGGCCATATACTGCAGCGGGTATAATTCCAACCAGTTGATCCTAAACTTACAAAAGGCCGTCGACAAGCTCGGCGCCTGGTTTAAGTTATGGAGAATCGAGGTTAATCCCGACAAAAGTCAGGCGGTCTTTTTCTCTAAGCCGCGTCGTATCCCCATCCTTCCCCGTCCAGTCACCATGTTTGACAAGCCGATCCCTTGGGAGAAGCGAGCCAAATATTTAGGTGTAATCCTGGACGAACATCTCACTTTTTCCGAACACGTAAAGGCAGTACGCGCGCGAGCTGCCTTCGCGCTCAGTAGACTCTTTTATGTTATGAATGCACGCAGCAAATTGTCACTCAAGTGCAAGTTGCGCATTTATACGTCGTGCATTCGTCCAATCATGACCTATGCGGGAGCCGTCTTTGCTCACGCGAGTCCCAGTACGATCCATAGGATGCAAGTATTACAGAACCGTGTCCTTCGTAGGGCCACGGGAGCCCCGTGGTTTGTTAGGAACGAGATCCTCCATCTCGACCTCAAAATCCCCACAATCCGACAGTTCCTTAAACGTATGTCCAAGCGGTACTTTGACTCCGCAGTCAAACATAGGAATCCCCTAATAGTCAAAGCAGCTTGCTATGTCCCGTCAAATAACCAAGTTAGTAAGGCCCGTCGCCCTAAGCATGTCCTCTCAGATCCAGATGACCCCATAACTCTCCTCCAGGAGAGCAGTAGGGCCACAAGTACAGTTTACAAAAAGACACACCGACACAACTTCAGACCTCGCCGTAGAGGTCCGCGACCGCGACCCACCCGAGTAAATGATACTCCCCCCCGACCCTTGCTCGATAACGATGCGCCAGCCCGCGTTGTTATTGCTGAGCCAGTAGCTTTAATTTCCCCTGATAATAATAATGTATTAAATATGATCCAGCCTGTCCCTCTTGCTGTCCTCCCATCAGCGAACGCCCTAAGCCGAGGTTCGTACCCCACAGGGGGTGCCCTTAGCGAGCGTTCGCCTAGTTTTAATTAGCTTAGTTTATATGCCCCTGGCTGGAGGCTTTGAGTTTCTTTTAGGAGCTTAAGGCAGCCACAGGAAAGTCCGGTTAAGCAGACGAATACCTCAGTGGTAACCTGCGAGATGCCCTAGTCAAAAAAAAAAAAAAAAAAAAAAAAAAAAGCGCGACTTTCGCGAACAATACAATTTCTAAGAAAACTTCACGGTATTACAATATCCGGTGTCGCGTCGCGCGACAAGTCGCGCTGGTCTGCATAAGCCTTTATTTGTAAAATCTAAATACCTATCTATAGGTATGAATAAATAATCAAAATGAGCAACTTAATACCATCGCCAAACATTTCAGAGGCATAAGACCACAATTATAATAATGGCACCAATCTCTTTAAAACACGTATCAACAATGAATTTACAAACAAAAGTACTTACAACGTTTTGTTTCGTTAAAATGGATAAAACAATTGTGTAAAAGCGAACCCGAACTGCGGAATTAGCCGACATTTCACGACGTATCATTTATCATGAGGTCGAAATAAGAAGTATAAACATGAGTAAATTGCAAGCACTCGTTAAAACCACTAAGGGTGGAGTTACAGGGACAAGCGTTAGCGACTGAGAAGTATTTTTACATATTATGGAAACTTATTTTTACTTATTTTTTCGAACATTTTCTATCCTCAATTCAGACAACTAAAATTCTCATCACGAGAAAAGGTCTAGTATCTACAGTGAATTTTAAGCAGTATCTAAAATCCTAAAACTTGGTTCTTGGTACTGGTAGATAGACTATAAATATATTGAGACAATACATTTCTAGCCTATAACCTAAAACTGAGTTTAGTACTCCTTGGAAGTAATTATCTTTTGACATTGTTCCGTCTACAACAACATCGGTACAATAACAGCAAGAATACACGTACAACTAAATTGATTGGCGAAAAAAAACAAAATAAAGCTGACAGTACACGATCTAATTTGGTTGATTTACCCAAGTGCACCGTTTATACCATAGACTGGAAAGCTCGCTGTAAGAGAACAAAAAACAATCGGTCTTGGCACGGCACGTCCTAAATGTGCCGTTACGGCATTCGACTGACACTGACACCGCAAATACCAACATTTATTTCTGGTCAGCTTTGAACTTAATTAAAATACTTCAGTATTTTACTGATATTAATTGGGCCATGAACCGGATCAACTAAATCCCATTCCCGCAATTTACTAACATTATTCATTTGACGAAACAGTTTTCATGATTCATGTAGTTCTAGCAGATAAAGTCGGCGCTGATAGTGTATGAATTTTCGTTTAGTACCTAAATTTCTATGTAAAATGTGCACATATTTTTACTGTATTGCACAAAAAAACTGCTTGGGACGTCATGTATGCACCGCCTAATATACCACAATTATTATTACTGCATTTTCGAGTTGCAAGTATTAATAATGTGACAGTTTGATTACCTTTAGTGAAGACATGAACACATGAACAGTCTTCGAATTAAATGTCCCTTTTGATACATAGCTGCATCGACCGAATCCAGGCAAAATAAACACCACAGCAAGGCAAGACATAACACAATGCAGCGTCAAGGAACTCGACTGACACTGCGCATACCCTTGATTTATTTTTGGCCAGTGACTGTTACGCTAATTAACGCTTTGGAAATAATTCTGCACTGAGTAAATAAAATAAAATGACTTTATTTACCGATAAATTCAGAATCATCAATTATTTGTAGGAGGTAAACAAAGATCACTCACGGCCGCATACATTATTTTGTCAATTAAAAATCAACTGCAGTTTATGTAGGTATTTAATTTAATATAATATTATAATAATTTTGTATGCAAAATAATACTGCTAGCCTGAAAACTCTTCGCCTTACAATATATTTTCTTGTCTAAAACGTTGAAAACCAAGTCCCATAATTTTCTTTGTTAATTTCTAATTTCCCTCGTCTAATTGGCATTTCAAATACAATATGAAACAAAAGTTTGCCACAATTTATGAACGAGTTGTCTGCATAAATTCGTGCTCATAACTTTTGATAACGAGTTGGGGTTGCATTCATTTGTACCCTCGACTTTACCCAGTTTTGGGGAAAATCAATGTACCCGCCTTTTGTTACTGCCTGCAAAACTGACGTATGTATTGTTCAGAGGTCTGTCTTGGTTTTGATATAAGATTATGACAACTGTCAGCTGTTGACATTGAAATCAAGAGGTACAAATAATTGTGCCGGGAAGTAGACTACTTAAGAGATGGCAGCCTCAAGTGGCGAACTGTTACCATGGTGTTGGAAGTCGAGAATTTGTCGTATGATGAGTGTTATGTACCTATACCAAACCTCGTTGCATGCGAAACCTCCGTAAAATTTTTGCCACTTATATTTCGTGTTTCAAACCAGATTTAATGAGAACAATACCACGAGCTTCACCGAATTACATTCCTAATAATTAGAACAGGCAACAATGAAAACCAGGAATTACAAGTAAAAATGATGCTTCATGAATGAGTCGTCGCAGTAAAAATATTCTCACAAAATAAATTCCGCAAAATAATTAAATTTTAAACACGCGTACGTAATCAAATACAAAACAAGACACCCAAAAAAACAAGAACAAAGAAATCCATGCGCCTTTCATTAGACGCTTTATTAATCCCTCCGAACAATACGTACTTTAAAAGTGGGACATGCTCTATAATCCCCGTTTATTCGACTCTATAGAACTCTGTGCTATGAGACGGGGTCACGTAATCCATTACCATGGAGGAACGTGACTCTTTCAGACGGTACAGTCTGTAGGTAATTTTATTTACCTTCTTGAAGACGTTGTGGTGTAAGATAAGAGATGCTGGCGACCATAGATAAGCAGGTGGATATTTAGCTGGAGCGTAAACTCTAGTGTGAATTGGAAAATATTGAATTTTGGTCTGTCTTGAGTGACTGAGTTTTATGCTTGCATTTTGGTCTCCTGTCTAAGCAGTAATAATTCGAGTAAGTACATGAAATCAGCTGAGGTTTGCCTTTAATTCGTCACTATGATAAAACTTACAAGTTTTGGTTTTACATAACAATTTTATTCACACCAAGCTATACTTTATCTCGTAAAAAGAAACAGTAGTTCATCGATTCTTAACTATTGACTCATAAAAATAGGTACCTGCAAAGGTATTCTATGTCATAGGACATAGGCCATAATAATCGCCATTAAAACCGTCAAAAACTAAGGTAATATTTTTTTTCGTGTTATTTTGCCATCGACACGCTAAGAAGAAGATCGCCATTTTGGTTTCTTTGAATACCCATTTCGGGTGAGCCGCTTGTGGTTTATAACTTGGACCATACCCTCGTCGGAAACTTGTTTCGTTTTGTTTGTCACGCGAAACTTTCCGAAGTTTACGCGATGTACAGTAGTCGTCTTGTTAAATTTTTTATGCTAGCTTTACGCGATGCAAGAAAAAGTAGCCTTTGTTTAGATATTCTTGCTTCCTTCCTTGTTTCAAGAACTTGGAGTAGTTGGGTTGATAGTTTTAGAATTCAATTTTCGGTGAAGTAGGTAACTTTCTGTGGAACTGGTATTGTGGATAGAAACCATTTTTTTGCAATCATAATATTTGGGATCACAGAATCCAAGCTAATTTTATGAATTCAATCATTTAATCGTATTGTTTTGAGAGCAGTGGTGGCCCAATAGTAACGGCCCCGACTGACGAGTCGTCGTGTCGTGGGTTCGAACCTAGGCAGGTGCTTGACTTTGTGTAAATAATTTCATCACTCCTGCTCTCAAAACGGTGAAGGATAACATCGTGAGGAAACCGGCATGTCCTAGAACCAATTTTTGGTAAGACATGTTACATATACCAACCCGCGCTGGACCCGCGTGATAGATTGTAAAAGCCCACCCCCTCTGGCCAGTGGCCCAGCAGTGGGAACATTATAGGCTGATTATATTGTAATAATTTGATCTGATTCTCTGAATACAGCGAAACCAAAATATTTATGCTAGATTAGCACAATTAGTATGATGAAATCACATCGAGATTTTGTAAGAGACAATAATATCTTGGTGCCATATCTAACGGCTGGGTACTTTACCAGTCACTAGCATAATAAAATTTTAAATAACAAATTATTCCACTAATGGCACCTGCGAATAATATAAGGTAGGCGATAGGTGCCGTATGTGGAATACCTTAGGTGCAATTTGCTCAGGTGCCGTTTAAGCGGGTGCCCAATGTGGAATACGTCATAAATAGGTACGTTACACTTAATCAAGATTCAAAAGCGATTTTATCCAAAAATATTGCCAATTTTTTATGCCATACAATAATATTATGAAATAGGTATTTTTCTAAAGTTGCAAGAAAATAACTGTTTTTTGCAATATCTAAGGTATTCATGTGTGTACCGGAGAGAGAGTATAAGATTTTAACCGGAGCAAACCTTTAAATTATTTTTAACTTGCTGCGCCCCGCGGTTTCGCCCGCATAAGTCTGGATTCCGTGGGAATATCAGGATAAAAAGTACTACCCATGTGCCAAATTTCATCTAATTCTGTTCAGTCATTTTAGCGTGAAAGCGTAACAAACAAATAAACAAACAAACTCATTTTCGCATTTATAATATTATTTAGGATTAAAAAGAAGGAGAGGGAAGATAATATCATAATCATAATAATTACTGGAGATTGATCACTATCGCATGGATATGACCCACAACCCCACATGTGCTAACCAACTTTAAATTTAATTATTACCCACCATCGATATTTCATCCAGAAGGGTTAGCGTGCGTGCCATAATGTGAGGTCATGTACCATGAGTCATTAGGGGAATAGGGCGTAAGTACCGTGGCTTCCGTAATTTTGAGCAATATTTCCTTTATTACATTTACTTCACATAGTTTATGTTTTTAAATATTTTTATGAAAAAACAATAAAAAAAAAAAAAAATATTTATTATTATTAGGAGTTTTAGAATACGTTAGAAAGTTATTTCTTATTATTTTACTATTCGTAATTCAACAAAAATGTGTGTACCGAACAAAAACAAAAAAAAAAATGTTTTATTTATTGTTTTTCTAAAAATATTAAAAATTCTTTCATCAACCTTCTATTGTTCTTATATCACAGTTATTTAAACAAAAGGTAAATTCATTATGCTAATTGCTTCAAAAGGAAAGATCATCGTTTCGGCTTTTGACCTTTTTGACTCAATGTTAAGCGGCCCGATTTTAAAATGTATTTTTTTAAGACCATTTTAATTTACTTCTAATGGTACTTCGTTAACTTTTACTTAACTAAAGACAAGAAAGTTTCTTAGACTTCAAAGAAAGTCTGTAAACATTTTATTCGAGTCTTAAAAAATCTTCTTTGAAGAACTGAGAAAAAATATACTTGTTAGTTCTTGAATTTAAATTGTTGTTCAGCTATTATTTTGAAGAAGGTTTCGATTTTTAAGATAGAAAAGTGATCTTAATAGTTAAGTCTATTTTCACACTTCCAAGCTATCGGCTAGCCGGATGCCGTATCATAACTGTTCCATAAAATATACAATGGAAATGAAAATAAATAAATAAGAAAATGTACCTGTGGATACCATTTGTAGTGCCACTTATAAATTGGGCGGTTTAATTTGATTATTTTGAATAAAACCCGAAATTTTAATTTTAAGTCACCATAAAGAGGGATTTCATATTTTGACAGTTGAAGTTAATTTTATAATTTAATTTTTCGTCGAAGATTTTATCCGACTATGGCGAAACAAAAAAGAGGGTTATGATTATGACCGAAATTATGAAGAAAGCTCTTAAGGGGTCATTGTACTCTTTGGTCCCAAGTGAAAGTTGTTCCTTATGATGAGTACAGTGACCCCTTAAGAGAATTAGTAAAAACAAAAAATAACGTTGTATATGTTCATCTGTTCCCTCATAACTTCTAATCTACTCATCATAAAAACAATTGAGCTTCGTTGGAAGCGTCTTGGTTGTCCGCTAGTTACCTATAGGCTATGTCACGTGAATTATTCGTATTACCCAGTTACTGGGCTGTGGAGATCAGGTTGACAGTCGCTCCATGTAAAATACTGGTATTCAGGTGCATTCCGTTGAACTGGAAGCCGAACCCAACATAGTTGCGAAAAGGCTAAGGCAGGTTGACATTTGCTGAAGATTGCGCAGCGTGTAAAAATAGCCTTAGTGTCACTAAATTCACTAACAAGCCTATTACGTATCAATGCATACAAAATTACTAATTCTGTTCAATCATGTAAACTAATCCAAAATGTGCTTAAATTAACAATAGAAGGGCTATTCGGACTATGCTCAGGCTTAGCTTCATTGTGACCATTATACTTGGTAATCATTTAATTAGAATTATTGAATAATCAGCTTGAGACTGTTAGACTTGGTGTGAACATACATTAATAAATTATTAATACGAATATTACCACATATGGGGAAAGTTTCGAGTATGAATGTCAATGGCTACAAATAAGTGAAGGAAAACCAAAGAAACTATGGATGGATTTTGTGCAAGACGATGGGTACCGGACAAAGGGGACACTAAAATTATGGCAGATTATAGAAGACTAGCTTTTGCGGATTCGCCCACCTGGAGGTCAAAAATAATCCCACACGAACGTATGTACTACCGGGATAAAAATTATCCTATATCCTAAACCAGGCCATGGTCCACCAGTGTGCCCAAATTCATCCATATCCGTTCAACCGCTTTAGCGTGAAATGTCACAAACAAAAAAACTCATTTGCGCATTAGTAATATTAATAAACTAGCGGCACTCCGCGGTTTCACCCGCATAAGTCTCGTTCCTGTGAGAATATCAGGATAAAAAGTATAACATGTCCTAACCCAGGTCATGGTCTACCCATGTGCCAAATTTCATCTAAATCCGTTCAGCCGTTTTAGCGTGAAAGCGTAACAAACAAATAAACAAACTCACTCGCATTTATATTATTCGTTAGGATTTAAATATTATTATAGTTATGATAATGACATGCTGCGCCGACTCTAGGATATTATTATTTACATATAAATTATATTTTTAAATATTAGAATAAAAATTATGAAATCATTAAAAAATATAAAAAATTGTAGCCTACCGGTATCGGGAACAGGGTCCAAGCTATCAGCGCGCGGCGGTTAGGGCTCCAGAGAGAGGAACCTCGTGACAATGCGAGCCGTGTCCAAGAGTACCATTTTCTTAATTATGCCCTTGATCTTGAGCTGTCCAACGAGAGCCTCCTTAGGTGTTGGTCGAGGCTCTTGGCAATTAAGTTATTGGTTGATACGACTATCGGCACAATGATCGCTGAGTCATTAGGATTATTATTATAATTCTTTTTCTATAATATTTAAACTTGCTTTGTTGCAAGACTTGGAATACATACCTACCTATAGTAACTGTTATGTAGCGAACCGATGAGTTGTCTAAAAGGTTAGTAATTTCATAACGTTCAATGTAGAAGGTAAACATTTTTCAATTAGTATCGTTGAAGGCACCCCTGTGGTCATAAAGTGAGTCACCTGTACATAATGACGTCACACACGGCGTGGACATCATGGTACTTTTTATGTTCTAATTAAATCATGTTTGTAATGAGATAATTAAATTACTTGAGTGTTGGTTACTTTCATAATTGGGGTAATATAGATATAGTAGTTTCAAGTAATCTTAAAGCAAGTATTTTTAACTTATATTATTATTACATAATTATGTTGTTAATTAGCGTTAAAATGTGATAAAAGACGCAGACGATTTATAACCTAAGCATAATAAATAATCAAAATAATATAGCACAGATATTCTATTTAGATAATTTCACAGAAAACACAGACATGATTCTTGTTTATTAACAACTAACAATGAATTTACCAAAATATCATATTTCTACTTTCAAGACGTAATTAATTTTCAGTACCTATTAACTTTCCAAACAGGTCCAACATTCACGCCCAAAACTGAGCAAAAATCATCCATTACTTAACATCCATTCCATAAATTATTCAAGCACCAACTAAGACGTTCTTAAGCACTGAAAGCTCCAATTCCAAGTCAAGAACATAGTGCTTTAAAATTCTCACTAGCATTATAACACGTGATATATGAATAGAGCGCTCTCCTCGTAAAATTTCAAATTAGCTCTTTTCTCCTTCCTTTCATAATATTTTCTCGAGTTCGCGAAGGATTAAGAGAACTGAGAAAGTTAGTGGTTCTTATGATTTGGTTTGGTTAAAGATGTTAAATGTATTTCAGAAGTAAATAAAAGATGAACTGGTGACATGAAAAATGCTGTGGACTGGATAATTCTAGATGTAGAAGACGAAAAACCAGGTGTTAAGGCGAGGTTTTGAAAAGGCCCACGTTGAGAAGAGGACTGTGCTGATTACCTAATCAGCGCAGACTTTCTTCTCAACGTAGGCATAATCATTCCATTTTAACGATGATAATTATTATCATCATTAACATGGAATGATTAAACTTTGTCCTCGTGTCTATAGTGATCTTCTCCACAGAGATCTAAGTTTTGGAATGGGCAACTAGCTTCAACTTTCTGTCTAACTGACCGACTCTTTGACTATTCATAAGTGCCTGTAAATGGTTTTATTGAAATAAATGCTTTGAATTTGAGTTTGAGTCATTGAGACCAAAGTTTTAACCAATATGAACGTTCTAAAAATATTATAGAAAAAAATACAGATTTTATAGGTATTTCTATTTGTTGTCTAATGACAACAAATAGAAAAACCTATAAAATACCTATGAAAAGTTTCAGGACATTTAATTCAAGCAGTGAGACTGCTGAAGCGTCAAATATTATGGTGAAGACAATAATATTTTATCTAGCACTTTAATTTTTTACTGTCATGGCCACATTGCCCATTATTATAACAATAAACAGACAGACTGGATGGAAAAATGAAATTGTCAATTCAATAAGAAATAATTGCAGGATTACTAAAGACAGTGTCGTCGACAGATTCTTTTAACATTTTAAAGTTAATGGTTATGAATACGACAATGGCTTTAACAATGAAATTATTATGAGTTTTTGACTGTGACTGTCTGCACACAAACTTGTGCACTATAATATCTTCCGCGCAGAAGGCTGGTCTCCGCTGCGATTGGTCGTCATGGCCAAAATTTGGTCTGGAGGTCTAATACATACTAATCCTAGAGGGGCTTATAGCTAAGTAATAACAGCCGCATGGGTCGATCTTTCAGGTTAAGCTAGGCTTGCCGCGGTTGGTCCATGGATGGTTGACTATCTATACATACGACTGATACGACCCCTCCGTACCTCGAAAAGCACGTTAAGCCGTTGGTCTCAGCTGTCATTCGTGGATCTTTGACAGTGGTTACGAGTAGTCAGAAGCCCGAAAGTTTGAAAACCAGTCTTCCCAAGGGGTATCTTATTACCCAGTAGATGGGTTGTGGAGGTCTGATATGCAGTCGCTCCATGTCAAATACTGGTATTCAGCAGCATCTGGTTAGACTGGAAGCTGACACAAACATAGTTGGGAAAGGCTAGGCAGATGATGATGACCTATACTAACTAATCCTAAATGATAGATATGACCTATCTTGAACCGAAGAGATGATGACGACCGAGATGGACACTGTTTCAAACGAATGAAAATAGTACCTATTACAATCATGATCCAATCAAATTTTAATCCTGCCAATTCAATTTGACAGAATTTACACATTAGAGCAGTGCACATTGTACAAATTCTTCAATTACCGAACAAAATCATGACATCTTTTACTGTCACACAATTTTATTCCGTAACTATTCACGATGCAAGGTTCACATTCGCTCACAGCTCTCAACTTCAACTACTTACGCGTTTATATTTCAGAGAAATAATAACAGAACTTTAGAGGACACAAAGCTAACCCCGCTTTTATAATTAGTCACCAAAGCTCGTGAATCATTCAGACATCCTGCCTTGCTAAGAGGAATTCATATTGGACGGTGGATTGACAAAAAGGCTTAAACGCCAACTCCAGAAATAAAATGTGCTCGCTTCGGTAGAAAATATAAAACGACGATGGGCGTTTGGATCTATCTTAATTTAGAGTGTGGGTAGTGACAGTTCGTTAGTCTAATGCTTGTGAAGTTATGTCTAATGTCTGTCAATGAATTTGAACGATTTGCAAAGGATTATTCATGCTTTACGGGTTTCTAACTTAGCTTGAATAGATTTGTGGCTATGTCTGATGACTTATCGCTCCTATTTGTTAACAAATCTGTTCTTAGATCTTTGTTACTCTTGTAATCAAGAATGGTATAATATGAGGCTGTCCAGTAAATAAAGTTTTTGTAGGCAGCTTTATTTTATCTATTGTTTACATTATACATTGTCATCTCTTATACTTTTTAATAATTAGATACATTTGATTCGTATTCTCAGCAAACCAAATTCAGCTAACATTAGTACGAAACTAAACACAGGTACCTAACCTTATTCATGAGTACTACATACTACATTATTGAACATTCAAACATTTCAGTTAATCATAAGCTTCAGTCGCCTTTTACACTGAGCTGCTGATTGATATCTCCTATCCACAGCTCTAAAACCACCTTTCTAAACATAGAACTTTCCTATTAACAGTTCATACTTACAACTTAGAAGTACAATACGTAAGTTTTGACATAAAAGAAGGGCATTATAGGTCTAGTGTATTTCTCGTTACTTGTCTTATTTGGTAATGAAAAAAGTTTGATAAAATTTCGAAAAAAATAGTCTGACTGGACTATAGAAACTAAAAATTATTAACAGTTTATGATGGGCTTAATAAATAGCATCTATGTTTTTGACTATTTTATGTACTTATATCATCATCATCATTATCATCATCATCAGCAGCCTATGTTCCCACTGCTGGGACACAGGCCTCCTCTCTGTGACAGGGAGTGGGCTGTAATCTACCACGCGGGCCCAGTGCGGGTTGGTAGATGTCACATGTCCTCGAGTTTTTTTTGGTTCTAAGACATGCCGGTTTCTTCACGACGATGTTTTCCTTCACCGTTGTACGTAAATCATGTTAAAGTAAAGCGGGTGATTGATACAAAAATGATAATTTTTGCGATTTGTTTGATTACCAAATCTGAGATGTAAGTTACATTCACCATCTACATTCGCCATAATTATCAATGTTAATAACCTCACGACATAAGAGCCATTATTCTTCGAAGGCACTTAGTACATTTTTCTTTTGAAGACTCCCATAATAAACGTGAACAGGCGAAAGCAAAGACTTTTCGTTCCATGCACGAAGCTTATTTAATTCATTTCTAATTAGCGACGCGCCACAGTCACTGAAGAAAAAATGTCCCCTGAAAAATGTATGTTACGTGTGAATTTATATTCTAGGGAATGTTACACGGAAATGATAATATTGTTGAGGAAGTTGGTCGGTTATTGTTTTAGGATAATGTAAAGGTCTTGTAAAATTATTTTGGTGATAATATCATTTTGATAATTTAATTACGAGGTTGGTGTGACTTAATTACAATCATGTGGTTAGTTAAATTAATTAATTGTTAATTTCAGTTATTATAATTACTGTAAAGCGGATTTCATAAATTTATTAAATGTATAAGAAAAATAAAAATGTGCCAACATTAAAGGCATAATAATATGATAAAAACTAACCTTAACTCAACCGTGCTTAGTTTTATTGTTTAATTTTAATCAATTGCAATATTGCTTGGATTCTCTTCCCCAGTATTTATTTCAATCAATTGAGTCCGCACTTAGGTGAAGACATCACTAGTTTATAAAATATAACAATAGGTAATTATTTTAATTTAGATAAATATAACTGCACAACATAATATCAACCCCTACGATAAAGTTAATGACACGTTCAGTCTCTCACGTCTCGTCTCCATCACAATCGTCGTTTTCTTTGACCTTTCGTTCACTTACACACATTATTTGCTTTCATTATTAATGTGTACTGTAACCATTTTGACTCAACCATTAACAAGCTAATCACTGAGTTATGTACAATGCAGAGTCACGCAGTCAACAAGCGAAGTCACTCTTCCTTCATTTGTTTGTGTAAATTCATTTCAATTAAGAAAATACAGCCAAAGTAATGGTGGCTGCGAAAACAGATCTGGACGTAATTCCTTAGCAAATTCGTTTGATGGACTCACTTTGTCAAAATAAATGTACAAGTTAATAATTCATCATCAATGTTCAATTCAATGTTGTAGGATGATCCAAATTGAAACGGAAGAAGGCGAGGTTTGTAGGTATTGGAAATATTTATCAGGTTTGACGTTTTAGGGTAGATTTTGAGATTGATAATTTTCTCGCATTTCCTTGTAATTTCTTTTCCTTAATTGTGAGCCATCTTTTATACAATACTTTGTCTATTTCAATTTATCTATAGGTCATATATATCAAGTTTCATGGCCGATGAAAGGCAGATGCTTCGTACTGATGTCACGGCATCTACAACGCCACAATCATTCGAACTACGCATCACGCTGACGTTACGCAAAAATCCTGCATCGCACAAGCAAAGTTCCACGCGCGACTAGCATACAACGTCCCGACATCAACCGTCGGCCAGTAGCCCAGACACAACACCCGTCTGGCGGATCCTCGCTGCTTTACAACGTTATTTTTTATTCATTACAAACCTCTTAAGGGGTCATTGTACTCTTCATTATGAACAAGTTTTACTATGGGACCAACGCGGAAATCGCGAAAAAAAAATCTGCTGTTCCGTATATTTATGTTCGCATATCTCGTCAACATGTACGGAACAGCTGATTTTTTTTCGTGATTTCGGCTTTGGTCCCATAGTAAAAGTTGTTCATAATGATGAGTACAATGACCCTTTAAGAGGTTTGTAATGAATAAAAAATAACTTTGTATATTACTGAAGGCCATAATAAGATGTCTGTTGCCAAGAGCCAGCCACAAAACATTTTATCATCCAAATCAGCAAGCACAGTGTTATTTATTTTCGTTATTATTTTAATCAAAAATTTTATCTCACCACCTGAAAACCCGAATACTCAACGGTTCAACATACCGAATTTAAGCAATACTTATCTTCGAAATTTTAGTAATCACGGCGAACAGCTGCGAATTATCGCTTTGGAGACATGGAATCCAAAAAGTAAAGTTCAGAAGGTCCGTTTCTTAAAAAACATCCGTTTTTGCATCATTCCATACAATTAAAATATAAAATTCCCTTCAATCATCCTAGTCAGTACCTACACTCCAGTATAAATACAAGAATATAAGATGAAATATAAATACAGGAATATAAATAAGTATAACATTTTGAACCAGTAGCTTCAACGAGAGAATACGCGACATTGCTTGCAATAAAAATAAATATATACCTATAAATCATCATCATCATCATCATCAGCCTATTAATGTTCCCACTGCTGGGACACAGGCCTCCTCTCGGTGAGAGGGAGTGGGCCGTAATCCACCACGCGGGCCCAGTGCGGGTTGGTAGATGTCACATGTCTTCGAATTTTTGGTTCTAAGACATGCCGGTTTCCTCACGATGTTTTCCTTCACCGTTTTTGAGAGCAGTGGTGATGAAATTATTTACACAAAGTAAAGCGCCTGCTTGGGTTCGAACCCACGACCTACAACTCGTAAGTCGGGGCCGATACCACTGGGCCACCACTGCTCTCCCTAAAAATAAATAATACCCTATATACTGCTCTGATACCTATAAATAAATAATATAAAATATCGCCAGTGGGATTGCGGCTTTTGAACTAAACATGATATGGTTTAGGTAGCAGATACCCCAAAAACTAGGCAGACAGCCTGTTTCTAGGCATATGGCAAATAGGTAAAACCGTAATGCCCTATATACCCGGCACGCTTTTTTTACGGTACGGCTTATAACACGCGCTGTCGCTGTAGAAAAAAACGTGTGTCAACAAGCTTCTAAATATAGTGATCCATACAACACTGACGCCATGCAAAGACGACACGACACGACACGGCGAATAAACCGTAGTTTTTTACCGTAAGAAAAACGTGTGAGTTCAAAGGACCTACCGATGACATCACCAAAAGAACTTAACCTTCTGTAATTTTTAAATTCAAGAATAACATGACAACAAGCACCTGTTTTTGACGCAAACAATATCTGTTGCTTCTCATTATGGAAATGTGTGCCGTTTAAAATAATTTTACTGCCACGTCCCTTGTAGACTTCATTATCGTAAATATGTGACAGCCGTTTAGCTTAGCAGATATGCGTAGGAGTTATATTGGGGATTTAGATTGAGGGTTGGAAGAAATGACGTTTATTGGTGTATATTTTAAGGTTAACGTCAAGATTGGCGATTCAAAAATGGAAATGGATATTATGAATGTAGATTTGAGCTACACTAACATTCAGCTGCTGAGTATTGCCAACTTACATGAGTGGGTTTAGAAATTCTGAAATTGCTGAGATACTCATACATATCCTGCGTTTACTACAGAGTTTACTCTTGGCAACAGTAAAATTTTGTAACGAAACAGAAATAAAATACAAGAAGCAAAAAACAGTTTCTAAAGTCAAACAGAAAATATACCAAAAGAAACAACACTGAAACTTTCCTATCATACAATAACTTCTCAGCGAAAAGACCACTTAGGTTTTCTGAACAATTTTAATTTACTCACTTAATATTACCCTACAAAAGTTTTTTCCAACTTTCCATCTTCGAACTTACTTTGGGGTTGATTTTCAAGATAATTCTTGCGAGACCCCTAAAAAGTTTTAATGTGCCCAAACCCACAATTCTCTTTACCATGAAATTCGAAAAAAAATGTCCATAAAATTTTTAGGACATCTTTTGGACATAAAAAGTAAAATTAATCTAAAAGTTCAATGAAAAACGCCATTGAATGTTCATGGTTGTAAAAAATTATGGCGATAAATGTGTCACCATGGATTTAGTTTCGTCTTATCAGAAGGGCTTTTGACGAATACCAAAAGATAAGAAAGACAGTGATGGTCGTAAAAGTGGATATCTTTTTATTCGTTTCGGGAAAACGAGTGTAGCTATTCTTTCGGATTGTGCGTGATCTTGCGAAGATAACTGAGCTACATAATGTGGTGCTTAAAATCTGCGATGTAAATATTGTAATTTGGCAGTAGCATTCATGTTCAACTTAAACTAATGCAATGCGAACATAAGTTAAAAAAAAATATTTGAGATCACCGATATGCAATACCTACGGACATATTATTATTATGTTGCAAAATTGACGATTATCAATAATTACTGAAATCTAATCTTCAAAAACCAAATCACAAATCTTTCGGATATGAAATTAGACCAGAATAGAATTATTATTTATTTGTTAAAGAGGTAGGTTTTTACAATAAGATGGACCTAATGTTGCTTCATGAGGTCTGTAGGTAATCCTACCTAGTCATGAACTAGTACCTAATAGGTTCATCTTATTGTTAACATAAATAATCATAAAGGTATTATACCAATCCATTTAATCTGCACGCGTAGCGGCTCTTTGAATAGATTTCAAGTTACGATAAGAAGTAATCAACTGATCACCTTTGATGAATCCTCTTAGTCCATGCCTGATTACATCAGATATGTCTTCAGTAACATAACAATAGGAAATAGACCTGTTCGGTGGTTCAGAATTTCTTTACAGAAAAGTTTGTAACGAAACAAAGTTTTGTTTGGGGGGGAGTCCCCGCGAACATTCGCTTCGCAAATCTGTTGCGTGAGCTTTTGTTACATGACGAACATTCATTCGTGAAGCGAACAGTTTGTTTATTATGTGAAACCAAATTCCAACCAATTCTCAAGAAGCTACTCACGAACGATTGCTTGTTTCGTTAATTAATGTTCGTCGCGTAAAGGTGGGTTTAAACTAAATGAACTTGTTCACAACAAGTCAATCGTCATCCTAAGGATGCCTCGTTGAGAGGTGAAACACGTGTCGATTTCTTACAGGGTTCTTTATGACTCTTTAAGAACAGTTAAGCGGATTAGGTTACGCGGTTAAGCGAATTGGCTTTTCTGGGAAAAATACATTTTCTTTTCAGAACATGTTATGTTATCAAGGATTAGCTACAATTGAATTCAACATTACAAATAACAATAAGTTTCAATGTAATCTTATCTTATTATATCTTCAATTCTCATTTATTCAAGCAGTATTTCAAGAGAAACCTTCACGTGGTGACCACTGCCTTAATACCTCTTATAGCCACTTACGCCAGTGAATTATTGGTTAGTTACTTGCTCACTCACCAACATGCTTGGCTTTAACCCCTTTTGCTACTAGCTTGGAATACTAAGCAGCTACGTATAGGATAGTTTACTTATATTTCTTTACTTCATGTTACGTAATGCAAATGTTAATGATCACACCAGATTTAGGAAATTATGAATCAAGCGTGATTTTTTCTCAAAATCATCTTTATCAGTCTATATAGTATCATCCTAATCAGTCTAGTATATGCTACTGGACAAGAGAACTGTAATAAATAAGAGGATAATTTTTCCAGGGTTCCGCACCCAAAGGCTGTCAAACAGAATCTTATTACTCAGCCTCCGCTGTCCATCCGGCCGTCCATCCGTCTGTTTGTCTGTCAGCGGGCAGTATCTCATGAGCCATAATAGGTAGACAGTTGAAATTTTCACAGATAGCGTATTTCTATTGCCGCTTTAACAACACAAAATAAATAATGTTAATAATTAAAGGATAATAATGAAACTCAAGAAACGTGCTTTTTCGGTGTTTTTTGCTCGATCATTACCGTTTGGGGAATAAATTATGATGTTATGTTTTAATACACATTTATTTTATCATGCTTTTGTATTTTTTCCATATTTGGTATGCAATAAAGAGACCTCTATCTACGTAGATTGGTATTTATCGACATTTTTGTGGGTCTATTCTAAAGCAGCCTATGTACAGCAGCATATTCCGATAAGCCGATTTGATTGATTGATTGACCAGGGCATTAAGCTCAAAAAGGAAACTCCCCATCACGCCTTATCGATGTTCAAAATATTCCTCTTCCATTGTCTGCCTTATTTTTTCACTAATTCACTCTTAAAACTCAGGGGCTTGTGGTTAAGTAATAACAGCCGGAAGTCTCGATCGATCAGGTTAAGCTACGGTTGCCGCGGTTGGTCCGTGGATGGGTGACCATCTTTTCATACCAAGACCCCTCCGTGCCTCGAAAGCACGTTTGGTCGTTGTTCCCCGCTGTCATTAGATCTTTGACAGTCGTTACGGGTTTTTAAAAGCCCAAAAAGTCCGACAACCTGTCTTACCATCGTGTCACCTAGTAACTAGGTTGTGGAGGTAAGATAGGCAGTCGCTCCATGTAAAATACTGGTATTCAGCTGCATCCGGTTAGACTGGAAGCCGACCCCAACATAGTTGGGAAAAGGCTAGGCAGATGATGACTCTTGAAACCCAATTTTCCAATAAAATTCTAGCCAGAGACGACGATATTACGGAGATAAACATACATTCTTTCATATTTTATTTTCTGGAGGCAGATGAAAAAACCTTCTCGCATTTAGAAGCTTTTAGCTGTAATCCCGACGGTGTCCAGGAGTGCCGTACTAACGACTAGGTTGTCATGTTTAATTAAAGTCATCTCTAATTAGTTAGCACTGTAACTAAGGCAAGGAAATGCACTAATGTCGAGAATATTTTAGGTAGCAAACCGAATATTGGAGTTTTTGTAGAACATGTCGTTGCTAGCGAAAGTGAGTTTGTTACTCTTTCACGCTAAAACGGCTGAACAGATTTGGATGACATTTGGCACATGAGTAAACCATGAAATCGATTAGGACATAGGATACTTTTTATCCCGATATTCCTACGGGATCGAGACTTACGCGGGTTATATTTGAATTAAATTAATGCTTTCATTATTTACTTAGATAACGATACGATTTCTACGAATCATGGCGCACAAGTCACTGAGCACTTAATCCATTAATAATTTATTTACTGAACATTATTTAGTGCACAATAGGTTTGGCCTGGCCTGTTTCAATTTGTGTAATAAATAAAAAATATTATCAATGGTCTGGAGAGTTAACTCCATTTAACTTTATTTTTCAAATATTAAATTCGAAAACAAAACTTTATTGTGTTATCCACACCGTACATGAATACCATTTTCATAAAATAAATACCTAGCATACCATTTTTTTTTTGCCAAAACAACAAATAAAATATCTCGTCAAACTGGAATAATAAAGAATACTAAAAACAAAATACAATTTTGCAATGTTTACGATGTAACAAAGATGAAATACTTTATTAGTGGCACGTTCCCCCGGGCAAATTTTTTATGTTTCTACTATAATGGACAAACCCACATAATTTGTATCTGTCTTGTAATATGTAGAAAATACATGAAATGTAGCAAAATATTCTGTTTTACTATTAAAGTTTTTTGAGAGTGAGAAAAAATAAATTTCTTCTGGGAGCAGTTTGTTCTGCACGAAGCTGTTTGTAATCACAATTCTTGATTATAATTGGATTGAAAATATAATTTAAAAAGCACACCCCTAGAGTGTACAACTGTACACTCATAACTTTTTCGATCGCAACGCAAAGTGATGTGATGCGTAGAATATATCCCTGTTTTTTTTTCGCCTTTTTTTTAGGGGTAGTCAGATAAGTAATGTCGTTTCAATCTAGTTTTTTTTATTAATTTCATAAGTGATTCCGATATCCTATTTACAGAATAAGCAATTTCATTTCATCCTAAGACACGTTTTTACCACGTTTATATCGTGCTGGAACGATATGAGATCATAAACAAAACCTTAAGACAATGAGATTATAAACATTTCGGAAAATATCTGTTTTTAAAACTTTCCCATTAAAATGCTGAGTGTAATAAAACAACATAAAGTAAATTACGTGCTAGCACAAACTGTACGTCTCGTCACTACGTCTAGTTGCTGCAACAAGACGTAGAGTTGTCGTTTGCGTCTGCTTCTTGTCGCAGCGACTAGTCGCAAAGATGTCGTTTGCGTCTGTGACTAGACGTTACAACAGACGTCGTGCAGAAAGAGATTTTTTTTTTTTAAGTATTCGACGTGCTTCGACGACTGATTTGAAAATATCAACATCGAACGTACACCTTCCTCAGGGCTCACAGCAAAACTAACCCTGACCTGTCGCATGTGACTGTCTTAGCAGAGCGCTCATAGCGAGAGCGTGCGAATTTCCTTACCTGTCGTTGCGACTCTACAACTCGACGCCAAGTGGGCTTTGTATAAAATATATTTTATGAAGATTGTCGGAGCTGTCGCAGTCGTATGTTGCAAAGTGTGTGCCATATCTTAAGCTGCTTCGTTCTTTCTTTTTGGTGTGATTAGTGACTAACCTGGTGTCAGAGTTAAGCGAGGTAAGCTGCTGTGAAAGATACTATTAATCATAAATAAAAAGAGGAGAGACTGACAGATTTGAAAAACGTTTTGAGTATAACAACAACCAAATAAAATAATCCTTTAAATACACCGTTCTTTCCCGAAAAAGTCCACGTTTATTGTACAAAATTGTATGTCCTTTTTATCTTTTGAAATTTATGCTAACGACGGGTGTCAGAATGAAGAATGGTTTAATGCAAAATCCAGGGGATCCGATAATTATATTCATGTTCCTGTAAACGTTTGCAGAGTACAGAGTTTATTTTTATGTTAATGGCACGTATACTGTACAATATTGTATGATAATTTGGTTTTTTCAGGTGTGATTAATGCTTTTGTTATGGTTTTCTGATCGATTACCAACATAGCATATATTATACTGAATCAGCCTATAAAACTTCCACTGCTGGCGACGCTGGCCTCCTCTCTGTGAGAAGGAATGGGCCATAGTCTACCACGCGGGTGCAGTGCGAATTGGTGAATGTCATAAGTCTTCGAATTCTAGGAAATGCCGGTTTCATTACAATGCTTTTTTTTCACAGTTTTGAGAGCAGTGGTGATAAAATCCTAACTAATAATAAATTCTAAAGTGTTTATAATATATTATGTTTGTTTGTTATGCTTGCACGCTAAAACGGATTAACGGATTTGGATCAAATTTGGCACACGGGTACACCATGACCTTGAAAAGGACGTAGGATATCTTTTATCCCGATATTCCCAAAAGATCGAGACTTATGCTGGTGGTTTTCAAATTACATAAAGCAAATGCCCGATCTAGGACACGTAAGTCGGGGTCATTATACTCATTACCACTGGTCTATCACTGTTCTCTCCAACCACCAAAATGGTTTTCAGTTCATTTAACATCCTAAAATTATAAAAGAGTCCCCCTTCCCCTTGCTGCTCAATGTCTTAATCTATATCTATACATATAATAAAATTGTAGAAAAGTGGTGTCTGTACAATTGAAATATATAAAAAAAAAGTAGCAGGGGTTGTTAGTATATCGATGCCGAACACGAGATTGTAATTAATTTTTTTTTTGTCTGTTTGTCTGTTTATCTGTTTGTCTGTTTGTCGGTTTGTCTGTTTGTCTGTGTGTTTGTGCACGCTAATATCAGAAACGGCTTATTCGATTTAGATGCGGTTTTCACTAATATATTGTAGTAAGCTTCACTTAACATTTAGTGTTTATTTCATGTCAATCGGTTCATAAATAAAAAAGTTATGTCAATTTAAAGAATCACGGCGAACATTTGTTACGTTAGGCATTTCTTTCCTTGATTTTCGGTATACTTATCTTAATTTTTATTTAGGGTTTGTATATAAATATTATAAGTATGTATTTGGTATAGGTTAGGCATTTCTTTTCTTGATTTTCTTTATTAAGTATAAGTTTATTAGCTCAGGTTAGTAATTAATTTTTCTAGCAATTCTTTTGTTTTATAAAGTTAGTACGTTTGGTTTACACGTCTTAACACTTATTACTTAAACTGTGATAATTTGAGACTGTATAATATAATCTGTAAGTATTTATAATTTAATTGTTTACGATAGTACGTGTTTACTAAATAACTGTGTGTTAAGTAGTAAGTACTATTTTATTGTAAGAATGCCTCGAAGAAGATCCAACCTCTCCCAATGTAGCAGAAATGCTAAAAAGATGAGATTAGTTCCATCACAGGAATCTGAGGAAGGTCGTGAGGCAAGGCTCTCTGCAACTCGGGAACATCAGGCTAGGTTTCGTGCTGCAGAAACTTCGACTCAGCGTGAATCTCGACTGAGTTCAAATCGTTCTCGAATGGTCGAGGCCGCGAAAATTTTCTTCATACTAAGGGGGTCGAGTCATGAAAAATGTGGAAAAACACTGCCCTACATTAATCCTACTAATATTATAAATGCGAAAGTTTGTGAGGATGGATGGATGTTTGTTACTCTTTCACACAAAAACTACTGAACGGATTTTGATGGAACTTTACAATAATGTAGCTTATATAACAGAATAACACATATGCTACAATTTATAAAGATTTTATATGATTTGGCCATAATATAACGTTAAGTATCAAGTAAGTCGGAAAAATTCCTGCCCTCTTTGCGTGCGCTGCCTTTTTTTTTTTGGGTGGGAAATCATCCAATGGCTTCTCCCGCTCTGGGCGGAGCGGAAGGACGTGACAGACTCTTACTGACTAAAACCCACCCGTGTTCCTTCCCTTGCCTTGCCAGAGGCCACGGTTTCCCCTTGGGACTACCCGCAACCCCGGCAGGCATCGGCCCTAGCGGACCCCATCAGTTTTGCTGACATCTCTTTGAGGCGCGCGTGGAACACGACGCGCCGTCGACCCGGGCCTGGTCCTTATCGGACGGCGAGCTGCCCGTTGCTCTCCGTCCGCAGGCCCGCGCCTACGGTGGCCGGAAATCGGCTATCAATTCCCGACGCCCGGGACGTCTCCTACGGCGGCGGCGGCTAGGGCTGGTAGGGCGCGGCCTTTGCCACTCCCTCGCGCGCTCGCCTCCTCCTTCGCGAGCATTACTGCTTCGTAGAAGGAGGGGACTGCTTGCCATGCCCTCTCGCTCCGCACCATGGCCTGAACCAGGGTCGGACGCGAGAGGTCACCGCCGCCGATCGCCTCTACGAGGACACGGCGGTGGTCCACCCAAGCCGGGCAGACCTCCACCGTATGCTGCGTGCGCTGCCTAAACCGTTAGAGTTACATGAAGAAAATGTATTGTGGGATTGTTTGTCTTAAAGAGTTCTAAATAAAAGTCCGCGACAGCATATATCTACCTTTTATGTGAAAGCCTTTATAACCAAAATAGTGAGCAATAAATACATTTAAATTGAATACTTTTTTTACATTGCATATTTTTGAGTATATAGTTAATTCTTATCAAAATAAATACCTTCATCGCTTTTGGTATTTATTATACATAAAGTTTGTCTTTTACACTAAGTAATTTGGACAAATATTTTAAAAGTTAGAACGATAAGAATGACCTGCGATATTGAGTCGACGGCACGCAGAACGAGGGTGGAGGGGCGGGCCAGCCAGGGGATGACGCGCCAGAGCGCCGAGTGGAAGCTATGCTTAATAATTATGTTCGAAAAATAACGTAATTAACGCAATTAATGTTGTTGAACTGTCAAAATGAAAGCCATTGCTATTGTAAGTGCTACACAATTACCCCGCTGATTTAGGACATGTTACACGTTCCTGTGGGATAATTTCCGACATCCACGCGGGCGAAGCCGCGGGCAGAAGCTAGTACTCCAATAAATGTATAGAGTATCTTCTAGCTGTTGCCCGCGATATCATCTGCAAACCAGGCTGAAAAGTAGCCTATACCTTTCTCCAGGTCATGATCTACCCATGTGCCAAATTTCATCCAAATCTCTTTAGGTATTTTAGCGTGACAGCGTAACAAACAAACACAAATAAGGACAACAAATAAACAAACTCATTTTCTCATTTATAATATTAGCAGCCCCTTAGCTGTTGCGACACCTAATTTACCTGGTTTGGTGCCTGGTAGTTCTAGTTTGGAGATAGAATGTTATAAACTTATAACACTCGTATATTATCAATCTGCCTAGCCTTTTCCCAACTATGTTGGGGTTGGCTTCCAGTCTAACCGGAAGCAGCTGAATACCAGTGTTTTACATGGAGCGACTGCCTATCTGACCTCCACAACCAGTAACTGGGTAATACGATACCCCTTGGTAAGACTAGTTGTCGGACTTTCGGACTTCAGACGACCCGTAGGCCGTAACGACTGCCAAAAATCCACGAATGACAGCCGGGACCAACGGCATAACGTGCTTTCCGAGACACGGAGGAATCTCAGTATGTAAAGATGGCCACCCATCCAAGGACCAAATCCGACAAGCGTAGCTTGACCAGATGGATGGACGCGTGCGGCTGTTATTACTTAGCCACAAGCTCCAACAACACTCGTATATTATATTTATCTACAAAAATTTCCCATGAAATAACTATCAAACGAATTTTGACTATGCAAAACACTGCCGGGTCGTCAGCATTACTTACCGCCTCATGCATGCGCATTCATTAGGGGAGTTTTTCATTTCAGCATCATTTGGCCGAGGTCCAAATTGTCCTAGATACTCCCAATTCATCTTACTCGACGAAAAGCTTTTAAAAAACTTCTCAAGGCTTGCCCAGTATTTATTACTTATTTGACCTTTTTATTGTGTAGTCAATATTGTTTGCATGAAATGTACATAAATAGATGCTTCAGAAAAGAATTTGAAATAACGAGTGGGTCATATCAACCCAATATTGAATTTTAAGATCGAGGACTTCCTGACTAAGTTATAACAGCCGCACGGGTCACTCCATCAGGTTAAGTTATGTTTGACAGGGTTGGTCCTTGGATGGGTGACCATCTTTACAGTCGAGACTCCTCCGTGCCTTGGAAAGCATGTTAAGCCGTTGGTCACGGCTGTCATTCGTGGATCTTTGACAGTCGTTACTGGTCGTCAGAAGTCCGAAAGTCTGATAACCAGTCTTACCAAGGGGTATCGTATGACCCAGTTATTGGGCTGTGGAGGTCAGATAGGCAGTCACTTCATGTAAAATACTGGTATTCAGCTGCATCCAGTTAGACGGAAGCCGACCCTAACATAGTTGGGAAAAGGCTAGGCAGATTGATATTCAATTTTAAGATCGGACTACCATGATTCTAAGTAACATTAGTGCCATTAAAGGTTTTAGGAAACGAACAATAAAATAGCAATAAATAGATCAATTGCAATTGTAGTAATATTGTCAATCGCTTCAATTGCATTTGGTAGACGATAATTTTCACGCATCAATCTGTTTCAATCACGTAAAAATTTACAGTAGCACTTAATCTTTTCGGGGACCCTTAACATCTTTTAAAATGGCCGCTTAAACAATTATCCCATCAAAATTAATCAGCCTGACACTGCTGATGATGAGGCCAAGAAATATTATTCTTAAATCTCCTCCCACAAATTAACCCAGGACCCACTTAAAAACACGTTTGAGTGCTTCGTCAAAAAATCCGTCCTTGGACAAAATTCACTCAACGCAACACTGGGTCACAGAATAAATAGTTACAGAAGATGAGCTCCATACAACGAGCAAAAACGCACACACCCTTACTATACATGCGTCTATGTACCCTACGAGTGAAGTTTACATAAAAAAATGATTTTCAAAGTGATATATTTTAAAAGTTACTATACACTACCTACGGTTTATGACTCAACAAAATATGAAATCAATTTATTTTTATTTTATCGTGTCTGCGGAGTTGCGGTACCTAATTTTATTTTACCTTTTTTATTTTGTTGTTGAGCAGTGGTAGCCCAGTAGTAACGGCCCCGACTTACGAGTTGTAGGTCGTGCGTTCAAACCCAAGCAGGCGTTTTACTTTGTGTAAATAATTTGATCACCACTGCTCTCAAAACGGTAAAGGTAAACATCGTGAGGAAACCGATGCTGTCTTAGAAGAACGAAAAAATCGAAGACATGTGACATCTACCAACCCGCACTGGGCCCGCGTGGTAGATTACGACCCACTCTCTCTCACAGAGAGGGGGCCTGTATCCCAGCAGTGGGAACATTAATAGGCTGATTATGTATTATGTTGTTTACGCTTGTAGCATAGAGCCAGCCTTCTGTACCAATCTATTCTGTGACTGGGTCATTCTCTCCGGGTTCTCGTGCAATTTTTTACGTGTCAGGCAAAAAAAATAAGCTTGAGACAAAAACAAATCATCCTTTGTGGCCCTCCTTTTGTCGCCTGCTCCAAAAATGTAACCGAGTGGGATCTTAATTAAGAAACTGGGTGATTCAGTTAAAGTGTGCCTCATTTTGTTATGGTAATGTCGGGCCTTTTTGATTTTTGGTTACAAAATGAGAATAATGGAGAGATCATTTTTTTATATTGTAAAGTATGTAGACAGAATTTTAAACTGGATATTTTCTTTAAGTATTCATACTAAATAGGTAAATCTATTTTCTCTTTGCTGATTTATGGAAAGTATCTAATAATGTTGAAATGCTGCGAAAGTATTGCGAAAAAATTTATTGAGTTATTTTTAAAAACCTTAAAACTTTTGATCCCTATATTTCTAAGCAAAACTGGAATTTATTCTGAATAATTCTAGCTTCTTATCTTCAGGTCCAAGTGGTCCCCTAATGTTGAAATAGGTCACGCAAGTCCACTTCCCCCATCTCGTTTGTCGTCCACTAGTCAAAGTAGGTTACACGTCCCCTTTTATTTTGTATAAGTATATAAGAACAAAGTCTGTCAGATGTCAATGACCTTTGGCATTGCTTATTGTCACGCAATAGCCATTGTCTGAACGAAGGGACACTTGGATCTTTGTATCGAGAGAAATGTTTCCGAGGCCTAGTAAAGAAATTTTAGTAAAGAACATCTAAGAATGTTATAACATACTTAAGATTTATTAATCGATCGTATGGTTAAGAATATTTTAAATTGATTTGGTTTTAAGCCAATTCAGATGAAGTTACTTTTACAATTTTAGATAGGTACCCTCGAATTCCGTGGTATCTCACGGATTCAAAATTTTATCTGCAACTAGCACAGAGCTTGCAGTCTAAATTGTAACTAGAACTATACGACTACTTACAACAATACAACTAGTTCTTAAACCATAGTAGAGAATCCTGAACAAGTATGTCTTGGATTTGCTAATTGTCGAGCTTGCTATTACGGCAAGTACTAGACAGGTAGACATCTGCACCTATTACTTTAGTTTTAGTAATGACAACAGAAACTGATGACGTACTTTGGTGATATGCGCAGGATATAATCCAGAGTTTTAGTAATGACAACAGAAACTGATGACGTACTTTGGTGATATGCGCAGGATATAATCCAGAGTATGCTTGAGTGAAATAGTTTTGAGGTCTTATTTAGAAACCAGCTGCTCCAGCTTGCTTGTACAGTATGTATCCTGAAGGGAAGTTGTGCACGCTTGCACAAAATTATTGTTCATGCAGGCTGGTCATGCTTGCACCTTTAGGATACATTAATTCTGATCTCAACATGTGAATTTATATAACATGGGATGTGTTTTACTACATGGCTAAAAAGCACTGCCCAATCATCAGGCCACACAGGAGTAGTAGAATGGGTACAAGTTTTTTTTAAGATGGAGATGACACCTGAGTCAATTAACTATGGAGATGACTTTTGGATAATTATAGTCCCCATTTTTATGGGTGTTTATTTAGGCCGGAATATTATCACGACAGATAACAATTATGAATTTATTTAACTAATAATATTTTGACTTCAAGAATGTACAAACATCACAGAACTAAAAAAAACTTACTAAAATATTAGTACTTCAACGAAAAAAAATGTTTCCAAATCTAAGCAAAATTGCATTTTTTTATTTTCAATCCTTCGAGTCAGTCGACAATAGAGAATATTCAGAGGCGAGTCTTGAACGAAATTGCCAAATCATTGCATACTATGTGCAGCACGGACACTATTGGATTCTCCAACTGTATTTTTGGCAACATTTTTAAATTTGCTTTTCATATTGAGAAATTTACTTTTGCCGGTACGGATTTTGCTAAAGTTTGAAGGCTGAATCTCTAGTGAAAGTAGCTTAACCATCTCGCTCCGGGTTCGTACCATTTTGAGTTTTTTTAGACTAACATAACTTAATCACCCTATAAATATTTTCACTGCAGGGACAGAACCCTCCTCTCTGTGACGTCTCACAGAGAGGAGCCCACTCCGTCGAGTGGGCCGTAATCCGCCTCATGGGCCCAGTGCGTTGGTGGTTTATAATAGTGTGCAAAAACTGAGCTGCCTGGCGTGAGCTCAGCTCGCGACAAAGGCATGAAGCCTGGCCGATGATTTTCTTCCGATCTCCTTTTATTTTTTCATCACCCGCTGTGTGAGCAGTATCAATGAACTATATGAACGAACGTAATATCAAATATTACGTTCGTTCATATAGTTCATTGATAGAGAATTTTACGCATTCAACATTACCTACAGCGACTTTTATTAACCAATACAATTACAAAAGTAATAATAAATAATAAATTTATTTTGTATTTGTTTAAAAGGTCAACTTATATTTATATTATACGAGTACATAATAATAAGCCTATTAATGTTCCCACTGCTGGGACACAGGCCTCCTCTCTGTGAGAGGGAGTGGGGGTCATCATCTGCCACGCGGGCCCAGTGCGGGTCGGTAGATGTCACATGTCTTCGAATTTTTGGTTCTAGGACATGCCGGTTTCCTCACGATGTTTTCCTTCACCGTTTTGAGAGCAGTGGTGATGAAATTATTTACACAAAGTAAAGCGCCTCCTTGGGTTCGAACCCATGACCTTCAATTCGTAAGTCGGGGCCGATACTACTAGGCCACCACTGTATCTCATTTATATTATATCATAGGTAATTTAAATAATTAATACTGCAGAAGAAAAAAGAAGCATAATAAGAAAACAAGCCAGAGATTTGGGATCACTTAGAGAAATCAGTCAGTCGAGCATTCACAGACAATGTCTCAGAAAGTTTTGAATACTTCTAGCGGAAAAATGCACCGCATGTTACTCTTTCTATGTCTGACCTATTTCCACCCACAGCTAAGTGAAGTTGCTCTTATGAAGCCAACCGTATTGTTGCTTTGATCTCACAATTCTCCACGAAAACAAAATTACTGAAGGTTGGTCGTACTAATTATGAAACACAAATAAACTCCGCTCCTGTCTCATCAATATACATAAAGTGCTTATCTGTCATAACATGGCCTGTTTCCCCATCCCAAAACAACATAAAAAAACATAATTAAAAACAACACGACGAGAGAATTTTATAAACAACCGTTTTACCCAATTACCTTGACTATGAAACCGAAATATTTGCTTTGATGTCGCAAGTTAGGCACGGTCCAGTGATAACCCGTTGATTAAAAATTAGGAGAAAAAAGCTTTTCATCATACCTCTGACGTATAAAGGCTTGGTCAAATTGATTTTTGGTCGGATAAAAAAGTTGAGCAAAATATGAAAAGTTTAAAAATATCTGGAAGTTATATCAAAGCATTGGGGCCAATGATAAAAAAACTGCGACTAGGAGTTTGTGCTTAGTAGGTACTCGTAGTTATTCATATCTATAAAATATATTTTTGAAGTGAAAACTTCTATAGCGGCGTTGTGCACTTTTTTTGGGATGGGTAAAAAATGTCAAACTCGTGTCAGGACACGTGACCTAATCGAAAATTTGTAAGACGTTCAAGTTTTTTATTATTTTGGATTTTTTTAAATACAGCTTTCGTTCTTGTACTGACAGCAAGCCACATAAATTTCTGACATTTTCATTGGATGGCGTTACTTAGTTTTCACTTCAGTCGGCAGTCCCAGACTTCGTCTTTTTTATCCTCACTATTTATTCTGAACTAGCTGTGTCCCACGGTTTCACCCGCAAAAGACTCGATTCTGTAGGAATATCGGGACAAAAAGTACTACATATATTATTTCCAGGTCATGCTCTACCCATGTGCAAAATTTCATCCAAATCCCTTCAGCCGCTTTAGCGTCAAAGTGTAACATAAGAAACATACAAAATATATTTTCTCTTTATTATAATACTAGCGTCTGCCCGCGACTTCGTCCGTGAGACTGTTATAGGCCTCCTCAAAAATTAGGCAATCCAATGCAGAAATAAATTTTCAAATCCGACTAGTAAGTTTTTTTTTTTTTTTTTTTTTTTTTCACAAAACTGTAATATCTACAAAACAATAATGTCTGATTGACATCTACTAGATGTGAATCTAGCATGCATATTTAACGTTACACTTACAAATGACACTTAATATTTAAAAACACAACAAAAAAAAGTTTTACAAATCCTATACATTCAAAAAATGGAAAAAGTTACGGGAAACAAAAATTTAATCATCATCATCAGCCTATTAATGTTCCCACTGCTGGGACACAGGCCTCCTCTCTGTGAGAGGGAGTGGGCCGTAATCTACCACGCGGGCCCAGTGCGGGTTGGTAGATGTCACATGTCTTCGAATTTTTGGTTCTAGGACATGCCGGTTTCCTCACGATGTTTTCCTTCACCGTTTTGAAAGCAGTGGTGATGAAATTATTTACACAAAGTAAAGCGCCTGCTTGTGTTCGAACCCACGACCTACAACTCGTAAGTCGGGGCCGTTACCACTGGGCCACTACTGCTCTCTCTCAAAAATTAAATATAAAAGATAAATTATACAATTAAATCTCTAAGTTTAGACCTTACTGAGGCTACGGAACCAGCAAAGACATCTATTTCGCCACGAATGAAGTTTGTAAGAGAAAGCATGCGGCAAATGGGTAATAAATTACCTATATTAGTTCGACAATGAGGCAGGATGAAAGTTCTTCGGTTAATTAGGTGGCTAGTACCTACTACGTTGGATACAAAAATTTACTTTTTCTAAAAGCTCGGGAGAATCTATTAAACCATTTATTAATTTGAAGTAGTTTCGGAGATTACCCCCTGCATATAAACTTACAAATAAAAAACAAAACAAATTTTACCACTTTATAATATTATTATAAATTGGTTTAGATTACAGGCCTTTAACAGAAAACAACCAAAACAAAACTGTTTTTGAAATTTGATTTCACATCATATTATTATTGAAAATACTGTTTAATATAAATCGGTAGGTTTAAAAACGTTACGTCTTTTGAACCACCGCCACCGTCAACGGGACGACAATGAGAAACGAGATTATTCGAACTGAACGTGACGTCCGCGCGTCCGTCCCGTTGACGGACGTGCGGTGGACATCATCTCGTTCGCGTTGACGTTCCATTGATGTGGGGACAAACGGCCTTACGATGAAAAAAAACCATACATCAAATGTGGACTCAGTTCCCTTGTGACCTGAACTCGACTGGAGGTCAACTGAAAGTCTACGCCTTAGCCTGGACGAGGAAAAAATGATATGACCAAAATGAGTACGTATACAAAGGGTGGACGATATTTTATAAAACCCAGAATTTACTGGCTTTATATTTTAAACATAACCCTTTCTTTGCAGTCGGGTAAAAAGCGTGGGTTTATGATGTGGTATCTACATAATTGGTACACCTACACACAGTTTTTTGACGGTCATTATTATATCAAATTTGTTTTTATTTATGTTACTTATATCAAAATCAATTTAGTTGTTTTTTGTATGTGGGAGAGGATTAAATGTCTAGACAGCCTATTTAGAATTGTATGTGTTATAATATTATTCAGTTTTTAATGTAAAGGTCAAACGTTTTTTTATTACCCTTCGCCTATATCCCGCGAAGGGTAGGTGGAGATGTTCCTTTAGTACAGTGGTTCTTAACCGGTGGTCCGCGGACCACTGGTGGTCCCTGCAAGCACTCCAAGTGGTCCGCGAAGCCATCCTAAAAATATTAAATAAGTGACAACGAGTCGAAACACCGACGCGTTTTGATGAAATACAAAAGTACATCATTCAATCGCTATTTTCCTGACTGCGAGGACAAAGGTATTCGAAGGAAAATATGTAGTCACAAAATAAAATACTGTTATGCGTCGTATTTATAGACAGAACAACGCATTATTCATTTACATTTACTGTACATTACCTCCAAACATTTGGTGGTCCATGGCAAGACCGAAATTTTGACAAATGGTTCCCCAACACTAAAAGGTTAAGAACCACTGCTTTAGTACATCCATTTCGCCAGTCATGTTTAAGTTCGTGTTTTTATTTCTTTCTTTGCGTCATGTTTACCGCAAATAAACGTATTTTCTTTCTTTCTTTCTAATACGGGGTGAGCCTATTGCCATCAATGGGGCACAATTCCAGACTCTGGGCTGCTACTGAGAAATTCCAATTCCATTTTGCCCGACCCAGGAATCGAACCCAGGACCTCATGCTCCCTGCCGGGGTTGCGGGTAGTCCCAAGGGGAAACCGTGGCCCCTGGCATGGCAAGGGAAGGAACACGGGTGGGTTTTAGTCAGTAAAAGTCTGACACGCCCTTCCGCTCCGCCCAGAGCGGGAGAAGTCATTGGATGATTTCCCACCCAAAAAAAAAAAAAAAAAAAAAAGGACCTCATGCTCAACAGTAGCACTTGACCAATGAGGCAATCAACTCATTTCTTCATTATTAATTTTAACACACTCGATGTTAAAATTAATAATGAAGAAACGAATTTGACGCGAAGCAGCTCTAAGTTTATTTAAGGTTAGTCTAGCTAGGGTAGTTCACAGTATAACTAAGTCGAGATAAACCATGCTGGAGCATTTAACCTAGGCGGTAGAATCAATACTTTATTTTGTAAAATTTTGACGTTCAAAAGTGCCTTCAAGGGCCTATTTGAAATAAATGATTTGACTTTGACTTTGACTTAGGAGTCTTTGCTGGATTAACCTTCGTTATATCTAATACCTTTAAACGAGCAATTCCTGTATATGTGTATATAATTTATACACATATACAGGGATTGCTTCATTGATGAATTGAATTGATTGAATTTATTTATTTATTTATTTAAACTTTTCGCACACAAAAAAAAGGTACAAAGGCGGACTTAATGCCTTAGGCATTCTCTACCAGTCAACCAAGGGTGGTGAAGAGAATTGATTTTCATGAAATTTTGTATGCTCCCTGCATACTCCCTGCATAGTTCAGTTTCGGGGGCGATAAATCGATCTAGCTAGGTTTTATTTTGAGAAAACGTACAAAAAAAAAGATCGGAACGATAACCAGATATTTAATTATTATGAACGAGGCACTTCAAAACAGGTATTCAAGTCTGTTATTCTTATTAGTTCTTACTAATTTAAACAACGAACAAACGAGAGCAGTGGTGGCCTAGTGGTAACGGCCCCGACTTACGAGTTGTAGGTCGTGGGTTCGAACCCCAGCAGGCGCTTTACTTTGTGTAAATAATTTCATCACCACTGCTCTCAAAACGGTGAAGGAAAACATCGTGAGGAAACCGGCATGTCTTAGAACCAAAAATTCGAAGACATGTGACATCTACCAACCCGCACTGGGCCCGCGTGGTAGATTACAGCCCACTCCCTCTCACAGAGAGGAGGCCTCTGTCCCAGCAGTGGGAACATTAATAGGCTGATGATGATGATGATGATGAATTTAAACAACCCACTTTTGATTCATTGTGGTGTAAAATGCTAAGTGTTCATCACATTTTGCTTTTAAAAACCGCCGAAATCTTTGATGACGACATTTAAAAAACACATGCGAAAAATATGAAATCAAACTTTATAATCACTTGAGTGAACCCATGTTCAGCAGTAGCGCTTGCAACTTCTAGACCAACGAGACATTTATATTAAAGCACGTCAAAAACATAATTACCTTAAACTATTAAACGAGCAATATTTATATATTTATACACTTCTCATCCGAAAAATCGAAACACTTCCGTTTTTATGGTTTCTGTCCTAATTTAACCAAAAAAAAGTTACCATTCCATTAAAAAAATCACATGATAGCTGGCAGTTTGGCCAATACAGTGATAAGCGAAAATTCAAAATTAGAATTTCATTTGTTTATCCTAATTAAATGAAATGATTCACTGTTTTGATACTAATGTGTGGTTAGAGTTGGAGTACATTTCACCTTTGAAAACTAAAAATTAGCGCTTATCTTAAAACTTTTTGTTCTGTGTTCTGTATACTGTGTGTGTACTGTGACTTTGGGCTGTCTGAAAACGTTTTTTTTCTAAAACATATCGATAATTCGCCCGCAGAAACCGCTCAAGTGGTGGCATTGCTGGATTCTGGGCTTAGTCAGCGTGTTGTGGCTGAAAGATTGCATCTAAGCCTGTCGTCTGTTCATAGAGTCTACAAACGCTATCGGGAAACTGCCACACAAGCCAGCAAATGGGCCGAAATTAACTGCAAACAATCGAAAAGCGCGCCTTAACTTTGCATGTGGGCACCTAAATTGGTCATACCTCCAGTGGAATAAAGTCCTCTTTTCTGATTAGTGTAAAATTATGCTGTATGGTAACGACGAAAGGAACAAGGTCTACAGAAGAGATGGAGAACGCTTTGCACAATACTGCATTGAAGAAAAGGTCAGCTATGGTGGCGGTTCATTGACGGTTTGAGGAGGAATCAGCGCCGACGGTAAGACAGAGCTTGTCTTGGCCACGTCTGCCTGCACTAAACAGTCATCGGTACATCGAATAGAATCTTGAGCCTCACGTGATGCCCATTTTATTTGCAACGGTTTCATATTCATGCACGACAATGCTAGGGCTCACACCGTGAGCGTCGTACGAGATTATGTTACCGAAGTCGGTATCTCCATTATGGAATGGCTAGCAAGAAGCCCGGACATGAATCCGATTGAACATAAAATTATGGGATGAATTAAAGAGACGAATTCGTGCATGAGATCCTGCCCCAGAAACACTTAGCCAGCTACAAAATGCGTGAGGAATGGAATAGAATGCCACAACATTTAGTATGAATTAGTATGAAATTTCCTAAATTATCAAATGAGCATTCTCTATTTCCTAAATTATCAAATGAGCATTCTCTGTTTCCTAAATTATCAAATGAGCATTATCTATTTCCTAAATTATCAAATGAGCATTCTCTATTTTCACCCGAGCTGAGCTTGGTCGCCCATGTATTCAATTATTCATTAATGAAAGAATCATTATTATCATATTCCCATGTGACTTGCTTCTTGCTTTATTCTTAAGTCATTCCTTTTTTGTCAACAACACGCTCTTGTCTATCTTCAAAGTTTGATAAATGATCTCCCTTATCATCATACGTTTTTTGTGTTGTCCGTTGTAAAAAATGATTAATGAGTTGAATCAGTAGCAAGAATGTGAGTATGGCAACAATTTTAATAAGCGCAGCTGAAATTACATATTCAGTTCCCATAACAAGCTGAATGTATGTATATTATTTAACAGAATGGCGAAAATGTTTTAAACTCGGCTTATGTATCTACTTGGTATAATAATAAGGTGATTTTCAAAACATTGAGCGGCAATCGTGCGCGGCTGCCGCGCTGTATTTCGACGACTGCCGCTCGCGAACGTTTCTGTCTACCTGCCGCGCACAAACATTTCTAGGACACATTCGCACTAATTAATTGTGGACGTATTTCTGCGTATAAAAATGGACGACGTTAAATGCATCGATTCGTTTTATGGATATGTATGGATCTTTTAATGAGTTAAGAATCCATCGATGCATCAGGTTAAGTTACGCTTGCCGGGGTTGATCCGTGGATGGGTGACCATCTTTACATA
The DNA here is from genome assembly GCA_948150665.1 of Conistra vaccinii. Lineage (NCBI taxonomy): Eukaryota > Metazoa > Arthropoda > Insecta > Lepidoptera > Noctuidae > Conistra > Conistra vaccinii. The sequence continues at coordinate 2,919,454 of OX411321.1, forward strand.
CCTACCAAAATTCCTCAGTACTTCGGAAAGCACATCAAGCCGTTGGTCTCGGCTGTCATTCGTGGATCTTTGATAGTCGTTACGGGTCTTCAGAAGCCCGAAAGTCTGACAACCAGTCTTACCAAGGGGTATCGTATTACCAGTCGGTACATTTTAAATCCTTGTATTCAGCTACATCCAGTTAGACTGGAAGCTGACCTCAATATAGTTATTGATATTGCCAACTGAAGTGCGCGGCGTGTCTCGGATGTGCCGCGCAGTACTGCCGCGCAAACATTCGTCGGTTTAGTCCAAACTGGAGCACGGCAGAAATCTGTCCTGCAAACGCCGCGTGTTGCTGCCGCGCTCTGGTTTGGACTCCTTAACAGTAATTAAATTATTTTAACAATTTAAATAAAATCGAGTTGTTCAAAAATAAATTCCAGTTGCACAACATCCGCAACACAGGGAAAATGGCGGAAATTCCGAAGCGGTTTAAATACCTCCAAAATGTTTAATCATCTCTCGTTACGGGATTAATTTTATAATACAGAATAATTAATAATTCATACCATAGAATTTCAGTCAGACACCATGTTGGTTGCGGATTTGACTGCCTAGCCTAGATGATGGATGGAACACCACTAGAGTGAAAGAACCTACAACAATAATTGCTGAACAAATTAATAATGTCCCACTGTATAGCAAAGACCTCTTCTCATACAGAAGAAGCACGAGCACTGATTACCACGCTTGTTCAAGGCGGGTAGGCAATTTTTGCTCGCGCAATAATTGCTCGCTTTAGTCATTTGGTATAATATACCAAATTACCGTTATAAATCATATATCGTTATAAATCCGATGAAAGAAGTGTAATCGGAGTCAAGAGAAGAGACAAAGTAAGATTAAAAGAAAAAAAATATATAGATAAGTTTAAAGATGCAAAAAAAGGATGTTAAACAAAAAAATGGCGATGGACTGGATATTACAAGAGGAAAAAGAGAAATGGACCAAATTAATGGCAGAGTGGAAGCCAAGGGGTGGAAAAAGGAGCAAGTGATGACAAGCAAAACGTTGGGAAGACGACGTCAAAAGAGTAGCTAGTCTAGAGTGGATTCAGAGGGCGAGAGACAGAGAGAGATGGAAATCTTTAGAGGATGCCTTTGTCTAGGAAAAAGCTGTCAAGAAAAAAAAAAGTGTACCAAACGTCGATATTGAAGACAATTATTATACTAGGTACCTATAATTTAGAAAAATCATTTTAGAAAACTTTATTGAACCGTTCTTTTATTTTATGTATTTTTTTTATAAATCCGACGCCAAATAAATTGGAGAAAAGGCAGGAGAACGAATCAAATAACACTCACCATCTAGTTCATATCCTTGTCCACCCCACTGCGGTAACTCCTGAGAGTAACACTTGGGGTCGCTGCGACTGCCTATGGATATCTTAAGGCTTTTCCACAACTTCATCTTGCCCACATATTTGTACACAACACTAACACTATTCTGTAACACGTCACTGAATCATTTTGTCACACACACTGTCACTTTGAGTCTGGAAAATCTGGAAAAGAAGAAAAATAGGTTAGATATTTAATTACGTCTATAATAATCAAAACAACTACGTCACAAAAAGTAAATTAGATTTATACACAGCAAATTGCGGAAATTTGTTAAGTTATTTAACAACGAATTACACGTAGGTATTTTATTAAAATACCTACTTGAAATTCAAAGATTATAATCATTAGATTTGCCTTCATAGTTACTAGACTTGACTGTCATGGAAACGTAGAAATGAAATTAGAAATGGCGTAATAATAAACTGTCTGTTACTCGCGAAAAGTTATAGTTTTAGCTTGTTAGAATTGCTTGAGTTTCGAGAAGGCACAATAGGGAGATTTTAAGAGCTTTGTTCCGTTGAATTCCCGTTGAAAAGACAACAGTCACTGACTGAGAAAAAAAGCGAGATATGGGATGAGAGAGTGTATGGTTGTATTCCAAGATTAAGGATGAAGCTAATTTGTGACGTCTAATAAATAAGTTATGCGTCCTATGGTGGGGGTTGCACGGTAGAGGGAGTGCGGGGCGTTGCACCGCGCTCACAGTCTTAACCGAGCGGCCATAGCGATAGTCAGCCTGCGCAGTAATATTGGAAATAGTGTTTTATTGTACATACCTAACCTAAACCAAGACACCACACTAATGGAAATCGAAAACCACAAATTAACATCCCACGAAAGTTATAAATGCCAACTCAAAGAAACGGGTCATTTACAACGTAGGCGAGCTAAAAAGAAGAATCTACCCAAATTGATTAAAATTAATTACAATACCAATATTTCAAAGCGAAATAGACTACAAATTGCATTTCGGACGCGCACTAATAGGAACTGTTTGTCATGTCCATGGCCCATCGTCACGGGTCACTACAGCCCGTCGATCAGACAACGACATGGCTCCTTGAATACAATGGAGCTCAAACATCCACTTTTTAATGGCCCCGACATACTTCCATGAATATAAAATGACTTTGTAAATAAATTATTCATAAATCAAAGTATGATGAATCAGCTTATTGGGACTGGAAGCAGAGGTTGTGAATCAAGGGCAGATAGTCTTATCTACGTCAGTGCGTGATTAGACCAAAGATATAACAACATAACAGAACATAACATCATGCTTGTATACCCCTTCGCCATAGTACACCCATTTCGCCAGTTATGTTTAAGTCCCATGTAATAGAGGGCGAGACTATTGCCATCAACCGGGCACAAATCCAGACTCCGGGCTGCTACTGAGCAACTCTAGATGGAAAAATCTAATAACACTTTGCCCGGACCGGGAATCGAACCCAGGACCTCATGGTCAGCAGTAGCGCTTACGACCACTAGACTAACGAGGCATTCACTCGACCAAACAACCAAACCAAACCGACTAAAGATAATACAAGTAAAAATAGGTAGATCTATGTTACCAACGCAATATTCGATAACTTCAAAAACAGTACACAAATGGTTATGCTATGGTTTTTTAGCTATGGTTTTCTAGAAAAGCGGTGACCGCCACATAACGGCCGCTGGCACTGTGACGGCTGTCATGAAAATGATGGCAACGGGGTTTGTCTTTATGGTGTCAAAAAATGCTCTCTAGGGAAATCCTCCAACTTACTTTAATTTCTACATTAAATACGAGGCTTTTGGCTGATTTGTAAAGGAGTACTAAATGTATTTTTTTTGTAATTTGCGTTTAGTGTGTGCAGAATAAACTATTTTTCTTTCTTTCTTTCTTTTCATATATAACGTTTCAGTGACGTCATTCGCTGATGAATCACAATCATTTACCGTAGCTTTAGCCACACATGTCACTGAATTTTACGTTATAATATAACGTAAAATTTATTGTAATGTCACAATAATATTAGATGACACGTGGAAGTAGGACAGCATATCGTAATTTAAAGACGATGCGAAAAAAGCGAAAGCTCAATATGTTGCTATGCGGTGCGAAACTGAGTTCAGCCAATCTATTCTGAACTAAAAATCTCACCGTGAAAACTAAGTAGGAGTGGAGAGAGGGGCTGGCTTGAAGTGTTGTGTAAATAGGTGTCAACCCTAGCATAGAGTGGAATGACACCTCACTTCAAGTTCACTTCACCAAAATTTCACGAAGAGATTTTTAAAGAATAGACCGAGAGGTTTGCTAACAAGCCAAGTTTTAAGAGCGTTTATTCTAAAAGTTGGCAACGTCGCAAATAACTGTCATATATTTACCTGTTTTGATTAATTTGTCAATATTACTGTATGGAAATATCGCTAACTAATGAACTAGAATATGAATGATGAATTGAAATTATAATACTGAATTTGATGTTGTAACCGTTTTAACTGTAAAAAAGGCATTAGGAAAGTTTCCAAATATTTTATTTTACATCTAATACTAAATAGGTAATTGGTGTTACGATATTATTATTCCATTTCATAATCAATATTTTAGTTCACCAGTTAGCCATATTACATATTTCCATACAGTAATATTGCCAAATGAATCAAAACAGTGAAATATTTGACATCTATTTGCGACGTTGCAAGGTGCAAGTGGAAAGTGGCAGGTGCATTTTGAAAGTGCAAAATGCATGTGCCACTTTCCACTTGCACCTTTCTTAATTTTTAGTAATTGGATTCGACCGTCAAAGGATATTACTGTACAAATTCGATGGAAAATGATTAGCATACACTCGAATGTAACTCAATATCTTTGTTTCGATACTGTTCGGGATATACTCCATAAATCTAGTGATTGAATTGTACGTTATTGCCATGAGTGACACGTTTCGAATTAACTTGCTAATAGGTAATGATCTTAATCAACTAAGCCATGTTGGTGACATATAAGATAATTTGCTCACTTTGTTATACAAATAATTTACATGAGAATTATCAATAATGTTATAAATGAAGAGTTTGCAGATAAGTGATGAGTGTTTGTTTTAAGGGTTTTGATCTGGCAGTCAATACAGCATTAACATTTCTGGAACCATCTTTAGTAGAAAAAAATCTTGTTCAACTTAATATTTTGGCTTCTACACAAATGATGGAATCAAGAATGGTATACATGAAGAATTTGCAGATAAGTGACGAAATGATTTGTTTAACCGGTCCGACCGCACTGCGGTGTGGATGAGTCAAAATTTGCAATACTCTCAAAAGTGGCAGCCGAACAGATAAGGAATTTTAGCGAAGATCTGGCAGTCATACAGCATTAACATTTCTGGAACCATCTTTAGTAGAAAAAAATCTTGTTCAACTAAATATTTTGGCTTCTACACAAATTATTCCTGAACCACAATCTTTCATCCTGTCATTTTCACATAAGGAAAATCACATCTGATATCGGAGTTGAATATATTTCGCTGTCATATAAACGTATGCCATATAATTGCCTGTTCATAATCCAAGGTTTCCTTCATTTTTTATGTATTTATGGGTAATCATACCCAATATGCTTTATTGGGAAAGCTCGCTTTCTTTTTTATTTACCCTACTTTGAGTGACTTGCAGAATCGAACGCCTTTGAGAAGAGTACTCACATAAGGATGTGCAAAACATTGTCGATAGTTGGAAGTAATAATCGTTTTTATACGCCATTCAGAGTAATGATTTATGAACCTAATAATGTTTTTGATTGTTTATTTACTCTAGTTCCTTTATTCATGATCGGTTAGCAATTTTTATCAAGTATTTCAAAGTGATCTGCAGCATAAACCTGTAATATACAACCACGATATTTACCAAACTTCACAAAAACACGAAATAAACCATGTAACATCTGCATCAAACTCATTTTAACTCCTAACAAAAACACTTCGTTTTTGTAGGCACCGCTTTGGCACACGAGGCGCGGAACACATTTTTTCGAATCGATAACAATTTCGATAAAAAAATCGAATCTCTATTCTTTTCCGGACTTACCGAAGTTGAACAAAGTAAAGCCGGAGATCAGTCGACTGTAACAATGCAGAATCAGAGTGATGTACGAAAATACTCCCCAACTTGCGATCCGAACGAGAAAACTGTTCAACAACAATGATTTGTATAAGCCAGAATTATTAGTTATTAGGTCTCATCGACATGATGTTTGATTTGGTTAATTGTGCGGAGAATGTATTGTTATCGATAAAACAATCGAGATTATGATTGTTTCCAAAGCCATCGGTCAACCCGCAAATGAAAATGATTTCGTATCAATTTTACAAAATAAATTCGGTTTATGTCATTCTAATCTAAACTTTATTATAAAGAGAAAAGATTTGATTTTTTGTATGTTTGTTTGTAATTAATAAACTCAAAAACTACTGGACCAATTCAAAAAATTCATTCAACAGTAGAATGCTGTATTATCACTGACTAATATAGGCTAACATAAGCGAAGCCACTGTACGAAGCTAGTTCTAAATATAATTATGTAATATTATAAATGTGAAAGTGAGTTTGTTTATTTTTTACGCTTTCACGCTAAAACGGCTGAACGGATTTAGATGAAATTTGGCACATGGGTAGACCATGACCTGGGTTGAGACATTATGATACTTTTTATTTCGATATTTTCACGGAATAAAGACCAATGCGGGTGAATCAGCGAGGCGCAGTTAGTTCTATTATTATTATTCTGCTAAACGGAATGCTAAAATTAATAACTCTCTTACAACTTTAGTGGGAAAGTGAATATACTTACCTACTTCAATTTATTAATTTAACAATCTACTTTACATTCAAATAGGCTTTACCTATTATATTCAAACCAACGTAAATTATATTAGAGTCAATAAAATTAGACAAAGTAACTATTCCACAAAGCCCAGTTTATATTCGCTAACAAACCTTATATTTCTATTTTCTTTTACATTTCTCTAATTGTTACGTTCCATTAAAATAATACAATTTACATTTTCAATTCACTTTGTCTTGTTGGTTTAAAGTCAATGAAGCTAATAGGTCCCCGTTTCTCTATAGTGTATAGATTTGCTCGACCAAATTAGTTTGAAATAAATGAATAACCTTTCAATTAATAGGGTTTTGTTTGAAATACAATGAATATAGAACAAAGCACGTAAACAAAAGACGCACGTAATAAATAAGTTAGATTTACTTCATCATTTGGTAGGTACTTTTATATTGAACTTTTAACCCCGTGTCCTATTCAAAAGCGATATTCGTTGCGCGAATATGCGACCGGAAAGCGTCCTCTGTCAAAAAGTGACATATATGCACTCGACGATGGCGTATTTGCTCGACGATCGCTTTTAAATAAGACGAAGCCTTCAGGTAATTGTTACACAAATAGTGTGAGATGTGGTATCTTTTAAATTTAAATTAAAACTTTTTAAAAATCACAGCATTATGCTGAAGTAGGAGCCTTTTTGGCCTCACACGGGTCTTTTTCTTGATTGTTTTGTAAGTTTTAATTTGCAATTTTTTTGTTTGTTTAAAAAAAAAAATTGGGACCTATTCCCAATTTTTTTTTTCTTTCTAATTATATTATTCTGAGCTCAAACAACCAACAATGATACAGATATAATGTACAGAAAAAATTATAAAAGCAAAAATACCTAGCAATTTATCACAAACGATTACGTAAACCGAAGTAGGTACAGAATAACGAGTTCTAACAACGTAACTCAAGTTAGAGACCAGGGGTAATCAGTTAACTGGCGTCGTCTCGTTACAGGGGTCGCGCGGTCAACCAGATTAGCGTTGCTAGGCAACGGACCTTTGTTGTGAGTCGTGAGGTCTTTTTTAGGGTTCTGTTTTCACCATTTCCCTAAAAAGAGACCTGGTTATAGTTTCGTCATGTCAGTCTGTCTGTCCGTTTGTCTATCCGTTTAGCATAGCTCACAGCCATTTTACTCGGAGAAAATGTTAATGGAAATGAAAATTGCTTGTGCTAAACAATGCTGTTCTATAATTACGAAAAAAAATGATTATGGGTAACACTGCATATAGTCATGTAACCGCGGAATGAAAAAGTTCAATGCGCATGAACGTGTGTTGTTAGATACCACAATTAAAAAAAAAAAAACCGGCCATGTGCGATTGTGCGTGTCGGGCCACGCTTAAAGGAAGGTTCCGTAGTTGGGATGAATTTATCCCAGAAACAAACTTAACTTTGTAGTTCAGAAACATGTTCTCCCCTACATCGATATACGTCACGATTTCGATGAAAGTTGTAATATAGGCGTTTACGGGGGCGGGGGTTCCTTTTCTCCGTATTTTCACCAGAGCATAAGCTCGGTTGCTCAAAGATCAGAACAAGATGGCTACCGTAGAATAATAACATGGCAGCATAACATTAGTAAGTACTTACTATCATAGCAGCATGGAATTAGTAAGTAATTACTATCATGGTAGCATGGAATCAAAAAGTATTAAGTATGCATGTAATTTCTATGAACTATCTTGTACCTACTATTAAAATATGAGCATTCTCTATTTTCACCAGAGCATTCTCTATTTTTCACTTACACCATAGAGATATGGGTCATCAAAAGAAACACGTATCTAAAGAAAGAAAAGAAATAAAATACGTTTATTTGCGGCAAACATGACGCATAGATAGAACACAAAATAAAAAGAAGTACACAAGTTGAGGGAAAATATGCGTCACATCCACGCAAAACGGTCATCGGTCAGCATAATGCTGCGACCCTATGCGAGACAGAGCCCCAGCGCTGGTTTTCAGCGACAGCCGGCGTTGACGTTATGACGTCGACCGGTGCAGCATACATTGAGATACAATTAAGAAATAAAAATAAAATAATAAACAATAATAATTAATTCTAAAATATGTGTCAATAAAATATAATATGGCAACACCTCAACTACGGAACCCCACTGCGTGGTCCGACAGTCACTTGGCCGGTCTTTTTCTATTATTATTTTAATTATGAAGCTAAAGGGATTTAAGGACAAAAAGGGAGTTGGCCAGGCGAATAGATTGTTGGTTGAAAACTAAATTGTAGCTATTAGGGATGAAAATGTAACAAGTTGGTAAGCTGAGAAATTGATGTTAGTTTTCAGTTCCGTGCGGCTGAAACTGGAAAGGTTTTGAAATTTTTGGGCGGTTTCAGGTGTTTCGAACTGGTACATTTGAAACAGTGAATGATTTTATTTAATTTGCTTTTGTTCTTGATTGTAATAAAGCATAATTATTTATTTTTGCTTTTTGCTATTAAACTTAATTTTAGGTAATATAATTTTATATATTCGTTGCATAAAACTTGCATAATTGTAATCTAACTGGAAGAAGTCATTGACTCCTGAAATACAGGCACTCTAACGTAACTCTGGAGTCAGGGTTTCAAATTCCGTCTAATTCTAACGGCCGTCATGAAAATCTGTCATATTTACCAGTACCTATTTGACATTAAGTCAAACCACGCTGCTCCAAGATTTAAATCGCTAGATTTGCCCTCACTGTACTTAGTCACAAGGAAAAGTGTCCATACTGAGAAGAGTGAGCTCACATAATTATTAAATAGCGTTTCCATAACAATCAAGTCAAGTCACTGCTTAACACATTAAGCAGTGACTTGACTTGATTGTCATGGAAACGCTATTTAATCTAACACACATTTTAGAGGTGTCAAAACGAAACGGAAATGCGACTTTGTTTTGACGCGGGAGGACGAATCTAACGATTTAAATCTTTGCCACTGCCATCATTTTCATTACAGTAGGAAACTGAAGCTTTAGAGACAGAGAACGTAGGTACCTATAGCCAAACAACTGAACATAGAAACATGCATTTGTAATATTCTGTAGAAGGTAAATGAACTTTGGTGTCTTTATACTCAATATTCTAATTAATTCCTAATTAAAATGATAGCAGTGTGGAAGTGACTGGTTTGTTTGTTACGTTTACACGCTTAAACGGGTGAACGTATTTGGATGAAATATGTCACATGGATAGATCATGGCCTGGAAAAGGAAATAGGCAATACTATTCATCCTGCAACAGCACAAACAGCTAGTACGCCATAAATTCCATTCTGTTCAGGTTATCTACGTTAAATAGGTATGGTATAATTTGGTTACAACCATAATAATGTTATAAACGGAATCAGAAAGCAGTGTACGGGTATAAGTCATTATAACGCTGGACAATGTGTTAGGCTGCCTGTCCACTGGAGCGGAGAGGAGAAAAGAGGAGCGGAAATGTGTCAATATTAGAATCTTGACTCCGCCCACGAGTTTAGATTTGATTGGTTAATAATGGCACATCTCCGCTACTCTCCTCTCCTCTCCGCTCCAGTGGACAGGCAGCCTTAAGGTTCATTAGAGTATTAATTTTATTTATGTTTGCTATGTTAATATCTTTCAGGAGTTTCCCGTTATCTTTATTGAGTTTAGCGTGGGTCTGTTAAAAGATCTGTAAAGGGTCTGTTATCATCGTTCTCATCACACATCGAGGATTCGTGGGTCTTTGACAGTCATTACGGGTCGTCAGGAGCTCGAAAGTCTGACAACCAGTCTTCTTATCAAGGGGTATCGTATTTCCCAGTTACTGGGTTGTGGCGGTCAGATAGGCTCCATGTAAAATACTGGTATCTAGCAGTACCCAGTTAGACTGGAAGCCGACCCCAACATAGTTGGGAAAAGGCGAGGCACATTGACATATTCCCACACCTCGTAGCAATCAATCTTCCTAGCCTTTTTTCCCAACTATCTTGGGGTCGGCTTCCAGTCTAACCGGATGCAGCTGAATACCAGTATTTTACATGGAGCGACTGCCTATCTGACCTCCACAACCCAGTAACTGCGTAATACGATACCCCTTGGTACGACTGGTGTCAGGCTTTCGGGCTTCTGACGACTCGTAACGACTGTCAAAGATCCACAAATGACAGCCGTCCCGGCTTAACGTGCTTTCCGAGGCACGGAGGAGTCTCGGTATGTAAAGATGGTCACCCATCCACTGACCAACCCCGGCAAGCGTAGCTTAACCTGATGGATCGACCCGTGCGGCTTGTTATTACTTAGCCACGAGCTCCTCCACACCTGCACTGCAATGACTTTTTTAAATTATTCAATGAACAGTTTTGACTTCGTTACGATTTTATTATTACAAGGATATTTCTAAAACACCAGCAATCTCTTAAGGGGTCATTTTTTTCCAATAGCTTACTTCAATGTTCGGGAATAATACAATCATTAAAAAATATTGCTACTCAAGACCTTCTATTTCTGAGATTATGTTAGTTTTGGGCAAGCATTTTTTTTACAATGATCACTTTTTTTTCAGGTTTCAGAAAAGTATCTATAAAATGTTTAGAGTGGAGTATTTTTTTCATAATTAATTGTTTTTGGTAACAATTGAGAAATTTTCTAGTTTAGCTAGTTTTGACCCCTACTTCATTGGACTTAATTTGTTGCTAATGACCTCTAGTATAACCCTTTTCAAGGAATAGGTCGAATTTCCCTGTCACCCTGTATACATAATATAAACAAGAATTGCTCGTTTAAAGGTATTAGATAGATTACTGTATTATAAATGCGAAAGTGAGTTTGTTTGTTTGTTACGCTTTCACGCTAAAATGGCTGAACAGATTTGGATGAAATTTGGCACATGGGTAGACTATAAGCTGGGCAAGGACATAGACAACTTTTCATCGTGGATCGCAGACGAAGTCGCGCACAATAGTTAGTAATATTATAAATGCGAAAATATCTCTGTCGGTTTGTTACCTTCTCACGCTTTAGCGGCTGAACGCATTTGGCTAAAATTTAGCACATGGATAGAACATGACCTGGGTTAGAACATCGCATACTTTTAATACGGGTAGTATAATCCCATGGGCAAATTAACGACGTCCATGCGGACGAAGCCACAGGCCAAATATAGTACATCATTTAGACAGAATAGAGGTTGATACCGTTGTAAAATATGACGTTGTTGACTCAGTTATTCAAGTTTAGCTATCTAGTTTAGGTTTTATCACTCGTGGAGTTTTTCTATTATTTAATTTCAGTGTTCATACATAAACACTCGCAAAACAATTCACAGCTAAGCCTGCTTTCTAAATTAAATTCCGAGACAGGTGTTACACATGAATGATATGCCACGAAATATAAACAATTTACTCAGTAATTTTCCATTTCAGTGTGTTTACCTAATTATAACATAAACGGTAATCCTCATAATGTATGAGGGTCCTTTCAGAATAAACGACACGTTGTAATAATTTTAACGAAGTGTATAGAGTGCCGCGAGCTTCTTGTGGCACTCTAGTGTCACTGCCTCGGCCCGGTTAGGGTTCCGTGAGCGTTGCATTGTCACTGTCACTTGTTATTTAGGTTAGGTTAGGTTAGAACTGTGACCACACAACGCACGAGCCGAGCGAGCGTAGCGAGCGGTGCCGCGGTAGCGGCCGGCGAAGTGCCAGGGTCCGTTTAGGCACAAGAGAATGTAATGTTTTGGGAATGTGGTGTTTTACAGCGATCTAACCTCGACAATCAAACAAAATACCAAGTGACGTGACTTAGTGACAGTGACAATGACAATCCAATGCTTGCGGCACTTGAGCCGGGCCGAGGCGGCGTTACTAGGGTGCCTGTAGTGGCACTTTATCCGATAGGGATAGAGTGCCAATGGTGGCACTCTGTACACTGCCTAATTTTAATTATCCTGAGAATTTTCTGGGATGTAAAGTTTATTAATAAGTTTTTTCGGCAGTTTTTAACCTCATTTCCTTTGATTTGTGAACGGATTTAGAGGGTAAAATCATGGTTTGATTCACAACAGCCAAATTACAATGTTATGTTTCTTATTTTTTCTATTTTTTTTTCTTCAACGGTATTAATTAAATAAATAAAGTTTTGTTCAGTTTCGCTTTTACAAGTCTTGGTCGTTCTTTGAAGGTTGTGGTTGAACTTAAACAAGTCCCTACATATTTTTATACATTACATAAGTTTTTTTGTGTCTGCAGTCCTTTAATGAGTTTCAATTTGAATCCTCTCTTTGCCTTTACCATATTTATGTACTTAGTAGTTCTTTTTCTCTGAAACACTTTAAAAAGTAATTCTAATTTAAAACATTTGTTATTTTATTTTCGTGTTTATCCTTGCTATACTTCCACGTATATTTCATGTGTTATTGCTATATCCCCCAAAAGTCTCAAAAAGCCTCTTCTTTCCAACAAATTCTTTATCGTCATCGTCCAGTATGTGGGTACCTCAGTTTATATGGGTCTTTATTATTTCTGACAGGGTGGAACGATTAGCGTGAACTGGCGTGAAATCATTAAATTTTCAGTGAGCGCCCTTGCCGGTGCTAACACCGTTTTATCTGTCGTCAGGACCAACATTAATTGTTGTGGTACTTACAATTTTTAGTACGGATCGTCTTTTTATGGATGGTTTAATTTTTATATCTGTTATTAAAATTATGGCTTAATTTTGTTCAATTATTATCCTTAATAAAGCTTTATATATAAATGTTGTAGTTGGCTTCATAGCAAGATGGTGTGAATAACATTTTGAGTTAAAGTAAATTAAGACTTGAACGTAATAATAATTGTAAATTGATGTGCATATCGTAATATTTCACTTGAAGGTGGATTACGAGCTGGATGAAAGGTTTGCACGCAATAAATGGACTAAAACGAGAATCTCAGTAATGCGACTAATACTTAATTTAGTTTCGCTGGAAATTTCAAGTGAATGGTTTTCAATAGTATGGCTGAGAATTGATACGAAGAGATTTGCATAAGTTGCTTACTGTATCTACATATTGTACGTATATTATTTAGCGTGGAAGAATAATATATATTATAATATATGTATTTTCTCACCACAATATTCTTACAAAATAAACGGCCAATTGCGGTTTGGGCCACGCACAATGAAGGGTTCCATAAAAATTTACCATGTAGATTTTCCTGTAACCTCTGAGTCTCTTTCGACCTTTCTTCTCAGAGTAGTTAGATAGAAAACGCCGACCTCATCTAGCTTATCTTTAATATTTTTAATATGACAGGTAAAAGTGATTCCGATATTCTATTTACAGAATTAACAATTTCATTTAATTTCATTTTATTACAGAATAAGCCAAATCTCAAGGTAACAAATTTATTTTTAGCCGAAATTATCAAGGAAAATAAATCCAACACCTTTCCAATTATTATAATTTTATACCGAAACCTCAATCCGAACGTTCCATCATCTGTTTTTAATGTTTCAAGTTAACAGATGCGTTCCTAAAACTTTGTCGAACTTTTCAAATTTGTCTCAACGGGCAATTATAAGTTTCGTTTTTACCTCGACTTGAGTTAATAACCGTGTTTTTCGCTAAAGCCTTTCTCCTACTGGGGCGTTGCTAACCAAAATAATTGTATTTTCTTTGATTTTTTTTAGGAAAAAGGTGTGTCGTAATTGACAATCACGAATATAACTTTTTATTTGTATCGAACGAAGGAAGTACGAACAGAAATAAAGGCAGATAGAGTTCACTTGAAATGTAATTTTAAACCTCCGCTGTCAAGACATTGGATATCTATAAGTATACAGGGTTATTTGTAAAAAACCAGCAACCTCTTAAGGGGTCATTATGCTCATCATTATGAACAGCTAATAAAAAATCAGCTGTCCCCTACATTTTGACAAGATATGAGAACATAAACGTAGGGAACAGCAATTTTTTTTTTCGCGATTTCAGGTTTGGTCCCATAGTAAAAGTTGTTCATAATGATGAGTATAATTGTATGACAGTTGGCGTACAAATGTGTAAAATGACTAACTGGTTTCATAAGCTTTCCAAAACGGTTCAATTGTCATTAACTTTCCCAGCGGTTTTTCAAAAATCAGCAAAAGCGCGCTATAGACCAAATTTTTAATTTTGATTAGTTAAATGAATTCAGCTCGAAAAGTCAACAGTGTAGAGTAATGAATAAAAAGTAAATGTAATTTGATAAGGCTTAATAAAAAAAAAGCAGTTAACAAAAATTACACATCCTTTTTGAATTGCCTGCCATTGTTGCGTATGCAAACACGCAGCCTACGACGTACTTCACTCACTGGCACTCGCGTTGAAAGTGAGGTTTTCATGTGTTCGGCAGATGCCAAATGATGTGTTTTACAATGATCGCTTCTTTTTCAGCTTTCAGAAAAGTATCAATTAAATGTTTAGAGTGGAGTATTTTTTTTCATAATTAATTGTTTTTGGTAACAAGTCAGAAATTTTCCACAAAATCGAAGAACCGTCACTGCTCGAGAACCATCCAGTTTTGACCCCTACTTCATTTGACTTAATTTGTTGCTAATGACCTCTAGTATAACCCCTTTCAAGGAATAGGTCGAATTTTCCTGTCACCCTGTATAATCAGAATTTCGGAAACAGATCCAACGATTTCGATGAAAGTTGCAATTTAGGTTTACGGGGTGAAATATCGATCTAGCTATGTCTCATATCTGGGAAAAGTCGTTTTCTCTATTTTCACAGCCTCGGGAATGTGATAAAACGTCGGTGCACTTACCTGGACGATATGTTTATATTTTCACCCGAGCAGAGCTCGGCTTGACCAGATATATTGAGAAATTTAAAAAGCCACTTGCAAAATGCCAATAAATCTAAATATTTCCTAAGCCACACAAGTTACTTACATAAAGTAAAAAAATATCTTCAAAACATTTTCATAGGTGTTTTGTATGCGCTATTAAATATACTTGAATGTTGCTTTTTATTTCAAGAAGCTATCTTGCATGGTTTCGGAATTGGCTTTTTTTATGCTCGTCAGTGTTTTAGTTAGGATAGTATGGATACATATAGTGCTGATACGAGAAAAGAAGAAAACCAGAAAACGGCATGAAGAATTAGGATAACAACAGAGCAGTAGGTAGTATCACAAATATGACTGACTACGACTAATAAATACTTCTAGTCTACATAACACTTCATAAGATTATGTCTTCTGTTCGAATGCCTCCTTGGTCTGGTGGTCGCAAGCGCTACTGCTCAACATGAGATCTCTTCCCAGGTTGAGCAAAGTATTATTGGGTTTTCTATCTGCAATTTCTCAGTAGCAGCCCGGAGTCTGGATTTGTGCCCCTGTGTACATGGGACTTAAACATAACTGGCGAAATGTCGGTCATTGGCGGTGTAGCTACTTAGGTACAACACTGTCCAACCCTTCAGGCAAACAAGGCGTGATATTATGTTATGTTAATATCATGTCTGTATACGTGAAAATACGTTTGTAAATATTATGATGCTTCATACTAGGTATATTACAACATTTTAATAAAGTATACGAAGAGTACTTATAATTTGAAAGCTAATAAAAACATACTTGTAAGCGAGAACATTTCAAATCCTGGAGACTGGAGTGAAATTGCTAGATAAGTAGACATTAGCTTTACCATCCACGGAAACAAAAACAGACTTAATGTGACAGTAGATAAGGCTGAAGTTGTAATGAAAAACGTTAATTCTGGATTTGTTAATTGTAACAAATTGTTTGAGATCCAACTTAGTGATTCATAAGTTGGAATAGAGCCAGTACAAAATGTGTTTCAAAATTACTTAAACTTTAACTTATAGCAGAAAATTAAGTTTTAGTTTTATTAAACTATTTGAATTGAAGGATTTATGAATACTCTATGAGGTTATTAAATTGTTGCAAGTACTCTTGTTGTAAACTATAAGAGGAGTTCGTGGCTAGGTAATAGCAGCCGCTCGGGTCGATGTATCGGGTTAAGCTACGCTTGCCGGGGTTGGTCCGTGCATGGGTGACTATCTTTACATACCGAGACGACGAGACTCCGCCGTGCTTTGGAAAGGTCCCGGCTGCCATTTGTAGATCATTGTCCGTCGTTACGGGTCGTCAGAAGCCCGAAAGTCTGGCAACCAGTCTTACCAAGGGGTATCGTATTACCCAGACACTGGGTTGTGGAAGTCAGATAGGCAGTAGCTTCATGTAAAATTCTGGTATTCAGCTGCATCTAGTTAGACTGGGAACAGACCCCAACATAGTTGGAAAAAGTCTAGGCAGATTGACTCTTGTCGAAAACTAGTAGGACAAGTAAATCTTACCTCTGTTTTTCCGGTACAAAAGTTTATTAACAATAAGTCTGTAATTCACGAAGAGTTAGCCATAGGCGTACCTATGGTACACCCAAATTTTGCCAGTTATGCCTAAGTTAAGTCCCATGAAATAGGGTGCGAGCTTACCGCCATGAACCGGGTACTAATCATGAGTCTAGGCTGCTAGTCTGCTACTGAGAAATTTCAGCACGCTTAAGGTGCAACTAGTCGCGGGCTCGAACTCAATGGTGGGCCTGGCCAAAAACCACACTGTCTCACCTGGCATCGTGTCCGACAGAGATAGTATCAGTGATGAGCAGTTAGAAGCTGATCTACATGGACAACGTATAGTTCGCACGCACAGAAACACCGTACCGACCAATTTTAGAAAAACGAGCGCGTCAAAAATTACGAAAAGGCCTTTGGAAAAAAGGTTTTTCTGAAATAACCACTGCATAAATCAATTACAAATAAAATTTATTGAAATCTTCGTAAATTTTTCTGTGTCGGTACGGATTTTGTTTTCGAGATTTCACACTTCTTGTATTACTTATTTACACCCAAAGTTGCGTTAAAATTAGCAAGAAAAACGAATCTTTGTTGGCTCATAACTTTTTAATGGCTTTTTATTTTACTATTCTGCCTCCGTACAGACAATTTTAATAATGAGACCTAACGATATCATGTTTAACTTTGAATGTACGATGTCAAATAGTGGAGTAAAACCCCTCCGAAGTTTGTATGGAAAAAATATCAAATTGTTTCACCTTAAGAGTGTTTATTCTGAAAGTTGGCAACGTCGCAAATAGATGTCAAATATTTCACTGTTTTGATTAATTTGATAATATTTCTGTATGGAAATAAAAAATGTGGCTAACCAATTGACTAGAATATTGATTATGAAATGCAATGATTAATATCCTAACACCGAATAGTTAGTTTTAGATGTAAAAAAAGTATTTGGAAACTTTTCAAATGCCTTTTTTTCATCTAAAACAGGTACAACATCAAATTCAATGTTATAATTGCAATTCATTATTAATATTCTAGTCAATTGGTTAGCCACATTTCTTATTTCCATACAGTATTATTTCCAAATTAATCGAAACAGGTAAATATTTGACAGCTATTTACGACGTTGCCAACTTTTAGGATGCACCCTCTTAACATGACCACAATAAAAACGAGTATTGTCGACGGAAGAATAGACAAAATGGCATCAATCACAATCTTTTGTTTTGTCTATTCTTTTGTCGACAAAACCCGTAGAAAACCCGTGGTTGTCATGCTACGCGTGGTGATGGAACAAACCCAACAAGTTTAGCTCGATTATACTAATGACTGCATTAAAGTTTCCTCCACGTCAAGTTGTCAACAACTATTTAAGATTTATAGTACATTTTCCACACTAATTCCTAAGTGAGTAACGAGTCTTGTTCACTCCCATTCAAATATAGCCCGTGTTAGTTAAAACGCGTCGTATAAACCGTTCCACAGAAAACGAACGGCTCTGGATGAGGCCACGGGCCACGGGACGTTTAAAACAAAGCCAAATAGATATATGGGTGACGACCTCAATTTACGACCTAGGAATAGTGAATGAATAAACAAACTGTGATGTGGTGGCGAAAGAAAATATCAATGCCTAACGAAAAGAAGAATTTAGCTGATTGATAATGATAACGTTTTCGGCTTTTATATCGACTGTTTTCGTTTTTTTACTAGTAGTAAACATAATAAACCTAGCGATTAGATTATTAGCTAAAATAATTGCAAGTTATGAAAAACTACAAGAATTTTGAAGAGAATACTTTAATCTACCAACTAGCGACCCACACTTCACACGGTTTTTTTGATTTTATAAAATACTAGCTTCTGCTCGCGACTACATTGGTCAACTTTGGAGAATATCCCATGGGAACGTACTACCGGTATTAAAAGTACCCTGGGTATGTGGATATCAGGTTATAAACTGTCTGTGTGCCCAATTGTTGCGAGGTGTGGGAACGAGTCTGATGCCGAAAATAATAGTTTTAAATTTTTTTCATCCAAATTTTTCAGCCGTTTTTGTGCCAATCCGGAACATACATTCAAACAAACGAACAAAATTTTTAAATCTCTTATTTTCAGCATCAGACTCGTTCCCACACCTCCCGACAATTTTATTTTTTTTGTTAATATACCATGTACAATTTTGACTTCGTTACTTTTCATTACGAGTACATGCCTTATAGATTAAGTAAGATATTTAACAACAAAACGTTGATTGAAATAATTACACCCATTACAACCACAACAGTTGACACTAAGCATAACCCTCAGAAACACAACCATCGTTGTGTTACACTTCAAAATCCGTCAACTTGAGTTGAGGATAATGTAACAAGTCACTTAACGAAATGATCGGATTATGTTTCATTGACAGCGCAGCGCATGATTCATGTTCAGCTGGCGACTGGCCAAACGGTGCGCTTAAATAGACGAGACCGTGCTAGATTAGGTTGTGTTGTAGGGAAAGTTAGTATCACTGCAAATACTGCAGAGACAGTCATACACTTAGAGTTGCTGATGTCCAGGGTATTACGACTGTAAATTTGTAATTGAGAATTCTGTAGATTAACTGAAATGTTAGCTACCACTAGCTATTTTACATTTGAATTGGAGAATTTGTAGTCCTATTCTGTTTATACAGGGCGCGGGACATTGACGTGCAAAGTGTTACCATGAATAGGGTTGTAGACTGGGAAAAAAAAACTATTCAGTCCGTCAGTCAGATAATAAAAAAATATAAGACACGTATTTTTTGCTTTATCATGTTATTAAAAAATGTTTTAGATAAAACGCATTAAAGTTGGGGAGGCGGGCTCGCTACGTCACAAGTCAGTTTTAAATCTACCGGGGGGGGAGTGACGTCATGCCTCATTTTAACAATGTATTGCCGTAATATTTAGATTAGATACAAAAATAAAAAATACCTGTTCAATATTTTATAATAATCTACCTGATGGACAAAAAAAAAATTGTCAATTTTGTTACAACGAATGCATATTGTGGATAGATTGACGTTGATTTTTGTATGTGCATATCTATCCCAAGTTCTATCATATATTAGGCAGAAGAATGAATACCTTCAGTTAAACTCTGCAAATATTTCGAAATCCTAGCTGTTTTAAGTATCCCTGTACATAGTATAATCCGAAACCACACCACGTGCAATAGTAACGCGTTCTGTTAATGATCACATTATGCATAAGTAGCAAGTAGTTGTGTTGCTCACGTAGTTTGTATCTGAGCTGAATGAAACTGTTGTTGTAGGAGAGACCGGGTTTTTATTTAAATTTTAGTGGGAGCACTGGGTTTGAACGTAGTTAATGGTATGATAGTAGAATGAGCTTGATAATCTTTTTATGTTGAGGATGTGGTCCAATTGGTGTGAAAATTTAATATGGATGCAGCTAGATATACTTAGATATCTGTAAGGAGGGTCAGAGGCTCAGACTAAACCGATAAAATTCAAAATTCAAAAAGTCATTTATTCAAACTAGGCTGAGAATCAGCACTTTTCGAACGTCAAAATTACATGAGATAGTCCCTCAAAAACGCCCGCCCTTCACCACATTCTAGTGATTTAGCTGGGAAGTATAAGTGGCGCAACAAACTCCCCAGCAGCACAGCTTTGTTCAATTAGAAAAACTTGATTCTTATATAATAGTACTATGCAAAAAAAAAATTTACGTTAACTTCAAAACAGCACGTAAGTCTGTTATCTAGGATGTAACGACTCCGATTCCGATGACGATTATTTCGGCATATACAACCGATATCAAAGCGCGCGTAACATTGTCGCTTCGTCGCATCGTAGGCTGCACTTCCGGGAGAGCCGCGCAGCGCATGCTGAGCGTTGGCTGAGCAATGTTCTGTTTCGTTAGATGAATTAAAATGGTTTCCCATCCATAATAAAGACAATATGAACGCCCAAGGTACATAATTATCTCATTATTTTTATTTGATTTACTATCTTCTAAGCCATCGATATCGGCATCGATATCGTATCAGGAAAATTATGTATCGTTACATCCCTACTGTTATCCAATAACATACTCTTAGTCCAAGCTATTTGACCTTAAAACGTGTTGGCACTTTATGCTTAACTGAACTACTGCATTTAATCCTGAGCTGCACCAACTTATTTACGACACCATAAACACGTTTGCTGACCTCACAAACGAAGTCGACAGTAACAATAACAATGCACATAAAGGCACAACCACACTTAAGATACATTACTCACTTTTTATCAATTTTATTACATCACATAAAACGATTTAGCCAACAGATTTCCCGCGGTAAACAATCGATTAAAATAAATCATTCGCTGTCGCCCGCGGCATTCTTCAAGCGATGTGCGGTCGCGTTGAAAAATATTTTGATTGCGAAAATTCTGCACCGATTTACAGACTCTGAGGAATTTCTTCATTTAATGGACCCTTTTCATGAAAAATCTCTACTTTGATAGTTCTTGTGGGAGTTTTTTGGACTTTAATTTTATAGTTTGAATTGTTTTAGTCTGAAGTTGAGAATATTTATGGCTCAACTTAATTTTCTAGACATTTATTTTATAATTCTCTTACCTAAACTGAGTGAATAAAATATCTCTGTGTGTAAGAGAAGTATAAAAAAAACCTAAATTTATCAGGCAAAATAAATGTCTCTTTTTTGATGATTTTTTATAAACATCAAGAAAGATAGGATAAGAACGTATCCGAGCCTCAAATCTGAAGACAAAAGGTACAAAAATGACAGAAAAACATTACCCTCCTTCTGGGGCAGTCGGGTAAAAACAGTTTTGTCTTTTTAAATGCTATAATTAAAAATAAAGAAATTGATTTAATAATCTGAAATTCGTTTGTTTTACTAAGAAGTAATTTTTTTAGCAATCAGAAGTCATAATAATGCAGAACTCATTTCGCATTTTATTGCAGTCTGAAAATTAATGCAGATGAAATCACTAGAATATTTTTATTAATATCTTCAGAATCTTCTCTGTCTTTTCTAATTTTTTGCCATTAAAGATTAAGTCGTATTACTGGAAATATTCAAACAAAAAAAAATAATATTCAGACACTCAATCGGGCACTTAGTAAAAAATAATTGTTTTTAAGAAACTGATGCCAATAACTTTTCCTACCCTAAATAATTACTTTAACACGGTCGTCTCAAATAACACTATCAAATGTAACCCAATTCACCATCATTTGTAGATCAAGATGAACAAAGTATTTGGCGTTAACAATAATTAAGACCGACCCTTATTGTAACCCTTTCATCGCCAATAATAATATTAGGTTACAACATTGTGGTATTGGGGTTACAATGACAGGGTAATCAATATCCCTGTATAATAATGCCATCGATGATACATCTCGAGGTATTTCTTAGAATAGGTAATTGAGGTCGCTGTCATAACATCACGACTTGTTTTACCGAAGGGTTGGGCAGAGGTGTACCTATGGTAATATCCACATTTCATACAGTAATGTTTAATTCACAATGTAATAAGGTGCGAGCCTATTGCCATCAACCAGGCACAAATTCAGACTCCGGGCTGCTACTGGAAATTTCCAGATGGAAAAAACCAATAGCCCATTGCTCGACGTGAGAATCGAACGCAGGACCTCATGCTTAGCAGTAGCACTTGCGACCAGTAGACCAAGCAATCAACCAGTGTGTTCAAATTAATAAAGAAACGAGAAATTTATTTGACGTGAAGCAGCTCTAAGTTTAAGGTCAGTCTAGTTAATTCAAAGTATAAGTAAGTCGAGATGAACCGTGTTGGAGAATTTAACCTAGGAGATTTTGCTGGATTAACTTTCATTCTATTAATTATCATGAACGAGGCACTTCAGAATAGGTACCTACTCAAAACTGTTATTAGTTAGACATTTAAACAACCCACTTTTGATTCAATATGGTATAAAATACTAAGTAGTATTCATCACATTTAGCTTTTACAAACCGCCGAAATCTTTGATGGCAACATTAAAGAAACACTACAATATGAATCACATGACCTAACCCTAAAATACTTCACATTATTATAATACAAACAATAATTAATTACATTTTTATAACCCCAGATAGCCATGACAGTTTACCTTTATCAGTCACCACGTCACGTCACCATCTGTTTTCGTCACATCAAACGCGTTTACATTATTATAATGTATAATTACTTTCAAGTGGTGCCCTCCCACGGAGTTTGTGTGTATTTATGGTCTCGTCGATAATTTGGTTAGTAGCTAAATATTGATTTCTGATTTTGGGTTTATGTGTGGGATTTTGTGATCGGTTAACTTCTAGTTAGTATTCCCGTCATAGTTATGACTAATATATTATTAAGAATAGCGGAGCCTATTATTATCCCACTGCATACGGCAGGGACTATTTCGATATGGAATTTATTTCCATGGTATATGACGTGTTTTAATAAGTACGGAAAATGGGTTTGTGATAAGTGGTTGTTTTTCAACTGAAAAGGTTAAGGTTCAGCTCGGCTTTTCTTGCTACATTCTCGTCTCATCAGTAGTCAAATTCGATGTTGACGTCTTAACTTGTTGGCGATTTCAGACTTATATTAACTGTGTATAAGTCCAAGTTTTCTCACGATGTTTTTCCTTCATCGATATCAGTAATGCTACTCAGCAAGTAAATAATTATGAAATCCAGGCATGTGTCAATCTTACTTTTTCAATTAATTATGTACTTTCTGGGTTTAATATTGAAGATACTAAATCCAAAAATATTGTCCCTTCTCAGAAATACATCTTTTGATCCCCAATATTAGAACTCGCACTGCTGGGTTCCGATCAAAAGCTGTCAGAAGAAAGCCGTTGCCTAGACTCTAGCATTCTAGACGTTTTATTTAACTCATTTTTTGCGATAAGGATCACACACAGACATAAGGTAGATTTTCTTTTCTATATTTCTGTAAAATAAAAATGATTCAGAAATTGAACAAAATTCAACCACAAAATGTCCTCAATGTCAATACATCGAAATAACAAAGCAATAACAATAACGATTACGTTATAAAATCACTTCATTGTCATAATCAAACCGATACCACCCTTAATTCAGAATTAGGGGTAATTCAGATAATGAATGAGAGACCCACAAGATAGTATCGGAATGTAATTTCCTCCTCGAATCGGATAGGATTATGTTTATGGCTATTAACATTTATTATGTTAGCGGTTAATTATTATTATTATTTAGTGGTGTTTGCAGTTGAAGGGTTAGTTGGCAAATACTTAAGATATTATGGTTGGGATTAAATTAATTATTGCGTTTAATTTGTTTGTGGTATTGCAAAGGTAAGCAGTCAATAAGATATCTTATTATTTTCTGCCTTTGAGATTAAGGGCCTATTTCACGATGTCCGAATAGCCACTACTTACCGAATAAATCTTTTTTTTTTTTTTTTTTTTGACTAGGGCATCTCGCAGGTTACCACTAAGGTACTCGCTGCTTAACCGGACTTTCCTGTGGCTGCCTTAAGCTCCTAAAAGAACTCAAAGCCTCCAACCAGGGGCATACAAACTAAGCTAATTAAAACTAGGCGAACGCTCGCTAAGGGCACCCCCTGTGGGGTACGAACCTCGGCTTAGGGCGTTCGCTGGGGGGAGGACAGCAAGAGGGACAGGCTGGATCAAGGATAGATCATTATTATTATCAGGGGAGTTTAAAGCTACAGGCTCAGCAAAAACGCGGGCTGGCGCATCGTTATCGAGCAAGGGTCGGGGGGGAGTATCATTTACTCGGGTGGGTCGCGGTCGCGGACCTCTACGGCGAGGTCTGAAATTGTGTCGGTGTGTTTTGTGAACTGTACTTGTGGCCCTACTGCTCTCCTGGAGGAGAGTTATGGGGTCATCTGGGTCTAAGAGGATATGTCTAGGGCGACGGGCCTTACTGACTTGATTATTGGACGGGACATAGCTAGCTGCTTTGACTATTAGGGGATTCCTATGTTTGACTGCGGAGTCAAAGTACCGCTTGGACATACGTTTAAGGAACTGATGAATTGTGGGGATTTTAAGGTCGAGATGGAGGATCTCGTTCCTAACGAACCAGGGGGCTCCCGTGGCCCTACGAAGGACACGGTTTTGTAAGGCTTGCAACCTATGGATCGTACGGGGATTCGCGTGGGCAAATACGGTTCCCGCATAGGTCATGATGGGCCTAATACACGCGGTATAGATGCGCAATTTGCACTTAAGTGGCAATTTGCTGCGTGCATTCATTAAACTAAAGAGTCTACCTAGAGCGAAGGAGGCTCGTGAGCGAACCGCCTTCACGTGATCTGCGAAAGTGAGATGATGGTCCAGGATTACACCTAAGTATTTGGCTCGCTTCTCCCAGGGGATCGGCTTGCCAAACATGGTGACTGGACTAGGAAGGATGGGCCTACGGCGCGGCTTTGAAAAATAGACCGCCTGACTTTTGTCGGGATTGACCTCGATTCTCCATAACTTAAACCAGGCGCCAAGGTTATTGACGGCCTTTTGTAAGTTAAGGATCATCTGGTTGGTACTTTGCCCGCTGCAGTATATGGCCGTATCGTCTGCGAACAGAGCCAACTGACACTTTATACTCTTTGGGATGTCACTGGTGAACAGTGTGAAAATGAGGGGAGATAGTACTGAGCCCTGAGGGACTTCTGCGCGAATGAGACGGGGGGAGGATAACGCTCCTTCGATACGATAGCGAAAGGTGCGTTTTGACAAAAAGTCCCGTAAGATGAGTACGAGACGATCTGGCACACCGAGCTGGTATAGCTTGTATATTAAGCCATTGTGCCAGACTTTGTCAAACGCCTTTGCTATGTCGAAGAAGATAGCACCGGTCGTGAGACCACGATAGAAACCAGCGCTAACGTGTTCCACGATCCGGTGGACCTGATGCACGCTAGAGTGCTGAGTTCGAAAGCCGAACTGCTCGTTGGGAATGAGGCCCTTGGTCTCAGCATAGTCTCTGAGTCGCTTATAAATAAGTCTCTCATAGATTTTTGCCATTACCTTGAGCAAACTAATGGGGCGATAGCTGGAGGGATCTGACTTGGGTTTACCGGGTTTGGGGATACCTATGACTATAGCTTCTTTCCAAGCCTGCGGAAAGATATTGTTACTAAGAGCAGCATTGAAGATGGTGCACATTAGTAGTATGAGATGAGTGGGAAAGAGTTGGACCACCCTATTGGTGATTCCATCTGAACCGGGGGCTTTGCGAGTTTTAAGACCCTTTATGATATCTTGGACTTCGTCAGGAGTGACGGGGGCCAGAGGATTATCAGGGTCTTCTACGGGGGGCAGAGAGGTTCTGCGTTCTACTTCCGCATTGACCTTGTTGAGTTGAGTTTGGTCTACGGGTAGGAGGCTAGGGGAGCATTGCGCTTCGAGACTGTCGGCTAGGCATTCCGCTTTGTCGATGTCATCGAAGGCGATAGAACTATCGGGACGAACTAAAGGGGGCATAGATGCTTCTTGTCGGGATTTGAGTTTCCTCTGAAGTTCCCAGAAGGCTTGGTGATTGGGAGTGAGTTCGCTCAGAGTCTTATCCCAGCTCGCGTTACGCAGCTCCTGCACACGTGTCCTTACAGATCTCTGTAAGTAGCGCATGTGGGCTTTGTTAGCGGCGCAGGGAAAGTTATCGTAGGCACGAGTGGCCGCGTTCTTCTCAGTCATCAAAGCACGCACATCGTCCGGGAGGTCAAAGCAATGGGGGTCCATTGCTGGGACTTCCCTTGAACAGTTGTTCAGGACGTTTTGTACGTGTTCGGTGAGTGAGTCGATCGCGGCCGTCGTGTCTGCGACTGAGTCGAACTGGTCTGGGATTGATTCTAATAGGGGGGACATGGGTTTCAGCTGTTCGCCTACTTTCCTCCAGTCCGTGACCCTTTTGGTAACGAGGGGTTGATTGGGGTCGTTGGGGTGACCTATGCGGGAAGCCATTTTTAATACTACAGGACGGTGGTCAGAGGTAAGCTCTGACGCCGTTTCGATAGAGACTAATCTGAGATTGACGTTCTTAAGGAGCGCCACGTCTAGGACATCCGGAGTCCAATTAGGATCGTGAGGGAAGTGAGTAGGTGACATCGGACCGAACCGAATAAATCTGCCACTGTTAGCCTATATGATCCCACTGCTGATCAAAAGCCTCTTCGCATGACTTCCAGCTTTTTCGATCCAGTGCTAATGTGGTCATTCATTTTGTCCAGCTCGTGAATTGTAGTGAAAACATTATTAAATGTTCCAGTTCTTTTATAAAATAGTTATTTCTAAAATATTAAAATCAAACAAGACACGTCCCCTTTTATGTTTAAAAATATAATTAAATTATACGAAGATGATGAGAGATGTTAGAGATTACATAATTAGGGTATAATTATGAATTATTATAACAGAGCCAATCATTGTTCTCATAGTGTTTATATTTTCTGTATTTATGTAATTAATATGTAGAATGTAAGTTAGCCAAAAGGTTATTCTAGAGAGCGCAATAAAAGTGATGGATTGCCTTATTATATTAACGTACCCTTTTCTTTTTGCTACAAATGGGTTATGAAATATTCTTTTTTTTTTCAAAACCCATTTACATGTTTTAATACTTTTTATGCATGCCTAATAAATAATGCTGGTTATTTTCTTTATTTAGCACCAATAAAATTGTTCTTGTCTCCTCTCTTACCCTTCGGGGTTACAGGCGTGATGTTCTTTCATATTACATTGAAATTAAATTGAAATTAGAAACAAAGTAATTTCTATAAATCTGGTCACTCGGTAACAAATCCCAATTTAGAGGTATGAGGAACAGGGTGTAAAGTTCACTCATTCAGAAAAGGGAGAATCCTCCGACCAGACGAGTGTCGTATCTGGCGGGAACTGCCCAACGATTGATTTCGGGGAATTTATTTATATTATAATGTTAACTAATTGCGTGACGGATTTTGTGTGACTTCAGGTCTTTGTTGCGTAGTTCGCTTGTGTCGATGTAGCACACACGTATGAGAACGAAAGAACCCCTTATACAAAGCCAATGTTGTTGCATACAAACTGCCAGTTCACTAATAATTTCAATCTAATTACAAGTAATGCTAATACGTTCCAGATAGCTGATCTAACAAGCCCATAAACCGAACATTACATTATCAATAAATCATATTGATGACTCCACTAACTGCGTCAGTAGCCACAGCTAAGCAATTAGGCCATCTAAATATGCCTACTTAAGGTTCATGCACACACATCAGTCACGTCGCCGTGGGTGGAGCCATCGATCAGTCACATTAAAAAATACAAGCGTAGTTTTTGTTTACCGTAAATCAGCAAGAGTGAGACCTCATTAGTGCGTAGCGGTGCGTCGTCACAACGGATCAACGCATTGTAAGCCACATCTGCGTTGCGACGCAAGAGGGCGACGCATGAACACGCAACGTCTAGGTTGTCCCTCTAGCAGTGGAACACTGTCCGTTCGTCGCACCGGAGCTCCAACAGCGCAGCGTATCACCCTCCCCGCTTCATTTCTCGTTTGTCGATGTGTTGAAACGTCGCGTCGCGTGCGACGACGCAACGCATAACGTGGCATGCCACAAAAAAACTATATGAAATAACGACGCAGCGTTAACGCTGCGACGACGCAACTAATGAGGCCGTACTCTAATGGCGTAACATACTTTCAATCACAATCTGTATAATTTTGAAGGCTAGGCCTAATACATTGCTTCTTAAATTCGAAAAATTTGTCTGCACATCAAAGTAAATAACGCAATGAATATTGTTGAACTGTCAAAATGAAACCCACTAGTACTTACAGTGTTAAGCAATCACCCCGCTGAAAAGCGGTCATACTACCTACTCAAATATTTTACCATGGAAACAAACCAAAAATCGTGAAAAAAAGCAGTTCCATACAGTTAGAAGTCGCAAAACATCGGCCTAACACGTCTGTCACAAACGTGTATTGTTGCGTACGGAACCGATCACCTCATCACATACACCACGTTCCGTCTCTAACGTTGAAGTGACTGATGTGTGTGCACGTACCTTTATTTTCATCAATTCAATTGAACTAGGTACCTACTGACATAATACAATCTTGACTAAGCACTTACGGCTGTAGATCAAAGAGACATCATCAATTTGAGGTCTACTTTAATTAATGTACCATTAAGATGTACCCTAACGTTTGTACCAAAAACCCGAGTTCCAATTGACGCCATATAGGGGTCAATTGTTTGATACGATCGTAATGAAACTCTCATAAGAAAAGGACTTTAGTCTTTCCTCCCCAGTTAATAAGAAAGATATTTCCTTGATAGTTCCCGTGACGGACGATGTAATTGTTCGATTCACTTCACTTGTTTAGCCATTAATATTGTTAAATAACGTTGTAAGGTTTATCAAGATGATATTTTTATTGTGTTAAAGGGATGATTTTTATATTAATGTAATACTTAGCGGTTGCGATGGGGTTCTTAGTGATTGATGGTCTGATAATGTCAGTTTAACAAGTGTTTTGTTAACTTATTTAAGTAATTTGACGGTTCAATGGGTGTCAAGAAATATTAACAGCCAATGTGCGCTTTTATAAGAAATGTCATCCGGGTGCATCTTCATTATAATTTCCATACATTTTACTTCTTTTTGTTCTTGCCGTGGCAATGGGCAGATCACATTGCTCTCAGAACAGATGACCGATAGGGCCGACAGGTTCTGGAGTGGCGACCGCGTACCGGAAGACGTAGCGTTGGAAGACCTCGCACAAGGTGGACCAATGATCTTGTGAAGGCCGCAGGAATCCGCTGGATGCGGGAAGCACAGAACCGGTCGAAATGGCGGTGTTTGGGGGAGGCCTATAACCAGCAGTGGACGTCTTTCGGCCGAAATGATGATGATGATGACATTGTTTGATCCTTGATTCTCTGATACGAATAGCCATAATTTGGTATCTTGTTGGACAATATAATAAAAAAGATTTCAATTTTCATTTAAAATTATAGATTTGGAAAGACAAGAGATTTTATTACAAATATACACCAGTCAATTAAAGGAAAGTGATTGAAGATTTCAATAGTGCCAAAATGTCCTCGCCGGGTGCAAAATAT